>CM057459.1:72047500-76847500 GCA_016271365.2 Neoceratodus forsteri
GACTTGTGATGCAATCCATGCACCATCTTTGTTGCCCTCCTCTGAACCTTCTCTACCCTATGTCCTTACATAGGTATGGTCTTTAGAACCATACACTGTACTCCAGGTGGGGCCTCACTAGTGTCTTGTATAGCGGAATTATGACCTCCCTTTTCCTGCTGGTGATGCCCCTGCCTATACATCCCAGCATCCTATTTGCTTTACCTGCTGCCTTGTCACACTGTTTCCCTACCTTGAGGTCATCTGAGATGATAACCCCAAGATCCCTTTCTGCTTGGTGCATGCTATATCCTCACCCCCAACTCAATATATTGTGCCAGGTTTTTGTGCCCCACATGCATTATCTTGCACTTTTGCATTGAATTTCAACTGCCAAACCCCTGACCATTCTTTCAAGTTTCTGCAGGTCCCTTCTCATTCTGTCTACACCCTCTGGTGTGTCTACTCTTGTTACAGAGCTTTGTGTCATCAGCGAACAGTGAAATTCTGCCTTCTAGGTCCTGCGCCATGTCACTGATGAAGATGTTGAATAGGACCGGTCCCAGCACTGATCCCTGTGGTACCCCACTGGTCACTCTTCCCTCTGTGGAGTGACAGCCATTTACCACCACCCTCTGTGTCCTGCCACCCAGCCATGTCACTTGCTTGTTTTCACATGGAATTGGGCTAGAGTTTGGCCCAACGACCCCCTGGCACATCCTGATGCCTTTTGGTGTGTGGAGGATGGGGGGCACGGTGGGGGATTTAGGGGCTCAACCCCAACGTCTCATTTCCCTACTTTTGTCGCTTCAACCCTAACTGATGCATTAATGAAGTTCTTTGTAATGAATATATATTATACTGGCACGGCAGTACCAGTAGTTAGGGTGAAAAGTTAACTTTTATGTTAAACCCGAATTTTTGAATGTTAACTTTAGAACTGTTTAATGGATTTGCATGAAATTTGGCAACCAAGTCATCCTGGGGTAGGTCTCTAGACCTGCCAAATGTTGTGGGAATCCGATGTGTGGTTTCTGAGACACAGAGTGCTGAAAACAGAAAATCTGTGTTTTGTTTTTTTTTTTTTTTTTTTTTTTTAACATTTCTTGTCCACCTGGATCTCAGAAACAGCTTTAGGTTGTAGTCTGAAATTTTCAGGGTAGAAGCCTTTGACTCACGGGTGTCTTTTGAAAGGTAGGTGAAAATATATTAATCCGCTCAAAAGGTATTAAAACTTTGAAGTTTCCCATTATAGCCTATGGAAAAAAAAATATACATGATCTGAAAGTGAAAGCAGGTAAACGGCCCCAAAAAACAGTTTTGTTGCCACTTCATAGCAAGAAAACAGTTAGGACATTTGGGCTGAAATTCGCAGGGTGGCAAGCCCTTTCCCCACAGATGTGCCCTTTGCTGGTTTAGTGAAGAAATGGACACCGTTTCCATAGTTACAGCACTCAGACGTTGCAAATTTCCCCACAGGATAACATTGTGGTGGTCATGGAGCCTTTCGGCAGCTATATCTCGAAAACAGTTCCAGATACAGATTTTTTTTTTTTTGCGCTAAGCACACATGGAGGTGGCTAGGCCATGAATACAACTGCGAATTAATTTTTTCCAAAGTTCCTACGGTTCCCGAGATATTGCAACTTTTGCAGCACAAGGGTTACCTGGAATGGCTCTACATGTGCGCTACTGTCCAGGGGTGTGCAAACTGCATTGCCCGACATCCAAGGCTGACCTAAAATTAGTGTCGGGCAGATCCTTTGATTGGCTGACTGCAGCCCGAGGGCAAGTGATTTTTATCTTTTTTTTTTTTGGGAGGGGCATTTTAAATTTTTTCCCTATGACCCCCGATTCTCCGTCTCTCCACTCCAAGTCCCCCAAAACAAGCTTCTGTCCTCGATTTGTTACTGCTAGCTAGCAACTTTGGTGGCATGTGTCAATTGGGCAAAACATGCTTGGAGGCGGAGAACCTTTGCCACACGCGGGAAGGACCAGCTAGATGTAGGTGCCATTAGTTGGAGATCACTCACATTCTTCAAGAGAGAGCTGATCACTAGATTCGAGGAACGATGGATTTCCGCTTGCAACGCCGGCGACCCGGGTTTGGGAACGGACTCGGGTCGTCGGAGGGCGGCGAGGTGGAGTAGGATCGGCGTCCGTAGACAGCTCTCCTTCTCGGGGAGGCACGGAGTAGCGTCACGGTGCATAGGAACCCTGGTGGAGACCGGGGATTCCTATGCAGACCAGCAGCTCAACAAGCTTACGGAGGCCAGGCGGATAGCGTCATCATTGCACGACCCCGCCTCCCAGAAAACGGAAAAGATGAGCCTGCCTTGCCGCCATGTATGAAGCCCGCTGCCAAGGCTTCAATAGTTCCCCAGGCCGGGTCCTCGACCCAATCCCAGTGCCTGTGGTGTATAAAGGGGTGCGCCAAGGGCCCCACCGTGGGGGAAGCCACGGGTATCGGGGACAGCCGATCTGGGAACAGAGGGCTGGCAGCCCGTGACCGGGCAGAGGATGCGGCAGGTGGACTGGGGAGCATAATAAAAATAAATAAATAAATAGATTCGAGGAACGGGCAGTGAGTGAAAAGTTAATTAACTCTGTCTTGCCTTGCCCTTATTAATGATAGCAGCTTCTGACAAAGTGAAGCCAGGGTAAAGAAGCAACTGTCTTATGCTTCCTTCATTGCATGCTTGCAGGGTTGGACACTTGGAGGCTCATCATCACTGGCAGCTAGCAAAGAAGTGCAACAGGAGCAAACAGTGTACTATGAGGTGGCTGATAATTTATAAAAGTGCATCAGGCCAGGGTCTCTCACAGTTTGGCACAGCACACACAAAAAGGGAAAAGCAAGTGGTTGCTTGAGTTGACTGGTTGTAGTAATGTCATGTCGTGTTCTGACTCAAGCAACTGGAGGGGAGAAAGAGATCAGAGTTCAGATTGAAAACTGATAAACCTCACTGTCACTGTGTCCAGCTAAAAACAAGTTAAGTGTGTGTTTCTACAAATTATTTACTGGTTTCTAAATATTGTAGAGACGATGGGAGTGAGAATATGCCTTTGTGGTGGCGGACGGTACAGAGTTGGACTGTGGTGCAGATATGGCTTCTCTACGACTGCAAGTGCTGCTGCTTGTGCGAGTGTGTGGGAGACAGAGACTGAGTTCATTTTTCTTCTCCGAGCCCTTCAAGTAACTAGTTTAGCAACGTATGTGTCACCTTGTGGGCAGTGGTATACCTGGCCTGGTTCATTAGACAATGCAGCCAGCAGCGTTTAGCCTGGAGCCTGGACTGGGTGAGGGGGGTCTCTTTAGACAAATGAGCCTCGTGCAGACTTCGGACTACGTGCTGCCTGCATTTCAGAATGGCAGATCGCGATCTGTAACTCCCTCCCTCACCAGGCCCTGGGACAGGCTTTCTGTGAAGCAGCAGGAGGGTAGGCTGCACATTAGCAGAGCCGGAGGAAGCCATGCCTGTTGGTGAAATACACCTCCACTCATTATTTTAAACACTCTAGTAGCAAGTGCACTGGAAGCCCTGCTGTCCGGAAAACTGGAAGCAGGTAGAGAAGCCCTGTAGTTCGGTAGATGTCATTCCCGAACTACTGGCTTATTTTTAAAAGCTACTGTGAATTTTACTGTTTGGGGACATAGCTGCAAAACTGCGTGCCAGGGCCACGAATGAGTGGCCTTTGCCAGTTTTGAGTTTTTGTTAAACTGGGCAACTTTGTAGTCACTGTGACCCTGTGAGAATTTCCAGGTCGTACCTGCAGATGCATCTTGCCTTGCTGTGAGCAGGGCGCGCGACGAGACACGCGAGTTTGTGCATGTCCGGCCGGGACAGAGCAAGAAATATAAGGGAAAGGTATGCCAATTTTAAAGTATTTGTGTACTATAGTAGCCAAACTAGGACCTAAAATGAGGCAATGCAAAATGTGTCAAATGTACACCATGGACACTCCTTTACCAGACTTTCAATGTGAGAAATGTCTTATAATTGTCACGCTGTACAATGAATTATAGAGTCTGCAAAATAGAACAAACATCTAGACAGAAATTAGCCTACTCAAGGACTTTATCAAACCGCTCCTAACTCAAGATGGTTAGAGATGCAAAATCAGCATACTATTGTTCTGAAATCGACCCTGCCACTAGCAGCCCATCAAAATTTTGGAGAACTCTCAAAGGGCTGTCTGGCCACATGCCTGGAAACCAGCTACCGGCCAAAATTATCTCTGGCAATATGACTATCAGTGACAGGATGGAGATTTTGGAATTCTTTAACAATCACCACTTTGCTACTGCAGGGCTAGCATTCGACAACTCCCCTGCCAACGCCATACGAGCAGAGCTCGGCACTCACCCTACTGAATCAACGCATACTAAATCTGTATTCTCCTTGCAACCTACTTCACTGAAAGAGGTTGAAATCCTTCCGACACATCTGGATATTAAGAAAAATGCCGGTGCAGACTCCCTTGACCCGTATTTTCTAAAGATTGCCTATCATGTACTAGCTGTGCCTATTACACATTTATTTAATCCATCACCATCTCAGGGGGACCCTCCCCTCCGTATGGAAAACGGCTCATGTCATACCCCTATTTAAGTCAGGAGACCCCTGCGATCTCAATAATTACAGGCCAGTTTCACTCCTGTCTGTTCTATCTACATTGCTGGAAAAAATTGTAAAAAATACTAAACTGTTAAATCCAGTGCAATCTGGATTCAAAGCAAATCACAGTACCATCACGGCCCTTGCAAAAGTAACCAACTGGCACAGAGACCTAGATAACAGAAATTAAGTCTGTGCAGTATTCCTTCATCTAAGCAAGGCGTTCGATACCGTCAACCACAGCCTTCTGCTCTCAGCACTGTGTGCCTTGAGCTTGGACACACTATCTTTAAAAAGGTTCCCGAACTACCTTTCTGATTGCTTCCAGCAGGTTAAAGCAGAAGGTGAGCTATCCCCCCTGAAAACTCTGCTGAGAGGCGTGCCTCAGGGTTCTATCTTAGGCCCGCTGTTGTTCACAATCTATCAATAACACTGATGATGCTACTCATAAAGCCAATATCCATTTATTCAGCCGACGACACGGTAATTTCAACAAGCTGCCCCACGCCTGAAGATGGCTGTGTAGAGACCTTTCAAACTGAATTAATCTGTTGCAGAGCCAGCTTCTAAACAAAAGCTCCTCCTTAATGCAAAACACAAAGGCAATGATGTTATCTCCATTTGTTCATGCACCAAACCCAGACTGTACGGGAACTATACTGCAGATTACTACACTGCTGGGTGAAAAACTGGAATTTGTCACAAAATTTAAATATCTGGGAGTTTGCCTCGACCATAGACTCTCCTACCCTGACCATACTGAGGATTTATTAAAAAAATTAAGGCAAAGGTTAGGACTTTTCTTTAGGATCAAATATTTCCTCACGACTGACGCTAAACAGAGGTTGGTCGAATCAATGTTTCTCTCACTGCTGGACTACGCAGACGTCCTTTATAATCAGGGCCCGGCTTCTTCGTTTGCTAAACTTGATATGCTTTACCACAGAGCTCTGAGGTTCACAACAGGTCCTCCCTTTAAACGCACAACATTGCTCCTTGTATAAGGCTGTGGGGTGGACCTCTCTTCAATTCAGACAGGACAGAAATGCTGCTCTGTGGTCCCTCAGGGCTATTTCTTTTTTTTTGTAAATATTTTTATTAGAGAAGATATGACAGTTTTACAGGCATTGACAGTCATTCCATTGTTCAGTCTAAGAAGTATAGATATTATAGAGCATTTAAAAAAAAAAAAAAAAAAAAAAAAAAGGATTTTACATTCACTTTTCAAAATTATCAGTCCGTAGGCCTAGGTATTCTAGGAACATCACCTTTAAATTGTCCCTCTTCCACATCCTTCATCCATAGTGATCTCCATTTCCTTTACCCGGGTAGGCTGTGTTTCAATTCCCTAAGATTTCATTTCCAAGATCAGAGATCTCCCAGTCAACCCCGAGGCCGTCAGCAAGGCCCCCTCCGAGCCCAACTCCTAATTGTTAGGACCGGACTGGGAACCCAGGCCCCCAACAATGAATTGAGCATTCAAGCAAGAAAGGTACCATCTCAAGGAACAAAATAGGGGTCCTTCGTCATGATATAGATAATCCATCTTCTCCATTTCAGGGTGAAGAGCTCTGCCTGATTGTTTAGATTGTGAGTAATTTTTTCAGATTTATATAGGTGATACACTATCTCCCTCCAACTCGAAAGGGTGGGTGGTTCAACCTGAAGCCAGTTTTTAGTAATAGCTTTCTTCGCTGTGTGGAGAAGAATGTTTAAAAGATAGTGGCTGTGGGAATCCCTCAGTGTTGGGGGGAAGCAATGCAAGAGAAAAAAAACGCCCTCATAGGGAAGGGTGGTCCCAAAGAGGTCCTCCAACTCCCCAAATACGGCCCAAGAAGGGTTGTAATCTAGGGCAAAACCATAGAATGTGGGAGTGGTGGGCTACAGTCTCCTCAAGACAGACGCCAGCATGCTGCAGAGCGAGAGGCTTATAGTGTGAGGTTATTTCGGGTTCGAAATATCTTATCAGTAACTGCCATGCAAATAGCCTCCAAGAGTGGGAGGATGTAGTTTTCTATATCATGACCCAGAGCGCCCTCCACTGTTGGGGGTGAGGAGAACCCAATTCCTCATTCCACTTTTCCATTGTCCCTGCTGTATCCCCCACCCCACTGTCTCCAGCAAGGACCTATATAATACTGATACTATATGTGCTGTTCCCACGCATTTATTATTTTGCTGACAGACTTGATCACTGGGATGTGCATCCGGGTTCGGACGTTGAGGGGTAGAGACTCAAAATAATGCCGTAGCTGCAGGTATCGAAAAAAAATCTGACTGTCTTAACCCATGTTCCTGGCTAATAGTCTGGAATTCTTTAAAATTGGGGCCCATCTGCAGTTGTGGGAGGCGTTGGAGATGGACGAATCTCCAGTTCCGAAAGGTCTGATCAAAGAGGGCAGAGATAAAATCTTCCAGCAAGTCTAATGGGCATAGGGTAACCAGAAATGAGATAATCCGAAGGGATCTCCTCATTATCAGCCAGACCGGAATCTGGTATGCAATCCACTGGTCCCAAGTGTGTCGACCGGTCAAGGTGGGATTCTTATAAAGAATCACCTTCTGGAATTCCCGGTCTGGGAGCATACCCTTCTCGATTACCCTCCACTGGGCCGTAATCACCCCAATAAGACGATGTAGTATAAAGGAGAGGTGGGTAGCCCAATAATATAACTTTAGATTGGGAACAGCTAAACCACCTTCCACCCTAGGGAGATGGAAGGATCCCGATTCTAATTCTCGGACGTCTACCCGCCCACAGGAACCAAGTCAGAGCCTTATTCCAGACCCTAAACATGCTATTCGGCAGCTTGGAAGGTACATTCTGAAACAGGTATAAAGCTCTCAGGAGGATCACCATTCGAACCACTTCAGTGCGTTGCAACATGTTTAGTGGAAGGAGACCCCATCTCTCCAAATCCTGTTTCAACTGGGATGTAAATGGATGGTAGTTGTCATGCAGAGCCTCCTCTGCCCGACGGGAAAGGTAAATCCCCAAATATTTCATCTTAGTAAGGCCCCAGCGAAACAGGTATTTCGCCTTAAATGTGTGGGAGGGAGTAAAATGGAAGGTGAGGGCTTCTGTTTTACTAGTATTCAACTTATAGCCTGAAAGCCTACCAAATTCTTCCAGAAGGGAAAAGACAGAAGATATTGATTGCTCGGGTTTAGTGAGGAAGAGCAGGACATCGTCCGCGTAGAGGGCTACACGATGCTCAGTCCCAGATATACTCACCCCCGAAATTTCTCTAGATTCTTTAGTTGCTTGGGCAAGGGGCTCAATAAATATGGCGAAAAGTCCTGGGGACAGAGGGCAGCCCTGACGTGTACCCCTATATAAGGGAAAGAATACTGAGTGGTGTCTGGAAGTTTTGACACATGCCTTAGGCAAGGCATAAATCCTCCTCAGGACAGCTATAAAGGGCTCCAGGAATCCCATACTAGCCATTGTGGTAAACAAGAACAGCCACGACACTCGGTCGAAGGCCTTCTCAGCGTCCAAGCTGAGAAGGACTGATGGGTCGGGCCGCGATTGCATCGCATGGACCAGATGCAGGGCTTTCCAGGTATTATCCGATGTGGACCTGGAGCTGATAAATCCTGTTTGGTCCAGGCCAATCAAGGCAGGCAGCATGGGATCCATCCATCTTGCCAAAATGGACATGAAGAATTTGTAGTCCGAATTAAGGACCGATATCGGTCTATATGAGCTACACTGCTAGGGGTCTCTGCCTGGCTTGGGTATGACTGAAATAGTGGAGTAGTCCCAGCTGGGGGGAGGCGGCTCACCAGAAAGGACCTCATTGAAGGCTGCCATAAGTAGCCTGCTCAGGGACTGAATCGAATGTTTATAAAACTCGGATCCGTAGCCGTCCGGGCCAGGAGCCTTCTGGGTCTTGGAGCCTAAGACAACCTGCGTCAGCTCCTCCAGTGTAATGGGTCTCATCAGGAGGTTCTGTTGTTCGGGCAAGTGAAGGGAGCCTCAAGGCTGTCAAGAAGGCTTTGGTTTCCGACTGGTTAACCCCATGCTCCGCGTAAAGGGTTTTATAATATTGGCAGAAGGCCTGGGATATATTTTTAAATTTAGTATGGTAAACCCCATTTTCAGGATCCCTTATCATAGCAATTGTAGCTAATTTACGGTGTTGGCGGAGTTGGTAAGCTAGTAATCGGTAGGCCTGCTGGCCCACCTCTCCATATCTCTGACGTAAATATGCTAAGGCCGCTTCTTGTTTGTTGCAGACATAAGGAGTCTAAACTGTTCCTAGTCTGTTTTATCTGGGAAGAACCGTGTCGCTCCGCTTTGGTGAGCTAGCTGAAGGAACTGGAGCATTTGTTCTAACTGTAGCTGCTTTTCTTTCCGGGCTTTGGCCAGCCCAGCCGTATATTTTATTAAGTGACCTCTTAAGACCACTTTCAGGGTATCCCATAAAATGGTAGATGGGATATCCTGGTTAGAGTTATCCCGTATCATTTCTACTATTTTATCACTAAGAAACTCTTTGAATTGTTCACTTTTTAAATGTATCGGATTAAATCTCCAACCCGTATTTCGTCTCTCTGAACCAAATTCCCACAGAGTAATAAGGGGCGTGGTCAGAATAGGCTATAGGTGTAGAGTTGCTTCATTAGGAGACGAGCTGCTCTTTTGAGTGTAACAGTGATCGATTCTAGTGTATGTCGAAAGTGAGCTGCCGAAAGTAAAAAGAATACCCCCTGTCTCTAGGATGCAAGGTGCAGGTGTCCAGCCATCCCATACCCTCCACAAATCGTTTAAAGAACTTATGGGGGGCTGGTTGGGCCTTGGGCCTGGAACTAGAGGTGTCCAGGGTCAGGTTTGGGGCAATACTGAAATCGCCCACCAATATCAGGACTCCTCGTCATCTCTATGACTTTATCCATCAAAAATCGGATCACATGGGAGACCAAGACTGGGGCACATTAGCCACGGTTATCTCCTGGTCAAATAAATTCCCCTTGACTATTATCAGCCTACCATCCGGGTCACTCCATTCTCGAACTGCCCGGAATGGAAGGAGAGAGGAGATCAGTATGGCAACTCCTCTTTTCCTTTTATCTGGCATTGCTGAAGTAAAGACCTGGGAGTAGCCTCTGCCACTGAGTTTTTCGTGCTCCGCTGAGGATAGGTGGGTCTCCTGCCAGTAAACTATATCAGCTTTTGCCCTCCTGGTTAAGGTTATCATTCTGGCCCTTTTCACTGGACTGCTCAAACCATTTACATTCAGAGAGTATACTTTTAAATGCCTATGACCCATTTATCTTTGTGGTAAATCACTAACCTTAAACATACCCATAAAGTCTTCTGGTGAAGTAATTTTGATACTGCCATTTTTGCGAAGATGTTTATGCTGTCACTCTTCATCTGAAACTTGTTCTTGTCTATTGTATCTAACAACAGTTGTATAAGATAAATGCCCCTGTCTGAACCATTCGGGCTAAACCATAGTAAGTCAACTATATTAAATTCAAACTCAGCTGGCATCATGTCAGCTGAAATCCCATGAGGACATTCCCATCTCGCACTGCATTCCCCGGTCTCTCGGGAACCCGAGGTCAGCTTATATTTCAGAGGGTCCGGGGAAGGTGCAATGGACTGGAGGGGCATATATCCCCAACTGTACGGACTTAAGAGGAGATATTAGAGGAAATGCAGAGGCTCGTGCTATACTCTGCAGAACTTCAGGTAAAACTATAACTATGTACAATGCCCTGATCCATGTCAGAGCACGCAAAGGCGTTGTGGAGGGAGGCATCCGGATCCTATGAGCCAGATGCCCCTCTCTCTTTGCAAGGAGTTTAGAGCGACTCCCAAGGGATGCTGATGGTGATCTTTCAGCGATGAGGCTACTGCAAGGGTGCAGTATGGGGCTGGTCCCTCACAGGTGGTGTGAGGGGTACCTTCCCCCGCTCTGGGGAAGAGTCCCTGTCGAGCTTGCCTCAGTGTCAGCGGGTGGTTAATAGGCTAATCCGCTCCTGAACCTCACAACTGGTCGGCTTTAAATGTCATACTGTGTAGAATCGCCAGTTTGATTCAAGGTGTGCAGTCTTGGTGTAATAGAAGGCCATTGGGCTTAGTCTATCGGGGATACTAACATCTCCATTTAGAGATGTCCTTAATGAGTTAGTACAGGGAGAAGGGACGACCCCGAGGCCCCGGAGTCAAGCCCACGGGCTGGGGGAGGAGCCCCAAAAGTCCAGAAGCCGGGGCTCCTACCACCGTCATAGAACTGTCAATGACCCCCCAATCAGGAGTCGACCCAGTATACATGTCCAGGAGGGCTCTTAAAGCACCAATCTGGTCGGTATTAGTAACAGCGTCCATGTCTGCGAGTATATAGCACCCGGGTAAGCACCTGCTCACTCCTCCATGTCTGAGGAGCGTAGGGTATCAGCCCAGGAGGGGAGTGGTCAGGGAGCATGAGGCAGGGGAGACCCCTCAATTTCCATTTAAAAACATCCACCGTCAGACAAGATGTATTAGAAGATAAAAGGGGTTGGTTTTGTCTCTCTCTCTCCAATCGGAAAATCATGAGACCCCTGCAAGTGTCCCCCCCAGCACCCACCAGCCCTCCATCCCCCCATGCCCTAATGGCATGAGCTACACACCCCCCCCAACCCGGAGACACCCACAGACCCCACTCACGGTTAACACTGGTGTGAAAAATCCACATAGCTGTTTATACTGTTCTCCCGTTAGAATACAAGGCTATTATTTCAGTGCTTGTAGCAGTCTCGAGCGCGCCAGCTGGGAGGGGGAACAGGACCTGGACAGCAGGGGGTAGGCGAGTGGAGGTGAGAGGGAAGAGCCCTCATAAGGTCTTCAATCGGGATTACAACCCGGGGATCCTCTGTGAAGTCATGTGTTCACCGCTTCTTGTGGCAGGTCATCTCGAGGGGCTTCAAGAGTGTCCACCTGTAGGTGCGCCACCTTCATATCCATCCTGGTGGGGTCACCATATCTCTTCAAGAGAGCTGAAATGTCTGCCCGGAGGTTTGTGTGCGTTGATCTCCGTGATGACATGGCCGCCCTGAGGCTCCTTTTTGTGATACTGACCAGGCCGAAACCAGTAGATCCTTCTTCAACTTCTCTTTAACAAGTGGAGGGGGGGTAATCCCCTGTGAACTCAGAAACAAAGAGGCTGCCAGCAGATCAGGAAACACCTTGGCCCAGCCTCTGTAGAGATCTTCAGCCTTGCAGGGAATAATATCTGGGTTTTGATATCTTTAGCCCGTAGCTGTTTAACAAACGGCCAGAGAGCCCTTCGAGCCTCCTGGACCACCATAGTGTGGTCTGTTTTATGACTAATTTTATTCATATCTGCCTTGAGGTCGGCCAGAGACTTGTCGATTTTGTTTACTGTGTGGGCCGTTTGCTTGATGGTGGCCACCAGGTCTGCGCTTAGGGCTCTCTCAAGTAGGTCGGCCCAAGGAGGATCAGGAAGGGCCTCCGATGAATCCGAAGCATCGCCCCGTTCCTCGTGGATCAGTGCTCGGAGTTTTTGAGTTTGCGTTAGCTGGGATCTCTCCAATCGCTTTTTTTTTTTTTACTTTTCGCCAGTGAGGACAGCCTGTTTGCAGCGATTAAAGTGCTTTTTAAGCCGGCTGGAGGAACAGAGCTCTAAAGTTAGGCAGCCATTGCCACGCTGACGTCACCGGAAGTCCCAGGGCTATTTCTAATAATCTTCCGCAATACATTAACGACTGTCTCCCTCGAAGCACTTTAGGTAAATATGCCCTGAGAAGCTACTCCTTTATTACCTTGAAAATTCCCAAAGTCAAAACGCGCTTCAATAGAGCGGCCATAAGCTTCCAACTGCCCTCTCTCTGGAATAAACTACAAAAAACCTTGTGACTCAGTTGCCCTATTAGCGTATCTTCCTTCAAGACTCTATATTCGTATCACATTAAGGAACTGTGCAACTGTTTCCATCGACCCCAATACTCTTTCGCTTGTTCGGGTATCCAGTTCTATCACCCCATGCTTCTCCTTACTCCATTAAATTCCCTCCACCCCTTCCCCACCTTATCTCCACCAGACGGGGTATCCCTCGTCACCTCTACATCCCTCCTGTCCTAGTTTAATTGTATGAGGCCCTTCCTTTGTGCTCATGCACGCTCAATTTGTAAATTGTTCAAAATGTCATGTTCCTTACTAATATACATTTATCTATGCTACGATTTAGAAATCTTGATTTTTGATAAGTTTATACTTTATCATGATTGTTATCGCTATTGGTAATTGTATTCATTTAACATGAGCGTCATCTCTCTCTATCTATATATATATCTATATACATCTATATATATATATATCTATGTATATATATATATACACACACACACACACACACACACATATATATATATATATATATATATACACATATATCTATCTACATATCTCTCTCTCTCTCTCTCTCTCTCATCTATACATCGGGTTCAGCGGTCACTTACATACTAAACTCAAAAGTTTGCACGTTAGTAACTTTGGATCTGTTCAATGGATTTGCCTGAAATTTGGTATCCACAGTGGGGCATGGTAGATCTCTTGATATGGCAAATTGCATTTTGTTGGACTTACGATCTTTCCGTACATAAAGCGCTGTAAAATGCAAAATTATCCGTTTTGGAGGCAGTTCGGGATTTTGGATGTGGCCTTCACGTGGTTGTCGTGGTGGTGTGTCGGTTCAGATGGCTCATTTGAAAGAGCTTTGGTACGTAATACGCCTTTTGTTTGGTGAAAAATTATTACGGCATTCAAAAGTTATACCACTTTTAAGTTCCCATTATAAGTCAATGGGAAAATTTATATGTATGTTTTGCGAACAAAGAATGGGGTTCTGGCCATCTGGTCCCACCTGGCAATCAAAGAATCTGCAGCCTCGCGGTTCAAGAATCTTTGTCCCCGAGGATTTTCAAAATGCTTTGATCTCGAGGTCCGCCATTTTGTTTTTAAATTTCTGAATGGAAAAATACAAATATCGCGGCTCAGGGGTCACTTCTGAAGTAAAACTTAGATGGGTTTTACTCAGGGGGCTCCGATCTATCGGGCCATGGCTTTGGTTTCATCCAAATTGGTTAAAAAATAGAGTTATACACTTTTAAAAATCAATCTGCGGCTCGCTAACAATCTGATTGAGAGCCTGCAAATTCTTTGATCGTGATCTTGCATCGCGACCTAAAAAACACAAATATCTTAGTTCAAGGGTGGGCTAGGGACACAAATGAGGGTGGGTTTTGCTCAGGAGGGTCCGTTCTAGCAAGGCATGCCGTTCCAAAAAAGGTGAAAAATTCGCGTTTCACCATTTTTAATTCTTCGTTCGTGAGTCTGCAAATTCTTTGATCAAGAGTCTGCATCATGAGCAAGGGACGAGATGGCCCAATTTAAAAATCAATTTTCTCAGCCCGAGGGTGTCCTAGGAAGTCAAATGAGGGTGGGTTTTACTCAGGGGGCTTCATTCCATCGAACCATGGTGGTGGTTTACCGCAATTCCGTCACTTTTTTGATTTACAACATTTTTAATTCTTTGTTCGTGAGATTCTTTAAATCGCGAGGGCAGGACAAGATGGCCACATTTTTTAATGTAATAGATATGGAAGTTTTACCAATCTTTTAACATTGAATATCTCGGAAACAGTTTGGTGTTTTTACTTGAAATTTTGGAGGGTGTTTACGGCATGTCCTGTAGATGTGAATTATGGTGTTTACGTGTCAGAGAAAAAATGTTTTGCAAGATATTGCGCAACGCTCTTTATATGTTGCGGACAGTGTTTTGCTTATGGTGGCGGCTTGAAATTGATAGGATACCTAGCCTCAGTGTCATGGATGTAGTTTTCAGTAGTCGTGTGTGTTAAATGTCAACAGGTGTGGAACTGTGCCAGTCTGACTAATGAAAATCTCATACGTTAAAATGTTATATCTTGGACACGGTTTGGTCTTTTCACTTGAAATTTGGAGGGTGTTGATGGCATGTCCTGTGGATGTAAATTACAGTGTTTCCATGTCGGAAAATATTTTTTTGGTGGAGATATGGCATGGCACAGTTTACATTCTGTGGACAGCGTTTTGCTTGTGGTGGTGGCTTGAAATTGATAGGATACCTAGCTTCAGTGTCATGGATGTAGTTTTCAGTTGTTGTGTGTGTTAAATGTCAACAGGTGCAGAACTGTTCCACTCTGACGAATGAAAATTTCAAATTTTGGACAGGTCATATCTTGGACACGGTTTGGTCATTTTACTTGAAATTTGGAGGGTGCTGACGGCATGTCCTGTAGATGTTAAGAGGTGTTTACATGTCGGACAATATTTTTTTGAGATAGTGTGTGGCACAGTTTACATTTTGTGCATGGTGTTTTCTATTGTTGTACTAGAGTAACATTTGTTTGGTGGCTGGCCTTGCTGTTGTGAATGTACCTTTTAGTCACTGGGTGTGTAATGTGGCCTGACACTTACAAGTTGGTGGGAGCACTGGGCCCTTCCACCAACTTGCGCAACTTTCTACTTTTCTATTTCTTAAAAAGTAAGGAAATTCTATGCAAACAAACTTTGTTAATGCTTCAGTTAGGGTTCTTCTACAGTGAAAAAACTGAGGAAATTCAATTTTAGGGTTCTCACCCCTTGCATCCCACCAACAGGCATCGGGGTGTGCGTTGGGGTCATCAGCCCCAACTCTCACCCCATTCTCCTACACTGCACCACCTCAGCTTGTTTACACATGGGATGGGGTGAGAGTTGGGACAGATGACCCCAACGCACACCCCGATGCCTGCTGGGGGTGGGAACCCTAAAATCAAATTTCCTCAGTTTTTTCATTGTAGAAGAACCCTAACTGATGCATTAACGAATATATATAGCTCCATCCCTCTTGTATTGTATTCGACCATGAACAAACAGGTCCATCTTGCAAATGAACCCTGCTCAATGATGATCACCTGGATAAATAAAAATTTGATTGATAGACTTACTTCAGCCATCAGTAGCAAAATCTCTATAACATCCTGATCAAACAAAAATACAGAAGCATGTTAGCTTATCAACCATGGGGGCCTCAGACTGTCATACTGAGCAAGAAACAGAGGACTGGTGCACTGTTCAGAGCAGACCGACACGGGGGCGGACAGATTTTCAATAGTGCCCCAGTAGAACTATTTAATAAACATGGCTTGTTGGAGCATTTGGAGCCTAGGGGATCCGAGGATAATAAAGTTACATTGCAAACTCCGCTGACAAACACTGCAAAAGATGTTCAGGTTCAGAGGATCCAGGCTCAGAAACCTGACAACACAACAAATGACAGTACAATTAATGGGCTAAAGAAAGGGACAGGCACCACACAAAGTGGAACAGAGGACAAAAACCATGGCAAAAAATCACAGCGATATCCTCGCAATTGGGGACTCAGCAACAAGGGAAATAGATTCAGTAGTCTACAAATGCAGAAATTAATCAGCAACAGTAAGCACATTACCAGGGGCAAACATCTCAGATGTGAAAACAATGCTTAATGGCCTGATGGCAAACCTTAGCAAGTAACTTGTCACTCACGTAGGGGGTCAATGATGTAGGCAGAAGGAACCTCAAAGATATCAATAATGACGCCTTGGAAATCAAAAATAGGGGTGGAAACATGATATCGGGGTGCTGCCAGTCACAGAAGGCACTACAAAAAGATATTAGAATGCTAAATAGTTGGCTACGGGAATGGTACCAATTAAGGGGGCAGGGCTTCATCAACAACTGGAATATGCTTGGAGATGAGAGGTTAATGAACCCTGATGGGCTTCACATAAATAAAATGGGTTCTAGAAGGCTGGCCAGAACATTCAACAATTCAATTAGCATCCATTTCAACCTAATTTTGGTGGGGTGGGGGACATTAGAGCCCCCAGACAAAAAAAAAAAAGTCAACAATAAATCAAACAAATGACGACAGGATGCAAAGGCTTGTTGATCAACGCAAGAAGCGTACTAAACGAGTTTGATGAATTGAAATACATACTGGAATCACAACATATTAAAATCTGTGCCATTACAGAAACATGGTAGGATGCTATCCATTTATGTGAAAAAGAAATAAAGGGATATGACCTCTTCTAAATCAAGAGGTAGAAGAAAGGTGGTGAAGTAGCAGTATACACAGCGGAGGATATACAGACTGAACAAGTGTCCACAGTCTCAAACAAGGTAGAGCAGCTTTTGATAAAAATACCCCCCCCCCCAAAAAAAATCTCCTACAATCATATTAGGCCACCAATCGCTAAAGAAGATGACATCACCTTACTAAGCTACATCCAAGATCTTAATGCAGCTGACAGAATTATACTGCTGAGGGATCTCAATTTACCTGGGATTTGCTGGTATATCCTAGAAAGCTCACCTGAGGGACAGAGAGAGAAAGAGAGGGAGAGGGACAGCGCGCACGACAGAGAGAGACGGAGAGAGACAAAATGAGAATTTGGATGTCGTTAGTCATGTGGGACTGGAACAACAAGTAAATCAGAAAACGAGGGGAGATAACACTTTGGATTTAATCCCTACAAACACAAGACAGATATACAAAACTGCAAAGTTACAACACCCCTAGGTGACAGTGATCATTTAACTGTCTCCTTTACCATAAAGGAACTTAACTCTTAATCTGGGTATACCATTATACTGAATTTCCAGAAAGCCAATTTCACTGCTATAAAACAAACCCTAAATTCGTTGAACTGGAGGGAAGAGAATCAAAGACAAAAGTACTGAAGGGATGTGGCACACGCTGGAGGCAAAGCTAACAAACTGTATAAAACAGTTCATACCAACTAAAATAAAATATGAAAAGGGGAAACAATCGCCCAGCTGGTTAAACAGTAGAATCAAAAAAAATTATACAAAAAAAACACCACAAACTTTTTGAATCACTTAGAGGTGACAAAAATGGAGAACGGTGGATAAGGTTCAGAAACCTTCAAAAGACAGTGAAAAAAGAAATAAAAGAAAGCTAAGGCACAATATGAGATTAAGCTGGCAGCAAAAACTAAAGACAACTACAAGTCCTTTTACGCCTATATTAACAACAGATCTGGAAATACCATGTGTCCTCTACTTAGCCCTGATGGTTAAGCAGTAAAATGGCAGCAATTCAACACCCCAACCCCAACCTGCAGGCAGCAACAGAAGAAACCATTACGGTTTGATCTCTCCTGTATCTTCGCAAATCAGGTATGGGGTGTACCTCAGGGGTTGTCGACACCAATGCTCACCCATTCGATCATCATTAAAGAAGCGGAGTTGTGTACAGCACATGAGAATGGGGTGAACGTTAGTGTCAACAACCCAGAGGCACATCCCATACCCAATTTTCAAAGATGCAGAAGAGGTCAAACTGTAATAGTTCCTCCTTTTGCCACCTGCAGGGTGGGGGTGGAGTGTTAGGGCTGGAAACCCCAACACCATATTTCCCTACTTTTGTGGGTTCAACCCTAACTACTGTATTAACAAAGTTTTTTTGTAAAGAATTTCCTTAGTTTTTGAGATAGTATAATCATATTCTCATGTGCCTGTAGGGCCCTGCACTCCCATCCCTCCACAGATCTGTATATGTATGCTGCTTTGGAAGCGTAAGGCCCTCCGGCCCCTGCGCTTGCATATGTAGCAAAACAGCAATCAAATTGGACAGCATAGCCTTATTGCCCCACCTCATAAACCCAATACTGAAAATGTTCAAATCCCCACCAAAACAATTTTCTGTGCCACCACAACTTCATTCCGCGCCACATGTGCAAAAATAGTTTGTCCAGGATTTGAAAAATTACAACTGTCACATTCACAAGGCGGTATAAAAACTGGCTATGCTCTAAATCTGGGGTCACAATATTTAAGTTTACCAAAGTTACAAGGTCAGCGAGCATAACAAAATTTCAACACGTGTACATAACTTTGGCATTTTTACAAATGACATCAAATTTGCAACAGACTTCTTATGACCCCACCTCATGAACAAGTGGGACGAAATGTTGACCCCAAACTTGCAAGAGCCTTCTTATGACCCCACTTCATGAACGAGGGTGATGAAAATTTTCAAATCCTGCCTGAAAGGCGATTTCACCAATTTTGGCCACGAAAACACCTTTCAACCCGGATTTCCTAATTCCACCTGCATTGTTCATGAGGAAGGCTTGCAAAAACGCCATGCTGATAATCTGGGGTCAAAATATGCAAAAATGACAAAGTTATGCATCATAGTTAAAAAACCCATTAAAATACATTGAACCGCACTTACCTTAGTTTCTCATATTGCAGTCGGCGGTTCCAGCAGCAAGACAGGTCTTCAGTTGGAGAGTGGCTCTTCATCCTAGGACCTGTTCAGGTGAAAACAGGGTGCAGATCGGCCAGGGACAGGTTTTTTTTTTTTTTTTTTAAACAGGGGAACTAAAAAAAGATATCAAGGGACAGTTTTATTACAGGTCAATGTAATATGGAGATGGTGATCGAAGACACCAGAGAAGCAATGAAGAATACAGGGACGGCGATCAGAAGGGTGGGGGTGTCACTAGACACCAAGGAAAAAAAAAAAAAAACATACAGGGACAGCAATCGGAAGGTGGGAGGTGCCACACAGTAATGGCAATTGGTGGGGGGGGTTGGTGCCATTAGACACCAGGGAAACATAATAGCAATCAGTGAAGGAAGATGACGGAGGTGGTGGAAGAGTACCTACTGAGCATGCTCAGAGCAGTAATTTTAAAAAAATAATTAACTTTTGAACAGTTTAGTAATTTTTCACCAAACCAGCAAGAAGCACATCTGGCCAGCCAACCACTTTCTACACTGAAAATCTCACCCAAGATTCCAAACCGTCTTATTGCTAATGGTCAGGGCCCCCTAGTGCTCTGCAGCAGAATTTGCTGATTTCTGCAGCAGGGCTCCTAGGCTTCTGCGGCAGCATTTTCTGATTTCTGCTACATGATTTACTCATTTCTGTGGCATAATGATGTCCTACTATTGACTAAAATATGATGTGATGTCACAGATGACATCACCTGCCAAGCATAGGGGAGGGACTTCAGGATATACAAGATGGATATGAAGCCTGGGCACTATAGAAAAACTGTATATTTGAATGAAAATTCACCAAACAATGAATTCTGTGGCATGACGCAAATTCTACGGAAAATTCCACAACCGCAGAATTCCAGGGGCCTTGCTAATGGTGGTCAAAGAAACAGTAAAGAAGCAAAATCTTTCTCCATATGGCCATACAGAAAAAGGCAGAAACGAGTCATGAAAAAGGATTACAAATTTTAACAATAAACACACTTCTGAGGCACTTTTCGAACAGTGTACTGCAAAACATACATGCACTGCCCTCTCTACAGCATGTCATTTCTGTGGATTTTGAATTTTTTTTTTTTTTGTAAAAAAGTGGATCACAAGATGGCAGTATACAGGGGTGTAAAAATCCCACAGCCGTAAGAACAAGGCTGACCTAAAATCTCTGTCGGGCAGATCCTTTGGTCTGCTGACTTCAGCCCAAGGACAAGTAATTTTTGGCTGTTTGCTCCAGGACTTAAAAATTGGGATGGATGGTGACGGTGAACTGCACTATGTTTACCCCCACCCCCATTCTGGACACCCTATGTGGAGAATCCCACTCACGAAGATCAGAGAAAAAACACCATTAAAATTAATGGGCCCCCCATCATTTCCACGGGATTCCCCCTCCCCCCGGTCATGGTATCCACATGGTACAGAGCACTTTATACAGACTGCATCAGTGTCGTTTAAATCAGTCTGTCGTTCGGGGGTTGACAAGTAAAAAATTTTTTGAGCAAGTAATTATACCACCACCACTTGCTCTAGGGCAAGTAGTAGGAAAAGAAAAAAAAAAAAAAAAGACGATTTGCACACCTCCTGTATAGGAAAAATGATTTTTTCCTAACATGAAAGGATTCGCCTATATGAAAAAGAATCCTTTTTCATATGACCCAATTATTTTTTCGTTTCCAGCATCTGTCTGGAAAAACTCCACCGAACATGCTCAGAACTGAAATTGTAAAACTTAGTAAATTTTGAATGGATTAAAATATTTTCACCAAGCCAGCAAAAGGCACATATGCAGACCAAGCCCTTTCTACCCTGAAAGTTTCAGACGAACATTTCCAACAGTCTGAGTGTTAGCGGTGGACAAAGAAACCTCAAAAAAATACAGAAAAAAAACGTATTTCACTATCCAGATCTCACACATTGTAATCCGATCAGAACGAAAGTCGACACATCAAGAGACCTATCCCATGAGACCGTGCATGCAAAATTTCATGCACATCTGATGGCCAGGCTGGAAGTGCGAAATTATTAAAGTGATACAAAATTAGGGTTTAACATTAAACACCCTACTTAACCGTAACTATAGTGGTGCAATCATACTACCTACATCTATAAATCTCTCACTATATAGATATATATTAATTTTCTACGCAAAACAAAAATTCTTTAATGTACCACTTAAAAGTTCACATTAAACCAACAAAGTAGGGAAATGTGGGGTTAGGGTTCCCAACCCTTACGCCCCACCCCACCTTGAAGGCAGCAAAACGAAAAAACAATTGTAGTTTCCTCTCCAGAGTTTTCGGCCTGGGGTGTTCCTTGAGGTGGGGTGAGCATCAGGGATATTTTTTTTGTCTCCAATAGGTTTTCACACCAGGGCAGAATAGAGTGAAGCACTTTCATTTAAATTTAAAATTAAGAGTGAAATTAAGGGCATGCATGAGAATCACTGATCATGCCTAAACATTACACTAGCAAACAGAAGAAGAAAAAAAAAAAAAAAAAAGGCTGATAGGACAGTCCCTTTAGTACAGAAATGTGTACCAAAAAGTTGGCGAAGTGCAACTTAAAATATTCTGAATGCTGTCCTGTAAAGTCAATATTGGTTTTAACAGCAGATACTGAAAGTGCAGTACTCCTACTTGGGCTAATGATTTTCCATTTTCAACGGAAAACACTTGTGAAAATGTAATTTGTCATTTTAATTCATTCTATCCTGGGTGGTCATTTTGTATCAGGAGAATCAATGGATGGTTCGGACTTCATATGGAGTTATTGGGTACAAATGTTAAACCAGCACTTGGAAGTTTGAGCCAAATTTTCATATAAAACATGCCAATTTATCCTTGGGGCAAAAAATGATTGTAAGATTTTGCAAAAAAAAAAGAACTGGACACTTTTGAAAATGGGAAAATTAAGTGTCCCTACACTAGTTCATGCCAGTCAGTGTCTTTTTTTTTTTAGCTCAACATAATAATTTTATTTTAAATACACCATTATGAACAGTCTGTGTTTAGATCCAAGGCCATGGATTGGAAGCGAGGTTCTTCAGTCATGAGGAACATGACACTGCAACAGCCCCATTTAGGGATGGGCTAAACAGTCATCTCAATCACCCATGTGGGGACAGACTGGAGGATACCAGCACAGACTGCAGGAAGTGATATGTACAGTCGTGGCCAAAAATATTGGCGCCCTTGCAGTTTTTTCTAATAATGCACCATTCCTTCCAGAAAATTGTTGAAATTAAAAAATATTTTGGTATCCACATATGTATTTCATTGCTTTGCAGTGGAATAAAACACAAAAAGCAGAAAAATTTACTAAGTCTTAGCTTATTCCACACAGAAATCCTTAAATGGCCCGGACAAAATTATTGGCACCTTTTAGAAGTAGTTAGATATCATTAGATTTCAAGCAGGTGATTCTCCTTCGCTTTGGAAATGAACTCACCTGTGGTGAGTTGCAGGTGCCTGCAATATAAAAATCACTCATTCAACCAGTTTGAATAGAGAAAAGGGCTCATTCTCCTGTTTTGTGTCACTGTGTGTACCGCAATGAGCATGGAGAAAAGAAAGCAAGCCAGAGAATTGTCTGAGGAGGTCAGACAGAAGATTGTAGCCAAGCATGGACAATCTCAAGGCTACAAATCAATCTCCAGAGACCTTGATGTTCCTGTTTCCACCGTACGTAATGTTATCAGGAAGTTTAAGACCCATGGCACTGTAGCCAACCTCCCTGGACATGACCGCAAGAGAAAACTTGATCAAAGATTGCAGCGCAGGATTGTTCAAATGGCGTAGAAAGCACCACGATCAACTGCCAAACAGGTTCAAGCTGACCTTCAGACAAGGTACAACAGTTTCAACTCGCACCATCAGTTGCCAACTCAATGAAAGGGGATTATATGGTAGGAGGCCCAGGAGGACACTACTGCTGAGAGAGAGAGAGAGAGAGAGAGACACACAAGAAAGCCTGACTGGAGTTTGCCAATACACACCTAAATAAGCCAAAATCCTTCTGGGAGAATGTCCTGTGGACAGATGAGACCAAATTAGAGCTTTTTGATAAAGCACATCATCTCTATGTTTACAGAAAACAAAATGAAGCCTTCAAAGAAAAAAACACCTTCCCTACAGTCAAACATGGAGGAGGTTCAGTGATGTTTTGGGGTTGCTGTGCTGCCTCTGGCACTGGGTGCCTTGAACGTGTGCATGGCATCATGAAATCTCGAGATTACCAGGCCATTTTGGAGCGCAATATTGAACCCAGTGTCAGAAAGCTGGGTCTCCGTCAAGTGTCATGGGTCTTCCAGCAGGACAATGACCCCAAACACACTTCAAACAGCACCCAGGACTGGTTCAAGACAAGACGCTGGACTGTTCTGAAGTGGCCAGCAATGAGTCCAGATCTAAATCCCATTAAAAACCTGTGGAGAGATCTGAAAACAGCAGTTGGGTGAAGGAACCCTTCAAATCTGGGAGAACTGGAGCAGTCTGCACAAGTGTGGGCCAAACTGCCAGTAGAGAGGTGCAGGAAGCTCATCCATGGCTATAGGAAGCAGCTGATTGCAGTTATTTTGACCAAAGGCTGTGCTACCAAATATTAAGTCTAGGGTATCAATAATTTTGTCAATGCCATTTCTTTTCATTTTCTGATTTAAAATGATATATTAAATTCTGAATCAAAAACAAAGGTTCTGTAATATTAACAGAGAAATAAAGAATTGTGGAGACCAAATACTGTTGTTAATTTCAACTTATGTTTAGAGGAAATTGTGAGTTATTTGAAAAAAGTGCAAGGGCACCAATATTTTTGGCCACGACTGTACATATTAGAATGAATCAACGCCCAACTGTGAACACAGCTACAAGGAACAAAATGTTCTTGGATTGTTCCAACACACACACACACACACACACACACACACACTCTCCCGCCCTCATTTTCTTTGTGGGCAACTGCTGTTACTAAATGGAGTTCAGGGTCTGGCAAAACAGAAAGCAGGATTTCAGCTACTTGCCAAGAGTGGATTTGGCCTGCCTGCATGCCACAGCGGAATGTGGGCTGTCAGATGAGAGCACGCAATTACCAAAACCTGCCAATAAAACGTTAATACACAGGAAATCGTCTGTACTACAGCCCAGCCTCTGCCAAAGGAAAACATAAAGCGGACTTGTGTGAGGCAGTTGCTTCAGGATTTCCTAAAGACAGCTGTACATGGTTCTCTGTAAAGTGACAAACTGGCATCGACATCACCTTGGAGTTCAGCCATCCTGGATCACCTTCCAGCATTTTCCTGTACGTTATGTGCAGGAGTCAAATAATATTACTGCAACAGGGTGGTAGAATCTCAGTCACCTTCCTAAGAACAGCAAGATAGAGATTCAAGTACTATTTCAACCTATTCAGACCATAGGAAATAACTGAATGCTTGTTTAATGCCCATGAAATTGCCTTTTTTTGTTACAGCTAGGATGTGATGCCAGAGTAGACAACATTCCGGATGGTACAGGAGGAGAAACGTTTACTGCCATTACAGTCACGCACCCAACAAGACAACTATATATAGAATAAAATGGCCGAGTGTGTTTTTTTGTATAAACACATGCGAGATAAGTTTTGCCACATAAGTCACAAGACCACTCAGGTTTATACAGGCAAAACACACTGAGGGCATGTATAAAAATCGAGTAGCAATACAGTCACCGATGTTTTACTTTTAATAGCATCTGTTGGGGTTGGATATTAACCAGAACAGAAAATTTCTGCACATTTGACAAAAACTTGCAAAACTTTGTATGTCTGTCAGCACTGACCACTGACCCCCCCCAAAAAAACACTCAAAACTGTCAAGATTGGGAAGCTACAAAAAGTAGCAACAGCCTGACTGTTGCTGCACTGTTTACCTGTCACCAACACAGCTCGTGAGTGTGAGACCAGTGAAACTCGCGAGGACTGGGGTACAAAAAGCAGGAAACATAGAAATAGAATTTGCCAGCAGATAAGGACCCCTTGGCCCACCTAGTCTGCCCATTTTTCCCCTACTTATAGCATCATCGCACATCCCACTTCACTTCCGTCCCACTCCCCCTCCCCTTCCCTTTCACCAAGATTCCCTTATGCCTATCCCATACATTCTTGAACCCCACTATTTTTGTCCCTACCTCCTCCACTGGAAGCTGCTTCCAGCAATCCATCACTCTTTCTGTAAAGTACTTCCTCACATCTCTCCTTAAATCTACCCCCCCCAAGCATATCATGCCCACTTAAAATTAAGCACTCTGTTCTGCAAACTACTTCCCTCTTGTACCTCACTTACCCCCTTGAGATATTTAAAGGTCTCCATCATATCTCCCTCACCCTCTTCCAGGGTGTACATATTTAGGTCCTCAAGTCTCTCCTTACAGGGCTTCTGGTGCAGACCCTGCACCATTTTAGTTGCCCTCCCCTTGACCGCCTCTACTCTATGTCCTACTGGAGATGTGGTCTCCAGAACTGGACACCGTACTCTAGGTGAGGTCTTACTAGCGATCTATATAGAGGCAATATCACCTCCCTGTTTCTACTGGTGATAACCTTTCCTATGCACCCCAGTACCACACTGCCCTGTCACATTGCCTGGCCACCTTTAGGTCTTCCGATATGATCACCCCAGGTCTCTTTCCGCTTGGTGGTCATTAATACCACTCCTCCCATGCTGTACTCTGCCCCTGGGTTTCTGTGCCCCAAGTGTGTTACTTTGCATTCAGTCATGTTGAAACCCAGCTGCCATATCCGTGACCACTCTTCAAGTACTCTCAGGTCTCCACTCATCTTTTCCATCTGCCCCCAATGTTAGCCCTCCTGCATATTTTGGTGTCATCCGCGAAGAGGCAGACCTTCCCTTCAAGCTCCTCTGCAATGTCACTTCTAAAAACATTACAGAGGGCTGCTCCCAGCACTGATCCCTGAGGCACACCGCTGGGTCATCCCTCCCTTCCTCTGAGTGAACTCCACTTACCACTACCCTTTGTCGCCCATCCCCTAACCAATTTCTTATCCAGTTTAGCACCTTTGGACCCACTCCTAAGCTACCCAGCTTGCTTACTAGCCTATGTGAATGGTGCTGAAAGCCTTTCTGAAATCTAGGTAGGCCACGTCCACTGCTCCATCCTGATCCAATTCCTTGGTCACCCAGTCAAAAGTCAAAAATCTATCAGATCTGTTTCACGTGCCACCCCCCCCAAAAATCCATGCTGCTTAAGGTCTTGTAAGCCAGTGGATTTAAGATACTCTACAATCCTTTCCTTCAGCAGTGGCTCCATTAACTTTCCCACCACCAAAGTCAGGCAGCCTGGCCTATAATTGCCAGCTTCTTCCCTGCTACCACTTTTGTGAAGTGGGACTACATCTGCCAGCTCATAGTCCTCCAGAACCACTCTCGTTTCCAATGAGCTGTTAAATAGGACTGTCGGAGGTGCAGCCCAGGAAGTTACAAGTCCTGCTCTGGGAGCTAGCAAGAGGAATGGAGGCCAGTCCCTGAAAGAGGGAGCTGGCGATGGGGAGTGGATGGAAGCAACTTTATGTCTCCCAATGCGGACATCTGTTGCGACGACCAATTATAAAGCTGGCACTTACTCCATATCAACCTCATGTACCATCACATCAGGTTGACAAAGAAAATGCAAAGCCAATTTCTAGTTGATATCAGACCCTACCAGTTCATTGAAGGAAAAAAAAAAAAAAATACAAAAAAAGTACACATAAATTTGCATTGCATGTTCAATACTTCCCATCCTCTTATCCTCTATTAGGCAAGGCAATTTTATTTCTATAGCGCCCTATCCCAAGGGCTCAGGTGCTTTACGTAAAACAGCGATTAATACAGCATTAAAATCATTACTTCACAGTTATAAATCAGAGGTATGAACAGAATTAATCAGTTATCAGATTCAAATGTTAAGTCAAACAGGTGACTTTTCGGGCCCCATTTAAATGCCTCCATTGAGGGGGAACTCCTAAGATGGTACGCCAAGGAGTTCCATATTTCAGGTGTCGCAACGGAGAAAGCCCCATCTCCAGATTACTTCAAACAGGATCTCAGGGCGGCTAGCAGCAGTTCTTAGGTGGAGCAGAGGGAGCAGCCAAAACCCACCAGCCCAAGTGGTCTTTAAGATAAGCAGGGTGCAATCCATGCAAGGCTTTGTATGTTAAAGTAATATACAGCAAATAAAACTGGACAATCAGCAACACTTTGGAAAAAGATGCAGACTCATGGATTTAGTGTGCAGATAATGCAGCAGCCAAAGTAAACCCCCCACCCCCATCCCACCAGGGGGAAACAGTGGGGAATTCAAAAACTATTGGCCCCAAACTACTCAAATGAACCAACCTGTGAGGGCAAGCCTTGATCTGAATCCTCTGTACAATGGATTCTACTGCTACCTCATGCAAACTGTGTTGCTTCTTAAACCAAAGTATTCAATTGTTTGAGTTTTTTGCTTATATATTGTCATATACCTAAAAACTTGTTTGTATTACCCTGATATGTTATCCACAGAATGCCTGTATTTCTCACATGCGTGTGCTTGTGTACAGCGCAACAACGTTGACAGTCAAGCTGGATGTGGACAGGATGATGGGGAAACACATGGTGCATAGTGGAAGTCCAGCACGACGTGGTATGCTAACCACATGATGGCTTCAAGGCTCCCACTTGCATCACCTGCTAGAATGTGTCATGTGTCCTCCATCGCCAGACTGATGAGTGGCACCAATGTGGGGTCCAATCATGTGGCAGACTGAACAGTCAATGACAGTTACCCTGTGGTAAGTACGTACTATCCCTTCTCTGTCCTTGCCACCAGAATGAATCCGTCTCCATGCTGATAGCTTGCTAGTAGTATGTGCCCTGGTACCGTTTTCTCCAGGTGGGATCAATTTAACAACAAACCAACCAAAAAAAAAAGTTCATGCTCACAGTAGCTTCTAACTTCAGAATATTATCGAAAGGAGATCACGCAGACTGCTTCATTGGCGAAAGTTGGAGGGGGGGCAGGGTGCCAAAAGTGCAAAAAAAAAAAAAAAAAATCTATTTAAAACTATGCTGACATCTTGTTTCAAGGAATTTTCAAGAACAGCTGCAGGCCACCATAAATTACTTTGGGTCATAAACTAGTGGCAGTCAATGGCCCGATGGCCAGCAGTTTTTTCCCCCTAAAGTCAACCCCTGCTAGGGCAGAGAGATGCCAAAATCCTCAGGTAAACCCCCATACTGACCGTGGTTGGGTGGGGCAGGGTTCAACAAATCCAGTAGTCCGCTGTCCCAGTCTACAAGTTTTGTCGGGTGGACAAACATTTGTCCATGGGACAACCTGCTGCTGCAAAATCAACTCAGTGCTGCGAAGGTTGTGTTTTTTTTTTTTTTTAACCTTGCAGCACAGGTCCTGTCCCAACCACTAGGTGCTGCCCGGCACGCCGCATCAGCTCTGCTTCTTCATCATGGGCAGGCTGGCTGGCAGTCACATGGTGAAAACGCATTGAGGCAGCATCATGTGGGATCCAGAGAAGAGTCACCATTCACGTATTGAACTTGCACAGGAGCCACGGCAGCCAGCTGCAAGGAATGAAGGACCCTCCCCACCCATCACAGCACCACTAACAAGGACTGACAGGTAAGTCAGCCAATAGGAACTAGGAGACTACCTGTCAGTCCCTTGCAATTGGTTGCAGTGGTGGTGGGAGGTGGAAGTACAGATGCTGGCACCTGTGAAGAAGCACCATTTCGCTCTTCAGCTTGTCAGCAAACAGTCATTCCTTTCACTGTGAGCGAGTGATCTTTGGGCCACGGTACCACTGGGATGCCAAGAAAGTGGCAAAGGAAAAAAACATTTAAATCAGAGGAGAAAAAACAAAAGAGAAAGCAACAAGAAAACTGTTTCCCTAAGTAGAAAGGACTGACGTGGGGGGGGTGGGGTGGAGAGTGGGAACAAGAACACAGAAATTGTCGGCAGATAAGGACTGCTAGACCCATCCAGTCTGCCCGTAGGCACTATACATTGTATGCGGCCACTGACCCTATGTAATCAATGGCTTGTCATCACTCCCTCCCCTCTCAAGCTTCCCTTGTGCCTGTCCCAGGCATGCTTAAATCCCTCCACTGTGCTTACCCCCACTACCTCCTGTGGTAGACTATTCCAAGTGTCGGCTACCCTTTCTGTGTAGAAAAACTTTCTCAGATTACCTCTTAATTTACCCCCCTTCCAATTTCATATCATGCCCCTTGTTCTAGTACTGTTTCTACACTGGAAAAGGTCCCCCGCCTGCACCTCATTTACGTCCTTGAGGTACTTGAAAGTTTCAATCATGTCCCCCCCACTGTCTCCTCCTCCAGTGAGTACATACAGAGATCCCCTAGTCTCTCCTCGTATGTTTTGTGGTGTAAACCCTGTACCACCTTTGTTGCCTTCTCTGGATAGTCTCCACCTTAACTATGCCTTTGCGCAGGTGTGGTCTCCAGAACTGCACACAGTACTCCAGGTGAGGCCTTACCAATGTTTTATACAATGGCATTACCACCTCCCACCCTCCTACTAGTGATACCCCTGCCTATGCACCCCAGCATGCCACTGGCCCTCCCTGCCACCTTTGTACACTGCTTTGACACCTTAAAGTCATCACAGATGATAACCTCTAGGTCCCTTTCCTCTCTGGTGAGGGTCAGCGCTCCCCCCCCCCAACCTGTGGCTCTCCACAGGGTTCCCTCTACCCAGGTGCATTATTTTGCACTTCTCTGCACTGAACCTCAGTTGCCACATCTCCGACCATCTTTCAAGCTTCTCCACATCCCTCTTCAATTTCTGCACCCCTTCTGGAGTATCCACCCCGTTGCACAGCTTGGTGTCATCTGCAAACAGGCAGACCTTTCCTTCCAGCCCCTCTGCAATGCCACTAATGAAGACATTGAATAGGACTGGTCCTAGTACCGATTCCTGTGGTACCCCACTGGTCGCTCCCGTTAAGAGTGTACCTCATTTACCACCACCTCTGTCTCCTGTCTGTTAACCAGTTCCTAATCCAGTTCACCATCTTGTCTCCCATGCCCAGACTACCCGTCTTGTTAATCAGTCTTCTATGTGGGAAGGTGTCAAAGGCTTTGCTGAAATCTAGGTAGGCAACGTCTAACCCCCCCCACTTAAGTTCCCTAGTCACCCAATCAAAAACTATCAGATTCATTTGACATGACCTTCCTGCTGTGACTACGTGTTGCCTCAGATCCTGAGCACCACTGGATTCCATATGTGCCACTATCCTTTCTTTCAGCAGTGTCTCCATGATCTTTCCCACCACTAAGGTGAGGCTGACTGGCCTGTAGTTCCCCACCTTCTCCCTGCCACTTTTGTGCAGTGGGACTGTGGGACTACATATGCCCTCCTCCAGTCCTCTGGAATGACACCCACGCTGAGCAACTCTGAACAGGGCTGCCAGAGGTGCTAGTTTCCCTCACAACTCCTTTTATATCCTCGGGGGATGCCGTCTGGCCCCATGACCTTATCCACCTTCAACTTTGTGAGTTCTTCCAGAACTCTCTCCACTGTGAATGGACTGATGTTCACCTCTCTCCTCCCCCCCCCCCCAAATCGCTTCTGCAACCCAACTGTGGTCTTTGACCTTCCCCCTCCTTAGAGATACTGAGCAGAAGTATTTGTTCAGTATTTCTGCTGCCTTTTCCAGATCCCCCTCCTTACACTCTCCCTTCACAACTGGAAAGGACTGAAATGGGGGGAGAAATGTGGTACTAGGAACAATGCATAGCAAAAAAAAAAAAAAACATTCACAATTAACATAACAGTAAAAAAAAAAAACATTTAAAAAAGAAAGAAACCAGAAGTCAGTGTGGGGTGGGATGGGTGAGACCATGGGAAATAAAGGCGGGTGTACACACCAGGACTGGTTGGTACTGAACAAATTCAGTATCAAAAAGAAAAAAATAAACATTTTAAATCAACAAAAAAAAATAAATAAATAAAAGGTTTTACGATACAAAGAGAAAAGAACTGAAGTCAATGGGGAAGGGGGTGAGATTGTGGGGTTGCAAATGTAACACATACCAGGGCCAGACTAACTGGTATGTACTGTAGAAGAAAAAAAAATACAAAAAGAAGGATGGTGTTGGAAAACTATCTACATTTTGTTTAGTTCATTGAGCTAGCCTACATCTTGCCAGTGCCACTAATAAAGCCAATGAGAAAGGAGTAAAGGACTGAGGTGGTCTGCACAACTCCTGTTCAGGGTTTGTTTTTTTTCCGGCTAGGAAGTGTGCTGCTACAGCCATTTGTCTCGACTCTGCTAACAGAACTGTACTAAACCCGCCTAATTAAAGGTGGCTGCTGCTGTGGCCGGTGACTTATTTTGACTGAATCTTTTACTGTTTATTATTTTGCTGCAGAGAAATCAATCATATTAAAAAAAAAAAAGGGGAGGCGAGCAGAGTCATTAAGAGCAACAGACTACCTGAAAGGAGGAAAGAAGGTCGAGGTGGTGTGGGGGACTGTTGACCACCAGTGCCACTCCGGTTTGGGCTTTTTTCCTTTTGCCTAAGGACCAGGGTAGTGAGCTACCACTGCCACTTGACTCTCTAAAACTGTCCTAAACCTGCTTAACCTTACTAGTGGTTGCTGGGCGCATACCATGTACTTTGTTGCTATGCAAACTTTTTTTTTTTTAAATGTACATTGAAAGTACTGGACTATCACTCGAAACTCAGGGACTACCATTTTTGGTAAGGCTAGTTGTCCTGGACGAGCATGCCATTTTGAAATCTGTCGATCCCTGAGGTGGAGGTGGGGTGGGGAAGTACTTTTCTGCATAACATCTTTAAACACAAGTGCCACGTACAGACTCCACATCCACCTGACGCACTTGGCATTAAATAAAATCCGATTTTTTGAATCCAAAACACATCAGGCGGACATGGAATCTGTAGATGGCACTTTTGATTAAAGATGTTATCTGCACACTAAAGCTACTGTTGGCGAGTGCTCAATTTTTAGCTATATTACCTTGCACTTCCATAATGATGAGCACCACCAGCCCTGTGCAGCCTTTCTGTTGTCTGTGTGTTCACAAAGCAATCTTGAAGGTGATGCACCGCCTGCTGGGAAGTCAGTGCAGCTGCCACAGCACAAGTGGAATACACTCTTGCCTCCAACCTGGCTGTGGCATTCTGCACCAGCTGTAGGCAGCACACCATACCTCCAGACAGCCCTTGGTAGAAAGCATTACAGTAATCAAGTCCTGAGGTCACAAATGTATGCATTACAGTTGCCAGGTCCTCTTGCCCTAGATAGGGTTTGATCCAGGAATTAAAAAGAGGGACTCTCGCCAAAAGTGCTACATTGCAGGATTAGAATCAGCATACACCCCATAAATCTCATACCAAAACTTTGGTTTCTACGTTACTTCATTTTAAAGTTATGGGCTATTCTGTAACCCTGATTTCACTCCCTGTTCAAAAAAAGCCAGTTTCAGTGAACAGCCACTGATGTCATAACCTGAACTCTATCTAGTCCTCCCTGTCAAAACCTTATAAAACCCGTTTCTCCAAAGTTTAAAAACTGTAGATGTAGTAATCAAAAAAAATTTTTGACAAAGGGTTGGCTGCACTGCTTGCCTTTCCAGAATGTCCAGATACATGGCACTGTACTTTAGAACACGTCAGATGGTGGTTTGGGAATGCAGCACTCTGTGCTCTCTGGGACGCGGGTACCCCCATCCTTTACGCACACTTGTGCTGGGGAGCAGGGTGGTGGGTCACACTGGTGGTGGTGGGACCCTAGACTACCAGGGCATGGGGTGCTGGTCCCCGATTGGGAAGGGCGGGGGAGCGGAGTGGTGGGTCACACTGGACGGGTGGGAACCTCAGACTACCAGGGCATAGGGTGCTGGCATTTGGGGATGGCGACTGGTGACCGGGAGGGACCACTACACTATGGAAAAATGTTTCATCACTATTGGGTGGGAGATCGGGGAGGAAATCACTACAGTAAGTTTTTTTTTTTTTTTTTTTTTTTATTTTATTATTTTAAGGTCGGGTGGAGATTGGGCTCAAAGTAACAGCATCCCGACTGCCCAGGATTTGCACCAATGTGCAATATTCAAAGGGGGGGCCATGGTGCACGCTAACAGGGCTACCACATGCAAAACAAAACAAACAAAAAAAACAGGGGTGGGCAAATGGAGGAGCGAGGACATGAATACAGGCGCAACACAGTATTTATCACATCTGTGCTGCGCAAGAGAGTTACCACGGGCCACTTTGTGTAGCACAAATACCGCAGAGAAGAAGCCCAACTTACTCCAGGAAACCCTAGCAGCTGGTGGGGCCACTGCAACCAACAACCACGTTGGCAGTGGGGGAGCATACATGCTCCCTCATGGCTACTGGCACTCCCCACCCACTAAACACTGGCCCCATTAAAATACAGTAAGTCCCTGGTGTTCAGGTATCCCCCCCCCCACCTGCAGCATTCTAGCCTGTGTATTCCTCAAATTTTCCCTGGTGTCCATTGGTCTTCCCCACCCTCCGATCGCCGCCCCAGTATAAAAATAAATAACTTCCTGGTGTCTAGTGGAAACTTCCCACCCCCCCACACTATCACATATTCCTCGGCATCCAGTGCCCCCGCATCACAGGTGCCAGCCACCCCACCTGTGTTGCAGAAGCCCAAATGGCATTCAACAAAACACTCGTCTCACCACCTCGGCCGGCCACCATAAGCAATCACAGGGAGGACATGTCCCCTGTACAATAAAGGGAGCGCAGAACACACATCTTTAATGACGCGAATCATTAATTACAAAATGAGCTGTTAAAACAGTTTATACATTATGTAAGAAAACTAAAAGTACACCGAGTATGAATCTTAAGATGTCAAAAAAACATTTTTGTTCAAACAAAAAAACCATCATGACATTTTTTTGCAGATTATCAAACACTTGTGCTTTGAGGCAGGGCTCTAGCATAGAAACACTCAACTCTGACAGCAGATAAGGACCGCTTGGCCCACCCAGTCTGCCCATTTCCCTACCTACTGGAGAAGTTTCAGATCCTAGTTTTACCAACAGCCTACTTCCCACTAGAATTGCCTTGTCTATCCCATGCATTCTTAAATTACCCCAGTTTCTGACCCCACGGCCTCCTCAGGAAGGCCGTTCCATGCGTCCACCACCCTCTCAGTGAGGGAGAAAAACTTCCTCGCATTGCCCTCGCCCAGTCATCCTCATTATCTTCAAATTGTGCCCCTTGTTCTTGCACATCTTTTTCCTGAAAGATGCTACTTTTTGGACTTTGTTTATTTCCTTGAGGTACTTGAAAGTTTCCATCATGTCCCCCTTTCCTCAAGGCTACATATGTATATTAAGCACTTTTAGTCTCTCTTCATATGGCTTCTGGTGCAGACCCTGCACCATTTTAGTTGCTTCCTCTAGACTGCCTCCATCCTATGTCTTTGCAGAGCTGGGGTTTCCAGAACTGCACGCAGTACTCCATATGGGGTCTCACAAACTGTCTGTACAGAGGGATAACAACTTCCTGTCTTCTACTGGTGATACCTCTCCCTATGCACCCCAGTATCCCCCCAGCCCTTCTTACTGCCTTCTCACATTGCCTGCCTATATTTAGATAGTCTGATATGACTACTTCCAGGTCCCTTTCCATTTCTGTTGTCATTAAATACCTCCCTTCCGTTGTGTACTCTTCCCTTGGGTTTTTGTTTCCCAGGTGCATTACTCTGCACTTGAATCCAAGCTGCCATACATTTGACTGTTCCTCCAACCTTGCCAAGTCCCTTTCTCAGCCTTTTCACCCCCCGTGTATCAACCCTGTTGCAGATCTTTGTGTCTGCAAAGAAGCACACTTTTCCTTCCAGTCCCTCTGCAATGTCCCCTATAAAAACATTAAAGAGGACCGGTCCCAGTACTGAACCCTGTGGTACTCTGCTAGTAAACCCCCTTTCTTTGGAGTGGACCGCTTACCTCTTAACCTCTCCCCTTAGATGTAAACGACATGTACAGCGGAGTATCATCTGCACAGCAGTCAAAACTCAACTCAATGCAGTCCGATGACCTGCCCCAGCAGCAGCAGCACATACAATGCAATCATCATGGGGGACAGAAATGAACCCTGGAAAACACCACAGCTAAACACTACAGGCTACCACAAGAAAGCTCCCATTATAACTTCCTGTATCCTGCCGGTAAGCAAGAACCCAAACCATTTTAAAGGAACACTGTCAACCTGTTTTTCATCATATTATTTCTAGTTAAAAACCTACATTTTATGATTGCTTACCTTCTCTAACATTCATTGGTGTTGCTGTTTGTTTTGTCCGTCTCCCTGTTTAGAACTGAAATACATGCTAATGTATATTTATAAACAACCTTATTTTGTTTACAGTCCTGGATCTGTTCTTACTGCATACTTCCTGAGCATTAGAAACACCCCCAAACAGTGCAGTCACTCACCATGCAATAGCCTCCTAAACTCCCACTGCATCATGAGTGGCTAGACTGTGTTTATTTACTGAGTTTTGTTGACCAGGTAAGCCCACTGGGCCTAGAAGTTCCCTTTTCAAGGGGGATACAGATGGTAAGCAACTGTAATTGAATCAGATTAAGCTGTTTTGTGATATTTTTAGTGAATACCACTATTTTTAGTGAATGTTGTGGATGTTCCCAAGTCCCAGAAACATGCAGTGGGAACTGATTAATGAATGCAAACAAACCTGTTTTTGTGTGGTAACACCAGTATCATGGGCAGTCTGTTTTTCATTTTAAAGAAAAAAATAATCAGAATCAAACTTCCAGCTACATCAGCAGTCTTTCCAGAATGCTGGCAATCATAAAATGTGTCATTTAAACTAGGGGCACTTTGTGATCTAAGGGGATTGACAGTGTCCACTCCCCATCAACACTGGTGTCCCTCACGGCTCAGTGCTTGGTCCCCTACTCTTCTCCATTTTCCTTAATGATCTTCCCACAGCCTGCTCATCCTCTTCTATCCACATGAACGACGACTATACTGTTTTGTACAGTTCCAGCAAAAACGGCGCTGCTGTGCAAACCAGCTTACAGCATGATTTCAACCAAGTTCAGCTCTCGCTTGCTTCTCACCAGCTTTTTCTAAATGCCAAGAAGACAGTCTCAATGACCTTTGGCACCAGGCAGAGACTCTCTAGGCTCCCGGCCCTACCCACCTTCCACACCCTTGATGGGACCATCTTACTAACATACTAAAATGCCAGCAGAATAGGCCCAACGGTCTTTCGTGTCTGCTCGTTTGGTCAGCCCCCACCCTGGGTGCTGACCTTGCTGTCCCCCTCGCCTTCTCTGGCTTCTCCCTTCCCAGTTCCGGATATTCTTGCTGCATTGGATTTTGCTTCCAGAACCCTTCCCCTGTACCTGTCCCACCCCCTCTTGAACCCCTCCACTGTCTCTGCCTCCACCAGCCCCCTACGCAGTGCATTCCATGGCTCCACCACCCTATCAGTGAAGTAGCACCTCCTCCTTTCTCCCCTGAATCTTCCACCCTCCAGCTTCCACCCATGCCCTCTAGTGGCCCCCTCCTCCTTCCTTTGAAGCACCCTGACTGTTACTCCCCTATTTACCCTCTTCATGTACCTGAAGACCTTTATCATGTCCCCCCCGGTCCCTTCTCTCTTCCAATGTGTACATATTTAGCTCTTCGAGCCTCTCCTCATAGGTCCTGTCCCCCAAGCCCCAAATCATTTTGGTTGCCCTCCTCTGGACCCTCTCCAGGAGGTTAATGTCCTCTTAAGTGTGGCCCCAAAACTGCACACAGTACTCAAGGTGCGGCCTCACCAAGCAGTTATACAGAGGAGTATCACTTTCTCCTTCTGGAGGTGATCCCCTAGCGATGCATCCCAGCATCCTGTTGGCCTCGGCTGCCCTCCCACAAGTCTCAGAGTTGTTCATCTTGACATCCACCACCACCCCAGGTCCCTCTCAGCCATCGAGACTTGTAGCATTTCCCCAGGGTGTGACACTTGGCCTGGGTTTCTGACCCCAGGGAAGTACCTTGCATTTCCTGCATTGAACCTCAGCTTCCACTTTCTAGACCATCTTTCCAGAGCCTCCAGGTCCCCTGTAGGCCACCCTCCCTCCTCCCCATCCACCACTGCCCCAGTTTCGAGTCATCTGCAAAGAGACTCATCTCACTCCTGATTCCTGTCCTTATGTCAGATACATGAGGCGTTGGAACAGAAGGGCCCAAGGACTGATCCCTGTGGGACCCACTAATGACCCTCCTTGGGATGAGACTATCCCACCAACTACGACCCTCTGGGTCCGGTCCTGGAGCCAATTGCCTATCCATCTGATCATCTGGTTCCCCAACCCCATTTCTCCCAGCTTATCCAACAGGCCCACGTGAGGAACAGAGTCAAATGCCTTGCTGAAGTCTTGAAAGAGGACATCCACTGGTCTACCCAGGTCCAAGGCACTTGTCACCCAGTCATAGAACTCCACCAGGTTTGTCTGACACGATTTCACTGGGATGAATCCATTTTTTTTTTTTTTTTATATTTGCCCTTTTTCTGGCAGGGCCACCGGGACCATCCGCCCTGGTCACGGCCCCCGGAGACCTCTACCTCCGTCAATTGCTGCTGGGACCCCAGTCACCCCCGCGGTGGGGCCACAGTACCTTCGTGGACCCCGGAACTGTAACTGGTCGGGTCTGCAGCCGACGGCGGCAATGTGAGGCTCTCCAGGGAGGGCTTCATAGATCGGTGGTCCTGCCGCCTTCTTTTTCCACAGATTTTCTCCCGGAGGAGGCGGGCGTGCAATAACGCCAGCGTCGCCCAGCCCCGTCGGCGTCGGTTGCGTGGAACTCCCGGTCTCCACCGGGGTCCCTATCGCACCGAGTGCTGCCCGCCCTCCCGGAGTAGGAGAGCTGCCCAGCCGGACGCTCAATCCTACTCCCCGGCCGACCCTCGGCGACCGGATCCGTTCCCGAACCGGCCGCCGCGCCGCAAGCGGAATCCCACCGCTGCGCCGACGGGCCGGCCTCGGATGAATCCATGCTGTCTATCGTCCAGGCACCCTGACTTATCCAGGTCCCCCCCTAGCCTCTCCTTGACAATGCCCTCCATCACCTTGCCCACCACCGATGTCAGGCTGACAGGCCTGTAGTCCCCTGCCACCTCCCTTGATCCCTCCCTTGTGGATAGGCACTATATGCGCCACCTTCCAGTCTTGGGGCACCCACCCTGTCCTCAGAGAGATGGTGAAAAGCTCTGCCAGGGGTTTCGCCAGGACATCTGCAAGTTCCTTCAGCACTCTGGGATGTAATTTATCCGGCCCCGGTGCTTTCTCCGTCTTAAGGGAGCTGAGGGCTTCCCTCACTCTCTCTGCTGTGATTTCCACTTCCAGTACCTCTTCTCCCTGCTTAGCCCTCTCCCCACCTGCCAGTGATGCCTCCCCTCTCCCCAGACCTGCCGATCAGTAAGGGCCCCCCCCTCCTCAGTATCTCTGTCTCCTCCCACGTATAATGCAGCACCCCCATTTTCCCTGGTGAAAACTGAGGTGAAGTACTCATTTAGTACCTCTAAAGAGTACCTCTTGGAGGACACCTCCTCATTTAGATATCTGGGAGTTTGGCTGGACCAGCACCTCAACTTCTCTGTGTATATCAATGCTATCCTGAAGAAACTGCACCCCAAGCTTGAGGTTCTGTACAAGAATCGTAGTTGCATCCTGCTGACTGCGAGGCACGAAACTGTCCAGAAGATGATACTCCCTATGTTGGACTACTGCAACGTAGTCTATGGTGGTGCTCCCAAATCTTCCCTGACCAACTTGGACACTCTCTTTAACTCCTTCTGCCGCTTTGCCATAGACTCCCCTTCCCACTCCCACCACTATGAACTCCATCTCTCTCTAACCTTCTTTCCACTATCTCACAGACGCATCTCTCACTGTGCCAAACTAACCTCCAAATTGTGGTTCAGGGGGCTCCCTTCCTATCTGACATCCTCTCTGTCCACTTCACCTCCCCCACCCACTCTCTCAGATCAAATGACGCCCACACCTCGACAGTCCCTCGCCGCTCCACCCTCATCAGTCAGACAGGTTTCGCCCATCGTTTCCCTAAAATCTGACCCTCGAAATACAACACTCTCCAACTACTCCCTTACCTCTGCCCTACACAATTACCTTTCCTCGGCCGCTCCTTCTTTAACCACTAGGGTTTTCTGGATACCTTAATAATACCTGTCTGCCTTCCTACCATGACCCCGCCTGCAAGAGGGTTCTCAACATCCTAAAGGGGAAATCAGGAAATGGTTACCCTTTCTTGTCATATTCAGTCTTTGCCCCTCCTGCCTCTCTTCTCCACCTGCCCTTCTGGGTCACCAGTGTGCACAACCCAACCCCATCTTTTTTACTCCAACAGCACTTGCATACTACCTCGAGCCTGCTCCTGGTACACTTATGCACTATAAATGGTTCTATAGGTTTTGTACCTTCATATGTTCTTTTGTAAGATTTTGGACATGTATTGTAATCTACCCAATGTTTCTCTGCTGTTTATTTAAGCAATAAGGCACTCCAAGGTGTGTTATCGTGTAATAACGTCACTCCTAGGGTGGGTTGAAACATGAGGCGAAGCAGAGTGCTTCCACCACCCAAGGAGTGACGTTATTACACAATAACACACCTTGGAGTGCCTTATTGCAATTATACAATGGCTCTATGTTATACAATATAAAAAATATTTAAGAAAGGGTTTAGTAGAGTTTTAGTGTGGCAATATTATCTGTTTTTGAAAAAAAGAAGTGAATGCAGCCATGATGTTGCACAGTGATGTTATCCTTCAATAACATCACTATCCCAGGCACACAATGACCAATCAGGACACTGTTGTTGCCATTGTAGAAAGTACAATACCTTGCGTTTCAACTGTCGCACAATCTTCCCTGCGGTATTGTTTATACTACTCACATACTATTTTAACTGATACTCCTTCACCACCCTACAGGAGTGTAGCCAGAAATTTCCATTTTGTACACAATCTCCAACAGTTACCCCCCCCCAATTAAAAAATGTACACATGCTTTCCAAATGGCACCCCCTTCCAAACAAGTGTTGTCAGATGACTCCTCTACTCTCTAAAGAGGTTATACATGTATTGGACACTCCTCAGTGGCCTACACTAACCCAAATACTACAGATCAGAATGATAATATTAACAGAGTGGCTTATGGTTTGTGACAGGCACTCAACAAAACTGTACACAAATGTGTACAGTGAGTATGCCTGTCTACACCCTTGCCACCCTATGTAACCCCCTCCCCCGGTCGCACCGCGAGACGAGCAACTTGTTGTTCAGCGTGCCCTCCTGGTGAAGGATTTCAATAAATAAATAAAGTTGTTCAGCGAGTCCGCCCCCGCCCCCTTCATAATCACACGAGCCAAAGTAGCAAGCACTGCTAGAGATCAAGAACAGCAGAGCGCTCTCCTCTCTCACTAGGAGCAGATTAAACATCTTGCAAAGCGCAGTCTCCGTACAGTGGGGAAGCTCTAAAGAGGCTGGCTTTGACATTATGAGTTGAAACAGCGGCACTGAAAGTTTCAAACACTACACTAGCTGCTCAGGCTGACAAAAATGCTTACTTTGACGGTAACTATCTACGCTTGTCCTTGGCTCTCAACGGTTTACGGCGGTCCAGCCGAGCGTATGCATCTGCTCTGGTTTGCCATCTCTTGTATCACACATCTGCCAACATACAACTATCAATATCCATACTAATAAAACGAGCGAGTGCAAAGAAAAGCCCCAATAAACAAAAAACTTTTCAAACAACTGATTTACGCTGGATAACCCAATGGAGATGCAGCTACTGATTTACTAATACGCCAAGAAAGCTGGGATATTAACAGTTTTTCTTTACCAGGAAAGCAGGGCTGGATGATGCAGACAAAAAAAAACTGAATTTAAAAACACGTTTACTCGGTTGGTGATCCTTTAGTGAACCAGCTGTCACACTACGAGCCAGCGACGAAACGGGACTCTCGATTTCCAGTTCTCAATGTACGACCACTAGCCCATGCTACCTTCAGAACCCGGCCTTTCCCCAAACCCCATTAAAATGTATAACGAGCAAATGTTAGCTCGGGTGCCGTTTTCTTTGGCAACCATCGCAGCAGAAACATCGGCGGTGAACTTCTCCAATAAAATATGACGCCAAATATCAACTCTAAATCGAGAGTACCACTTAGGTGTCAGGCAACTCCCATCATTTTTGGCACCTCTACCTGTAGTATCGGCAATACAACAGACTGTCAGGATTTCGGGTGTATAAAATGGCGCCTTAAAGCGGCACGGGGCGCTTTGTTTTTTCTTTCGCGTGCGCTGAGTGGGTCGGAGCCGCGCTGCTGTTGTCTCACCTTGCCGAAGTGCGCTGCCCAGTGAACGGGGGTCCAGCCGTAGAAGGAGTCCTCGGCGGTCAGATCAGAGGGTGCAGCGTGCTGCAGGAGCGTACAGAGAGCGCTCATGTCCCCGTCCCTGCAGGCTCGGTGCAAGGGAAAGCGAAGGGTCAGCACCTCCTCGCTGGAGAAGCCGGCTTCAGACCCAACTACAGACATCATTCTATGTCCCGATAGGTGAAAAAACAAATCAAAAATGACATTCAGCAGTCAAATGCCGGTATTTTTGTACGCCGTAGTAGACAGACGTCGCTTTCCTCATCAACGCTGAGCGCCTACTACAGACTTAAGTTGCTCGCTGACAAACAAAAGAACAGCTCTTCTCGTGCACCCTCTTGGCGAAAATGTATGAATGTCCCGCAAACCCTGGCGTGGAGTCGGAGGCCGACTGCAAGAGGGGGAATGGAAAACCTGGACTGGATTCTCAAATAACAAGGAAATACTTCTTTAGTCTGCTACCAGCAGTAGCAAATGGAAAATCACTGGACAACCCATCTGTTTCGCTGTAGGTAATAGCTTGGGCAGGAACTCACTGGAATTCGGTTCCACCTCCTCTAACGCCTTTCTCCACTGAATATTATTGGAGAGTTCCACTTCCTAGGGATAAGAGTTCCACCTCCTAAACATTTCCAGTTTAACCACTGGGCATCGGTGCGGACTTTACGCTAGCTGGGGTGCTAAAGTTGACTTAAGCACCCTCACTATTTTTAGGGAATCCTGGTAGAAATGATTTCTTGGGAACCCGGCCAAACGAAAAATACTACCGATTGACTGCGCGCCCACAAAGGCTCATAAGTTTCATAGAAGTTGGCTCTCCTGACTGTAGGAAATAAAGGGTGGCTGGCGAAATTATGTTGCTGTCTCAAATGATTTTGCACTTTTAGCCTTCTCACATTAAACCTCTCAACTGCCCCTGATTTTATTTATTTAACTTTGTTGACCGGTGTAGAATCAATTCGTGGTATCTGTAAATGTCTGCTACCCTCGTCGTATGCGTATTGTGAACACGCATGCGCAGTTGCGAGCTCGGAGGGTAGTAACGAGTGCTTTCTCCGGTATTGTGACGCTCTGTGCGTTATACTGCGTTTCGCTCTCTTTTCGATTAGCGGGTGTTTGTTGTGTCGAATTTATCAGACGGACATTTATCCCGATTTATTTGCTTGCGCGGTATTGGACCACTGCATTTGCTTGGGTGGTATTGACTCCTTGGTCAATACAGCGCAAGCAGATATATTGGGGTCAATACCGCGCAAGCAAACAGCTAATGGAAATATAGTGAAACACCGTACAAACCACAGACCTTCACGATAGCTGAGCGAGCGAGCACTTATCTACGTACCATTTCTATGCACTGTTCTTAAACATATGCCAGCATACACTGGGGTCCTCAGGGATTTCTTTCTGTTTTTTTCTTCTTCTATTCTGTGTTGCCTGATTCACCAACCCTTCTTTAACACTCACACACCCTTCATCATCCTATCCCTGTCCCAGTCCATATCAATCGCAAGCACTTGTCTATGCACTGTTCATTAACAAGTCCAAGCAAAAGTCACTTATACATCAGAGTCAGGGGTTTCTTCTCTGTATATATATTTTTTCTTTTATTCTATGCTGCCTGTTATCTGTCACCCACCCATTCTTTAACCTCCCCCAGCAACCAGTTTCCCTTCCGTCCCAGTCCCGGTGTAGCATCTCTTTTTTTCCAGTTTCCGGCACTCTCATTCACTACGTTTATATGCAGCTGGGTTACCAGGTAACTGAGCTCGGAGCGGAGATCCCCGAGCGTAACTCGGTAATGCTAGCTGCATATAAACACGACGTCAGGAAGTATCCGGGCATTTGCTTACCCGGTAAAGTTGCCTGGATAACGCTTTGGCTAGCTGGTAACTCCAGCCATGTATACCCGCGATCAGTAGTACCGGGGTTTCAACGCGAGTGGTGACGTCACAAGGGGTCTCAGTTTAGACAGCGCAACACTGAAACTTCAGTACCCCATAAATTGCTATGGACCTTTTCCTCAATCGTTTATCATTTGATGTTGCACTTTGTTGAGCTTGCTATTTCTCACACAAAGCTGTTTCTCCCTCATTAAAAAATATTTCCTTTGTGATAACCAGACTGACTTGCACATGTAGTCATAGTTCTCTAAAAAATATGCATTTTTTTTAAGTTAAGCAATATTTCTGTAATTTTTTTCACAAAGTATACAACTTTGGTTTTTCAAATAATGTACCATCAAAGCCCCATTATCACCACAGTATCTCATTTACTGCCTGTGACACCAATACCCTAAAACATTTTGAGTGCTATTTTCAGATATGCACCATTTCTCAAATATGCGTAAGCCCAATACCATTTTCTCAAGCATTATGCCTATAGTGTTTTCTAGAAAACTATGTTAATGCCAGAACATAATTGTTAAGAAAATAAAAGCGGTCCCAGGGAATTACAGACTGGTCAGTCTGACCTCAATTCTGGGCAAGCTCATGGAGACCATACTAAAGAAAAGGTTGGTAGAATATCTAGAGGAGCATGGTCTCCAGGATGCGAGGCAGCATATGTTTATTTGGGGAGTGGGGGAATTGTGTCACACGAACCTGTTTGACTTCTTTAACTGTGTCACTAAGACAGTCGCCAGGGGCCAAGCGGTAGACATCCCCTATCTGGATTTCAGCAAGGCCTTTGACTCTGTGGCCCACAAAAGGTTGATCAGGAATCTGGTGGATTTAGGGATTGGAGATAAGATGAGCAGATGGGTGGAAAACTGGCTGAGGGACAGAACACAGAGCGTGGTGGTGTGGGGGAAGAGTTATCTGGCACCAGAGAGGAAACCAGTGGGGTCCCACAGGGCTCGGTGCTAGAGTTGGTGTTATTCAATGACTTCATCAGTGCCATTGGGGATGGCATTACGGGCAAAATGTGCCTATTTGCAGATGACACCAAGCTGTGTGTAAGAGGGGACACAGCTGAAGGGATAGTCGACCAACAGGATGATCTGGAAAAGCTGGGGAAGTGGGTCAAGATCTGGCAGCTTGGCTTCAGTGCCAAGAAATGTAACAATATGCATATTGGAGCCAAGAATCCCAGGACAGAGTACCACCTGGGTGGAATTCGAGTATCTGCATCAGAGGAGGAGAAGGACCTGGGAGTGATCATCACTAGTGACCTGAAGCACTCCACATGGTGCAAGAAAACAGCAACAAGGGCAAACAAGATGCTGGGATGCATAGCTGGGGGGCACAGTAGTAAGAGAGAGGAGGTTATACTGCCCTTGTACAAATCACTGGTAAGGCCACATCTATGGTATGGAGTTCTGTATTGGTGCCCAAACCTCAAAAAGGACATTAACCTGCTAGAGAAGGTACAAGGGAAGACTACAAAGATAATAGCAGGTCAGCAGAATAAAGGCATATTAAAAGAGGTTGAGGGTACTGAACATGTACTCCAGGGAGGATAATGGGGGGGGGGGGGAGAGGAGGAGGCATGATTGGGACCATCAAGTACTTGAATAAATAAGGTGGATAAGGAGGGTCTCTTAAGCCGAGTGGTGACCATAACACGAAGGGGCACAGTCTTAAGTTGGAGTGTGGGAGGTTTAGGAGGGAGGTCAGGAAGCGCTTCTGCACTTCTTCAAAGAGAGGGCGGTGGACACTTGAAATGTGCTGCCAGAAGAAGTGATCTAATTGAAGACAGTGGGCAGATTTAAGAGTGGCTGGGACAGGTATAGGGGGAAGGTAAGGATAATGGTAGGGAGGATGTGTGGAGGGGGGCAGGGGAGGTAGCTCGAGCTGTGGACCCTACAATACGAGCAGGCTAGATTGACCAAATTGCCTTCTTCTGCTCGCTTCTTCGTATATTCATATCTAAAGCTGAACTAGCACATTTTCTGGAAAACTACATAAAATGAGAAGGGACTTGGCAAGGTTGGAGGAATGGTCAAAAGTATGACAGCTTAGATTCAATGCAAAGAAGTGCAAAGTAATGCACATAGGAAACAAAAACCCCAGGGAAGAGCACACCCCATCTGGAGTACTGCATGCAGTTCTGGAGACCCCATCTCCGCAAGGAGACCCCATCTCCACAAGGACAAACAGGATGGAGGCAGTCCAGAGGAGGGCAACTAATATGGTGCAGGGTCTGCACCAGAAATCATATGAAGAGAGACTAAAGGAGCTTAATATGTATACATAGAAACATAGAATTTGATGGCAGATAAGGACCACTTGGCCTACCTAGTCTGCCCATTTCCCTACCTAATGGATAAGCTGCAGATCCTAGTTAACTAAGAGCCTACTTCCTCCTACTCCTGACTAGAATTGCTTTATCTGTCCCATGCATTCTTGAATTCCCCTACTGCTTTTGACTCCACTACCGCATACCTCTCAACATTTCTTCACCAAAATGTGTGACAAGATGTGTGACAAATGACCAAAATGTGTGACGTATCTTCAAACTTGGCACTGCAAGCTCAGAATACTATGGCCATCAGTGCACTAATGTTCTTGATGTTTGCAGATAACTGAATATAATAGAGTATTATGAATTTCTGCTTTAAAGTCTCTGTGGGAAATGTCGAATATCACCTTCCCTATGTGTGACAAAGAATTTCTGAGGGGAAAATGAGTGACGTACCTTGTAATGTGTGACAGTTGAGAGATATGCACTACCACCTCAGGAAGGCTGTTCCATGTATCTACAACCCTCTCCATGAAAAATACTTCCTCACATTACCTCTGAGCCGTCCCCCTCCATCTTCAGATTGTATCCCCTTGTTCTTGCACATCTCTTTCTGAAAGATGCCACCCTCTTGGACTCTGTTGATTCCCTTGATGTACTTGAAAGTTTCTATCATGTCCCCCCTCTCCCTTCTCTCTCTTTGTATGTCTTCTGGTGCAGACTCTGGACCATTTTAGTTGCCCTCCTCTGGACAGCCTCCATCCTGTCCATGTCCTTGTGGAGATGGGGTCTCCAGAACTACACACAGTACTCCTGTTCATACCCTAGAGGAAAGGGGGGGAGACAAGATAGAAACATTCAAGTACCTCAAGGGAATCAACAAAGTCCAAGATGGTAGCATCTTTCAGAAAAACATATGTACAAGAACAAGGGGGCACAATTTGAAGATAGAGGGGGCAAGGGCGGCTCAGGGGCTATGTGAGGAAATATTTTTTCATGGAGAGGGTAGTGGACGCATGGAACAGCCTTCCAGAAGGAATAGTGGGTTCAAAAACAATGGAAGAATTTAAGAATGCATGGGATACACATAAGACAGTTCTAGTGGGGGTAGGAGAAAGTAAGCTGTTGGTTAACTAGGACCTGCAGCTTATCCAAAAGGAAGGAAAATGGGCAGACTGGGTGGGCCAAGTGGTCCTTATCTGCTGTCAAAGTTTCTATGTCAGCCCTGTCACCACTTCCCCGGGACTTACTGTTCGTGCCTTAGAACGGCAGGGTGCCTGGTCACTGGTGCAAGGGTTATGAGGCCAAAGGAGGTCTTTCTCCTGCTTTTTTGTTGCCCCTTCAGTAGCCACCCACATTTAGTGGCAAAATGAACAAGCTGCACCTCCAGGCATCATCAAAAGCCTGTGTTTACCTTGTCTTGGTGTGTGCCAAGACACAAACGGAGGAGAACATTGCCAACTCAGTAAAAAAAGGGATAAAGACAGAAGAGAGGAAGAGCAAGCCAGGGATAGTAAGACAAAAGGGGAGTGTGTGGAAGACAACCAGAAGAAGGCAGACATATTGAACACGTACTTTTCAATTCAATTCAATTTTATTTATAAAAGACACCTTACTACAATTCAAGGCGCCTGTACAGAAAACCACATAAGAACAATAACATTCATAAAATCCAACATATGTAATCTAGAGATTTCAACAATAACAATTGAAGGCTAAAATTATGTAATATTAAATATTATCATTAAAACCTAGGCTAAAGAGGTGTGATTTTAATTCGATCTTAAAACTTTGGACAGTCAGGCATTCTGTTGTTCAATATGTACAAAGGATGGGGCTGTAGATGGGCCACAGTTGGAGGATAAAGGTGGCAAAGGGAGGGAGGTGGACAATAGCCAATTACAGAAGGGACAGTCCTCAAGGAATCAGCAGAACTAAAGATGGGTGAGGCAATGGGCTCAGATGGGGTTCACTCCATGATATTGAGAGAACTTAGGAGCTGACAGCACATCTGATGGCCAAGTTCAGCCTGCATTAGAAACAGGAAGATTCAGGGGAGTGCAGATGTGGTCCCACTTCATAAAAGTGGGAACAAGAAGGAGGTAGGAAACTACAGACCTGTTACTCTGACTTTGTTTGTGGGCAAGGTTATGGAAATACTACTAAAAGAAAGGATTGTGGAATACCTTGTAACCAATGGCTTGCAAGATCCAAGGCAGCATGGGTTAACAGGTGGGACATCTTGCTAAACAAACCTGATTGAGTTCTTCATCTGGGTGACCAGGGAGTTAGATTGGGGTGGAGTCATGGATGTGGCCTACCTGGATTTCAGTAAGGCCTTTGACACAGTTCCACATAGAAGACTGGTAAACAAGCTGGACAGCCTGGGAGTGGATCCAAAGGTAGTATAATTGGGTACAAAGTTGACTGAGTAACAGTAGTCAGAGGGTTGTGGTAAATGGGATTTAATCAGAAGAAGGCAGGGTCACCAGTAGGATGCCACAGGGGTCAGTACTAGGACCGGTCCTTTTCAATGCTTTTACTGGTGACATAGCAGAGGGCCTGGAAGGGAAGGTATGTCTGATTGGATAACACACAAATCTACAGAGTGGACACACTTGGGAGGTGGAAATAATGGGGGAGGACCTGATAGAAAGCTGGAAGAGTGGTCCATGGTATGGCAATTTGGCCTCAATGCCAAAAAGTGCAAAATTATGCTCATAATGCACAGAAACCCCAGGGCAACATACCAGTTGGGAGTGGAGGTGTTGGCAACCACAAAACAGGAACGGGACCTGTGGGTATTCATATCTGATAACCTGAAGGTAGCAAAGCAGTGCGATAAGGCAGTGGGTAAGGATAACAGAATGCTGAAGTGCAAGGGGAGGGGTACAACAAACAGAAAGAGGGAGGTGGTGTTACCCCTGTACAGATCAACGGTGAGGCCCAACCTAGAGTACTGCATCCAGTCTGTGTGACTGAATAACATATACCACTCCTAGAACTACTGTTACAGGTGAGTAGCCTGTATTTCTAGGGACATAAGAAGGGGAAAGATGGAGGGGGAGGGGAACGGATTTCAGGTGGATGCTAGGTGATAGCAGAAGGCCACATGGCCAGCACAGGAGTAAGGGAGGGGAATGTAGGTGTGGGAATCTGTGGAGCAAACTGAATAAGAAGATCATGGAGCAGGGGATAGCAAGGAAGAGAGAGATAGGAGGGGAAGTACTTAAACCAGTATTTGGCGATGAAGGCAGCTCAGTGGGCCTGGTGACATGTTGGCAAGGGAAAGGTGGAGCGAGAAGAGTAGCGGGAGCAGTGATTGGTACTCCTTTAGCCCTGACAGCAGACTCCAGGGCTCCACTGCCCTGGACACAGACCCCAAACCCAAACTTCCAATCATCCTACTCCTAACCCCACTTGCCATGTCCTCAGGCTCCTGAACCCTTTCTCTGTCCTGACATCACCTCCTCGGGACCCCCCCAACACCATAGAAGCAGTATCCTGTGCCATCCCCAGCCCTGGCAGCAGTACCCTGAGCGCATGCTGCTGCCCCTTTGCATCATAACTCCTAACCCTCCTCACTTCAGCAATATTTTGTTTCCTCTCTTTTTATCTCTTTTTCTCTTACTTACCCCCATCTTCCCCTCACTTGTATGTATTTGGGCCCTTCCCCCTTCTCTTTCCTGCTTTCACCTACACCCCTCTCAGGCACTTTAACTACCACTCAATAGTTGGCAGCTGCATGCCTCTGGAAGTTGTTATCCATTTTTCCCGTTCTCATCCTACCCCTTACTCTCCTATCCACCCTTCTTCGCTCTTGTCAACCTCTACCAGACCCCAACTCCCCTACACTCCACTGTCCTTGCCTGTGCACTTTCTGCTGCTACTTACCTTCTGCCCCTTCCTACCTCTTACTAGTTTCCTTTTTTTACCCTCCTCTTCCCCCCATCTCTGCTTCTCCCTAGTCTTCTCTTAGCCACCTCCCCACGCTCTACCTGCTGGGCTTTAGTCCCCCCCAACCTATATACTGCTATTTTATGTACACCTCATAGCACTGCTTATACCGGAGGCTAATCTAATTTTAGCTAGCACTTCAGTTTCTTGCACTTTGACAACAGAACTGTTATTATTTTACATGTTCTAGCTGTTTTTCTTTTTGTCCTGTCCATAACTCTGCACAATCTAAATGGATTGTGTTTAGACATCTTTGAATATGTACTCCCTTTTATCCATTTTTATAATAACTGTATTTATTTACCAACTTACTGAGGCATCTCTCAGAGGTGCCCTCTTGACACTAGCCCTTCTACTCCCCTCCGTGACAGGCTACCCTCAGATCTCCCTTCACTCAGACTTCCCAGCACCCCAGATCACCCCTGGGGCAGGGACCGTCCTCCCTTGGTGGCATCTGTCTGAAATTAGAGGGTTCATCCCTCTCGTAAAGTTGGCCGTGGATCCCCAGTGTGGCCTGCCCGGAATTGGGAATGTGAGGGAGGTCTCTAGGGCCCTCGTTGCCTCCTCAGCAAGCCAGGGTTTTTCCTTGGATTTTATGCCTTCTCCCCCTCCCTTCCTCTGCAGAGCTCAGGCATGCAATGATGCCAGGGACATCTGTCATGGCTCTGCATCGCACTTCTTTGAACTTTGAGCATTGCAGTGCCTCTGGTCTCCACTGGGGGCCACTGCAGTGCCGGGCTTAACCCTGGATCCCCCCCCCCACCGAGAGAGGAGAGCAGTCCTCCAGGCACTCGATTCTTTTTCTCTCTCTCTCTCTCCCCTGGTGGCCCAGGCTCGTTCCTGAACCCGGGTTGCCGGCATGGCACAAGGTGTGGCGTCCAGTGCCTCAACCCTCAGCGCCACCAGGCAAGCTCTCTTTTATCCATTATCTAATCTTTGTTGTGTATCATTGTATTACTGTTCTTGACTGCTGTAATCTGTTTTGACGTGAAACCTCTGTAAAAGAGTATCTGACTCAAATGTCTAGTCCTAGATCTGGAGGTCACATCTCCAGAAGGACATAGACAGAGTAGAAGTGGTTCAGAGAAGGGCAACAAAAATGGTGCAGGGGCTGCATCAAAAGTTATATGAGGGGAGACTTTAGGATCTTTATATGTATTCCCTGGAGGAGAAAAGGTGTGACCTGGGAGCACAAGGAAGTTGTGACTTGATCAGGGTCACACAGTATACAAGTGGGGGCTGCAGGATTCAAACCCAGGTTTGCAGCTTAGAGCCTTAAACCACTGCGCTATACTGCTGCAATTTCTCAATTTCTGAGGACATCTGTATGAAAATAATTTTGTCTATACACAATATCTGCTTTTGCTGCTCCTTTACAGGGAAAGTTAGTAATAGGGGAAGGAGGCAGTATTGAGCAGTGGTTTAAACCTCAAGACCTGGGTTTGAATCCCATCTCACAGCCCCCACTTGTATACTGTGTGACCCTGACCAAGTCACTTAACTTCCTTGTGCTGTAAACATGCTTTCAGCTTAGTGTCTCAACTGGGTAATAAAAAAAAATAAATAAATAACCATGGCGAGATACTGCATAGGAGGAAGTACTGTACAGAATAGCGCTGCTGAGCCGCTTGTACGCGCATGCTCAGTTGAACAGAACTGCTCTAGCTGACTAGTGTAACGTGAATGCACAAAGATTTGGATGGTCCCAGAAAAGACCCACAGCATGTAAACGCGTAACTAAGAGCTACCGGGTAAGTCTGTCATTAGCAGGTAATTACTTACCCGGTAACGCTAGCCATGCATGTAAACGTAATGTATGGCTAGCTCTCTAATCGGTTACCAGGTGTGGGTCTCTGAGTCTCTGGTTAATGGGGCTGCCTATTTAATTTATATACCGACCACAAACGTAATGAAAAAATTAGAATAGTCATGGGTGTTTACGTTGGAATGGACCCTCGGCATTCTGAGAATGGAGTCTCTGTCTGGCTCATCATTATACGGGGAAGGGGCTGCTGAATTTATTCACTGACCCAGCACACTAAAACAACTTAAAATGATCATGTTTAATTTGGAGTGGACCCTTGTTCTTACCTCACAGCAGTCGTAGCCTGTCTCTTAACCTTTTTGTCACTGTTATGACTTGGGCAGATGCACTCCAAATGAGGGACAAATGAAAGTGGGAGACTGAACCTCAAAATAAGGGACAGGACACATAATCAAACATGAAGATATAAAGCCAAAACACCATGGAACTCCTTGCTTTAATTTGATTAAGGTTTAATTTGTGGCATCACAGAATGTTATGAAATTTTGCTTTACTACAGTTTTTTTTTTGAGTTTACAGTATCTCCTCTGTGAGGGCAGCACCTTCCAAATGTGGGATATACTGCATGTGGGACAAAGCACTTTCAAGGAGAAAAATGAAGGACATCTCTCATAATGAGGGACAGGTAAGTGGTGTGCGCCTTTGTTATTCTGAAAAAGCAGTCTCTGGCTCTGTTTATTCATTGACCCCAAGACATCACCAAAAAAGGATTAGTTAAGAATCATGATTTACGGTTCTGGGAGTGGACTGTCATCATTCTGAGAAAGGCTGTGTGAGTGCACCTCTTTTTAGGATGCCACTATTGTGTGTGTCTTGTTTGTAAGGCTGATTGTCTTGTCTGCATATTTATTAATTACAGGCGCAGTGACCATCTGACAGTGAAACTAATCGTGTTACTTTTAACAGTCAGCCAGTACTGTTAATCCATCACCTTTCACTGGCACAAAGTAGAATACGTGCGTGAATTTGACCTCCCTGCAGAGTGGGGCTGCAAGCATACCAGGGAAGCGATTGGGGAGGTGGGCGTGTATTTTTAGGCTGCTAGCTACTCCCCATCTTATTACATATTGCTTGTATAGAGACATTGTCTGGATTTTTCTACCAGCTGAAAGTTTAAGCTTTTGAGTGCGTTCAAAGTTTTGTTTTTCAGTACCTGCATCTGAGTTCATTAAGTAACCTTTTGGGTTACTCATGTTTCTGGGTTTAGCCGACCTAACTCATTGCATGAACCCTTGAGTGGCTTCTTTATCTTTCATTGGAAGCGTGGGATTGTGCGCCAGACCAAGGAAGCGATCAGGGAGGTGGGTGGAATATATGGCAAGGGTTGGACTGTGCTGGTACAGCAAGCACAGCAAATTCTGTGTGGCAGCGATATGTATGGTATGGGTGGGGTTGTGCTGGCACACCAAAAAAGTGATCTAGGAGGTGGGTGAGATTATGATGGCACACTGTGGAAGCAAATGGGAGGTGAGGGATATGTAGCAGGGATGTGACTGTACATTCCGTTACAGTGATTGGGGAAGTGGGAGGTGTATTCAACAGGAGTGAGATTTTGCTGGCACACTGTTGAAGTGATTGGGGAGATGAGCAGAATATATAGCCAGCTGGGGTGGCACTGTACTGGCAGGGCAGGGGAGGTTGGGTAGGATGTACGACAGGGATGGAGCCTTGCAGCATAGTGTTGAACCAGTCGGGGAGGCAGATAGAATGGATATATGGTAGGGGGTCAGACTGTTCTGGAAGAGCAGGGATGTGATTGGGGAAGAGGGTGGGATATATTGCATGGTTTAGATTGTGTAGACAGACCAGAGAAGCAATCAGGGAGGTGAGCCGGATGTATGGCAGGGCTGAGACTTTACTGGCATACCAACAAAGCAGTTGAGGAGGGGGAGGATGTATGGTAGAGATGGGACTATGCAGGCACACCAGGGAACTGATCAGAGGGGTGGGTAGGAAACATGGCAGGGGTAGGACAATGCAGGCAGACTGAGGAAGTGATGGGACTGTGGGGGAATATAATGTGGCTCTCTACCGGCACACTGTTGAAGTGACTGGGGAGGTGGACAGGAGAAATGGAAGGGGTGGAACAGTGCAGGCACACCAGAAAAGGGATCGTGGAGGAAGGCATGATCTGTGGCAGTGGTGGGACTGTGCAGGCACACCGGGGAAGTGATAGGGGAGATGGGTGGGATATATTACTGGGGGGAGAGGGATTGTGCGGGCAGCTTGGGAAAGCGATTGTGAGGTTAGCAGGATATATGGCAGGGGTGGGATGGTGCTGGCACACCAGGGAAGCAGTCAGGGAAGTGGGTGGGATGTATTGCATGGGGGTATACTGTGACCTCAGCTAGCTGCAAGTGAGCACCTACCAAAATGGTGATCCACTTGCGGTGCAGGTAGGAGATGGCGAGGGTGTGAGGAAGGTGACAGGATGGGAGTTCCTCGCGCATATAGCGACATGACGCCACTATATGTGTACACATGCAGGGGTTGGGGGCAATCATGGTGGAAGGAAAGGAGGGTTGGCCTGGTGTGGTTGGCGTGGGGCTGCGAAGCTGGCCCCGTAGCATGGTGAGTGGGTGGTAGCCTGAAGCTGCGAGGGTTCTGGGTTGGAGTCCGAGAGCACCTACATTTTTGTGTGCCCAGCCCCAAATTTACTTTTTTGCAGGATTTGCACCCCCCTAGAGTTAAGCCCCCCACATTAACATTTAATGTCTAAGTCCCAGGCACTGTTTTCCTGTGTGCTGGGGCTGTACATTGCAGAAATTGAATTTCGGCGATGTACCCTCACCATAATGACGGTCGCGTTTCGGCAATCACCATTATGATATAGAACCATTGCAGGGGTGGCCTGGGACTGTACCAACACACCAGGAGATCAATCGAGGAAGTGTGGAGATGTATGGCAGGGGTAGGACTGTGCAGGCAAAGCAGGGAAGTGATCGGGGAGATGGGCAGACTATATGGAAGGGGTGAGATTGTGTGGGCAGATAGGATGTAATTGGGGAGGTGGGTGGAATATACAGTATGGCAGGTGTAACCCCTAGGTGGCGCTATCCCATGGGATACTACCCCTGCCTGTGTGATTAGGCACAGGTTGAGAGGCTTGAGCTTGGGGAATGGTTGCCTCCACCCAGAGAAATGGTTTTGGGGTAGTATAACTGTTGTTGGTATAGCCCTCTGGGATGCTATAACCATCCACCAACCCTTCCAGTGGCCTAAACAATTCAGCAATAGAACATTCACATTTACCATATGACAGTAATAATATGTTCACACTCCTTGCACTTACCACCAGGGCTGGATCTGCTGCAATTGCCCTGGAAAATAAGATCAGTGATGCAACAATACAAAGGCAGTACAATATTCCAACCAAGAAGGTACAAACTAGCCAGGTTAAACGTGAACAACCACAATCTGATTTATTCAGGGAATGTGAACAAGGGTGGGGCGTGAATCTAGCAGGTGATTAGCAGATCTGATTAAACTCAGGCTGAACAAGCATGCGTAATGAGTCCCTTTGACACAGTCACACAATTCTGGGTACCCAGTTGTTAAACAGGCTAGCCTGAAGTGTTGCCCGGGGTAGGCCGGCATTGAAGCTGTTGTTGGGGCCCTTAGGAAAGAAAACAATTAGCATGCACTCAACCCAGAATTTGTAATCTGGAGCCGGATGGTTCAGTTCATTGCAATAAACCCAAAACAAATCAGATGACACACAATGATTATAGCATATGTTGCAGGGAGCTACCCTGTTTGTACTCACGCTACCCAGACCAGGATGCAGGACAGATGAAATTAAGACCTCTGGATGTTGTACTGGATTGCCAGGGGAAGCAGGGCCGGCATGACTCACCGTGGTGGTTGCTACCTCTTCAGTGGTGTTGAGCAGGGGTCCGAATCCCTAAGCGGGTCTTTCGCCGGAATGTCTCTGAATCGGGAGCAGCGACCTAGGCCGAGATGACAGGGCCCAGGCAGAGTAAGTAGTTTGGATGAAGTCCGTGATAAAGTGCTGGAACAGCCTCCAGCTGGCATAGCAGAACTCAGTGGGGGGAACCTAATTGCAACCCACTCAACACATTCAGCACATCTATAACACTTTAAAGTAACTTGTCACAGTTCGGATGAAGTCCATTTGCAAATCGCAACTTCTCTGTGCAAACCCTTCAATCTGAGGCTCACTTCTGTACCAGGCAAGCCGATTGTTTCTGGAGCAAGTCTTCAGTCCACTCTCAAGTAGCAGCAACACACTTTTCTCTCTTTAGACACAGGTCTCAATTAAGTAATCTGATATATCCAACTTTCACACTCAAGGCAGCTCTTCACGCTGGAAGATGTGACAGGTAGCCAGCATAGCCTTCCCGCCGATTCTCCCACGCTCCTACACAGGAGCAGCTGCTTGATGACATGAGCTGTTCAGTCTCCAGACTCCAACTCACAACTGACACACTGCTGCAGGCAGCTCTGGGCTTTTCCAGTGATCCAAAAGGTTCGGTTGGCTGATGGAACTGTCTATGACAGAAACAGCTCCCCCTCCAGGTCCATTTAGGCACCAAACACTTAAAACTATAGTTCCTACAGATTTCAATCCCACAAGTCCTCTTGGGGCAGTTTCCAGTTTAGCTCCCCTGAAGTTCAATTGGTCCAACACTGGCAGTTCCAGAACCAAAATGGTGGCTCCAATCCAAATGTTCGTGCTGCAAATGGAAGCAGGTTAGACAAACTCCTACAGCATTATTATTATTATAACAAATAAACAAACAGTAAATAAGTACTTCTAACAGAGCTCCCTCTGTGCAAGTAGCGACTGCAGGATGGAGCAGAAATATGGACTGTCTGGCTGGTCACGGGCCTTGAAACACTCGGACCCAGCCCAGACTAATTTTCTCACACAGAATACGGCTCTCTTAAAGAGACAGACATGGAGGCTTAGTAGAGCACTCTCATGCAGACACATAAAACTACTGCAGACACATCCTGACAATGGGCATTAGGCAGCCCAGGAAGACATTTATAGGAACCCCTATTTATAGGGCAGTTACACAGGGATGGGACTGTGAGGGCAGACCAGGGAGGTGAGTAGGATACATGGTAGGAGTGGGACTGTGCTAGCCACCAAGGAAGTGATTGCAGAGGTTGGCGGTATATATGGTGGGGTGGCACTGTACTGGCACACAAGGGAAGTGATCAGGGAGGCAGGTGGGATTGTGCAGGCACACTCTGGAAGCAAATGGAGAGGTGGGGTGTTTATAACAGGGTTGTGACTGTGCACACTGTTAAAGCAATTGGGGAAATGGGTGGGATATTCAGTAGGAGTGGGACTTTGCAGGCACACCTTTGAAGCGGTTTCCAAGATAGGAGGGATATATGGCAGGGGTAGGACTGTGTAGGCAGACCGAGGAAGTGGGTGTGATGTATGCAGGGATGGAGCCGTGCAGGCACAATGCTGAAGTGATCAAGGCAGTGGATGGGATGGATGTCTGGCAGGGGTGGGATAGTGTGGGCACATTGGAGAAGTGATCAGGGAGGTGGAGGATGTCTGGCAGGGGTGGGATAGTGTGGGCACATTGGAGAAGTGATCAGGGAGGTGGAGGATGTCTGGCAGGGGTGGGATAGTGTGGGCACATTGGAGAAGTGATCGGGGAGGTGGGGCATGTAAGTCAGGGGTGGGATAGTGTGGGCACATTGGAGAAGTGATCAGGGAGGTGGAGGATGTCTGGCAGGGGTGGGATAGTGTGGGCACATTGGAGAAGTGATCAGGGAGGTGGAGGATGTCTGGCAGGGGTGGGATAGTGTGGGCACATTGGAGAAGTGATCGGGGAGGTGGGGATGTCTGGCAGGGGTGGGATAGTGTGGGCACATTGGAGAAGTGATCAGGGAGGTGGAGGATGTCTGGCAGGGTGGGATAGTGTGGGCACATTGGAGAAGTGATCGGGAGGTGGAGGACGTCTGCAGGGTGGGACAGTGTGGGCACATTGGAGAAGTGATCAGGGAGGTGGAGGATGTCTGGCAGGGGTGAGATAGTGTGGGCACATTGGAGAAGTGATCGGGGAGGTGGAGGATGTCTGGCAGGGGTGGGACAGTGTGGGCACATTGGAGAAGTGATCAGGGAGGTGGAGGATGTCTGGCAGGGGTGGGATAGTGTGGGCACATTGGAGAAGTGATCGGGGAGGTGGAGGATGTCTGGCAGGGGTGGGACAGTGTGGGCACATTGGAGAAGTGATCGGGGAGGTGGGGCATGTCTGGCAGGGGTGGGACAGTGGGCACATTGGAGAAGTGATCAGGGAGGTGGAGGATGTCTGGCAGGGGTGGGACAGTGTGGGCACATTGGAGAAGTGATCGGGGAGGTCGGGCATGTCTGGCAGGGGTGGGACAGTGTGGGCACATTGGAGAAGTGATCAGGGAGGTGGGGCATATCTGGCAGGGGTGGGACAGTGCGGGCACATTGGAGAAGTGATCGGGGAGGTGGAGGATGTCTGGCAGGGGTGGGATAGTGCGGGCATATTGGAGAATTGATCAGGGAGGTGGGGATGTCTGGCAGGGGTGGGACAGTGCGGGCACATTGGAGAAGTGATCGGGGAGGTGGAGGATGTCTGGCAGGGGTGGGACAGTGCGGGCACATTGGAGAAGTGATCGGGGAGGTGGGGGATGTCTGGCAGGGGTGGGATAGTGTGGGCACATTGGAGAAGTGATCGGGGAGGTGGGGGATGTCTGGCAGGGGTGGGATAGTGTGGGCACATTGGAGAAGTGATCGGGGAGGTGGGGGTGTCTGGCAGGGGTGGGATAGTGTGGGCACATTGGAGAAGTGATCAGGGAGGTGGGGGATGTCTGGCAGGGGTGGGATAGTGTGGGCACATTGGAGAAGTGATCGGGGAGGTGGGGGATGTCTGGCAGGGGTGGGATAGTGGGCACATTGGAAGTGATCGGGGGGGGCATGTCTGGCAGGGGTGGGATAGTGTGGGCACATTGAGAAGTGATCGGGAGGTGGGGTATGTCTGGCAGGGGTGGGATAGTGTGGGCACATTGGAGAAGTGATCGGGGGGTATGTCTGGCAGGGGTGGGACAGTGCGGGCACATTGGAGAAGTGATCGGGGAGGTGGAGGATGTCTGGCAGGGGTGGGATAGTGTGGGCACATTGGAGAAGTGATCAGGGAGGTGGGGCATGTATGGCAGGGGTGGGATAGTGTGGGCACATTGGAGAAGTGATTGGGGAGGTGGGGGATGTCTGGCAGGGGTGGGATAGTGTGGGCACATTGGAGAAGTGATCAGGGAGGTGGGGCATGTATTGCGGGTAGGACTGTGTGGGAAAAGTAGGGAAGTGATTTTGGAGGATGGCGGGATATGTGGCAGCGGCGAATTTGTGTGGACAGATCAGGGAAGTGATCAGGGATATTGGTGGGATATATGACAGTGGTTGGACTTAGTGGCACACCAAGTGATCAGGGAGGTTGGTGGGATGTATGGCAGGGGTGGGATGGTGCAGACACATTGGGGAGGTGGGGAGGATACATGGAAGGGGAGTCACAGTGTGGGGAAATGATTGGGGAGGTGGGCTGGATATATTACAAAGGTGGGACTCTACAGGCACAACCAGGAAGTGATGAGGATGCGGGTGGTATATATGGCAGGAGAGCGATTGTGTGGGCAGACTGAAGAAGTGACTGGGGAGGTGGGTGGGACATAGGGCAGGGGTTGGACTGTGTTGGCACACCCTGAGAATGATCGAGGAGGAGGGTGGGGTGTATGGCAGATTTGGGACTGTGTGTGGGTACACTGGGGAAGCAGTCCAGAGGTGGGTTGCATATTTGTCATGGGTGGGACTGTTTAGGCAGACCAAGGAAGTGATCAGGGAGGTGGTGGTATATATGGCAATGGTGGGACTTTGAGGGCAGAAGCAATCAGGGAGAGGGGGATTTATGACAGGTGAGACTATACTGGCACATCTTGGAGTGATCAGTGACATGGGTGGGATGTATGGCAGGGGTGAGACTGTACACTGCAGAAGCAATCCAGAAGAAGGTAGCATATTTGGCAGGACTGTGCAGGCTATCAGGGCAGTGGATGGGATACATAGCAGGGGTGTTTTTTTTTTTATTGCTGACCGGGTAAGTGTACTAGACATATCCTGCCTATTTTCAGGCACGACCCAGGGGAAGGGGATACAGATGAATGCCAACTGACCTTGAACCAGATTAAGCTGTTGGTGGTATTTTTTAGTGAATGAGGGAAATTTGGCCAGGACACCGCGGAATTTCCCCTACTCTTTTCGATAAGTGCCATGGGATCTTTAACATCCACCTGAACTACCACCACCTTGGTTTAACGTCTCATCCAAAAGACGGCACCTCAGAAGTGCAGCACCCCTCTCGTGCTGCACTACAGTGTCAGTACTGGGATATTAACCCAAGTGCCAGATGTAGGAACTGAACCCACAGCCCTCTGATCTCCCAGCCTCAGAGGCAAGTGTGCTACCTACTGAGCCACTGATACTGACCCACATTTTCTATACAAGCAGGTCCAACTTGACCCAAGTTTTAACCCCACAGTGCTGTCACTGGGTGGGACTGTGGTGGCACACCATTGAATCAATCAGGAGGTGTGTGGGATATGTAACAGAAGTGGTATCATACTGACACATCAGGGAAGTAGTCAGGGTATATGTCAGGGGTGGTTTTGTGCAGGCACACCAAGGAAGAGATCGGGGAGGTAGGTAGGATACAGGACAGGGGTGAGACAGTGCAGGCAGATTAGTGAAGTAGTTGAGGAGGTGGGCGGGATATCTGACAAAGGAGGGCTATGCTGGCACACCAGGGAAGTGATCGGAGATGTGGGTAGGATGTATGACAATGGGACTGTGCATGCACACTACAGAAGTAATTGGTGATGCACCGCAGGGGTGGAGCTGTGCGGGCACATTGGAGAAAAGATTGGGGAGGTGGTGGAAATGTATGGCAGGGCTGGTACTGTGTGATCACAGCATGGTAGTGATCGGGGAGATGTGCCAGATATATGGCTGGGATGAGATGATGCAGGCACATCGTGGAGTTTGGCAGGACTAGGACTGTGTGAGCACATGGGGTAAGTGATAGGGGAGGTGGATGGGAAATATGGCAGGAGTGAGACTGTGCAGGCACACCAGGGAAGTGATCAGGGAGACAGGTGGGATACATGGCTGGTGTGGGATTGTGCAAGCAGACTGAGGACGAGATCAGGGAGGTGGGTGGGTTATATGGCAGGGTTGGAGCCTTGATGACGCATCAGATTGAGGAGGTGGGAATGATATTTGGCAGGGGTGCTACTATGTGGACACAGCAGAGAAGCGATTAGTGAGGTGGGTGGGATAGATGCGTTGCAGGGATAGAACTCTGCAGACACATCAAAGTAAAGATCAGGGAGGTGGGGGGCTGTATGGCAGTGGCTGGACTGTGTGGGCACAATGGGGAAGCAGCTGGGAAGAAGGTAGGCTATATGACTGGGTTGGGACCATGTGAGCACACTGGGGAAATGATAGGCAATGTGGGTGGGATATATGGCAGGTGTGAAATTGTGCGAGCAGACTGGGGAAATTATCAGGGAGGTGGCCAGGATATATGGCTGAAGTGGGACTGTGCTGGCACACCGTATAAGTGATTGGGACGGTGGGGGAATATATGTCAGGGTGGGGCTGTATGAGTGTACCGTTGAAGTGATTGAGGAGGTGGGTATGATATATGGAAGGTGTGGAACTCTGCAGGCACACCAGGTAAGAGATCAGGGATGTGGGTGGGATATATGGCAGGGGTAGGACTGCAAGCACACCAGAGAAGCAATTGGGGAGGTGGGCGGGATATATGGCATGGATGGGACTGTGCTGGAATATTAGGGAAGTGATTGGGGAGGTGGGTGAGTTATGGTAGTGGTGAAGCAATGAGGGCACATTGGTAAAGAGATTGGGGAGGCATAGGGGGATCTATGGTGGGGTAGAACTGTGTGGACACAGAGGGGAAGTGCTCATGGAAGTGGTGGGGATGTATGGTAGGAGTCAGACTGTGAGGCCAGTTCAGGGAAGCGATTTGGGGAGGTGGGTGGGATGCATAGCAGGGGTGGGACTGTATGGGCACACCAGAGAAGCCATCGGGGCGGTGAGTGAAATGTATGGCATTGGGTGGATTATTTGGGAAATAGGAGCACTGCTGCCCCCTCCTTCCCTTTGTCACAAGTGCTGTTTATTATTAGGTATAAAGCACCACGTCACAATGATAATCGGGGATATACCATAGTTTAGTTATATCCTTTCAGGATGTTTTAAATTAAGCAAGTGTTCATTAATACTGGCTCCAGGGGAGCGGAGCATACACTGCTGAAAAAGTGAACATACATTTTGCAGAAGCACCTTGGAGGCATCATCAGCCCGATTCTTGTCTCTTTTTCCCCTTACAATGTCCTAAGGGATCTTTAGCAACAGGCCAGACTGCTTGCTCTGCTGTTTTACTTTATCACTGTCTTTCAGTGGCGCAGTGCCCACCTCACATGCAGAGGACTCTATTGCAGTCTAGGCAGCAAGGTGAATTGGGTGGGGGTTGAATGGAGGCAACAGACTGAACTGTTTGCTCTGTCTGGCTTCTCTCTCTTTTACTGGCAGCAATGGCCACCTCACATGCCCTGTGTGCTCTCATAGTTCAGGACCATCAAGGGGAACTGAGTCAGGAGGCGGGGGGGGCAGGAACAGAGGCGGGGGCATGGAGAATGAAGTTGGGAGGGCATGGAGAATGGAATTGGGTATGAAAGGTTGGCAGTAGAGCTGTAGAGGGAGGAAAAAGTGCCAGAGGGGGCGAATATGGTCAGAGAAAGAAAGCTAGAGAGGAAGCACTATGATCTTATGTATCGGAAATGTTGTGCTGCGATTCCACTTGCACACGTAGAAGGTAATATCTGTTGGATCCAGTGACATACTTCAAGACTCTGCTGCCTCTCCTCCTCCTCCTCTGTTGGTAATGGTTCTGTGTGATAACGGCGAGTCTTAAACTCCGGTGATCACAAAGACTGAAGAAAAAAGTGCCTGATGTCAAACCGGCGACTAATATTACAGCGACCATTGCAAACAGCGATGGTCACTTACTGATACCAACAATCAATAATGTTTGTGGGGACAATTCCCCTCGCACCCTCCAAACTAAAGATAATCAACTCCATGGGGAGTGTGGACCCAGGAGAAAATAACGTTTAAAAAAAAAAAAAAAGAAAACATTTTTCTCTTAGAGTCAGGCCCAAACCCAGGTCTGCTGGCTTCGGGGGGTAGTGGCTTACACCACTACACTAAACAGCCAGCTCAGCAGGACTTGGTCAAACAATGTCCTATATCCTGCTGTAGTGAGTGTAGCTCACTGTTACATTTGCTGTAGAGGATAAGAGGATATCTCGATCTGTTCTACCACTCGCTGTAACTATGAGAGGTATTATTAAGTTGCTCATATTGAGCTGCTCTATAATACATGCTCATATCACTGTACACCATTCCTAATACATCAGCATAGCTCTCCCTATACAGCCATGAAAATGTCCAGCTCCCTTTCTGTGCAATTGACACAGCACCTAGGTGCTGTAACACTTTCTCCCAACTAGCCATCTCTCCCGCTCTCTCTCTCTCTCTCTCTCTCTCTCTGTCTCACTCTCTCATTAATTTATATGCCACTGAACTTCTGACTTTTGTTTTACTAATATACTGTATAGCAGGAAATATTAACTTTCCTTTTATAGTCACTATCTTTGCGTTTTCGAAATACATGCTAATATAAAAGGATTGCTAATATTTCCTGAAGCCATTCTCTTTGTATACTGCATACAGGAGGGATAGAAACACAGTAGCAACATCAGTATTTACAGTAATTAATGTGTGTCAGTTTTATTTAAATAATATCCACAGCAAAATAAAAAGTATAGTGTGAAAAAGGAAAAAAAGGGAGCAAGAGAAATGGGAGTCACATCTTGATCTGCTCAAACATCCATTTTTTTTCTCCCCAAAATTGTTTAACCAGGAGTGGCACACTAAGCTGAAAGCTTGTTTGCAGGTGCGACCTGGGAGCACAGGGAAGTTAAGTGACTTGCTCAGAGTCACACAGTATGTAAGTGGAGGCTGTTGAGATTCAAACCCAGGTCTCCAGATTTGCAGCTCAGAGCCTTAAACCACTGCACTATACTGCCTCCAATTGCTAGGTTGCCATGCAGACAGTGGATGTGAGAAAGAAACAAAACAGAGAACAAAAACTGAGGCAATAACTCTAGATGGCTGCACAACAATTTTACATTTACCCACAACATAAGTACAGCACTTACCAGTCGGACCATCCAGACATTTATTGTGAGCTTCTTGAATTCTTGAACTGCGTTTTAAAAGGTTACTGCTGATACTAGTTACAGGTTACTGTAGGTCAGCCTGCTGATTGCAGTGATTAACAGCTGCGGTCACAGCTACTTAGGCGCACAGTAACAAACACAGATTGCAGTTAGCAGGCTGACCGTTTATGCTTTGCTATTCAAGTAAAGTGCTGTGTTCAGTATTGGAACCACCATGAATATTTTCAGCAGCAAACAAGTTCAGCCAGCTGTCAGTGCCAATTTTAGTGGGCACAAACATATTCTGCTACACAGTACTATTCATTAAAGGAAAGCTGTCATCATGCCAGCCTCCCACCCCTGCAAGATTTACCCTCCAGTTAAGCCTTTTAAGTATGTTGAGGCATTTTTCTCCTGCCACAACATGCTTTATTTTAATTGCAAAAAGTCGACTACTCAGAAGTATGGAGGATGCCAGTGGGGCTCAATTATCTGTAAAGGTGTGGTGACGCACCATGCGCTTCAATACAAAAGTATCCATAAAATATGCACACCACACTCCTGTGTGATTGTTAGAAGTAAATATTTGTGTTGCCATTGGGTTGTGCATTTGAGAAAGAGTAATGTGCTCGGGGACAGCCTAGGTTCCAGTTGTCTCAGTGGCACAGCAGATGAGCGCAATCAGAACAGTATTCCAGGCGGCCTGGGTTCAGGTCCCAGCTGAGGCACTTATTCTTTCTCACCTCTGTTTGTATGTGTTCCATAAATTATGCACACTACACTCCTGTGTGATTTTTAGAAGTAAATATTTGTGTTGCCATTCGGTTGTGCATTTGGGAAAAAGTAATGTGCTCAGGGATGGCCCAGGTTCCAGTTGTCTCAGTGGCGCATGGTTAGCACAATTGGAACGGTATTCTGGGTGGCCTGGGTTCAGGTCCCAGCTGAGGCATTTATTCTTTCTCACCTCTGTTTGTATGTGTTCCATAAAATATGCACACCACACTCCTGTGTGATTGTTAGCAGAGACAGAAGTCCAAGCTGAGATTGTACAGCCAGCACAAGTTATGGAAAAAAAAACAGGCAGTGACAGAACCTGAAAGTTTCATGAACATTTTCAAATGGTAGGTTAAACAACAAACAGAGACAGAGAAGAGATGCAGCGACAGGAGCAGTGCTGGCTGGATGCCTTGCAAGCTATCAAAGCAGAAGGATCTGACACTAGTCCAGCACAGCAACAAGGTACAAGCAACTTGAATGACATTAAACTTACAAAGTTGTGTCCCTTGGATGATATCGAAGCATACCTGACAACTTTTCAAAGAGTTACCACAGCCTGCAATGGCCAAAGCAGCAATGGACAATCAGACTGGTACCTTACCTGACAGGTAAACCCAACTTACCTGCAGCAGTATGGACTCTGCACAGTCAGAAAATTATGACCTTGTGAAAAAAGAAATCCTGAAAAGATACGACATCTCAGGAGAGACCTACAGCCAAAGATTCTGGTCCCTGAAGTACAATGCATTCGACAATCCTTGAGAAGCCTTCACCCGACTCGGAGAGCTCTTTATTAAATGGCTCCAATCAGAGGACAAAACAGTCCCATGGATCATCAATACATTTACAATGGAGCAATTCATCAACATCCTTCCTGCAGATGTGCAGCTTTGGGTGAAAGGACATTGACTAGAAAGTGGGGAAAAGGCTGTTTCTTTAGCTGAGGACTATCAGATGGTCAAACAGATACCATCACAGCGAGGTAACAGTCAAGCAATGGTAAGACATTCTTTTTGCCATTTAAACTCCAAGTCTGATAAGAACTCTGGTGGGGGTATCAAATCTGCCCCCAAAGACTTTATTTTTTATAATTGTAACAAGCCAGGCCATATTGCAAGAAACTGCCATAGTAAGGAGACTGGCACTGGAGCAGACTTGTGCTTGGCAAATTGGGGCAAGTACTTAACAGATGTGTACGTGGGGGATTAAGACTGTAAAGGGACTCATTGATTCGGGAAGCAGACAGACCCTAGTGCATGTTGAAGTGCTGGGAAAATACTGTACAAAAGGACCAGGTACTGGTGTCATCTGCATTCATGGGGACACTTGATACTATCCTTCCCCTCAAGTGACTGACCATTAAGGATGTGTCACACCAAATGAAAGTGGGGGTAGTACCTAAATTACCTGTACCCGTGATTATTGGAAATGACTGTCCAAGATTCACTGAGTTAATCTCAGAGGAACTGAACCCTGCAGTTTTAACAGCAGTGGTAACAAGAGCGCAGGCAAAGAAAATCTCAAACGGTGGGGACATTTTGCCTTTCAGTGACTTTGACTCAGACTTGTTTGAGAACAGCGCCAAGATCTGGAGGTCTGGGAAAGGAAAAAGACATCTGAAACAATAGTGGCAACAAAAGACTGATGGACATAAAGGGTTAAAATATGAAAGTGCTGAAGCTAAACTGATAACTGATTGTGATTTTGTTTCAGAGCAAGTGAACGATGTTTCTCTCCAAGGTTACTTTAAGCAGCCAGGGGTGAAACCAAAACAGGGTGGACCAATGTTTAAAAAATGTAATGGGTTATATACAGAGTTTGGATTAGTCCTCAGACACATGAACAGACAGAACATTTGGTTATACCACAGAAGTACAGAACAGAGTTGTTACAGCTAGCACATGATAGTCCTATGGCTGGTCACTCAGGAAGGGATTGCACCCTTGCCAGATTGCTGTATAGATTTTACTGGCCTGGAATTCATAAAGATGTTGCTACCTATTGTAATTCCTGTTCAGAGTCAGAAAGCAGCCCCAGTCACAAGAGAAGACAAGGTGCCCCTACTGTTGATAGATGTGCCTTTTGAGAGAATTGCAATGGAAGTGGTTGGTCCTTTAGACAGAAGTAAAAAGGGTAATAGATGAATCCTGGTAGTGTGCGACTATGCTACTCAATAACCAGAAACAGTTCCAATGTGTACTGTCACAGCTTCAAAAGTGGCAGCAGAGCTTGAAAAATTTTCAGCAGAGTGGGCATACCTAAAGAAATTGTTACTGATCAGGGTAGTAATTTTGGTGCTGCATTACTTAAGGAGCTGTACAGGCTACTAGGTATCACTGCCATAAGAACCTCCCCCATCACCCTCAGACAGACGGTCTTGTTGAGCATTTTAACCAAACCCTAGAACATATGTTAAAAAGGTTTGAAAAGGGGGAAGGGAAAGATTGGGACCAATACTTGCCTTACCTACTTTTTTCTTTCAGGGAAGTGCTACAGGCATCAACAGGGTTTTCGCCATTTGAAATGCTGTATGTAGGCAGCCAAGAGGGCCACTGGATGTGATAAAAGAAACATGGGAAGATAACCCCACTCAGAAACAATCTATAATGCCTTATGTGTGTGCCCTAAGAAAGAAGCTTGCAAAATATGTTGAAATCGCCCACAGTAATCAGGAAGAGGCCCAAAGCCAGCAGAAGGTATATTATGACCATGGGGTAAAAGAAAATGTTTTCGAGCCAGATGAAAAGGTTTTGCTACTGTTACCCACAACAGAAAATAAACTGTTAATGAAGTGGCAAGGGCCTTATAGAGTGCTTAGACGTACTGGTACCATGAACTACGAGACTGAGACCCCTGATAGGAAAAATCCTAATAAGATATACCATGCTACGCTCCTCAAGAAATGGGTTGGAAAAATGCCAACAGCTGCTTTGCTAGTTTTACCAGAAACTGATAAAGAAGATGTTGATTTAGCTTATGATAGACTGGAACAAACTGTAACTGCTGATGCTGCAAAGGTGAATGTTTCCTTAACCTCAGAACAAACTGCAGAAATTAGTAATGTGCTAAAGAAATTTAACAATACATTTGCCACAGTACCAGGCTGAGCAAAAGGGGTCGAGCACATAACAGTGACAAGGAATGCTCGCTCTATTAGGCAAAAGACATACAGGTTACCAGAGCGGTTAAGAGCTGATGAGATTAAGGAAATACAAAAAATGAAAGAATTTTGTATCATAGAAGAGTCAAGGGGGCGGAGCTAGCAGCCGAGCCAGCAGCAGCAATTGTCTGGAGCTCCCTATACTGAATTTAAATTTCCTTATAAAAAGCAACATTTAACTACTGATACTACTTTTAATTACCAGAGACTGATAATAGAAGAGATATTGCACTGGAATAATCAGTTTTAAATCTAAAAATGGGCCGCACAAAGTCAACAAAGCAGGACTTCTTTCTCCCGCGTTCCTCTACAGCTAAACCGCCTGAAGAAACACCAGGCCATGCTACTTCCACAAGCTTGGTTACCTCCAAATTTCAGGAAAAAAGACCAAACCATTATTTTGCAGCAGGGCTCCAAATGATTTCTGTTAAGTGTCGGGCGCCGTAATGTTATCCTATGGGAAAACCCGTCAATTTTGGAGTGCTGTAACTTTGCTGCCATGTGATATTTTTTCACCAAACTACTGAAAGGTACATCTGTGTACTGTTGGCTGTCTTCCCTCCAAATTTCAGGAAAAAAGACCAAACCGTTATTTTGCAGCAGGGTGCCAAAGGATTCCTGTAATGCTTCGGGTGCCGTAATGTTATCCTATGGGAAAAACTGTCAACTTTGGAGTGCCATAACTTTGCCGCCGTGTAATATTTTTTCAATACAACACTGAAAGGCACATCTGTGAGATGTCGGCTGCGTTCCCTCCAAATTTCAGCCCAAAACTCCCAACGGTTATTTTGCAGTGCAGTGCCAAAGAATTGCTGTCATTTTCCCACAGACTAGAAAATTACTGTCGCAATTTGCGAAAGCTTTCGCAAAAAAGTTCGACACTTTCGTGAGCACGAAAGTAATTTGCAAAAGTACTTTTTCCAGAAATTTGAAAAACATATTTCTGGGGTGTTTTACCACAAAATAAAGACATGGCAAGCATCCTCAGGGCCCGAATAGCTAAATACAAAAAGAATTACGTTGCTAGAGGGTCTCAAATTTAAATGCCAACCATTTTTCTGATCACCAACTGAAAACAAAATGGCGTATTTGCGAAAGTAACAGGCCCATTTGCGAAAGTAAAAATGCATTTGCGACACTGTCGAACTTTTTGTTAACTTTTTCCCATTGACTTATAATGGGAAACTGTTTTTTGAATAACTTTTGAACCGTTTAATATTTTTTCACCAAATCTTTGAACGGCACATCGGGGACCCTGTCTGCACGTTCCCTGAAGATTTCAGGCCGGTCACGCAAACCGTACGACCTGTACGCGCGACCATAGAATTCCAGAAAAGCGTAAACGCGTGCACAGATCATGCTTAATAACTCCGCAACCGTATATCCAATCAGTACAAAACTTGGCAGATCCCAAGGCCTATGGGTCTTGATCATACATTCCAAATTTCAGGCAAATCCATCAAACGGTTGCAAAGTTATTAAGGTGCAAAATTTTGGGTTTAACATGGAAATGGCTCCTCAACCCTAACTATGGTAGCACTACCATGCTACCATAATGTGTGTGTGTGTGTGTGTATGTGTATGTGTGTGTATGTATATGTATGTATGTATATATATATATATATATATATATATATATATATATATATATAGTTGTAAAAGTAACTAAAATTCCTGGTGTCTAATGTCTTCAAGATAGACTGGCCCCAGTTTATAAAATAAATATTTATTACTAAATCCCTTGTACCCAGTTCCTCTCCCGATCGCTGGCATCACTTTAAAAAAATATATGGTAATTATTCATAAAATCCTGTGTGTCTAGTGGACCCACCCAGTCAGAGAGTGCTCCTCCATGAAATTCAGTCACCACCCCTCTCCCCCCACCCAGACCCCAATCGGGTGACCAGCAAAAGCCCTCCGCTGTCAACCACGACTGGCCGCCTAACTGCTCTGGCTGGAGTGAATGAGTGCATGCTTGCACAAGCTCATTCATTCACCATGTGGCCACAATCCACTTCATTCATTGAGCTTTTGTGGGCGCAGACAAGAACAGAGGACTGATCTGGCACTGGCCAGGGGGCGGGATAAGGGGGGAGATGGCAAACCCCATTTCCCCATCCCCCCCCCACCAGCACTGGAATAGCCCTCTGCTTTTGTCTGTGCCCACAAAGAAAGCTCAATGAATGAGCTGGATTTTCCTGAATGAATGAGCACGTGCTCTTTCATTCCAGACAGGGCAGTTGGGCGGGCAGCCGTGATGGAGAGTGGAGGGCTGTGCTGGTTGCCCGCTTGGGGTCCAGGTTGGGGGGGAGAGAAGGGTGGTGATTGAATTTCATGGAGGAGCACTCCCTGACTAGGTGGGGGGGCCCAGTAGACACCAGGGATTTTATTAATAATTACCATATTTCTTTTTAAGTGATGCAGAATGATTGGGGGCACAAGACAGCAGGGATTTTATTAATAAATATACTTTTTTTCAAACTGGGGCTAGTGGATCAGCCGGGGCAAAAGATACCAGGGATTTTAGTTACTTTACAACATATGTATATTTATTTAAACTGAGGCTGGCGATGGGGGGACTAGACACCAGGGACAGATTGTGGGTGGTGTTGAGGGGATTACCCATTTGTAACCTCTACTTTTTTTTTTTTTTTAGTGCAGTTTGCACTTAAAACCCCCAAAAGCAAGGCGAAGTCACAAATGGTGAATTCCAGGTAATTTGAAAAATGTTTGCAAAGTACAGCGCAGAGACGAATTTGGTGACTTCACTGCATATCTGCCCACAGAGTAAAACTTCGCTGCATCTCTAGTCGAGACCAATCAAGGATGAGAGAACACTGTCCAGTCTATGAACTAGAATTCCCATAAAATACTTCCAGTCAACGTTGTGTACTGAAATTGGTTTATACAAGGTACAGATTTAAGGATTTTTGACCGGCTTTGGAATTACTGATATAGTGATGTACAACCAGGAAGGGGGGGGGGGCGCTGGTGGCTCCCCTTGCAGTGTTTCATTAAAAATTCGGAGCATGGGTGTGATAAGGTAATCTCAGACAGGTAACTTTGTAAAATTCCATTCCAAAACCATCAGGTCCTGGAGCCTTTTGGGTCTTTGAACAACTAATAGTATTTTCTATTTCCCCACTTGTTACTGGTATTGTGAGGGAACTTCTTTGATCCTTGGTAAGGCATGGGAGAGAAACTGTGTCAAAAAAGGTCAGTATGGATGCTTAAGATGAAACCTCTTCCAGGGGATAGAAGGCTTAATACTATGTGCAAGATACGTTTGTCATCTCATGTATTTTGGAAAGTCTAGCTCCCAAGGTTGGGTGAATAATCATAGGGATGGTTGCATATTTCCATTGCCTACGGATCTGGTAGGCTAATAGGCATGAAGCCTTGGCATCCACATCCTAGTATCTCTACCTGAGGAATGCAAAGCAGTTTCTGTTTGTTATAGTGGGTGTCAAAGTCTGCCCATTCTTGTTTCAACTGCGATAAGACAGAGGTAGCACCTTGTTAGTGGGCCATCTGAAGGAAATGAAGGGTATCCTCCAGGAAATGCTTGCTGTCATTTCGTCTTTTAGTCTGGGCTGTAGTGTATTGGATAATTTGCTTGTGAAGTACCTGTTTTAAGTGTATCACACAGAGTAGCTGGTGAGATTTCATCTGAGGTGTTGTTTCTGAGGATCTCATCGATATTGTTTTAGTAAAACTTCCTTGAACACCTGAGTTCTCGAGTGGCATGGGTTGAGGCACCAGAGGGTGGTATATCTCTCCACTGCCAAGTCCTATCTACTGAACACTCAGATGTGGTCTGAAAATGAGATATCACCCAGCTTACACTTTCTCAATAATTTCTAGATTCTAGAATAAGAACCACGGACAACTGAGTAATATGTGTAGTTTCTAGTCCGGGGATGCAGAAAATGCCAGGTGTCCGCCCAGCCAACTGCTTATATTAAGTGTTTGAAATTCTTGTGGGTAGGCAGTTGTCTATGTGGGGCAGGTTGGAGGAGTCCCAGCTGAGGCTGGGCGTGATGTTGGTCACCTGCTAGGAGGAGGAGGATGCCCTTTGTCTGTTGAACTATTTTATTGAGGAGTCCTTGAATTGTTAGTGTGTTGGTTCCTGGAGGGAGATTTGCAAACGTTACTGAATTATTATTAAGAAGTCCTTGCACTATGACTAGTTGCCCCCCTGGAGTCCTCCCAATTATGGGTAGCCTGAAAAGGGGAATAGTGTGGGGTTAGGATGGCTGAGCCCCATTTCTGCCCCCCCAAATGAGGACGTGAACACTGACGCATAGCCAGGTTTGACCAATGTCAAGTGCTCTTGTTGCAACAGGTGCGTCTCTTGTAAATATATACGGTCTGATTTTGTTTTATTAAAGTAGGACATTACCTAGGCAAGTTTCACTGGGAGGTGAGCCCATTCACATTTAGGGAGATCAACTGAACACTTGTGTGAGCCATTTCAGTGCATCAGTACCTCACCGACCCCCACCAATCCATCCTCTCCAGCCCTCCCCCTGCCTCAGGACATACCAGTAGATGGTGGGAAACATGCTGACCTATAACTAGGACAACTATTAAGTACCTATTTTCTAAACCCAGAAGGGAGGGACTAGTCCCCTCCTTCTACATAGCATAACCGTTCATTAACCTTAACATTTCACTAAACAAACCCCTGCACATTTCAACTGGGTGCTCCGCATTTAGTGGGTAAGTAAACTGTGGTTTCAAAGGAATGGGTCTCGGTGGAGACCCAAGTGGCTGGGCAGAGGCCAGGCCTGGAGGAAATCCTTGGGGAGGACCTCCAGATGTTACCTACGTACTGGCAAAAGGTTGATGGGAATGACATCATGGCCACCATTTGAGCCTAGAATGCTGAAGAAGGTAATCTCCAAATGGGATTTAGGGCAGCTCTGTGGCTTATCCTGTGGCAGCTGGCTGATAGAGACATAGATCATGATGGCAGAAAAAGACCATAGATCCATCCATTCTGCCCATATTTCCAATAATCCCTGAAACCTTCCCTGGATCCTGCTGTTTCTCCAGGGTACTAACCTTCCCATCCTTTCCCCATTCTCCTCCCTGGCTTTGTTGCCCCAAGTGATCACTGTTCCCTTCATTCTATCCCATGCTTGCTTGAATCCCCTGACTGTGTTTGCACCCACCACCTCGGTCGACAGACTGTTCAAGGTTCTGCCACCCTTTCCATAAAGAAGTATTTACTCATGTCCCTCCTGAACCTCCCTCCTCTTAATTTCCACTCGTGACCACGTGACCAGAGTTGGTATTCAGGGTAAATAATTCCCCACAGTTTACCTTGTGAATTCCTCTGCTATCCCTAATATTTCAATCTTCTGCCACTTCAATACCCTCCGTGACAAAAAGGGCAACTCCTCCCCCCCTCACCAGTTCTGTCCCTCATATAGTGGGGGATGGGTGGGCATCTAGGAACTCTTGTCAGTGCCTATCAATACTCCCATCCCATGAAGCTGGTGATATGGAGAGAAAGATGGGGGTGGGAAGAGAGGGTCTGGGAGCAGTGCCAGAGCTCAGCTTTGACTCCCTTTGTGTTGATGGGTAGGGTAGAGGTCTGCACAAGACCCATTCATTGCTTGTTAGAAAAATCTCATACTGCATGCAGCTCACCATCTTGTACGTGTAGCTCTTGTGTCCTCCCCCACCCACCCCTCCTGAAATTCCTCATCAGGATAGAAATGCCTTCCACCCAGATTCAAACGTACATCTCCCCACACATCAACATCTGCTTAATGCAACTTCAAGTTACTAAGTTTAATACTGTGCTAGACTAATACTTTGATCAGATAGCTAGCAATGTTAGACCAGAGCTATGGTGTTCCACTCTCTGGCATATAGTGTTATCATTAAAGAGGGCCAGTAAACCATGTCAACCCATTTAAGTTATACTTGAATACCATGGTCTCACTGAGTTAAATGGGTTGGAATGCCATTGGCAGCACAGTCCACATCCAGTCTGGTCTCAAACCACCAGGGAGGTCAAAGTCTACAAAAAATAAGATCTCAGGCCGAGGCAAACTGCCTGTGTGAGTGCTTGTTTAATCTGCCATATCTCTGGCAAGTGCATGTATTTGGTACTGTAAGTCATCTAACTATTACTTGGGAAGGGCCTGAAGGTAACAACTAAAGGTGCCGCCTCTGTCACCTGAGCTGATGCCCCAGGCGTCCCTCATAACATACCGCAGCCACTTGCCCACATCAAAGACTGCTCCCCCCCCCTTTTGCTGCTCAAGGCAGACCCAGCCCTGCAGCCACCAAGGGTAATGCACTAAAGTTGAGTCCTTGAAGGAAAGATCTCCGCTTCTGAGAGCAAGCACAGTCCCAGCTGCCATTTTGTCAGTGCCCTTCCATCATCACCACCACGCTATTGAGTGCTCCAGTTTCTGAACTGCTCCTCATGGGGACACAGTCCACTGTGTGAAGTATGGCAACTCGAGGCGGGTGACTAGCTCAGCTCTGCATAGTTAAGCATGTTAGTAGTATCCCTGGTTTAACTGCGATTACAAGACTTCTCTCAGATTACTCTTCCGGAAGGCAAGAAGGCTGTGTCAAAAAGGAGTGGCATAGATGTACTGCCTCCTCTCCAACAGGCACATAAACTCCCAGCCACTCCATCTCTAGCTGGCAGCTTGGTGAGTGGTGTTGCAAAGTGTTGGCTAGGCAGGCTGCAATTGTGGGCCCCTTCAAAGCATGGAGTCGGTAAATCTATAGTGGCTGCAGGATTGGGGTAGGAGGGTGGGGGTGGAGGTTTATTCATGCCACAACTCACTGTTGACAGGGGGCTTCTGGGGAAAAAACGCAATGCAACCCAGCAGGAAAGAAACAGCATATCTGTGAATTGCTGAAGTGTTCTTCACGGGCTCGTTCGGGTCTGCTGCTGTTTGAGTCTCATGACAATTTGATTGATGGCCTCAGCTCCTTGTTGCTGTTGCTGTTCTCTCTGCCCAGGTTGGGACCACACTTGCTGGGCCAGTTTTGCTGCTAAAGTGGGGGCCAGGAAGTGGTGCTGAGCTGACATCTCAATGTTCCTCTCTTGAAATTTGGCAGCAGATTCCTCAGTGCTTTCAAATGTCTGGGGACCCTCTTCACACATAACAGTAAGCCTGGCAGGATACGGGGTGTGGGACTTTAGCTGGGCTTGATTAAGGACTCACATAGAAACATAGAATTTGACGGCAGATAAGGACCGCTTGGCCCACCCAGTCTGCCCATTTCCCTATCTACTGGATAAGCTGCAGATCCTAGTTAACCAGCAGCCTACTTCTTCCTACCCCTCCCCCCCAGAATGGCCTTATGACTGCCCCATGCATGCTTGAATTCCACCACTGTTTTTGACTCCACAACCTCCTCCGGAAGGCTGTTCCATGCATCCACAACCCTCTCTGTGAAAAAATACTTCCTTAAATTACCTCTGAGCCCCCATCTTCAAATTGTGCCCCTTGTTCTTGCACACTCTTTTTGAAAGATGCTACCCTCTTGGACTTGGTTGATTCCTTAAGATACTTGAAAGTTTCTATCATGTCCCCCTCTCCCTCCTTTCCTCGAGGCTATACATATTAAGCTTTTAAGTCTCTCTTCATATGTCTTCGGTGCAGACCCTGCACCATTTTATGCCCTCCTCTGGACAGCTTCCATCCTGTCTGTCTTTGTGGAGATTGGGTCTCAGAACTGCACGCAGTACTTCAGATGGGGTCCACCAGCTGTCTGTACAGAGGGATAATAACTTCCTGTTTTCTACTGGTGATGCCTCTCCCTATGCATCCCAGTATCCCCCCAGCCCTCCTTGCTGCCCTCTCACATTGCTTGCCCATCTTTAGGTCATCTGATATGACTATCCCCAGGTCCCTTTCCATTTTTGTTGTTAGTATCTCACCCCCCATTGTGTACTCTTCCCCTGGGTTTTTGTTTCCCAGGTGCATTACCTTGCACTTCTTAGCATTGAATCTAAGCTGCTATACATTTGACCATTCCTGTAACCTTGCCAAGTCCCTTCTCATCCTTTCCACCCCACCTTGTGCATCAATTCTGTTGCATATCTTTGTGTCATCTGCAAAGAGACATACTTTTCCTTCTAGTCCCTCTGCAATGTCGCTTATAAAGACATTGAAGAGGACCGGTCCTAATACTGAACCCTGCGGTACCCCACTAGTAACCCCCTTTTTTTCCAAGTGGACTCCATTTACTATTACTCTCTGTGTCCTATTCTCCAGCCAATTCTTTACCCAGGCTGCCATCTTGGGACCCACTCCCAGGCTGGCTAACTTGTATATTAATCTTTGTGTGGGACTGTGTCAAATGCCTTGCTAAAGTCTAGGTAGGCCATGTCCACAGCCCCTCCCTGATCTACTACTTTGGTCACACAGTCAAAGAAATCTATCAGATTTGTCTGGCATGACCTTCCCACTGTGAATTCATGTTGCCTTGGGTCCTGTGCCCCTCTGACCTCTAGATACTGGACAGTTCTTTCCTTCAGAAGTAATTCCATCATTTTCCCTACCACTGAGGTTAAACTAACAGGTCTGCAGTTTCCTGCTTCTGCCTTGCTCCCACTTTTGTGAAGGGAATCACATCTGCCCTCCTCAGTCCTTGGGTACCTCCATCCTCCCATGATTTGTTAAAAGGGTAGTCAGTGGTGTCACTAGTTCTACCCTTAGTTCTTTTAGAATTCTGGGATGAATCCCATCAGGCCCCATTGCTTTGTCCACCTTCAGTTTTAAGAGTTCTTTCAGAACCCTTCTTCTGTAAATGGGCTGGTATCAACTTCTGTATCCAGAGTGTTTCTACTGTTTGTTTTAGGTACCTCCCTCTTCCTTTGTAAATACTGAGCAAAAATATTTGTTTAGTATCTCTGCCTTTTCACAGTCACCCTCTTCCACCCTCCCTCCCTTTATTAAGCCTCACTATCCCTCCTTGGACTTCCTTGCTCCCTGATGTACCTATAAAGGTTTTATCCCCTTCTTAACTGAGTTGGCTGTCTTTTCCTCGGTTTGGGCCTTTGCAGTTCTGACTGCCTTCCCAGTTTCTTTTGCTTTAACTGATACAGTTCTCTGTCCTGCTCCTTCTGTGATTCCTTGTACTTCCTGAATCTTTATTTTCTCTTGAACCATCACTGCCACTTCCTTTGAGAACCATAGTGGTTTCTTACATGTAGTTTTGTTTATTTGCTTCACACAAAGGCTTTTACCTCTGTGATGGCAGTTTTATTATTCCCCATTGTTCTTCCACCCTCCTTCCTGCCCATTTGCTAGTGCATTCCTTAGGCACTCACCCATTTTGGCAAAGTCCGCCCTCCTAAAGTCCAGTACTTTTGCCTTTGTATGGCTTGACTCTATTGCTGTGTTTATTGTGAACCATACTGTTCGATGGTCGCTATTTCCCAGATGGCTACCCACTTCTGCATCTGTGATCCTCTCTTCATCTCCATTTGAGAGAACCGGGTCTAAGATTGCTCCCTCTCGAGTGGGCTCCAATACTAGTTGTCTAAGGCATGCCCCCTGCATGGCATCTAGAATAACCCCACTCTTCGGAGTAGCTGCTGCAACTGCACTCCAGTTAACATCTGGCATATTCAGATCACCCATCAGCAATATCTCCTCTTTTTCTGCCATTCTGAGTATACTTTCTATCATTTCCTTGTCCATTTCCTCCCCCTGAGAAGGGAGTCTGTATACAACCCCTGTGCGGATTGTGGTGCCATTGCCGGTCTCCAAATTTACCCACAGTGCTTCTTCTCCTCCCTGTTTACCCTTTTGTTCTGTTGCTTTGATTCCTTCCCTTATGTAAAGAGCTACTCCTCCTCCTGTTTTACCCTCCCTGTCCCTCCTGTAGATAGTGTATCCTGGTATGTTTACATCCCAGTCATGGTTTTGTGTGTACCATGTTTCTGTGACTGCCACGATATCCCGATGTTCCTCCTCCATCAAGGCCACTAATTCAGGAAGATTGTTACTCAGACTACAGGCGTTGGTAATCATTGCTCTCCATTTTTTGATGGCTTTACCTTCTGTTTGCAGCATCCCCCACTGACCTTTCTACCTCGGTCTTTTTCTCATTTAGTACCCTGTTTTGTAGGGAGAGGCTGGGATTTTCCTGCTGCTTATCAGTGCCTCCCCCTTGACTAGTTTAAAAGCTTGCCAATGAAGCATTTAAACTGATTGCTCAAAAGACTTGTTCCCTTCCTGGACAGATGCAGACCATCCTGCCAGTATATGTTGGTGTCCCTCCAGGTGGAACCCCAGTCCCCAATGAAGCCAAACCCCTGTGCTCCACACCATTTTTTCAACCATTCATTAAACTGCATGGTGCAAAGTAGCCTCGCCTCACTCATGCCACTGACAGGCAGCACCTCTTAGAAGGATACTGTGTGTGCTACTTGTCTTAGGCCCCTCCAAAATTCTACAAAGTCCTTCTGCACTGCTCTAATCTCATGATGAGCCAAGTCATTTGTCCCTTTTATTGTCCACATTATTGATGTGTATGCTTTCTGATGTGCAGTGAGAGCTGGAGGATGATCATTTTCAAAATACAGCCAGTGTTCATGATATTTTACCACTTTTTGAGCAGAGCATAGTGCAGTCTCTTTCTCCTGGAATCTGAGCATTTTTACCTGGCTTACTCTAGGCTGGCATCTGCCATCAGCCTGGGTCCCAGGGTGCAGTGAACCAGTTCGATCTGAAGGGTAAGCTGGGTGGAAGATCTGTGGACTCCTGGAACAGTTGCTGTGTAATTTTTATTTATTTATTGAAATGTTTCACCAGGAGGGCACACTGAACAACAAGTTGTTCATCTCATGGTGCGACCTGGGGGGAGGGGTTACATAGGGTTGTGTAGGATGATCACTGATCAGTTACAATAGTATGTGGGTAGTACAAACAATACAACATTATAAGATTGTGCAACAGTTGGAACACAAGGTATTGTACAATAAACAGTGGTGGAACAATTAGGTAAATTACAATACATGTCCAAAATCATACGAAAGAACATATGAACGTACAAAACAATAATAATACGATAGAACTATTTATAGTGCATGAGTGTACCAGAAGCAGGCTCGGGGTAGTACACAAGTGCTGTTGGAGTAAAAAGGATGGGGTTAGGGTGTGCACACTGGTGGCCCAGAAGGGCAGGTGGAGAGGCAAGAATTGAATATGAGGAGTAGGGGTAGCCATTTCCTGATTTCCCCCTTCAGGATGTTGAGAACCCTGCCGGGGGGGTCATGGTGGGAAAGCAGAAACTGGGGCAAGGTATTAAGGTGGGTTAAAGCAGGAACAGCTGAAGGAAAGGTAATTGTGTAGGGTGAGGTAAGGGAGCAGTTGGAGGAGCAGTGTCGTAGTTCCAGCCTGATAACTTTCGAGGTAAAGAGAGCCTCTTCTCTTCGTCTGGATGCCTGCAGAGGGGTGCTAGCCTGACGGCGCTTCATGCCATCTGCCCCGCCCGCCCCAACCAACCACCCACCCACCCTGGGGCTGCTGTCAATTTAAGGATCCACCCCGTGACATCACATCCGGTGACATCACGTCCTGTTGCCCAGAACCTATCTCCCCACTTTCAGGCCTGCTGGCCACTAGAGGGACCTATGCTCCCTCACTACTTCCTACTCCTACCTGTACAGTACTACTTCCCTTGGATCTTGCTCACCACAATGTATTGGCCCTGCTTCACGCTCTGCCTGTGCCTATCCCCACTAGCAGTGCACTTGCCCACTTACCCATCTGCTACTCCGCACTGTGCCCTAGCACCTCTCCCTCCCCTTGCTCCTGAACCTGTTCTCCTGCCCCTTGGGACCTCTGTGTGTCTCGGTCCTCTCTGCCCTCCCCCTAGCTTCCTGCTCACCTCAGCCACATCTGGGTGTCTTCTTATTCTTGCCTTCCCTTCCTGTACCACTCTGCCCACCCCCTGCTCCCTTAGCCTCCCCCCCCATGTCAATTGTAGGAAAACCTCTCACCATCTCCCAGCCAGGGTGTTAGTCATGCTACTACTCCTGTCAGGGAACATTCATCCAAACCCTGGCTCGGTTCCCAGGAGCTCCCCGACTAGCACCACAGGCCTATGCATGGTCTCCTCCATGAATATCTGTAGCCTCCTAAAAAAGTTTGCCTCACTACAATGCCTGATCACATCAATTTACCCTGATGTCATCGCTCTGGTTGAGACTTGGCAGTCTAAATCCTCCCCTGACTCCTAGTCTCCTTCCTGGTTTCACCCGCTTCCGGTCTGACAGTGTTGGGAGGCAGGGCCAGCGGCTCACGCTGTTATGTTAAGGAATCTCTCCCTGCTGCTGCCTGCCTGCTCCTGTGCTCCAGGGCTAAGCGCTGCACGCTGAAACAACCCCTGACCCTTTAAAGGGACTCCTTTATCTGACTACTGCATACGTGCCCCCCAGGGACCAAACGCAGGCCATTGCCTCTCTTACAGAATACCTTTCCTCACTACCTCCTTCCGCTGATCAACTTCTGGTGGGTGACTTAAATGTCAACTGACTCAGCCCCTCCTCCTCTACCCAAGACTCCTTTTCTGCAATAGACCTAACGCAACTAGTTACCCACCCTACCAGGACTAGCCCCAAGAGAGGTTCCAGTACCCTGCTTGATGTGGTACTCATCAACCGCCCTAATTGGATACCCAATGTACAAGTCCTCCCAGACTCTCTCAGTGATCACTCCCCCATTCTATTCCACTGGTCATCCTCAGTCCCCAAACCCATAGCACAGTCCACATGCCGGTGGCGTCTAATACCTGGTGGACTGATAAAACTTAAAGAACTTCTGTCCCAAATTGACTGGTCTCCTATACAGGCAACTCCTGACATCGACACAGCTCTCTCCTTCTTTACCCGAACTTTTAATAATGCCTGTGATATCTTTGCCCCAATGTTGACCCGCCGTTCTAAAAGGCATAATGCCCCTTAGTAACTCCAGCTTTGATCCACCAACTCAAACATAGGGACAACCTATGGCACTGTGCCATTGAGACTGGCCGGCCCAGTGACAGGTAGTTATATGCTGCTGCCCGAAACAAGTGCACTCGGGCCATCAGAAAGGCCAAGTCTGAGCACTATCAGTCCTCACTCACTGCCTCATGGGGGAACCCCAGAACCTTCTGGGATAACATTAAATAGTTAAATGGGAGTGCACACTCCCCCACCCAGATCAACATTAATGGCATGATCTCAGACCCAGCCCTCATAGCCAACCACCTAAACACCTCACTCACTGACCTTAGCCCTATCCTCCCTACAAATTTTTTGACCCTCCTCCCCAGCACCTGCCGTAAATCTTTTCTACTTATTTTCTCCTCAGCAGTGTTTCTGCCCAGGAACTTAGGTCGCACCTTGTCACTGCCCTCAAGGTAATAGTACAGGCAGTGACACCCTGAATCCGTGTATCCTCGGCTGGTCTTAGACACAGTCCTTACCCGATCACGTGCCTCATCAACCACTCTCTTTGCCTGGGGAAGGTCCCAACTGCCTGGAAAGTCGCCACTGTCACCCCTATCTTTAAAGGTGGTGATAGGACTGTGGCTGGAAACTATCGGCCAATCTCCATTCTCCCTCCTCTCTCCAAGGCCTTGGAAAAAGTGGTGGCCTCTCAGATCTCTGACTACCGCTCCACCTACAATGTCCTATGTCCTGAGCAGCATGGCTTCCGAGTGGGCCACAGTACCAACACAGCCCTTCTAGAGTTCTCCAACTTTCTCCACTCCTCCTTAGACACTGGTTTTCTGGCTGGTGCGGTCTTCATTGACCTCTCTAAAGCTTTCAACACTGTCTCCTACCCCCTCCTTCTTGATGCCCTTAGTCTCTCTGGTTTTGCTGCTGGGCCTATCTCCTAGTGCACCAGTTATCTGTCTGACCGCTCACAGTGTGTAAAAATTAAAGGGACCTACTCAGACATCTGTCCCATCTTTTCTGGGGTTCCCCAGGGCTCCATTCTGGGCCCCTTACTATTCTCCCTTTACCTTAACACCCTTCCACGCTCTTGCTCGGGGAACATTCTATTGTACGCTGATGATGCAGTCATCTTTGCCTCAAGTCGTAACCCTATTGCCCTCCAGGACTCGCTGCAGAAGTCCTTCGCTGAAGCCGAGGGCTGGTTCAAGGCATAGATTGGTGATAAATCTTAAAAACAAAACCATGTTCTTCACTCATCCTCAAAACAAGTCCTGCAACTTCAAACTTCTCATTCACTCTGGGTCCTCTTTCCCTCCAAACAAGTTTAGCCTATAAATACCTAGGGATCCATTTGACCCTTCCTCTCCTTCCATGGACACATCGCTGCCTAGCCCTGCCACTAATACCAGTTGGGGCATCACCCCTTCGGTATAAGCACCACCTCCCCGGAGCCTCTTGACTCCATGATCACCTCCTCTATCCTGTTCCTAGTGGACTATGGACTGCTGGTGTCAGGTGCTGCTGATCAGACCGCACTCCGTGAAGTCGCACTACTCTGAATAAGGCCTGCAGGTTGAATACTGGGGCACCTAGGCTAACACACACCTGTCTACTGTACACTAAAAGCGCTGGTACTTGATCTTGACAGCGCCTCAAATATCGACCTGTACACTTACAAAAGACCCTCCTTGGGCTATCCCCGCCAGGATTGACCACCACCATATGCCGCTCTCTGTCCCACTGGTTCATACTTTCGGACCTCTGGAAAACCTCTCATGTTATCCCTAGAGCTAGGACCTCTCATGGCCAAAGAGCCTTCAGCTTTAGGGCCCCTCCTGGTTCAACACACTGCCCCCTCCATCTCCAGCTCCAACTATATCGTGCTTCAAAACTTCCCTACGTAACCACCTTATTAACACCGAAGCTGTAATTGCCACTAGTCAAAGCCATACTCAATACTTATGACAAAGCTTACTACTAAGCTGCTAAGGACAACATAACTCTGGTATTGTTTGCATCAATCCTACCTGTACCAGCTTGTTTGTATCTATGTCTTAAGTTACTGTTATACTGTGTTGTACTGTTATACTGTGTATTTTCGTTTGTCTTACTGTGACAAGGTACCTTTGTAAATGAGCCTATGGCTCAAAGGTTTTCCAAACTGCTGTTTAAATAAATAAATAACATTTCAGGGGGGAAGGAATTCCAGATTTTAGGGAAATGATTGGTGAAACCAGTCTGACTGATGAGGGTGGAGCAGCGAGGGACCGTCAATGTCGGGCGCGTTTGATCGGGGGGGGGGGGAGGTGGAGTGGAGATAGAGGATGAGAGATAGGAGGGGAGCCCCTGGAACCAGAATTTGGAGGTTAGTTTGGCACAGTGTAAGATGCATCTGTGAGATAGTGGAAGGAAGGTTAGAGAGCGACAGAGTTCACAGTGGTGGGAGCAGGAAGGGGAGTCAATAGCACAGTGGCAGAAGGAGTGAAAGAGTGTGTCCAACTTAGTCAGGGAAGATTTGAGAGCAGTACCATAGACTACTTCACAGTAGTCAAAGATGGGGAGTATCATCTTCTGGACAATTTCATGCCTCGCAGTCAGCAGGATGCAACTACGATTCCTGTACAGAGCACCAAGCTTGGGGTGCAGTTTCTTCAGGATAGCATCGATATGCACAGAGAAGTTGAGGTGCTGGTTCAGCCAGACTCCCAGATATCTAGATGAGGAGGTGTCCTCCAAGATTTTCCCATCAAGGGTGTGGAAGGTGGGTAGGGCCGGGAGCCTAGAAAGTCTCTGCCTGGTGCCAAAGGTCATTGAGACTGTCTTCTTGGCATTTAGAAAAAGCTGGTGAGAAGCAAACCAGAGCTGAACTGGCTGAAGTCATGCTGTAAGCTGGTTTGCACAGCAGCAGGGTTTTTGGCGGAATGGTACAAAATAGTATAGTCAGTGTACATGTGGATAGAAGAGGATGAGCAGGCTGTGGGAAGATCATTAAGGAAAATGGAGAAGAGTAGGGGACCAAGCACTGAGCCGTGAGGGACACCAGTGTTGATGGGGAGTGAAGCAGGGGTCAACCTTAACCTTTTTTGCACTAGCCAGCAGGGCAAGTTGATTCAAAATTGCATTAGCCTGCAGATGGTTGCACTAGCCCTTAAATATAATGGTAAATTTTGGTCACTTATACAGGAAACAATGCAAGCAAAGCTGAGAAGTACTCTGATTATTGTACATTTATCCTGCTCCCACATTGCTTCCAGCTCCCCAGCAGAAAAAAAATGCAGTACCATCACACACAATGAGCACCCCCCCCCCATTGTTTTGTGACATGGTCTTCTCTCTTCCTCTTTCTTTCCTCCAAACCAGAGGCCATCACAACATCAAATGTTCAATCAAGCAGTCCCCAGCTCTGCACAGACTATAGCTGGCATCATCGTGCACATCACCACCCATAGGGCAATGAACAGAGTCAGGCAGAGAAAGACACTCTCAGTCCCCACCCTATAGTCAACTGGAGACCTGCACTTCTGAATGTTTTTGTACAGTCTCAACTGAGCCAGGAGCACATCTAAGATTTATTTGGGGTGGGGCTAGACCATTAGTTCTCAGACTTTCATAGCGAACCTCCCTAAAGCCATGGAAAAGATCTTGAGCCTCCCCAGATATTAAAATAATCGTGGGCCTCCATAGAAAGATAGCATACTTTGCACAGTACCTCAGGAATAAAGTGAAACTCCATTGAATAGTTGGCTCTCATTTTATTCAGCTTATTGTAAACCCCCCACCACCACCACTACCACCACCACCATGTGTACCCCCTTTCCCAGGCCAGCCTACTTGCCCTGCTATTTTGACTTTCAAGCTGTATTACTTGCTACAATACCTTGATGAGTCAGACTGCTTTTCTTGGTTTCCCCTCTATGAAGAATAACCTTCCTACCCACCTCTGCCTCATCCCCTCTGTCTCTGCTCTTAAACAACTTCTCAGGGATCCTCTTGCTCCCGCCTGCTCTTGCTCCTAGTACTGTACTTCTATGCTTAACCCTTGTATTTCAGCTGTTCTGCTACCAGTCTAATTCATCAGTTGTTACCACTCATTATTTGTTCTTTGTTCCTATTTATTTGCAGTATTCTTTATTTTGTATTGCTTGACTGCTTTGCAGTTACCTTTTGAATTGTACAGTATTCACTCCCTGCATTTTCCTGGGTACACCTGAAATGAGACTTGGCTCAGTGTGCCTTTTCTAGTCACCAATTTGTAAATAAATAAATTCACCTGATATTATCTTTTTTCAGTTTGCTGTATCCCTTCACATAAAATATCTAAAACTTAAAAGTTAAATACAGTATTTTTTTTCAGACTTGCTTGAGCCTCCCCTGGAACAGGTTGGGGCCTCCCCAAGGAGGGTGGCCTCACCATTTGAGAAATCCTGGGCTAGACAAACCCAAGGAGCTTGGGAAATAGAAAACTATGACATTTTTATTTATAAAAGCATTGATTTTAATATGATCTGCCCCAACAATAATATATTTTTCTTTAACATTGTTCTTTCATCAGTCCAGGGGAAAGAGTACACAGGCATAATGCTATACTATATCTGTTTCTGTATAGGATGATCTATGCACACCAGGAATGCCTATTTCAAGCTTTCAAATTATGTATTTTTATCAAGGTTTATTTTTGTACCATACATGATCCAAAGCTTTGTTTTTAGGATGAAAGGACATGCTGGGTGGGACAAGGGTGGGACTGTATTAATGGTGATGGCTGGCATGGTCCATTTAGAAGAGCTGGGGGACACCCCTACATTTACCAGTAATGGTAGCTATGGATCTGTGGATGGTCATTTCAGAGTCTGGTCTGCAGTGGTGTCCAGGGAAAGAACAGAGTTAAGCGGTACCTACTTGCTCACCCCCCACAGCTAGTAGTGGAACCAGTGAACCAGAGGAGTGGCTATCTCTGCAAAGCAGTGTGCAAAAGATGGAGATTAGTGTCCAAAAGGTGGATAAGCAGAAAGGGCAAAATTCAGCAGAAGGGCAGACAGCAAGAGAACCAGGGATAAATGACAACCAGGAAGGGGCTGGGTAGAACAGTGAAGCAGTCTAGGAGGTCAAATCATGGAAAGCCATGTGTGCAAATGCCAGGAGCCTTAGCAACAAGATGGAAGATCTGGAGGCTGTCATGGTACAGTCAGACCTGGACATTGTGGCCATCACTGAAACCTGGTGTAATGATAACCACGACTGGGAGATGGCCATACCTGGCTACAACATATTCAGAAGGGACAGAGCAGGCAGGAAGGGTGGAGGAGTGGCACTGTATGTGAAAAATGACATAAGGGCCACACAGATCCAGGAGGAACAAAATGGGGGAGAGATACTGTGGGTTAAGCTGGAAAGGAAAATGGGACCAGCCATCCGCACAGGTGTGGTCTATAGACCACCAGCCCAGGAGGAAGAAACAGATAGAGAGCTGATGCTAGCCATCCAAGGATGGCAGACAAGGTGAGTAGTACTGGTTGGAGACTTCAATATACCAGGCGTGGACTGGAGCATCCAGCAGCAGCATCAACTAGGAGCAGATTTATCCTGGACTCCCTTCAGGGTGCCTTCCTCAAGCAACTGGTCATGGAACCAACTCGGCGAGCGGCAATACTGGACCTTGTGCTCACAAACAGGGACAATGTGATGGGGTAACAGTGGGGGAGCACCTGGGTAACATGACCACCAGTCATTGTGGTTTGAAATCACAGAAAGAGCAGAACCAAACCACACAAAACACGTATCCTGGATTTTAGGGGGCAGACTTTGGGAAAATGGGAGATGCTTGAAAGAGGCATTAGGGAATGGGACAGGAATCAGGGATTGAGGAACAGTGGGCAGTATTTAAAATGGGGATTATAAGAACAACAGAATTATGCATTAAGCAGGTAGAAAGAGGAAAAGAAGAGGAGACCATTATGGTTTCCAAAGAGGTAGCAAAGAAAGTGAAAGCAAAAAGATTGCATTCAGGCAATACAAAAGACACAGGCAGAAGGGATAGGGAGAAGTACCAGGAGAAACAAAGGAGGCAGGAAGTCAGTAAGGAAGCCAAAGCTCAGACAGAAGAACACATTGCAAAATCAGTGGTTAAAGGGACAAAACCTTTACAGGTACATAAGTGAAAAAAGAAAGACAAAGGGAGGATAGTGAGACTGAAGGGGAGGATGGGAGCCGCGTGAGGATGACAACAGTAAAGCTGACATATTGAACAGGTATTTCTGCTCAGTCTTTACTAAGGAAGAGGGGTAATGGGTCTGAAGGGAGTACAAGGGTGAGAATGGTGCAGAAATGGACTGAGTCCCTTTACACGAGAAAGGGTCCTGAAGGAACTGGAAGTAATAGAGTTAATAAAACAATGGGGCCAGATGGGTGCACCCCAGGGTCTTAAAGAACTAAGAGAGTGGTGGCTGAACCTCTGGCTATCCTGTTCAGCCAATCACTGGAAACAGGGAGGTACCCAAAGACTGGAGGACAGCAGATGTGTCCCCTTATACAAAAGTGGGAACAAAGAGGAAGCAGGGAACTACAGACCAGTCAGCCTCACCTCGGTAGTGGGAAAGATCATGGAAGCACTACTGAAGGAGAGATTGGTGGAACATCTGGTTGTCAATGGACTACAGGACCCAAGGCAGCATGGTTTCACCAGGGGGAGGTCATGTCAGACCAACCTCATTGAATTTTTTGACTGGTGACTAGGGAGGTGGATCAGGGGAGGGCAGTGGACATGGCCTATCTGGACTTCAGCAAGGCCTTTGACACTGTGCCACATAGAAGACTATTACACAAACTGGGGAATATGGGTGTGGGCAGGACAGTAGTGTGGTGGGTAGGTAACTGGCTGGGTGGCAGGACACAGAGGGTGGTGGTAAATGGCTGTCACTCCACAGAGGAAGAGTGACCAGTGGGTACCACAGGGATCAGTGCTGGGACCGGTCCTATTCAACATCTTCATCAGTGACATTGCACAGGATCTAGAAGGCAGAATTTCACTGTTAGCTGATGACACAAAGCTCTGTAACAGAGTAGACACACCAGAGGGTGTAGACAGAATGAGAAGGGACCTGCAGAAACTTGAAGAATGGTCAAGGGTTTGGCAGTTGAAATTCAATGCAAAGAAGTGCAAGATAATGCATATGGGGCTAAAAACCCTGGCACAATATATCAGTTGGGGGTGAGGATATAGCATGCACCAAGCAGGAAAGGATCTTGGGGTTGTCATCTCTGATGACCTCAAGGTGGAAACAGTGTGACAAGGCATCAGGTAAAGCAAATAGGATGCTGGATGTATAGGCAGGGGCATCACCAGCAGGAAAAAGGAGGTCATAATTCCGCTATACAAGACACTAGTGAGGTCCCACCTGGAGTACAGTGTACAGTTCTGGAGACCATACCTATGTAAGGACATAGACAGGGTAGAGAAGGTTCAGAGGAGGGCAACAAAGATGGTGCATGGGTTGCATCACAAGTCCTATGAAGACAGGTTGAAGGAACTGAACATGTACTCCCTGGAGGAGAGGAGGGAGAGAGGGGATATGATAGAGACATACAAGTATCTTACATAGAGGAACAGGGTGCAGGAAAACACTATTTTTAAGCGAAAAAGATGTTTCAGGACTAGAAGGCATGGGATGAAGTTGGAGGGAGGACGATTCAGAGGAAACATGAGAAAGAATTTCTTCACAGAACGGGTGGTGGACAAGTGGAACACCCTGCCAGAGAAGTGGTGGGGACTGGAAACAATCACAGGATTTAAGAATGCATGGGATAGACATAAAGGAATTCTAGAGGTCAGGGGTAAGGGGAAATAGACTTCTAGGAAAACAAACTTAACTTACAAGCTCAAATGGGCAGACTAGGTGGGCCATAGGCCCTTATCTGCCGACACTGTCTATGTATCTATGTAATTTGGAGGGGAGAGGGAAGTTTATGATGAGGCTGGGATAAAACCCACCTTCTGTAGGGCCGATCCTATATACCTCTTTGCATTTTGTCACTGAAATGTTGGATACAAACACTCAAAATGTAGAGAAATGAGGGGCACCGGTCTTAATAATATTGGACAAATTGTTAGAGATACATTCAGAAAACTGGAACCTAGTGACTTAACAGCACTCTACCCTTGATCACACCCTGGATACTAGCTGAAAGTCTTAGCAGTGGAGTGATAATGACTCGCATTGAGTCTTTTGTGGGACCCCTCTTGAACTGCCAGATAATTGCAGTTCTTAATGAACTGTTTATCACACCAGGCCATCTGGAACATTGAGAGAGATTAGCATGAGAACTAGAGCCTGCTAAAGTAGACACTTTTTTAACTTCATTAACAACCATGAAAATCTGCACTAGTTAAGACGGGCAAGTAGAGAGTTAGCTGCACTAGCCCTGGTCAATTTGCACTAGGGTTTGGGCTTGTAAAACAATGTTAAGATCGACCCCTGGAGTGGAGGGGAGATGAAATCAAGGATTCTCACCGACTGGGTCCTGCCAGTGAGGTAGGATTTAAACCAGTTGGTGGCTGATAGAGCAAGGCCAGCTGAGAAGAGTGAATTAAGAAGAAGGGGATGGGAAACAGTGTTGAAAGCTTTGGCTAGGTTGACAAAGATGGCCACGGTGATCAGGCCGTCGTCCATCCCCGAAAGGATGGAGTCGGTAAGCCTGAGGAGGGAGGTGGTTGTTGAGTGATTCTTCCAAAAACCAGATTGGAAGGGGGTGAAGGAGAAATCAGAGAGGAAGGGTGATAGTTGAGAGAGAACTAAATGTTCTTGAAGTTTGGCAAGGGTAGGAAGGAGGGAAATGGGGCGATAGTTGCCAGGAGTGGATGTGTCACCACCCTTGAGAAGAGAAAGGACTACAGCGTGTTTCCAGGATGAGGGTACTTGGACAGAAATAAAGGACAGGTTAAGGATTAGGGAGATAGGATAAGCAATTGCAGGCGCAGAAAGGTAGAGAAGTAAATGTAAATGTAATGTGTAAATGGGATAATCGCCTGTTCTTCGATCCCCTTGCGTAAGCCAGAGATATGGATCATGTTGTTTCTCCTGTTACTGCTCTTGTCAGCTTCTACCTTGTCTTGGAGAGCCTGAACTACCATGTGGAGTTGAACAATGGTCCATTCTGTAACATCCATCCTATAGGCTATAGTTGCAAGTTGTTCTCTGATTGCATCTTGGTGTTTCTCTAGCTTACTGACGTAAGTACAGAGGGCTTCGGTCATGGAGTGCATTTTTTTCCTAAAATCTCACAGCTCAGATTGCTTCTGGATGGTTTGCATAGTGAAGGTTCCTGTTTTGGTGTGTTTTGGCAGCTCGACCACAAGGCCTGGGAGCCCTCACTGTCAGAGCCTCCTTCTGTAAATCCTTCTGCACCCATAGATTCTAGGGGAGAAAGTGATCTAGTACCTTTTCGCTGTGGCATACAGCAAACTCCGTTATTGTTTTAGGCTTTTTACAGAGTTTGCTGTAATTTAGGATGTTTTACCTTGCTAGGCCCAGATGGAGCTTGGCAATTAAGCTGCTTATCCAAGCATGACTACACTGGAAGTCCCACTGAACTTCTGACTTAAACAGAATCGTGCTGCCTGGTTTTATGTACTGACCTCCGAAAAAGAATTAGAATGGCTAGGTCAGACCCTCAGCATTTGAGAATGTCTGTGTATTCCTTCCAGGCTTTGAACATTGTCTTGGTGTCTAATTTTGTTATTAAGGCTGATCTCCTTGTCTGCATGTATTTATTAAGGCAAAGCAACTATCTGACAGCTGAAACTGACAAAACATCTTTTTTATTACTTTTTGCTGTCTGCTATTCTCTGTCTTACACTAGTTTAACATTTGGTTTTTATAATCCCTATAACAACCCCCCCCCAGTTCTGTTAAAATATTTCCTATAGGTCTGTGCACTGCAGTTTTGTGCTTTCTACACCAGTGGCATTTACTATGGGGCTGATCCACAAAGGTGGCCAGGATACACTCAAATCAAGTATATCCCAGCTATGGTACTGTGCACCGCCAATGCCTGTCCAAATTGGACTGCATCCTCAGTCTACAGCCTCTGTGCTCCGCTACTGCTCAGCTGCACAGAGAGGCAGGGGTGGGCAGAGCAGTCTGTACCACAGGCATCAAATCAAATATCTGAGCTGGTCTGCGGCTGGATCCTCTATCAGTGCAGGGGGAGGGCACACCGGGTTATGGCACTGCTCCAAGACTGCCATGTTCCCACTGGAAATTAAAATATACCATTATGGATACTGACTGATGCCTTTTATGGCATTCCTGGGGGTTGTAGAAGAAAGTGAAGAATGGACCCTAAATTATTGAGTTTCTCTGGGTGGAAGGTGGTGCATTGCTGCTACTGCTGTCCCTAGGCAGTCATACTGAGAGATCCTCTGCAATGTGGAGTTTTTGTCCAGAGTTGGGTAGATACCCACCCATGCTCCTTGACACACTCAGTCACAATCACTTGTGTAGCAAGTCATGCTTGTCATGGATTGGGCACAGAGGGGGCATACAAGCATCAATACTATGGATGCTGTGGAGTGCCCTGTGGTGTGCATCCAGCCCATGGGGGCATACCATGATTTTTCTGGACTTATGCACACACAGCTGTGCTGCGAAGCTTTGGATAGGGCTTTATGCCATTCAAGTTCAACAGTTGCCTCTTCTAATCCCTGTAACTCCTCACTCCTTCCGTTTCAATGCTATCTTTAGTCCTCTGCCCTTCATTTTCACTTTCTACATCAGTGTCAGCTTTGCTTACTAGGTATGCATCTTTTAACTCATTGAATGGTTCCAGATTTTGATGATGGGGACAACTGGCCCTGTGCACTGCTTTCAAGCATCTTACAGACAGAATCCACAAGTGAGCCTTGAAGGGCAGGACGCAAATATGAGGTGGTCTGACAGCTGCCAAAACATACATCTTAGGTATGGATAAGGGACTGATCACCTCTGCCATATTTATTGATCTTGCTAAAGCTTTTGACACCATGGCACACCTCCTCCTTCTGGACAGGATTAAACCTAGGGATAAATGACTTGGCTCATCATGAGATCAGAGCAGGGCAGGAGGACATTGTAGAGTTGGGGAGGGGCCTAAGACAAGTAGCACACATAGTATCCTTCTCAGAGGTGCTGCTTGTCAATGGCATGGGGGAGGCGAGGGTAATTAGCACCATGCAGTTTAATGAATGGTTGAAAAAATGGTGTGGAGCACAGGGGTTTGGCTTCATTGGGGACTGGGGTTCCACCTGGAGGGACACCAGCCTATACTGGCAGGATGGTCTGCATCTGTCCAGGAAGGGAACAAGTCTTTTGAGCAATCGGTTTAAATGCTTCATTGGCAAGCTTTTAAACTAGTCAAAGGGGGAGGCACTGACAAGCAGCAGGAAAATCCCAGCCTCTCCCTACAAAACAGGGTACTAAATGAAAAAAAGACCAAGGTAGAAAGGTCAGTTGGGGATGCTGCAAACAGAAGGTAAAGCCATCAAAAAATGGAGAGCAATGAGTACCAATGCCGTAGTCTGGGTAACAAGCTTCCTGAATTAGTGGCCTTGATGGAGGAGGAACATCTGGATATCGTGGCAGTCACAGAAACATGGTACACACAAAACCATGACTGGGACATAAACATACCAGGATACACTATCTACAGGAGGGACAGGGAGAGTAAAAGAGGAGGAGGAGTAGCTCTTCACATAAGGGAAGGAATAAAAGCAACAGAACAAAAGGGTAAACAGGGAGGAGAAGAAGCACTGTGGGTAAATTTGGAGACAGGCAATGGCACCACAATCTGCATGGGGTTGTATACAGATCCCCTTCTCAGGGGGAGGAAATGGACAAGGAAATGATAGAAAGTATACTTAGAATAGCAGAAAAAGGGGAGATATTGCTGATGGGTGACCTGGGTGTAACCCCCCTGCAAATGGGGGTTCCCAAAAGACTTCCAGGAGCTTGCTTGAATGCTCCAAGCCTGAATGGTGTTTGGCATTTAAGCCATTTATCAGTGAGTGTTTTTAGAGCCTCTGGTACTGTCTCTTTAAGAGCTGTCTGCTTGCAGACATAATTAGTTTGTATGGGGGGACTGTGTGCTTCTCTGCTTGAGCACCACTCGAACTGCTGCCAATTCACTCCATTTTTGCAGTCACTAGGAGTGCAAAGGGAACCTATCTGAAAGATGTAACTGTTTGCCAGAAATCATGTAGAGTAATAATGAAAATACAGTTTGTCTAACCTGCTTTCTTTGCAGTCAGAACTGTGTCTGCCTAGTTCCCATTCTAGTTTTGAACTGCTGAACTGGACCAATCAGTGTGGGGTAAGCTAGCTCTAAAATGGTGCCTTGGACGAATCAGAACTTGGACTCATAATCTGAGCCAGCCACAAGAGGATTGTATGGGCAGTGACTCTGGGAGATGTAGTTTAGACTTCAGCCTTTTGGACCAACAGGAGCAGTCTATTGTGGTGACAGCCAATCCAGTCAAGAACTGGGAGGAACTCAAAGGAAGTGCCGGTTTTGTCTGTTGGAGTTTCAGTTTAGCTCTGGGAGTAAGAGGAAAGAAACCCTGTGCTCCTTCAGTGCACAGTTTTAGTCAAAAAACATGTATGAGTCCAGAGTTCGGTCTGCAGCTTGTTAACTGCTTATTAGGACTGAATCCATCCTGTGAAGAGAATCAAAGATATCTGAAGAGTAGAAACCAGGCTCACCCTGTAGAAGACTGGAGAAATTGTTGAATTGCACTCGGTCTGTCAGGAACTGAATCTGCTGTGTGTTCTCCCGGTATTGTGCAGTAATTGCGATCGGGATAGAGAAGCAGCCTGCCTGGTATAGTACTTTCTTTTGCCATATAAATGTGTGAGGAGTCTCTTGGAGCTCAAGAGTAGCCCTGCTGACATTGAAGGACCCTATCTTGTTTGGAGGTCGTGAGTACTAATTCAGGGTCGCTCCTGTTGAATTGCCACATTGAATCCAAATGGAATAACTGTACTGCTGACTGTTTAACTAATTTTCTTTTTCCTGTGTGAAAGGGCCCTACCACTGCCACGGTTTGGACTAGCCGCTGGGCTTGGGTACCCAGGGACAGTAACTGGTAGGGATAGCTGTGCACAGAGCCATAGGTAAATGAGTAAAGTATAAGCTAATTAACCTGATTTCCCCCTGTCCTTGTTATATTCCCCCTAAATAAATCAGAGCTGCTTGTTTCAGCAAAGTTATACTGCCTGAGGTATTTGTCTATGTTAAAATATTGTACTGTGATTGTTGCACTGTATCTTATTTTACAGGGGGTCCCAGTGCCTGAACCAGTCCTGGGGGTAAGTGTATACTGTGAAGGTAATTCTGATATACTGTGTGGGCCACTAGTGGGAAGAAAGGGGGGTTGCAGTGTCCCAGAGGGCTGTGACCAAGTAAGTTTAACTATTGCAAACCCTGACCTCTGGGTGGAGGCACCCGCCATTGGATCCAGGCCCCTCAGCCTGTTAGTGGCAAATCAGGCAGGGGTAGTAGCCCCTGGGATAGCGCCATCTAGGGGTTACATCTTGGAGGCTCACCGCTGGGATTGTGTGTCCTCTAGTGGCCATATTTACGAACCACTGTTAAGAAAAAAAAATGGGTACCCGACAGAAGTGGCTGTGCACCGGCTGGTGGAGTGGTGTACTGGGGAGGAGATTGACCCCCAAAATGCTATGCTTATCCTGGACATTCCCCTGGTATCAACACGGACACTGTACAGGAGTTCTTTCCAAGGTGGAAGGTTTACAAAACCCCTGTGGTGGTGGGTCGGCATGTAATCTGCTCACCCACACTTTCCTGGCCCTAGTAGAGTTTAAGGATCCCATAGATAGCTCCAAAGTGCCACAGACCATTACCCCAGAGGAGCCCTCACTGCCTGGAGTGATAACTAAGGACAGTAAAGACCGGGGAATGAGCCCCACCACTGTCTGAAACTTTTGAGGAGAAATTTGCTAAATGGTTGCTGGGGAAGGGAAAACTGTGGAGGACTTGAAGAAACTATTCTTGCCACCTGGGGTGTTCCTCCCCAACACCCTCTCCCGCTCCAGTACCCGTAATGGTGGCTGAACCAATGCAGACTCCCTATTTCTGCACCTGCCATTAGTCACGACTCTTACCGAAGGTTGAGGATCTCTCTGGCACCTCCCACCCCCCAAGGAGGATGACTGGGAGACCTGGATAGACATATGTTGCCCCAAGTGCTTGAATGGCAATGCTCAGTAGTCGAAAAGTGAAAGAGGTTAGTGAGAGCCTCTGAGGTCCTGCCCTGGCTACCTTCCGTGCTAAACGGGCCAGTAACCCTGAAGTGACTGCACAGGCCTATCTTGAGGCCCTGGAGAATGTGTATGGAGCCCAGATTCTGATGAGGACCTATGGTGGAGAGTAAGAGATGCACAACAGTACCAAGGGAGTTGTTGTCTGTGTATGTATCTCGCTGGAAAAATTGTTGCAAGAATGCCTCAGAAAGGGTAGTTTGCCAGCGATTGAACTGGACGAACCAGGCTGGACAGGATCCTTAAGTCTGCCCCTTCTCAGAACTGCTGTTGCTTCAGTTCGCCTGGCAAATCGACTGGAATCCCCACCTCCTATGATGAGTTAATGAGAGAAATTGAGGAGTTGAGTAAAGGCGACTCGGAGGGACCTGCACCAATAGTCATGCTACTGACCCGAGTGACTAAGGGTGACCCATCAAGTGAAGTTCAGGGCAGAGGTTGGCAGTCAATGAGTGCTCTGACAAGGAAAAAGATATGCCACAATGGGGTGAACTGTTGAGAGAAATCCGGGAATTCAAAAACAGTCCCTTTATGAAGGCCACGCCTGCAAGAACGGGCCCTGACCTATATCCGACTGCATCTGCTATGGGGATGAGGGTACCCACCCATGTATCTCCTGCTGATAACATCTCCGAACTCGATTCCTTGACCATGGAAGTGGAGAAACTGACGAGATGTCTCCAAATACTTATCATGCCGCAGACAGAGATGGCACCAAGGTTTCCAGTTAGTAATACCCCCACCCTGGCTCCCAGTGTGGCCTCGCCAGCTCAAACTCCAGAAAGTATGTTTTGCTATAATTGTGGGAAGGATGGACACATGAAAAGGAATGCCGGTCCCAAAAGACACTGACAAAGCTGCATATAGGCTACAAGGAGAGCCGGGAGAACAAATCAGTGGTTAAGAGGTGCACGAAATGATTCCAGTGAGGGCACCAAAATGCTAACTCACGTCCTTTGTGGCAAGGTCAGTTGCCCAGGCCCCCACTACCGCCTCTCCAGACTGGTCCAGAATAGTGGGTCCCTCCATGGAGACCACTGTAAAGGTGAATGGAGTGTCTACCAGAGCTGTATTAGACAGTGGCTCCCAAGTGACAATTATGTTCCAGGATTGGTATCAGAAGCATTTGTCAGGACGTACCCTTACAACCATTAGAAGGACTGCATGTATGGGGTTAAGTGAGAAGGCCACTCCCTATTCCGGGTATATCCCAATTTGGCTGTCTTTTCCTCACCCCGTGGCTGGAGTGGCCGAACAAGTAGAGACCCTAGCCTTAGTGTGTCCCCACTGGACTGTATGATGGTGTCCCTTTGTTGATTGGAACAAATGCTCATATGTTGGAAGGCTGGCACAGTTGTGTTATGAAAAACAGGGTCAAAGACTAGTAGAGCTTTAAGAGTTCCGCTTTAATTAAGAAGGCCTATGAGGCACAGAGATGCTGAAAAAAGAACCAGAGGAACCGGTCGGAATTGTATGGAAGAAGGATCCTGAGTCTCTGATCCTGGCCAAATGCCCAGTGTACCTTACAGGAGAGGTCTGTATCAGAAAGGATGTTAAGAATAAAATATTAATGTTGGATGCTCCAGGCGATGGAAAATTGCCAGAGGGACTGCTGGTCAAGCCTAGTATTTTGCCCACTAGAGCCCATGCTTATGCCAGAAGGGTAATGGTCCAAGTTCATAATGTGTCTGAAAGAGACATTCGAGTAAATAGAGGTTGCATCCTGGCTAATGTGCATTGTGCAGACACTGCAGTGCTAACCAGCAGCAAGAGTTCAAGGAAGAATGACAGAGTAACGCCTGACTTGTTTGATTTCGGTGACTCCCGCTGCCAGCTGAATGGAAAGTGAGGATCAGTCAGAAGCTTGCCCAGAGAGACCAGGTGTTCTTTAAAGGAATGGGATGTAGGATCGTGCAGGAGCTGAGCACAATATCCGCTGCATGACGAAGACCATTTCGTGAGAGGTCTCGACGCCTGGCACCTGCTGACATAGACGATGTGAGACGGCATCTGCAAGAGATGTTAGCTGCTGGTGTAATACAAGAATCCAGAAGCCCTTATGCTTCCCCATTGTGGTAGTGAGGAAAAAGAATGGGACAGTAAGGATGTGCGTGGATTATCGCACCTTAAACCGGCGGACTATCCCTGATCAGTACACAATGCCCGTATTCAGGATGCTTTGGACTGCCTAAACGGGAGCAAGTGGTTCTCTGTGTTGGATCTCCGCAGTGGGTACTACCAGATCGACGGCCTCAGAGGACCATGAGAAGACAGCCTTTATCTGTCCGCTTGGCTTCTATGAATTCATGAGGATGCCTCAAGGGATTTCAGGTGCCCAGCCACTTTTCAACGATTGATGGGCGTGCAGTGGGGACATGAACTTACTAGAGTGCCTGGTATACCTAGATGATGTTATTGTGTTTGGCAGCTCACTGGAAACATGAGAGCAGATTATTTAAGGTATTGGACCGACTGGAGGACTTTGGCCTTAAACTGTCCATTGATAAGTGTCAATTCTTTCAAACATCAGTAAAGTATGTGTGACACATAGTATCCACCGAGGAATAGAGACCGACCCAAGTAAAGTTGAGGCCTTGACCATCTGGCCACAGCCCAAAATCTAAAAGAACTCCAAAGATTCCTGGGATTCTGTGGTTATTATCGGCGCTTCATCAAGGACTATTCAAGAGTGATCCGCCCTTTACTTAACCTTACTCCAAGGGTATCCCCAACCACAAAAATACCAAAAGTCAGCGTCCCTCAAGACTGAAAGAGTGTATTTTCATCCGAGTGAAGTATTTGAGGGCCGCTGGACTCCTGATGAGAACTGCTTTTCATGAGATCATATATCAACTTACCCATGCTCCAGTGCTGGCCTATGCCGATCCAAGAAAACCTTACGTCCTGCACACTGTGCTAGCTTGTAAGGGTTGGGGCTGTGTTGTACCAAGAGACCGAGAATGGCCTGAGACCAGTGGCCTTTGCCAGTAGAAGCCTGACCCCATCCGAAAAGAACTATCCTGTACATAAGTTAGAGTTCCTAGCTTTGAAGTGGGCTATTGTTGACCAATTCCATGAGTACTTGTATGGGGCTAAAATACTAGTAAAAACTGACAATAATCCTTTGACCTATGTGCAGACCTCAGCTAAGTTGGATGCCACTGGCCATAGGTGGCTTTCTGCATTATCTACATATGACTATGCTCTCAATACCGAGCAGGTCTGAACCACATAGATGCTGATGCTCTCTCCGGAGGCCTGTTCCCCAGAATGATTGGGATTCGATTGGCAGAACCTGACATTCGGAGCACTCTACCGGAAGTTTGACAGGGAGGAACAAATGTCCACAGGACGCAGTGGACTGCATGGTGGATTGCTTGGGACCCTCTGGAATTGCATACCTGCTGCTTATTGCCACTTTCTGCAACAGACATTGGTGCACTGCCTCAGCTGGACAATGACAGTATTGGCGGGCTCAACTCACGATCCCATGATCAAATCAGCTTTAGAAGCCTCTATGCGGAAAAGATGTGTCCAAATTACCCCACTGATTTGAGAACTGCACTGTTATACAAAGAAGGTCCTAAGTTGAAACTGATCAATAAACTGTTATACAGAGAAACAGTAGATGAGGGGACAAGTAGACAAACAACAATTAGTGCTGCCCACTGCCTTCGAGACTCAGTACTGAGGTCCTTGCACAACCACATGGGGCACCTTGGTATAGACAGAACACTTGACTTGGTGAGATCCAGATTCTATTGGCTAAGATGGGGGCTGATGTGGAGCAACACATTTGAACTTGTAGTCGCTGCTTACAGAGAAAGCTTTGCCCCAGAGGGCTGCCCCTTGTTAACATCACCACCAGTGCACCCATGGAGCTGGTCTGTATTGATTTTCTGAGTTTGGAGTCAGATCAAAGAAATATCAGTAATGTGCTGGTGGTCACTGACCATTTCACGAGATATGCCCAAGCTTTCCCACAAAGACAGAAAGCATCCACTGTGGCCAAAGTACTTGTAGAAAACTTTTGTTCACTATGGGGGCTCACAAAGAATCCATTCTGATCAGGGAGAGACTTTGAGTCGTCTGATCAAGAGATGCTTTCTCTGTGGGGTCTCGAAAGTCCAGAACCACTCCTTACCACCCCAGGGGACCCACAGCCTGAGCGTTTCAACCGCACTTTGCTAGATATGCTAGGCACCCTGCACCCAAAGGACAAGCCTAGGTGGAGCCAACAAATTAGCACCCTGGTACATGCTTATAACTGCACCAAAAGTGATGCCACTGGGTTCTCCCCTACCGCCCTGATGTTTGGAAGAAGCTCGACTACCGGTAGATGTGTGTTTGGGGTCTCTCTGATGGGGTTCAAGCTGACAACTATTTACAGTATGTGCAAAAGTTAAAGGCCCAGCTAACTCATGCGTACCAACTGGCTCAAACCATGGCTGCCAAAAGAAATCTGGCCAACAAAGAAAGGTATGATAAAAAGGTGAAGCACAGGAACTCCAGGAGGAGATCGGCATTGCTAAGAAATCTGGGACTGCATGGCAAACACAAGATTGCTGACAGATGAGCCCATCTCCCTCACATTGTAGTGGCAAACTAGATGATCTGCCAGTGTACAAAGTAAGGCCTGAGAATAATTCAAAAGATATAAAACAATGCATAGAAATCATTTACTGCCCATTGGACAAATCTTGATTGAGTCTGAGCCCCCAGAAGATGCCCCCTCTGGACCAGTGACTAGAGCTGCTGCTAAGAAAAGATCAAGAAAGTCTGCACCTACAGAAGCAAAGTTAAAGTGTTCCCCTCCACAAGTCCCAGTTGAGCATGACTGTCAGTCCATATCAGAAGAAAGTGAGAGTGATTTTGAATACTATCCTTCTTACGAACTGAGTCAATTGTTTCGGGGCAATCCCCTAGTCAATACTGGAGATGAAGCTGGGCCTTCTGGACTGTCTAAGCCCCAGTTTCGTCCCTGGAGCCAATGCTCCCAGAAAATGAAGTGCAAAGCATCAGATCAGATGAAATGGAATCATTGTGCATGGTTGAACTGTTTGAGCTTTCACGGGAGAAAATGATGGATTAGGGGCAGACTGGTGTCAGCCAGAACCAGAAGAGTATTTTGAGTGCCCTGACAGTCCACTGCCAGTGTCGAAAGCTCTCCATGCGAGCCAAATGTTGTGGACTCAGAAACTGTACTCCTGGAGCTGAAAGTGCCCCAAGTTCTAGCCTCTCTACCCCCATGGAGATTCCCTGACAAGTGAGGGACAATGCTGAAAATGAGGCTCAGAGTGCAGAGACTGTAACAGTTCTCCTAGAAATACTGGTCGAGCTGTAAAGCCTGTGGTGCACCTCAGTTATGATTTTCTTGGGAGGCCTGTGGACTTGCCTCAGTGTTGTCCATAAAGGGTGTATGTGTCCTCGAGCTCATTGCCCAAACTGGCGTCAGTGCTAACTCAAGTTACTTGTGTTGCCCTCTAAGTATGGTGCCCTTGCCCAGTCCAGCCCCAAGGTAACTGATAGGAAGGCCCCTCTCTTCAGGTTTCATGTACAAGAGGTAATAACTTGAGTTATGGTACAATGTGTGTAATACTGTAAAGAGTGACATACTGCAATGTTTCAGAAATGTGTTCTTGGTAAAATGATATATTGACTGATGATTACATGTGTGAGCCTAATGCAAATATATATGGTTGCAGTTAAAACTTATGGGGCTTGCTTGTGCGGACATCAAGCTTTCCCAGGCCAGGAAGGGTGTAACCCCTGCAAATGGGGGTCCCAAAAGACTTCCAGGAGCTTGCTTGAATGCTCCAAGCCTGAATGGTGTTTGGCATTTAAGCCATTTATCAGTGAGTGTTTTAGAGCCTCTGGTACTGTCTCTTTAAGAGCTGTCTGCTTGCAGACATAATTAGTTTGTATGGGGGACTGTGTGCTTCTCTGCTTGAGTACCACTTGAACTGCTGCTAATTCACTCCATTTTTGCAGTCACTAGGGTGCAAAGGGAACCTATCTGAAAAGATGTAACTGTTTGCCAGAAATCATGTAGAGTAATAATGAAAATACAGTTTGTCTAACCTGCTTTCTTTGCAGTCAGAACTGTGTCTGCCTAGTTCCCCATTCTAGTTTTGAACTGCTGAACTGGACCAATCAGTGTGGAGTAAGCTAGCTCTAAAATGGTGCCTTGGACGAATCAGAACTTGGACTCATAATCTGAGCCAGCCACAAGAGGATTGTATGGGCAGTGACTCTGGGAGATGTAGTTTAGACTTCAGCGCCTTTTGGACCAACAGGAGCAGTCTATTGTGGTGACAGCCAATCCAGTCAAGAACTGGGAGGAACTCAAAGGAAGTGCCGGTTTTGTCTGTTGGAGTTTCAGTTTAGCTCTGGGAGTAAAGGAAAGAAACCCTGTGCTCCTTCAGTGCACAGTTTTAGTCAAAAAACATGTAAGGTCCAGAGTTCGGTCTGCAGCTTGTGTAACTGCTTATTAGGACTGAATCCATCCTGTGAAGAGAATCAAAGATATCTGAAGAGTAGAAACCAGGCTCACCCTGTAGAAGACTGGAGAAATTGTTGAATTGCACTCGGTCTGTCAGGAACTGAATCTGCTGTGTGTTCTCCGGGTGTGTGCAGTAATTGCGATCGGGATAGAGAAGCAGCCTGCCTGGTATAGTACTTTCTTTTGCCATATAAATGTGTGAGAGTCTCTTGGAGCTCAAGGTAGCCCTGCTGACATTGAAGGACCCTATCTTGTTTGGAGGTCGTGAGTACTAATTCAGGGTCGCTCCTGTTAGTTGCTACATTGAATCCAAATGGAATAACTGTACTGCTGACTGTTTAACTAATTTTTCTTTTCCTGTGAGAGGCCCTACCAGCTGCCACGGTTTGGACTAGCCACTAGGGCTTGGGTACCCAGGACAGTAACTGGTAGAGATAGGCAAGCACAGAGCCATAAATAAATGAGTAAAGTATAAGCTAATTAACCTGATTTCCCCTGTCCTTGTTATATTCCCCTAAATAAATCAGAGCTGCTTGTTTCAGCAAAGTTATACTACCTGAGGTATTTGTCTATGTTAAAATATTGTACTGTGATTGTTGCACTGTATCTTATTTTACAGGGGTCCCAGTGCCTGAACCAGTCCTGGGGGAAGTGTATACTGTGAAGGTAATTCTGATATACTGTGTGGCCACTAGTGGGAAGAAAGGGGGGTTGCAGTGTCCCAGAGGGCTGTGACCAAGTAAGTTTAACTATTGCAAACCCTGACCTCTGGGTGGAGGCACCCGCCATTGGATCCAGGCCCCTCAGCCTGTTAGTGGCAAATCAGGCAGGGGTAGTAGCCCCTGGGATAGTGCCATCTAGGGGTTACATGAATATGCCAGATGTTAACTGGAGTGCAGTTGCAGCAACCACTTCGGAGAGTGGGGTTATTCTAGATGCCCTACAGGGGGCATGCCTTAGACAACTAGTATTGGAGCCCACTCGAGAGGGAGCAATCTAGACCTGGTTCTCTCAAATGGAGATGGAGAGAGGATCACAGATGTAGAAGTGGGTAGCCATCTGGGAACTAGCGACCTGAACAGTATGGTTCACAATAAACACAGCAATAAGTCAAGCCATACAAAGGCAAAAGACTGGACTTTAGGAGGCTGACTTTACTAATATAGGTGAGTGCCTAAGGAATGCACTAGCAAATGGGCAGGAAGGAGGGTGGAAGAACAATAGAATAATAAAACTGCCATCACAGAGGTAACAAGCCTTTGTGTGAAGCAAATAAACAAAACAAAACGATGTAAGAAACCACTATGGTTCTCAAAGAAGTGGCAGTGAAGGTTCAAGAGAAAAAGAAAGCATTAAGGTACAAGGAATCAGGAAGGAGCAGGACAGAGAATTGTATCAGTTAAAGCAAAGGAGGCTGGGAAGGCAGTCAGAACAGCAAAGGCCCAAACCGAGGAAAAGATAGCCAACTCAGTTAAAGGGGATAAAACCTTTTATAGGTACATCAAGGAGGCAAGGAAGACCAAGGGAGGATAGTGAGGCTTAATAAAGGGAGGGAGGGTGGGCAGAGGGAGACTGTGAAAGGCAGAGATACTAAACAAATATTTTTGCTCAGTATTTACAAATGAAGAGGGAGAGGTACCTAAAACAAACAATAGAAACACTCTGGATACAGAAGTTGATACCAACCCATTTACAGAAGATGGGGCCTGATGGGATTCATCCCAGAATTCTAAAAGAACTAAGGGTAGAACTAGTGACACCACTGACCACCCTCTTTAACAAATCATGGGAGGATGGGGTGGTACCCGAAGACTGGAGGAGGGTAGATGTGATTCCCCGACACAAAAGTGGGAGCAAGGCAGAAGCAGGAAACTACGGACCTGTTGGTTTAACCTCAGTGATAGGAAAATGATGGAATCACTTCTGAAGCAAAGAATTGTCGAGTATCTAGAGGCCAGAGGGCACAGGACCCTAGGCAGCATGGATTCACAACAGGAAGGTCATGCCAGACAGATCTGATAGATTTCTTTGACTGGGTGACCAAAGTAGTAGATCAGGGAGGGCTGTGGACATGGCCTACCTAGACTTTAGCAAGAAATTTGACACAGTCCCACACAAAGATTAATATACAAGTTAGCCAGCCTGGGAGTGGGTCCCAAGATGACAGCCTGGGTAAAAGAATTGGCTGGAGAATAGGACACAGAGGTAATAGTAAATGGACTCTACTCAGAAGAAAGGGGTTACTAGTGGGGTACCGCGGGGTTCAGTATTAGGACCAGTCCTCTTCAATGTCTTTATAAGTGACATTGCAGAGGGACTGGAAGGAAAATACGATCTCTTTGCAGATGACACAAAGATCTGCAACAGAGTTGATGCAAGGTGGGGTGGAAAGGATGAGAAGGGACTTGGCAAGGTTAGAGGAATGGTCAAATAGTGGCAGCTTAGATTTAATGCTAAGAAGTGCAAGGTAATGCACCTGGGAAACAAAAACCCAGGGAAGAGTACACAATGGGGGTGAGATACTAACAACAACAAAATGGAAAGAGACCTGGGGGTAATCATATCAGATGACCTAAAGGTGGGCAAGCAATGTGAGAGGGCAGCAAGGAGGGCTGGGGATACTGGGATGCATAGGAGAGGCATCACCAGTAGAAAACAGGAAGTTATTATCCCTCTGTACAGACAGCTGGTGAGACCCCATCTGGTACTTGCAGTTCTGGAGACCCAATCTCCATAAAGACATAGACAGGATGGAAGCTGTCCAGAGGAGGGCAACTAAAATGGTGCAGGGTCTGCACCAGAAGACATATGAAGAGAGATGAAAGGAGCTAATATGTATAGCCTTGAGGAAAGGAGGGAGAGGGGGGACATGATAGAAACGTTCAAGTACCTAAAGGAATCAACAAAGTCCAAGAGGGTAGCATCTTTCAAAAAAGAGTGTGCAAGAACAAGAGGGCACAATTTGAAGATAGAGGTGAGGTGGCTCAGAGGTAATTTAAAGTATTTTTCACAGAGAGGTTGTGGATGCATGGAGCGGCCTTCCGGAGGAGGTTGTGGAGTCGAAAACAGTGGTGGAAATTCAAGCATGCATGGGACAGTCATAAGGCCATTCTAGGGGGTGGGGGTAGGAAGAAGTAGGCTGCTAGTTAACTAGGATCTGTAGCTTATCCAGTAGGTAGGGAAATGGGCAGACTGGGTGGGCCAAGCGGTCCTTATCTGATGTCAAATTCTATGTTTCTATGTTTCTAAGCAACAGGTCTCTCTGACTCCTCAGTCAGCTGGTTCACTCCTACCTTGAAGGAAGGTCTCAAGCTCCATTTTCTCCCCATTCCTCATCTGCTCAGGCATCCCTCATGGTCTGCCTTTGTCCCTGTTCCCTTTTCCATATTCTTGAACAACCTCTCCTCTATTCCTCTGCATCCATGCATATGTACGCTGATAATACCACACTTTTGCACTGGACTCCTTTTGATAATATTCAGCACTGGATCAGATCTAACCAACTGTCCCTCAATGCCAAAAAAGTTTCCATGACTTTTGGCACCCAGCTGAGGTTTACGAGGATCATCTCCCTCCCTTTATTCCACACCTTTGATGGTGCTATGATTTAATATACATCGTCCTTTAAAGCAGCAGTATTTCTTAGTTGGCAAAAAAAGTCATCACAGAAACATAGAAACATAGACTTTGACGGCAGATAAGGACCGCTTGGCCCATCTAGTCTGCCCATTTCCCTACCTGCAGGATAAGCCACAGATCCTAGTTAACCAACAGCCTATTTCTTCCTACCCCCACAAGAATTGCCTTGTCGGTCCCATGCATTCTTGAATTCTCCTACAGTTTTAGACCCCACAACCTCCTCAGGAAGGCTGTTCCATGCATCCACTACCCTCTCTGTGAAATAATACTTCGTCACATTGCTCATGAACTGCCCCCCCATCTTTAAATTGTGTCCTCTTGTTCTTGCACGTCTCTTTTTCTGAAAGATGCTACCCTCTTGGACTTTGTTGATTCCACTGAGGTACTTAAAAGTTTCTATCATGTCCCCCTCTCCTTCTTTCCTCAAGGGTATACATATTAAGCTCCTTTAGTCTCTCCTCATACGGCTTCTCTTGCAAACCCTGCACCATTTTGTTGCCCTCCTCTGGACTGCCTCTATCCTGTCTATGTCCTTGCAGAGATGGGGTCTCCAGAACTGGACGCAGTACTCCAGATGGGGTTTCACCAACTGTCTGTACAGAGGGATAACAAATTCCTGTTTTCTGCTGCTGATGCCTCTCCCTATGGATCCCAGTATACCCCCAGCCCTCCCTACTGCCTTCTCACATTGCTTGCTAACCTTAAGGTCATCTGATATGATTACCCCCAGGTCCCTTTCCTTTTTTGTTGTTGTTACTACCCCCCCCCAATTTTGTATTCTTCCCCTGGGTTCTTGTTTCCCAGGTGCATTATTTTGCACTTCTTTGCATTGAATCCTAGCTGCCATACTTCTGACCATTCCTCCAACCTTGCCAAGTCCCTTCTCTTCCTTTCCACACCTTCCTGTGTATCAACCCTGTTGCAGATATTTGTGTCATCTGCAAAGAGGCATACTTTTCCTTCCAGTCCCTCTGCAATGTCACTTATGAAGACATTAAAAAGGACTGGACCCAATACTGAACCCTGCGGTACCCCATTAGTAACCCTCTTTCTTCAGAGTGGACTCCATTTACAATTACCTTCTGTGTCCTGTTGTCCAGCCAATGTTTTACCCAGGCTACCACCCTGGGACCCACTCCCAGGCTGGTTAATTTGACTATTAATCTTTTGTGTGGGACTGTGTCAAATGCCTTGCTAAAGTCTAGGTAGGCCATGTCCACAGCCCCTCCCTGGTTTACTACTTTGGTCACCCAGTCAAAGAAATCTATTAGATTAGTCTGACATGACCTTCCCGCTGTGAACCCATGCTGGCTTGGGTCCTGTGCCCCACTAGCCTCTAGGTACTCAACTATTCTTTCCTTCAGAAGTGACTCCATCACTTTCCCTACCACAGAGGTCAAGCTGACAGGTCTGTAGTTTCCTGCCTCTGTCCTGGTCCCACTTTTGTGAAGGGGAATCACATCCGCCTTCCTCCAGTCCTCTGGTACCACACCATCCTCCCATGATTTATTAAAAAGTGTAGCCAGTGGTTTCACTAGTTTCCCCCCCCCCTTAATTCTTTTAGAATTCTGGGGTGAATTCCATCAGGCCCCATTGCTTTGTCCACCTTCAGTTTTAGGAGTTCTTGCAGAACCCTTTCTTCTGTGAAAGGACTGGGATCGACCCCCCTATTGAGTGCTTCTGTTAATTGGGTTAGGCACTTCCCCCTCCTCTTTTGTAAATACTGAGCAGAAATATTCGTTCAGTATCCCTGCTTTTTCACTTTCCCCCTCTGCCCACCCACCGTTCATTCTATTCAGCCTCACTATCCTCTCCTTGTCTTTCTACGCTCGCTGATGTACCTATAAAAGGTTTTATCCCCCTTCTTAACCGAGTTGGCTATCTTTTCCTCAGTTTGTGCCTTTGCTATTCTGACTTCCGTCCCTGCTTCCTTCTGCCTTAACTGGTACAGCTCTCTGTCCTGCTCCTTCTGTGTTTCCTTATACTTCCAGAATGCTATCTTTTTCTTCCTGACTTTCACAGCTACCTCTTGTAAGAACCATAATGGCTTTTTCTTTCATTTTGATTTGTTTATTTGCTTCACACAAAGGCTTGTTGCCTCTGTGATGGCAGTTTTGATGATTCCCCCCTGTTGCTCCACACTTCCTTCTAGCCTGTTTGCTAGTGCTTTTCTGAGGCACTCTCCCATCTTGCCAAAGTCAGCCCTCCTGAAGTCCAGTACCCTCACTTTTGTATGGCATGACTCTGTAACTGAGTTTAATGTGAACCACACTGTTTGATGGTCACTTGTTCCCAGATGGCAACCCACTTCTAGATCTGAGATCCTCTCCTGCCCCCATTTGAGTCGGGGTCTAAGATTGCTCCCTCACAGTGGGTTCATGACTAGCTGTCTGAGGCCTGCCACCTGTAGGGCATCAAGAATGGCCCTGCTCTTGGATGTGGCTGCAGCAAATGTGCTCCAGTTAGCATCTGGCATATTCAGGTCTCCCATCAACAGTATCTCCCCTTTCTCTGCCATTCTAGGAATGCCTTCTATCATATCCTTGTCCATTCCCTCCCCCTGACATGGGGGTCTGTACACAACCCCTGTGTGGATTGTGGTGCCCTTTCCAGTCTCCAAGGTGACCCACCGTGCCTCCTCTCCTCCCTGTTTACTCTTTTGTTCAGTTGCTTTTATCCCTTCATTTACATAGAGAGCTACTCCTCCCCCTCTTCTCCCCTGCCTGTCTCTCCTGTAGGTTATGTACCCTGTTATGTTAACATCCAAGTCATGGTTCTCTGTGTACCATGTTTCTGTGACTGCTACGATATCCAGGCATCCCTCTTCCATCAAGCCACGAGCTCAGGGAGCTTGTTGCCCATACTACGGGCATTGGTACTCATTACCCTCCATTTCCTGATGGCCTTATTCCTTTTTGCCCCATCCCTGTCCTTCTTGCCTTTGTCACTTTCTCCATTTACCCCTGCCCTTCTCCCTATCGACACCTCTATGTTGGTGTTTACTGCACTTTCTACCAGGATTTTTTTGTGTGGGGGGGCTAGGATTTCCCTGCTCCTTTCCAGTGGCTAGTTTAAATGCTTGCCAATGAAGCATTTAAACATATCACCTAGGATCCTTGTTCCCTTCTGGACAGATGCAGCCCATCTTGCCAGTATAGGCTTGCTTCACTTTAGGTGGACCCCCAGTCCCCAATGAAGCCAAATCTCTGAGCTCCACACCAGTTTTTCAACCACTGATTGAATTCCATGGTGTGGAACACTCTAGCATCTCCTACGCCATAGATGGGCAGCACCTCCAAGAAGGTTACCGTGCATGCTACTTGTCTAAGGTCCCTCCCCAATTCCACAAACTCTTCCTGCACTTCTCTAATCCCTTTCTTAGCCAGGTCATTTGTCCCTAGGTGGACAATGACATCCAGCTCCCTCCCCTGTGCATCTGCTCCGGCAATTCTGAGGATTTGCTCCTTGTCCCTCCAAGCCGTGGTGCCAGGCAGGCACCTTGCCTCCCTCTCCCCTTCCTCCCCCAGTTCTACCTTCCTAACAATGGAGTCCCCCACCAGGAGTTGTTTCCTTCCCCTGCAGGGTCCCCTGCCACCCTCCTGTGGGTCTTCTTTGTGGAGGTTCCCAGTATCCTCCTTGGTCTCCATTGGGTGCCTCCATGAGAGAACCACACTTTGCCAGAATGGCATAGGAATTGTGGAGAGGTACAACTGGAGGGATGTGCCTCTGTTCCACCACCTCACCCTCCCTGACCCCACTGTGGTCCAACCACTCCTCTTTCTTGGCAACCTCTGAGGCAACGGCAGTGGCACTGATGGTCCCTGGATGGAAGAGGAGGTCCCACAAATCCTGGCCAACTCAGTCTGGAGATGAGCAACCTCCTCGCTCAGCCCAGAGAGGTGCCTGCAGATGGGACAACACCGCATCCTCCAGAACGTCTCCTGGAAGACTGCTGCTCCACAGCCACTGCACTGCACCACTCCCATCATGTCTTATTTCTGGCTCCTTAACTGTTTGCAATCCTTACTCTTTCCTCTGTTTTGTTTTCTCTCTCTCTCTCCTTACTTTCTGCCTGTGTGCCCTTTAAGCTCCTGATTGTCCTGTTCTGTGACAAGAATATCCTATATTTCTCAGTGGACCCCTTACTTGCTCAGAGGCAGACCTCCAGCAGCTAGAGGGGGCTGGAGAGCTACTCTTGCCCTTCTAGGATGGTGGGTCTTTGGTGACTCTCTGATCACTCACTTCCTGCTCCCAAACTGGAAGTTCCTGTTGTCAGTCAAATCCTGTGCCTATAAAAGTAGAACTAGCTTTGGGTGGAGGGGAAGGAAGGAGGACAATATAGTCCCAGTAGAGAAGTCCAGTCACACAGTAGTCCTTTCTCCTGGTGTCTTACTGCCAAGCTAGAAGCAGAATCTTTCTATGGCAGTCTTTAAATGTAGCTTCCTTCTAGCTAAGCCACTCCCCCTACTTACTAGATCTTTCTACAAGTAATTTAAACCTCACAGCTATCAAGTCCTTTCAATCACCTGAGATTTACACCTAGATAACTGTTCAGATAACCATTCAGTTCAGTTAATTCAGACAAACACACACTTTTTTTGTTTTGTTTGTTAGTTTTCTTTACCCTAAATTAAAGGTCCAAGTACAAGAGTTCTACTTCTTTAGTCCCAGTAGAGAAGTCCAGTCACACAGCAGTCCTTTCTCCTGGTGTCTTCTGCCAAGCTAGAAGCAGAATCTTTCTAAGGCAGTCTTTAAATGTAGCTTCCTTCTAGCTAAGCCACTCCCCCTACTTACTAGATCTTCCTACAAGTAATTTAAACCTCACCGCTATCAAGTCCTTTCAATCACCTGAGATTTATACCTAGATAACTGTTCAGATAACCATTCAGTTCAGTTAACTCAGACAAACACACACTTTTTTTTTGTTCTGTTTGTTAGTTTTTTTCTTTACCCTAAATTAAAGGTCCAAGTACAAGAGTTCTACTTCTTTAGTCCCAGTAGAGAAGTCCAGTCACACAGCAGTCCTTTCTCCTGGTGTCTTCTGCCAAACTAGTAGCAGAATCTTTCTAAGTCAGTCTTTAAATGTAGCTTCCTTCTAGCTAAGCCACTCCTCCTACTTACTAGATCTTTCTACAAGTAATTTAAACCTCACAGCTATGTAGTCCTTTCAATCACCTGAGATTTACACCTAGATAACTGTTCAGATAACCATTCATATTCATATTATTTTTTTAGTAAAATGTATTTCTGACATCTTTAGCTTCATCCTTGGTACAGTTTTAATTTTCTCAGATAGTTTTAAAACAGTGTTTATACTGTAGCTGATTTTGTAATACATTATTCACATAATTAAAACTGGCTGCCAGTCTCAAGTTTTAAGAATCAGTTCTGCAGAGGTTACCAACCCTGAGCTAGGGTAACAGTATCAGGGGATTTATTTATTTATTTAGTTTTTGTTGACTGGGTAAGTGCACTAGACAAATCCTACCTATTTTCAGGCACAATCCGGGGGGAAGGGGATACAGATGAATGCCAACTGACCATGAACCAGATTAAGCTATTGGTGGTATTTTTAGTGAATGAGGGAAATATGGCCAGGACATCGGGGAAATGCCCCTACTCTTTTCGATAAGTGCCATGAGATCTTTAACATCCACCTGAACTACCACCAATCCAGGCAGATGGGACCTCGGTTTAATGTCTCATCCGAAAGACGGCACCTCAGAAGTGCAGCACCCCTCTCATGCTGCACTACAATGTCAGTACTGGGATATTAACCCAAGTGCCAGATGTGGGAACTGAACCCACAGCCTTCTGATCTCCCGGCCTCAGAGGCGAGAGTGCTACCCACTGAGCCACTGACACTGCATTTACATCAGATTTGGGGGAACACAAGTAGCAAAAAAAAAAAAAGAGACACCTAGGAACATGGTATTGGGGTAACGGTACATAAGTATTTCCAGGTAACATATGCAGTATGGAAATTGGAAATGCTAGGAGTGGTGCAGTGTAGTGGCTGCGGGGTGGCAGTTTTCATCGGGACCTTCTGGAGACTGCACTGCTGCCTCATCTGTGGGCACCTCTCTGTGTTGAGGAAGGAAGCCGCTAGACTCCAGACCAAGTTGGTTAGGATTTGGGGGACTTCTTCCCCCACCCAGGGGCCACCAAGTTTGACACCAGTACCCCAGAGAATGCCATGGAGGAGGAACAGTTGGACTACGGTGGACTCTGGAAGGGTGGGGTGGGGGGTCAGAGGCACACTGCTGAACTGGTACCACTACACAATTCCTACACTGCTCTAGTGAGGCAGAACTGCCAGGAGGAGGCACCCATGGTATTGGCTAACAAGGATGTGGATGTTCTCCATAGCAGAGACCCCAGAGAGGGAGGAGCAGAACCTAAGTGGAGTAGTCAGTAATTTCTGGTGGGGGACTCAGTTGTGAGGGGGATAGATTTAGGAATAGGAAAGGGGGAGGAAATGAGGTTGGGTGGATACACAGTGCTACAGCCTGGAGGGATTCAGATGATCGCTAGGGCAGCAGGACAGGAGGCAGAGCTGGATGTCATTATCAACCTGGGGACTAATGACCTGGCTAGGGATGGGAATGGGCTAGTGCAGGGAGAGTTTAAGGAGCTGGGGAGTGGTCTTAGGTAGTGCACTCAGTGGCTTTCACTGAGGTGCTGCCTGTCTGCAATAAGGGGAGGAGAGGGATCTCGGTACCAAGACCTTCAACTAACAGTTGAAGGAATAGTGCAGAAAGGAGGGTTTGACTACAGTGGGGACTGGGGAGTCACCTAGAAAGATAATGGCCTTTACAGGGATGATGACCTGCATCTGTTCGGAGGGGAACTGCAGTCCTCGGTGGACAGTTTAGATGTTACATTGATAAATGTTAAACTAGCTGAAGGGCGTTGCAGAAGAACTTGAGGAATTACCCACACAGGCTGTGGTAGAAAACAGAGAGAACCTGAGGGGAATGAAATCCCCAGAGTGGAAATTAATAAAGGAAGCAGGGTGGCAGAATTAAAGGGGGAGGAGAACGGAAGCCAGGGGGAAGGAAAGAAGGCGGTAGGAAATTGAGTGGTATCAAAATCTGGAAGGCCATGTGTGTGAATGCTAGCAATGTAAGAAATAAGATTTCAAACATAGAGATCATAATGGGAGATGCTGACCTGGATATTTTGTGGCCATTACTGAGTCGCGGTGCACTGAAAACCACAATTGGGATGTGTTTATACCAGGCTATATTCTGTTCAGGAGGGGCAAAGTGGGAAGGAAAGGAGGAGAAGGGGGTGTTTTATGTGAGGGAAGGCATAAAAGCAATGGAGACACAGGAAATACGGGGGGTGGGGGAGCAGAGATAATGTGGGTCACCCTAGAAAGAGGGAATGGCACCTCTTCACACCGGCAGATCTACAGACCTCCAGCAGAAGGAAGGAGTTAGATAAGGTACTGGTGGAAGCTATTGCCTTGGTGGCAGAAAAGTGAGAGGTGCTGGTGGGGGACTTCAGTTCCATCGAATGTAGATTAGAACTCCCCAGCTGTGGCTTAATCTAGAAGAAGGGACATCCTGGACTCCCTTTAGGAGGCATTCCTCAGGTAATGAGTCCTGAAGGGACTCGCAAATCTGAAAGTGGCAATGGGGACAGGTGGGGTGCATCCAAGGGTGCTGATGGAGCACAGGAAGTACTGCTGCATGTCTGACAGTCCTATTTAGCAGCTCATTGGAAACAGGAGTGGTTCTGGAGGACAGGAGGAGGGCAGATGTAATCTCACTTCACAAAATTGCTATCGGGGAAGAGGCTGCCAATTATAGGCCAGACAACTTGCCAATCATAGGCCAGTCAGCCTGACACAGGTGGCGGGAAACTTAAAAGGAAATTTCCGGCATAAGGTATTGGGCTTCAAAGTCCAATACCTTATGCCAACGTGATCTTATTAATGCAACTATTTTCATTTAAAAGCGACTCCATTTACTATGGGAAGGGATCGTAAGTGATGCTGAACCCATGGCCAGCCAATCCCTTCCAGCTTCCTGGTGCTTCCGCCCCCGCGCTCTGAAATTTTGTGATGTGTGAGCAGGGAGAGTGTGGGGGTGAGCCCCATGCAAGTCAATGGGGACTTTTAAAATAGCAGTTTAGTAACTTTATGCACTTGTAGAGGAAAATTAAAGCAATTGCTTTTCTTCTGTTAATTGAACTGTTTGTGTGGAGCCCTGTAATTCCAAACAGAAAACAGGAAGAGGGTAGGGTGACACACAGGGACAGTGAACACCCTACTAAAAGCACTTTTTAGCGTTGTTTTAAATTGGGGGTTACTGTGATATATGGAGCAGCCTGGACTGACCCATGCTGAGCTCTTTAATATAATAAGTAATACCCAGTCTTTAGTTATACTCTGGTTGTTGTTTCATGAGGAATATTTGTGTTACATTTGTAAGATGACTGATTTACTGCTTGAATAGACTATCGCCTCTGCCTCTGAAATTATACTGCTCACAGTTACTCTGCAAGTAATAAAGAATAAAAAAAAAAGCAATAGAACAGCCAGTCTCAGCCCGTTATAATTCTGGAAGTAGCCAACCAGTATGTGGGAGTGGGTGCACACTGGCGCTGCAGAACGGATAGCCAGCACGTTTGGTATAGTAAAACAAATCTATGACAACTGTTAATGCTTAGAAGGTCACCAATTGCAACCACTTTGAAAAGGGTCAGTAAGGGATTCGGCAGGATAGGGATGAATACCAAAGTCTGATATCGCTCTGCAGGGATTGTGAACTGGGCTGGTGTCATGTGCAGGGCAAAGGCCAAATCAGGTTTTTGCGCTGCTACCCGAAGAAGGGCGTGCCCACTTGAGCCTTTCTCCTATGATTGTAATAGCCATGAAAAGGGTTCATATTTGGCCACAAGACTCAAGACTGGTATTGTGCCCTGATCCAAAGTATAGAGGATACTCTTGGACCTCGTGGCAAGTGTTCTGTTGTAAACTCAGTGAGCACTCTGGGTGGACACAGGAGAGTATCCCTGTTTCCCCCTCCTTCATGGATTGCACATAGGGTGGGCACTGTGAACTCAGTGATCTGACCCTCTTGAGTAGATTCATGACAAGTACAAAAATAAAAACCTTTGAGCTGCTGTATAATGAATTTACCTCGTATGGAATGCCAGAAATAATTGTCTCCTAATAATGGGTTACAGTTTGGCTCAGCTAAATTTTACACTTTCAGGCAGAGAAATGGCATGAAATGTATTTGAGCATCCAGTGCTGCTGCATTTTGTTCAAGTGCTGAAACAAGCACTAAAGAGAAGAAAAAAAATTAGAACAGTTACCTCACGCAATACAGAGACTACCAAATATCTCCTGGCTTTTTTTAAATATTTTGTTTTGTGCACCTTACTCCAGTCAGCCATTATCACTCCCCCCATCATCCCACCTTCTCCCAGGTCTTATCGTTTCCCATGTAACTCTAGTGGTCTGTCCCCATGGCAGAGCCCTCAGGATGTGGCCAGGTCCTTTGGAGCACAATATTCAGTCGTTGAGAGAGTGCACAGATCTACAGGTGCAGGGTCTGCATGTACGGCAAAGCTGTCATGCTGCACAGGGGGTATTTTTTTCTCCTTTTTCCCTGTCTCCCCCAAAGATGCAGATGGCTTGGGTGCCTCATGCACGCAGAGCAAGCATTACGACATAGCACAGCACCAGCCTGCATCTTCCTTCCCAGTAGGCAGTCTATTGCACTGCCACCTGTAGTCACCTGGTGGCAGTATAGCAGCAGATCTGGCTGCCCTCCCTCCCGGAGGAGAACAGTGTCCTCTGGGATGCTCTATCCTCCCTCCAATCAGCTGGCTTCTCAATGATCTGCCCTCCATTCTTGAACACTGTACCAACAGGGGGACTCTCCTTGTTTAGGAAGCATGGGAAGACATAACGAGCAAAATAAGATTACTGAAGTCTTTAATATGATCACCCTTCAGCTCAGTGGTAATAACTAGTTAAGGCAGTTGCCTTCAAGTGCACATCTAGATTATTTTTAAAATGTGGTGACTGACCAACTTGACACCACAGATTCTGGGAGGGCATTCCACATCCCTATCACCCTCTGATTAAACCAGTGACCCTGTTTGGTAGACTTGTATTTTTCTTCTTTCAACTGCATATTGTGCATTCCACCCTCATAGATGCAATCTCTTATTTCACAGGCCTAAACAATCCCAAAGTCCTTGTTCTGGAAGCTCTAAAGACAAAGGCGCATATCTTCATAGTCTTCAGAAGTTCTAAGTTATACATAATAAGCTTGCATAATCTCTTCTCATAGCTCTTCTCCTCACACCCCTCACCATTCTTGAGGCCCTCATCTTGCCCTCCCAAGACCTTGTATGTCTCTCACAGCTTGTGAGACCCAAAACTGACCACAGTATTCAAAGTGGGGCCTTACCAGGGACCTAAACAAGGACTACTAAAATCTCCTTACCTTTATTTGTTATATTTCTTAGGATATAGCTCAGCATTCTGTGACCCTTCTCTGCAACCTGTTGACTTTGCTAAAGTTTACACTGATGGTGACTAACCCTGAGCCTCATTCTTTGGTAATCTTGTAGATCTGTTTTATAAAGTGCATACTTAAATTTTGCTTTCTGACACCAACATACATGACTGAGCATTTATCTGCTTGACAAACATAAGCTTATGGTTGTGTCCATGCCTCAAAGCTTTCTGTTTTTCTTAGAATTTGCCCCCGTTATCCCACAACCATGCCACATTTTGTGTCATCTGTGAACTTGCTCATCCATGCACACATGAGGACTGCATGCTTGCAGCATAAATGTTAAAAAAGCACCAGTCAGGACTGACCCTGCAACACACAGCTTGTCACTGATCCCAGCTTCATTCATGACCCCTGATACACACCTTTTGTTTCCTATAAGATAACCATTATCTGACCCAGATGACCTCTCTTATTTAGGGTCTAGGTTGGATAACACCTCAACTAATTCATGGTGTGGCACAGTGTCAGATGCCTTACTGTAATCTAAAAGATAACGCTCCATGGGCAGTCCTTTATCAAGGGCTCTGCTGGCTGGTTCAAAAAATCATATTTATTTATTTATTGCATTTGGTAACTGGGTAAGCCCACTAAACATGACAGTCCCTTTTCGGGGTGACCTGGGAAAAGCAATACAGTTGTATACTGCAGTGGTTGATACAACATTTGTACAGGATACAACAATTCACAGGATAACTCATTCAACATCAAACTCAGTAGTACAGTAGTAGAAATTGAAGTTGAGTAAGACAGAGTTACTTAGGTAAGAAAGCACAGCACTTCATGCAGAAATACACAGGTTAATGCAATAAGGGTGCAATACAACATGGGATAATTTAAAACATGTCCAAGCCACAAGCTTTATTACACCTGGTCCACAGCACAGCTGGAAGGAGACAGGGTTGCAGTGGAAGATCATGGTAGTCAATACTAGCAGACAGTGATGAATTGGTAGACTCAGGGTGTTACCAAGAGCACAAACAAGCTGGGCCTTCAAGGTGTGCTAGAAAAGCTCTTTGGAATTGAGCAATGATGGGACAGGCCAGGACTTGGGGAGGTAAAGAGTTCCAGGAGGACACAGCAGTGTAGACAAATGATTTCAAGGCCGTGGAGAGTCTTAGAGCTAGGTACCACAAGTAAGGGGCAGTGAGGCTGGCCTTAAGGGTTCTTTGGGCAAACTTACATTGGAATATTACAGATAGGCAAGGGAGGGAGGCGATAGACAAATTTGTGTTTAAGCTTAGGGTAATGTATCAAAATATAGACTCAAAGGGTAGCCGCCTAAGGTAGACAGGACATTACAATGGTGATGCCTTGCATTGGTTCCCAAAGCAAACCTGCCCACTCTGTGATATAATTGCGAAGGCAGGTTAGGATCAAGGAAGATGAAGGCAACAGCGGTGCAAGTGATGAACAAGTACAGGAACTCAGGCATTGGCAAATGTGAAATGCAGAATGAAGTTTCTCAATCTGAAGGATAGCTGTGTCAGACACATCTATCTGTTTAGACACTAGTAGATTCAGTTACAGATATTGAAGTATTTCTAGGAAAATAGCATTGTAGTACAAGTCAAATGTTGTTATGGAAACCCTGATTTCAGGTCACAGGCTCAGAAACTGTCATTATGTTGTTGGTTTAAGAATTTCAGTTCCAGTGTCAGTGGGAAGAAGTACAGGAACTCTGTTCCTGCTGCAAAAAAAGGTACAGGAACTGAGTTCCTGTGTGTTCCTGTTCACTTTCATCACTGATGAAGACAGCAGCAATGGGGCACCATACATGAGGACAGAAAGGAGAGTGGCCTCTGCTATCTTGTGGCAAGACATCAGGAGAGGTACAGGTGGATTCTATAGATGACACCTAACCTCTGGTTGATAGTTTTGTTAAGGAGTTGTGACATGGAATAATATACTATTTCTTAAATGTGAACTGTTTTCTTCTGTTAATTGAACTGTTTGTGTGGAGCCCTGTAATTCCAAACAGAAAACAGGAAGAGGTAGGGTGACACACAGGGACAGTGAACACCCTACTAAAAGCACTTTTAAGCGTTGTTTTAAATTGTTTTAAAACCAGTTTTCACCTTATACTGTTATATAGATAGCACTGGGGCTCATAAATACAAACTATTATCACAGTTTACCCATTTGAGAAAGCAGCGAGTGCTCGCGACCTCTGTGCAAGTACTTCTGGGTCATAGGACCCTTAAGCTACACTACAGCGAGCAGAGCGGCGTGTGCAGAAACACCTTGTGCAGCTGTGCGTGGAGGCCGCGTGCAGAGACCTGCGCATCTGCGGCGTGTACGCTATCGCTAAGGACCATAAGGGCGTAAAACAAAATCAACAACTTACGTAGTAAGTACTAGTTTAGTATAAAATACAGCTCTATTCTGTAAGCAATACCAGATAAGATTACAAAATGGCTAAGACTAAAGCTAGAAAAAAATGTCAAAGACCGTGCATATCTTGCAAAATGTATACAGAAGAAGAAATAGTGGTGGCATTTACATGTGAGAAGTGCATACAAAATCAGGCTTTGCATACTGAAATAGAAATAATAAAGAGGAGGATGGACAGTAGTAACCAAATAGAAACATTAGAAGTCCAGAGAGAGATCGGAGAATTAGAAGCCTACATAGATTCATTCATAGCTGAGAATGATATAGAGCTACTACACAAAGGGGCCCAAAAGGAGTCCCAAACAGAGACACCACAAAAACATGGTGATAATAAATGCTCTACCAAAAAAGAGGAAATAAATCAGCTGTTAACGTATTATCTAGAAACAGAAAATAGATATAAGACATTGGATCTGGAAAGACAAGCTACACACGAGTCCTTGGAAGAAAGTCATGATGGGGAGGAGGGACTGAAGGTTAACCAAAGTCTAAAAGACTGTAGTCTAGGACGAAAATTACTACCAGATAAAAGGATAGACAAAGTACATAAGGAATCCAAACAGAGTAATGTTTGCCAAAATACAAAAAAAGCAATATCATCCAAAGTAGATTCCACAACAGAAAAGGAAATCACAACACAAATAAAACAAAAAGATATCCTAATAATAGGAGACTCCCTAACTAGAGGAATTGATACAATAGTGTGCAAAAACAGATAAATGCACACTACAGTGCGCTCACTACCTGGGGTAAAAATCTCAGACATTGGTTACTTATTAGATGGCTTGATGGAAGGACTACAAGACCCTTTAATTATAATTCATGTCGTTGTAAATGATGTGGGGCTACGTAGTATAGATGACATCATACAAGATTAGCAATACATTGTCAATACAATGAAAAATAAAGGATGTGACATAATTATTTCAGGTCTAATCCCATGCCACAGGAGACATAAATTCAAAAACTCAGGCATTGAGATACTTAATATGAAACTAAGAACCCTTTGTAGACATAATCATATTGGATTTATGGACAATTCAGGGACCTTTGGGAAAAACACTGTTTTTAAAAGTGATGGATTACACCTAAATAAAACAGGCATTAGAATACTGAGTATGAAAGTAAACTTTTCATTTCATTTTTTTCATTTTCATTCTTTTCATTTAAACTGGAGGAGGGAGGGAGGAGACTCACAACTTAACATTTACAACTATGGACCTCAAAGAGGATGGAACTGCATTTTATTGAATGCGTAGTCTAACAAACAAATTTGAGGCACTACAATGCTTATTATATGAAAACAACATACAAATTGCACTAATAACTGAGACTTGGTGGACTACCGAAGATAGATGGGATAAAGAAATAACCGGTTACAAACTATACTACCTATCAAGGGAATCAAGGAAAGGAGAGGGTATAGCTATATACGTAGAAAATCTTATACAATGTGAGGAAATAACTAGAGCTAAAGATGGCCTGGAAATGGTGTGGTTAAAACTCATACCCAGGGGACAAACAAAAATTAAATTAGGTCTGGTTTATAGACCCCCCCCTCAATGAGCCCAGAAGGAGAACTAGAATTACTAAAAGTCATCAATAACCTAGATCCGTCAGAAAAAAATAATATTGACCGGGGATTTTAATTTTCCAGACATAAACTGGAAAAAATTTGAAGGTACAAACAAAAGAAGTACACAGTTTTTGGAGGCTCTAAATCAAATAGGGCTTGTTCAGCTTGTTCTTGAAAACACCAGGGGGGAAATAACACTTTAGACTTGATTTTAACTAATATGGGACAGACAATACAAAATGTGCACACTAGTAACCCTTTGGGAAATAGTGACCACCAGTCAGTCAAGTTCCTAATTAAAGATGCACCAAATACTCTTAGGGAAGGAAAAACTACAGTTCTAAACTTTAAAAAGGCTGACTTTCCTGCTATGAGGAAATACCTCACAAATTGGGATTGGCAGAAAGAACTCGGTAATCACACAGCACATAAAATGTGGGACTCCTTGGTCAATGTACTACACAAAATTATAAACATATGTATACCAAAGTACCCTAAGTACTCAACAAACAAAAATATCCCTAAAAGGCTAACTCCAAGAATTAAAACATTGATAAATAAAAAAAACAGATGGTTCAAAAAAATTAAACATGAAATAAATAAACAACCCAACTTACAGTATAGAGAGTTTGTTAAAAAATTCAAATGGGAAATAAAAAAAGCAAAAAAAAGACTACGAATTAAAACTTGCATCACTTGTTAAAGACAACTATAAGACCTTTTATTCTTATATAAATAATAAACAACAAAAGAGTACTATTATTGGACCTTTTAAAAATAATGCAGGAGAAACACAGTATAGCGCAGTGGTCTAAGGCTCTGAGCTGCAAATCTGGTGACATCCAGCAGACCAGACCTGGGATTGAATCCCACAGCTTCCACTTGCATACTGTGTGACCCTGAGCAAGTCACTTAACCTCCTTGTGCTCCCAGGTCACTTCAGCTTAGTGTGCTATACCTGGTTAAACAACTAATAAAAAATAAAAAAACACTTGAGTAATAGAGACTGTGCAGAGTTACAAAATAAATATTTTTGCTCTGTCTTTAACCCAGTTACTTTACTAAATACTACTCCCAATACTACTTCCAGACCAGGGAGGATACAGATTAAACTACAAGACGTTCTAGATAAATTAAAAACAGTACATATAAACAAATCACAAGGACCTGACGAAATTCATCCTAGGGTACTGCATGAATTGGCAGATCAACTTGCACCACCTCTAACCCATATATTCCAAAGATCCCTAGATACAGGACAAGTACCACAAAATTGGCGAGAAGCGATGGCAGTTCCTACATACAAAAGCGGATCGAAATCTGAGTTAAAAAACTATCGACCAATTAGTTTGACATCGGTCATGGGTAAGATGATGGAATCCATTCTAAAGAATTATATAGTTGAGTACCTTGAGGTTAACAAACTGCAGGACCCACTACAACATGGATTCCGAAAAAAACGTTCCTGTCAGACTAATCTCTTGACTTTTTATGAAAAGGTTAAGAAGGCTTTAGATGCGGGAAATTGTGTTGACGTAATTTTTTTGGATTTTTCTAAAGCTTTTGACAAACTCCCACATCAAAAATTAATACTTTGCCTTAAACAGTATGCATTAGATACCAATATACTAAACTGGATAGATGCTTGGCTATGTGAAAGAAGGCAAAGAGTGGTGACACAGAGAGAAAAATCAAACTGGGAGACTGTGACTAGTGGGGTCCCCCAGGGATTGGTACTTGGACCCTGCCTTTTAACATCTATATAACCTCCTTGAAAATGGAAAATAAAGATATTTGGTTGACAAAATTTGTAGAACAAGTGGAATTGGCAATAACCAATACAGTAAAAACCAGCAGGATCTACAAGAAGCACTAACATCATTGGACTGTAAAGAGTAAGCTTGAATTAAATAAAACAAATGTATAACTATGCATTTGGGCAAAGTAAAAACAACAACCATCTCCCTACAAACGGGATAATACTGTGCTCATAATAAAGTAGAAGAGGAAGGGGATTTGGGGTAACAATTAGTTCAGACTTAAAATTTAGTACACAGTGTAACAAAGTAATAAGAAAGGGAAATCAAATTTTGAATTGTATTCTGAGACACATCTTAAGTAGGGATAGGAAGGTGTTAATCCCTCTTTATGGTGCTCTGGTTAGACCAAACCTGGAGTACTGTGCTCAGGTCTGGGCACCTTATAAAAAAGCAGATATACATAATATTGAACAAATACAGAAAAGAGCGACTAAGTCAGTTGAAGGGTTGGAAAAGAAGACTTACCCTGAGAGATTAAGTGAGCTGAATTTGTTTACCCTGGAGTATAGGAGAACTAGGGGGGACTATTGTCTACTATTCAGATGTATAAATGATCCTGCACTCTTGTCAGAACTTGGACTAGTCTGGAGGAAATCAACATACGAACCCAGGGGGCACCCCTTCCAGTTTGAAACACAAAAATGGCAGACTTTATCACAAAAATATTGGTTCAGCAACAGAGTTGTGGTAGGATGGAATTCTCTGCCTAGGGAAGTGGTGTCTAGTACAAATATGGACTCCTTTAAAAATAAACTCGATAACTTCCTTTTGGATAGAATAGGAAAAGGGTTATAAATAATAAGGCTAGCATTATGGATGAAAGTCTAACTAGCTTGAAATCACCTATGAACCTATGTACATCCAGAGAGAGAGAAGGGTCCAAGGTGATTCCCAAGCATTTGAATGTCTGAACCGATTCATGGACGGCTCCTGATCATGATTGAATAGTCAGTGGAGGGCATGAAGGAGATGGCAAAGAGCATGCTCTGAGTTTTTTGGTATTCAGGACCAGTTGCTTGTGGGTAAACCAGTCCTCAAGGGAGTGGAAGTTGGATGTGAGTGTTTGGTTGAGCCAGCCTATGTCAGAAGAGGATCGGTATATGATAGCGTCATCTGCGGAGAGATGGACAGTGGCACCACCACAATTGTTAGGGAGCTCATTAATAAATAATGAAAAAAGCAAGGGATTCAGGATAGAGCCCTGGGGTATACCATGGGTAATGTGTCACAAGTCTTGACAGGGAGCCTGCCCATTTGACATGCTGGGTGCGACCAAGGAGGTAGCTACAGGTCGATGCCAGTGCATCCTCATCAAGACCCAGAGTATGAAGTTGTCTCAGGAGCTGGTCATGGTTAACAAGTCAAAACCTTGGTCAAGTCCACAGAAATTGCACGGTGACAAGGCCAGTATCCACTGCATGACATATGTCCGTGGTAACCTTGATCAAAGCAGTGGTGGTGCTATAGTGTTTTCTAAATCCATGCTGGGAAGGTAATAAGAGTCAGTGATGTTCAAGAAAATTTTGGAGGTGTCGTACAGTATCCGGCCTGTATTTATGCTAGGAGACAGAGTATTGATATGGGCCGGAGGTTTTCCATGACTGTGTTGGAGCCACCTTTGTGCACAGGGACAACTATTGCTACCTTCCAATTATCAGGGACTGTGCACATTAGGAAGGATCTATTAAGTAGGTTGCAGACAGGACAGGCTAGTTCATCAGCTCCAATTTTGAGGAACCTGGGTTCTAGAGTGTCGTGCCCTGGCGAGCTGTCTGCCTTTAGGTTCTTAAGTAGATGGCGGACTTTTTAAGAGTAACAAAGTTTTAGGTGGAAGGAGGGGTTAGCCATGGGGCTGACTGCAAACAGGGGTCGAATGGGAGGGGAGGAGCTGGCAAATAGAGAGGTATACTTGTGCAAGTCAGTGAAGAATTCATTAAAGCAGGATGCAATGGGGGGGTTAGTGTGAGTAGAGCATTGGGTAACAATGGAGCTAGGGACATCAATGGTGCAACCCTTCAAGAGGAAGTTGACCTGTCTCCAGAATTTTTTCAAGTTGCCTAGGTGCTCTGTCTGAAGCATTCTTGAAGTGGCAGTTCTTAGCTTCCTGGATGGAGCATTTGCATCTATTCCTTAACTGCCTATAGTATTGCCAGTTGGCAGTTAGGCCACTGCATTTGTAAGCCCTCCAAGCTTTGTCACGAGAGGTCATGAGTTGTCTTAGCTCCTTAGTGAGCCAGGGGCACTAACCCCTTTATCCAGCAGTTCTTCATTGGTGCTGGGAGTCTATGATGTCTGTAAGTTTTGACACAAAGAAATCAAGGGCTAAATTAACATCTGGGAGGGTATTTAGGGCCCCAGTCAGTAGAACGGATTGCTTCCAAGAAGGAATTGGATTAAATATAGACATGTCATGAGTCTTGATGATTTTGGGAGGAGGATTGGGGGAGAATTTACGCCAGATGCATAGGGTCATGGTCACACATGCTGTCAGAGAGAACACCAACAGATTTTATTTTGGAGGGAAAGCTGGTGACCACCCAGTCCAGAAGGGTGTGGTTGCCCGATCTAGTGTTGATATGAGTTGGGACATTGATGATCTGAACCAGATTGGAGTCCGTTAGAGATGCGGTCTATTTGGAAGATTTTGAGTTCAACCAATCGATATTAAAGTCACCCCCGATCACGATATCCTGTCGTGGACGATTAGCACAGAAGGTAATAAAGGAGTTGAAGCAGGATACTGTGATTTTTGGGGGCGGTATACACAGCCCGCCAGGAGTTTCTTGACTGAGCCAAGGGTGATAGAAATATTGATTCCATCTCAGCTGGAGCAGGGCTAGGCAGGGCAACTTGGGTAACATCAAGAATATTTCTAATATACATGATTACTGCACCAACTTTTTGACCAGCGGTCCCCTCTAAAACATTTATATCCAGATAAGGCAACCTCATGCAGTTTGAGATTGGTTTGAGAGGATTGTCCCATACAGAAGCCATGCTGGGCATCATCTAGCAAATTTTACCAATAATGTGACTTTCTATTTCTTCTTTAATAAATACCTCTATTATCTCCCCTGCCACCAATGTCAGGCTAACTTCTCTGTAATTCTGTTGGTTAGTTCTAACTCCTTTCTCATAAATTGGTACTAAGAATGCTTCTCTCCAACATTCAACTACTTGACCAGAGATTAGAAATATTTCAAAGAGATATTTAAACAGCCCAGAGATTTCTTCAGCTAGCTCCTTAAGTACATGTGGGTGAATACCATCTGTTCCCTGGGCCTTATTTACTTATATTTTTAAGTAAAGCAAGCAATCTATCTATCTATCTATCTATCTATCTATCTATCTATCTATCTATCTATCTATCTATCTATCTATCTATCTATCTATCTGTCTGTCTGTCTCAAAGCCAAGTGTGTCAATGGGTAGCGTGAACGTCACCTTTTCTCTGAAGCCCTTGGGAAAGATGGAACAAAAGTGTTAAATGAAAGTTTTAACCCAATCTGTTTCACTGCTGTTCCCCTAGCATATACTTATATGATGATCTTTTTATTTATTCTGTCCCTTTTTGGTTGGTTCCCTGGCCAATATTGCCTGTATTATGAATTATGGTCTCAACTGAACTTAGCATATTGTTTTAAATGTATTTTAATTGCTCACTTACGTATTAACTTCTCAAGTGTATAGTATGTCTTATTCGTTTATCTTGGAATGTCTGTGCACATTATTCTCTGAACCATATGTAATTGTATACTGTAAATGCTCATGTATTTTATGCACCTGTATACTGTGAATGCTCATGTACTTTATGTACCTGTATACTGTAAATGCTCATCTATGTCATGTATCTGTATACTGTGAATGCTCATGTATTTTATGTACAGTACCTGTATACTGTGAATGCTCATGTATTTTATGAACAGTACCTGTATACTGTGAATGCGCATGTATTTCATGTATCTGTATAATGTGAAAGCTAATGTATTTTATGTACCTGTATACTGTGAATGCTCATGTACTTTATGTACCTGAATACTGTAAATGCTCATGTATTTTATGTACCTGTATACTGCAAATGCTCATGTATTTTATGTACCTGTATACTGCGAATGCTCATGTATTTCATGCATCTGTATACTGTGAATGCTCATGTATTTTATGTACCTGTATACTACGAATGCTCATGTATTTCATGCATCTGTATACTGTGAATGCTCATGTATTTTATGTAGCTGTATGCTGTGAATGCTCATGTATTTCATGCATCTGTATACTGTGAATGCTCATTTATTTCATTTATCTGTATGCTGCAAATGCTCATGTATTTTATGTATCTGTATACTGTGAATGCACCTATATTTCATGTACCTGTATACTGTGAATGCTCATGTATTGTATGTATCTGTATACTGTGTATGCTCATGTATTTCATGCATCTGTATACTGTGAATCGCATCTATTGTATGCATCTGTATACTGTAAATGCTCATGTATTTTATGTATCTGTATACTGTGAATGTATTGTAAGCATCTGTATACTGTAAATGCTCATGTATTTTATGTACCTCTGATACTGTGAATGCTCATGTATTTTATGTACCTGTATACTGTGAATGCTCATGTATTTTATGTACCCGTAAACTGTAAATGCTCATGTATTTTATGTACCTCTATACTGTGAATTCTCATGTATTTTATGTACCTGTATACTGTGAATGCTCATGTATTTTTATGTACCTGTATACTGTAGATGCTCATGTATTTTATGTACCTGTATACTGTGAATGCACATGTATTTTATGTACCTGTATACTGTGAATGCTCATGTTTTTTATGTACCTGTATACTGTAGATGCTCATGTATTTTGTGTATCTGTATACTGTGAATGCTCATGTATTGTATGCATCTGTATACTGTAAATGCTCATGTATTTTATGTATCTATATACTGTGAATGCTCGTGTATTTTATGTACCTGTATACTGTGAATGCTCATGTATTTTATTACTGTATACTGTAAATGCTCATGTATTTTATGTACCTGTATACTAATGTCATGCTCATGTATTGTATGTACCTGTACACTGCAAATGCTCATGCATTTTATGCACCTGTACTGTAAATGCTCAAGTATTTTATGTACCTGTATACTGTGACTGCATGTATTTTATGTATCTGTATACTAGAATGCTCATGTATTTTATGTACCTGTATACTGCGAATGCTCATGTATTTTATGTACCTGTATACTGTGAATGCTCATGTATTGTATGTACCTGTATACTGTGAATAGTCATGTATTTATGTACCTGCATACTACGAATGCTCATGTATATTTATGTACCTGTATACTCGAATGCTCATGTATTGTATGTACCTGTATACTGTCAATGGTCATGTATTTTATGTACCTGTATATTGTAAATGCTCATGTATTTTATGTACCTGTATACCATAAATGCTCATGTATTTATGTACCTGTATACTACGAATGCTCATGTATTTATGTACCTGTATACTGTGAATGCTCATGTATTTTATGTACCTGTATACTCGAATGCTCATGTATTTTATGTACCTGTATACTGTGAATGTTCATGTATTTTATGTACCTGTATACGAATGCTACGTATTTTATGTACCTGTATACTGCGAATGTCATGTATTGTATGTACCTGTACACTGCAAATGCTCATGCATTTTATGCACCTGTACTGTAAATGCTCAAGTATTTTATGTACCTGTATACTGTGACTGCGCATGTATTTTATGTACCTGTATACTGCAAATGCTCATGTATTTTATGTATCTGTATACTGCGAATGCTCATGTATTTTATGTACCTGTATACTGCGAATGCTCATGTATTTTATGTACCTGTATACTGGGAATGCTCATGTATTGTATGTACCTGTATACTGCGAATGGTCATGTATTTTATGTACCTGCATACTGCGAATGCTCATGTATTTTATGTACCTGTATACTGTGAATGCTCATGTATTGTATGTACCTGTATACTGCGAATGGTCATGTATTGTATGTACCTGTATACTGCGAATGCTCATGTATTTTATGTACCTGCATACTGCGAATGCTCATGTATTTTATGTACCTGTATACTGTGAATGCTCATATATTTTTATGTACCTGTATACTGTAGATGCTCATGTATTTTATGTACCTGTATACTGAGAATGTTCATGTATTTTATGTACCTGTATACTGTAGATGCTCATGTGTTTTATGTACCTGTATACTGTGAATGCTCATGTATTTTATGTACCTGCATACTGTAGATGTTCATGTATTGTATACATCTGTATACTGTGAATGCTCATGTATTTTATGTACCTGTATACTGTGAATGCTCATGTATTGTATGCATCTGTATACTGTGAATGCTCATGTATTTTATGTATCTGTATACTGTGAATGCTCATGTATTGTATGCATCTGTATACTGTGAATGCTCATGTATTTTATGTATCTGTATACTGTGAATGCTCATGTATTTTATGTACCTGTATACTGTGAATGCTCATGTATTTTATGTACCTGTATACTGTGAATGCTCATGTATTTATGTACCTGTATACTGTGAATGCTCATGTATTTTATGTATCTATATACTGTGAATGCTCATGTATTTTATGTACCTGTATACTGTGAATGCTTATGTATTTATATACCTGTATACTGTGAATGCTCATGTATTTTATGTACCTGTATACATGAATGCTCATGTATTTTATGTACCTGTATACTGTGAATGCTTGTATTTTATGTACCTGTATACTATGAATGCTCATGTATTGTATGTACCTGTACACTGCAAATGCTCATGTATTTTATGTACCTGTATACTGTAAATGCTCATGTATTTATGTATGTACCTGTAATCTCTGTAAATGCTCATGTATTTTATGTACCTGTATACTGTGAATGCTCATGTATTTTATGTACCTGTATACTGTGAATGCTCATGTATTGTATGATGCTTGTATGTATCTGTATACTGCGAATGCTCATGTATTGTATGCATCTGTATACTGTCATGATCATGTATTGTACATATCAGTATACTACGAATGCTCATATGTGCATGCATCTGTATACTGTGAATGCACAAGTATTTTATGTACCTGTATACTGTGAATGCTCATGTATTTTATGTACCCATGCTGTGAATACGCATGTATTTTTGTACCTGTATACTGTGAATGCTCATGTATTTTATGTACCTCATACTGTGAATGCGCATGTATTTTATGTACCTGTATACTGTGAATGCTCATGTATTTTGTGTCTGTATACTGTGAATGCTCATGTATTTTATGTACCTGTATACTGTGAATGCTCATGTATTGTATGTATTTGTATACTGTAAATGCTCATGTATTTATTTACTGGTATACTGTGAATGTTCATGTATTTAATGTATCTATATACTGTGAATGCATGTATTTTATGTACCTGTATAATGTTAATGCTCATGTATTTTACGTGCCTGTATACTGTGAATGTGCATGTATTGTATGTATCTGTATACTGTAAATGTTCATGTATTGTATGCATCTGTATACTCTGAATGCTCATGTATTGTATGTACCTGTATACTGTGAATGCTGATGTACTTTATGTACCTGTATACTGTGAATGCTCATGTATTGTATGTACCTGTACACTGTGAATGCTCACGTATTTTATGTACCTGTATACTGTAAATTGCTCATGTATTGTATGTATCTGTATACTGTAAATGTTCATGTATTGTATGCATGTGTACACTGTGAATGCTCATGTATGGTATGTACAGTACCTGTATACTGTGAATGCTGATGTATTTTATGTACCTGAATACTGTGAATGCTCATGTATTGTATGTACCTGTATACTGTGAATGCTCATGTATTTTATGTATCTGTATACTGTGAATGCTCATGTATTGTATGCATCTGTATGTACCTGTATACTGTGAATGCCCACGTATTTTATGTACCTGAATACTGTGAATGCTCATGTATTGTATGTACCTGTATACTGTGAATGCTGATGTATTTTATGTACCTGTATACTGTGAATGCTCATGTATTGTATGCATCTGTATGTACCTGTATACTGTGAATGCCCACGTATTTTATGTACCTGTATACTGTGAATGCTCATGTATTGTATGCATCTGTATATTGTAAATGCCTATGTATTTTATGTACCTTTATACTGTGAATGCTCATGTATTTTATGTATCTGTATACTACGAATGCTCATGTATTTATGTATCTGTATACTGTGAATGCTCATGTGTTTTATACCTGTATGCTGTAAATGCTCATGTATTTCTCATCCCTTATCATTTGTTGTATATTTATTTATTTATTGAAATGTTTCACCAAGAAAGATACACTGAGCAACTTAATGCTCATCTCTAGGTACGCCCTGGGGGAAATGGGGAGAGGGATATACAGAGTGTGAATTCATAGTTACATATATATAACAGAGGGAGAATACATACATACAATCCAAAACAAGTTCAAGGCATTGGATACATAGTAGGCAGATGCAACAGTTACATTACTAGCAGTTTATAGGAGATTCATACATGCAGAATCAGTACAGGGTCAACAGGATAGGATTCAAGGTAGACAATGCATACAGTTACATTACAGGCGGTTCTCAGGTGATGCACAGCTGCAAGGGTGAAAACATAGGAACAAGACACCTTCTTAAGAGCTAGGCTATAAAGGGCAGTGAAAGTGCAGGTGGGGTAGGGGGAATAGAGAAAGAAGAGAATGAGGGGGAGAGAAAAAGAGGAGAGAGAGAGAGAGAGGGAGGCATGTGGGCAAGGAAGGGTTCAGGAGACAGGTGCTGCTAGGAGTAAGGTAATTGTGCAGAGCAGAGGTACGAGAATATAGGGAGGAGGAGTAGTGGATTTGTGGAGTATGTGCCACCTAGATGGCCCAGGTTATGTCTGAAAATGGTCCCTGGGACCAGTGTACTTACCAGTTATCAGATAGATAGATAAATAAATAAATACACAAATGTGAAATGGTGTTCTCCCCACAGTCAGTGGGCCACCATCTGACTGGATTATATATATATATATATATATATATATATGCCTCTTTTATAATGTTCATGGGTATCAACCAGTTCCTTGATTTTTCTTTTTATCTTTGCCCATGTAGCACCCCACATATTCTCACTACCCACACCAGTGGAGGTACACTGTATTCCTAAAATAACAGTTCAGAACCAGGCTTAGGCTCTTGTGCCCAGTTCTGGCTAGTGTTGTGGAACAAACTCAGCAGAATGTAGAGGATGCAAAGGGTAGTGTCAAAGCGTGAAGTTTCACCTAGCTCCAGTCAGTTCTGGTTCAGAACTTTAAGAGCCCAGGCAGTGGTCAACGGGTATCATACTAGCCAATTTTCCCCAAGCAGGAGATCAAATGACCACATTCAAGTGAATCACATTATCTAAGGTAGTATGGAGGTGAATAAAATGAACAAGACATTTTAAATAACGGCTGCCTGTCGCGTTTACTGCAGAGCCATCAGCAGTACTTTCCGTTCCAGTTTCACTGCCTGCTTGCTTAGCATTTGAGTCTTCTCCATTACCGTCAGACATGGTTTCATTGGTGGTGCCAGAACCGTACAACCAACATCACCAATTTTTGCTGTTGGAGAAAATGCCCTGATAGAATGTAATCCACCAAAGTACTTAAATTTGTAGTTCTACATTTCATTATGTACATTAGGTGTCAATGTAGCCATTATCTGGAATCTTTATAGTGTGTTCTCTTATGTGTGGACATGGACATGGACTTAAATAACTACAAGGAGATTCACGAACACATGAAAATGCCGGCTGAAAAAGGCCCAGAGGTCTGTCAAGTCAGCCAGAGTGTGCAGCTCACAGTGTAGCTTTACTGCCGCTGCCCAACTAGTTCCCCTCATCCTCCTTGCCCACCACCTTTACCCTCCCTAGCCTCTTTCTGTACTGACCTTTCTTTGACCTAACCCCCCTTTTAGAACCGCCCACAGTCTTCAGCAAGATCATTTCTTCTGGTAGTTTGTTCTGCCCTGCCACCACCCTTTCCGTAAAGTAATGTCTCCTCATTTCCCTCTTGAATTCTCCCCTCTCTATTTTCAGACTGTGTCGTCTCATGAACCTCCCTCCCTTTAAGCTGAACAAGTGCTCTGTACTAACCCTATTTATACCTTTTAAGTATCTGAAGGTCTTTATCATGCCCCCCCTTCTACCTTCCAGGGAACACATGTTGAGCTCCCTCAATCTTTCCTCATAGTTTTTTTCCCCCAGTCCTAGGATCATCTTTGTTGCCCTGCACTACACCCTGTCCAGTAATTTTATATCCTTTTTATGTTTACTATGCGCATGCACAAGAAACACTATGTGACACTAAGGAGAGAAGCGGGTTTGGGAGATGTGGCACAGTGGCGGCCAATGCCCCCACTGCATTTTGAGGCTTGACCTCTTTCCCCATGTGGTGGCATGCTGCTGCTGACACTAGTTCAGCAAGCGTGCCACCAACTTGAAACAAATTCGCCACTGCAATGAGAGAGCGACCCGTCATTGCAGGGCAGTGCCTTCCCTAGTGTAACATTGCAATTAACATGGCGGCAGCTGTTGCCATCCACCTCAAGAGTCCCCATGAAAGCCAATGGGGGTGCCCAATCTCCCTGTCAGCATGCCCCTTCCCCAGATCATTTGCTCCCCATCGGCATAATGTTCCCCCATACATTTTGTTTGCCGAGTAGGGTGCCCAATCCCCCTCAGCATCATGTCCCCCCACCCCAAACACAGATCCTTTTTCTTTGCCGACGGGGGCCCAATCCCCATTGGCTCCAGTCTCCCCCAAAACATGCAGGTGGCACACTGGGAGCCCATCCCAGCACACCAAATCTACCTGCAAAAAAGGAAAAACCTTCCTGCGATGGTTTAAATTTTTTTTACCTGAAAAGTAGAAAATGGTCCCTCATTGTGTCTGGTGCCCTCTCCCCAAACCGCACCACCCTCTGCGCACACCCCATTCCGCACCCCCCTCCATACTTACCTCCAGAGCCCAGCGATGATCTTCAGTGGACTGAAAACACATCTGCACTCTTCAAGACCCGACTGCGAACTGAAGAAATGCTGGTAAGCTATATAATGGCATAAATGGGATTTTTTTTCAACCTAGGTAGATATCTCAGCCATTTTTGAGAATTTTGGCACCAAATTTTCAACATGGGGTTCCTGGGACCCCGCCTCATAAATTCAGTCTCTGCCATGTCATTATTCGGTCCCAAAAGGTGATTTCGCGATCACTGTGCAGAATCACCTTTCGGGACCGAGTAACGAAACAACAGTGCTACTGTTCATGAGGTGGGCTCCCAAAAAGCCTATGTTGCAAATTTGGTAAAAAAATTTCAAAAAAATGACTGAGTTCCGAGAATGTGTTGTGCAGTTTCTACACACTCTCATAACTCTGAGAATTTTTTATATTTTCATTCCAGATTTTCAGCATTGCCATTTTTTCACACCTCCTTATGAACAGTACAGCTGTCATTTTTCACATCCTGCCTGAAATGTGGTTTCGCATATGTTGCGCCGCGAATGGTGCAGTCTCTGTGGGAAATCAGCGTCGAGGCAGATTAACAAAATCACAGTGAAACTGTTCATGAGCGGAGGTCCCTAAATGCCTATGTTGAAAGTTTGGTGAGAACATTTCACAAAATGACTGTATTACAAGCATGCATTGTGCAGTTTCCACGCATGCTCAAATCTTCGAGAATTTTTTATATTTTCCTCCAGATTTTCAACATTGGCATTTTTCACACCTCCTTATGAATAGGACAGCTGTCATCTTTCACATCCTGCCCAAACTGTGTTTTCACATCTGGCGCAGAATGGCATGGTCACTGTAGCAAATCAACATTCGAGACAGATTAACAAAATCACAGTACCACTGTTCATGAGCAGAGGTACCAAATGCTTTCACGAGGTAAGGGTCACAAAAGACCATTTTGAAAATCTATAGTGCAAATACCAACAACGCCTGTGCACGCTATGGTTTCTAATCATAACATCCCACTCTGTGCAGACTGACAGACATCAGGGGTGTGCCTTGCTGGATTGCTGGCTGTAATGCTCATGCCATTCCACCCCCATCCTCGCCAGTGACGGGCATCGAAATGTGCCTTGGACTCTTCGACCCCAGAGTTCAACCCATTCTCCTATACTGCACCCATTTCAGCGTCTGTCCTTATGGAATAGGGTAACTGTAAAACCAAACACCCCAAGGCACACCTCAACACTTGTCGGTGTCTGCAGGACAGGGTGAGGTGAAATTGTGTGAGTGTTATCTAATGACCCAAAGGCATACCCCAATGCCTGTCCATCTCTGCAGGGTGGAGGCAGCATAGCATGAAGTTCAATACTAGCTGCCATTCCTATTCTGCATCTGTCTAACTCCTGCACTTCCAATGCTAATACCAGCAAGCAAACATTTGGCATTGACAAATGCCTGTTTTAAATAGGGGCACCAGAACTGCACACACTACTCCAAGTGTGGTCTCACCAGTAATCTGTACAGTGGCAGGATGACTTCCTCCCTCCAAGAGGAGGATTCCTCTGGCTATGCAACCCAGCATTTGGTTGGCTCTTGCTGCTGCCCAACGGCACTGTCCCAAAAGCGTCATGTCCCTTGTGACTAGCACCCCAGGTCCTTTTCCTCCTCCAAAATAGATACCCTTCACTCCCCCCAACCAATAGCTAGTCCTGGAGTTTCTGGCTCTGAGGTGCACGACCTTGCACTTTTCAGCATTAAACCCCAATAGCCATATACAATACATGACCAGTGTTCGAGTTTTGCCAGGTCCTCCCTGAGTTCTTGCCTCCCATCTTCAGTGTCCAATGTCACACAGATCTTTGTGTCATCTGCAAACAGGCTGATCTTACTCTTGATTCCTTCTGCTATGTCCCCAATAAAGATGTTGAATAACACTGGACCGAGTACTAAATCTTGAGGTGCCCCACTGGTCACAGGTCTTGGCACTGAGAGCTCCCCCTTATGTAACCCCTAGATGGCGCTATCCCAGGGGCTACTACCCTGCCTGATTTGCCACTAACAGGTTGAGGGGCCTGGATCCAATGGCGGGTGCCTCCACCCAGAGGTCAGGGTTTGCAATAGTTAAACTAACTTGGTCACAGCCCTCTGGGACACTGCAACCCCCTTTCTTCCCACTAGTGGCCCACACAATATATCAGAATTACCTTCACAGTATACACTTACCCCCAGGTCTGGTTCCGCACTGGGACCTCCTGTGAAATGAGATACAGTGCAACAATCACAGTACAGTACTTTAACATAGACAAATACCTCAGGCAGTATAACTTTGCTGAAACAAGCAGCTCTGATTTATTTAGGGGATATAACAAGGACAGGGGAAATCAGGTTAATTAGCTTATCACTCTAATAATCTACCTTATGGCTCTGTGCACAGGCCTATCCCTATCAGTTACTGTCCCTGGGTACCCAAGCCCTAGTGGCTAGTCCAAACCGTGGCAGCTGGTAGGGGCCTTTCACACAGAGAAAAGGAGAATTAAACAGTCAGCAGTACAGTAATTCCATTTGGATTTAATGTGGCAATTCAACAGGGAGCGACCCTGAATTAGTACTCACGACCTCCAAATAAGATAGGGTCCTTCAATGTCAGCAGGGCTCACTTGAGGTACACAAACCTCTTCACACATCCATATAAAAGAAAGCACTATACCAGGCAGGCTGCATCTGTATCCCGATCGCAATTACTGCACAATACCGGGAGAACACACAGCAGATTCAGTTCCTGACAGACAGAGTGCAATTTTCAGCAATTCCTCCAGTCTTCTACAGGGTGAGCCTGGTTTCTACTCTTCAGAGATCCTTTGATTCTTTTCACAGGACGGATTCAGTCCTAACAAGCTGCAGACCCGAACTCTGGGCCTTACACGTTTTTGACTAAAACTGCACACTGAAAAAGCACAGGGCTCCTTCCTTCTTCACTGCCAAAGCTCAACTGAAACTCCAACCGACAAACCGGCACTTCCTTTCAGTTCCTCCCAGTTCTTGACTGGATTGGCTGTCACTCATAATAGACTGCTGCTGTTGGTCCAAAAAGGCACTGAAGTCTAAACTACATCTCCCAGAGTCACTGCCCATACAATCCTCTTGTGGCTGGCTCAGATTATGAGTCCAAGTTCTGATTCGTCCAAGGCACCATTTTAGAGCTAGCTTACCCCACACTGATTGGTCCAGTTCAGCAGTTCAAAACTAGAATGGGGAACTAGCAGACACAGTTCTGACTGCAAAGAAAGCAGGTTAGACAAACTGTAATTTCATTATTACTCTAAATAATTTCTGGCAAACAGTTACATCTTTCAGATAGGTTCCTTTGCACTCTAGTGACTGCAAAATGAAGTGAATTGGCAGCAGCTCGAGTGGTACTAGAGAAGCATACAGTCCCCATACAAACTAATTATGTCTGCAAGCAGACAGCTCTTAAAGAGACAGTACCAGAGGCTCTAAAACACTCACTGATAAATGGCTTAAATGCCAAACACCATTCAGGCTTGGAGCATTCAAGCAAGCTCCTGGAAGTCTTTTAGGAACCCCCATTTGCAGGGGTTACACCCTTCCGGCCTGGGAAAGCTTGAGTCGTCCGTCACAAGGTACCCCATAAGTTTCAACTGCAACCATATACATTTGCATTAGGCTCGCATGTAATCATCAGTCAATATATCATTTTACCAAGAACACATTTCTGAAACATTGCAGTACGTCCACTTTACACAGTATTACATACACATTGTACCATAACTCAAGTTATTACCTCTTGTACATGAAACCTGAAGAGAGGGGCCCTTCCCTATCAGTTACCTTGGGGCTGGATGGGGCAAGGCACCATACTTAGAGGGCAACACAAGTAACTTGAGTTAGCACTGATGCTCAGTTTGGGCAATGAGCTCGGGACATATACACTCCTTTATGGACAACATTGAGAGGCAAGTCCACAGGCCTCCCAAGTGAATCATAACTGAGGTGCACCACAGGCTTTACAGCTCGACCAGTCTTTCTAGGGGAACTGTTATAGTCTCTGCACTCTGAGCCTCATTTTCAGCATTGTCCTCACTTGTCAGGGGAGTCTCCATGGGGGTAGAGAGGCTAGAACTTGGGGCACTTTCAGCTCCAGGAGTTACAGTTTCTGAGTCCACAACATTTGGCTCTCATGGAGAGCTTTGACACTGGCAGTGGACTGTCAGGGCACTCAAAATACTCTTCTTGTTCGGTGTATCACCAGTCTGCCCTAATCTATCATTTTCTCCTGAAAGCTCAAACAGTTCAACCATGCACAATGATTCCATTTCATCTGATCTGATGCTTTGCACTTCACTTTCTGGGAGCATTGGCTCCAGGGATGAAGCTGGGGCTTAGACAGTCCAGAAGGCCCAGCTTCATCTCCAGTATTGACTAGGGATTGCCCCAAACAATTGACTCCAGTTCGTAAGAAGGATAGTATTCAAAGTCACTCTCACTTTCTTCCGATATGGACTGACAGTCATGCTCAACTGGGACTTGTGGAGGGAACACTTTAACTTTGCTTCTGTAGGTGCAGACTTTCTTGATCTTTTCTTAGCAGCAGCTCTAGTCACTGGTCCAGAGGGCATCTTCTAGGGGCTCAGACTCAATTAAGATTTGTCCAATGGGCAGTAAATGATTTCTATGCATTGTTTTTACATCTTTTGAATTATTCTCAGGCCTTACTTTGTACACTGGCAGATCATCTAGTTTGCCCACTACAATGTGAGGGAGATGGTGCCATCTGTCAGCAATCTTGTGCTTGCCATGCAGTCCCAGATTTCTTAGCAATACCCGATCTCCCTCCTGGAGTTCCTGTGCTTTCACCTTTTTATCATACCTTTCTTTGTTGGCCAGATTTCTTTTGGCAGCCATGGTTTGAGCCAGTTGGTACGCATGAGTTAGCTGGGCCTTTAACTTTTGCACATACTGTAAATAGTTGTCAGCTTGAACCCCATCAGGAGAGACCCCAAACACACATCTACTGGTAGTCGAGCTTCTCCAAACATCAGGCGGTAGGGGAGAACCAGTGGCATCACTTTGGTGCAGTTATAAGCATGTACCAGGGTGCTAATTTGTTGGCTCCATCTAGGCTTGTCCTTTGGGTGCAGGGTGCCTAGCATATCTAGCAAAGTGCGGTTGAACGTTCAGGCTGTGGGTCCCCTGGGGTGGTAAGGAGTGGTTCTGGACTTCGCCCTCCCCAGAGAAAGCATCTCTTTGATCAGACGACTCTCAAAGTCTCTTCCTTGATCAGAATGGATTCTTTGTGGAGCCCCATAGTGAACAAAAGTTTTCTACAAGTACTTTGGCCACAGTGGATGCTTTCTGGTCTTTGGTGGGAAAGCTTGGCATATCTCGTGAAAGGTCAGTGACCACCAGCACATTACTGATATTTCTTTGATCTGACTCCAAACTCAGAAAATCAATACAGACCAGCTCCATGGTGCACTGGTGGTGATGTTAACAAGGGGCAGCCCTCTGGGGCAAGCTTTCCTCTGTAAGCAGCGACTACAAGTTCGAATGTGTTGTTCCACATCAGCCCCATCTTAGGCCAATAGAATCTGGATCTCACCAAGTCAAGTGTTCTGTCTATACCAAGGTGCCCCATGTGGTTGTGCAAGGACCTCAGTACTGAGTCTCGAAAGGCAGTGGGCAGCACTAGTTGTTGTTTGTCTACTTGTCCCCTCTGTCTACTGTTTCTCTGTATAACAGTTTATTGATCAGTTTCAACTTAGGACCTTCTTTGTATAACAGTGCAGTTCTCAAATCAGTGGAGCGTAATTTGGACACATCTTTTCCTGCATAGAGGGCTTCTAAAGCTGCTTTGATCATGGGATCGGATTGAGCCCACGAATACTGTCATTGTCCAGCTGAGGCAGTGCACCAATGTCTATTGCAGAAAAGTGGCAATAAGCAGCAGGTATGCAATTTTCAGAGGCTCCCAAGCAATCCACCATGCAGTCCACTCGTCCGTGGACATTTGTTCCTCCCTGTCAAACTTCCGGCAGAGTGCCGAATGTCAGGTTCTGCCAATCGGACCCAATCATTCTGGGGAACAGGCCTCCGGGAGAGAGCATCAGCATCTATGTGGTTCAGACCTGCTCGGTATTCGAGAGCATAGTCATATGTAGATAATGCAGAAAGCCACCTATGGCCAGTGGCATCCAACTTAGCTGAGGTCTGCACATAGGTCAAAGGATTATTGTCAGTTTTTACTAGTATTTTAGCCCCATACAAGTACTCATGGAATTGGTCAACAATAGCCCACTTCAAAGCTAGGAACTCTAACTTACGTACAGGATAGTTCTTTTCGGATGGGGTCAGGCTTCTACTGGCAAAGGCCACTGGTCTCAGGCCATTCTCGTGCTCTTGGTACAACACAGCCCCCAACCCTTGCAAGCTAGCATCAGTGTGCAGGACGTAAGGTTTTCTTGGATCGGCATAGGCCAGCACTGGAGCATGGGTAAGTTGATATATGATCTCATGAAAAGCAGTCTCACAATCAGGAGTCCAGCGGGCTCCAAATACTTCACTCAGATGAAAATACACTCTTTCAGTCTTGAGGGACGCTGACTTTTGGTATTTTTTGTGAGTTGGGGGATACCCTTGAGTAAGGTTAAGTAAAGGGCGGATCACTCTTGAATAGTCCTTGATGAAGCGCCGATAATAACCACAGAATCCCAGGAATCTTTGCAGTTCTTTAGATTTTTGGGCTGCGCCAGGTGGTCAAGGCCTCAACTTTACTTGGGTCGGTCTCTATTCCTCGGTGGATACTATGTGTCCCACATACTTACTGATGTTTGAAGAATTGACACTTAGCAATGGACAGTTTAAGGCCAAAGTCCTCCAGTCGGTCCAATACCTTAAATAATCTGCTCTCATGTTCCTCCAGTGAGCTGCCAAACACAATAACATCATCTAGGTATACCAGGCACTCTAGTAGTTCATGTCCCCACTGCACGCTCCATCAATCGTTGAAAGTGGCTGGGGCACCTGAAATCCTTGAGGCATCCTCATGAATTCATAGAAGCTAGCGGACAGATAAAGGCCGTCTTCCTCACGGTCCTCTGGGGCCATCGGGATCTGGTAGTACCCACTGCGGAGATCCAGCACAGAGAACCACTTGCTCCCGCTTAGGCAGTCCAAAGCATCCTGAATGCGGGCATTGTGTACTGATCAGGATAGTCCCCCGGTTTAAGGTGCGATAATCCACACACATCCTTACTGTTCCATTCTTTTCCTCACTACCACAATGGGGAAGCATAAGGGCTTCTGGATTCTTGTATTACACCAGCAGCTAACATCTTCTTGCAGATGCCGTCTCACATCATCTATGTCAGCGAGGTGCCAGGCGTCGAGACCTCTCATGAAATGGTTTCGTCATGCAGCCGGATATTGTGCTCAGCTCCTGTACACATCCTACATCCCATTCCTTTAAAGAAAACACCTGGTCTCTCTGGGCAAGCTTCTCACTGATCCTCACTTTCCATTCAGCTGGCAGCGGAGTCGCCAAATCAAACAAGTCAGGTGTTACTCTGTCATTCTTCCTTGAACTCTTGCTGCTGGGTAGCACTGCAGTGTCTGCACAATGCACATTAGCCAGGATGCAACCTCTGTTTACCTGAATGTCTCTTTTCAGACACATTATGAACTTGGACCATTACCCTTCTGGCATAAGCATGGGCTCTAGCGGCAAAATACTAGGCTTGACCAGCAGTCCCTCTGGCAATTTTTCCATCGCCTGGTGCATCCAACATTAATATTTTATTCTTAACATCCTTTCTGATACGGACCTCTCCCTGTAAGGTACACTGGCATTTGGCGCCAGGATCAGAGACTCAGGATCCTTCTTCCATACAATTCCGACTCGTTCCTCTGGTTCTGTTTTTTCAGCATCTCTCTGTGCCTCATAGGCCTTCTTAATTAAAGCCGAACTCTTAAAGCTCTACTAGTCTTTGGACCCTGTTTTCATAACACAACTGTGCCAGCCTTCCGAACATATGAGCATTTGTTCCAATCAACAAAGGACACCATCATACAGTCCAGTGGGGACACACTAAGGCTAGGGTCTCTACTTGTTCGGTCACTCCAGCCACGGAGGTGGGGAAAGACAGCCAAATTCGGATATACCCGAATAGGGTAGGCCTTCTCACTTAACCCCCATACATGCAGTCCTTCTAATGGTTGTAAGGGTACGCTCTGACAAATGCTTCTGATACCAATCCTGGAACATAATTGTCACTTGGGAGCCACTGTCTAATACAGCTCTTGTAGACACTCCATTCACCTTTACAGTGGTCTCCATGGAGGGACCCACTATTCTGGACCAGTCTGAGAGGCTGTAGTGGGGGCCTGGGCAACTGACCTTGCCACAAAAGGACGGAATTAGCATTTTTGTGCCCTCACTGGGATCATGTCGGTAACTTAACCACTGATTTCTTCTCCAAGCTCTCCTTGTAGCCTATATGCAACTTTGTCAGTGTCTTTTGGGACTGGCATTCCTTTTCATGTGCCCATCTTTCCCACAATTATAGCAAAACATACTTTCTGGAGTTTGAGCTGGCCGAGGCGCCACACTGGGAGCCAGGGCGGGGGTATTATTAACTGGAAACCTGGTGCCATCTCTGTCTGCGGCGTGATAAGCATTTGGAGACATCTCGTCAGTTTCTCCACTTCCATGGTCAAGGAATTGAGTTTGGAGCTGTTATCAGCAGGAGATACATGGGTGGGTACCCCCACCCCCATAGCAGATGCAGTCGGATATAGGTCAGGGCCCGTACTTGCAGGCGTGGCCTTCATAAAGGGACTGTTTTTGAATTCCCGGATCTCTTCAACAGTTCGCCCCATTGTGGCATATCTTTTCCTTGTCAGAGCACTCATTGACTGTCAACCTCTGCCCTGAACTTCACTTGATGGGTCACCCTCAGTCACTTGGTCGTAGCTACAGCTGTTGGTGCAGGTACCTCCCGAGGTCGCCTTTTTCTCAACTCTCGAATTTCTCTCATTAACTCATCATAGGAGGGTGGAGATTCAGTCATTTGCAGGCGAATCTGAAGCAACAGCAGTTCTGAGAAGGCAGACTTAAGGATTCTGTCCAGTCTGGTTCGGTCCAGTTCAATCGCTGGCAACTACTCCTTCTGAGGCATTCTTGCAACAATTTTTCCAGCCAGAGATATACACAGACAACAACTCCTTGGTACTGTTGTGCATTTCTTACTCTCCACCATAGGTCCTCATCAGAATCTGGGCTCCCATACACATTCTCCAAGGCCTCAAGATAGGCCTGTGCAGTTGCTTCAGGGTTACTGGCCCTGTTAGCACGGATGGTAGCCAGGGCAGGACCTCGGAGGCCTCTACTAACCTCTTCGCTTTCGCCCGAGCATTGCCATTCTAGCACTTGGGGGCAACTATAGTTCATCCAGGTCTCCCAGTCATCCTCCCTTGGGGGTGGGAGGTGCCAGAGAAGATCCTCAACCTTCGGTAAGAGTCGTGGACTAATGGCAGGTGCAGAAATAGGAGTCTGCATTGGTTCAGCCACCATTACAGGCACTGGAGCAGGAGAGGGTGTTGGGGGAGGAACACCCCTGGTGGCAAGAATAGTTTCTTCAAGTCCTCCACAGTTTTCCCTCTCCCAGCAACCATTCAGCAAATTTCTCCTCAAAGTTTCAGATAGTGGTGGGGCTTATTCCCCTGGTCTTTACTGTCCTAGTTATCACTCCAAGCAGTGAGGGCTCCTCTGGGGTAATGGTCTGTGTCACTTTGAGCTATCTGTGGATCCTTAAACTCTACTAGGGCCAGGAAAGTGTGGGTGAGCAGATTAGCATGCCGACCCACCACCACAGGGTTTTGTAAACCTTCCACCTTGGAAAGTGCTCCCTGCACAGTGTCCGTATTGATACCCAGGGGATGTCCAGGATAACACAGCATTTTGGGGGTTCGATCTCCTCCCAGTACACCACTCACCAGCCGGTGCACAGCCACTTCTGTCGGGGTACCCATTTTTCTTAACAGTGGTTCGTAGAATATGGCCACTAGAGGACACACAATCCCAGCGGTGAGCCTCCAAGATGTAACCCTAGATGGCGCTATCCCAGGGCTACTACCCCTGCCTGATTTGCCACTAACAGGTTGAGGGGCCTGGATCCAATACGGGTGCCTCCACCCAGAGGTCAGGGTTTGCAATAGTTAAACTAACTTGGTCACAGCCCTCTGGGACACTGCAACCCCTTTCTTCCCACTAGTGGCCCACACAATATATCAGAATTACCTTCACAGTATACACTACCCCAGGTCTGGTTCCGGCACTGGGACCTCCTGTGAAATGAGATACAGTGCAACAATCACAGTACAGTACTTTAACATAGACAAATACCTCAGGCAGTATAACTTTGCTGAAACAAGCAGCTCTGATTTATTTAGGGGATATAACAAGGACAGGGGAAATCAGGTTAATTAGCTTATCACTCTAATAATCTACCTATGGCTCTGTGCACATGCCTATCCTATCAGTTACTGTCCCTGGGTACCCAAGCCCCAGTGGCTGGTCCAAACCCGTGGCAGCTGGTAGGGCCCTTTCACACAGAGAAAGGAGAATTAAACAGTCAGCAGTACAGTAATTCCATTTGGATTTAATGTGGCAATTCAACAGGGAGCGACCCTGAATTAGTACTCACGACCTCCAAATAAGATAGGGTCCTTCAATGTCAGCAGGCTCACTTGAGGTACACAAACCTCTTCACATCCATATAAAAGAAAGCACTATACCAGGCAGGCTGCATCTGTATCCCGATCGCAATTACTGCACAATACCCGGGAGAACACACAGCAGATTCAGTTCCTGACAGACAGAGTGCAATTTTCAGCAATTCCTCCAGTCTTCTACAGGGTGAGCCTGGTTTCTACTCTTCAGAGATCCTTTGATTCTTTTCACAGGATGGATTCAGTCCTAACAAGCTGCAGACCGGAACTCTGGGCCTTACACACGTTTTTTGACTAAAACTGCACACTGAAAAAGCACAGGGCTCCTTCCTTCTTCACTGCCAAAGCTCAACTGAAACTCCAACCGACAAAATCGGGCACTTCCTTTGAGTTCCTCCCAGTTCTTGACTGGATTGGCTGTCGCTCATAATAGACTGCTGCTGTTGGTCCAAAAAGGCACTGAATTCTAAACTACATCTCCCAGAGTCACTGCCCATACAATCCTCTTGTGGCTGGCTCAGATTATGAGTCCAAGTTCTGATTCGTCCAAGGCACCATTTTAGAGCTAGCTTACCCCACACTGATTGGTCCAGTTCAGCAGTTCAAAACTAGAATGGGGAACTAGCAGACACAGTTCTGACTGCAAAGAAAGCAGGTTAGACAAACTGTAATTTCATTATTACTCTAAATAATTTCTGGCAAACAGTTACATCTTTCAGATAGGTTCCCTTGCACTCCTAGTGACTGCAAAAATGAAGTGAATTGGCAGCAGCTCGAGTGGTACTCAGAGAAGCACACAGTCCCCCCCATACAAACTAATTATGTCTGCAAGCAGACAGCTCTTAAAGAGACAGTACCAGAGGCTCTAAAAACACTCACTGATAAATGGCTTAAATGCCAAACACCATTCAGGCTTGGAGCATTCAAGCAAGCTCCTGGAAGTCTTTTGGGAACCCCCATTTGCAGGGGGGTTACACTTACAATTACCCTCTGCTGTCTGTTCTGCAGCCAGCTCCTGACCCACCCCACTAGTTTCTCCCCAGCCCCCAGGTTCATCAGTTTGCCCAGCGACCTTCCATGTGGCACCAAGTCGAAGGCTTTGCTGAAGTCCAGATACAGGACATTCATGGCATGGCCCCTGTCAATTGCCCTTGTGACCCAATCGAAAAAGTCATTTAGGTTGGTCTGACAGGATCTTCCCAAGACAAACCTATGTTGCCTTTTGTCCTGGTGACCATTATCATCCAGAAAGGTTACCAAACTCTCCTTTGGAATGGTGTCCATTAGCTTCCCCACAATGGAAGTAAGGCTGACTGGTCTACAGTTATCCGGCTCATCCCTAGGACCAGTCTTGTGAAGAGGCACCGGATGAGCCATCCTCCAGTCCAGGGGCATGCACGCAGTCTCCAGTGCGGTGTTGAAGAAGTCCGCTAGTGGGCCCGCCAAGACCTCTGCTAACTCTTTTAGGACTCTTGGATGCATTCCATCTGGTCCCGGGGCCTTGTCTGTCTGCAGGGCTTTGAGGTCCTTTAGAACCCTATCCACCAGGATTATCTGTTAACCCTGCTCCTCCCATTCCCATCCCTCTTTTCCCTTGTGGTATCGAACCATTCTTTTCTCTGGTGAACACCGAAACAGAAGTACTTGTTAAATGCCTCCACCTGGTCCACTCACTTTTCGGTCCAACCCCCTTCCTCTCTTGATCCAGACAATCTCGTCCTTATAGCTCCTCTTCTCTATTATTTACCTGAAGAAATTGTTTTCCCCTTCTCTAATCCCCTGAGCCAGCCTTAGCTCCCTTGAAGCTTTAGCAGCCCTGACTGCTCTGCTCACTTCTCCAGATTTCCTCGAGTACTCCTCCTTGTTTTCCCTGGCCTAGTTTTCTTGTTCCTGCCAAGGGCCACGCTCTTGTCCCACACATTCTCTGCTACCTCCCTGTTGAACCAGCTCAGTTTTTGGGATCTGGACTTCTTACTCTGGGTCTTGCCACACGTGTTAGTGGCCTCTGTCAGACTCCTCTTAATAATGGACCATTTCTGACCATCATCCAATATTATATTAGTTAAGTAGTAGCATAAGACATGGTCAGATATATCCTGAAATTTCTTTGATAGCTGTAGAGAAAGTCCTTCCTGCCTGCAGTACCGCTAATGGGCCACCAGAGACAATCTCTTTAAAAATATCAGGAAGTGTCTGTCCAAGTATTTGGTTGCGTGCAACTGATAGTACGTTGAACTGATCAAATAAGCCTGCATAAAGCTGCTGTACAGTATATAGTGACACCAAGTGGATTGTTGTAGTAACTTAATTAGACTGTGGAGTTCCTAAAACTCCCACATATATACTCTTACTGTAATGTCATGTGATGTTTGGTTGCTTCCTGTTTGCAGTTAAAGCCAAGTTCAGTAGCTCAACATTTGTGACTTGTTTCTCGGACTTGATAATAAGACAATAACTAACTGATGTTTTTACTGCTGTCCCTTCAGACCTCATGAAAACAAGATACTGCATCTCATTTGCTAATGCTGGAAAGCAAACTTTTAAATAAACTACAGAAACGAATGTGGTTCTCCTCCATTGGATACCATTTTTATCTTCTGATGCAGTGGCCAACACTATATCAAGTATTGTCTACCTCTTTCTGGAGAAGTTAAGTGCATCCAATATAGAAGCAACCATACAAACATGTAATTAAATACAACACATTAGTTGTGTCACAGTTGATAAAATCTCTTATACAGAAATCTCTTTTTGTCCTAGGATTATGGAACTGTTTAGTACTGAAAGTGTGGTCACAATAGTGGCCATCAACAACTGCAAAAGTGTGTTTTCACTGTGTAACTGTATCATCATTACGTAACTTACTGTACAGTATCAGCCTGCCTTGCCCCCCCCCCCCCAGTTAGGGGCTCCTACCTGCATTGGCTCTCAAGGAGGGTGTTACACAAACCATTTCTATTTAATCTGGGAACTGGGGTGGGCCATGACACTGGGGACCCGCGCAATCACGATAGGGCACCAGCAAAGTGCAGCAAACATGAAGGAATGTCCTCTTCTTTAGCTAGGATCAAGTAGTAGGTTTTATTCTGTCACAAGATGCAAAAACAGAGAAACATCTTGCCCCACCAGGGTCTGGAGGTGCAGAAGGTACAAAGGGTACAAAGTCCAATGTACTGTACACAAAGTCCAAGTGGATGCTTGAGTTAGGGATCAAGCAAAAGCTTCTTTGTCCATCCCTTTTCTGGCATCGGAGCCCAGACAGGGCATATCCTCACAAGATTTGAACACTTTGTGCTCATAAAGCACATTTCTCCTCACAAACAGAAACACTTTAGGGACAGCTGGTGTCATCTGTTTATAAGCCCCTCAATGTGGGCTTACCTGGTAGGGCTACGGCCCTCTGACCCTCTACCGGGCATCCTCCAAGTGGCTGTGGTGGGGCTCAAGCCTGGGTGCCCCTCCATGCCAGCGGGCTGCTGCAGCGCCCGGTTCAGGACCTCAGCATGGGATGTGGATGGGCCCGGAGTCCGGCTGGTGTTCTCATGCCTCTGGGAGCTGTGGGGAGGGTAAAGTGGCCCCAATACTCTGACACCACAGGGCCGCACAAAGAAAACTACAAATTTGGCAGCCGTGCACCCACAGCATATGCACGGCAGCCTGGAAAGGGAATTTAAAGGAGCCACAGCTCCGTTCTGATTTTGGCCATGCGGGCGACAAAAAAACTCTGTGTCTCCGGCTTCAGAGGCAGTAGAGGAGCTAGGGAACATTAGTATGTTAGACTGGAAGGTTTCTGGCCACTGCAGGGAGAGTGTAGCAGCCCTATTAAGGGCAAACCATTTAAACTAAAGGGCTGTGCTGGTCAGAGTACTCCCAGCACAAGATGGCAGCCCCCATAAAAAACAACAAACTGGGGCTGCTGGGAGGTCACATGGGGCGCTGCAGCCAGTGAGAGGGTGGCTGTGCAGGGGAAATAAAAGGCAGGTTCTGGTGCAAAAAGAGTGAGAGTTCAGAGTTGGGTAGTCCAGAGGAGCAGCAAGGTGGCATGGGGAGAGAGATTGCCAAAGAACATCAAGTCTGCCTGGCTGTGGGCTCCCTGGCTACCCACATTGTAAGTTGAGTGCAGTTGGGGAAACAGCAGCTCTGTGGGGCTGCATGCAGATGGGTCCCATTGTAAGTTCAGGCAGTTGGATCAAACAGACTGAAAAATACAGTGGGTTGCTGAGCTTGAGTGAGCCACAGGCCCTGTGGAATAAACTGCGCAGGAAAAGGGAAGTTCAGCCAGGGGAGAGATCTGGAAGTCAGGCTGCCCTGCTCATGCCCTGTGGAAGGGGTAAGCCTTGCAGGGGCAGCTCACTTATTTTCTGGAGGGTGGTAACCTGTCCTGTGTCCACAGGAGTTCTTGCCACTACCCCAGGTGGAGGCACCACACCACAATTGCCACCACTGCCAGAACTCAGGCTAGGACCCTTGGAGGTGTATGCAGAGTGCCCCGAATGCCCCAGGACAGCCCAGGAGAGCTTAGGGGTTGTTACAAAAGGAGGCACCACTGAGATCAGTGCCCCCTAGAGGTTACCCCGAAATTAGAGTTTTAAGATTTTGGTACCTCCCCCGCCCCGGTATTTTGTTTGTTTCTTTCCCCCAGAAAACGCTTCTAGTAAGTAATGTGACGGTGGGACAGATGAAGGAATTTATTTTGGAAACCTTAGAAATGGCCCTGCCTGCTGCGGGCTGTTGAAAATTCAAAGGGTGATCACAGACCTTGGTAAGGGGTGTAGGGACCTAATAATAGAAACGGACAAGGATTTAGGCCCCATGGATGTACCCCCTGGAATGACTCTAGATAAGTCCTAAGAGACCTGGGTGTTGTTGAAAAAGGGGATGGCCGCTGGTCTGCCCCTGGGAGATCCACCCCCCCCGACCGAGGACAAAGGGAGTTTTGAAGTCAGGCTGGGGTCCCTGCTTGCTAGTGAAGGTAAGTCCCCGAGGGATCTTCGGGTCATGTTCCCCGAGGGGGGGGCTTCTCCCTATGATTTTGCCAGGGGGACAGACCCTCTGTGTGGTGGTGCTGCAGGAACAGTACAAGCGGCTTTGTACCTTCTCCGGGGCAGTCCCTACTCCTGCTGGGGAGGATGATTTTCACTCCTGGATAAGCCAGGCTGCCCAGATGATCCAGGTCTGGAGGTGCTCTGAGGAGGAGGAAAAGTGCAAGCGGGTTGTGGAAATTATATGGGTATAGAGGGCATGGCGTTGGATGTGATTTGGTTCCTATGGGCCAACCAGCCCACTACTATCCCAGATGACCATCTGGCCATTCTGAGAAGCATTTTTGGAGTGGTTGAGAAGAGAGAGGCCATCTTGTTCCAACTGTGGGGCACCATGCAGCAGCAGGACAAAAAATTATCACAGTACATTACCCGGGTGGAGGCAGTGGTGCACAAGATCGCTGAGGCTGGGAAAGACCCCACTGGGATTGGAGGCTCAGATGAGGCTCAACTAGATACTTGGAGGGACAGTGCACTCCCACTTGACACTAATCTCCCTCAGGTTGCGGGACCGGATCTCGGATCCCCCATCGTGCAAGCTACTATTGGATGAGGTGAAGGAGGAAGAAGCCCAGGAGGATGTTGGTGACCAGCTGCTGGTGCTCACTGCCACCAGTGCTGCCCTGTGACCCCCAAGCTCCGAACCCTCTGGGACAGTCTTGTTTCCCTGAGTTGGGCGATGTGCTGAAGGAGCTGAGGGATTGTGTGCAGGACTTGAAAGCGGGGGACATCTCCTACCTCTTCTGGGGCTGAGTTCCAAGAGATGAAGGACAGTGTAAGGACCTTGCAGCTGGCAATAGAGTCCCAGCCTTTTCAGAGTAAGATTATGCCCAACACCCAGCGGCAGCCCCTCAATATGCTGCCTCCAGGCCCTGCATGGCCCTCGGACCCCGAGAAGGGTGATTCTGTTTCAAACGCGGGCAGGATGGCCATACGCAGTGAGGTTGCCTTGGTGTGGAAAATCCCCAGCTGGTATCCAAGAAACAGAGGCAGAGGGATTAGGGAAACTCCAGTGGGAACTGGTGATGGAGCTATCTGAGCCCTTGAAATGGCATTGCTCCACCAAATGGACAGACCCCATGTTCCACCCAACAGTAGGGTGCCACTTGGCCCTGAGTGGTCCCCGGGCTGACGCCAACATTTTGGTTGAAGCAGTATCTTGTTTCACCTTGCTGGATAGCGGGTCACAGGTCACCATCATACACCAGCCCTTTTATAACTGACATTTGCAACACTTGCCTCTCCTACCCCTGTCTGGGTTGTTCCTGTGAGAGATAGGTAGCTCAGACTACCCCTAAGATGGGTATTGCCTGGTCCGCATATCTTTTCTCTCCAAGGGGGCTAACACCCATCCCATTATTGAGACCCTAGCCCTGATTTGCCCCAAGCTGAAAGGCATGTCGGATACTCCAGTGCTAATTGGGACCAATGCCAATATGTTCGGGTGACTGGGCACAGATGTGCACCAACAAAGACAGGGCAAATGAGCTGGTGAACCGTTTAGTAAAGGCTGTGGTAAAAAGTGTTGGCATGGAGGTGACAAGCAGCCCCAGCAATGCGGGGGAGGACTGGGTCAATGTAGTCTGCCGAGTGGATGGAGGAGAGTTAACCCTACCGCCCAGTGCAGAATGCTGCATTGTGGGCATTGCTTGGTTCAAGCAGCCACCCCAGGGAAATGCCTTCATCATCGACGCTCCACCCCCGGGCAGTCTACCAGAAGGTCTATTGGTACAGAGAGGGGTACTGCCCCCTCCGGACACCTCACAGGTCAGGCTGGTTACAGTGAGGGTTTGAAATGAATCCAGGAGACCTGTGGTCATCAGAAAGGGATGGGTGTTGGTGAATATCCACCAGTGTGACGGAGCCATGTCAGTCAACCACAGGGAAACTCCAGGGGATGAGATAGACCCATCTTTGTTTGCATTTTGGGAATTCCCCTATACCCGACAGTTATAGGTGGAGCTTAAACCAGAAGTTGGCCAAGCTTCAGTGGGTTTTCTTGCTCCATGAGTGGGACATGGGTTGTGTGACCAGGTAAGAACATCGGATTCATTTGAAGGACGATCACCCATTCAGGGAAAGATCTTGGAGGTTAGCCCCCAGCAACATAGAAGATGTCCCGCAACACTTGCTGGAGTTGTTGAACACCAGCGTTATCACTGAGTCTCGAAGCCCTTATGCCTCCCCATTGTAGTGGCCCAGAAGAAGAGTGGAGCAGTGAGGATGTGCATAGACTGCTGCTTACTAAATAAAAGGACCATCCCTGATTAGTACACTGTGTCCCAGGTGGAGGATGTGCTGGCTAGTCTGTCCGGGAGCAAGTGATTCTCTGTGTTAGATCTCCGGAGTGGCTATTATCAAATCCCCATGGTCAAAGAAGATAAAGAGAAGACCGCGCTAATTTGCCCATTGGGGTTCTACCAGTTTGAGCATATGCCCCAGGGAATATCCGGAGCCCGGCCACTTTGCAGCGCTTGATGGAGAAGGCTGTGGGGGATATGAATTTGCTCGAGGTTATCGTCTGCCTGGATGACCTTACTATCTTTGGACGCACATTGGAAGAACACAAGATGCAATAGATGAAGGTCCTGGATCGGTTGGAGGAGTTTGGCCTCAAGGTCTCCACTGACAAGTGCCAGTTTTGCCAGCCTGCTGTGAAGCATGTCGGGCACATCGTCTCAGTGGAAAGTGTGCAGACTGATCCAGCTAAAGTGGAAGCCCTCACCACGTGGCCCAGGCCCACACACTTACGAGCCCTGCAGTCCTTCCTGGGGTTTTGTGGACACTACCATCAGTTTGTGAAGCACTACTCAATGGTGGTGCACCCTCTGAATGATCTGATGCAAGGCTATCCTCCCCCAATAAAAAGAAGGCGGCAAAGCCCCTTAAAGGGTAATTACGCATTGGTAAACGGTTTGGGGACCGATGGACCCCTGAGTGTGAGGCTGCATTCAGAGAGATCATTCAGAGGCTCAGGAAGGCCCCTGTTCTCGCTTTTGCTGATCCCAGAAAGCCCTATGTCCTTCACATGAATACCAGTTTAAATGGTTTGGGAGCCGTACTGTACCAGGAGTATCCCAAGGGATTTTGCCCTGTGGCTTTTTCTAGCCTCGGCCTGACCCACTCCAAAAGGAATTACCCAGTGCATAAGCTGGAATTCTTGGTCCCAAAGTGGGCTGTGACAGAAAAGTTCCATGAATACCTATCCGGGCCCCCTTCACTGTTTGAACAGAAAACAACCCCCTGATGTACGTTACCACCATGGCGAAACTGGATGCTGCAACTTCAGTCTCGAGTATCGGAATGGGCAAGCCAATGTAAATGTGGATGCTTTGTCCAGACATCCACACGCCGCTGCCTCCGACCCCCCCCCCAGTTCAAATCAGTCCTGCCCTGGTCCAAGTGTTGTGTTCCCCAATATCGCTCGGAGTTGATTCATTTGTGAACCCCACCAAAGTCTATATCCCCTGCCTATCTAAATTTCACAGGACTAGATATCTCTTTGCTGCCCCAGCCCAGCAAGACTAACCTACAGTGGGTGCAGGAAACTGACCCAGTCATGCGAGATCTCCTTTGGGCTCTCAAGAAAGGTCAATTCCCCCACCAAGTGCAGAACCATCACCCCGATGCCCACCGCATGCTGAGAGAGTGGGGAAACTAGTCCAGTAGGATGGAATACTGCTGCAAAAAGTGCAGGACAAGGACCACCTGGGATGCTCTAAGCTTCAGCTGGTACTGCCTAAAGTGTATCGTGGTGCCATCTTCAAGTCCCTGCATGATAACATGGGTCACCTAGGCTATGAACGCACCTTGGATTTGTGCAGAGCCAGGTTTTATTGGCCCAGTTTGAAAACAGATGTGGAGAACTGCTGCAAACGCTGCCTACAGTGCATACAGAGAAAGACCTTGCCCAAATGGGCCACCCCACTTGGTCAACATCAGTACCAGCGGGCCTCTGGATTTGGTCTGTTTGGATTTTCTGTCCCTTGAATCCAACTGAAAAAACACTGCTAACATCCTGGTAATCACGGATCACTACACCAGATATGCACAGGCCTTCTCGTCCAAGGATCAAAAGGCCAGCACCATGCTCAAGATCTTGCAGCAGTTTGTACAGCACTATGGCCTCCCTAAGAAAATCCAGTCTGACCAGGGCCAGGGTTTTGAAAGCTGACTGGTGAAGGAGTTTTTGTCCTCCTATGATATACAGAAATCTCACACAACCCCTTACTATCCCCAAGGGGATTCCCAACCCGAACATTTCAACCGAACTTTGTTGGACATGTTGGGTACCCTTGATCCAGCTAACAAAGCGAATTAGAGTCTAAAGGTTAGCTATCTGGTACATGCATACAACTGCACCAAAAATTATGCTACCCAGTGCTCCCCCTTTTACATAATGTTTGGTCGTGAAGCCCGGCTGCCAGTGGATCTTTGTTTTGGTGTGTCCACTGATGGTATGTCCCACAGGTCCTATCTTGAGTACACCCATCAACTGAGAGAGCAACTTTGAGCTTCGTACCAGCTAGCTTCCATAGGAGCAGCTCTAAGTAATCAAAATAACAAAAGGAGATATGATACCAGAGTTTGAAGTCAAAAGCTGGAAGTGGGGGATCAGGTTTTGCTTCGAAACTTGAGATTTCTGGGCAAACACAAGATTCAGGATCAGTGGGCCCCAGACAGTTACATCATGGTCGAAAAGCTGCCTAGCCTGCCAGTGTATTGGATCAAGCAAGAGCATGGCAGAGGCCTAGAAAAACTGTACACCAGAACCATTTACTCCCCACAGGGGAGATCATGCCGGACCCTGCCCTGGGTCCGGACCCTCCAGCTGCAAGACGGCCCGTAACGCGTAGTCAAGTTACTCGGAGAGGACAGCAAGGTCCTGGCTCATTCTCTGCTCTTGAACAAAACATGGGGAGCTTGGATGTGGGCCCAACTGAGCAACAGGAGGGGCCTGCAAGCAGTTCTGGTGATAAGAGTAAGGATGAGGACTATGCATGCCATCCGTGGGGGGCAAACTTGAACCCAATCTCATCCCGTTGGGAGTGGTACTGCTGAAACTCAGCTCCATCAACCAGTACAAACCCTCCAGACCCCGTGCTGTCGTTGAACCCTAATGCCATGCCTTTTATTCCGGAAACCCGGCCTGCTATCCTTATTCCGGGGCCCGATCTGGACAGTGCCCTGGATAGTGAAAATGATTCGGGCCCCAATCCACCAGTCATTGATGTAACTGCCACTCCTGGCCCAAACCCAGTCCCTGACCAGATTCAAGGTAGTGCAGTGTTACAGGGTCAGGCCCCGGTATTGATTGTAGAATTTAGCAGGGAGGGGGCCCATACCTGACACCGCTCTGCCTAGGAGGTCGGGCAGACCACCATGACCCATTGTAAAACTCACCTGATACACTGGGTGATTCCACCAACCTTCCCATCCAGGTCATCCACAAATCTGTGGTCCCTGTCATCCATCCCCCATTGTGTTGCCCAATGGATGGGGTGGGAAGGTGTATGTGCATACCAGTAGCTATCTGTATGTAGTTAAATATGTGTTGCTTGGACAGATACCAATGGTGGAATGCAAAATATGATGGCAATGTGATTATTTTTGGTGCTAGTTAGGAATCAAGTGCATGTTAAAATGTTGGTTACATTAGAGTGGCTTGTCAGGATGCCAAACATTCAGCCAGGGGAGTGTGTAAGCTCCCCAATGCAGGCTTATCTGGTAGAGCTATGGCCCTCCAACCCTCTGCTGAGTGTCCTCTGAGTGGCTGTGGTGGGGCTCGAGCCTGAATGCCCCTCCTTGCCCATGAGCTGCTGCAGCACCCAATTCGGGACCTCAGCCTGAGGTGTGGATGGGGCTGGGGTCAAGCTGGTGTTCCCATGCCTCTGGGAGCTGTAGGAAGGTTAAAGCAGCTCCGATACTCCACAGGGCCGTGCAAAGAAAACTACAAATATGACGGCTGTGCACCCAGAGTGCATGCGCAACAGCCTGGAAAGGGAATTTAAAGGAACCACTGCTCCGTTCTGATTTCGGCCATGCGGTCAACGAAAAACCTCTGTGTCCCTGGCTTCAGAGGCAGGAAAGAAGCAGGGGAACATTAGTATGTTAGACCGGAAGGTTTCTGGTTGCTGCAGGGGGAGTGTGGCAGCCCTATTAAGGGTGAACCATTTAAACTAAAGGGCTATGCTGGTCAGAGTAATCCCAGCACAAGGTGTCAGCCTCCATAAAAAAATATAAACTGGGGCTGCTGGGAAAATACCCAGAGGCAGCCTGGAAGTCACATGGGGTGCTGCAGTCAGTGAGAGGGAGGCTGTGCAAGGGAAATAAAAGGCAGGTTCTGGCATGAAAGGAGTGAGAGTTTGGAGTGGGGTAGTCCAGAGGAGCATCAGGGTGGCATGGGGAGAGAGACTGCCAAAGAAAATCAAGTCTGCCTGGCTGTGGGCTTCTTGGCTACTCACACAATAAGTTGAGTGCAGGAGGGGAAACAGCAGCTCTGTGGGACTGCATGCAGATGGGTTTCATTGTAAGTTCAGGCAGCTGGACTGACTGGACTGAAAAGTACAGTGGGTTGCTGAGTTTGAGTGAGCCACAGGCCCCATGGAATGAACTGAGCAGGCACAGGGAAGTTCAGCCAGGGGAGAGACCTGGAAGTCGGGCTGTCCTGCTCATGCCCTGTGGGAGGGGTAAACCTTGCAGGGGCAGCTCACTTATTTCCCGGGGGGGGGGGTGGTAACCTGTCCTTTGTCCATAGGAGTCCTTGCCACTACCCGGGATGGAGGCACCACACCACAATTGCCACCACTGCCAGAACTCAGGCCGGGCCCCTTGGAGGTGTATGCAGATTACCCTGAATGCCCTGGGACAGCCCAGGTGAGTTTAGGGGTTGTTACACATTGAAACACACTTTACTTTTCTTGTCAGAATACAAAATGTTCTTTGGGGACAGCTGGTGTCCTTTATTTGCAAACATGCATTAATTTCTTGTCAGAGCTGCAACACTTTAGGGACAGATTATGTCCTTTACTTGAAAATACACATTCTGTGACATGTACAAATGATGTAGTATGTGAGCTATTTCCCTTCTCCTAGTCAGAGAGGTAGTGTCCCATTTTTCAGTCAGGGTGATCCGCTCCTTTCCCTATAGAAGCTATGCCAGGGACTGTTATGTTTCACAGTCAGACAAAATGGAGTTTAGTCCCTCCATACCCTCACAAACATTCTCCCTGGGGCTATCTTGGAGGAGCATGTCGGGATCCCTCTGTTTCTCCTCATAGGGCTTTTAGTGCAACCTCTGCACCATTTTAGTTACCCTCCTCTAGACTGCCTCCACCCTGCCTATGTCCTTTCTGACACGTAGACTCCAGAACTGGACACAATACTCTAGGTGGGTCTCACCAGGAAGCAAGACAGTGGAAGCCCCACCTCCCTCCACCTGATGCATCCCACTGGCCCTTCCCACTGCTGTATCATACTGCGCTACCACTTTGAAGTCATCAGATATGATAACCCCAAGGTCTCTTTCCTGCTTAGTGACTGTCAGTACCTCCTCCCCCACCATACACTCAGCACCTGGATTCCTATGCCCTAAGTGTATGATTTTGCACTTTTTGGCACTGAACCCCAACCATCATGCTATTGACCACCACTCCTTGAGTTTCCCAAGATATCTACGCATTTTCTCCACTCCCTCCTGAGTGTCCACTGTATTACAGATGTTGGTGTAATCTGCGAAAAGGCATACCTTCCCTTCCAATTCTTCTGCAATGTCCCTTATGAAGACATTGAAGAGGACTGGTCCCAGCACTGAGCTCTGCGGCACCTCACTGGTCACTCTTCCATCATTACAGCGAGTGTTGTTGACCACCACCCTCTGTCTCCTATCCGTTAATCAGTTTCTAACCCAATTCACAAATTTGAATCCCACCCCTAGGCTGCTCAATTTGTTTATCAGTCTCCTGCGCAGCACAGTGTTGAAGACCTTGCTAAAGTTCAGATAGGTGATGTACACTGTCCTCCCTTGATCTATTTCCCTGGTCAGCCAGTCAAAGCAATCAAGCAGATTCACCTGGCATGACCTCCTACCCCCCCGCCCCCCGCCCCATAAATCCATGCAGTCATTGGTCTTGTAGCCCTTTGGATTCAAGATACTCCACCAACCTTTCCTTTAACGGGGTTTCCATTAATTTCCCACCACTGAGGTGAGACTGACGGGGCTATAGTTGCTAGCCTCCTCCCTGCTGCCACTGTTATGTAGCGGGACCATGTCTGCTCTCCTCCAGTCCTCCAGAATCACACCTGTTTCCAGAGAGCTGTTGAATAAGGCTATCAATGGAGCACCTGTCACCTTCCTGAGTTCCTTTAGTACCCTTGGGTGTATCCTGTCCAGTCATATAGCCTTCTGCACTTTCAGAGCTGCAAGTCCCTTCAGGACTCTTTCCTCTGAAAATGGACTTATGTTCACCCCACTTTTGTTACTGCTGCTCCCTGGTGGCCCATCCCCCCATCCCTCCACTATGAGATTAAACAGAAGTACCTGTTCAGGATGTCTGCTTTTTCTTGGTTTTCTTCTGTGTAGTCCTCCACCCCACCCCCAGCCACCACCCTCCTTATCCTAAATATCCTTCCCCTTGCCTTCCTCTTCTGACTTACACACCTGAAGAAAATCATTCTGCTTGTTGTGGGTAAATGGAGGACGGTGAGTTTTGCTGTTGATTTGGGATCAGTTTAAGTCTTCATTTAGCTCTGTAACTGATTTTTTGTGAGTTTGCTGTGGGTTTGGGATTAGCTTAAATCTTCATTTAGCTCTGTAACTGATTTTTTGTGAGTTTGCTGTAGGCTTGGGAGAAGCTTAAAACTTTCTTTAAACCCTGTAACTGATTTTCAGGACTGTTGCTGGCTGGAGTAAAAGCACTCCATGCCACCCACCCACTCTAGACCCCCTCCAGCAGCCTTTCTTAAATACTGGAAAGCCACTGAGGATTGGGCTTGAAGGCTGTGAGGGAGGAGTTTGGGGAGCTGTAAACTACCCATATGAACTAACTCCTAAAGCTAACAGCCAGGTGGTAAAAAGTTCTGTCACTCAAGCCAGGGGTGTAGCCAGGGATTTCAGATCTGCACACCAATTGGACTCACTGCTACCCTTCCCCCACCCAGGTGTAGCCAGACAATACACAAATGTACACCAGGACCGTGTTTGTTGCCTCATTTGGCACAATAAATACAACTTTTGTATCTCATGACAATGGTTATTGCCATGCATGGGTAAACACAAATGCCATTCATTGCTCCCCAAGACACCCACATACCAGCCCAGACCCTGTAAAATTCTATTGTCCTTGGGATGCAAAGACAGTATTAGTGACTTCTAGTTTTGACTCCTATGAATAAAATTACAGAAAGGTTCAGCATTTTCTTTGTTAGTTTTCACGGAAAAAGGAAGCAGTTCAGAGCCTATTTGCTACCCCCTTAAATAAAATTGCACACCATGGAGTACTTGGAGTATGCCTGGCTACACCTATGACTCAAGCTTTTACTAGTTGGATTTTAAGATTAAATTTATTTTTTTTAATGTAATGTGCAGGTAGGACTGGCAGAGGTTTAGGGAAGAGAGGTCAGTATGCACATTGATGCTCTGAATAGCACTGAAGAGTCAAAGGAAGGGACGGTACATTTTGTGGCTGAGTATAGTGAAAACGATAGGGGGCGTGGCACTGGAGGGGAGATGCAGACACCAGGGGGACATAGGAGGAGGAGGGGTTGCGGACGGCAGGATGGAGGTGGTGAGGTCAAGAAGGAAGGGGGGGCAGGCTCCAGGGGAGCGGGGGCAGAAGTGGAGACAGGAGGGACAGGCTAGTAATCTGCAACGGATGTGGGTCTGCAGTCTGGATGGGCACAGTATGGAGGCTACGGGAGTGTCCCATATGTTGAAGGATAAGAGACCTACAGCCAGAGATCCAGTGGATGGAGGTTGAGAAATGTGGTCAGAGAGGGTGGGGTAGGTAGGCACAAGGGAAGGGAGAGGATGCCAAGAGGAAATATAGAGCAGGTCGAGGACACAGCAGGGTTGGGGGTGGGGTTGGGGACTGGGGTCATGCAACAGGTACGAGGTACTGGCAACTGAAGCAGAAGGGGGAGTGAGATGCTTGGGAGAGGGGAACAGGGGGGCACAGGGGCCAGCGCTACAGAGGAGAACATTGGTATATTGAGGAGAGGGGGCAATGGCAGCAGGGGGCACCTAGGAAGGGGACATGGTGCATAGAGGGATGGGAAAGACCATAGTGGGAGAACGGATGCTTAGGAAAGAGGGCACAAATGTGGACAGGAGGCTGGACAAGGGAGGAGGAGGAGAAGGAGTAAGAAGAACAGCTCCAGAAATTAAGGGACAGGGAAGGAACAAAGGCCATGGGGGGAGGGGAGGAGGGTGCAGCCAGAAGGGGAGTGTGGAAGGGGGAGAGTTACACTGACGGGAGGGTCTATCCTGAAAGGGATCAGGTGGGGGAGGGGTGAAAGACACAGTCAGATTTGAGTGGAACCTGTACCGGGCCTGACAGCAGATAGGGCAGGGCAGGCTCTGAGGAAGTGTGTTAGGGGAGGACGGCAGGAACCTCATGTGGTGGTACATGTGGGCACAAATGACCTGGGGAGCTGCACGGTGGAGTTGGTACAGGAGAGGTTTGAGGAACTGCGGAAGCTATGCTTGGAAATAGGGAGGTCCATGGCATCTTCAGAGGTGCTACTGGTCTCAAGGGTGCGCAGGGCAAGAAAGGAAAGGATAGTGGAGTTCAAATCCTGGCTGAGAGACTGGTGTGAAGCACAAGGGTATGGGTTGGTAGGAGGATGGGGAGATACATGGACTAACAGAGAACTGTACGCAAGGGATGGTTTACACCTGAATGGGGCAGGTAAGGGGGTGTTAAAGAGCAAATTAGAGGATTGTATTATTTCAAGAGGGTATTTAAACTAGGTAGTGGGGAGGTGAGTGCACAGCTAGCATGCAGAGTCACCAGGTTGGAGTGCAAAACGCACTGTACCCCCTTGATAACATTGAGGGTAAGGGCAGGGGACCACTGTGAGGAGGGAGACAGACTAAGGAGCCGAGGGGGGGGGGAGACGGATGGGAACAGGTGGAAGGTGGTCTCCCTAAATGCAAGGAGCCTGGGCAATAAAACAGCGGTGCTTCAGGCACTCCTTGCAGAGGGGAGTGTGGACGTCACTGCAGTGACTGAGACTTGAGCCACCCAGTACCATGATTGGGATCTGGCAATTCCGGGGTACAAAATTTTCAGGAAAGACCGGGGGGTTGGGAGAGGGGATGGGGTAGCACTCTATGTGAGGGAAGGGATCAGATGTACGAGGGACGGGGGGGGGAGGGAGGACAGAGACACTATGGATGCAGCTTCTGGACTCCAAGGGTAGACCACCAGCCCAATCTGTGGAACTGGACATGGAGTTAGTGGAGCAAATAAAGAGGGTGTGTAGAAAGGGGATTATAGTGATTGTGGGGGATTTCAATCTGCTGGGGGTAGATTGGAGCACCCTTGCCACCTCCAGTGCTGGGGAGCAGGTGGTCCTGGACATGATCCAGGATGGTCTCCTGACACAGCCTGTCAGTGGGCCAACACGACTAGGTAACACACTGGACTTGGTGCTGTCAAATGGGAAGCAGTGAGGAAAATAAGGGTGGAAGACCCACTAGTTGGTAGTGACCACCAAACAGTGGGGTTCACTCTCAAGTTGGGCAGGGAGTCTGGAGGCACAGTAACAAAGGTGGTGGATTTTAGGAGGGTGGACTTTGGGAGGATGAGAGAAATACTGCAAGGGAAACTTCAGGGTGTTAGGCCAGAGATGGATGCATAGCAAAAGTGGGAAATTATTAAAACTGGGCTAACAGAGGCTACAAAAGCTTGCACCAGGACTAACAGCAAGAAGTGCAGAGCCAGGAAACCATGCTGGATGAACAGAGAAGTGTTAGAGCGGGTGAGGGCGAAGAGAGCTGCATACCAGAAGTTCAGGAGAACGAGGAAGGAAAAGGACAGGGAGGCTTATGTGAGTTGGTCCAAGGAGGTAAACAAGCGAGTGAGAGTAGCCAAGGCCTCCGGGGAGCTAAGGTTAGTGCAGGACATCAAGGGAGGGGAGAAGGCCTTTTTTAGATATGTCAGGGGAAAGAGGAAGTGCAGAGACCATATAGTGAAGATAAAGTTGGGACAGGAGTGGGTGGAAAAGGGAAAGGAACAAGTGGAAGTACTAAATGAATACTTTTGCTTCATTTTCACAAAGGAGAAGGATGGTCCACTACCACCATGGACTGGAAGGGTTGGGGTGGGAGGGGAGGAGATGACAGAATGATCAAGCGGAGTATATTACTAGAGGGTCTGAGGGCATTAAGGGTGGACAAGGCACCAGGTCCTGAAGGCAACCACCCCAGGGTACTGATGGAGATGACGGAGGTGTTGGCTGAGCCACTGGCTGAATGTTCAGCACCTCCCTGGACATGGAATGGGTGCCTTAGGACTGGAGGGTGGCATATGTGGTGCCCATACACAAGAGTGGCCCTAGGGACGAGCCAGGAAATTATCAGCCTGTCAGTCTCACTTATATACTAACATACTAAAATGCCAGCAGAATAGGCCTAACGGTCTTTCGTGCCTGCTCGTTTGGTCAGCCCCCACCCTGGGTGCTGACCTTGCTGTCCCCCTCGCCTTCTCTGGCTTCTCCCTTCCCAGTTCCGGATATTCTTTCTGCATTGGATTTTGCTTCCAGAACCTTTCCCTGTACCTGTCCCACCCCTCTTGAACCCTCCACTGTCTCTGCCTCCACTGAGTCCCCTAGGCAGTGCATTCCATGGCTCCACCACCCTCTCAGTGAAGTAGCACCTCCTTTCTCCCTAGATCTTCCCCTCCAGCTTCCACCCATGCCCTCTAGTGGCCCCTCCTCCTTCCTTTGAAGCACCCTGTCTGTTCCTCCCTATTTACCCTCTTCGTGTACCTGAAGACCTCTATCATGTCCCCCAGTCCCTTCTCTCTTCCAATGTGTACATATTTGGCTCTTGAGCCTCTCCTCATAGGTCCTGTCCCCCAAGCCCCAAATCATTTTGGTTGCCCTCCTCTGGACCCTCTCCAGGAGGTTAATGTCCCTCTTTAAGTGTGGCCTCCAAAACTGCACACAGTACTCAAGGTGCTGCCTCACCAAGCAGTTATACAGAGGAGTATCACTTCCCTCCTTCTGGGTGATCCCCTAGCGATGCATCCCAGCATCCTGTTGGCCTTGGCTGCTGCCCTCCTACAAGTCTCAGAGTTGTTCATCTTGACATCCACCATCACCCCAGGTCCCTCACAGCCATCGAGACTTGTAGCATTCCCCCCAGGTTGTACACTTGGCGGGTTTCTGAGCCCCAGGTGGAGTACCTTGCATTTCCCTGCATTGAACCTCAGCTTCCACTTTCTAGACCATCTTTCCAGAGCCTCAGGTCCCCTGTAGGCCACCCTCCCCTCCCCATCCACCACCGCCACCAGTTTCAGTCATCCGCAAAGAGACTCATCTCACTCCTGATTCCTGTCCTTATGTCAGAGACATAGGCGTTGAACAGAAGGGGCCCAAGGACTGATCCCTGTGGGACCCCACTAATGACCCTCCTTGGGGATGAGACTATCCCGCCAACTACGACCCTCTGGGTCCGGTCCTGGAGCCAATTGCCTATCCATCTGATCATCTGGTTCCCCACCCCCATTTCTCCCAGCTTATCCAACAGGCTCACGTGAGGAACAGAGTCAAATGCCTTGCTGAAGTCTAGAAAGAGGACGTCCACTGGTCTACCCAGGTCCAAGGCACTAGTCACCCAGTCATAGAACTCCACCAGGTTTGTCTGACATGATTTCCCAGGATGAATCCATGCTGTCCATCGTCCAGGCACCCTGACTTATCCAGGTCCCCTAGCCTCTCCTTGACAATGCCCTCCATCACCTTGCCCACCACCGATGTCAGACTGACAGGCCTGTAGTTCCCTGCCACCTCCCTGATCCCCTTGTAGATAGAGCACTATATGCACCACCTTCCAGTCCTGGGGCACCCACCTGTCCTCAGAGAGATGGTGAAAAGCTCCGCAGGGGTTTCGCCAGGACATCCGCAGTTCCTTCAGCACTCTGGGATGTAATTTATCCGGCCCGGTGCTTTCTCCATCTTAAGGGACCTGAGGGCTTCCTCACTCTCTGCTGTGATTTCCCTTCGGTACCTCTTCTCCTGCTTAGCCCTCCCCACCTGCCAGTGATGCCTCCCCTTCCCCAGACCCACTGATCGGTGGGGTCCCCCCTCCTCAGTATCTCTGTTCTCCATGTATGATGCAGCACCCCATTTTCCTTGGTGAAAACTGAGGTGAAGTACTCATTTAGTACCTCAGCCTGCTCCCCGGGTCTTGTGCCCATCTTCCCCTGATTTAATCCTGCTAATCTGCCCTTCACCCTTCGTTTTCCCCGATGTATCTAAAGAACCCCTGTTCTCTCCTAATTTCCCTGGCCAGGTTCTGCTCCTTCCTTGCCTTAGCTGCCCTCACCACCCTAGTGGCCCTTCTAGCCATCAGCCCATACTCCCCTCGAGCCCTTTCACCCTTGAGCACTTGAATTGCTTATAGGCTGCCCTTCTTCCTGCACCACCTCCTGGACCTCCTGTCCACCAGCAGGTTTTTGGGCCCTACCGCTTTTCGTCTTACTCTTGCACAGGTGCTGGTAGCATCCTGCACCCCTCTCCTGATGATTTCCCACCTACTATCAGCTGCCCATGTCTGATGCAATCCCATCCAGATGCTCCTTAAGGATCCTTCCCATTTCTTGAAATCCGCCCTGAAGTCGGTTACTCTGCCTTGTGCAGCTTCTCCTCCTAGGTCCAGGCAGAACCAGACCGCGGCATGGTCACTCCCCGCCCAATGGGTCCCCACCTCCAGGCCCCCAATCTGGTCACCGTCTGCCAGGACCACATCCAGTACCCGCGCTTTCCGGTTGGTTCCCTCACCTGCTGAGTTAGGAACGCGCTTGAAAGACATCCAACAACCTCTGTTCCTGGTCACAGAAGATGTCATAGTCTCCCAGTCTGTTCTCTGCATGTTTAGGTCTCCAACACCACCACTGTTCCTCTGCCTAGTCTGCAGTGTCTCCCAACATCTGCCACCAGACTGTCCTCCAGCTCCTCCGCCAGGGCAGGGGGTCTGTACACCACCCTATTTTACTCTCTTGCCCCTTGTTATCAGAGACCCAAACGCTTCCACAGTTCCCTCCGCCTCTCTACTCCCCTATGCCAATGCAGTTTTGACTATCATGCTACCCTCCTCCCTTCCCTCCCCTGTCCTCCTGAACATAGTGTAACCTCCAGGTTCAGGTCCCAGTCATGTCCTGTAGTGGCCCAAGTCTCAGTGACCGCTGCCACATCCACTGCTCCCTCAGTTAGCATTGCCTGGAGCTCAGGCATTTTATTGCCCAAGCTCCTGGCTTTAGCAGACTACCTTCCACCCTTTCCCTATAGTTCCATTTCCCTGCTCGTGTTCCCATGGGGATTCTGTTTTCCCTGGTCTGCACTTTGCCAGTCGGCTTTTCCTGCAATCCTCCTGGTCCCCAGGGGGTGGAGACAGAGTCCCTCCTTTATCGCACCCCTTGACAGCCTTTTCTCCCATCCTGCCTCTTCACAAGTTTAAACCTCACTTTCACCAATGAACCCTCTATTTTCAACTTAAGGATTCCCTCCTCTAAATTGAGATGGAGTCTATCTCTAGCATACAGCTCCTTATCCTCCCAGGTCTCCCCAATCCCCATCAACCCATACCCTCTGGCCTCACACCACCCCTGAGCCACTGGTTTATCTCCCTAATCTTCCATTTGTGTTCCCCACTAGCCCTTGGCACTGGCAGGATTTCTGAGAGAAACTGTGCATCCTATGTCATGACAGACCCTGGCGAGCTCCCTGAATCTTGCCTGTATCTCTAGCTCGTTATTTCCCTCAATGTCATTTGTACCCAGGTGGACCAGTATGTCTGGGAACCCCCACAATCCTTTGCCAGCTGATATACCTGTGCTTAGCCCTGTGCACCTAGTCCAGGGAAGCATCTTGTTCTAACTGGCCAGGATTCTCCTCCTCATCCTATTGATACCCTGATCATAGAATCCCAACAGGAGCACTTCTGACCACTCCTTTCTCCATTCCCCCCTCCATGTCTCTCATCCTTTCTACCGGCCCTCCACCCAGCCGGCTCCTGTTCCTCCCTATCTGGGTGCCACATGCCACCCCTCCTTATTTACCATGAGCACCCTCCCCTAATCCTATGCCTATCCTCCTGAGTATCCTTCTGTACCTTGCTAATTCCCTCACTGCTCGCAGCTGGTCCTTCTCCCCATCTGCTAAACTAGCCTGGCTCATCCTCCTTTCCTTCCTGTCTCCATTTAGTTCCTCCTTGCTCGTCGTGCTCCTGGCTTAAACCCTCAGCCCTTTATTGAATCCTTCTTGTACTCTGGTCCTCTCCTTTACCTTTCCTCCCAACTGGTCCTTCTACTTGTGCTTTCCTCCCCTTCCCCTGCCTCCTGCTCTGATTCACTGCTCCCCATTTTCCTGCATTTCAGGTCCCCGTTCTTCCTGCTATGTGGCCCCTGCCCCCCCCCACTCCCTTTCTGTCTCTAACCACCCCTGTCGTGGCTACATCACCCCCTCATCCTCGAGCAGAAGAGGATGAAGCGGTTATTGAGTGTAGGTCTGATCCAACTCCCGCCTTGCTTCCTTCTGTCCAGCCCTGGCCATCTGCCTACTTCCCTGAGAATGTTGTCCCTCCGTCCCTCCTTTGTGAGGGTCCCAGTTACCTGCCTGCTTCCTTGTAGTGTCCTTTGGACCCTCTGCCGTGTCCCTATGTGACCCTGATTATTCTCCTGCACCTTTCCCTATGCCCCCACCCCCAGTGCTTGGTGCAACCCCGTGAGATTCCCAGCCCCTTCCCCAACCATACCACACCCCTTCCCCAGCCTTCTCCTAATCCCTGCAACCTCCTCCCTAAGCTGTGCTAGCTGGCAGCACACTGGGCAAACACTGAACTTCCAAGCCCAGTCCAGTATCATGGCTGCTCCACACCCTGTGCACCCACCACCCTCCCAAGATGCGCCCTAATGACGTGTGGTTCCATCCCCTTCCAAATAGGTTTCCTTGGGTGAGCCACCAGGTTCCCCCAGTCAAGATACACCCTACCTGCCTAATCAGGTCACCCACTAATCTTAGAGACAGTCCACTGTACACCAGTAACCCTGTTACTAGGTGCAGTACAACACATTAAACTTATAAGGGAAATGAACAACTCCTAAGCTCTCTCTCCCAGGCTTTAAATCCAACCCCAGTGGCTAGAACTACATGAGCTGCACCTGCAGCCTTTTCCTCCAGTTGCAGGGCAGGTGTTCCCCTATAAATTAGCAGAATTCTGGGGAGGGAGGGGGTGGGGAGGCGGTCTTGGGCAGACACCTGACCGGAGAGAGTATATCAGCCCTGTGTCTCCCTCCAAGCCCAGCAGCCAAAGAACCAGGCCCAAACAAATTTCACCAAATAGGTTTTAAATCAGAAGAAATAGGCCTCTACCAGCGCAGCCTGTTACACAGTGAAACATCCACAAAATGAGCCCACTTACAGCCACCAAATCAGTTTTCAAACTTCCAGCAGCCCCCAAAACAATACCCTGCTAGCCCCTTAGAAGTAAGAAAGAAAAGAACTAACCTTCTACCAAGTAAAATCCACAAGAACCCTGTGAAAACAACAAGCAGCAGCTACTGTCCTGGAACACAACTGATCCTGTCCTCTTCCAGTTCTTTCTGAGAAGACAAAGCAGCTAACACCTCAAACCTGATTCAGCTCTGCCTCCAGTCAATTGGCTGAGTGAGACCTGGCCAGACCATTAACACCCTTCCCCACTATGCACTAACCTTTGCAGCTAGTGGAGTCAGCAAAAGGAATCAAAATTCAACTCAAAGCCCAAAATATGTTTGCTGCCAAAGGAACAGGTCTCCAATTAATCAGCTTCACTAACAACACATCAAAATAGGCTTGAAATTAACACAAGGTCTCCAATTCAAATAACCATCTCCAAGCAAATCCCACCAAATAGGTTTTAAATCAGAAGAAATAGGCCTCTACCAGCGCAGCCTGTTACACAGTGAAACATCCACAAAATGAGCCCACTTACAGCCACCAAATCAGTTTTCAAACTTCTAGCAGCCCCCAAAACAATACCCTGCTAGCCCCTTAGAAGTAAGAAAGAAAAGAACTAACCTTCTACCAAGTAAAATCCACAAGAACCCTGTGAAAACAACAAGCAGCAGCTACTGTCCTGGAACACAACTGATCCTGTCCCCTTCCAGTTCTTTCATATAGTGGGTAAACTTATGGAGATGATACTGAAGGAGAGGCTGGTGTTGTTCCTTGAGGGTAATGACCTCCAGGATGGGCGGCAGCACTGGTTCATCTCAGGGAGGTCTTGTCAGACCAATCTAATAGAATATTACGACCGGGTAACAAGATAGCTGGATATGGGTCATGCTGTAGATGTCCTGTACTTGAACTTCAGCAAGGCCTTCAATTCAGTGCCTCATGTGAGGCTGGGGGGAAGCTGACTGCTGCAGGAGTGGGGACGAAGCTGGATAAGGAACTGGCTGCAGGGAAGGCTACAATGGGTGGTAGTGGGGGGGAGCTCTCGACACCTAGACCAGTGACAAGCGGTGTGCTGCAGGGCTCGGTGCTGGGCCCAGTGCTATTTGGGCTCTTTATCTCAGATATTGCACATGGAGTTGGGAGCAGGGTTAGTCTCTTCACAGATGATACCAAAATGGGGACAGTGGTGGACGAAGAGGATGGATGGAAACAACTACAAGGGGACCTAACCAAACTGGAGGCATGGTCAGAGAAGTGGCAACTGGGATTCAATGTGAAAAAGTGCAAGGTTTTGCATTTCGGGGTAAAGAACCCAAGGAGGGACTATTGGTTGGGAAGGGTGAGGCTTGGGATCACTGAGGAAGAGAAGGACCTAGGGGTGTTGGTAACAGGGAGCATGAACAACTCTGCCCAATGCAGGAAAGCAGCAGCTAAGGTGAACAGGATGCTGGGCTGTATCACAAGGGTTTTTTTGTTCAGGCATAGGGAGGAGATCCTGCCCCTCTACAGATCTTTGGTCAGGCCGCACTTGGAGTTCTGTGTGCAGTACTGGCGGCCGTATCTGAAGAGGGATATTAATTTACTGGAAGGTGTGCAATGGAGGGCAACAAAAATGTTACAGGGGATAGAGGACAAGGCCTACGAGGACAGGCTGAATGAGCTGAATATGTACACGCTGGAGGAGAGGAGGGATAGGAGGGTATATGATTAGAATGTTCAAGTAATTGAGGGGGATAAACAAAGCTAGCGCTGAAGGAGTGCTTAAACTGAGGAAGGGTAGGGACACAAGGGGCATGGAGTAAGATTGGAGGGTGGAAGATTTAGGAGGGCAATGAGGAGGCACTACTTTACAGAGAGGGTGGTGTCTAAATGGAACACTCTACCAGAGGAGGTGGTATCATGTAAGACAGTAGGAAGTTTTAAGAGGGCGTGGGACAAAGCATGATGGAGGGTCTGAGTGGAGGGGGCTGAGGCTATCATGGGAATGACAGATAGGAAGGGGGATGGGGCAGCTGCAATCTAGGGGGCTAGCTGCACACTCGGGCAGACATTGATAGACCAGGTGGTCTGTTTCTGCTGGCAGATTCGTGTGTTCATAAAATCTTATCCCCTTTTGCCACCCCCTTGGCTATCCTTTCCTCTGTCTGCGCCTTTGTTCCCCTCACTGCCTTTCCTGCTTCTTTCTGTTTTACTTGGTACACCACCATCTTCCTCCATCTGCATTTCCTTGCATCTCCTGAATGCCACCCTTTCTTCCTTCACCACTTTGCCACTTCCCTACAGAACCATAACAGTCTCTTTTTTCTTCTGCTTTTACTCGCTTCCTTCATGCAGAGGCTGCGTTGTCTTAATTATGCCTGCCCTTATTTTCCCCTACTCTACCTCTACTCCTCCCTGGCAATCCCCCACTATGAGGTAGTTTCTGAGGTCGTCTCCCATTTCTTTAAAATCTTCCCTCCTAAAGTCCATTACCCTCATCCTTGTGTGGCTTACCTCTGTTCCCATCTTAATGTTAAACGACACTGTACAGTACATGATAACTGGTACCTAGGGGACTGCCCACTGTGACATTTGCAATGTTGTCCCTGTTTTAAAGCACCAGGTCCAGCACTGCTCCATTCCTGCTGGGTTCATTGACTAGCTGCCTGAGAAAGCCCCTGGTAGAAAGTCAAGGATAGCCCTGATCCTGACCATAGCTGCTGCTGGAAGTCTCCAATCCACTTCTGGCAGACTTGAGGCATCAACTAGCAGTACCTCCCCCTTACTTGCCATCCTGATTATGAATTCCCCAAGAGCCTTATCCAACTCCTCTCCCTGTTCTGGAGGTCTGTATACCACCCCTGTACAGATAGTGGCCCCAGTGCCTGTCTCCAGGATGACCCACAACACCTCCAGCTCTTCCTTTTCTTATGGATACCCCTGCACTGCCATATAGCCTTGATTCCCTCCCTTACATAACATACAACCCCTCCTCCTCTAATTCCCTTCCTTGTCTCTCCTGAACAGGGAATAGCCTGGTATGGCCATGTCCCAGTCGTGGCCATCTGTGCATCATGACTCCATTACGGCCACCAAATCCAGATCTAGCCTCTTCCATGATGTCATCCAGGTTCCGAATTTTATTTCTCTTACTCTCTGCACTGGTGCATATGGCTCTCCATACCTTATTCCCTCCCTGCCTGCTTCTCTTTCAGACAAAAGCTTGAAACAGATTGATACAGTTATACCATGTCAATGCATTTTCAATGTATCAGTACACAGAAATACACATCAGTATAACAGCATTCATTTTCAATATACAGTAGTATCCCAATATTGTAGGAGTGCATTTTTTGTATATTAGTGCATTAAAAGTGTATTGATGTAAAGTAATTGCATCAACCTGACTCCAAGCTTTCAACAACAAAAAAAAAAATAGTTTGTAGTCCTTAAGGTTCAAAAGTTAGCCCTTTTTAAAAATTCTACCTCTAAAAAAGGCTACCTTTTGAGCCATTGGGACCAGAAACATATTTTTTTTAAATTGACTGATTTTATTTATCAACATGGTTGGCCCGTGAGCAGGCTGACAGCTTTCAAGGGTGACCAGGGTACACAGTACAGACACTGACATAATACATAAAAGATAACGATTGTTTAACATAGGCAAAAACAAATCAAGAGAACAATAACTTAAAAAAGTCTCTCCTTAAAAACATAAACATTCTGAAATCCAAAACAGAATTTGGTAAAGAGCTGTTAAATCTGGGAACTTGTTAAAAAACAGTATTTTGAAATTGTCGTGAATGCATAAAAGGGATAGAAAAATTATTATGGGTTTGTGATCTGGTATGATTACCATTATAGTAAAGAGAAAAAAACTGCAAGTGTTAGGGGTAAGTCATTAAAACTTTTATGCAGAGAAATTGCCAACAGGTAAGGAATCATAAACTGTTTAGAGCAACTATTGTAAAGTACTGTACTGTACAGAAGACAGTGATGTGCTCATGGCTTAGCTTGAAGAGCAAAATGACATATCTCGTTAAACAGGGTCCTCACATCCAGACAGCCCAGGTTTGTGCCCCAAGTCCGGGACGTATGGTGCCGACCAGTGAAGTGGGGCTCTGGCATCTATTTGGATGCCTCCTGCCTCAGGGAGGAAGGGCACCTCCTGCTGCTGCACAACTGCCCCTGGTGGTCCATGGAAGGACATGTTATGTGGGAAGGAACAAATGGTCCCTCTGGCGTGGCCTTATGTCAGCATGCACCTGCTCACCTGGTGCGTGACACGGAGGCAACAAACACCCAGAGTGGAGCCCACAGAGGAAGTACAGAGGTAGGGAGGCATGGGGCTCACCTGCCCTTCAGACAGCCCTGATAGGTGCTCTGCCAGGTCACTTATCAGGACCACACCCTGGGGAGGGATAAGGGAGAGCTTAGTGGGAGGAAATATCCCAGCAGCTCCAGGCAGATGAAGCCACCTCACCCCACCCCCATGCCTCAGTAGGGACCTTTCAACTCCACTCGTGCCTCACGGCTCCTCCTCCTCCTGGGCCTTGACCATCAAGTGAAGTATCCTTCTCCCAGTCTGGGGAACCAGGAGGAGCTGGGGTTATGGTCAGGGTGTCCAGAGAGGATGTTGCACAGAGGCTGGTGCTAGGTTGGAATATCAGATGACTCCTACAGCAAGCAGAAGGGTTTGGGCAGGTTGAAGTAGGACCTGGCAGTTGATGAGGAGAAATGGGGGGGGGGGGCAAAAATAGGAAGTTAAAAAAAAAGGAACAGGGTCCTCATCCGTGGCAGTGCTCCTTCATTGGCAGAAATATATATTACAATGCTGTACTCTAGAACTGGTGAAAGAAACTGTGTGCCAAAAGAAACCTATATTTAGGAAGAAGACGATGATTAACACGGTACAAAGTACTCAAATGTTAATGCATTATTTTGGTTATATTTTCAGTGTGTAGCTTAAAAGAAAGAGCGTTGTCAAGACCAAGAGTGAAACATAGAAACATAGAAGTTGATGGCAGAAGGAGACCACTAGGTCCATCTAGTCTGCCCACTTGTTTAAAACCTATTTTGACACTCTAGTTGCCCTTTGTAGTCAGGGATCCCTTGTGTCTATCCCATGCATTCTTGAATCCCCCCACAGTGTTGACCCTCACAACCTCTTGAGGCAGGCTGTTCCAGGCGTCCACCACTCTTTCTGTGAAGAAAAACTTCCTGGTGTTGGTACAGAACCTCCCTCCTTGCAGATTGAGGTCACATCCCCTGGTCCTGGAGCCCTTCTTGAATGTTTAAATCTTATCTCGTCTCTGCTCCAGGGAGTACATATTCAGTTCCCTAAGTCTTTCCTCGTAGGACATGTACTGCAGACCCTGAATCGTTTTTGTCACCTTTCTCTGTACAGTTTCCACCCAGTCAATGTCCTTCCTGAGGTAAGGCCTCCAGAATTCAAGTTCAAGTTCAAGTTTATTACAGAAAGACTCCATTGAGCAAGCTCATTCACAAGGAGGTCCTGAAGCATGTGTGCAGACAAAGAGACATTACATGGACAAAAGACATCTTATACAAATAAATCACATTACAGTTAAAGTTCATGTGAACTATTGCTTAGAAATATACATCATAGTCAAATAAGTTCAGTTAAGGTTCATATGATACACAGTGTTCAAAACACAAGGTGGGGATTATATACATAAGCTGAGGTGAAGCATTAAATGTGGACAGTATAAGGAAAAACCAGGAGAAAGTAGTTAGAATAAAAGGAGGAGTTGACGATTAGTGGAGAGCAGAGAGGGGAGAGGGTTTGCAAGAGTGGGGGGGGCAAGATGTAGATGGGAAGGGCAGGGGTAGAGGAGGGTCATAAAAACAGCTAAGGGGAGCCTTAAGTATAGCCGCCACTGATATTTTGGGCTACTGGCTGCAATTTTCAAAGACACAAAGCACATTTTCTGGAGCTGGAAGGACACTACTTTCTTCAACTGCGAGCTGTGTGAGAAATTCTATATTGCACTTGATATCTGCAACAAACATGCACTTTTGCTTAATTCTGTGGGAGGTGAAACTAACCACCCTTGGTAATTGCTTTTTATTCACATTTATTTAGTGTTTAACCAAGAAGGGGCTTGTAAACTCTGTTTATCTTGTTAGTAACTTCAGAAGGATTTAAATACTGCATTTGGGTAGGTCCTTGAGGTAGCTAGATTGTCTACTAGGATTTGCTGACAGTTAAACTATTTTTAAATGAATTACAGTTGGCTGAGGAGTTGAAAAGAAACTTGCAAACTCTGCTTATCTTGGAAGTAACCTCATAAGTGTTTGAATACTGCATTCTGGTTGTCCCTTGGGGTAGCTGGATTGACTACTAGGATTTTGGGACAGAAACTATTTTTAAATAATTTACTGGTGCGTAGGAGTTTGTGATAGTTAAACTCTTTTAACAGAGTTACTGGGTTAAGGGTGGTCACAGAAAACCTGCAGTGTGAAACAGGAAAAGACAGTCTTTCAAGCAACAGAGGGTGGTGGATCTAGGTTTACGTTTGTTTGTTACAATTCTTAAGATTTTCAGTGCAGGAAGAGTTTAAAGCACAGCTGACTTATTTTGGACTGACAGCTCTCGGAGCACAAACCACCGAGCCTATTTTGGGGCTGGGAAGGTTTACCTGTGTCTGACTTGGATGTGTGGATTTTCTCTGTTTGATTAGCAGGGTATTTCTCTATCAAATTGTTGTGTAGGGCATGTTGCTGACAGGAAGGCACTCATTGCAGCAGTGGGTCAGAGCTTTCAGCTGATTGTTTCTGCGAGTGCACAGTTTAGGCCCAACCCTTCCCACCCCTCCCCACCCACCCCTGGAAATAGTTCCTTTATACCTGGGGTTCTGACATATTTCTCAAGAGTGCAAGGTGCATGTCACTGTCATATCCTCTCTAGCACACTGCACTGACAATATAAGCATACACATTGTATATTATAAATATATATTTCTATATTACAAACCAATCACACACACACAAAAATGTGGGAGTAGTGCAATGTAATGGCTGTGGGCAGCAGTCTTCTGGGAGTCTTTCTGGAGGCTGAGATGCTGCCCTATTTGCAGACAACTCTCTGCCCTGAGGGAGGAAGTTGCCCGTCTTCAGGCCACACTGGACAGTAGTATGGGGACCTTCCTCCAGGCCACACTGGACAGTAGGAAGGGAACCTCCCCCATCCAGGGAGCACCACAGCCACCACCACTATCTCAGAGGTTGTGAAGAAAACACAGCAGTTGGACCACAGTGGGCTCAGGAAGGGTGAGGATGGTGGAACGGAGGCACACCCAGTCAGTTGTTCTACTCCACAATCCATACACCATTCTGGGGGAGCATAGCTCCCCATGGATGCACCACAGAGGAGACTAAGGAGGCTGAGACAGCTGTCAAGGGAGGCCCACAGGAAGGAGGCAGAGGACACCACAAGGAAAAGAAGCAGCTCCTGGTGGGGACTCAATTATTAGGGATAGAACTGGGAGGAGCTGGGAAAACTGAAAAGGTGCCTGCCTGTGCCATGGCTTGGAGGACAGGAAGCGCATCCTCAGGATCACGACAAGCTGCAAGGGATTCTGAGCTGGGCGTAATTGTCCACTAGGGACAAATGACTTGGCTCATCATGAGGTTAGAGCAGTGCAGGAGGACATTGCAGAGTTGGGGAGGGGCTCAAGACAAGTAGCACACACAGTATCCTTCTCAGAGGTGCTGCCTGTCAAAGGCATGGGGGAGGCGAGGTAATTGGCACCATGCAGTTTAATGAATGGTTAAAAATGGTGCGGAGCACAGGGGTTTAGCTTCATTGAGGACTGGGTTCCACCTGGAGGGACACCAGCCTATACTGGCAGGATGGTCTGCATCTGTCCAGGAAGGGAACAAGTCTTTTGAGCAATCGGTTTAAATGCTTCATTGGCAAGCTTTTAAACTAGTCAAAGGGGAGGCACTGACAAGCAGCAGAAAAATCCCAGCCTCTCCCTACAAAACAGGGTACTAAATGAGAAAAAGACCAAGTTAGAACGGTCAGTGGGGGATGCTGCAACAGAAGGTAAAGCCATCAAAAAATGGAGAGCAATGAGTACCAATGCCCGTAGTCTAGGTAACAAGCTTCCTGAATTAGTGGCCTTGATGGAGGAGGATCATCTGGATATCGCGGCAGTCACAGAAACATGGTACACACAAAACCATGACTGGGACATAAACATACCAGGATACACTATCTACAGGAGGGACAGGGTGGGTAAAAGAGGAGGAGTAGTTCTTTACATAAGGGAAGGAATAAAAGCAACAGAACAAAAGGGTAAACAGGGAGGAGAAGAAGCACTGTGGGTAAATTTGGAGACAGGCAATGGCACCACAATCCGCACAGGGGTTGTATACAGACCCCCTTCTTGGGGGAGGAAATGGACAAGGAAATGATAGAAAGTATACTTAGAATGGCAGAAAAAGGGGAGATATTGCTGATGGGTGATCTGAATATGCCAGATGTTAACTGGAGTGCAGTTGCAGCTGCCACTTCGAAGAGTGCAGTTATTCTAGATGCCCTACAGGGGCATGCCTTAGACAACTAGTACTGGAGCCCACTCGAGAGGGAGCAATATTAGACTTGATACTCTCAAATGGAGATGTAGAGAGGATCACAGATGTAGAAGTGGGTAGTCATCTGGGATCTAGCGACCATCGAACAGTATGGTTCACAATAAACACAGCAATAGAGTCAAGCCATACAAAGACAAAAGTACTGGACTTTAGGACGGCTGACTTTTCAAAATGGGTGAGTGTCTAAGGAATGCACTAGCAAATGGGCAGGAAGGAGGGTTGGAAGAACAATGGGGAATAATAAAACTGCCATCACAGAGGTAACAAGCCTTTGTGTAAGCAAATAAACAAAACAAGGCGATGTAAGAAACCACTATGGTTCTCAAAGGAAGTGGCAGTGAAGGTTCAAGAGAAAAAGAAAGCATTCAGGAAGTACAAGGAATCTGAGAAGGAGCAGGACAGAGAACTGTATCAGTTAAGCAAAAGGAGGCTGGGAAGGCAGCCAGAACAGCAAAGGCCCAAACCGAGGAAAAGATAGCCAACTCAGTTAAGAAGGGGATAAAACCTTTTATAGGTACATCAGGGAGTGAAGGAAGACCAAGGGAGGGATAGTGAGGCTTAATAAAGGGGAGGAGGGTGGGCAGAGGAGACTGTGAAAAGGCAGAGATGCTAAACAAATATTTTGCTCAGTATTTACAAAGGAAGCGGAGGAGTACATAAAACAAACAGTAGTAACACTCTGGATACAGAAGTTGATACCAGCCCATTTACAGAAGAAAGGGTTCGAAGAACTCTTAAAACTGAAGGTGGACAAAGCAATGGGCCTGATGGGATTCATCCCAGAATTCTAAGAGAACTAAGGGTGGAACTAGTGACACCACTGACTACCCTTTTTAACAAATCATGGGAGGATGGGTGGAACTCGAGAACTGGAGGAGGGCAGATGTGATTCCCTTCACAAAAGTGGGAGCAAGGCAGAAGCAGGAAACTATAGACCTGTTAGTTTAACCTCAGTGATAGGGAAATGATGGAATCACTTCTAAAGGAAAGAACTGTAGAGTATCTAGTGGCCAGAGGGCACAGGACCCTAGGCACATGGATTACAGCGGGAAGGTCATGCCAGATGCAATCTGATAGATTTCTTTGACTGGGTGACCAAAGTAGTAGATCAGGGAGGGGCTGTGGACATGGCCTACCTAGACTTTAGCAAGGCATTTGACACAGTCCCACACAAAGATTAATATACAAGTTAGCCAGCCTGGGAGTGGGTCCCAGGATGACAGCCTGGGTAAAGAATTGGCTGGAATAGGACACAGAGGTAATAGTAGGTCCACTCAGAAGAAGGAGGTTACTAGTGGGGTACACATGAGTTCAGTGATAGGACCCGGTCTCTTCAATGTCTTTATAGGCTACATTGCAGAAGGACTGGAAGGAAAAGTATGTCTCTTTGCAGATGACACTAAGATCTGCAACAGAGTTGATGCACAGGATGGGGTGGAAAGGATGAGAAGGACTTGGCAAGGTTAGAGGAATGGTCAAATGTATGGCAGCTTAGATTCAATGCTAAGAAGTGCAGGTAATGCACCTGGGAAACAAAACCCAGGGAAGAGTACACAATGGGGTGAGATACTAACAACAACAAAATGGAAAGGGACCTGGGGGTAGTCATATCAGATGACCTAAAGGTGGGCAAGCAATGTGAGAGGGCAGCAAGGAGGGCTGGGGGGATACTGGGATGCATAGGGAGAGGCATCACCAGTATAAAACAGGAAGTTATTATCCCTCTGTACAGACAGCTGGTGAGACCCATCTGGAGTACTGTGTGCAGTTCTGGAGACCCAATCTCCACAAAGACATAGACAGGATGGAAGCTGTCCAGAGGAGGCAGCTAAAATGGTGCAGGGTCTGCACGGGAAGACATATGAAGAGAGACTTAAGGAGCTTAATATGTATAGCCCTCGAGGAAAGGAGGAGAGGGGGACATGATAGAAACTTTCAAGTACCTCAAGGGAATCAACAAAGTCCAAGAGGGTAGTATCTTTCAAAAAGAGGTGAGCAAGAACAAGAGGGCACAATTTGAAGATAGAGGGGTGGCTCAGAGGTCATTTATGAAGTATTTTTCACAGAGGGTTGTGGATGCATGGAGCGGCCTTCCGGAGGAAGAGTTGTGGAGTCAAAATCAGTGGTGGAATTCAAGCATGCATGGGATAGTCATAAGGCAATTCTGGGGGGTGGGGGTAGGAAGAAGTAGGCTGCTGGTTAACGAGGATCTGCAGCTTATCCAGTAGGTAGGGAAATGGGCAGACTGGGTGGGCCAAGCGGTCCTTATCTGCCGTCAAATTCTATGTTTCTATGTTTCTACAGTCAATGTTAAATGCTGGATGGAACCAGTATTAAAAGGAACTAACTCTACGTAGATGGAAGGGGGAAGAGGGAGCATAAGAGTAGTGAAGGAACTTAAAAACAGTTGCAGATATCTTTAATTTTAGATGCAGCTAACGCTTTACAGAAGTTAACAGAGACAATGCTAGATAGTTTCAGGGTGGATTGCTGTCAGTTCCAGATAGTAGGAAGAGCATAAGATATGGCACGTTTGCCAAAGGTGGTGTGAGTCCTAGGCACAGCGAGGAAGATAAAGTCGGTTTTCCTAAGTGAATATACACTCTGGAAGATGCAGATTAGAGATGTTAGGTACCTCGGGAGTTTGTTCAGAAGTAACTTAAGAGTCCATATACCAGCATGAAGCAGACATCTAGTAGTAAGTGATGTCCAACCAACAGCTGCATAGAGATTGCAATGATGGGTTCGGTATGGGGAGTTGGTAATGAACTGCAGAGCATGGTGATAGATGGCGTCCAATTTGCTTAGGCTTGAAAGTGCAGTGGAAGTGTAAATAAGGTCCACATAATCAATTAGGGGAAGGAATGAGGCCTGAACAAGCCTGGTTCGAGTCTCTAACGGGAAGAGAGACCTATTTCTGAAGAAGGACCCTAACTTGACTTTTAGCCTCATAGCTAGGTCCTCAATATGGTCATTGAAAGAGATCTTGTTATCTATCCAGATACCGACATATTTAAATTTGGAGACAACTTCTAAAGAATCACCTAGGGAGGTGACAACGAAATCTTTAAGTGAGTCGGGGAGGTGATAGAATAGGTGCTATGAGTGAAGATCATTGCCTTGGTTTTCTTGGCATTGAGGAGGAGCTTAGCATTGATAAGATTAAGTTCGAGCTGAGCAAAGTCAGCTTGTAGTACGTCCCTAACTTCCGACAAGGTTGAGCCCAAGGTGTATAGTACTGTATCATCTGCAAAGAAATGCAATTTGGAATTGGTTATGTGAGTATCCAGATCGTTGATGTACAGGGATAAGAGGATAGAGCCTAAAATGGAGCCGTGTGGGACTCCCCTGACAATTGGCAAGGAGGCTGAGAAAAGGCCATCAACTTTAACTTTCTGGGTCCTCCCTGATAGGTAACTGGTAAACCACTGAGCAGTGGACGAGGTGGCACCTAATTTAGTAAGGCTTGAAATAAGTAGATTGTAATCAACTGTATCGAACGCCTTGCTAAGGTCTAAGAAAACTGTGCCAGTAATCTTCTTGTCATCCACAGCTGAGACCCAGTCATTAGTAACTTTAGCCAGTGCTTTGGTTAAGCCAGAATCCGGACTGTGCTGGGTTTAGAAGAGAGAAGGTTTCAATATGGAATTTTTGTTGTGCATAAATCAATTTTTCAAAGACTTTAGAGAGAACAGGCAGGACTGAGATAGGCCTATAGTTATTTAGATCACATGGGTCCCCTGCTTTGAATAAGGGCAGAATGTGGGCGGATTTCCAACAAGACAGAACTGTGGCAGTGATGATGGAGAGATTGAAAATGTGACGAATACGGGCAGTGAGATGGGGTAGCCTAGTTTTAAGAAAAAAAGTTCAAGCCCATCATCCCCGGCGCTTTTCTTGGTGTCTAGGTTGAGGAGTGAATCTTCAACTTCTTTGTAATTAAGTGTATGCAGCTGGAAGGGGGGAGTTGAAGTATGGGAAGTGGGAATGGTACTGGCTTGAATATTCCCTTGGCCTGTGTAAGGAGAGTAGTCGAAGGCTAAACCAACAGTGATAAAATGTGTGTTAAGTTCTTTAAGAATTTGGCAATTACTTTCCATGACCCTGCCATTGGTGAGGATCTTAGCTGGGATAGAGGGAGCAGCAGGCCGACCTTCAATGGATTTAAGTGTCCTCCAGATTTTGTGAGATTTCCCATTTGCCTGTTCTAGGGTGGAAATGTAGAAGTTTGGTTTTATAGAACGAATGCGTTTTACACAAGCATTCCTGGCTGCTCTAAAGGCCTGCCAATCTGCAGGGCTCTTAGTACATGTGGCCTTGGAACTGGACTACGTATTCCAGGTGAGGCCTGACCAGTGAACTATACAGTGGTAGAGGCCCAGGTATCTGAAACCGGGCGCCAGAGCAATTGGATCATCATCTCAAGATGTGATTACAAAATCAGAGCAATCAGCAGATTTAGACCAGGAATTAGAAAACAGCATTGCCTTGTATTTGTGTATATTTGGAAGAAACTGATTTCTCAGTAGCCATTTCTGCAGAAGGGCAAAGTCCCCTTGTAAAATGTTATTTAACTCACTTAGATTCCTCTACCTTTTGAAGATAACTACATTCTCTGCATTTAAAAGCATTTTAATGGAAGGACATGCAATTGGCAGATTCTTAATAGATAAGCTAAAAGGAAAGTCCCACATATGGAACCCTACGCTACGCTGATATTAGTGTCTGACAATTTGTGTCATTATTGGAAACGTCAGTACACTGTGACCTCATGAAATGTTGGAGCCAAGTATATTAGTTACGCTATGACAAACACTTTCAATGTATCAATATACTGAAAATGCACTTTTACAATAGTGATATGTTAAAAATGAACATTACTATACTGATATGCAGTTTTGTGTATCGATACATTAAGAGAAAGTGTACTGACATGGTGTAACTACATTGACCATACTCTAAACTTTAATTTAACAAAAAAAGTTTCTAACCCAAACTGTTCAAAAGTTAGCCTTTTAAAAAATATATTTATGTAACCCCCGGACCCCTGCCTTTTTGCAAAACGACAGGTGGCATGCTGTTGAAGCTGACAGCAGTACCTGGTGGGGACTGGGTTCGGGGAGGACTAGGTTACTTGGCACAGGGGGCCTAGGTTTGGCTACTCTGCACAGGGGCACCCAAGCAAATCCAAACACAGGCAGCAATAACTGCAATGTCCAAAACCAGGAATGGGATTGTCCAGTGTGGCTTTTATTCACATCCAAACTGAACAAACAAAGCATAGACGGACCCCCATGGGGCTACATTCCTGGTAATGCAGATTAGAGACAACAGAACACTTCTTCACATTTCCAGCCCTCAGGCTCTGAACCCACCAGACACACAGCCCGGACTTGCACGCAGCTTTGGGTACACAGCCCGACTTGTACACTACTTGGGTTTTCCCGGCCCAGCTCCCCCACCGGCCACTTGATCCGCGGTCCATTATGGGAATGAAACAGTTTTCCTATTGGTGGCTCCCCAAACCACCTCAGAGCCTTCGACTCCTAGAAGGAATTTTCCTTCCAATCCCATGTCTGGGTACTTCCCTCGTCACTGGCCAAGTGCATGAGGCAAAGTAGAAATCCACAGAGCAAATCCGTAGAGGTGGACCTGGTTACTAAAGATGTGGGGTCTCCCACCTCCAGCTCCCACAATCCATACCTAGCCATTCCTCTGGAAACTAAACAACTCTTTTCTGAAAGCTTGGCAATGTAGATTACTGGGTAGACGTATATCATATCTCCTCTACATGTCTTGACTTCCCCTATGTGCTGGACTTGAACATACAGTACTTTTACTTTTGGCTAAGCCTATTACTCTAGGCCTTCCACTACTTCAGTAGTCCAATCCCCACTTTAACACAGTTTAGGGTGAAACATGGGCCCTTTAGAAAGAGCATAACTCACCTTCCGGTTGAAGGGTGCCCCACAGGCGAATCACGAAATCTTCTTGTTTCCCAGACTCTTGATCAAAATAAAGCAGCTTCTTCACTAGCAGTAGCCAGGGAGTTGCCCCTGGAAATGCAGGCAAAACCTTCCTGCCCCATCCCCTTGGGGATGGGGCACTGAGACGCGATTCAGCGGTCTCCACCACTTTAAAATAGCTCACTGTGTCTCTCTTTAGGTGGAAACACACACCTTTTCCCTAAATGTAGCCCTATTTCAGGGCTGAGGCTCCAAGAGCCTAGCACAGAGCTGCTGTGCTCCTCTCACAACAGGCTCCAAACTCCAACTGACTACAGACTACTGTTCAAACCTCCCAACATTCTACTCCAACTCCCTGCTGCAGATTCCATTGTGGCTCATGCAGCTGCGATAGTTCTATGGTGATGTCATCCCTCAGTCTCAACTGAGACTGAGAACAGAGTGAGACAGTGTGAAATCCATTTAACTGGAGTTTCACAAGCTGCCTTCCCTGCCTACCACTAGGTCTTACTGGGATTCTAGTAACCCCGGGTAACAAGGGGGTTACATTTAGAAAAAGCTAACTTTTGAACTGTTAGAGCTACAAATTTAATTTTTTTTAATGAAAGTTCAGAACCTACTTATCGCTACAGCCGTTTTTACGTTAAGCATATCTATACAGTGTATGGTAGAATGCTGTTGTGCATGGAAATTCATACCTGGAACCGTGTTGTTGTGCTGCAGTAGGACGTCAGGATGTTGTTGTGCTGCACTGGGGGCGTACTGCAGCAAAACAGAAAAGAATGCACCGCACAGCTCTCAAGCGCAAGCTGCGGCTACTGTTTCTTCCCCCACCTGCAACACTGAGCTCAAAAAGGACAACAGCTAGAAACGCAAGTACACCAAGTTTTTTTTTATGTTTGCATCCCAGTAATCTGATCACCCTGCTGACAGAAGTCACCACTGATGAGTCTGACAGTGGCACAAACTTTGACCCCAAACTGCTTGTTTTGAAATGTGTGGTCAGTAACTGAAATGCTACTGTGTGTTTCACTATGTTTCTGACAGTCTGAAATAAAGTAAATTGAGCATTTTAAGAAACAGACTTGTCCTCCAAGTGTGTATAGAGAGCCATACACTAGAAAAGATTGTGTATGGTTCTCCATACTCAAAAAGGCTCATCTGAATCTCAAGAGGTTGCCGTGGCAACCAGGGACCATTCAAGCTGTGCTCTCAAGGTCTCTGGCTGCCATGGCAACCTCTTGAGTCAGACACAGCGATGTTGTGAATGGAAAAACATACACAATCCTCTATATTCTGGAACTGAATTCACAGTAAAAAAAATTTTTACATTTTAAAAATTGTTAGATTTTTTGTTCATTGATTTATTTATGTATTGAAAATTGGTGACCAGGAAAGGCACACTGAGCCAAGGCTCATTTCCAGGTGCAAGCCAGGGCAGAGGGGTAAAGGAGCAAATGCAAACAGTGAAAAAGATGCAAACAATAGGTACAGTAGCATTGGTTTGGCAAAAATACAGTAAAAATGTATTGAACTGGAACTATGTACAGCACTAGCATTATATACAGTGGAATTTAGGCACTGGCAAAAGGAATAGCAATGTAGGAGATGGGGTACCACAGTACAATGTCTACAGTGATAAAGATGCAAACAACATATACAGTATAGATGAGCTGGCAATAAATACAGTAAATAAACTGAGTGGAAACTATGTACAACCATAGTGTTACATACAGTGGGATGCAGACTAAGTGGCAAGAAGAAGAATTAAATGTAGGATCATGGAAGGGTATTAAAATGTAATATGAGATGGTCGAGGACTCGGAATACAATAGACAGGGCCAGGACAGGCACAGAAGGGGGCAGAAGGAGTTTGAGTTTATGTTTGAGTGAGCGATAGGAGGACATATGAAAAGGGGGGAGAGGTTGTTCTAAATAGAGAAAAAGTTGGAGAAGGAGGAAGTGGATTGTCCAGCAGTTGATTTAGAAAAGGGAATGGAGAAGGATCAGGAGTCCCCACAGCAAAGTAAGTACAGAGGACTGAATATAGGGGAGGAGAGGAGAGGTAGTGTTGGGGTGAGGAGAACTACTATTTAGGAAAGAAGCACAGCAAACAAGGTGGTGGGAAGCAAGAGGAGGGAGACGTTTATGTAAAGGGAGAAGTGGTGGGTTTAGGAGGGGGCATTAGAGGCAAAGTGGCTGAAGGCATGAAAGACAATGTCCATTCTGGCAAGAGAGGAGGTAGGGTCAGTACCATGGATCAAATATGCATAGTCAAACACAAGTAGACCCATCTTGTTGATAATTTCACAGCAGACCTGGGGAGGTAAGCAATCCTTGCTGGAGATAGGCCACTGAGTCTGGTACAGAGTTTTCCATGAATAGCATCGATGTGGGTACAGAAGTCAAGCCTTCCATCCAACCATATACCAAGGTACTTGAAGTGGGGAACAACTTCAAGGGGTGGTGCCATCCAAGGTAGTGAAGTTTAGGGGGGAGGGGAGCCTAGCAAGCTTATGACTTGTGCCAAAGTTCAAGGAAACTGTCTTCTTTGTACAGTATTGACCCGAAATTGGTGAGTTTGGAACTAATGTTGGGTACTATTGCAGTCATGCTGTAGTGATGTTTTTAAGAGAGAAACTGAGGCACTAAAGATGAAACGTATGGTATCATCCACATGTATATGAATATGTAAGGTGATACATGGTGAAAGGAGGTCACGTAGGAAGACTGAGAACAGAATGGGACCTAGTAATGAGCTTTGTGAGACACAGACAGAATTGGTGGAGGGGACAAGGCATTGCCCTGGACCGACTGGAATCAGCCAAAGAGGTAGGATCTAAACCAGTTGATGGCTGAGACAGAGACCCACAACTATCCAGTAGGAGGGCGTGATCTAACATGTCAAAGACATTTGCTAGGTCAATACGTATGGCAGCAAGAAAATGCCCATGGTCTGTCCCCATAAAGGAAATTTCTAAGATTGTATACTGGGCTTCATAGCCCTTTACCCTAATTCCTCCATAGTCCCTTTGTGGCAAAATAATAGTTTTTCCTACTGTCCTATAAGGAAGGGAAAGGATTGTAACTCTAGCTGAACTGCTGAATAGCTAATGTCTTCCACTTCCTGGTCCGCTAACCATGCCCCTGCACTCAGACATTTTGTGACATTTTACCAGGGAGAGTGCAGGGGCGCACCCCACTGGAGCCTATGGGGGTGGCTTTCAAACTGTTATTGTTCATATTTAAGCTACCAGTGATGAAAATGAAAGCCACCACTCAACTAATAGGGCCCCTATTAGTTGAGCCGTGGCTTTCGTTTTTATCAATGGTAGCTTAAACATGAACAATAACATTTTGGAAACTGTCCCCAGGAGTCCAAGATGGTTGCTGTCTAGCAAACACACATCTGAGACTGCTGCTAGTCTGCTAGCCCAATATTACATCCTGAGTTTGCAGATTTAACTTCAGTCTGGTGAGTAAACGAGGCAGAGAGCCTGGAATTCCTAACAAGCAGCACAAGACCAAGCTGGATCTTCAATCTATTGTTAATTGTTGCACCGGGACATAGCAAATGCCCCCAAAGTCAGTATCAGCACAGGCTGTGGCAGCGACACAGACAAGCTTAGAAGGAACTGTCGGCAAAGCCAGAGAGGCAGGCAAAAGAAATAGTAGAGAGCCAATAGCAGAGCGTCTACAGGGAGAATTGCTGAGAGAAATGCAGAAGGGGTTCTCTACAGTTAATGAGAAACTTGTGCACATCCAAAGCATGATTGCACAGTGCACTGACAAAATCGTTGCTCTCAATCAAATGCAGCATGCAGAACACAGAGTCAGCTGCAACAGGGACAGCCTGGGCCCCTTGAAGTTCTTACCCTGCAGCACAAAGTACAGTTACGTAAGAACTTACCATAACAGTAGGTCTTCAAGAGGATCTCTTACAGTAAGCCACACCTAAGGAACTATAGCCGCCAGGCACTAGGACCGCACAAAAACTTTTCTAGCTAGCAGTCTACCAAGGGGCCGCCCACTCTGACATCATACACCAACATCAGCCTATTCAATAAGAGTGGGCAGCCCCCACACCCGCCTCAGTTCTCCTGTTGGAGACCGTAAGCCACTTAGAACCAGATGAGAGAACTGAGGAGGAAGCAAAAGTTCCCACCAAAAAAAAAGGATGGAAAAGAAGGAGGTACAGACACAGAAGGGGGAAGAAGGGAGGGATGGGATGGCCTGCTGCAAGAGATCTTCTTGAAGATCTACTGTTACAGTAAGTTCTTATATAACTGTACTATCTTACTTTGTGGGTATCCCTTGCAGCAGGCGACACCTATGGAACAAGTCCAAAGCAGTTCCATCATCAGACAGCACAGTCTGGGTGGAGAAAACCTCTAGCCTATGAAAGTAGGCCCTGGAGGACAGCTAGGTCAATGTTGATCCTGTGCCTAGAGGCAATATCCAGACTGTAGTGCTTGGTAAAGGTATGGACAGAACTCCAAGTAGCCGCAGCACAGATATCTGCAGCTGACACATTCCTGAAACAGGCAACAGAAGTGGCCATGCCTCTGGTGGAATAGCCATGAACAACACCAGAAAGATCCTTTCCATATTTCCTGTAGCAATAAGTGATACAGTTGACCAACTATCTGGACAAGCATTGTTTTGAAACAGGAGTGCCCTCTTTCCTAAGGGCAAAAGAAACAAATAGCTAAGAGGACTTCCTGCCGTCCTTTGTATGGTGTGTGTAGTAATGCAGAATTTTATGCACATTTAAAGTGTGGAGCAATGCTCCCCCTAGATTGGCATGCTCTAGGTAATAGACAGGAAGGTGGATGGATTGATTTGAAATAAACTCAAGACAACACCTTAGGAAGAAACTTAGGATTAGTACACAAAGACACCCTGTCTTTGTGGAAAATCAAAGAAGGCTGCTTGCATATGAACACCTGTAGCTCTGAAATTCTTTGAGCAGAAGTAATAGCAACTAAAAACAATGCTTTCCATGACAGAAAGTGTAGCTCGCATGTCGCAGCTGGTTCTAAAGGAGCCAAAGTAAATTTTTCCAACACAAACTTCAAGTTCCATGGCGGGACTGGACTGCGGATAGGAGGCTTCAGATGAAGAATGCCTCTCAGAAAAGTATGGGAACCTCCAGTTGTGCCACCGTATGGCCATTAACAGGCAAATGGAAGGCAGAGATGGCTGACATGTGCACCTTAAAGGAGAAGGCTACTGTATATTTCTGATTTGGATATGTCTGATGTATTTATTATACATTACATCAGTTACTGTACATATGTCAATAAGAGATCAGTCATTTCTGCTGTTGCAACACATATCTAGAGTTTGAGGCTCTGACACAATATAGTAAAATGTCAAGCAAGCCTCCATTTACATGCAAATGGGTCACTTGTAATACAGCCCCACCCATTCCCTGATGTCACTGCAGCAACAGTGCAGAAGAACACATAGGGGTATCAATGCTGTCTATCCTGATTTTAGTTTAAGTTTGCAATGGCTTAAGACAGTTCTGTCATGCAACTCACACAGGGAGTAGTACTTGTAGCCTTAATACTGCATGTGTAGAGCAAATAATACAACTAATTGTATTTCATTCACAGGAAACAGAATCTGTTCTATGTACTGCTCATTTCTCTCTGTGAGACAGTTGTAACATGTTGTAGAGTGCAGTAGAAAGAATGAGCCATCAGACAATCAGTCACTCTAGCAGTCAATGAGTCAATCAGCATTGCACCAGGTGAACACCCTTGAGAAGATTAATTTACAAGGTAGGCCTGAGCAGTTTCCTAAAGGATCACACAAGACTGAATTCCTCCTTTGCACAAATTATACACCCCACGCCTTCAGCAGCCTGAAAGTGGAGAGCTAGATCACTTACTTTATAAAGTATAATGTTTTACATTTCAAATGCTCCTTACATCTGGGTTTCTGACTGGAAATACCCAGACAGAATGCATATGACATGAGAGGAATGAGCTAAGCAAATACAGAGCACTACAAACACAGACTGATTAGTTTCTTTACCTACAACAGCTGAAGTGTAGCATCTGATTTGTGAGGGACATCCTACTTCAAATGCTGGCATTACGGGAGAGGGGCTGCCACAGCTTGTCTTCAGTACCTTCAAAGTGAAGTGCTGTAGTTCTCACATCACTGCTAATGATTTATAATGGGAATGGGGGCACTTTTAAAGTCATGGACCTGAGGGGCCATCACAGTTCCCAAGGAGGTTAGGGGAACTTGTTAAGGGTTAGAGAGTAAGGGACTTTAGTAGGATTTGAACCATAGTTTCCCAGTTCTTGTGCCTGTGCTTTAACCACTAGATTATCCTTCTTCCATATGCTGCAGCTGATGTTGTCCTGGTAACCTATTCCTTGTTATAGCTGAACTCTTTATTGCCTTACATCAGCCATCCAATCTCTGACTGCCTAGTTACAAGGGGAAAGGGGCATGTTTGCAAGATTGTGTCTCACTGCTGGTGTCAATCAAAACAGAGAATGCTAACACACACAGAACATAATACAACAGCTATATAATACCACTTAAGGCTCTTGTTGTACCCAGAGTCATTTATTGGGTAAACTGTTTTTGCTAACAGAAACATTAACACAACACGTACAGGCACTTCCTTATAGACATACTGTATATACATGTCAAATCAGTGCTGCATCACACTCATATGGTCCTAGTCCCTATTAGACCTGCACTTCAGGCTGTGCACACCACTTAAAGGGTTCCTCCATTATTCAAGTGGGGAACCAAACATTGCGGGTTCTGTTTACTGGTGGAAAAGCATTTAGTGCAGCACCATTATCTATTGCTCTGATGACATCATCCTCCAGCAGCATTGATGGTAAAATGGAGGACAAACACATTGATAACTTCTGGGGGCTGTATATTTTAATTTATAATCTAGACTGGGAAAACAATAGGATTGATGGCAATTGGAGGAGGCACACAACAGTTACACATAAGGAGTTGGGAAAATATGGGTGTGAAACTATGAGAGACTTCCCCTATAAACGAGGAGTACTTCAGGCTGGAGTCTGAAAGGGACAGCAAGTACTCCAAAATATGATTCACTGGACAAGTGAAGGGATTCAGTTGACGTGAAGCAGCCCACAACGCAAAGTATTTCAACTTCATAGAATAAGTGGCCCCTAGCCGCGCCGGCACAGCGTTGAATTCCATCTGTGATGCCAGTGACCCAGGCTCGAGAGGGAACCCGGGGAACAGGAGAGCCGGCCAGGGGAAGTAGGATCGAGTGTCCTATAGACTGCTCTCCTTCTCTGAGGAGGAGGTCGGGTTGAGTGTCGGCACACTAGGGACTTCTGGTGGAGGCTGGGGGATTCCCATGCGTCTGGTGCTGTCATGCTTGAGGGGCAGAGTGGACGCTGGGGGCATTGCACATCTCTGCTCCTGCTAATGGCAAAAAAATCTCTCTCACCAGCCACCATTGTGAAGCACTCCTGCTGGCCTCATCGCTTCTCGCCTCCTCACTGACTCAGTCCCAGTTCTGCCACCACAGGGTTTTATTTAACTCTAAAATTTGATTAGCGTTTTGCTCATAAAAGTGCTAAAACATTGTGAAAATGCACAATACTTGCCTCACTGTGTTTAACAAACATAACACTTCTAGAAAACCTATATAAATGCTTTCTGTACAGTTAGTATTGTCCCAAGAAAAAAACTGCTAATCAATTATTTAAAACCCTGCACCAGACAACTGGACCCGAACCCCGCCTTGGGGGGACTCCAAGGAGGCAATGTCGGTCTCATAAACCAACCTGCATAGAGGGCCTGGTTGAAAAGTAGTGGCCCACCTCAAGGGGGTAAGTGTCGGGAGTGGCAGAGGCAAGGCCATAGGGGATGCAAGGCAGTGAGGAAGGGTTGATGTCAGGCAGGCGGTGGGGGTGAAAAAGTTTAATAATTAAACAAAAAGAATAAGTGGCCCTAGTGGACAGCTTCCTAGCTGCCACCAGGACACCAGCCACCTTGGGTGACACCACGAACCAAGCCATGGTGATGTCCTAAGAAACCAGGCATAAAGATGCAATGATCTGAGGTCCAGATGGACTAGGGTACCCCAGTTCTGGGAGAGCAAGCCGATGCACAGAGGAAGGGGTACTGGAGGTTCTACTGTCAGCTGCTGCAGTAAAAGGAACCAGATCTGATGAGGCTAGAAGGGGGCGATGAGGATCATCGTGGGCCCTTCCATCTGGAGCTTGATCAGAACCCTATGAAGCAGGGGGAAGGGAGGAAATGGGTACAGAAACCTCCCTTTCCAGGAGAGGAATGATGCATCTTGCCAGAAAACTCCAGGCCCAGGATTGAGCAAGCAAAACATTGTCAGTTTTGCATTGAGTTGGGACACAAAAGGGTGCAACTCTGGATGACCCCACCTGTCAAACAGGTCTTCTACTACTGAGGTCAGAAGTTCCTACTCGTGTCTTTAACTGTGACTGACTGACTTGCGGTGTCTGCCAGGACGTTTTGGACGCCTGGAACATGGATGGCTGACAGAGACCATGATCCAGAGTCCAATACCAGACTCTCATTACTTCCTGGCAAAGAGGGTACAAGTGAGTGCCTCCTTGCTTGTTGACATTGTGGACTACACTGATGTTGTCCATCTGCACTAGCAGAAGGCCCAGGGACAGCTGAATCTGGAAGGCCTGCAAAGCATAAAGAATGGCCTACATCTCCAGGACATTTATGTGGAGAAAGGATTCCAGCCTGGACCACGTCTCCTGAGTTTGGTGGAGCCCTAAATAAGCTCCCCACCCCAACCCCAAAACACCTGTTGTGAGGACTTGCTGAAGGGAAGGAATGAGGAAAGGAACCCCTCCTAGCAAGTTGCTGGGTTCCATCCACCACAGCAGAACCATTTTCTCCAGAGAGGAGACTAGGATCGACTGTTCCAGGTCATCTCTATGCTGGTCCCACAGGACCTTCAATGTCCATTGAGGAGGGATCCTCATGTGCAATCTGGCTAAAGGCACTGTGACTGTAGCTGCAGCCATCAGGCCCAAGAGCCAGAAGAAGGTTCTGGCTGACATGTAGCGGCCATTGTACAGCAGGCAAGCTTGAGCTATAGGGCAATCTGCCCGGTCCTGGGTCAGGAAGGCTATGCCCTGAGAGGTATCCAGGACAGCCCTTATGTACTGAAGGTACTGACAAGGGGTTACCACTGACTTGGGCAAGTTGACCATGATGCTCAAATCCTGGAATAGGCAGGTAGTATGTTCCACAGTCTTAACAGGTGCTACCTGGACTGGGCTTTGAGAAGCCAGTCATCCAGGCAGGAAAAGACATAGAGCACCTCCTGCCTGAGGGCAGCTGCTACCACTGCCAAGCATTTGGTAAACACCAAAGGGGCCGAAGACAAGCCAAAGGGCAAGGCCCGGAACTGGAAGCATGCCCCCTGGAAATGAAACCTTAGGTACGGTCTGTGGGAGGCATGTACCTGATTTATTTATTTATGTCTTTGGTAACTGGGTAGGTGCACTGATCCAGAGGACCGTTTTGAGTCACGGCCCGGGCCACACAGTGGCAAAAAGAGTACACATACATACAGTATATACAGTATATACAAAATACAGTACAAGGTGGCAGAACTGATAGTGTAGGTTATATACAATAACAGAATACAATTATAGTAGTTCAGTTTCCATATAGTTTGAGCTGCAATGCATGTCACATACAATAACAGTTTACACTTACAGAGGTGCAGGATTCCAGTGCAGTAGCAGCAACAATACGCTGGGCAGCATCAGACAGTGTAACACCTTCAAAAGAGACAAGTGGTATAAAAGGAGATTGGGGGTAGGGCTGGGCAAGAGAGGCAAGGGATAGGGCGGGTGGGGAAAGGACAATACACAGTGTACATTCAGATAGAGCAACATTTATATTGCATGATTCAGATTCAGACAGATCAACACTTTCACAGCATGGTTTAAGATCAGAGCCAGGGCGGGGTAGGGTTAAGGATAGGGTGCCATTGGGGTGCTGGGGAGGGAAGACAGGGGCTGGGTAGTCGGGGCAGCAAGGGAAAGGACAGAGGTGAGGAGAAGGACAGATAAAGGAGGAAGTGAGTGCTACTTATTCACAGGGGAGCATAAGGCAGTTAGGCATCCTTCATATCGAGGGAGCAAATCCAGTCTCCCTGGTGCAGAAGGGGCAGCAGACACTGGAGTGCCACCATCCAGAATTCCTTGTACTGAATAAACAGATTAAGCTCCCGGAGGTCTAGAATGGTCCTACTGTAAGATCTCCTGTGCATTTGGGGACCAAGAAGAAATGGGACTAGAACCCTCTGCCCTGTTGGGTCTCTGGGACAGAGTCTATGGCCCTTTTTCTTAACAAAGAGTGGATTTCCTCCCAGAGCACTGGGATGTGGTCTGGAGGGTGAGAAGACAGAACTGTTTTTTTTCTGGAGGGCACTCCAAAAGTTCCAGAGTGTGGCTGCTTTCTATGAGCTACACTGCCCAGCCATCTCTGATGGTTTCCCTCCACTTGTCCAAGTGCAGAGAGAAATGACCCCCTACAACCACCTCCTGCCTCTTGGGGGGTCCGGCAAGGAATCAGCACGAACTGGCAGGGACGGTTGGAACCGCACCACCTCCACTGTTTTTTTTTCCGTGGTGGAGGAGGGGTGGGCAAGGCAGGAGCGGCCTGGTGCTTACCCTGAGGCTTGTTAGAGGGCTTGGGTCTATGGGTAGACTGCCGAAAGGGCACTCGTTAACCACTTTTGGGCTAGTTAGTGTGGTATATGGAGTGGACTGATCACAAGGTGTGGTCAGAGGCTTGCAGTTGAGACAGTATGTCCTGTACATCTGCACCAAACAGTCTGAAGCCTCTAAAGGAAGCATTCGGGATGGACATAGTAACATAGTAATTGACAGCAGAAAAGAACCACAAGGCCCACCCAGTCTGCCTGTATTCTCTGCCTGCATTAACAGCCGCTGACCCTACTTGGTCAGTGGCTTTAGCTTCTCCTTTCCACCTCTAGGGTTCCCCTTATGCTTATCCCATGCATGTTTGACTCCCCCCACTGTGCTAGCTCCCACTACTTCCTGGGGCAGGCTCTTCCATTCATCCACCACCCTTTCCGTGAAGAAAAACATCCTCAAATTCCCCCTTATCCTGCTCCCCTCCAATCTCATATTGTGCACCCTCATCCTTGTACATCTCCTATACTGTAAGATGTCAACCACTTGCACTTTGTTTATGCCCTTGGGATATTTAAGGTTTCTATCATATCTCCCCATTCCCACCTCTCTTCCAATGTATACATATTAAGGTATTTTACTCTCTCCTCATATGTGTTGTGGTGCAAGCCCTGCACCATCTTAGTTTCCCTTCTCTCAACCACCTCCACCCTATGTCCTTACGAAGATGTGGTCTCCAGAACTGTACCTCGAACTCCAGATGAGGCCTCACCAGCGTTTTGTACAGTGGCATCACCACCTCCCTTCTTCTGCTAGAGATCCCCCTTCCTATGCATCCCAACATGCCACTGGCCCTCCCCACCGCCTTGGTGCACTGCTTGGCCACTTCAAGGTCATCTGAGATGATATCCCTAAATCTCCTTCTTCCCCGGTAACCGTCAGTAACTCCCCTCACCCTGCAGCTCTCTGCAGGGGTCCTGTATCCCAGGTGCATGTTTTTGCAGTTCTTTGCATTAAACTTTAATTGCCACACTTTGGATAATTTTTTCAGCTTTCCTAGGTCCCTCCTCATTTTTTCTATCCCCTCTGGGGTGTCTACGCTGTTGCAGATCTTGGTGTCATCTGCAAATATGCAAACCTTCCCTTCCAGCTCTTCAGCAATGTCACTAATGAAGAAATTAAAAAGGACTGTCCCCAGGACTGATCCTTGAGGCACCCCATTGGTTATCTCCCTTTCCTCGGATTGGGTCCCATTTATCACCACCCTCTGCTTTCTGTCCCACAACCAGTTTCTGACCCAGTTCTCTACTTTGTGGCCCGCCCCCAGGCTCCCCAACTTGTTTACCAGTCATCTGTGTGGAACAGTGTCAAAGGTCTTGCTGAAATCGAGGTAGGCAATGTCCATCGCCCCCCTCCCTTGATCCACCGCCTTCATCACCCAGTCAAAAAAGTCTATCAGATTTGTTTGACATGACCTTCCTGCTGTGAATCCATGTTGCCTCAGATCCTGTGCTCCACTGGATTCCGACTGTTCCACAATCCTTTCCTTAAGCAGCACCTCCGTAATCTTGCCCACCACTGAAGTGAGGCTGACTGGCTTATAGTTTCCTGCATCCTACCAGCTTCCGCTCTTGTGAAGAGGGACTACATGTGCCCTCTTCCAGTCCTCTGGAACCACTCCTGTATTGAACGACTCACAAAACAGGGCTGCCAGCGGTGCTGTTAGCACCATCAGCAGTTCCTTTAGTATTCTAGGGTGTATACCATTTGGACCCATTGCTTTGTCCACCCTCAGTTTTGTGAGTTACTCCAGGATGCTCCCTTCTGTAAAAGGACTGGTATTTACCTCTCTCCCCCAAGGTTTCTGACGCCAAGTTGTGGTCCCTGTCCCTCATCCTCTACAGTGAATACTGAACAGAAGCATCCATTAAGTGCTGACAGTTCTTCTAGGTCTCCCTCCACACTCACCCCTCCCTCCCCTCTGAGTCTTGCAATCCCACCCCTGACCTTCCTTCTTTTGCTAATGAATCTGTAGAATGTCTTGTCCCTTTTCTGTATTATCTGTGCTAATCTTACCTCTGTTTGCACCTTTGCACACTTGCTTTCCCTGTTTCCTTCTGTCTATCCAGGTACACCACCCTATCCTCATCCTTCTGTGTCTCCTTGTATTTTCTGAACACCACATTTTTGGCCCCTTACCTTCTCTGCCACCTCCTCTGAGAACCATAGTGGTTTGTTCCTTCTCTTGCCCTTGTTTTTCAGCCTAATGCACTGATTTGTCCCCTCCACTATGGCTCTTTTTAGGTGTGCCCACTGCTCCTGAAGGCCCCCCCCCCCTTCCTTGTCAGGGCTTTTTTGATACCCAACCACAACCTAGAAAGTCTGCCGTCCTGAAATCCAGGATCCTAGCCCTTGTGTGGCTTGACTGTGATCCTGTACCGATGTTAAACTTCACTGTGTGGTGGTTGCTGGACCCAAGGTGACAATCCACCCGGACATACGTGATTCTGTCCCCACTGGTCAGCACAAAGTCCATAATCGCCTTGTCCCTGGTGGGCTCCATCACTAACTGTGTGAAACCTGCCCCCTGCAGGGATTCAGTGATGTCTCAGCTCCTGGCTGTGGCAGCCGCTGGGATGGTCCAATCAACACCTGGCATATTAAAATCACCCATCAGCAGTACCTACTCCTTGGCTGCCATCCCATGTATTTCTTCCACTTTTGCCCTGTCTACCTCCTCCCCATGCTTGGGGCCTGTAGATCACTCCTGTGCAAATTGCTATGCCACAACCTGGCTCAAGTGTGACCCACAGTGCCTCAGCCTCCCACTGCCTACCCTGTATTGCTGTTGCTTTATACCCTCCCTGACGTAAAGGGTCACCCCCCCCCTTTTTTACCCTCCCTATCCCTCCTGAATAGAGCATACCCTGGTACATTTACCTCCCAGTCATGGTTTCCAGTGTACCATGTCTCGGTAATTGCCACTATGTCCAGGTCTGCCTCTGCCATCAATGCTACCAGGTCTGGGATTTTATTTTCCAGACTGCGGCATTTGTACACATGGCTTTCCATGTTTTGCTACCTGTTCCCCTTGAGTAGCCACTGTTGACTTCCTGTCCCCTCTTTCCACCCCCCGTTTTTTTCTTGTGTTGTCTCCCTTCCTCTGCCATACCCCTTGTAATGAGTTCAGATATAACTGTCAACAACTTTTCCTCAGGCTCCTTCCTGCTAACTTCTGTGGCCTCTGGAGGTGGGCTGCTTATGTCTTCCTGCTCCCTCCCCACCCCCACCTGGCTAGTTTAAATGCTTGCAAAGGAAGCATTTAAACCACTATTGAGGACCGCTGTCCCCTCCCTGGACAGATGAAGATCATCGCCCTTGTACAGGCCTACATCACTCCAGGTGGGTCCCCAGTCCCACCGTGAAGCCAAACCCTTTTTCTCTGCACAAGCCCTCCAACCAAGTGTTGAATGTTCTAATGCAGAGATTCCTAGGCTCCCTCCTGCCGTGGACTGGCAGCACCTCTGAGAAAGTTAGAGCCTGCTACCTCCCCAAGGTGCCTACCTAACCCCCTGAAATCCTCCTTCACATGCTCTAAGCTTGCCTCTTCTCTGGCTAGATCACTTGTCCCCAGATGGACAATGACCTCCAGTCCCCTCTCCTTGAAATCGCTGCAGCGATCCTCTGGACTTCTCCCCCCCCCTTCCCTCCATGCTGTGCCTCATGGAAGGCACTTGATGTCCCTCTCCACCCTGCTACTTGTGCCCAGATCCATTCCCTGGACTACTGAGTCCCCAACCAGGAGTAGCTTCCTCCTCCTCCTCCTCCTCTGGGGTCCTCTACCTCCTGCCCCTGGGTCTCCCTCCTGGAGGATCTGCTCATCCTCCCTGGTCTCAACCATGGGTTCCCTTGTGGGACTTACCCACTCCTCCAGGACAGCATAGTATTTTGTAAGTGGACCGGATGGGGGATGTGCCTCTGACCCCCTTCCCTGAACCTCCCTGAGCCCACTGTAGTCCAGCCAGCCCTCTGCCTGGGCATACATTGTGGTAGTGGCTGCTGACATGGTGGCCTCTGGGTGGGAGCAAAGGTTGCCAGTACTTCTGCCAGCTTGGCCCTGAGACTGACAACCTCTACCCTCAGCCCGGAGAGCTGCCTAAACATGGGGCAGCACCGCAATACCCAGAACGTACTCCTGAAGACTGCTGCTCCACACTCACTGCACTGCACCACGCTCTGCATCCTCCTCTTCTGTTCAACCAGTGATCCCTCCTTCAGATCTATTTAAATCCTCCTACTGCTTTAGTAGTTTTTCTTCTTTCTTTCTCTCTCTCTCTCTCCCCACCCCCTCTCTCTTACTGCTTACTTCGAAGGTACTGTCCTACTGAAAGAGATGCCCCCGAATTGTTGTTAGTATATCAGAGAGGCTTCTTAACTATGCTCAGTCTAATTCTCCTGCGTTCGCAGGAAGGTGTGGCCTATTGAATGGCTATAAAGGTGGCTGATCCCTGGAATGGGGGGGGATGGGGGATGGTTAGACTTTCCTCTGCTGTTGCCTGAAAACAATTAACTGCTACTGCAGCTTTAGTGGAGACCTGCAGAATGAAGCAAATCAACAGAAAAATTCAGTCCCTGTAAGACAAAAAGGGAATAGCTGTTTTTAGCTGTCCCTGCTCGTCCACTGCTGGATCACTCTCCAGATCAGCTGCAAGGCAAGAAGTTATATATGCAGTGATCCACAAACCCTGCAAAAGGTATCTAATCAGTGACCCATGTCCCTGCAAAAAAGTATTGATTCAGTGATCCACGAACCCTGTAGGCAAAATAAACACTAGTTAAATTTGGCTTCCCCACTCTCCGCTCTGTTCCCGATCCACATACCCTGCACGTAGACTATTGCTAGTTTCTTTCGGATTCCCCACTCTCTGCTCTGTCCCCGATTTCTCCTGCAGTGTAGACTCTGCCAAATAAACCTTAAATTATTTAATCCAGCACATAGCCCCCTGTCCTCAGAACCGCTTCCCCTCTCCCGTGGCCAGCTTAAGGACTGTGGAGCAAGCTGCTTAAGGCTCTATTTAAGCTCCTTTGTCCTTCTTTTAAAATTGGCACCCTTTTTTTAAAGCAGTCCAATTGGCTGCCACTCACCCTTTGTGCTCCAGTGTGGTCCCGTTTATTGGGAGCACCTCCTCTGCTATTGCCTGAAAACAATCAACTGCTACTGCAGCTTTAGTGGAGACCTGCAGAATGAAGCAAATCAACAGAAAAATTCAGTCCCTCACAACTGGACAGGGGCAAGGAGTCAGGCTGAACTGGCAAGGGTGGCTGGAGCCACACCACCTCCACTGTTTTTTTTTCCCATGGTGGAGGAGGCATGAGCAAGGCAGGGGCAGCCTGGCGCTTACCCTGAGGACAACTGAACATCCTGGGCAAAGCTTGACACCCTTAGTCAAAAGTGTCCTCACAGGCAAATGCCCATCGAGGCAGCCCTGGCCAAAGCATCTACAGCATCGTAGACAGCCTTAAGAAGGTGGGTGCTGACGTCGGAACCCACTTTGAGACAGTGCAGCATCTCCTGTTTTAGGGGTTCCTCTGGGAGGGCCCATGGAGTTTCCAGGGCCTGGTTCTAGAGTTGGTTTTGTTACTGGACCATATGGGCAATGAAGTTCAGCACCCTGATGGTCAGTGTGGCAGAGTCAAGGAGGCTGCTGCAGAGACGGGCCTTGGGGAGAAGCAAGCTTAACTTTCATAAAGTCTCACAAGGCGGTAAGCATGGAGTGAAAGTCCACCATTACTGGCATCAGATCCACCAGCGTCAACTGAGGGAAGACCAAGGTTGGCATCGGGGTCAGCACTAGGGAGGGCAATCAGATAGGTTGTGTCCTGTGGGGAAGCTCCCTGGTATGGATTGGTGTCGAGGAAGGTGACAGTGATCATGGCTCAGACCGGGGTGACTCAGGAGAGGCTAGAGGCTCTGGGCCCAAGACAACGGACACAGAAATGGCCAAAGCTGACAAGGAGCACCAGGTTTTCTCCTTAGGATGGGCCATGTCTCGGTGCTTATGCTTCCCTGCCAACTTGTCTGGGGCCTTGGAGAGCTGCAAGCCCAAGGACATCAAGGGGAAAGTGGTGGAACTTCGAGTATGAAGCTCCTTCTCCATCTGGGCAACCTTCTGCTTTAGCAAAAAAGTTTCCAAGGTCTGCATTCGGAGCTTCCTGGTAGCCTGGTTGAAGCCACAGCAAATCACGCAAGCCGGGGTGTCATGTTCTAGGCCTAGGCAACAGATGCAGGTCTCGTGGTTATCCTTCTCAGGGATCGTCTGCCCGCAGGCACACTTTTTGAAGAGATTCCCGGAGGTGTAGCTCGGCAAAAACGGAGTAGAAAAATCACTTTATTGCTAAAGCGATACACACTAGGGTGAGAAAAATAAAATAAAAAAGCTCAAAGAGTTTTCAGTGAACTGGTGGTTGACTGAAGCTGGCAGATCTCTGTGAAGTGCAGCGTGCGATGGTTGACAGCGGGAAAAGAACTGAGGAGGGCACAGGGGCTGCCAACTCTTATAGGACAGGCCAAAGTTGGCGCATGACATTGGAGTGGGCGGCCCCCTGGTAGACTGCTAGCTAGAAAACTTTCTGTGTGGTCCTAGTACCTGGCGGCTATAGTTCTGTAGGTGTGGCCTGCTGCAAGAGATACCTTGGAAGTAAGATCAGAATGATCATGGCCGTGCAAAGCAAGCTGGATAGACTCAAGAATCACAGCCGATGTTAGAATATAAAAACAGTGGGCTTACCAGAAAGACTGGAGGACAAGCACCCCAAGGAATTCTTCGCAAATCTCTTCAAAGAGTTTCTCAAGCCAGAGGGCTTCAAGGGGAGAATTGAGATAGATTGGGTGCACAGAGCCTTGTGAGCCCACCCTGCCCCAGGAGGCACTGCATTTCTTGTTGGTTAAGTTTCACAACTATACATTAAAGAATGGGTGTTGCACAAAGCATGGAAAGGCAGGGAAATCCAATATACGTCCCACACTCTTCAACTGTTCCCAGACATCAGTGCTGAGCTGTTTGGGAAGCAAAAGGAGTTTGTTGCAGTGAAAGATCAGCTGAAATGTAAGAACATTCCTTTTGCTCTCCTGATGCCAGCTAAATTGAGAATAACGCAAAATGGCAGGCAGGTCTTTTTCACTGACTACAAGAAGGCAGAAAATAAGCTAACTCCCTGCCGTGACTTGCTATAATGTGCTGTGTGGCTCAGAAGTTTAATTTCCAATTTTATTTGCAGGATCTGGTGGCAAGAGGACAGGGTGGTGGGGCCTGGAGCATTCCCAGATGCAATAACTGTTGGTGGCATACTAATGCACACATGGATGGTTAACTGGTCTTACTTGCTCTCAGGATGCTTTATATAGTGATTTAATGGCCAGTTGGGATTTATTGGTTGTGCGGGGTAGGGCCTTCGCCCCGTAGTTGCGGAAGGCAGTTCACTGAATTTGGACTTGTGGCAAGCTCCCTCCCACCAATCCAACATAATTGCAGCGGTAGGCAAGCTGCTTGAGGATATGACTTAAGATGGCACTGTACTCAGAAGTTTTGTCGGACTCTTTCTCTGGCAGTCGGACTCCTTCCTCCCTCTCTGAGTAGTAGACCAGGGAGGGGTTGTGGACATGGCCTACCTAGACTTTGTCAAGGCATTTGACACAGTCCCGCACAAGAGATTAATAAACAACTTAGCCAGCCTGGGAGTGGATCCCAGGGTGGTAACCCGGGTAAAACACTGGCTGGACAACAGGACACAGAGGGTAATAGTAAATGGAGTCCACTGCGAAGAAAGAGGGATTACTAGTGGGGTACCGCAGGGTTCAGTACTAGGACCGGTCCTTTTTAATGTCTTTATAAGTGACATTTACTTATTTATTTGCTTTTGTTTACCAGGTAAGCACACTAGACAGCCAAGTGTCTATTTTCAGGTGCGACCCGGGAGGGTTACAAGGTACATACAGTACAATGCATCAAACAGAGACAAGGTGACATACAGATGCCTCAGGTAATGATCATGTAGGTACAGGTAGGTGATACAGCATAAAGGCCAATGGGCATACATGGTTATGTAGGCAGATAGCAACACAGAATCATAACACAACGAATAAGCAGAAAAGTAACATCAAGGTGTGGAGTAACATCAGAGTTAGCTAAGATACATATAAGTACAGCTATAACAGTAATAATAGGGCCCCTCCTTTGGACAGAAGGACAGAAAGTGCTTTGTGCAGATTTTCAGCAAAACTTTTAACTGCCGCCGGTATCAACAGCAGTCAGGGCGTCACCCTCAGGTTGAGGGATAAGGAGGGGAGAGTCTCCACTGAGGTCTATATCGCACATAGACAGTGAGAGGCTGATTTGAGGAAGCTCCAGAGGGATGCCTTGAAGCAGGGATGGGAGGGAAAGGCACAAGCTGAGGCAGGAAGGGAGTACCACAGTCTAGGCGCATGGACAGAGAAGGCCTGCTCCCCCGTACGGTGCGGGTCTTGGGCACCAAGCAGTCCAGTGCCGTGCTGGATCTTAAGTTAGAGGTCGGGGATGCATGTCTGAGGGGAAGGGCAAGAGCAGAAGGAGTGGCCGTTCTGACTATGTTATCTACAAGGTTACCCAGGGCAAAGGCATGGTGCTTTTCAGGGGGGAGCCACTCAAGCCATGAGTAGAGCTCACAGCGATGCGTAAGGTGAGGGACAGAGAGTGCAAAGCAGCATATGTTGTTGTAGGCGGTGTCCCATTTTGCTAGACTAGTTTTTGGGATGGGGCAAAGGCTGCAAGTACATAGTAGAGCGTGGGAAGAAATATCCCCCTGGCTAGGGCGAGCCATGCAGCTGGGGTGAGGCAGCTTTTGGCTCTGTAGGCAAGTCCAAGCTTGCCATTTGTGGCCTTACATATGTTCCTAAGATGCGCGGTGAGATCCAGTTGCGGGTCAAGGGTAACTCCTAGATACTTGACGGAGTCCACGACCTGCAGGAGGGTGCCATTGGTTCCAAAGATGGTTAAGGGAGTAGGGCAGGAGTTAATTTTTGCTGCAGAGCCAAATAGCATGGCCTGGGTCTTTTCCAAGTTGATGGTCAGCTTGTGGCCCTCCAGCCGGTTTTGGATGAGTTTGAAGTCGGAGTTTAGCCTGGAGTTGATGTCAGTAATCTCTGGGGAACTGATCAGTATGACAAGATCATCCGCGTATAAGGTGGGGTGCCCATGGGTTGTGACAGAGGGCAGTTTGTTAATGAATAGGGAAAACAGAATGGGTCCACGGATGGACCCTTGGGGGACCCCACAGTTAACTGAGGAGGGGACAGAGAGGGCACGGTTGAAGCTGGTGTATTGCTGCCTACCCTCGAGGTAGCTGATGAATGAATCAAGGGCAGGAGGGGAGAACCCGAAAGATTGGAGAGTGGAGCAGAGGAGGGAATGGTCAACCCGATCGAAGGCCTTTGAGAGATCCACAAAGATGGTGCCAGTCAGATTGCCTTGATCAGTCGCAGTTCTGATCTCAGAGGTAACCACGGCAAGTGCAGTTGATGTACTGTGCCCTTTTCTGAAGCTGTGTTGAGCTGGAGAGAGAAGAGCATAACCTTGGAGGTAGTGGGAGAGTTGTCCAGCAACTGCCTTTTCAAGGAACTTACAGATTGCGGAGAGTATGACGATGGGGCGATAGTTTTTGATATCTTTGGGGTCACCTTGTTTAAAAACAGGGACAACCTTGGCCACCTTCCAAGAGTCAGGGATGATCCCCAAGATGAGGGAAGTGTTCAAGATGTGAGACACAGGCCAGGCAAGGAGAGGAGCCCCCAGGCTGAGCAGTTTTGGTTCAAGACTGTCATGTTCTGCCCCGAGTGGGGAGAGATACCGGCCAAGAGTTTCTGGGTCTCTGAAACAGTGACCCATTTAAGGAAGAAGGGCAGTTGAGGGGTGTGCCCACCCAGAGGCTTAGGGGCAGGGAGCTGGGTAGAAGAGGGAGCAGGCAGGTCCAAGAACATGGAGTTAAATGCATTGGATATAGTATGGGAGTTATTGCAGTTGGCCCCAGCTATATGCATGTCAGTGGCCTGTACTCTGGCAGACCCTCCAACAAGAGACTTGATATTTTGCCAAAAATTCCGAGGGTTTTTGGTTGAGGCAAGCAGGGCAGATTTGCAGTACTCACTCTTGGCGGTGCGGATAGCTCTTTTACAAGAGTTTCTGAGCCGCCGATATTCAAGGAGGTCGTCGTTGTTGCAGGAGATCTTGTGTTTCTCCCAGTATTTGTCTCTCTGCTTCATTAGGGAGAATAGTCCTCCATGGAGCCATTTTGTGACGGTGCCCCTCACCCTCCTTTTTGTGAGAGGGGCGTGCTTGTTTTGCAAGGGGACAAATACCTTAAGGAAATTGTGAAGGATTGCTACTGGGTTGTTGGTGGCAGTGACCCTAATCCAGTCAGCATGTCGTAGGTCCTTGAGGTAGTCATTGAGTGTGAATTTGGAATAGTCTCTCATCTGGATAACTTTGCTGGGGATTTTAGGAGAGAAGATGCCCCAAATGCAGAAAGGTGGAGAGTGGTCCGAGATAGTGTCAGTGAGTATTCCTGAGTAAAAAATTCTGTCAGGCCCATTGCTAAGCACCCAGTCTATAAGGGATCCTTTATCCCACTGTGGGTTAAGTCTTGTGGGTGTCATAATGAGCTGGCAGAGCGCGAGGTCTGAGAGAAGCGGCTCATAAAGCTTGGTATTAGGACCCAACCAATTGAGGTTGAGGTCCCCCAGGACTAGCAGCTCGTTTGACCCAACCTTATCCCTAAGGTGGTCGAGTAGGGAGGAGAGCCCAAGTACGTCGCCCTTCGGAGGGTTGTAGGCACAGACAAGATGCACCTTTTTTGTGTTCCCAAGCAGGAGGAGCGCATGAAGGAATTCGCAGGCTGGGGATGCAGGGGATGTGTGATCAACTGCGGACACATTAAGGTGCACCTTATGATAGAGTAGCACTCCACCCCCACTCTTGCTTCCTACCCTGCCTCTCCTGAGGAGGCTGTGGCCCATGAGGGCACACAAGGAGGCAGGAATGTGCGGCTTCAGCCAAGTTTCAGAGATCCCCATAATGTCAGGGTTGTAGTGGGCCACCCATGCCGTGAGTTCAGCTAGGTTGTGGAGGATGCTACAGACATTTAGGTATGCCACTTTTAAGCCTTTGGCAGATAGCCAGGCAGAGGGAGGCTTGAAGGAGGGCAAGGTAGCCAGAGGACCTTGGAAACTGGCAGTGTCCCCACACACTTCCAGAAGGCAGTAAGACACTATGTTGCTGTGAGTAAGAGCGAAGGTGGATAACGATGCAGGCATGCAGGAGCAAGCGATGTAGGCACCTGCCTGAAGGGAGACAGAGTATACACCCAATTGTACTCTGTTTCAGCGGTCACGCACTAGGCTGGTGCACACTGGTAGTGTAAAATTGATGTCCACCAGCAAGTGAGATGCAATAGAGCACCTCTAGAGATTGGTAATCCTGGTGAAGTAAGTGGTAAGGAGACAAGACCAGGATTCTGAAACTCTAGTCAGTGAGGTTAGGCGGTGGCGGCCACTAGAGGCGAGAGCAGATAAGCTGCCAATGGCAAAAAGGGCTGATAGGTTTTTATTTCGTTTGGTGTCACCGCCTCATGTCATCCACATCATCCAGCCAGCTTATATAAGGCCAAGTTGACCTAGGGTGGTGATGGTGGAGAGCCGGCACGCAGCGCCGGCGGGGCAGAGCTCCGCCGAGACTAACAAAAATGCGCTCACAAAATGGCGCCAAGTTTAAATCTACTCCATGTGCTCCACTGCACTGTCCAGCAAAGCTGCCAGCTACAGTCTGGCGTCGGGAGCTTCACAGAACGGAATGGTGCCAGTACATGGCTGAAGTGGGCATACCTCTCGGCCAATAAATTTAATGGTGGGGGCTGACTTGCTTGGGGGGGGAGGGCAGCCTCTTGAGGCGCTCACAACCACGATTCCAGCACCGCCTTCCTGTAGGGGAGGGGGAGGGCAGGCTCCGGGGCCCTCACAACCTGCTGAGGAAAGAGAGGAGAGGCGATGCCACTTATAAGCGGGACACAGGTAAGTTGAGAGGAGGAGTCAGGTTTTTTTTTTGTCTAAGTAACTCAGGGACATGCACAGTTTAAAGATCAACAGCATTAAGGTCGGGCACACTTTCAGCTAAGAGCTGCGTCTGTCCCAGTGTAAGGTATAGGTTAGGACCTTAGCTGCCTAGTTAAAACAAAGTTAACGAGTTTTGGGGGGAAATTTCAGCCTTGGGAGAATAATTTACCAGTCTCCTACATATGAGTAAACTAGCATTCTAAGCTCTGAAACACACACAGATGATTTATATGCAGTCACAGTGCAGCAAGTTGATGCTAAAATCAGGTTCTCCACCTGATCTGTACATGACCACGGACGGGCAGATTTGGCCCAACAGCAAGTGCGGCCTGCAGCCACGCTTACAGTTTGAATTAAGGCACCCTTCAGAAAAGCACCCATACGTGCCGGGTTATTAGCTCTTAGGTCACTTAAGCACAGGCATGCAATTAAGGCAACAGTCCAGAGTTTATACAGGCAGAGTAGAAGTCCACAGTTTAGCAGGTTGAAAAAAAATCAGCAGAGCTCCACCGACACTAACAAAAATGCGTTCATAAAATGGTGCCAAGTTTAAATCCCTTCCGTGTGCTCCACTGCACTGTCCAGCAAGGCTGCCAGCTACAGTCTGGCGTCGGCAGCTTCACAGAATGGAATGGTGCCAGTACACAGCTGAGACGTGCATACCTCTCGGCCAACTAATTCAATGGTGGAAGTCAGAGTTGCTTGGGGGGAGGGCAACCTCCCCGAGGCCCTCACGACCACAATTCCAGCACCGGCTTCCTGTAGGGGAGGGGGAGGGCAGGCTCTGGGGCCCTCAAGACCTGCTCTCAGCCAACGAATTCAACGGTGGGGGTCCAACTTGCTTGGGTGGGGGAGGAAAACCTCCCGAGCCCCTCACGACCACAATTCCAGCACCGGCTTCCTGTAGGGGAGGGTGAGGGCAGGCTCCGGGGGCCTCACGACCTGCTCTCGGCCAATGAATTCAATGGAACCAAAAAAACAATACCTGCACTCAGGAAGAGGGGAGTCAAGTTGGTTAGAAAAATTCTACGACAGTCCAGTAAGTAATTGAGATTTAGTTGAATTTATTGTGGAAACAAATATATGCCAAATTGACAATCACAAGCAGTAATGACAGAGACAACTACTAACTACTAACGGCTCAATAGTGAGAGCACATTGCCATCCCAAATAGAGAGAGCAGGGGGCTACGCTGCCAAAAAAAAAAAAAAGACACAACAAAACCTTGAAATACTGGTAAGTATTTAACAAAAAGATAAGAAATTTGATATTACTGCATGAAAAGGTTTGAAATGAATTAAAAGTTACTGATAGAAATTTTGGGTTCATTCCCATATAAGCAGTTCTGGAATCATAACAATGACCTGATCAACGGCAGCAAAAAGCCTGAGTCCTGTCCCATGGAGATTAATGGTCAGCTCACAACTGACTCTTCTCAAATATTGGCTGCCCTTAACAGGCACTTCTCAGACCTCGAGGCCTACAAGGCCTGCCTGTCTCCCCAGACTCCCCCCCCCTACCTCAGATGAACCACCTCACATGGAAAGACCCCCATTTCACCTGAGACTGGCTAAACGCACTGAAGTACTAAACCTCCTAAGGAACCTGAAACCGAAAGGGTCAGGGGGACCCAACGGTATCAACCCTTGACTACTCAAGGTAGGAGCTACCTCCTTAGCCTGGCCTATAACCATGCTCCTCAATCGATCACTGAGGGAAGGAGCAGTCCCTGACCCGTGGAAACATGCCAATGTTGTCCCTATTCACAAAGGGTGGCTCAGGGAAAAACTCAACAACTACAGGCCCATCTCCCTCCTCTGCTCACTTGCTACGGTGCAAGAAAGAGTCATCTACAATCAACTCAGGGACTACCTGGAAGCTCATCAGCTCCTTGCCCCTCCCAACATGGATTTAGAACAAACCATGGTACTGACACTGCCCTCATTAACTTCACGGATGAAGTTCTCAGGGCAATGGACAAAGGGATACCCACTGGTGCAGTCTTTATAGACTTATCCATGCCTGACCAAGGACTACAACTTGCTGCTACAGAAGCCGCAAAATATAGGCCTAGACAATCATGCCCTGAAGTGGTTTGGGAGTTGCTTATCAGGCAGGGCACAGAGGGTCTCATGGAAAGGGACCATGTCTGACCCACTACCCCTAAACCAGGGTGTACCTCAGGGCTCAATTCTAGGCCCCCTCCTGTTTTCCTTGTTTACCAACGACCTGCGTACCCACTGGGGGAAGAGCTCGGTTGTGCAGTATGCTGAGTATATTGTCATCTTCCGACCCCTGCGTGACATGGTTGCCCTAGGCCCTCTACTCCAAAAGGATCTCACTTCACTAGAGACTTGGCTATGTAAGAACAGAATGGTACTAAATGCCGACAAGACCAATGCAATGCTATTCGGGCCAAGATTCCTGGATTTGACAGGTCCTCATCCTCTCCTTAACCTCACTCTCTGGTAAAGCCATTGACATAGTCCCTCCTTAAATACTTAGGCCTTGACGCTGGATCAGAATATCACATACAAGGAACACATGGACCAGGTCACCAGGACCCTACATCGGAAACTTGGCACCCTGTGTCGACTCAGGGACCAACTCATCCCTGAAGCCAGGCTCTCCATAGCTACCAGCGTCCTTCTGAAGCCAGGCTCTCCATAGCTACCTGACCTTTTCGGCCCCTATTATACAGGGCATGGCTAAACAAGAGATTACCAGGATGCAAACCCTATATAATAAAATAGCTCATTTCTCAACCTTAGACCAGCCGAGACGTTACCACTACGACACTTTGGCCAATCTTCGTTGGCCCACATTGGTCGCCTGCCTCTAACACCCCTTGCTTGTCCAGGCCTACAAGCTTCTCAGACCCCATGCTCCGCCAAGCATTGCCGGGACCATAACCCTCAAACACAACCCAAGGAACCTAAGGACCTCAGATAGAACGCTATTAGAAGTCCCTAGGGTAAGGACAAACATTGGCAGAAGAACCTTTTCCTCCCAAGCAGCCTGCCAATGGAACAAGCTCCTTCCCCAGGTCCAGGCCTCCTCCTCACTCATGAACTTCGCACCAGGCTTAAGTCCCATCAGCTGACCTCAAGCGCATGCCACTGTCATGGCACTTAAAGCTCCTAAGGTACTCCCCTCCTCTCCAACTGCCGTCTCCTAGCTTAACCTTCCTACTACCTGCCTTATACAGACTGCTCGCCAGAGGCCATGTGTAACCCCTGAATAAACTATATGGAAAGTACTACCAATTGCTTACATGTCATAATGATAACCATGTCTGTACCCATGCCTTCTTCCACTGCTTTTCTTTTACCATGCCTGTAAGCCATGCCTGTATCCACTGCTTTTCTTTAACCATGCCTGTATCCACTATTTTTCTTTACTGTAATCACCTCATGATGTAACTCACAATGCCTCAAATGTTCCTTATCTCCTTGTTCATTCTTATAACTTGTATTGTTATCCCGGGTCGCCCCTGAAAAAGGGACCTCCGGAGCTCAGTGGGCCTACTCGGTCACCAAAATTTAATAAATAAATAAATAAATAATAAATACATGTAGACACCATTGATTAAGGTACAAAACTATGGTAAAAAATAACTTTTACTGAATGATTTTACTAAATAAGGAGCACTGCAGTGGGTAGTTTGAATGTCAGCAAATTTAACAGAGCTAAAGTGAATAGAACTAATATGCAATACGCACCTTACGGGAAGAAATGATTTACTAAAGTACAGTATTGGGCTAAATATGTAATTCGTTTTTGGCTGACATTACAGAGAGAGGCATTTAGAACATAAAATGATTTGCAATGAATGAAACAAAGTAATTTGTATTTAAATACATAAAAGTAATAATTTTGTACGGTTTGAGGAAGAAAAATCATTTAAGGCAGAAAATATAGCACAAAACACATTTACAGGTAATAACGATGTTAGCAGGTGGCTATAAATGTGGATATTCTCATGAATACATTTCTTTCGTGTAGAATCTTAAATAAGAAAAGAAAAACACTAATTAAATGATTGTGCAGCTGAAACAGAAGGTAGTACTCTTAATTTGGATATAATATAATATTATGTTGATGGTTAGAAATATTAATTATGATGATTAACTATTAGGTGCCAAATGAAGTATGGAACTGAGTTCTGAAGTTGATTTACATATATATATAAATAAAAAAAATCTGAAGTGAATATATAGAATTTTAGACGTGATCTCGCCTATTTATCCATATTTTGAATTAATATTAATCATACTGTGCTTATGTATTTAAAATGAAATATCACTGTTATCCTGATGAAGGAGAATTTCTCTGAAAATGAAATGTTGACATTAGTTAGCTATGATTAACCCGCTGGTCATTCCTTTTGTCTAAGAGATATATGAATACATTTATTATACATACTCTGGGTGAGTGGGCTGCTTGTTTCCAATCTTCACGTTACACTATTTCACTGTCGTAACACTTTTCACAAACAGAACAACAAATATCCTCTCGAGAGACTGTCTTAGATCGCCTTACCTTACCTCTATGAGCAAGACAGAACCATCTGGCAGTCATGCGAATGGCTTGAGGACCTTGAGAACTGAGACTGTAGAGATAATCTATGCTTTATTGGGTAACCTGAAGGGGTTGAAGGATGGGACATGAGTACCTTCCTGCAGCAGACCCTTCCACCCCTTCTCAAGCACCAATGGCTAACCCCGGTTGAGATCAAGTAGGCACACCGATACTTGGTCCCCACCCAAAACCGGGACAGTGCTCCCGACCCATGCTGGCAAAGTTCTTGTGCTTCCCAATTAAGGAGCACATCATGCAGCTCGCTCAGGAAAGGAGGCCGCTAAGATGGAATGGCTGCTGATTCAAATTTTCCCTGACTTTTCTGTAGCCCTGACAGAGCATTGCAAAGAATTTATCAGGGTGTGCTATGTGCAAATGAAACTGCAGATCCTATACAGCCTTTGGTATCCTGCCACTTTGCAAATCTTGAAAAACAGAGTGCCCCATTCCTTTACAATTCCTGATGATCAACTCAGAAGAACTCAGAGGGTGGTGCTAAACAGGGTGCACTCCGGGAAAGTGAGGGTGAAGAGTGGAGTGTCGCAGGAGTCAGTTTTGGGTCAGCTTCTCTTCAACATCTACATCAGTGATATTGCTGAGGGTTTGAGGGGGAGAGTGTGCCTATTTGCTGATGATACGAAACTATGCAATAGGGTAGACACCCCGGGGGGGGGGTGGAAGACATGAGGGAGGACTTAAAGATGCTTGAAAAATGGTCTAGGATGTGGCAGCTGAAATTTAATGCCAAGAAGTGCTCTGTGATGCACTTGGGGAGTAGGAACAGAAGAGTAGGGTACACCCTAGGTGGGGAGGAAATTAAAGTAACAGAACAGGAGAGGGATCTGGGAATCATAGTCTCCTCGAACCTTAAGATAGGAATCCAATGTAGCAGGGCAGCAGGAAAGGCTAATGGAATGTTGGCATGCATAGGCAGGGGCATTACTAGCAGAAAGAAGGAGGTAATAATGCCCCTTTACAAAGTCATGGTGAGGCCGCACCTGGAGTATGGAGTTCATTTCTGGAGGCCACATCTCCACAAGGATATAGATGTGTTGGAGAGGGTTCAGAGAATGGCAACCAAGATGGTGCAGGGTATGCAAGGTAAGTCATATGAGCAGAGGTGTAAGGAGCTGGGTCTGTACAGGCTGGAGACAAGGAGGGAAAGGGGAGACATGATTGAAACTTTTAAATATGTAAAGGGGCTCAATAAAGTGGGAGAAGAGGGTTTACTTAAGAGGAAGGAGGGGTCAAACTAGAAGGCATAGCCACAGACAGCAAGGAAAAAGATACATAAAGAAAATCAATAAAACACAACGAAGGAAAAAAACGCTATGGTTCACAAAAGAGGTGGCAGGGAAGGTTAAGGAGAAAAGGGCAGCATTCAGGAAATATAAGGAAACACAGAAGGAGCAGGACAGAGGACTTTATCAGTTAAAGCAGAAAGAGGCTGGGAAGGTAGTCAGAATAGCAAAGGCCCAAACCGAAGAAAGGATAGCCAATTCTGTTAAGAAGGGGATAAGACCTTTATAGGTACATTAGGGAGTCAAGAAAGACCAAAGGAGGATACTGAAGCTTAATAAAGGGAGGAATCTGGGTAGAGGTGACAGTGAAAAAGCAGGGTTACTGAACGAATATTTCTGCTCAGTATTCACAAAGGAAGAGGAGGGAGAGTTACCTAAACCAAACAAGAGAAATACTCTGAAGACGTGGATAATACCAGTCCATTTACAGAAGAAAGGGTTCTGAAAGAACTAATAAAATTGAAGGTGGACAAAGCAATGGGGCCTGATGGGATTCACCTAAGAATTCTAAAAGAACTAAGGGTAGAACTAGTGACATCGCTGACTACTCTCTTTAACAAATCATGGGAGGATGGGTGGTACCCAAGGACTGGAGGAGGGCAGATGTAATTCCTCTTCACAAAAGTGGGAGCAAGACAGAGGCAGGAAACTACAGACCAGTTAGTTTGACCTCAGTGGTAGGAAATGATGGAATCACTTCTGAAAGAAAGAATTGTTGAGTACCTAGAGGCCATTGGGGCACGGGACCGAGCAACATGGATTCACGATGGGAAGGTCGTGTCAGATGAATCTAATAGATTTCTTTGACTGGGTGACAAAAGTAGTAGATCAGGAGGGGCTGTGGACATGGCCTACCTAGATTTTAGCAAGGCATTTGATACAGTCCCCACAAAGATTAATACACAAGACAGCCAGCCTTGGAATGGGTCCCAAGGTGGTAGCCTGGAAAAAATTGGCTAGACAACAGAACACAAAGGGTAGTAGTAAATGGAGTACACAGTGAAGAAAGGAGGGTTACTAGTGGGGTACCGCAGGGTTCAGTACTGGGACCGGTCCTTTTTAATGTCTTTATAAGTGACATTGCAGAGAAACTGGAAGGAAAAGTATGTCTCTTTGCAGATGACACAAAGATCAGCAACAGGGTTGATACACAGGATGGAGTGGAAAGGATGAGAAGGACTTGGCAAGGTTGGAGGAATGGTCAAATGTATGGCAGCTCAGATTTAATGCAAAGAAGTGCAAGATAATGCACATGGGAAACAAAAACCCAGGAAGTGTACACAATGGGGGTGAGATACTGACAACAGTAAAAATAGAAAGGGACCTGGGGTAATTATATCAGATGACCTAAAGGTGGGCAAGCAATGTGAGAAGGCAGTAGGGAAGGCTGAGGGATACTGGGATGCATAGGAAGAGGCATCAATAGTAGAAAACAGGAAGTTGTTATCCCTCTGTACAGACAGTTGGTGAGACCCCATCTGGAGTACTGTGTGCAGTTCTGGAGACCCCATCTCACATAAGACATAGACAGAGTGGAGGCTGTCCAGAGGAGGCAACCAAAATGGTGCAGGGTCTGCACCAGAAGACATATCTAAGAAAGACTAAAGGAGCTTAATATGTATACTCTGAGGAAAGAAGGAGAGAGGGACATGATAGAAACTTTCAAGTACCTCAAGGGAATTAACAAAGTCCAAGAGGGTAGCATCTTCCAGAAAAGAGATGTGCAAGAACAAGGGCACAATTTGAAGATAGAGGGGCGGCTCAGGGTAATGTGAGGAAGTATTTTTCACTGAGAGGGTTGTGGATGCATGGAACAGCCTCCTGAGGAGGTCGTGGAGTCAAGAACAGTGGGGACTTCAAGAATGCATGGGACAGGCATAGGCAGTCCTAGGGGTGGTAAGAGGAAGTAAGCTGTTGATTAACTAGGATCTGCAGCTTATCTGTTAGGTAGGAAAATGGGCAGACTAGGTGGGCCAAGCGGTCCTTATCTGCCGTCAAATTCTATGTTTCTATAGGGGCAATGTAGAGGGCATTTATTCACAGAGAGGGTGGTGGAACCCTGGAACAGACTGCCAGACAGAGTGGTGGGGGCTAAATCAGTGAAAGAATTCAAGAGGGCACAGGACAAGCATACGGGCTGAGTATCGGGGGGAGGGTGGGGGCTGGCAGGGAGGGGGAGGTGTAGGGAGGAAAAAAAAGGGCAGACTAGATGGGCCGGTATGGTCCTTTTCTGCCGTCAAGCATCTATGACATGATTCATGGCTGAATGCCAGTTTCCAGCATGCAGGTAGGCCTGAGAAGGCCTACTCCATTGATACAACACCAGACCCCAGTCCACAGAAACAGGGTAAGCCTCCCAATCCCCTGGCCCCTCTACCTGCTGACCTAACAAGAGGATTTATGGCTACCGATCTATCGAAAAAGAATCGGGGGTCATATTCAAAAAGAAAAGACAAACACAGCTCCAGAAAAACAGTTCCAGCAGTGGACCTTCCTCACCACAGCTATAACCACAAAAGAGAAAATTAGTCCTCCTCCAAGAGCTGCGATGCTGAACCCTCCAACAACAGATATGCCCCCCGTTCCACTTACCGAGCTCTGGAGGACCTGATCCGAAGCCACAAAGGAATCACTCTTCGATGCCCAACTCCACTCCACTCACCCAGCCCTGTGCTTTCCACCCAGCAGCACAAGGACCAGAACTTACTCCACTGTCACTGAGCTCTGAAGAGAATCATCTCCGGTTCTAGGCAATGGCAGCAGCAGCAGCCTCTGTCCCTTCTGCATCCAACTCTGTGAATGGCTGAACTATTTGGCCCACAGAATGTCTGGTTTTATACCGGTATGACCGCTTTGAATACTCTTCACCACTGCTCTTACCTCGTTTCTTTCGTCTGTGGTTCTTTTTTGGCAGGGAAAGGGCCCAGCCACCCACCCCCATCCCCAACAACCCCACACTACACTCCTTCTTTAGGGTAGCACGGTCATGACATTTTCTGTAGCAAAGCAGGAAGGGGAGGATTAGAGGGGTATCCACACAGTGACCTAATTTACAGGGACACAGGTAATTTAACTTGTCATAACAAGTTATATAAAACCAAACAAACAAAACACAAAATTAAACTTTTGCTTTCATTTTCCTCCTTCTAATTACTCTGACCAGGTTATAAACCCAGCAACTCATCTGGAATGGATATTATCAACTGCAGGACACTTTTCAGAAGGGCAGTTATACAGGATTTAGGACACTGTCCTACATGCCAGACCATTGGAGATCTAAGGGCTCAGCTCCAGGCAGAATGGGCAGAGATTGTGTGCCTCAAATCGCATATTAAGGAGGAAATATATTATAAGAACCACCCGCCATTTCCCCAACATCCAACAGTAGCACCTCGACCACAGAGGGTTGTTGGTCCAGGAGGTTGGCAGGTGGTTAAGAGGAGCAAATCGGGAGCCCCATCACTCGGTGCTCTCCAGCGTATCACCTCCACAAACCATACAAAAACTACAAACAGGTATCTGCCTCTATCTCCAAAATCAAAGGGGCAGAGGACACTGCAGAGCAGGACACTGTAGCACAGTGGTACACATAAGGACTAACGATCTCACCAACCGGTCAGTTGTGGAGACCAATGAACACCTGACCAGGCTGGGTGACAAACTGTCATCCATTTTGTCTGGCATCTCCTTCTCTGAGATCCTGCCTATCTGGAGGGGGGCAGATGGACGGAAGGTCAGAGAAGGGGAGATAGGGAAGCTAAACATGTGGTTCAAAGGCTGGCGCCAGGAAAAAGGACACAGATTTGTAGGTAACTGGCAACAGTTTTGGGAGCAAAGGTTCTTTAAATTCGACGGACTGCATATGACTAAGGAGGGAGTCAGTGCACTGTGGCAGAGGTTTGACATCTTTGCAGAATATTTAAACTACAAATGGGGAGAGTGGTGCAGCACCCGATGTGTCAAACGGGAAGAACACTCCTCCCCCCTCAGCTAGTAATCAAACAGGAGTTCAGCATGTTTGTAGTTCATTTGCATCGCCAGATAAGGAAAAAGGTCCAGTTCCCCACACAACGCACAGGGGAAATGCCGGACCTCGCCCAACAACTACCACACTGAAATCTGGCCAATGGAAAATCATGCACACAAATGCTCGCAGTCTGGGAAACAAGATTCTAGACCTGCAGGCAACAATGACAGAGGCTAAACCGGACACAGTTAGCCATTAGCGAGACATCGTTCACCAGTAGCCACACTTGGAAGACTTCAGTACCCGGCTATGTACTGTTCAGAAGAGTCCGAGGTGCAAAAAGGGGGGTGGGGGGGTGGCCCTTTATGTCAAGGAAAATATCAAAGCTACAGAAATTCAGAATACACATAAGGAGCCAGAAGAACTGTGGGTCACCCTGGAGACAGGAAATGGGACAGCCATATGAACTGGGGTTGTTTACAGGCCTCCAGACCAGGGGGAGGACACAGACACATTACCGTTAGAAGATATACAAAACATGACAGCTAAAGGGGAGGTTCTGCTAATGGGAGACTTCAACATGCCAGATACAGATTGGTCAATACCATCAGGAACATCTGCCAGAACTAGACACACAGTGAATTTCCTGCAGGGGGAGGGCCTCAAACAACTGGTAGAACAACCCACAAGAGACAGGGCTATCCTATATTTAGTGCTGACTAATGGGGAAAGGATCACAGATAGAAGGTCACCTGGGGGTCAGTGACCATCACATGGTATGGTTCAATTTGGCCACTAGAACTAAATCATCCCATTCCAAGGCAAAAATATGGGACATCAGAGGAGCTCATTTTGATAAGATGGCCAACAGAGCTTAGCTAGCCCTGGCAAGAGGAAATACAGGTGAGGGGGTACAGGCAAAATGGGTAAGCATTAAGGATGCAATACTTGAAGCACTATCCCATTGTGTTAGAGAGCAAAGCAAGAACAAAAGAAGAAGGGAACCACTTTGGTTTTCAAAAACAGTAGCAGAAAAGGTCAGAGCCAAAAGGCTGGCCTTCAGGAAATATAAGGGAATGCAGCAGGACGAAGATAGGGAGGCATGCTAAACTTCCCTAAGGGAAGCAGGGAAGGCAGTAAGGCAGGCAAAGGTCCAAACTGAGGAAACACTAGCCTGAACAGTAGAAGGTGACACGACTTTCTATAGATGCATTAATGAAAGGAGGAAGTCCAGAGGGGGTATTGCTAAGATCAAAGGGGATAAGAGGGAGTGTGAGGAGGAGGACCAAGAAAAAGCATATATCCTAAATAGATGCTTCTGCTCAGTATTTACTGAGGAGAAGGCAGGGCAGGGCCCACAGTTCAGCACCATGGACACAGGGGAGGGGGGTGTGCACAAGTCCCTTCACAAAAGAAAGGGTCCTACAAGAGCTTGCTAAACTCAGGGTGGATAAGGCAATGGGACCTGATGGCATACATCCCAGGGTGCTAAAGAAGCTAAGGGAGGAGCTAGCAGAGCCATTGTCAGAACTGTTTAGTTTGTCTTTGGGCACAGGAGAGGTCCCAGAAGACTGAAGAAGGGCTCATCTGATCCCACTCCACAAGAGTGGTAGCAGAGAGGAAGCAAGGAACTACAGACCAGTCAGTCTTACCTCAGTAGTGGGCAAGATTATGGAGGCACTGCTTAAGGAAAGGATAATACAACACTTGGAATCCATAGGAGCACAGGATCCAAGACAGCATGGGTTTACAACAGGAATGTCCTGTCAAACTAATCTCATAGATTTCTTTGACTGGGTAACCAGAGTGGTGGACCAAGGGGGAGCAGTTGATGTCACCTACCTTGACTTCAGCAAAGCTTTTGATACTGTTCCACACAGAAGATTGATTAACAAGCTGGGTAGGCTCGGGGTGGGTCAGAAGTTGGTCAACTGGGGGCAAACTGGTTCACGGGCAGAAAACAGAGTGGTGGTAACAGCATACAGTCAGAAGAGATGCAAGTCATAAGTGGGGTACCTCAGGGATCAGTTCTTGGGCCAGTCCTCTTCAATATCTTCATCAGTGACACTGCAGATGGACTGGAGGACAAGATTTGTCTTGTTTACAGATGACACTAAGATCTGCAACAGAGTAGATGATCCAGATAGGGTGGGCAGAATGAGAAGAGATCTAGATAAACTGGTCGGAAGAGTAGCAAATGGGGTTTAATGGAAAAAAGTGCAAGATCATGCACATAGGGAAGAGAAACCCTGAAGCTACCTATAGGTTGGGAGGGGAGTTGCTGGCAATCACAAGGGAAGAAAGAGGCAAACCCACAGGGTTTCAAAGTGCTGGGGCTTTGTCCTGTTTGTTGATTTGGCACATTAAAACACTGAGCATTGATTTATTTGTACCTTTGATTTATCTTGCGCACCTTCCTGTGTTTGCTGTTTGGTACTGTTTAATTTTGGTGCTGCATATGGCCCATATGTGCCTTGCGACTTTTGTTATTCTTTCAATACTCCCCAAGGGCCTATGTCTCTTACATGCCCTAGGAGTACCAATCACAAAAAGGTTACTATAGGGGAAGGGGAAAAAGGGCATCCCGGCACAATGCTGCAGCTCCAGTGTCTAAACCCCAGCCAGAACAAAACCCCTGACAATTTTGCCCAGGTCACCCAACCACTGCCAGTGGGAGGAAGACTGGCACACTACTTCCAGAAATAGGTATGCATTACAACAGACAGGTGGGTGCTGGAAGTAGTGGGCCAGGGGGTGAGTCTAAAGTTCAAATACTTTCCAAACTTGCGGAAACAGAGAAGTTCTCCAGCTCACTCCCCCACAGAAAAGTCTGCTGAAACTGGAAGTAAAAAAAATGTTACAGTTTCTGCCTCCCAGTGGGTTGTGGCCTATTCTCAAAATCCACCAGAGTGGAGAGTGCATGCAGAGTTGGAACCTATATTTCAAATTCTGAAATGTGCATAGGTTCTATCTACAGGGCGTCATTCTTGGTCAAGGTGACCACATAAAGTGTAAACACAATGAGAGATTCCTTAAGGAGAAACATTACTTTGGTGAGTTCTTTTTTCTTACTGGAGTTCACTACCTGCTTGTCTGTGGGATGCAATGTCCAGACTGTAATGTTTAGTGAAGGTGTGGACCGTGCTCCATGTGGCAGCTGCACAGAATTCAGTGGCTGAAACGGTGCAGAAACAAGCAATGGAAGTGGCCATGCTCCATGCAGAATGACCACAAACCACACCAGGTTACCGTACTTCCTATAACAGGGTGTAAAACAATGTGCCAACCATTTAGACAGGCACTGTTTAGACACAGGGCACCACAGGGTTGTTTGGGATATTCATTGCAGACATATCATGGGACATCAAGAGCAAGATCAGTCTGTTTGCTGATGATACGAAGGTAGGAGCGGTGGTGGATGACATAGGGGGGTGGCAGGGGTTGCAGGATGATCTGGCAAAGCTTGAAACCTGGTCAGACACCTTGCAACTGGGGTTTAATGCCAAAAAGTGCAAGGTTCTGCATCTTGGGATGAAGAACCCAAGGAGGAGTTACCAGCTGGGAGGAGTGCAGCTAGCCCAGACACAGGAGGAGAAGGATCTGGGGGTGCTCATTACAAGGTTAATGAACAACTCGGCACAATGTAGGAAGGCAGCTACAAAGGCCAATAAAATGCTGGGTTGTATTGCAAGGGGTATATCCTCGAGGAGGGAGGAGGTGATTCTGCCACTGTATGAGTATTAGTTAGACCGCACCTGAAGTACTCGTGCAGTACTGGCGCCCGCATTCTGAAGAGGGACATTAAATTACTGGAGGGGTGCAGCAGGGCGACAAAATGATCAAGGGGCTGGGGGACTTACCATATGAGAGGAGGTTGAGGGAGTTGAACATGTACTCACCGAGGAGAGGAGGGACGGAGGGACAAGATTGAAACCTTTAAATACATGAAAGGAATAAACAAGACAGGTACAGAGGGGCTGTTCAAAGTAGGGAGAGGAAGGACACCAGGGCCATGATATGAGACTGGAGGGAGGAAGGTTCAGGAGGGAGTCGAGGAGACACTTTTACAGAGATGGTGGTGGCTGGATGGAATGCTATTCCGCAGAAGTGGTATCCAGTAGAACAATGGACTGCTTCAGAAGGGGATGGGACAGAACAAGGGGGAGGGTTAATGAAGGGGAAGGGCAGCTGCAGAATAAGGGGTGCTAGCTACACATTTGAGCAGACTTGATAGACCTCTAGGCCTTTATCTGCTGGCAAATTTTGTATGTTTGTATGTTCTTTCTCAGGGACGAACAAAACAAAAAACTGAGAGGACTTTCTACAGTCCTTGGTGCAGTTCACATAATATTTGAGGATTCTATGGACATCCAAAGTACGGAGTAATGCTTCCCCTGGACTGGCATACTCTGGATAGTACAGGTGGATTGTTTGATTCAAAGCAAATTAACACACTACCTTTGGCAAAAACTTAGGACTGGTGAGTGAAGACTCTTATCTGTATGGAAAAAAATCAAATAAGGAGGCTCACACATTAGAGCCTATAGCTCTGAGATCCTTTGAACAGAATTAATGAAAACTAACAATAATGATTTCTGTGAAAGAAAACATATTTATTTTGCTTTTGTTAACCAGGTAAATACACTAGACAGGACAAATTGCCTATTTTCAGGTACAGCCCGGGAGAGTGCAGGAAATTACATACTTACACACTTAGGACAACATGGTACATAATTAGGAAAAGATTACAAATCACAAGACAACAAGGTACAAGTTAGGAAAAACAACTCGCATGTCACATGCGAACATCTTAATTTAGAATACACAAAGTACAGGTCATGTGAGGCAACTTTTAGTTAGAATAAGTACAACAGAATAAATGGTATGTGCCAGTTTGGAGCAGTACAAGGCAAGGATTAGTAGCAGCAGGCACAAAACTATCAGCATAAGGGCCAACTGTTATGTAGAAGAGCTGAGTCCAGACATTTTGTCATGGGGGTTTTTGGCACCCACAGGCCAATGTGAGTTTGAGATGGTTCCATAGGGAGGAACGCAGGCAGCCCTGAGATGGGGCAACACGGACCTGGGCAGGGAAGGTGTTCCATAGTTTGGGGGCACACGCTGCAAAATCCCTTTCACCCATTTGAGTCCAGTCACAGGTACCTTGAGTGTGGCAGACCCCTGAGACCTAAGGTGGTAGGAAGAGGGAACAGTTTGGGCAAGCAAACTCGCCACCCCTGGGGGTTGCCTATGCTAAGGACCTTTCCTGCAAAGCAACCAAGGACAAAGTCAATGCTTTGAGGAGAGAGCCAGTTTAGCTTACAGAGATCACAGCGGTGAGTGAGCTGGGGGCCGCAAGGTGAGCGACAGACATTGTTGTAGGCAGTCGACCACCTAGAGAGATGGACCTTAGTGGTGCTGGCAAACAACAGGGGCCCGTAACATAGTGAGAAAAGCATACCTCTGGCAAGGCATGTCACGTGCAGCCAGAGTGAGAGTTATTTTGCTCTATAGGCCAGACCCAGTTAATAGTTGACAGTTTGCATGTATTCTGGATATGGCGGCCAAGGTCCAAGCTGTGGGTCCAACGTTACCCCAAGGTACTTGAAGTTGTCCGTGATTGGGATTGGGACGCCCCCATTTCCGGAAACACAGAAAGGCACAGGGGAGGCCTTAATCTTAGCCCGGGACCCAAACAGCATGGCCTGGGTTTTTTTTAGATTAAGGACTAGCTTATGGTTCAGGATCCATGTCTGAACATTACTTAGGTCATCACTCAGGTGGCTGTTAATGTCCCCCACCTCTGGGGAGTGAGACAGGATGACCAGATCATCTGCATAGAGGATTGGTTTACAATGAGCAGTGGCTGCGGGGAGATAGTTAACGAAAATGGAGACGAGCAGGGGTCCAAGGACGGAGCCTTGGGGGACCCCCACTGTTACTGGGATGGGGCTCGAGAGCTCTTTGCCATATTTTACCTGCTGCATTCTACCATGTACATAGTTGGAGAACCAGCTGAGAGCAGCAGTGGATAGTCCAATTGATCGCAGCTGTATTGATAGCATGGCATGGTCAACCAGGTCAAAGGCCTTCGAGAGGTCTATAAAGATAGCCCCCAAGAGTTTGTCTTGGTCCATGGCCTCCCTAATCCAGGATGAAACAGTAACGAGGGCTGAGGAAGTACCACGCCCCTTCCTGAATCCATGCTGTACTGGAGACATTATATCATGTGAATGTAAGTACTCTGAGAGTTGCCCTGCCACAACTTTCTCCAGGAGTTTGCTAACCGTGGATAGGATGGATATGGGGCGATAGTTCTCTATCAGTTTAGGGTTCCCCTGTTTAAGGATTGGGACCACCCTGGTGACCTTCCATATGTCCGGGATAACACCAGTTGACAGGGACAAATTGAAGATGTGTGCCACCAGAGGGGCAAGCCTGGGGGCACCGAGGCTGAGAAGCTTTGGTTCCAAGCCATCTTGGCCCGCACTTGAGAAGGGGGAGAGTCCAGTGAGCAGTCCCCCCACCTCTTGAACCACCACTGCCCTGAAAAGAAAGGGCGGACGGGGTGATGATGGTGCTATGGGCTGGTCGCCGCTGACACCGCTACCATTGGGGAATGTCGAGGTGTACTCAGATCTGAGAAATAATGATTGAAGGAGTTGGCAATGGTTTCCGAGTTGTTGCAGCTGGAACCATCAATTGTCATATCAGTGGTCTCCGCACTCTGTGTACCACTCACTATGTGTTTAATATTCCTCCAGAACCTACTTGGGTCCCTAGTCGAGTTCAGTAATGCAGATTTGCAGAACTCACTTTTGGCTACCCTTATGTTCTTTTTGCACTCATTTCTAAGTTGCCTGTATTTCTGAAGGATAGCCTGGTCAGCCGTAGCCTTAAACTTGGCCCAGCACTTATTTCTAGTTTTGAGGAGGGCTAGGAGGTTGCCATGAACCATTTTGTAGCCGTTCCCCTGACCCTCCGTCTGATTAGGGGGGCATGTTTCTCCTGCACAGCCCTTAAAGAGATGAGGAAGTGACCGACAGCAGATGTGGAGTCCTGAGCATTCCATACTGCCGACCACTCAGTGTACTTAATATCATTTTGAAAGGAGGACAGATCGAACCTAGTCTCTGATCTGGATAATTTTATGAGGTATTTTCAGGAGTGGAAGCCTCCAAACACAGTACACCAGGGAGTGATCAGAGATAGAATCAGGCAGGATACCGGATGAGCCGATCCTATCAGGTCTGTTAGTCAAGATCCAGTCCAGGAGGGAGCTCTTACCACCATTTATAGAGCACCTGGTAGGATTCTTGACAAGCTGTGTCAGAGAGAGACCGGCAAGTGACGGCTCAAAGGCTTTGGTGTTACCACCCAGCCAATTAAGGCTGAGGTCACCCAGAATGATTAGCTCTTTCTGCCGTGTTACAGCGCCAACTGTGTCAAGGAGGCCAGTCAGTCCCTCTATGCCTTTTTTTTTTTTTACCAATTATTTTACCAGGTGAGACACACTAAGCTGAAAGCTTGTTTGCAGGTGCAACCTGGGAGCACGAGGAAGTTAAGTGACTTGCTCAGGGTCACACAGTATGCAAGTAGGGGCTGTGGGATTCAAACCCAGGTCTCCAGAATTGCAGCTCAGAGCCTTAAACCACTGCGCCATACTGCCTCCTAAGAGGAGGATCTCCTTTTGGAAGATTGTAGGTGTATACAATGTGTATCTTTTTTGACATCCCTAGTAACAGCACTGTGTGCAGTGTCTCACAGGGGGACTGCACTGTCTGTTGACTGGGTAGGGCAGATAGGTTAAGATGACTCCTGTAGTAGACCAGGATACCACCACCCCTTTTTTTCCCCAGGCAATCACGACAGATGAGGTCATAACCAGGGAGGGCACACACAGAGTTTGGTGTAGCAGGTTTCTGTAATGCCTAGGATGTCAGGACTATGTCAAGTTGCCCAGACATGAAGTTCCGCCAGGCTGGGCAGGAGACTTCTGATATTAAGATGGGCTACTTTCAGCCCTTTTACCGCCGACCAGCCCGCCAGTGTAGAGGATGACTGGAGTGAAGGTCCTGGGTTTAGCTCTATGTCCCCTGCTAGCACAAGGGTCACTAGCAGGAGCCAGAATAGATGCCTTAAGGGAGGAGATCTATCCTTGGTCTGTGACTTATGGTAAAGCGCCTGACCTTTTGGGCAGGTCTCAGAAAGCTCCTCAGGTCAAGACTACCAAGGACCCAGGGCAGGGGTGAGCCCTCTTCTAGAAGGTTGGAGAAGGTGAAGTCAGACTCCCCCAGTTGGGTACACGTACATCAGGGGTCTCCCTTCAAGGGATCACCTGCACTTGTGAGCCAGGGGATCCAAGAAGCAGTAAGGATCACAATGGCGATGGTACCCAGGAGTAACTGGAGCAAGACTAGCTTTGGTAGGTGCTCAGGGAATCCCACATCTGCACCAGGACGGATGTCAGGTTGAGACAGGAAGGGGATTGCTACCATGAGGTCACCAATGGACGACAGTAGGGCCTCCCACGGATGGCACATTGCTAAGGACCGCTGGTTTGTTGATGCTATTGTCCTCCCTTCCCGGATCAAGACCCAATCCCGTGCCTATTTTACGTTGAGACGCAACACAACTCAGCACAGGGGGGGTGGGACGCAGGACAGTGTCACGCAGGTATTTAGTAGGCTGGAAAAATCTGTGGAGAGCAATAAGTTAATTTGCATCTTACTAGACACTTACTGCGTCTGGATGTCCTGTTACTATTTTCTTAAGATCAAGCTAACATATTATTGTTTGATAACAACAGCTTAGTTGGCAAGTTAAGGCCATAGCGCTAGTATTTAATCATAAGGCAGACGTCAGACAAGGTTTGAGCAGACTAGTAAACAGATCAATAGGTACAGTGCATAACAAAGTGTCAAAAAATGATAGGGGAGCCCCTAGTGGAGAGACTGTATAGCTTGCAGATGGCAAAGTGAGCTCACGTGACCAAATCAGTGCACATAAATTGGAGTGACGACCAAGGGTGGTGGTGGGGGCGGTGGGGCAGAGCCAAGCCTCTGCAGCAACAGCCAGCGTGTAGATCAAGCGATTGAGCAAACGCTGCCTTTTTCTACGGCCAGGATACTACCCAGGTAAGCTTGGGCACAGTCAGGCACAGTTATGCTTCATAAATAAATTTTGTCCACACGGCAGTCCCTACAGTGCATTCCAGGGAGGTGGAGAAATTACCTTTCGGCTGTTAGAGCGAGAGCAAGAGCAGGGGAGGGCAGGACTGGGTGGGCCATAGGCCCTTATCTGCCGACACTGTCTATGTATCTATGTATCTATGAGCCGAGGCCCTCTCGACCTCTTGGACGGTCCCCAGGCAGAAAAGTTTCCGTGAGCACCTGTGGAAGTAAGAGAGAGAGGAGGTGGAGACCCAGATTAAATAGTGGGAAGGAGGGGAGGGGCAGGGACTCTCGGTAGCGCGATCGTGCCTCCAAGTAGCCCGATACAGGAAACAGGGCTGAGTGGAAGGGGGGCTCTTTTGTTCGACAGAGCTCTGAGCAGCCCAATAGGTAGCAACAGTCGCTAAGCTGTGTGAGTCCCCTTAACACCCTAAATGCCTTACAAAAAATTGCAGTAATTAGGTAGAGAGCCTAGCAGGTACTGCAAGTTTAAAATGGTTGAATTCAGTTCAGTCCCTCGAGGCAGTTAAGAAGTAAACATTAGAAAATCATACAGGTGAAAAGCGCTGCCACCTATGTTAACTAAGATTAGCTTGGCCCCTTCAGGTATAATACAGTAACTGGGTTTAGATCCTGAGCAATAAGCAAGTTTTTATAATTAAAGTGCACAGCAAAATTCTTAGCGAGGCCCCTTAAGGTAACTACTGGATCAGCTTTAAATGGAGAGCAAATAAACAAGGCTTAGTAATTAAAGAACATTGCAGGCTTAGCTCTAAGCTGAGTGGGACCCTTTAAATGCCATTAAATGCACATGTGTGAGCAATTGAGCAAGGTTTACATTTAAAGTACATTGCAACTTCTTAGTCCAGGAGCACTGCTAGCTGTTTTAGAGTTAATAAAAACTATCAGCACATCTACGCCGACCAAAATGGCGCCAAGTTCAAAAACGCCAAGCCTCTGCAGCAACAGCCAGCATGTAGATCAAGCAATCGAGCAAACGCGGCCTTTTTCCACGGCCAGGATATTCCCCAGGTAAGCTTAGGCACAGTCAGGCACAGTTACGCTTCATAAATAAATTTTGTCTGTGCGGCAGTCCCTACAGTGCATTCCAGGGAGGTGGAGAAATTACCTTCCGGCTGTTAAGAGTGAGAGCAAGAGCGGGGGCAGGAGCCGAGGCCCTGTCGACCTCTTGGATGGTCCTCATGCAGAAAAGTTTCCGTGAGCACCTTTCGGCTGTTAGAGCGACAGCAAGAGCAGGGGCGGGGGAGGGCAGGAGCCGAGGCCCTCTCGACCTCTTGGATGGTCCCCAGGCAGAAACGTTTCCGTGAGCACCGTACGGCTGTTAGAGCGAAAGCAAGAGCGGGGGCGGGGGAGGGCAGGAGCCGAGGCCCTCTTGACCTCTTGAAATTCAAGTCCCAAGCTGGAACTGGTTCTTAATGGGCGGTTTCACATGTAATATGCCTCTTAAAAATGTACGAGCTACCTCTAGCTGAACAATCGTATGTCCATCAACAGATGCATGAAAAACTGAAAGTGGCCAAATTCTCCGTGGGGGAGGAATACTGGAGTCCTATGTCTGACAGGCACAACAGGAATTCCAACACTGTATCGACCAGACAAGTGAAGGGATCCAACAGTTTGGAAGTGGCCCATAGCGTAAACTGCTTCCATTTAAAAAATAGGTATGTCTGGTGGAAGGTTTTCTGGTAGCCACTTTAGATGATACCCCAAATCAGGCCAAGGCTATGTCTTCAGGAGCTATGCCTGCAGATGTAGGGACTTCAGGTCCAGATGGACCAGAGACCCCTTTGTGACAACAGTCCCCTGCACAGCGGTAGAGGTACTGGAGGGTCCACTGCCAGCTGCTCTAGCAGTGGATACCAGATCTGCCAAAGCCATAGTGGAACAATGAGGATTGCCCTTTCATTCTTAGTTTGAGTAGTATCCTCTGTATGACAAGAAATGGAAGGATGGCACACAGAAACTTCCCTTTCCTACAGAAGGACAATGTGTTTGCCAGAAAACTTCAGGCCCTGAAACGAGCGAGCAGAAAGGCGGCAGTTTTGCGTTGTGTGGGGATGCAAAAAGGTCCAACTCTGGGCGATCCCACCTTTTGAACAGGTCTTCCACTACTGTGATCAGCAGCTCCCATTTGTGTATCCTGGACTGGGAAATGCTGCCTGCAGAATTTGTTTGCTAAGGTGTTTTGGGCAGCTGGCAGATGTATGGCTCAAAGTTCTAGGCCGTTGTTCCAGAGCCCACTGCCACAGTCTTATTACTTACCTGCACAGTGGCTAGGAATGAGCCCCCCCCCCTTATTTGTTGATGTAATGCACTACACTGACACTGTCTGTCTGTATCAACAGCGGACCTGGTGTCAGATGCAGTTGAAATGCCTGGAGACTGTACAGGGCAGCTCTCATCTCCAAGATGTTTGTGTGTAATCTCTTCTCCATATGGGACCAAACACCCTGTGTTTGGTAATGGCCCAGGTGTGCTCCCCACCTGGAGCCTGAGGCATCCAAGATAAGAATTTGTACTGGATTTGGCATCACAAATGGAACCCCCTTTTGCAGACTGGCGCTGTCCATCCACCACGTCAGTGCCTTCCTCAAAGGAGACGTGAATAGCACTTGTTTGTCTAAATCATATGTGGCTTGGTCCCACTGAACTCTTAGGGACCACTGTGGGATCCGCACATGCTGGCGGGATAGTGGCACTGTTAATACCGCTCCTGCAATCAGGCCTAGAAAGCACAGCATAGTCTTGGCTGTGACATACTGGCTGTTGTACACCATGTGTGCCTGAGCTATAAGGTGTTCTACCCTGTTCAGGGGTAAGAACGCATGGCCTTGAGATTTGTCCAGTACTGCTCCTATGTACTGCAATCTTTGACATGGGGTCAGTACTGACTTTCGCAAACTGACTGTTACCTCCAGGTCGTCGAACATCTTCCTGGTAGAAGCTACAGTGAACAGCAGATGTTCCTTGGAGGGGGCCTTTAACAGCCAATTGTCAAGGTAAGGAAACACACATAGGCCTTCCTTTCGAAGGGCTGCTACTACCGCTGTCAAGCATTTGGTAAAGACCCTTGGCACAGAAGCCAAGCCAAAGGGAAAGACTCTGAACTGGTAATATTCCCATACAACATAAATCTCAGACATTTTCTGTGATTCCGTCTAATTTTTATATGATAATAGGCATCCTTCTTGCCTAGAGAACAAGTTATGTACAAGTTGAGGGCTCTCAAATCTAGAAAAGGCCTCAGATCTCCTGTTCACTTGGGGACTAGGAAGTATCTGGAGTAAAAGCCTCTGTTCCTTTGCCTGACAGGGACTGGTTCTATGACCCATTTCTGTAGTAAGGCCTGCACCTCTTCTTTCAGTAGAGACAGGTGTCCTGAGGGCTAAGTTGAAGTCTATGGCAGATGATCAGGAGAGGTGTCCAAAAGCTCCAGAGCATGCCCTTTTGCAATGATGTCCAGAACCCATTTGTCTGTAACAATCTCCCTCAGCTGGGTCAAATGAAGGGAAAGACAACCCCCCACAACCACCCCGGGGTCAGTGGTGGTTGGGGAGTGTAGTTCTGCGAGTCACACCGAACCGGTGGGAGCAATTCCTCCTGGTGCTTTGGACTGGGCACCAGGAGGAAAGTTGGCTGGCAGAGCTCCAGCACCTTTTCCTCTACCTGAATGCCTATAGGTCTGCCTACCAGCTCTGGCAGCTGGTGGACGAAACGGATTCCTACCCTTAACCCTGCCTGGTGTGGGGTAAAGGGATTTGACCAATCTTAAGGTAATCCTAGATGACTGACGGCCTCTTAATGCCTCTTCCACATCATACCCGAACAGTTTATTGCTCTAAATGGTGCATTTAACACTGCCTGTTGCACATCATTTGCAAACCCAGCTACTCTGAGCCAGGAGTTCTTCCTCATGCAAATGCCAGAAGACACTGTCCTAACAGAGGCATCAGACATCATAAGCTGAGCGGATTGAAAGCTTGCCCACTTCAGCACCTGCAGTGAGTATTTTCATTAACTCAGTTTTGGCAGTACCCTCAAATAAGGCCTGTGCTGCAGCCTTGCACTTCTCCAGAGGGTATTCTGATACTTGATCATGTGGGCCTGGTAGTTTGCAATATGCAGGCCCAATGAAGCAGTGGCATAAGTCCTCTTCCCCATGATGTCTAACCTCCTGGATTCCTTATCAGGAGGGAGGAACCTGCAAGTGTTTAGGCATCCTGGACCGGTCATGGACAGCTGTGATTACCACTGATTCATGCTGGCTGGCAAAATACGACTTCTTAGATGGTGCAGGGGACATCTTTTTAGCCTTTCTGGGAACAGCTGATATGGCATTAGGTCTTTACCAAGCTACATAGGTGGCATTCTCCAGGGTTGGGTATAGGGGAGGAAGGACTGTAGATGGTGACTGGCACCTCTAAAAACTTCAACAAAATTTCTTTGTGGAGTCTTCCTCTTCCAGAGTGAACACCAAGGCAACCTGCATTTTCTGCATCACTGCCTGAAAAGAAGGGTTTTCTGGTGGTGATCTTGGGGCATTCACCACTGATTCCTTTCTGTATGAGGATAAAAGGGAGCTAGTACCAGGTAAGTCTTGGTCCTCAGCATAACCCTCCTTTTTCCTCATAATCTTCCATTATAAGGTCTGGGTTATATTCCACCTTGTCATCGTCCCTCTTGATGGTGGGAAACGAGGACCTCTTCAGCAATGCTGGCGGCAGCGAGTAGGTCACCTAGGTACAGTGCTGGGAGGCTGCACTGACGGGGTCTTAGAAGGTCCCAGTGGCATAAGTACAGGCTGATCAAGCAAGCCTGGCAACAAGAGTCGTATCATTTGTGAGAATACCACCTGCACTATGTGCGCTGATGATGCCCGTAATAGGGGTTGTGACTGTAATGGGGGACGGTGGGTGAAGAACCAGTGACAGTGGCATCGTACCGCTGGTTTTAGGCCCAGTGCGCCTAAGCCAAGCCCCGAGCTTGGTGTCTGGTTGATGGCTGGGGAAGACTGTGGTCATCATCACTGTATCAGATGATGAGGTTAAAGATGCATTGTCTGGTAGTAGAGCTGAAACCCCGACAGATCTCACATGTTTGAATGTTGTGAGAGGCCCAAACATCAGACACACACTCCATGTGTATTTTCCTTATAATCTCCTTGCCGCACCGCAAAACTGAAATAATTTCGAGGGCTCCTTCAGCGGCAAACAGGAGACCCAAAAATCACTAAAGCAGTGATTCTTAACTATTTAGAAGAATAATGACGGTGGCCAACTGTCGACGTGTCCGTGTGTAGGTCTGATGAGTATGACTGATGGCTGGAGAGAACTGAGAAGAGATGGGTCCGCCCACATTTATGTAGACACTGATGTGTGACATCACCATAGGCAGTACTGGCTTGTAGAAGTTTGTGTGGTCCTAGCGCGGACGCTAGTATTGTTCCAAAGGTGTAGCCTGATGAAAGAAATATCCTCAAAGATATATCTTCCTATTTTCACCATCTGCTTGCCTATGAGCTTTGCGTCTGCTCTATGTACTGTGTAGTTCCATACCTGAGCTTCCTCCCTTGCTATCCCGAGTAATTTTCAAGTTGCCTTGGTACCCCCTGCCCTAGCTAATAACATCCTATCTTAACCTACATTTTATATCTTAAAATAAATCCATTGTGCCTGATCAGGCTCCCAGTGAGCGGCACAGCTAATCCTGCCGGCTGCCCGCACCTCCATCCTCCTGATGAACAGGACACCTTCAAATCCGGTTAAGTGTCCCGGCTGCTCCGGGGTAGCACTGTGGGGGTTTGATAGGCGGCCACCTGTTGCCACCCTCCTCTAATTGGACTACTTCTCTCTGCTCAGCCACTGTTTGGCCCTGCCTTTTCTCTGTCGGATTATCAGTCTCTGGGATTCAGCGCCCTCTGCTTTGCATTGACTTTTGCCGAACATTACTGCTGTCTAGTCTCCCATTGTTTCCTTATAAAATTCCACCACTAAGGGTGCCTTCTAACATATCTTGAATAGGTCTTCATTTCCTCACTGTAATCTTTACCACAAATAGAGCCTCCGGCTGGTCTGCTTTCCTAATTAATCTTTGCAGGGCTTTACTTTCTGCTTCTCTGATCCACTTCTTCTAAATAATTGCTACGCTAGCAGGAAACACTTCGTTGTTTTTATCTCTATCTCTAATTTCAGCCAAGGGTTAAAACGGTGTAACACGGTCACCCTTGGCAGTCTTAATTTTACACACACTATCTCTTTATCCCAAAGAGCTAATCTTCTGTCTCAGTATACCACTAGCCTTCATACCCAAGTCAAATAGTAACACTATGTTGAAGTATAGTCTGTTATGGGCACTCCTGTCATTTGTCCTTTTACTCAGCCTGGATACAGCCACATGGGCTCTCCCATGTAACCAAATGGCAAAAGACTCCTCAGAGGCTTACCGCAACTATAGTTTAACTTGATTGCAGAGACAAAGCCTGATCTTCAACCTAACCCTATCCTCCTTGTTAGAGGCAGCATCTACTACCCTCTACATGCCAGGATGAAGCTGCCATGGATATGTGCTTTCACCCTAACCTGCCACTGTGCAAGGCTTTGGTTCCTAGCCATGATCATTATTCTGTTATCTGGGGACATCAAACTAAATCCAGGTCCCCCTCACCTGTTTCTTTTCCCCAAATGAGTTATCTGGCATGTCCAAGAAATGATTATTAATGCCCATATCAGCATCAGAAGTCTTACCTGTCACCATGCGGATCTCGAGGCCTGGGTGAAACTCTAGAATCCTGATGTACTCTGTCTCACAGAAACTTGGCTAAAACCCGGTAAACCTGACGATGAATGCTCCTTGCCTATTCCATTTCGGCGGGATAGACCCTCATCCAAGCGTGGAGGTGGAGTTGCCCTATTCAAAAAACACCTCAACATCTCTATTGTCCCGATATCTGCCTCTCCTGCAGTGTGCAAATTCACGCAGGCAACTATTGTATTCAGGAAAGAAGCTTCATATTATCTGTGCCTATAATCCCCCTGCTGGGGGAATAGTAGGTCTTCAAGAACTCCTTGACATCACCTCCCAGACTATAAATCATAATGAGGCTGTCATCCTAGGTGATCTTAACCTCAATTGGTTAGGGTCAGCTCAAATATCCTTGCAATCACTCACGCTTAGTTATAATTTTCACCAGTTGATCTCTGAAGCAACTAGAGCCACGTCATCCCATCAAACGGGTACACTCCTAGACTGGGTGATGGTCAACCGTATGGAACATGTGCCGAAAGCAGGAATCCTTGCAGATGCACTAACAGACCACTCACCCACTTTTTGTATCCTATATATGGTTGCGCCTCCATCTCGACTAATCACGTTTATAAATCTAGCTCATATTGACCAGGATCCATTTCCCTATGATGTCTCCAATATTGACTGGACAGGTATCTATCAAACAAAGGATGTGGAGGTTGCTCTACAGATATTCATAAACGAATTTCTTACCATTCAATAAAAACATGCCCCCAAGATTACTAGGAGGGTCAGAGGAAAACAGACGAGGTGGCTGCATAAAGACCTCCTTGCTAATCTGCGCCGGAGGGACAAGTTCTGAATTCGCTACAAACAAACTGGCCTACAGTCAGATCTTATTGTCTATCATGAACTAAGGAACAGATGTAAGAGACAAGTTAGAGCTGCTCAAAGCAAATACTGCAAGGACCTTCTACAAAGCTCAGCCTGAGACCAGAGGAAATTCTGGGCCCAAGTCAAAACATTTCTGGGTACCTTGCAGTCGATCATTCCTGACGAAATGATCATAAATGGGGCACATTGTAATGACCCTAGCACCATCTCAAACAGTTTTAACTATCTTTTCTCTGATCTGTCACACTATGCCTTGGCTTTACAACCTAGTGGATCGCACTCCAATCTACCTACCACGCTACCATCAGACAACCATACTGCCCTATTGTATGATGTTCCTCTAGCGCCACCATTCTATTTCAAGGCTATATCAAGAGCAGAAGTTCTGAAATTACTGAGATCCATATCTGCCAATACCAGCTCTGGTTCTGACTCATTGGAATCTCGTCTCCTTAAGCTGGCTGCTCCACTCATTGTCTCTCCAATTGCCAGAATCTACACTTTATCCCTTATCCATAGCACCGTGCCGGACCTATGGAAATCTTCAAGAGTAATGCCTGTCTTTAAAAAAGGTGACCCAAAGGTCATGGCCAATTACAGACCTACAGCAATTCTCTGTCCTTAGCAAGATCCTAGAGAAAATAGTTGCATCACAGACCACTGACAACCTTACACGCTACAATCTCCTCTCAGACACCCAGCATGGCTTCAGAAAAGATCATAGCACCACCACGGCTCTTCTTCAACCAACTACTGATATTCTGTCCAACATGGAGTCTGGAAAACTCACAGGTGCCATCTTCACTGACCTCACTAAGGCTTTCTACCATGTAGCCCATCCTCTGCTTCTCTTCACTCTCCATAAATTCCATTTCTCTACCCCTGTTGTGGACTGGTTCTGTAGCTACCTGTCAAACAGGTCGCAAGCTGTCAAATTTAACTCCTCCCTATTCAACATGTCTACTATCAACCTTGGGGTCCCCCAGGGCTCTATCCTTGGGCCCCTTTCGTTCTCAATTTTTATCAACATTGCAGCTAAGGTCCTGGAATCCTGCTCAGCTATTCTCTACACTGATGACCTGATCATCTATACTAGTTCTTCTAGCATTGCCTGCATGAACACATCACTTACTTCAGTAAGGTCTTAGACTGGCTACTAGAACGTAAGCTTGTACTAAAAGAAAAGAAAATGAAAGCCATGCTCCTAGGTTCCACACCAACGATTAAGGCCTGTTCTAGTTTGCTGGAGGTTCTTCACCCAGGAGAATTTCCACTTGAAAATGTTACTTCTTTCAAGTACCTTGGGATCCTGCTGGATCAGTCCCTGGATTTTAATCTTCACATTCAGTCCTCGTGCAAAGCTGTAGACTCGAAACTGGGAGTAGCTTACAAAACGAGCTACATGCTTACACCCTCTGCCAAATTAGCAATTGCCCAAGGTATTCTGCTCCCAACCCTTACTTATGGTGCCTCTATTCTTACCTCTGCCCATAAAACCTCCCTACTAAAATGGGACGCAACATAACAATATATGCCGATTTGCCTCTTCGTCACCTCAACTCAAACATCACTGCCTTCTTTATGAGGATCTGAATTGGCTCTCACCCTCTGCCAGCAGACAATACTACCTTGGATCACTAATGGACTCGATCATCCAGGGAAAAAAAAACATCCCAGCTGGCGGCGTTGCTGGTCCCTCAACCATCCTCCCACGGCCTGCGATCAGCTGACAAATCCTTGCTCTATGTTCTGAGATGTTGGATGACTAAAGGCACAGGGGCCTTCCAATTCTCTGCTCCCAGGCTATGGAATGCTCTTCCACTCAGCCTCCGGCTGTCTCAGTCTCACTTTGGATTTGAAAGTGAATATCATCATCGATCCATAGCTGATGCTTGTACATGCTTTGACCCAACCTGAAGCTCAGGAGACTTACCAGTAATGTCACCCCTGATCTAATCCAGCTCCAAGACTGTCTCCTCTTCCCCTCCCCATATTTTTCCTTCTTTGTAAATAACTTCGACAACTAGCTCTCTTCCTTCTCGAACCTTGTTGCTGACCATCCACTGTTGTCTTGCCAATTACCACCCCTGACCTTCCTTCTGTCAGTCTTTCTTGTTATGTTTGAACATTCCTCACATTTCTCTCTATATAACCTTACTATCTTATTAACCCTTTCACGCCACTGGTCGGGTCCGTGGTTTCTGCACTTATTATATATCTTACTGCCATTATTTGCATAATGCTTGCCATTATTTTTTGTTGTTTCTACTCACTGTATTTTTGTAGCACTGCTGTACTGTTCCTCTATTTGTAATCACTGTAACATGTTGCTGTTCAACTGTTCTCTTTTTGTGGTACTCTCCCGGGTTGTGCCTGAAAATAGTCATTTTATGGCTAGTGCACCTACCCGGTTAACAAAAACTAAATAAATAAAAAATAAATAATATATGTATCACAGAACAAAGGTATACATTTATTGACTGTGACTAATATTAGAAATGAACTGCTATCAGTTAAGACATACAACAATGAATATTTGCCCATTTTTCGGAAAATATGGCAAGGATTTTTTTTTTAGTTGTACATTTTTCTATGCCTGTTCCACAGCGGGGGGAGAGTACCTATAGTTTCCCCCATCATACTGCCATCACCGCAGCCGCCGCCTCCATCACAGCCAAGAGCTCAGAGAGAGACCCCTATGCCCCCCCAGCCACATCGTGGCGGGTACCACTCACACTGCGGAAGACTAGGGGGTAGGCACACCAGGGGAGATGCTGTGTGTACGTCCGACATGGTGGCACCAGATGCAACAGTCATCACGCATGAGGGACTGGCTGGATTTTTCCTGTGCGTTTCCTCCTCCACGGCACAGGCGTGCAATGACGCCAAGGACTCTCTATGCGCGCACCCAGCAAGTCCGGCGTTAACCCCACAGAGGACAGCGACACTGCACTAGCCCCCAGCCGCTGCCAGGAGCAAGTAAACCGCAGTCGATCCTCCCACCCTCCCCAGAGAAGGAGAGCAACTCTAGGACGCCGATCTCTCCACCTTAGCCGACCCCCAGCACCGAGGTCGCTCCCAACCCGGGTCGCTGGCATGGCACGATGTGTGGCATCCAGCGCCTCATCCCTCAGTGTCATCGGGCCAAAAATATGGCAAGGATTTAATTTGTTGGACGTGGTTAAGTATTTTAGAATGCAGCACACCTGGAGAACTTTGTTGCTGATTATATGATTTGTGTTTCTTTTGGTATGTAATATGTGTAATATATTACCATATTATATATTTCTATTATTTGTCTGTAGTCAGCTATGTTGTGAGCCCTCCTGAGAACATGGCTGCATGGCACACATCGCAGTGCATTCAGACCAGAGGGCTGAGCAGTAATGAAAGAAGCAGTGAAAGTACTTCATAAAGTTCTTCTCTGTCAACATGATTCTGCAGTCCAAGTCTGGTACCAGGGCCAAATGCAAACCTCCCAGTCTCTTTCAGCCCTTGTTCTCAGCCTGTTAAGCTGAGTCCTGATCCGCAGTTGTGGGTTGCTAATAGCTACGCGATACCTGGTAGTTGCGAAATACCAAGAGCTGGCAGCACAGTAACTTTATTTTTGATTTTCTTTAACATAGCATATTTTTCAGCTCACCATGTATACTTCTAGCCCTTATTACTTTAACCTGTAGTAGGAGCCGACCCGGTGGCGTTGAGGTGCTGAATGCCACACCCTGCGCCATGCCCGGTGACTTGGGTTCGGGAACAAGCCTGGGTCTACAGGGGGAGGCTGGGAGATGGCTTGAGCGGCCGCTAGGCAGCTCTCCTCTCCTGGACAGGGACCCAATCGCAACCACTGCAAGGCTGCCCCTGGGTGGAGGCCCAAGGGTAGTGCAGACAGGAACAGCTACAGTAGGAAGGGTGCCACGGATCGCTGCATGAGCGTGCCTCCACATGCACCTGAGCAACCGCGGCAAGGGGAGGGGAGAAGAATTGGAGCTGGCAGGCTCCATGATGGCCCCACAGCGCACAGAGTCTAGATGCTGGTCTCCGGGGGGGGTGTCAGCGTTCTTGGCCCTGACATGGGGGAGCAGGCAACCTGTGGAAAACCCACTGGGTCAGGAGCAGGGGAGTTAGGCACCGGATGACAAGCCCCTCCAAGGGACGGGCTGGAGCTGCCTGCCAGCCCCACCAGAAGGAGAGGAAAAAAATCTGCAGTTCGACGGTGGCAGCTGGTATTGGGAAGTAACAGTGGCAGCATATCCACTGGCTCAAGGGTGAGGTGAAAGCGTGATAGTGGCATTTGATTTTTTTTAGATTCTGAAGCACAAGGTTTGAAAAGCTGTGTAGAGTGGTTTAAGAAAAATTAAAACAGGCATTTTGTGTGACATATGGATTGTAATAAGAGTGCAGTTGGTGGGAGGGTGGGGTGGGGGTCTCACTTAAAAATACTAACAGCAGCTTAATCTGGTTCAAGGTCAGTTGGCAATCATCTGTATCCCCTCAACAGGGCTGTGTCTAAAAATAGGCAGAATGTGTCTAGTGCACTTACCTGGTCAACAAAACCTAAATAAAAAAAAAAAATCTCTCAGCAACTGAAGGAAAAAATGGCTACTATTAATTCTTTTTTTTTTTTTTTAAATGGTAGTTTTCGTCTGTTTTTATCCCACCCACCCATAGCACCAGAACACGGCCAGGCGTGCATGTGGAGGCACGCACGCACACCATATGCCAGTTCAGCCCTCCCGTCCTTGCCGCCTCCTCCCCTATGCTTCCCACCAGACCTCCACCCGGTGGGAGCAGAACTACGGGAGAGCGACAACCCACCCCACCACCCTCAGGAGAGGAGAGCAGCCTACCGGGTCCACTCAATCCTGTTCCTCCCTCCCCACCCCCCGAGATCATTCCCATAGCACGAAGTAGGGTGTCCAGCGCCTCAACCCTCAGCGCTAGCGAGACGGCTCTTTTTTTATTCTACGTGGGCACAGATTTATGTGCTAGGGCAGTGGGCACGGGGACTTGTTTCTTCCCAGTCTGTCGCCGCATAAATGCCCACCGTGGCAAGTTGCTCAGCCAATCACAGACAGGGAAACTGCAAGCTCATTTTATAAAATAACATAGTTCATCTACCAAACTGATTCAGAATCAGAAAACATCATTTCAGACATTCAGCAGTGCTAGAGGATGGGATGCCTGCTGTGAGAATTAATGTACCATGGTGCTCAGGCTGTACATGGCAATTTAACAGAGATTTACTAAAGTAAGAGTCTCAGAATGCTGAGAGCCAGTCAGACTGTAGCACTTCTGAGAACTTTTTTTTATAAATAACAACAAAATGATTACGAAAATACAATGCTGGTTATATAATTGTCCAATGTTTTAATTTTTTATATCATAGCTGTACAGTTTTTTTATACATACTTAAGAAAATGCACATTAGTTACACTATGCTATTTGCTCCTAATCAGAATATATTACAGAAGTGCAACGCCATCTACAAATGTACATTTATACAAGTTGTACAAAGTTTGCTACAACATTGTTTGTGACAGTATAAAAGCTTGACTGATTTAAACTGCAACTCAAACCAGTTTACTGGTTACATGTAAAATGTACACCTCACTCCCCGTCACCCCATTAAAATATCCCCTCGGAGGTCGTGGGCAGTGCATAAAACATGTGCAGTAGGAAAAGACTGACCATTTATCTTTACTACATCAAATTATACCCCTACCCTGTTATTCAACAGTTGCACAACAACTGTTCAAAAACTGTTATACTGACACACCATCTCTGTAGCGATAGCCACATGTAACATTCTTTTCCGAGTCTGTTATATTGGCTATTATAAAAATAAAAATGAAGGCTAAGTTTAATTCACCACACATGGATTCAAATGACAGCACAATGGCAGAAACTGTTTTGTTGTCAAACTGTTGGAAAGATAGCCATTAACACTATACTGAATAAAGTTTTCTCAGTGCTCTGATGTTAACTGGCTACTCTTTAAAAAAGACCTTTGAAATCTGTAAACTAGTACCTGGGTACCAAAAAAAAAACCACACAAAAAAGAAGAAGAAAAAAAAAAAGGGGGAGCTTTTTATTCATTTCTAAATCGAAGTGTGGATTCTGACATTCGTATTGTTTGGAAGCTGATCCACTGATGAGTAGCAATATTTTGTTAGGGTTACCACCTGTCTTGATTTTGGCAGGACAGTCCTGATTTGGGCAGCTGTGTCCTGCAAAAAATCTGAAAAAAATGCTACACATGCTGATCTTTTAAACAAAAAACTTTACTTTCATGTAACTGTTGCAGAAAACTAAAATACCTTAAAATAATAAGAAACAATATGAAGAACTAAAGAACGACAACACTTAAGTCTTTACCCGATTTATAGAAAACAAGTCTGTTGCAACGGTTGAGGTTACATACTGTCATGCGAAACATCATGTTTCAGTAAGAAATGTCCAACTTTGGGCTTCTAAAAAGGTGGTAACCCTGTATTTAGTATAATTTTTTTTACCTTCTAATCCTCTCACCGTTTATAATCTTTTCACAGTGACACCTACTGGTAGAGGTGAGACGGACACTACCCAGCGAATCTCTTCACAATGGAGCCCTGCCAGTGTGTGCCATTATTTCAGCAACATGTGTGCCAGCTTTACATTGCAAATCCTCCCCCCCCCATGGCAAACTAAGACCTGTCACACACTGCAAATTCTAACTCCTGACCTGGCCAGCAGTGCCAGGATCCAAACTTGTACTGAAGCTTCTGGACTCCTTCAGTGCGTTGAATCTCTTAGGTGCAGTTTACTTCTTATGTGAGCTCAACTGAGAAAGGCATTACCTTAAGAAAAAGGAACTGTTCATCGACTATCAGGCTTAAGAATGATATATGTTACAGTTCTCGCACACTGGTAAGGTAACAATGCCAATAAATATGTTTTTTAGCATTAGAGAAATACACTTCTAAACTTCTGTAAACTACCTGTTGTAGGCCCTTTCTTTTTTAGATTTTTCCAGTGCTTTGTCCATAGTTTTCTCATTTTCTCCCCTGCACTTTGGACAATACCATTTTCCCTTTGGTTTATGGTTAAGCCCCACACAGGAGAAATGAAACCACTCAATTGGGCACTCGTCGTTGTCACAGCCTATCATTTCTCCATATGAGACCTGATTACATAGGCAGTATGTTGGCTCGTTGGGGGGTCGATTGGCAAATCTGCAGGGGAAGCCTCTGTCTCTGCTTTTGCCTTGGATCGTTTCTTCTTCTTTGCTGTCTTGGCTTTCTTCTCCTTTGGGGTTCCCGTACTACTGTCATTGTGATCATGATTGTTAGATGCATTTTCCCGGTTCTCATTGTTTCTTTGTCTCCTAGATCGCTTGTTACTGGGTTTGTCCGTTTGGGCTGCTGTCTCATTCCGGGATTTGTCCTGGGTATTTTTGCCACCATTGCTTGTGCTATCGTTCACCTCTTGGCAAGTCTCGAACATTTCAATATGACTGTCTACCTGTCTTGTTCGGTTCTCAACCAGCTCTACCATCTGACCAACTATCTGAATCTTTTCATCTCCAAGTTCCTGACTCCGGATAAGAGCTCTCTGAATGCAGTGCAACAGCCTCCTCTTCTGTGCAGAATCGGTCTCCTTTTTGTACTTCTCGTAAAAGTCGTCCAATTCTTTTAAAATATCTGTAATCAAACCAATTAAAAAGGTTATAAAAGTCTGTAAAGCAAATACACAAATACAAACATTGCAGTAACCAACACTGTACTTAGAAGGAACAAGGTACAGCGAAGTGTACATAATGAGGCTGTAATAGCACTGAAAGGGGTTTTGGTGTGGCACTTAAAACCAAGTGTGAGATGCAAGTGATTTATATTTGTCACCAGAACCCCGAGATACCAATGCTGTCTTATTTCTATACTTTGGGTGTTTATTTTGTTATAATTCACATTGAGCATCTTTTCCTCGTGTTTCTGAAAAGCTGTTTTCGACATTAGAATGTAAAAACCTTTTTGCACGTCCAGCTGATTAGCTTTTGAAGCTGTTCTCAACTCAGCAGCCATCTGTGAGCAGGAGTGGAATGTTCATCACGAGCACCTGGGAGTGCAAGCCACTCATGCTCCACTGAAACCCAAAACCGATTTTCCCTCTAGACTGAATATCAATGCCTGTCTAGACGTTTTGTTTTTAAATGGATGCCAAAGCAGGGCCACCCACCTCGACAGCAACCAAAAACCATCAAGTACTTCAGTAGCCGCAGGCCAACTAAAAGATGAACAAAAAGGGTATAAACATATCAGAATGTAGGCTGGACATTAAAAAGAAAACAGGAGGACATCTAAAAGTATGCAAATTGTTTCCCCATCACCCTTTAAAAACACTTAAAATGATTTTGTATAGTTCAAAATCAAATGCACTGCTTACACCTAATCATAGCTGATGTTGGTGATAGCCCCTTTCTATGAATCTTCAACATTTTTGAGCAACTGTTATTATGGGAAGGGATCGTAGTTTGGCCCCAAGTGTCAGCCAATCCCTTCACTTCCTAATTTCAGGCCCCACTCAGACACGTTATGACGTGTGCAAGGAGAGCAGAGCTTAGGGCAGTTCATTGAATGACATGTAGTATTTTTTATTACTATTTTATACATTATGATGTCGTAACTGCAGATTAATGAAGGCCACTGCTCGACTAACGAGGCCCTTGTTGGTAAAGCGGTGACCTTCATTAATCTCCAACTCAGCATCATAATCAGTAAAATAGTAATAAAAAAAATACTCACATTCATTTCAATGGGGCACACCCCCACGCTTTCCCTTGCTGCATGTCATAACATTCCTGAACGAAGGGGTGTGGAAATTAATAGGGAAGTGGAAAAGATTGGCTGGCCACCTTATCAAGACCAAACTACAATTCTTTCCCATTAAGTAATAGCTACACAAAAATGTTCAAGATTTACAGAAAGGGACTACTGTCACCATCAGCTATAATATGATGTGCTGTAAGTTATCCCCCTCCAGCTCCAAAAATCACTTTAATGATTCAAAAGTTCTGAATGATGTTATCCTCACAGGACTGATAATTTCCTTATTATCCAGTCCTCATATCATTACTGCATGCTTATAATTAAAAAGGATAAAATACTGAAGAAATATTAACATAATAGCTTTATAATATACTGAAAATAATCAAAACCTTAATTTTCTTGTAAACTTGTCTGTCATTGTGTGATTGTATTAACCTGCGTACATCATAGAATTATTATACTTACTTATCTGTTATACCCAAAGTGATTACAATCTGTCTATGCCACACCCAAAGTGACTGTACTATCCTGTCTACTTCATACAGTGACTGCACCAACCTGCCTAGTGCCTACGCCATACAGTGACTGCACCAACCTGCCTAGTGCCTACGCCATACAGTGACTGCACCAACCTGCCTCGTGCCTACGCCATACAGTGACTGCACCAACCTGAAGAAATATTAACATAATAGCTTTATAATATACTGAAAATAATCAAAACCTTAATTTTCTTGTAAACTTGTCTGTCATTGTGTGATTGTATTAACCTGCGTACATCATAGAATTATTATACTTACTTATCTGTTATACCCAAAGTGATTACAATCTGTCTATGCCACACCCAAAGTGACTGTACTATCCTGTCTACTTCATACAGTGACTGCACCAACCTGCCTAGTGCCTACGCCATACAGTGACTGCACCAGCCCTGCCTCAGTGCCTACGCCATACAGTGACTGCACCAACCTGCCCCCGTGCCTACGCCATACAGTGACTGCACCAACCTGCCCACGCCCATACAAGTGACTGCACCAACCTGCCTCGTGCCTCACGCCATACAGTGACTGCACCAGCCTGCCTCGTTGCTCGCCATACGGTGACTGCACCAACCGCCGTGCCTGCGCCATACGGTGACTGCACCAACCTGCCTCTGCGGCTCACGCCCATACAGTGAGACTGCACTAACCTGCCTCGCTGCGGCTCACGCCATACAGTGACGGCACTAACCTGCCCAGTGCCCACGCCCATACAGTGACGGCACCAACCTGCCTACTTTCATACAGTGACTGCATCAACCTGCCTACGCCATACAGTGACTGCATCAACCTGCCTACGCCATACAGTGACTGCACCAACCTGCCTACGCCGTACAGTGACTGCACCAACCTGCCTACGCCACATCCAAAGGGATTAGACTGTACTATCTTGTTGATGTCAAAGAGTGACTGCACTAACCTACCTATGCCATACCCAAAGTGATTATACTATGCTATTAAAGTCATAGAGTAACTGTATTAACCCATCTATGTACACAGTGCTCGAGTTGCGGCCTGACCAAGGCATTATATACAGGGAGGATCACCTCCCTCCTCCTGGATGTAATTCCCCTGGCTATGCAGCCCAGTATCCTGTTTGCTTTGGCTGCGGTTCTTCTACTATTTTCAGAGTTATTCATTTTGATGTCTACCACCACCCCAAATCACGCTCACCCAATGTGGCTTGCAGTGTGACGTGTAAACATGGCCCAGATTTCTGACCCCCAAACGAAGTACCTTACTTTTCCCAGCATTAAATTTCAATCCCCACCTCCTTGACCACCCCTCCTGGGTATCCAGATCCCCTTGGACTGCCTCTCTTACTTCTTCCCAGTCCACCAGCGCTCCCAGTTTGGAATCATCTGCAAAGAGATTTAGCCTACTCCTAACCCCCTTCCCTATATCTGAGACATAGGCATTGTGTGTGCTATATACCAAGTGAGGACGCACCAAGGATCTGTACAGTCGCAGGGTCACCTCTTTTCCTCTATTGCCACAACCTATGCACCCCAGTATTCTATTCACTCTCCCCACTGCCCTGTTACACTGTGCTGATGTTTAAGGCGGTCTGTAATTATCGCCCCAGGATCCCTCTCTGCTGAAATAATTTTCAATATCACACACCTCATCCTGTACTCTACCCTGTGTTCCTGGCTATGTGCATAACTTTACACCATTTTGCAATAAATTTCAGCTGCCAGACAATGGAAAGTAGCACTGTGTTGTGTAAACAACATCTTTCAGTACAGTCTGAGAGATCCCCTACCGTGGAACACCACAAATCCCTGGGGCTAGAACTCCTCCCTACAGCCCCGGAAGTCCAGCAGTATCCAGAAGTGTAAGCTTCAGTGTCGAGGGAGAGAGGATGTCAGCTGGGCTCAGTGCACTGACATACAACTGCATGCACTGGAACCCTCCCTAATGTCCTTGGGTGGGCTGAAACAGGGAACATACACCCCTGAACAGATACAATAAGTCCAGTGCCACCTCAGAAGAATAATACAAGAGCAAAACAGGAGTTACAACACAAGAGTCGGATGGCAGTATTTAATTACCTAATGAGAGCAAGGTGAGGTTAAAACTGGCATCGGCCAGCTAGCCAAATGCTGGTAGATTTTGTGTCGGGCTAGTACAGGAGAAGGTACCATTTCAATAAGTACATCAGCCGGGCTAGTGGAAAAATCTGTGGGGATAGGGGATTTTCCCAGTCACTGGCTAGTGGCTACAAAACAATTTCTACCCTGCCCCTAAAGAAGAGGCAGCAAGGGGAATTTGGCTTTTTTTGTAAAAGGCCCCCTGATGAAGCTCTGACAATACAGTGAAGACCTAGGGTTGGAGGAAGCTGTCCACACAGTGTAAGACTGCACTTAATACAATCCCAAATTGTTGGATGAAATTACTATTTTTGCACTGTATAGCACTTTGTAATATGGAACTTACTATGTACAGGAATGAAAACGCCATGAGCGGACAGTGGTATTATCACATTAAACAATCTAGCCACATACTGTTTGTCTTTGTTTTGTTTTATGGGAGTCAAGACAGTGCAAATCTTGGGGTTTAATTGACCCCCCTCCCCGAGTGCCAGCAACATGTATTCAGATGATGTTTAAAAACCTTTTTTTTTTTTTAAATGGAATAGCCGTTCTGCCATAGTGCACTGTCCCGGCAGCACGCGTGCTACTCAGGTACCTTTGTCTATGGTTTCTTTCCATAAAACCCTGCTCTCGGGGATATTTAAAATTGCAGTGTCAGTGGCTCAGTAGGTAGCACACTCGCCTCTGATGCCGGGAGATCAGAGGGCTGTGGGTTCAGTTCCCACATCTGGCACTTGGGTTAATATCCCAGTACTGACATTGTAGTGCAGCATGATGGGGGTGCTGCACTTCTGAGGTGCTGTCTTTCGGATGAGATGTTAAACCGAGGTCCCGTCTGCCTGGATGGGACAGTGGCAGTTCAGGTGGATGTTAAGATCCCATGGCACTTATCGAAAAGAGTAGGGGGAATTTCTCCGGTGTCCTGGCCAAATTTCCCTCATTCACTAAAAATACCACCAACAGCTTAATCTGGTTCAAGGTCAGTTGGCATTCATCTGTATCCCCCTCCCCCGGGGCGTGCCTGAAAATAGGCAGGATTTGTCTAGTGCACTTACCCGGTCAACAAAAACTAAATAAATAAATATTACCACCTGGCTCTGTGTTGCAATTCCTCTTTTGCTCTTGACAAGACAACGTGGCCTGCAAGGACTATTTCTGAATACCTACACAACATCCTGTGCCCCTAGACTTGTAAATATGGGGGGACAGGCCAGGAAGAAACACCTACAGCTTGAAAAAAGGTGGGGGAGGATCCCTGTCGTCCAAAAGAAGAAAAATAGCTTGCTCCATAGTAGTGTTACACGCACTTTGGGGAGGGGCCGAATCCATTTGTACCCACCCCTATAAATGTGTCATGGCACTTGATTTCAGCTAGATGAGCTGCTCGACAGCGACATGCTCTCTAGTACTCCAGAACGAGCGTTGTCCCCATGAAAACGCTCACCCTGCACCAGCCCAGTTTGTGAGCAGCAAGGTTGCTCTGGCGACCCATTTAGAACAGCTGCATACAGGATCGCCTTAATGACACCACTGACACAACAACAGGATCTTGCAGTGATCCTGAATCAACGGAGTAGTCTGGTACCAAAATAATCAAAACCTTTTTGCAGGAACACTCTTCAACTATGCAACAATATCTATCATAACGTGAGGTCGGTGTGTGTTGGAGGGTTACTTGCACGTTTCTGATGACCATACATACAATACCAGACCAGTCTGTCTAAGCGGAGCTGCGCGTTCAAAATACACCAGAAGCAGGAACAAAAGTCTACAAGCCCCAGGTGTAATTAAGCTTTAGACCGCAAACTGTATATTGTCAAATAAACAATTATCCTACCCAGTGCTTGCAATAAAGTTCAGTGCAGCATACACATGCTAGTCAGCAAAGTTAAAGGGGAGGGACCACTTTTGATACGGGTTATTTCGATTCACTGGTCCTATCACCTAGACTGGCGTCTCAAGGAAACTCAGTTTATGTAACTATTTTAAATCTGCAAAAGTCGTAAGGAAATGTCTGAAATGGCCGGCGACATGTGCAATAAACTAGTACAACTAAGCAGACTATGTGCACTACTCACTCATCCGTAATAATGTATATTTGTTTTGTTACAGCGTTTCTTGTGAATAAAGAAATGAATAGGCGTGTGCAGCTGACTTGCCTCGCTGGCGTAACTCTATGCTTGTGTAAAATCAGCTGGCGGTTTCGAGTTAGAAACCGAGGCCCAATGACAGAGCTTTAAACTAAACCATATCATGAAACAGCCATAGTGGTATGAAACGTTGGGCTTGTTCCTGAGCCCTCACGTCTAAATAAACAGCTTTAATCTGTTGTTTAACGGGTCAGCTTCTGACTTCGAGCACAGAGGATCAGTTCCTCTCAAAAGCACACAGTACGACGTCTTCAGAAGTCCTGATTGCACCCTTCTTCGCAATGGAAAATACGTTACTAGAACACCACCCCGGAAATAACGTAAGGCTATTGTTCTTGGAACGGAAATAACTGGCCCACTCCTTGATTGTCACAGCACTCCACCAATCAGCTGACACCATGCCGCACACTAAAGCCCGCCTCGTGGACTAATGCATCAATCACAGCTAAAGTCAAAAGAGACCCCGAGATATTTAAATCAGCTCCAAACACCGCCCCCTGAAAACGTACAGAAAATGGGCGTTACTAGGCGGAGCCAGTGTTGACGTACCCAATCAACTTTCAGAGCCACTGCCAGCGTTCTAAAACCGAACGCCGGTAAACTCCCCTGACCAATCACCGGAACAAAAGGCGGAATATGCTAATACCACCGGTCTATAAAAGGCTGACTAAAAACCCTTGAGACGCCAAGCGCGGTGGGCGCCTTCCTTGTAACTAGAGGCTGTTGTTAATGCAAACTAGCCATAGCCTCAAAAACAACTACGTTTTCATCTTAACATATCTAACTTCCCCTTCGTGGACATAGTCCCATGTCGATGATGTAAAGTACCCGAAAACAGTTTCCTTTTCATGTATACCAGTTGTACATCGCAACGCCAGTTAATATTTTTCATTACAATATGGTTCCTCCGCGATCTTACCTCATTTCTAAGTACATCACTGCATTAAAAAATCACTCGGTTTAAGTCACAAACGGAAACGTTAAAATAAAGGTCTAGTCTTATTTTGCGAATCGTGTCACCTTCCTTTGAACTACAATCCTATTGATTGCCCGCTGTTGCTTCAGTCTACACGAAAATTACTATTTGAAAGTTAAACCCCAATGGTTCTCCCCTTAAAATCCACGATACAGTTGAATTATACAAAAAAAAAAAAACGGCACTGGACCAAAAAAAAAAAAAAAGCTGGTTCGATCTCCAAGTTACTGTACTTTATTTACGGATTAGCTCAATGCACGTTACAGCAGTAAAGTAAGGGTAAAAACAATCAGGCAGTTGAAAAACCGAAACGGTTTTACCTTGAAACACATATACAAGTCGAAATACAGAGAGAGTATGGTTTGTTTGGAGAACAAGCTGAACCATTTAAAAAGGAGAAACAAAACCCTGCCCACCACTAAACACCCTTTACTACTACAGCCATAATGAACACTGTACATTCCTAAATGTTGTTGTGCTGTAATCTCTACTTTACTGTCGAGTCAGCTTCTCAAAGAGGTAAAAACGCTGTTTAGTGCTCGACACGCTGTGGTGTTGTATTCCATTTTTCAACTTATTTGGTTGCAAAAGGAAATAGGTTGTTTTTAATGAAGCTGATGATCTTTTGTTCCGCCCCAAGATAACAAACGCTGCACAGCACTTTGTTTCAGATTAGGAAATCAATTGACAAATAAATGATCGTGGCAGAAACACACGGATGTTTAGAAAAAAGATGCAGTTTCTTACCTTGATATTTGACATCGATTTCCCTCATCAGGGAGACGTTCCGCTGCAGATCGAAAGGCAAAGACTCAATGGAGTCCATATAGTCTTCCACATAGTTCACAACGTGAAGCGGGTCTCCGTTCGCAGGACTCAACATTTTCATTTAAAATCTGTATATAAATAGATTTTTAAAAACTATCACACGGTAGATCACTACATTTGCCTTCCTGCTAACCGGGCAATTTAGAAAGCTCCACTCCAGCAGCTGATTGAATGGCTGTCCAGCAGAGAGACCGAGGTCGGGGTCCCTTCGTGAAAGAAAAAAAGGAATATGAAATAAGGATATGAAGCGCTTTGAGAAGCAGGAAAGATGCCTAGTAGTAATTCTCCAACTGCAAGCTTTCTCTCGCCGATTATAAATGCAGTATTTTACTGTATCCGCTGCACTTGATCCAACGTGGAAAACCCAAATACCAGTTTCAAACACTTGGGAAACATTCAGTGTCCGGGCGCGCCTGCGCGGCTCACAATCCCTCATTAGCATATTCATGACCCCCAACTCCTTCTAATCGCACAGCCACTAACTGAAAAAAAATTGTCCTGAGGGGGGAGGGTTGTATTTTTTTCTCCAGCACACGCTAATACAAAATTAAACCCAAAGCACACATATCTACATTAAAGTATCAAACATAAAATATGTGTGTCTAGGCTTAGCAATAAACGCTGATGACTCGTCATGTACGCAGTGCCACAAACTATGGCTCTCGCACACAGTAAAAAGCCTAGCGTTTCGGTGGTATGTCCCGACCAAGCCGAAGAGACAACTAAATACATATTTATACTATATCTAAGTATGGGGCTACTAGCCTCGGGTCATATTTTCCAAAGGTTTTTATATTTGTCAACTTTTAACTATTTTTACAGCCTTATTGACAGAGTAGAAGGAGAATGACAGCACTATGACCCACTCAGAAGCCGAGCTCGCGAGTAAGTCCCCACGTTAAATGCCAGCCGGCCAATGGCGAGAGGAAGCAGAGAAAGGCGGCGGGAGCCGGCGTGCATGAGTCGTTTCTAATAGCAACCATCGGAACGGACTACATCTCCCAGCAAACATCGCTTCGCCCGTTTCACGATGTTTTCAGTCGTGGTTTGCTTTTAAATACAAAAATGATAATTTACAAAGTTGCGCTGAAGACAGGGATGACTTGTTTTTTACGTTGCACATAGGTCTGTTTCCGTCAGGCTGATGGAAGGGACCGCACTGAAGAGCCTCTGCCACCTCGCATGGCTCAACCCTGAGAGCGGCTACCCCTCCTGCCGTTTCCTGGGTTCAAAGGGCGATGGCAGAGGGAGTGTCCTTGAGCGGTGTTCATAGATGAGCCAAGGAGTAAATCTGTTTCGTTAGCTTTTGTGAAGGTTGCAAGGGTAGGTTCTAGAGAGCCTTATTGTTTCTCCGGACCCTTGCAGCTCCACGAGTGTTCATAGTGCTCTGTCGCTTGATTTCACCCATATTGTAGTGACAGAAGTGCAGCTGTAGCGGAGAACTAGATGAGGAAAATACAGTGATGTAAATATAGTCCTAGTGTACTGATAAGGTTTAAGGAAGCCCTTGCAAATTCTTAGCTACTGCCCAGTCTCTTTGACGCAGTACACGATTCACTAAACTGTTATGATCTAGTTATCCTGCCTTTCCTTTCTGGTGCAATTCGAAAGATAAACGACCTGATGCTTAATTTATTGCTTCTACGTTTAAACGCACACTTCGCTTATTCCCCAAAAATGCACGGTTAAAAGAAATAATCTCCCTGTGTTCTCTGTAGTGCGTCCACAAATAGGAACTAGGACTCTGGAGACAACCCCTGTACTGTAGCTTCTATATCTAATCACGCTGAATGTACGGGATGTGGAGACATTTCAGTTGTCCCGAGGCGGTGTGTGTAAAACTTATGTTCGTGGTAACATTTGTTGTGCTCATCTGCAGAATAACGTTATGTTGTGCTTCTGTAGTAGAGTGCGAGTCTTTCCCTTTCCTGTCATGTCGTCGGTTCTGCTTGTGTACCCTTCTTTTACCGCCGCTGTGTTCCTGTAGCAACAACCGATCACAGGCAGAAAAGCGACTGTCTTCCAGTTTCGTGATACCTCACGTGGTGCTGCCCCTGCAGCAGCAGCCATACAAACTCCTCCCATTATCAGACGAGCCAGACCTCATTGAGAGGGCATGTAAAACTGAAAGCTCATCGGGTCTGGTTTCTAAAGAGTTCTTTTTAAATGTTATTTGGCTGGAACACGCCAATTCTGTCATCTGCAGTGTATTGTTTGACTCTCAAACACAGCATTCGGTTTCTTCGGCCTTATCGGTGGTTGAGGAAGAAGAAAGATTTAGTTTCCTCCAACTGTAACATGCTACCGGTGACTGGAGCGATTTTGAGTTACTGGGGGTGTGCACTACAAAGACGGTTCTGTTTGTCAATCACATATCTTTCAAGATTTTGTTCTGGATCTTCTGCAAAAAAGAATGCGTGGAAGACACCTGTAGGCCATGCTACTGGGATAAAAGTATACAACAGTCTAACAAGAAGAAAAGAGCCTTTGCTCCTGACAAGTAGTGAGATTGCAACCTGGTACTGGTGTTTTTCTTAACTTTATTTGCATTACATCAAAACCAATATGAGATTCCAAAACAGTCATCTATTACTGCCTATCTTGCTTCTTTTATATTAATGTGTTTATAACTTTGTGATCTTTATGGATCACTGAACATTCCAAAGCCTGAAATTAGTTACATGAATCTTTTTTTGGTTCTATAGAGATGTTTATGTCCTTAGGCACCCATACCCAAACAGCCCCTTCCCCACTGCCCCCCCCCACCCTGTCATGTCACCCATCTTCCCTAGGACTTAACTGCACCAAGATCCCTCACAGATCACCTGTACCTATGTTTTGAGTTATTCTGTAAGTTATGAATCCAACCAGTATCGTTCATTGTAATGTACCTTTGTTTTCTCCTATTGTACTTTGTTTTGCAATCTATGACGTGGAACCTTTGTAAAAGAGCTTGCGCTCAAAGGTCTTTTCTGAATTATTAAATAAAAATAAAGATCCCTCTTCCCCATGGCAGGGAAAGGAGGGGGAGGGCTACCCCCCGAGACATATCCAGACAGGAGCAGGGTCTGATCAGTGTCAGTGGCGCAGAGCCCTCAGTGGATCATTGTGCTGTTGGGGGATTGTCTCCAGGGCTGCCAAGCATGTAGCAATGTCAGTGTTTGTGGAGGCATGCACTCGCTTTACGCCTGCTGGAGCCCTCCCTTTATGCCATTCTGCTGCCTTGCCACCTGTCCTCCACTAGGTGGCAGTTGTGAAGCTGAGTGGTCTGAACCCCCCAAACCCTTCATGTGGCCTAGGTCTGCTCCTGAACCTGAATCACCAGCAGACAGCGTGTGGTGCACAGGATCTGCCAGGATAGCCTAGAGGTTAGAATAATGAACTGTGAGTGAGCTTGGTACATCCACCTCACCTGGGTTTGATTCCCACAGCCTCCACTTGGATACTGTGTGACATATGCAACGGATGTAGGTGATGATATATATTTTAAGGGGGTGCCAAAGCCCCCTCGCAGAAATTAATTACCCAAAGTGGTCTTCAGAATGATGGTCTGTTTTTTTGTATTTGATGTAGTTTTTCTCGGTAAGGACAAGAAAAAAATGGCAGCTATTTTTTGGTTTTTTTAATTCTGTGGCTCAAAGATTTGAAATAGGGACTGAATCTTGGTGGCAGGACTAGTTTTTAGCCGTGCGTTAGACATTTCTAATGCACAGCTAGCAACCAATCAGATTGCCAAAAAAAAAAACCTTTGACCATTTTATAAAGGTATCTGTCATATCTCCCTCTTCCCTCCTGTCTTCCAGGGTGTACGTTTTAAGTTATTTTAATCTCACCTCATATGTCTTTTGATGCAGACCTTTCTCCATTTTAGTTGCCGTCCTCTGGACTGCCGCACTCTGTCTCTGTCCTTCCTAAGATGTTACTTCCAGACCTGTGCACAGTATTCTAATTGAGGTCTTACCAGTGAGCTATACAGAGGCAGCACAACCTCCCTATTCTGCTGGTGATACCTCTCCCTATGCACCCCAGCATCCCACTAGTCCTCCTAACTGCCTTGTTACACTGCTTGGCCATATTTAGCTCATCAGATTCTCTTGCTTGGTGGTCCTCAGTAACACTCACCCCATTCTGTACTCTACCTCTGTGTTTCTGTGGCCCAAATGCATTATTTTGCATGTTTTCACATTGGAACCTAGCTGCCAAACCCCTGACCAGACCTTGGACCAGATATTGAAAAATGGGCAAGGCAGAGTGCAGAGGTTTTTTTTTTTTTGTTTTGTTTTCTGCGCTTGCCTGTTACCCTGAGGATGCTATATTCAGTTGGATAGCACACCGGCGCAATCCGACTGAATGAAGGAGCATGTCGGTGCAGCACTAAGCTAACTAGCACTGCCTCGACATATATCCTTGGCAGTGCAGGGAACAGTGCCCCCAGATCTAATTATGCCAGTGACGGTCAGCGTGATATTCAGATGGCATCATGCAGATGAGCCCTTTGGACATGCAAGGCGCATAGGGGCTATTTGCATGCACATTTTGGGCACATTTACATCAGAAGCGGTGGCAGGTTTACGCCCCTGTGATCAGCCCTGCCCCGACCCTGATTGCCTAGTCCCATAAAAGTGGACAAATTCCCTGGTGTCTAGTGGCACCCCTCCAATCCCCAGTAACATTCAGTTATTATTAGTGTTCAGTGGTCCCTTCCAACCCTTCGATCACTGGCCCTGGTAATATTAAATACGTCTTTAGTGTCCAGTGGTCCCCCACTCTCTGATTGCTCGCCCTGGTAATATTACATACTTCCCTGGTGTCCAGAGGCCCACCCTACCCTCCTGTTGCCTGCCCCTCACATATTCCCTGGCATCTAGTGGCACCCACCACCCACTGATCGCCATCCTAGCGTAAGCTTCCCTGATGTCTAGCTCCCCCCCCGCACCTTAGGCACCGACCAACCCACCCTGCCAGCCTTCCTTACCTCAATCACTGGCACAGCAGGAGCCCATATGGTGACCAGCACAGCCCTCCTCTCACTGTCTCTATCTGCCATTATATGCAGTGACAGGAGCCGTGCGTCCCCGAACTGTCTGCTGTAGACAGTATGAGCGCTTCCTGTCATCACATATGGTGGCCAGCTGAGATGGTGAGAGGAGAACTGTGACAATCGCCATATGGGCTCCTGCAGTGCTGGCAATTGAGATAAGGGAGAGTGGCAGGGTGGGTTGGTCAGTGCTCATGGTGCTGTGGGGCCACTAGATGCCAGGGAGGGACTGGCAGTATAGCCTAGAGGTTAGTGTAACACGCTGTGAATGAGCTTGGTACATCCAGAAGGATGACCTGGGTTTGATTCCCACAACCTCCACTTGCATACTGTGTGACTCTGAGCAAGTCACTTAACCTCCCTAATGCTCCCGGGTCGCGCCTGAAAACAGGCACCTGTGCCTAGTGGGCCTTACCTGGTTAACAAAGAATAAAATAAAGCTTATGCAGAGACAGAGATCGGCGTGTGGGGGTGCCACTGGATACCAGGGAATATATGATTTAATATGGGGCCGGTGATCAGAGGGCAGGGGGACCACTGAACATCAGGGACATAGTTTATTCTACCAGGGCTAGCAATTGGAGGGTGGTGGGGACCACTAGACAACAGAGACAGTTTTACTGTTATTGGAGATGGTGATTGAAGAGTGGGGGGGACAACTAGGCAGGGGATAGTTTAACTTTACCAGGGATGGAGATCAGAGGGCGGGGGACAACTAGGCACCAGAGAGCAGGTGTGCTTCCCAACTGCCAATGTGGTTGGCTGCAGTGGCTCTGCCGGCTGCTAGGGTTGCCAGGAGTAAGTCTGGGTTGTTCTCGGAGGTAATTGCACAGCGCAAGGTGGCCTGTGTTCTTCCCCTTGTGCAGTGCTAGCGTGCTGAATATTGCGTTGCGCCATAATTCCTGTCCCCGTCCTCCCCTTTGCTCAGTGTATACATGTTTTTTGGGGGGCACGCTAACCCTTTTAATGCGCACCACAGCCTTCTTTGAATATTGTGCTCGGGCACAAACCCCAGGCAAACGGTGCAGTCTTTTTGCCCACTGGGCAGAGTTTTGAATATGTGGCCCCTAGGGTTAGCACCTCCTTAAGCCCAAAGTGGGACATTTCTTACTGAAACATGATTATTCACAGGACAATATGTAACCTTGACCAATGCGACTGACTTGTTTTCTCTAAATAATCAGAATTACAACTAAGTGTTGTTGTTTTTTTTTAGTTGTTTTTGTTGTTTCTTATCATCTTAAGGTATTTTAGTTAAACTGAAGTTGTGAGATTCCAGTTAGGACTTCATAGCCCATCAGCCAGCTGCAGTGATGGTCCTTCTGTAGCACAAGCATACAATTTGCTGCTGTCCTGAACGGGAACTTCACTTCCCAGTCCACTCACCATGCCCCCATGCTTTGACGTCCTACCAGAGAGAGCGCAGGGACATGCCCCGTTGACTTCTATGGGGGAAGATTTCCAAGCCTGTAAGCTACCATTAATACCAATGAAAGCCAACGCTCAACTAATAGGGGCCCTAGTTGAGTAGTGACTTGCATTTGTATCGATGGTAGCTTACAGATGCATAGTACAGGCTTGAAAATCTCTCCCCATAGGAGTCAATGGGACACGTCCCTGCGCCCTCCCTGGTAGGACGTCACAAAACGCCTGAGCATGGGGGCATGATGACCAGACCAGGAAATGAAAGGGATCGACTGGCTGGGGGTTTGACTAGAGTTACGATCCCTTCCCTCCCATTCAGGACAGCAGTAAACTGTATACTTTTGCTACAGAAAGACTATTGTGGCAGCTGGTTGACGGCCTGTGAAGCCCAAAATGGACTCTAGAAACATCACACCAGCTCTATAAGGTATTATAGTTTTCTGCAACATTTAGAGGAAAGTTAAAAAAAAAAAATTCTGCTATAAAATCAGGACATGTAGTATTTTTCATGTGTTTTTTGCAGGACACAGCTGCCCAAATAAGGAATGTCTTGTGAAAATCAGGACAGGTGGTAACCTTAATGGCCCTTGAGTTTTCTTAGGTCTGTGCACATCTTTTTCACTCCCATGGAGTGTCTGCCGTATTGCAGATTTTGGTGTCATCCACAAAGAGACAGACCTTCCCCTCCAGCTCCTTTGTAATGTCACCTATAAATATATTAAAAAGGATCAGTCCCAGCACTGATCCCTGAGGCATCCCACTGGTCACCCTCTCTTCCTTCCTTGGTATGAACTCGATTACCACCGCCCTCTATCACCTAACCAATTTCTTACCCGCTTTACCACCTTTGGACCCACACCTAAGCTAGAGTTGTGGAGTTATCCACAACATGTACAGTATATCCAAAGGATAGTGCTATGTCTGCTGTCCCATATTGTGACAATATGTTTTTTACTGTAACCTGCAATGCATTTATTCCGCGTGAACTGTTCTAGCCTAATGCTGTATCTCCTGCAACTATTGTGTATTTCTGTTCATATTGTTACTTATTGTAAACTGTTATCTCCATTCCCTCCCCCAGGACACACCCTGAAATGAGCAATTTGCTCAGTATGCCTTTCTGGTGAAACCTTGAAATAAAACCGTGAGTTGAAGGCCCTGTTTGGAGATCCTTGTCTTCCACCCCAGCCCCCACCCTCATCCTAGACAGGCAGCACCTCTGCAACAACCTCTGAACATGCTACCTGCTTAAGATCACTCCTCAGATCCTTGAACTCACTCTGCACTATCCCAGCCATGTCCCTAGCAAGGTCATTAGTCCCCAGGTGGACCGTGACATCCAGCTTCTCCTCCCTTCCTGCTGCCCTGGCAATCCTCAGGATCTGCTTCGCATCTGTCCGAGCCAGCCTCCCTCCCCCCATTCCTATTCCAAGCTCTGTTCCCCTCCCAGTTGAGTCACCCACCAGAAGTTGCTTTTTCCTCTGGGGACCTCTACCACCCTTTTTGGGATCTCGTTTGCGGAGGACCCCACATCCTCCCTGGTCCCTACCACAGGTGCTTCCTCCCAGCAGTCCCACCCCACCAGAGCAGTGTAGGAGTATTTCAGTGGTACTGGCTGAGGAATGTGCCTCTGACCCACCACTGCCACCCTTCCAGAGCCCACCATAGTCCAGTCACTTCTCCTCCTAGGCACTCTGTGACATAATGGTGTCAGACTTGGTGGCCCCTGGGTGGGGGAAGAGATTGCCTGCATCCTAGCCAACTTGGCATGGAGCCTTAGCATCTCCTTCCTCAACCCAGAGAGGCGTATGCAGATAGGGCAGCACAGCAGTCTCTAGAAGGTCTCTCTGAAAACTGCTGCCCCACAGACACTGCACTGCACCACTTCCAGCATTCACAGTTCCTATGGTTCCTTGTGATATTTGGAAACTCTTACGTACTTTTGTAGGGTGTTATTAGTTTTTCTCTTTTGTTGTTTGTTATGCCCCTTATACACCTACCCTATATAGTTGTGTTCCCTGTTGTGGCCTACCCTTTACTTTTCACCTCTCCACTTTGTACCTGTACCCTTGATAGGGTGTTTCTATTTGTTCCCCTTCTGTTGTTTGTTAGTCCCCTTGAATACCCACCCTAGCTAGGGGTGTTGCTCCTATTTCCTGTTTTGCCCTACCTTTATGATTTTAATACACTTACGACTATTTATTTATTGAATTTTGTTGATCTGGTAAGCCAACTGAGACTAGAAGTCCCTTTTTCAGGGGTGACCCGGGGGTGGGGATACAGATGGTAACCAACTGAAACTGAACCAAATGAAGCTGTTGGTGGTATTTTTAGTGAGTGGAGGAAATGTGGAAAGGACACCGAGGAAATTTCCCCATCTCTTTTCAAGAAGTGCCATGGGATCTTTATCGTCCACCTGAACAACCACAAGAACAGGCAGACGGGACCTCAGTTTAACGTCTCTTCCGAAAGACGGCACCTCAGGAGTGCAGCACTCCTCTCATGCTGCACTGCAGTGTCAGTATTGGGATATTAACCCAAGTGCCTGGTGTGGGGATAGAACCCACAGCCTTCTGATCTCCCGGCCTCAGAGGCGAGTGTGCTACCTGCTGAGTCACTGACTAATCTGTAGTGTGGTCAAAGGTGGCACACCAGGGGTGCAGTGTCTCCTGCCAACTGCCACCCCATGCTGTCACCCCAAGTATGTCACCCTTAAGCTCTTCCTTTTAGCTTGAGGACTGCTAGGTCCAATCCCTTGAAAACTATAACGAGACACCTCACACAACCCATACTGGCTCCTGATTAGAGGGACAGTGTCCAATGGGCTGAGTCCTTATTGTACCATTCACTCCTGATTGGAGCCCAGTCAGACAGTACAATCATCTAGCTGTCAATGAAAGGCCCAGACAGTCAAGGAGTGCATGCAAATGATGCAACTCCCTGCTTCAAATGGCCTTCTTGGCCTGAACTGACTGACCCTAGTCTTTGGAACAGCTGATGAGTTGTATTCCATTCATGAGTGCTGTTTTGAAATGTGCTCTTTAGCACTCATAGTTGGAGCCCAGTCAGACCTCACAATCAGCTAGCTGTCAGTGAGAGCCCCAAACAGTCCAGTAGTGCAGGCAAATTATTTAACTCACGGTCCAACACTGCAGTGCACTCAGGAACCCAGGTGTGTTCAGACTGAAGATAAGTCACAGTGAAATGGGGCCACTAATGTGCAATCACTTTATGAAGCCAAAAAATGGTCCGTGGCTGTAACTCGGGTGCTTCAATTCAAACACGAGTCTTTTTCGTCTGTCTTGCCAATGGCTTCCACCAGTACCTTATCTAAATCCTCCTCCTGTGCCGGAGGTCTGTAGATCATGCCAGTGTGAATAGTGGCTCCATTTCCTGTCTCCAGGGTGACCCACAGTACTTCGGCCTCCCTCCCTCCTGATTCCCTGTACCTCTGTCATTTTTATGCCATCCCTCACATAAAGCACCACACCCCCTCCATTTCTTCCCACCCTTTCTTTCCTGAACTGAGTATAGCCTGGTATAGCCATGTCCCAGTCATGGTTTTCAGTGCATCATGACTCGGTAATGGCCGCAATATCCAGGTCAGTCTCTGTCATGATGGCTCTAGGTCCAGAATTTCCTAGACTTCCAGCATTCTCACACATGGCCTTCTAGATTTTGTTACCACTCTGCTTACTAACCCCTTTTGCCCTCCATCCTTCACCCCTCTCTTTTTAATGCTCTTGTTCCCGTTCCCCTTTATTTTTACCACCCTGCTTCTTTTATTAATTTCCACCCGGGGGGGATTCATCTCCCCTTGGGTCCTCCCAACTGTCTGTTTCAGTCTGGGGGGGCAGTTTGTCCCTCCTTAATTCCTTCCATCAACCCATCAACTGATTCATTCCACCCCCCTCGGCTACTTTAAATGTTCATCAAAGTAACATTTAAACTGTCCAATGAGGACTGTGGTTCCCCTCCTGGACAGATGCAGGCCATCACCCCTGTATATACCCATATCCCTTCAGAGAGGTCCCCAGTCCCCATATAGCTGAACCCCTCCTCTTTGCATCATTCCTTCAACCATGATTTGAAGCTCATGATGCAGAGAACCCTTTCCTCCCCCCATCATAGGCAGCACCTGAAGACCCATTCCTAGCTCTCCCTTCACTATCCCAGCCCCATACTAGCCAGCTCATTAGTACCCTGGTGGACTGTGACATCTAGCTTTCTCTGCCACACTAGCGGTCCTCTGGATCCACTTCCCATTATTTGGGCTGTGGTGCCACGTAGGCACCTTGCCTTCCTCTTCCCCTCCCTTTCCTATTCCCAGATCTATCCCCCTCACAGTCAAATCCCCCAGCAGAAGTTGCTTCATGTTCCTCTGGGATCCTCTGCCACCCCCTTTGGGGTCTCCACTACAGAGGACCCCCACATCCTCCATGCCACTACCAGAGGTGCCTCCTTCCGGCAGTCCTGCCCTGCCAGAATGGCGTAGGAATTGTATAGTGGTAACGGTTGAGGAATGTGTCCCTGACCCGCCACCCCCACTTTCCGGAGCCCACCATAATCCAGCCACTCCTGCTCCCTGGTATCCTGCAAGGTAACAGTTGCAGACTTGGTGGCTCCTGGGTGGGTGAAGAGGTTCCCTGAATCCTAGCCAGAATGGTGCGGGGGGGGGGGCTGCACAGGAAGCCATATGAGGAGAGGCTATGGGATCTTAACATGTATTCCTTGGAGGAGAGTGAGAGGGGACATGATTGAGACCTATAAGTACCTCAGCAAGGTGCAGATGGAGAGTCTTTCAAAGGAGGAAAAGCACCAGAACACAGGAGCGTGCAGAGGAGTTTAAGAGGGATGTGAGGAAATACTTCTTCACTGAAAGGGTGGTGGATGCCGGAACAATCTGTCAGAAGAGGTGGTAGGAGCAAAGACAGTAGGGAGCTTCAGGCAAGTGTAAGATAGGCACATGGACAAAATAAGTAGAGGAAAGGTAGGCGAGAGGGGCACCGGTGTCCAAATAGGGTTTGGGTGTCAGAATATGCAGGGAAAATGGGCAGACTGGATGGACCTGATGGTCCTTCTACTGACAAATTCTATGCTTCTGTGTAACCTTTGCAAGTGGTAGACAGAAAGTGCTGGAACATATTTACCTTTTGTGTGGGTGCCTGTATTCCCACAGTTCCCGATTTTTTTAACCACTAGCACAGGCTCTGGCATTCTAGCTGTTCTGGGATTCCAGAAATTACAGAATCCTGTGTGAAAGTAAAGGTGCCATGAAATAGTCTCGAGATTAAAATCCTGGTTGCCTGCTTCATAGTAGGACTGTGCAAATTCCTTTTTCTGATTATTCGGCCGAATACTCGATATTCGGGTCCCGGCTATTAGGCCAGGAAAGTTTTTTTTTTTAAAGATGGCTTAAAAAGCACTTAAACAACACTGTTAATCCCCCTTCGAACCTGGTGTGTGATATCCACCTCAACAACACTTAAGCAACCAACATAGAGCTGTCACTAATGCAACACAAGCTACATGTGGCACACTCAGTCCACCACACACTTAGCACTGCGAAAACGATATCGAGCCCTGCATTGAATCAGCACTGTAGGATGTTCATGGTCACAGTGACGGGCAGAAGGTGCTTTGGCCATGGGCATAGGAATCGTGGTAACAGTGGCTGCAGTGGTGGTGACAGCTGAAAGGGTGGCTGCTGCAAGAATGGCACTGGTAGTGGTGGGACGCACACTGGCTGTGGATGTAGCAGCGGTAGTGGGAAAACTGATGGTGGTGTCTGCTGCTTCCTGCACAAGGCATGTAAACTCTGACGCCCTCCTACTACTGGCACAGACAGGATGTGACAGTGAATGTGCAGATGGAACAGGTGGTGATACTAGTAGTAGTAGTAGTCCTACTGGGGGTACTAGTAGTAGTACTATTCCCAGTGCTGCCAGAACTAAAAGGCTTGCTTGGGGAGAAAAATATTTGAGCCTGCCAAATTTGGAGAGACACCAGTCTGTCATTGTCTGTGTAGTCTATCTCACCCCCTTCTCTGGAATTGTATTGTGCATCAATAATAGTGGAGCAAGACAGGATGCAGTTCAGTACTTAACAGTAAATGTCACGTCACAAAATACTGGATGACGAGGGCTTAATTACCACTGAATTACTGCTCCTCGTGCAGCATTTTGCAGTAATTTTGCAAGATACTGCGTTGCATACTGTCTGGCGCCACTGTATGAACTGATTTTATAATGTTTTGTAATCTTGATGCAGTGTTTCATCGTTGTGCATGTTATGTTAGGATTGTTTTGTTACAATGGCATCTTAGTCTCATTGCTACAACTTCACTTATTTATGGTGTGTGTTTCTTTAAGGATGTTATATCATAGTGTGCTTGTATGTTGCTGACATGCTCCCCCCCCCCCCCCAACAAAGACCATGTTCTGGTCAAAGCACTGGGGCTTTATTGGCATCCTCCAGCTTCAGCACAAATAAATGTATTGGTAACTTCATGCTCCACTCAATTGTGTTTTTTACTGCCCCGATGCTTCCTTTGTTCTGCTTAGATTGTTCTGTGGTTTGGCGGCCCAAGGACAGCACTGTCAGTAGTCTCTTAGACATGCTGTACTCTTATGGGTCTGTTGTCCTGTTCTTCATCACTTGGGGCCAGTGGCGCAGATGCTTTGGTGGTGCTGGACCAAGCATGTTTGTGAGGTTACTAAGACCTGATAGATCACGTAACTAGTAGTTACTGTGTAAACACAAACTACTGCTAGGTTGTGCCAGTGTGTGTGTGTGCTGCTTTACTTAGTGCTTGTGGAACAACAATAATACACATGCCAACCCTAGCAAGTGTACTGCGCCACAACAAGCAGCAACAAACAAAAAAAAAAACACTGCTACTAAGAAGAGAAGAAGCGGGCAACCTCTTCAGTCGAACAAGGAACCGATAGATGACACACACTCAACTCAGTGAATCAGTCCTGCCCCACTAAGAATTGCAGTGGTTTAATTAACAACAAAAAAAAAAAAAAAAAACCACGTACACAACTGTGCACACACAGACACTCATGAAAAAATATATTTCACATGCACAAGCTAAAACGTAAAGTGAGCTGGGGTTACAGCACCAACACACTTCAGTTGTAGAGGGATGCAAGCCCGGAACCAGATGACTAGCAATAATAATTCAGCAAGACAAGCCTGACAGGCTGAGAACTGCAGACATTTGTTTCAAAAACTGTGTGCACATAGCTGTGCACATGGGCGCAGCATCATGAAAAGCATTTATTAAGCATGCACATGTAACTTGTGCACAGTGAGCTGTACATGCAGGTCACAGCATCACAAAATTAAATATTATATACATATTGGCAAATCATGCACAGTGAGCTACGGGAGGGGCAGTTAGCAGGCGCCCTCTTCAGTCGCACAGGGAACCATGCCTGGAAGCAGATGGCTGCAAAAAACAAAACATGCTACACCAGAAATTCACACTGGAACTGTGTGTCAGAGAGCAGCGGAGGAGGGGTGTTGGCAGACAGTCCTCCTGGTCCCTGTAATTGAGCACAGCAACAAGTATAAAGTACCCAGTCAGAAAGCCAAACCTAGCTTTTCTGACTCTGATCAAACAGATAATACTGACCGAAAAAAGCCCGTGGAGCAAAGAAATTGTTTCTTTTATTGGCACATTTTGGGTCTCAGAAGTACTGCAGAGCTAGCTCTCAGAAACGACTGTCTTCTGTCCTCTACCGACTCAGAGTGAGAAAGTCACATGGTGTGCTTGTCTATGAGCTCCAGAAGCAGCCATTGATTGGCCAACGAAGCTCTGTGAGATTTGGAAATCTCACCGAAGTCATTCCTGAATAGTGGCCACATAGTAACTATTCGGGAAGGGCATCTGCGTATTTTGGAAGCCTGCTATTCATAGTATTGGGGAAACACTATTTGGCCCATGCACAGCCCTACCTCATAGGTACTGACTTAACCTCTATGCCACAAGAGCTGCAATCCACTAATGTGAACATGCACTGGTAGCAGCACTCCGGGAGCAATGCGAAGATAAGTTCTTAAACATATAAGTCACTAGATCTTGCCTGTAAAAAGTATTTATTCTTACCTCAGGAGTCCTTTACTGGGATTTATTTAACTCCAAAAATTGATTAGCGTTTGCTCATAAAAGTGCTAAAACATTGTGAAAATGCATAGTACTTGCCTCACTGTGTTTAACAAACATAACACTTCCAGAAAACCTATATAAATACTTTCTGTACAGTTAATCAAAATCAATCAATCAATCAGTCAAAATCTTTATTTATTCAGGCGAACATCATTGAGCATAGCTCATTTACAAGATGGACCTGAGTGGTCATAACAAAAAAAGGTTACAGAGTGTATACAAAAACATGATATTGAATAAGCACAAATACAATCATTTATGAGTGAGATAGATGTACAAATATTTACATATATACAAGGCAAAGGACAGTAAACCAAAAAACCTAATAAAGGAGAGAAACAAACAGTTTAGTAGGGATAAGGCTTGGATAATGGTACATGGGTGGGCATATATATTTGAGGTTTGATATGAAAGGACCAGAGGAATAATAGAAGAATAGGGAGGAGCTTTAAAGAGGTGGGGTGGGGAGAGGGGTGTGGGAGGGGTGGGGGTGGGGGTGGGAGGACTAGGCCTCTGGAAGCAATTGCACAAATCTGGGATTAGGCTGGTGTACAGCTTTTGAAGGATGTAGGGGAATCAGTGTTTCCATTTTCAATGTCTTTTGGATAGAATTCCAGATAAGTGCCAGGGAATAACTGATTGCAGCTCTTCCATACCGGGTGCAGGTGATAGGAATCTTCAGCAGGATCAGTTTGTTGATCCTCAAGGTGTAGGCCTGGATGTGATCTGGTTGAAGCAGTCTGAGATGTAGGAAGGAGTTTGTTTGTCAGAGCTTTGTAGATCCAGGTAGCAGCATTTTTCTTCTTCTATGTTGCAGGATGTCCAGCTGACTGCATTGTAGAAGAGCAATGATGGGTGCTAGAGGGAAGGTCAGTAATGAATCTAATAGCTCTATGATACAGGGTGTCTAGTTTGTTTAGATGGGAGAGGGAGCAATGACCATAGAGGAAGTCAGCATAATCAATGAGGACAAGAATGATGCAAGGATTAATCTTTGTTTGGAATCTTTGGTCAGGTAGTGTTTGATCCTATAGAATAGACCAAGTCTTTGTCTTAGCTTTTCAGGAGCTCTTCAACATGGGTAGTATAGTCTAGTTTATTGTCTATCCATACTCCTAGGTATTTGAATTTGTCAACATATTCAGATTTTCACCAAGGATGGTAGAGAGTTGTGGGAGGGTGAATGATGGGATAGTGGAAGAACAGTACTTGGTGGCAAGAACATAGCTTTGGTTTTCTTAGCATTTAGTAATAATTTCTTTCTTAATAGGTTATGCTGGAGGAGGAGAATTGAGACTGTAGGAGCTCACAGGCTTTTGATGGTGAGGATCGCTCACATAAAGTACAGTGTCATCAGCAAAAGGTGGATATTAGAAAGAGAGAGATTGGAGTCAATATTGTTGATGTAAATGGCAAAAGGATGGGACCCAGGATGGAACCTTGGCACCTCTTAGGAGTGGCTTAGAGGTAGATAGATCACCATCATTCTTTACCAATTGTAGTCTTCCAGAGAGATAGCATCTGAACCATTTAAGAGAGAGTGAGTCAAGACCTATGGAGTTCAGTGAGGTGATTAGAAGATCATGATCCACAGTGTCAAAGGCTTTGCTTAGATCCAGAAACACAGCACAGGTATTATTCTTTTTGTCTAGGGCAGTTTGCCAGTCATTTGTGACTTTTTAGTATTGTCCCAAGAAAAAACTGCTAATCAGTTATTTAAAACCCTGCTTTAGCATCAGTAACTTTTTTGCCCATAGCTGGCTAGGTGCAACTATCCCGGAGGTATGCCTTTAAGAGATATTTAAATGAACGTAGGGCCAAACCAATCAAAAACAGGAGGGGGTGAGAGCTGTTGAATGCTTCAGAATTTTTTCTCCACTGGACTGAGCAATATTGCCTTTGAGGTGTCTCTCAGCTTTCCTTGTTGACAGCCTCATAGTGCTTATCTGGGTAAAGTTTTCCTTATAAATTATTTCCTTTAGTGTGCTGAGTGAATGTTTTACTTTTTCATCAGTGCTGTGCAGATTTTTTATTTTTAGCACAACGGTGCTTTTATGACTTAATTTTTACCACGACTATATAGTTTAAAGCCTAATTTTATCACGGTTGCTTATTTTCAATAGTTTCCTTCATTTTTGGGTCAAATTTTTGTGGGAACCGTCGAATTAGGGATAGTTACCTTGTTTTTTTACCTCAGACCTCGTGGGGTTTACCGGGAGGCACCTGCAGTATATTTCAAATTTAAACAGTGCCTGGGGGGTTTCTCTCTAGATTGGCAATTACAAGGAAACCTTTTTTGTTATATTACTGAACCTTGGTATCATCTGTGTCAGGACTGTCCGTAAGGGTCCAGCAGCCACCTGTGTGCAGTTGAGTATTACTGGGTTTCTGTTAAGATTGGCACTGGTATAGATCCCAGTTTACTACTAGTGCCTTTTGTTTTGATTTGTAAAAGAGTTTATTAACTGGGGCAGGACTGGCCGGTGGCATTTTCACAGAAACCTGCACTCAGTTCGTAGGTCCAGAACTGGTTTGCTTTGCTTAAATTGGCAAACATAGCAGACAAACCTTTGATTATTATGGTTGTGGATAAATCAAAGGCTTCTGATGAGGGGCCATTCAAAAGTACTAATACCAAAAGCAGAGGTGCTGAGGAACCCTCCAGATCCCAGCCAAAAAATAAAGCTTCCAAAGATGAAGTTCCTCACAAATTGAAAAATAAGAGTGACGAAAAAAGGAAGCTTGATCAAGCCTCTGATGAAGTGGCTAAAAAGAAACACTGTCGAGACAGATATGCTCCCGTTGCTCCTGGGAAAGCCAACAGTGAGACAACAGGCAGCATAAAGCATACAGGAAAAACAAAACACTTACAGACTATGCAGGTTCTTCCATCAGTGCAAGATATGGTAAAAGCATGGCAACTGTTTCAGACCCTTTAAAAGATGGGTCCTCGATTTACTGGGGCTGGCAAGCACTCTTCCACAGTTCTCTCTTCTGTAGACTGTGAGGGTGACGTAGATGATGATCAGTTTTATGATGCCCCTGACATGGATTTTGAGGGCCTTGAGCGCCAGGAGTCCCCGGACCCTCACCTTGGGGATCCCCTGGGTGACCACGAGGATCCTTCCTTTATGTTTACATTTATACAAAATATGCTGGATACCCTGGACCTCCCTATGCAGGAGCCCAACCAGGATGTCAGTGAAGATGAAGATTATAGGGAGATGACGGGTCTTTCATCCTCAAAGACCTTGGTCGTCCCTATCTATAATGCATTTAGAAAAAATACCATGAAGGTGCTTCAGCACCCCACTTCAGTATCAGGGGTTGATAAGTGGCTTGAGAGAAAATATAAATTGTCTAAAAATGGTACCGATTTCCTGTCTGCACACCCTAGCCACGAAAGTATAGTGCAGCAGGCAGCTTGTGAGAAAGCTGGAGTCTCCTTGTCGCCCTCTTCCCCCTGACGAGGATTCCAAGAAAATTGACTTTATAGCAAAGAAAATGTATGCCACAGTTTCCCTGCTTCTCATGCTTTCTTCTTGCATGGCATTAACAGCCAAATATCAGAAAGACCTTTGGAAATCTGTCCAGGCTATCACCTGCAACGGATCAGATTCTGTGGTGCAGGAGCTGGTGGATACATCAAAAACTGCCCTGGAAGCTACTATGTACTAATTCCACATGGCAGATGACAACAGTGATGCAGCCTCTAGGGTGATGGCCCATGCCATCTCTCTGAGACGCTTAGCCTGGCTTAGAATAACCAGTCTGACCACAGACACTCGGAACAAGGCCATGGATTTTTCCTGTGATAAAAATATGTAGTTTGATTACAGAACCACTGACTACATGAAAAAAGTCGATGAGTGCAAGGTCTCCTGCCAGAGCCACTCATCCAAGCCTAAACCCACCACCCCTCAGAGATCCCATCCCAGGGGTGGTAGGGGCAGAAGATTTGTTCCCAGGCCTTACAGTCTCTATCCCCAATCTGACTTTTAGCCAGTACAAGGGGGTCTTTCAGAGGCAGGGGCAGAAGGGGCCAAAGAAGAGCCACCTCTACCCAGCCATCTGCCTCTCAGTCTAAGTCCTGATGTGAGTGTCCAGGTCGCCTCCCCTTTTCTGGTGGGAGGCAGACTCTCTCACTGTCTTTAGCACTGGGCCCTCATCATGTTGGATAAGTGGGTGCTGGAGATAGTGGAGAAGGGTCTGTCATTACAGTTCAAGCAACTGCCAGACCTCAAGCATACCCAGGTGTCAAGACCTCTGTTGCCAACACAAATACCGCTGTTGGAAATGGAGATACAAACCTTCTGGCTTTACGAGCAGTGGAGAGGGTCCCCGCCCACAAGAAGGGCAAGGGCCTCTACTCCAGGTATTTTCTGACACAAAAGAAAACTGGGGAGTGGCGACCTATCTTAGATCTCAGATATTTAAACAAATATCTGAAAAAAGCCAAATTCAGAACGGTCACTCTGTCACTGGTCATACAGTCCTTACAGCAGGGAGACTGACTAGCCTCCCTCATGCCCATAAGGAGATCTCACAGGAAGTTTCTCAGCTTCAGACTTCCTTCGGGTCACTATCAGTTCACCACAATGCCCTTCGGTTTGTCCTCGGCCCCAAGAGTCTTTACTAAGTGTCTCACAGTGGTAGCAGCACATCTCAGGAGACTGGGTGTCGCTCTCTACCCCTATCTGGATGACTGACTCATAGTAGCAAAGTCTCCTTGCCAGGTCAAGGAATCTCTTTCCCTCACTGAACATACTCTGGAGTCTCTGGGTTTCCTGGGAAATCTAAAGAAATCTCACCCAGAACCCACCCAGCTGCTCATCTTCATGGGGGCCCAGCTGGACACTCAGAAGGGATATGCTTTCCTCCCGCAGGAAAGAATTCAAAGTTTCCTTTCAGTGGCAGACTCTTTCACCCAGGGACAGCCAAGACCAGACAGACATTTCCTCAAACTTCTGGGACATATGGCCTCTATGACTGCAGTAGTTCCAGGGGTCAGGTACAGGATGAGACTCCTGCAAGCCTACCTCAGAGCTCGCTGGTCTCAGAGAAGCAACACATTTTCAAAATTGATACCTGTGTCGGAGCAGTTCCTCTAAAACTTGCTGTGGTGGAAGAACCCTGCAAATTTGCAGGCAGGGGTTCCCTTTCAAGCTCCTCTTCCCACAAAGGTGATCACTGCCTCCCTTTTGGGCTGGGGAGCTCATTTAGTCAGTGCCTCAGTGAGCGGCAGCTGGACTCCCGAAGAGTCACAGTTGCACATAAATCTTTTGGAACTCAGAGCAGTCTTACTAGCTGTCAAAGCTTTCGCTCCCAGCATAGAAGGGTAGGCAGTTCAAATTCGAACGGACAACACCACTGCAATGTTCTGCATAAACAAGCAGGGTGGTACCAGATCAGGAATACTCTGTTTGGAATCTCTGAAGCTCTGGTCTCTAGCATTCTCCCTGGGAGTCAGCCTCTCAGCTATTCACCTCCCAGGCAAACTCAGTACTCTGGCGGATGCTCTAAGCTGCATCAGTCAAAGTCAGAGTGAATGGACACTGAACAAGCAAGTACTAGCCACAGTGTTCAGGCAGTGGGGCTCACCAGACGTGGATCTATTTGCCTCTCCTCTCAGTTTTCAGCTTCCTCAGTACTGTTGCAGGCCCCCAGTTCCGGGAACACTTCCTCCGGATGCCCTGATCCTGGACTGGTCAGGGAGGTTCCTATACGCATTTCCTCCCTTCCCCCTGATATTCAGGGTTTTGCTGAAACTCAGACAGCAGCCTGCATTGATGATCATAGTGGCTCTGGACTGGCCCAGGCAAGCCTGGTACCCTCTCCTTCTCTCAGTGTCCTGCAACAGGCCCATTCGCCTGCCTCCAACTCGCTCCCTGCTGACCCTTCCTCGGGCGGGAGTACAATCAGACATACACTCTCTTCACCTCAAGGCCTGGTTCTTGAGGAGTTAAGAGTTTCCATCCTCACAGTACTCTGAACAGGTCCTTGAGATACTGAGGATGGTTAAAAAACCGAACACTAAGAAGACTTATGCAGCCAAATGGAAAAGATTTTCCCTCTGGTGCAAGAGTGAAAAGGTCGAACCCCTATCGGCTTCAGACCCTCAGCTGCTAGACTATCTGGTACACCTACAGACGTCAGGCTTGAAACCATCTTCAGTCAAGCTAAACCTAGCGGCAGTTTCAGCCAGCCTTTCAGTGGGAAAGAAGAAATCAGTTTTTTCCCACAACATTTTTAAACAGTTTTTCAAAGGCCTCTTCAAGTTCAAGTTTATTGCAGGAAAACTCCATTGAGCAAGCTCATTCACAAGGAGGTCCTGTGACATAAACACTTAAAGTACAAACACAGATAGGTAATAACGGTATATACATGAAATGCACGTTACATGATACAGGCGGGATATACATACAAGGGTACCACATAGGGTGACCGCAGGTGGTAAACCATTGATATGAGACAGAAGCGACTTACAGGTTGCATACTGATAAATGAAACATGATGACTGGTGTGTGCAATACATATACAGTATTTTGGCAGCTAGAACAAACAACAGTCTACAACTGATATGGGGGAGGTGATTTGATAGAGTAGCAGTGGAGCGTAAGCAAAGATAAAAGCCAGGAGTAGAAGGGGAAGGGAAAGCAGTTAATATGACAAATCAATTATACCTTACCAGTGGATAAATATGGCACACATGGGGAAGGAAGAGACTTAATGACAGTTACAGGTGTCTTTTATTTTGGCTGAACTTAGCAATTTGTAGAAGTTTATTGAAACTGTGCTAGTTAGTTTCAGTACGGTTTGTAATTGGTTCCAAATGGAGGGAAGGGCATATGCAATATGCTCTTGCACCTCCAGCCTCCAACCAGGGAGCCTGTTCCTCCTTGGAGCCTGAACCTTTGCATAAATGGGCTCATAAATCCACCTTCGAGCCTATGTCCATGGCCCACATCTAGTTTGTAACTTGGAAGACTGTCTTCGTGGTAGCCATTACGTCTGCCAGGAGGATTTCAGAGCTACAGGCCCTGTGTACTGAGCCCAATTACATCATCCCTCACAATGATAAAGTTAAGCTCAGGACAAATAGGAAATTTCTGCCAAAGGTGGTTTCAGAGTTTCACTTGAACCAGTCCATTACTGTGCCTGTCTTCTTTACTTAGCCATCCACTCCTGGCGAGCAAAAGCTCCACAGCTTGGATGTCAAAAGCACCATCTTTCACTACCTAGAGCATACTAGACAGTCCAGAGGCTCTGCCACTCAGTTGTTCCTCATCTACGGGGATGTAGGCACAGGAAGACCAACTACCAAGAGAACTATTTCTCGTTGGTTGGTCTCTTGTATTAGATTCTACTATGAGAAAGCTGGTCAACAACCTCTAGTGGGGCTCAGGGCCCACTCCACCAGGGGCACTGCAGCCTCGCTTGCAGCAGCAAGGGACATTCCCCTACTGGATGTCTGCAAAGCGACTACATGGAAATCTGTGCACACCTTTGTGAAACACTACAGTTTGGATGTGCAGACCAGATCTGATGCCAAATTTGGCAGGGCGGTTCTGCAGAGCCTCTTTCCAAAGTAGGTTCTCTGCCCACCTCCCACTTGGTACTGCTGGATAGTCTGCAAAAAAGTTACTGATGCTAAAGGACTCCTGGGATAAGAAGAACAAATTAGGTACCGCAGTAATCTTCTTTCTTCCAAGGGGTCCTTTAGCATCAGTAAACTCCAACCCTTCCTCCCCGGTTCACCTGTCTGAGAAGGGCTCTTATGTCACCTTTTACCAAATTTGGAGTTTCTTATTGATGAGTTTTTAGCTTGTGTTGCTTTTGTTTCCGTTTCCTTTTTTGTGGACATTTGCATGTTTTTTGAATCCTGTTGATTCTTTTTTGGGGCATTTGCCCTCGTTTTTCCTTGAAAAAATTCTGGAGCATTCAACAGCTTTCACTCAGCTTACACCCCCTGCTGTCTTTTGATTGGCTTGGCCCTACGCTCATTTAAATATATCTTAAAGGCACACCTCCCGGGCAGTTGCACCTAGCCAGCTAAGTGCAAAAAAGTTACTGATGCTAAAAGACCCCTTGGAAGAAAGAAGATTACTGCGGTGAGTAATTTTTTCTTGTGTAGCCATAGTTGAAAGCAGCACGCACAATACCCCAGTGTTTTGACTCAAAACGAGTCTTTGTCAGGAGGTGGGACTCAACACATAGTGCATCACATTTATGGTAAGATTGTAAAGAAACAGTGTCCAATATCAAACACCCTGAGAGCACGTATACTTACTGTTTACCAAGTGACTCTCCTGTAGCTAAGCAGTAAACCAAAAACACATAAAATGTAATGAAACATATAAAAATAGGGAAATGGAAGCTAGACATTAAAATAATAGCAAGCAGCAGAACTGAAATAAAGAAAAGAATATATGCATACAAAACAATTAAACATAGTTGCTTAGAGGAGAGCAGCAAATATGGGAGAGCACCAAACATAAAGTGGAATCTGTTTCAACTGGATAAGGAATTTTTTGTAATTTTCCAATACCCCGCTGTTTAATGGTCGTTCAAAAAACTGTATGAATGGGTACTCAACACCCCATCACCATTTCCCTGTCCCACATCTCTGCCATGCCCTCCCCCCAGGTCACATTTGATTTATATGTAATTATTATATGGATTGCCTTGATATTACAGTTAGGCCTTAAATGCACTCCATGCTGGGATTTATAATGACTTTTGTTATTCTAATGTTTTGATTGTGTCCAAAATGATTACACTGTTTTGCCCCTTTAGTTTTGGTCTCTCCCATATTTCATGGGGCTATAGTGCACTTTCAGTTTTGCTCCTTGTTATTATTTTAGTGTCTCTCATCCATTTCCCTATGTTTTATATAGTAACATAGTGCAGTATACAGGCAAAAGTAGGCCTTGGCCCTTATTAATTGCCTGCCTGTTCTCACTAGGTTTGATGTAGTTTCTTCTCATCTGTAAATTTACCTAGCTGTGTTGTAATGTTAGCTAATGTGTTCACTTCAACCGCAGCATCTGGTAACGTATTCCACTTATTGACGACTCTTTGTGTGTACCAGTACTTTCTTTTGTGAAATATTGTCAGATGTATAAAGTTTTCTTTGTAATTTGTAATGGTGTGTTCTAACCCGTGACTTATTTCCAATCTGCCTTATGGCATATTGTAACACGGCATTATTGAGAGCTGTGTCAGGGCGCCACGCGATAGGCGGGACGGCATCACGTGGTGCAGGAGCAACACGGCATTATCGTCTCATAATGCCGTGTTGCTGTTGTGGGAAGTGCGTTCACGAGCCCAACACGGCATTATCGTCTCATAATGCCGTGTTGCCTTTCTACCAGCTCACTGCCTTCCAGCACGGACCTAGCATGACGACAGGAATCACACGCAGAAACTGAGACACAGGAGTAGAAGAGGCCATCGGAAGAGCTAAGTTTTCAAGGGTGATGGTTACTTAGGCGCGCAGTCGTGTTACGAGCGCGATAATCGCTGAAAGGTAGAGAATGGGGAGCACGCATGGTTGGGACATTGCACCCCTCGGCCTCTGGCCTCGTGCCACTAGGGTCCCAACCATGCATTAACTCCCCATTAGATGCCACCTTCAGCGAGGATTAATGCTTACATGTTTTGGCAAGTTCTTGATCCCTGCTTGTCTTAAAAGGCTAGTAGAACCAAAAATAGACAGGAAATGTTACACATTTTAAGAAGTAGGCAATTATAAGTTTTTATTTCTGAAAAGTCCTCCAACTTTAAAACCAGTCCCCATAGTAGTCTGTGGAGCACCCCCCGCACGCTCTCCATATAATTACATCACATAACGTGCTAGCACGAGGGCGGAGCTGAGGACCAGGAAGTGGAAGGGATTGATGGCTGAGCTCCACTGAGCCAAAATACAATCCCTTCCAAAAAAGTGGCATCAAAAAACTATAAAGTATTTAGCAGTGGACTTGAGTCCAGGTAGGGGTCCACCTGTGGGTTTGGGGGGAGGTGGAAAAGGTGCTCTTTAAAGAGCATATGCTTAGTTTTTATTTATGTATATTTATTTATTGAAATGTTTCACCAGGAAGGCACACTGAGCAAAAAGATACTCGTCTCACGGAGCGACCGGGGTTACAGAGGAGAGCAACTGTATACATTTGTACAAGGAAACAAAATATCTCAAATGAAATTACATGATGATACATAAGTATAATACCACGGAAACATGAAGTAGGAGCAACATAGGAAACATTGCAACAAGGAGTTATCCACATTGTTACATGGAGTGAGAGAGAAATTGTACAAAGGATTATAATGACAAAGGGTATAAAATCTATCTACATACATGTCAGCTACCATCTACGATAGCGTGGTAGACAGAGGGTCAGGCTAGAAGTGCAGTAGGGGGTAAGTGCGAAGGTTGGTGGTATATGCCAGCATTTGTAGCCGTAGCTAAAGCCGCTGGTCAGGCCGCATAGGATCTGGGATAGGGCAGTGGGAAGAGGAAAGGAGAAGGAAGACAAGAGGAGGAGGGAAGGGGGAGGTCAGCGACACTGGCAGTTTACTGCGTAATAGTTTGTCAGGGCAGAGGAGATGGAATACCTAGAGGAGGAGTGATAGATTTGTGTTGGCAGGTCGTTCCAGAGCTTGGGGAGGTGGTAGGAGAAGGCAGATTGGCCAGCAGTGTTCCGGCAGTGAGGGATTACTAACAGCCAAGAGTTAGTAGATCTAAGGGTATGAGAGGGGGTTAGAGTGGGAGATAAGGAGGAGGTGAGGTAGGGTGAAAGGGACCCAAGCCAGAGGTTTGAAGCAAATTTAGCACAATGGAGTAGGCGCCAGCTGTCAAGGGAGTGGAAGGCCAGCACATGGTAAAGCTTGCAGTGGTGGGTGCGAGGGGGGGGACATTGAGGGCAAAGTGACAGAAAGCGTTAAAGAGGGGGTCCAGTCTGGATAGAGTCGACTTAGGAGCAGCACTGTAGACTACATCACAGTAGTCAAACATAGGTAGTATCATTTTCTGCACAATTTCGCATCTCACTGGTAGGGGGAGGCAACTGTGGTTTCTGGAGAGAGTGCCGAGCTTAGGCCACAGTTTTTTTCAGAATAGCATCCATGTGAGCCGAGAAGGATAGATGTCAGTCAAGCCAGACGCCAAGGTACCTGAAAGCTTAGTAAGGATGTGTATCTTTAAAGTGAAGGTTTGTGGCCTTGAGATGCCTTGGTAATCATTTTGTCTGCTTTTATTTGTTTCTTTACTTACCTTTTCGTCATTTTATTTTTGTTTTGCCATCTGCTGGTAAACAAGAATCCAATGGAATCCTTGTATTATGAAGTCAGAAATTCTTCACTGGCAAGGCTGGCAATGTATTTCAATGGGAAACTGCAAATCTGTTTTCAGAATTTTATAGAGAAGCAAAACTTTCTTCCACTAAAATATGATAGATTTAATAGAACTATGTGATTTTTTTTACAACATATGAGCACCTCTTACCCAGCTGTCCTCGGTGATCTGCGATGCCCAGTACAGTGACCAGCACAGCCTTCCTCTCATCTCTCTACAGCGGGCTGTCATATGAGCTGTCATTGAGTGCGTGTACAGTACTTATACACCCAGGTAAGAGGGGGGATGCAGGGTGTGGTCTCTGAATGGGCTGGATGAGTGGGTGGAGGGGACACTGGACCACAACTGAATACTTCTGCGTTCATCAGTAGGTGGTTGGAGGGGCAAGGGGAACCACTGGACACCAAGGATAGATAGGATAGTATGGAATGGTGATTGTGGGTGGGGGTGCCACTAGCCTCCAGGGAATGCATTGAAAGCAAAGAATGGGTGTTCAGGGGGTGAGGGGTGCCACTAGGGACTGCATTTTGAAAGATGAGGATTGGACAGTCGGGAGTGGGGGGTGCCATTAGGCACCAGGGTTACCTATACAAGCTATGTAGTGGGGATCGGGGGTGGGTGGCTGCAGTAGAGCTGCCCTGCCTTTGGGAGGGTGGGGGTGCACCAGTAAGAGGTGGTTTTCAGTGGAAGTAAATAATGCCACTGTGGGGGCTGTCTACCCCCACTGCAAGCCTTTGAAGGTAATCACTGTGCTGATGTGCATGGGGGAGGGACCCCTCATTTGCATAGGCGTAGCGGTATTATGATCTTTGGTGCTACAGGATTGCGCTGATTCTCCCGGGGCTTCTCAGTATGGGCCAGCTGGGAGCACCAGCGCAAATCCAGATTAGCACTCCTGCAGGTGCGCTGATCTTTGAATATTGGACTCATGATCTTTTGTTTTGATATACCAGGTGATATTTTGTTCCTAACCAGATTTTACTTGGGAAGAAAACAAGCCAATTAAATAATAAATAAATAAAAAATCATACAGATGGACCATAGCAGTGCAAACATATAAAGGCATGAGGCAACATTGGTTCACCGAGGGAAGATCCTGTCAAACAAACTTGATAGAGTTTTTTGCCTGGGTCACTGAGGTGGTGGATCAGGGGGGTTCGGTGGACGTGGCCTACCTTGATTTCAAAAAAGCGTTTGACTCAGTGCCGCATCTCAGGCTAATACACACATTGGGTTGTCTGGGGGAGGGGATAATAAGGTGGATCACCAACTGATTGGAGAGCAGGACACAGAGGGTAGTGGTCAGTGGTGCACCCTCGGAGGAGTCAGTGATCACCAGTGGGGTTCTCCAAGGGTCAGTGTTAGGACAACTTTTTTGTAACATCTTTATAGGGGATATAGCAGAAGGTCTGGAAGGGAGGATGAGTCTGTTTGCAGACAGTGCAAAGGTCTGCAACAGGGTGGACATGCTAGAAGGGGTGGAGATGATGTGAAGAGATTGCAAAAGGTTATAAGAATGGTCCAATAAATAGCAGTTGTTGGTCAATGTGGCAAAGTGTAAGATCATGCACTTGGGCAGAATGAATAGGAAGGCTGAATACCAGATGGGGGGTAGATGCTAGCAAGTTACAGAAAAAGAAAAAGACCTAGGCATCATCATCTCACAAGATCTGAAGGTTGCTAAGCAGTGTGGAAAAGCAGTGGCAAGAGCCAGTAGGATATTGGGTTGCATAGGGAGGGGAATTTCCAGCAGAAGGAGCAAGGTAATAGTTCCCCTGTACACCCAACTGGTAAGGCCAAACCTGGAATATGGGGTCCAGTTCTGGAGGCCATACCTCAGGAAGGGACGTTGAGAGGGTAGAACAAGTTCAGAGGAGGGCGACGAAGATGGTGAGGGGGCTTGACCACTTATCATATGAGGGGAGACTGAATGATCTTGGCATGTTCTCACTGGAGCAGAGGAGGGAGAGGGGTGACATGATCGAGACATTTAAGTACGTCAAGGGGATCAATAAGATGCCTGTGGAGAGCCTTTTCCAGTTAAAGGAGCGGCCCAGGGTGAGGGGCATGAATTCCAAATCGGGGAGTTTAGGGGTAACCATAGGAAGTACTTCTTTACTGAGAGGTGGTTGAGAACTGGAATGGGCTGCAGAGGGAGGTGAGTGAAAAGACAGTGACAGGGATCAAGAGGGCTTGGGATAAACACAAGAGGATATTGGGAAGGGGGGGGGCAACAGTGAAGGCCTAAAGGTATTCCTAGGCCTGTTGGCAGACTGGGTGGGCCTGGTGGCCCTTTTCTGCCGTCACATTCCTATGTTCCTATAACAGTCGAAATTCGTTGCTGAAAGAAGTTTCTATTTCTTTTAAAAAAACAGAAGCATATCTGTAGTTTTTAACTGAAATTCATTGGGCTGCTAAGTAGTGGCAGTTTCTGACATCACAGTAAATTATTTTTTTTATTTTTTTTATTTTTTGTTGCTAGCAAAGGATAAAACCCACTTGTTTCACTGCACATTTTATTATAAAAGTAGAAAGTAATTACAAACGCATCAAAACACGCTAAGTAAAATAGTTGTTTGTTTATTAGAAGTGAAAACATGCTTGTTAATCCACAAACCAAGGATTACAAAGTGTTTTAGAGCAATTCATCTAAACCAGGGATGAAAATCAATGATCAGATTCTTATGTTTCTATGAGAAAATCTAAAAATATTTTCAATTTTGTCTCAAAACGTGTGATAGGTTGTTGTGTAGATTATATGTCATTGCAATCTGCATAGATCGTGGGCATCAGATAGAGAGCTGTAACTATTTACTGCAATGTATATCTTTATTAGGGTGTAAAAGGCATAATGACAAAAAATGACATGCAGTACAAAGACATTGGTTCAACCATGAATAACCAGTATTGTACAATAGCAACAATTTGATGATAGTCAAAGTAACAACTCACTTAGTAAATATGACTGTATACAAATGGATCTAAAGTGGTAGATTGGATCAATTAAGTACCATTGCCCTATTGCATTAAATCAAATATATCTCACAGGGTCCTATCCATTTACAGTATTGTAATATATGGATATCCCCAATAATAGTACTAAAAGTCATACAATAAATTTCCCTTAATGCTATATGGGATCTTGTAATTCTGTCGTTCGATGATCCTGTAATACTATTGATGGTTTTCCTAAGAAAGTGCTACTAGACTCCTGCTTCCCTCATGCCATGTGCACATTCTCCACAGTTGCCTCTCACCTCTAGCCACATATTCCATCTTCTCTTCACTCTAGTTCTCGCACACCCTAAGACTGAACTGCACACTGTCTTGCTTGCCTCAACAAAACTAAAGAAATTTTTTTAAATTAACTTCATTAAAAAAAACAAAGGCACAGCACTAATAGAAACATGGAGCTCCTTCTTGACTGCTCGCATAAAGATGCTGCCATTTTTCAGAGATAATTATTCAAAAGACATGCAAACCACCAATAGAAACGCACGCTGGATACCTCAGAGGCATCTGGATGTTGCAGTGTCCATAGCAACTGTCTGGAAACAAGCCAAAAGTAGCAGCTTGATTTGCACGCACATTTCACCTCCCTGAATTAGAGATTTTCACCACATTTTGGGGAATACTTGGAACTCCCTGGATCCATATATTATAAAAAGCAGGGGACTGTGCATCACTCAGCTATAATTCCACCTCGAGATTCTGGGGACATGCTGGTACCTCTCGAGCTTCGCTCTCGAGGTTCACATGTCAACAGAACCTCTCGATGGTATTATAGCCTCATAATACATAGTCCCCTGTCTGTTCTATTCAAATTCCAAATTCTGATTCCACATAAAAAATGGCTTAAAATTTTGGAGTGCTGCAACTGTTTGCCGCTAACTGTTTTTACCCATACAGTTTTTTTTATTAGCAATTTTTTATTTTCCATACAGTAACAAGCAACTGCTTCACATACTGTGACACTTAGTAATACATACTGTATAGAGCAGGCTAGTAAGAGATGAAGCAAAGCTTTTGTTTTAATTTGCTCAATGCCAGAGCACTGACATTTAGAGTGATACACTTCCCCACCCTGATACCAGATAGAACCACAGGTATTAGATATTGCAGTAAACATTTCGGGGAACTATCTGTCCATCTTCCAAACTAAGTCAGAATATATTGTTGTAACCCAAGGAGTGATAGATGGAGGTCATAGAACATAGCTGATATCTCCGTTGAAGACTCCTGCCCCCCAAAATATATAAGTTTCAGAGGTTTAACTTGAAGGATCATACTGCATCACCATAGAGTGAGCCTGAGATTGAAATAACAAACTGTTATTTCAAGGACAGAGCAGGGGTGACGAGAGGAACCGGGGCAACAAGCACAGAAAGAGAGACATTTTGCAGATGGAAAAAGACTTGGGAGTCCATTGAGTTTGCCCTGTTCTACCAATGCCCACAAGAGCCTACCTCTGTGTATGCCTTAGAATGAACCACCTGATCTGAGTTCTGTCTGCCTTGTATCATTGTTCTCCCTCCTTCCCACCCACCTCCCTGTTCCGCGGTCACCATGCCCCTGTGTCTGTCCCATTCCACTTTAAACCCCGGGAAATCTTCTATCGGACCAGCACACTTGGCAGTCTATTCCAGTTGTCTCGCACACTTTCCCTGAAGTAGTACTTCCGTACGTCTGTCCTAAATTTACCCCCTACCAGCTTATACTCGTGGCCCCTGGTGCCTGAACCCTCAGTATGCCCAAACAGTTCTCACCTGTCCACTCTATTGACCCCATGGAGACATTTGTAAGTTTCTATCATATCCCCCCTCCCATCTTGGCTCAAGTGAGTACATGTTAAGGCTCCCAGCTGCTCCTCATACGACTTTCCCTGCATACCCCACACTCTTGCCTGAGGGCTGACCCACTGAGACACCCTGCCAGTCATCTTTCTGACCCCCACGTGACTCCTGTTTACCACAGCCTTCTGTGTCCTATCACCCAGCCAATTTTCAATCCATTTGGCAAAGCTGACCCCCATGCCACCAGGCTTTTCAACTTTTTCCTCAGCCTCTCTTGTGGCCCAGAATCGAAGGTCATGCTGACGTCCAAGAATATGGTATCCACTGTCTGGGTTAAATATTGAAAAAGTTGATGAGCTGTGTTGGGCATGACCTCTCCTTTACAAATGCAAGGCATTTATTTTTATATAGCATCTCGTCCAGCTAAGGCTTGGAGCGCTTTACAGAATTAGACAAGACGAATACAGATATAAATATGGGATATGACACGAGTGAGACTGAGATAGTAGAAGTATCTTCATGAGCTATACTTGACCTCTTCACCTCATGAGTGGCAAAGCCACAGGTGAGGTCAGAAGAGGTCAAGTATGGGGAGTGAAGATATTTCTACTATCTCACTCTCACTCATGTACAAAAAAGAAAAAATATAAAATGTAAACTGTGCCCTTCTGATCAATGCTCAGCAAAGGAGAAGCAAGTCACTACATTACAAATCAGTACAGTATCCAGTGCAAGTCAATACAATCAAAATTGGTGTGAAGTAGAAAGCAACTGTCTACTAAGCATCTCGCATATGCTGGCTTTTATGCTGCACATTGCTACTACTGTGATGTCATCAGCATTGTAGAAGCTGCTCTCAGATTGGTTTAGTATTCCTTTGTGACTTTGTGAATATGCTGCAGTTCCATTCCCTTCTTGGTCCAACCACTGTACAATAGCTGCACTCTTCATTGTATATAATGTGTATAGTCTCTCATTTTGTATTTATCTGTGCATAGTTTCCAAGTTCACACATGATTGTACATAGCTCCTGGTATATATTACTGTACGTTTTACCTTGTCTCTTTCCTTTTGTCACTGCCTGTTATTGTGTTATACTTGCTGTTGTATTTGTCACCCTCCTGTTCCTGCCCCACCCCCGGGTTGCACCTGGAAACAAGCTTCGGCTCATGGTGCCTTTCCCGGTTATCAACTTTTAAATAAAATAAATTATCCAGCTTTGCAAGATAGTAGCACTATCTTGCAAGTTGGTCATAAGATTGTAGTTTTATCTTGGCCAATCCAGATCCACACCTGTTGTATTAATATAAATACATGCTGTCTCCCATCCTGCAGTCCTTTTCTTGAGGAATTTTACCATCCACTCTATTATGATCGATTCGAGCAGTTTCTAACCCTAGGAATTCATCACTTAATGTTTACACTCTATGTATATATCTCCACAGACTTGACAGATGCCCCCAGAGATGGAACCTATTCTAATTCTGGAATTTAGAATATTGGCTTCAAACTCTGCAACTCCACTCTGGTAGTTGACCAGATTTATTTCTCCGCCTGGATAGAGCAATTGCCCACAAAGGTAGCTCTGGTATCTCTGGGTCTCTAGCCAGTTTATTTGAGTTACTAAAAGTTGGTAACTTCTCGATTTACACTGCGTTAGGGAGTTAATTTTTTAACTATTTTGGTCTCTCTGGTTCCCTTTGATTCCAAGGAACTGGAGACCACCCTACTGGCTACCATTTTTAAATTTTTTTTTAATTTCTATTTGTCCTCCTCCCCTCCCTCCGGGGTTGCATTGTCAGGAGGTGCCAGTTAAGCCTGTCCGTATCACCGCCTGACCTGACTGCTCAGGGTCCCCCATCTCACTGCAGTTTCCCCCACCGCGCAGAGTTGGGGTGGGCCAGCCCCTGAACCTTCAAGTCTCGTCGAGCCTCCGAGACAGCTGAGCAGGCGGCGGCAGATCGGGACCCGGCTCGGCACTCCATCTTCCTGACTCCGGTGGGCATTTTCCGTTTTCTTATGGACGTTGAGATTGCAAGCGCTGACATCTGCAACATCCTCCCTCTGTGTCTGCCCCGGAACTTGCCGAACCTCTGACCTACGTCCGAGGACAGTCAAGCCCAGGGTGCCGATGTGCTGCTGTACTCCCGGCCTCCGCGAGGAGTCAGCACACTACAGGCCGTGTCCCCTGCCTCCCTCCCCCCGGAGAAGGCGAGCTGTCGTTGAATGCTCCAACCTTCTCCCCCCGGCCGGCCATCCAGTGACCTGGGTCGCTGGCATTGCAGACGGAAATTCAAACCACTAACCTATTTATTTCCTAGTGGTTTCATTTTTCTCCGATTTGCAGAACAGGAAACTGAGCATGTTTACTTTCCATTTCTGCCTGTTACCTTTCACCTTAAAGAGAATTTCCATCGTGGGTGCTATAAGGTATTGGGATTCAAAGCCCAGTACCTTATAGCAGCATGAGCTTACTGATGCAAAAAAATTAATTTTTAAGTGAGCAGTTTTAGTAGGGGAACTGGCACCGAACCCACGGCTAGTCAATCCCTTCCAACTTCCTGATGAGCCCGCTCCACCCCAACTCTGCCCCTGCATGCTCAGAATTTGTGATGTGTGGCCAGGGAGAGTGCGGGGGCGAGCCCCATACAATTCTATGAGGACTGTTTTAAATACCGGATTTTACTAATTTTGAAGCCCAATACCTTGTATCGGAAATTTTCTTTAAAGAGATCTTCCAAGTTAAATCAGTTGAGATATGCACCACATATATTGGTGCCTTACCGCTGCAAAAAGCAGTTGCTGCATAGGGTCTCAAAAATATTGCTGTAGTTTACAAGTGAAAATGCTTGTAAAATTATCCCCACTGGGTCTCGTCTACTTCTCGGTCTGTAGTGCTGCCCACGCTCTGCCCCCGCCCTCAGCTGCGTTACGACATGGAGCCAGGGAGAACACGGGGACGCACTCCATTATAGCCTATGGGGAACAGCTTTCTCATCATTTTTATGTAAGAAACATAGTGCCATCATCTGAGTTTTCCAGAGGTGTGTCAGCCTTTTCCAGTTCAGTCAATGTGTTTGTAGGCGCGGTCACAGTATGCCAATCACTGCTCCAGCTGTCTGACAGCTGAAAATGCAGTGGCATACAGTTGAAAGGGAGAGCTCCGCTTCAGTGAGCAGAGCTCCCCTCCAACACTGCACGCATATTACGTGTGGCATGCCATACTGTATAGCCGACAGGGGTGCCCAATGCCCACGTCGGCTCCGCCCAAAAAGCTTTCCTGGTGCCTTGCTGAGGCCCACCCCAGCGTGGCACGTCTGCTATGGCGGCAGGGTGCCTAATCCCCCGTCGGCTCCAACCCCAAACAGCCTTACAGCTGCCACGCTGAGAGCCCACCCCAGCATGGCACAAGCCTGTATGGCCGGGGATGCCCAATCCCCCGTCGGCTCCAACCCCCCCAAACAGCTTTTCAGCTGCCACGCTGGGAGCCCACCCCAGCGTGGCAAAAGCCCATATGGCCGACAGGGGTGCCCAATCCCACGTCTGCTGCAGCCCCCCAAGACAGCCTTTCCAGCTGCCACGCTGGGAGCCCACCCCAGCGTGGCAAAAGCCCATATGGCCGACAGGGGTGCCCAGTCCCCCGTCTGCTCCAGCCCCCCAAGACAGCCTTTCCAGCTGCTACGCTGGGAGCCCACCCCAGCGTGGCAAACGTCCCACGTCGTCTTAGTAATAAAAAAAAAAAAACCCAGTAAATTAAAAGACGGTCCCTCGCAGTCTCCTGCCCCCACCGCACCCACCACTGTACCCCTCCCCACCCCCACCCCATACTTACCTCCCGAGTCGGCCGCGACGATCTTCGGTGGACCGGGAACACGTCTGCACTCTTCAAAGCCGACCGCAAACTGAGGAAATGCCAGTAAGCTGTATAATGTAATAGATTTTTTCAACTTTGCTGCATATCTCTGGCATTTTTTTGGAATTTTTGCATCAAATTTTCAACATGGGGTTTTTAGGACCCCTTCTCATGATTGCTGTCACTGTCATGGCGTTACTCGGGCCCGAAGGGTGATTTCGCAGCCACTGCGTGAAATCATCTTTCCGGCGATTATGGCTCAACACTGCCAGTGTTCATAAAGGTGGCCTCTCAAAAGCCTATTTTGAAAATTTGGTGGAAAAATTCCTAAAAGACTGTTTTCTGATACGTTGTGCAGTTCCTTTGCGCTCATAAGTTTCGAAATTTCAATTTTTCACTCCAGATTTTCAACATTGCCATTTTACCACACCTCCTTATGAGCAGTACAGCTGTCATTTTTCACATCTCACCCAAAACATGTTTCCGCCCATGTAGTGCACAATGGCGCAGTCGGTGTGCGAAATCAATGTGTGGGACACATTAAGAAAATCACAGTGACACTGTTCATGAGCAGAGGTGTTAAAATAGCTATGTTGAAAATGTGGTGAAAAAATTCCCAAAAATGACTGTTTTAGGAGCGCACATTGCGCAGTTCCTACGCACACTGGCAAGTTTGCGAATTTGTAATATTTGCACACCAGATTTTCAACAGCGCCATTTTACCGCACTTCCTTATGAGCAGTACAGCTACCATTTTTCACATCTCAGCCAAAATGTGTTTCCGCACATGTAGCGCACAATGGTACAGTCGGTGTGCGAAAACAATGTTTGGGACAGAGTAAGAAAATCACAGTGACACTGGTCATGAGCAGAGGTCTTAAAATGGCTATGTTGAAAATTTGGTGATAAAACTCCATAAAATGACTGTGTTACGAGTGAGCATTGTGTAGTTTCCACGCACCCTCGTAATTTCATGAATTTGTAATATTTTCAGTCCAGATTTTCACTAGTGGCATTTTTCCACACCTCCTTATGAACAGTACAGCTGTCATTTTCCACAACATGGCCGAAATGTGTTTCACACTTTCAGCACAGAAATCGCGTGGTGGCTGTGGGAAATCATTGTTAGGGACAGATAAAGAAAATCACACTGACACTGTTCATGATCGGAGGTCCCAAAATGCCTGTGTTAACAATCTGCTGTAAAAATCCCCAAACTAGTTACATTACTGTTGTCGTTGCACAGTTTTCTCTCTGCGCTTGTGGCTTCACCAGTTTTTAAGATTTTCTGTAGATTTTCAACATTGCCATTTTTTACACCTCCCCATGAACAGTACTGCTGTCATTTTTTGCATCCTGTTCGGAATGTGTTTTTGTACCTGTGGTGCCAAATGCCATAGTCGCTGTGCAAAAGCAGTTTTCTGCTAACAAACTGATATTGCCACTATTCATGAGGTGGGGGTCACAAGGCGTTAGGGTTTCCGGCCATAATGCCCCACCCTGTAAAGAATGACAGGCATCAGGGGTGTGACTTGGGATTCTTGCCTGTCATGCTCATAGCATTCCACCCCAACCCACACCCTGCAGCCAGTGAGAGGCATCAAGGTGTGCCTCGGACTCTTCGGGCCCAAACTTCACCCCATTCTCCTATACTGCACCCATCTCACCGTATTTCCTGATGGAATGGGGTGCGCATAAGAGCCAAAGACCCCAAGGCACACTGTGACACTCGTCAGTGTCTGCAGGGTAGGGTGTGGTGAAATGGCGTGGTCGTTATGCCTGACGACACAAAGGCACACCCCAATGCCTGTCACTCTCTGCAGGGTGCTGGTGGGGTTGGCTTCAGTTCAATACTTCACTGCCATTCCTATTATGCAGCTCTGTAACTTCTGCACTACCAATGCCAATGCCAGCAAGCAAAATTTGGCATTGACAAATGTTTGTTATATATCGTAATGGTAAATTGGTGATTAATCTTCAAGGGCACCAGTCAGCACGTGGGTGGCACTACAGACCGGGAAGTAGACGAGACCCGGTGGGGATAATTTTATGAGAATTTTCACTTGCAAACTACAGCAATATTTTTGGGACCCTATGCAGCAACTGCTTTTCGCAGCAGTAAGGCACCAATATATGTAGTGCACATCATGAGGCTGGTAAGCAGTTCCTGTTACAGGAAAATACGATTTGACCTTTGGCACAGTTTTTGAGGGTAAGAGATGTGTTTTATTGTTGGTCTCTTACTATAGAGTATTTTTGGGAATCATTTTAACTTTTGCTAGGATCTCTTTATTTTGGCATATCAGAAAAATCTGGAGGACCGAAAGACTGAAAAAGTTGCTTAAACTGTTTCCACCTTTTGGCAAAGGCACACTGCCACGAGCTCTGTATGCCTGGGTCTAGACCATGACTTTGCAAACTGTGAGTCCTGTCTTACTGCAGACCCCAGGAATCCCTCATTATCCTTAACTATATGCAGTGAGCCCAGTAGGTGAAGCTGCCCTGAAACACGCAAGTAGAATTTGGAATGAAATTAAAATTTCTGCCCTGTAGGTGTTGCTGCATTCCGCAGCCTAACGTCAGATCTCTTTTTTTCCACCTGCAGAAGCAAGTCGCCCTGAGGAACTCTCTTCAGCAACTCGTTCCGTATAGTGACAGTGTGAACATGCATCTTTATTTCATTTTGTTTTCTTGTTTTAGTCTCTGCCCTCTTAGTTTTGTTAGTTTTTAAGTTTTTTAAATTTGTTATCATATCACTATTTAATGCCTGCTGCAGCGTCTAACTGGCGGGGGCATCCTGCCGCCAGCCCTGCCCGCCGGGAGAGCAGCAGGCTCACTTGCATGATGGGGGGTACTGGTATAGCCAGTGCCCGACCTGCTGGAGGGCTTCCCTTACCCTTCCATGTCAGGCCGGCCCTGGACCCCCCAGTGCGATTCCACAACAGTCCTCCTGGCACCACGGGGCGCGACCATCAAGCTGCTCAGTCGCGCCCAGCCATTTTCCTCCTATTTTTTTTCCCCAGTGGAGCGTGGACGTGCAATGACGTCCATGCACTTGCGTGCAGACGTCTGCCACGTTCCCTCTCCAGTAATACCGATGCATGCAGTGCTTCTGGGTGTCCCCAGGGGCTGCCGCAATGCAGTGTAGTGTCCCCAGCCCACCCCAGGACTAGGAGAGCTGTCTACGGATGCGTGATCCTAGTACTCCTCACGACCCCCGGCGGCCAGGCTCATTCCGAACCTGGGTGGCAGGCGTTGCGCAAGGTGTGGCATCCAGCACCTCAACCCTCAGCGCCAATAGGCTGGCTAGTTTTAAGTTTTGTTTTTTTCTTCAGTTTATATTGTAGCGCGAGTTCTCCAGTCCACCATGGTCCCTGGAGCCGGAGACCTCTGTGCTTAGTGCTGTCATTAGTGGTGTTTTAAAACTATTTTACTTAAATTTATTTAATTTTTCTTTTTCTGTGTCTCGGTTCTGCTTTTTGGGACCCAAGACACAAGATGCAAACCGAAAGCTGCGGTTGTTACCTCAGTAAAAGGAAAAAAAAAAAGAGGGGTTGCTCAGTCGTTCTCCTCCCTGTGGGTTTTGCTGTCATTTCTGCCTGACTGTTGGCATGTCAGGCAGACGCTGAAGAACGCGATACACCTTAATTTGTTCTTGGCTCTGTTTTGGTTATTTATTTATTTATTGGTGGCTAGATAGCCCTCATGTTTTGTGCCTGGTTGCTTTGGCCAGGTCAAGATGTTGTATTTGTAAATTTTTCAACAGGTTCTGTCTGAAAAAAACTTTGCGCTAATTATGGCCTCTCCGTCCATTTCTGGATCACCTAACCATGCAGGAGAGGTTCCTTCTTATAACAAGACTCCCTGACCCTCTGAAGACCACTCTTGGGGAAAAAAAAAAAGACCCTCAGAGCAGGCTACAGAATCGGTCCCTAACAAAAACAGAAGTATGTCACTGCCCCTCCTGCTGAAAGGCAAAAGGGGATGCCAGTGAACAAAGTAAAAATGTCCTTGGATGTGACAAAGGCTTCACACTTTTTCCAGGCTTTTCAGGCCATGGGAGCCCTTGTGGGCGTACTTGTTCCTCCCCAACCTCTGGTACCCCCCACCGTTTCCAGGTGATCAGTGTGATGGTTTATATTATGAGGAACATGATGACGAAGGGGAACCCATTGAAACTGACTGTTCCTCTGATCAGGAATTTGGTCCTCATCCACGAGAGCAGGAGGACTGTTCCTCACACTCTGCATTTGTGAGACAAATGGCCAGTACTCTGGCACTCTCCTCACAGGATTCTGAAGAGGATGAGGAGGAGGCTGATTTTTCAGATATGATGGGCATGGGCCCCACTAAAAGATTGCTCTTACTGGTGCATAGGTCACTTAAGAAGACAAACTGCTTCAGTCTCCTACATCTATTCCAGGGGTCGATAAGAAAATAGAAAAGTACCACCAGCTAGACTAACACAATGCTGAGTACGTCTATACACACCCTGACCGTGAGGGATTGGTCCAGGTGGCTGCTTGTGACAGTGCCAAGATCCCCCTCTCTTCCTAGCCTCCTGACAAGGACTCCAGAAAGCTGGACAGTATGGGGAAGAAAATGCACATTACTGCCTCACTGCCCTTGAGACAGGCTATGTACATGGCTTCATTGGTCCAGTACCAGAAAGCTGTCTGGAATGCAGTCCTGGCTTTTGTGGCAGAATCCAGGGGGACCAGATTCAGGATTTAGCAGATACTGTTAGGATTGCCCTGGATGCCATAGAGTACTAGTTTCATATGGCAGTAGAAAACAATGACACTGCTTCTAGGGCTATGGCCCATGCTATATCCCTGAGAAGATTTACTTGGCTAAGGACAACTAATTTGTTTTATGATGCCCAGACAAAAGCCATGGATTTTCCATGTGAGAATAACTCCATCTTTGGGGGAAAAAAGTTCAAGAGTACAAACCCACTTACAAAAGCAGCACTGAGAAGGAAAAGACTTCTACGTCTTACAAGCCTCATGGAATGGGAGATAGGGGTAGAGGTTCTTATCGAAGACCTTTCTACACCATGCCCATGCCCTAGGACTACTGTCATGTGAGAGGTTACTTCAGGGCAGAGGAAGAAAAGCTTCCAGAAGAGCTGACCAGGCTTCGTCCTCTAAGGCTCAGGCCAAAGAGAATTTCTGATGCATATGTCCAGGTCACCAACCCATCTCCAGTAGGAGGAAGGTTGACTTATTTCTTTCAGGAGTGGCAAAACATTACCACAGACAGAGGGGTACTGGAAGTAGTGGTCCAAGTCCTAACTCTGTAGTTCAAAATGTTCCCCATACTGTCTGTACACAGTCACTTCTACCCTCCCTCTTCAGCGGAGAGAATTCTACTGGAATTGGAGATCAAAAAACTACTGCTGGCAAATGTAGCAGAAAGAGTGCCTCCTTCCCAATGGGAAAGGGCCTTTACTCAAGGTACTTCCTCACACACAACAAAAATGGGGAGTGGCGACCCATTCTTGACCTCAGATTTCTGAAGAAGCATCTGAAAAAAGACAGATTCAAGATGGTCACCCTGTCCACAGTTATTTCATCACTTCAACAGGGGGGATTGGCTGGCATCCATGGACCTGAAAGACGTGTATTTTTACATTCCAATCATGCGCAGCTACAGGAAATACCTGTGGTTTAGGCTTCCCTCAGGTCACTACCAGTTCACAGCCCTCCCCTTTGGGCTGTCTTCTGCTCCCAGAGTGTTCACAAAGTGCTTGGCTGTCGTGGCAGCACACCTCTGAAGAAAAGGAGTGATGGTCTTTCCATACCTAGACAACTGGTTGGTCATGGAAAAAGTCACACCAACAGGTCGAAGACTCACTCCTCCTGACTTAGAGCACCCTAGAGGGATTAGGATTCCTCATAAATATGCAAACATCTCAGACAGAACCAGTACAGGTACTGGAATTCATAGGAGTAGAACTGGATGCCCTACACAGCAAAGCTTTCCTACTTCAGGAAAGGGTCAGAAACCTTGTAGACCTGGCAAATTCCTTTGCCATAGGTCAGCCTAGGCCAGCAAGGCACATCCTTCAGCTTCTAGGGCACATGGCCTCCACCACAGCAGTGGTTCCAGGAGTAAGATTTCAAATAAGGGACAAGTCAGTACCACTTATGGGCCCATTGGTCTCAAAAGCGACAGCCTCTCTCCAAGCTGGTGCCTGTCACAAAAACCCTGTTACAGGCCTTGGATTGGTGCAAGGACATGGACAACCTCATGGAAGCGATACCTTTCCAGATATAAGCTCCTACAGTTGTCCTGAAAACAGATGCTTCCATGCTGGGTTGTGGTGCCCACCTGGAAGACCTAACAGTAAATGGAGTATGGTCTCCTTGGGAGTTCAGGGAGCTTATAAACCTTCTGAAGCCAAGAGCAGTGTTTCTAGCTCTTCAGTCTGTCTGGGTCAGGACAGGCAACACCACCACAGTGTATTACATCAACAAACAAGGGGGCACAAGATCCTCAAAACTGTGCACAGAAACTATGAAGCTCTGTAGTCTGGCCTGCTCACTGGATGTGCATCTGTCAGCAGTCCACCTCCCAGGGAAGGACAATGTCCTGGCAGATTCTCTCAACAGATTCTGCCAGGCCCATCACGAATGGTCTCTGAATGAACAGGTGTTGGCTACAATCTTCAGCAGATGGGGCACACCAGAAATAGACCTGTTCACATCCAAATAAAATGTTCATCTCCCTCTCTGCTGTTGAAAAGTTCAGTACAGGTGTGCTCAGGAAATTGGTGGTGCACAAGCTGAAAAGCAGCCAGCTAAGGAGTACAACAACTCAATGAAGACTGCTCAGCAGTTTTCAAAGTGAAGAAAATGCAAAATGCAAAATGCAAATTTACTCTGGCAGAGTGCCTAAGAGAACCAGTCCCTGCGCTTCAACCCTCAAGTGGGTCTTCCTTAGGGGCATATCTAAGGAGTTCACAAATGTGATGAGATTTATACATAAAAGTTTAAAGTAACAGTGCTGCCAATGTGAACACAGTGTATGAACTTCTGAAAATACAAACTATTACCAATTAACTTGTACAAAACACTTAAGCTTTCTATTTGGTGATTTGTTATATCTTGTCATGTCTTTCAGGGTTCTCATTTTTAATGTTTAGGTACATACTGTAAGTTCACCAAAAGTTTAATTCCAACAGAAAAAATATATATACTTAATTATGATCCATTTACTATAATATTCCACACTCTTTTATACATTATTGACTAAATTCAAAACTCTAAAAGTTAACTTTTCACAGATCAAAACAAGTCTGCTTTAACTTAACACTGGGAGGTAAAAAGATGCTGCGAAAGGTCACTCATATAATGTATCGTGTAAATCAATTTACAAGTTAATTTCTGTCACATCAATGACTCTCCCAAATTGTAGGTAAAAGTAAAAAAGAAAGAAATGAAAACCAGGATAGGATTCACTTGTTAAGTGTGTGGGCAGGGGTGAGAAAGAGATGGTGAGAATTTCTAATAGGATATGGTTAGGGAACAGGAAATATAGGGCGAGAGGAAGGATTTCAGAAAGGCAGACTACATTGAGATTGTGTTTTACTCCTGATGATGGTTACAAGTTACGTATGCAAGTGGAGGATGGGGGAAGTGGTAAAAGGGTACCTGGCCAGAATTCAATCTAGTATGGACGCTAACCAGAGGTGGGAGCTCATAAAACTTAGATTTAGAACCAGATTTATTACTGACCTTCCCTCCAGCACCCATCATTGCTCTCTTTATATGGCAGTCAACTGGACATCCCTACAGCACAGAAGAAATAGGAATGCTGCAATCTGGATATTCAAAGCTTTATCCGGCAAACTACCCGCCTATATCACAGACTGTTTTACCCAAATTACTTCTAGGCCATATACCTTAAGGATCAGTAAACTTATCATTCTAAAGTCCCCAATGCCTGCACCGGTTTGGGAGGCCGCTATCAACTACACTTTAGCAGTTACTTGGAACTCAATCAAAAATCCATGAAGCTAAATAGCCTCTTACCTTTAACATCCTTCAAAGATTATTCTCCTCCTATTTCAGAACACTGCAATTGCTTTTATAAGGCCTAATCCCTACCCTACCTACCCTCCACCCCCTTTTCAATGTTCCATTATATTCATTCTACTTCTATTTTCCAATCACCTGTTATACTCTCATAAAAACCAACTAGGCCCTATAAATTGTATATTTTGCCTGCTATACCCATTGTCTCCTTTTTCTTACAGGTTAAATGGTTTTACTGGAGCCTTGTATATATGTAAATTGTAGTATATTATCTTTTTATGTTATTGTACGACTGCTTATGTTATTCTTGTCTATGTAAAAATACTTGTACTCTTATTTATATGACCACTCAGGTCCATCTTGTAAATGAGCTTCGCTCAATGATGTTCGCCTGACTAAATAAAGATTTGATTGATTGATTGATTGAAAACTGGGGATAGTGGAGGCAACCAAAACCTGCTGCAAGGCCCAGAGCAAGAAGGCTAGGGCTAAGAAACTGAGCTGGTTGAGCAAGGAGGTCATGGAAAAGGTAAGGAGGAAAAGAGCTGCCTTTAGGAAGTACAAGAAAGCAGGGAGAGGGAGGAGTACTTGATGGAATCGAAAGAGGTGACAAGGGCAGTAAGGGGAGCCAAAGCATCTACGGAACTCAGGTTGGCACAAGGCATTAAGAAGGGGGAGAATGACTTCTTTAGGTACATCAGGGAGAAAATGAGCTGTAAGGATTAGGAAGGGGGTTGGGTTGGAAGCAGGGGTGCGATAAGGCGAAGCACTAAATGAGTACTTCTGCTCAGTATTTACTAAAGAGAAGGAAGGTGACACAGGGAGAAATGGCAGAAGCGGGGAGGGGTGACAGATGGGAAATCATGGAGGGCAGAGTTGGGAGGGTTTGAAGGCACTGAGGGTGGATAAGGCGCCAGGCCCAGATGGTGTCCACCCAGGGTGCTGAAGGAGCTGGCAGAGGTCCTTGCAGGACCTTTGGCAGACCTATTTACTGCCTCACTACATTCGGGGTGTGTACCCCCAGACTTGGAGGATGGCTCATATGGTGCTCCTCCACAAGACTGGCCCCAAGGATGAACCGGGAAACTACAGACCAGTGAGCCTCACATCCATTGTGGGTAAGCTAATGGAGACTATCCTGAAGGAGAGGCTGGTGGCTGGTGGCCCTCCTAGAGGCCAAAGGACTACAGGACTGCAGACGGCATGGCTTCATACAGGGCAGATCCTGCCAAACCAACCTGGTGGAGTTCTATGACTGGGTAACTAGGCAGCTAGACAGGGGCCATGCAGTGGATGTCCTGTATCTGGACTTCAGTAAGGCATTCGACTTGGTGCCGCATGGAAGGCCGGGAAGTAAGTTAGTAAGCACAGGGGCAGGTTCAAAGCTGGTGAGATGGGTAGGGAACTGGCTTCAGGGAAGGCAACAGAGGGTGGTGGTGGGTGGGGAGCTCTCATACCCAAGGGTAGTGACGAGCGGTGTTCCACAGGGCTCGGTTTTGGGACCAGTGTTGTTTGGGATATTTATTGCAGACATATCATTGGACATCAAGAGCAAGATCAGTCTGTTTGCTGATGATACCAAGGTAGGAGCGGTGGTGGATGACCTAGGGGATGGCAGGGGTTGCAGGATGATCTGGCAAAGCTTGAAACCTGGTCAGACACCTGGCAACTGGGGTTTAATGCCAAAAAGTGCAAGGTGCTGCATTTTGGGATGAAGAACCCAAGGAAGAGTTACCAGCTGGGGGGAGTGCAGCTAGCCCAGACAGAGGAGGAGAAGGATCTGGGGGTGCTCATTACAGGGTCAATGAACAACTCGGCACAATGTAGGAAGGCAGCTGCAAAGGCCAAAAAAATGCTGGGTTGTATTGCAAGAGGTACAGTATATCCTCGAAGAGGGAGGAGGTGATTCTGCCACTGTGTAGGTCATTAGTTAGACCACACCTGGAGTACTGCGTGTAGTACTGGTGCCCGTATCTGAAGAGGGACATTAAGTTACTGGAGGGTGTGCAATGCAGGGTGACAAAGATGATCAAGGGGCTGTGGGACTTATCATATGAGAGGAGGCCGAGGGAGTTGAATATGTACTCACTGGAGGAGAGGAGGGACAGGGTAGACATGATTGAAACCTTTAAGTACATGAAAGGAATAAACAAGACAGGTACAGAGGGGCTGTTCAAAGTAAGGGAGGGGAGGGACACCAGGGGCCATGATATGAGACTGGAGGGAGGAAGGTTCAGGAGGGAGATGGGGAAACACTTTTTTACAGAGAGGGTGGTGGCTGGGTGGCATGCGTTACTTGCAGAAGTGGTATCCAGTAGAACAGTGGACTGCTTCAAAAGGGGATGGGACAGGACAAGGGGGAGGGTCAATGAAGGGGAAGGGTGGAAGGGAGGGGCAGCTGCAGAATATGGGGTGCTAGCTGCACATTCAAGCAGACTTGATAGACCTCTAGGCCTTTATCTGCTGGCAAATTTTGTATGTTCGTATTAATAGCTATAATGATATATTTATTAAGGTAAATAAATACTGGGTATCCCAGTAAAGTGTCCAGGTAGAACACAAAAGCTCTAAATTGGAGGGGGGGGGGAGTTATTAAAACATCCATTTCAAATTAGCGTATTGTTCCTAGGCAATGGGAAAAGAAGAGAAGATGCGATGGAATAACCTTTTCCCAAGTCCTATATAGTAAAGGACCAAAACTGAACTTAGCGGGCATACTCAGTGGTAGCTCCAGCATTGCTTTTATCCAGATTGCGGAGTGAGGTACATTCTTAGAAAGATAGAAAAAACAGAAAATGTGTTAAAGCATATTTTATGAAACTTCCATTATGCATTTTAGCTTATTTAATATATTGTTTATAAAAACAAAATGAGATGAACGCTATATTCCCGTAAAATTCATAACCAATTTCTGTAAGTACATTAATGTTTTATATTGAGCTAGTCTATAAATATAGTGTAAAGTCTCTTTTCATTCAGTCCAATAGGAATTGTAATATCCAAGTTTAAAATCTATTTGGTTTCCTTTTGGGATAGCATATTTACTCTGTTACCCCTTCTAGGATGCCTAGGAACATATTCCAAAACAGAACATTTAAAACAATCTGGTTGTTACGACATTCAATAAAAAATTGGTTATGAATTTTACAGGAATATAGCATTTGTCTCATTTTGTTTTTATAAACAGTATATTAAAAAAGCTAAAATGCATAATGGAAGTTTCATAAAGTTCGCTTTACCAAATGTTCTGTTTTTCCTGTCTTTCTAGGAATGTACCTCACCTGCAATCTAGATAAAAGCAATGCGAGAGCTACCACTGAGTTTGCCCGCTAAGCTCGGTTTTGGTCCTTTACTATATAGGACTTGGGACAGGTTATTCCATTGCATGTTCTCTTCTTTCCCCATTTTCCCTTTGCCTAGGAACAGTGCACTAATTTGAAATGGATGTTTTAATAACCCTCCAATTTAGAAGCTTTTTGTGTTCTACCTGGATACTTTACTGGGATACCAAGTATTTATTTACCTTAATAAACATCATTATAGCTATTAATGCATTTGCATCTATAACCTGTAACCATCATCGGGAGTAAACCACAATCTCAATTTGTGCCTTTCTGAAATCCTTCCTCTCGCCCTATATTTCCTGTTCCCTAACCTTATCCTATTAGAAATTCTCACCATCTCATTCTCACCCCCGCCCACACACTTAACAAGTGAATCCTATCCTGGTTTTCATTTCTTTCTTTTTTACTTTTACCTACAATTTGGGAGAGTCATTGATGTGATAGAAATTAACTTGTAAATTGATTTACACAATACATTATATGGGTGACCTTTCGCAGCATCTTTTGACCTCCCAGTGTTAAGTTAAAATAGACTTGTTTTGATCTGTAAAAAGTTCACTTTTAGAGTTTTAAATTTAGTCAATAAGATATAAAAGAGTGTGGAATATTATAGTAAATGGATTAGAATCAAGTATATATATATATATATATTTTATGTTGGAATTAAACTTTTGGTGAACTTGTGCACCTAAACATTGAAAATGAGAAACCTAAAAGACATGAAATGATATAACAAATCACCAAATAGAAAGCATAAGTGTTTTGTACAAGTTAGTTGGTAATGGTTTGTATTTTCACAAGTTCATACAGTGTCTTCACATTGGGAGCACTGTTACTTTAATTTTTTTTGTATAAATCTCATCACGTTTGTGAACTCCTCAGATCCGCCCCTGAGGAAGACCCGCTTGAGGGTTGAAGCGCAGGGCTTGGTTCTCTTAGGCACTATGCCGAAGTAAATTTGCTCTTTGCATTTCTTCACTTTGAAAATTGTGTGCTGAGCCTTCTTCATTTTGTAGTTGTACTCCTTTCTACTATTGCAAGCCTCCAAGAGTGGGTACAGTCCCTACGGGGGCCCTGCTCCTGGATTGGTCAGGGAAGTTTCTTTTTTTTTTTTTTTGTACTTTATCTCTCCTTGCCTGCTCCCGGAGTCCTTTCCTTCCTTCCTCTCATCCCCCATTCCACCTTCGATGGGATCTGCCCCTAGAGTGCCTTTTTCCTCCTCCTGCACATTGGGGTCTGTCCCGCTTTGGTGGTCTGGATGGTACCTGAGAGGCTATCATCTAGGGCCACCGGGAGGTGTTTTTCCTGTTTTCTTCCCTGGTTTCCGTGCCCCTCTGGGACGTCGAGCGCTAGGATGTACGTCCAGTGGTGGCGTGCTAGCACCAGACCAGACCTCTCATGCGCCCGTCGGCGTCCCCCCTCCCGGCTCGTGAGCGGGCCGCCTCCATCCTTCAATTGTTGGTGCTTCCACTGGCTGCGAGGGATGCAGAGCAGTCAGTGCGTTCTTGGTTCCCACCCTGGGGAGAGCATCCGTTGGAACGCTCAATCCTCCCTCTCCCCTGCCGACCCCCGGCCACCCGAGTCCGTTCCCGAACCCGGGTCGCCAGCAGACAGGGAAGTTTCTGTACGTCTTCCTTCCATTTCCCCCTGCTGTTTCGAGTTCTTCTATAATTCAGGAGTCAGCCTGCAGCTATGATTCTGATAACTCCAGATTTGGCCAGACAGCCATGGTGCTCCCTACTGCTGGCTCTGTCTGTCAAACAGCCCATCCAACAAGTCTCTATGCCTCAAAGCGTGGTTCTTGAGTAGCTAGAGTTCTCTGATTTTTCATTTCTCTGACTAAGTTCTCCAGGTCCTTAAAGTGTCCAGGAAACCTGCTGCTAGGAAAATATATGCTTCTAAATGGATAAGGTTTTCCCCTGTGGTATGCCCCTAAGCAGATCAGTCCTCTCCAGGCAGATCTGTCCACAGTGTTGGACTACCTCCTGTACCTGTAAACCTTAGGTCTCAGTCCCGCTACCCTAAGAGTTCACTTGGTGGCTGTTTCTGCTTATGCATCAGCAGGTAAGCAGAAAACTGTGGCTTCTCACCCCATTTTCAAGTGGTTCTTTAAGAGACTCTTGCATCTCCCCCGTTGAGGCCTGTCCTCCTGGGACCTGAGCATTTGTATAGTCCAGCTCATGAAACCGCCGGTTGAGCCCATGGCCACTGCTGATTTGAAGTATGTCACTTGGAAGACAGAATTCCTGGTAGCCATCACTTCGGCCAGAAAGTTGTGCGAGATGCAAGCCATCTGCACTGACTCTAACTACATAATCTTCCACAGGGATAAGGTAGTCCTTAGGAGTAACAGAAAATTCCTTCTCAAGGTGGTGTTAGAGTTTCACCTGAACTGGTCCATCACCCTTCCTGTGTTCTTTACAGAGAGGTCCATCACTGGTGAAAAGAGGCTGCACAGCCTGGATGTTGAGATCTCGGATACTACCTGGAGTGTACTAAAAACCATAGGTCTTCCCATACTCAGCTGGTCCTCACATATGGGAAAGGGCAGCCCAGCCTCAAAGAGGACTATTGCCCCTTGGAATTGTTGCCTGCATCCAATTCTGTTACTCGAAAGTTGGCAAACAGCTGTCTCAGGGCACACTCCACTCGTGGCACTGCTACCTCCATGGCAGCAGCTAGGGATGTTCCCTTGTTGGAAATTTGTAAAGCAGCTACATGGAAAGCAGTTCACACCTTTATAAAGCACCATTGCCTGGATGTACAGTCCAGAAGGGATGCCAGGTTTGGCACTACTGTACTGCAGAACCTTTTCCCCATATAGGTTCTGTACTTGGCCTCTTAAGATACTGCTTTGTAGTCTGCATATAGGTAAGCATACTGAGAGATTCCTGGGGTTTGAAGAAAAAAATACTTACCATAGTAATATTGTTTCTTCCAAGGGAGCCCTTATGCTTAAATCTCCCACCTACCTTCCCTTCCAGAACCAGGAGAAGGTTCCACAATACTTTGTATTCCTCTTTTAATTGCTTGAGCATTACTTGCTGTTCATTCACAAATAAAAAAAAAAATATATATATATATAACTTTTTCTGTTGATTTTCCTGGTTGCCACACTTGGCCCTTTGGGCCATCTTTTAATGTTTGTTTTAGATTTAGAAAGATTAGTAGACTAGGTGGGAGTCTCCTTGGTTTAGGCTACGAAAGGATCTGACATTAGGCTGCGGAATGCAGTGACACCTAGAGGGCAGAGGTTTGAGTTTTGTTCCAAATTCTGCCTGCGCACTGCGGGGCAGCTTCACCTGCTGAGCTCACTGCATATAGTTAAGCATAATGAGGGATCCCTTGGAAGAAACAATGTAAGTAAGAAGTTTTTTTCTTTTTGCCTTAAGATCTTAAAAGGGTAAAAAATATCTAGTTTTTTTTAATTATGGCTTCTCAGTCTCCAAAAAAAATAATAAAAAAGGCTCTTAGAGAATGCCCAGTGATGGTGGAAAGTGTGCATCAGAAGGGTCCGTCTCCTCATGTACAGCAGCAACAACTTCAGTAAAAAGTGACAAGAAAAAGTATAAAGCTGCTTAGCCATCTGAAAGGCACGGTAAAGACTGATCGGATACCACTGTGTCCGAAAGGCGAACCCTGAATCCAGTGATGGCAAAAATAAAAGTAAAAGAGCCTTAGAGCAGAGACTGGAAATGGTGCCTGCTATAAAGAAACTTAAACAAAAAAATTTCACTATTGCTTCACCTGAATGGAGACCATAGCAGGCAGATGGCATGGAAAAAAAATGCCATCATCTGAGAACACATCAAAGATGTGGCAATTTTTCCAGGCTTTCCATGCCATGGGAAATGTGGATAATATGACATTTATCCCCCCCCCCCTCAGGCTCCAACCTATCTGCCTGCTGAGGAAGAGGAAGAAGAATACTATGTACAGGAGGAGGAAAGTGCCCCCATGGAATCAGAGGGTGCACCTGAGTGAGACTGTGGCTCTCCTTGAAGGCATTATGAGGACTATCCTTCGTTTTCCTCATTTGTCAAACAAGTGCTCAATACCCTCAACATTCCCTTCAAGAAACCTGAGGAGGATGCTTAATTTATGGATATGATGGAGAGATGGCACCTGCAAGGAGGGTGCTAGTTCTCATACATAAATCACTTCAGAAGGCCATATCCAGAATTATGTCTGCGCCTACTTCAGCTGCAACCGGTGATAGAACAGTTGAAAGAAAATATCAGCTGGACACACAGAGGGTAGAATGCCTGTATGATCACTGTAATCATCAAGGGGTACTCCAGGCGGCTGCTTGTGGTAGAGTAAAAGTCTCCCCATCCATACAGCCCCCTAAAAAAGGACTCTTAACAATTGGGTGCTATGGCCAGAAAGGTTTATACCTCAGCACCCTTGCCCATTCGGCAGGCAGCAGCTTATTCAGCACATATAGCACAGTACCAGAAAGCACTGTGGAACACAGTTCTGTCACTTGCTGGATAAAGAAAGTGAGCTGGCACAGGACTTAATTGCCAGAGCAGGATCAGCCCTACATACCACTAAATACAGTTTCCACACTGCTTGGACACTAGTGATACTGGTGCTAGGGTACTAGTCCACACAGTGTCCTAAAGAATATGTTCCTGGTTTCGGACAGCCATCCTCCCAGGGCACTCAAACCAAAGCCATGAATTTCTTATTTGAGGGAAACTCACACTTTGGTGGCAGAATAGAGGCATACATAAAAAAGTGGATGAACACAAAACCAGTCACAAAAGTAATAATGAGAAAGAAAAGGCCTCTAGTTCCCACAGGCCTTATGGAAGGGGAGGCAGAGGCATGGGATACTTCTCAAGAGCCTATACCTCACATGCCCCTTATGAGTGTCAACCACAAAAAGGCTATGACAGGGACAGGGGCAGAAGGGGCACAAAGCATACTGCTGCGCCAGCACCCAAGCTACAGCCAGAACAAAACCCCTGACAATTCTGCCCAGGTCGCCTATCCATTGTCAGTGGGGGAAAGTTTGGCTCACTACTGCCAGGAATGGGTAAACCTCACCACAGACAAGTGGGTTCTGGAGGTGTTGAGCCGGAGTTTGTCTCTGCAGTTCAAAGAATTTCCAGAACTGGCTGGCCCGGTGGCACTGAGGGTTGAGACAGTGGACACCACACCTCACACTACGCCAGCGACCCGGGGTTGGGAACGGACTTGAGTTGCTCGGCGGCCAGTGGGGAGAGTAAGAATGGAGCGTCCCAGGACAGCTCTCCTTCCTCGGGAAGGGGGGATGTTGCGGCACCCAGTGGTGGCTGAGTGGTAGCACTTGCATGCAGCAACACAGGGCGGATACTACGTACAGGGCACTGGAGACGTCTCCACGGAGGTGGAGCTCTGACTTTGCGCCCATTGCACGTCTGTGGACCTGGGGAGAAAATTGGAGGAAAAACCCCTCTGAGCGGCAGGATGGCAGACCGACCCCTCGCAGGCACCGCACCAGTGGCCGGGCACAACCAGTGGTCCTGTGGCAGAGGACCACGGTGAAGGTAAGTTCCGGGGGAGCTGGGTGACGGGGGAGGGTCAATCAGAAGGGGGGCGCCTAAGGAAGCACAAAGAAATAAACAATAAGTTTAAAAAAAAAAAAAAAAATTTCCAGAACTGCAGAAACACAGAAGCTTTCCAGCTCACTCTTCCATGGAAAATGTTGCTGCTGGAATTGAAAGTAAAGAAATTGCTGCTACGAAAAGCAGTAGAAAAGGTCCATGCCTCACAGTGGGCCGAAGGTCTATTCTCAAGGTACTTCCTGACTCACAAGTAAAACGGGGAGTGGCGACCCATTTTAGATTTTGGATATCTGAACAGGCATATAAAAAAGAGAAATTCAGGATGGTCACACTGCGGACAGTGATATCATCTTTGCAGTCAAGCCACTGACTGAGATCTCTGGATCTGAAAGATACTCGTTTTCAAGCTATTACACAGAAGCTACCTCAGGTTGAAGCTAGGGAACTGCCAGTACCAGTTCACAGCTCTGTCCTTTGGCCTCACCTCAGCACCAAGGGGATTCACAAAGTGCTTGGCTATAGTGGCAGCACACCTGACAAGGCAAGATGTGTTTTTCCCCGACCTGATGACTGACTAGTCTCTGGGAAAACAGAACAAGAGTCAAGGTGCTTACTTCGTACTGTAAAAAGCAGCTTGAAGAATCTGGGATTTGTAATAAATCTGCAGAAGGCCCAAGTAGAACCTGTTCAAGTACTGGACTTCATAGGAGCAGAGCGAAATACCCTGCAGGGAAAAATCTTACTCCCACAAGCCAAGGTTTCAACTTTGATAGCAACATCAGAGTCCTTCACGTATTGCAGTTACTGGTACATGTGACCGCATCCACAGCTATGGTTCCTTGGGCCAGGTTCCAAATGAGAGACATCAGTATCACTTATGAGTCAGTTGATCTCAGATGGGACCCACTCCCAAAACTAGTGTCAGTGACAAAAGTACTGGCAGAGTCACTAGTGTAGATAAAGGAGGGACGGTGGACGTAGCCTACCTGGATTTCAGCAAGGCCTTCTACACTGTTCCGCATAGGAGACTGATACGCAAACTGAGGGGCCAAGGAGTAGGGCCTAAAATAGTAAAATGGTAGAAAGTTGGCTGAGCAATAGGAGTCGGAGGGTGGTGGTAAATGGTACCCAGTCTGGCATAGGCAAAGTGACTAGTGGGGTGCCTCAGGGGTCGGTGCTGGGGCCAGTCCTCTTCATTGTCTTTATAAGTGACATTACAGTAGGACTGGAACGAAAAGTATGCCTGTTAGCAGATGATACAAAAACTCTCGACAGAGTAGACACACGGGGGTGGGGTGGGGTGGGGTGGTGGTAGATAGAATGAGGGACAATTTTAAAAATTGGAAGAATGATTGAGGATTTGGCAGCTGGGTTTAATGCAAAAAAGTGCAAAATCATGTACATGGGGCACAGGAGCCCCGGGGCAACATACCAAATGGGAGGAGAGGTATTAACAGCCATAAAGCAGGAGGGGACCTGGGGGAGATAATTTCTGATGACCTAAAAGTAACTAAGCAGTGTGACAAGGCAGTGGGAAAAGCTAGAGGAATGCTCAGATGCATAGGAAGAGGTATTACCAGCAGAAGGAAGGAGGTAATACTGTCCCTGTATAGATCACTGGTGAGACCCCACCTCGAGTACTGTGTTCAGTTCTGGAGGCCCCATCTCCAGAAGGACGTAGAGAGGGTAGGGGCGGTACAAAGAAGGGCAACCAGAATGGTGCAGGGCCTACATCAGAAGCCCTATGAAGAGAGGCTCGAGGATTTAAATATGTACTCCCTGGAAGACAGGAGAGAAAGGGGGATATGATGCAAACATTTAAATACATCACAGGGATAAACAAGGTACAGGAAGGGAGCATTTTCCAAAGGAAAAGATGCTCAAGGTCAAGGAGACACAGTATGAAAGCAGGGGGCTTAGGGGAAACGTGAGGAAGTACTTCTTCTTCCCGGAGAGGGTGATGGACGCTTGGAACAGCTTACCAGAGGAAGTGGTGGGGGCTAAAATGGCCACAGGAGTTAAGAATGCATGGGATAGACACTAGGGAATCTTAGAAGTGTAACCTGGGCGCCACCTCCCAACGGGCTACTACCCCTGCCTGCTTCCCTAACTGCAGGTTGAGGGGCCTGGGCTCTAACAGTAATGCTTTGACACGGTGCATTCACTCGCAGTAGAATTTAAGTGGGTTAGATCTTAAGCTAGCACAACCCTCTGGGAAGTTGTACCTACCCACAGCCCCAGCTAGTGACCATACACACAAAGTTTCATAAACCACTGTATCTGGCATTCAAGGTATAATAAATTATTGGTGAGTGTGGCTGGCCCGGTGGCACAGAGGGCTGAGGCGTGTGCCTTACCTCGCGTCATGCCAGTGACCCGGGTTTGGGAACGACTTCTGGTTGTCAGGAAGATGGCACGGGGGGTAGGAGCAGGATTGGGCAGCCACTCTCCTCTCCTGCGGAGGTCATCACCCCTGGAGTTCCGCTTCCACTGGGTGGAGGTCCGGTGGCTGCGTGAGCCCGGGAGGGCGACAAGTACCAGGAGGGTGCTTACTAGCGTGGCGTGCGTGTGCCTCTACATGTGCGCATCTAAGGAGGGATGGGAGAAAACCGGGGGAAAAAAGTAGAGGGAAAAAACATAATTTAAAAAAAAAAAAAAAAAAATTGGTGAGCGCTAATGATATGCTCACAATGACCACACTTACCATCAGGGTTCTGGCTTCTGATCACACATCTTGGGTACCAGAAGTAACAGCATACCTTTTGGCTGACGCAGTAACTTGAAGCTGAATAGTAAAATACTCATAGGCCAGATTAAACTTCAAACAACAAAACTGATTTATTCAGGGGGGTTGAACAAGGGAATGGGTGTGAATTTAGATGAAAACTTTATGGCCATTAGTAGGTAGGAATCAGTTATGCAAACGTTACATTCAGACCCTTCTGATATACAGTTCAGTTTATGCTGCTGGGTACCCAGAGTGAAGTTAGGTGGAGGCCTGAGGCGTTGCTGCTGGTAGGCCAGCATTGCAGCTGGTTGGGGCCCTTAAACAAATAAAACTTACTTTTGGTTAAGTTACATTCTTTCAGACATTAAGGCAATTGTAATCCAAGGCACGACGGCAGACAATCACAGTTAAACACCAACACGAACTTAGAGGGTGAAAGCCGGCCTACCGGCGCAGCGGTTGGATTTCCGCCAGGACGCCAGCGACCCGGCTTGGGAAATGAACCCGGGAAGGTGGAGGCCAGCCGGGGAGAAGGCCTGAGCGCCCCAAGGACAGCTCATGTTCTCCGGGGGGGGGGGGGTCGACATCCTGGTGCAAGACTGGCCCCAGACGGAGGTCTGGGGCACAGCATGCACTGAGGTGCAGCGAAGGGAGGACGTCGCGGGCGTCTGCGCTGTGCACCCTGACATCAGGGGATCACGCGACGTCCACAGAAAAATGGGAAAAAATGGACGTGCCATCTCCGGTAGACGGAGCACTGGCCCCGATCCCCTAAGCCTCCTACATGCCACCGAACCGGCATCCCGATGAGTCAAGGAAGCACGGGATAAAAAGTCCCCCACCTCAACCTGGCCTTGGAGGTAAAGCAAGACTCCGTGGGGGATGGGACTGCTCGGAGGGTCAGTTGGAGAGCGGGGACGGACAAAGCATAAGCGACTCCCGAAGAGTGGAGTGTTGATGGCCGGGGACTATAAAGAGAAAGTTAAAAAAAAAAAAAAAACTTAGAAGGCGAAACAGATGACAACAAACACTTTAATTTTTGTTGCAGGGTTGAGACCCTGAGGTTACTCACGGTACCAGGACCAATGAAACTGATGGCTGTAGTCAGGCTGAGGTCTTTCTTGGCAGGAATAATCATGGGGACCAGGGCTGACACGACTCACCTCCACTTCATGGCCTTTCCCTTCAAGATGGCCGCAACCTGCGATTCTTCTCTCTGCAGGGGCTGACTCCCCGAGCTGGTCTTTAGTCAGGATAGTTTGGGATCTGTAGCAACAGTTTGTGAGGCCTCCCTCAGCATAAGCCGAACACAAGCAGTTTAGTCTCTGGTGCAGTTCAAGCTGTACACTCAGCTTAACAATTCTGATACTGGAAGTCCTTGCTGCAGAAGGCAGAAAATAACTTTGAACAGGTCTCCCCCTTTTGGACCATGGCAAGAGATGATTCCAACATTTGCAAGCTCCACTTTCACCCAAGAGTTTCTGAGGTGATCTCCTCACAGCAATTTCTTAAACTTCTGAGACAGTTCAGCAAAAGTCACCTCTTTTAGCAAAGCACTCCCATTATCAGCTCTGGAAGCTGAAGAACGTTCTCTTTCTGCTTTGAGGCAGTCCCAAACAATTCACACAGGGAGGCAAAGCAGACCTTTCCCCTGCATCTCTCAGCTAAGCCACACAGGCTTCCTCTTTCACAAGAGCGCAAGCTGAAACTCTCTCTGTTCTCCCACTCTCCCATGAATAAATTTGCATAGCTGGGGGCCATGGCCGCCCCCATCGCTGTGCCACAACGTTGCAAATATAAATGTCCATCAAACTCAAAATAATTGTGTGTCAAAATATATTTTAAACCATCTAAAATAAACTGTTTTGGCACATCATCCCTTTCCCCTAAGTTTGTCAACACGATATCAACTGCTTCTAGGCCCTTAGAATGTTCAATCGAAGTATATAATGCTTCAACATCTATAGACAGCCATGTAAAATCTGGTTCCCATGTTAAATCTGTCAGTTTGTTTAATGAGTCCATACTATCTCTAGTATAGGATGGTAGCTCAGTCACACTTTGCTGCAGGAAAAAAATCAATGAACCTGCCCAAATTCTCCGTCCTACTTCCACAGCCAGAGACAATTGGCCAACCAGGTGGTTCAGTTTTATTTTTGTGACTCTTTGGTAAAATATAAAATCCTGCTATAACAGGAAAATCCACCCAAATGTACTGATACTCATTTTCACTAATGTCCCGTCTCTCAACAGCCATATGCAGGAGGGAAAGTAATTCCCTCCTGTACTGTGCCGTAGGATCTGTTAATAACAGCTGATAAGTCTTCTGATCACGGAGGAGCCCCAGTACAATGTTCTTATAATGTGCAGTATCACAAATTACAATGTTACCACCTTTGTCGGCCGGCTTAATAATAATGGATGTATTTTGGATCAATTGATTCAAAGTTTGTTGTTCACCTACTGTTAAATTCTTATTTCTTCGTTTTTGTTGACCACTAGCCAATAGTTCCTGGACTTGTCTACAAACTGTTTTTTCAGATATGTTGTTCGCATTATTGAACACCCTAGGGCAAAACGAAGATTTTAGTTTGAACAACTTTTTCCTTAGTTCTTTTAGTCTTATTATCACCATATAACATGTTGGTGAGCACCGCTGTATGTTCTTGTACATTTTCAAACAATAAATCTTGCAAGACATCTGTACCTTTCTATGTATTTATTCAGTAGTTGGGCTGCATCAATTATATGAAATTTGGAATAAAAAGTATTTGAGTGTTTGCAGCTCATGTGCCTTCACTTCTTTTTGGTCCACATCAGAGTTACACCTCCAGATCTGGCATTCCTCAGCTTTACCTTACCCTTATACCTGTCTAGCCCCTCTTGAATCCCTCCACTGTATCAACAGCCACCAGTTCTGCAGGCAGTGCATTCCATGGGTCCACCACCCTCTCAGTGAAGAAGTGCCTCCTAGTCTCCCTCCTGAACCTCCTGCCTACCAGCCTCATGGAATGCCCCCAGTGGCACCTTCCTCTTTCAGATGGAACACTCTGTTTAGGCTGACCATATTCACTCCCTTTAGGTATTTTAAAGACCTCGATCATATCCCCCTGTCCCTCCTCTAGGGAGTACAAGTTTAGCTCCTCCAGCCTCTCCTCATAGGATCTTTCCCCCAGTCCCTGTATCATCCTGTTTGCCCTCCTCTGGACCCTCTCCAGAAGTGCAATGTCCTTTTTCAAGTACGGGAGGCCAAAACTACGCAGTGCTCTAGGGTCGGTCTAACCAGGCAGTTATACAGAGGGAGAAACAACTCCCGTCTCCTTGAGGTTATCCCCTGGCAGTGCACCTGAGCATCTTATTTGCTTTAGCTGCAGCCCTCCTACACTGCTTAGAGTTATTAATTTTGGCATCCACGACCACACCTAGATGCCCCCCACCCCCGAGGCTTGCAGTTTCTCCCCACCCAAAAAGTACTCATGATTAGGGTTCCTAAGCCCCAAGTGGAGAACACTGCATTTCTTGGCATTAAACCTCAGTTTCCAAGTGCATGACCACCTCTCCAGAGTCTCCAGGTCCCCCTGTAGGGCTCTTCTACCCTCCCCCTGTCCATCACCACCCCCAACTTTGAGTCTTCTGCAAAGAGGCTCATCTCACTCCTGATACTGTCCCTGATGTCTGAGATATAAGCATAAAACACTAATAAAATATAAAATGGAAACTGCTTTGTATTTGTAATGATTATTTAGCATCATTTACAGTAGAGTACTGTATACCATTTTTACATTTTCCAGTTTTTCATCACAGCCACAGACCAAAGAGCACCGAGCACATCGACTCTTAAGAGTCATGCATTTTCTATACACTACTGTACAGAAATCCTCAGTCTCCTCACAGGCCATACTGTATCTACTGTACATTACAGAACAGTACAATGACTCTTTTTGTTTAAAGCAAAGCTGTCATAAAAGTGAAAAAGCAAAAAGCCTGATTGGGGTGGGTAAGACTTTGTGGGGACGGGGGAGATACACTTTGACAGCTTTCCTTTAAAAAGAAAGCGACACACAAAACAGTAACCCCTCTCTCTGAGGCATTACAGTGCTGTACGTTTTCAGTTTCAGAGCCTTTTTCACAATGACATGTTTTTTTTAAAGCAAAAAGCAACCAACCAAGCACTTTATGCTGTAGTTAGACCCCTCTTCCCCAGTGTTCAGCAATCCTCCCTCTCCACAAGACACAACAAATGCAGAGCATTACCTTCTCAGCCTGTCTTTTTCACAATTACATTTTTTTAAAACAAAAGCAAGCCAACAAGCACCTCAATTTGAACCCCTTCCCCAATATTTAGCAGTCCCCCATCTCCCCCCAAAGACTCAACAACTGAAAAACATTAGGTTCTCAGCTTCAGAGCCTTTTCCGAAATGAGAAAAACAACAAGCACTTCAGTTAGACCCCTCTTCTGATTCTGAGGCTTTGTCGAGGAATCCAAGCATTGCATAGTTTCAAGGAAAATATCCCCCGTACTGTACCACCACCACAAAAAAGGTATGGCGTGGCAAAATATTGTGCATGTTGCAAGGGAAACATTCCCTGCATTCCCACAAGAAAGCATGGCATTTTTTTTTTCATTTTCAAGGAAAACATTCCCCCACACCACCACAAAAAAGGCATGGCGTGGCAAAATATTGTGCATGTTGCAAGGGAAACATTCCCCTGCATTCCCACAAGAAAGCATGGCATTTTTTTTTCATTTTCAAGGAAAACATTCCCCCACATCACCACAAAAAAGCATGGCATAGTTTCAAGGAAAACACTTCCCCCTGCCACCACCACAGAAAAAGAGTGATAGTGGGGGCAGAGAACTACAGTATTAATGAAAAATGGGATGCACAAAAACAGCAAAACAGGCATTTCTTTCACCCACTCTCCACCAGCGCCAAACCGCCAGATGAACCAACAGGCTGATACAATCCATGCGCGCCGACTCAAATGGAGCCACATTATCAACCCTCCAAATAGCGGTGAACACATTAACGAAAACAGTACAACAAATAGACCAAAAACTGGATGGTTTCTCAGAGAGATTTCTATCGATGGAACATAGACTGGATGCTATGGGGGAGAGCACAAAAGCAGTGCAAGCTACAGCGGGAAAGGCCTTAGCTGCTACGGCTATTTCCTTGGAAGAAAAGGCCACCTTGTGAAGCAGAGTGGAGCAGTTGGAAAATTCAGTAAGGGCTGCAAATGTATGGGTCTTAGGTCTTCCCGAGGAATTGGAGGGTAATACCTTAATTAATTACTTACAAGCATGGATGGGAGAATTATCTGGACTGTCAGACTTCTGCATTGAAAGAGTGTACCGGATTAGCCCCAGAAGACCACCGAGCGGGATGGTCAACCCACGCACTGTTCTTTTTACATTAAAATCCCTGGAGAGCGAGATTTGCTGCTTGGGTCCCTAAGGAGTAGGGGTCTAATTTTCGTCAATGAGGCCCGAATTTTGTTTTTCTCTGATGTCTCCTACACCACCTGAATGAGATGGAAGGCTTTTGACGGGGTGAAAAGATGACTTCGCGAATTGGACATTACCTATTCCTTGGCCTTGCCAGCTTACCTGTGTTTCACTGATGGCTGTCGGCAATACCGGTTTACTGACCCAAAAGAGGCTGGAGCTTGTGGGGACAGAATAGCAGCTAAACGACTCCAGGAAGAACGCTCCTTGGATGAGGAAGACACTGAAGGGGACTGAGTATGTTTAGGTCTGGTGGACACTCGGTTCTTAAATACAGTTTGTATTTCTCTGATGGGTGAGTTAACCCATTTCAGCTGCCGCATATGCTAGGTAGAGTTAACATTTTTTGATAACCTCATGTTTTGAATCAAGGAGGAATTTGTCCAATGTCATGGACATTCATGAGGTCCTGGACTTTAATGACTCTGATTCTTTTTCTTTTGTTATAGCGGTCGTTCCTCTTAATTATTGTGTAGCTGTTAAAATGCATGCTTTATTGAGTTTTTAATACTTGAGCAAGTCACTATAATAACCCTGAAGAATGTAATATTGGTTCTCTTTGTTGACAAATAGGGCATTGTTCTTTGTAGAGATTATGGTGGGGTATGAAGGGAGGTGCATTATGCCTCAATGCAGTTTAATAAGTGTCACTGCTTAGTAGTTCCTGGGGAGCCCAGGAGATTTGTTCTCCCATAATTGGGTGCCCAAAATATATATACTAGAGGCATGAGCTAGTCTTGGAGCGGTTAAACTATTTGTTTCTTCCATGGCACCAGACAACTTTATGTTTAATTTCTCTAGAGGGCTGATTTCCCTGGGGACTTTCAAGGCTTCACCACACATCCCCACCAATCTCAAGGGGAGCTCTGGAATGAAGATCTCTTCTGAATAATTTTGTTGACATGTGTTATAATAGACCGTATAAGGTCGGTTTACTAATGTGTTTTAACATTCCTAATCTGAAAAGATAAGGCATTGGTTGCAACATAGCTCCTGAAATGGCTGGAATACATAGTATGTTACTTGTATGTGAAGACAGTCGTGGTACAAAGTCTGGTCTATGGGGAGAGAGATATACAGCACCCACCTTCTCCAATTTATTTCTGTTTTGGCAGTTTCAAGAAAAACATTTCCCCAGATCACCACAAAAAAGCATTGCATAGTCTTGAGCAAAACATTCCCCCTCATCACCCCTAAAAAGCATGGCATAGTTTCAAGGAAAACATTCTTCCTACAACCACCACAGAAAAAGGTATGGCATGGCAAAATATTGTGCATGTTGCAAGGGAAACATTCCCCCACATCTCCACAAGAAAGCATGGGAATTTTTTTTTTTTTTTTCAGGTTCAATATAAACACTGACCCCCACCACTTTCAAACAAACAAGGTGAGCATCAACTGTAAAATCCAGTCCTTGGACTCGCCAACTGTGGCACAACATTAGAGTGAAAAATGAAATGCACTGACTCACGGTTTGAAGCATCTCTCACATTTCACTGCATTTGTGGTCATTTTTAAAGAAATGTTTGATAACTGTCTGACATGACTTTTTCTGTCCCACCACAAAAGTCTTTGCAATCATGTCATGGATGCAGTCAGTGTCCTTTATGTTTTTTCTTGAAATTTTCTTTATTCACTTTGCTATTAAGCATTACAATAAAACAAGTTTACATAGTTGAGAGGCATAATATTGATTACATCAGATAATTATGGTAGGATACTTGTCTGACAGCTGTTGTTACATCATGATGGGGAAAACATTACAGTAGTCTGAGAAATCACAGTTAAGTCCAAAATCTTGCACTTATGAGCCGCTACAGCAGAACGCTGAACCTATAAAAAAAAATGTAATAAACAGTCCAACATATTGTCTTTTTCAACTAGGAAATACGCTCCAGTTGGAGCTATGAATGGTTCAGAAAGCAATACTTTGTACGAAATCCATAATTAGACAGTTGTCCTCCCTCCGTGGCTATATAACTAATTAAGAAAGACTAATAACATTTTAACAGTGCCAGAAGACAGTATTGAAGTTTAGCTATGAACACCAACATTTAGATAAAACAGAACCACCTTATACTTTTATCTCTAGTGGGGTCGAGAGTGCTCACCTCTGCATACTCCAACCACCTCGATTAAAAGCTCCACTGCTCCATCCCACTACTACACCACTAGGAGCGAGCCACAAGGCCACTGCCATCTTAACTCAAACAATAAGGTATTTGCTAGAGCCAATGGGCAGACTAAAAACGCATTGTAGAAGTACTGAAAAGAAATCCCAACAACAACACCCAGCCACCAGCAATAACTGTTAAGCAGAGAAATATTTTAGACCATTGCTCAACATTAAAATGGTAGTGCAACAAGTTATGATTTAGCAATAGCCAGACTAATGTGAAACCGTGCACTACCCTTCACGTCAGTCCTCCGTGTCCTGGATATTGTGCTGTGCTTCAGTAGCTAGGAAGTCTCATCTAATCTTTTCCAGTCTCTTTCCAGCCTCTTTAGGATCACTGAATATAAATTGTTTCCCTCCACAGAATATTTTAAGCCTTGCTAGGAGTTGAAGTGAATGAGCAATTCTGAGGTGACGAAGCCCTGCATGGACTCCATCAAAAGCTGTTCTGCATTTGTATGTGGAGTAGCTAAGGTCCGGGAAACAAAGAGCAGTCCCCGAGTCCAGGATCCGTAAGGGGCCACTGGTTTTATCTTTTTGTATGATTTTATCTTTCCGATGTGGGCCTCCCATAACTGCAAGGAGTGTTCATGGTAGTTCTCTGTGTTGGCTGACTTGTTCCGTGGTGTTATCTGATAAGCTTGTTACACCACAACCCCTGGTAATTCACCAAACCAGTAAGAAAGATATTCTGGATGAAGTTAACTGGGTCTTGCCCTTCTAAGCCTTCTGCAGTACCCAGTATAAGAAGGTTGGATGCTTTGGCTGAGTTTTCCAGGTGTTCCAAGCAGTACCTTAAATTTGTATTCTTTTTGACAAGTACTTTTACAGCAGTCATAGTTTTGTTAGTAGTATCCAATGTGGATTTAATTTTAGCCAGGATTTGTTCCATTTTTGTCTCAAGAACCGTGACCCTAGAATTGAGTCAACTTTGGCTGAAAGCTCTTTTACAGCATTTAGTATTTCATCTTTCATGGCCTTCATTGTGGGTTCCGTCTCTGAGATTTCTCTCCTTTGTTGTCCGCTACTTGTAGACGTGCCAGCTGGCGCGGGCGGCATCCCTTTCCCTTGGTCTGTCTGCTGTGGATTTTTCTGCTGTCCCATATTGGGGCAAGTCAAGAAAAACAACATTTTGAAGCTCTGGGTATGCTCTAATTGACAAAGACACTTCTGATATTGAAAAAACTAACTTTGGTATAAAAAGTAATAGTTTTAAGCATGCTAGAGGTTGAGCTTTAAGAGGAGAGTCTACTTCGGATGGCTGCTGGCTCCTCCCCAATGTCCTTTATGTTGAAGAAATCCATATTCTGTTCTGCATATCCCAAGGCAACTTCCAGTCCACGACAGGCATCCAGTGCTGTCAACACGACAGGTGGTTCTGTGTCATCGATGCTTTCGGTGTCTTCATCTGTATTTTCTGCTGTATTGGATGGTTGCACCATCTGAACAATTTCCTCATCATCTAGTGCTGCACAGGTTTCAGTGTTCTCATCAGCCTACAGGATGCCTACCGCAGTTACGTTTTGGGCATCGGGCAGCTGGTCGGAAATGGTGGAGGTGGATCACACCACAGATTCAGTGGAGTTGCTAGGTTATTCTTGGGTGGCACTGTTGTCAGCAGAAGGCAGAGCAGAAGCATTCAGTATGTCAGTGTGTCACCAGCAATTGATTGCTTTATTGCTGGCATCATACCGGCTGTCCCTTAGGAAATACAGAACCTCCTTGATGTTAACATTTGGTGATTTGCCATCATCCAGGCAGTTGACATAGTGCTGTAGTTGTTGTCACCAGTACAGAGCCTTAAAGCTCTGGTTTATGCCAGCAGCTAAGGGCCGGATTTCAGAGGTGGTGTTTGAAGGGAGGAAATGAATGGTGACATTACACAGGTGGTACTCTATGTTGGAGTGTGAGGAAGCATTGTCAAGTAGCAAAATCACACGCTGTCTTAGATGGATCGATCAGACTCCTTTAGCCAGTCTCCGAAAATGACAGCTGTAATCCAGGCTTTTCTGTTAATGTACCAGTAGCAGAAACTGTTGGGGTCAAAGTCCTTTCCAAAGCACCGAGAGCAGTTAAATTTCCAGATGACCACTGGCTTAAGTTTGTCTGTGCCACTTTCATTTGCACATAGTGCCACAGTCAGTCTGTCTTTTTCTTTTTTCCAGACACTGGGCCTGTTGCAAGTGTAGCACTGGGTTCCGTCTGAAGGAACAGACCAAATGAATCCATGTTGTAAATGTCATTTAGGTCATAATCTTTCAAAACTTGTTGCAACTCTAGACACCCATCAGACACAATTGCTGCATCCACCTTTGCAGCCTCACCATGCAATTTGTAATGCCTAATTTTGTGACACTGTTTAAATCTCTGCAGCTACCCCACTGAATAGGAGTCCAGCACACCCAGATGATGGCCAGGTGATTTTGCTTTGGTTAACAGGACTTACCACTTACAGTCAATTTTGCATCCTGGCATCTGTGAACCATTAATATAGTGCATCCTCTAGTTGCATATGCTGATGTTTTCTTTCTTTAGTGGAGGAATCACAAGAACAACAGGCTAACCACTTGTCTTTTAGTTTTAAAATGTCAGAAATTGTTGACTTTCCAAGAGACATTCTATGCTCCTTTAAAACATAGGCAACTATGTCAGCCTTTGAGCACTTCGGATTTTGGGAATGGAATAAACAAATGTTACGCTTCACATTTGCACCAGTGGCTGTCCTGGTCCTTGTGTTTGCTGGCTCCATTTTCACCACTTTAACAGATCTGTTAAAAAAAAAAAAATAATACAAAAAAAAAAGTTGCTCTTTAGTTCTTTTCACTTGCCCATTCCCCTCTGCTCTTGGTTCTCTGCCCCCACTTAAAAAATGTTGCTTTTTATATGGTGTCTCCATACAGTATGGTACTGTACACTTACATAAACTGTATGCTTTGGTCTCTAGTTTGCTTTGTGGCTGCTTTGGTCTGTGGCTTTTTCTGTTCCTTTTCTTTGCTTTGTTCTCGATGATGGCATTAGTGATACGCACTTAGAAAGCTTCCCCCAACTGGGCATGATCCTCCTGGATGTGCTGCATGCTCCGATTGGTCCGCTGGGAGTGCCAAGAACATGTGCAGAAAAATTGTGATTTTACTGCAGGAAAATCCCAGACTGGAGGCACAAAGGGTTGGTTACCTGAGAGCGCACAATGAGAGATGCATAGAAGTCAACAGGCAGGATGGGTGACGGAAACGGGTAATGTGAATAGCAGATAAGCGGGTGTTAACCCTGTGTGTAAAAAAAAAAAAATAAATAAATATATATATATAATGTGGCCAATGACGGATATTCATGAGAATCAGATAAATGAGAGCTGGATAATCGAGTGCTGACTGTAGTAGAATATTCATTAGTTTGTGCTAGTGCAGGTAATAGGATCTAACATAGAAACATAGAATCTGACGGCAGATAAGCACCACTTGGCCCACCCAGTCTGCCCTTTTTTCCCTATCTACATTCTCACCACAGACTCTACTTGCACCACAGCTCTTTCTGTCTCCCCCTCTTCCTTTCCACTATGATTCCCTTGTGCCTACCCCATGCATTCTTGAAACCCATCATTTTCACCCCCACCACCTCCACTGGAAACCTGTGCTAGGAATCCACCATTATTTCTGTGAAGAAGTACTTTTGTCACATCGCTCCTGAAACTACCCCTTCCAGCTTTATATCATGTTCCCTTGTTCTTGAGCACCTTTTTTTTTTTCTGAAAAATACTTCCCTCCTGCACCTTATTTACCTCTGTGAAGTAATGCCTGGGTTGATGATGAACTCTCGCAGTTTGGTTAAGACTTTCTCCAACTGATGACCTAGTTGGGCTTCACACAAGAAATTACCTCTGCGACCCACAATCATGGTCACTCACTGGATCTGGTGTTCCTTCTAGGGATGGAGATCTCCGAACTAGTGGTGGAACCAGTCAGATGGTCAGACCACCACACCATAGGGCTCAGTTTTGTGGCTCCCCCTAATTGACCTGCCCCTATGGAGATGGCCCTGTAGCAGGGTGTGACCCCAGATGGTCTAGTGGCGGTACCGAGTGAATGCCTGGATCCAGCAGATCTGGTACACGCCTATAATAAGGCAGTGACAGCGGCCCTGGATTCCATAGCTCCTGTCCATGTTCGCCCCCTCACTCTTCGCCCAAGGTCCCCGTGGTTTGATGGGACCTTGAAGGAGTTGAAGAGAGTGAGGCGTAGGTTGGAGAGATTCTGGCGGAAAACTGGTCTGATTGATGGATCACTATAAGGTCTGTCAGTCAGCAGTCACCGATAAGAAGGCAGAGTTCCTGTCCAGGGAGATTGCTGCTGCACGAAATCGACTGGCTCAGCTCTTCCGGGCTATCGACAGATTGTGCAGTCCAACCTGTCTTCATTCTGGAAGAGTGTTTTCACAAGATAAGTGTGATGAGTTTGCTCGCTTTTTCGCAGATAAGATTGCCACCATCAGATCTGGAATCTGTCCAGCCCCCTCTATTGGGTGTTGCGGAGGTCGGTAGGAGGTTTGCGAGCACCCGGTTTACCTGGTCTGACTTCGGTCAGTCGGTGATCACTGACATCTTGAGGATTATCCAGACTTTGCGACCAGCCTTCTGTAGTTTGGACCCGGGCCCAACATGCCTCCTTGTGGGGTGTGTTGAGGAAATTGGTCCGGTCCTAGCTGAGATAGTTTGGAAGTCATTGGAGACGGGGGATGTTTCCTCACCCCCTGAAGGTGGCAGTTGTACGACCGCTCCTTAAAATAAAAAAAACTCCCTTGATCCAGACTGTCTAGCAAACTACAGACCTGTCTCTAACCTGCCCTTTGTGGGTAAGGTTATTGAGAAGGTGGTTGCGTTGCAGCTGGATGATCATTTGACCATCTGTGATGTCTGTGATCCTATCCAGTCCGGATTTAGGAAGAGACATAGTACCAAGACGGCACTTGTTCGGGTACTTAATGATCTAATAGCGTGAGATCGGAGGACTTGTTCGATCTCCATCCTCCTTGATCTCTCTGCAGCGTCTGACACCTTGGACCATGGTGTGTTGTGGGAGCACCTGCAGCTGATCTATGGACTGTCTGGTACAGTCCTCAGTTGGTTTTAATCTTTCCTCAAGGGTAGGACTCAGAGAGTGGTTTCGGGGGATTTATTCCTCGGCCCCTTCCCCCTATCCTGCGGGATGCCGCAGGGCTCCATCTTGTCACCCATGCTGTTTGCAGTGTATATGCTGCCGTTGGGAGACATTATTTGGCAGTATGGTCTGAGTTTTCACTGCAATGCAGATGATACTTGGCTATACATGTCCTTTGTGTCCGAGTGGGGTGGAGCCCTCTCGGTCTTTAACAACTGTCTCTCTGAGATCCAGGACTGGATGAGTGCTAGCTGGCTGCGGTTGAACCTGTATAAAACTGAGGTGTTGGTGGTGGACCCAGGTCGTCAGGATATGGGATCATTGGTGGGACAGTCCTCCGAGCTTTGGCTCGGGGCATCCAACTGATGACCTCTGACTTGGTGTGGAATCTGGGTGATATTTTTGATGCCGGCCTGACGTTTAAATCTCAGGTGTCGGCCGTTGTCAAGACCTCTCTTTTTACCATCCTAGGAATATTGCCTGCATAAAACATGTGGTCCTGCCTGGCGATCTTCCAACTTTGGTCCATGCCTTCATGACCTCCCGCCTTGACTGCTGCAATGCCCTGTGAGATCCGCTGCTTGCAGCTGGTGCAGAATGCGGTGGCCAGGCTGTTGACTGGCATTTCAAGATCTTGCCGTATCACACCTTTGCTCCGCAGACTGTACTGGCTGCCGGTACAGTGGCGGCTCACCTTCAAGGTCAGGTTACTGACCTATAAAGCCCTACATAGACAGGGACCTCGTTACTTGCAAGACCTCCTATGTCCCTACTGTCCGCTCTGCTCCTCCAATGAGGGATTGCTAGAGGTTCCCAGGGTCCGACTTAAGACTTCAGGGGCCTGCTGTTTTGCCTTTGTGGCCCCTACCCCGTGGAACTCACTACCTCATCGGGTGAGGGAGTGCTTGACCATCCAGAGTTTTAGGACTGCTCTAAAAACACATTTATTTAGCCTGGCCTTCCCTGATTGCTTTTAGAATTTTTGTGATGGTTATTTAAAATTATATTCATCCACGTAATTTATAAACAATTTAAAGTAGTTAGGAACTCTTTAGATATTCTGAGATTTTAAATTGATTGTTTTTATCTTGTCTGCATTTTAGTATTGCTGTACAAGTACTTTGAACAAATCTGGAATTGCGTTATTTATAAATAAAGATTGATTTGATTTATTTAAAGGTCTCTAGCATATCCCCCCTCTCCCTTCTCTCTTCCAGGCTGTACGTGTTGAGGTCCTTCAGTCTCTTCTTATAGGGCTTTTCATGCAGACCCAACACCATTTTAGTTGCCCTCCTTTAGACTGCCTCCACTTTGTCTGTGTCCTTCCAGAGGTATGGTCTCCAGAACTAGACACAGTGTACTCAAGATGGGGTCTTACCAGTGACCTGTTCAGGGGCAGCAACACCTCCCTCCCTCTTTTTTTTTTTTTTTTTCTTCCTCCCACACCTTGGACAACCCCCACTTGTCTGGACCTTCCAGCCCCATCACCTCAGTGTTCAGTGGGACATACTGCCGTCCAGTACCCCAGGGCTTTCTCCTCCCTAGTGGGGGTGGTGGGGTCCCCCAGTCTGCTGCCGTAAATCAGACCCAGTAGTTGGACCATTGAGCCTGGCTAGTCAGGTGCGAGGCCTGTGAGGGTCCTTGCATCATCCTACCACCGATGATTTTTCCATTTTTTTCTTCCACCAAGGGGTGTGGCATGCAGTGACGCCATGATGTGTGACCCACGGTCCTACGTGTCACTCGGTGTCTGCCTTCCCCCCTGCTATCTCTGTGGCAGTCCCAGGTGTCTTTCCCCTAGCTTGCCACTAGGGGCTAGGCATACGCCAGGCTCTGCAGTCCTTCCCCCCTTCCCTGGAAGAGGAGGAGGGCAGTCCTCCTCCCCCCTGGCCAGCCCTCTGATGGCCCAAGCTCACTACTGAACATGGGTTGCCGGCATCATGACCGGTAACACTACCGCCGCTCTTGTGGGCCGGCTTCACTTCCCTCTTTCTGCTGGCAATACCCTTTTCTATGCACTCCAGCATCTCAGTAGCCCTCCTGACTGCTTTGTCACATTGCCAGGCCACCTTTAGGTCATCCAATATGATGTCCCCTATGTCCCTTTCCTGCTTGGTTGTCAGTACTGCTTCTTCCATTTTGTACTCCGCACCTGGATTTCTGTGACCCAAGTGCATTGTTTTGCACTTTTTCACATTGAAACATAGCTGCCATAACCTTGACCACTCCTGTAGTTTTCCCAGGCGTCTGCTCATCCTTTCCACCTGCCCCTGGAGTGTCACCCTGTTGTAGATCTTGGTGTCATCCACAAAGAGGCAAACCTTCCCTTCCAGATCCTCTGCAGTGTCACTTACAAAGACATTAAAGAGGACAGGTCCCAACACTGATCCCTGAGGTACCCCACTGGTTACCCTCCCTTCCTCGGAGTGAACTCCATTTACCACTACCTTCTGGTGCCCTTCCCCTAACCAATTTCTTATTCAGTTTACAATCTTTTAAACCCCCCCCCCTCAAGCTACCCATCTTGCTCACTAGTCTCCTGTGTGGAATGGTGTTGCAGCCTTACTGAAATCCAGATAGGCCACATCCTCTTCTCCTCCCTGATCTGATTTCCTTGGTTTCCCAGTCAAAAAAATCTATCAGATTTGCTGACATGACATCCCCCCTGTGAATCCATGTTGCCTCGGGTCCTGTAACCTGCTAGATTCAAGATATTCCACAATCCTTTCCTTCAGCAGTGTCTCAATTAATTTTCCCACCACCGATGTCATGCTGACTGGTCTATAATTTCCTGCCTCTTCCCTGCTACCACTCTTGTGAAGTGGGATCACATCTGCCCACCTCCAGTCCTCCGGAACCACTCCGGTATCCAGTGATCTGTTAAACAGGACTGTCATGGGTGTAGCCAGTACCTCCCTGAGCTCCCTCAACAGCCTTTCTGTAGTGCTTCACATTGTCAATGGGTAATCATAACAGTTGGGTATCGTGCACTCCTGCCAGAGGAATGGCACAGTCCAAGCTTTATTTTTTTTGTTAATATTTTATTAAAGTAAAAAGTAAAACAGTTAAACATTTACACATATACACGGAACAATTAAGCTCATGAAATGCAGATTATACAACATTAGCATACATTCCAATATCCATAAACGTTATGGAAAGTCAAAGTTTTAACTAAAATGAAGAAACCAACATTTACCTAAGATCTTGAAATCTGATTTAATAAGTAAAATTGAATGATCAAACAATAAAAAACATGCCTCGGTAATCCTTACCCCCTTACTCTGCTTGAACAGTTTCTCTTAAACAGAAATTAAAAGGGAAATAAGGTAACCATTGCAATAAAAAATGTAAAAGAGAAAAAGGAGCAAGAGGAAAAAAAAGATATTAGAAATGAAAAGTTGTACATACAGACAGAATGATCTTGGACCTGATCAAGAAAGGTAGAAGAAAGAAACAGAGTGAGGTAAAGTGTAAGAAGAGGTAAAGTGTAAGAAATGCAAAGTGCATACACTACAGATCTGCAGCTGCGTACCCATCTGATGTGCACTAGTACTCAGACCGTATAGGACAATCATGAGACAGTTAGTTCAGATAAGGATTACTAAATGTTCCAGCCAGCCTTACTGTTATTTTTATACCCTCTAGCTAGTTTTTAACATTTTAAGTTTTGGCATTCTTCCATTCAGAAATAGTGGGAACCGTGGGTTCAATCCATAACCTCAATATACAGTGCTTAGCAACCGCAGAGATCATTTACTGAAGTTCTGTCGATATGAACGCCTCCTCAAAAAACTGTCCAACAATGCACGTTTTGGGATTTAATAGGTTATCTAATGCAGGAACTCTAGATAAGTATTTTTTTAATTTATTCTCAAAATAGTAATATTTTGGGGCATTCCCAAAACCTGTGAAAAGATGTTGCATTTAAACTTCCACATTTAGAACATTGGTCATCACTTATAATTCCCATTTGATGCATTTTTACAGGACAGTAAAATAGGTTATGAGTACATTTATGTTGTGTTACTCTATTATTCACCAGTGAAAATACCTTAAATGGAAAAGCCCAGATTTTTTCCCAATCCCAGTGAAATACTTATTTGTCAGATATTTTAGACCATTTAAGAACAGTTTCCTCAGCCCTGCCCACAACGACAGAACCCAGGAAATTGTATATTGAGGATATTATTGGCTTGACTTTCATCGCCGCTGGGAAATTGTGTTTTTATTTACTTGAGACTGTATGTGGCCTTTGATAAAGGAGTACTCCACTATGTCTAAAGTGAGTTTCACCACATATTTGAGATCTTCAGCTAAACCAAATTCTTGTTTTATTATTAGGGCCTGTTTAAAACCTGTTGGTTCATACACATCTTTCACTAAAAGAATGCCTTTGTCTTGCAGTGGAGTGCTATCTTTAACAAATGTTTTCAACTGTAGATTTGGGTTCCTCCAGAGTGGCTGCTGAAGTGAGACATCCAATTCCAATTTTAAGATGGCCGAGACCTGTGCCATTATTTTGATGGAATCTCTAATAATGGTATTCTGAATCAAGGTATTGGGTTTTGGAAAAAAAAAAAACAGTGAATTTAAACTATTTTTGAGGAGTAGTATGTTCCTTTCTGTTTGAAGCCACTCTGGGAATACAGACCATTTGGAACACATTTTATCCAATGTGCTATTTGCGCTAACCTAGAAGCAAGCTAATATAGCTTCAGATCCAGCACTTTAGAGCTTTGTTCTTTAAATCTTGTAAGTTTGTAGTAGGCCTGTCTGGATCTCTTATTTGACCATAGAAATCTGTTAAGTTTTTTGTGAAGGGTGCTGAACCAGGAGTTGGGTATCACCCAAGGCAACATTCCAAAAAGGTGGAGAGCTCTAGGTAGAATGAACATCTTAAGAGTCCAGTCTACCCTAAAGCCCTAGCGGCAGTTTATTCCACCGTTCAAGATCTTTCTGGAGCTTTAGAATGTTGAGCATATGAGGATTCCATGCTGCAGCAACTCCCCTGTTTAGGTGTGCCATTCAGAGGGGACAGGGCTACTTTAACCTTCTCTCAAGATTTTCAAGACTTCTTTGGGGCTGCAATTCTGCCTTGCAGGTTGGGGCTGCCTGTTTCAGGGAGCAGCCCTAAATTAAAATCGTGCCTGTTAAGCTGTGACTTTCCAATTAAATAAACATGCCTTTTTTCTCATTCCCTGTGTGGATTGGGAGCCACTTCTGCCTTACTAGGGTATTTTAAGGGTCCCCATTTAAAAAGAAAAAGAAAAAAGGTGCAACAGGTAGGTACAATTTTATTTATTGGGAGTGTAGGGTCTCTGGGGGGGTCCTTTGGCTCTAGCATCTGTTCCTTTTGTGTCCCCCCCCAAGCCTCAGGTTTTGTGTTTGGTACTTTTATGCAGCTAATGTGTGAATTTGGTACCTTTTGGAGGTGTTCTGGTGATTTTTTACCACAAACCTTCAGTTTTCCATTTGAACTACTGCCATTAGTGCTGGGCATGTGCTCCTTCTTCAGTTGTGCTTCCCGCCATTGTCTAGAGCGTGCGCCCATGGTGTGTGTGCTTGTGCAGTGCTAATCTCATTTGCCCAGCGGAATCCCCATTGAACTGCGCAAGACGCGCAAGCGCGATGTGCACACGCTCATTCTAGCACTTTTTTTTAGCGTGCCAGTACAGGGTTACAGTTTGCCTTGCTGATTTTAGCAAGCAGTAGGGCTAATAATTATATTATTATGGATAGCATACATCCAGCAGTCCTGGGTTTGATTCCCACGACCCCCACTTGTAGCCCAACAAGGCTAATAATTATTTATTTTTTATTTAAATTCTTGGATTACAAGTACCTTTGAGCTGGTTGCTTATTTACAAAGGTTCCATGTCAGTGGGTAACAGAGGACAATATACATGATTCGGGAAGACAGTGGGTAAATGAACAGAATGTTCGATTAGATTACATTACATTTAAGGACAGCCATGCAACCAGTACAACATATTAGAGGTCATACAATTCAAAAAACTTCAGGTAGTACAATTTAAGTGATAATGCTTACATACAACATAGGATAGGATAGTAGACATTTTACTTTATTCATACTGACTTAAGCTTCGCAGCCAAGAGGCCTTGTCTGGAGACCGGAGAGCCGGGGATGGTGGAGAAGGGCATAAGGACCAAAGGGAAGAAGTTGAATGTGAAAAGCGTACGAAAAAATTCTCTCTGTGAGATTGTAAAACTGTGTGGAAATAATTGTTCATCCAAACCAGACGGGCTTTATACCAAATAGGCACTTATCAGATAATGTCAGGAAACTTCTTAATGTCTTAAAATATAGAACTCCTACAAAGACAGCGCAACTAGCCATATTTCTTGATGTTGAAAAAGCCTTTGATAGGCTGAATTGGGAGTACCTTTTTGAAATTTTGAAATTATTTGGGATTGGGGGTTGTTTCTTGAAATGGATAAAGCTTTGTTACAGCTTTCCGAGAGCTAAAGTTAAAGTGAATGGTACTATTTCCTCTCTGTCACAGGGTGCTCCCTGTGATGAGTACAGGCCCTAATATTCTTCCAAGTAACCCCCCCCCCCCAAGAGATAAAGTGCTTAGGTATAAAGTACCAGATGCTGAATAGTGAAGGCATTTATGTGAAATGTAGAAACATATAATATATGCACATGGACATATTAAAGGGTATTGTGTCCATAAAAGTGGATGTACCTTAAGTGCCCAGTGGGGCAGACACAATATGTTTTAAGAGTTGTCTGTTTCACAGCTTTGCAGGACCCTTTTAAAATAGCCTGTTAGGTCCTTAGTTTTTCTAGCATTATCTGTTAGAGTTGGTTGAGCAGATAGCCTGTTATACAGAAATATAATGAACAAGCAAAATTATTAGCATTCCCTTCCCTTTTCATTTCGTTGCCTTATGCTGCATTTTTGGGAGCATTGGTTTAGTTAATAGAAGAAGGAATTACCAATCTGCCCTACTTTATTTTAGTAGCAAGGGGGAAACTATTGTTTGATTCAGGCAGGAGTTCTGCAGTTTTCGAAATCCACCCCCCCGGACATAGAAAACCTTACGAAAAGATTTTCATTTGCAGCTCGGTTCATGCCTCTAATGAGCTGAAAGAAAAGAGTTTTACTTTTCAAATTAATAGTTGCAGAGAAGGGAGAGAACCTGAATAAAATAAAAACTAAGATAATCTTTGTTGTTAGCAACCCCTCTGAAACAGAGCTCTCTGTATTGAGCGTTTCAATAAACTAAAACTCAGTGTTTTTTTTAAAGTGTGGAAGTATGCTAGCTTCTAAATGAATAAAGAAGTTGCACTAACAAAACCCATGTAGGAAATGAGACCAGGGAGTCCCTAAATATTGTATGGTGTGCCCTTTGACAAAGACGTAACTTTAAAGTGAGCAATATATTCTTGTTTGTCTTACCTGTTGAGCTGCATGGGTGTTCTATAGGGCTGGCAGCTCACAGTCTGTCTGCTTTTATAGAAGTTGTAATGAGTGATGTCACTATCAAGGGAGGGGTTTAGCCTTATTGAGACTAATTAACTCTATGAACATTGTTTTAGGACATCAAAGTAAGGTTGTGGGATTATTTAGTACAAATACTGTTATACACTTATATACCCGATGTTTAGGAATGAAAATGTAAAGTAAAAAAGGAACCTGTAGTATGTTGTTTTGATTTTTCAAAAAGGAGGAGGATCATCTGATTATGATGTCACTCCCCAGGAATGTATAAAAGATTACCACTAGGGAGTTAAGATAGAAGATGTCAGTTGGAGCTGATTGCCAGAGGTGGTGAACCTCTAAAGTATATACTTTTGCAAGGAGATAGCCTGGTGGCACTGCTGGGCAGAGCAGTGGTCTCATCCTGAGTATAGCTCATCTGTTCATTATTTTGTTGAGACTTTGAAAATGACTGAACTAACTTTATTTTCCTGATTTCTGTGAATCCTGAAGTTAACGTTTCCCAACAAAAATAAAATAAGTGCCTTTCCAGCACTTTTTATGCAGTAAGTTTGTGTGTCTGCTTGATTTGTTATCCTGACTATCCCAACCCCGCTACACTCTCACATAAATATTGAGCGTGGAACATGGCAGGGATATCCCCTCTCCCTGTTTCTATTTGCTATCAGTTTGGAACCCTTGGCAGCCGCTCTAAAGCAACACACAAACATTTTGGGGTTTAGGGTTAATCAGTATACTTGCAAGGTATCATTATACACTCCTGGGGGATACTGGGATGTATAGGGAGAGGCATCACCAGCAGAAAATGGGAAGTTGTTATCCCTCTGTACAGACAGTTGGTGAGACCCCATCTGGAGTACTGCATCCAGTTCTGGAGACCCCGTCTCCGCAAGGACAAAGACAGGATGGAGGCAGTCCAGAGGAGGGTAACTAAAATGATGCAGGGCCTATAAGAGAAGCCATATGAGGAGAGACTAAAGGAGCTTAATATGTATACCCATGAGGAAAGGAGAGAGAGAGAGGGGACATGATAGAAACTTTCAAGTACCTCAGTGGAATCAACAAAGTCCAAGAGGGTAGCATCTTTCAGAAAAAGAGATGTGCAAGAACAAGGGGACACAATTTGAAGATAGAGGGGGGGACAACTCAGGGGCAATGTAAGGAAGTATTTTTTCACAGAGAGAGGGGTGGACGCATGGAACAGCCTTCCTGAGGAGGTTGTGGGGTCTAAAACTGTGGGAGACTTCAAGAATGCATGGGACAGACATAAGGCAGTTCTCGTAGGAGGTAGGAAGAAATAGGCTGTTGCTTAACTAGGATCTGCAGCTTATCCTGTAGGTAGAGAAATGGGCAGACTAGGTGGGCCAAGCAGTCCTTCAAACAACATGAAGTCTTGCTGTATTCTGACTATTGCAGTTAGGTCCTGCCTTTCAACTGCCCTGGAGAACAAAGAGTTAACTTTCCATGGCCAGCATGGAATGTTCAGCGCAAGCTCGGTTGAAGCCCCTGTCTGCTGTTGTTTAAACTCCAACCGTCAGATTCTTTACTCTGCCTCACTGAACAGTCGCTCCGGAGATTTCTCCTTTGCTCGGTTCAAAAAAGTCGGTTAAAGTGTTGTTTTTTTCGCTCGGTTTCTACCAAATTTCTGCTACTGAATCTGTTGGTTTAAGTCTCTGTCTGTGGTACCATGAGTACTAGATAGGTTTTACATTTAGTTTCCGTGTGGAACTTGTAAATTTCGGATCGGTCCGACTGAACCGATCAGTTTAGTTTAAAAAAGTTTGTGAATTTACTTAGAGTGTGGTAACCGGTCCATATCGGTTCTTAAAAAAAACGTATTTTATTACGTTTTTTTCCAAGACCCGTAACACGGTCAGGAACCGATAGGCGGATTGCCGAAAAAAGGGTAAGTTTTAGATAGGATTGGCCATGTCTGAGAAACCCAAGAAAAAAAACGAGCCCACTGGGTTTCAACACTGCAGTGTGTGTGGGGAAGCCTTTGCTAAGGCTGATCCCCACACCACCTGTGTTTATTGTCTGGGGTTTGACCACCTCGATTCAGACTGCCAAATTTGTAAGAATTATCCCAAAGCTACCCTGGATAAGAGAGTAGGTAGACTGAGGAAAGGAGGCAGAAGTCCGCTGACTGATGGATGGCCTGAGCTGGTTCGGTCTGACCGAACCAGAAGGAGTGCCCTCGACCAGGGCGAAACTTCTTTGGGCAAAGGAGAGCCGATTCTGAGGAGTCGGTTCCGTAAAAGGAAGAGAAAGATAAATCGTCCCGGTTCGGATCCAGAAATTCATACTCCAACCCCTGATGAAATAGCCAAAGCGATAAGAATAGTGCAATCGCTAACTTCAGTTCCAGCCGAACCGGCACTATCTGGCAGGGGCTCAGTTCAGTCAGTTCCCCCGGTTCTGGATTACACTTCAGAAGAATTTTATGAACCGGAGGAGGAGGAGGGAAGAGTATGAGGATGATGATGGTGATTATGAAAGTCTGGATGTGCCTATTGACCCGGACATCTCCCCAGACAGACCTTCAGGTGTTTCTCCTCCTAGGCTTTCTGAGTCCCCTTCCCACTTTATGTTTTACAAAAAAGTGGCTGAAACCCTCCAGCTTCCAATGGAAGAAGCAGTAGAGGATCAGGAGGAGCCTGATTTTGTTGAAATGATGGACATCCCAGAGTCCAGGAGACTGTCTGTTCCCCTCCATAAATCTTTTGGGAAACGGACAAATTAAATTCTTAAGACTCCTAACTCCATACTTCCTGTGGACAGACAAATGGACAAGAGGTACACCCTTTCAGGCTTGGACACGGAGTTCCTTTCTCAGCAATGCAGCCATGTTGGGGTAGTGCAGGCTGCTGCCTGTGATGAGGCAAATATTCCCTTGGCATCACACCCCACAGATAAGGACTCCAGGAGGATTGATGCCATGGCAAAGAAGCAGTACATGGCAGCATCTTTGGGACTCAGGCAGGCTAACTATATGGCCTACACAGCTAGATACCAGAAGTCCAGATGGGACACTGTGCTGGCTCTGGCTAAACAGGCCCCTGACCAGCTTGCCAAGGAGCAGGAGCAGGCGGCTACAGATGGGATTGAGGCATCCAAGGTGCAATTTCATGCTGCTGCTGTGGACTCCAGTGATGTTGCATCAAGAGTCATGGCTACATCTGTGGCCCTTCGGAGGATGCCTTGCCTCAGATGTACTAGCCTATCACAGGATACCCAGGCTAAGGCCATGGATTTCCCTGTCATTGGTAATTCTCTGGGGAGCAGACAGAGAACTACATAAAAAAGATGGATGAGTACAGGACCACATACAGGAGTGCTCAGGCCAAAGAAAGGCAAGCCACTCCTCAAAGGCAGCAGTCCAGGGGCAGGGGCAGGCCTTTTCAAAGGCCTTTTTACCAAGCCCAGGCCTCCTCTTCTTCTTATGCTCAGAGGGGGTTCTTCAGAGGGAGAGGCAGACAGGGAATGAGCTGGCCTGCTTCCACCCCTCAGCCTAAAGCCCCTGCCAAGCAGACATCCTGATTGGTCTGCCCGGGCCGATTCTCCAACACCTGTATGGGGCAGGCTGGCTTGCTTTGTCCAGGACTGGAAGTCTCTGACATCAGACAAGTGGGTCCTGGAAGTAGTAAGCCAGGGACTGGTTCTCAGCTTCAAAAAATTTCCCAAGATGAGAACCAGATCCTTTCCACCTGCAAATCCATTAGAGACCCTTTCCCTAGAGGCAGAGGTTTCTTCCCTCCTGGCTCTCAGAGCCATAGAGAGGGTTCCTACCCTACACAAGGCCAAAGGATTGTACTCCAGGTACTTCCTAACCCTCAAAAAGACAGGAGAATGGCGGCCCATCCTGGATCTAAGATATCTGAACAAGCACCTTTTGAAACCAAAGTTCAAAATGGTGACTCTGGGAATAATTCTGCCCCCTCTAAGGCCAGGGGACTGGCTAGCCTCCCTGGACCTCAAAGATGCCTATTTTCACATTCCCATCAGGTGCTCCCACGGAAAGTACCTCAGGTTCGAGTTTCCCTCAGGCCACTATCAGTTCAGAGCAATGCCCTTTGGCCTCACATCAGCCCCAAGGGTTTTCACAAAGTGCCTGGCAGTAGTGGTTGCTTTCCTAAGGAGAAAAAAGATCTCCATCTTTCCATACTTGGACGACTGGCATAGTGGGTCAGTCTCCAGACTAAGTCAAGTCACATCTGCAAATAACTCAGCAAGTGCTCACTTCCTTAGGATTCCTTCTCAGCCTTCCAAAGTCAGTTCTCGAGCCAGTACAGCTCCTCACCTTCATAAGGGCGGAGCTGGATACAATAAGGGCAAGAGCCTTCCTTCCCCTGGACAGGGTAAGGACCCTTATGGAACTGGCCTCTTCATTTACCCTTCAGGTGTCTCGACCAGCAAGGCATTTCCTGCAGCTTCTGGGCCACATGGCAGCCTCTACAGCAGTGGTCCAGGGAGCAAGATTTCAGATGAGGGACATTCAGTTCCACTTAAGAGCCTTCTGGTCCCAAAGAAAGGATTCCCTCACCAAATTAGTCCCAGTGACTCGAACCCTGATCCAGGCTTTGCAATGGTGGCAGGATCAGGACAGTTTGAGACAAGGAGTTCCCTTTGTCACTCCGTCTCCTTCAGTGATACTCACCACAGATGCCTCCCTGCTGGGCTGGGGTGCCCACCTGGGGGATCTTACCACCCAAGGGCTGTGGTCACCTCAAGAATCTCTGCTTCACATCAGTCTCTTGGACCTCAGAGCGTTGTTTCTGGCACTGCAAGTCTTTTCCAAATCTGTACAGAACAAGGTGGTCCAGATCGGAACAGACAATGTCACCACAGTGTGGTACATCAGCAAGCAAGGAGGCACTCGGTCTTCGGCCTTGTGCCCAGAAGCAATGAAGTTGTGGTCCCTGGTCTATTCCCTGTAGACCTCTCTGATAGCAGTTCACCTCACAGAGAAAGATAATGTCCTGGCAGATGCTCTCAGCAGGATATCCCAGGGCCATCACGAATGGACCCTAGATCCCCTAGTTTTGAAAGTGATTTTCTCGAGATGGGGCACTCCACAGATAGATCTTTTTGCAGCCCCAGACAATCACCAACATCCTCTCTTTTGTTGCAGACCCCCAGTCTTGTGCTCAGTCCCCCTGGATGCTCTGATCCTGAATTGGGAAGGGAAATTTCTGTATGCTTTTCCCCCCTTCCCTCTCCTGTTCAAGGTGTTAGTCAAGATCAGGTCACAACCATGCAAAGTGATTCTGATTGCTCCAGACTAGGCCAGACAGCCCTGGTACCCCCGTTGCTGTCCTTAGCAGTCCACCTTCCCCTGTCTCTTCCCAGGAATTACAGCCTGCTGACATCCTCTCAGGGGAGGATTTGGTATCCGAACCTCAAGTCTCTCAATCTCAAGGCATGGCTCTTGAAGAGTTAGAGTTTGCTGATCTGCACCTTTCTCAAGGGGTTCTGGACATCCTTAAGGCTTCTCGAAAGCCTTCCACCAGAAAGACTTACAACTCCAAATGGAAAAGGTTCACTATTTGGTGCTCTAATAAGCATATTTCTCCAGAATCTGCTGGGTTGCCTACAGTTCTGGACTATATGGTCCATCTTAATGTCTTAGGACTTAGGCCAGCTACACTTAAAGTGCATTTGGCAGCTGTTTCTGCCTTCTTGTCAGTAGGCAAGTCCTCTTCTCTGTCAGCCCATCCTGTGTTTTGTAAGTTCTTCAAGGGATTGCTGCACACCAATTTCCCCTTTAGGGACCCTGCTCCTGCTTGGGACCTTTATGTTTGCATTGGTCAGCTTATGCAACCACCCGTTGAGCCTTTGTCCTCTGCAGAGCTTAAGTTCTTGACTTGGAAAACTGTGTTTTTGGTAGCCATTACCTCTGCCAGGCGTATCAGTGAATTGCAAGCCCTGTCAGTGGAGCCTGATTTCATCTCTTTCCATAGAGATAAAGTGGTCCTAAGAACTAACAGGAAGTTTTTGCCTAAGGTGATTTCAGATTTCCACCTTAACCCAGTCTGTGTCTCTCCCTGTTTTCTTCATTGACCATTCCTCCTCCGGAGAGAGGAGGCTGCACAGCTTGGATGTTAAAAGGGCCCTCAGCTACTACATAGAGCGCACCAAGGGTCACAGGTTTGAATCCCTCCAGTTGTTCCTCACATATAGAGAGGTCAGTATGGGCAAACCTGCCACTACTTAGATCTGTTGCCAGGTGGATTGTCTCTTGTATACAATTCCTGTATGAAAAACTGGGTAGAACTCCACCCCTCAGGCCTGAGGGCTCACTCTACTAGCGGATGCTGCTTCCCTGGCTGCTGCCAGGATATTCCTATCTTAGAAATTTGTCAAGCAGCCACCTGGAAAACAGTCCATACATTCACCAAGCATTACTCTCTGGATATCCAGGCTAGGGTGATGCTCGGTTTAACACAAGCAGTACTTCAGAGCCTATTCCCAAAGTAGGTTCTGTCCCTCCTCCATGGAGGTACTGGCAGTAGTCTGCAATAGTCAGAATACAGCAAGACTTCATGTTGTTTGAAGAAAAAATTACTCACCTTAGCAATGTTGTTTCTTCTAATGGAGTCTTGCTGTATTCTGACCTCCCCCCGCCTCCCCTCTCAGAACCTGTTTTTTGGGATGTGGGTGGGCTGGAGCAGTGTTGGCACCCTAGGGGTGCCCCTTTTTCACCCTTCTTTACTTTGGGTGTGTGTTGTGTTTTGTTTTTTGGGTTTTCTAACTTGAGTCTTTGCTTTGAAACCAAAAAACCCTTTTTAATAAATTTAGTTGCCAGTTGTCTAGTGTGAGTTGTACAGTTTCCACACACAACTTCTAGTGAGTATTGCTCGTAAAGATCTGATGGTTGGAGTTTAAACAACAGCAGACAGGGTCTTCAACTGAGCTCACGCTGAACGTTCCATGCTGGCCATGGAAAGTTAACTCTTTGTTCTCCGGGGCAGTTGAAAGGCAGGACCTAACTGCAATAGTCAGAATACAGCAAGACTCCATTAGAAGAAACAACATTACTAAGGTGAGTAATTTTTTCTCATCTGCCGTCAAAGTCGATGTTTCTATGATAATGATACACTGATATATGTGGGGACCGCCTCCCCCAACATCACGTGACCAATGTCATCGTGGTGCTATATAGGGAGCGGTCCCCACGCCCACCCTCCAGTTCTTTCCTGCTGTTGACCTGCTAATGTCGGACCTTGCGGAGAATGTTGCTTCTGTCTATGCCATTTTGGATGAGTATATCTCGCTGAAATTTCACGATTCTCTTAAATGTAACGTTTGTTTTTTTCTCAGAAAAGAGTGTACAGTTAAAATACTTGTGCATGTCGTCTCTGATGTCCGAATCTCATAAAGATAAATGTGGCTCCTGCGGGACTCAGCTCCCCCGCAAGGACAGCCATTCCCTCTGCCCTTTCTGTCTGGGCCCAGACCACAAGACTGAGGAATGTGAGCTCTGCCAGGGGTTTAACCAGGCCACACGAAAACACCATCAGCAGTCTCTGGAAACCCACCTTTTAAAATTAAAAATGGCTTCCATGAAGAAGGAGGAGCAGAAGAAACTCAGCAGCTCGTCTTCCTCACCAGAGGGCCATTGTAATAGAAGAAGGACAAGGAGAGAGACATTGGGACTGGGTAGAGTCCCCTACAAGGTTGCAACACCCTCCAGGCATCGCGGCCAAGGTGGTAACTCTTCCTCCCCCCCCCCGTGGAAGAATCCTTTGTCCATGGCTGTCTCAGTGGCTACGGTGCAGCCGTTGGCCCCCCTATCGGGTTTGGGCTCAGGCCCGATGGGAGTCTCCGGGGCAAAGGAAGCACCCACTTCCCCTAAGGCGCTCAGGATTAAGCAGCCTACTGTTTTTTGTGGGAAAGGTAAGTTGAGCATCAGCTCCTTTGACACTCGTGCAGAACATGCTGATAAGTCACCCATTGGCTTCTCTGACGGCCGCACAGTGCCAATCCCTCTGTCAGGTCCTGACAACAGGTCTGACGTCAAGGGACCGGATCAGCTGATGTCTGAACCCGCAGCTGACACCGGAGTCTCCTCCGGCATCTCCCCGTCGACCGTCGGAGGTGGTCCCTCTGGTCTCCCTGCCACCTGGGGATCCGGAGGAGGGAGAAAGCCCACCATCAGGGATTGTACCTCCTCTGATGCTGGAGCCATCAATGCCTGAGGTTCTGTCGGACCTGACGAAGGTGGCACCGGTTCCTCTAGGCCAATCAACCCCTTAGGGGCTGCCGTCTGGCCTGACGCCAACACTGTCGGGACCTTTAGGGCTTCCACCCCTCCCCCTAGGCCCTCCGTTGGACCTTTTGCTCCCCTGTCAGGGCCTCCTCTGGAACCTTCAGCACCGCCGTCAGGCCCGACTCCAAGGCCAACGGCCTCTCTGTGTGGGTTGATGCCAGGCCCTTTGGGCAGCCCTCCAAGTTACTCGATGCCAGGCTATCCGACGCCACAATACCCCACGTTGGGGTGTCTGGTGCTGCAGTATCCAACACCGGGGTACCCTTCACCAGGGTTACCGACGCTAGGGTATTCATCGCAGGGATTTGGCTACCCCTACTATGTGGGATACTCAGGGTATGGTCACCATAACCCACTGCCTCCGCCCCCACCACCACCGCCTCAGCCCTAGGTAGACCTTCAGGCAATGTTGCGGTCCTGGTGGAATGAGGCAGAGTCACTGCTCACGGAGCTGGAGAAACGGCAGCCCTCATTGGCACCGACGCTGGCCCCTAGTGCTCCATTACCTAAACCCGTCTGTCGTCGAGGCACAGGTCAGGAAGCACAGGAAAACCAGGAGCAGTTATAGAATTCACCAAACATATTTATTTACACTAGCAGTAACATAAAAAAATAAACTTGTTCTTTATAACTATTTACAAAGGCCAAAAAAAAAGTCCGCCTGAGTTTTTCTTCAATCTCTGTGTCCATCTTCCAAACAATTGCAGCTCAGCTCTCTTATAAGTCCTTCCAACCCCCATTCTTAACAATCATCCTGCTCTCGTAAGTATCAGGCATGTGCAGCTAGAACACAATGTCCCAGAAATGAGGCCCTTTCTTAACAGCTCTTCTGCAAAAAGCTTACAAATTTGCACTCTGTAACCTCAAGTTTCTAATGGCTTTTTGCAGTAATCTCAAACTATAAATATATATATTTCAACAGTAACCGCTATATATTTTCTAAACAGAGGGATCCCAATCTCAGTTACATTTCCACATAAAGATTTGCATATATTTTTATAGCAGCAGATATGCAAGGGAGTAAAAGACAGACAACAAGGGGAGGCAGAGAATTGTGAGACTGTCAGTGTGATCAAATCTTAGGTCTCGCAGGAAAATTTGGTTGCGCAGCCAGACAAGACAGGAAAAGAATAGAACAGAACAGATCCCTGCATTTAAACACTTTCTCCATAACAACTGGGACAGGTTCCTATTCCACCCTGTCACACCATCCCACTGTCAGCCCCTCGGCATCCAACATCGGGAAGGTCAGTAGAGCAACCACCTCGCTCATGAACTACTGAGTTCATACAGCCTGTAGACCTCTCCAGGCCAGTGGATATTGCCTATCGGGGCTCAGTTCACCCAACGAAAGCCATCCATCGGACTCAGAAAGCGACTTGGTTCATTCCGGCTCTGACTATGAGTCCCTGACGCCGGATGAACCAGAACTCAAGAAGTGACCTAAGTTTCCACCAGAGGACCCCTCCTTTACGGAACTCCTCAGAAAAATCCAGGCAGCATATGACTGGCATACGGAAGCCCAGGATATGCAGAGACAGAGACTGGCTGAATACCTAGAATTATCGGATCTGTCACCTACCCTCATACCGTTCTGTATAGGGCCACATGAGAATTTGGCTTCTACAATGTGGAAACAGCCAGCTTCCTTGGCGCCTGTGGCCAGAAAGGCAGACAGACTATATCAGACCCCAGAAGGCAAAGACCACCTGGGCGTTCACCCTAAGGCCAACTCGGTGGTCATCAGTGCTGCCCATGACAGGTTAGCCAAACCAAAGCACCTTAGCACTTCCCCACCGGACAAGGAATCTAAAGTCATTGACCAGTACGGGAAGAAGGTGTACTCCTTTTCCACTTGGGCCATCAGAGCCCTGAACTACATGGCTCACATGGGGGTCTACCAGAAGTCTGTTCTGGGCCAACTGGAGTCTAAGATTGAATCTCTCCAGGACTCCCATTTAAAGGAGCAGATGGCAGGCTTGGTCAGGTTGGTCAGCAGACACACCTATGATGCACTGGATGCCTCTGCCAGGGGAACAGCCACTGCCATCATCTTACAGAGGCACGCATGGCTGAGGATTTCAGGTCTTGCACCACAGGTCCAGACAGCCATCCAAGACACTCCTTTCAGGGGCCCGGTCTTGTTCGGAGGTGATGTAAAAGATATTATTATGGATTTACAGAACAAGGGCAAAGCCTTGCACTCTGTCCAGTTCATGTATAAACCCCCTCAGAAACAGAAGCAGCAGCCATTTCAGCAGCAGCAACGTCACCAGCAAAAGCAGTCTCAGAACCGGCGTCAGAATAAGCGTTGGGCCACTTGGGCAGGCATGACCCACCCAGCTAAGTCCCATAGGACCTTGGGAGCCGCAGCCTCCACCCTCCCCTCTGCCTCATGACTCAGTGAACTCCCTCCCTCCTCTAGAGCGAGTCACAAAGGAACCGGTAGGGGGAAGGTTTGCCAGACACCTACCGGGATGGGAAGAAATAACCACAAACCCGTGGGTACTCCAGCTGGTGGCTCAAGGCCACACAATAGAGTTCATGGAAAGACTTCCCACAAATTCTTCGAGTCACTCCTTCTACCCCCAAAGCCACATCCCTTTGGTGGAAGAGGAAATAAGCTCCCTGCTAGCAAAAGCAGCAATAGAGCCGGTTCCCGCAAATCAGCAAGGAAAAGAGTTCTACTCGCACTTCTTCCTGGTGTCCAAGAAGACAGGTGATCTCGGACCCATTCTGAATCTGAGCTCACTAAACCTCTTTGTGGAATACAAGAGATTCAGGATGCTGTCTCTACCAAGCTTGCTTCCTCTCTTACAGAAGGGCTGTTGGCTCTGTTTACTGGATATGCAGGATGCCTAGATGCACATCCCAGTTTTTCAACCCCACCGCAGGTTTCTCAGATTCTGTTTTCTGGGAGAGCATTTTCAGTTCCAAGCTCTTCCCTTCGCTCTTTCATTGGCACCGAGAGTGTTAACGAAATGCCAAGCGGTGGTTGCAGCGGCACTGTGCAGACGGGGAGTACAGGTGTTCCCATACCTGGACGATTGGCTTCTGTCAGCACCATTGAGGGACAGTTTGGTCAAGTCCCTGACCATAACTCTGGACCTTTTCCCAACAGGTGGGCATTACAGTAAACTACTCCAAATCCCACTTTTCTCCTACCCAACTGCTCCAGTTTATTGGCGCAGTTTTGGATACAGTACAGTACAGGGCAGGGCCTTCCTGCCATTCGTCAGGATGGAAACCCTGCAAAGACAGGCACGCCTGGTGGCCTCACAGAGAAATACATCGGCAAGATCGACTCTTTGCCCTCTCAGTCTCATGGCTGCAGCTATCCCTACAGTCCCCCTAGTCAGTCTTCACATGAGAGTCACACAAAGAACTCTCAGGGTCCAATGGGACCCGAGATCCAACGATCTGAACCACGAGATCCTGGTCTCGGACTCGATAGCTCGGGACCTGTTGTGGTGGCAGAACCCAGACAACCTTATTCAAGGTGTCCCGTTCGGCATGAACCTTCCTTCACAGACCCCGATGACAGATGCCTCTGAGACAGGTTGGGGAGCCCACCTGGGTGCTCACAAGACTCAAGGCTCTTGGTCCAACAGCGCACTCCCTCTCCACATCAACGTGCTGGAGTTGTGGGCAGTTCTGAATGCATTACAAGCTTTCCAACGTTTAATTCAGCAAGGACAGCTCATGATCCAGACAGACAACATGTGCTTCGTCTGGTACACAAACAAGCAAGGTGGCACATGCTCGTACCTTCTTTGTCGCGAAACAATGAGGGTGTGGTATTGGGCAGTCATCCACAACCTTTATCTGACAACTGTACATGTTCCAGGCATTCAAAATGTCCTGGCAGATGTACTCAGTCGCACTCAAGCCAGAGCCCAGGAGTTGGAACTGAGACAGTCAGTGGTAGACAATGTCTTCAAAAGGCAGGGAAGACCAGACCTAGATCTGTTCGCATCCCCATCCAGTGCAAATCTGCCAGCTTTCCACTCACTCGCTCCAGGGCATGGTGTTGGTATGCCTTCCCTCCACTTCCTCTGATGCAGAGAGTTCTGTCGAAGCTATGGGCAGAAGGAGCACGAATGATTCTAATCGCTCCCTTCTGGCCCAAACAAGTTTGGTTCTTTCTGCTTCAGCAACTGTCAGTGGATCCTCCAATACCACTGCCAGTTTCTCAAGACCTATTGGCACAGAAACAGGGGACCCTGGTCCATCCAGGCCTCCGATCCCTGCACCCACATGCGTGGCACCTACTGACATAGCTGCTGCTCGCTTTGGGGTTTTTCCAAGGGTAGCCCAGATTCTAGTGAAAGTCGGAAAGCCGTCCACTAGAGCCACTTACGCCATGAAGTGGAAAAGATTCTCCATATGGGCCACTTCTGAAGGGTTGGAACCTTTTATATGTCCTGTCCCAAAGGTCCTGGATTACCTTCCGTACCTCTCGGACTTGGGGCTTAATTATTCGACCTTAAAAGTCCACTTATCTGCCATTTCTGCCTACCACATCCCTGTGGGCAGCAAAACCTTGACACAGCTGGAAGTATCCAAGACTTTCTTGAAGGGGATCCTTCATTTGAAACCCCCAATCAGGAGCCCTGCTCCTCCCTGGAATCTGAACTTCATTTTGGAAAAACTCACGCTGCCACCATTCGAACCAGCAGCGAGTTGTGACATGCGCTGCCTTTCATGGAAATCACTCTTTTTGGTTGCTGTTACTTCAGCTCGAAGGATTTCTGAGCCTCAGGCCCTGATGTGTAAGGAGCCTTATTTTATTTTTCACAGAGACCAGGTGGCTGTGCGTACAAATCCTAAGTTCTTGCCTAAAGTGGTTTCAGAGCATGCCTTAAACCACTCTTCAGCTGCCAGTGTATTGCCCTGAGCATTCCAATCTGGGTGAAGCAATCCTGCACACACTGGATGTGCACAGAATTCTTTGTTACTACACGAACAGGACAAAGCCAGTCTGTAAAACTGACCAGTTTGTGTCCTTTGCACTCAAAAGAGAGGGCGCTTCGGTTTTAAAACAATGTTTGTCAAAATGGTTGGCAAACTACATCACCTTTTGTTATCAGAAGTATAACAAACCCTTCTGGGGAGGTTAAACGTCATTCAACCAGAGGCATGGCTGCTTCTACTGCTTGTTTCAGGAATGTCTTCGCTGCAGATATTTGTGCGGCTGCCACTTGGAGTTTTGTCCACACTTTCACTAAACACTACAGTTTGGACATTGCTTCTAGGCGCAGAGCAGGCTTTGGCCTAGCTGTTCTTCAGAGACTCTTGTCCTAGATCCCTGTTTACTGCAGACTTGTTCTTACCTCCCATTTCTCAAGACTTGTTTGACTTTGACTGCTTGGAACTCAGTCCTACATGTTCATACCTACTGCAAGAGCACTTTCAAAGTAAGATAGTACAGTTACCTAAGAACTTACCTTAACAGTAGATATTCGAGAGAGGCTTTTGCAGTAGGTACTGCTTTCCCTCCCACCTTCACCCTGGAGTTCTTCTACTTTTTCTCCTGTCATAGCTTTTTAGCTCCAGGAGCCCACTCCTTACTCCTGTTGCACCTTTTTAGGTCTCTGGCGGGAGAACTGGAGGGCAGGCATAGGGACTGCTCCCTAAATAGCACCACACTGATATCGGTCATATCACGTAGGCGGGGGGGCCCTGCCAGACACTGCTAGCTAAAAGTTTTCTGTGTGGTCCTAGCGCCTGGCAGCTTAGTCCTGCATGTTAGTACCTACTGCAAGAGCCTCTCTCAAAGATCTACTGTTAAGGTACGTTCTTACCTAACTGTACTGTATCATTATACGCTGATGATACACTGACATATGTCGAAGACTCTTAGAGCGCTATTCCTCCCCAGCTACAACTACTAACTCAATACAGGAACGTCTCAGGTTTTAAAATTAACACAGAAAAATCAGAGGTGTTGGTGGTAGGGGGTAGGGTATCTTAAGAGTGTAAGGAAATCATTCACTTTAGATGGGTTCGGGATAGGGTTAGATACTTGGGGGTTTGGATTCCCACACAACTGTCTATGTTATACCACTTTAACTATGGTAAATTGTTACTTCCAACTATATGAAGATATGAACAGATGGAGACCACTACCTTCTCATTTGTGCATCGTATTGAAACAGTTAAGATGAACATTCTGGCAAGGTTGATGTTTCTTTTTACAGCACTCCCGATACCAATTGAGCCACTAGGCTGGAAACAGCTAAACAAGAAAGTCCTTCATTTTTTATGGGGAGGTAAGAAACTGAGAATAAAGAGAGCATGTTTATTGGCCCCGAAGGAGAGGGGTGGTTGGGTACTCCCAGATTTTCAATCGTCTACTTAACGGCCCAGGTGGTACCCCTGTTAAAGATGCTGGCCCCTCATAGGAGAGGCACTTGGTGTGCCTTGGAGGAAACTAGCTCACCCAGTGATTCCTTTCCACATTATTCCTTTCACTATTCTCAGGAAAAATATAAAACAGATTTCTAAGTGCTGGACCAAACATACCCTGTAGTCTATCTGACGGCAAGGGCTAAGTGGGAATTTGCATCTTATATCTGGCAGTACATTCCTCTAAACTATCTCCTAGGGTTCCCCGTTCAAGGGAGAGAGGATTGTTTTGAAAGGTAGATGAAACAGGGACTGAATTACGTGCCCCAGTTTCTATGGGAAGGGGAAATCTTAGATCATCAGACATTGCAGAATAGTTTTGGTCTTCCCAATAAGATTTTTTTCAGATTTTTGCAATGTAGACATTATATTAATACAGTATCAGGAACCCTAGCTTTAGATTCACCTCCAGCGGAACATGTTTTGTTGATTCATGCTAAAGCCCTTCCAACACAGTTCCAAATGGTTAATTTCACTTCTTTACAGTAGCATACAGGAGGAGGTGGGTACATTAGCCCTTCAGAAAGTACAAGACAGATGGGAGACTTGAGTCTGGAGTCACCCTAACTGATCAGAAATGGGAAAGGATTTGGGTTGACATTCACAGAACTACCTCCTTAATAATCTGGAGGGAACACAGATGGAAAGTATCGGGAAGGTATTTTATCACTCCAATAATTTCGAGGCACCTCTCCACACACCCTTCAGACAAATGCTGGAGGGGGTGTGGACACTTGGGAACACACTATCATATTTTTTGGTTATGCTCACAACTACACAGCTGTTGGTCAGACATAGCAACCAGCATTATGTCCATTTTGGAAATGGGGCAACGGCTGGAATTTAAGCATTTAGTCCTAGGCAGTCGCCCAGAAGAGCTAAATGGCACTACACAGAAATACTTATTTAGGGTCTTAGCAGTGGTGGCCCTGAAAGTAATCACTCAAAATTGATTAACCCACTTAGAACAGTTTCACAGAACCTTTGGTTACATATCGTGAAAACAATTAAAAACATGGAAGCAATAACTGCCAGGTTAAGACTGGCGGTGGAGAAATACAGTTCAAGATGGCTCCCATTTTTCCACTTTCTGGAGAGGGTGGAGGGGATACCAATCCTAGACCAACTTCTCGTGGACTAAATTTTGAGAGGCAGCTGAATGAGGCAGAGGGAGGGGGAACCAGGATAGTCTTGGAAGTAAATGGATAATGATATAGACTGTATACGGGCATGTAGGTTGGTGTTACCTCTCGTTCCACTTCAGATAGCTTTTAAATGAAGGGTTATATCTTTGGTTAGCCTAGATGAACTAGGCAATATACAAGAGTTATCAAATGAATACAGTAAAGTAATGAGTGCATTTAATATTTTGTTCTTTATTATGTTTGGTTGTTTTAAATCGATGCTGAAAACATATTTATTTTCTTTGGCTTTCCCTAATTAAGTGTTTGTTTAATTGACTGATTTAAAAATGTTAGTATATTATTGTTTTTATTGTGATTTATATTGTGTATGGTGCCTTGACTATTAAAGGCGCTATATAAATAAAGTTTGCTTGCTTGCTTTATTGAAACAAGTGATTGTTTTGTTATATTGTTCATCTGAATATGTGGAGCTCAAATTTTAGGAGAGCAGATGAAAATTTACAATGAGTTATAACAAACATTCTTGTGAAAATAAGGTATAATAATAACATGGAGGAAGGGTCAGTTTCCTTTTGGAGAGCCTCGTAGAGAAGGATTTCCATATGGACATTTAGTACTTGGACTTATATAGAGCTCTTGGAAAGTTCCCAAATGACCATCAGCATGAGGGATGATTTCCTAAGAGAAAAATATAAAATGGAATTATTAGTATGCATGGAGTTAAGGATTTTAGGAAAAGTTAGCGTTATGGTCAGGTGATTCTGTACTACATTTACTTAATCCTGTATGTTAGTACCATACTAAGAAGTCACTTGTATTCTGTGCTGAATCTGACTGTGTGCATTATGTATTGAACTGCGCTCAATAAAGCAAATTAAGTTACAAAAGAAAAGCATAGGAAAGTATAAAGTGGAAGAGGGTGAGCAGGGAACAAACTAGAGAGGTGTAGGGGTGGACAGTGGTAGTTGGGAAGTAAAGGTAGGGGGTGAGTGCCCTGGTGTTTGTCATAGCAGCTAAGTGCAACAGTTGGGCCGTGTAAACAACGGGTCAGCCAGATTCCGATTAGGTTTGGCAATCACAGCTACTGAGCGCAGCTAGGTAAGCCCGCAGCGTCGGTTTAAAAGGGCCAATTTTGGATTCGGCCAGTATGTTATAGCAGAGGGAATTCAGCCAGTTGGGGGTACAGTACTCAAACGATCTTTGCCCTTGAAAGGCCGGTTGATTGTTCCTCTGGTGTGGCAGGGATTTGTCAATGGGCACAGAAAGTTTGGGCCTGGGGGAGTTAGGCTCAAGGATGATTTTTGGCAGGCAGGTCTGGTACTTCATTCTGCCTTGAAGATTGAGCCACCCAGCTTGGGTATATAACTCACAGGTGTATGTGAGCTGATGGGCCCCTGTGACAAGCCTATTATACAAGCTTATTTAAGGCTATTGCGATTTTTTAAGGGTGGACTCTGTTGCGGCGCCTTATACAACCAGGCTGCAATCAATCATGGAGGTCACAGAGCTATGTACTGCAAGTCTGAGTGCTTCGTAAGTCAAGCAATGTTTGCGCTTATGAAGTAGACCTATTTTTTCTTTGACAGCTTTGGCCACCCGGTTAACATGGTTTGCATAGGATAAGTTGCTGTCTAGTGTAACCCCTATGTATTTGAATGTGTGGGCAAGGTTTAAAGGGGTGCCGAGGTTATTTTGGATTGTGAGCTGATGTGATCTGTGCTTGTTATGTGAGGTTGTGAATACTATGGTTTTGGTCTTTTTGTAGTTCATGAGTAATTTATGATTCATGAACCAGGACTCGGCTACAGAGAGATTCCTCTGAAGCTGCTTCTCTAATAATATTGGGTCTGAATTACTTGTAAATAGTACCGCTTCGTCCGCACAGAGGATAATACTGCCTTGGCGTGCATAGAGAAGGCAATTCAGGAAGAGGCTGAAGAGCAGAGGGCCTAAAATGGATCCTTGGGGAACCCCCGTTCGTACTTGACGGCTTTCAGAAAGTACCCCATTTATTTTTACCTGTTGCGTTCTGTCTGTGAGATAGCTACTGAACCAACCCACGGTGTCAGGGGAGAGCCCGGTGAAAAAGTGATATCTTGCAATTCTGCTGACACTGCCAATTAAGAGCCAGATGCTCCCCCTTCCCAGGCCAGAGAACTGGCTGGGGGTGCTGAACAACACAATAAGGGCAAAAGGAACCCATGGGGGAGGGGTAATGATGTACAATTATTACATTATTATGGCTTATATGTTTAGCAGCCCTGGGTTTGATTCCCACGACCTCCACTTGTGTGATGTGTGACTCCGAGCAAGGTTTTTAAGACAACACTGTAAAAAAATTTTAGCCCAGGAAAGATATTGGAGCTAATTATTATATTTACCTCACAATTGTTATTTGGCACAATTATATTTCTCTTTGGCACCATGACGTACCGGAGACCATTAATCAAGAAACGATGCAAGTCCTGCAACAAGCGTGATGAGGCCCTCCCCCATGGATTCCTTTTGCCCTTATTGTGTTGCTCAGCACCCCCCAGCTAGTCCTCCGGCCAGGGGAGGGGGAGCACCTTGTTCTTAAATGGCAGTGACAGCAGAATTGCAAGATATTGTCTTTGTGGCTTCTGAGTGACCTTGAGCCCCGATGTCCCGCAGGACATTCATGCAGATATACCTGACCCCAGTAGGGCCCCTCAGGTCAGGGAAGGGGGCCATCCAGGCACGTCCAGGTGCGGCACAGCAAGCTATAACAGATGCGCAGGCAGACCCCGACCCGACCTTTTCGAAGGCCAGGATGACGATTACAGGGATCTTGGAGAAGTTCCTGACCTTAACTTAATTAAAAAAAAAAAAATCAGGGATGTTTTTTCTCCCCTGCTGCAAAATAAGCCCTTGTCTTTTTGGACAGCTGAGGTATGTTCCTTACAGCTCAAGAGGTACAGTCTGCGGAGACGGCAGATGTCACTCTGTCTGCATCTTCTTTGGCTACTATGTGATCAGATTATTGAGCAACACTGGGCAAGTGTGGATCAGAAGAGTGTCTTCCCAACCATGCCATGGATTTTTCTTTTTAAGGAAAATGTCTCGCGGGTGGGAAGTTCCTCCACTGGAAGAAAGGCCATTTGTATTTCTGGAAAGATACTGCCCTGCCTATAGAAGGCTCTGTCCCTATCAGCCTTTCATGTTAAGCTGGTGAATACCGCATGCAGGAGGGGTTTTACCTCTATTAGCACACAACAGTTGTACGTCTTGTGCATATTTTATTGGCCAGAGCCTTCAACATATGGGTCACTACCCTGGCCAGTTTCGTTCCACTTTTCTGAAGGGGTGAGCCTTTTTTGCAATATATGGCCATGGTTCCACCTTCGAGGTGCTTATTCACTGGAAATGTTTATGCCAGACCGCTCATCCTACGTCATTGTTTTCTACCATGAGGGCCATGTGGCTTGTCATTGGGTCTGGTTAAGCTTGATACGCTAACCTGTTTAACATCCCCTTGATGGAGGCCTATGGTTTAATTCCATCTTGGATACTGTTATTAAAAAAATGCGGTGAAAAGGGTTTTTCTCCAATATCAAATAGTGCAAAACTACCATAACGCAGTGGGGTCGTGTAAACGGCCAGCGCAGACAATTCCGAGGGGAGCTCCGTTCCTTTGGAAATTGGCTCCTGGGAATGGAGGAACCTACTCAGGTAATCAGGTTACAGTATCAGAGAAGTACTGGCCAGGCACAATGCGGGAGGCACAGCACCACAAGCATGGTGCCTCACTAGAGAGCATGTGTCCCATCCCTGACTCCTTTTCTTGGTGGTAGATTAGAGGAGTTTTCCTCAAGATGGGCCAGAACAATGTCAGATGCGTTATTGGGTGTCACTTCTCCGCCCCAGTTTTAAGTGCGGTGGAAAGGCCAGAAGCTGTCAGAGCTCCTGACTCTCTTTCTCTTCGGACCAGAGTACAGGCCCCTCTAGTGAAGGAGTTCAGGGGTCCTGTTCATTTTATTTTATCGTCCCCAGAAAGTTAAGGAGTTGTCAGGCTTTTCTTAAATTGAAGAGCTTGAACAAATTTATGCTCTACAACCTTTCTGGATGGCGCCCCCGGAGGTCAGTCACCGGGCTGCCCAGTCAAGGGGTTTTCTTAAGCCCCAATACATCTGACGGTTGCCTGCCACTACATTCCTTATGTCAGTCCTACTCGGAGTATCTCGGATTTTGATACCGGATCAATCCTCCAGCATAGGGTGCGTCTTTGGCCGAGCATCAGCCCTTCTGAGTTCCTTGAAGGTGTTGGTAGACCTGGGGGCTTAATGTCTATCCTGATTGAATGACCTGCTTATTCATGCACTGACTTTGTCCTTAGCAAGAGGTCGGTTCTCAGCACTCGCGATATGCCAGAATTGCATGGCTAAGGGTGAACTGTGAGAAGAGCTCTCCCAAGCCGTCTCAGACCTTGGATGTCTGGTGACACTTTTTTGCCACAAAATCAGGAAAGATTTTACAGCCTTTTTTCCTGGAAGGTGACTTTTGTCAGAATTCTGCTGGCTCGCTATATTTTGGGCCTCAAGATAGGCATCGACAGTTTAATCCCGTGGGCTGGCTTCAGATGTGGCCTTTATCAGTGGGTTTCTTGTAGGCCTGGGATCCCTCATCGGAGGATTATCAGCCAGTTTTCTTTTTACCCCTTAGCTTCCTAACTCCCTGAGTTAGTGAGTGGATGTGCAAGATCTGAGCAAGTTCCACTAAACTTCCAGAGTTCATTCTCACAACAAATGTCAGCCTAGGCCGATGGGGGGTCAGGTTGGAGTCCTTTTCCCACTCTGGGAACCTGGTCAGTCTACGTACAGCGTCTCCACATCAGTGTTCAGGAGATGGAGAAGGTCCACCTAGCTTCCCTTAGTTTTCATTCATAATGCTAAACATGGCATGCATTTGTACATAACCATTAAGGCACGGGAGATGTTTCGAGAGGTTGCCAGGCTGTCAGCAGTTCAGCTGGCGGCAGTGTTGAACCTTCAGGCGGACTGGTTAAGCCACAAAATGTTCGTCTCTTGGAATGAAGGCTGAACCGGAGGTTTTTTGAACTCCTGTACAACAGGTATGGTCGACCTCAGATTAGTCTGTTTGCATCCAGTGCAATGCTCGGATCTGAGAAGGTTCTTCAGTCTTTTCCGTGCCCACAGCCGGGGGGCAGTGGTCATTGTGCCTCAGGTGTGGACCTTCAGTAGAGTGTATTTTTCCCTCTTCTGACTCTTTTTTTCCAACGTTTACAGAAAGAATAATAGAAATAAAAGACGCTCTGGAGGGAGCTGCCTCTTGTTAGCTGCTGAGCGGACGAGAAGACTGTAGTTCCCAGACTTAGCGAATCTTGCTCAGCAAGCACCCTCCCTTACACCTTCTGGTGTGTAGAGACTTGCTCAGGGGCTCTCTCTCCACCAAAAAAAAAAAAATCCAGGAATGATACAGCTCAACCCCTGGCTCCTAGGAGGAGGAGGCCCTCCTAAATACTGTTAAAAAAATATATATATATATATATACACACACACACACACATATATGTATAGTTTTCACACAGAAAACTACTTGACTCCTTGATGGCTGCCAGAAATCCTGTATGTCTGCAGCCTATGCTCTAGTAGGGGCCACCTCTCTCTTTTACCTTGGGCCAGCAGGGAAGGTTTTCTCCTTTGACGGCCTCTAGTCCACAGTTTTTTATTTTGTTTGTAAGAAGGCAGAGAGGTTAACATTGAGTTCACTGAGAGGCCGAGTTCTGCTTTTGCAGGCCCAGGGTTTATGGCTTAGGAACTCATAGGCGCGTGTTTGTCGGACTCGTCTGCTGTCCTGATCTGGTTTGCTGTGGGAACTCTTAGGTTCAGAATGCTTTTGACAAGGAGTTTTTGGGGCCACTCCCATCCACATTGCTGGATGTGTTGTTTTACAGGCTTCCTATTAAGGAGCCATAACTTATGGCATAAGGACAGGTGGCTCTTGGAATGGTGCTCATCCCTCAGGTGCTCATTGCCTTCTAGGAGCCCAGGACATAGGTCTGTGTCCGCTTGTCCGCAACCTCCTCTATTCAAGGAAGGAATTTCACAAGTTGAATTTAATTTGCACCATTAGGATCTAGTGTATACGGACAGCTGCGTTCCATGAGTCTGAGAGTCTTGTTTGTTCTCGTGGTACAGACAAGCAGGGGCAAGAGGCCTTCCTTTTTAGGCCACCCTCACTAAAAGGGTTCGGGCCTTTATTATTCAGGTCAACGCTGTAGTAAGAAGAGGTTCCCGGCTCTCCTTAAGGCTCACCACTCCAGGGCTAAGGCGGTGCCTTGGACAGGCAGGTGAAGGATTAGTTTTTAAGGTTACGCAAGGCAAATACATGGTCTCACATCCACGCTTGCACAAAACATCCATCTTGACTAGAGTTCTGCAGACACAGTTTGGTCACAGAGTTCTACGGACAGCAGTTCACAGGCAATTCTCAGTGCTTGCCTCTGGTGTATATGATAATCTTTTTTTTTTTTGTTTAACCAGGAGAGACACACTAAGCTGAAAACTTGTTTAGGGTGCGACCTCTGAGCACAAGGAAGTTAAGTGACTTGCTCAGGGTCACACAATATGCAAGTGGGGGCTGTGGGATTCAAACCCAGGTCTCCAGGTTTGCAGCTCAGTGGTTTTGCAGCTCAGAGCCTTAAACCACTGCATTATACTGCCTCCCTATATCTTCTCCCCCTCCTGTTTTTTGTGGTTACTGCTTCTTAGAACCCAGTTGTTATGATTACCCATTAACAATGTGGAGCACTACAGAAAGAAGAAATTAACTTCATGCTTACTGTACTTTCCTTTTCTGTTAGCTCCAACATTGTCAGTGGAGCCCTCCCAGGAGAATCTTATCCTGTATGCTAGGAGGGATGTCTTGTTGTAAACCCCCTTACTATTTTTTCCGGACATCCCTCTTTCTCGCAGTACTGTACTCATAAATATAAGAATAAAAAAAAAAAAAAGATTATTTTTCGATCAGTCTGTGACCACAGGTTAACAGCTTTACAGGTAACTCTTGAGGCGTTTTTTCCATGTTACAGGTGGCCTCACTGCATCCAGTTTTTGCCTGGAAATTCTATCTTAGCAGCAATCAGCCTCAGTTTTCAAATAGGTGAAAGATGAGAACCTGCTTTTTGTACAGGATGGTTCTTCAGGCAAGGAGGATTGAATTGTCCAAGCTTGAGTCCAGTGGAGAGTCTTCTCCTCGGACGTCTGTCTGGAAGGTAAGACTTTTTTTTTTATTTACAGGTGGAAATGTGTTTAGGTTAAATAATAGGTTATAATGTATGAAAAGGTGTAGCTGCAATGGCACTGCAAGGTAAGTAGTAACTGGGGAGTTGCTGCAGCATGGAATCCTCATATGCCGAACATTCTAAAGTTTGGGCTGTGCCATTCCCCTGGTAGGGGTGCAGTATACTCAGTTGTTATGACTACCCATTGACAATGTTGGAACTAACAGAAAAGGAAATTATGGTAAGTATAAAGTTAATTTCTTCTTGGATGCACCCTGTGTGGCCCCGTTGTTTTGTCCACTTTCAGATTAGTGAGTGCCTTTGGGACTCTCTCCTTTGAGAAAGGGCTAGTGTCCACCACCCCCCAAGGCTCCTGTTACTTTTTAGTGGGCCTTCCCCTTCTCCTTCCTCTGAACATAAGTATTCGTTTAATATGTCTGCCTTTTGCAGATCCCCATCTGTACCATTCCCCCCTTCCTTTTTTAACCTTACAGTCCCTCCCTTGGTCATACTGTTCTCTCTTACATACCTGACAAATGTTTTGTGCCCATTTGACAGCACTTGGGCTATTCTCGCTTCAGTTTGCGCCTTTACTCTCCTTACTGCTTTGCCAACCTGTCTTTGCTTCCCATGGTACACCTCCCTATTTTCCTGTCTCTGCGCCTCCTTGAATCTTACAAATGCAACCCCTTTTGCCTTTACTTTTACCTCTACCTCTTTCGTGAACCATGGCGGTATCTTTTTCTTCTTGCTTTGGCTCACTTATTTGACACAAGAGGTCTGTTGCTTTCACTATGCCCCTTTTTATCTTAGGCCACAGTTCCTCCGCCCCAGGTCACCCCACTCCCTTGCTAGGTCATCCCTGAGGCCTACACCCATCTATATGAAGTCTACACTTCTGAAGCCCAGGACCCTCACCCGTGTGTGGCTCAGTTCCATTGCCATCCTTCTACTGAACCACACCGTACGGTGATCACTGGTCCCCAGATAGTCTCCCACCTTTACGTCTTCAGCACTGTCCCTGCTAGTGATTGCCGGGTCCAGTATTCCCCATCATGAGTGGGCTAATTGACTAGTTGCTTAAGGCAGTCCAGAGTGTCCCTGATTCTAACTGTAGCTGGGAGGCTCCAGTCCACATCCAGCAGACTGAAGTCCCCCACCAGCAGCACCTCCTCCTTTTCTGCCATCTTGTCAGTAGCTTCCAACAGTACCCTGTGTGATTCCTCCCCCTGTGCCATTCAGAGACGATCTGTCAGATATTCTTAACGGAGCTAAGTGCTCCTTATTACTGTCACTGTGTTTGTTACCTCCACCTGAAAAGAACATATCCTTGTACGAGCATATATTGTCCAACAGTAAATACATACAGAATATATATAAATATGTAAATAAGCACAGTTTCTTTGAGGGCATAATACTCTTGGAGAGACAGATGACAAGTGATCGAGTTAAAGTTCAGTTTTGAAATGAGTCTTCAGGTTCAGTCCATTCCAAATGCTGGCATCAGGAAAAACATGTTTGACAGGCTAGTAATCAACAAATTGTTCATTCAGAAGTCGTTTGAATGTGGTGTCCTCATGGGAGCACATGATATAATAGTACCATAGTTTGAAGTGTCCTTTGTCAACCTTGAGAAGATAGCACTCCAGCGTAGTCTGATTACAAAATTCATTTTCTAATATTTAAATCTGAAATTAATAACTGAGTGAGAAATAAAATGAAACATTATGTTTACTAATATGTTACTGCATTGTAATGAGTTCTGAAACAAACAAACAAAAAACATAAAGGGGAAGAACAAAAGGAGTAAAAAAAAAAAGGGGGAGAGGGATGTGGTACGGGCCTCAGGGAACGAGAACAATAAAAATGGGGGGGGGGCTAAAACTTTAAGCAGAACAATACTTATGATGTAGGGCACAAAATCACATATTTTGTGTTTTTTTTTTAGATGGGTTTGGCATAGATATGAATCAAAATGAATTCAAAATCACAGAAATATAGTATAATCAAGATCTTCATTTAATCCTGTCGGTTGCAGTGTTTTAAGGTTGAAAATCCACCTTGACCCTTTTTGTAAAGTATCTGAATTCTGTCTTCCCCTCTTTATCTAACTTGCACATATTCAGTTTCGAGTTCCATCCTGATTATGCATTTCATAGAAATGTCTCCCTAGTATTGCCTGATCTTATGTCTCTGAGATGTTCCAGGATCCTCTCCTTAGCCTGTCTGATGGTCCACCCCACATATATGCGGGGACAAGGACAGATTGATACATGCACAATAACATTTGTGTAGCATGAATGTAAACTCCTTAATAGTTGCTTTGATGATTAGTTAAGGGACTACAAATTCTTTTCCACTTAGCCCATGGTCCATAGTAGAAACCACCGGCTCAGTCAGACTGCTGTTTTCGTAACTCTCGGGAGAGACCATCATTTGGGCTGCCGGCTCAGCTGGCCAAGAAGGACCCAGGTGGATTGTACAGAGGCATCCGCTGCCGCCAGTGTGTCATCGCTGTGTACGTTTATGCGTGCCTATCAAAGCTCAGTATTATCTACTGGAAGTACTTGTTGTACCGTTCTGCCTTATATTTATGATTACGCTCCTTTGATGTAATGTATTGCTGTATTTATTTTATTTATTTCAAAAAATGTCACCAGGGAAGACATATTGAGCTGCTAACAGCTCGGTTTCCAGATGCATCCTGGGGTAGGGGGTGTGGGAGAATCATATACAGCAAATACAATACATTTAATGAGCACGCACAATCAAAAACTGAATACAATTCCATATAACAGCTATGTGTAATAGAAGAGGAAAAAAGAGCCATGAGCAGTTGCAGGAGGGAGAAAAATAGTCACGTAGGAGCTACTTTAAGGAGAAAGCAGAAGAGGCAGAGGGAATTGACAAGGGAAAGGTGGTGTGAGAAAGCAGATTGACCAACAGTAGATGTTCTAGAAGGAATGGAGAGGGAATGGGAAGTATTATTGTGTAGAGGATAGTAGGAAGTTAAGGGTGAGGATAAAAGGGATGTAAAGTAGGAGGGAAGGGAACCAAACCAGAATTTAGATATAAAGGAGGCACAGTGGCAAAGGTGTCTGGCATTAAGAGAGGGAAGTAAAATGGCAGAGTAGAGTGAGCAGTGGTGGGTACGAGGGGAACAATCTAAAGCAAAATGACAAAAAGAGTGGAAGAGGGGGTCTAGTCTGGCAAGGGAGGATTTGGGAGCTCCACTATAGACTATATCACCATAATCAAAAATAGGGAGTATCATCTGTAAAACAATCTCTCGGTAGACAGGAAGCGGGATACTCACTTTGTTCCTGTATAATGCACCAAACTTGGGGTGGAGCTTTTGGTGTATGGCATCAATATAAACCAAGAAATCAAAATGACAGTCGAGTCAGACCCGGAGGTACTTAAAAGAGGACACATCCTCAATAATAGTACCATAAATGTGTGAAATAAAGGGAGAGAGGTGAGTCTGGAAAGCCTCTGGCGGTGCCAGAAGTCATGGAGACTGTTTTTTGACATTAAAGGATAGCTGCTTAGAGTGGAACCACCACTGAATATTGTCAAAATCCAGCTGAAGCTGTGATGTAAGATAATGGGAAGAGGAGCCAGATGCAAAAATAACTGTACCATCAGCATACATATGAATGGATTCAGAGGAACAGACAGAGGGGAGGTCGTACAATAAAATGGAAATGAGAATAGGACCCAGGATAGACCCTTGAGAGACACCTGAGCAGATAGGGAGAGGTAAAGAAATGTAGCTACCTATCTGGACAGCTTGAGACTTTCCCTCAAGGTAAGACTGCAGAGTCAGAAAGACCCTTTGCTTTAAGCTTGTCCAGAAGGAGGGGATGTATCACTGTATCATAAGCTTTAGCAATATTGGGAGGCAGTATAGCGCAGTGGCTTAAGGCTCTGAGCTGCAAATCTGGTGACATCCAGCAGACCAGACTTGAGTTTGAATCCCGTAGCTTCCACTTGCATACTGTGTGACCCTGAGCAAGTCACTTAACTTCCCTGTGCTCCCAGGTCGCTCCTGTAAAAAAGCTTTCAGCTTAGTGTGCTAATCCTGGTTAAACAAGTAAAAAAGAAAAATAAAAAAGATTCACAAAAATGGCAGACATGATCAGACCCTGAGCCATACCTGTACTGATGGAGCCAGTGAGCTGAAGGGTGGAAGTGGTGTGGGATTTCCTAAAACTGGACTGAAAAGGGGTGAAGGAAGAGGAGTTGAGGAAGGGAGTTGCGATAGTACAAGGTGTTCCTGTAACTTAGCTAGGGTAGAAGGAGAGAGAGATGGGATGATAGTTACCAGGAGAAGAGGGATCACCACCTTTAGAGATAGGAATGACAATAGCCTGCTTCCAGGCATCGGGAACAGCAGCTGAGGAAAAAGAAAGGTTGAGAAGCAGGGTAATAGGCAGAGCAATGGCAGGGACTGCTAGAAGTAGAAGTTTGGAGTCAAGGCCATCAGGACTACCACTTTTGTGAGGGTTAAAAGCAAGCAAGAACTTGAGGGAAGCAGAGGTGGTGGATGAAGAGAAGAAAAAAGAGAGAGATTATGGGGCCGCCTGATGGCTCAGTGGTAGTGCTACGCGCTTCCACACTGGCGACCCAGGTTCGGGAGCAAGCCCGAGTCTTCACAGGTTGGGCAGCCAGGCTGGAGAGTGCTCCCAGTGGGAGTGTGAGCCAGCCGGGAGGGAGATGGCCCAGATCCAGCTCAGTAGCAGCCTCTCACGATGAGCCAGGAAGCTTGCTTCCTTGCAAGGGGTGACATGTCCAGTATGTGCTACTGCGTTCGAGGCTGCTAGATGCTACACTGGATGTCTGGGGTGGAGGGAGTGACTAAGAGAGAAACACAGGGGGAAAAAAACCTGTGCACGGCCACTGTGAGTGACAGCCCCCATAGTCCTTGGGTACCGCACTGTGCAGATCCCCGCCAGTTTGACGACAGGGGGAGCAGTGATGGGGCTAGAGACTGGCAGGTGGGTCCAATGGCAGGAGTAGGTGGTGGTCAGGGCAAGACAGCTGTATATATGAAAAAAAGGGATTTAAAGGAGGAGAAGGTAGAAAGAGGGAAGAAGGAGGGGAAGGGATGAGAGAGAGTGCACAAGTAGTAAAGTAGGAGTTAAAGGAAGCGACAATAGAAGGGTCAGAAATGAGGGAGTCATCAACCCTGAGAGTAGGAGAGGACAACTGGGTTGGAGGGGGGAAATAATGAATGGATAACCTTCCAGAACTTAGAGGGGTGAATAATGTTGTTCTGAAGAGTGGATGCAAAATACTCAGACTTTGCAGGTCTTGTGGCTTTGGTACAGGTGTTACGAAGTTAACGATAGTTTGCCAAAGCAACCAGGAGCCAGTTATCTTAAAAGAATACCAAGCAAGATCTCTAATATGGAGGAAGGCCATAACCTCATTGTATATGACTACTATTTTTGTAATGCTGTTAATTACTATTTTTTTCCTCCTCTTGTAATAATCTTTCACACCTCTCGCCCCCAGGATGCATCTGGAAATGAGCTGTGTGCGATCAGCTCAGTATGTATTTTCTGGTAAAAGTTTGAAATAATAAAATAATTAATTTATGAATTCAAACTCTGAAGGGCTGGGGATCAATGGAAGTGTATGCTGCTCGGAAGGTGCATTCATAAAATGTGGTATAAAAAAGTTGTGGGTAGGACAAGAGAAGTTAAGGGGGATGGCTTTGTGTGATTAGCCAAATTCTATTTACAGTGTGCTAGCACAACTACTCACTAAGTCACCAGCACACACAACTGTACAGTTTTTCTTCAGGCACCATGATTTCTGCAGGCCATTTTAATGTTTGCTTGCGCTCACAGCACACAAGAAACATATTGATGTAGCAGAGCATTGTAGAGGTGTGGCAGTGTTGTGGCCAATCCAGCAAATGCTTTAATGGATGCATCCGTTGGCCATCAATTAATGCTGAAGCTGCCGATGATGGAAGTTTCAGAGCGAGTGGCTCATTTGAAGGAAATCTGCCGCTGCAATCAGGGGCAGTTTTGTCATTGCAGCGGCATTCCCCCCCCTCCCGCCATACCAGTCACACAGCAGGACAACAAATTAGCTCCCTCCCACTGTTGCTGCCCACCCCACACCCTCAGTGAAATCTGCCGCTGCAGTCAGGGCAGTTTTGTCACTGCAGCGGCAGTCCTCCTCCCTCCCAACCAGGCACACAGCAGGACAACAAATTAGCTCCATCCCACTGCAGTTGCCTTCCCTGCACCCTCCGTTCTTCATCACCTGCCGACATGGGGGGGGGGGGTGAACAATCTCCACGTCAGCATGTATCCTCCCTACATTAATGTGGCACACTGGGAGCCCACCCCAGTGTGCCATAAAATACTTCTTTGATGTTTCCAACACTGGGATGCCCACTCCTGGTGTCGGATGCATGGCCCCCCATGCCCCTATGTTCTCAGCGGTTCCATGTCAACTGCGCGCAAACATTTCATCACAGTCAAGTACCACTCGGATATTTCAGCGTGTGCATTCTTAGCGTTTAATGTTTACAGCGCTTGACAGTGCAGCGCAACACGCAGCTGCCTCCAATCTCAGTTGGGCACTGGACACCTGAGGTGGGACTCTTTTGGATGCGATAATCTGTGGAGGAAAAACTTAGGATGAACAGGCACAGAAAAGAGTGAAGCATTAACACTCAGCCACTCTCCCCCCACTACCCCGTGAACCACGAAGAACTCTCTGCTTAGACCACCTAAACCGTTCTCTACCTTCCATATATAGGTATAGTTATTCATGGGGACTAATCAGGATAACCCCATTGCAACATAGATTTTCTATCAGAACTAATGATTCCACTAGTTCTCCACTATCCCTGCATCCCTGGAAGTTACAACACTGATTAGGCTGCAACTGGGCGCATATCAGTTTCTTTTTTTTTTATGTATTACTTTGCCAAGTTGAATAAGTATGCAATGAAATCCAGCTGTGCCGAGGGGAAGTGGGAAGAGCAACAACCACTAGCAATGCAGCAACATACCAGTGATGTGACACTGAGCAAACCCCTGCATAGTCATCGCCCAAAACGCTGAAACAAATCCTGACTGTGAAAACTGGGAGCCTCAGATATAAGCCTCTGTTCCCCCACCTCCGCTTCCTTGCCCTGTTTGCTTTCTTTTTATATATATATTTTTTATTTTAGCTGCTGATACCACTCTGCACTAACACTCTGCAATTAAGCGGTTAAGCGCTGTGTTGGTTGTGCGCTAATTTGTTGTGTACGCTAAAAAGCATTATGCTTTATTGTTTACGATGAACTGTTTACGCCGAGTTGTTTGTGCTGAAATGACGTGCTACTCCAAGCTCAGTCACCGGAGTGCCCAACCCTGGGTAGGCATTGATCTCCCCTCCAGTACTCTGGCACACTGGGAGCCCATGCCAGTGTGCCAAAATCCATTTTGTAATATTTCACTTGTAAAAAGAAAACAGTCCCACAACGAATTTTTTTTTACCTCAAAAAAAAAAAAAAAAAAAGAAAGAAAACGGACCCATGTCATTCCCGCTGGCCCCCAACTCGCACCCTCCCTCCACGCAGCCCCCCCCCTCACCCATACTTACATCTGGAGATCGGGAGCAGTGATCTTCTGTGGACTGGGAACACGTATGCACTCTTTAAAGACCAACCGGGAACTGAAAAAATGATGGTAAGCCCTATAATGGCAGTGGGGGTCAATTTAGTTTGATATCTCAGCCAATTTTCTGAGTTTTGGTCCCAGATTTTCAACACGGGGTTCTTGGGACCCCACCTCGTGATCACTGTCACTGTCATTTCGTTTCTTCGTCCCAAAAGGTGATTTCATGGTCGCTGCACGGAACCACCTTTTAGGACCAGTTAATGAAATAACAGTGCCACTGTTCATGAGGTGGAGTCCCAAAAAGCCCTTGTTGCAAATTTGGTGAAAAAAACTCCAGAAAATTACTGTGTTATGAACGTCCATTGCTCAGTTTCTATGCACGCTCGTAAATTCATCAGTCTTTAATATTTTCACTCCAAATTTCCAACATTGCCATTTTTTCACACCCCCTTATGAACAGTACAGTTGTCATTTTTCACATCCTTCCCGAAATGTGTTTTTGCCCTATGGCGCAGTCGCTGTGCGAAATCAGCTTTTGGGACAAAGTAATGAAATCCCAGAGCAACTGTTCATGAGGGGAGGTCCCAAAAAGGCCATGTTGAAAATTGTGAAAGCATTCCAAAAAATGACTGCGTTATGAGCGTGCATTGCACAGTTTCTATGCACACTTGTAACTTCGCCACTTTTTCATATTTTCACTCCAGAGTTTCAACATTGCCATTTCTTCACACCTCCTCATGAACAACAGTACAACTGTCATTTTTCATATCCTGTCCGAAATGTGTTTTTGCATCTGTGGTGCCGAATGGCACACTCGCTGTGCAAAATCACTTTTTGGGATTGAGTGACGAAATTATAGTGTTACTGTTCATGAGGTGGAATCCCAAAAATAGCATGTTGAAAATCTGGAGCAAAAATACAAGCAAATGCCTGGGGCATTAGGGTTTCCAACCGTAACACCCACCTTGTACAGACTGACTGGCGTCGAACGTGTGACCTGGGGTCGTCGGCCGTAATGCTCACCCCATTCCAGCTCCACCCTGCAGCCACTGACAGGCATTGAGGCGTGCCTTGGGGTCTTCAGCCCTAATGTTCACCCCATTGTCCTATACTGCACCCATCTCAGCTTGTTTCCTTATGGAATGAAGTGAGCGTAAGGGCCGAAGACCTCAAGGCCCACTGTGACACCTGTCGGTGTCTGCAGGGTGGGGTGAGGTGGAATGGCATGTTATGGTCAACGACCCAAAGGCACACCCCCAACACCTGTCAGTCTCTGCAGAGTGGGGGAGGTGGTTGGCGTTACTTCAGTACTTCACTGCCATTCCTAGTATGCATCTCTCTCTAACTCCTGCACTACAAATGCCAATACCAGCAAGCAAACATTCGGCATTGACAAATGCTTGTTAGTTTTGAGAGATGCAAGACCTGCCACAGTACAGTGAGGGCTTCACCTGTAGGCTCATGCAGTCCATTATATGTAAGCCAAGTAATATGGACATTTCAGTCTCCGACACCCGAACCTCCAGAGTTGTGGGAGAGGTACACCTGGTGGTTCTGTTGGCAGTGGCAGAGTGAGTTTCCCAAGTCCATTCTTCTACTCCTGAATAAGATGTTGAATACCAAGTTTATGTAGGCTGCTCCTGCGAAGACACTTGACTCTCAGTTGGACCCCTCAGGCCAGTCGATCCCAGGCAGGCACGTCCAGGCGTACTAGGGCATGAAATATCTGCTCTTCTTGATTGCAGGTGTCTGCTAATTTTTCAGTACTAGATGCAGGAGGGTCACCTATTAAAGTGCTGAATGTGAGTCCCTTGTTTGTAATCATGGGGATGCCCCAGAGAATACGTATCCAGCGAACTCTGTATAGCCTTCAGACAAGGAAGAATATTCCTCAGAAGAAAAGTGCGTGGGCCGAGCCAAATGCAAGCCTGCTTCCACATCTGTTTGACACAAAGAGGATTTCCTTCCTAATTGTGAATCCTGCAGAGCCTTGTGGCTTGATGAGGTTCAGACTATGTCCCTGCTAATTGCAAAAAGTATTATTTTCTTTATCAGGGTCCTCTTTTGAATGTTTTCAAAATTTCAGCACTGTGCTCAGATGGTTTATTGAGCAGGAGTGGATGGACAGGGACAAAAAGAGTCCAGTCACTGAGTCATGGGTCCAGTGTCATCAGTGTCAGGAGCCGTACCCCAAAGAAATGGGAGGTCCTTCCTGTGACTGACGAACCAGTGAACAATGCAGTAAGCATACAACTGTCTCACACTTTGGGTTGTCTGTACTCTTGGATGTACTGGGTAAAGAGATTGACCCCTTCTTTTGATGTGATTGTGCATATAACTGTTTGAATCTTAGAATCACATAATGCCTACTTATAGTCCCTGCTGCTCTGTACACTGCGGTGGTGGCGTGGCTGATCAGTTACCAGAGAATTCTCCAGGTGCTGGCTTAGTGCATTTAATTCAGATGGCCTCAGACTTTATGGGAGAAGCAGTCGTCGATGGCATATGCATGCCGGTTCCCACTACCTCCTCTATAGGTTGGCCATGTGAGGACTCTGTCTCCATCATTGTCTAGCAGATGAGGCCTGAAGTCCAGTTTGTTCAGTACACCAATTTGGGTGGCATGCTCTTTGTTCCTGACTGGAGAGCTTGTTTTCTGGATGTTCAAGATAAAAAAAAAAAAGCTAAGGGCTGGTCTCTAGACTTTTGCAAAATGTGAGTCAGGTTTTCAGGGGACATCATTTAGGGCAGTTCCTTTGAGGTTCAGCATCTCACATTCCACAAACTCTTTGACCAGGGGCATGTCGACAGACCTGACAACTTTTGGACACCTAACAACACCTGAAAATTAAAAAAAATAATTTGGCAAATCTTCCCTGCAAGGCTGACTACTGCCACACAAGATGGCTAACACACAGTATGTCTGCAGAAGTCACACTTGGACCCGGAGTGGCAGACTTCACTTATGGAGGCAATAGTTTTGAATATTGTAAACAATCACAAAAATGGTAATGGAAACTTTAGGGCATTTTGAAGATTTGGCAGGCTGCTGCAAAGACAGTAGTAGCAGACTTTATTTGCAGTGCCCTTCCCCAGAGTCTCAGGGCACCATTACAAAGATTAACATACCACCTACCTTGTCCACCTCCTCCTGTCTAATGTTCTGGTGGTCCAGCTGGGTGGGTCTCGGCACTCCTGGCAGGGCTTCATTGAAGCCCAGTTCCTCATTTTCCACTGCTTTTCTCGCCTTACACCCTGGGGCCTGTCGAGCACAGGCGCGATGCATGTGGAGGGTGCCCATGCACCCGGAGCCAGTGACCCTTTCCTCCTCTGGTGGCATAGTGCCAGCCCCCATCTGCGTACACTACCATCAAGCCTCCACTTGGTGACAGCCATGCTGAAGGCTGCACATCCCATTCCGGGAGAGGAGAGCTGCCAGGTGGCTGCATCATCTTTCTTCAGGCCCTTCCCTCCCTCCCTTGGCTGACCCCGGCAACCCAAGCTTGTTCCCAAATTCAGGTCGCCAGCATGGGAGGAGGTAAGGAGCATAGCGCCTTAGCCCTTTGTGCCACTGGGCCATGCAGAGGCGATAACGAATTAATAACACAAGTTATAATAGTGAAAATTTCATGATTAGGAAATGAAGAGGTTCTCACATAATGCAGTCATTTTATTAGATTGTAAACCTTCAGTTTTCAAAATATTAGTTTTGTTGCCCCGTCATATGAACGTGACAGGTGCCATTTATGAAATGTGACCCAAAATATTGTTTTGTGGAATGACCACGAAAACAGTTTTTGGAGGGGGATTTGATAATGACACTTCCCATATTAATTCAATGGGGTTAAAAAAACATGAGGGTACTGAAAATGTGGGTTCAAAGATAAAAATATTGCAAACTATGAGTAAACATTGAAAAATGTCTGTTCATAACTTTGTTGATTTTTATGTTTGCTTGCGCGCATGTGCAAAAAACATCTTGGAACAGTACATTTTAGAATTGTGTGAGTTTCCACCCAGTGCAGTTGACGCTTTATGGGGCTCATCCCTCAGGCACCAATGAATCAGCGAGCTGTCTATGACAGCAGTTTGAGAGAAGCGGTCTTCACTTGAAAGAAAAGTGCCGCTCCTATCTGGGATGGTTACCAGTTGATGCTTTATGGGGCTCGTCCCTCAGGCGCCAATGAATTGGCAAGCTGTCTGTGACAGCAGTTTGAGAGAGAGGACCGCACTTGAAAGAAATCTGCCGCTGCAATGAGGGACAGTTTCCCTCCCTCGCAGTCAGGCACATGGACATACCTTCTCTCTGTTGGCAGCAGCTGACAAGATTCCAGCCATGCACATTACAGTGCACAGTAATGTGCATGGCCAGAGTTACGGTTCTTGTCAGCTCCTGCCGCCGAGCACCTTGTTTGTTCGGTGTGTCTTTCCTGGTGAGCCATTTTAGCAAATAAATAAATGAGCCACAGTGCGGCTTTCCACATTGGCATAGCCCAATCCCCGTGTCGGCATGTATCCCCCCTCCCCCCCCGATTAATGTGACACACTGGGAGCCCACCGTAGTGTTCCAAAATAATTTTTTATTTACATTTCCGACACCAGGATGCCAACTCCTGGTGTCAGATGACCCACCACCCGAATATTTCAGATGTCGACATCAGGGTGCCCAATCCCGTGTCAGCATGCCTCCCCCAAACACACACACACACACGCACACATACACTGTTGTGGCACACTGGGAGCCCACGGTGTGTCTAAATATTTTGGCACCTGTAAAATAAAGAAACTGTCCTCAAAGTCTTTTTTCCCCTGTAAAAGAAAACAGCCCTCATCATCTCCCCATTCCCCCACCCCACCACTCCCTCTGCGGACCCACATTCCTTACCCTGCCCCTTACCCCATACTTACTTCTGGAGGTTGGGAGCAGCAATCTTCTGTGGACCGGACACATCTGCACTCTTCAAAGCCGAATGGCAAACTGAAGAAATGACGGTAAGCTGTATAATGGGAGTTAGTTGGGGGTTGGGGGGAGTTCAACTTACGTTGATATCTCAACCATTTTTAGGAATTTTGGCCCCATATTTTCAACATGGGGTTCTTGGGACCCCATCTCATGAACACTGTCACTGTCATTTGGGTACTCAGTCCTGAAAGGTGATTTTGCAGTTGCTGTGCAGAATCGCCTTTCGGAACCAAGTAACAAAACGACAGTGCCACTGTTTATGAGGAGGGGTCCCAGAAAACCTATGTTGCAAATCTGGTGAAAATATTCCAAAAAATGACTACGTTACTAGCGTGTGTTGCACAGTTTCTATGCATGCTCGTAACTTCGCCAATTTGTAATATTTTCACTCCAGATTTTCAGCATTGCCATTTTGTCACACCTCCTTATGAACAGACTGGATGGTCCTTGTGGTCCTTATCTGCCATCAGCTTCTATGTTTCTATGAACAGTATAGCTGTCATTTTTCACATCCTGCCTAAAATGTGTTTTCGCACCTGTGACGCCAAATGGCAGAATCGCTGTGCGAAATCACCTTTCGGGATTGAGTAACAAAATGATGATGACACTGTTCATGAGGTGGGGTCCCAAAAAGCCCATGCTGAAAATTTGGAGTGAAAATACCAACAAACGTTTGAGGCGTTAGGGCTTCCAACTGTAACGCCCCACCCTGTAGAGACTGACAGGCATCAGGGGTGTGTCTTGGGGTCGTCGGCTGTAATGCTCACGCCATTCCACCCCCCACCATGCAGCAAGTGATAGGTGTTGGGGTGTACCTTGGGGTCTTCAGCCCTAATGTTCACCCCATTCTCCTCTGCTGCACCCATCTCAATTTATTTCCTTATGGAATGGGGTGAGCGTAAGGGCCGAAGACTCGGAAGCACACCACTATAGCCGGCCTTAAGGATAGGTGAACTAGGCGGCCACCTAGTGCGCCATTAAATAGGGGGCACCGTGAAACAGAGTTCATTTTGTTTTTTAATGTTTATTATTATTTTTTTCCTTAGTGACCAGGACTGAAACAAAGTTGGTCAAATCTGGTATTTTTCTGTGAGTGTGTGTGTGTCTGTGTGTCTGCCAGATTTATCTCAGAATGCCTGCCCACCCAATTCGCCCATAAACAGCCACTGGATCTCTGCTGTTTTCTACTTAATGTTGTGTAGCCGGTGGAATAACAGACAGCAGCAGCATGTGTCAGTTTCTTTGCTGCCCACTGCATCCGCTACCCCCTGCACCTAACTGTTTTCCTTTGGCGCTAAAGAACTACTAATGCATGCACAGAGCAGTGGGGAGTGGTTGCAACAGCAGTTTTGGTGGCCGAAACTTGGGATCGAACAGAGCAGCTGCATTTAGCGAGCGCGAAGTGAGCAGTGAAAACTGGGGAGTCAAAAGACTGAGCCGCAGAGTTGAACTAGACTGGAGTGAAGAAGGTCAGTGTGCAGGCAATGGATGCTACAAGGAGGAGGGCACTGTGTGGTGTTGAGGGGCACCACAGCTGACATGGGAGAGACATCAAAGGAGCCAGCAGCAACCAGGTTCGCGCGGCGGGGGGCTGTGGGACTGCCAGGCTGTGCAGGCTTGCAGTACTGCCAGTGAGGGATCTCAGGCCTGGGGAAAGGTAGAGACCCCATGGGGAGGACTGGAGAGGGATAAAAAAAAAAAAAAAAAAGTAAAAGTGCACTCAGAAGACGCAGCACCCCCATCCCTGCTTCCTCGGCCTAGCTTCTACCCATTAAAATCCTTCTAGGTCCCAGTCAAAAAGCCCTCACCATCGTCTCTGTATATATTCCACCTTGAGATCAAGATCTTGTCATCAAAGAAGTTCTTGATTTTGTCAGCTCCCAACCTCCTGGCTCGGAACACATTCTACTTGGTGATTTCAATATAAACTGGCTCGCATCTGATGTCTACACTCATAAGGATGCCCTTGCAGCTGCCAACCTCTCACAATTGGTCACCACACCAGCTGGGATAGATTACAAAACTGGCGCCGGTACCCTGCTGGACTGGGTTCTCACCAATCACCCTACCAGGATCTCTCGTACCTCCGTTCTCCCAGACTCTCTCGGTGACCACTCCCCAGTTATATGGGAATGGTCTAATAAATTTCTAAAGCCACCCCCTATAATCATTACCAGCAGAGTCCTACTCCGTGGTCAACTTACCCATCTCAAACAGTACCTATCCTTGCAGGACTGGCTGCCCGTCTACAAGGCGACGGATGTTAATCTTGCCCTCGGCTACTTCATCACTGCCTTCAGTAAGGCCTGTGACCACTTTGTTCCTTCAAAAAAATGGAAAAACAAAAGCCCTCTGTAACCCTTGGGTAACTGCGGAGCTCCTTTCCCAGCTGAAATCTAGGGACCACCTGTGGGCAGTTGCTAAAGCCACAGGCAAACAATCTGACATCCAAAAATACAAACATGCCCATAATGCCTGCACAAAATCCATTCGTCTCACGAAAAGCTCAGATTATAAGGATGTCCTCACCAACACCTGGGGAAATTGTTGTGCTTTCTGTGACAATATCAAGGACATTACTGGGAAACAAAGTCCTCTCCAGCCATGTTAATTGTTGAAGGGTCCACTACCCTTGATCCCATGGTCATTGCAAATACCTTTAACACAGCTTTTACTGACCTCAGTACTGTTCTACCACCTGATTTCTTCACAGTCGGTCACACCCCCTCTAACACACCCTGCACTCTGTCAAACCACCCTCATTTCTACTTCAGGGAGATTAAGATGAATGAAGCTTGCCGCCACATTGCCTCAGCCATCTTCACTTCCAGAATCAGCAGTGACACCCTGGACTTTAAGCTGCTATCACTTACACTTGATGAGGTCCTCAGTCCCCTAACTAAAATTCTTAACCTCTCTCTCCACACCAGTACGTTCCCTGAAATATGGAAAACTGCCACTGTGACCCCAGTCCACAAAAGTGGGGATAAGACCTGCCACTCTAACTACCGCCCGATCTCCATATTGCCACCACTATTCAAGGCCCTACAGTGTATTGTTGCAACCAGCTCACTTATTATTTGGACAAATATAATATTCTGTGCACACAACAGCACGGTTTTAGAAAAGGGCATAGTACCACCACTGCTCTGCTTGAACTTACCGCTGCAGTGCATAGTTCTCTTGATAAAGGTCTTCTTACTGGGGCTGTCTTCATCGACAAGGTCCATCATCGGCTGCTGTATGACCAACTACTCCTTGCTGGCCTCGCACCGGACTCAGCTTGCTGGTTCAGAAGCTACCTTGGCAACCGCTCTCAAAGAGTAAAAATTGCCAATGCTATCTTAGACACCGTGCCTGTTCGCTCCGATCCGGAGTCCCTCAGGGGTCCATACTAGTCCCTCTCCTTTTCAGCCTCTTTTTAAACTCCTTACCACAATCATACTCGGAACAAATCATCCTGTATGCGGATGATGCTGTTGTCTTTTCTACGTACAAGGACCTTTCACCACTACAACACAGCCTCCAACTTGGATTCAGTGCCGTTGAAACATGGTTCTCCAATCATAAACTAGTCTTCAATCACAAGAAAATCAAGTCATTGCTATTCTGCAGTTCACATAACCGTTACAAGAAAAACCCTCTTGCCATCTCCACCAAGCAGGGTACTGTCCTCAAACAAGTTTACTCATTCAAATACCTAGGGATTCTGCTTGACCCCAATCTCGCCTATACAGCTCACATTGACAGCGTGGCTAAAGCTGCCAACACATGCCTTGGATTACTCTATAAGCACAGGCAGCACCTCACCCCAGAGGCCCTGAAGATTGCCATCCAGAGCTCTGTGGTGTCTTGATTATGGCCTCATTATCTATGGCTCCGCCATGACGTCCGCCCTGCGACGTATAACAACTGCACTTAAAGCATGCTGACTCACAGTTGGTGCCCACCGCCTCACCCACACCTGTGCCATTTATGAACAATCTGGATGGCTCCAGCTCTGCAACCGTATAAAGTATCTCATGTGCTGTGGCGGGAAAAATCAACCTTGGCCTCACATCCCCCCCGGTGTTACTGCCTTGTTACATCAAAACACCAACCGACAGAACACCAGGAGGTCGACAACCCAGATTCCACAAGTTCTTCGCTGTCGAACTATGCAGGGCCAACACTCCTTCGCCTGTAGGGCTCCTCTATGGATGAATGGTCTCAGCCACACACCACCTCCTCCTCTGCCTCAACACTAGGTCTGTTCAAAACCAGGCTCCGGGCCCATCTCATTGCCTCTAGCTCCTGTGACTGCCTCGCCTAGCTGATGACCTACACAGCTTTAATCCTAACTTATATACTGCTTAACCCCAGGCCCCCTCCCCCCAGCTCCTGAGGTGCCACTTCAAATCTCAGGTCTTCATACCACCTCATTAGTCTCTCCTTGCCCCATTATACCACTTATTTCCACCCCCTCACCCTGCTCCCTTTTTCTCTTCTATCACTCCTTCCCATTTATTTTTTGACAGATGCCTCCGGCTGCATCTTCATCGTCCCCCTCTTCTCTCATCCCTATTTCTCTGCCACCCCCCGGGCGCCTGACCCTACCCATTCCTTGTGGGCACATGTGTCCTAGCTGTGGTCACCATTTTACTATAGCTGCCTCTGTTAACTACCTACACTTCTCCTCCTCCTCCTCTACACCTTACTCTTCCTATAATTGACCCCTTTCAGTAGCACTGTTGTACATGAATTGTTTACTGTTATTTCACTGTTGCTTCCTTGTTGTTTGTTATTTCTGATGTGGAACCTTTGTAAAAGAGCCTTGGCTCAAAGGTACTTGTAATCCTAGAATAAATTAAAAAAAAAAGTAATTGGTGTGGTGACCTGCTTGCTAGCTTAAAGGGACCTTGTTAACTTGCCTCTCAGTTTCATAGTGCTTGGGCCTTGTGGCCTCACTCAGCAAATACTTGTTAAATATGTACATCATTTAAAATACAAAGCCTGCCAAGTAAGATTTATTTGAGTGTGATGTCTCCCCCCACCACCCTTTGCAAATTCTGTCATGAAAATGTCACAAGATTTGTGAAAACTTGAAGTGCTTGTGTAGTAGTCTCCTTATGTGGCATTGCAATAGGGGTTTTATTTTGCAGTGTGTGTAAGACTAGGCTGATAAAAATTGACGTGGCTGGTTTGGTTATTGTTACTGCTGTGCTGCGATTAGGTCAATAGTAATGCATAATATCAAGGAGCAATAATTGATTGAAGTATTTGAGTGTATTTAACAGATTCATGGTATGGATTTCGGGATTTGTCTATTACTGTGCGGGTGCTTGAACAGAACTTTAGTAAGAAGTAAGTATCTGAAGGTCTCAACTCAGATGAAGGACATAGGGAAGGTTATAATATGAAAAAGATACCCCTGCTCAGTGCTGCCTCCATACAGTTTAATGATTGTTGACTTGCGGTGGCAGCTCAGTTCACGAGCCCTCCCACATGGTACCACATCGCCTGGAAGATCATCCTAATAAAATATATATCCAAACAGTTAGTTTGCCATGGGGTGGGGGGTGGGGGTGCTAGGTTTGTTCTGCACTGTAGCAGAATAGTGCAGCCTGGCCTGAATTTAATATGCAATATGTGCAGCTACTGGCCCCAAACTTCCCTTTTCTCATCCACAAACCATCTTGAGGGCTAGGACCCTGGATGGACAGTAGGTATCAGGGTTAGATAGGAAACTTGGGTGGGCTGGTCTAATCATCTGTCGTTTTCTGCTGTCATTGTTTATGATTCTGGGTTTTTTTCATGATATTTTTGGGCTTTGGTAGTGATGTTTTTGGTTCATTTTTCCTTTCTTCCATTAGTATATGTGGAATGTTCCATCTTTGTCTCATATTTTCATTTTTTAAGAAGTCTTCTGTTTGTTGATAGTACAAACCTTAACTGTACTGTATGGAGTCAGGCATTCTGGATGGTAATAGCTGTAGGACCACTGACCACAGCAACTTAAGTACACATGATTAGAATTTAATTGAGCAGCTGGGTCTGTTAAAACTGAACATCCTCTCCTTTATAAATACATGGCACTGTTATCAGTTATTCAGTTTGGCAATACTGAAAACAGAAATAAGCACCAGCTAGGCTGCTGAATCTAGTTGGGATTATAGAATGTAGTGTTTCAAACAACATGAAGTCTTGCTGTATTCTATTGCATGACTATTGCAGTTAGGTCCTCCCTTTCAACCACCCCGGAGAACAAAGAGTTAACTTTCTAGGGCCAGCATGGAACATTCAGCACAAGCTCGGTTGAAGCCTCTGTCTGCTGTTGTTTAAACTCCAACCGTCAGATTCTTTACTCTGCCTCACTGAACAGTCGCTCCGGAGATTTCTCTTTTGCTCGGTTCAAAAAAGTCGGTTAAAGTGTCGTTTTTGGATAGGATTGGCCATGTCTGAGAAACCCAAGAAAAAAAACGAGCCCACTGGGTTTCAACACTGTAGTGTGTGTGGGGAAGCCATTGCTAAGGCTGATCCCCACACCACCTGTGTTTATTGTCTGGGGTTTGACCACCTCGATTCAGGCTGCCAAATTTGTAAAAGTTTTCCCAAAGCTACCCTGGATAAGAGAGTAGGTAGACTGAGGGAAAGGGAGGCCAAGAAGTCCGCTGACCCGGATGGCCAGCCCGGTTCGGTTCCGACCGAACCAGAAGGAGTGCCCTCTGACCAGGGCAAAACTTCTTCGGGCAAAAGGAGAGCCGATTCTGAGGAGTCGGTTCCAGTTAAAAGAAAGAGAGGGAAAAATCATCCGGTTCGGATCCACAAATTCTTTCTCTGACCGCTGATGAAATAGCCAAAGCGATAAGGATAGTTCAGTCGCTAACCGGTTCCGGCCGAACCAGCACCATCTGTCAGGGGCTCGGTTTGGTTGGTTCCCCCAGTTCCGGATTATACTTTAGAAGAATTTTATGAACCAGAGGAGGAGGAGGGAGAGTATGAGGATGATGATGATGATGATGATGATGGTGATTATGAAAGTCTGAATGTGCCTATTGACCCAGACAGACCTTCAGGTGTTTCTCCTCCTAGGCTTTCTGAGTCCCCTTCCCACTTTATGTTTTACAGGAAAGTGTCTGAAACCCTCCAGCTTCCAATGGAAGAAGCAGCGGAGGATCAGGAGGAGCCTGATTTTGTTGAGATGTTGGACATCCCCGAGTCCAGGAGATGTCTATTCCCCTATTCCTCTCCATAAATCTTTTGGGAAACAGACATTTAAAATTCTAAAGACCCCTAATTCTATACCTCCTGTGGACAGAGGAATGGACAAGAGGTATACCCTTTTAGGCTCGGACACGGAGTTCCTTTCCCAGCAATGCAGCCATGTTGGGGTAGTGCAGGCTGCTGCCTGTGATAAGGCAAATATTCCCTTGGCTTCACACACCCCAGATAAGGACTCCAGGAGGATTGATGCCATGGCAAAGAAGCAGTACATGTTAGCATCTTTGGGACTCAGGCAGGCTAACTATATGGCCTACACAGCTAGATACCAGAAGTCCAGGTGGGACACTGTGCTGGCTCTGGCTAGACAGGCCCTTGACCAGCTTGCCAAGGAGCTGGAGCAGGTGTCTGCGGATGGGATTGAGGCATCCAAGGTGCAATTTCATGCTGCTGTGGATTTCAATGATGTTTCTTCTAGAGTCATGGCTACATCTGTGGGCCTTCGGAGGATGGCTTGGCTCAAATGTACTAGCCTATCACAGGATACCCAGGCTAAGGCCATGGATTTCCCTGTCATTGGTAATTCTCTGTTTGGGGAGCAGACAGAGAACTACATGAAGAAGATGGACAAGTACAGGACCACCTACAGGAGTGCTCAGGCCAAAGAAAGGCAAGCCACTCCTCAGAGACCGCATTCCAGGGGCAGGCCCTTTCAAAGGCCTTTTTACCAAGCCCAGTCCTCCTCTTCTGCTTATGCTCAGAGGGGGTTCTTCAGAGGGAGAGGCAGACTGGGAATGAGCAGGTCTGCTTCCACCTCTCAGCCTAAAACCCCTGCCAAGCAGACACCCTGATGGGTCTGCCCGGGCCGATTCTCCAATACCTGTAGGGGACAGGCTGGCTTACTTTGTCCAGGACTGGAAGTCTTTGACACCAGACAAGTGGGTCCTGGAAGTAGTAAGCCAGGGACTGGTTCTCAGCTTCAAAAAATTTCCCAAGAGGAGAACCAGATCCTTTCCACCTGCAAATCCATCAGAGGCCCTTTCCCTAGAGGCAGAGGTTTCTTCCTTCCTGGCTCTCAGAGCCATAGAAAGGGTTCCTACCCTACACAGGGGCAAAGGATTATACTCCAGGTACTTCCTAACCCCCCAAAAGACAGGAGAATGGCGGCCCATCCTGGATCTAAGATATGTGAACAAGCACCTTTTAAAACCAAAATTCAAAATGGTGACTCTGGGAATAATTCTGCCCTCTCTAAGGCCAGGGGACTGGCTAGCCTCCCTGGACCTCAAAGATGCCTATTTTCACATTCCCATCAGGTGCTCCCACAGAAAGTACCTCAGGTTTGAGTTGCCCTCAGGCCACTATCAATTCAGAGCAATGCCCTTTGGCCTAACATCAGCCCCAAGGGTGTTCACAAAGTGCCTGGCAGTAGTGGTTGCTTTCCTAAGGAGAAAAAAGATCTCCATCTTTCCATACTTGGACGACTGGCTCATAGTGGGTCAGTCTCCAGACCAAGTCAAGTCACATCTGCAAATAACTCAGCAAGTCACTTCCTTAGGATTACTCCTCGACCTTCAAAAGTCAGTTCTTGAGCCAGTACAGCTCCTTACCTTTATAGGGGCAGAGCTGGATACAATAAGAGCAAAAGCCTTCCTTCCCCTGGACAGGGCAAGGACCCTTATAGAACTGGCCTCTTCATTCACCCTTCAGGTGTTTCGACCAGCAAGGCATTTCTTACAGCTCCTGGACCACATGGCAGCTTCTACAGCAGTGGTCCAGGGGGCAAGATTCCAGATGAGGGACATTCATTTCCACTCAAGAGCCTTCTGGTCCCAAAGAAAGGATTCCCTAACTAAACTAGTCCCAGTGACTCGAACCCTGATCCAGGATTTGCAGTGGTGGCAGGATCAGGACAATTTGAGACAGGGAGTTCCTTTTGTCACTTAGTCTCATTCAGTGATACTCACCACAGATGCCTCCCTGCTGGGCTGGGGAGCCCACTTGGGAGATCTTACCACCCAAGGACTGTGGTCACCTCAAGAATCTCTGCTTCACATCAGTCTCTTGGAACTCAGAGCAGTGTTTCTGGCACTGCAAGCCTTTTCCAAATCTGTACAGAACAAGGTGGTCCAGATCAGAACAAACAATACCACCACAATGTGGTACATTAGCAAGCAAGGAGGCACTCGGTCTATGGCCTTGTGCACAGAAGCAATGAAGTTGTGGTCTCTGGCCTATTCCCTACAAACCTCTCTGATGATAGTTCACCTTCTAGGGAAGGACAATGTCCTAGCAGATGCTCGCAGCAGGATATCCCAGGGCCATCACGAATGGACCCTAGAAGTGATATGCTCGAGATGGGGCACTCCACAGATAGATCTTTTTGCAGCCCCAGACAATCACCAACTTCCTCTCTTTTGTTGCAGACCCCGAGTCTTGGGCTCAGTCCCCCTGGGTGCTCTGATCCTGAATTGGGAAGGGAAGTTCCTGTGTGCTTTTCCCCCCCTGCCCTCTCCTGTTCGAAGTGCTAGTCAAGATCAGGTCTCAACCATGCAAAGTGATTCTGATTGCTCCAGGCTGGGCCAGACAGCCCTAGTACCCACTGTTGCTGTCCTTAACAGTCCACCTTCCCCTGTCTGTTCCCAGGAATTACAACCTGCTGACATCCTCTCAGGGGAGGATTTGGTATCCGAACCTCAAATCTCTCAATCTCAAGGCATGGCTCTTGAAGAGTTAGAGTTTGCTGATTTACACCTTTCTCAAGGGGTTCTGGATATTTTATTTTTATTTATTTATTTTTTGTTAACCGGGTAGGTGCACTAGCCTTAAAATGACTATTTTCAGGCACGACCCGGGAGAGTACAACAAAAGGAGAACAGTTGAACAACAGCAACATGGGTACAATAGTACAAATAGAGGAACAGTATAGCAGTGCTACAAAAATACAATGGGTAGAAACAACAAAAAATAATGGCAAGCATTATACAGATAATGGCAGTAAGATATATAATAAGTGCAGAAACCATGGACCCGACCTGTGGAGTGAAAAGGTTAATAAGATAGTAAGGTTATATAGAGAGAAATGTGAGGAACGTTCAACTATAACAAGAAAGACTGACAGAAGGAAGGTCAGGGGTGGTAATTGGCAAAACAACAGTGGATGGTCAACAACAAGGTTCAAGAAGGAAGAGAGCTAGTAATCAAGAAGTTATTTACAAAGAGAAGGAAAAATATGGGGAGCGGAAGAGGAGACAGTCTTGGAGCTGGATTAGAGCAGGGGTGACATTACTGGTTAGTCTCAGGAGCTTCAGGTTGGGTCAAGCATGTACAAGCATCAGCTAAGGATAGATAATCTATTTATATTCACTTTAAATCCATAGTGAGACTGAGACAGCCGGAGGTTGAGTGGAAGAGCATTCCATAGCCTGGGAGCAGAGAATTGGAAGGCCCCTGTGCCTTTAGTCATCCGACATCTCGGAACATAGAGCAAGGATTTGTCAGCTGATCGCAGGCTGTGGGAGGATGGTTGAGGGACCAGCAACGCCACCAGCTGGGACGGGTTTTTTTCCTGGATGATCGAGTCCATTAGTGATCCAAGGTAGTATTGGCTACTGGCAGAGAGACAATTTAGATCCTTATAAAGAAGGCAGTGATGTTTGAGTCGAGGTGACGAAGAGGCAAATCGGCATATATTGTTATAAGTTATGTCCCATTTTAGTAGGGAGGTTTTATGGGCAGAGGTAAGAATAGAGGCACCATAGGTAAGGGTTGGGAGCAGAATACCGGCAATGTTAATTTGGCCGAGGGTGTAAGCATGTAGCTTGTTTTGTAAGCTACTCCTAGTTTCGAGTTTACAGCTTTGCACGAGGACTGAATGTGAAGATTAAAATCCAGGGACTGGTCCAGGAGGATCCCAAGGTACTTGAAGGAAGTAACATTTTCAAGTGGAAATCGTCCTGGGTGAAGAACCTCCAGCAAACTATAACAGGTCTTAATCTTCGGTGCAGAACCTAGGAGCATGGCTTTCGTTTTCTTTTCATTTAGTACAAGCTTACGGTGTAGTAGCCAGTCTAAGACCTTATTGAAGTCTGAAGTAAGTGATGTGTTTATACAGGCAATACTAGAAGAACTAGTGTAGATGATCAGGTCATCAGCGTAGAGAATAGCTGAGCAGGATTCCAGGACCTCAGCTGCATTGTTGAGAAAAATTGAGAACAGAAGGGGCCCAAGGATAGAGCCCTGGGGGACCCCAAGATATCCTTAAGGCTTCTCAAAAGCCTTCCACCAGAAAGACTTACAACTCCAAATGGAAAAGGTTCACTATTTGGTGCTCTAATAACCATATTTCTCCAGAATCTGCTGGGTTGCCTACAGTCCTGGACTATATGGTTCATCTTAATGGCTTGGGACTTAGGCCAGCTACACTTAAAGTGCATCTGGCAGCTATTTCTGCCTTCTTGTCAGTAGGCAAACCCTCTCCTCTGTCAGCCCATCTTGTGTTTTGTAAGTTCTTCAAGGGATTGCTGCACACCAATCCCCCCTTTAGGGACCCTGCTCCTGCTTGGGACCTTAATGTTTGCATTGCTCAGCTTTAAGCCTTTGTCCTCTGCAGAGCTTAAGTACTTGACTTGGAAAACTGTGTTTTTGGTAGCCATTACCTCTGCCAGGCATATCAGTGAATTGCAAGCCCTGTCAGTGGAGCCTGATTTCATGTCTTTCCATAGAGATAAAGTGGTCCTAAGAACTAACAGGAAGTTTTTGCCTAAGGTGGTTTCAGATTTCCACCTTAATCAGTCTGTGTCTCTCCCTGTTTTCTTCACCGACCATTCCTCCTCTGGAGAGAGGAGGTTGCACAGCTGGATGTTAAAGGGCCTCAGCTACTGCATAGAGCACACCAAGGGTCACAGGTTTGAATCCCTCCAGTTGTTCCTCACATATGGAGAGGTCGGTAAGGGCAAACCTGCCACTAAAAGATCTATTGCCAGGTGGATTGTCTCTTGTATACAATTCTGCTATGAAAAACTGGGTAGAACACCACCCTCAGGCCTGAGGACTCACTCTACTAGAGGTACATCTGCTTCTCTAGCTGCTGCCAGGGATATTCGTATCTTAGAAATTTGTCAAGTAGCCACCTGGAAAACAGTCCATACATTCACCAAGCATTACTCTCTGGATATCCAGGCTAGGAGTGATGCTCGGTTTGGCACAGCAGTACTTCAGAGCCTATTCTCAAAGTAGGTTCAGTCCCTCCTTTATGGAGGTACTGCTTGGTAGTCTGCAATAGTCAGAATACAGCAAGACTTCATGTTGTTTGAAGAAAAAAATTACTCACCTTAGTAATGTTGTTTCTTCTAAAGGAGTCTTGTTGTATTCTGATCACCCCCCCCCCACCTCCCCTCTCAGAACGTGGTTTTTGGGATGTGGGTGGGCAGGAGCAGTGTTGGCACCCTAGAGGTGCCCCCTTTTTCACCCTCCTTTATTTTTGGGTATGTGTTGTGTTTTGTTTTTTGAGTTTCCTGACTTGAGTCTTTGCTTTGAAACCAAAAAACCCTTTTTTAATAAATTTAGTTGCCAGTTGGCTAGTGTAAGTCTTACAGTTTCCAGTATTGCTCGTAAAGATCTGATGGTTGGAGTTTAAACAACAGCAGACAGAGGCTTCAACCGAGCTCGCGCTGAACGTTCCATGCTGGCCATGGAAAGTTAACTCTTTGTTCTCCGGAACAGTTGAAAGGCAGGACCTAACTGCAATAGTCAGAATACAGCAAGACTCCATTAGAAGAAACAACATTACTAAGGTGAGTAATTTTTTTTTTGTGACTTAATTGTTTTGTTGAAGGGCAAAATGTGTTGCTGAGGTATGGGTTTTCCAGTGTTTGGGTTTGTGACATTTTTCATAGTCAAATATTTTAATTGTGAGTAATTCCCCCACCACTTGAATTTATAAGATGTCCCTGAAAGATAACAGAACATTATTTTATCTTCAGTGTAAGCCTTAAAATCCACCACAGAGCACCTAAATCTCCAGAGCTTCTGGGGGCCACCCCCAGCTTTTTACAAAATTTTTTGTGCACTATGTGTGCAGCATACCTCCATCACTCACTGAAAGGCCTCACCCCCGAAACATCTTAGCAGTTAGCCTGTCGGAGAGGGGGTGCCATTTGCAAGTTTGCCTAGGGGTGCCACATTCCCTAAGGCCGCCCTGCACACCGCAACACCTGTTGGTGTCCGCAGGGTGGAGTGAGGTGGAATGGCATGAGCGCTGTGGCCAACAACCCAAAGGCACACCCTCAAACACCTGTCAGTCTCCACAGGGTGGGGATGGAGGTTGGTGTTAGTTTAATACTTCACTGCCATTCCTATTATGCATCTCTCTAACTCTTGCATTACCAATGCCAATACCAGCAAACAAACATTTGGCATTGATAGATGCTTGTTTCTTTCAATTTCTACCTCAAGTGTTCAACGTAGTGTTTTTATTACACCACCTTATGAACGTGATAGGTGTCATTTATGAAATCCTGTCTAAAATGTCATTTTGCGGCACAAGTATGATAAGACATTTTGAGCAGGATTATAACATCGAGTATAGAAATGGTTATGCTGAAAATGTGGGTTCACAATCTGATAAATTTGCTATCTTAGTAGTAAACATTGGAGATTTTCAATGTTTCTTAATAACTTTGTCTTTTTTTGAGATTTTGACCCCAAATGTTCAACATAGTCTTATTATGACCCTACTTTATGATCAAGACAAGAGAAATTGTTAAAATTCCATCTGAAAGTTGATTTTGCAGGGTGAGTGTAAAAATGTTTTGGAGAGGATTTTTTTTTTTTTTTTGGTATTATTTTTCTCTCTTCTGAGCTCCAGGTACAACCCCCGCCCTCTGTTGTTCCCCCCAGCGCCATCCCTGGACATCAGACCCCTTCCCTTGTGCACCCCACGACTTACCCTTCGCGGCAGGGTGGTGGGGAGCGACTCGACCCACCCTAACGGATCCATGCCAGGGAGGTGCCATTCCAGGAATGGCGCCGTGGGGGAACAACTTCTTGCTGCCGGGCTCGCTTTTCGGTGTTTTCCTCTCGGCAGGTCATGGCGTGCAATGGCGCCAGCAACTGGATGCTGCACTTGCGGCTCACGTGTGTGCCTAATCAGCGTCTGCCATGTCCGCCCCCCCAAGCACTTGCAGCTACATGCTGTCGACCCCCCAGCCTCCGCTAGGGGTCAGGCAAGCCCGGCTGCCCAAATCCCCCCTCCCCGGAGATGGAGAGCAGTCCCTTGGATGCTTAATCCATCTCCTCCCCGCCGACCCACGGCAACCCATGCCCGTTCCCGAACACAGGTCGCTGGCGTGGCGCGAGGTGTGGCAACCAGCGCCTCAGCGCCACCGGGTTGGCCGTTTTGGAGAGGATTTGAAAACAAATGACACCTGCCTTGTGCTTAGGGTGGAGTAAAACTGGATATGTTGAAAATTTGAGGACAACATCTAGAAAAATAGCAGAGTTATGAGAAAACATTGAAGAACTTCAAAGTTGCATCATAACTTTGTTGTTTTCTAAGATTTTGACCGCAGATTTTCAACAGTCTTTTTATTATTTCCCTTGTGATCAAGACAAGTGGTAATTTTTAAATTCCAACTGAAAGGTGATTTTTGTGGAGCAACTGTGAAAACATGTTTTGGAGGGGATTTGAAACATTACACTTGTCTTATTCATGAGGTGGAGGTAAAATGCTGTGCAGAAAAATTTGGGGTCAGAATCTGGAAAAATAGTAAAGTTATGAGTAAACATTGAAGAATTTCAATGTTGCTTCATAACTTTTTATTTTTGTTTTAGATTTTAACCCTAGATTTTCAACACAGTCTTTTTATTACACCACATGATGATCAAGGTAGGTGAAATTTGTATCTCGTCTGAAATGAGATTTCGCAGAGTAACTGCAAAAACACGTTTCGGTGGATTTGAAAAAATTCTTCTATTTGGTTCATGAGGTGGGGTTGAAAAAGGCCACATTAAAAATTTGGGTAAAAATATTAAGAAATGGCTAACTTACAAGTAAAAGTTTAAAACACATTAAAAAGCCATTAACTAAATTTACTTTGATCTTCCTGAACATAAAGTCTCCACCACTCATTCACACTAATGGGACTACGCTGGAGGTGCTAGGATCGAGCAGGGGCCAAAAATCTTCAGGAGGGCCAGCACTGAGGTAGGGCCATGTGGAAGTGGTGCCGCAAGACCATCTTGCGCCGTATAGGCTACCTCAGTGTCAACCATCCAGGCTCCTTGATTCCTTTTTTTCCCGCCGTCTAGTGCATGTTAGTGATGACGTTGCTCGCCTGCCAGGAATCAAATCTTCATGTCTATACGACAGCATCTTTAGTTGTTCAGTTTTGATTTGTGGTATTATTTAATTATTTAATTATTTATTATTTCATTTAAAAAAAAAAAAAGGTTTTACATTGAAAGAAAGCAGAAGTCCTCTTCAGCCCACCTTCGATGGAGTCGATCATGAACGGGGCCAGTGACAGTAGAGAGACTTTGAATGAAAGCTGTGTTTCCAGCTGGACTGGGTCTGGTCTGCCACCTTCTATGGAGGGAGGGCCTGACTACGGGCAGTCCGGTGCTTGGGAGGAAGGTGGCCCTCCCAAAAGCACAAAAAGAAGCGGGCCCATTCTGCACCACTCGACCTTGAGCTCTTCTTCGTCCCACCGGTCGAAGAAGAAAAGGTACCGCTCAAGTCACCCTCTATTGTATGTCTGTACGCCGGTTGTTGGTAATGGAGCACAGAAGCCGACTCCGTCGGAGTCACCTGGCTTCTGTCCCTAGTGGCCGACATCCTCGGCTCTGCAGTCTTTCCCCACCCCTGGGAGGGGGTCTTCCGGTGAGCAGTTTCATCATTTGTCCGCTCTAAGGGAGCAGTGGGTTTGGCAATTGTCCCGACTTTTCGAGCCTGTGGAGTTGGCCCCAGGGCTTTCGGGCCTAGGGGTCTCGAATCCGTGGACAGGACGGTTGGGTCTGCCTAGTTGCGCGGCACCTTCTTTGGTACCATCGACACCTCGGCCTTGTGCTTTTCCCCCCTCACATGGCTGTGGCGCAGGGGCCAGCACAGGTACCATTTTCTTCTACTCTTGTTTTCAGATCTTCATCCTTGGGGGCTTCGAGGGTTGGTTTGGGGTCTCCGGGCACTGGCGTGGTGCTGCTCGCAGTGCCGCCTACGACTGTGGTCTTGGTGGTGCTGCTGTCAGTGCCACAGATGGCACCAGCACCGCCTCAAATTCTGGAATTCTTGACTCCGATTTGAGGAGCACTTCCTCCTGCTCTCTTTCCTCCCTTTCCTTTTTATACTATCCCTTCTGGGCTAGTAGGAGATGACACTGCGCCTGATCCTGATCTGCGATTAGGAGACGACTTAGATGGAGATTCATGTTTCGGAGTGGAAAGTAAGCCCTCTGCTTCAGCGGAGCTTCTGGTTGAGGATCTTTCCTTTAAATCTCTACTGAAGAATATGAATTCCACCCTCTCTCTCTAGACTTCGGAGGTGGATCCGGGGAAGTCGCTGTGCCTTCAATATCTGCATGTTCTGGAGATCCCTGTGGAATTGACTCCTCTGGTACAGCCCTCTTTCGAGACTCGCTCTCAAATGGCGTGGGACAGTCCGGTGCTTATTCCTTCTCTAGCTAAGTCCATAGACAGGAAGTATGCCCCCCCTAAGGATCGACCAGTCCTGGCCTCACAAACTTTCGCTGATGCCATAGTGGTCCTGGCTGAAAATGACAAAGCCGTTCTCCCTCAGGAGTCTACGGCCTGTCTAGTAAACAAAGAATCTCATAAGACGCATTGAGGAAGCGAGTCTTCACCGCCACTGCCTTAGATATGCATATTGCTAGCTATCAGGGCTATTTCTCACAATATGAGTATGCCCTCTGGCATTCACTTAAAGCTGCTGTGGAGACTCCCGGAGTCGAACATTTCCTCAGAGCTCCTCCAAACTATCACTAGAGGTACTGAGTCCAATAATCAGCAATTTAAGGCTGCTATGTACGCCTTTGACATTGCTTCTACAGCAGCGGCAGCTGGGATATGCACCTGTCACCACTCGTGGTTATGAACCTCAGGGTTCACAAATGATGCCCAGCAACTAGTCATGAATTTACCATTTGATGGTGCTTACCTGTTTGGCCCACAGTTGGAGCAGGCTCTCGAGGCCACAAAGAAAACTAGGACAGCTATCAAAATGGCCAGACTGGCCTCTCCTGCTCCTCAATGGGGCAGGAACCACCGGCAGTTTCATAGCCGTCATTCTTTTTGTGTTAAAGGCAGAGGAAGCTTCAACAAAAACCAAGCTCCTCAGCCACAAAAGAAAACGCAGCAGAGGCACAGGGCCTGAAAGCGCCAAGTGCCACCATCTGAAATTCCGTCCCAGGTCCCTCCTCAGTTGTCCAAGGGGGACTCTTCTTCGGCAGTAGGGGGGCATCAGACTCAGTTTTACAATCAGTGGAAGTCAGTCACTTCAGACAAATAGGTTCTTAGGATAATTTGCAAGGGTTACTCTCTGAATTTTTCGGATACCCCTCTGGATCATCCACCCAAACGACAGCCCAGGCTGTAAGTTACTCAGTCAGACCTCCTTGCTTCCGAGATTCAAGGCCTTCTGAACAACAGGGCAGTAGACTTAGTTCCACAGGAGCAGAAGAAAACAGGTTTCTACTCCCACTACTTCCTAGTTCCAAAGAAAACAGACGGTATGTGCTCCCTATTCTAGACCTAAGGAAGTTAAACATGTTCCTCATCAAGGAAAAATTCAAGATGATATCAGTTGGTATGCTTCTGCCTCTGATTCATCAAGACAATTGGCTGACCTCCCTGGACATGCAGGATGCCTACCAACACGTTTGAGTGCACTGAAGCCACCACAAGTATCTTCGATTTGTGGCCCTGGGTCAGCACTGTCTGTTCAGAGTTCTGCCCTTTGGGCTGTCCTCGGAGCCAAGTGCTTAGCAATTCTCACAGCGCATCTAAGGAAACTTAGATTTCAAGTTTTCCCATATTTGGATGACTGGCTCCTAGCAAGCTCCTCCAGACAAGGGATACAGGAAACTGTGACCGCAGCTTCCAGGTTCTTCACTTCTATGGGAGTTCTGTTGAATCTGGAAAAATCGCAGCTGCAGCCCTCCCAACAAGTCCTCCTCTTCATAGGAGCCCTCCAATGCAAGGGCCTTCCTCCCAGAGGACAGGAGGAACGATATCCTCCAGATGGCTCGCTTCATCAAAGAGAACGACTCAGTCCAAGCGCTGTCGATGCATTGAGTGCTGGTCTCATGGTGTCATCAGTGTTCATGGTGCCCTTGGCTCATCTTTTCATGAGGACCTCTCAGTGGATGCTCAGTATTCAATGGTCCCCGACTACACCCCCCCCAGTCCTTTCATATCAAGGTGATGGAACCTTTAAAATGATCACTTACCTGGTGGACTCCAGGACAACATTTTGAAAGGCTTTCCCTTTGCCCCACTGGAGACACAGATTACTATAACCACCGATGCCTCTCTGCTCGGATGGGGAGCTCACTGTCAAGATCTCCATAACCAAGGTCTGTGGAGTTGGGACGAGTCTCAACTCCACATAAATGTGCTGGAAATCAGAGCTGTCCTGTACGCAGTCCGAGCCCTGCAGGACATCCTCTGTCGCAAAATAATTCTTCTTCAGACGGACAACAAAGTGGTGATGTACTACATCAGCAAGCAGGGTGGGGCGTGCTCTTATCCACTGTGCAGGGAAGCAGTGAGGGTGTGGGAATGATACCTAGAGCATGAAGCACTGCTCCAGGCAGGCAGACTGCCTGGAGCACAGAATGATCTAGCAGATCACCTCAGCAGAATGGAGGCGGGCCCTCATGAGTTGTCTTCTCGACGTAAACTTCGTGCAGTCGCTCTTCGAAGAGTAGGCACACTGGACCTGGACCTTTTTGTGTCCCCACTCAATGCAAAACTGCCTCTGTACTGCTCCAGATGTCCAGAACCTGGAGTTTTTTGTCAGGATGCATTCAGACTGCAGTGGAAAAGATGCTTTCTCTACGCATTTACTCCTCTTCCCTTAATTCAGAGGGTACTGCTCAAGCTGGAGGCACAGGGAGGCCGAATGATCCTCATCGCCCCTTTCTGGCCTCGTCAGATTTGGTTTCCATTTATCAAAAGATTATCGGAAATTCCACCGAGACATCTACCACTTCAAACGGACCTTCTGGCCCAGGGCCCAGTGGTCCATCCCAACCTGAGATCCCTTCACCTCCACGCATGGCTCCTGAGGAGATAGAAGTGGGTAGATCTGATGTCTCCTGTAGAGTCTCAGACATTCTCCCAGCTACTAGGAAAACTTACACGGCAAAGTGGAAACATTTCTCCGTCTGGTGTGCCGAGTCCTTCCTGGACCCTTTTCTTGCCCACCAAACAAATTCGTAGAGTATCTACTAGACCTGTCAAATACAGGGCTACAATACTTAATCATGAAGGTCCATCTCTGCGCGATCTCAGCTTATCATGAGCCTATGCAATCTATGTCTTTGGCTCAGTTACACTTGGTTAAGAAGTTCCTTAAAGGTATACTCCACACTGGGCCACCAGTCAGGAGACCAGTAGCCACTTGGGATATCAACCTTGTGCTAGACATGCTCACCCGTAAACCTTTTGAGCCTCTAGCAACATGTGAGCTAAAGTTTCTGACCTGGAAGGCTGCCTTCCTCGTAGCCATTACTTCCACTCGCAGAGTGTCTGAAATACATGCTCTGGTCACTGAACCCCCCCCCCCCATACTGTATTTCACAAAAACAAGGTGGTTCTCAGAACTCACCCTAAGTTTCTCCCCAAAGTAGTCTCAGAATTCCATCTGAACCAGTTCTTGGTTCTCCCGACCTACTTGGCGAACTTCTAGAATGAGGGAGAGTGTACCCTACATTCTCTGGATGGTAAAAGGGTTTTGTGGTTCTATTTAGACAGAACTAGAGAGATCCGCAAGTCAAAGCAACTCTTTGTCTTGTTCAGCATGGCCCAGCTGGGTCAGCCTGTTGCCATCAGGTGTATTTTGGCGTGGCTGGTGGCATGTCTTCGCCACTGCTATTCCATGGCACAGGTTAAGCTGGAAGGCAGGGTATATGCCCATTCTACCAGAGCAGTCGCGGCATCTCTGGCAGAAATAGGAATTGTGCCCATTGCAGACATCTGCAATGCAGCTACTTGGAGCTCCATGCACACGTTTGTGAAGCACTATGCTTTGGATGTCCATGCCTGGCAGCACCAATACTTTGGCAGGACAGTCCTTAATGGACTCCTCTCCTAAGTGAGCTGCTCTCTCCTGCAGCCCTTCTCGGGGGATTATTTTAGCTTGGTACACTCCCATTAGTGTGATTGAGTGGTGGAAACTTTATGTCCAGGAAGATACGGAAACTACGTACCTACCATAATTTTTGATCTTCTTGGACAAGATCTCCACCACTCATTCACACACCCACCCGCCATCCCCCGAGCTCACTTATCTGTTTTGGTCTTCACTTCCCTCGATGGCTGGGCTGTGAAGACTCTGTTGTGTTAACCCTTCTTATATGGTCATTCGGACTATCTTATATCCAACATAGGTTAGTTTCACTAAGTTAGTTTATGCTACACCTCCTCGATTAAAAAGGTACTGACGCAGTTTGATGGTCTACGCCAAGGTAGCCTATATGTCGCGAGCCGGTCTTGCGGTGCCACTTTTACGCAGCCCTACCTCAGTGCCAGTCCTTCTGAAGATTTTTGGCTCCCGCTCGATCTTAGCAACTCTGGTGTAGTCCCATTAGTGTGAATAAGTGGTGGAGACCTCGTCCAAGAAGATGAAGAATTACAGTAGGTATGTAATTTCTATTTTTTCAGTCACTTCCCATTGCAGCTCAGAAGAAGCAGAACATTCAAGTAGCAGCAGCACTGGACCGGATAGGTAAGTATGGGGGGGTGTTGAGGGGTCGTTAGGTGGGGATGTGAGGGGAGCAGAAGTTGTAGCTGGACTGCTTTCTTGTTTTATAGGTTTGTGGACGAGGCACGGGTGAAGGATTGGGAGATGGTCTGGATACTGGACAGTGTTTTTTTTTCTACAGACTGGGCACGGGGAAGGATTGGGAGGTGAGTGGTATACTTGGCAGTTGGAGGGTGTTTTATTTTTATGGACGAGGCGTGGAGAAACATTGAGATGTAAGCGGGATACTTGACAGTGGCAGGTTGTTCAATTTTACAGAAGTGGCACAGCGAGAAGAATCGGGAGGTGGGCAGGATACTTGACAGTCAGAGGGTGTTTTATTTTTAAAGTCGGGGCACCTGGGGGAAGGACTGGGAGGTAGGTTGGATACCTGGCAGTGGGAGGGTGTTTTCTAGTTACAGATGGGGAGGGATCAGGGGGTGGGTGGGATACTTAGCAGTGGGAGAGTATTTTATTTTTATGGATGAGGCACAGGGGGAAGGATTGGGAGGCTGCTTGCTGCATGGTGTCATGCAGATGAAAGGAAGGAGCCGCTCAATAATAGGGGCGGTTCACTCCTTTCAGCTACATGAAGTTCCTGTCCCGCAAGCAGAACACTGTCATTATCAGCATCGCTGATCAATGGAATGTAACTGTTAAGCCCCCTGCAGCCTGAGCTGTATTGGACCCAACAGTGACACACCTCTGAAACACATTATTATAACGATATATTTTCATACATGCGCAAGCAAATATAAACATTTGTCTAGCTAGCTAGGGTTCTGTGTTCCTGTTTTCTTGTTTTTATTTCATTATGAAAACACTAAAGTATATTGTATAAAAATGATTTATTTTAGACACTGAAGCATTTCAAATAAAGATAAATTGCAGTGTCGTCTTTTTGGGCATTTATCTTCATTGTAGGCAGGTCACAAAGGAACCCTTAACCAGCAAAAAAAGCAGCATGAACAATTCCTAATTCTATCCCAGTGCCTTCTGCTACACTTGAAGAGGACAGGAAATTATTGCGAATTGGCAGCTGTTTCTTTCTTTCTTTGAAAATTGGTGACTGGGAAAGGCACACTGAGCCAAGGCTTGTTTCCAGGTGTGACCTACAGAAAAGAGAAACAGGAGGAACAACAAAACAAATTACATACGAATCTGCCAGCAGAAACAGACCACCCAGTGTAACAGCTAGCATCCTAGATTGCAGCTGTTAACAGTGCATTCCAAGTTACAGAAGTAAAGTGCAGACACAAAGTATAATAATTTGCAGGTACATCTTGGAACAGACTAAAGTGCAAATATGCGTGTAAGTATTGAGGCTAATGCTTGTGCAAGATACAACAAATATTATGTCATAGAGAATGTTAACCAGCCGAGCAGGCTGTGCACCAGGCACTGAGTTTAAATAGGGAGAAAACCAAATGGGTTCCCACTTACAGAATGTATCCATAAGCCTACAGGATGCATCTGTAACTTAGCTGAATAAAACGTGATGTGAAAAACTGTACTTTGCATTATTTTGTTGTCAGGGGCAGCATTCAGTTGCAGTTTGCACCATGGAACCATCAGTCTGGAAGTTTGTGTCACAGATTGTGCACAGAACTCTGACCATGGTACTGATAGGATTAGGACCATAGCATTCCGTTTACAAACCATGACATAGTGAGAACTCCAAATTACTGGTTCCATGAAGAGAACTATTCAGAATGTTGTCCATAAAAAGAAAACAATTGAAAGCACAGTTTTCACATCGGTGTTTATTCAGGTACAGTTGAATGTGGCTCATTTACTAACATACTAAAATGCCAACAGAGTAGGCCTCATGGTCTATCGAGTCTGCTCGGGAGTCAGTACCTTGAATGGGTACCGTAACCATCTTCCTGGCTGCTCCCCAGCTCACCCCCCAAGTCCCTCCCCAGACAAGCATTCCTCAGCTTCACCCCCACCTATGCCTGTCCCAGCCCCTCTTGACCCCTCCACTGCAGATATCTCTACCAACTCCTCAGGCAGCGCATTCCAGGGTTCCACCACTCTCTTGGTGAATAACTGCCTCCTCCTTTCCCCCCTGAGTCTCTTCCACCCTCTAACTGTACCCCCTGGTGACTCCACCCTCCTTCCTCTGAAGGATCCCATTTAGGCTTACCTTATTTACTCCCTTCAGGTACCTGAAGACCTCAGTCATATCTCCCTTGTCCCTCTGTCCTCCAGCGAGAATAGGTTGAACTCACCAAGTCGCTCCTCATATGTCCTGTCCCCAGACCCCAGATCATCCTAGTTGCCCTCCTCTGAACCCGCTCCAGGAGCAGGATGTCCTTCCTTAGGTGCGGTCGCCAAACCTGCATGCAGTACTCGAGGTGTGGTCTAGCCAGGCTGTTGTACAGTGGCAGAATCACGTCCCTGCTTCTAGAGGTCATCCCTCTGGTGATGCAGCCCAGTATTCTATTGGCCGTGGCCCTCCTACACTGCTCAGAATTATTCATTTTGACATCCACCAGGACTCCCGGGTCTTTTTCCCCAGCTGAAGCCTGCAGTGTGCCCCTTCCTAGGGTGTACATGTGTTCTGGGTTCCTGAGCCCTCAGGTGAAGCACCTTGCATTTGCAGGAGTTAAATTTCAATTTCCAGGTGCATGACCACCTCTTCAGAGTATCCAGGTCCCCCTGCAGGGCCATCCTACCCTCTTCCCCATCCACCACCACCCAACTCATCTGCAAAGAGGCTCATTTTGCACCTGATACCCTCCCTGATATCGGAGATGTATGTGTTAAATAGGAGTGGTCCCAGAACAGATCCCTGTAGGACCCCACTAATGACCCCCTTGGAAGACGAGACCACCCTCCCACCACTACCGCTGGGTACGTTCAGATGGCCGATTTCCAATCCACCTGACCATTAGTGTCCCCACCCCCATCCTACCCAGCTTCTCTAACAGACCTGTGTGAGGGACCGAATCAAACGTCTTACTGAAGTCCAGGAAGAGGACATCCACCAGTCTACCCTGGTCGAGTGCCGTCATCACCCCTTGGTAGAACTCCACAAGGTTAGTCTGACACAATCTGCCCAGGACGAAGCCGTGCTGCCGATCATCCAGAAATCCCTGTTCCTCCAAGAATACCCCCAGCCTCTCCTTTAGGATGACCTCCATCAACTTTCCCACCATCGATGTCAGGCTGACAGGTCTGTAGTTCCCCAGCTCTTCCCTCGAGCCCCCTTTATGGATGGGCACAATATATGCCTGCCTCCAATGCCTGGGCACCCTCCCCATCTGCAGAGAAGCATTAAAAAGGTCTGCCAGTGGTGCAGCCAGGACATCAGCCAACTCCCACAGTACCCTGGGATGGATACCATCAGGACCCGGAGTTTTGTCCTTTTTTAGGGTCTTGAGGGCTTCCCACACCCGGCCGACAGGGATTTCAGCATCCGTGCCCCCCCCCCCGGCAGATCCAGCGTGTCCCCTCCCACATGGAGCAGCTCCCCCAGCAGCCTGATTGATAGTAGGTACCCCATCAAGCAAGGCCACCGACCCTTCTGCCCCCCTGCGTCCCCTTGCTCTGAAGATCCCCAGCATCCTCCCTAGTGAATATCAATGCAAAGTACTCATTGAGTACTTCCGCCTGTTCTCCTGCCTCCTCCACCCCCATCCTCAACATACTGAACTGCCCCTTCACTCTCCTTCTCTCCCCAATATACCTGAAGAACCCTTTTCCCCCTCCCCCATCCCCTGCGCCAGCCTCTGCTCCTTCCTAACCTTGGCCCTTCTTACCACCTTGGTAACCTTCCTGGCCGTTAAAATATACTCTTCCCTATCCAACACCCCTCGTGATTGTTTATACCTACTGTATGCAGCTTTCTTCTCCTGTACTGCCTCCTGACCATCCTCGGTCCACTAGCATGGCTTCCAAGACCTACCACACTTGCACCTCTCTCTCGCGCAGGACTTGGTAGCTTCCTGTAACCCTCTCTTGATGATTCCCCACCTGCTTTCTAAGTCTAAGCTCGGTTTTATCTCTCCAGGTGACCCTTGAGTATTTCACCCATGCTCATGAAGTCTGCCCCTCTAAGATCAACTATCACCGTCCTTGTGCGATCTCCCCCCCCCCGGTCCAGTAGAAACCAGATCGTGTTATGGTCGCTTCCACCCAGGGGTTCCCCCACTCCACTCCAAGATCCCTTACTAGGTCACAGTCAGTCAGGACCACATCCAGGATATGGCCCTCTCTTGTAGGGTCCACAACCTACTGATTTATGAATGCCTCCTGGAAAACATCCAGCAGCCTCTGCTTCCTAGCCACAGGGGACATCATAGTTCCCCAGACAGTAGCTGGCATGTTAAGGTCACCCAATATCACCACCCCATCCCCTTCCTTCCCACAGTGGTCCTTAATATTAGCCAGCAGGCAATCCTCCAGATCAACAGCCAGCATTGGGGGCCTGTAGACCACTCCCAGTTTGACCCTCTTTCCCCCTAGGGTTTGCAAGGTGACCCATAAGGCCTCCGCATTACCCTCTGCTTCCTCCACTCTGATTATCCTTATGCTATCCCTAATGAACAGTGCTACTCCTCCCCCTCTGCCCACTGCCCTGTCCTTTCTAAGCACAATATACCCACTCAGATTTAGGTCCCAGTCATGTCCAGGGGTGGCCCAAGTTTCAGTGACAGCAGCCACGTTCACATCCCCCTCCACCAGCATGGCCTTGGAACTCAGGCATCTTATTCCCCAGGCTCCTGGCATTTGTCAGTACCACCCTCCAACCCTTCCCCCTACCTCCCATTCCATTATCCCCCTAGAGGTTACATGCAGCCGCCCACTTTCTGCCCCCAGTGCTCTGTCTGTCCCTCCGGGATGGGATAGAAGATTGAACCCATCCTTGATAGTTATGCTGGGATCAGCCCCGCAGCCCTTCCTTCCCCCCTTCACAGGTTTAAACCCCATCTAGCTTGAATAAACTCTGCCAGTTTCCGCTTAAGTACCTCCTTCTCCACCAGGTTGAGATGAAGCCTATCCCTGGCATACAGCCCCTTGTCCTCCCAAGTTACCCTCCAATCCTCCACCACCCCAAACCCCCCGAGCTTCACCCCAGCCCCTGAGCCACTCGATAACCTTCCTGCTTTTCTGTTTATTTTCCACACTGTCCCTCGGTACCAGCAGGATTTCCGAGAAGGAGACCGAGCAGCTGTTGTCGTGACAGACCCTGGCCAGCTCATGGAACCCGGCCTGAATTTCCAGCACACTGTTTCCTTCAACATCGTTTGTACCCAGATGTACCAAGAAGTCCGGTGAACCCCCGCAACCCTGCGCCAGATTCATACACCAGGAACTTTGCCTTGTGCACAGTCAGGCCGGAAATACTCTTGACCCTGACAGGACTGGATTTACCCTCACTCAACCTCTCCCACTGAATACCCCTGATCATGGAGTCTCCCAACAGGAGCACCTTAGCTCCCCCGTGTCCTTAGGCAAGCCCCCTTTGCAGGCTGTCACCCCAATCCATGCCTCTTTCCCTTCCCCAGCTCCTCCCCTCAACTTGCTGGCTGCTGGCCCCCTCGTGAGTCCTGTGCAGCCCTGCCCCTCTTATTCCATCTCATTTCCCCGACTGCCTCAGTTCCCCTAGTTCAGCCTCCACCTCACTGCTTGTCCTAGTTGAACCATCATCTCCAGTCACCCCCCCCCCAGACCCAGCAGCACCAGGCACCCCCCACCATGTCACTCTTAATACCACCCCCAAACATGCCCGACAGCTGTCCTACTATTCCCCACTATGTATGCATACATGCTGGACTCCCAGACCTGCCTCCTCCCTCGTGTCGGAGTCCCCAACCCCCATAAGAAGATCCCCATGATCACAGCTCCCCCACCCGTACCAACCCCAGAGTCCATCTGCGACCCTGGGGCTCACTCTCCTACAACCAAGAGCAGTTTCATCCTTTTCGACACTGAGAATACACCCATCCCCCTCAGCATCCCTCTGCAAATTCTTACCCTCACCCTTTCCGACCTCGGCCTTGCCCACTCCTGTAGTATCTGGCTTATTTGAATAACATGTTCCCCGCACTCCTCCTGTTCCCTTGCAACTCCCCTGCCCATCCTCCTCCCTGTTCCTCCCTCCCTCCTCTGATATCTAACATTCTCAGTGGTTCAAATCTGTTATAACTCTCAAAGCCTACCCCCGTATCCTGCTCTGTTTTTACGAGACCCCTCCCTGCTGGTCGCCTCCTGTGCAGCACCTGCCCTCCTGTCCCCCGTCAGCTGCCTGCTCTTTTAGCTCTTTCCTCCATTGGTTCCCCACGGTAGACACTCCATGTGACCCAAGCCCACTCACCGCAAACCCTCCCTCCTGCCTGATGAAATGGACCCAGACATCATCCTGCCACTGCCAACATGCCCCTCACAGTCATCTCCTTCAGTTCCATCTAGCCCACCCCCTCATATACGCCAGATGCCACATGATCCTGTCAGTCTCTTCCCTAAGTTGTGACAGTTGCTGGCAGACAGGGCAGCCTCCCAACCTCCAGGCCCAGTTAAGAACCATGGCTGCCCCACATCCAGTGCACCCCACCACCCTACCAAAGATGCCAGCTCTGGTAGCTGGAGGCCCCATCCGGGTTCCGGCCCAAAACATTAGATGACGTCCCCCCCCCATCTAGATCCCGGTCCATGAGGCTATCCCCCCTCAGCACCCTACGTCCAGCCATACAGTATATACAGATACAGGATTTACAGTAAGCCTTTTATTTCTTTTTCTAGGAACATACTGATAGGACAGTAGCATTCTGTTCACAAACCATGACATAGTAAGAACTCCAAATTACTGGTTACATAAAGAGGACGGTACAGAATGTTGTCCTTAAAAGAAAACAATTGAAAGCACAGTTTTCGCATTGGTGGCAGAAACAGTTAATTCTAGGGACGTGAATATGTTGTTCAAGCCACACTTATTGGCAGGTTTGATGCAGCTTTAAATCTTGCTGGAAGGTCTTCAAGCTGGCTCCTCCCACCCACCCGAGTGGTAGAACTCTCGGCTCTGACCCACGACGCCAGAGCTTCCTTACCGCTTGGAAGCTCGGGTTCCCTCCTTAGCGCTCTGCGTTTTAGGCCTGGATCCACACTCTTCGGTTAATCCAAAATGAATTCTCAAATTTACAAGACTTCGGTCTTCTTTTTCCTTCGCGGCTGCGATGGACAGATCGATTCCTGGATTTTGTCGGTGCCCCTGTGGGCAGAAGATGTCCCGGACCGACCTGCACTCCACGTGTGTTTACTGCCTAGGACTCGGCCATGATTCTCAGGCTTGCGATTTGTGCAAATCCTTTTCAGCTTCAGTCTTGGAGGACCGTGCTGCTCGACTTCTTTGGGGGCACCCTGAAAAACAGTATCCACTGGTCAAGACGAAGGAGGCCCGTTGGGCGGTGTCCGCGGCGGCGGGCTCCACGGAACAGTTGGAGCAGATGATCGTCCTCGAGGAGGAGGAGAAGGCGGCCCAGGCCGGATCTTCTTCCTCCTCGGTCGCGGCATTTATCTCGCTGTCCTTGGGCTCTTCATATACGGCTGCTTTTAAGGAGCTTTGCCAATCCCTCTCCACCAAGGGAGAAGGACCATCGGGACATTCCAGTCGGTCCAAGAAGAAGGACTCCAAGTGTAAGTCCCACCATTGACATTCGTGGGAGCAGGAGAGATCCCCTTCATCGGATGGTCAACTTTCGATTTCGGTCGAGGTTGCGGCTAAGGCCGCTGGCTTCACGGTGTCCCTGTCAGGTCAGCCAGCCGAGACACCCATCGACGCAGTCGAGATTTTTCTCGACCCGTCGGACGGTGTGTCGACTGGTGATGCCGACAACCCTACTTCACCGGTTCCCCCGGTGTAAACCGAGGAGTTGCCTGTGCCTCCTGTGCCAGAGTCCCCGGTTAAGGTCCCTGAACCGAGGGAGGAGCGGGTTTCCCCGTCGCCTCTCTGACCCACCCTTGGAATCCCCGAAGGTCTCGGTCTCGGACCTCTTCCAGGTCCAGCCGGTCCTGCCGACATTGGTGGTCTCGGTCTCGGCACCATGGAAAGCAGCGGGAGCGCTCATCCTTGTTGTCCTCTTCGGAAGATAGGCTCCAGTGCAAGTTGCATCGGCGCTACAAGGATTTAATGTGGTAGCAGCTCTTATTGCCCGGGAATAAGCCGACTCCGTCGCCTTCTGTGGCCATTAAGTGGCTGTCACCTGATCGGCCGAAACAACCCCTCGTAGTCGAGGAGCCAAAACTGGCACCGGTTGTTCGGCCGAAACCAGCTGCTCCACCCATTGTGATGGAACCTCCACCTCCACAACCGAAGACTGGGGCCTCGACCAAGGATTCTCGGTCGGGTCAGGGCTTGCCCCATAGGTTGTTGGTCACCTTCACTCCCGATCGATCTCGGCACGTGGAGGGTGGCTCAGGCGCTCGGCAGCTGTTCACAGACTCCTCGGAGTCTGACGATGACTCCTTGTTCTCCAGGCCGCTTGACCTGGAGTCTACAGGGGGTCAGTCGGTGTACGAGAGCCCATCCTCATTTTTAGGAATGCTTCCACTCATCTCAGAGTGCACTGGGATGAAGCTCGAACCCGTCTCAAAATAGGCCAAGTATCCCCTCACGGAGATACTGGACCGAGGGGATTCCCCTACAGAGGCCTTTCCAGTGGCTGAAGCCATTTTTGGCCCGGCTCTGGAGCTGTGGCAGCGGCCAGCATCTTGTCCCGCACCTTCGGCCAGGATGGCTCGAAAGTATGCGGTCCCTACAGGTTCACTCCCCGGTTTCTCTGAGCATCCCTCTGCGGAGGGGTTAGTGACCGACAGCGTTTTCTGGCATTCCAGGAATGCTCAGGATGTAGACAAACCGCCCGATAAGGAGTCCAAGAAATTGGACCACTCAGGGCAGAAGGTATATTTTGCTTCCTCCCTAGGCCTTCGTCAGGCTAGCTCGGCCGTTCCGATGGCACACTTTTCACATGCCCTTTTGGGTTCCCTGGATGAGGTGATTCCTCATCTCCCGGCTGACCTTCAAATGATGGTCAAGCAGGTGTGGGATCAGGGAAGGGGGTGGTAGCTAAACAGCAGCTCCAAACTTCGTTGGACTTCGCTGATCCATGTGCCCGGTCAGTAGCGGCCACAGTGGCCATACGCTGCAGAGCTTGGCTGCGGATCTCCACCTTTACGGCTGATACCCAGCACAAGCTGGCAGTCGTCCCCTTCCTGGGTACCGACTTGTTCAGGCCTGGGGTGGAGGGTCATCTCCAATGGATCGAGAAGTCCAACGCCGCCTTGGACTCGGTCATTTCTACCCAGAAGGACAAAGGCTGCCAGCAGCAGCATAAGCCCTTTCGTCCTTCAGCACCTGCGGCACGTCCGACCCAGCAAAAACCAGCATCAGGGCCAGCCGGGAGGAAAAGGCCCAGGCTGCTCCTCGGCCTGCCCTCCTTCCAAGCCTGCCCAGTGACGGGTTGAGGGATGTCACTCCCAACCTCGTCACTCCTCCCGGGTTCCCCGTCAGAACAGCTCCGCCACTTCCTTCGCCTGGTCCACTATCACCACGGACCGATGGGTGTTGAAGTGGTAGGCAGGTCTGCCTCTGGAATTCAGCAGTCCCCTCCTATCGAGCCATCGCCCCACGGGGAGGGCTACGGGTTCAGCAGCCTCTCTGTCGGCTTGTTGAGCTGACATTGCCTTGCTCCTCCAGAAGGAGGTGATCAGGGAGGTGGCGGACCCCCCTCCAGACTAAGAGTTTGTGTCCAGGTACTTCCTGGTCCCAAAACGGACGGGGGGGCTGGCGCCCCATTCTTGACCTACACGACCTGAGCAAGTTCCTAAGGTCTCGCACCTTCAGGATGGTCACTCTGGCTCAGATCATTCCATCCTTGGAATGAGGCTTGTGGTTCTGTTCTCTGGACCTTCAGGACGCGTTCTTTCACGTCCCAATCCGTCCGTCTCACCAGTGATTCCTCTGCTTCAGGGCAGAGGGATCCCTTTACGAGTTCAGGGCCATGCCCTTCGGCCCCTCTCCAGCTCCCAGGGTCTTCACCAAATGCATGGCAATGGTGACAGCATTCCTGTGGCACCGAGGGGTCCGGTGTACCCTTACCTGGACGACTGGCTGATTGCAGCCCTCTCCAGGTTGGAGGTGGAGCGGTCCAGGGATCTGGTCCTCCAGGTCTGCTCTCAGATTGGCCTCCTCATCAATGAGGCCAAGTCAGAACTCATGCCATCGCAGGTGATTCAGTTAATCGGGGCAGAGCTCGACTCTCTTCGAGCCAGAGCACGGCTCCCGGCGGACAGGGCTGAGGTCCTTTCCTCCTTTACCCAATCATTTCTGGTTGGGCAATTGTGCCCTGCCCGGGACTTCCTGCGCCTTCTGGGCCTCATGGCGGCCTGCACCAGCGTGGTCCGTTGGGCCCGCTGGCATATGCGTCCCCTGCAATGGGGGCTGGCCCGCCAATGGTCACAGCGCTCCAGTCCTCTGGACCAGCCAGTGACCGTGACCCAGGAGATGTGGAATGGCCTCCAGTGGTGGCTCGTTCCAGCTCATCTGCAGGAGGGTATCCCATTTGTCCGCCCCGAGCTGACGGTCACTCTGACGACCGATGCCTTTCTGATGGGTTGGGGTGCCCATCTGGGGGAGCTCAGAGCCCATGGCTTCTGGTCCCCTCAGGAGTCTCGATGCCACATCAACCTGCTGGAGCTTCGAGCGGTCCGACTAGCCCTCACTGCCTTCGCTCCGTTTGTACAGGGTCAAGTGGTCCAGGTGCAGACGGACAACACCACGACCATGTACTACTTCAACCAGCAGGGTGGGATGCACTCCTTGCCCCTGTGTAAGGAGGCTTTCTGCACTTGGTCTCTCATGATCAGCCTGGAGGCGGATCTCCTAGCCATCCATGTGGCAGGAGCCTCCAACAGTCTGGCTGATGCCCTAAGCCGGATAGGCGCTGCATCTCACGAGTGGTCTCTCCTGCCGGAGATAGTACAAGATCTGTTCTCCCACTGGGGCACCCCTCTGGTGGATCTGTTTTCCTCCAGGGAGAATGCGGAGCTGAGGCTGTTTCACGCCTGCCCCCCTCAGCAGGGCTTGCTGCAGGGGGATGCCTTCTCAAGGCCGTGGACCCCGGGCCTCTTCTACGCCTTTCCTCCATTCCCCTTGATCCACAAGGTGCTTCTCAAGGTGAAGAGGGACCAGGTGCAGGTGATTCTGTTAGCCCTAGACTGGCCCCGCCAGTTCTAGTATCCAGATCTCCTCAGCCTCAGCTCCAGGCTCCCAAGGCGGCTTCCAGCCCTCCCGGACCTGATCTCAGTCAGCAAGGGGAAGGTACTCCATCTGGACCTTCAATCCCTGTACCTGATGGCCTGGTTCCTGAGCGGCTAGCGTTCCAGGCCTTGTGTCTTTCCGATGAGGTCCTCAACATTGTTGAGACTTCCCGTAAGGAGTCGACCAGAAAATGCTATGCCTTCAGATGGAAGAGATTCTCCATTTGGTGTCAGGGCAAGGGGTTGGACCCTTCCTCCTGTTCATTGGCTAGCATTCTGGACTACCTGTGGTCCCTTTCTCAGCTAGGGCTTCGGTCAACAACCCTTAAGGTGCACCTGGAAGCCATCTCTGCTTACTGGGCGCGGGCCGGCAAGCAGTCAGTGGCGCAGGAGAAGGTGGTCGGGCGCTTTTTCAAAGGCCTTGATCACATATCCCCTCTGGTGCGAGAACCTCCACCTCTGTGGGATCTACTGCTGGTATTGGCTAAGCTCATGGGCAAGTCATTCGAACCGATGCACAGGTGTGACATCTCTCACCTGTCGTAGAAGACCGCCTTCTTGGTGGCTATTACATCAGCCAGAAGGATGGGAGAGCTCCAGGTGCTTTCCATCGAGTCTCCTTATCTGGTCTTCCATAGGGACAAGGTTGTCCTGCGCCCCCACCTGAAATTCCTTCCGAAGGTGGTGTCGGAGTTTCACCTTAACCAGGTGTTGACTCTGCCGGTGTTCTACCCCAATCACACCTCGGAGGCTGAATATAGGCTCCATACTCTGGACCCTAGAAGAGCGCTCTCTTATTATACGGAGCGGACGGCTGAAGTTCGGGGAGAGGGTCACCAACTGTTTGTTACCTACGCTGAAGCCGCACCTGGCAGACCTGCAGCCAAGCGGACGATAGGCAGGTGGGTCACCTCCTGCATAGATCTCTGCTATAGGTTGTCGGGCATGGAGCCTACCAAAGGGATAACAGCTCATTCTACCCGCCATACCGCTGCTTCGGTGGCTGCTTCCAGGGACGTCCCTATCCAGGAAATCTGCAGGGCTGCTACTTGGAAGTCAGCACACACCTTCATTATCCACTACCACATCGACCTTGAGTCACGCTGGGATGCTGGTTTTGGGACCTCGGTTCTCCAGTCCTTATTTCCTAAGTAGGGGTGCGCCTTGCCTCCCTCCTCCCGGAGAACTGCTAGGAGTCTACCAATAAGTGTGGATTGAACAACATATCCCGTCCCTAAGTACAGGTTACTCACCTGTAACAGGAGTTCACAAGGTATGATATTGTTCATCCACACAACCCACCCGACCTCCCGGCCTAGCCAACCTGGCTCTCAGCGGGCTAGATCTGCGCCATGGGGTGGAGCTGAGAGTTTTACCACCCGGGTGGGTGGGAGGAGCCAGCTTGAAGACCTTCCGGCAAGATTTAAAGAGGCAAGGAACCTGCCAATAAGTGTGGATGAACAACATATACCAATCCTAGAACTCCTGTTACAAGTGAGTAACCTGTATATATGGCTGATTTGAAGGTAAGCCTTTTATCTCTGTAACTAGGCACATTGCTAAGTGCTGCCAGTTAGCACTGATTTCCTGTCCCCCTTAAATAGAGCCATGAAATCAGACAGAAATAGTTAAACAAGCCTGTGACATCTCTGGGAAAACAATGAAAAACACAACACTTACAGTTCTTCCTATAGTGCACATATTTTGTGTTGCTACCTCTCTCTCTTGTTCTTTATTACTAGAGACAGCTGCGTGAAAATAGGATCCTGTGCCTCATACTTCATCTAGTTCTGCTGCCTGTTTACATGTGGTGTCATGATCTTCCTTTTATGAATCACAGCAGGTTTCCTTGACACTGATTATGATGTCACAAGCAGATGATTATTACATCATGTGTAAACAAGCAGAAGGAGCAGACGAAGTCTGAAGGACAAGGATCCTGTTTCTGTTCTGATTCCCCAAGTAATATTGAATTAGGTGAAAATAAAATGGGAGCTACAGGAACTATAATGAGAATAGTTTATCATTTTCAGAGTTTGCCCAGAGTTGTCTCAGACTATTTACATTTTCATAAAAAGAGCTAATTCAAAAGCTTTACAATTTGGAGGGGGGGAGGGTTGTATAAATTGGACCCACTGTGGCCTGGCTCAGAATGCTCCACTTTTCACTTATGAGGGGTCAGGACTTACAAAACTCACTCATAACTTTTTAGCATGTGAGTTATTGCCATGCCCCCTCACTCATGAAGGTAGATGGCATATTCTGAGTCAGGCCATTGCGTATTCCATTTGTACTTCACTGTTGGTGTGGTTGAGTTGATGTTATATTGCTGTCATGAACATGACCCCGATAACAACAACACAAATCAGAACATTTAGTATAAAACTTGTGACCCGGGGGGTGATGTAGCAGCAACTTTCATACAATGGGTCATACGTTTAATACAGAACATGGCACAATATATTTGTAGTGTGTTTCAGTGTGATTTGTTTTTGTTTTGTACCAGGTATAGCTGTGGACCGACTGTCTATGACCATGCACACCTTGGACATGCCTGGTGAGTTTTCATTCTGTTTAGTAAATTTCTAAGGGGGGCAGGCGGTGACTAAACAGGCTAGGTCACCAGCTGCAGAGTCTATTGTAGTGTGAACATGATTTGATACTCAGGTTACTGTCATTGCAAGTGTAAGATTTTGAGATGTGTCTCACGAGTGGGGGGGGGAGTTCTCTTTGCTCTGTGCAGGGTGTTGGGGCTGGTGGGGACGTCCCTAGTGACTTTTTATCACTGAACTCGTGCTCTTTGTTGAACGCATGGTTTGAGATGGCACTAACAAAGCTCCACTGTAAGAAGTCTGTTACCCTTATCCCACCTCAGTGATGAAAGTAAACAGGAACGCACAAGAACTCAGTTCCTGTACCTTTTTTGCAGCAGGAATGGAGTTCCTGTACTTCTTCCCACTGACACTGGAACTGAAATTCTTAAACCAGCAACATAATGACAGTTTCTGGGCCCGTGACCTGAAATCAGGGTTTCCATAACAAATTTTGACTTGTACAACAATGCTGTTTTCCTAGAAATACTTCAGTATCTCTAACTGAATCTACTAGTGTCTAAACAGATAGATGTGTCACGACACAGCTACCCTTCAGATTGAGGATCTTTATTCTGTATTTCATATTTGCCAATGCCCGAGTTCCTGTACTTCTCACCCCAGGAATACTCCAATATTCCTAACTCTTCTGCAGTATACCTTTAAGGTTAGATCTGCCCGGAAATAGAATGCTCTGCTAATGATGGAATCATTGGCTTGAGCCACTTTTCAAATGCTGCCACCTATCAACTGCCTACATTCTTACCCTCAGATTTCTCTCTCGGCCTGTCAAGACCAGACGCGTGGAGATTTCCTCATCATCATCTAGTCAGAAGAGCCTTTGTCAGTAACAAACACTTAAGTATTTTTCATTTATTTTCATTTGCTGCCTCTTATCAGTGTTATTTTAGTCACCGTTAGTTTATTTTGCTAGTTTTGTGTTGTTTTCTCGGTTTCTCATGGTTCAAAATAACCGTTGGGGAACCGAGGTACTTTTAGTTAGTTTCGTTTTTTTCCCCCCCGGTTATTTACTAGTTTTGAAAATATTTTTGTGCTAAAATCTTTGTTTTTTAGAACCGATAATCCTCAGTTCCGAACCGCTAGTCCCGGTTCTATTTCTATCGGTTCCTGGTTCCGCTCGGCTCCCTCAATCGGTTCCTGAACTGACCACAGCCGATAAAATGATTGTTTTTTGAATTTTAAAACCTTTAGTGTTTGGTGGTTGCAGTTTTTCTTCATTATGTCAGAAAAACCTAAAAAGAGAACCGAGTTTTAAAAACTGTTCTTAGTGTGGTGAGGTTTTTGCCAAGGCAGATAAGCACTCTAGTTGTGTTTTCTGCCTTGGCTTAGACCATTTAAAAACTGATTGTAACATTTGCAAATCTTTTCCAGAAAAGACATTGGAAAAACGTCTGGAGCGATTAAATAAGAAATTAAAGGGTCCCTCTGGCTCTGACCAGCCGAAACCCTCAGGGTCTGTGGGTGACACCACAACTTCTAATGTTTCTATCCCTGGTATGGGTAAAAAGAGACCCTCTGAACTGGCTAGCTGTCTGATTCCAGGAAAAAAAAAGTAAGGAAAACAAAGCACACTGAACCCCCTGTGGAAAAGGGGGCTTCTGTGATGCCTGCCACTGTGCCTTCTCCTTCAGAGATTGCACAAGCAATAAAGACAATGCAAACATTGAAGGGTCTGCTGCCTGTGGTTTCAGAGTCCCCAGTCCAGACCCCTGCACCCTGCAATCCACCCTCCTTTCCTGAGGAGTGTGGTGAGAAGCAGGAGGAGGAAGAAGAAGGTGAGCCTATAAAGCCTGAGGTCTCCCCTGAACAGGAGTTTGGCTCCCCTCCCAGGACTATAGAAGATTATTCTTTTCATTTTTCCTCTATCAGGAAAATTGCTGATGCTTTGGACATCCCTACCTCTGAAGCTGTAGAGGATGAGGAGGAGGAGGTTGAATATCTGGAAATGATGGGGCTGACTCCTACTAAAAAGCTGTCACTCCCCATAAATAAGTTTTTTAAAAGAGACATTTTCAAACCTCTCCAAGCTCCTGGGCCTGTCCCCCCTTTGGACAAAAGGGTGGATAAAAAGTATCAGCTTGACAGAACAGGGGTTGAATTCCTATTTTCACACCCTGACCACCAAGGGGTGGTGCAAGCGGCAGCTTGTGACAAGGCAAAAGTCCCTCTGGCTTCCCACCCTCCAGAGAAAGACTCTCAAAAAATTGAAAGTATGGCCAAGAAAGGTTACCTGTCAGCCTCTCTGGCCATTAGGCAAGCTAACTATCAGGCCTATGCAGCCCAGTACCAGAAGGCTCACTGGCAGTCTGTCCCGGACATGGCTAAGAAAGCACCTTCTACTCTTTCGGCAGACCTAGCTTAAACTGCTAGGTTTGGCATGGAAGCTGCCAAATACCAGTTCCAGATAGCAGCAGACAGTAATGAGATTGCTGCAAGGTAGATGGCAAATACCATCGCACACAGAAGGTTTGCTTGCTTGGTTGAGATCCACAAACCTCATGCAGGATACCCAAAATAAGACTCTGGATTTTCCTATGGAGGGCAGTTCCCTATTTGGCAGCCATACAGAGGCCTATATGAAGAAGGTGGATGAATGTAAATCCACCTTCCGTAGCAATTCCGCAAAAGAAAGACCCTCCACATCCTCTAGACCCTTCAGAAGGGGAGGCAGGGGCAGACAATTTCATTCCAGGCCTTTTTACCAGGCCATGGTACTTCCTCAGGCAACCCAATACCAGCAGCAAGGGTATTCCGGGGTAGTGGCAGAAGGGGTGCCAGGTGTGATGCCCAGTCTCAGCCCCACTCTAAGCAGGACTCCTGACTTCATCGATCAGGCTGCTTCTCCTTTGCCAGTAGGGGGCTGACCGACCCATTTTTTCCAGAATTGGAAAACCATCACCACAGACAAGTGGGTTCTGGAGATAGTGAGTCAGGGCCTGTCTCTAAGTTTCAATACCTCCCCTGTTCAGAAAAACAGAGTTTTCAGACCAGCTTCCCTCCTGGAAAGCAAAAGGTTAGAAAAAGAGGTGGAACACCTTTCACTAAAAGCAGTGGAACCAGTGCCTTTGCATCAAAGGGGAAAAGGACTTTACTCAAGATATTTTTTCACCCCAAATAAAAATGGAGAGCTGTGGCCTATCTTGGATCTCAAGTTCCTCAACAGGTTCCTAGCAAAACCAAAGTTCAAAATGATGACTTTGTGGGGGCGCCAGAGAGCCAGCTTCTAGGCAGGAAGTGTTTTCTGCAGCTCTGCACTTCTTGCTCCTAATTTACTAACTAAAACATATAATTTTAGCTGAAACTTTTATTTCAGCTGAACTCAGTGAATTCTGCAGATTCTCAGCTCTCTAGCTATACCAGACTTGTGATGGGGCGTACTAAGCAAAATCAGCCTCATTCGGCTGCAAATTTGAGGCCTTCTACTGCATCTCAACCTCAGCCTCCTAGCTCTGATCAAGAACATGCGGTGGGGCCTACTACTTCTAAGGACCCTTCATGGGAAGCACTTGTAGAATCTGTCAGAGCGATGGACTCAAAACTTGAAAAAACACTTTCTAAATTGGAGACCCATGATGCAGCGATAACAGCACTGAGCTCAACTGTTACTGACGTAGACAGACGATCTCTAGCAGCTCAGACTACAGCAACTACCCTGGTGAAAGAAAATCAGCAACTAAGATATCGCCTGGAGGGAGTGGAGAATATGATTCGGGCGGGGAACATCAGAGTAGTTGGCCTACCTGAAGGTATGGAAGGGGTGAACCTTTGGTCCTTTATGTGGCAGTGGCTGGCTGAGATCCTATCGATCCCGGAGGATTTTGAATGGACAGCCCTGCGGCAGGCGTACTGAGCAACACCAAGGGTACGGCCTGTAGAAGTGGGTCAACCGAGGACGGTGATCCTGAAGACAATGGGTCTGGAGGTCCGGGACATCCTAATAGGGGCAGCTTGTGCAGCTTCTCCCTTGGTGATCCAGAACCACAAAATCAAGCTATTTCCTGATCTCTCCTACCAGACACGCTCGAGGAGGAAACAATTTGACGCAGTTCGCCAGAAGCTTCGTTCGTTGGGGAAAGCACACTCCTTCTTGCTACCAGCCCGTCTAAGAGTCACATATGGGGGTCGGAGTTGGAATTTACAGACCCGAAGGATGCGGGTCGCTGGGCAGAAAAATCGGCTACTGAATTTAGCAGTAAACGAGGACTGGAAAATATGGTCAGCTTTGATTCGGAGGAAGGCTGAGTACTAACTCTGACTTTTTCTGTAGTCATTCATTTTACTTTGCCTAATAGTTAAAAGTTAGAGACTGGGATACCAAGGGTGAAGTGATATTTTGGGAGAGGGGGTAGTATTGTTTAATCCCTTCTCATAGTTATAGTTATATTGACCCAGTTTAAAATTTTGTTCATGTTATTTCAATTGCTCATATTGTATTCTGAGATCTGTTCTTAGCTAATTGTTTGTGTGGAGGGTGGGTAGGAGCAGGAGACTGCGGACAGCATGGGAACCAAGTCTACCTTTAATATATTTTCGCTTTGAAAGGTCACAGCACTACTGGTTAGTGCAGTTCAAATTTTGGGACATTCTACCTAATAAACGGACTATCACCTTAGCCATGAAGCGGCTGGCAACTTGGACTTTCTTATGGGACAGTTGGTGAAATTTGCCAATTATTTTATTTTATCCCCCACTCCTGCTGCACATGTAAGAGCTTGAACAAAGTGATATTCCATATTTTGCTATTGTAACTGAATGAATCCTCTTGCATGAGAGAAAAAAAGCTGTAATGTCTTTTTATTAAATCAATAAAAAGAAAGTACAAAAAAAAAGGGTGACTTTGTCCCTGATTCTACCAGCACTCTGAAAAGGAGATTGGCTGGCATCACTGGACCTAAAGGATTCCTATTTCTACATTCCCATAAGGGAGTCTCACAGAAAGTATCTCAGGTTCAGACTCCTGTCAGATCATTATCAGTTCTCAGCTCTTCCCTTTGGTCTCACTTCGGCACCAAGGATGTTCACAAAGTGTCTGGCTGTGGTAGTGGCTCACCTCCGCAGATAAGGTGCCACAGTATTCCCCTATCTAGATGACTGGCTGGTGGTGGCAAATTCACCACAACAGTTAGCAGAACACCTGCAGCTCACTCAGCAGCTTCTGCAATCCTTGGGTTTCCTCTTAAATGTAGAAAAATCTATTTTTCTTCCTTCTCAAATTCTGCTGTTTGTAGGGGCAGAATTGAATACCATAGTGGGCAGAGCCTTTCTACCCAGAGACAGGGTAAAATGCATCCTGCAGTTGGCAGCCTCTTTCAGGCTTAATGTCCCAAGGCCTGCAAGGCATTTTCTTCAACTCCTGGGCCACATGGCAGCTGCAGCAGGCACAGTGCTAGGCTCAAGGTTTCAGATGAGGGACATCCAATTTCACTTAAGAGTTCATTGGTGCCAACGAAAGGATTCCATGTCAAAGCTCGTTCCTGTAACAAAAACATTTATCCAAGCTCTTCAGTGGTGGAAAGAGGAAATCAACCTCAGAGAAGGGGTCCCTTTCCAAAAAGAACTTCCTTCAATCATTCTCACAACAGATGCATCCCTCCTGGGCAGGGGGGCTCATCTAGCAGAGCACACTACCCAGGGCAATTGGTCAAGTGCAGAGACTCTTTTACACATAAACTTGTTAGAGCTCAGGGCAGTGTTTCTAGCAATGCGAGCATTCAAACCACTGATACAGGGAAAGGTAGTGCAAGTCAGGACAGACAACACTACCACCATGTACTACATAAACAAGCAAGGGGGAACAAGGTCAAGCCTCCTTTGCACGGAGGCTATGAGAATTTGGACCCTAGCTGATTCACTGGGCTCCTCACTTCAGGCCATTCATCTGCCAGGCAAGGACAATGTTCTGGCAGATGCCCTGAGTCGAATCAGCCAGGACTATCACGAATGGTCCCCAAACAGGCAAGTGGTGCAGACCTTATTCAGGAGGTGGGGCACTCCAGAAATAGACCTTTTTGCCTCTCATCAGAGTCATCACCTACCACAGTTCTGTTGCAGACCTCCAGTAGTGGGCATGGTTCCTTTGGATGCCCTTATTCTGGATTGGTCAGGGAAATTCCTGTATGCATTCCCTCCGTTTCCCCTGGTATAGAGGGTGTGGTTGAAACTCAGGTCTCAGCTAGCAACAATGATTCTGATAGCCCCAGACTGGGCCAGGCAGCCATGGTACTCCCTGTTACTGTCCATGCCAGTGGACAAACCAATACACCTTCTCAGGAGGCACAATCATCTGACCTCCAACCAGGGGAGGCTTCTGTATCTGAACCTCAGGTCACTCGGGCTCAAAGCCTAGCTCTTGAGGACCTAGAGTATGCTGGTTTACATCTTTCTGAACCAGTTATGGATGTTTTAAGGGGATACAGGAAATCCTCTACCAAGAAAACCTATGCTGCAAAGTGGAAGAGGTTTTCTATTTGGTGCTCTGGTAGGAGTATAGTGCCAAACCAGGCAAGAGTACCGTTGGTACTGGACTACTTGGTCTACTTACATTCCTCAGGCTTACAGCCTTCTACACTAAAGATTCATTTGGCTTCAGTCTCGGCCTATGCATCTACAGGCAAATCTGTTTCTTTGGCATCAAACCTCATATTTAAAAGATTCTTCAAGGGTCTTTCTCATATGTATCCACCAGTGAGAGAACCGGTGCCAGCTTGGGACCTTAATATCTGCATTGCTCAACTCATGGCTCCTCCCTTTGAGCCTATGTTTTCAGCACCTTTGAAGTATGTCACATGAAAAACAGTGTTTCTAGTGGCCATTACTTCATCTAGAAGAATTAGTGAGCTCCAGGCTTTATGCATTGAAAAGGACTACATTGCCTTCCACAGGGATAAGTTAGTCCTTCAGACAGATAGGAAATTCCTTCCCAAAGTGGTTTCAGACTTCCATTTGAACCAATCTGTCACTTTACCAGCGTTCTTCACTGACCATTCTTCTTCTGGTGAACATAGGCTGCATAGCCTGGATGTCAAAAGAACTTTGAGCTATTACATGACAGCCACTAAGCCCCATAGGTAGGACAGAACACAACTTTTCCTCACTTATGGGGATGTGGGAAAGGGAAATCCAGCATCTAAAAGGTCCATTTCTCGTTGGATTGTCCAGTGTATCCAATTTTGTTATTCAAAGGTGGGCAAAGGGGTACAGCTGCAACACTGGCAGCTACAAGGGAGGTCCCTTGGTAGATATCTGTAAAGCAGCAACCTGGCGAACAGTACACACATTTTTCAAGCATTATAGCTTGGATATGCAGGCTAGGGCTGATGCCAGGTTCGGTACAGCTGTCATGCAGATCCTGTTTCCAAAATAGGTTCTTCCTGCCTCCTAAGGTACTGCTTTTTATTCTGCAGAAGAGTTAGGAATATTGGAGTATTCTTGGGGTGAGATGAAAAAGTTACTTACCATGGTAACCTTATTTCTCCCAGGGGGTACTGCAATAGTCATAACTCTCCCACCCTGCCTCCCAATTTAAGAACCAGTGGCCTCTGTATTCCATGCTGTACCTTAGTGTTTGCATGCCACATTCTACTTTTATTAGAACTTGTGGGATTGTTTATGATAAGTTTATATTTCCTCCAGTTGGAGGTTTGGGTGGGGAATTTTGTAGTTTTTAAATTTTGGGCCCTGTCTTTACAGGCGTCCATGAAATCTGAGGGTTAGAATGTAGGCAGTTGATAGGTGGCAGCATTTGAAAAGTGGCTCATGCCAATGATTCCATCATTAGCATGGCATTCTACCTCTGGGCAGATCTGACCTTAAAGGTATACAGCAGAAGAGTTATGAATATTGGAGTATCCCCTGGGAGAAATAAGGTTACTTTGGTAAGTAACTTTTTCATCTTGCCTACCACTTGCACCACTGTCCCATCCCATCACCACTAGTTGGTATCATCGTGGATACCAGCCAAAAGGGGCTGATAATGAGGAAGAGGAGGAGGAGTGGCAGCACAGATAAAAAAAACCCAACAAAGCTGCAGTAACATATTTAGAAAAAGAAGCAAGTCAATGGGAATCTAAATTAGACCTGTCAGTCTGTTCCTGTTTTTGCTCTGTTCCTGTTTTTGCACTGTGTTGCTGCACATCTCTAAGCTCCCAAACCTGTAGGTGATGCATAGTAGAGAAAGGAGTGTTTCTCTTTTAAATATTTTAAAATGTAAGGTCCCAATTCTGAGCCATCTTGAGAGAGCTGCGACTCCCATGACAGACCATCAGGGGCCACCCCCTACCGGAATGGATTGGAATCAGCCTGATTTCATGTTCCCCTGACTTGAGATCTAAATCTCCTTGGAAGCACACAGGTTTTACAAATCCATTTTTTGTCTATGCTTTATATAGTCAATTATGACAGAGGACACATGGTATAGATGATATCCAGACCCAGTCAGTTTATGCACTGGTTTGTATATAAGTTTAACTGTGTTTCTTAAGGGTGGGATGAGACCATGTATTAGTCTTCTAATAGCTGTATTGGACAGGTCTGTACATAGAGTTCTACAGTTACTTTAGGCAAATATTGTCCCTTGATAGCCGGTACCATAAAAGCTAACTTTAAAACCTCAGAATCCCTCTCTTATGTTTAACAGTTTCAATTATTCTCATAGAATGAGCTGTCCCCAAGCTTTATAATTTTTTGCTAATTAAAGAACTTAGAGTGAAATTCAAACTGCTGTGTAGTCACACTTGCCCCTGCATTCCAACATCAGATTTATTTCTCCGCCTGAAAAAAGCAGTCACCCAGAAGTGTTCTCTTCAACTTCAGACTAGTTACGGTTTATTATTGTAATGTTTTAGTTTAAGTTGTTTAGTTATTTTATCAATAACCCTACATTAGTTAGGGTATATATATATATATATATATATATGTGTGTGTGTGAATTTAACTTTTCTCTGGTTCCACACTGGTTCCCAGGAACCAGAGAAGGCTGTTTTGCGGCACAGTTACCAGCATTAGGAAACCGCTTCATTTTCCTTAATTTTTGTTTTAGAGTTTAAACTGTACTGCTTTGCAGTTTTTCTGTGAAATTATTCTCAGATCCCTTTTTCAGGAACTGAGGTGATACTTGGCTTCAAATTGCAGTTTTAACACCATTAGGAGTTCTTTTTCTATTGCGGTTCTATTTTGAAGGGAACTGAACCACATTTTTGTGTATGGATTTGTATATGATTTAAATAATTTAAAATGTATATAGGGTTTTTAATAATTGGAAACTTTTACTTTTGGGAACCAGAATATCTTCCCAGGGTCATTAAAGTTTAGCATTACTGACAGGCCCAAAAAGAAGATGGGACACACAGGCTTTAAAAACTGCAAAGTTGGTTTTCATCTCCTGGCTAAGGCAGACTAACGTGACTTGAGTTTAAGGTGACTGGGTCCAGATTGCGATTTTGTCTTGTGAGCTCTGTATCTGCCCTAAAACGCAGAAGAAAATGGCTGAAAAGTTAGAATACATTTTGTCTTCTCAGTCTGCCTCCATGTCATCTAAAGACTCAGATGAGGGTCCAGCCCCTCTAAACAAGCAGTGGTCCCTGTCAAAGTGGCAGGCAAGAAGAAAAGGCTGCAAAAGATGGTTCAGAAATCAAGGTGTCTGAAGTGGGAACCCTGAATCCAGCCAAAATAAAAGAGCCTCTGAGCAGACACCAGAGAAGTTTAAAACGATAACACTGGGCTCAAGCTTGGGTCACTGGATCTGGAAGATGCCTACTTTCACAAACCAGTCTGGCTCAGCCACAGAAAGTACCTCAGATTTAGGATAGGGAATTGCCATTACCAATTCACAGCCCTTCCCTTCGGCCTATTCTCAGTGTTACAAGTGTTCACAAAGTGCCTAGCTGTAGCAGCAGCACATTTGAGGAGGCAGGGGGTAGTGGTTTTTCCCCTATCTGGATGACTTGCTAGTCTCAGGGAAATCACACCGGGAGGCCACGTCCTCCCTCCCTTTTGCACAAGGCACCCTGGAGTTCCTGGGCATCCTTCTAAATGTACAAAAGCCACAAGCAAGACCTAATTCAGGTTTTGGACTTTATAAGTGTAGAACTAGATACCCTGCAAGGGAAAGTATTCCTTCCCTGGGCAAGGGCAGCAAATCTGATTGCAACTGCAAAATCCTTTAAGGTAGGTCAGCCCAGACCTGCAAGGGCTTTCCTGCATTTGCTGGGGCACATGGCATCATCCACCGCAGTGGTACCAGGTGCCAGGTTCCAAATGAGATATATCCAGTCCCATCTAGGGAACCATTGGTCCCTGAAGTGGGATCTACTTTCAAAACTAGTGCTCGTCACAAAGCCTTTGCTAAGGGCACTGGAATGGTGACGGAAGAATGCAGCCTTAGAGAGTGAGTTCTCTTCCTTCAGCAGTCACCTATGGCCATTCTCACAGCAGATGCCTCCCTCCAAGGCTGGGTTGCTGACCTGGAGGGACCTCACTGTAAGTGATATGTGGAGCACACAGGAGACTCAGGAACACATACTGTACATCTGCAGCTTAGGGCAATGTACCTAGCAATGTAAGCTTTTCCCTCCCACATCAGAGGTCAGTTTGTCCAGATCAGGACAGACAACACCACAACAATGTATTACATAAACAAATGAGGTGGGCTGGCCCATCGGTGCAACAGTTGTATTTCCACTTGCGACACCGGCAACCTAGGTTCAGGAATGGACCTGGGGTGCTGGAGAGCCAGCTGGGTGGAGAAGGCAGGAGCATCTGATGACTGCTTACCTTCTGTCAGGGGGAGAGTGAGGAGATGACCCGGCGCTTGCTGACTCCTGGCGGGGGCCAGGGGAACAGCAATGCATAGGATCCTGCCGAATAAAGGGGCGTGGTGAATGTCAGTGTACGCCTTGACATTAGTGGCACGCCACACCCCGGGGAGAAAACAGGAAACAGAGCTCCATGGCTGACTGGATGACGGTCGCCGGCTCCCGCTGTCACAGAAGCCCTGAGATAGCCCAAGACCACCTCAGCAGCACCCGGGCCAAAGCACGATTAGGCGGCCACGCCCACCGCACCGCCGCTCTCCTCAGAGGAGGGGGGCCCATCTAGTGAAGGGTTATGCCGCAGTTACTCGTTGGGGGCTGCAATGTGAGGTGGTGGCTGGTATTGGGGCAGGGTGCCAGCAGGGCCTAGGTGGCCTGAAGGAGTGACCAGCCAGGAGCCGGGGAGGAACAAAAAAACAAATGGGGAGGAACAAGATCTTCAAAACTGTGCACAGAAGCAATGAAGATCTGAAACCTAGCATACTCTGTGCAAGCGCCAGGGAAAGACAATATGCTGGCAGATTCCCTGAACAGGATCAGCCAGGGAAATCATGAATGGACACTGAACCAGCAGTTGCTAGTGACAGTGTTGAGGTGGGGTACACCAGAAATAGACCTGCTTGCATTTGGGAGAACAACCGGCTCCCACTATTTTGTTGCAGACCCCCATCGGTGGATACAGACCCAAAGGATGCTTTAGTCCTGAACTGGTCAGGGAAGTTTCTTCATGCTTTCCCACCTTTCCCACTTTTGCTGAGAGTGCTACTCAAACTGAAAAGGGAGGAAGCAACAATGACTTTCATAGTTTCAGATTGAGCCATACAGATTTGGTACTCCCTGCTCCTGTCCTTCTACATCCTGTCACCGTGCCCCTAGGATACAATCTGTTGACATTGTCTAAGGGCAGGATAACATTCTCAGAGCCGAGAACTCTACATCTCAGAGCTTAGTTTTGAAGAGCTAGAGCTCTCTGGACTAAATCTCTTTGAGAAGGTTATGGAAGTGCTTAAGGCTTCTAGGAAACCAGTAACAAGAAAAACTAATGCCTCAAAGTTGAAAATACTTTCCTTTTTGTGTTCCCTTAGACAGCTCACCCCTTTGCAAGCATGTTAGCTACAATTCTGGACTGCCTAGTCCTTCTCCAGTCCTTGGACCTCAGGCCCTGTACCCTGAAAGTTAATTTGGCAGCAGTGTCAGCTTACGCATCAGCTACCAAGGTCAGGTCAGTGGCCTCGCAGTCCATTTTCAAAAGGTTCTTAAAAGGCCTCAATCCCCAGTACCCTCCAATAAGGGATCATGTCCCACTATAGAACCTGAATCTGTGCATTGCCCAGCTGATGGAGACTCCTTTCAAGCCTATGGCAGGGCTTAAAATGTGGTTTTGGCTCCAGAAGGATCCCCCCCACCCGAGGTCTACCAAATTGGGGGGACCAAAATTCTTTTGGGGGAGGAGGCATTTTGGGAGGGATTTCCTTAAAAAAATGATATTTTGTTTGCTGATATATGTGAGTGTTAATAAACATTGTACTTACAATTTAGTGTCTTCTGGTGTTCCTTTCTTCCTTGTTTTGGAATAGAACAGACGGTGGATGTCAGGTCAATGGACAGTAAGAACAGACTCATTAAACACAGCAGAACAGACAGTCATTGAATTTAGCAGTCGAATGAAAACACAAAATACTGAGCTAAAACCTCCATTCCATAAACTTAAATTGGGCCCCTTGGCCGGTGAGTGAATAGCCTAAGGCCTAACTCTCTTTTCTTCCGCTCTTCTTGTTTCACCATGTGTTTACAGTTTGTTCAAAATCTACAGATCTCACTTCCGAGAAGAGGCTAAGAGCTCTTGCAGCAGGCAGTAACCATTAGGACTATGCCGCCAGGCACTAGGACCCCACGGAAAAATTCTAGCTAGCAGTCTAAGGTGAAGGACCGCTCCTGACGTCGGCCCAGCCCCCGACGTCGCCCGTGGTATAAAGGGGCTGTCCCCCAGCACCACCACCTCAGTTTTTCTCCCGCAGCTGACACATGCATCTTGGCTCCACGGACGCCTCCAACTAGCAGCTGACCGCCATTTTTTCGCTTCGTGCAGTTACCGTTTTTTCGTCGAATCTAACTGAATTTGTTGTTTATATCTGCCCAGCCAACTTTATCTACAGAGCGATGGAAATCTAAGTGCGTGTACAGCAAGGCGATCCTGGCAAAAGATGACCATTTGGCCTGCCTTCTGTGCCTACGCCCCGACCATAAGCCGGATGCCTGCCCTTATTGCCTTAGCTTCAATAGGAGGACCCACATCTGCCGACTGAAGACTTTAAAAGCATACCTCCTTGAACAACAAGTGGCCGCCATGCAGAAGACCCACTCGGGGCACAGCTCATCTTCCTTCTTGGCCAAGGACTCCTCCCCTAGAGAGAAGAAATCGAGTGGGAAGCACCATCATTGAGACAACGATAGGTCCAGGTCGGAATCCCGTCCCAGGTCTCCACACGAGGCTTCTAAAAACTCTTTTTTTTTTTGATTATTTATTTTTATTCCACTGCTGGGTTGGTGGGGGTAGGTTGTGCCTTTGGTTCTTCCACCCCCCCCAATCTAGGCAGCTAGGTTGCTGCCGCCCCGGTCCCGGGCAGAGCTCTTGACCTCCCCGCCGTTGCTGCTGTCAGTCTCTCCGACTACCACGGAGACCAGGAGGGTGGACCCAGGAGGGAGCTGCCTGTTGCAGGACTGCGGCAGTGCCAGCAAGCAGCCTTCATGCTGCCGGAGATTTTTCTGTAGTGTAGTTCCCCTGCTGGAGGAGGCGTGCAATGACGCCAAGGGATGGAGTGCGCATGCTTCCGTTTGTGCTCCTCCCGACGTCTGCCTCCTCCAGCCCCTTGTTTCTGCAGCGTCGGTGATGTTGCCCCAGCTTCCACCAGGGGGCAGCCACGCACCGACTGCTGATGTCCCCCCCTACCCCGGAGAAGGAGAGCAGTCCTCCGGACACTCGATCCTTCTCCAACCCTGCCAACCCCTGGTGACTTGTGCTCGTTCCAGAACATGGGTTGCTAGCGTGGCGCAAGGTGTGGTGTCCAGCACCTTACCCCTCAGCGCCACCGGGCCAAGCTTCTAAAAATTCTACCTCTGGTGCGAGGTCTGACTCGGCCCCTCTGGTTTCCCTTGCTCTCCCTGGGTTATCGTCGAGGAAGCCTCCCGCCTCCTACCACACATCAGGCAGGGAGTCTTCCTTCCCAGGCCCCCATTTCCCTGGCTATCAGGCCCCACAAGCTCTTGCTAGAGTCTCTGCCAGAAGGATCGGCCCACACTTCGTTGGGCAGCAGATTGGAACCTGCTGTCTGCAAGGCCATTGCCTCTGGGTTGACAGACAAGACAACAAACTCTGATGACGCCAAGAGACGTCAGGAACATGAGCACCACAAGAAACCATGCTCACCTTCCAAGCTATCGTGAGCCAGGGCTCTGGACCGACAGCAGTCAACAATGCCCTACTGAGCTGGAGCAGACGACAACCCTCCAAGTCATCGTGTGATCCACAGGACTCTAAAAAAGGACCGACCACGGACCCGACATCGGGAGATCTCACACCTGCCCCTGAAAGAGCCATGGACCAGGCGCCACTCGCTTCATCACTACCTCCCTGGGGGCGCCAGAGAGCTGACTTCCTGGCAGGCAGCATTCTCCTACTGCTCCACACCTGAGGCTCCAACTAAGTTAAAATTTTCGGAGTAAAGGCACTGTTTTCGATTTTGGTGGTGAAATTCTGTTTTTTCAAACGACTACCTGCAGAAAGATACCAAACTTGCTATGGGCCGTAAAAATGCTCAATTGCAACAAGCCTCGACGACTCAGAGGCCTGCAACATCCTGAGCTGAAGTGAACTACGCAGCAGCTTCTACGGGGCCTACAGAAGCCAGTACCCCTCCAGAACCTCCGTGGCAGAAGATAGTAGACTCTGTAAGGGCAATGGACGCCAAAATAGAACGTTCCCTGGCCAAATTGGAAGCGCAAGAAACAGCTTTGGTGGCGGTAAAAGACATAGCCACAGATGCAGATAAAAGGTCGCTAGCAACCCAAGCAACGGTAGCTTTGCTGACAAAAGAAAACCTGCAGTTACAGGGACGGCTTGAGGCAGTGGAAAATACCTTGAGAGCAGGAAACATTCGTATTGTTGGACTTCCAGAAGGGACACAACTCCTTAGTTATCTACGGTGCTGGCTAGCGGAGAAATTGGAAATGCCTGAGGAGTTCGAATGGATGGATCTGCGGATGGCATACCGGATTAATTTTAGAATGCGGCCTACAGAGACGAACCAACCAAGGTCAATTCTGCTGAAAACTACTGGTTTGGAAATGAGAGGTGCAATTATTAGTGCAGCAAGAGCAGTTTACCCGATTGAATGCCAGGGCAAGGAAGTCAAATTCTTCCCAGATCTTTCGTATCAAACTAGGGCAAAACGTAAGCAGTTTGACCCTATTAGGCAGAAGCTGCGCACATTGGGAATAGTGCATTCTTTCCTCTTACCAGCTCGTCTACGTATAACCTATGGTGGGAAAAGCAGGCAGTTTCACGACACTAAAGACGCAGGTAGATGGACTGAAAAGACTGAATCGGAATTCCAAAACCCACCACATCAAGGCTCATTAATGGAGGAATCAGATTCGTACCAGGGCTGAGTAAACTCTTTAGTTCCTGATTTAACTGTATTGAACTTAAATTAACCAAGTTTACCCCCCGGGAATAATGTTAAGGTGTCCACTCTAATAAAGGGGTAAAGTTTTTGTTTGGAAATCACTACTCCTTATGATGTTTAAGAATATTACCCTTTAGTTTGATATTCTGTGATTATGCTGATTAAAGGGAACATATAATTGTTTATGTCTAAGTAGTTCTAAAGTGCCTATTGTTTCATTTACATTTAAAATCGGAGCTGGGTGGGGGAATGTGGGGTTTCACTTTTCTAGATAACAAATAACGTTATAAGGTATATAGCACTACTAGATTAGTGCGTTTTCTTTTCTTCCTCGACATCTCTCTATGGACACTTCCTTAGCCATTGGAGCGGCTGGCATATTTTGGGACCAAATGGACTTTGGGTGTAGTAAGCCCAGCTTTTCGTGTTATACCCCCACTTCCTAATATAAAAGATTGTAAGATCATATGTATGTTACTCCAGCCAGGCCTATTACTGTATATGTGAAGCTCTTACATGAGAATGACTACTGTATTGTTTTACTTTATGAAAAGCAATAAACAGAAAGTTTAAAAAAAAAAAAAGTCACTACCTCCCTCTTGGGAGCCTGCTTACTAGACTCCAGGACAGCCGATGCCAGGGGATGAGACACCACCAGACCTGACGCCTGACACAGCGGCACTGTCAGACCTGATGGGGGCGACTAAACTAAAAGGTCTGATGCCAGGCTCCTTGGACGCCCCTATCCCGAAGACAGACACACAACCAGGCCCCATTGTCCCTTTGGCTGAGGTCGGTACTCTATTCACTAGCTGGTGGAACACTAAGAAAGGGGATCTGTTACCCAGACTGCTGGAACCGAACCCCACTCCTGTGGGGACCCCTATTCCAGCTCCACCTAGGCAGCCGATCCCTCCTCCATGCAGATTGCCTTAGCCACTCCGGACGCCAGCCCAGTCGGCTCCAGGCGGTGATGGACAAGGTTCTCCTGGATGATGGAAGCATGATCGTCACCTGTCCATATCCTCCTCTAGATGCTGGAGTTGCTGTAGCGGACGCCAGTCCTCATCTTCAGAAGAGTCCACCGGAGGCTCCTCCTCTTACGACTCATCAGAAGACAACTTGTCTCCTCCATCTCTGGATCCAAGGAGGGATTCCTCAAGGTCTCCTCCAGACGATCTCACTTTTCTAGATATGATGAGGCACATTCAGTTCCTTAATCGGTGGGAGATGGAAGATTTAGACCATGAGAGGCGCCGTCTTGCGAAATTCTTAGGTGCCACCGACTCAAAACCCTTCGTCATCCCACCATTAGTGGAGCACTTCCAGGACTTTACAAAACTAGCCTGGAAACACCCTTCCATGACCTTGGCTCTTTCCTAAGAAAGAAGACTGCTTATATAGGACCCCTAGGAAGGAACCACATTTGAGCAAACAAACCAAAGTGGACTCTGTGGTCCTTACAGCTGCACATGGTAGGACTCAACAACCAAAGCATATGAGCTCCCAACCACTGGATAAGGAGTCCAAAAAGATGGACCAATTTGGCCGGAAGGTGTACTCTTTGACCACCTTTATGGTCCGGTCATTAAATTTTCTGGCACACATGATGATGATGTATCAGAAGTCTGTCTGGAACAAGACTGTGAATCTGGCTCGGTCACAACCTGACTCCACTAATAAGTTGGAGCTCTTACCCATGCTACAGTCTGGTGCTGATGTTGGCAAACACGTTCTCAGATGCTCATATGATTTGGCAGACACTGCTGCCAGAGCAGCTGCCATGGGGATATGCCTCCGACGCTACTCTTGGTTGAGGGTCTCGGACTTCCGACAAGATTTGCAGGATACTATCCTGGATGCCTCTTTTCAAGGATCAGTTCTTTTTGTCCAGGAGACAGAAAAGATGATCACAGGCTTGCAGGACTCAGGAAAAGCAGTCTCTGAAGTCCACAAGATGTATAAGTCTGAGCCAACTCTGTCCAGACATCAGCCTTTTCTCAGGCAGCAGGGGAAATGACAGCAGCAAAGAGGGGGTTACAAAAGAAAAGGCACCCCACTATCGTCCGGGGCACAGGGACCAAAGAATGGCAAAAATGCCAGAGCTCCCTTGCCCACTCCAACAACCTCGGCATGATTCTCTGTGTGCCCCCCCCCAGTGGAGCAACAGGGGAGGCAGCAGGAGGGTGGTTCTCCCTTTATCTCACAGGTTGGTCCAGCATTATGGCAGATCAGTGGGTACTCCAGATTATAGAAAGGGGTTACGCTCTGGAGTTCACCCAGATACCTCCAGACAACCCTCCAATTTCCACTCATTGCTCCCCATCCCACGCATGACTCATTTGGACAGAAATCCAAGCCCTCCTGAGCAAAAAGGCAATTCAGGTAGTCCCACTGAGTCAAAGAGGAAGGGGTTATTACTCCCACTTTTTCTTAGTTCCAGAAAAGACGAGGGACCTTCGTCCCATCCTGGATCTCAGTCAGCTGAACAATTTTATCGAATACAGAAGGTTTAGGATGGGTGACACTGCCAGGATTGCTGCCCATGCTACACCAAGGGGACTGGCTCTGCTCCCTGGACATATGCAGGACGCATACATGCACATAAAAATCCTGCCATCCCACAGAAAGTACCTTCACTTTACAATCCAGGGCGAGCATTTTCAGTTTCGGGCATTGCCGCTCGGCCTCTCCTCGGCACCTTGAGTATTCACCAAGTGCCTGGCGGTGGTGGCAGCAGTTCTCAGGAGGCAGGGACATTACATCTACCCCTACCTCGTCAACTGGCTTCTGACAGCTCCTACAAGGGACCAGCTGTGTCACACACTGGAAAGTGCTTTCTGACTGATCCAAGCCCTGCAGATCACCTTAAATCTTCCCAAGTCATCCCCCTGCCCCAGTCAGAGATTACAATACATAGGGGCCATTTTGGGCACCATCCAAGGGAAGGCCTTCTTCCCCTCGGACAGGGCAGATTGCCTACAGATGCTGGCTTGGAAAACCGCCTCCTCAGGCCAGATATCAGCCAGAATGCTTTTGCAACTCCTAGGCCATTTGGCTGCTACCATCATGACAGTGCCTTTAACTTGTCTCCAAAATGAGAGTGCTTCAGAAGAACCTCAGGGTACAGTGGGATCAGTGTTTGGACGATCTCGAGCAGCAAGTTCGGATCGCCAATGCCATGCATCAGGCCTTGGAATGGTGGCTCACCCCTTCCCGACTAGAGACAGGGGCTCCAGTTCGAAGCCCCAGTCCTCAGCAAATCCTGACAACGGATGCCTCGGGACTGTGGTGGGGCGCACATTTCAAAGAAAATCAAACAGGAGGGACATGGACTCCTTTGCGACGCAGCCTCCGCATCAGTGTGTTGGAGATGAAAGTCATTCTGTACGCCTTGCAGGCGTTTCAGACGGACCTTCTCCCAAGCCCCTTATTGATCCAGACAGACAACATGTCAGTGGTCTTTCACATCAACAAGCAAGGAGGCACTCACTCCTATCCCCTTTGCAGAGAGGCCATGAGGGTCTGGTACTGGGCAGTGGAACATAATCAGGAACTCACAGCGGTGCACGTTCTAGGAGTACAGCCTAAGCTGCTCTTGCCCACGAGTGGGAACTACTACAGGAAGTAGTAGACAATCTATTCGAAAGATGGGGAATTCCAGAACTTGATTTTTTTGCGTCCCCGCTCAATGCCAAACTGCCCAGTTTCTGCTCGCTAGATCCAGGGCCTGGTGTTTTCTGGTGAGACGTGTTGTCCCTGTCTTGGACAGGGAGGTTTCTTTATGCCTTCCCTCCCTTCCTGCTACTTCAAAGAGTACTGCTCAAACTTCAAGTGGAACGAGCAGGCATGATTCTCATAGCACCGTTCTGGCCTCAGCAGATTTGGTTCCCATTGCTCCAACAATTGGCAATAGAACCTCCTGTTCTCTGCCCCTGTCCTCTCACTTGCTCTCCCAGGAGCAAGGGATTCTAGTATACTCGAATCTCAAATCTCTGCACCTGCATGCATGGCTCCTGCAGACTTAGTCAGGGACTGGTATGGGTGTTAGCAGGGGTAGCGGAGGTCCTAGTGGCTGCAAGAAAACCCTCAACCAGGGCCACCTATACCATGAAATGGAAGTACTTCTACCTATGGGCTTGCGCCCATCGTCTGGACCCGTTCTCCTGTCCAGTGAATTCGGTCCTCGAGTATCCTCTTTTCCTGTCCAGTGCAGGTCTTAGCTACTGGTTCATAATGGTATACCTTTCTGCACTGTCAGCTTATCATGTACCAGTGGTTGGCAGGAATCTGGCACAAATGGATCTGTCCCTCACCTTCCTGCGAGGTATGGCAAGGCAAATTGTATTTAAGAGACACCCATCCCGGAGGCTCTGGGCACCGAACGTATTAAAAACGCATACTGCAAATCATAATAAATACATAACAACATACTATTAAACATAAACATACAATCTGTCCCGGTGGCGCAGAGGGCTGAGGCGTGGCGCCTTACCTCACATCACGCTGGCGACCCGGGTTCGGGAACAGACTCAGGTCGCTGGGGGCTGGCAGGGGAAGGAGAGGATTGAGCGTCCGGAGGGCTACTCTCCTCTTCTGGGGTGGATTGGGTAGGAAGCCCCACTCTGTGAGTGTCCCCCGGTGGAGACCAGGGGGTGCTACAAGTAGCGGCGTACAAGAGGGAACCAGAAAAGCATGAAAAATGCACGCGTGCCATCCAGATGACAGCAGCCCGCCGCCCTGCGTCTCTCAGCTGAGAAACCTCCAGGCTGCATTTCCATGTCCCGGCGATGATGCAAGGGAGCGCTCTGTGCGCTCCGGTGTCTCCTCCCGATAGCCCCAGTGGGATATCAGTCAATCACTTTATTTAACCAGGCATAAACTGGGAGAGTCCCCCGGTGAAGGGATATGTCCGGTACAGCCGGGCATCGGAGCAGCTGGCTGGTGGATCGATCAGAGGAGGCAGTGGTAGGACTTGGCCTCCCGAAGGAGAGGACGACAGCAGGCGCGGAGGAGGTATAAAGAAATAAACAAAACATACAGTATTTCAGCAATTAAACAACATTTTATATAAATACTACTCTCAACAGCAGCAACTACTACTTAAAGAGCCAAAGGCTAACCTAAATATGGTTCTGAGAACAGGTAAGGATTATAAGACACAGTCTGGGAAGGCCTGATTATACAAGAAGGCCTTAAGGTGGGCTTTAAATACCTCCACAGAAGGGGCCTCCCTAACAGCTGGAGAAAGCGAATTCCACAGGATGGGGGCAGTGACACTAAATGCTCGGTCGCCAGCTGTTTTTAACCTCGTCTTGGGACTCGTGAGGAGGCCCCTAGAGGAGGAGCGGAGGGAGCGGACCGAGACATCTGGTGTAAGAAGGTCCTTCAGGTAACCAGGGCCCATGCCATGTAGGGCCTTAAAGCTAAGCAAACCCACCTTAAAGAGGACCCTCCACCTAACCGGCAGCCAGTGCAGTTGACGCAGCACCGGAGTGATATGACAATACTTAGACTGTCCTGTCAACAGCCTCGCTGCTGCATTCTGCACTAGCTGCAGTCGGCGTAGGGTACCCCCAGAGACCCCGAGATAGAGTGTATTACAGTAGTCAAGCCTGATGCACATTAGGCCACCTATTTGGGACCTTATTCCCCCATGGGATCTCTTATTTTTGTTAGAGAAGCTTACATTGCCTCCCTTTGAGCCAGCCGCAAGTTGCAAGCTACGCTTCCTGTCTTGGAAAGCGCTATTTTTATTTGCCGTCACATCAGCTCAAAGGATTTCTGAGCTTCAGGCTCTGATGTGTAAAGAGCCCTATTTAATTTTCCACAGGGATAGGGTATCCCTGTGCACTGATCCTATGTTTCTCCCGAAGGTGGTGTTTGGAGTTCACCCTTAATTAGGACATCCATATCCCAGTTTTATTACCTAGAGTACTCAAATAGAGAGGAGGTCTTGTTGCATACTCTGGATATTAACAGAATTCTTTTTTTTTTTTTTATTATTATTTTCACTTTTTCAGTGCAGCCTGCCACCGGTCCATCCACCCAGGTCACGGCCCCCTCCACTCGCACTCCCACATGAGCCGTGACTCTTCGGGTACCCTCTGGTTTGCCCCCTAAGGTGGGGTAGTGGCACTCCCCAAGTGCCGCCGCCGGGATAGGTCCAGGAGTCAGCCTGGAAGCTCATTAGTGTGGAGGGGCAGGCATCATCATGGTGGCAGGCTGCATGTTTTTTTTCCCCTGTAGGCAGGGGCGGGACGTCAATAACAGCCTGTGTCCGCGCTTCCCTGAGATTGCCTGGTGTCGGACCCGCTATGCATTGCCTAGCCTCCACTGGGTGTCGCTCTTGGCGCCGAATACTGCACCACCAGCCCCCGAAGAAGGAGAGCAGTCATGGGATGCTCGATCCTTCTTCCCATAGCCGGCCCTCCGGCGCCCTGGATCCGTTCCCAAACCTGGGTCGCTGGCATCGCAAGTGAAAATCCAACTGTTGTGCCGACGGGCCAGCCCAGAATTTTTTATTTTTACATTGACCGTGCCAGGTCTTTAAGAAAATCTGATCAGTTGTTTGTATCTTTCACCCCAAGAAGGCCAGGGGGTGCCAGTGACTAAGCAGACTTTGTCCAAATGGTTGGTCAGTTGCATAATTTTCTGCTACCAAAAGTATGACAAACCTTTACCAGGCTTGGTTAAAGGTCACTATGTTTGCATCCCTCAAAATGTATCTGCAGCGGATCTCTGTGCCACAGCCACCTGGAGTTCTGTCCACACCTCCATCAGGCATTAAAGTTTGGACATTGTTTTCAGAAGGAGAGCAGGCTTCGACTTAGCCGTTCTCCAGGGACTGCTCTCTTAAGAGCTACCATGGATTTCTATATCCACCTCCCATCTGACCAGTATCTTATCCTTGTACTGCTTGGGACTCAGTCCTAATGGTTATTGCCTGCTGCAAGAGCTCTATCTCGAGGTGAGATAGTACAGTTACATAAGAACTTGCCATAACAGTAGATTTTTGAGAAGAGCTCTTGCAGTAGGTATGCTTTCCTTCCCTCCTTTCCCCTCGTTAGGAAGGTATAATTTCTTCTCCCTTTAGGGGATGTTAGAACCTCCTTGGTTCCCCATCTTTCATACAGTTGGGTCTCTGGCGGGCAAACTGAGGGGGTGCCGGGGGACCACCCCTTTATACCATGGGTGACATCAGGGCCGATGTCAGGGGGCGGCCCCCACCATAGACTGCTAGCTAGAATTTTTCCATGGGGCTAGTGCCTGACGGCATAGTCCTAATGGTTATTGCCTGCTGCAAGAGCTCTTCTCAAAGATCTGCTGTTACAGTAGGTTCTTACGTAACTGTACTTTCCTCTACTGCCACCCAGTTCTGATGTTATCATTAAGTTTGTATTGTTCAGAGAGTTGCTGAATTTGGACTTTATTCAGTTCTGAGTACTGAAGCCGTGTTCACATTCTACGCTAGCCACAGGTATGACCATTGCAGTCAGATACAGCGTTTCACATGTGTTCACATTCTACGCTAGCCACAGGTATGACCATTGCAGTCGGATACAGCGTTTCACATGTGTTCACATTCTACACTAGCCACAGGTATGACCATTGCAGTTGGATACAGCGTTTCACATGTGTTCACATTCTACACTAGCCACAGGTATGACCATTGCAGTCGGATACAGCGTTTCACATGTGTTCACATTCTACACTAGCCACAGGTATGACCACTGCAGTCGGATACAGAGTTTCACGTGTGTTCACATTCTACACTAGCCACAGGTATGACCACTGCAGTCGGATACAGCGTTTCACGTGTGTTCACATTCTACACTAGCCACAGGTATGACCATTGCAGTCGGATACAGCGTTTCACGTGTGTTCACATTCTACACTAGCCACAGGTATGACCATTGCAGTCGGATACAACGTTTCACACGTGTTCACATTCTACACTAGCCACAGGTATGACCGTTGCAGTCGGATACAGCGTTTCACACGTGTTCACATTCTACACTAGCCACAGGTATGACCGTTGCAGTCGGATACAGCGTTTCGCACTCTGGAAACACACTTGCATGCTCTTCCAGTACATCTTCAGCAAACTGCTGAAATGACAGAGCCTGGTAGTAATCATTCGAGACCATGATCAGTTTTGCAGACTCTGTAGCTAGGACAGAAAAATGGAAGTGCTTCAGTATTTTATCTAGAGAGTTTTCACCAGATGTACTGAAATCATCTGGATGCTGCTGTTTTGATACTGCAGCTCTCTTGGGTTCTAAAATGGAGAAACAGTTTAATATGTCTTAAGGTGTCTTTGGTGGGGGGGGGGGGAGATGTCTGTCCAGTTCATCAATTAAAGCACTGATGTACAGTATGTGCTTTTTAAGTTGTCAAAAGCTGGTCTCTGAATGTGAATGTAAAAGAGTTTATCACCTTTGTATTCCTTGTCTTCAAGATCAATATCAAAAAATTCTCTGATGGATGTTTTTTTTTTTTTGCTCCCACTCTCCCTGATGGCCCCCCTTCTGCTCCCCCCAGTCCCAGCCGTGTCACCCTCCAGGGATTTTGTGGGTCCCTCCTTGTTCCCCTAGAGCTTTCCCCCCTGGTGGGGGTGACAGAGGCCCCCCCTTACCATCCGCTGTGGACCAGATCTGGTTAGGGAGGGTCCTGCTGGAGTAGCCAGGTGCGGGGCCTACGAACCAGGTGGGCTGTCATCCTGCCATCAGGGAGTGTTTTCTCCTTTTTGTTCCTGGGGATGTCAGCGTCAAGGACGTGCCAAGCATGTCCCCACAGGAGCGTGCAGCGTGTGGTGCCTGCCGACATCCCCCCTTCCACTAGCCGCTTGAACTGCACTGCCACCTGTGGTCACCCTGGTGGCAGTAGAGCAGCAGAGCTGGCTGTTCTAGCTCCCCGTAGAAGGAGAGCATCCATCGAGACACTCAATCTTTTCTCTCCCCGGCCCACCCCCTGCAACCTGGGTTCATTTCCGTGGGTGAGGTAAGGCACTGAGCGCCTCAGCCCTCTGTGCCACCCGGCCGGTGGGACCTGAGTTTTCAATTAAAGACCTTACTCATGATTATTGATAGCACAGTGAAGAATCAAAATTTTCCCTTTGGAAATGTTTTGAAAGAGACACAATATGTGTGTGACAAGATGTTCAGCATTATGTGAGAAAGAGCCACAATGTTAAACTGACATACAGACAGCAACAGTCCTTTTGTTTTGTCACTGTCTGATGAATTGGAAGAAGACATGTTCTAACACATCTCTTAACGATTTAACAGTCCTGCATGCAACAGACACTGCACCATAAATGGACAGCCACCTAACTGTATGAGGCTGACAGTATTTCAGAACTGGTTTGTCCAGCTGTTTCTGTAGTTCATGCAGCGTGCAGCTTCTGATAGCAGAACTACTGAAGAAATTGAAAATGGACCGCAAGTCTCGTTGATATTTTTTCACCTTTTTCCACGGACTGAGCTGCATCACTGGCACACAAAGTCAACCGATGGGCTATACAGTGTACTCCAAAAAACGTCAGGGTTATAATCAGTTCTTAGTTTTTGCACTACACCTTGACGACAGCCAGTCATAACTGATGTTCCATTAGCACAGACAGCAGCAACTTTTGTACCAGTAAAGCCCTTGTCATTCAGAAGTTGATAAAGTGCCCCATGAATAGTCTGTCTTTCCATCACTAACTTCTACATTGCAATAAAAGCGAGTATATGGGGTATTGTCTAAGCATCGTATGTAATAGTCTCTTGCTATTGTTGATGTCTGTGGACTCATCCAGTATCAAGCTTACCAATAGGCTGTTCCTCACAGCAGCATCCAGCTTTTGCACCATGGTCTGTGCAGTGGTCTCATGCATTTCGGACAGTCATAGAAACATAAAAATTGTCGGCAGATAAGGACCGCTAGGCCCATCCAGTCTGCCCCCAAGTCCTGTACTTGATTACAGCTTTTGACTCTCCCTCCACTTAACCTCTATGATTCTCCTATGCCTGTCCCATCCATGTCTAAATCCAACCACAGTGCTTGCTCCTACCACCTCCTGTGGCAGACCATTCCATACATCCACCACCCTCTCCATGAAGAAAAACTTCCTCACATTCCCTCTTAACCTGCCAATTTCATGTCATGCCCCCTAGTTTTTGTACTCCTCCAGTATTGGAACCTCCCCCACACCCTGTTCATGCCCCTGAGGTACTTGAATGTTTCTATCATGTCCCTTCTCTCCCTCCTCTCCTCCAGCGAGTACATATTGAGGTCACTTAATCTCTCCTCGTAAGTCTTGTGGTGCAAGCCCTGTACCATCTTAGTCGCCCTTCTCTGGACCCCCTCCAGCCTGTTAATCTCCTTTCGAACGTGCTGCCTCCAGAACTGCACACAGTACTTCATGTGAGGTCTGAAAAGGGTTTTATATAATGGCATCACTACCTCACACCTTCTGCTGCTGATACCCCTTGCTGTACACCCCAGCATGCTGCTGGTCCTCCCTGCTGCCTTTGTGCTCTGCTTTGACATTTTCAGGTCGTCTGAAATAGTAACCCCCAGGTCTTTTTCCTCTTTGGTGACTGTCAGCAACTCCCTTCCAATCCTGTAGCTCTTCCCAGGATTACTGTGTCACAGGTGCACCATTTTACACTTTTTTGAATTAAACCTCAGTTGCCACTCTGCAGACCATTTTTCAAGCTTCCCCAGGTCCCTCCTCATTTTCCCCACCCCTTCAGGAGTATCCACCCTGTTACAGATCTTTGTGTCATCCGCAAACAGGCAGACCTTTCATTTTAGCCCTTCTGCAGTGTCACTGATGAAGACATTGAACAGAACTTGTCCAAGGACTGATCCCTGAGGTACTCCACTGGTCACCCTTCTCTCCCCAGACTGTACTCCATTTGCCATCACCCTCTGTCTCCTGTCCGTTAGCCAGTTCCTAACCCAGTTTACTACCTTGTCTCCCATGCTTAGACTACCCATCTTGTTAACCAGTCTTCTATGTGGGACGGTGTCAAAGGCTTTGCTGAAATGTAGGTAGGCTACGTCCACCATGCCCCCCTGATTTACTTCTTCGTCACCCAGTCAAAGAAGTCTGAGATTTGTCTGACACGACCCACCCGCTGTGAACCCATGTTGCCTAGGGTCCTTGGCACCGATGGCTTCTAGATGTCCCACTATCCTTTCCTTAAGCAGTGCCTCCATGATCTTCCCCGCTACTGAGGTGAGGCTGACCAGCCTGTAGTTGCCCGCCTCCTCCCTACTGCCTGATTTGTGTAGAGGGATGACATGTGCCCTCCTCCAATCCTCTGGCAACACTCCTGTGTTAAGTGACTTGATAAATTATGTTGCCAGAGATTCTGCTAGCTCTTTTCGCAGCTCCCGTAGTATCCTTGGGTGTATGCCATGTGGTCCTGTTGCTTTGTCCACCTTCAATTTAGTGAGCTCCTGTAGGACTCTTTCCTCCGTGAATGGACTGTTGTCCACCTCTTTCCCCCTTTGGCATCTGATGCTCGACTGTGGTCCGTGTCCCTCCCTCTCTTCTGTGAATACTGAACAGAAGTATTTTTTATTTTTTTTGTATATTCTATGTGTGCACTTCCTACCTGGGGGCATCTCTCAGGGTCCCATACTCAGCTCGTGGCTCAACCGCCCGTCTGAACCTCCTCCGCCGACTGCATCAGGTAAGCTAAGGCTCCAGGCTCTCTCTGCCCCAAGGAGAGACTCCAGAACCCTCAGGAGTGGCGGAGATGGCCGACTCAGGGTATGTGGCGAACTACCCATGGTCGCCCGTTTCTGCACCCAAGGTGGAGGGGATTTTTACTTTAGATTTGTCGTGAGAACTGGACATTGAAATGACATTCTGCTCAGTACATGCGCTCCGTCGCATTCGAAAGATGTCCGCTGCAGTTCAGCCCCTCTTACAGCCAGCTGGGCATTGTGCATCCCCCAGTCTCCACTAGGGGATGCTGCTGCACCGGCATGGGTGGATCCTCCTTCCCCGAGGAAGGAGAGCAGTCCCTGGGACGCTCGATCCTTCCTCAGTCCCACCAACCCCCGACGACTCGGGCTTGTTCCCAAACCCGGGTCGCCAGCATGTCGTGAGGTGTAGCGTCCAGCGCCTCAACCCTCTGCGCTACTGGGCCTGCACTGAACAGAAGTATTTATTCAGTATTTCTGCCTTATCCATGTCTCTCTCCTTATACTCCCCTTCAAGTCTTACAACCCCCCCCCCCAATTTTCCTCCTTTCACTGATGTACCTGTACTAGAATGTCTTGTCTCCTTTCTTTACTGTCTGCGCTAAACTTTCCTCAGTCTGTGCCTTTGCTCTCCTCACCGCCCTCTCTGCTTCCTTTAGACATTCTCGGTACACCTCTCTGTCCCCCTCCAGCCTCCAGCAGATGTGCAAATTGATCATCACCTTTTGCCATAATTGCCTCTGCACTCATTTTGCGGTTTAGTATTCTATCCTATTTTACCGATACAATTTGTGTTATCTATTTTTAGTCTCCTAATACCTTTTGTAACTGTTGTAGTTTATTGAGTTGTATTGAAATGTTTTATCTATTTTGTTCACGCTGTGTATGTTTGTATTCTGTTTCCAGTTCGCACTGCTTGTGACTTTTGCTGCTGTACTTGCTGTGTATCCCTTCCCCTCTCCCCCAGGAAGCATCTGGAAATGAGCATGTCTGCTCAGTATGTCTTTCCTGATAAAACTTGTAAAATAAATGTATTCATGTTGGTGCCGTAAGCCCCATCGGTTTTGAAGTCTTTCAGGAATGGACATTCCATTTCCTTCAGAAACTGAACACATTTGACAAACATTGTGTGCAGTTCATTTTCAGCAACAAAATATGCAGTTCTCTAAAGCCCTTTAAGTTGCCCATCACTCTGTGCAGTAGTCTTATCTATTGCCTGTGCCACTGCCAACCGATGTGATTTAATTATAGTCCATTTTTTTTTTATGTTTAAGTATAAGCTCTGCTACCAGAATGTCTTATTAGGGCTGATGCCTTGTAACAAGTGCTTTTAAAAAGAAAAGATGCATAAAACTTACAAACAGAACAGCTCATCTGACCACGGTCTTTGTCGAACAACCAGCTGTAAATGATTAGACACTTTTGCTGGAATTCATCTTGGTTTTTTTTTTAGAGGAACTGCTCTTGTTCTTCCTCAGATGCCTCTTGCATGTTTGGTTGCTTTCTTTTCATCCAGGTCAATGAGGATGCATGTTCCACGTCACTGCTCCCAGGTAAACTGCAGACATTCCCAACCAGGAGTTTCTCAAAAAAAAAACAAAACATGTTTTTCTTACAAAATATCTGTCTTGGGACTCATCCAGGTAAAAGACCTTCCCACCCAGTTGCTTCACTAGAAACGTTTTTTTTTTGTTTATTTTTTTTAAATAAAAATATAACTCTTTTCTTGGTACTCACACAAGTAAGACTTTCCCACCCAGCGGTTTCACTAGAAAAGTTTTCTTTTTGTCTTTTCTTTTTTTTTTTTTTAAATAAAAAATAACCCTTGTTTTGGGACTCAACCAGGTAAGACTTTCCCACCCAGTTGCTTCACTCAAAAAAGTTTATTTATTTTTATAAAAAAAAAAAAAATAAATAACCCTTAGTTGTCTTGGGACTCGCCCGGGTAAAAGACCTTCCCACACAGTTGCTTCACTAAGAATTTTTTTTTTTTGTCTTTTTCGTTGTTTTTTGTTTATACAACAAATAAACTTTGTCTTGGGACTCATCCAGCTAGACCTTCCCACATAGGCAGCAAGCAGGCCTTCTTGGTACATACAAACTCGGGGACCAGCTTTTCTTTCTTGATACACAGTCAGGACACACAAGACAGGTCACAGACCTTCAAACACGTTTCATTTCCCCACACAGTTCTTGGAATTGTTTATGTTTTTCTGTTTTTTTAATTCTTTTTTTTTTTTTAATAAATTCAGCTTGTCTTAGAATATACCCAGGTCACGGACCTTCTCACTCGGTCCCACCCCTTTCCTTTCACTTGTTTCCCCACAGCTCTGCCCCAACTTTTTTGTTTGTTTGTTTTATATTCTGTTTATGCTCCTTGCTGTGGCAACTGGCCCCCTTCCACTGGTCCCCCCAGTTCCGTCACCTCAGCGTCCACCAGGACTTACCTCGATGGCACAGTGGTGCCTAGCTGGCTGAATGTGGAGCCTGTGGAGGACCAGTGTCATTCCATTAGTTGCCACATTTTTCCTGTTTTTTCTTCTCTCCCCGTTGCTGGGGCACAACAGTTCAGCAGCGTAAGTGGAGGCGTACACATGCATGCTGTGGAGTCCTGCAGCACCCTCTCTTCCTTGGCGTCTCTGACTCATTCTGCCCTCAGGCCTCCATCTGGGAGCAGTCACTCAGCAGGACTGCCAAGCTGCCCTCCCTGGCGGAGGAGAGCTGTCCTCTGGATGCTCAGTCCTCTCTCTCCCTGGCGACCCCCTTATCCGTTATATTCTGTTGTTTGTTCCATCTGCCAAAAAGTATGTATTGTACACACCAGTCACCATGTTTCAGTTATCAGTATGCAATCTGTAAGTCGCTTCCCCGTGTTACATTAGTTGTCTACCACCTGCGGTCATCCTATGTGGTGTCCTTGTATGTATATCTTGCCTGTATCATGTTATGCGTGCTTTATGTATATACTGTTTACTATCTGTCTATGTATGTACATTGTGAAAGTCTATATGTCACAGGACCTCCTTGTGAATGAGCTTGCTCAATGGAGTTTTCCTGCAATAAACTTGAACTTGACCCGCTCGCACTGTGAACATTGGTCGCGGGCATGATGGGAGGTAAGGATCGATGCCTCAGCCCTCCACGCCACTGGGCCAGCTTGCCCAACCTTTTTTTAATGTTTTTCTGCTTTTTTATTCTTTTTTTTTTTTCCATCCATTGTTTACCTTACAGCGGGCGGCGGCCTGGTCGGCTGACCATACTAGACTGCCACAGTCGTTTGAGGCGCTCTCCCACTTTTGCCTCGGCAGACCACTGCAGCTGACCTTGGGGCTTCATTCATTCCACGGCCCCTAGATTTTCACCATTTTCTCCCCTGTTACCCAAGGCCTCAGAACACAGTTGCCCATACGCGTGGAGGCACGCGTGCGCGGCTCCGGTAATGGCCCCTTCTGCCCTCCGACTATTGCCAGGTTCCCGCTCTGACATGGCACTGCCACCTAGCCTCCACTGGGTGGCAGCTAAGACTGGGAAACCCCACATCCCTTCCTGAGGAGGAAAGCTGCCGCCAGCTGCACAATCTGCTCCTTGCCCCCCGGCCTACCCCTGGCAACTTGAGCTTGTGATGTGAGATGTGGCATCCAGTGCCTCAACCCTCAGCACCACCGGGCCAGCTTTTATTATTTTTTAATAAATCCAGCTTGTCTTAGGATATATCCAGGTCACGGTCCTTCCCACCCAGTCCCACCCTTTAACTTGTTTCCCACAGCTCTGCTCAACATTTTTATGGTTTTTTTTTTTTCTTGTTCTTTTTTTTATAAATCCAGCTTGTCTTGGGAGACACCCAGGTCACGGACCTTCCCATCCTCTCCCACCGCTTTAACTTGTTTCTCCACAGCTCTGCCCAATTTTTTTTAATGTTTTTCTGTTTTTTTTTTTTTTTTTCAAATCCAGTTTGTCTTGGGATAAACCCAGGTCACAGACCTTCCCACCATTTAGTTTCACCCCCCAAAAATGTTTTTTGGCAGTAGGCAACTTACTAAAAACGTTGTCAACTTCTGAATGAACAGGGCAAAGTTATACTTTAGGCCCCTTTCTATATCACTCACCTGACCTTTTTTAGCTCAGTATATTGTGTCTTCATTCGGCTGCTTCTGTGACTGCCATATCACATTATTGTGGGTGCTGCATCAATTTTTTTTTCTGTTTTGGCACTTTTGAATGACTGCTGACTGACTGAAGTGTTTTCTGCTGGCCACCTACCCTCCATTTCCCACTGCTGATACTGCGTGAGTTAGTTGTTGTAAACTGTTTTTTTTTTTTTCTCTGCTAACCAGTTTCAGGATCGCTGTTGACCTTCTTACTGCCGCCCGGCTGTCCAAAACTAAATTCGCCACCTGACTATGTTGTTCTCAAGTCGTCACTGTCTCTGCATTCCTTCTTCTTGTCGACTCCTCCTTGGCTCTTCCCTCGTCCTGGTCTCCTCACCAAAAGGTGTCTCCCGCTCAATGCTGTGACATTTCTCTAGATCATACTTCGAGAGGGCTCTTGCAGTAGGTAATTACATATAGGACTGATGCCGGCCGGCAGGACCTACGGAAAAAATTTCTAACTAGCAGTCCATGGCGGGAGGACCTTCCGTCGAGTGACGGCGTCATCTGACGTGTCGGTATAAAGCGGTCCGAGGCCTGCCTTCAGTTCTTTCCGCCGTTAGCTAATTGCAGCGTCGCGGTAAAGTTAAGCTAGATCAGCCTACCTTCGTCATTTTTTTTACCGAAAAATAGTTATTCTTTTCAAGGCGTCAGGTATCAAGGTCGGTGTATGTCGTCCCCTACACCCTCCGAGCACAAAAACAAGTGCGACTCGTGCGGCGCCCAACTGCCACACAAGGACGGCCATTCTCTGTGCCTTTTCTGCCTAGGCCCCGATCACCCGGTCGATAAGTGCCAGCATTGCCTCAACTTCAATGTGGCTACCCGTAAACGGCGCCAACAGTCCCTGGAAGCCCATCTCCTCAAGAAAAAGATGTCTTCTATGGAAAAAGAGTTGAAAAAGTTGAGGCAGGCATCCACTTCCCCGGAAGGACATCGGAAAAAGAAGGAGAGGCACCAGGAGAAGTCCTCCTTTACCACATCTCCCGCCAGAGTCACGGCCCAGGTAACGTCCCCCCGGGGGGACCGTTCGACGGCAGCCTCCAAGGGTTTGGAGGAGGCGTCAGCCCGCCCGTCTGACTCGCGCTTGGGCCTTGCGGGCGCCTCCGGGCGAATGGAGGCCTCCGCCCCCAGTTCGGCCGCAGGCTTGCGGCCTACTGGCGTGGGCGACTCTTCTAAGTTGGACGTCGACTCCTCTGACATCCGCATGGAGAGGGTCGATAAGACGCCTGACCCTTTGGGGTGGCGCACGACCACTTCCCGCTCGGACCAGGCCGTCCCTTCCCCTCGGCCCGTCTCCGGGGAGGGCTCCTGTAAGTCGGATGCCGGCTCCTCTGGCACCCGCCGGGAACTCGCCGCTAAGCCGCACATCGGCTCCCCTGACATGCGGTAGAACCGACGACGGAACCCCCACGTCCATCATACCCGGTTCCCCGCAGCCTTTGCTGCCGTCTGGGGAGCCCGAGTCACCCCAGCCTGACCCCGGGAATTTTTCTCCTCCATCCCCGGGTGATGTGGGGGATCTTCCTCCTCCGTCAGACCCTCCTCCGATGGAACCAGATCTGATGTCGGCCCCCTGGACGCTGGCCCTGACGCCGGTACCCTTGATGCTGGTACCTCCGACACCGGCAGGGGATATCCCCCCTTCCGTCGGGCCCCTTAATGTGGATCCACTCGTGGGGCCGCTGACCGGGCCGTCTGCTCCGGCAGCTCCCTCGGCTCCTGGGTGCCCACCATCTTATCCGCCGTCGTACCCAGGACCGCGGTATCCAGCGCCTCGCGGTACCTGGCGCGGTCCTCGAGCGCCACATTACCCGATGCCGGGTTTCCACAGCCGGGTTTCGGATACTTGCCTTACGGGTACAACCCGTACACCTTTCCCCCTCCTCCTCCACCTCCACCACCTCCACGGCTGCCGGTGGATCTGCAGGAGACTCTGGCCTCTTGGTGGCCTGAGGCAAAGGCTCAACTCACCAAGGAGGTAGAGAGCCGCCTTGCGACGACGGTGCCGCCCCCCCGGCTCCCGTACATCTGAGGCGGCACACTCCCTCACCACCTCCAGACTCCAGGGCTCTTCCCGCTGGATCCTGGGAGGGGCAGGACATGCGTTCAAGGGTACCACCCAAGGAACCCGTTCTTCCCCCTAGTCGTGTAAGGGAGTCTTATTCTTCTTCTGCTTCTTCTTCCCTCTCGGATTCCTCGGATTCTTCTGAAGGATGCTCCGAGAGAGACGACGAGCCCTGCTCTCCGTCTAAGCCCCGGCCGAGGACCCCTCCGAAGTCTCCTCCGGAGGATCCTTCCTTCACGGAGTTGCTTAGAAAAATCCAGGAAGTTCACCAGTGGCGCTCTTTGTAACCAGATCCTCAGCGACTTAAACTCGCCAAACATCTGGACCTGCCCGTGACAGCTCCAACTTTAGTGCCACCCTGGATCGAGCCTCACGCCCACCTTGTTACCACGATTTGGAAACAACCGTCGGTGTTAGCCCCACTTCCCAGGAAGTCTAACAGGCTATACCAGGCTCCCGAGGGTGTAGACTATCTTGACTCTCACCCTCATGCCGACTCAGTTGTGATTACCGCCGCTCACGGCCGGTCGGCACATCCAAAGCATCTGAGCTTGTCTCCTCCGGATATGGCATCTCGCCTCCTGGACCAGTATGGAAGAAAGATTTACGCCTCTTCCACACTGGGAATTCGGGCCCTGAATTACGTCGCCCATATGGGGGATTACCAGAAGGCCATCCTTACCCAGGCAGAATCCAAGCTGGACTCCTTACCTGACTCCCAAGTCAAACAGGAGCTAGCAGACCTTGTCCGTTCTGCTCGTTCGGCCAGTCGCCACATTTTGAGGGCAACATACGATGCAGTGGACATCGCAGGGTGGAGCTCCACTTTCGCCGTGAGTCTACGGCGTCATGCCTGGCTCCGCGTGTCAGGTTTGGTCCCAGAGGTGCAATCCGCTATTCAGGAGGCACCTTTCAGGGAGTCGGCGCTTTTTGGCGGTGACGTCAAGGACATCATCACTGACTTGCAAGAGAAGGGGACGGCTCTGAAATCCGTGGATTCCATGTACCGTCTCCATCACCAGCAGCACCATCCTTTTCGCAGACGGAGTCGGCCATAAGCGAAACCCCAAGAAAGGCGGGCCACTAAACATCGGGCCCCCGCAGCTGCCAGGCCCCCTCCACCCAAAAAAAGCAGCGGGTGCCTCAGCTGCAGTGCTTCCCCACACCACCTGACTCCTTTCCTCTCCCACCGCCTCCGGGCCCACTGGTGGAACCGGTAGGAGGGAGGTTTTCCCTCCACCTTCCGGGTTGGGAGAGGATTACCACGGATTCTTGGGTGCTCCAGCTTATAGCGGAAGGGCACTCCATAGAGTTTCTTCAGAAACCACCCCACCACCCACCTCTGAAGTCATCCTATTCAAAGGATCATCTTCCTTTGGTCCAGGAAGAAATCTTGGCCCTTCTCGCGAAGCAGGCAATAGAACCCATCCCCTTTCATCTTCGAGGGACGGGTTACTATTTACATTTCTTCCTGGTTCCAAAGAAGACGGGAGATCTCAGACCCATTCTAGATCTCAGTTCCTTGAACCTTTATGTGGAATACAAAAGGTTCAAGATGCTCTCTCTGCAGAGCCTTCTGCCCCTTCTTCGGCCGGGTCAATGGCTTTGTGCGCTGGATATGCAAGATGCCTATCTGCACATTCCCATTCCTCTTTCTCACTGCAAGTATCTTCGTTTTACGTTTCGGGGGACCACTACCAATTCAAGGCGCTCCCCTTTGGTCTTTCCTCGGCGCCCCGAGTATTTACCAAATGCCTGGCTGTGGTAGCGGCCCACCTGCGTACAATGGGAGTACAGGTGTTCCCTTACCTGGACGACTGGCTCCTGGCGGCCTCATCCAGGGAGGAACTCCTGCATTTCTCTCCCTCACCCAGCAGGTCTTCACTTGCCTGGGTATTACCATCAACCATTCCAAGTCTCATCTGGACCCTTCCCAGAGACTACAGTTCATCGGGGCTATCCTCAATACGATGGTGAGCAAGGCCTTCCTGCCTCCAGACAGGGCGGCCTCTCTTCAATCCCAGATTTCTCTGCTGTCAGAATGCAGGAGGGTTCCGGGGAGGTCAGTCCGAAAGTCTTCTGGGGCTCATGGCGGCCGCTATTCCGACGGTCCCCCGAGCTCGACTCCACATGAGGATCTCTCAGTGGCCTCTTCGCTCTCAATGGGATCAACTTGTAGACGGTCTAGATCAACTAGTTCTGATCTCCTCGCCGATGGCACGAGACTTGCAATGGTGGATGGTTCGAGAGAACCTATTTCGGGGTGTCCCCTTCTTTCATCCTCCCCCCTCCCAGACTCTGACCAGTGACGCATCAGGCGAAGGTTGGGGAACCCATCTGGGCCCTCATCGGACCCAGGGCTTATGGTCCAGACTGGAACTAGCTCTCCACATCAATGTGCTCGAGCTTCGAGCTGTGCTATACGCTCTCCAAGCCCTTCACCAATACATTCTTCCCGGCCATCTAGCCGTCCAGACGGACAACATGTGCGTGGTGTGGTACATCAACAAGCAGGGAGGAACTCGCTCCTACCCTCTATGCAGTGAAGCAATGAGGGTTTGGGGTTGGGCAACTCAACACAACCTTCACCTCACGGCGATTCACATTCCAGGAGTCGACAACACCCTGGCAGACAAGCTAAGCCACTTCTCTGCCCTGGCACATGAGTGGGAATTGGACCAAAGGGTGCTAGACGATATCTTTCAGCTTTGGGGGACTCCGCAGGTAGACCTGTTCGCCTTTCCCCAAAACGCAAAACTTTCCACCTTTTGCTCGCTCGTTCCAGAGCGAGGCACTTTCTGGAGTCACGCTCTGTCTCTAGACTGGAAGGACAGATTCATCTATGCTTTTCCCCCAATTCCTCTTATCCCACGAGTATTGCAGAAACTAACCACAGAAGGAGTGAGAATGATTCTGATCGCTCCTTTCTGGCCCAGGCAAATCTGGTTCTCTCTTCTGCAACAATACTCAGAGGTTCCTCCTCTTCCTCTTCCTCTATCTCGAGGTTTGCTGACCCAGGATCAGGGGACCCTGGTCCATCCAAGCCTCAAATCCCTCCAACTTCATGCATGGCTCCTGCAGACCTAGCCCAATCCCGTTTTGGCGTCTCTCCAAAAGTGGCAGAGATTTTGGTGGAGGCTAGAAAACCCTCCACCAGGTCCACTTATGCCATGAAGTGGAAGAGATTCTCTATTTGGGCGGCCTCTAAGAATGTGGAGCCTTTCTTCTGTTCAGTGGCTTTTCTGCTAGAGTACTTACGTCATCTCCTCGACCTGGGTCTCGACATTCCTCCCTGAAGGTTCACATGACGGCTGTTTCAGCCTACCATGTCCCCTTTACAGATAAAGCTTTTGCTCAACTGGAGGTCTCTAACACCTTTCTTAGAGGGGTCCTTCATCTAAGACTCCCCCATCCATACCCCTGCTCCCCCTTGGGACTTGAATTTTGTTCTCAAGAAGCTTACGCTCCCTCCGAACCTGCAGCTTCTGCAGATCTGAAGTTTCTTTCGTGGAAGACGCTCTTCTTGGTGGCCATTACTCCGGCTCGAAGAATTTCCGAGCTTCAGGCCCTTATGTGTAAAATCCCATATTTGATTTTTCACAAAGAACGAGTTGCTCTTTGCACGAATCCTAAGTTTCTGCCTAAAGTGGTAGCAGAGTCTACCTTAAATCAGTCCATAGAGCTACCTGCCTTTTTCATGCAGTACTCTAATCAAGGGGAGTATTTACTCCATACCATGGATGTTTACCGGATTCTGAGATACTACACCGACAGGACGAAGGATCTCAGAAAGACTGATCAGTTGTTCGTCTCTTTTGCTCACAAAAGGGAAGGCAATGCTGTTTCCAAGCAATGCCTGTCGAAGTGGTTGGCTCATTGAATCACTTTCTGTTATGACAAGTACAACAAGACCCTTCCGGGTCAGGTCAGAGGTCACTCCACATAAGGAGTAGCGGCCTCTGCGGCTTGTTTCAAGAATGTGTCTGCGGCAGACGTCTGCGCTGCCGCCACCTGGACTTCCGTCCATACCTTTACGAAACACTACAGTTTGGACATTGCCTCTTGCCGTAGAGCAGGCTTCAGGCTAGCTGTTTTGCAAGGCCTCCTGTCTTGAGGCTTACAAGACTACTGCTACTTTCTGGAGTAGTTTCCTCCTCCCGGTGCCTCTTATTTGCTCCAGACTGCTTGGGATTCTGTCCTATATGTAATTACCTACTGCAAGAGCCCTCTTGAAGTAAAATAGTACAGTTACGTAAGAACTTACCGTAACAGTAGATCTTCGAGAGAGACTCTTGCAGTAGGTAATACCTTCCTGCCCTCCTTCCCCTAGGCTTTTTCAACTCCTTTTCCAGGAATGGAAACATTTACTTCTCTCTCGTCCGGGTCTTCCGGGCCTGTGGCGAGAAAGAACTGGAAGGCGGGCGTCCGGAACCGCCACTTTATACCAACATCGTATGATGCCGGTCACCTGACGTGGGGGCAGTCCCTCACCAGGGACTGCTAGCTAGAAATTTTTTTCGTGGTCCTGCATGGCCAGCGTCAGGTCCTATATGTAATTACCTACTGCAAGAGCTTCTCTCAAGATCTACTCTGTTACGTGTAAGTTCTGATGAATCGTACTTTCTCCCATGTGAACCACTCTCACAAAGCAGTGGAAGGATGAGAGCATGCACACTAGACCACCAGGAACTATGGCAGCTGCAAAGGGTCAAGAGACCCAGAAGAAAAGTGGCGGTGGCAAAGTGCCATAGATGGCGCTGTATGGCACTTTGCCATCGTTCTATAAGGGAACACGTGAACAGGATTGTCCTGCATGGGGGGGGGGGGTCAGAATTTAGAGGGGGAGCTAAAAGCAGCGTGATTAGCACACTTCCCCTTCCCCCCAAATTTTGAGCCTTGCTGTGGCAACTGCTACCATGAAGTATGTCACCCGGAAAGTATGGCTGTGCCAGCGTGTTGTCTGCTATCCTGACTGTGGCAGCACATTGCCTGCTGTCCTGACTGTGGCAGCACATTGCCTGCTGTCCTGACTGTGGCAGCACATTGCCTGCTGTCCTGACTGTGGCAGCACATTGCCTGCTCTCCTGACTGTGGCAGCACATTGCCTACTCTCCTGACTGTGGCAGCACATTGTCTGCTGTCCAGACTGTGGCGGCACATTGCTTGTTCTCTTGACTGCAGCAGCACATTGCCTGCTGTCTTGACTGCAGCATCACATTGCTTGTTCTCTTGACTGTGGGAGCACATTACCTGCTTTCTTGACTGCAGCATGAGATTACCTGCAGTTGTGACTGCGGCAGCACAGTGCCTACTTCCTTGACTGCGGCAGCACATTGCTTGCTCTCTCTCTTTTTTTTTTTCTTCTTCAAACTCTGTTTTTGTCTCCTACTCCCCCAAACTCTCTCAGGCTGCCTTAGCTTAGTGGACTGCTCTACTGCCCACCGTGGTCCTTTCTTCCTCATATATATATATATATATGTATATATATATATATATATATATATATATATATAAACTGCCTCTCGTTGAACCCACACCAGACAAGCCCCTCGACTTTGAGTCCCTCAGGGCAGGGCTGCCAGCCACTCTCGGCGCTCTGCCTATAATCCGGATCACCTGGCTGGGACGACAAGAGGTTGAAGGAGCAGAGAGAGGACCCGGTGTTGGGCGTGTGGCAGCCAACCCTGTAGGGAGCCATCACCTATTGGAGGAGAGGGACTTTTCTTGTTACACCCTCCCCTCAGAGCCCGAGCGTGCAATGATGCCAGGAAAGTCTGTCGTAGCTCTGCGTCCCACTACTTTGGCCCTGAGTGTTGCAGTGCCTGTGGTCTCCACTGGGGGCTGCTGCAATGCCGGACTATCCTGGATCCCTTCCTGAGAGAGAAGAGCAGTCCTCCGGATGCTCGATCCTCTCTCTCTCTCTCCCACCCCCCCACCCCCCACCGCAGCCTGGGCTCGCTCTCGAACCTGGGTCACCGCATGGCGCGAGGTGTGGTGTCCAGTGCTTAAACCCTTAGCGCCACTGGGCCGGGTATTGCTTGCTGTCTTGACTGCAGCAGCACGTTACCTGCTGTCTTGACTGTGGCAGCACTGAGGGTGGAAGTGCCCTCCTTTCAGTTCGTCGAATTGCTCTGCTATATTTCTTAAGTGGCTGCCGTTTTAATTTATGTGCATCGGACCATATTTGATTTTCATTATGGACAGGATTTAACTTTGGAAGGTTCAAAAGGTTTGTGGGGGACCTATCCTCTTTTTGTTTTGACTGGCAGCATGTTGCCTGCTCTCATGACTATGCCAGCACATTGTCTGCTCTCCTGACTGCAGCGGCACACTGCCTACTCTCTTGACTGCAGCAGCACATTGCCTGCTCTATTGACTTCAGCAGCGCATTGCCTGGTCTACAGATTGTGGCGGCACATTACCTGCTCTCCTGATTGTGGCAGCCCATTGCATGCTCTCTTGACTGTGGCAGCACATTTCCTCCTCTCCTGACTGCGGCAGCAGAGTGCCTGCTCTCTTAACTGCGGCTGCACGTTGCATGCAGCCTTGAACGTGGCAGCATGTTGCCTGCTCTCATGACTATGCCAGCACATTGTCTGCTCTCCTGACTGCAGCAGCACATTGCCTGCTCTCTTGCCTGCTCTTTTGACTGCAGCAGTGCGTTGCCTGGTTTCTTGACTGTGGCAGCATGTTACCTGCTGTCATGACTGTGCCAGTATGTTGTCTGCTCTCCTGACTGCAGCAGCACATTTCCTGCTCTCTTGACTGTAACAGCACACTGCCTGCTCACTTGACTGTGGCAGCACATTGCCTGCTCTCCTGACTGTGGCAGCACATTGCCTGCTCTCTTGACTGTGGCAGTGCATTGCCTGCTCTCCTGACTGTGGCAACGCATTGCCTGCTGTCTTGACTGTGGGAGCACATTGCCTGCACTCTTGACTGTGGTAGCACATTGCCTGCTCTCTTGACTGTGGCAGCACGTTGCCTGCTCTCTTGACTGTGGCAGCACATTGCCTGCACCCTTGACTGCGGCAGCACATTGCCTGCTCTTTTCTTTTTTTTAATATTATCATCTTTATTAAAGATAGCATATTTCAGTTAATACAGCAGGAAATTCAAACACAGAAACAAGTACAACATACTGCAGGTGCTGTACAGTTTGGCATTAGAAAATACATTAGGCAATGCAGGTCATTAGTGGAATTCATTTGCTTTTCCAGCTTTGAAAACATCTGATTTCAGCATGGGAAACAATGTATATTTTCCTTCCCCCACCCTTAAAAAATGATGAAGGATATTTTAAACAGTTTTTTAAGATACAGACAGTGTGTCTATGTCTAACTGATGAAAGATTAATAAATTAGCCAGCCTGGGAGTTGGTCTTAGGGTGGTAGCCTGGGTAAAGAAAATTGGCTGGACAACAGGACACAGAGTGTAATACGAAATGGAGTCCACTCCGAAGAAAGGGGGAGTTACTAGCGGGATACCGCAGGGTTCAGTACTGGGTCTGGTCCTTTTTAATGTCTTTATAAGTGACATTGCAAAGGGACTGGAAGGAAAAGTATGTCTCTTTGCAGACGACACAAAGATGTGCAACAGGGTTGATGCACAAAGTGGGGGACTGGAAAGGATGAGAAAGGACTTGGCAAGGCTGGAGGAATGGTCAAAAGTATGGCAGCTTAGATTCAGTGCAAAGTAATGCACCTGGGAAACAAAAACCCAGGGAAAGAGTACACAGTGTGGGGGGTATTAACAGCAACAAAAATGGAAAGGGACCTTGGGATAGTCATATCAGATGACCTTAAGGTTGGCAAGCAATGTGTGAAGGCAGTAAGGATGGCTGGGGGATGCTGGGATGTATAGGGAGAGGCATCACCAGTAGAAAACAGGAAGTTGTTATCCCTCTGTACAGATAGTTGGTGAGACCCCCATCTGGAGTACTGCGTGCAGTTCTGGAGGCCCCATCTCCACAAGAACATAGACAGGATGGAGGCAGTCCAGAGGAGGGCAACAAAAATAGTGCAGGGTCTGCAATAAAAGCCATACGAAGAGAGATTAAAGGAGCTTTGTGAGCGGGTGTGGGTAGTGACAACACTTGACACAAGTTTTCTCTTGAAACCACACTAATTGTTGTAGTGTGTGACTTTTATTAAAGCAAACAAAATAAAGAAAACTTCAGGAAAACAAGAAAATAAACTTAACTCTAAAATAGCTTCAGATACTCTTCTCAAGGGAATCAACAAAGTCCAAGAGGGTAGCATCTTTCAAAAAAAGAGGTGTGCAAGAACAAAGGGACACAATCTGAAGATGAGGGGGGGCAGCTCAGAGGTAATGTAAGGAAGTATTTTTTCACAGAGAGGGTTGTGGATGCATGGAACGGCCTTCCGGAGGAGGTTGTGGAGTCAAAAACAGTGGTTGAATTCAAGCATGCATGGGACAGTCATAAGGCAATACTGGGGATGGGGGTAGAAAGAAGTAGGCTGCTGGTTAACTAGGATCTGCAGCTTATCCATTAGGTAGGGAAATGGGCAGACTGGGTGAGCCAAGTGGTCCTTATCTGCCGTCAAATTATATTGTTCCTATGAAAAATTGTCACAGAGTTGTACTAGCTGCCTCCCAGCATGACCACCATCATCTGTGCTCCACAACCTATCTGACCACATACTGATTCCAAGTCTTTTTATATACTGAAAACCGTGACATCATGAATCATGTGATCCGCCCCCTAATCTAATACAGAAAAAAATCCTATCCTAATACAAGAAATGGGGCTTCAGTCTCTGCTAGATCTATTACACTTGAAGAGTACTGCAATAATCTTTACAAACTATAAAATAGCATTATTCATAGGAGAAATAAATAGAGATGAATAAGCAAGGGTCCTGCAATGACCCTTGTCTCCTCCTCCAAATCATGACATCACCATAAATGTATAATAAATAGAGTCCACTAGGGGGTCGCCAGCCCTTAAGGAACACATTTTCATCTGAGCAGGCATAAGAAACATACAGGTACCTCCTTTATTCATTGCCTAGATTAACCTGGAAACAAAACATGCCCTAAGAATGTCATGAAACAGTTCTTTATCGGAACCTTTAAATGCATTACCAACCGCAGAACAAGGCTGGTTTCTAAGAAGTATTTTCTTTAGTTTTAAGCCCTAAAAGGTCCAACAAGTGTCAGTCTGAATGCCATTTACACATCTGGGCGTTAATGGAAATTATGGGCTATTCTAGTTATTATGGGATGCCCATATTTCCAAGATTGCACTTGTCCTGGGTTTCATTTAGGTTTGAATTAACCGTGTCTGCATTAGTATACTTTTAGAATGTTTGTCTCCCCCCAAGTGAAGTACTCTTTTGCCTCAAATTAATACAAAACTGAAGGGAGAAACAGAATCTCACAACCGTGAGATACGCTCCACTAGAACACTCGCAAAATGCAATTGTGAGGTGCGCTGCTGTGCTTCTGGAGATCACACCATGCTAGTAGCAACAGGGATTGCAATGCACAAATCGCAAAAGCGATTGTGAGATGCAATATCGAGTGGTTACTTTACTAAAGTCCTGAATTTAGAACTAGAATCAGGGCGTTTCACCATGGAAAACCAGAGCAGTACTGAGCATACCAACTTAAGCTCTAAACGAGAAAACAGCTCCTTGTTAGTGGTACAAATATGGGGAACATAGTGCAAGGAACAGATACTGATGAGAATTGTGCACATAACTAACAGGGCATGTTTGGGAATGTAAATATATTTATGGAGTGTGACAAAGCAACCACCCCTTTTTATATTCTAACCAGGCTTTTCTTTACTGCAATTTTCTTAAAACAGTATGAATTCTGTTCCAAGCTTCCCTTTTTAAAACTGAAAGGGACATAGCTTAATTTGATACTTCCCAATATTTCTTTAGCCAAAACAAGCAGTTAGGTCAGCCTGTACAGTATCACCACCTAGACAAAAAGTAGAAAAGTAGCGGGGTAGAAAGGAGAGAATACCACAATGGGAGGCCACCCCATTGTGGTAGAAAGGTGAAAAAGGTTAAGTGAGACCGAAAGAAAAGACGAAGTACTACTGCAGTAGATTTGTTCTAGAAATAGGTCCAGGTAGAGAGGAGTGTCTAGTGGTGATGGGGGGCACAAATTATCAAGTTTAATATGTATACTCTTGAGAAAAGAAGGGGTACATGATTGAAACTTTCAAGGAATCAACAAAGTCCAAGAGGGTAGTATCTTTCAGAAAAAGAGATGTGCAAGAACAAGGGGGCACAATTTTGAAGATAGAGGGGGGACGGCTCAGGGGCAATGTGAGGAAGTATTTTTTCACAGAGAGGGTGGTGGACGCATGGAACGGCCTTCCTGAGGAGGTTGTGGGGTCAAAAACAGTGGGGGAATTCAATAATGCATGGGACAGACATAAGGCAATTCTGGTCGGGGGGGTAGGAAGAAGTAGGCTGTTGGTTAACTGGATCTGCAGCTTATCCAATAGGTAGGGAAATGGGCAGACTAGGTGGGCCAAGTGGTCCTTATCTGCCGTCAAAGTCTATGCTTCCTCAAAATGTCTTCAAAGATGGGCATATGGTTAATAAAGTAGTAAGTTTGTTTTTCCAATCTATAAAGGGAATCTATGAAGTCCGCTGTAGGACTGTGGGTGGATTCGGCTTCAGACACACTTTTGTTATCATCTTCTTTGCCCCAGTCGGAAGCAGGAGAAGCAGCTTCAGCTGTCTCCCTCTAATACTGACCTCCCCCTGGGGTGATGGACAGTAGGACTTAGTGTGGAAAGTGGAGGTCCAGACAGTCAAACATATTCCCCCAAATGTAACAGATCTCTGCCCAATAGGAGGTGAGGACAAGGCAACTCCAAAATACATGTACATGATCTGCCTTGATCTCCCCACAGTTCCTCCAGCAGAGTCCTGCCTGGGGGCCCATGTATGTACTGAGAATTCCTGGGTTCTGAAAATGTGGGTCCTGCATTTCCCAGCAAATTTTTTCATGTATGGGGCCATTGTAATTTTATAATTAGGTACGGCAAATTTATACCACAGTTTGGGGTCAAATTCTGTATGTAGTTTCTCAGTCCATTTGTGAAGGACCGAGAGTATAGTCTGTGAAATGATACCTTAGGACAGCATAGAGTTGCCCTACTAAGTGTATGCCTACCCCATCTTGCTGATGGTGTTGAATTTGGGCAAGAAGTGCTGAAGTGGGTACTGGCTGATGCCTAAGATTTTCAGGCAGAGTTGCTATGTGTACCTTGAGTTGGAGATATCTAAAGTGGTCCATGTTCAGGAGTCTATATTTGTCCTGCAATGCTTGTAAAGGTTGTACTCCCCTGTCATTGAGAAACTAATGGAAATAGATTAGGCCACCCTTGGTCCAGCGTTTTAGAAAGGGACTGGTTGCATTCAGTGGGTTGCCTAGGTCATGTCCTGGGGCCATTAACAGAGCACAATAACCCACAAAGGCATTTTGCTGGATAATGGCATGCCAGATCTTAAGGACCTTGGTGGTATGGGTGTAAAATTTAGAAAAGGGGAGGTATCCTGGGGGGGGCGGCATACAGTACTGCCTCTATGGCATGGAATTCGTTTAGGACAAATTCAAGAGTTTTCCTGTGGGATTCATGGGTGTCGGCAGACATACTTGGAGTACTTTGCAAAGTACAGTATAATCTGGAAAATCCAGGGGCAACATGAGCCTCAGGCCAGGGCAACAAACAAAGCCTGATGTACTTGAAGAACAGTTCTTCCTCTCCTTGGATGCTTTAGTGCGAGTTTATGAATGATCTTTGGAAGATGTGTGGATGCTAAACTTAGAGGCCATGATTGTATGAGTTACCTGATCGAGTATGTATGCCAGAGTGCTGGTGTGAATGGACTTCTGTAAGGCTGGCTACTGTGATGTGGTACAGAGGCTTATCACGATGTATCCTAAACATTGTAACTGAAAGCCAGCCAACTTCTGTCTGATTGGTAGTGTGTGCATTAGATTAAATAGAATGTTGTGAATTTGTTAGAATCATTGGCTTGCTACATAATGTTAACTGAAATGGGGTGGGGCAATGTTTTTGTGGTGGGGCGGCACATCTTTGGTTTTTTATTTATGGGGGGGGGGGACAATAATTCCATCAACTCCCAAGTGCTACTTTAAATTTCCTGGCTACGGGCCTGGTGGACTTCATATATTGTCAAAGTCCAAAGACAAACTAAACCTAGTTGAGCTGCTTGAGCGTATAGGTTTAGGTTGGGGATGCTAACCCTGCAATTTGCGACAAATAGTTGAAGTAGGGAGAGTCAAATCCAAGGCCTAGCCCCACAGAAATCTAGTGAAGAGTTTATTCAGCTGTGGAAAGTAGCTATGATCTGGGATGAGGGGGAGGGTCTGCAAAAAATGTAAAATAGTGGTGGGATATTTTGGCATATAGCTTCTACTGTGTGCAGGAAGCTGAGGTGATGTTGAGCCCAGGCTTGCAGGTCATTAGCCACTGCTAGAGTAAAGGGTTCATAATTAAGTATGTCCAAATGTGGAGGAGTAATGGATCCAAGCTAGCCATCCATCTGATGATCGGTTGCAGTGCTGCATGCCACAGCTCCAAGCCCTGGGTGACTTGCTTCAGCAACAAGAAACTGCGGTTCTAAATAATGTCTAAATCAGTCTGAAGAACTAAAGATTTAACTGACCATTTCCTTATAAAGAAGCAACAGAAAAAGAAATCATCCCTAAGTCTAGCTAATGAGGAATGGAACCCCCCCCCCCCAACATTGTTTTGGACACTCTATGGAAACTGGCACCCAAACACAGGTGTCCCATATGACCAGCACAGATTTACCAGACTGGACGACTCTGCAGACCCCTCTGCTTCTTTCCCCGATAGCCTCTACACCAACGCCAGGAAATCTTTACTCATGTGAAGGAAACAGTGGGAACTAATCTGAATCAGTCAGTGGCCCTGATGTCCCAGGATACAAGTGAAAGCCCCGATACAGATACTCCTTCTATGAGCAGAGACTTGCAACACTCATAATTGTCATATCAAAGGAGGTAATTCAACAAGTGGTCAGTGATTTAAATTTAAAATATGCTGGCGAAAATACAAAAAGCATGAAAATGGGCCCCTTCAGATGAAGTTCAGGGTAAGGAGATCACTTTACCCGTTGTAATGGGCTTCAACCTGCCGCAGCTCAGGCGGTTTTTGCTGGGAAAAAGGTTGTAACGCCGGTGGCATTTGATGGTTCAGGTCCTGGCCTCACTAATACAGGTATTACAGCTACCCTACTAACACAGTTTAAGAATAAAATCACATTGGGTATTCAAAAGGGCTTTGAGAATATCAGTTCAACTTTACAATGTCTGAATTATAACATCTCAGAGCCAAACCAAAAGCTGTCCACCCTTACTGTACGAACTGATATGGTAGAACAAAGGTTGTCACAACTGGAAGATCAAATACAACCTGTGCAAAATATGCTTAAATCCCATACAGAGCAATTAAGGCAAGTACAGCACTGGGTTATAGAACAGGAGGACCGCTCACAAAGAAAGAATTTGAAGATGATATGCTTGCCTGAGGGGATGGAGGGGTCAGGGGATACTATTCCCTTTTTCAAAAAGTTACTAACTAAGGCGATGGGTCTGAATTTTCCAGATGAAAAAATCCTAATTGACAGAGTCCATAGAGGTGGTAATCCGTGATTAATTTCTGAAAACAATAGGGGGAGTTTCTGCCAGCCAGTGTACATTAAACCACATTATTATACAGCGGATATTGAGAGCAGCTCGTATCTAGAAAGGTTTATGCTATGAAAGAGTGAAATTCTCCATTTTCCCTATGTTTAGCGCAGAAACCATACAAAATAGGAAGTCCTTTGACAAAATTAAAGCATTGTTTACAAAATGGGCATACTATTTTCCCTCCTTCCTCCAGCCAGACTTTGATTTTTCCGGCATGGTCAGACACATTGGTTTTCCAATCCTTGTAAGGCAGAAGAATATATCAAAGCTCAAATTCACCCTCCTTCACATGTTACTGCTCCTCAGGAGAACCTAAATCCGGCCCCAAAAGTGAAGATGGACAAAATGCTACCAATACGGATCAATCCCAATCAGAGTTTGTGGAGCAGACTTCACGGGGGCACCATAACAATCGAAACCTGGAACTGGGCTGTTACACTGGACAGGAACAAAGTTATTGGGACAACAGAATTACACTGGCAGGAAGGAAAGGACGGTTAATAAAAATTCAACTGATCTGACCAGCCTTATTTGCTTTAGACTGCGAGAGGGACAAAGAATCACAGTTTCGGATTAAGAACTCTTGAGAAGTAAGAAGGAGAAGATTACACAAAGAAGGAATCAATTAAGACTCTTTTTTTTTTGTTTCTTTTTTTTCCCCTTTCTCCTATTTTAGTTCATTTTTTTTTTTTTTTTTTAAAACAGGTGTACCGAACAAAGGAAGGAGGAACTTAAGAAGAATGAACAGGCTGGAGATGAAAGGAGAAGAAAAGGAAGGGGGAAAAGAAAAAGAAAAAAGAAACTTATCTATACAGGACTTCTGTTGCACCTGTAGGACGTGTGTGTGGGGGAAGTGGTATTTCTTGAGGATGTGTTTTTTTTTTATTTTTGTTCTGTTGTTTTGTCATTGTTTTTGATAGATTTTTTTTCTTTTCTCCCAGGACGGGGTAGGAAAGGTACTCCAGCAACTAACTATTAACCTCCCCTTGTGGCACAGCCGGGTCATGGGTGAGGTGGTAGGACAGGGAGGCAATACCTGCCTAAGGTGAGTAAATTGGAGCTAGGATGGGGGTTATTGGGGAAGGGGATGGTTGGGAGGGAGGGTAGGGGCTTCTCCTCCAGTGTAATGTATGTTCATAATTTTTTTCTAATAATTCTAATTTTCAGTGGGTCATTAAAGAAAATATATTCTTTCCTTGTTACAGGGTATGATATTAAGAGGTGATACTTTCAGGATGTGTTTAACCCAGCTTCAATTATAATATCAACACAATATGGATGGGTGTTTAAAAATATTAACCTGGAATGTTAAAGGCATGAAAGACTGAGTGAAAAGTAGAAAATTACTTATGTTTGCAGACAATATATTAATTGTTTTATGGTCCAAGAAACTCACCTTGCCGAAGAGGAATTGCATTTTAAGGCCCGAAGACGGGGCTATTGCATCAATTATTTTTGCAGCAATAATGCTAAAGGGGTCGTCATCTTTTTTTAAAAAGAACTCTGGCATTACCATAGCCAGATCCATCACAGACAGGAAGGGGCGTTATATCATATGTGAAATATATTTAGGAAATTTATGTAGTATTGTGAATGTATATGGTCCCAATACTAACTCACCAGAATTCTATACAGATTTGTTCTTGAATATTTCTACTTGTTCTTCTCCGTGGATAATAGGTGGAGATTTTAACTTAACTTTGGATAATTTATTGGATCGTTCTAATATTATTCACACCAGAATAACATATGCAGCCTCCAAAGTATTAGACTACTTGAATGATTTACATTTGAAAGATCCATGGAGAACCACATTCCCTCATTCCAAAAAATGTTCATGTCCACTACTTCTCAGTTCCTGTTGACCCATCTCCCTGATTAATTCAGACGCTAAGATCTCAGCTAAGATACCAGCCAACAAAAAGTCAGACTTTTTTTTTTACTATCTTTAGATGTGGAGAAAGCCTTCAATAGGATCGCCTTCAATAGGATCGAATGGCCATACCTGAAAATTGTGCTAGATAAATTCAGTTTTGGAAATAATTTTAGAACTTGGATTAATATATTATATTATACTCAAATCCATGGATCAAAGTACAAACTAATAGAGCTATATCAGATGTTGTATCAGTCCTTCGGGGAACTGAACAGGGATGCTCCCTGTCCCCGCTTATTTTCGCTGTAGCTCTGGAGCCATTAGCTATAGTTATAAGGGTTACTAAGAATATCAGGGGCTTACAGGTTAATAACTAAGAATATAAGATTGAACTTTATGCAGACGATGCGTTAATATATTCAGACAATATGAATTAATGTTTACCCCTTCTGAAGAAAATTATTAATACCTTTGGTGCCATATCTGGATACAAAATACACTGGGAAAAATTTGCTATTATTAGAATCCATTAATCATTCAGACCCCTTTCGTAATATCAGTAGGAATACAATTAATCAAGTGCAAAGCCTAAAATATTTAGGGATCAGAGTTGATCCTGATGGCTCACAACTATATAATCTTAATTTCAACCCCTTAATATCTAGTATCAATAAAGAATTAAACCAATGGAAATCATTACCCCTAACATTATTAGGTAGGGTAAATGTCATTAAAATGAAAATTTTACCAAGATTTCTATTTTTATTTCAAAATTTACCCATTATACTAGACCATAAAATATTTTTACTATTAAATAAGTCTATGAGACTGTTTCTTTGGCAAGGTAGAAAACCTTGCATGAAGATAGAAAACATGTATAGCCCTAAACACTTAGGAGGCATGGCATTGCCTAACCAATATTGATATTACCTAGCAGCGAATGCAGCCCCCATATATACTTGGTTTCATCCACAGTCAAGTCAACGTTCTTGCCAAATAGAAGAATCATTCGTGCTCATATGAGGAAATAAAGCATATGTTTTGTATTAGCCTCCATAGAAAGAAAATAAAATCAGTGTGTCAGTGTACATTAACTGCGTGCCATGTATGGGAAAAATGTTGCAATTAATCAGTCAACTAATATATTGGTATACTCTCCGATATACCTTAATGGATATTTTAACCCGTCCACAGCCGAATCACATTTTAGAATATGGTCTATCTATTTATTTATTTATTTCAATCTTGGATCACAATAACTTTGAGCAGGAAACCGCTCATTTACAAAGGTTCCACATCAGAAGGGTGAGAAAATATACAATGAGAGCAGTACAATAGTCACTAGCTAAATAGATATTACAATAACAGGATTTAAGCATTCAACAACAGTGTGATACAGTACGGTAGATACTGGTCAGCAGTGAGGACAAGAGCAGCCATTGGTGGCTTTGTCATAACAAAAGGAAAGGATACTTGCAGAGTAAGTGAGACAGAGGGAGCACAGTAAGGTGTGGGTAAGGGGAGGCAGTTGGGCAGCGAAAAAGGGGAGTGGAGGGGACAGGTGCTCAGTAGGGATTGAGGGAAGAAATAAGAGGGAATGGGACAGTAGTTAGAGGTTGGAGGTAAGGGGCAGAGGGTATAATTAGAGGGGAGCAGGTCAGAACAGGGAAACTGATAGCATAGCCTTTCTATTGGGGCCTATCAGTGTTGGGGAATTTGTGGGATCATAAGGGTTTCCATAATAAAATGCCTGAGCTTCAGGCTATGCTGGCTGAGGGAACAGCAGATGTGGTGGCAATTACAGAGACATGGGCCACCCAGGGAAATGATTGGGATCTAAATTTGGAGGGTTACAGGATTTTCAGAAAAGATAGGGGAGTGGGAAGAGGGGGGAGGGGTTGCGCTGATGGTCAGAAATGACATAGTGGTTGGAGGAGTGGAGGAGGCTGGAGGGGGTGTGGAGGCGATATGGGTAACCCTGCAAATGAGGGGAGGAAAAAATTTGATAATAGGGGTGGTATACAGGCCACCTGCAATGGAGGAGACTGGAGGATAAACTGGTTGAGGATATAAAGGGTCATTGTGACCTTAGTAAGGGTAGGGTGGTGATCATGGGTGACCTTAATATGCCAGGGGCGGATTGGGACACCATGACATCCTCTGTATCCAGGGAACAGTGACTGATGGATGTCTTTCAGGATGCCTTCCTGGTGCAACAGGTGGGGGAACCTACAAGAGACGGGAGGATATTGGACGTTGTTCTAGCAGACAGTGACCAGATAAGGGGCCTGGAGGTGTGTAGTCCACTGGCGGGTGGGGATCATGCCATGGTCTGGTTTCTGCTGTATCTAGAAGGGGAGGAGAACCACACTAATACAGTAGTGGTAGATTTCCAGGGAGCGGATTTTGTGGGTATGGGTAGGATTCTAAGAGAGAGGTTAGAAAAGATTAGACTGGACATGGATGCTGGAAGTTTATGGGAGACCATTGAAAAAGGGGTGCAGGAAACTACTAGGTCCTGTACAAAATTTAGGAGAAAGCATGGCAGGACCAGCAAACCGTGTTGGTGGACTAGGGAGAAGCAAGAGGCGGTGAGGGATAAAAAGGCTGCCTATGCACATTTTAAACGATCAAGGGGGGATAAAGAGTGAGGAGAGTATAAGCTTTTGGCCAGGAGGATCACCAGAGTGGTGAGGGGTGCCAAGGCAGGATGGAGCAAAGTCTGGCTAGGGATATTTTTTTTTGGGGACTTATAGATACATAAGAGAGAAGAAAAAGAGACACAGATCAACAGGATTAAAGTTGTGGAGGGATGGGCTCAGAAGCTGGAGATCAGGCAGAAGTGCTAAATTAGTACTTTGCCTCAATCTTTGCAGATGAGGAAAGGGATCCCTACAGATTGATGGGAGTGAAGAGGAGCCTGCAAAAGCGAGAGGTCAGTCTGAGACCAGAGGATGAAGGGAGGCTAGGTGCAGGCAGGATTGACCCAGAAGGGTGGGAGGTTGAATGAGGGGAGAATTGGGAAATCACAGTGAAAAGGGTGATGGAGGCCCTTGAATCTAAAACTGATAAGGCACCGGGCCGGATGAGCTACACCCGAGGGTTATGAAGGAGCTGGTGGATGAACTGGCAGCTCCATTGACTGCACTCTTTAACATCTCTCTGCAGACAGGATGGGTGCCTCAGAACTGGAGGTTGGCGTATGTAGTGCCTATCCATAAAGGGGGCTCTAGGGAGGAGATGGGGAATTATAGGCCTGTCAGCCTAACGTCTGTGGTGGGCAAAGTAATGGAGGGCTTTATTAAGGAGAGACTTGGGAGGCAGCTGGAAGGGTTAGGGCACCAGGATGATAAACGGTATGACTTTGTTCTGGGGAGGTCGTGTCAGTCCAACCTTGTAGAGTTTTATGACTGGGTGGCGAGGGCTTTGGATAGACATAGGCCGGTGGACGTCCTGTACCTGGATTTTAGCAAGGTGTTTCATTCAGTACCCCATAAAGGGCTGATAGCAAAGCTGGGGAAGATGGGAGTGGGAGGACAGGAGCTGAAGTGGGTTGAAAATTGGCTTTGGGGGAGAATTCAGAGGGTAATGGTCGGTGGGATAGTCTCCTCCCCTAGGAAGGTAATCAGTGGGGTCCCTTAGGGTTCAGTGTTGGGATCACTCCTGTTTGATGCCTATGTCTTGGACATAGGGAGGGGGGTTAGGAGTAGGCTAAGTCTCTTTGCAGATGATTCCAAACTGGGAGCACTGGTGGACTGGGAAGAAGCAAGAAAGGTAGTCCAAGGGGATCTGGATACCCTGGAAGGGTGATCAAGGAGGTGGTGATTGAAATTTAATGGTGGGAAATGTAAGGCACTGCATTTGGGGGTCAGAAATCCGGGCCATGTTTACACCTGAGGGGGTCACACTGCAAGCTACAATGGGTGAGCGGGATTTAGGGGTGGTGGTAGACGTCAAAAAGAATAACTCTGAAAATAGTAGAAGAACCGCAGCCAAAGCAAACAGGATACTGGGCTGCATAGCCAGGAGAATTACGTCCAGGAAGAGGGAAGTAATTCTCCCTCTGTACAATGCCTTGGTCAGGCCGCAACTTGAGTACTGTGTTCAGTTCTGGAGACCTCATCTGAAGAAGGACATAGCACTGTTGGAGAGAGTTCGGAGGAGAGTGACCAGGATGATTCAGGGAATGGAGGGGAGGACCTATGAGGAGAGATTGAAAGAGCTTGGGATGTATACACTGGAGGAGAGGAGGGACAGGGGAGACATGATGGGAGTCTTCAAGTATGTAAAGGGAATAACTGATAGTGGAAACAAGGAACTGTTTAGGCTAAAAAAAAAGGGGGGAACAACCAGGGAGCATGAGTGGAAACTTGGGAATAATAAGGAATAATAATAATAAGTAGGAGGTGTTATTTCACTGAGAGGCTGGTGGAGCCATGGAATGCGCTGCCTAAGAGGTTGGTGGATGAAGGCACAGTGGAGGGCTTCAAAAAGGGATGGGACATGTACAAGGGGATTCCAAATCCAATGAAGACCCTCTTGGGGGCTAGGGGGGCGGAATAGCAAGCAACCACTACCGAGCAGACATGACAGACCATTGGGCCTTTTCTGCTGGCTTTTAGTATGTATGTTAGTATAATTTCCAAACTTTAAAATACAAATATTCTCTTCCTTAACAGGATCTATTAAGATATTTTCATATCAGAAACTTCATCATTAAGACCCAAGGTAAATAGAATCAAATTGTACCAAATCAGCTTGAATGAATATTTTTAAGGCCCTCTAACTCAAAAATTCTCTCTGCAATTTATTCTTTTATAATATCTCGTCAATCCCACAACTTCCCCAAACTAAAACCAAAATGTGAAATAAAGGCAGGTATACCAGTCTCTAATAAGTACTGGCATAGGATTAGAAATTATTCTCAGAAAGGGTCTATATCTTCTAAATTACAGCAGATCTATTTTAATGTAATCAGTCATCTGTATTTCACTCCCCATAGATTAAATCTTATGACTAGTGATATATTGAATAGGTGTCCCAGATGCCATATTAATTTAGGAACATTAGAACATATGCCTCTTACATGTCCAACTTTGGACACTTGTTGGGCTAAAGTTATTAGAACTATAAACCAGGCTCAACCTGATTTGGTGAGGGCTGTCGACTGTATTATATTGCAAATAGGACATCATTACGTTCCTACTATGTCCACACAAAGAACATTGGTCTTTCTCACCATAGTTAATGTTTTCAAGAGCATACTTCTCAAATGGAAGGATTTGCAACCCCCGGAATATGGCGCTTGGTTAAAATTTATGGTTAATATTCATAAAATTGACAAAGTTCATTACACACTTCATAAAAATCCAGCTGAATATGATCAAATTTACAACAGTTTTAGTAACGTAATCAATTTGGAACATTTAATGGACATATTAAACAACAGATTTATTATTACTTATAAAACTAAAAATAAACAGAGACTATCGCCACCCTCTCCAGCCAGCAACAATGACAGGTACGGTGACTTTTTGACCGGCCGGAAAGCAGTGCTTTCTTACTTCTGCAACCTGATTGGTTGGTCTCCCTGACTGTGTGTTCCTATTGGCCAGTTTCTTTTGAAATGCCATGGCTCTACAGTACGAACTTCTCTCATTCAAAATTCTACTGCTTAATTCTGGAAAATCTTAATATTAGCAAATAAGATTGTTCATAACTGTTTTAAAGCATCAGAGCATTAATTGCCATTTAGTTTTCAGTGTGTGTATACAAGCAGGCCCACCTCAGCACTCTCAAAATGTCATTACTACAGTTTTTGTTAAATAATTTATTCTGTTATTGACTGTTAAGCAGTACCTGAAACTATTATTTAACCAAATTGTACTGTCACTGCTAAGTGTCTTTGGACCTCCAGATAGTGCTAGTTTATCATCACACCAGGTCTGTAGCCACACCGTCGTGTCTGGAGGCCAGAAATCAAAAGGTCCTCCCCGAGAGGACCCCTTCTGTGGCTAATCTTACTGTCCATTGCCCTATCTGATGACATTGAAGTCAATCCTGGCCCCACCACCCTTGACTCTCCTCAGAAATGGTGGAGGGAAAAGGGCCTGAAAGTTGCTCACATCAAAATTCGGAGCCTTCTTCCCAACCTTGACGAGCTCACTGCATGGGTCACTCTCTACAAGCCTGACATCCTGGGGATAACCGAGACCTGGCTTAAACCCCAGATTCCCGACTGGTCTGCAGGCTCCCCTGGCTATGAGCTAAAACGGCAGGACAGAATAGGGAGCAAAAGGGGAGGAGGTATCCTGATTTACTACAGGGCCCACCTCAACGTATCCTTATAAACCACACCTCTGTGCTGCCGTCAACCTGTGAGCTCCTTCACACCGTGCTGCTACTTGGCAACACCAAGAAACTGCACGTGGTGTGCTCCTACAACCCACCTAAGGGCGGGCTGCAGGGCCTCTCCCATCTCCTGGATACTGTCTGTCCCAGTACCAGGGTAAATGAACTCCTTATCTTGGGGGACATTAACCTAAACTGGGATGGGGAAAACGTCAAGCAGTTTGAGGCCCTGCTTGCCACCAAATCCCTAACACAACTGGTAAGGGAGCCCACCTGTCAAAAGGCAACGGCACTTCCTGCTCCCTCTTGACTGGATTATGTCAAACCGTCCCAAGAGGATCTCCTCAGTAGGGGCCCTACCCACGCCATATTGGACCACTCTCGGTTCTGTGTATATGGAATATCCCTCCCTAAGGTTCCCACAAAATCATCCAGGTTTGAAACTTTGCAGATTAAACCCTGACCTGTTCTTGGAGGAACTCAGGCTTACAGACTGGTCAACAGTCTACAGAGCACTGGATCCTCATCGGCCCGTCGCGCGTCCACAACATCTTTGTGGATCTACAAGATAGGCATGCCCCTATCACTAGGCGAGGGTCTGTGGGACAGCCACCCAGTGGCTGAAAGGGGGTCTCCTCTCCCACATGCGAGCGAGACAAATGCTGGCATCAGGTAAAACGCCCACGACACTGCCCTGTTGAAGCAATACAGAAAACTCAGAAATGAGTGCAAGAAAATGATCAGGGGGCAAAAGTGACTTCTGCAAGGCCGCCTTCTCAGCTCTTAAAGACCCCAGACGGTTCTGGAGAACCATCCAATCACTGGTTGGCGGTCGCCCTACTCCGGGTCACTGACATGCTCATCAAGGAGTCTCCTGCAACAATCCTCACGTGATTGCTAATGCTCTAAACTCTATTTCACAGACCTCCCTTCTGCTCTCCCGCTTAGGGTCCTCAGCCCAAAACTCAAACTGCCCTGCCTCCCGTCCCAATGGGAGTCTGGTCTGACCCTCCCATTTTACCTAAGGCGGTATCGGTAAGCTTAGGTGCGGCCTCCTTCTTGATCTCTCCCAGAATGCTAGCCCTGGTCCTGATGATCTGGAGCCAAAGCTTCTCAAACTAGGTGCTCCCCTTATAGCCTCCCGGTGGCCCACATTTCAACCTATCCCTTCCCAGGGACTGATCCCGGATATCTGGAAGGTTGCCAAGGTCGTCCCTGTCCCTAAGCAGGCGACCCCAAAATCCTGGACAACTCACCGTCCCATAGCTATCCTCTCCTGTCAAGCTCCTGAAAAGGTGGTCGCCAAACAAATCTGAGTATATCCACTCCCATGGTCTGGCTGACCCCGCCCAACACGGCTGTAAATGGCACAGCACTTCCACGGCTCTCATCTCAGTCTCTTCCAGCATCAGAGCTGCTATGGATCAGGGAAAACCTCAGGTGTGGTATCTATTGACTTATCCAAGGTGTTCGACCTCGTTGACCACTACCTGCTTGCCCTGCAGATGAGGTCCCTTGGTTTGTCCCCACCTCCTAAACTGGGTCTCTGACTACCTATATGGCAGAAAACAACTAACTAAATTCAATAAAGTCCTCTCTGCCCCGGCCTGTTACCTCTGGTGTCCCTCAGGGCTCCGTGCTGGGTCCCCTACTCTTTTCCCTGTTCATCAACAATCTCCCTGATGTGGTCTCCAGCTGCCGTGTCATCATGTATGCGGATGACCTGGTTCTCCTGGCCCACTTCTGTGATACAGCCACACTAAACCGTCACTTATCTGAAGACCTCTGGAACATCCAGGCATGGCTCTCCAACCATAAATTGGTCCTAAATCAAAACAAAACCCAGGCTATGCTCTGGTTCCTCTGCCAAATCTGAGCCTCTTCAACTCCCTACATATCAACTACGAAGATGGCTCCCTCTCCTACACTGCGGACTCTCCTCAAATATCTTGGAGTGACGCTTGATCCCCAATTGACCTTGGTAGTCATATCCATAATGCCTGCAGTGGGGTAAACCGCAAACTGGGGATGGCCTACAGGGCTCAGTACAACCTCACCCAGCTGCTCGCTAGCTCTGCCAGGGAGTACTACTTCTCTCCCTCAGCTACAGCTCCCTCATATTTGCTCATACTTCTAAGACCTCTAAGCAAGTGGAGCACAACCCGTGCAACAACATCTGTCGTTTGCCCTGGCCTTCCCCGCCTCACCCATCACTGCGAGCTCTACGAGAAGCTTGGCTGGCTATCCCCACTCAATCACCTTAACTTTAGCACTGGGTGCCTTGTGAGTAAAGTACTTAGCTCCGGCACCCCTCCGGAACTGGCCCGGTTTCTTGCTCCTGCTGACCTCTTCCCCTACCTGCTTAGATCCCAAGGCCCCGCCTACTTCCCTGACCAACATGGGGACCGGAGTTTTGCTGTCCATGGCCCCAGGCTCTGGAACTCCTTTCCTGAAAGAGTCCGTACTGCCTCCTCTCACAGAGTTCCGGACCTCCCTGTGGGATCATCTTAAGGTGGCTTCTGCTGTGAATGTCCTAAGCCTCCTTAGCCTCCCGGTGTCCACTGGTGCTGGCTTCTTCTCTCCTGCTCTGGCGCCACCAGCTTCTGCTATGTCCTCGTCCAAATCCCCTCCCTGCTTGACCGACGCTTATGATGTTACTATGCTCATAATCCTCACCAGCCCTGTTGGTCATTGAATTTATCTCTAACTTATACCTTGCCCCAGCACTATATCTGGGTGTACCTTCCACGTAAATGTAAAAACTGTAAAAATTGTCTTTTCTCCTGTTTTTGTACCTGAATGTATTCGTCTGAACCAATTACTGTATCAATGTACCTGTTGTACCCTTTTGTACTCTCCCGGGTCATTCCTGAAAATAGGCATAAAACTTGTCTAGTGTACTTACCCGGTAAACAAAAACTAAATAAAAAAATAAATAAATATACATCCTGACCAATATCCTGTACCATTTGGAAGGTAGGCTCCTCTTCAAGTATATTATATTTATAAAACATCACCTTTTTTGAGGAAGATATGTGATAATGACTATACAAGTGTTTTAGTTACTAATGTATTATATGTTGCTCTTATTACCCACTGGAAACTTTGATATAGGTATGAATTACAATTAAGAAAGAAAATGGAAACAAAAGTACATCCAAATGTTTGGGTTCTTTTGTGATCTGCATGCCTAGATATTTAAGGGAGATCCCATTCCGTTGGATAGTAAGCCTTGATTTCAGGGCAGCTGGTGGAGAGTAATTGTGCCCAAGGACCTCTGTTTATTAGTATTCAGATGCAATCCCAAAGGTGTTTCATATTGTTCTAATATGTCCCAAGATGCAGACAGGGAATTCTGGGTTCAGTGACTGTCAGCAGAATGCCATCTGTGAATAAGGCTATTTTACGGTTCCTGCTGCACAGGAGGATTCCCTGAATTGTGTGAGAGATTTCAAATGAGGGTTGCTATGGGCTCTATATATGCAAAAGAGGGAACCCTTGCCGTGTGCCCCTCCCCAAAGGGAATGGCAGAGAAAGAGAGACATTAACATGGACATAGGCTCGCTATCTATTACAGATGCTATAGAGTATTGTTATAATGGCCACTGGGAACCCCAATGCTTCTAGCATGGACCAAAGAAAAGGCCAGCACACCCTGTCAAAGGTCTTCTCCACATCCAAGCAAGCCTGGACCAGAAGACTTGAACATTTATGAACATGTTCCAGGAACAATAAGGTTCTCCTTACATAATCATGTGCCTGTCTTTTCTGTACAAATCCAGCCTGGTCCGTGTCCAGCAAGGAAGGGAGAAGGCCCTCCAGGCTAGTTGGCCAGAGGGACATAAATATTTTAATCATAATTTACAATAGAAATAGGATGGTACGAAGCTGGAGTAAGAGGATCCTTACCTGGCTTTGGCAGTGCTGAAATAGTAGCACATTGCCATGAAGGAGGGGGAACTCCCCTTCCTGTAAGTCAAGGAAAAACGTTATCAGGAGTGGAGTCAAAAATCTCTTAAGGGAGCTGATTTATAAAATTCTGATGGGAACCCACAGGGCTGGATCATTTACTGGTTTTGGACTGTGCTATTCCTAACATTATTTCTTCTAGGGTGATGTGCCTAAGAAGCTCAGAAAGTTGAGTTTTGGTAAGCTGAGGGAAAGGAACTTTTATCAGGAAGCTGTGAAGCTATTCTCTAGTTGAGGGAGGTCCTTCAGGAGTATACAGACTGGAATAAAAGTCTACAAAAATGCTCCAGATTTTTATGTCATGTGGACTATACACCCAGTTTGTGGGTCTTGGAGCTTCGGAATGCAGGCCTGTTGCCTGGTCACCAAAATGCAGCAAGTGAGAGTGCAGGCACCATGGGCGCCACCCTCATAGTAACAATGCCTAGGATAAAATAATGCCTGTTCCACTTTTTGGTTTCAAAAGTGCTTGAATCTGGGCCTTAGTGGCCAGATGTTGGGGATATACGGATGGATCAACTTGCATATGAAAAAAAAAAACTGTAGTGTTTGCAGTGTATCCTGCAGTTCTGTTGTTTTGCTTCTCTTCCCCAATGCAGTGCAAATGCATGGGCCACAATTTCTCCCTGTAGGGCCACATTCAGGGCATCCTAGAGGATACAAGTTGTGATCTCTGGGGAGAAATCTTCTTGGAGGTATTGTGGAATACAGTCCTCCAGCTTCTGGAGAAGATTCTCATCCCAGAGAAGGCCTGGATGAAGTCTCCAATGTGTATTCTTTTTTTTTTTTCGGTTTTCCCTGGGAGAATTGTGCCAGTACCGGGGCATGGTCAGATAGGTGATTGGGTCCATGTTTGACCTCATACAGGTGGTCTATGTGCCCAGTGGTGCCTTGCACAGCTATGACGTCATGGTGAAAAAATGAGTGTATTCTGCCTTTAGGGGGTTCAGATGTCGCCAGATGTCTAAAAAGCCCATGTGCTGGATAGTATAGGGGCATATTGTATTTTGTTTTGCTGAGGAGAGTCTAAACGCATTCAGGGGTGATGACTCTAGGTCGGGTTGAGTGTTAGATTTAAATAACTTCCAAGTATAAGATGACCTTGATGGACTTCAAGCAATTTATCAAAAAAACATTGAAAGACACCCTTTTCTGTTCCCAGAGGAAAGTAACCATTTGCCAGAGTTAATTGTTGGCCATATAAGGTACAGTACTTGTTTGAATGACATATTGTCCTGCAGAATCAGATTCCTGACTTTTGGGGACAAAGGGGATCCTCCTTCTAATTAATGTCGGTACCCCTCTTCTGTGTTTTACGATATATGTGTGAGGAATAATAGATTATCACATTTTAACAAATTTCATATGTTCCTCTGGGGAGAGATGGCTTTCTTGGGGAGAAAATAATTTCACCCTCTCCCCTCTGAATTAGCAAGAGAATGCAAGGATGTTTAATGGGGCTATGTAGCTCACTAACATAGGATATTTTTTGTTGTTGTTGAGAACCCACAGTGATGTAACAAAGTCCAGAGCCAAATTTTGGGGATCACCCTACCTAACTGTGGTGAGCTCAGGAAATACAAAAGCAGTTGTGCATAGCCCCCCGTTCCAGTGGACCTGCCTGTGTATCTTAGGAAGATTGCATGCTCTCTTGACTGGGGCGGCATGTTACCTGCTGCCTTGACTGCGGCAGCACACTGCCTTCTGTCTTGATTTACACAGCCCAGTGCCTGCTTGACTTCAGCTTACTATGCACAAGTTCTGCTAAGTCATTTTCTTCAGTTGTGCTGTCCACTGTTGCAGCACAAGGGGTAGATGTGCATCCCAGTCTCCTCACTTCTAGGTGTAGTACCAGGCATAGTATTTTGCATTTTTACCAGGTTAAATCTAAGATTCCATTTATTGGCTTATAAGCTATTTTTTCCAGCACCTTCCCCACTTTGACCACTCTTCTTGCCAGTTTAGTGTTGGAGACAGTGTTATAATGTAGGAGTAGTGTATTTTTGTCAGAAAAAAACTTGATATATGTATTTTTTGTTTTGTTTTTACTTTTTCAGTTCCTATGTTAGATTTGACATCATACGAAGGATTTTAACTAAGGTTTTTGGGATTGAAGTAGTCTTGGCGATGGTGATTACTGACATAGATGACAAAATCATTCAAAGAGCTCAAGAGGTAAATATATTCTTTTATTTATTTTGACATTTTTTTCACCCACTGAACCCCACATTAGATAACAAAACCTGATGTGTTGTGGAGCATTGCATGAATCCATTTCTACAGCTGGGAGGAAGCCAGCCGGAAGGAGGCTGAATGCCTTACCTATGGAAGCTTCATAAAGGCAGCTGATTGATCAGTTGGTGGGGTAGGGTGAGATTAGTGAACATATGAATGTGCCATCCCTCCTGGAAAGCCAAGAGCCTTGTCTTTTTTTTTTTTTTTTTTTTAATTTTTCTCTTTTATGCCCCTGCCCTACTGTCGTTGGTCTGCTCTGGTCACGGACCCTGGAGCCCCGACCACCGGACATTGCCGAATCCCCCAGGTCATCCCTGGCTTGCCCCCCAGAGAGCGGGGCCGCGGTACCGACCCCTTTATCGGCCGCGGAACTGTATCTGGTTAGGGGGAACGGCTCCGGTGGCCAATCAGGGCAGTCCAGGGCAGAGCGTCATGTAGACGCAAGGCAGGGATTTTATCCCCTTATGTTTTCCCCACCCTCGAGGAGGCGGGGACGTGCAATGACGCCAGCGTCCGCCCCGCCTACCTCGCCCTTCCCTGACCTCAGGCCGGTAGCGTGAGTTCTCCCAGCCTCCGCTAGGAGCCCTCATCGCGCCGGATACTGGCGGGACCCTCCCCCCGGAGAAGGAGAGCTGCCTACGGCTCAATCCTTCTCCCCGGCGCCTCCACGACCTGGATCCGCTTCGAACCCGGGTCGTCGGCGTAGCTGAAATCCAACACTGCCGGCGGGCCGGCCAAGAGCCTTGTCTTCATGATGCAGCTGGACTCTGGGATTCTCGAGACAGCATGCAAACCCTGGCCTCCCATTTGGCAGGACTGGGTGGTTCAGTCTAGGTTTTTGTTTGATTAACTGAGTTTTATAATTGGAGAATTTTACTGAATGAACTTGGCCAAACAGATCAGTTTTCAAAATGCCAGTGGTTATGTATTCTGTAAGTGATAACACATGACAGGCGTATGCTGTTGTGCAGAATAAATACACACCTCGAGCAACCGTGTGCCATTAACCACTCTAGGAGTACGGTTATTGCACAATGACCACACACCCTGGAGTGTTCTGTCGCACTTATAAAATGGCGTAACTTTTCCTTTTTAACTAAGTGTAACAGTATTGTAGCAAGCCAGGACTTTTTGGGAAGCCCTCAGAAGAAAAGTCTCCAGGCAGACAGAGTTCAGTGAAACAAAAAGTTGTTTTACTTCAGCACCAAACAAGAAAACAAAAGCAGCTTACTCTGGCACAGCAAGAACAAAACAGACTATGTTTAGCTGGATTCAGCCATCCAGCTCACAGCAGCACTTCACTTTCTCGCTCCCCCTTGCCCCAATATCCTCCCTCTTGCTCTGTCTGGTTTTCCTTTTTATGCATCCCAGTTGAGGTTCATTTTTGCCATTCCCCCGCAGGGATTTGCATGCCTGCATATGGCCAATGCATATGGGCTCTAATGGGCCAAGCCAGAAATCAGTGGGGCTGGGTTTAATTCACCTTTTCTCGTGATAGTATCTTATGATCTTTTGGGAAAGGGGGTCCCAGGTGAAGGTTGTAGAGACTCCTTCACATACCCTGCCCCTTGGGGCTGAGACCATGGCCCGCTCAGCACTGGCTACCATTGAGCTGCCCTCCTGAGAGAATTATTTGTTATTTTACCTTTTATTTATTTAAGGATTTGGAAAGACCTTCGAGCACAGGCTCTTTTACAAAGGTTCCACGTCATGTTGACAGACAAGAGACATATTACATAACATAATCAGGCAGGTAGAGAACATGCATTAGGTTACAGTATTACAGAGTCATTTCTAGTACCAGGGATTAGTACAGCGTCAGCATAGGATTTATGAAAGTAGTGGTGAGCTTAGTGGAGAGAGGAGGGGTAGAACCCCCTCTCGAGTGGAAGGGGAGACTAAGGAAAGGGTAGGCAGCCTCGGGTATTGGCTTTGTCAAATATGGGGTGAAATAGTGGCAGGGGAGTGTGCGGGGGAGAGGAGGCACTAGTAGGGTGGAGGGGAAATGTGCATGGCTGAAGGGTCACAAAGGAAACGGGGTGGGAGTGGTGAGAGGATGGTGTTACGATGTAAATGGTGGATCTTACTTCGACAGGGTTCCTTCAGTGGGTCATCACATATAGGACTAGCACCATCAGGTGTCTGGGCCGCACGGCAGACTTTTCCAGCAATACCTGATGGGGGGCCGCCCACCCAACGACACGTGACCGACTTCAGCATGATCCTATATAGTGGGCAGTCTCCACGCCTGCCCTCTAGTTCTTTCCTGCCATCGCCTCAGTAGACTTACTCAGCGATCATCGTAGAAAGTTGTTCATTTGGTTATACTGATATTTTTCTCGATTTACCCATTTCTTCTATGTCTTCTCCGAAGAAGAAGTGTCAGTCTTGTGGCACTCAAATTCCTCAGAAAGACGGCCACGTGAAGTGCGTTATCTGTTTGGGCCCGGACCATCCTACTTTGTCCTGTCTGGACTGCCAGCCTTTTAACCAGGCCATGCCCAAGAGGAGGCAGCAGGCTTTGGAGGCCCATCTCTTGAAGACCCGGCTAGCGTCTTCAGAGAAACAAATGGAGCACATTCGCGATTCCTCTTCTTCTTCTTCCACCTCCAAACATCGGAAAGAGAAGCATAAAGTGCGGGAGTGCTCTGCGGGTGGTTCTCAGGCCAAGGCCCCAAGGCCCTCTACCAGCAAGGCCTCTCCCTAGCCACCTCCGTCCAAGGAAAAATTGGCAACAGGGGATACAGGTAAGTCTGGCAAATCCTCAGTGAGCAAGTCGGCTGGCCGCACCGCGTCTGCGCTAAGTGACCCCTGGCTCCTCTCTAGGGACCGCCCGGTAAGTTAGCTCCCTGCCTGTAGGGATTAACCCAGCCTCAGCAGCTAAGCCGGTGGGGGGCTCCGCTTGGTCAGTCGAGTGCCTCCGGTGATCGCACAGATGCGACTGTCCCATCGGGGCCTAACGGCAGCACAACCGACTGGATGAGCCCTGGGGAGACTGCCCCTTTCTCCCCTTCTCCCCCGCCGATAGCCTCACCTTCTCTGGTCACTACCACGGACGAAGATAGTATGGGGTCCCTGGATGTAGAACACACTTCTGGGTCAAATCCCCACTCCCCCTTGGGGGTCGCTGGAATGGAGGTCCCTCCTTGGCCTTCTGGCCCTACTCCGGAGGCCCCTCCTATCCCTTCTGGGGGGAAGGTTCCTGTCCCAGCACCTGTTCCTGCTCCGGACAACCTCCCTCCATCAGAGCCGGTGAGACCTACCCCGGCGCCAGTCCCTCCAATGACCGTCTCTGAGCCAGGGCCCATACGTCTGCCTCCATCACAGGCTCCTGTGCCAGATGAGGCCCCTCCGTCAGATCCCTTTTGTCAGGTCCTGGGCGCCACCTTATCCGATGCCTGACCCTGTTCCGGCACCGGATCTAATGGTTCTGGCCCTGTCGATGGCAGCCCCGACGCCGGCTCCCCCTATGCCGGACCTGCCACCGATTTACACAACAGCGGGCCCTACATGGGTACCTCCACAGTCGGGCCTCCTGATGATGGGTCATTATCCACAGTCCCATACTGTCCCGCATTACCCCTTGAGGTATCCCTCAGACCATCCCCCGGCAGGTCCCCCTCCAGACTGGAGTGGTATGGGACTCTACTTCCCTGGTTATACTCGGTAGCCGGGCTGTGGATACTCGGGATGCCAGGGGTACCATTATCCTCCTCCCCAGGCCATCCCTCCCCCCACACTGGTACAGCTGGATTTCAAGACCCTCATCCAGTCTTGGTGGCAGGAGGCACACACGGAGTTGGTGATGGACCTAAGGAGTCGACTCCCACTTCCCCGCTCTCTAGGTCTCCGCCCCTGGTGAGCTCGTCCCCTTCCACCATTCACATCGTGGGGACTACTTTCCGTGACATTGTCCTGTCAGATTTAGGAGACAGTCTGGACATGGGGGATGATGATGACGAATCTTCGGAGGAGTCCTTGGACCATGAGTCTCGGGTCCCTAAGGGTAAGGTTTCTCCCAAATCCCCACCAGAGGATCCTTCTTTTTTGGACCTCTTGAGGTCCATTCAGCACCACTTTGAATGGGAGTTGGAGGAACAGGATCCTATGCGTCAGAGCCTCTCCGAACATCAGGAACTGGAGTCTCTGTCCTCGATCCCTGTTCCTCCCTGGATTGGGCCTCACCAGGACCTCACCACTATGACCTAGCAGATGCCTCATTCGATCCCGGCTGTCCCCAAGAGGGTGGACAGAACCTACCGGCTGCCTAAGGATGCCCCCTTCCTTAATGTACATCTGAAGGCTGACTCCGTTGTGATCTCGGCTGCTCATGATCGCTCCTCTGCACCTAAGCACATGAGTACTTCTCCTCCGGATAAGGAGTCGAGGCAGATGGACCAGTTCGGAAGAAGGTCTTCTCATCGGCCACATGTATGTTACGGTCCCTCAATTATGTGGCCAATATGTTGTCACACCAGAAAGCAACCTTGGCCAGGCTCGAGGCCCGTGTCCAAGCCATGGACTCTTCGGCCCTTAAGGAGGAGCTTGCCAAGGATCTCCGCCTGTTCAGGATTTCTTGCAGGCATGCGTTGTGGGCTACCTGTGACTCTTGTCAATTCAGTAGCCCGCGCCTTGGCGACTGCCGTCTCACTTCCACAACAGGCCTGGCTTTGCATCTCTGGCCTCGCGAACGAGGTCCAGACTACGAGTCAGGATGCCCCCTTTCGGGGCTCGATGCTTTTTGGTGGAGACACCAAACTACCATCACAGACCTACAGGACCGAAGTCAAGCCCTGAGGTCCGTGCAGTCCATATATCAGTCAGGCACCCAACAGCAGCAACAGCCCTTTTGGAAAAGGACCTGGAGGCAGAGGAAGCAGGCCCCAGCCCAGCCTGGCGCCAGGGTAAGTGCAAGTCCACGGGTACCGCTAATCCTCCTGCCCCCAAGAACCAGAGATGATTGGGGGTCCTCCCCCTGCCCATCCTGCCACCTCCTGACTCTCTTGTCCAACCCTCTCCTCAGCCTCAGTATGAGGAGCCAGTGGGGGTAGGTTTGCCCACCACATGCAGGAGTGGCAGAGCATCACCTCCGATGCATGGGTCCTGCAGCTTGTGTCCTTAAGACACATCATAGAGTTTCTGGAGTTTCCTCCAGATTCTCCTCCAAGAAGGTCGGCCTACTCCTGAGACCAGGTTTTTCTCATAAGGGAAGAAATCCAAAATCTCTTGCTCAAAGAAGCCATAGAGATTGTTCCCCTCCGTCAAAGGGGAAGGGGGTTTTACTCCCACTTCTTCCTGGTTCCAAAAATGTCAGGCGACCTACGACCCATCCTTGACCTGAGCAGTCTCAATCTGTTCATCGAATACAAAAAGTTCCGGATGTTGACTCTCCAGAACCTTCTTCCTCTCCTTCTGCAGAATCAGTGGCTTTGTATCCTGGTTATGCAGGATGTGTACCTGCACATCCCGATGTTCCCCAGCCACCGCTGATTCCTATGATTTTGTTTCCAAGGGGAGCACTTCCAATTTCAGGCTTTCCCCTTTGGCCTGTCTTGACACCCCGGGTGTTCACCAAGTGCCTAGCGGTGGTGGCTGCTGCCTTGCATCGTTAGGGCATAGTGGTTTCCCCCTACCTGGATGACTGGCTGATCTCAGCCCCCTCCAGGGAGTCTCTCTTGGAAGCTCTATCCACCTCCTGGACTTGCTTTCCAGACTGGGGATTACAGCAAGTATTCCCAAGTCGTCCCATACTCCCTCCTAGAGGTTGCAGTTTATTGGGGCAGTTTTGGACACTGTCCAGGGCAGAGTCTTTCTGCCTCCAGACAGGATGGCGACCCTGATCAAGCAGGCCTCTTTGGTAGCCTCTTCCAGGACCCCCTTGACCAGGGAGGTCCTCCGGTTGCTAGGACTGATGGCGGCCTCCATCACAACAGTTCCCCTTGCGAGACTCCACATGTGAATTACTAAGTGGTCCTTATGGGTGCAGTGAGATTGACTCCAGGACAATCCGGATCATCCAGTCCTTGTGTCGTCTGCCATTCAGAAAGATTTGAATTGGTGGAGGGATCCCTGCAATCTGTCTTTGGGTCTCCCTTTCAGGAGCCAAGTCCCCCGGGCATCTCTGATTATGGATGCCTTGAATCTGGGTTGGGGGGACACATGCTGGGGAACACCAAGCCCAGGGACTCTGGTCCAGCTTGGAGATGTCTTTACACATCAATGTCCTGGAGATGAGAGTGGTCTTGTATACACTGCAGGCATTCCAGACTCTTCTTCTTCGGGGATCATTGCTCATCCTGACAGACAATATGTCGGTCATCTAGTACATCAACAAACAAGGAGGAACTTGCTCGTACCCCCTTTGGAGGGAGGCAATGAGAGTGTGGAACTGGGCAGTCCGGCGTGGCCTGTTTTTAACAGCCGTGCACATTCCAGGAGTTCTAAACGTCCTGGCGGACAGTCTCAGCAGGTCTGAGACCCTCAGTCACAAATGGGAACTAAATCAGAAAGTGGCAGATTCTCTCTTCCTAAAGTGGGGGCATCCGGAACGCGACCTCTTTGCCTTCTTTACAACGCAACACTTCACAGTTTTTTGCTCGCTCGTTCCAGGGCATGGTGCTTTCTGGCATGACGCATTGTCTCTCTCTTGGACAGGGAAATTTTTGTACGCCTTCCCGCCATTTCCCATTCTCCAGAGGGTTCTCCTCAAGCTTCAGACAGAGAAGGCGCAGATGATTTTCATTGCCCCCCTCTGACTGAGACAGATTTTGTTCCGGCTTCTGCAACAGCTAGAAGAGGAACCCCCGGTTCCACTTCCACTGACACATGACCTCGTGACACAGAATCAAGGCCAGCTCGTGCATCCAGGGCTCAGGACCCTGCACTCAGTATGCGTGGCTCCTGCAGACATAGTGATTTCTCGCTTTGGGGTTTCCACTAGAGTTGCTCAAGTCTTGGTTGAGGCTAGAAAGCCCTCTACCTGCTCTGCTTACGCCATCTGGGCAGCTTCCAAAGGCTGGAATCCCTTTTCTTGTTCTGCCTCACAAGTCATGGAATACCTCCTACATCTTTCAGATTCAGACCTTTCTTATTCCTCTTTGAAGATCCACCTTTCGGCCATTTCGACATACCATGAGCTGGTGGATGGCAAACCCGTGGCTCAGTTGAAAATCTCTAAAACCTTTTTGAAAGGGATTCTCCCTCTGAAACCCGCCATCCACAGCCCTACACCACCTTGGGATATAAATTTTGTTTTGGAGAAGCTCACTCTCCTGCCTTTTGAACCAGCGATGATCTGTGATTTGCACTACCTTTCATGGAAAGCATTGTTTTTGGTTGCGGTTACTTCTGCTCGAAGGATTTTAGAGCTTCAGGCTCTAGTGTGCAAGGAGCCTTATTTAATTTTCCATAGGGACCGGGCAGTCCTCAGAACGAATCCTAAGTTCTTACCTAAGGTGGTGTCGGAGGTCACTCTGAACCAGACAGTTGAGCTCCCAGTTTATTAGCTGTCCCCCACAAATAAAGGTGAGGTGCTTCTGCACACAATGGATGTGTATTGTGTCCTCCGGTGCTGTATTCACTGAACCAAGGAATTCCAGAAGGATGACGAACTCTTTGTTTCCTTCGCCCCCAGAACCTTGGGGAAAGCTGTCTCTAATCAGTGCCTGTCCAAGTGGTTAGCCAACTGCATCTGCTTCTGTTATCAGAAGTATGACAAACCTCTGCCAGGGTCTGTGAGAGGTCATTCCACTAGGGGCATGACTGCATCTGCAGCTTTTTTGCGTAATGTTTCTGCGGCAGATTAGCACAGGAGTGACTTGGAGTTCTTTTCATAAAAGCACTACAATCTGGACATTGCTTCTAGGTGGAGGGCCGGTTTTAGCCTAGCTGTACTGCAAAGCCTTCTGTCCTAGGCTGGTTCCATTCTGTTTCCCTTTTTGTTGGAGTTTCTCCTCCTCCCGTGTTTCTCTCGGCCTCTGTTAGGAGGAACTGCTTGGGACACATTTCTATATGTGACGACCTACTGAAGGAACCCTCTCAAAGTAAGATAGTACAGTTATGTAAGAACTTACCGTAACACTAGATCATCAAGAGAGGTTCCTTCAGTAGGTAATAATTTTTTCCCTCCCTTCTTCCCCCAATTTTCTTTTGGAGCTCCAGACTCTGTTTCCTCCTGCTGTCTGGCCTCTTTCAGGCTCCAGCGGGAGAACTGGAGGGCGGGCCTGGGGACCGCCCACTATATTGGGGCACACTGATGTCGGTCACGTGACATCGGGTGGGCAGTCCCCCATCAGGTACTGCTGGAAAAGTCTGTCGTGCGGCCCAGACGCCAGGTGGCGCTAGTTCCATATGTGATGACTTACTGAAGGAACCTCTCTTGAAGATCTACTGTTACGGTAAGTTCTTATGTAACTGTACTTTCTCAGGGGACAGCACGGGTGGGCAGGCTGAAAGCCACGGGGGAGTTGGCCTTAGGCATGTCCGGGGGGGGGGCAGGAGGGACCAAGAGGGGGATGGGAAGGGGAGGATTCTAGGGGAGAGGGACACAGCAGGGCTGCCTAATTGTCGGCTCGGGGGCAAGGTGTAGGTTAAAGGAGGGGAAGAGTAACATCTACCGAGAGCAGTCACTTGCTGTGCAGAGAAGCAGGGTACAGCAGGGCTGCCATATGAACAACTCGGGTGGCATAAGAAGGGGGAGGGACAAGCCTTCAGTCAGCATTATTATGCAGGGAACCCGCCCTGTGGCACACCTGGAATAAAAACAGTCACAGAGCCAGGTATCACCAGGTGACTCAGGAATTAGTGTCCCGCATGGCATGCAACCATTTTAGGGGTGTGTGGTCAGTGCCCAAGGTGAAGCATCTTCCCAACAAACAGTAATGGAGGGCTACTACTGCCCACTTCACTGCCAGACACTGTTTCTCTAGCGTGGCATAACATTGTTCCCTGGGGAAAATTTTTTCTGGACAAATAGAGGATGGGGTGAATTCCATTGGTTAAGTCTTATGCCAAGACAGCGCCCAGCTGTACTTCTGAGGCATCCATGTACAAAATGAATGGATGGTTGAAATCAGGACTTTGTATGTCAGGTCCCTTACATAGCACACTTTTGATAGTATGGAAGGCCTTCTGACATTTTGAGGACCACTACACCCTATTTGAAGAAGCCTTTTTAATCAGGGCAGTCAGTTGGGCAGCAAATTTCGAAAACTGGAATGAACCGGCGACAATACCCTGCTAAGCCAGGAAAGGACCTAATGTGCTTTTTAGTGGTCTGTATGGGACAGTAAGCAAGGGCTTTTACCTTATCAACAACTACATGTACATGGCCATTCCCAACCATGTATCCCAAGTATTTAGTGTCCTGTCACCCTAGGGCACATTTCATGATGTTGGCCATGAGACCTGCCTCCCTTAGCAGTTGAAGTACTGCAGCCGTATTCTGCAGGTTAGTATCCTATTCAGAGCCAAGTATGACAACACTGTCCAGATATGCTGCTGCATGTAACCCATGGGGATGGAGGATTTGATCCATTACTCTCTGAAATGTGGCCAGGGCACCCTGCAACCCAAATGGGAGCACAGTAAACTGATAAAGATTGAATGTGATGTCAAAGACCATTTTCTCCCAGGATTCAGGAGTCAATGGAATTTACTGATACCCCATGATCAGGTCTAGGGTACTGATATACGGGGCCTTACCCATTTAGTCCAGAAGTTTATCCACCCTAGGCATAGGATAGTGTGTCAAACTTGGGGACCGCATTGACTTTCCAAAAGTCAATACAAAACTGAGTGAACCCATCTGGTTTTGGGACTAATACAATACAGCTAGACAAGCCACTCTTGAGATTCCTCAGGGTTTCCCAGATCCAACATGGAGCAGATCTCCTCCTGTGCCATCTCTCTTGACTTTTCTGGGGACCTGTATGACTGTTGGCGGATCTGTACACCTAGGTCTGCGTCTGTGTGGTGTTTGATTACATGAGTTCATCCCAGTTTTAAGGAGAACATTTCCACAAAATTTCCTGTCAGTTGCTGAGCTTCATTTTTCTGGATCTGGTTGAACCATTTGTTCAGTGGGACGGGGCCAGACTTTCCAGAAGTTGATACAAAACCGAGTGGACCTATCTGGATTTGGGACTAATACAGTAGAACTAGACCTATCATTCTGAGATTCCGTAAATTTCAACATAGCTCAAATTTCCCCCCACCATCTCTCTAAATTTTTCTAGGAGCCTATGTGGCTATTGGAGGATTTGGACACCTGGGTCTGTGTGTGGTGTTGGATCAGATGAGTTTGTCCCAGTTTCGGGGAGAACAGATCCCCAACTTTCCTATCAGTTGATGGGCTTCTTGTTTCTGGGGTCGGGTTGAGCCATTCGTTCAATGGGACAGGGCTTAAATCTTTTAACATTTTAGGGCCGAAGTCAAGGATTCCATCTTCAGTCTCCTCATCCATCACCTGACAAGGGGCCCCTTTAGGTTTCTCTGGGTTGACTAGCAAAACCTTCCTGTTCTTCCAGGGTTTCAACAAATTAACATGATAAATTTGTTTTTCCTTTTTTCGCATGGGTTGTAATTAAGCAATAAGGCATGGCAGGGAATTTGTTATAGTGGGATGATGGCCCTCCTCGGGTGGGTTGAACCACTAGGAGAAGCAGAATGCTTACACCACCCAAGAAGGGCCGTTAGCCCACCATAACGCACCCCCTAGAGTGCCTTACTGTGATTATGAAATGGTTCTGGGGGGGCGCTAATGAGCAGCTAACTTGAATGGTCGCAACTCTCAAGAGCTCCACACCACAAAGCCTTAGACACTGCCTAAAATATTTTAAAAACGCTCATTCCCACAACAAAAGCTACCTTAATAGATACTGCAACGAACGAGTACCTGGCATCGGGGAGATCGTTGCGGCATGGTGGCTAGAATGTGAAAAAATTAGCTGCATTGGAACAAGCTGATCCATGTGGACCAGGCCCAATTTATTTCTCGGCCACGGAGCTCACTGTAATCAGCAAGACCGTCCCTGAGCAAATCCTGGCGGACCTCACTCCGAAATGGGATAAGGTGGAAAGATCCATCGGCAGCCAGGCCTCAGAGGTTAAACAGCAGTTGGGAGGGATCCAGGAGGCAGAGCAGAGAATTTTGGATATTGAGGATTCTGCGGGGGTTACCAGACAAAATAGCCAAGCTTGAACGAGAGGTGGATGATCTAAAAGGTGCTTTCGATTATCAAGAGAATTACAGTTGCCAGAATAATCTCTGCATCAGAGGTCTCCCGGAGGGAGCAGAACGAGGAAACCTCATGGAATTCTGTGCTGTCACCCTGCCCAAGCTCCTTAACATCCAAACCAAAACAGGCAAGATAAAAATAGAGAGGGCGCAGAGAGCTTTGGCACAGAGGCCTTCTGAAGATCAATCCCCTTGCCAAGTGATATTCAGGATGAACCACTACCCTGACAGGCAGGCACTGTTGGTGGCCTATAGAAACTAAAAGGAACTTATTTTTGATGGGCACAAGATCGCTTTGCACCAGGATCTCTTGACCAGAACCCAGAAAAAACGCCAGCAATTTAACAACCAAATGGACCAGCTAAGAGAACGTGGCATAGAATTTTTATTGGCATACCCTGCTTGTGTAAAGGTCTGCTGGGAAGGTGCTACATACTCACTCTGGGAACCGGCCAAACTCCAAGATTACATAGATGAGTGGGACAAAAAGAATAAAACAAATGGATGAAATCCACAGTGAATAGTCTGGGATACTGTTTATTCACTTCCTATTAACCCCACAAAACAACTAGACTCTCATGGACTGTTCCTACCGACATAGGAGGTCAGGGGGGAGGTTTGAACTGGGAGGGAGGGAATATTCATTAGGTGGTAATTTGGTTATGCTCCCCTGCTTCGCCTGGAACTCGACTGGCTCCCCATGAATAACGCTTATGAGCTGATTTGGCAACGTGATTTTATAAGACAATGGCTGGGTTCTCAGGGTGATCTACATGGACTGCCACGCAGCGTGTGGACCGCAACTACCAATATTTTTGGCACTAGCTGTAAAATGACCAGAGTGCTACTCACCAGGAGAGGCACCACATGCTGAAGAGACAGTACTCGAAGGTGGCCTTTATATTTCTTGCTGGGACTAAATTTGATATTGTATGTCGTGCTGGTACTAAGAGACATAACGTGTATATTCTGCAGGACTAGAATCATTTGTTTACAGCCATTTACAGGATAAAAAGGGAAGCCGGGGACAAAACAAATTTATAATAAAGAGACCATATGTGGTGGTAATGGAAAGGGGGGGAGAAAGGAATGATGGGGGTATTAAAAGGGAGAGGGGATTCGAATGTACAAAGGAAAGTCCTGGGTTAAAATGGTGACTGCGCTGGTTTCCATGCCTAACATCACCAACGGCCATGCAGCTTGCCTTAACAGCCTCATTGTGAGGCGGGACCACGAGAGGAGGGAAGGGGGTTACTCACTGAACTGTATGACGCTGATTTAATTAAGGGGAGGTGAGATGGAGACTTGTGGGGTCAGTGCTGGGGCTTAAAAAGAGAAGCGATTGGGGATATATCATAGCTGTACCCGCATGTACCCACGGGGACATTCCTGCCAAAGGGACACAACTGGAAATGAAAAAAGAACATGACAAAGGCAAAATAATAATGTACACGCTTAAAATGGTGGTGTGGGGGGAGGGGGCGTAGAGATGGGATAGGACAAACAGAGAAATACTGGAAGATAACCAAAATTAAACTATCATCTCGTGGAGGAGGAGAGGATAATTTACCAACTAAATAGAGGCAGAAGGGTATGAAAATTGAGGGGGGGGGGCGCTGTGGAACCCGAGCATGGAGGACGCAGAACCCTAGAGCTCTACAAAAATAATTTAAAAAGGTAATTTTCTAAGGAAGATTTCCCCAACAAATCTAGACAAAAGTTATATTAATAGGTTGCTGAACCTTGAAAGAACAAAAATGGGCAACCCACGGAGGGAAAAGCACTCGGGAGATGCAGCAAAATTGAGGCTCCCTTCGGCTCTGACATCCTCGCGAGCAGCACCAGGCCGGGAACAAGACCACAAGGTGGAATCAGGTGGCGAGACCCTACAAATCCTCGGTGAAAAAATAAATCATTTGATTTCCTCGGTGGCTGGACTTTCCAACAAGTTTGACTCCCTTACCTCGAGAGTCACTGTAGTGGAAACTACACTCGAAGCAGTCTCTGTGGCATCGACCACTGCGAATAAAACGGCTGAGGCAGCTATGGGAGCCATAGCCACAGTTCTGAAAGAGAATGGTCATCTTCGCTTCTAGACTGGAAATGCTTGAAAACCAGTCAAGGGCTTCTAATGTCAGATTTTTGGGGCTCACAGAATGTGCCGAGGGAGACCACTTGACCCTGTTTCTGCAAGACTGGCTGCTACAACAACTGGGAGAAGACGTTGCCCCAATTACACAGAAAATCCAAAAAGCATACCGAGTGGCCTTTAGGAGAAGACAGGACAACCCAGAGGCCCCACGTACTGTGGTAATAGTTCTCAATGGAATTGGATCATGAGATAAAATGCTAGCCCTGGCAAGAAGAAAGAAAGTTCTTTTCGATGGCAACCAGATTCGTATGTTTCCTGATTTATCCTATGCGACTAGACAATGGAGGAAGCGCGGTTTGATTGAGTAAGGGCGATGCTGAGAGAAGGAGGAATATCGCATGGTCTATTCTACCCAGGTGACTGCGAATAGCACACCGGAGTAACATTTTTATCTTTTCTGAGCCATCGGAGGCCTTGAAATGGTGCCAGAGGAATGTTCCCTCCCGTAGGAGGGGAGAAGAAGAAGAGGATTTTTCATCCAAAGAAGAAGATCCCTGAAGATATTGGACATGGTCGGTAACGAATTCTAAAAGGGGGAAAATGTTAATGTTTATTTAAAACATGGTAGTTAAAGTACACCATGTTATTTCATTCTAGACCTACGTGATGGTCTTCAGCTGGTCTGGACTCTAAAGTTAAAATAGTGGTGGCTCACTTTATTATATTTTATCCCCTATATGTAATTTCTATCCTTATAAACCCAATGACCCTCCACCAGTAATAGCTAAGGATCACTGTTCATTTATTTTAATAAGTAAAAGTGCCTAAATTGTCCGACAGAAATATGGGGAGATTTTTTTGTAAAGGGTATATAGAGCTCTGAGGGGTTCTGTTCTGTTTTACTACACAAAGCGTATACACACTATGGTATTGCATGAAGGCTAACTCCCTAAATCAGGGAAGGACTCTGAGTAATAAGTTTTGGAACTTTTATTTATAAAATTCATGTGGCTCATGAACTTCGTTACAGCAATTGGAATGCTTTGTATTAAGTTTATAACTAATTAGATATCCCCTCATAGGACGTATCTTATCTAATTTAACTAACCCTTTGTATATATGTAGAGGGGTGGCGCCCTCATTGTATAGTACATCTGTAATGTTGAATGAGGGAATTTACTGTATGTTTATATACATAAAAGAACAATAAACATAAAGTTTAAAAAAAAATGAGGGAATGGTTGTTATACAAAAGTTATCAAACGTTTCAATGTTCAGTATACGTGTTGGTGTACATTACTGTTTTGAGTTATTTCTACTGTTTTTATAGTAACTGTTTTTCTTGCTTTGTCAACAATTACATTACAAGCAGACTCATGCGCAGGAGAAGTAGTCCAAAACAAAAAGGGGTTAAAAAAGGATATAAGGGGAAGGAGGATCATGGCTAGGCCCCGACACAGCCTCGTGGTCTCCTGGAATGTAAAGGGGTTTTCCTCGCGGACTAACAGGACAAAGGTATTAGCAGCGCTTTAAAGAAAACAAACAGATGTAGCGTTGCTGCAGGAAACCCACTTGACACCCAGGGAACATACTAATCTGGTGGGGGCTGGATCGAGGCTTGCCATGCCTCCTCTTACAGCTCTCACAAGCAGGGCGTTGCCATCCTACTTAGCAAAAGTTTTCCATTTGTGCACCAGAGCATGGTTAAAGATCCCATGGAAGGAAGATATATTTTTGTGGTGGGGGAGACTGAAGGGAAACGTATAACCTTTGGGAATATTTATGCCCCCTTCATCCTGGAACCAGCTTTCTATCAGAAGATTGTAGACATTTTAGTGAGAGAGCAGTTTCCCAATGTAATAATGGGGGGTGATTTCTTTTTTTTTTTCATTTGGTCATTTTTCTTTTACCTTGGCCCCCCGGTCTGCATCCATGTCCAGGCATCCACCTCATCCAACCGCCGTTCAGATCACTCTGACTCCCACCTAGGGCTTCACTGCATACCCCCGCAGCTTGCCCCCTGCTGTAGGGTGGTGGAGAAACCCTCTGTCTCTGCCGACACAGGATCCAGTCACCGCAGTGATCCCTCGGAGTTGGGTGTCCCGCCGAACGGCCATCAAGCCGCCGTGACCGGTGCCAATTTTCCCCTGTTCTCAATTCCCTGGAGTCAGAGGGTGTGCAATGATGCAGGTGACTGTGAGCGCTCCCCATCCAGGCGTCTGTCCTCTTCTCCTCCCCAGAGTATGGCGTGCATCCCACTCCTCTTACCTCTGTTAGGGGCAGTCGGGGCCTCCGGCCATTGTGACTCCCCTCTCAGAGGTGAGCAGTCCATCAGATGCTCCTTCCTCTCCTCCCCTGCCAGCCCTCGGCGACCCGTGCTTGCTCCCGAACCCGGGTTGCCGGCGTGGTGCAAGGTGTGGCGTCCAGCGCCTCAGCCCTCAGCACCACTTGGCCGGCAATGGGGGGTGATTTCAGTTGTGTTGCAGACCCTGCGTGGAACTACTCAGGAACAAGGCTTCGGTTGGTACTGGCAATACAACAGTGGCAGCTGGGCCTAATGGAGCTAGCACTTATGAATGCCTGGAGGACGGCCAACCCAGGGGCCCATGAGCGCACGTTTTATTCCCACCCGTATGCTACCTGGTCCAGACTGGACTGTATCTACATACAAAGAGAACTATATCCTGCAGTCAGTAGAGTGGAACATAGTCCCATTTTTTTTGTCTGACCATGCTGTGGTTCAACTTGAGCTGGCTCTGGGGGAAGCAGGGACGTTGGGGAATTCCAACTACCTACTATCTAAGAGTGACTTCAGACAATTTTTGAAGGATCAGTGGACTGTATACAAGACCACTAATAAGGGTATGGTGGAGGCGGAGGGAACGTATTGGGAGGCGAGTAAAGCTTACATGGGGGGTTTAATAATCGGCTATACAGTGAAACTAAAAAAAGGAAAAAATAGGGAGCTAGAAGGAACGATACAATGACTAGAAAAAATTGTAATTGAAACCAGAGACAAGCAATTTCTAAAGGAGGTCCAAGCAGCCAGGGAAGCCCTAAATACATGTCTAACTGAGGAAGCCCGAGGGAAACAAATGTTTGCTCGACAGAAAGTATAAGAGTGGGGCAACAAACCGGGGCCATTACTTGTGAACCTAATTAGGGAAGGGAAGACCTCAGAAAGAATCATTGCCATAAAAGACAAAAAGGGCAAATTACTACAAGGAGACTTACAAATCAAACAGTGCTTCCAAGAATTTTATGCAGCCCTATATACTGTGGAGTGCACAGGTACAGAACAGCTGGCCGAGGAATCTTTGAAGGGGCTCCCTATCCCAACACTCACAGAGGCACACTGCACCTTTCTGGACAGTACAGTTTCTACCAAGGAAGTGCTGCAGGCTATGGGTATGCTTAAAAGGGGTAAGGCTGCAGGACCAGAGGGGTTTATGGCTGAATACTTCAAAGAGCTTAAAGAGAATGTAGCAGAACCTATCAGGAATGTACTTGAGGAAGCGAGGGGGGAGAGGGGCCTACCTAAATCATGCTATGAAGCACATATATGTGTACTTCCCAAGCCGAACAACGGTCCTACGGATTGCTCCTCTTACAGACCAATATTGCTTTTAAATTATGGCTGTAAAATAATGACAATGGTTCTAGCATTAAGATTAGACAAACTACTACCCCTAATAATTAACCAAGACCAAACTGACTTTGTACAAGGCTGAATGTCGTACCACAATATGAGAAAACTACTTAATGTCATATGGTGAGGGAAATAAATACCCAGGGAAAGCATGCGTTCTATCTGTGGATGCCGAAAAAGCCTTTGACAGGATAGAATGGGAATATCTGATTAAGATCATGGGGAAATTTGACCTGGGAGAAAAAAATATTCAATTGGTTGAGGCTTTTTACATAGTCCCCACAGCAAGGATACTAATTAATGGCTCACCCTCAGAGGAGTTTCGACTTGGGAGGGGCATATGGCAAGGGTGTCCCCTTTCCCCCCTCCTATTTGCATTGGCCATAGAGCCATTGGCAATCAAAATTAGGGAGGACCCTGAAATCTGAGGCATACCAGACAAACAAGGAGGACAACATGCCATTACCTTGTATGCGGACGATATCTTGCTCTTTCTAACTCAGCCTGACCGAACTGTACCTGCTCCTCTGGGCCTGGTGGGGGACTTTGCTAAGTTTTCAGGTTATAAGCTTAATGTAAATAAATCTGAGATAATGTATTTGAAGACTGGTAGAGATAAGGAAGACTTAAATACCTGTGGACTCAAATTAGAACAACAAGCATTTACTTACCTGGGCATTAAGGTGGGCAACGAACTGGGGAAGATGTATGAATTAAACTACAAACCTATGGTAGACACGGTCCTGAGTGACCTGCAAAGATGGAGGGCACTTCTGATATCTTGGATTGGCAGAATAAATGTGCTAAAGATGAATGTGCTCCCCAGAATATTATATATCCTTCAAATGATGCCAGTGGGTCTAAAGAACAGGGATATTCAGACTTTGGAGAGGGAGTTTGGAACCTTTATATGGCAGGGCAAAAAAACACGAATCAGCCTGACAAGACTGAAGGCTGGACCAGAGAAAGGAGGCCTCAACCTACCAGATATGAAGGGGTATTACTTAGCTACCCGGTATAGATATATCCACAACTGGGTCTACAGAGGGGAGGCAGTCACCTGGCTGGCACTGGAAGAGAGTGGGTGCTCTGGCAGACTTACTGCCTATCTAGGGGTGGATGGGCTGAAGTCATACAAGCAGCAGGAACACCCAAACCCGTTGGTCATGGCATCTTTAGAGGCGTGGGCATGTATTAAGCAAAGAAGGGGAGTCCAACAAGAAAACACAGTATTGGTACCAGTAGCAGATAATCCGGGCTTCTTACCAGGGTTGAGGGATGAAGGATTCAAAATTGGGCATGACAGGGGCATTAGATGTGTAGGAGATCTGACCTCTAAAACAGGGATGTGCTCCTTTCAGGACTAACAGCTCTGCCTGGGAATACCTTCCTCACATCTATTCAGATTCTTTCAGATCCGGGAATACTAGCAGAGCCTTAATAGAAATGCCAGTACGGAATCTGCCTTGGTAGAGGTTGAAGGGGAAATCCTAAGGGCGAAGACACAGGAGAAGGGACTGATTGGTCGGGCAGCCAAACTAGATAGGGTATATTTTAAAGGAGACCCCCCGAAGGCGAAACAAAGGTGGGAAAGAGACCTCAATATCATAATTGAGGACAATAACTGGGAATTGCTACTGACTTCCCATATGGGCCTATTATTGTGCAACAGATATAAAGAAATGCAATACAAATTCCTGCTCAGGTTATACTACCCCCATCCAATGTGCATTGGTTCTACCCGGCAGTGTCACCCACATGTGGGAAATGTGGTGAGGCCAGGGGCACCTGGATGCACTACTACTGGGAATACAGTGATATTGGAGAGGGGTGGTTACAGAGATTTACAAGATAGCAGGATACCCACTGGAAGTATCCCTGAGATCATTGCTGCTGGGAGTGGCCGGACAGGAAAATGGGGAATAGGAACTACATCTCAGACAGCTTAGGATCCTACTGGTAGTGGCTAGACAAGGGATATAAAACCTGTGGATTACTGGGAGTGTTCCCACGGTTGACCAGTGGAAAACTCTCACCCTAAGGGCACTCTCAGTAGATAAGTTGACATATGTGTTAAAGGGACATGAGGAGAGATTTATGAATACCTGGGCAGCACTCATGACCATGCTTACTCTAGGGGAGGTTACTCTCCTTAGGGAGGGCTGGACGTCCTAGGGGGCCCACCCCTGCTTATTAGAAAAAGAAAATAGAGATTACACCCTGACTAAGTGGTTAAAACAAATCAAGAGTCTCCTGCATTGCATCATAATGAATGGCTACATAAATAAAACACAGTGAGATGTACTCAGGGTTAAGGCAAAGCATATTTATTTATACTTATTTCTCGTTTTCTCTTCTTGCACAGGTTATACAGCATACTATAGGTTGATGAAACTGTTTGCTTTATCTGTCTTCTTTAGAAGATACAGTCAAATTTCCTGTGATTCTATTTTTCTCTTATTCTTCCCAATGTGCCAGATGGGTATCAATTAAGTAATAATGCTTTGGCAAGTGATTGTGTATTAATTTGGTAACCCCAAAGTGTGAGGGGAGAAGTGTAAAGTAACAATGCTGTATCACTCTACTTAAATGTACTTGTATGGCATATGAAAAAAAACACGATAAAAATATGATACAAAAAAAATGAAATGGTTCCCAACAGTATTAATAAAAAAAATTAAAACATATGTATGTGTGTTTTAAATGAGTGAAAAGAATATATAAACAATTCAAAAAGGAAAAAGTAGTGCCTGCCTGTAGATTGTGGTGTTATCACTGGCCAGTAGGTGGCACCAGTGCTGCACATAGACTACAAATATGGGCAGCAGTCAGGAAAATGAGGGCAGTGGTGGCTTCACAGTGCATGGTAGGCAAGGCGCAGTCTGCGGCAGGTTTCTGACAGCTGTCCTGAGCACAGTGTGGCAGTTTGTGGAGCAATCTTACAACTATCAGGCTAGTTGGGGCCTTTTATGGAGTGCCAACATTGCTAGCAACTGTGGGAGCCCATCTGACATTATTTTATTTTAAATCAGCTTTTGTCGAATGGGAGGGAGCCACCAATCTAACTGTGGGAGGCTACTATCATTTCTTTTTTTTAATCTGCTTTTCTGAGCACGTGTGCAGGAGCCATTGATTTAAACTGCGGTCAGCAGCTGTGATCGAAGACAGGGACGTCACTGTTGTTTTTAAATATCTAAAATGGAGAGCAAGAGCAGTGACAGAGACTGGAGCTGGGCTGAGACTCTGAAGTACTGGAAACTTGGATCGGCAGAGTGGAAACACAATCTAGGGCAGCCAGGGCAATTTGCTGTTACCTAATAGTGTACTGCCATCTTTGATATTATGTATCCTGATTGCCAGTGGCTACTTTCAGCTGGGCTGTTGTGCTGGGATAACAGCCCAGCTGAAAGTGCATCTCTGCCAGTCGAGCATTTTTCCTACCCATTTCATAATACCTCATAATCAGCTGGCCTCACTTTTCTCAGGAACTCAGAAGTACTCTGTCACTGGGATTGAACTTCCACAGCCAGGCCCCTTGGTTATAGTATCCTACCTGGGTTTGTTTTTTTTTTTTTTTTTTTTGTAAGTTAGTCTGTTTATCCCCTGAGCACTGGACAGCCCACTGCCACTGAACGGATCCAGTTTTGTTGGGAGCGGGTGGCTGGCCATCATCCTGTCGGCACAGGAGTTTTCCTGTTTTTCTTGCCCTCCCTCCCCCTTGGCATAGTGGAGTGTGCATGTAGTGGTGTCAGTGATGACACCACACACGATTCCTCAGGTAGTGCATCGGACGTCTGCCACTCTTTCACTGCTCTGTGATGTCCCTACACCCTGACCCTCAGCCATCGCTAGGTGTCAGGCTAACACCAGGCTCCACACAACCCCCTCCCAGAGGAGGAGAGCAGTCCATTGGATGCTCAGTCCTCCTCCCCAGGCCAACCTTCTGACATCCCCAGTTCGCTTCCAAAGTTGGGTCGTCATCAAGGACCCTGGTTTTCCGTTTTTACCGGTAACACTGGTAAAAATCACGGAATCCTGCTTGGTTTGTGGATTTTAAATTCTTGTACTGGTGCCTCATGGAAATTGCATGTCACTGCACCAGAATCTCTAAGATTTCGGCATCTGTTTTCATTTTTTTCATTTTCTCTTTCTATGTCCCCTGCTCACAGCATCACTCTCCACTTTTCAGAGATCCCTAGGCTTGGTATCCCCTAACTTCACTCCAGGTAGTGCTCAGGAGCTCCTGTGGGCCTGCCCCTAACCTGCCTGGGTTGTACCCCCAAGATGGGAAGGGACCCCAGGTCACCCCTCCACCGTCCCTTAGTGTGTGTCGGGCAGCCCAGTGGGTCCCTCATGGAGCCTGGTTATGAAGTCTGGGGCAGCTGGGTCCCTTCTACCAGTGTCCGATGTGGGGTGATTGTTCCTGGTTTTCTGGTCTGTGTCCCTGAGGGCAATGGCACTCAAGGGGATCTAAGGAGGTAGGGCACAAAGAGACATGACACTGTTCCAGATCCCGGCTAGCGTCCTCCCCTCCCGATCGCCCTGCAGCACTGTTGCACCACCACCCGTGGTCACCCAGGTGGCGGTAAAGCAGCAGTACTGGCAGCCCACCCTCCCCAGAGGACAAGAGCAGTCCCCCGGGTGTTCGATCCTACTCCCCTGGCCAGACCTCCAGCAACCCGAGTTCGCTTCCGACCCCAGGTCACTGGCATTGCAACCAGTAGTGCTACTGTAGCACCAGTGGGCCGGCCCAGATTTCAGCATCTTAAAATGAATGCAGCTGTGCTTCGCATTCTTTCTGCTTTGCTGCGAATAGAGTCAGTAAGGAAACCATCTGCACTGCTTTGTTGTAACCAGCCATTCAGTTTAACCACCCATGCTTCCCACCAAACTCTCCAGCAGCTGAAGACTGCATTTCTTCCTGAAACCACAGTTTTCATTTAGTATGTGCCTAAATGTCTTTTACTATTTATATTACAGTGGATGATACAAAAAAAATACAAGTATCAGCACATATGGGCAGGGCCACTGGAAAACTGTGGGAAAATTAACCTGAAATTGCAGAGATTTTTTGCAAAACTTGCTGGGAAATTGCAGGAGTTGTACTATAGACCCTGAGTGCTTCACAATAAATCTTTTACTGCTTTCTGCAGCTTATATTAGTCAGCATAAACTACTAAATGAATACACTGACACTTGAATATGTTTTAAATATGAAGAAAAACTTATGTTACTAACATGACTCCCAAACGGATAAGATGTGTTGCCTCTCTTCCAAAATGTAAAAACATCTGCCTCGTACAGTGCTAGATTCTATTTAGTGAGCCACATAAAATCAATATTAAATAAATCCAGAATAAACAAATGTTATCTGTTTATGGATGTAGCATAATGAAGCCTGATCAAAAGCTATTTACAGTGCTCTGTCAACTATTCACCCACTTTGGTGTAAGAAAAAATAAGCAGATGGCGTGGCAAATAATTAAGTTTTAGTAAAATGTAAAGTGTTTAATGTTCGTAATTTGCACTGTAGGTACTGTGCACTATTGAAATCATATATTAAAAACATTATATATGGGTATTATTATGGCTGGCAGTATAGCCTAGTGGTGAGAGTAACAAACAGTGATTGAACTGGGTACATCCAGCAGACTTGGGTTTGATTCCTACAACCTCCACTTACATACTAATAATACCACCAACAGCTTAATCTGGTTCAGTTTCAGTTGCTTACCATCTGAATCCCCCCTCCCCTTGGTGGCCCCTGAAAAAGGGACTTCTAGTCTCAGTGGGCCTACTGGGTCAACAAAATTAAGTAAATAAATAAATAAATGCGGTGTGAATCCAAGCAAGTCACTTGACCTGTCCTGTGCTCCTGGGTCACCCCTGAAAACAGGCAGTTCTGCCTAGTGGGCCATATCCTGTTTACAAAGAATATAAAAAAACAAGCATTTGTCAATGCTGAATGTTGTCTTGCTGGCATTGGCATTGGTAGTGCAGGCATTAGAGACACACATAATAGGAATGGCAGTGAAGTATAGCACTGATGTCAACCCCACCCCACCCCACCCTGCAGAGATGACAGGCATTGGGGTGTGCCTTTGGGTCGTTGGCCATAACGTTCATGCCATTTCAATTAACCCTTTCATGCAGACTCTGACAAGTGTCGCATTGTGCCTTTGTGTCGTTTGGCCTTACGCGAACCCCATTTCATAAGGAAGTATGTTGAGATGTGTGGAGTATAGGAGAATGGGGTGAACTTTGGGGCCACAGAGTCCAAGGCACACCTGGATGGCTGTCAGTGGCTGCAGGGTGGGGATGCAATGGCATGAGCATTACAGCTGACAATCCAAAGGCACACCCTGACGCCTGTTAGTCTGTACAGGATGGGACGTTATGGTTAGAAACCCTAACTTCCTGGGTATTTATTGGTATTTGCACTCCAAATTTTCAACAAGGCCTTTTTGTGACCCCACCTCATGAAAGCATATGGGACCTCTGCTCATGAACAGTGTTGCTGTGATTTTGTTAACGTGTCCTGAACGATGATTTCCCACAGTGACTGAGAAATTCTGCACCACATAAAAATGTTAGCTGCACCTTTCATAAGGAGCTGTGAAGAGATGGCAGTGTTGAAAATCTGGAGTGAAAGTATTAAAAATTCTTGAAGTTACGAGCAAACGTGAAAACTGTGCAACACACTCTCGTAACTGTCTTTTCTTGGAATTCTTTCTCAAAATTTTTAACATAGGCATTTGGGACCTCTGCTCATGAACAATGGCAGTATGATTTTCTTCATTCTGTTCCAAACGTTGATTTCCCACAGCAACAGTGCCACTGTGCGCTGCATGCGCAAAAACACATTTTGGGCAGGATGTGGAAAATGACAGCTGTACTGTTCATAAGGAGGTGTGAAAAAATGGCAGTGTTGCAAATCTGGAGTAAAAATATTAAAAATTGCACAACGCTTGTTTGTAACATGGTCATTTTTTGGAATTTTTCCCCAAAATTTTCAACATAGGCATTTTGGGACCTCTGCTCATGAACAGTGTTACTGTGATTTTCCTGCTCTGTCCCTAACATTGTTTTCCTACATTGACTGCACGCCAGATGTGCGAAAACACATTTCAGGCAGGATGTGGAAAATGACAGCTATACTTTTCATAAGGAGGTGTGAAAAAATGGCAATGCTGAAAATCTGGAGTAAAAATATAAAAAATTATCGAAGTTACAAGCATGTGCGGAAACTGCAAAACACACACTCGTAACACGGTCATGTTTTGGAATTTTTTCACCAAATTTGCAACATAGGCTTTTTGGGATCTCTACTCATGAACAGTATTACTGTGATTTTCTTACTCTGTCCTGAACATTGTTTTCCTACAGTGACTGCGCCACTGTGCGCCAGATGTGCAAAAACACATTTTGGGCAGGATGTGGAAAATGACAGTTGTACTGTTCATAAGCAGTTGTGAAAAAATGGCAATATTGAAAATCTGGAGTAAAAATATTAAAAATTCTCAAAGTTACAAGCGTGCGTGGAAACTATAGCATACGCTTATAACCGCGATCATTTTGGAATTATTTCCTGGAAATTTGCAACGCATAGGCTTTTTGGGAGCCTACCTCATGAACAGTCACACTGTTGTTTCGTTAATTGGTCCCGAAAGATGATTCCGCACAGTGACAGCGAAATCACCTTTCGGGACCGAATAACAAGATGACAGTGACTGAATTCATGAGGTGGGGTCCCAAGAACCCCATGTTAAAAATATGGTACCAAACTTCACAAAAATGGCCGCGATATGCACCAAAGTTGAAAAAAAAATCATTTATGCCATTATAAAGCTTACCAGCAATTCTTCAGTTTGCACTCGGCTTTGAAGAGTGCAGACGTGTGGGTCCGAGCTTTGGAAGGGGGACAGGACAGTGAGGGACTGTTTCCTTTGTTTCAGGTAACAAAAATTAAAAAATTCACCCCGTACCATTTTCTTTTTTTTTTTTACAGGTTTGGCCAAACTCGGGTGGGCTCCCATTGTGGAACATTTCTTTGAGGGGCATGTTAGCCACACTGGAGTGGGCTCCCAGTGTGGCACACAATCTGGGTGGGACAGCAGCAGGAAAATGAGGGGGGGTTAACGTGCCGACAAGGGGATTGGGCACCCCTGTCGGCAAGCATATCTGTGTTCAGAGGCATGATGTCAAAGGGGATTGGGCACCCCCTTGGCAGATCATATCAGTAAAGGGGTCACATATGCCAACAGGGGGATTGGGCACCCCCTACATCGGCTTCCAAGGGACTGTGAATGGCGGACAGGCGGGTAGCAAATCGACGCCCACCATGTTTATTGAAATGTTACACCAGGCAAGGCATGCCCTGCAATGATGGGTCGCTCCCTCATTGCAGCGGCTAACTTGTTTCAAGTTGGTGGCACGTTTTGCAACTGCTGTCATAGACAGCATGCAATCTAATTCGTGCCACAGAACTCAGCCCTAAAAAGCAGTGGCGCCGCTGGCCACAACACGACTGTGCCTCCAAAACCTGCTCTTCCACTTCAAGCAACCCCAATATGTTGTCTGCGTTGCATGCACAAGCCAACATAAAAATACCAATATATGTTTACTACATCATAGAATAGTAGTCAGGGTACCATGTCATTTACCTGAGTTTTACTTGGGCTGCAATGATTTTGTATAGGTAAAGATAAATGTTCAGTTACATTTTATGTGTTTTATAAGCTTTAGTCAGGTTTTTATTGTATTCTCTGCATGTGAGCATCTAGGTTGTAGATTGCTAAATGCAGGACCACTGTTACCAGCTAGCTTATTCAAGTTTATAATCAGCAGGGCCATCCAAAATCCTCAATTGTTTGAATGAAAACTAATCTGAATGAAAGTATGTTCACAAGGAAGAAACTGCCTTACTACTTACAAAAAGACTTCACAGCACCCCATTTAGGTGAATTCGATCATTTGCACCTTTTTCCCCACCTGCTGTTTCAGTCTATTTGACAACAAAAAGTTTTCTTGTAGACTGCTTCAACAAAAAGCAAATGTTAAGTGTTTAAGTGTACTTATGCTTGGCCAGTGGATTTTGAAAGCACATACAATGACACACAGAAGGTATGACCCCAGGGGATGTATGATGCTGGTGGGCAGAGTGGTGCTCAATTCACATCTGAGCTCAGACGTGAAAACTGAGAGATTCCATTTTCATGAACATCATGTAAAAACAAAACAAATAACATCCACTTGTTTGAGAGATGCATAATTTTCCATTTGAAGGTCCTCCACTAATCACTTGTGGATTTTTTTTAGGTGAAGACACTTTATTTCAAAGAACCAAATTCAGGCAGTTGTTTTTGCTCCTCCTACCCTCTGGCCATCCACTCCTTCAGGCCTGCCAAGGCCCCCCTACCACCGCTGCTGAGTCCTGACCACCATCCACTGCCCCTTACTGCTGTGCTACCAGGTAACCCAAAGTAATCCTTCATTGAGTGGGCCCCTACCCCTGTGGCAGGCTACCAGGGGAGGAGAATTTCCCCAAAGAGCTTCCTGTGTATCCCAGGCTTGGCAGGGGTCAGAAAGAACTCATGTGTCTGGAGTTTCGGGCTTATGGAGGGACCAGCAGCCATCCTCCGGTTGGCCTGCAGGTGTTTTCCCATTTTCTTGGGAGCGTGACAGGCCAAATGATGTCAAGGCACAAGCTGACATCCATCACGCTCCCACCCTCCCACAGTGAGGGCCAACGTGTTGCCGCATTGCTGACTTCCACCAAGGGTCAGCAAACGCTGAGCGGGAACCCACCCTTCCCCAGGAGAAGGCGAGTGGTCTGGACACTCAAGCCTTCACACCCCCCCCCCCGCCGGCCCTCCAACACCCAATTCTGTTCCTGATCCCTGGTCAGCGGTGTCACAAGCAGAAATCCAATTCAGGCAGTTAAATGATAGGAAAAAACAAAGGTGGTCCATCTTACTGATGGTGGTTCAGATTAATTCACATCTGAGTTCCAACAAGCAAAGAGACCAAATAATTTATACTTGTGCATGTGGGGTGTGGGTGTTGAAGAAAGGGGATCATAGTGCTGTCACTATTGCCATCACCCCTGAGGGATGTGGACTGCATTGTTGCCACTGCCATCACACCGGAGGGGCGGGGCTGTAGTGCTTCTGCCATCACCACTGGTGGATGGAGAATGTAGTACTGCTGCCATCACACTTAAGGGATGGGAGCCACAGTGCTGCTATTTCCATCACACCTGAGGGAGGGGGGCCGTAGTGCTGCTGCTGCTGCCATCACACCTGAGGTATAGGGGCTGTAGTGCTGTTGCTGCTGGCATCGCATCTGAAGGATGGGGGCTGTAGTGCTGCTTCCATCACACCTTAGGGATGGGGGCTGTAGTGCTGCTGCTGCCACCACATCTTGTACCTAAAATAACTTTAAATTGGTACACGGATGGAAGGATGTGCAGTAGTAGAGGTAAAAATTGTTAAAATGCATATTAGCAGAGTTAAAAATTGTTAAAGTACACAGAACCAAACACCAGTAAAATTGGACTTTGGCTTAGCAGACACCAGTGACAATACTATTTTTTACAATGTGCAAAATGGAATTTGCCCTTTCTCAATCCCGGTAAACCAGTGTCCCTGGTCGTCATCACTGCAAGCGGTTGCACTACCGGCAGGCTGGTTGGGTTTGCTGCTGTGCTTTGGAATAAATTTTCTTTGGCAAATCTGACAGTTGTGTCCAAACCTTCTCTCAGTTTCATTAGATATTGGAGCACATTAGGGGAACTATGTGCCTGTTCTTTCCATATCTCTTTTGTGAGATCCAGCATCTCTTTAGGTTGTCACCCATACAACAGTTCAAAGGGTTTGAAACCCACGGACAGTTGTGGCTTCTACCAAATTGCAAACATTAAATAGCCTAAAAATAGGACAGATAATGCACCACAGGAGAGGGGGCTTCAGAGCACTCACCATCAGAAAAAGAGCAAAACTGCCAACAGGTGCAAAATCCTTTATTGATTTGTGTCTCAGCTACTAAAAGATTTAAAAATCAGGCTCCACTTGATACCGCTCGCCTGATGTGCTTCACACTTAGAAAGTACTTTTTTCAAAGGCAGTGGTGCTCAGGTAATAACGGCAGTGTGAGGCGTGGGATTAAAGAGAACACTTGCTCGAGCTGAAGTTGTACCAAAAGGATATTTATTTAACACAAAACAAAAATTAAGTAGTTAAGACCAGCCGGACTTTAACATAGAAACATAGACTTTGACGGCAGATAAGGACAGCTAGGCCCATCTAGTCTTCCCATTTCCCTACCTATAGGATAGGCCGCAGATCCTAGTTAACCAACAGCCTATATCTTCCTGCCCCCCACAAGAATTGCCTTATGTCTGTCCCATGCATTCTTGAATTCTCCCACAGTTTTAGACCCCACAATTCCTCAGGAAGGCTGTTCCATGCATCCACTACCTTCTCTGTGAAATAATACTCTCACATTGCCCTGAACCTCCTCCTTCTATCTTTAAATTGTGTCCCCTTGTTCTTGCAAGTCTCTTTCTGAAAGATGCTACCCTCTTGGACTTTGTTGATTCCCTTGAGGTACTTGAAAGTTTCTATCATGTCCCCCTCTCCCTTCTTTCCTCAAGGGTATACATATTAAGCTCCTTTAGTCTCTCCTCATACGGCTTCTCTTGCAGACCCTGCACCATTTTAGTTGCCCTCCTCTGGACTGCCTCTATCCTGTCTATGTCCTTGTGGAGATGGGGTCTCCAGAACTGGACACAGTATTCCAGATGGGGTCTCACCAACTGTCTGTACAGAGGGATAACAACTTCCTGTTTTCTGCTGCTGATGCCTCTCCTATACATCCCAGTATACCCCGGTACTCCCTACTGCCTTCTCACATTGCTTGCTAACCTTAAGGTCATCTGATATGATTACCCCAGGTCCCTTTCCTGTTTTGTTGTTGTTACTACCTCCCCACCCATTGTGTATTCTTCCTGGGTTCTTGTTTCCAGGTGCATTATTTTGCACTTTTTGCATTGAATCCTAGCTGCCATCGTCTGACCATTCCTCCAACCTTGCCAAGTCCCTTGTCATCCTTTCCACGCCTCCTTGTGTATCAACCCTGTTGCAGATCTTTGTGTCATCTGCAAAAGGCATACTTTTCCTTCAGTCCCTCTGCAATGTCACTGATGAAGACATTAAAAGGACTGGACCCAATCTGAACCCTGCGGTACCTACTAACGCCTCTTCTTCAGAGTGGGCTCCATTTACAATTATCTTCTGTGTCCTGTTGTCCAGCCAATGTTTTATCAGGCTACCACCCTGGGACCCACTCCCAGGCTGGTTAATTTGACTAATAATCTTTGTGTGGGACTGTGTCAAATGCCTTGCTAAAGTCTAGGTAGGCCATGTCCACGGCCCCTCCCTGGTCTACTACTTTGGTCACCCAGTCAAAGAAATCTATTAGATTCGTCTGACATGACCTTCCCTGTCAGAACCCATGCTGCCTTGGATCCTGTGCTCCACTGACCTCTAGGTACTCAACTATTCTTTCCTTCAGAAGTGACTCCATCATTTTCCTACCACAGAGGTCAGATTGACAGGTCTGTAGTTTCCTGCCTTTGTCTTGGTCCCACTTTTGTGAAGGGAATCACATCCGCCTTCCTCCAGTCCTCGGGTACCACACCATCCTCCCATGATTTATTAAAAGAGTAGCCAGTGGTTTCACTAGTTCCTTCCTTAATTCTTTTAGAATTCTGGGGTGAATTCCATCAGGACCCATTGCTTTGTCCACCTTCAGTTTTAGGAGTTCTTGCAGAACCCTTTCTTCTGTGAAAGGACTGGGATCGACCCCCTATCAAGAGTGCTTCTGTTAATTGGATTAGGCACTTCCCCTCCTTTTAGGAATACTGAGCAGAAATATTCGTTCAGTATTCCTGCTTTTCACTGTCCCCTCTGCCCACCCACCGTTCATTCTATTCAGCCTCACTATCCCTCCCTTTGTCTTTCGCTCCCTGATATACCTATAAAAGGTTTTATCCCCCTTCTTAACCAGTTGGCTATCTTTTCCTCAGTTTGGGCCTTTGCTATTCTGACTTCCCTCCCTGCTTCTTTCTGCCTTAACTGGTACAGCTGTCTGTCCTGCTCCTTCTGTGTTTCCTTATACTTCCGGAATGCTATCTTTTTCTTCCTGACTTTCACAGCCACCTCTCTTGAGAACCATAGTGGCTTGTTTATTTGCTTCACGCAGAGGCTTGTTGCCTCTGTGATGGCAGTTTTGATAATTCCCCATTGTTGCTCCACACCTCCTTCTAGCCTGTTTGCTAGTGCTTTTCTGAGGCACTCTCCCATCTTGCCAAAGTCAGCCCTCCTAAAGTCCAGTACCCTCACTTTTGTATGGCTTGACTCTGTAGCTGAGTTTAACGTGAACCACACTGTTTGATGGTCACTTGTCCCCAGATGGCAACCCACTTCTAGATCTGAGATCCTCTCACTGCCCCGTTTGAGAGTATGAGGTCTAAGATTGCTCCCTCACAGTGGGTTCGAAACTAGCTGTCTAATGCCTGCCACCTGTAGGGCATCAAGAATGGCCCTGCTCTTGGATGTGGCTGCAGCAATGTGCTCAGTTAACATCTGGCATATTCAGGTCTCCCATCAACAGTATGTCCCTTTCTCTGCCATTCTAAGAATGCCTTCCATCATATCCTTGTCTATTCCTTCCCCTGACATGGGGGTCTGTACATAACCCTGACAATGGATTGTGGTGCCTTTCCAGTCTCCAAGGTGACCCACAGTGCCTCCTCTCCTCCTGTTTACTCTTTTCAGTTGCTTTTATCCCTTCCTTTACATGAGAGCTACTCCTCCCCTCTTCTCCTCTGCCTGTCTCTCCTGTAGGTTATGTACCCTGGTATGTTAACATCCAGTCATGGTTCTCTGTGTACCATGTTTCTGTGACTGCTATGATATCCAGGCATCCCTCTTCCATTAAGGCCACCAGCTCAGGAGCTTGTTGCCCAGACTACGGGCATTGGTACTCATTACCCTCCATTTCCAAATGGTCTTACCCCCTTTTGCCCCATCCCTGTCCTTCTTGCCTTTGTCACTTTCTCCATTTACCACTGCCCTTCTCCCTATCGACACCTCCATGTTGGTGTTTGCCACACTTACTACCATGATTGTTTGGGGGGGTTGGATTTTCCTGCTCCTTTAGGACGCAAACTTAAAGGAAAACAAAATTCCAATCAGAGAACATAACAGAAGATTCCTGTAACACTAGAATGAGCTAGTGTAACACACTTCAAGGTCAGACTAGGTCTGTACCTCACAGGCTATCTGACTATCTGATTCAAGTACCTGGATTAAAGACAAAAGAAATGGTCAAGTGACTACCTAACTCCACCTCTATACCTTATATTTCTTTATTTTCCACAGATTAACTTTATTTATGAACAGCATGTCCCTTTAAATTAAATAAATAATGAATCTTGAATCTTTTTAATACATTTTACACCCTTTTTGAGGTTTTAATTCCATATTCATTCATTCTGAAGACACCACCTCCTTTACATAGTATAAAATTATCCACATTGAGACCGGACAGCCCCTAAGGCAAGGTTACAGCAAAAGGGTTACTTTTAGTGTCACAGTCAGAGCTGAAAAATGCTCGTTTAAAAAAATACCTCCAATCTTGAAACCAGTGTTCTAATTCACATCCGGGAGGTATGTACACTTAATTCTTATTGTTTGTGGATCGAGAAACACGCTCCGAGCCGTAAAATACGGCTAAATGCCTTCGCGAACGTTCGCATGTTCGAGGCGGCGCAGTACCGCAAATTAAGGCTTTAAGAGCTATACGCAAAGACGCTTTTACAGCGTTCTGCTATCGGAAGGGGGTTACAAGCGGTAGCAGATTTCTCAAGTCCCAAACATGTTTTGCTGAGCTTGGACAAAATAGAAGGGAGAAAAAAAAAACTCTGGACTCTGATTTTAAATGAAACCCGCAGGTTGCAACGAGAGAAGGGGGGGAGAGAGTATCTTAACCAGACAACGCTAGAGGAATACTTTTCAAATGTACCATAATTGATGAAAAGTTACAAAAACAAGAGAGGGACAAAATATAGGTGGCCAGCCTATATTATTGTGGGGGTTATCACAAAAGAAAACAGAGCTATTGCAACAGACTTTTTTTTTTTAAATAAAAAATTATGGTACATATGATGTTATCCTTTATACTCCTCCCACCTCAAGAGGGAACCAGAAGGAATCAGTTACCGTTGGTTACCTATTACTCTGCTAATGAATATATTTATCAGATCTCCCTTAAATAAAAAGGGAGATGGAGTTTTAGCCCTCCCACTCCTAAAACTCCACTCCAGGGTCCCTTTTTATATATGATTCCTCTAACGGATTATACTCAGTTTATTTAAGTATAATCGAAGGAATCATATAAGTAAAGTTAAACAGTTATTTAATCATTACTTCTCTTTCACCCTGGAGTCTGATGTTACTTCATAACTGTCATCTGCACCATAGCGTGATAAGTAATCAGCATTAAAGTGTTTTTTGCCTGACTTGTGTTGTATTGTAAATTTATAAGGTTGAAGGGTTAAATACCATCGCAAAATTTGAGGGTTTTTGTCCTTCATAATATGAAGCCAACACAGGGGGTTATGATCTGTGATTACTACAAATTCTGTACCCCATAAATAAAATTTTAGGGCATTGATAGCCCACCGGATGGCTAAACACTCTTTCTCTATTGCAGAGTATTTAACTTCTCTTTCATGCAGTTTCCTACTAATGTATATAATAGGGTGTTCCTCCTCCCCATCCATTTGGGACAAAACAGCCCCAATACCTTGATTTGAGGCATCAGTTTGTACCAGAAAGGGTTTTTGAAAATCTGGACTACGTAATATAGGGTGAGAACATAATTTAGCTTTCAATAATGTGAAGGCCTCTTCACACTGTTTGGTCCAGCAGACCTTGTCCGGTTTAATTTTTTTTGTAAGTTCGGTTAATGGATTAGCAATGTCTGCAAAATTAGACACAAAACGTTGGTAATAGCCAGCCATTCCTAAAAGGGCTCTTACCTGTTTTTTTGTTTGTGGTGGGGGGCTATTTGCTATTGCATCAACTTTATCGATTGCAGGTTTTATTTTGCCTTGTCCAATTATAAATCCTAAGTACTTAGTCTCTTGCATACCTAGTGAGCATTTTGTAGGATTTATGGTTAAACCTGCCTTCTGTATAGTAGCTAATACAGTTTTTAGGTGTACCATATGTTCCTCCCAAGATGGACTAAAGATAATGACATCATCCAGGTATGCAGCGCTGTACGCCATATAAGGGTGTAACAGATGGTCCATACATCTTTGAAAAGTTGCCGGGGCACCATGTAGACCAAAAGGCATTTTAGTGAATTGGAACAATCCTAAAGGGGTACTAAAAGCAGTTTTGCTTTGTGACTCTAAATCTAGGGGAATCTGCCGATACCCTTTTGATAAATCCAGCGTACTTATATACTGTGCGTTACCAAGACGATCTATTATATCATCAATACGGGGCATCGGGTACCCATCAAATTGGGATATTGCATTAAGTTTACGAAAGTCTATACAGACTCTGATTCCCCCATCTTTTTTATTAACTACGACCATTGGAAAACACCATGGACTTGTGTAAGGTTTAATAACCCCTAATTATTGCATTTTTTTTATTTCTTCAATCACCTCCTCTCTTAACCGTTCTGGTAACCGTTAAGGCTTTTGCCTGATGGGTACTGTTGAATTCAGTTCTATATGGTGAACAATTCCCTCCACCTTCCCAGGTATCGTTGTAAAACTGTTTTCGAAAGTAGTTAAAACATCATTTAATTCTCTCAATTGTTCAAGACTTAGGTTGTCATTAATTTGTATGTCCTCTATTCCACTTTTTGCATTTAGACGATCATATGCTTCATCCAGTTCACTTGTAACTGATTCAGGGTGAACAAAACATACTGGCTTGTGTTTATCATGCCATGCTTTTAACAGATTGGTGTGATAGATTTTATGTTTTTGTCTTTTCTCTGGACATATGATTTCATAGTTAACAGCGCCAGCTTGTTTATGTATGGTGTATGGTCCCTGCCATTTCATTAGTAGCTTATTTTCTGTACAGGGTAATAAAAGAAGAACTTTGTCCCCTGGTTGAAAGGATTTAGTGCCCACCCCTTTATCATAATATTTCTTTTGGACGTTCTGGTGTTCTATATTACTAAGTTGAGCTTTTTTTGAATATTTTGCTAATTTCTGTCTCAGTGTGGTAACATATTCTATCAAAGGGATAGGTACAGTGATTTGTTTTGCCCCTTCCCAATTCTCTTGTATCACATCTAATATTCCCCTTGGATTCTTCCCAAACAACAATTCAAACAGGGAATACCCTGTAGATGATTGTGGAACCTCACGATAGGCAAACATAAGATAGGGTAAATATCTATCCCATTGCTTGCCTTCGTCTTGTGTAAATTTTTTTAACATCTGTTTTAATGTTTTATTAAATCGTTCCACCAATCCGTCAGTTTGAGGATGGTATGGGGACGTATGTATGGAATGTATGCCCAAAGTATGATAAAGACGCTGTAAAATCTGTGAACAAAAATTACTGCCTCTATCGGTCAGGATTTCTTTAGGGATGCCCATCCTAGAGAAGACCTTTACCAGTTCTTCGGCTACTTTTTCAGCCGTAACCGTACGCATGGGCATAGCTTCAGGGTATTTAGTAAAGTAATCACACAGAACCAGAATAAAACGATTTCCCTTTGCACTTTTGGGTAGGGGTCCTACTATATCCATGGCAATGCGTTCGAAAGGGGTGTTTACTACAGGTAAAGGCTGTAGGGGTACCTTATCTTTTCTAACCATGGGGGCCACTTGCTGGCATTGTACACAGGACTTACAATGTTCCATTACTTGGTCTTGTATACCAGGCCAGTAAAACCTATACAACAATCTCTGCAGTGTATGTTCCCTTCCTTGATGACCAGCAAATGGTATATCATGGGCAAGGGATAACAACCGTTCCCTGTAAATAACAGGCACCATCAACTGTAGTACACATTCCCCAGGTTTTGAATTATCACATTCCCTATATAACAGTCCCTTATGTATTGTCAATTTATGTCCTTTATCATTTTTGATGACCACCTGTAAAAAAAAAAGGTTTTAAAGATTCATCATTTACTTGTGCCAGCCCAAAATCTGAGTGTACTTTAAAGTCTTCTAGACCGATAGTGTCTTTAGAGTCCCGATGGATTTGTTGCCATGTATGTTTATCTTGACGTTTTTCATTCTTAGTCTTTCTTGTTTTACCAGGTGGCTCAAATAAACCGTCGTCGAATGAAAATACTCGCTGCAAATCAACATGTTTTTTTTCTTGGGATCTAGTAGTAAAAGCACCTAAGTTGGCAGCGGCTGCTAATAGATAGGTAAAGTCTGGATGGTCATGTCCTATTATAACAGGCACTGGCAACTGTGATACCACACCAACTTTCATGCTTCTGGCATTGGACTGTACTTGAACCTCGACTTGTTGCATTGGATATGTATGGGTATCACCATGGATACAAGTCACATGTGTCTCATCTGGAGAATTACAGATATTGGGTAACATAGAGGCTTTGACTAGAGTTTGCCGACTACCAGAATCTAGTAGTCCAATCATGGTTTTCCCATTGATTTTGACTGGCGTAATATACTGACCCCAGTTAGCCAGGACTAAGTGGGTAGGGGTAGTTTTTTTCTTCGGGCAAAACCTAGCAATATGTTCTTTCCCTTGACACAAATGGCACACAATTTCTGAACTATGGGATCTAGGAATATTGGTGTTTTTAGCAGTTCCACTAGATACAGTATTTGTAGAAGATGTAGGTCTTACCATAGGGAAAGTGGTGCCAGGTCCAGAATGTCCTTTGTGCCTGTTCGACCTTGCAGCTAGGTAATCTTCGGCCAATTGTACCGCTTTCTCAGCTGTCTCCAGCTGGTGTTCCCGAACCCACATTTGAGCGTCCTGTGGTAGTATACATATAAACTGTTCAAGCACAACTGCCTCCAACATCTGTTCTTTGGTGTTTTTATTAGGTTGCAACCATTTGTGACATAGGTCCCTTAACCTTGTATAAGCATCCTGTGGGGTGTCTGATAACTGGAACCTTAATGCTCGGAACCTTTGTTTCTAGGCAAATGTCATATCGTTTTAAGATAGCCTCTTTTACTGTATTATAATCTTCACTCATAGAGCTGTCCACATGACCATAGGCCAACTGGGCTTTTCCTGTTAAATAGGGGGCAAGACGTATCACCCATTGTCCTCTGGGCCACTGACAAGCTCGGCAATCCGCTCAAATGTAGTCAAATAAGTCTCTATGTCATCCGTTTCACTTAGTTTTGTCAACTTGATATCCTTGGGGTTATCACTCGATGAAGGTGGCCTACTAACACAGGTCCCGAATAGCTCTCAGGGTGTCTGCCCACCTGGCCTCATTTCGCTGCATCTCTCTTACCCTTGCTTCTCCCAGGCTACTTGTTGTAAGCACAACCATTGCAGCAAATCCTGGGCATCTCCACTAGGGGGTCCTTCTGCCACTTCCTCCTCTTCAACAGCCTCTAAGGTCCCACCAGTCGCACCTTCTTCCTCCAGCTTGGTGGTCTTGCGTTGAACATCTGGTAAACCAGACATCAAAGGTTGTCCCAATTTATCCGCCATCGTTCGGGTCAATACTCCAGCAGGTCTCTCCTCTTGGAACATGCAAGCTCTCTTCCAATACTCAGAGCAGTATTGTTCAAATCCCACCACTTGTGAGGCATGGGATTAAAGAGAACACTTGCTTGAGCTGAAGTTGTACCAAAAGGATATTTATTTAACACAAAACAAAAATTAAGTAGTTAAGACCAGCCGGACTTTAGGATGCAAACTTAAAGGAAAACAAAATTCCAATCAGAGAACATAACAGAAGATTCCTGTAACACTAGAATGAGCTAGTGTAACACACTTCAAGGTCAGACTAGGTCTGTACCTCACAGGCTATCTGACTATCTGATTCAAGTACCTGGATTAAAGACAAAAGAAATGGTCGGTGACTACCTAACTCCAACCCCTATACCTTATATTTCTTTATTTTCCACAGATTAACTTTATTTATGAACAGCATGTCCCTTTAAATTAAATAAATAATGAATCTTGAATCTTTTAATACATTTTACACCTTTTGAGGTTTTAATTCCATATTCATTCATTCTGAAGACACCACCTCCTTTACATAGTATAAAATTATCCACATTGAGGCCGGACAGCCCCTAAGGCAAGGTTACAGCAAAAGGGTTACTTTTAGTGTCACAGTCAGAGCTGAAAAACGCTCGTTTAAAAAAATACCTCCAATCTTGAAACCAGTGTTCTAATTCACATTCGGGAGGTATGTACACTTAATTCTTATTGTTTGTGGATCGAGAAACACGCTCTGAGCCGTAAAATACGGCTAAATGCCTTCGCGAACGTTCTCACGTTCGAGGCGGCTCTTTAAGAGCTATACGCAAAGACGCTTTTACAGCGTTCTGCTATTGGAAGGGGGTTACAAGCGGTAGCAGATTTCTCAAGTCCCAAACATGTTTTGCTGAGCTTGGACAAAATAGAAAGGAGAAAAAAACTCTGGACTCTGATTTTAAATGAAACCCGGGTTGCAGTGAGAGAAGGGGGAGAGTATCTTAACCAGACAACGATAGAGGAATACTTTTCAAATGTACCATAATTGACAAAAGTTACAAAAACAAGAGAGGGGACAAAATATAGGTGGCCAGCCTATATTATTGTGGGGTTTATCACAAAAGAAAACAGAGCTGTTGCAACAGACTTTTTTTTTTTTTTTTTTAAATAAAAAATTATGGTACATATGATGTTATCCTTTACAGGCAGTATGTGGCGACAGTCCTTAAGGTTGTATGCAAACAGAAAAAGTGCAGTTTACCTTGTGTGACACTACGTTAACAAGCAGGCAATGACTATCACTAACAATATGTGCAATAAATCAATATAAAAAAATCTAAAATCAGAGCATATTCAAAGAAATAAAGTAAATACAATTTTTTTTTAATGAGTGCTCAATTTACTTTTTATGGGAGGTCATACTGAGGGTCAAAAGTGTTACTTCAGTACAAAAAAATCTTGCTTGCACTTAATTGGAATTTATAATAGGGTTGCAGAGTGGTCTTTATGTGCTAATGGCCTTTCCACAGGTACTCAGAAACCTCATTTCATAAATGAAAGCGTATAGCTGAAATTGCAGGAGATGAGCTGTAAAGAGAAGGACACACATCATTGAAATGACAACAGTAGAGGCACATATTTTGTCTCTCCCTCTGCCCCCCTGCTGACCCAATGACACCCCAGACTTAATCTAGTGGAGCACAGGATCCAAGACAGCATGGATTCACAACAGGAAGGTCTTGTCAAACAAATCTAATAGAGTTTCTTTGACTGGGTCACCAGGGTGGTAAGATCTGGTGGGGGCGGGGCGGTGGATGTGGCCTACTTAGATTTCAGCAAGGCCTTTGGCACTGTCCCACATAGAAGGTTACTACATAAGCTAGACAGCTTGGGGGAGGGCCCCAAGGTGGTAAATTGGGTCAGAAATTGGTTGGGGACAAAAAACAGAGGGTGGTAGTAAATGGGGTCCAATCTGAGGAATGGGGGGTGACCAGTAGGGTACTGCAGGAATCAGTCCTGGGGCCAGTCCTTTTTAATGTCTTCATTAGTGACATTGCTGAAGGACTGGAAGGGAAGATTTGCCTATTTGTGGATGACACCAAGTTCTACAATAGAGTAGACGCTCCAGAAGGGGTGGAGAAAATGAGGAGGCACTTGGGGAAGCTGGAAAAATGGTCCAAGGTATGGCAACTAAGGTTCATTGCGAGGAAGTGCAAAATCATGCACCTGGGTTGCAAAAACCCTGAGGAGAGTTACAGGATGGGGGGGGGGGGTGCTGACGGTCACCAGGGAAGAAAGGGATTTGGAAATAATAATCTCAGAAGACCTAAAGGTGGCCAAGCAGTGTACAAAGGCAGTGGGGAGGGCCAGTGGTGTGCTGGAGTGCAGAGGAAGGGGTATCACTAGCCGAAGAAGGGAGGTGGTGATGCCACTGTACAGAACACTGGTGAGACCCTATCTGGAATACTGTGTACAGTTCTGGAGGCCGCACCTCCGGAATGACATAGACAGGGTGAAGGCGATTCAGAGAAGGGCAACTGAGATGGTGCAGAGCTTGCAACAGAAAGCATATGCAGAGAGATTAAAGACCTCAGTATGTATACTCTGAAGGAGAGGAGAGAATGGGGGATGTGATTGAAGCCTTCAGATTTCTTAAGGGCATAAACAAGGTGCAAGTGGGCAATATCTTTCAGTATAGGAGATGTACAAGAACAAGGGAGCATGATATGTGATTAGAGGGGGGCAGGATAAGGGGGAATGCGAGGAGGTTTTTCTTCACAGAAAGGGTGGTGGATGCATGGAACAGCCTACTGTAGGAGGTAGTGGGAGCAAGCACAGTGGAGGGATTCAAAAATGCATGGGATAGGCACAGTGGAACTCTATAGGTGAGAAAGAGAGGCTAAAGCCGATAACCAAGTAGGGTCAATGGCCGTTTATACAGGTAGGGAAAATGGGCAGACTGGATGGGCCCAGTGCTCCTTATCTGCCAGCAAATTTTGTGTATGTTTCTATGTTTCTTGGGTCGTCGTTGCTGCAAGTCATAGTGCTACTGGCAGGCTGGTTGGGTTTGCTGCAGTGCTTTGAATACATTTTCTTTGGTAAATCTGCTAACTGTGTCCAATCCTTCTGTCATTCTCATTCCATATTGGAGCACTTTAGTGGGATTATGTGCCTGTTCTTTCCATATCTCTTTTGTGAGACCCCAGCATTCCTTGAGGTTGTCACCCATACAACAATTCAAAAGGCAAGAAACCTATGGATGATTGTAGCTCCTCCTAAACTGCAGACATTAAATAGGGTGACAGTTCATCCGCGTTTTTTTGTCTCAACTGAAACAAATTTAGACAGCATACCCTTCAAGGATTTGTTAACTCTTTCGACTTAGCCATTGGTGTGAGGCTGGTACACAGATGTCTGGATGAGCTTAGCCTTCAGTAAAACAAATACCTCCTTCATAAGCTTTGACTTAAAGCTGATGCCCTGATCAGTAAAGCTCTCATCTGGCAGCCCAACTTGTACATTTAGCAAATCTTTAGCTACTGACCAAGCTGTAGTGGAACGCACGGGTATTGGGTGGCGTCATTTATTATCACCATAATATACTTAAATAAAATAAATATACCCTACTGAACTTTTTATCAGGGGGTCTCACCATATCAACCCCAGATCTTTTCAAATGGAACATCTGTTATGGGCATAGGGATCAATGGGTCCTGCTTTATACATTTGGGAGCAACCAATTAACACTCCGGGCAGGAAGCACATGTAACCCCCCTGCAAATGGGGGTTCCCAAAAGACTTCCAGGAGCTTGCTTGAATGCTCCAAGCCTGAATGGTGTTTGGCATTTAAGCCATTTATCAGTGAGTGTTTTTAGAGCCTCTGGTACTGTCTCTTTAAGAGCTGTCTGCTTGCAGACATAATTAGTTTGTATGGGGGGACTGTGTGCTTCTCTGAGTACCACTCGAGCTGCTGCCAATTCACTTCATTTTTGCAGTCACTAGGGTGCAAAGGGAACCTATCTGAAAGATGTAACTGTTTGCCAGAAATTATTTAGAGTAATAATGAAATTACAGTTTGTCTAACCTGCTTTCTTTGCAGTCAGAACTGTGTCTGCTAGTTCCCATTCTAGTTTGAACTGCTGAACTGGACCAATCAGTGTGGGTAAGCTAGCTCTAAAATGGTGCCTTGACTGAATCAGAACTTGGACTCATAATCTGAGCCAGCCACAAGAGGATTGTATGGGCAGTGACTCTGGAGATGTAGTTTAGACTTCAGTGCCTTTTGGACCAACAGCAGCAGTCTATTGTGGTGACAGCCAATCCAGTCAAGAACTGGGAGAACTCAAAGGAAATGCCAGTTTTGTCGGTTGGAGTTTGAGTTGAGCTTTGGCAGTGAAGAAGGAAGGAGCCTGTGCTTTTTCAGTGTGCAGTTTTAGTCAAAAAACGTGTGTAAGGCCCAGAGTTCGGTCTGCAGCTTGTTAGGACTGAATCCGTCCTGTGAAAAGAATCAAAGGATCTCTGAAGAGTAGAAACCAGGCTCACCCTGTAGAAGACTGGAAGAATTGCTGAAAATTGCACTCGGTCTGTCAGGAACTGAATCTGCTGTGTGTTCTCCCGGTATTGTGCAGTAATGCGATCGGGATACAGATGCAGCCTGCCTGGTATAGTGCTTTCTTTTATATAAATGTGTGAAGAGGTTTGTGTACCTCAAGTGAGCCCTGCTGACATTGAAGGACCCTATCTTATTGGGGTCGTGAGTACTAATTCAGGGTCAGCTCCTGTTGAATTGCCACATTAAATCCAAATGGAATTACTGTACTGCTGACTGTTTAATTCTCCTTTTCTCTGTGTGGGAGGGCCTCACCAGCTGCCACGGTTTGGACTAGCCACTAGGGCTTGGGTACCCAGGGACAGTAACTGATAGGGATAGGCCTGTGCACAGAGCCATAGGTAGATTATTAGAGTGATAGCTAATTAACCTGATTTCCCCTGTCCTTGTTATATCCCCTAAATAAATCAGAGCTGCTTGTTTCAGCAAAGTTATACTGCCTGAGGTATTTGTCTATGTTAAAGTACTGTACTGTGATTGTTGCACTGTATCTCATTTCACAGGAGGTCCCAGTGCGGAACCAGACCTGGGGGTAAGTGTATACTGTGAAGGTAATTCTGATATATGTGTGGGCCACTAGTGGGAAGAAAGGGGGGTTGCAGTGTCCCAGAGGGCTGTGACCAAGTTAGTTTAACTATTGCAAACCCTGACCTCTGGGTGGAGGCACCCGCCATTGGATCCAGGCCCCTCAACCTGTTAGTGGCAAATCAGGCAGGGGTAGTAGCCCCTGGGATAGCGCCATCTAGGGGTTACACACAAAAATCTACCACTACCTTCCATATACCTGGCCAGAAAAAATGGGCAGAAATACGCTTCTTTGTTTTCTCTCGGCCCAAGTGACCCGCAGTTGGTATACGAACATACGAATTTGCCAACAGATAAAGGCCTTATGGTGTATCGAGTGTGCAGCTAGCAACCCAATACTGTATGAGCAATATGGCATTATTGTGTGTACTGGTTGGTAGGAGTAAGTCTTAATACCGCTCTTCTTGCTGACTGGGGAACCAAGAGCTGATTGCATACAGTTCCTGTTTGTTTTTCCTGTTCCACCCTGTACAAAATGTAATTTTTCAGTTCAAACCTTGGAAATATTTGTGCTTTCTGTTAATCAACCACATTGCCATTTACCACAGCTAGGTTCTGATAAGCATTTTTAATGCTGCATCTGTGCCCATATTTGTTTTGTAAGTTGTTACTCCTTGCAACCCTCTTACCCGGGTTGCACCTAGAAACGAGCACTGGCTCAGTGTGCCTTTCCCAGTTGCCAACTTTTAAATACAAATATTTTTAAGAACCTCCTCATTTCTTTGTTCAGAAATGATATTGACCAGATTTTTAAACATGTCTGACCTGACCTCCGGAAGTGCCTCATGACCACCTGTTGGTGTTGATGCCAGTTCCTCATTGGAGTCACTTCTGACCCTCCTTAAACTCAGGTCCTTGCAGTACCCAACCACTATAACCTTAGACAGAGGGGTTATCTTGTTTTTCTGCCTCTGTTTCTGTCCCTGATACGTCTTGGACTTTTCTTCTGGGCCAAATAGTTCAGCATCAGAAATATTTCTTCTAATCCCTCCAGGCTTCCTGTAGGCATACAAGTTCAGAATTATTTTGTAAGAGGGCATGAAAACCTTCTCCGTGTTGGCCTAGGACTACTGGCCAAGGTAGGGTTTTCAAAATTCCTACCTTTATTATTCTTACCCAGTTGCCCACTTTTAACCACAGTGGGGCTTTAGGATATGTGCGGGTATCCCAAGGTACACAGGCAATTTTTATGGGTTCTTCCTAGCAGCTCAAACTGGGTCCTACCACAGATTCTTTAACCAATGTCCGCCCACAACCTAAATCCTCAAGAGCCATAACTGTTTGGTCCTCCTCTTGCACCAGGAACTTGTATGGATGGTTGGAATGGAGTTCACTGTTGTGGTCCATAACTACACATTCCACAGAATCACAGTCCATACTGTCACTAAACTTATGGATGTGCCCCACTTTACCACAGAGAAAACATAAACTGTTACTATCAGGTCGTTAACCTGTCCCCTTCCCCCATTTGGGTGACTAGGGACCGGGAACTTAGGACTGGGGAATTACACTATATCCTGGAGTTACACCTTTTGGGCGGTGTGTGTGTGTGTGTGTGTGTGTGTGGGGAGCGCTTGTCCTTTCTCCTCTCTTCTATGGGGATCTTCCCCTTGGGTTGCCACCTGAGGTTCGTCATGAGTTCTGCTGTCCTTAGCGGCCTCTGGTCTCTCGGCTTCCAGATACTACTTTATGATCTTGATGGCAGTGACCAGGGTGGTTTGCTTGTGGCAGCTCACCCAGTTACATACCCAGTTTGGCAAAATCTTCAGGTATTGCTCCAACACAATTAAATCCAAAATGTCCTCTTCAGAGCATACCTCTGGTTTGAACCATTGGGTAGCCAAGTCTTTCAGTTTTTGAGCTGCCACCCTGAGTCGGGTTCCAACTTTTAAACAAAATGTATGAAAGTTCTATCGCTGGCTGTCTTCAGTTATCCCAATCCAGTCGAGTATAACCACCTTTACCTGGTCATAGTCTCTGGCAGCGGCATTGCCTGGGCTCCGATAGGCAGTTTGTGCATCTCCAGTCATTTATGATAAGGCTTCAGGGTTGTCCTCAGGACCCATTTTTATTAGCATTGGGGGAGGTCCTACAGCGACTGGATTTCCTCTGACCTAGAACTGGGGCACAGTTTCTTTCTGTACTTGCAGCACCTGCTTCTTAAACTGTCCTGTTGTTGGTCTCTCTGCCCCTGCTGTTGCATTTACTGCTTGTCTCTCTGTTCCTGCTGTTATGCTTGCTCAGCCATCCAGTCCATTTGCATCTGGACCTGTTGGTCTCAGCCTGTTGTTGCACTGGCTGGGCCATCCAGTCCCTTTGCATCTGGAATCTGTTTTTCCAGTTGTTGGTCTCTGAGTCTGTTGCTGCACCAGCTGAGCCTTCTGTTAAGCTTGCTGGGCCATCCAGTCACTTTGCATCTGCGTCTGTTGTGCTTGCTGTTCTGCCAGCCATTTCAGTACTTTGAGTCCATCTTACCCCTATTTCATCAAGGGGGAAGTCTGATTCCACTGCTAAAGCCAACCACACATAGTAGTGTTGTAGCAAGCCAGAACTTTTGGGGGGAGCCCTAAAAAAAGTCTCCAGGCAAACAAAGTTTAATGAAGCAAAAAGAGTCACTTCAGAACCAAACAAGGATTCAAAAGCAGCTTACTTCGGCAGAGCAAAAACAAAAGGCTTTGTTTAAACTTGATTCAGCTCTCCAGTTCACAGCGGCACTTCTCTCTCGCCCCCAAATCCTCCCTTGTCATAGAATCATAGAAGGGGTTACAAGTTCTTTTTAGACCCAAGTCCATTAATGAACTTGCCACCATTTCGTTTAATGGTGGTAAAAAAAACTTACTCTCTTTCATATGTGTTTCCAATCATTTCTTAAAAGTTTCCGTATTCTTACTGTCAATTACGTACGTAGGAAGTGTATTCCATAATGTAATAATTCTTTGATTATACCATTGGTTCCTTTTATGAGTTTTATTCACTTCTCCTTTGAATTTACACATATGTGACCTAGTATATGTAATATTAGAAGTGTGTTTTTCTAACCCTAATGTTTCTAAAAGAGCATCATTATGGTATGCTTTAAATGCAAGGCATAGGTCTCCCCCTCATGTTCCTGTATTCCATAGAGAACAGGTTTAATTCCTGTAATCTTTCACTGTATGGTTTGTTATTCATGTTTTTAACTTTTTTTGTCAATTTCCTCTGGACTTTCTCAATTTTGCTTTTACCTTCTATCGTGTAAGGAGCACAAAACGGAGAACAGTACTCCAGGTGTGGTCTAATCAGAATGGTGTCCCAGCTGGTTTCCTTTTTATGCATTCCAGGCGAGGCTCATTTGTGCCCTTCACCCGCAGGGAATTTCAGGCCTGCATACAGCCAATGCATATGGCCTATAAAGTGTCGGGCCAGAAATCAGCAAGGCTGGGTTTCAGTTCATCCTGTTCTCCTGCTAGTATCTTATTGGAGAAGGGGTCTCTGGTAAAAGTTATATGGGGCCCTTTACAATACGGTAATGCGTTTGCAGTTCATAGTAGTGTGGATTTGCAAAATGAAAACATGGGTCTTGGAATATAGGTAACCAATGAAATTGTTTGATTTCCCATAGCCATTTTATAAGAGATGATGGAAGTGGACTCTGATTGGCTGTTTTTTATATTTGTGTTTAAATTGCTTATCCTTTTCTTTATTTTCCCTATTACAGTTAAACATGTCTTCAAAAGTTCTTGCACAGATTTATGAAGAAGACTTTAAACAGGATATGGCAGCATTAAAGGTAAAAGTGGCATTAAGACAATGTTTTATGTTGAACTTGTATTTTTTTTAAAGCGACAGCCACAGATGCCCAGAACAATGTTTTTTTTCTTCTGTAGTTGCTGCTCGTAGCAGCAACACAGTACACGTTGTAGTAAACAAGGGGAACCAGCTTTCTTTTTGCACAGCTATATATCCCACTACAGTGGCCAGATGCCAGTGATGCGCATGCAGTATTGCCACTGCTCTTTAAAGTTGCAGTTTGCACCACTCAAGACCTGTACACAGCCGGGAGGGTCCAAATGTACTGTATGTTTAACACCAGCAAAGCCCCTTCCCCAGACTGCAACCAGTTTTTACAAAAAGACCCATTCACCCCCACCCAGCTTACCAATCAATCTCTGCTCATCCTAGTACCTATTTATTTATTTTTTTTCTCAAGGCTGGCACCCTAGTGCAGTAAGTATTAGGTCGATACTGTACTGTTGGGGTGTGCTGTCCTTTGGAGACATTTAAAACCAGAGTCCCTTCTGCCCATCTCTGTTGCTGACTTGGTCGGTGCCCAGGTAGGAGTAAAAGAACCCAAGGAACGTTTTGCAGAAAATAGGGAAGTTAACTTTTCCTGGTGCCCTGGCTAGCATTCCCTTCCCATAAAACCAGCTTATGCAATTATCCATAGCTATGTGTTGGTGTTGATGTGCAAAATGGTTGCCACTACATGTTTACAGTCACTTCACTACCAATCTCTTATTACTTTTAAAGCATTTTAGGATACAATATGTATGAAAAGCGCTATATAAATGCTAATTCTTTTTTTTGTGTGCTCAGAATGTTTACATTGACTTACATGTTGAAACACATTCATCCGCTGATGTGTGTAACTGAGAAATGTTTCTAATCACTTCTAAACTAGAGCCAATTCTGTAACAAAACCCAACCACTCCTACCCAGCTCCACAAACATTCACTCCTTTATCCCACTGCTTTTTTATATTTACAGAGTATGTTTAGGCTCTTACAGCCCACTTTGGCATGCCAACACTCTCTTCCTTCTCTAAACTAAACTTCAGTAAATGCTTACTTCTGTCTCACTACAGTGAATGTGTTACATCAGCGGCTGAACGTTGCAGGAAAAATCACAGATGGCAGCAACATTGAACTAAGTTGAAAGATCCTGAGCTGGGCCAGTGGCGCTGAGGGTTGAGGCGCTGAACGCCACACCTTGCGCCATGCCGGCGACCCGAGTTCGGGAATGAGCTCAGTCACCGGGGGTCAGCAGGGGAGGGAGAGGCTCGAGCGTCCGATGGACTGCTCTCCTCTCCCTGGGAAGGGATCCTGGGTGCCTCTGGCACAGTAGAGGCCCCCGGTGGAGACCGGAGGTACTACTAGTGCAGAGCAGCTAAGAGGGAGGAGTGCGGCAGATGTCTATGGGCAGCCGTACTGACGTTATTGTACAGTCATGCTCCTGTGGGAAACAACCAAAGAAAATCTCATACCATGCCGGCAGGCAACGGTGCGGATCAGTGGTGGGCCTCATGCCCAATGTCTGTCCATCTGTCCTGGTGCTCCCAGTCTCCCTGTGCCTCTCTGGTTGCTCCATTAGATTGTAGAGAGAGAGCACTGTAGGAGTTGGCGGTCCCACCTGGGGCCTTAGAGCCGGGGGATAGAGTGGCTGGGTGAGGTAGGAGGAGGGTCTGGGGATCGGCAAGTGTCAGAGTTGGGGGCTTCAGGCGGGGAGTAGTGCCACCACCAAGTAACCACTCCAGAGAGAGTTCATCCGGGCGAGTGCAAAAATAAAGTATACAAAAAAAAAAGTTGAACGATCCCTAATGCACTTTTTCAAAATAAAAATGTACTAGGATTAGGGGCTTGGTCGTAGAATACTGACCCCAAAAGTGTGACAAATTTTCTGTCAAAAATAGCATCTGAACCACAACTAATTAACTAAATTTACTTTTCACTAGGAAAAACAATGTTTATCAAAGAAAGTTATTCATAGCAAAAATACAGTAAACGGATGCAGAAAACTGCATTCTCAAGTAATAACCATACGTTGTGTAATTTAGCAAAATGTATGCTCTCTGTCAGCTCAGGCCTGCTGTCATAAAATAACACAGCATAAAACACAAATCATTTTGATAAATTGCAAAAAAACTGTGTATGTTATGAACCTGCAGGTTCTTTATTTGTTTGCTAGTTTCTTTGAACTCATACCTGTTTGCTTGATCACAATTCTCATTGTTACTGCAATGTAATTACGTTAATCAGTAGTGGTTCGATCGCTATTTTGTCAGAAATATTTTCACACTTTTGAGCCACTTGTACTGTGATCGGGCCTGGGGAGGGCTGTTTGCTAAGCTCAATGATCTGTGTGAAAGCACTGGGGCCCTCTGTTAAACTGCTTCTAGTTTCAGGACAACTTTCCTGACATGAGATCTGAGGTGTAAAGGCTGTGTCAGTCAGTCAGTAAGTACTGTACTGTAACTGCTTCAAAAACCACATATTATATAAAACAGATTCTAAAACCACATATAAAGCAAATGCTAATTATAATACAGTTTCTAACAACATGAATGTGATAGATAATTTCACACTTTGACTTTTTACACCTAGCCCACACGTGTAATGCCCTGTGAACTTTGAATGTTTGAATTATTCTCTCTGCACTTTGCTGAGCATGAGCTCCCCTACCTTCCAACATTAGATCTTTATTTTCCACTGAAGAGAGTGGTCGCCTCAGTTCATTGATCCACTGAAATCTTTGGTAACTCCGTCTTTAGTTCTCACACTATATAACTTTCCTCTTGTCACAATTTATTTCCCTTCTCCAAGTTCAAAAACAGTTCTGGGAACCATGATTTACTGCATTATAAACTTTAGGCTCACAATGACTATGCTTGAATAGTGGTAAATACAAAAAAAACAAGCCTGATATCGGTTCTTAAAATCTGGAGCCAAAATTAAAAATGGAAGTGCTTCTGCCATTTTTTGAGCACTAACAGGCATATAAAAACAATTTCCAGCGATGGAGGCTGCTTTGATAAAAGTGTTTTCCTCTTATTTTCTCAGTTCTCATGTCTAGGGCAAAAATGCATCCTAAAAAGAGTACAGGACACACAAGTTTTAAAAAGTGTGAATCCTGTGGAAAGGATATACTGAAAAAAGACTGCACCATCCAATAACATACGTCTTTCTGTTGTAGTATACATTTATTTAAGCAAAAAAATGGAAAGACTTACTCATATAAGTTGCCAAAGGAGAATGCCACTTGCATCCATGCACAGACCTTGACCGGTTTTGTACGTGTACACTTTGTCAGGGAGGTCAGCCTGAAACACACACACACACACTACTGAAATGAACTTTTAAAGTGCCAGTGCAGATTTGTGATCGCAGGACAATAGAACATTAAAAGTCAAATCTTGGCTACCATGTAGGCATAAACACATATTCAAACCCCAGGAATCTCCTTAGTAGTCTTAGACAATTAGCAGTCAGTCCAGAGCTTCTGGCTGACTGCCCCCAGAACTGTGATTTAGACTGTATGCAAATTAGAGAATTTGGAAAGCATCATTCAAAACTGCTGCCTCTAGGTGGGCTGTGTTCCATCTAACTGCCAGATTCAGTTTTTCTGTTCAGACAGCAAGACTGCCCCCCCCCCCCACCAAGAACTGCACAGCAACTTCACTGCAAGACTGTTTATTTTACTTAAAAAGTGGCATTTCTTCATTATTTTATTGATACTCTGCCTCTAGTAGTTTTTTTTTTTTGTACTAAGTTTAGTAGTGGGATATTATTGAGTTGTTTTAGTGGTTCTTTCGTGGTTCCCTGGAACTGAGTTTTTCATTTTAAACTAGGGGTTTGTAGCAGTTCTTAACGTTATCACTTTGCTTAAAGTTTTTCTTTATTTACAGATTTAAACAACTCTGTGTATACTCGTAATCGGTTCCCATTCTTAGCAAGGACCGATCACGTTTTTGGGGTTTGAAAATATATTTTATTATTTAGTTGGTTTGCAATCGGGTCCCGTTTCTGTTTAGGAACCGATCGCGTTTGGTTTAAAATAAGAAATATGTTCTAAATTACGGTTTTCTTCTAACTTAAGGAACTGACCATGATTTGTTGAAAACCCATTTTGGGTAAGTGTTTTACAGTTTACTGACAATTTGGCATGTCAGACAGACCAAAAAAGAGGACGGGACCCACAGGTTTTAAAAACTGTATTAAGTGTTTCCAGATTTTTGCTAAGGCTGATCACCACAGTTTATGTATAGAGTGCTTAGGTCCCAGTCATATTTTCTCTAACTGTGAAGTGTGCAATACTTTTTGTTCAAAAACTATTAAAAAAAGAGCCAAAAGATTAGAGCAGATGGCTTCTATTCCTACCTCAGTGTCACCAAAGCAAACTGAAAAGGGTCCTTCTTCCCATTCCAAAACAAAGGAGAGACCCTCTAAAGAGTCCTCAGACCCCAACATTCCTGAAAAGGGGTCTGAACATACTAGGTACAAAGGAACTAATGAGCAGGCTCCTGAGTCTGTGCCAGCTAGAAAGAAATATAAAGAGAAACATGTTGTTGTGGCTCCTTCTGAAAAAGCAAAGGAGCTCCCAACAGACAAAGATAAAATACCCTCTGCGGAGGAAATTGCCAGAGCCCTGCAAGTCATTCAGGCTTTATGGACTGCCGGTCCCATACTGGGTTCAACGGTTCAGATCCCACCACCGGTTCCCATTGACGAAGGCCTGGAAGTGTACAATGAGGAGGAAAAGGAGGACCCAGATCTAGAGGAACCCACTGAACCAGAGGTATCCCCAGACCAGGCGTTTGGTTCCCCTCCTCGTGGACATGATGATTTTTCATCCCATTTTTCATTTGTCAGGCAAATGGCTGACACCCTGGGCCTCACCTCACAGTAATCTATGGATGATGAGGGAGAAGCAGATTTTTTAGATATGATGGGTTGGCTCCCATGAGAAAGGTGGTCCTCACAAACCATAATTCCCATAAAAAGGCTACCTTTAAAATCCTTCAGACACCTTCCTCTGTCCCTGGGGTGGACAAGAAGATGGAGGTAAAAACACCAGTTGGATAGACGTTCTGCTGATTATTTGTATACCCATCCAGATCATGAGGGTGTGATACAAGCTACAGCCTGTGATAAGGCAAAGTATCCCTGGCATCTGCTCCACCAGACAAAAGATTCCAGGAAAATTTACACTATGGGGAAGAAAGGTTATTTGGGCTCTTCCCTTCTCCTCCGACAGGCCACTTACATGGCTTATGCTTCTCAGTACGAGAAAGCCCTATGGAATTCTGTGCTGGCTTTAACTGATAAAGTTCCAGGATGTGGCACACAATATGGCAGATATTGCCAGAATGACTTTTGATGCCACGAAGTACCAATTTCACATGGCTGTGGATGCAAAAGTCACTGCATCCAGAATGTTGGCCTCATCAGTCTCTTTAAGAAGGTTTCCTTGGCTCAGAGAAACCAACCTTTACACCAGATGCTCAGTTAAAGGCTATGGATTTCCCTTATGGAAACAGTTCCCTTTTTGGTGACAAAACCGAGGTGTGCATGAAAAAAGATGAAAGAGTACAAAACCACCTACAGGAGTAACTCCTCGAGAGAGAGAGGGCCCCCACTTCTTTTAGATCCACAGGAAGGGGAGGTAGGGGGTACTACCCCAGGTCATATGCCCCATATATGCCTGTGGAGTTCACACAGGTCAGGGGGTATTACAGGGACAGGGGCAGGAGGTCTGCTAGATGAGCCAGTCGAGCTCCTGCTCCCAGACCGCAATCCAGACAGAATCCCAGACTGCACAAATCAGGCCGCTTCCCTCCTCCAGTAGGGGGCAGGTTGATATACTATTTCCAACACTGGGGAAACATTACCACAGACAGTTGGGTACTGTAGGTAGTGAGTCAGGGTCTCTGTCTTCAGTTCAAACAGTTTCCAAAACAGCAGGGCTGCAGGTTTTTCTGGCTTTCATCTCTAACAGAGACTATTCTGCTGGAGTTAGAGGTAAAAAAGCTCCTGTAAGCCAGGGCAATAGAGCCAGTCTTTCATCACCAGAAGGGAAAGTGCATGTATTCAAGATACTTTCTGACCAAAAAGAAAAATGGAGATTGGTGGCCAATCCTGAATCTCAGATACCTAAACAAACACCTGGCAAAAAACAGGTTCAAAATGGTAACACTGGCCTTAGTTATTCCTTCTCTAAGGAAAGGAAACTGGCTGGCATCTCTGGATCTGAAAGATGCCTATTTTCACATCCCAATCAGACCTTGCCACAGAAAGTACCTAAGGATTTTCTTCAGGGGTATCTCAGTCATCAGGTTACACCGTAGGAACCTTCACCATTAGAGATGGGGAATCCACACAGAAGATTTTCAGCAGTACAACTGGGGCCGCCCAGGCCGTCCACGTCCACCAACATCATCAACCTTCTTCAGCTTAACTCCTTGCCAGACCCCCTCCTCTGGTCCAGACCCATGAGGTGGTGGTCAGAGGTCCATTCTTCCTCCATTTGAATCAATCTAGAACCATAACTTCAGATGCATTTATTTATTTATTGAAATGTTTCACCAGGAGGGCGCACTGAACAACAAGTTGCTCGTCTCACGGTGCGACCTCGGGGGAGGGGGTTACATAGGGTTGTGAAGGATGATCACTTACGATAGTGTTTGGGTAGTACAATTAATACAACATTGTAAAATTATGCAACAGTTGGAACACATGGTATTGTACAATAAACAGTAGTGGAACATTGGGTAAATTACAATCCATGTCCAAAATCATACAAAAGAACATATAAACGTACAAAACAGTAATAATGGATCCTACAAATCATAGAGACAGGTCTCTATTTGTAGGCACCTCTCTGGTCTGAGGGAAGAGGTTGCTTGTCTTCAGGCTGACTTGGCGAGGATTCGAGAATCCTCTTCCCCCACCCATGGACCACTAGGGCCACTGCCGCTACTTCAGAGGTTGCCAAGAAAGAGGAGCAGTTGGACCAAGGTGGGCTTAGGGAGGGAGAAGGTGGTGGAACAGAGGCACATTCCTCCAGTTGTACCTCTCCACAATTCATACGCTTTTCTGGCAGAGAGTGGTTCCTCTATGGAGGCACCTGCAGTAAGAGACCAAGGAGGATGCTGGGAACCTCCACAAAGGAGACCCACAGGAGGGTGGCATGGGACCCCACAGGAGAAGGAAACAACTCCTGATGGGGACTCAGTTGTTAGAGGAGTGTGTAGATCTGAGGGAGGAAGGGGAGAGGGAGGTAAGGTGCCTGCCTGGCGCCATGGCTTGGAGGGACAGGGAGCGAATCCTCAGGATCGCGGGAGCAGCTGCACGAGGGAGGGAGCTGGATGTCATTGACCACCTAGGGACAAATGGCCTGGCTGTAAATGGGATCAGAGCAGTGTAAGAGGAGTTTGAAGAGTTGGGGAGGGGCCTTAGACAGTAGCACATGCAGTAACCTTCTCAGAGGTGCTGCCTGTCTATGGCAAGGGTGAGGCTAGGGTACTCCGCACCATGGGATTCAATAAATGGTTTTGGCTTCATTGGGGACTGGGGGTCCACCTGGAGGGATACAGGCCTATACTGGCGTGATGGTCTGCATCTGTCTGGGAGGGGAACCAGAATCCTAGGTGATAGGTTTAAATGCATCATTGGCAAGCATTTAAACTAGCCAAGGGGGAGGCACTGAAAAGGAGCAGGGAAAACCCAGCCTCCCCCCAGAAAACATAGTAGGTAGAGAAGTCAAGTGGGGAGCAGGACAGGGGTAAATGCAGAAAAAGGCAGTAAGCACAGGGATGGGGCTAAAAAGGGTAAGGCCATCAAAAAATGGAGGGTTATGAGTACCAATGCCCGTAGTCTGTGTAACAAGCTCCCTGAACTAGTGGCCTTGATGGAAGAGGGACACCTGGCTATCGTGGCAGTCACAGAAACGTGGTACACTGAGGACCATGACTGGGATGTCAACATACCAGGGTACACAATCTACAGGAGGGACAGGGAGGGTAAAAAAGGAAGAGAGGTAGCTCTCTATGTAAGGGAAGGGATCAAAGCAGTGGAACTAAAGGATAAGCAGGGAGTAGAGGAGGCATTGTGGGTTACCCTGGAGACCGATTATGGCACCAGAATTCGCACAGGGGTTGTGTACAGACCTCCATCTCAGTGGGAGACAACGGACAAGGAAATGATAGAAGGCATCCTTAGAATGGCAGAAAAAGGGGAGATATTGTTGATGGAGGACCGGAATATGCCAGATGTTAGTTGGAGCACCCTGGCTGGAGCCACATCCAAAAAGCAGGGTTATTCTCAATGCCCTACAGGTGGCATGCCTCAGGCATCTAGTAGTGGAACCCACTTGGAAGGGAGCAATCTTAGATCTGGTACTGTCAAATGGTGATGGAGAAAGGATCTCGGATGTAGAAGTGGGTAGCCATCTGGGAACAAGTGACCATCAAACAGTGTGGTTCACGATAAACACAGCCATAGAGTCAAGCTACACAAAAGCAAGAGTGCTGGACTTTAGGAGGGCTGACTTTGGGAAATTGGGAGAGTACCTCAGAAAAGCACTAGCAAATGGGCAGGAAGGAGGGGTGGAAGAACAATGGGGAAAAATCAAAACAGCCATCACAGAGGCAACAAGCCTTTGTGCGAAGCAAATAAACAAAACAAAACGATGTAAGAAACCACTATGGTTCTCAAAAGAGGTGGAGGGGAAGGTTAAGGAGAAAAAGGTAGCATTCAGGAAGTATAAGGAATCACAGAAGGAGCAGGACAGAGAACTGTACCAGTTAAAGCAGGCGGAAGCAGGAAAGGCAGTCAGAACAGCAAAGGCCCAAACCGAGGAAAAGATAGCCAACTCAGTTAAGAAGGGGGATAAAACATTTTATAGGTACATCAGGGGCGTGGGAAGACCAAGGGGAGGATAAGCGAGGCTTAATAAAGGGAGGGTGGGCAGAAGGTGACAGAAGGCAGAGATACTAAACAAATATTTTTGCTCAGTATTTACAAATGAAGAGGGGAGGTACCAAACCAAACAATAGAAACACTCTGGACACAGAAGTTGATACCAGCCCATTTACAGAAGAAAGAGTTCTGAAAGAATTCTTAAAACTGAAGGTGGACAAAGCAATGGGGCCTGATGGGATTCATCCCAGAATTCTAAAAGAACTAAGGGTAGAATTAGTGACACCTCTGACTACCCTCTTTAATAAATCATGGGAGGATGGGGTGGTACCTGAGGACTGGAGGAGGGCAGATGTGATTCCACTTCATAAAAGTGGGAGCAGGGCAGAAGCAGGAAACTACAGACTTGTTAGTTTAACCTCAGTGATAGGGAAAATTATGTAATCACTTCTGAAGGAAAGAATTGTCGAGTACCTAGAGGCCAGAGGGGCACAGGACCCAAGGCAGCATGGATATAGCAGGAAGGTCATGCCAGATGCATCTAATAGATTTCTTTGACTGGGTGACCAAAGTAGTAGATCAAGGAGGGGCTGTGGACATGGCCTACCTAGACTTTAGCAAGGCATTTGACACAGTCCCACACAAAATATTAATATGCAAGTTAGCCAGCCTGGGAGTGGGTCCCAAGATGATAGCCTGGCTAAAGAATTGGCTGGAGAACAGGACCCAGAGGGTAATAGTAAATGGAGTCCACTCTGAAGAAAGGGGGGTTAGTAGTGGGGTACCGCAGGGTTCAGAGTTAGACCAGTCTCTTCAATGTCTTTATAAGCGAACATTGCAGAGTGACTGGAAGGAAAAGTATGTCTCTTTGCAGATGACACAAAGATCTGCAACAGAGTTGATGCAAAGTGGGATGGAAAGGATGAGAAGGGACTTGGCAAGGTTAGAGGAATGGTCAAATGTATGGCAGCTTAGATTCAATGCTAAGAAGTGCAGAGGTAATGCACCTGGGAAACAAAAACCCAGGGAAGAGTACACAATGGGGGTGGGGGGGGTGAGATACTAACAACAACAAAAATGGAAAGGGACCTGGGGGTAGTCATATCAGATGACCTAAAGGTGGGCAAGCAATGTGAGAGGGCAGTAAGGAGGGCTGGGGGATACTGGGATGCATAGGGAGAGGCATCACCAGTAGAAAACAGGAAGTTGTTATCCCTCTGTACAGACAGCTGGTGAGACCCCATCTGGAGTACTGTGTGCAGTTCTGGAGACCCAATCTCCGCAAAGACATAGACAGAATGGAAACTGTCCAGAGGAGGGCAACTAAAATGGTGCAGGGTCTGCACCGGAAGACATATGAAGAGAGACTTAAGGAGCTTAATATGTATAGCCTCGAGGAAAGGAGGGAGAGGGGGGACATGATAGAAACTTTCAAGTACCTCAAGGGAATCAACAAAGTCCAAGAGGGTAGCATCTTTCAAAAAAAGAGGTGTGCAAGAACAAGGGGGCACAATTTGAAGATAGAGGGGGCATCTCAGAGGTAATGTAAGGAAGTATTTTTTCACAGAGAGGGTTGTGGATGCATGGAACGGCCTTCCGGAGGAGGTTGTGGAGTCAAAAACAGTGGTGGAATTCAAGCATGCATGGGACAGTCATAAGACAATTCTAGGGGGTGAGGGTAGGAAAAAGTAGGCTGCTGGTTAACTAGGATCTGCAGCTTATCCATTAGGTAAGGAAATGGGCAGACTGGGTGGGCCAAGTGGTCCTTATCTGCCGTCAAATTCTATGTTTCTATGTTTCATACAGTAAAAGAGTTCATCAGTTACATTCAGTTATGTAAACTAAGCAATTTAAAGCACAGTCAAAAGCCATACAGTAAGAGAGTACATCAATTACATTCAGTTATGCAAAAATAAGCAATTTAAAGCACAGTCAGCAAAATCTTACGTACATTCAGATGTCATTTACATTTTTTTTGTCTTGCAGAGCAGGAGATAGAGAGTGAAAAGTTTTGCTAGGAGAATCATGCAAGAAGTGAACAGGGGTTAGGAGTCAGCGGGAGCAGGAGCAGGGTGGAGTGGTTAGGTGAGTTAACAGCGACCTTTGAAATTGAGGGAGGGAGGTGCAGACCAGTATAGAAGGAGATGGGGAATTCCAGTGGGACACAGCAGAAAATGCAAACGATCTCCGAGCCATGGAGAGTCTTAAGTTTGGCATGGAGAGAAGAGGCAAGGAGGTAGATCTGAGGGTACGTCGAGGGAGACAACGTTGAGCAATATCAGCAAGGCAGAGAGGAGTGAAGCAATGTACAAGCTTATGTATAAAGCTTAGTGTGGCACAGCGTAATTTAAATTCATAGGGTATCCATCCTAGGGCAGACAGGACATCACAGTGATGGTGCCGAGCATTGGCCCCGAGAGCAAACCTGCCAACTCTATGGTAAGCTTGTGACAGGTGAGATTGTACGGATGTGGAAGCAGAGAATAGTAATGGAGCACCATACATAAGGAGGGGCAGGAGTGTGGCATCTACAGTCTTGCGGTATGAGGTCAATGTAAGGAATGGACGGATGTGGAAGAGGACACCGATTTTTTTGGTTGATAGTTTTAGTGTTGGCTGTAACATGCACATTCAGGGTAAGTGAGAGATCTAAGGTGACTCCAAGTATTTGAAGGACCTGACCGATTCGAGTGCATCCACCGTACGTGAAAGGATAGCCAGAGGGAGGAGAGTTGATGCGGATGAGTTGGAGAATAACATGTTCTTTGTTTTTTTAGTATTAAGGACGAGCTGCTTCTGAAGGAACCAGTCCTCAAGGGTGTGGAAATCAGAGGCTAACGGTGAATTGAGCCACCCAGTATGAGAAGAGGAATGGTATATGATAGCACTGTCTGCACATAGGCCCCACCACAATTATTAGGGAGGTCATTAATATACAGAGAAAAAAAGTAATGGGCCCAATATGGAGCCCTGGGGGACACCATGGGTAATGGGCCTTAGATTAGGTAGGGAGCCTGCCCATTTTACTTTTTAGGTACGGCTATAAAGGTGACTTTGGGTCGAGGACAGGGCAGTAGCATCAAGACCAAGGACAAGCAGTTGTTATAGAAGGCCATGGTTAACCAAGTCAAAAGCCTTGGTTAAGTCTGCGAGAATTGCTCCAGTGGCTCAACCATGGTCCATGTCACGGAATATATCAGAGGTGAGGTTAGAGAGTCTAACCACGGATGCCTCGGGGCTAGGCTGGGGAGCACACCTGGGTCCTTTTCAAACCCAGGGCTCCTGGTCTCCATGGGAAGCCGCCCTGCATATCAGTGTCCTGAAGATGAGAGTGGTGCTGTGTGCCTTGCAGGCTTTTCAGGGGCATCTGGCTCCAGGCCAACTACTGGTGCAGTCGGACAACCTGAGTGTCGTCTACTACATCATCAAGCAGGGCGGGACTCACTCTTACCCCCTTTGCAGGGAGGCCATGAGAGTATGGTATTGGACACTGGTGCTCAATCTGACACTCTCGGTGATCCACACACTAGATGTCTTAAACACCCTGGCAGACAGTCTCAGCAGGATTCAATCCAGCATGCACGAATGGGTGCTTCTATCATCTGTAGCAGAAGATCTTTTCGACAGATGGGTCACCCAGAGTTGGACCTTTTTGTGTCCCCACTCAATGCAAAACCGCCCGATTTCTGCTCGCTAGATCCAGGGCCTGGGGTTTTCTGGTGAGAGGCGTCCCTCTCTTGAAACGGGAGATTTCTGTATGCATTTCCTCCATTTCCTCTAATACAGAGGGTGTTGATCAAGCTGCAAATGGAGGGGGGCCAGCATGATTCTGGTAGCTCCACTCTGGCCTCCCCAGATATGGTTCCCTCTGCTTCAGCAGCTGGCAGAGGAATCTCTGGTTCCTCTGCCCCTTTGCAGGAATCTGCTGACCCAGGATCAGGGGACCCTGGTCCATCCCAACCTCAGGTTCCTCCATCTGCATGCATGGCTCCCGAGGACATAGCTATTGCTAGGTTCGAGGTTTCTAACAGGGCGGAGGACGTCCTGCTGGCCGCCTGCAAGCCTTCCACGCGTGCCACTTATGCCATGAAGTGGAAGCGATTTGCCATCTAGGCTGCCAAGCATTCCCTTGACCCTTTCACCTGTCCTGTGAAGCATGTCCTGGACTACCTGATGTCTTTGTCTGACTCAGGCCTCCAGTATTCCTCCCTCAAGGTCCACTTTTTGGCTCTTTCTGCATTTTATGAACCTGTGGGTGACCGGACGATTGCTCAGCTGGATGTTTCCTATACCTTCCTTAGGGGCATCCTGCATCTGAAACCCCAATCCATTCCCCTATCCCGGCTTGGGACCTGAATTTTGTTTTGGAAAAGTTGACCCTGTCTCCTTTTTAATAATAATAATAATCTTTATTTTTTGCGCGCCTTTCAAATATCAAGGCACCTTACAGTAAAAACATAATCATCAAACATTACAATAAATATAAACAGTAAATTATATTTCTGGAAATGCCAGTGTACACAAAAAAATTTTTCAGTGCCTGCTTAAAGCCCCCAGTGGTCATGCACTCCAGAAGCTGACCCAGGATCAGGGGACCCTGGTCCATCTCAACTTCAGGTTCCTCCATCTGCATGCATGCTCCTGAGGATGTAGCTATTGCCAGGTTTGAGGTTTCTAACAGGGTGGAGGACGTCCTGCTGGCCAATCATGACTTACGATTTACACTTTCTTTCTTGGAAAGCGTTATTTTTAGTTGCTATTACTTCTGCTCAAAAAATTTAAGAGCTTCAGGCCCTCTGGTGCGAGGAGCCTTATTTGATTTTTCACAAAGACTTTGCACACAAATCCTAAGTTTTTCCCTAAGGTGGTTTCAGAGTTTACACTCAGTCAGTGTATCCTTCTTTCTGTTTATGTCCCTGAGTGTGCCAGTCCAGGGGAAGCACTGCTCTATACTCTAGATGTGTGCGCAGAACTTTGAAGTGTTGTCTACTTCAGACTAAGGAGTCCAGAAAGTCTAAGCAGTTGTTTGTTCCTTTCACCCCAGGTAGAGAGGGCACTTCCATTTCTAAGCAATGTTCGTACAAATGGTTGGCAAATTGCATTGTTTTGCTACAAGTACAGCAAAGAATTGCCTGGTGCTGTCAAAGCTCACTCCATCAGAGGCATGGCTACCTCGGTGGCTTGTTTCAAAGGGGTCTCCGCTGCTATTTGCGCTGCTGCCACCTGGAGTACAGTTCACACTTTCACCAAGCATTACAGTTTGGACATTGCCTCAAGAGCCCGTGCAGGATTTGGCAGGGCTGTGCTACAAGGACTCCTGTCTTAAGTTTATGGAGATTCAACCTCCCAGACGGTCTGTTTTTCACTTGTCACTGCTTGGTACTCGTTTCTATGGTGTAACCTGATGACTAAAATACCCCCGAAGAAGATAGAACAGTTACATAAGAGCTTACCGTAACAGTAGATCTTCTAGGGGATCTCTATCATCAGGTATGATTTCCTTCCCACTGTCCCCCTTCTTGGGGTTCCTGTTCAGGACCTGTCTATCTGCTGTATTCCATCATTTCTATCTGGAGCTGGGTTTCTCTGTCTCCCCTCAGTTCCCTAGGGTGTCAGCCTTGCTCCCTTAATCTCCAGAGGGAAAGAACTGAGGAGGGAGTGGAACCGCCCCCGTCTATATAGGGTTGGTGATATCAGCAGACATCGACGGCGTGGGCGGCCCCAGTTGTGCTGCTGAAAATCTTCTGTGTGGATTCCCCATCTCCGACAGCGAAGGTTCCTATAGTGTAACCTGATGACTGAGATCCTATCGAAGATCCTCTTTTAAGGTAAGTTCTTACGTAACTGTTCTTTCTCTCTTCCCTCAAGTAATTTGCAGTGTCAGTGGCTCAGTAGGTAGCACATTCGCCTCTGAGGCCGGGAGATCAGAGGGCTGTGGGTTCAGTTCCCACATCTGGCACTTGGGTTAATCTCCTAGTACTGACACTGTAGTGCAGCATGAGAGGGGTGCTGCACTTCTGAGGTGCCGTCTTTCGGATGAGACATTAAACCGAGGTCCCGTCTGCCTGGATTGGTCGTAGTTCAGGTGGATGTTAAAGATCCCATGGCACTTATCGAAAAGAGTAGGGGGAACTTCCCTGGTGTTCCGGCCAAATTTCCCTCATTCACTAAAAATACCACCAACAGCTTAATCTGCTTCAAGGTCAGTTGGCATTCATCTGTATCCCGGTCGTGCCTGAAAATAGGCAGGATTTGTCTAGTGCACTTACCCGGTCAACAAAAACTAATAAAATAAATAAATAATTACCAGTTCTCAGCACTTCTCTTTGGGCTCACTTCTGCCCCACGGGTATTCACAAAGTGTCTGCCAGTGGTGGCAGCTTACCTCAGAAGGCAGGGAATCAATGTATTTCCTTACCTAGATGACTGGCTAGTCATAGGGAATTCATACTGGTAGGTAAAGGATTCCATCAGGGTGACCCAAAGTACCCTGGAATCACTGGGTTTATTTATAAATACTCAAAAGTCTCAGATGGAGCCACTTCAGTTACTAGAGTTCATTGGAGCAGAACTAGATACTGTTCGGGGAAAAGCTTTTCTCCCACAGGAGAGGGTCTCGAATCTACTGGCTCTAGCAAATTCCTTTGCCTTAGGAAAACCCAGAACTGCAAGACAGTTCCTAGTATTACTAGGACACATGGTCTCAACTACTGCAGTAGTGTCAGGCTCCAGGTTTCAGATGAGGGATATTCAGTATCACCTCAGATCCCATTGGTCCCAAAGAAGGGACCCCATTTCAAAGCTTGTGCCATTTACAAGAACACTGTTACTGGCTCTGCAGTGGTGGAAAGAAAAGGACCCTGGACAGGGCATTCCTTTTCAGCAACAACACCACACTGTGGTCCTAACAACAGATGCCTCCCTCCTTGGGTGGGGGGCACACACAGGAGACCTAAACATCAGTGAAATTTGGTCTCCTTAGGAATCCAAACTACACATCAGCCTTTTAGAGTTGAGAGCAGTCCTCCTTGTCCTAAAAGCCTTTGCCCCTCAGTTGAGAGGTCAGTCAGTCCAAGTTAGGACAGACAACACAACCACCATGTGGTATATCAACAAGCAAGGGGGTACAAGATCTTCAAGGCTGTTCACAGAAGCCATGAAAGTTTGGTCCCTAGCATACTCCCTGGAAGTGCATCTATCTGCCATTCATCTTCCAAGGAAAGACAATACACTGGCAGATTCACTCAGCAGAATCAGACAGGATCATCATGAGTGGGCCTTGAACAGGCAAGTGCTGGACACAATTTTCAGGCATTGGGGCACCCCAGGAAGAGATCTGTTTGCCTCAAAAGAAAATCACCAGCTTCCACTTTATTGCAGCAGGTCACCCTCTTTGGGCACAGTGCCTATGGAGGCACTGACCCTGGATTGGGCAAGAACATTCCTTTATGCTTTCCCTCCAGTTCTACTGGAGTCGAGAGTCCTTCTCAGGCTGGGGAGTCGGTCTGCAACCATGATACTGGTTGGGCCAGGCAGCTACGGTACTCTTTGTTGCTCATCCTGTCCACCAAGCAGCCCATTCATCTGCCCCAGAGATACAGTCTTTTAACAGCTGCTCAGTGGCAGATAGTTTTTCTGAACCTTGACGGCCTTCACCTGAAGGCTTGGTTATTGAGGAGTTAGAATTTTCTGACTTTAACCTGTCAGAAGAGGTACATAAAGTGCTGAAAGTTTCTTGGAAAACTTCCACAAGAAAGACATGCTTCAAAATGGAAAAGATTTTCCATCTGGTGCAGGCCTAAGAAAATTAATCTCCTTGCCCACATTGCTTGATTATCTGGTGCATTTGCAGTCCCTAGGCCTCAAGCCTGCAACCCTTAGGGTTCACTTAGCAGCAGTATCTGCTTATTTGTCTGTAGGTGCTCAGAGAACAGTAGCTCCACACCCCATTTTTAGAACATTTTTCAAAGGATTGGCACATACTGTATGTTCCCTCCTGTTAGGGAACCACTGCCTCCTTGGGATTTTAATTTCTGCATGGTCAGACTCATGGAACCCCTCTTTGAGCCAATGGCTACAGCTGACTTGAAATATGTCACATGGAAAACTGTTTTCCTAGTGGAAATCACTTGAGCAAGAAGGGTGTGCGAGCTACAAGCTCTTTTCACTGATCCTACTTACATTATCTTCCATAAGGACAAAGTAGTCCTTAGAACAAACAGTAACTACCTTCCAAAGGTGGTAATTGAGTTTCACTTCAAATCAAATCAAATCACTCTTTATTTATATAAGGCGCCTTTCTTAACCAAGGCGCCTGTACAATATTACATAAAACAATAAATAGTTAAAACAACATTAAAATATTCAAAGCTCATCATAAGCTTTACTGAAAAGGTAGGTTTTCAAAGCTCCTTTAAAACTTTGGACAGTCTGGCAGTTTCGCACCTGACGAGGTAGAGAATTCCACAGGGTTGGGGCCATGAAACTAAAAGATCTGGCCCCTGAAGTTTTTAAGTGAACCCTGGGAATCACTAGCAATCCCTCGTCAGTGGATCGGGGCGGGGGGGGACAGTAGGGACAGAGAAGCTCTTTCAGGTAAGCAGGTCCCTGATCATGTAGGGCCTTACAGGTCAGCAAACTGACCTTGAAGATGATTCGCCAGCAAACTGGCAGCCAGTGCAGTCCGCGGAGCACAGGCATTATATGACTGGACCTAGAAGAACCAGTCAACAGCCTGGCTGCCACATTCTGCACTAGCTGCAGGTGGCGAATCTCAACCCCCGGTGGCCCAAGGTAAAGGGCATTGCAGTAGTCAAGGCGAGAGGTAATGAAAGCGTGGACCAAAGTAGGAAGATCATCTGGAGGAACCAGGTGCTTCACCCGGGCGATGTTCCTCAGATGGTAAAAAGTGGTTTTGACAACAGCTGACACCTGAGATTTAAATGTCAGACAGTCATCAAACACAATGCCCAGTTTCTCGGGAGTTTTCTGTTTCTAATCCTTGAGACTATAGCCTTCCCACAGTCTTTCATAGACAGTATCAAGGTACTATATACTGGCCCTCAAGCTTATGTCAGGGTAAATGGTGGCATCTCCTCACGGTTCAGGTTGGGACGTGGCACTAGACAGGGTTGCCCCCTTCTCCCCTCCTCTTTGCCCTCTACATAGAACACTTGGTGGTAGCCATACGCCAATCAGAGCAGATTAAGGCGGTAGAGGTGGGGGTTGGTCCAGAAAATATCTTTATACTTGGATGACATCCTGCTTTCCCTGTCGAACCCAGAGGAATCCATTCCAAAAGTGTGGTCAGTCCTAGAGGAATTCAGCAGACATGCGGGCTATACACTTAATAAAACAAAAACGGAGGTCCTTAGCTTTTACTATACACCTACGGATAGGATAAGGGGAATGTTCCCATTGGATTGGACAGCAAATAAGATGAAATACCTGGGTACCTATATTACTAAACACCTTTCTCAGCTGTTCAAAGCAAACTACAATCCTCTCATAAACCAGATGACAAAAGACTTCGGAAGATGGTCATTAATAAATCTCCCCATGTATGCCAAGATACAGTCAATCACTATGAATATTCTTCCTAGGTTCCTTTATTTGTTCCAGTGCCTCCCCCTCCTTATAACCAAAGCACAATTTCAGGCCTGGCACAGGAAGTTCATGAGGTTCATCTTGAACAATAAGAGACCAAGAATTAACTTACGCATACTGCAAACACATAAGAAAAAAGGAGGCCAATCCCTCCCTGACCTGGAGGATTACTATCTGGCAACACAGTTGAAGATGGCCCTGCACTGGTCCACCCCAGCTTATGTCTCTAACTGGAAGCTAATGGAACAGGGTGAGGAGGGTGGGCGTGGCCCTCCACTGGGTGCCAGGGTCATGATTCCCCAAGGATCCATGCTGGACCCCCCCTCTACTGACGGTGGTTAACAACACATTGGCCGCCACACATAGAGTGTGGCAGAAATATAGAATTGGGAGGTCCATTTGGCCCCTGTGTGGACTGCCGTGGTCCCCGAACCTCACTGCAGCCTGGCTAGACCACACTTTCAAGGCCTGGGGCAGGCAAGGTCTGATGTATTTTGGACAGTTTATGCAGGGGAATTTGGTCCTGGACTTTGAAACACTCAAAAACACATATGACCTCCGGCACTCTGACCATTATAGATTTCTGCAAGTCAGAGTACACATTCACAAATGTCAGGAGGTGGATCCAGACCCTGCACGGGCATCGCCTTTCCTTGAATGTATGAGGGGTGTGATGGGTGGGCAAGTGCAGAGGGGTCACATATCAATAATATGTAAATCATTGGCAGCATTGAGGAAGGACCCCCTAGATAAAATTAAATCCAAGTGGCAAAGGGAGTCGAGTGCTGAAGAGAGGGAGGTAGATTGGGGTAAAGCGTTTTATATCACCACCAAAACAACTAGATCTCCACTCTGGCAAGAATTTAGCTGGAAAATGAGGGTGTGATATTTTCTCACCCCAGCACTTCTCCATAGGAGGGACCCTACTCGCTTTTATTTGTGCTGGAGACTCTGTGGGGAGGGGGATGCACATCATTTACATATTTTCTGGATGTGCCCTAGGATAAGGCCCTGTTGGAACGGGGTGGTAGCAACTCTGATGGATATCTTTATGCTGGATCGACCATTGGACTGGCCGGAGGCCGTACTGGGCATTCCATCCTGATCTGTAGGGGGTACTGATTCACTGTACCTCTGGGCCATACTGGTGGTTGCAGCGCACAAGGCCATAACCCGCGCCTGGCTGAAACCAGAGCCGCCTGCTTCTGAGACTTGGATACAGATTATACAAGAAATTTCTGATTTGGAAGAGCTAACCTTTAAAATCAATCAGCAAACACATATCTAAATCTGTAGATGGACAAGATGGTTAGCATGGTTGGATGCGCATCCAAGTCTGGACTTTGAGGCAATGATAGTCTGAAACATGTTTACTCCCTGGTGCAGGGTTGGGGGAGGAGAAGGATGTTTGGGACTCGAACCCTATTAAGGAGGTGCGAGGCTGAAGCCCCATAGCCTTGATCAGTAAAATAATAAGGAGTTTGACCCCACTGAAAGGAAATGGCACTTTTAAAATATTCTTAGCGGATATAATTAACTGTTTCTGTATTAATTGATGAACATGCTGCTGAATGGACCTGTGCTTCTCGCGTATATAAATTATGTATGTACCCATTTGTTGTTAAAAAACTTGAATTTAAAAAAAAAAGAAAAACACAACACCCAGGTTCCGCACCTGGTTTGAGGTAGTCAGCTGGACACCCCAAACCATAAACCCGAGGGCGATCCAGCTAACAGACCCGCCTCCCAGCGACCCTGGTCCACAACCAACACCTCAGTTTTTTCCGGGTTCAAACACAGCCAACTCACATTCATCCAGTCTTGGATTTCGGCAAGACAGTTTTTAAAAACTGAAATGGCAGCATCCTGATGGGGCACAAAGGACATGTACAGCTGGATATCATCTGCATAGCAGTGAAAACCCAGACCGTACCGCCTAATAATCGCTTCTAATGGCAGCATATACACTGCAAACAAAATGGTGCCAAAATGGAACCCTGCGGTACCCCGCAGGATAGGGATACTGATGCTGAGGAAAAAGTCCCGGACATCACCCTCTTAGTCCTACTCTCGAGGTAAGATCGAAACCAGCTGAGGACTGTATCAGACAGTCTACAGATAGATTGCAAACATTCCAATAGCACACCATGGTCCACAGTGTCAAATGCTGCAGAAAGATCAAGAAGGACCAAGATGGAACAAGTCCTTCGATCTCTCGCTATTAGGAGGTCATTTAGTACCCGAACAAGTGTTGTCTCGGTACTATGCCTTTTCCTAAATCCAGACTGGAAAGAATCATAGACATTGTAGCTGGTCAAATGTTCATCCAACTGCAATGCAACCACCTTCTCAATAACTTTACCCACAAAGGGTAAGTTAGAGACAGGCCTGTAGTTTGCCAGACTGTCCTGGTCCAAGGAGGACTTCTTAAGAAGGAGCTGAACCACAGCCTCCTTAAGAGGATCTGGAAAAATCCCCCTCTCCAAGGACCTCCAGACTATCTCAGCAAGGACGGGGCCGATTTTATCCACACAACCCACTAAGAGACGTGTGGGGCCCAGGTCCAAACCATGGTTGGTCGTATGCAGTGATTTGATGATCATCACAATGTCATTGATTGTGGGGAGGCTGAAGTCAGACCACACAAACTGGGTGTCCGACATCTCCTGCCGACCATCACAACTCCAACTGGAGAGGGTCAAGCGGACATCAGATCTGATTTTGGCAACCTTATCTGCAAAGAATAGAGCAAACTCCTCACACCATTCTTGAGAAGAAGCTCTTCTGGGCTGAAGACAGATTGGATTGCACAATCTGTCCACAGTCAGGAAGAGCTGAGCTGGTCTATTCTGTGCAGCCGCAATCTCTCTGGACAGGAATTCTGCCTTCTTACGAGAGATTGCAGATTGATAGACCACATAGTGGTCCATCAAACTAAGTTTGTCACCATCCAGATCCGACCTCTGCCAGCACCTCTTCAACCTTCGTCCAACTCTCCTCAACTCCCTCAGAGTCTCATCGAACCAAGGAGACCTGGGGTGAAGAGTGAGAGGACGAACACGAACAGGAGCAATGGAATCCAGGGCCCCTGCCACTGCCTTATTATAGGCAAGTACCAGCTCTCCTGGATCCATGCAATCTCTCAGTAAGCCCGATAGGTCCAGCATAGTCATCTGGGGAAATACCCCTTAAAGGGCGGTACCGGACCATTTCCATAGGGACTGACCTATTAGGGGTGTCCTCAAAACTAAACCCTATGGAGTGATGGTCTGACCATCCGACTGGTTCCACCACCAAGTCGGATATCTCCATCCCCAGTAGGAACACCAAATCCAATGAATGACCACCAATATGGGTTGAGGAGGAAATGACCTGTGTGAAGCCAGTGAAATCATTAACTGGAGGAAGTCTTGACCAAAATGCGAGAGTTCATCATTGACCCAGGCATTGAAGTCCCCCAGAACCAACCATCTGGGGGAACCCCAATGTCAGGTCGACAGTGAAGTCTGCAACTTCCAGCAGGAAAACATTCTCGTCACCTGGTGAACGGTATACGAGAAGTATCCTGCGCCTCACACCCTCGCCTAAGATACATCCAAAGGATTTGGTAGTTCCCACTGGCACCTCCACTAGGCCCAGTTCTGATCTAAAGCAGATAGTAACACCCCCGCCTCTATGATCCCCCCTGGGGTGGTGTATCACTGAGTACCCGGCTGGAACTGCTGCCGCCAAAAGTGGTCCAGCATTCTCATCCAGCCAGGTCTCAGTGATGCACACCAGGTCAGATGACCCAACAAAATCAGCTATAATAGCCATCTTGTTTTTAATAGACCTGGCGTTGCACAACACCGCCCGAGTAGGATGAGCCTCCAAGGATGACCTGCTGACTGTAATCAAAACCCTTGGGTATGGGCACCAGACAGATAGGACCCCTTTCCTGGGCCCATTTCGCCCTTTGGCGTCTCCTTGTCCCCACTATCCCTATCCGCTCACTCCTTTCCGTTCCCGCTCCAGACCCAGCTCTTGTCCTCCTCCTTCTTCCAACAATTCCCAGAGCCCTACACCATCTGTTGACCTCTGGTGGTAAGGGGGGACAGGAAAAAGGACGAAGGTTCCTGAGCCTGGAGGGGGAATAATACCCGACTGTCCTAGTGTTATCCCAACACATAATTAACACAACAAGTAAACAGCCCTAATTAAACATTTAACCCACCTCTTAAAGCTTAAATAAATACAAAGCCCTTTATAATGAAACATAAAATACAATTTAAGAAAACTTGAATCAGGCCGTCACTCTGCCTGTATTTTTCACAGCCAAATCCAGTTCAGGTGAATTGAAACTGCATAGCTGAGACGTAAAAAGGTCTCTCGGCTATTACATTACATGTACTAAGGGCCTCAGGAATCCCCACTCACAGCTGTTAGTTACATATGGTGAAGTAGGGGAAGGCAGGCCTGCCTCAAAGAGGTTGATTGCACGTTGGATAGTATCCTGCATCCAATTCTGCTACAGTAAGACTGACGAACAGCCACCACGAGGCCTCAGGGCACATTCCGCTTGTGGAACTGCCACCTCTGTGGCAGCTGCAAGAGATATCCCCTTGCTGGAAATCTGTAAAGCGGCTACCTGGAGTACAGTCTGCACTTTCACAAAGCACTACTGCCTGGATGTCCAGTCCAGGACTGATGCTAGATTTGGCACTGCAGAACCTTTTTCTCAATTAGGTTCTGTACCCACCTCCCAAGGCACTGCTTGGTAGTCTGCTAATTGTCTAATATTACTAGGAGATTCCTAGGGTTTGAAGAAAAAAATATTTACCATAGTAATAGTGTTTCTTTCAAGGGATCTCCTAGTAGGATTAGACCTCCCTTCCCTACCTCCCCTTACATAACCTAAATAGGTTCAGCAATACTTTTTATGGGAGTTTATAAGGTTGCCATTAATCATTAGCTTATCTTTTTATATATTTGCTAGAATACTTAGCTCTCCTTTATTGTGTCTCTCTTGTCCTGTTTGGAACCCATCCTCCTTGCCTAGGGAAGGGTATTGTTGTTAAAGGGGAAGTAAACATTGCAAAGATCTCTCAAATTGTGAAAGCCCATAAAAAGATATATCAAATGAGGTATGGAACTTCCTTGTAGGTGTCAAGAGTCCTGAGATATGAATAGCTAAATCATCTGTAAATCAAAACAAGGCAGCAGCCATTTAATGGGATCTTGACACAGAAAGTGATGTCACTGAGGGGCAAGTTGCAAGATAGAGCTTGCCCCTCAGTGACATCACTTTCTGTTTTAAGATTACATGAAATGGCTGCTGCTCTGTTTTGACTTACAAATAATTTGACATTCATATCTCAGGACTTCTGACACCTACAGCTAAGCTTAGTACCTCATTTGAATGGTCTAATCTTGGACTTTCGCAATTTGGGTGACCCCTGCAATGTTTACTTCCCGTTTAAGGGTGTTTTACTTACAATTATTCAATAGTCTAGTGTTTTCATCTACAAAATTGAATCTAGCAGTTAGATGGAACACAGTCCACCTGGAGGCAGCAGTTTTGAATGATGCATTCCAAATTCACTAATTTGCATACATTTTAACTCAAAGTTCAGGGGGCATTCAGAGGCTCTGGGCTGACTGCTAATTGTCTAATCCTACTAGGAGATAATAATAAATAATAATAAAAATAAATATTTATCAAGCTCAATTCACCACGTATCAAAACGCTGTACAAAATAAGATGAACAATTTAACCCTTGCAGGGCCGCAGACTGATATGTCAGTACAAAATTCCTATACATTCTAATTCTGTCAGCAGCCTAAGGATTAAGATCAATAAGAGTTCTAAAAATATAAAACACTCTAGTCTGATAAAAATAATAGCATATTGCACTACCAATTTAGAAACATTCAAGGAAAGCAATCCCATAAAAATGTGTTTTTAAAGTGTTTTTAAAGTTCTCCACTGTCAGGCACTCTTGTGTCCAATGAGGTAGAGAATTCCACAGGGTGGGGGCTACAAATACAAATGCCTGAGCTCCAGAAGTTTTCATCCGCACCCTGGGAATCTCCAGCAATCCCTTGTCGGCTGAGCGGAGCGGTCAGGTGGGACAGTAGGGATTCAGAAGATCTTGCAGATAACTCAGACCCTGTCCATGTAGGGCTTTATAGGTCAGCAAAGCGACCTTGAAGGTGATCCGTCATTGCACTGGCAGCCAGTGCAATTCATGCAGCACAGGTGTAATGTGACTGGATCAAGTAGATCCAGACAACAGAACAGCCTAGCCGCAGCGTTCTGCACAAGCTGCAAGCGGCAGATATCAACCCCGGGAAGCACTAGGTATAGTGAGTTGCAGTAGTCAAGACACAAGGTCACAAAGGCATGGATCAAAGTTGACAGATCACTGGATGGAACAAGATGCTTAATCTGGGCGATGTTCCTCAGATGGTAGGAAGAGGACTTGACCACAGCCAACACCTGAAAACGAAGTGTCAGCCCATCATCAAGTATCACTCCCAGATTCTGCACCCGTTCAGAGGTCAGCAACTGGGAACCCAAAGCCAAAGTCCTGAGCGACATCCCACTGTTGACTCCTTTATCTGGTGACCCAGTTCCACCACCAACACCTCAGTCTTGTCGGAGTTGAGCTTCAACCAGCTGGTATTCATCCAGTTCTGGATTTCCACGAGGCAGTTGTTAAACACTGAGAGCGCACTATCCTGGTCGGGCATAAAGGACTGTTAGAACTGAGTATCACCTGCATAGCAGTGAAAACTCAGCCCATACCGCCTCATAGTGTCTCCCAATGGCAGCATATACACCACGAACAACAGTGGGGACAGCACAGAGCCACATGGCAGGGAGAATGGCTCAGAGGAACAAGTCCCCGATACCACTCTCTGTGACCTGCCAATGAGGAAGGAGTGAAACCATCTGAGGTATGGCCCAGATCTAAACTACAGCTGGTTGGCTGCTGCATGCCTTGGAGAATCCGCATGACATCCATGATCTCCGGTCGATCAAACTCCATCCAACAAAACCGAGGAGTAGCGACCTAATACCGACTACCATCACCCCCCATAGAACATGCTAAACAAATCTCCAATCTGATGTCGGCAACCTTATCAGCAAAGAAGCGAGCAAACTCCTCACATTTAGCTTGAGAAAATGCTTTCTGAACTTGCAGACAGGCTGGATTGCACAGTCTATCTACAGTTCGAAAGAGCTGAGCTGCAGCAATCTCCCTGGACAGGAATTCTGCCTTCTTACGGGAGATTGCTGACTGATAGTCTTTATAATGCTCCATCGGTCTAAGTCTGTTGGTATCCAGGCCGAATCTACACCAGCCGCACTCTAGCCTTTGTCCAACTCGTCTCGGCTTCCTCAGTGTCCCATCAAACCAGGGTGACCGAGGTCAAAGAGTGAGAGGGCGAACTCGGACAGGAGCCAGGGAATCCAGAGCCCCAGTCACTGCTTGATTGTAAGCCTGAAGCAGGTTCTCTGGACCCTCACTTGCACCCGAATTCCTGATAGGTCTAACACCACCAACAGACCTTCTGGGATCACCCCCCAACAAAGGGCGGTATCAGACCATTTCCACAGGGGCAGGCCTATGAGGGGGAGCCAAGAAATTGAACCTTATAACGTGGTGATCGGACCAGCCAACCAGTTCCACCACCAGGTTAGAGGTCTCCATCCCCAGGAGGAAAACCAGATCCAGTGAATGACCTTGATTGTGAGTAGCAGAGGTAAGTACCTGTGTGAAGCCCAACTAAATCATTAGTCAGAGGAAGACCTGACCAAATAGCGAGAGTTCGTCATTGATCCAGGCATTAAAGTCACCCAGTACCATCAGCCTGGGAGACTCCAACGCCATGTCGAAGACGAAGTCCGCAACTTCCTGCAGGAACAGCTTCTTGCTTCCAGGTGGATGGTAAATGAGGATGATCTGCAACCCACACCTGCGACCACAGTACACTCAAAGGACCCGGTATCCTCAACTGGGACACCAACAAGGCCCAATACTGATTTAAAACAAATTGCTACACCCCCGCCCCTGCGATCCGATCTCGCACAGTGTATCACCAAGAAACTGTCCAGAATGGCTGCCTCCAAAATAGGACCAGCATTATCATCCAGCCAGGTCTCAGTGATGCAAGCCAGATCTGATGACCCGACAAGATCAGCTATAATAACTGTCTTGTTTTTAATACATCTGGCATTGCACAACACCGTGTGAGTCAGATGAGATACCAGGGCTGGCTGAGTTACCGGCCCACCTACCACGGAGCCCTTGGGTCTGGGCACCAGACAAGGAAGACCTCGATTGGGATTCCATTTAACCCCAGGGCGTCTCCTGGTCCCCACTACCCCAGTCCGATCACTCAGCTTCCCCCCCAAGGTCGAGGAACGCCCCCCCCTTCTTCACCTCTCTACTATTCCCAGAGCTCTTCAGTGACCATAAACTGCCATGGCAATGGGAGACAGTTGAAAGGGCAGAAATCCCAGAGCTCAGAGGGGGAGTAGCACCTGACAGGAAGAGCAACCTTTAAACATGTAATTAATAAAATCAAAACCCAGCTCCCAGTTGGGACTAACAAATTCTAATCGCCCCAAAACAAATTAACATACAACTCCAAACTAAATTACAATATAAAATATAAGCCCAACCCCAACCTAAGACACCCCTTAAATTATACTAACTAATAAACCCCTCTTCACCAATAACAAATATGTGTATATAGTGAGACAGTCCAAATAATAATCCAGCAACAAAACAGCAAAAGTGCTTCACTGAGAATCTCACCCCCAGTGAGCAATTAATTTTACATGTCCAGTGGAACACGATAAAATTGTATTCCGTCAGATTTATTTTAAAACTTGTTCACAAAATTTATTTGAAGGTCCTCTCACCACCTTCATTCCAAAGTTATAAAAACAAGAATGGATTATTAGATCACCACTGCTCCAGATGGAACTTCATCCACCATCCACACTATGATAGTGCATACCAAATTCGAATCTCCATCCACAGTCTGATGTCACTACAAAGTCAGGGCAAGAGGAGGGAGGCCTCCCTGATCATCAGGACCTCAACAAGAATGCCACCAGTTGGGGGACCCTCCAGGAGCCGAGCCCTAAAGCCCTCCGGCTACCACCCCTCAGCACCTCACCAGGGAAACCATCCAACCCAAGCCCCAACCCCAATAAACAAGTCTCGCCGCCTTCAGTCTGCTGATACAGAAAGTCTCCACTGCTTCAGCAATCACAATTGACCCAATTAATGTCCACCAGCAGGGGGAGAAGCCAACGCTGCCCTTGAACCACCAAAGACTAAGCCCAACTCCTAAGCCATCCACCGACCGCAGCACGGTCCAGGCCCTTTCCCCACCGAGACCCCTGTCCTCCAACAGGAGACCCGGCAGCAAAACCTCTGGCAATTCCAGACTGCATACAGCCCCCTTCCCACTTTTGTGAACTTGGTGGTCACAGTCCTTAAACACTCAGCTGATGAAAACCCACAAGGTGATAAAACAGGACAAGGTGGCCAATAACAAGGAACATTGGAACTCACAACCTCCTGTAAGGCTGTACTCCTCAACCACAGTTCAAGGCTCACAATTCCTCTTCCATGATCCTCCTCCCAGTGATGAGCAAGAGCGGTGTCCTCCGGGAAGTGCTGTGAAACAGGTAAATGCTTGTTCAAACTACATAAAGTATTGCTGTATTCTAACAATATGCAGTTAGCCCCAACACTTGAACTGCCCCGGAGAGAAAAGAGTGAACTCTATGCAGAAGCATAGAACGTTGAGCTTGATTTTCAAACCTTTGTCTCTGGTGCTCACCAGTGTAACTGTCAGATTCTTTACTCTGCCTAACAGTGAAGTCGGTCCGGAGATTTCTCCTCTGCGCGGTTTGGTAGAGTTTGAATCAGCGTTCGGTTTTTCTAACCGATTTATTATTTTTCCGGATTTCTAGCCTCTGTCTACGGTACAGGTAGTGTGGTAGCTAGGTGGTGACTTGTGTTTTATTTAATTCTGTGGAAATAGTTTTTTATCTCAGTTTCTCATCGGTCGGTCCGTTTAGGAACCGACCTTCCTGATAGTTTCTAATTGTTTTAAAAAAATTTGCTGGGATTTAGTGTGGTGACCGGTTTCAAAAGAACCAGACTTTTCTCTGGTTCTTTTACAGGACCCACAATACGGTTTGTAACCAACTGGTTGGTTTTTATCTGGCTTAAAACTTTTAAGGGTAATTGTTTATGTTGGCCATGTCTGAGAGACCCAAGAAAAACACGGTCCCACTGGGTTTCAGCACTGTACTGAGTTTGGGGAGGCCTTTGCTAAGGCTGACCCCCACCTCATCTGTGTTTACTGTCTGGGATTTGACCACCTCAAAACAGACTGCCAGATTTGTAAGAATTTACGTAAAGCCACTCTGGAAAAAAGATTGAGTAAGCTGAAGGAAAGGGAGGCCGAGAAATCCATAGATCCGGATGGCCAGCCCAGTTCGGTTGCGGCCGAACTTGAGGAGGTGCCTACTGACCTAGGAGATACCCCCCCCCCAAGGCAAAAGGTGGTCTGACTCCAAGGGGTCGGTTCCGTCGAAACGAAAACATAAGTCAGCCTTTTCGGATCCAGCACCGCATACTCCAACCGCTGACGAGATAGCCAAAGCAATTAGCATAGTTCAGTTGCTTTGCCCGGTTCCATCCGAACCGGTACCGTCGGTCAGGTAGTCGGTTAGGTTGGATCCGACTCCATCGGACTACAGTCCAGACACTTTTTATGAGGAGAGGAAGGGAGACGAAGAGTATTCCGACGATGAGGATGAAGATAATGGCTTTGAAGGTCTGGATGTGCCCATTGAACTGGACATCCCCCCCAGACAGACCCTCCAATGTCTCCCCCCCCCCCAGGCTTTCTGAGTCCCCTTCACACTTCTTGTTTTATACGAAGGTGGCTGAAACCCTCCAGCTCCCAATGGTTGAAGCTGCTGAGGAGGAGGAGGAAGAGCCTGATTTTGTTGAGATGATGGACATCTCAGAGTCCAAAAGATTGTCTATCCCTCTTCACAAGTCCTTGGGGAAACAGACAAAAAAATCTTTTACAGACTCCTAATTATCTACCTCCTGTGGATAAGAGAATGAACAGGTGGTACGTGCTATCAGGCTCAGGTACGGAGTTTTTATGCAGTTATTGCAGCCATGTTGGGGTAGTGCAGGCTGTAGCCTGTGACAGGGCTAACATTCTTTTGGCTTCACACACCTCCAGACAAAGACTCCAGGAAGGTCGATGCCATGGCCAAAAAGCAGTATTTGGCATCTTCTTTGAGAGTCAGGCAGGCTAACTATATGGCCTACACAGCCAGGTACCAGAAGTCCAGGTGGGATAAGGTTCTGGAACTGGCTAAACAGGCCTCCCCCCAGCTAGCCAAAGAGCTGGAGGAGGTGGCTGCTGATGGAATCAAGGCATCCAGTGTACAATTCCATGCTGCTGTGGACTCCAGTGATGTGGCATCAAGAGTCATGGCTACATCTGTGCCTCTCAGGAGACATGCTTGGCTTAGATGTACTAGCCTTTCGTAGGATACCCAGGCTAAGGCTATGGATTTCCCTGTAGTGGGTAACTCTCTGTTTGTGGAGCAGACAGAGGCTTACATGAAGAAAAATTGATGAGTACAGGACCGCCTACAGGAACGCACAGGCCAAAGAGAGGCAAGACACTCCTCAGAAACAGCAGTCTAGGGGCAGGGCAGGCCTTTCTATAGGCCTTTTTACCAAGCTCAGGCTTCTTCTCCTTTCCCACAGAGGGTTTTTTTCAAGGGAGAGGCAGGAGGGGGATGAGCAGGGCTTCATCCTCTTCTCAGTCCAAGGCTCCTGCCAAGAAGACACCCTGATGTGTCAGCCCGGATAGACTCCCCCATTCCAGTAGGAGGTAGGCTGACTTACTACTTCCAGGCCTGGAAGTCTGTTACCTCAGACAAGTGGGTCCTGGAGATAGTAAGCCAGGGACTGGCCCTCAGCTTCAAAAGGTTTCCAAAACTGAGGGCCTGGTCTTTTCCTCCTGCATCCATCTCAGAGACCCTTATCAAGAAGCAGAGGTTTCTTCTCTTCTGGCTCTTAGAGCCATAGAGGTAGTTCCTGCTCAGCACAGGGGCAAATGCCTGTACTTCAGGTACTTCCTTACCCCAAAAAAGACGGGAGTGGTGACCCATCCCAGACCTAAGGTATTTGAACAAACACATCACAAAACCACAATTCAAAATGGTGACTCTGGGAATGATTCTTACCTCTCTAAGGCCAGGGGATTGGCTAGCTTCCCTGGACCTCAAGGATGCCTAGTTCCACATTCCTATCAGGTGCTCCCACTGAAAGTACCTCAGGTTCGAGTTGCCTTCCAGACATTATCAGTTCAGAGCCATGCCCTTCAGCCTAATATCAGCTCCAAGGGTGTTCACAAAGTGACTTGCAGTAGTGGTTGCCTTTCTCAGAAGGCAGGGTATTTCCATCTTACCATATCTGGACGACTGGCTAATCATAGGTCAGTCCTCCAACCAGGTCAAGTCAGCTCTGCAAATCACTCAAGACTTGCTCAATTCTCTAGGATTTCTTCTCAGTCTCCCAAAGTCTGTTCTCGAACCAGTACAGCTTCTTACTTTCATAGGAATAGAGTTGGATACTATCCAACCAAAGGCCTTCCTCCCTCTGGCAAGGGTAAAGGCCCTCGTAGATCTTGCTTCTTCTTTTCGACCTCTGGTCTCTCGTCCAGCAAGGCAGTTTCTTCAACTCCTGAGCCACATGGCAGCTTCCACTGCAGTGGTGCTAGGAGCCAGATTTCAGATGAGGGACATTCAGTTCCACCTAAGGTCCTTTTGGTCTCAAAAAAGAGACTCTCTCATAAAATTGATTCCAGTGACTGAGACTCTGGTCCAAGCTCTCCAGTGGTGGCTGGACCAGGACAACCTCAGACAGGGTGTTCCATTTCTCTCTCAAGTCTCTTCAGTAGTCCTAACTACAGATGCTTCTCTCCTAGGTTGGGGAGCCCATTTGGAAGCCTTCACAGCTCATGGGTCTGGACCCCTCAAGAGTCTCTCCTTCATATCAATCTTGTAGAACTCAGGGCAGTTTTTCTGACCCTTCAGATCTTCTCGGAATTGGTCAGGGGCAAGGTGTTGCAGGTCAGGACAGAGAACACCACCACAATGTGGTACATCAACAAGCAGGGAGGCACACGGTCCACAACCTTGTGCACAGAAGCCATGAAACTGTGGTCTCTAGCTTATTCCCTTCAGACTTCCCTGATAGCAATTCATCTCCCAGGAAAGAACAATGCACTGGTAGATGCTCTGAGCAGAATCTCCCAGGGACATCACGAATGGTCCCAGCACCCTCACATCCTACAAGTTATCTTCACCAGATGGGGCATTCCAGAGATAGATCTCTTTGCAGCTCTGGACAGTCACAAACCTCCTCTGTTTTGCTGCATATTCTCCAGTCCTGGGGACTGTTCCTCTGGATGCTCTCATTCTGGACTGGAAGGGCAGGTTTCTTTATGCCTTCCCTCCCTTCCCTCTATTGGTCAGAGTCCTGATCAAAATCAGATCTCAACCCTGCACAGTGATTCTGGTGGCTCCAGATTGGACCAGACAGCTGTGGTATCCCCTGCTGCTATCCCTGGCAGTGTCACATCCCCTTTCTCTCCCCAAGAGATACAATCTCCTAATCTCCTCTCAGGGGAGGATCTGGTACCCCAGTCTCCAGTCTCTCAACCTCAAGGCCTGGCTCTTGAAGAGTTAGAATATGCAGGCATGCATCGTTCTCAAGGAGTTCTGGATATCTTGAAGGTTTCTAGGAAACCCTCCACTAGAAAACCTTATAATTCCAAATGGAAAAGATTTAGCATTTGGTGTTCTCAGAAAGGCATTTTGCCTGATTCTGCAAATATTGCTACAGCTTTGGACTATCTGGTTCACCTTAATGGCATGGGTCTTAGGCCTGCAACCCTTAAGGTTCACTTAGCAGCCGTCTTTGCATTCCTTTCAGCTGGGATGGGCTCTTCTCTGGCATCTCATCCTGTTTTTAGTAAGTTCTTCAAGGGTCTGGTTCATATCAACCCTCCCTTTTGAGAGCCTACTCCGGCTTAGAATCTTAATGTGTGCATTGCTCAGCTTATGCAGCCACCCTTCGAACCCCTGGCTTCAGCTGAGCTTAAGTACTTGACCTGGAAAACTGTGTTCCTGGTAGCTATTACTTCTGCCAGGCAGATTAGTGAATCACAGGCCTTGTCAGCTGAACCTGACTTCATTTGCTTCCATAAGGATAAGGTGGTCCTAAGAACCAACAGGAGGTTCTTGCCTAAAGTGGTGTCAGATTTTCATCTGAACCAGTCCATGTCTCTTCCTGTATTTTTCACTAACCATTCTTCTTCAGGGGAAAGAAGGTTACACAGTTTGGATGAAAAAAGGGCTCTTAGCTACTATATAGAGCATACTAAGGCACACAGGCATGATTCTCTTCAATTGTTTCTCACTTATGGTGAAGTGGGAAGAGGTAAGCTGCTACTAAAAGGACTATTGCCAGGTGGATAGTCTCTTGTATACTATTCTGCTATGACAAATTGGGCAAAACACCCCCTCCAGGCCTGAGGGCTCACTCAACTAGGGATACAGCTGCCACTCTGGCTGCATCCAGAGATATACCCTTGCTAGAAATCTGTAAAGCAGCCACCTGGAAAACAGTCCATACATTCACCAAGGATTACTCTCTGGACATCCAGGCTAGGAGTGATGCTAGGTTTGGGACAGCAGTACTGCAGAGCCTGTTCCCAAAGTAGGTTCTGTACTCCCTCCTCCTGGGGGTACTGCTTGGTAGTCTGCATATTGTCAAAATACACCAAGACTTCATGTTGTTTGAAGAAAAAATTACTCACCATAGTAATGTTGTTTCTTCTAATGGAGTCTTGCTGTATTCTGACCTCCCTCCCTTCTTCCCCTCTCAGAACCTAGTTTTTGAGAAGTGGGCTGGCTGGTACAGTGTTGCACCTCATGGGTGTACCTTGTACCCTCCCTCTTTAGGGTGGGGTAGTTGTTTTATTGGTGTTATTGTTATGTTTATATATTTATATTTAGTCACTACCTTTTTTCTTGGGTTCTCAACTTCAGTCTTTGTGGGCCCAAATTGTTGCCTTTGGCTTTTAGTAAACAATTTCCACTTTGTGTACTAGTTACTGTAGTTAGTTTACTCGTAAGAATCTGATGGTTACACTGGTAAGTACCAGAGACAAAGGTTTGAAAACCGAGCTCAACGTTCTATGCTTCTGCCTAGAGTTAACTCTTTCCTCTCTGGGGCAGTTCAAATGCTGGAGGGGGCAGTTAAAGTGTTGGGGCTAACTGCATATTGTCAGAATACAGCAAGACTCCATTAGAAGAAACATTACCACGGTGATTATTTTTTTCTTCTCTTCTGTTACTATCTCCCACCAAGGTACACTTGCAGCTAATAATTGCCGCAGTGTATCAAACGGAGGTGCAACCAGTCAGTTCCAGCACCTCACTAAAAACTCTACCAAAATAGAGAAAATATTACAGCAGCTTATTTGTCTTGGCACTAGGTTGTGGAGTGCAGTCTGCCACACTGCAACCAAACCTAGCATGCCAGGACCCCAGTAAATACTCCCCAGAAAATATCCTGGAAAGATTAAACAGAGAAACACACAGCCCAAATAATGCTTACTCCCCTGAGTTACCTCACTTCTTCGACCCTGTCTCCACTAACCCAACAAATAAAATATAAAAAATGTAACACAAAATTGAAAATAAATGAACAAAATAAATGGGTAAAACAGAGTAAAATAAAATGAATGAAACAAAAGGGGGTGAAATAAATCCAAAAAATAAAAACAACACAGAGCTAGCGTTCAGGCTGGCCCATAACAGCCGCCATCTTGAAATCAAATTGAGATCCCTTGGAAGAAACAATATTACTATGATAAGTAATTTTTTCATATAATGTATGGACATCATTAGATTCACATTTCTAAAAAATAATGATAGTCCTTAAATAATATGCTCGCAGATTGATCAATTCCACAGCGTTCAGAAGAGCAGTCCTTATTATGTGGTTTTCCACACCCGTTTTGGTAAATTTCACCATATAAATAGAACAGCTATTCAAAAGTCTCAGTAGGCCTGCCTGGTCACCAAAATTCAAAAGAGAAAAGAGAATAACAACATTAAAATGCCAACAGTCATACACAATGGTAGTACTACTTATAAGAAAGGCATTATATCAAAACTGCCATTTAAGCCGTGGGTTTTAGTGCTCCTAAATTATAGATCCAAAATGCTTCTCTGCACAAAATGTTGCACTCCAAATCACTCCCCCAGGGCCCAGTGTTATTTTTTCTAATCCGTAGAAAGTAGTGTGCAGTGTCCCCCATATTCTCTATCAAGTGTTGTGCCAAAGCATTTTCTTGATCACATCTTCTAATGTAACTTTGATGTTCACCAATCTGCAATTTAAACTCCCTTTTTGTTTTCCCAGTGTAGAACGCTTGGCATGTACAGGTAGCTGTGTAAATGACCCCAACACTAGAACAGTTAATAAACTGTCTAATTTCATACATTTTCTGAGCATTTACAGAACAAAATGTCAATGATTTAGTGATCACATGGCAGTAAGTACATTGGCCACATTGGTAACAGCCTTTAGGTTGGTCAGGTAGCCATTGGCTAGTTGCTTTTGGTATGGGTTGGAATGAAGGTGCTAAGAAATCTGATATATTTCTCCCCCTCTTATACATAATCCTGGGGAAGTTATTAACCTCACCCTCCAGCAGCGGTTCTGTTTGAAGTATATGTCAGTTTTTAAATAGTATATCTCTTAACTGCTGGTGATGTAACCCCATAAGTGGTAACATTTAAAATAGGCTGTTGCTCTCTGGTCCTTATTTATTTATTTATTTATTTTATTTAACAGATTTTAGGATTACAACCTTTGAGTCAGGGACTCATTTACAAAAGCTAAATGGCAGCTAAAGGTTACAGTTTTTTCAGTTCTACAGTATTGCAGAATCAAGATCAGCTATACATTGCATTGAACGTGTTACGAAGAGCTGTATTTTACAGTTTTCAAGAGAACAATAAGTTTGCTGTTAGAGGGAGGGAGTAACAGGTTTGATATTTACAGCGAAGTAGAGAATTAGACAGATATCTTGTGAGTGCAACCAAAGGAGGCATTGTTAACAGGTAATGTTTGGTAGCCCTGTCGGTAGGAACTCAGTGGCGGGGTGGTCCTGTAAGATGATAGATAGATGACCCAGCACTAGCTGTTACATTGGCAGCGCTGTGAAGCGAGAATGTGCTCTTTGAGGGCTGACTTGAAAGGTCCTAATTTGGAGATGGAGGAGACGTCGGAGGGGAGTTTGTTGTACTAGGTTGGGGCCCTGTGTGGGATTGACCTTTGGGCTAAGGAGGTTCTAACCCTTGGGATGGACCACACCTGTCGGTTGGCAGTGCGGGTGTTCACTGAGGTGTGGGAGGATAGGAGAGAGGCAGAAACCCCCAAGGGGATAAGCCCCAGGTGTATATTCTTTGTGAGGAGACATATTTGATGGCCCAGTGGCGCTAAGGGTTGAGGCGTTGAACACCACACCTCACGCCATGCCGGCAGCCCGGAGTCTGGAGTAACCTCGGGTTGCAGAGGGTTCAGCAGGGGAGTGAAAAGATCGAGCATCCAACAGACTGGTCTCCTCTCCGGAGGGAAGGAGGATTGTCGCCTCGTCCATGGCTGCCCCCTGGTGGAAGTCGAGGGTCAGCACCTACAGTTATGGAGGCATAGGAGTGCGGATACATGGGGTGTGTGTGTGTGTGTGTGCCTCCACACTCTCACGCCGTAGGGGAGCGGTGGGGTGAAAATGGAAAAAGACATGGCGACCCTGGGCTCCATGAGCTCCCAGCTGCCGCACTCCGCTGTGCTTCTGCCACCAGTCAGGGCCCTTGTTCTAGATTGTGCTCCTGGTGGGGGGAGGATAGACCTTTCCTGACCCTGCCACGGGGTGGGGTGAGAAATCCATGGGGGAACCCGGGGGTTCCCCAGGACTGGGGGGTAGCAGACCAGTGGAGGGGAGGACCTGCAGAGGGGCAGTGCGGGAGGGAGTAGCAGCCCAGACGAGGAAAAACACCTAAATAAAAAAAATAAAATAACGTAAATCTTCACCTGAATCTGTGCCAGATTCTGAAGTAAAGGTAATGTAACTATTCTTAGTTTTAAGGCTTGATTTTAATCCTTTTCTACCACAGGCTCTGACTATGGTCTTGACCCTGCCCCTCTGGTCATTTCCAAGAAAATACTTGGTCCTTTAAAATAATCTTGATGATGTTGCTTGAATTTCTTGAGCTTAGTGACCCTTCTCGTTTCATCTTGCTTAGCAAATGTAGTTTTCAATTCTGCCTCAGATCGCTTAAAGTCAGGGCGATCTTTAAGTGCGGTTACTGCTGCTTCCTTACTATTAAGTTCTGCCTGTAGAGATTCCTGTTACTTCATATTATTTTTGATTAAACACTGAAAAAAGAGCATACAAGAGGGAGTAAAGGTAAACCTCACCATTTTGGTTATTCGGGTTACACTCTGCCTCGCCTAAACACTTGACGTACGCATGAAGTCCATCAACAGAGTCATCTGTAACAAGAAACAGTATACAACACACATCACAGTCTGTCTAGACAATTGTTTTCTGACTGGAGTAGGCATATGAATATATCCTAGTCTAGGCAAATGTAACTAGTCTAACAAAAGACAATGAAAGACCTTTCAGATTTCACAGTAACAGCTGTCATGCAGTAACAGTTTTCAGTACCAAACCAGTATGCAATACTATAACAATGATCAGCCTTCTTTTTTACCTTGTACTACATCTCCTGCTCTGGGTACTGTTGTCTGGGCTGTGCAAACAATAATTCAAGGCAGCGATCTGGGTGTAACATAGATACCTCTATGTACTACGTGCATTGGAAAGTTGGTAGGGAAACCTGGCAAATTTATATGTTAAGCAGAGGTTTGATAGCTCTCTGAGGAACAAAGTGGGACAGTCACTTCTTCCTTGGGATCTGGTGCAGTTACTCCCGTTTCATCAACCAGCAGTGAAGCATCCTTAGTCAAAGTGGGTTCCACAACTTCCTCTGGTGATTCCATAGGTTCTAGAGATTCTCCAACTTCTTCCTCTGATACTTCTCCAGATACAGGCCCATCACCCAAGAGTACATATCATGGTGGTTTAGACACTGAACTGCTGCTGTTGTCTCTGCAAGAGGCATGTTACTTGTTCTGTTTAAACCCCTGAACAGTCTGGCATGATCTACTGTGGGATAGTGCACCCTCCGGATTCAGAATCTGGTCTTTCCTAATCTACTTGAGCATCTTATCATAGGTACATACATAGAAATTGTCAGCAGATAAGGACCTCCTGGCCCACCGAGTCTGCCCAAGTATACTAACAGCATGCGAGGAACAATTTCAGATTGCCTTGACTTCTGTTTTGCTTTTTGTCTGCGTGCAACAGATTGAGTTGTTAGGGATTTTTGGAGGTTCTGTGGTCCCACTGCATCACTGGGGACCAGCTGTCCGATAGGCAACAAATGTTTTTTGTGGATGATCTCATACCTCCTTCACTCTCCTTCAGGATGAATCTTGCACCTTTTGTATCACAGCATAAGGGTATTTGTCCCATCAGTCAGCAGTTTTGTGCTTCCCTGCCAGTCCCAGATTTCTTAACAGAACATGGTCTCCTGGCAGCAGTTCATGTTCCTTCACTGTCTGTTATACCTATTTTTATTGCCTTTGTTATGCTTTTCTGCAGCATCTATGGCCAACTTGTACATGCCATTTAACTGTTTTTTCAGTCTTTGGATATACTGAAGATAAGTGTCTGGCCTAGCTCCATCGGCAGAGACACCAAAACACAAGTCCAGAGGGAGTCTCGCTTCTTGATCAAATATTAGGCAGTACGGAGAAAATCCAGTGGCATCACTTTTTGTGCCGTTGTACTCATGGATTAGTGCACTGACTTGTTGACGCCACTTGCTGTTTTCCTTTGGGTCCAACATACCTTGCATGTTGTCAGCAAGTGTCAGTGGCTCAGTAGGTAGCACTCTCGCCTCTGAGGCCGGGAGATCAGAGGGCTGTGGGTTCAGTTCCCACATCTGGCACTTGGGTTAATATCCCAGTACTGACACTGTAATGCAGCATGAGAGGGTGCTGCATTTCTGGTGCCTCTTTGGATGAGGCGTTAAACCGAGGTCCCATCTGCCTGGATTGGTGGTAGTTCAGGTGGATGTTAAAGATCCCATGGCACTTATCGAAAGAGTTGGGGAATTTCCCCGGTGTCCTGGCCAAATTTCCCTCATTCACTGAAAAAAATACCACCAACAGCTTAATCTGCTTCAAGGTCAGTTGGCATTCATCTGTATCCCCCTCCCCCGGGTCGTTTCTGAAAATAGGCAGGATTTGTCTAGTGCACTTACCCGGTCAACAAAAGCTAAATAAATAAAAAATAAATAAAATGTTCAGTAGGGTTTGTTTGAACATCTTAGGCTGAGGATCACCTTGAGGGTGATATGGGGTAGTTTGTGATTTAGTTATTCCCCAGAGAAATTGCAGTTCGTTTACTAGTCAGCTTTCGAAATCCCAACCTTCATCCGAATGGATCTGTTTTGGGGCACCATAATGCACAAAGAATTTTTCTGCTAGGACCTTTGTGACAGTTGTTGCCTTTAGGAGACAACCGAAAACCACCACCCGAGGGTATCATGGGGTAGTTCGAGATTAAGTTATTCCCTAGAGGGACAGCAGTTCTTTTCCTAGCCAACTTTCAAAATCTTATCCTTGGCCTGAATGTATCCATTTTGGGGCGCCTTAGAGCACAAAGGATTTTTCTACTAGAACTGCTGTGACAGTTGTTACCTTTTGGTCCTTTGTCAGATGAGCTTGGGTTTATCTTGAGAAGTGGTCAGTTATTACCAAGATATTTGCGATGTTCATAGAGTCTGCTTTCAGGCTGAGAAAGTCTGTGCACACCAGCTTCGTGGATGCACTTGCCAGAATGTTTACTAGAGGTGCTGCCCTCTAGGTTGCAGAGTTTTGCATTTCACACATCTGTTGCAGGTTTTGCAGTATCGTCCCACGTCACTCCCCATACATTGTCAACAGAAGTGAGCACGTGCAAGGTCCAGGGTTTGCTCACTTCCAAGATGCCCATGTCATTGTGCAGGACACGCAGCACAACTCTTCTGAACTTCAGGGGTAGTACCAGTTGCAATCTGGGGAAACCCTGTTGTCTTTGAATTTTAACTTGGGCCATTATCGCAGTACCAACTTTGTGTCAGGGTCGTTTTGTACACAGTTGTGTGGCCTCACCCCTTCAGGGTGAAGACAATGTCTTTAGACAAGAGCCCATTCTTTGTTCTTTCAGCAGACTTTGAGGACTTAACTGTGGAACAGTGGTCAGATCTAGTGCAGCAAGATGGCAATAAACATTCAGTAGACAGTTGCCAGAGGTGCCAAGACTGTCTGTGAGATGATGGGTATCTGCAGATGACTGTGGGTCAAGACAGTTGACAGAGGCACCAAGACTGTCTGTGAGATGATGGGCCTCTGCAGATGACTGTGGCTTATCTGTTTAAAACCATTTGCACAGTGCTTTGACATTTTGTTCTGGATTTGTACCTATGTTTGATTTATCAGTCTCTACAGAAAAAACGGCTTCTATTTGGAATAAAGCCATAGTTATTCCTATTTATAAAAATGGTAATAGACATCTAGAACAAAATTATAGACCAATTAGTCTAACAGATGTTATGTGCAAACTACTAGAAAGGGTACTCAAGGGTAGAATCACTAAACATTTAAATGACAATAGTATATTGGACATTTATCAGCATGGATTTGTTAACGGATCATGTCAAACCAACTTACTGTATTTTTTGGAACCAGTTAGTCATGCGTTGGACAAAGGATTTTCGGTGGACATAATTTTTCTGGACTTTTCCAAAGCATTTGACTTGGTCTCACACCAAATATTAATAACTGAATTAGTAAAATTAAATCTAGATTCTAAAATAATAGGATGGATTCATGCCTGGTTGTTTAACAGATCTCAACAAGTATCTGTTAAGGGTTATTTATCTAACTCAGGCCCGGTAACAAGTGGTGTACCCCAGGGTTCTGTACTGGGCCCAACCGTATTTAACATCCTAATATCTACAATGTACCCTCTTAACAATTCCTGTTGGTTAGTAAAATTTGCTGATGATTGCAAAATGGGATGTATTATAAAAGATCAAAATGACATGAAAGAAATGCAAAAAAACTTAAATCGTCTAGTTGATTGGTCCTTAAACAAAAGTCTTTTATTTAACGAGACCAAATGTAAGGTAATACACTTAGGAAAGCACAACCCTTGTTATCCATACAGAATTAATGATACTTACTTGGAACAAACTACACAAGAAAAAGATTTAGGTATTATTATTTCTAACGACTTTAGTTTCGATACTGATACAATTTCAGCTGTTAAAAAGGCAATAAAATACTAAACTGTATACTGAGAAATATTAAAAGCAGAGATGCTGAAGTTTTATTGCCATTATATACCAGTCTGGTTAGACCCCACTTAGAATACTGTAGCTCAGTAGTAGCCCCATTCTTAATCAAAAACAAAAAACTTATAGAAAACATTCAAAGAAAAACAACTAAGAAAATAAATGGATTGTATAATTTAGACTATGAAAGTAGATTAAAAAAACAAATCTTTATTCAATGGACTACAGGCGTCTCAGTGGTGATTTATGTTTAACTTATAAAGCATTCCAGAATGACATAATTTTTGAAATTATAGGCCTAGAAAGGAATAAAAATAACAAAACAACTAGATCTCATACATTAAAACTTAAAGGAACCTCCAATAATACTGTAAAAAGAAATAATTGGTTTACACAAAGGATTGTCAATACCTGGAACAGCCTACCATCCAATGTGGTTAATAGTGAAACTATAACATCATTTAAAAATAATTTAGATAATTACAAAGGTGACCTAAAATTTAGCTTCCACCCATAAAAAGGTGGCGTGTTTTCAAAAGGTAGAAATACCTACTGAACTCGTACTAAACTATGATATGAAACTATGACTGTCTGTGGAGGATGCAGTCATCTTAATAGGGCATCAGTGTCCATATGATTCAAGCTGGGTCTGTGTTCCACACAATAATCATTTCTAGGGACGTGGATATGATGTTCTGTCCACACTGTCTGGCAGATGCCTTTCCTCTTTAATTCATGCCGGAACATCTTCAGGCTGGCTCCTCCCACCCACCCGGGTGGTAAAACCCTTAGCTCTGCCCCTAGATGCCAGATCTTTCTTTCCGCTTGGAAGGTTCAGGTTCCCTCCTTACCACTTCTGCGTGTAGTAGGTCCTGGCACTCAAATCTTTGGATTTGCTTGCTAAACTTTACTTTAAAACTTGTACGAGTTACGACTTCAGCTTTTTCTTCGATCGCTCCCGCGATGGAAGACAAGACCACTCTCGGGTTTCGCCGGTGCCCCTGCGGGCAGAAGATGTCATGGACTGACCCTCTCACCACGTGCATGTTAGGCCACAATCATGATCTGCAGGCCTGCGATATCTGTCGGTCCTTCCACCTGAATGTGTTGGATGACCGTGCAGCCCGACTCCAGCTGGGGTGACTGGAGAAGCATTACCTGTTGGTCAAGTCCAAGGACGCCTGTTGGATGGTCTCCATGGCTGCGGGGTCTGCCGAGCAGCTTGAACAGCTCAAGACCTTCGAGGAGGAGCTGGCCCAGGCCTCTGCTCAATCCTCTTTGGCTTTGGCCTTTGTTCTGCTCCAGTTGGGCTCCACTTACTCAGCTTTCTTTAAGGAGCTGTACCATTCCCTGTCAACTAAAGGAGAGGGTCCTTAGGGATTGCACGGTTCATGCTCTCGCAAGGAGGACTCAAAGAAAGACAAGGAGAAGACTCATCGTCGGTGTTCCTGGAATCAGGAATGTTCCCGATCTCTGGAGACTCCAGTTTTGACTTTGGTCGAAACTGCAGCCTTGGCTGCAGGTTTCACAGTACCCCCATCAGACCAGTTGGCTGAGATGCCAGTCGACGACGCAGCCAAGATTTTTCTTGACCCAGTCAACTGGCTGTCGTCTGAAGAGGCCAATAACTCTCTTTAGGACTTTGGTCCTTCCGGTGACCTCTGACAGGTTGGCCCAGTTTACTGACCAGGAGGAGCTACGACATTCCCTAGCTCCCTCTGAGGCTCCCCATTGGCACCACCGACGATCGAGGTCTCTGTCTTCTTCCTCTGAGTCAGGCATGTCTCACCATTATTGGCGATCTTGCTCCTGGCACCACGGAAAGTGGCGCCGCCACTGCTGTTCTTCGTCCTCTTCGGATGAGGAGAGGCTTTGGCGCAAGTTGCGTCAATGCCACAAAGATTTGATGTGGCAGCAACTGGTTTTGTCCGGGTCAAAGCCAGCATTGGTTTCTACCCCGACCATTAAGTGGCTGTTGCCCGAACGGCCACCATCGACTCCCCCATCCAGGTTGGTCTTACCATCCCTCCCCCAGCAGAACCGGTGCAGACCACACTGGCTCAGCTGAAGCAGGCCTCCCACCCATTATGGTGGAGCCAGTACCTAAACAGCTGGCGACCAGGGCTCTGACTAAGGAGGCTCGGCCGGACAAGGGGTTTCCCCATCGACTGTCTGTCACCCTCACTCCCGACCATCCTAGGCAGGTCGAGGGTGACACTGGTGACCGATCGCTTTATGCGGAGTCTGAGGATTCCACCCTGCACTCATGTCCAAGCGACACTGAGTCTATGGAGGCATCTCCAGGGACGAAGGTCCTTCCTCGTTCATGGGCATTCTTCGGCTCATCTCAGAGTCCACGGGGATGGAGCTCGAGCCTGCCCAGAAACTGGCTCGGTATCCCCTTACAGAGATTCTGGACAAAGGGGATTCTCCCACGGAGGCCTTCCTGGTGGCTGAAGCCATTGTCGGTCTGGCCCTGGAGCTTTGGCAGTGTCCCAACTCTTGCCCGGCACCTTCGGCCCGGATGGCTCACAAGCATGCGGTACCAGCCGACTCCCATTTGGGGTTTTCAGAGCATCCCTCAGCCGAAGGTTTGGTGGCTGACTCCATCTTCATTGCTCAGGCAATACAGGGGATGTTGATAGACTGCTGGACAAAGAGTCCAAAAAGCTGGACCATTCGGCTAAAAAAGTCTATGCTGCCTCTTCATTTGGCCGGGCCGGCTTGGTCGTTCTGATGGCACACTTTTCTCATGCCCTGATGGGCTCCCTGGATGAGGTGATTCCTCACCTCCCAGCCTATCCCCAGATCACAGTCAAGCAGGTCTGAGACCAGGGGAGGGCAGTGGCAAAGCAGCAACTCCAGATGGCTCTGGATATTGGTGACTTTTGTGCCCACTCAGTCACGACCGTGGTAGCCATGTGCCTTAGGGCATGGTTGAGGATCTTGACCTTCACGGCGGATACCCAACACAAGCTGGCAGATGTCCCCTTTTTGGGCACTAACCTGTTCAGACCCAGTGTGGAGGGCCACTTCCAGCGCATTGAAAAGTCCAGTGCAACCCTGGATTCTCTGACATCTGCCCAGAAGGACAAGGGCCCTAAGCACCAGAAGTGCAAGTCTTTTTGGTCTTCCACTCCTGTGACCAAACCAGCCCAGCACCAGCAGGGCCAGCAAGCTTAATCTTGGGGCCAAGTTACTGGCCTCGTTGGTCCAAAAGCCTGGAGGGAAGGGACCTGACGTCCCTTCAGCCGGATCCGCCTCCTTGAAGCCTGCTGAGTGACGGGATGGGGGTCACCACTCTCATACCTGTCAGGCCTCCCCGAGTCCTCCTGTGGGGGGGCCAGCTCCGCCACTTCTTTTCCACCTGGTCTGTTGTCATCACGAACAGGTGGGTTCTGGAAGTGGTCGGCCAGGGTCTGCCTCTGGAATTCGAGCAGTACCCTCCAAGCCAAGCCCATGCTCATGCCCCACGGGAGGACTTGGTTTCTGCAGACACTCAGTCGTCTCTTCGAGACAACATAGCCCAACTCCTCTGCAAGGAGGTCATGATCAGAGTTGCAGATCCTCCAGAACACCCAGGGTTTGTCTCCAGGTATTTCCTGGTGCCAAAGTGGACGGGGGGGGGGGGGCTAGCACCCCATTCTAGATCTGCATGACCTGAACAAATTTCTCAGGTCTTGCACCTTCAGGATGGTAACTCTGGCACAGATCATACCGTCTCTGGAGCAAGGCATGAGGTTTTGCTCCCTGGATCTTCAGGATGTGTTCTCTCACGTCCCGATCCGTCCAGCCCATTGAAGGTTCCTCTGTTTTCAGATGAAGGAAATCCTTTATGAGTTCCAAGCCATACCCTTCAGCATCTGCTCATCCCCCAGGGTCTTCACCAAATGCATTGCAGTGGTGGCAGCTTACCTGAGGCTCCGAGTGGTCTGGTTGTACCCCTACTTGGACAACTGTCTCATAGCAGGTCCCACCAGGCAGGAGGTGGAGCAATCCAGAGACCTGGCCCTCCAGACTTAATTTCAGCTTGGCCTCCTAGTCAATGAGACCAAGTCGTAACTCATGCCCTCGCAGGTGATCAATTTCATCGGGGCAGAGCTTGGCTCTTGCTGAGCCAGAGCCTGGCTCCCAGCGGACAGGCCGGAGGTCTTCTCCTCCTTTGCCCGATCATTTGTGGTTGGACAATTGCACCCTGCCCAGGACTTCCTGCACCTTCTGGATTACATGGCGGCCTGCACCAGCATGGTCCAATGGGCCAGCTGGTATATACGCTCTCTCCAATGGGAGCTGGCCAGCCAGTGGTTTCTGCACAAAGGTCACTTCGACCAGCTGGTCACCATGACCCAGAGGATGTGGGATACCCTCCAGTGGTTTCTCAGCTCAGCACATGTGCAGGAAGCGATTCCATTTGTCCGCCCTGAGACGATGGTCATCTTGACGACTGACACCTCTCTGATGGGCTGGGGTGCCCACCTGGGGAGCACAGAGTCCACGGGCTGTAGTCTCCTCAGGAGTCCTGATGTCGCATCAACCTGCTGGAGCTCTGAGCGGTTCAGCTAGCCCTGACCGCATTCGCTCCATTCATTTGGGGGTCAAGTGGTCCAGGTCCAGACAGACAACACCACAACCATGTACTATCTCAACAAGCAGGGTGGGATGCACTCCTTGCCTCTGTGCAAAGAAGTGCTCTGCATCTGGACCCTCGTGCACAGCCTGGAGACAGATCTCCTCGCCATCCATGTGAGAGGAGCCTTGAATCAGCTGGCGGATGCCCTCAGCCAAGTGGGCGAGACATCTCATGAGTGGTTTCTCCATCCAGAGGTAATACATGATATGTTCTCCTAGTGGGGCACCCCTTAGGTGGACCTGTTCGCTTCCAGGGAGAACACAAAGCTGAGGCTGTTTTGTGCCTGCCCCCCCTCAGCAGGGCTTGTTGCAGGGGGATGCCTTCTCAAGGCCGTGGACCTCGATCCTCTTTTATGCCTTCCCTCTACTTCCCTTGATTCACAGGGTGCTCCTTAAGGTCAGGAGGGACAAGGCATAGGTGATCCTGGTGGCTCTGGACTGGCCTTGCCAGTTTTGGTACCCCCAATCTCCTCCGCCTCAGCAGCAGGCTCCCGAGACATTTTCCAGCAAGCCCGGACCTGCTCTGCATCAATCAGGGGAAGGTACTCCATCCTGACCTTCAATCCCTGCACCTGACAGCCTGGTTCCTGAGCGGCTATAGTTCCAGGCTTTGGGTCTTTCTGACGAGGTCCTCATGGTTGTTGAAGTATCCCATAAGGAATCAACCAGAAAATGCTTCACAGTAAACACAGCAATATAGTCAAGCCATACAAAGGCAAAAGTACTGGACTTTAGGAGTGCCTAAGGAATGCACTAGCAAGTGGGCAGGAAGGAGGGGTGGAAGAACAATGGGGAATAATAAAAACTGCCATCACAGAGGTAACGAGCCTTTGTGTGAAGCAAATAAACAAAACAAAATGATGTAAGAAACCACTATGGTTCTCAAAGGAAGTGGCAGTGAAGGTTCAAGAGAAAAAGAAAGCATTCAGGAAGTACAAGGAATTGCAGAAGGAGCAGGACAGAGAACTGTATCAGTTAAAGCAAAAGGAGGCTGGGAAGGCAGTCAGGAACAAAGGCCCAAACCGAGAAAAGATAGCCAACTCAGTTAAGAAGGGGATAAAACCTTTTGTAGGTACATCAGGGGCGAAGGAGAAGACCAAGGAGGGATAATGAGGCTTAATAAAGGAGAGGAGGGAGGGTGGGCAGAGGAGACTGTGAAAAGGCAGAGATACTAAACAAATATTTTTGCTCAGTATTTACAAATGAAGAGGGAGAGGTACCTAAAACAAACAGTAGAAACACTCTGGATACAGAAGTTGATACCAGCCCATTTACAGAAGAAAGGGTTATGAAAGAACTCTTAAAACTGAAAGTGGACCAAGCAATGGGGCCTGATGTGATTCATCCCAGAATTCTGAAAGAACTAAGGGTAGAACTAGTGACACCACTGACTACCCTCTTTAACAAATAATGGGAGGATGGGGTGGTACCCGAGGACTGGATGAGGGCAGATGTGATTCCCCTTCACAAAAGTGGTAGCAAAGCAGAAGCAGGAAACTACAGACCTGTTAGTTTAACCTCAGTGATAGGGAAAATGATGGAATCACTTCTGAAGGAAAGAACTGTCAAGTATCTAGAGGCCAGAGGGGTACAGGATCCTAGACAGCATGGATTCACAGCGGGAAGGTCATGCCAGACAAATCTCATAGATTTCTTTGACTGGGTGACCAAAGTAGTAGATCAGGGAGGGCTGTGGACATGGCCTACCTAGACTTTAGCAAGGCATTTGACACAGTCCCACACAAGATTAATATACAAGTTAGCCAGCCTGGGAGTGGGTCCCAAGATGACAGCCTGGGAAAGAATTGGCTGGAGAATAGGACACAGAGAGTAATAGTAAATGGAGTCCACTCAGAAGAAAGGGGTTACTAGTGGGGTACCGAGGTTCAGTATTAGGATCGGTCCTCTTCAATGTCTTTATAAGCGACATTGCAGAGGGACTGGAAGGAAAAGTATGTCTCTTTGCAGATGACACAAAGATCTGCAACAGAGTTGATGCACAGAGTGGGGTGGAAAGGATGAAGGGACTTGGCAAGGTTAGAGGAATGGTCAAATGTATGGCAGCTTAGATTCAATGCTAAGAAGTGCAAGGTAATGCACCTGGGAAACAAAAACCCAGGGGAAGAGTACACAATGGGGGGTGAGATACTAACAACAACAAAAATGGAAAGGGACCTGGGGGTAGTCATATCAGATGACCTAAAGGTGGGCAAGCAATGTGAGAGGGCAGCAAGGAGGGCTGGGGGAGATACTGGGATACATAGGGAGAGGCATCACCAGTAGAAAACAGGAAGTTGTTATCCCTCTGTACAGACAGCTGGTGAGACCCCATCTGGAGTACTGCGTGCAGTTCTGGAGATCCAATCTCCACAAAGACATAGACAGGATGGAAGCTGTCCAGAGGAGGGCAACTAAAATGGTGCAGAGTCTGCACGGAAGACATATAAAGAGAGACTAAAGGAGCTTAATATGTATAGCCTCGAGGAAAGGAGGAGAGGGGACATGATAGAAACTTTCAAGTACCTCAAGGGAATCAACAAAGTCCAAGAGGTAGCATCTTTCAAAAAGAGGTGTACAAGAACAAGGGGCACAATTTGAAGATGGGGGCGGCTCAGAGGTAATTTAAGGAAGTATTTTTCACAGAGAGGTTGTGGATGCATGGAGCGGCCTTCCAGAGGAGGTTGTGGAGTCAAAAACAGTGGTGGAATTCAAGCATGCATGGGACAGTCATAAGGCCATTCTAGGGGGTGAGGGTAGGAAGAAGTAGGCTGCTGGTTAACTAGGATCTGCAGCTTATCCAGTAGGTAGGGAAATGGGCAGACTGGGTGGGCCAAGCGGTCCTTATCTGCCGTCAAATTGTATGTTTCTATGGTTCATTTGGTGTCAGGACAAAGGGTTGGACCCTTCGACATGTCCAGTGGCTAGCATTGTGGACTATCTTTGATCCCTCTCCCAAGGGGGACTTCGATCGACGATCCTTAGGGTGCACCTGGCAGCCAATTGTGCTTACCAGGAGCGGGGCGGTCAGTGGTGCAGGAGGAGGTGGTCTGGTGCTTTTTCAAGGGCCTAGATCACATATCTCCTCCGGTGCATGAACCACCATCTCTGTGGGATCTACTACTGGTTTTGGCAAAGCTCATGGGCAAGCCATTCGAACTAAGGCACAGGTGTGACAACTTCCACCTGTTGTGATGTCCCAACCCGAAGTTCCTTCCGAAGGTTGTGTCGGAGTTTCACCTTAACCAGGTGATGACTCTTCTGGTGTACTACCCTAGTTGCACCTCGGAGGCTGAGTACAGACCCCATACTTTGGACCCGAGAGGAACGCTCGCCTACTATAAAGAGCGTACGGCTGAAGTTCAGGGAGAGGTTCGCCAGCTGTTTATCACCTAATCTGAAGCCGCACCCGGCAGACCTGCAGCCAAGTGGATGATTGGCAAGTGGCTCACTTCCTGCATTGATCTCTGCTATAGGTTGGCGGGAAGGGGAGCCTCCTGTAGGGCTAAGGGCTCATTCCACCCGCCATACCACTGCGTCAGTGGCTGCTTCTAGGGACGTCCCTATCCAGGAAATCTGCAGGGCTGCTACCTGGAAGTCAACAAAACCTTCATTTCCCATTACCACATTGACCTCGAGTCACGCCGGGATACTGGTTTTGGGGCCTCAGTTCTCCAATCTCTTTTTTCCCCAAGTAGGGGGAGTGCACCTTGCCTCCCTGCTCCCAGAGAACTGCTAGGAATCTGCCAGACAGTGTGGCTAGAACATCATATTCACATCCCTAGAAACACAGGTTACTCACCTGTAACAGTAGTTCTAGGAGTGGTATATGATGTTCATCCACACAAACCCACACAAGTCTCCTCAGGCTCAGGCACACAACCTTGCTTCCAGCTGGCAAAAATCTGGCATCTAGGGGTGGAGCTGAGGGATTTATGACCCGGGTGGGTGGGAGGAGCCAGCTTGAAGACATTCCGGCAGGAATTAAAGGGGAAGGGCATCTGCCAGACAGTGTCGATGAACATCATATACCACTCCTAGAACTACTGTTATAGGTGAGTAACCTATGTATGTTGACAAGGCAGAGAGCCGTCTGTGTCCAGCAGCATCTAACTTTGCAGTTGTTTCTACATACTTCAAAGGATTGTTATCTGTTTTAACAGTGATGTGTACCCTATATAAGTATTTGTGAAACTGATCTATGATTGCCCACTTGAGAGCAAGAAACTCTAATTTGTGGACGGGGCAGTTCCTTTCTGCAGCGTTCAAGCTCCTACTGGCGAAGACAACAGACTTTAGTCCTTCGGGATAACTTTGGTAAAGGACAGCTCCAAGTCTGCAAAGGCTTGCATCTGTATGTAGAACATGAGGCTTTGCTGGATCAGCATATGCTAGCACTGGTGCATTAGTCAGGCGGTAGATATTTTTTGGAATGATTTGTCACGCTGTGTGTCCCATCTGTGGCCAAATGGGGCACTTGACTTGAAGTACATTTTTGTTGTATCTGCACCTGCCAGGTACTTTTTGCCTTTGTTTGTTGGTAGGCAACCTTGACTTAGATTTAGGAGGGGTTTCTAATGAAACTTCTGTAATACCCACAAAAGCCTAGGAAACGCTGTAGGTCTTTAAGGTTCTTTGGCTTGGGCCATGTGTTCATGGCTTCATCTTTGCTTGAGTCGGTCTGAATTCCTTGGACTGACATGAAATGTTACACACATTTGACAGAACAATGAAAAAGTTGGCATTTATCAATAGAGAACTTGAGCCTGATCTCTTTCAGTTGATGTAGCACATTCATCTGATGAGCCTTGTGCTCCTCGAGATCCTTTCTGAGCACAGTGACATTGTCAGGGTAAACCAAGCATTCAAGGAGGTTCATGTCTCTGACTGCATGCTTCATCAGACGTTGGCATGTTGCTGGGGTGCCAGATATGCATTGGGGCATGCGAAGAAATTCATAGAAGCCAAGCAGGCATATGAAAGCAGTCTTCTCTGTGTCCACAGGAGCCATTGGGATCTGGTGGTACCTGCTCCTCAAATCAAGAACTGAGGACCACTTGCCTCCATTAAGACAATTCAAAGTGTCCTGAATCCTCAGCATGGTATATTGATTAAAGGTGGTTTGCTTATTCAGAATTCTGTAATCGACACACATATGAGCTGTACTATTCTTCTTGCACACAATTACAGTAGGAGAGGCATAAGGGTTTCTTGATTCTTGAATTATACCTGCTGGAAGCAGTTCCAGAAGATGTCATCTCACATCGTCAGCATCTGCTGGAGCCATGAGACAGGATCATTCTCGAAAAGGGAGATCATCATGCAATCTGATGTGATCTTCCTCTCTGAGGACACATACAACATGACGTTCGTGAAACGAAAAGACTTTGGTTTGTTCCAGAAACTTCCGACTCACTCTGGTCTTCTATTTTTCAGGCATGGGTGACTCTCCAGAGTCAGAGACTCAAGTCTCTCAAGAGGAATCTTGCTATCAGAGCAAGGCCAAGAAGGTAGCTGACTAAGAAGCTAGAACCTTACTACTAGAGAAGAGAGTCTGCAAGGTCAGTTGGGACCTTCAGTTAGGGTGAAAAAAATGAGTTAGTGTGCTTGTCTGAGTTGGGGGAAGGGGACTGTTATCATCTTTACGTTAGCTAGGTGAGGAGTAGAGCTGTAAATTGTGGTGTGTGGCTTAAGCAGAAGTAAACCAGGTGTCTGCATTTAAACTTCTCCATTTAGCTTTTGGCAGACAGGAATCTTGCTATCAGCGCAAGGCCAAGAAGGCAGCTGACTAAGGAGCTAGAACCTTACTACTAGGTGGTATTGCCCTCCCCCTCTCAGCCAGTTCCACTTTTATAGGCACTGGGTTTGACTGACAACTGGAACTTCCTGTTTCGAGCAGGAAGGGAGGGATCGCCGAGACACATAAGATTCACCATCCTTGAGCGAAAAGAGTAGCCCCCCCACCCCCAAGCTGCTGGAGCTCTGTCTCTGAGCAAAGAAGAAGGAATCTACCGAGGAATACAGGAACTTCTAACCCCAGGAATCACTCATTATGATTAAACTGATGCAGTCCACCTCCTGTGTTGGACTGCCTGGAGAGATGGAATTATATGCAAATGATGGAACTCTCAGTTGGCTCATGCCAATTTCAAACTGCTGCCCTAGCAACTGCTGCACTCTGAGTGCTTCAGAGTCTTTACTCCGCCTGCCTAGTGAAGACATCCCGGAGAGCTCTCCTTCAACCTCTTCAAAATCTGTTTATCTGGTTGATAAGTAGTGTTTTTTTATATACATTTCAGATTGCTGCCTTAGTTTTTAGTTTATTTCGTAATTTGTGTGAATATTTTGTGTGATTAGCGGTTCTTTCACGGTTCCTTGGAAATGAGGGTTCCGCTATTTCTAGTGGGATTTTTGCCTCAATTTTGCTATAATTGATGGTTCTTGCGGTCGGTTCCTTAACCGCATATAATCTGGCCTGGAGGTAAGGGACCTGTTGGCGGGGAGTGACCATGCCACGGTCTGTTCTGCCTGGACCTAGGAGGGGTAGAAGACTGCACAAAGACGGAGGTAACTGACTTCAGGGGGGTGGATTTTAAGGAAATGGGAAGGATCCTTAAGGAGCATTTGGATGGGATTGGGTCAGACATGGATGCTGATAGTAGGTGGGAAATCATCAGGAGAGGGGTGCAGGATGCTACCAGCACCTGTACAAGAGTAAGACGAAAATGTGGTAGGACCCAAAAACCCTGCTGGTGGACCAGGGAGGTCCAGGAGGTGGTTCGGGGAAAGAAGGCAGCCTATAGGCAATTCAAGTGCTCAAGGAGTGAAAGGGATCGAGGGGAGTACGAGCTGACGGCTAGAAGGGCCACTAGCATGATGAGGGCGGCTAAGGCAAGGAAGGAGCAGAACCTGGCCTGGGAAATGAGGAGAAGGAACAAGGGGTTCTTTAGATACATTGGGAAAAATGAAGGGTGAAGGGGCAGATTAGCAGGATTAAAACGGGAAAGATGGGCACAAGACCCAGGGGAGCAGGCTGAGGTACTAAATGGTACTTCACCTCAGTTTTCACCAAGGAAAATGGGGTGCTGCATCATACATGGGAGGAGACAGTGATACTTGGGGAAGCCTTACGATCATTGGGTCTGGGGAGAGGGGGAGGCATCACTGGCAGGAGGGGGGAAGGCTAAGCAGGGAGAAGAGGTAGCAGAAGTGGAAATCACAGCAGAGAGAGTGAGGGAAGCCCTCAGGTTCCTTAAGATGGAGAAAGCACCGGGGCCAGATAAATTACATCCCAGAGTGCTGAAGGAACTTGCGGATGTCCTGGCAAAACCCCTGGCGGAGCTTTTCACCATCTCACTGTGGACAGGGTGGGTGCCCCAGGACTGGAAGGTGGCGCATATAGTGCCTATCCACAAGGGGGGATCAAGGGAGGTGGCAGGGAACTACAGGCCTGTCAGCCTGACATTGGTGGTGGGCAAGGTGATGGAGGGCATTGTCAAGGAGAGGCTAGGGGGGGACCTGGAAAAGTCGGGGTGCCTGGACGATAGACAGCATGGATTCGTCCCGGGGAAATCGTGTCAGACAAACCTTGTGGAGTTCTATGACTGGGTGACGAGTGCCTTGGACCTGGGTAGACCAGTGGACGTCCTCTTTCTAGACTTCAGCAAGGCATTTGACTCTGTTCCTCACATTGGCCTGTTGGATAAACTGGGAGAAATGGGGGTGGGGAACCAGATGATCAGATGGATAGGCAGTTGGCTCCAGGACCGGACCCAGAGGGTCGGAGTTGGCAGGATAGTCTCATCCCCAAGGAGGGTCATTAGTGGGGTCCCACAGGGATCAGTCCTTGGCCCCTCCTGTTCAACGCCTATGTCTCTGACATAAGGACGGGTATCAGGAGTGAGATGAGTCTCTTTGCGGATGACTCAAAACTGGGGGCGGTGGTGGATGGGGAGGAGGGGAGGGTGGCCCTATGGGGGGACCTGGAGGCTCTGGAAAGATGGTCTAGAAAGTGGAAGCTGAGGTTCAATACAGGGAAATGCAAGGTACTGCACCTGGGGGCCAGAAACATGGGCCAAGTGTACACCCTTGGGGTGGGAATGCTACAAGTCTCGATGGCTGAGAGGGACCTGGGGGTGGTGGTGGATGTCAAGATGAACAACTCGGAGACTTGTAGGAGGGCAGCAGCCAAGGCCAACAGGATGCTGGGATGCATCGCTAGGGGGATCACCTTCAGAAGGAGGGAAGTGATACTCCCTCTGTATAACTGCTTGGTGAGGCCGCACCTCGGGTATTGTGTGCAGTTTTGGAGGCCACACTTAAAGAGGGACATGAAACTCCTGGAGAGGGCCAGAGGAGGGCAACCAAAATGATTTGGGGCTTGGGGGGCAGGACCTATGAGGAGAGGCTCGAAGAGCTAAATATGTACATGTTGGAAGAGAGAAAGGACCGGGGGGGACATGATAGAGGTCTTCAGGTACATGAAGGGGGTAAATAGGGGAGGAACAGTCAGGGTGCTTCAAAGGAAGGAGGAGGGGGCCACTAGAGGGCATGGGTGTAAGCTAGAGGGGGGAAGATTCAGGGGAGAAAGGAGGAGGTGCTACTTCACTGAGAGGGTGGTGGAGCCATGGAATGTGCTGCCTAGGGGGCTGGTGGAGGCAGAGACGGTGGAGGGGTTCAAGAGGGGGTGGAACAGGTACAGGGGAAGGGTTTCTTTAAGCAAAATCCAATGCAGCGAGAATATCCGGAACTGGGAAGGGAGAAGCCAGAAAAGGCGAGGTGGGCAGCAAGTTCAGCTCCCAGGGTGGGGGCTGACCAAATGAGCAGACGCAAAAGACCATTAGGCCTATTCTGCTGGCATTTTAGTATGTTAGTATATAATTGTTTAAGTTTTATTTAAATTTGTTGGTTTCTCGGTTCCCTTTTCTGTCAGGAACTGAGCAGCACCCGGTTCCCAGAATCGTTAGCGGTTATTTATATTTGAAATATTTGGTTCTAAGGAACCGATAATTTGATATATTTTCTTTAGCGATTCCAGCTCAATGTCAGAGGCTCCTGTTGTTAATCCTAAGAAATGCACAGGACCCACTGGTTTCAAATTGTGTGAGTCTTGTGGTCAGATCATAGCTAAAGCAGACAGACATTCGTTGTGTGTTTTTTGTCTGGGCACTAGCCATATTTTTGCAAATTGTGATATTTGTAAAACATTTTGTCCTAAAACTCTCAAGAAAAGGTCCAACATTTTGGAAGAAATGGCCTCTGCTTCTACTAATACTGGTGAAAGTGGTTCCTCCGCCTCTGGCACAAGAAAGGATGGAGGTAAAGCCAAGGATCTTGATAAAGGATCAGATAAGTTGAGCAGGGTTAGTCAAAAAGGTCAGTGGACTCAGGGACTGAACCTGTTCCACTTAAGAAAAAATGTAAGGAAAAGCATGTTACTGCGCCTCCGGCTGAGAAGGCTAAGGAGCTCCCAGCTGACAAAACTGGTATGCCCTGAGGACATTGCCAAGGCCTTACAGGTCTTGCAAGCACTGCAAGCTGCAGTCCCGATTCCAGTACCGACTGTGCCGGTTCTACCTTCTCAGGAACCGCAGGCCTCCTTTCCTGAGGAGGAGGATGATGATTTTGAGGAGGAACCAATAGATCCAGAGGTTTCTCCAGAACAGGAGTCCGGCCCCGGGGTCCTGAGGATTATACCTCACATTATGCTTTTGTTAAAAGCATGGTGGAAATGCTCAGCCTCCCTCTGCAGGAGACAGAGGAGGATGTGGAAGAAGCAGAATTCTTGGATATGATGGGGCTAGTCCCCACAAAACGTTTATTACTGCCTATGAATAAGTCCTTGAAAAAGGCAGCATTACAAATATTCCAAACTCCTAATTCTATTCCAGAGTTGACAAAAAAGCTGATAAGAAATATCAGCTTGATAGGACAACAGCTGATTTTCTATTCAACCACCCTGACCCTAAAGGAGTTGTGCAGGCTGCTGCCTGTGACAAAGCCAGAATTCCCTTGGCTACCCATCCTCCTGATAAGGATTCTCGGAAGATGGATGCAATGGGGAAAAAGGGTATATGGCAGCTTCTCTCATACTTAGGCCAGCTATATGGCTTATGCAGTGAAATACCAGAAGGCACTCTGGAATGCAGTGTTAGCCCTGGCTGACAGAGTGCCAGGGGAGGTGGCAGTGGACCTACAGGATACAGCAAGAGCTGCTCTAGATGCCACAAAATACCAGTTCCACATGGCTGTGGACACTGATGATTCTGCAGCCAGGTTGATGGCTCTATCTGTCTCCCTTAGAAGATTTGCCTGGCTCAGGGCCACAAACCTGACCTTGGACACCCAGGCCAAGGTGATGGACTTTCCATTTGAGAAAAATTCGCTGTTTGGTGACAAAACAGAGGCCTACATGAAGGAGGTAGAAAAATATAAGGCCACCTATAAAAGTAATTCTAAGGATAGGCCTTCCACATCCTATAGGGCCCAAACTAGGGGAGGCAGGGGTAGGGGTTCCTATCCCGGGCCATTTTTCCAGGCTCAGGCCTCCCAGCTGCAACAACAGCCTAGAGGATATTTTCAAGGAAGGGGCAGGAGAGCCATGAGGAGAGCTTCTCCTTCCCCTGTGATTCAAGCACAGCCCACTCAGAACCCGTGATGGGCTAGTACAGGTCGCATCCCCTGTCTTAAATCCACCAGTGGGTGGAAGACTGGCTCACTACCTCCAGGATTGGTATACCATCACTACAGACAAGTGGGTCCTGTAGGTGGTGAGCCAGGATCTGACACTCAGCTTCAAATCTCTTCCCCAAGCTGAGATCAAAAACATTTGCACCAGTTACGTATGCAGACATAATTTTACTGGATGCAGAAGTAAAACATCTGCTAGCAATCAAGGCAGTGGAGCCGGTGCCCCTAAACCAGCAGGGCAAAGGCTGCTACTCCAGATACTTCCTTACAAGAAAGAAAAATGGGGATTGGTGACCTATCCTGGATTTAAGACTTCTAAACTGACACATTCTGAAACCAAAATTCAAAATGGTCACTCTTGCACTAATCATTCCTACTTTACAAAAGGGAGACTGGCTAGCTTGCCTAGATTTAAAGGATGCTTATTTTCACATCCCCATCAGATTAGATTGGCCTCAGGCCATTATCAGTTTGCAGCCCTTCCTTTTGGTCTGACTTCTGTCCCAAGGGCCTTCACTAAGTGTTTAGCCATGATAGTGGAGTGTCTGAGAAAACAAGGGGTGTTAGTCTTTCCCTACCTGGACGACTGGTTAGTAGTGGGTCCATCTCTACAACTTGCAGAGCAGGCCTTAGCACTAACAAAGTCTACTCTGCAATCCCTGGGTTTCTTCATAAACGACCAGAAGTCTCAGCAAACACCAGTTCAGGTACTCAAGTTCATTGGTGCAGAGCTAAACACCAGTCTGGGAAGAGCTTTCCTGCCACAGGACAGGGTAAACAGCATTCTGTGGATTGCAAGCTCATTTGTGCCAGGAAAACCCAAACCAGCCAGAGAGCTCCTCAGACTCTTGGGCCACATGGCAGCTGCCACTACAGTGGTACTAGGTTCCAGATTCCAAATGAGAGATATCCAGTTCCACCTGAGACAATATTGGTGGCAGAGGAAAGATCCTCTGTCCAAACTGATCCCAGTCACCCACAGTCTGCTACAGGCACTGCAGTGGTGGCTAGACGAGCACAACCTTTGGGTAGGTGTGCCTTTCACAAAGGAACAACCTTCGTTAGTTCTTACAACAGATGCATCCCTTCTGGGTTGGGGAGCACACATGCTGGATTATACAACAAGTGGCACATGGGCTCCTCAAAAATCCCTGTTGCACATACATCTGCTGGAGCTCAGAGCAGTGTATGTAGCCCTGCAGGCATTTGCTCCACATCTTCAAAACAAAGTGGTGCAGGTTAGAACAGACACCACCACCACTGCTGTGTATTACATCAACAAACAGAGGGACCAGGTCAGCCCCACTGTGCACAGAAGCAATGAGGCTGTGGTCCCTGGCTTACTCCATGAAGTTATCCCTATCAGCCATACACCTTCCAGGGAAGGACAATGTGCTGGCAGACTCCCTCAGCAGGATAAGTCAGGACCACCACGGGTGGTGCCTGAATCCTCAAATACTCAGTTCGATTTTCAGACGACGGGGCACTCCAGAGATATTTGTTTATTTATTTATTTATTTATTAGTTTTTGTTAACTGGGTAGGTACAGTAGACAGCATAGCTGCTTATTTTCAGGTACGACCCGGGAGATTACAACAAAGGGTGCATAGACAATAGTAGATACAAGAAAACATCATGGGACAAGTAGAAGTCAGACATAGTACACTTATACAAAATTTTCAGCAAATTACAGTACATTTGCAGGAATCTATGTGTAGTAACAAAACAGAAATATAAGTGTAAATAACTAACAGCCTTAAGTCATACAACTAGTGAGTAAGTGCTAGAAAAGAGGAAATGACAAGATTTCCAGGCAGGTTTGAGAGTAGTAGAGGTTGGAGCCAGTAGGCAACTAGGAGAAACCAGTACAGGGGTGGGTGGATAGAGGAACGGAGCAGGGTTCAGAGCTTAGAAGAGCCATACAAAGCTCCTGTTTGAAGCTGTGTAGAGAAGGGGAGATTCTTAGATCTCTTCACCTCTGTAGAAAATCACCAGTTACCAGTATACTGTTGCAGGCCTCCTCTCAGGGGCACGTTACCCATGTATGCGTTGGCACTGGATTAGACGGGGAAGTTTCTGTATGCCTTCCCTCCTTTTCCACTGATATTCAGGACCCTGCTGAACTTGAGGTGCCAACTGGCGACAGTGATACTGGTGGCACCAGATTGGGCGAGGTAACACTGGTATTCACTCCTGTTGGCTCTATCAGTGGTACCTTCAATTCATCTGCCCAGGAGGCACAACCTACTGACATTCTCTCAGGGCAGGATACTGTACCCCAACCTCAGATCACTAAGGCTCAAGGCCTGGCTCTTGAGGACTTAGAGTATGCTAATCTTAAACTGTCAGAACAGGTGCTGACAGTACTTAGGGGTCCAGGAAACCTTCCACTAAAAAGACATGCTCTGCTAAGTGGAAGAGGTTTTCCATATGGTGTACAGGTAAGGTGTTGACCCATCCAGGGCTGACCTAGCCATTCTCCTGGATTACCTGACACATTTGCATTCTTTAGGTCTGAAGCCTTCGACACTCAAGGTTCCTTTGGCTTCAGTTTCAGCTTATTTGTCAGTTGGTAAAGAAAGATCCATGGCCTCTCATCCAGTCTTCAGGAAATATTTTAAAGGCCTTAACCTCTTGTACCCTCCTTTGAGGAAACCAGTTTCGGCCTGGAATCTGAATATCTGCATTGCCAAGCTCATGGATGCCCCATTTGAACCGATGGCAACAGCAAATTTGAAATATATCACCTGGAAAAGTGTGTTTCTGGTTGCTATTACTTCAGCCAGAAGAATCAGTGAGTTACAGGCCCTGTGCACGGTTGTAGACTACATCTCATTCCACAGGGATAAAGTGATCCTCAGGGCCAATAGAAAATTCCTTTCCACAGTGGTGTCTGATTTCCATTTAAATCAGTCCATCACTTTACCTGTCTTTTTTACGGAGAACTCCAGTTCTCCAGAAAGGAGGCTTCACTCCCTTGATATCAAAAGGGCACTTAGCCACTATATTGACAGAACTAAATCTTACAGACAAGGTCAGACACAGCTCTTTCTTACCTATGGAGAGGTAGGTAAGGGCAGACCTGCCACAAAACGTAGAATTGCTCACTGGATAGTGGCATGTACACAGTTTTGTTATAGTAAAGTGGGTAAACAGGCTCCCCTGGGTCTGAGAGCACATTCCACCAGGGGCACAGCTGCTTCAGTGGCAGCTTCAAGGGAAATTCCACTATTGGAAATCTGCAAAGCAGCTACATGGAAAACAGTACACACCTTCACAAAGCAATCCAGAAGTGATGCCAAGTTTGGTACAGCAGTGCTGCAGAACCTGTTTCCTAAATAGGTTTTTCTGCCCAACCTCCAGAGGTACTGCTTGGTAGTCTGCATCAGTTTAATCATAATGAGTGATTCCTGGGGTTAGAAGAAAAAATTACTCACTATAATAATCTTGTTTTAGGGACATGGATATGTTGTTCATCCACACTGTCTGGCAGGTTCCTTGCCGCTTTAAATTTTGCTGGAAGGTCTTCAAGCTGGCTCCTCCCACCCACCCGGGTGGTAAAACTCACGGCTCCGCCCCATGACGCCAGATCTTCCTTACCGCTTGGAAGCTCAGGTTCCCTCCTTAACGCTGTGCGTGATAGACTGGATCCTAATTCTTCGGTTTGTCCGAAACTCATTTGAAAATTTTCAAGACTTCAGTCATCCTTTTCCCTTGCGGCTGTGGTGGACAAATCGACTCCCGGTTTTCGGAGGTGCCCTTTTGGGCAGAAGATGTCCAGGACGGATCCGCACTCCATGTGCGTCTTCTGCCTCGGCCTAGAACATGACCCGCAGGCCTGCGAGTCATGCTGTTCGTTCTCGGCCAGCGTCCTGGAGGACCGCGCTGCCCAGTTAAAGCTTGGGCGCCCCGAGAAGCACTATCCGCTGGTAAAGTCAAAAGAGGCCCGTTGGGCAGTTTCTGCGGCGGCTGGCTTGGCTGAGCAGCTCAAGCAGATGATCACCCTCGAGGAGGAGGCAGCCCAGGCTGCATCTCCTCCTCCTCGGTCGTGGCATTTATCCCGCTCTCTTTGAGTACCTCGTATTCTGCTTCATTCAAGGAGCTTTGCCAATCCCTTTCCATGAAGGGAGAGGGGCCTTCGGGACATTCCTCTTGGTCCAAAAAGAAGGATTCTAAGGAGTAAGTCCCATCGTTGGCGTTCATGGGAGCGGGAGAGGTCCCCTTCCCCGGACAGCCGACTGTCGACTTTGGTCGAGGTTGCGGCTAAGGCCGCTGGCTTCTCGGCGTCCCCGTCAGGTCAGCCGGCCGAGACTCCCGTCGATGCGGTTGAGATTTTTCTCAACCCGTCGGATGGGTTGTCGACTGGTGAAGCCGACAACCCTTCTTTGCCGGTTCCCCCGGTGGAGACCGAGGATCTGCCTGCGCCCCCGGTGCAGCAGTCCCCGGTTAAGGTGTCCAAGCCGAGGGAAGAGCGGGTGTCCCCCGCTCCTTCCCAGGCCCGTCCTCGGAAACACCGAGGATCTCGGTCTTGGACTTCTTCTCGGTCCAGCCGATCCCGCCGACATTGGTAGTCTCGGACTCGGCACCGAGGTAAGCGGCGACGCCGCTTGTCCTCGTCTTCCTCCTTGGAAGAGGAGAGGCTTCGGTGCAAATTGCGTTGATGCTACGAGGACCTGATGTGGCAGCAGTTACTTTTGTCCAGGAGCAAGTTGACACTGACGTCTTCCCTGGCCATCAAGTGGCTGTCACCCGAGCTGCCGAAACAACCTCTCGCTGCAGTCGAGATGCCCAAACCTGGGCCGGTTGTTCGGCCGAAACCTACTGCCCCACCGATTGTGGTGGAACCTCTGCCTCCACAACCGAAATCGGGGGCACCGACCAAGGACTCTCAGTTGGGTCAAGGCCTGCCCCACAGGTTGTCGGTCACCCTCACTCCCGACCGTCCCCGGCAGGTGGAGGGTGGCTTAGGCCCTAGGCAGCTCTTCGCAGACTCCTCGGAGTCCGACGACAACTCCTCCCTTTCTCCAGGCCAGTTGACCTGGAGTCCTCCGGGGGCCAGTCACTGGACGAAAGCCCATCGTCCTTCATGGGTCTGCTTCAGCTCATCTCGGAGTCCACCGGGATGCAGCTCGAGCCCGTATCCAAACGGGCCAAGTACCCCTGACGGAGATACTGGACCGAGGGGATTCACCCACAGAGGCCTTTCTGGTGGCTGAGGCCATTGTAGGCCCAGTCTTGGAGCTTTGGCAGCAGCCTGCTTCCTGTCCTGCACCCTCGGTCAGGATGGCCAGGAAGTATGCGGTCCCTACCGGCTCTTTGCCCGGGTTTTCGGAACACCCCTCTGCCAAGGGGTTGGTCACCGACAGCATTTTCCGGCGTTCCGGGAACGTTAGGGACGTGGACAAGCCCCCAGACAAGGAGTCCAAAAAGCTGGACTACACCAGGTGCAAGGTGTATGCTGCGTCCTCCCTTGGCCTCCGCTAGGCCAGCTCGGCCGTGCTGATGGCACACTTCTCCCACGCCCTCATGGGCTCCCTGGATGAGGTGATCCCTCATCTCCCGGCCGACCTGCAGACCACGGTCCGGCAGGTTCGGGACCAGGGTAGGGCGGTGGCGAAGCAGCAGCTCCAAACAGCTCTGGACATAGGAGACTCCTGTGCCAGATCGGTTGCGGCCGCGGTGGCCATGCGCCGCAGAGCATGGCAGAGGATATCCACCTTCACGGTGGATACCCAGCACAAATTGGCAGATGTCCCCTTCTTGGGGACCGACCTCTTCGGCCCTGGAGTGGAAGGTCACCTCCAGCGGATCGAGAAGTCCAATGCCACTCTGGACTCATTCACCTCCGCCCAGAAGGACAAAGGCCACCGACAGCAGCAGCACAAGCCCTTTTGTCCTTCTGCGCCTGCGGCACGTCCGGCCCAACTGCACCAGGGCCAGCAGGCTCGTGCTTGGCATCCCAAACCCAAGCCCGTGGCTTCCTCTAGTAGGAAGCCGGGAGGTAAAGGCCCAGGAGGTCCCTCGGCTGGTCCCTCCTCCAAGCCTGCCCAGTGGCGGGTTGAGGGGTGTCGCCCCCAGCCTCGTCACTCCCTCCTGGGTTCCCCCTGTGGGGGGACGGCACCGCCACTTCCTTTCCTCCTGGTCTACTATCACCACGGACCGCTGGGTGTTGGAGATGATAGGAAAGGGCCTACCTCTGGAGTTCAAGCAGGCTCCACCCTTTCAAGACGTCGCCCCTCAGGGGGCCATGGGGTCCGCAGCCTCGCTGTCGGCCCGCCGGGCCGATATTGCCCTGCTCCTCGAAAAAGAGGTGATCAGGAAGGTGGCGGATCCTCCTCCAGACCCAGGGTTTGTGTCCAGGTATTTCCTGGTCCCAAAAGGGACGGGAGGCTGGCGCCCCATTCTCGACATGCACGACCTGATCAGGTTCCTAAGGTCTCAAACCTTCAGGATGGTCACTCTGGCTCAGATAATCCCATCCTTGGAACGAGGTGTGTGGTTCTGTTCCCTGGACCTCCAGGACACGTTCTTTCACGTCCCAATCCGTCCGTCTCATCAGAGATTCCTTTGCTTCAGAGCAGAGGGATCCCTTTACGAGTTCCGGGCCATGCCCTTCGGCCTCTCCCTAGCTCCCAGGTCTTCACCAAATGCATGGCAGTGGTGACAGCATTCCTGCGGCGCCGAAGGGTCCGGGTGTACCCCTACCTGGACGACTGGCTGATTGCAGCCCCCTCCAGAGCGGAGGTGGAGCGGTCCAGAGATCTGGCCCTCCAGGTTTGCTCTCAGATTGGCCTCCTCATCAACGAGGCCAAGTTGGAACTCGTGCCAAAGCAGGTGATTCATTTAATCGGGGCAGAGCTCGACTCTCTTCGAGCCAGAGCACGGCTCCCGGCAGACAGGGCCAAGGTTCTTTCCTCCTTTGCCAGATCATTTCAGGTTGGGCAATTGCGCCCTGCCTGGGACTTCCTGCGCCTCCTGGGCGTCATGTCGGCCTGCACCAGCGTGGTCCATTGGGCCCGCTGGTACATGCGTTCCCTTCAATGGGGACTGGCCAGCCAGTGGTCACAGCACTTCAATCCGCTGGATCAGCTAGTGACAGTGACCCAGGGGATGTGGAATGCTCTCCAGTGGTGGACCATTACAGCATATCTGCAGGAGGGCATCCTGTTTGTCCGCCCCGAGCCGATGGTCTCTCTATCGACCGATGCCTCTCTGATGGGTTGGGGTGCCCATCTGGGGGAGCACAGAGCGCACAGCCTCTGGTCCCCTCGGGAGTCCCGATACCACATCAACCTGCTGGAGCTTTGAGTGGTCCATCTAGCCCTCACCGCCTTCGCTCTGTTTCTACGGGGTCAAGTGGTTCAGGTCCAGACGGACAATACCACGACCATTACCTAAACCGCCAGGGCGGGATGCGCTCCATGCCTTTGTGCAGGGAAGCGCTCCGCATTTGGTCTCTCGTGCGCAGCCTGGAGGCGGATCTCCTCGCCATTCACATGGCAGGAGCCTCCAACACCCTGGCCAATGCCCTAAGCCGGATAGGGGCTGCATCTCACGAGTGGTCTCTCCTGCCGGAGGTAGTACAAGATCTCTTCTCCCACTGGGGCACGCCTCAGGTGGACCTGTTTGCCTCCAGGGAGAATGCGAAGCTGAGACTGTTTCATGCCGGCCCCCCTCAGCAGGGCTCGCTGCAGGGGGATGCCTTCTCGAGGCCGTGGACCCCGGGCCTCTTCTACGCCTTTGCCCCATTTCCCTTGATCCACAAGGTGCTTCTCAAGGCGAGGAGGGACAAGGCGCAGGTGATTCTGGTAGCCCCAGACTGGCCCCGCCAGTTCTGGTATCCAGATCTCCTCAGTCTCAGCTCCAGGCTCCCGAGGCGGTTTCCAGCCCGCCCGGACCTGATCTCAGTCAGTCAGGGGAAGGTATTCCATCCGGACCTTCAGTCCCTGCACCTGGCGACCTGGTTCCTGGCGGCTAGAGTTCCAGGCCTTGGGTCTTTCGCCGAGCTCCTCAGCGTCGTTGAGGCGTCCAGTCAGGGAGTTGACCAGAAAATGCTACGCCTTCAAATGGAAGAGATTCTCCATTTGGTGTCAGGGCAAGGGGCTGGACCCTTCCTCCTGTTCCTTGGCAAGCATACTGGACTACCTGTGGTCCCTTTCTCAGCTAGGGCTTCGGTCGACGACCCTTAAGGTGCACCTGGCAGCCATCTCTGCTTACCGGGCGCGGGCCGGGAAGCAGTCGGTGGCGCAGGAGAAGGTGGTCAGGTGCTTTTTCAAAGGCCTTGACCTGCTAGCTAATCTCCACCTTTTCTTCACCTCCGCCCCTTCCCTTTGTCCTGCTCTCCTACTTAACTGCCTCTCCTTGCTACCTCCCTAGGAACTTCTCCGAGCCCACCGGGGCTTCGGACCCCCCCCTCCTGGACCAGGAACCAGCCACCGGACCTAAAAGAAACCTCTGGGGTCCCTGCTTGCCCAGCGGCCCCCAGTGAAGACAAGCCGCGCTCTTCCAGTTTGACTGTTGCCAGGGGCCGCACCATCCGCACACTAGCCAAGGACGGGAACCAGGAGCTCGGCCGCTCCCTGGTACCTTGTACCGCCAAAAGCACATAGCCTGCAAGGTACGTTGTATCGACCTCCCTTCTGCCGGCTCTCTCCTGCTGGGTTGTGACTATAGCTAGTCCCATCCTGCACAGAAAGCGGCTGTTCTCACTTTGTAATTTTTGAGTCTGCTTGCAATTTAGAACTCCCGGGGACTGTGATCACCGCCACCTCGGCCAAGTGATACAGCTCCCGGCACACTCGTCCTGCCGGCTTGCGCTGGCTCCCACCCTCCCCCACCTCACCCACCCTGGTCGACCCTCTAGCTATATAGGCTTCTGTGGGTCATATGACTAAGTGTCCACTTTTCCATTGGCTCCTTATACTCTTCTTCCACTAGGGGCAGCTTCCTATCTCTACATGATAACGGCTCAGTCAACTCTCTCACCAGGCCCACCTCCCTGTGCTGCGCCATAAACGTAACATCCCTCTATACGCACAAACCCAGGCCTTTGAGTATCTTCTGCCCTGACGTTTGCTGTAATCCCTCTCGGCATTTCTCCTTCTATTCGGTGCCTAAGCACCCTGCTCCTGCTATACTAAAATGACCCTGTATTTGTGCACCTGTCACACTAGCCTGACTCCTTTTCTCTGCCTTTTTCTCCTGCTTGGTCTTAACAGTGTCACCCTGTTTCTGCCTATTGCCGAAAAACATTCTGTACCGTCAATCAACGACTTTAGCTTCTCTAATCTCCTTCTCTCTTGCCATCCCCCTCTACCTATTACTCACTACGCACTCCTGAAGAAAGGATGTACCTACCTGTCACTCCTGTTCTACTTGCAGCATAGTAAAAAGCAGAAAAAACATAATATATTCCCCAGAGCTATGCTTAAATTCCTTGCCCAAAGGCTACTCTTGCTGGCTGGCGACACTGAAACTAACCCTAGTCCACAACCTAATACCCCATTGACAGCCACTATCAAAACAAATAAAGGCCTAGTACTAGCCCATATGAATATTAGAAGTCTCCTGGGACACTTGGCTGAGCTTGAAGTCTGGGCAAGATTGGTTAATCCTGACATCCTATGCCTCACTGAAACGTGGCTAAAACCTAATATCCTGGATGCACATTGTTCCCTACCTGGGTATACTATCATTCAACAAGACCGATTTGGTTCTAAAAGGGGTGGGGGTGTTGCCATTTACTACAAAAATCACCTCTCTATTAATGTTGTTCCCAACCCTAGTCCCCATATGCGCTGTGAATCGCTACATGCGACATTGACCCTTGGGGCGAAATACCTGCACATCCTATGTTTATACAACCCTCCCACTGGTGGGCTGGACAGTCTCCAGAACTTACTTCAACATGTGTCTCTAATCGTGAACATGAATGAGACCATCCTGCTAGGGGACGTTAATTTGAACTGGCTAGGACCACATCACAGTCACCTTGCATCACTGGTCCAAAGGCACAACTTTCATCAACTAATAACTGAGTGCACAAGAATGACTAATTCACAAACAGGTACACTATTGGACTGGATCCTCACTAACAGACCGGACCTTATATCTAAAACAGCTGTCCTAGTGGACTCTCTGATGTGGATCACTCGCCCACGGTCTGCCACTGGCGCTCCTGCCCGCCGCCTGCCCCTCGATCCCACCTGATCACCTTCACTAACTTTGCAGCACTGGATGTACAAGCCTTTCTTTCTGACATTTCTAACACGGACTGGTCTGAAATCTTCCATGCAACCAGTGCTGAAGCTGCCCTGGATGCGTTCCTCACCAGGTTTGGAGAAGTACAAAGGAGGCATGTACCAAAGATAAAGAGAAGGGTCAGAGGTCAACAAACAAGGTGGCTGGACAAAGAACTTCTACACAAGCTCAAAATCAGGGACAAACTCTGGAAACAATACAAAATCACTGGCCTACCAAGGGATCATCTTATATACAAGCGGCATAGAAGTGACTGTAAAAAACATATCAGACTTGCCAAAAGCAAATATTGCCAGAACCTATTAACTAGCTTCTCTAATGGTCCACGTAAATTTTGGAGTCACATTAAAACCTTCCTTGGGACCCCCCAATCTGTCACCCCTTCGGAAATGATACTTCAAGGGGTCCACTGCAATGACTGCCTTACCATAGCCAACGCCTTCAATCAGCAATTCTCTGACCTATCTGCCTTTACATCCTTCCATAAAACCACGCCCACTGCTCCTCAGCAATACTGTACCACAATGAGCACTGATTCTCAACTAGCTTCAGCAAAATCATTTTACTTTAAGGCGGTTACTGAAAATCAAGTTTTCAAACTCCTGAACGTCATATCGGATAACACTAGCCCTGGCTCTGACACATTGGAACCACGATTACTGAAAGCGGCTGCTCATCTCATATCCCATCCGATTGCCAGGATCTTCACACTATCCCTCTCCACAGGCACTGTCCCTGAGATTTGGGAAGGCCGCTAGAATCACTCCCGTATTCAAAAAAGGGAGCAAAATTGATATATCGAACTATAGACCTATTGCCATCCTTTCGGTCCTTAGCAAAATTCTTGAAAAAATAGTAGCCACCCAGGTTATTGAATTCATCAAATCCTCTAATGCTCTCTGTGAAGCACAACATGGCTTCAGGAAGCACCACAGTACTACAACGGCACTGGCGAAATTCACCTCTGATGTACTCACAAATATAGACAATGGGCAGCTAACTGGGGCTGTGTTCATTGACCTCACAAAGGCCTTTGACCTCGTTGATCACCTATTGCTGCTTGCCATCCTCAAAAATCTTGGCTTCTCGTCCCCTGTAACAACATGGTTCAGAAGTTACCTTACCAGTAGGTCACAAGCAGTCAAATTCAACTCGGCTATCTCTGGCAGTACCACGATCAACTTGGGGTTCTGCAGGGCTCTATACTTGGACCTCTCCTCTTCTCATTATTTATAAATAACCTGCCCAACATAATAACATCTGGTAACTCGCTCCTTTATGCGGATGACCTAGTTATCTATACCCACTCCGACAATACTACTAACCTCAATGCCACTCTGACATCAGCCTTCCACTTGGCACAACACTGGCTAAATGCTCATCGCCTCGTTTTCAATGCGAGCAAAACTAAAGCTATGCTCTTTGGATGACTCCATAAACTCAGAACCTGCTCATCTCCACTAAATATTCTTGATGTAAACGGTACCCCTCTTGAGACTGTAAGCTCGTTCCGATATCTGGGAATACAGCTTGACCAAAACCTTGACTTGAATCAGCACATCCAAGAAACATGGAAAGCTGTCAAAAGCAAACTGGGGGCCACCTACAGGACAAACTACTTGCTCACTTCCACTGCCAAGCTTGCCATCGCCAGGGGAATCCTATTACCTACCCTGTCCTATTGCGCTCCTATCCTCACAATGGCAAATAAAACTGTTCTACAAAAATGGGACACTACCTTTAACAATGTCTGTAGATATGCACCTAAAGCGCCGCGCCTGAAACACCACTGCCAACTCTATAAAGATCTAGGCTGGCTATCCCCCTCCTCCACTAGGCAATATTACCTCTGCTGCCTCTCAGGCTCCATAATTAGAGTGGCGAAACCAGCTACTCTATCTGAACTGCTCCAGCCTGTGATCCCATCGCGTGAGCTGAGATCGTCCGACAAATCTTTTTTAACTGTTCCCCTCTGCCTAACTACCAAGGGCGCTGGTGCATTCAGGCATGCTGCCCCCCACTCATGGAACTCGCTGCCTATGGACCTGAGAAGTGCCCCCTCACACCTTGCTTTCAAGCGAAGATTACGATCTCACCTTGCCTCTGTGGACCAATGCACTTGTTTTGATCCTACTTAAAGTCCTGATACTTTGTTCTCCCCCTATCTAAGTCTACCTCTGTGTTCCCTTGCATATGTCCACTCGCTCACCTTCTACTAAGTTTTGACGCCCTATATAACTGTCATTTCTTGTATGCCTGCACTTTAGTTAAATGTTTACAAAAGCATCCTGTATGGATACTCTGGCCAAAACTACCGCTATTAATGTCTCAATAATGCCTAGTCACTGTGACTTCTATAATATGTGTGGTATTCCACTTAAATGGTTCTACCGATTGTTATTTTGTTGTACTATGATTGTCTACAATTGTCCTACTTTCTCTGCTATTTGTGTATGAATTAGCCAAAATCCCATTATTGTTGGACCCTCTTGTGTTGCACTAAAACCTATGATGTACTGAATGTAAGTGGGTACTGGTCTTCCTACCCCCCCCCCCGCATGCTCCCCTACCCCGCTGTGTTGTGCCGATTTCCAATTCCATAGCTCCGGGTCTTACTCGCGCCTTTTCCCGCTAAAGCCGTAAAATGCCCTCTGGTTGGCCGAATCCCCCTCCCTGCCCTAACTGGCTCTTGGTTCCGCTAACCCAGACGTGGTCCATGTTATCTCCTGCAACGGCCGTTACCCCTCCTCCTGTAGACCATGCTCCTCTGCCTTCCCTGCTGGTCTATGCTCATGTAGGACAGCTCTTCCCTGACTTTCAGTCCTCTCACTTTCTGTCCCCTAGTCATGCACTCATTCTACCCTACTCATGCCATTCTTCCCTCTTCTTCCCCTACCTGTACCTCCTCCATCACCCTCTGCATTCCTTAGCTTGTACTTCTACTTGTGGGTATTGGTCTCTCCCTTTCCCCCTCCCCTGCCTGCCGCTCAACCCTCTTTGTGCTTTCAGTTCATTTTCGCACCTTTTCGCATAAGCCGTAGCCCTCCCCCTACTTACCGACCATCCCCTTCTAGCCCTGCCGTCCCTCGGTTCCACCAGCCTGGAAGCAGATCATAACCTTGTACCGCAAAAGCCGTATTCGCCGTCACTTTCCCACATTTATTCTTTCCTTGTCTCGCCCATTTCACCCTTCAGTGAACTGAGTCATACACCTCTCCCCTCCCTGCTACACTTCCCCCTCACCTTCCCTTCCCTTTCCTATCTCCCCCCCTTCCAAATCTGTGCTCCCTCCAGTACCCTTTGCCCCCCCCTTTTTTGGATTATATGCCTGTACTTGTATCAATGTACCTTTACCTGTACTGTATAACCTGAACTGTCCTATTTTGTACTGTAACTGTACCTCCCGGGTCGTGCCTGAAAATAGTCACCTGCTGGCTAGTGCACTTACCCGGTTAAAAAAAACTAAATAAAAATATCCCCTCTGGTGCGAGAACCTCCACCTCCATGGGATCTACTTCTGGTATTGGCTAAGCTCATAGGCAGGCCATTCAAACCGATGCACAGGTGTGACATCTCTCACCTGTCGTGGAAGATCGCCTTCTTGGCGGCTATCACGTCAGCCAGAAGGATGGGAGAGCTCCAGGCGCTTTCCATTGAGTCTCCTTATCTGGTCTTCCACAGGGACAAGGTTGTCCTGCGTCCCCACCCGAAATTCCTTCCGAAGGTGGTGTCGGAGTTTCACCTTAACCAGGTGCTGACTCTGCCGGTGTTCTACCCCAATCACACCTCGGAGGCCGAATATAGGCTCCATACTTTGGACCCTAGAAGAGTGCTCGCTTATTATAAGGAGTGGACAGCTGAAGTTCGGGGAGAGGTTTGCCAGCTGTTTGTCACCTACGCTGAAGCTGCACCTGGCAGACCTGCAGCCAAGCGGACGATAGGCAGGTGGGTCACCTCCTGCATAGATCTCTGCTATAGGTTGGCGGTCATGGAGCCTCCCACAGGGATAAGAGCTCATTGTACCCGCCATACCGCTGCATCGGTAGCTGCTTCCAGGGACGTCCCTATCCAGGAAATCTGCAGGGCTGCTACCTGAAAGTCAGCACATACCTTCATCACCCATTACCACATCGACCTTGAGTCACGCCGGGATGCTGGTTTTGGGGCCTCGGTTCTCCATTGTTTATTCCCTAAGTAGGGGTGTGCACCTTGCCTCCCTCCTCCTGGAGAACTGCTAGGAGTCTGCCAGACAGTGTGGATGAACAACATATCCATGTCCTAGAAATACAGGTTACTCACCTGTAACAGAGTTCTAGGAATGGTATATATTGTTCATCCACATTCTCGACCTCCCGGCTGGCGCACAACCTGGCTTCCAGCGGGCTAGATCTGGCGTCATGGGGCAGAGCCGAGAGTTTTATCACCCGGGTGGGAGGAGCCAGCTTGAAGACGTTCCGGCACCGGCAAGATTTAAAGTGGCAAGAAACCTGCCAGACAGTGTGGATGAACAACATATACTATTCCTAGAACTCCTGTTACAGGTGAGTAACCTGTATTTTCTTCAGAGGGATCACTCATTATGATTAAAGCACCCACCCTGCCTCCCCTACTAAAACCTATGAAAGTTGTTCTGCATCCCCGTTTTAGGATATTTTTCCATAAAGGTCAGGTTACAGACTCACCTTTTGTTAACCAGTTGGTTCCCTTGTGGTCTCAAGTTTTTTAGGTTTACTTCTTGGGATGCTTTTTTGACCTGAGAGGACAAAAATTATTTTATAGAAATATTATTCTAGATAGTGAGTCTTACACCCAGTTTAGGCTATGTAAGAATCTGAAGCACTCAGAGTGCAGCAGTTGCTAGGGCAGCAGTTTGAAATTGTCATGAGCCAATTGAGAGTTCCATCATTTGCATATAATTCCATCTCTCCAGGCAGTCCAACACAGGAGGCTGACTGCATCAGTTTAATCATAATGAGTGATCCCTTTGAAGAAACAAGATTACTATGGTGAGTAATTTTTTCTTCCTGTCCCAGAACAGGAAGACCAGGAGCTGTAAGGGCACAAAGGCAGTAGGAAAGTAGGGACGAAAAAAAAACAGTACTTCATGCAATAGGGACAACCTAGAGCAGAGACAGCCCCAATGAAGAGGGGAAGGAGAAAGAGAGAGGGAAAAAAAAAAAAAAATACAGGCAGTGTGGATATCTCCAGTTGCCATGGGTGCGGAGCTCTCATACCCAGAGGACTTCTTTGGAGAGTGGGGCATTGTCCCATCTGCAGGAATCTACATGAACTAAAGGCACAGCTGAATGCAGCATGGAAGGAGATAATCTTAGCTGCGGGACCTGCTATGTTGGAACAGAGATTGGAATCCATGCCCTCATATTCCGCAACATCATTTCTCCCCCAGAAGTCCACCCACACAGAGAAGATCCTGTCCAAGGGGGGGAAGGTGGTACAGGACGGAAGAAGTAAACTCAGACAAAAAACACACCTGCACTCCTCTGGAGCTCCAGAGGAGTGCAGGTGTGTTTTTCGTCTGTGTTATATAATTAAGCAATAATGCACTCCAGGGTGTGATATATCATGGGATATCGTCACGCCTCAGGTGGTTGGGCATGAGGCTGCAGACCGAGTGTGTCCAACGATCCGAGATGTGATGATATCCCATGATATACCACACCCTGGAGTGCATTATTGCTATTATGAACTATTACTAAAAAAAGAGATAAGAAAAAATATTTTTAATGGTTTTTAAAATATTACAGTAATGAATTTTTAATGTGTAGGAATACATATAAAGAAAATAGTTATTTTACCTTTGAGTAGCAGGCAGCGCTGTTGCATAGTGCTATATATGCAAAGGAAGCAGAGTGTACCAGCTGTGATCATGTTTAAGAAAAAAAATCTTTTAACTGGTACACTATTTGAGGATGAGAAGATCTTTGCAGGCAGAAAAATATTTTGTTTGATATTTGTGTGTTGCTGTACTGTTTACTGCTATTGCAGGAGCTGCTGCCACACACCGGCGTAGTGGTCGGATGTCTTTCAAACTTGCCGCCATGTATGGCATTGGAAGTGTTTGTGAGCGGTAGGTAAACGTTCACTGGGGGTGCGGTACTTTTCGTGGCCTGAGAACAGTTAAGGATTCCCTGACAGACCGGTGTTTTTTGTGTGTGTGACTTTGAGCTGTTCGTTTTAATGAATTGGAGGGATTGGTATTCAGCACAAGGAGAGAGAGAGCGCTGCCTATGTCGCAGTCTACGAGGAAGTGGACAGGATGGTCAGGAGCGCAGTGAGGTTTCTGAGCAAATGGGAAATATTTTATGTGGGAATGTACTTTTTACTTTGTTTTCTGCCAATTTTGTGGCGCTCGCTTTGATTTGTGACTCGCTCCCGACCGCGGGATGTGGCGAGCGTTTCGGTCGCAGGAGTTTGTTGACATGTTGCCAGTGAAGAGGCTGGTGACCGGAGGTTTTTTGAAGCTGTGATGATGTAGCCTGATATCATCACAGCTTCAAAGAACTCTTGGCCAAACAGCTTTTTCTATTTATGGTCACCAGTTCATAATTGGGGTTAGCTGACACTTATCTGCACCCATTGTTCAAACCACTGAGCGCAGCACTTCTAACTTTGTTTGCTTGGAAGTAAACTCAGCAGAATGGATCAGCTAAACCCTCTCCATGCCACAACTATCCCAACTGCAAACTGTTTTTCACCACTGATGGAGGAAAAGGATCTTGGCCAAGTGGAAAAGGACAACAAACCAGACAAAAAGGGCAAAGACTGCAACCAGATAAGGAGAACCGTGGAGGCAACATAAAGGACAAGAAGGAAAAAAGTAGGAAAGTAATCATCATGGGGGACTCCATGATCGGGGGGTAGAGACCCAACTGAATGACTACGGATGTTCAAGGGTGCTAGTCAGATGCCTCCCAGGGGTCTCAACGAAACACGACACCAAACGCATCGGAAAGATAGCAGGAGAAAGAAGGGAAGGACCTGAAGATCCTGGTAAACCTGGGGACAAACGACCTGGCAGGGCAATCGGTAGAGGAAGCCAAAGTTAAGCTAGGAGACCGATTGGCCACTCAAATGACCTCCCTGGCCTTCTCAGAGGTCCTTCTTGTGTGGGGCAAGGGCAGTAGCACAGAGAAGATCAGGAGTAAAGAAATCGAAACCGGTGGTTATAGAGCTGGTGTCAAGAAAGAGGCTACCACTGTGTTGGTGCATGGGGAGACTTCTGGGAGAGGAGGTTCTTTTGGTACGATGGACGGCACCTAACAAGGGAAGGAGTTAGAATACTGGGCCAAAAAGTTGACATGTGCATCGGGCATTTAAACTAGGGAAGGGAGAGCTGGAGGCAAAGGACCCTATCAAAGACACCCTAGAAAATAGGAACCTAGCCGCAACTACCCCCAAAACAGGAATTAATCACGGAATGCAAAAAGGGACTAGCAGGAACACAAAGGGAGGTAAACAAACACAAATGGAAGTTGGACTCAGCAGTATGCCTACCGGAAAGAAAATAGAGGTAAAATACAAGGTCAAGGGAGGAAAAATTAAAAAGATGGTTGACAGACCATGGGAAACCATGTACATGAATGCTTGCAGCCTGGCAAATAAAATCTCAGACCTAATGGCCTTGATGTCAGAGGCTGACCTCGACATTGTTGCTGTGACCGAGATGTGGTACACAGGGAACCATGACTGGGATATAAACACACTGTTCCAAAAAAATATGGTAGGAAAAAATGAGGGAGGAGGAGTGGTTATCTACATTAGGAAGGAAATAAAATAGCTTACATCGAGAGGGCTCTTGCAGTAAGTAATTACTTGTAGGACTGCGCCCCCCTGGCATCAGGACCACATGGAAACTTTTGCTAGCAGTGTCTGACGGGGGACCGCCAACCCGACGTGACATGATGTCAGCGTGACACTAAATAGTGGGCAGTCCCCACGTCTGCCCTCCAGTTCTTTCCCACCGTCGACCTATGCATGTTGGACCGACTGAAGCTCATCGCAGCAGTTTGAACGCCTAATTCAGATGAGTATTGTTTTCTTCTGTATTCTATATATCCTAATAATTGTTTGTCAACCTCTTTTTCCACAGAATCACATAAAAATAAGTGCGGTTCTTGTGGCGTCCAGCTACCGCATAAGGACCAACATACCCTCTGCCTCTTCTGCTTGGGAACAGATCACGATGTTGTGGAGTGTGAGGCCTGCGCTCAGTTCAACAAGGCCACATGGAAAAGGTGCCAACAGTCACTCGAAGCCCATCTCCTGAAATTAAAAATGGCTTCAATGGAAAAAGAACTTAAGAGGCTTAAAAGTACCTCCTCTCCAACTGACCCCCATAAGAAGAAAAAGAGGGACAAGGAAAAACTTCGGGACTGAGAGCAGTCCACCCCTTCCCCGAAGCCGCTCACAGACTCTTCGGTGGAGGCTCGGCCCCATTCCTCCGGGAAGGCGAGTGCCGCGGCCAAGCTTGCGCTCCCATCAAAAGAGCAGGCTTTGGCCACCCCATTGCCACTGGTTACGGTGACAGTGGGTACCTTGGATTCGTCCGGGTCCACCGCCGTACTTATCAATCAATCAGCTTTATTTTTAAAAAGCACCTTTCCAAAACCAAGGCACTTTAACAATAAATAAATCAAATACATAAGTTAAACAACAGCCTAAAATTAATCATTAAAATATATTTAAAAATCAGGATAGGCCAAACTAAATAAATGTGTTTTTAAGGCTAATTTAAAACTTTGGACAGTCAGGCAATCTCGCACCAGATGAGACAGAGAATTCCACAGGGTTTGGGGTCATAAAACTAAATGATCTGGCCCCTGATGTCTTTAAATGTACCCTGTGAATCTCCAGCAATCCCTCATTGGTGGATCGGAGCGGATGGGAGGGACAGTAGGGATGAAGAAGATCTTGCAGGTAGCTAGATCACTACCCCGGGCTATAAGTCAGCAGGCGTGGCTGATAAACCACTCGTAAGACCCTCCAACGAGCACCCGGACGGGGTTGGTGTCTCCAACTCCTGCACGACCCAGGTCGATCAGTCGATCGTCAGACCCTCTGACAATTGCACGGCCATTTCGCGTCCATCAGGTTCTGATGCACAACCGGACATCAGCTCCATCCCGGCTGGAGGGCAAGGGTCACCCCAGGACTCCATCCATGGAGAGCCCCCATCTCCTCCTTCATCGGAGATTCCTCCGCTGTCGCCAGACCCACAGGTCCCGATCGAAGAAGACCTTTTGTCAGGTATACCTGACGTCAGGGTTCCAAAAGGCCTTATAGTGGCTCCACCACCCCCGGTGGAAGTACCAGACCCCACACCTCCTCAGCGCTCGCAGGGCCCCTTACCTCCTATGTCCGGACCGCCAGTGGGCCTTCCCCCGTTGGGGCTCCCAGCAGACTTCCCACCTTCAGGGACCCCGTCGAGACTTCCGCATTCAGACCCTTCCCTGGGGTTCCTCCCAGCAGGACTCCGTCAGGCTTTCCTTCAGGCTATCCACCTTCAGGACAGCCATCAGGCTACCCTCCATTAGGGCCACCGTCTGGCTACCTCCCGTCAGGGCCAATGTCAGGCTACCCTCTGTCAGGGCCACTGTCAGGTTACCCTCTGTCAGGGCTGCTGTCTGACTTTCCTCTGTTGGGGGCACCATTGGGATTTCCACCGTCAGGCTATCGTCTGTCAGCCCTGACGCTGGACCCCTTTTCGACGGGCTTTTATTATCCTGGTTACCATTCCTATCCTTCACCAGGTTATCCTCACCACTATCCTTCCACAAGTTTCTTGGGACATGGAACCAGGTCAGGCTTCCCTCACTGTCACCCTCCACCTCCTCCTGCTCAACCTCAGGTGGATTCTAGGGAGATTTTGAAATCTTGATTGTCTGAGACGAAGTCACAATTGGTCTCAGAGTTGGACAGCAGGCATCTGCAACCTACGGACATAGGCCGCCCAGATCCTACCCCTAGGGCGCCCTCTCCGGTCATCCCTTGAACCTCGACGTCAGGCCAGACGACAGCCCGAACGCAACCCCTGATGTCAAAAGGGAGATGGAATCCCCGATTCCTGGAAACATTTTGGGGGATTCTGATGATTCCGAAGCGGACTCCGATTCCTCTTCAGAGGGTTCAGGATTTGAGACATCTCCCCATGAGGAACCAGTTCCTAGAGAGTCTCCCAAATCCCCTCCTGAAGATCCCTCTTTTGTGGACCTCCTCAGACAAATGGCGGAGGCACAAGGATGGAAGTCAGATGCTCTGGACCCAAAACTTTAAAGAGTGGCGGAGCATCTGGATTTCCCAGAGACGAGTCCGGTGCTCACACCGCCATGGCTGGAAGCTCATGAGGATTTATCCTCGACGATTTGGCAGAGACCTTCCTCTATCTCGGCCATGGCCAAGAAAGCCAACCAGGTTTACAGGGCACCTGAAGACAAGGACCACCTCAGTGTGCATCCTAAGGCTGATTTGGTGGTCATCACTGCAGCCCATGATCGTTCTGCGAAGCCAAAGCACCTTAGTACCTTTCATCCCGACGACAAGGAATCCAGACAAATGGACCCGTTCGGGAGAAAGTTTTATTCTTCTTCTACACTAGCCATCTGCACTGAACTATGTCTCGCACATGCTAGTGTACCAGAAATCTTTGTTCCACCAGCTTGAGCCAATTGTCGAGGCCCTTCTGGACTCCGAAGTAAAAACCACCTTGGCGAACACTTTAAGATCGGCCAAGGTGGCAGGATGTCATTCTTTACGGGTCACCTATGATGCGGTGGATTCCTCCACAAGTGGTATGGCTACAGCTGTGAGCCTTCCTCAATACGCTTGGCTCTGAGTATCAGGCCTAGCCCCTGATGTTCAGTTGGCTATCCAGGATGCCCCTTTCAGAGGCTCTATCCTTTTTGGCGGAGATGCCCAGAACATTATCACAAACCTGCAAGATAAGGACACAGCTCCTCGGTCAGTTCACACCATGTACTGTCCGAAGCAACAACAAAAGCATCCTTTTCGTTGGCAAAACAGACACCAGACGAAAAATCAACAGGTGCCCAAACGTCAGTTTAAACGTAGGGCTCCCAATATGGCCGCCACCCCTCCAGCCAAAACCCAGAGGGCTTCAGGAATGGTCCTCCCCAACCCCCCTCCCATTCCTGACTCGCTGACCACCCTCCCTCCTCCTCGTCTATCAGAGGAACAGGTGGGCGGAAGGTTCGCAAGGCATCTGGGAAACTGGGAGTCCATCACAACCGATGCCTGGGTGCTTCAGGTAATCAAGCTTGGTCACACTCTCGAATTTCAAGAAAAAAACGCAAACAGTCCTCCAGGGTTTTCACATTACCCAAGGGCGCACATTCCCCATTTAAGGGAGGAGATAACGGCTCTTTGAAAAGAAGCAATAGAGACAGTGCCGGCAAACTAGATCGGGAAGGGATTCTACTTCCACTTCTTTCTGGTACCCCAAAAAATGGGGAATCTACACCTGATCCTAGACCTCAGTACCCTCAGCCTCTCTGTAGAGCACAAGAGGTTTCGGATGCTGATGCTGCAAAGTCTGCTGCCTCTCCTTTCTAAAGTACAATGGCTTTGTGCCCTGGACATGCAGGATGCGTACCTTCACATCCCAATATTCCGTCCACACCGCAGATTACTCAGGTTTTCTTTCCAAGGGGAGCATTACCAGTTCAAAGCTCTCCCTTTTGGACTGTCCTCCGCACCACGGGTTTTGACCAAATGTCTAGCAGTTGTGGCAGGTGCCTTGAGGAGTCAGGGGCACTACATCTTCTCTTACTTCAACGATTGGCTTCTTATGGCTCTGTCAAGGGAGGGGTTGGAGGCTTCCATATCAGCTACCCTGCATCTTTTCGAGCATCTGGGTATTACTGTCAGTTACCCCAAATCCCAGCTTGCTCCTTCCCAGTGCCTACAATTTATTGGGGTGGTTGTGGATACGGTACAGGGTATGGCCTTCCTCCCCCTGGACAGGGTAGAGACCCTGGAGAGGCAAGCCAAGCTGGTATTCTCCGATCTACACATTTCAGCCAAAGTGGTTGTCCGCCTTCTTGGCCTCATGGCAGCGGCTGTCCCTACAGTCCCAATGGCAAGACTCCACATGCGCATCTTGCAGTGGACTCTGAGGTCCCAGTGGGATCAGAGGGCGGACGACTTGGACAGCCATGTCTTAATTTCCAGTCCGATGCAGAAGGATCTGCAATAGTGGCAGAACTCCAACAAACTGATTCGAGCAGTTCCTTTCCAGGCCCCTCATTATTCCCAAATCCTGACCACGGATGTGTCGGGAATGGGATGGGGTGCCCATCTGGGATGTCACAGGACCCAGGGCCTGTGATCGCCTGTAGAACTACACTTGCACATAAATGTGCTAGAAATGAGAGCAGTGCTTTATGCTTTTCAGACTTTTCAGCACATACTTCAGCAAGATACCCTGTTGATCCAATCGGACAACATGTGCGTAGTGTGGTACATCAACAAACAGGGGGGCACCCGCCCGTATTCTCTTTGCAGGGAAGTGATGTGGGTCTGGAATTGGGCGGTTCTGCACAAGGTCCTTCTTCTGGTGGTCCGCGTCCCAGGAGTGCAGAACATTCTCACAGACAGCCTCAGCTGCACCAGGGTAAGTGCCCACAAGTGGGAGCTAAAACAAGAAGTACTAGATCACATCTTCGACCTTTGGGGTCACCCAGAGTTGGATCTGTTCGCAGCCCCATCAAACGCAGAACTTCCCAAGTTTTGCTTGCTCAATCCCAAGCATGGTGTTTTTTGGCAAGATGTGCTGACGCTTTCTTGGGCAGGGAGATATCTGTATGCATTCCTTCCCTCCCTTCCCAGTCTTACAGAGAGTGCTGATCAAGCTACAGACAGAAGGAGCACAAATGATATTGATAGCTCTTTTTTGGCCTTGACAAATTTAGTTCCCACTGCTCCAGCAGCTGGCTGTGGACCTTCGGTTCCTCTACCACTTTCCTATGATCTCCTGACCCAGGAGGGGGCATGCTAGTACATCCGGGACTGAAATTCCTTCATCTTCATGCATGGCTCCTAAAGACATAGTCACTTCAAGGTATGGGGTTTCCCCTCGGGTAGCTCAGATTTTGGTAGACGCAAGAAAGCCCGCTACCAGAACTACCTGTGCCGTGACGTGGAAACACTTTTCCATCTGGGCCACCTCAAAGACTTTGGATCCTTTCTTGTGCCCCGCTCCCCAGGTCATGGAGTATCTTCTCCATCTGTCTGACCTGTGCTTGAGCTATTTGTCACTGAAGGTGCATCTAGCGACCACCTCTGCTTACCATGATTTACTAGGGGGCAAGACTCTGGCTCAGTTAGAGGTCTCAGAAACCTTCTTAAAAGGTATCCTGCATCTGAAACCACTGGTGTGTAACCCTGCTCCACCATGAGACCTTAATTTTCTTTTAGAAAAACTGACCTTACTTCCTTTTGAACCGGCAAGGACATGTGACATGCACTTTTTGTCCTGGAAAGTGCTATTTTTAGTTGCAGTAACTTCTGCTCAAAGAATTTCCGAGCTTCACGCCCTGGTGTGTAAGGTGCCTTATTTGATTTTTCACAGAGACCGGGTGGCTCTGCGCACAAATCCTGAGTTTCTTCCAAAAGTTGTTTCAGAGTCTACCCTGAATCAGTCTCTTCAATTGCCGGTGTATTACCCCAAGCATTCTAATCAGGGGGAGGCCATTCTGCATACATTAGACGTTCACAGAATTTTGCATTACTACACAAATATGACAAAAGATGTCCAGAAGATGGATTAGCTTTTTGTTTCTTTTGCACTGAAGAGAGAAGGTGCAACAGTTTCCAAACAGTGCCTTTCTAAATGGTTGGCAAACTGCATTACTTTCTGTTACTAGAAGTATGGGGCAGGTGAAAGGACATTCTACCAGGAGAATGGCTGCCTCTATAGCCTGTTTCAGAAATGTATCTGCCGCAGATATCTGTGTGGCCGCTACTTGGAGTTCCATCCACACTTTCACAAAACACTATAGTTTGGACATTGCCTCTAGGCGCAGGGCTGGTTTTGGTCTGGCAGTCCTCCAGGAACTTCTGTCCTAATTATTTGGCTACCCACTAGCTTTCAGTTCCAGCCTCTCATGTTTTCCTGTCCGTTGGACTCTGATTGCTTGGGACTCAGTCCTACAAGTAATTATGTACTGCAAGAGCCCTCTTGAAGTAAGATAGTACAGTTATGTAAGAACTTACCATAACAGTAGCTCTTCGAGAGAGGCTCTTGTGGTAATTAACCTTTCTAGGGACATGGATATGTTGTTCATCCACACTTATTGGCAGGTATCCTTGCCGCTTTAAATCTTGCTGGAAGGTCTTCAAGCTGGCTCCTCCCACCCACCCGGGTGGTATAACTCTCGGCTCCGCCCCATGACACCAGATCTTCCTTACCGCTTGGAAGCTCAGGTTCCCTCCTTAACGCTCTCGCTTTACGACTGGTTCCTGTTTATTCCGTTTGCGAATTTGAAGTTTTCTTTGCTAAAAGACTTGGTCTTGATCCCTCGCAGCTGCGATGGACAAATCGACTCGGTTTTCGGAGATGCCCTGCGAATCAGAAGATGTCTGGGACGGATCCACACTCCACGTGTGTCTACTGTTTAGAGCTTTGAGCACCCGCAGGACTGCGACCTGTGCTCTTCCTTCGGCCCTCGTCCCTCGAGACCGTGCTGCCCGATTGCAACTGGGCCGTCCCGAGCGTTCCCTCGGTGAAGTCTAAGGAGGCCCGGTCGGCGGTGTCCGCGGCGGCGGGCTCGGTGGATCAGCTCGAGCAGATGATCGCCCTCGAAGAGGAGGCGGCGCGGGCCGTATCTTCCTCGGCCGCGGCATTTATCCCGCTCTCTCTGGGTTCTTCCTACACAGCTTCATTAAGGAGCTTTGTCTGTCCCTCTCCACTAAGGGAGAAGGGCCAACGTCTGCTGGACCTTTTTCTCGGTCCAAAAAGAGGGACAAGGGTAAATCCCTCCGTCGACGATCTTGGGAGCGGGAAAGGTCCCTCTCCCCGAGTCGTCGACCGTCGACTTCGGTCGATCGCTCGGCTTCGGCCACTGGCCTCACGGTGCCCCCATCAGGTCAGTCGACTGAGACTCCTGCCGTGAAGTCGAGATTTTTCTCGACCCGTTGGATGGGCTGTCGCCAATAGAAGCGAATTCCTCTCTCCCGGTTCCCCAGAGGTGAGGATCCGTGGGCTTGCCTGCCTCCGGTTCCGGAGCCCTGGATGAACCTCGAGCCCGAAGGAGTGCGGTTCCTGCCAGCACTTCCCGCCGACCTCGGAAGAGCCGAGGAGCTCCGGTCTCGGACTTCTTAGCGGTCCAGCCCGATCCCTTCCCGTCATAAGGCGGTCTCGATCTCGGCACCGCAGTGGCGGGCGTCGCCGCTCGTCCTCGATCCTCATCCTCCTCACCGGGGCGAGGAAGCTGGCGTGAATTCGTCGGCCAGTACGAGGACCTCATGGCAACAGCTCCTCCTGACCGGAGTAAGCGGCGCTGTCGCCTCCCCGCCATCAAGTGGCTGTCACCGGGCGGCCGACACAACCCCTCGACTTACCCGAGGAGCCTGTACCCAGGCCGGTTGTTCGGCCAAAACCAGCTGCTCCACCGATTCCGGTGGAACCTCCGCCTCCACAGCCACTATTTGGGGCTCCGACCAGGGATTCTCGGTCGGCTAAGGGTCTACCCCATCGGCTGTCGGTTACCCTCACTCCCGACCGACCTCGGCAGGTAGAGGGTGGCTCAGGCCATAGGCAGCTCTTCGAGGACTCGTCCGAGTCCGAGGATAATTCCTCCTTTTTCTCCAAGCGACTGGACTTGGAGTCCTCAGGAGGTCAGTCAATGGACGATAGCGGTCGTCCTTCTTAGGACTGCTTCGGCTCATCTCGGAGTCCACCGGGATGAAGCTCGAACCCGTTTCCAAACGGTCCAGATATCCCCTCACGGAGATCCTGGACCGAGGGGATTCTCCAGCGGAGGCCTTTCCAGTGGCCGAGGCCATAGTCGGTCCGGCCCTAGAGCTTTGGCAGCGCCCTGCTTCCTGTCCTGCGCCTTCGGCCAGGATGGCTAGGAAGTATGCGGTCCCTACCGGTTCCCTGTCCGGTTTTTCGGAGCACCCCTCTGCTGAGGGGTTGGTTACCGACAGCGTTTTCCGGCGCGCCGGCAACGCCAGGGATGTGGACAAACCTCCCGACAAGGAATCCAAGAAATTGGACTATGTCGGGCGAAAAGTCTATGCTGCGTCCTCTCTCGGCCTCGTCAGGCCAGTTCGGCCGTCCTCATGGCACATTTTTCTCATGCCCTGTTGGGCTCCCTGGATGAGGTCATTCCTCATCTCCCCGCGGATCTGCAGACTACGGTCAAGCAGGTGCGGGACCAGGGCAGGGCAGTGGCCAAACAGCAGCTCCAGACTGCTTTGGATATTGGGGACTCATGTGCCAGGTCGGTGGCGGCCGCAGTGGCTATGCATCGGCGGGCTTGGCTGAGGATATCCACCTTTACTTCGGATACCCAGCACAAGTTGGCGGATGTTCCCTTTTTGGGGACTGACCTCTTCGGCCCTGGGGTGGAAGGTCACCTGCAGAGGATCGAGAAGTCCAATGCTACCTTGGACTCGGTCTCTTCCGCTCAGAAGGACAAAGGCAGCAAACCACAGCCTAAGCCCTTTGCGTCCTTCTGCGCCCAGCGCTTGACCCAGCAACGTCAGGGCCAGCAGGCTCGACCTTGGCATCCCAAACCCAAACGCGGCTTCCTCTAACAGGAGGCAGGAGGAAAAGGCCCAGGAGGTCCCTCGGCTGGTCCCTCCTCCAAGCCTGCCCAGTGGCGGGCTGAGGGTGTCGCCCCATCCCGTCACCTTACCCTAGGTCCCCCGTGAAGGGCGGCTCCAGGCCTTCCATTCCGCCTGGTCCGCTGTTACCACGGACAGGTGGGTTTTGGAGGTGGTGGGAAGAGGCCTGCCTCTAGAATTCGAGCAGGCACCGCCCTTCCGAGCCGTCGCCCCTCGAGAGGCGAAGTCCCCAGCCTCGCTGGCGGCTCGTCGAGCCGACGCCGCTCTCCTCCTCCAGAAGGAGGTGATAAGAGGGTGGAGGACCCTCCTTCAGACCCAGGGTTTGTGTCCAGGTACTTCCTGGTTCGAAGCGGACGGGGGTGGCGCCCCATTCCCAACCCTACGGCCTAAACAAGTTCTAAGGTCCTGAACCTTCAGGATGGTCACTCTGGCTCAGATAATACCATCCTTGGAGCAGCGGCGTGTGGTTCTGCTCTCTGGATTTTCAGGGCAGCGTTTTCCGTCCCTATCCGTCCGTCTCACCAGAGATTCCTTCGCTTCCGAGCGGAAGGATCCCTTTTCGAGTTCCAAGCCATGCCCTTCGGCTTGTCTCCCGCTCCCAGGGTCTTCACCAAATGCATGGCAGTGGTGACAGCATTCCTGCGGCGACGAGGGGTCCGGGTGTACCCTTACCTGGACGACTGGCTGATAGCAGCTCCTTCCAGGCAGGAGGTGGAGTGGTCCAGAGATCTGGCCCTCCAGGTCTGCTCTCAACTAGGCCTCCTTATCAACGAGGCCAAGTCGGAACTCGAGCCGAAGCAGGTGATTCTGTTCATCGGGGCGCAGCTCGACTCTCTTCGAGCCAGAGCGCGGCTCCCGGTGGACAGGGCCGGTTCTTTCCTCCTTTGCCCAATCATTTCTGGTTGGGCAATTGCGCCCTGCCCGGGACTTCCTGCGCCTCCTGGGTCTCATGGCGGCCTGCACCAGCGTGGTCCGTTGGGCCCGCTGGAACATGCGTCCCCTTCAATGGGGACTGGCCAGCCAGTGGTCACAACGCTGCGATCCTTTGGACCAGCTTGTGTCAGTGACACAGGGGATGTGGAACGCTCTCCAGTGGTGGATCGTTCCAGGTCATTTGCAGGAGGGCATCCCGTTCGTCCGCCCGAGCCGGCGGTCTCTCTATCGACGATGCCTCTCTGATGGGTTGGGGTGCCCATCTGGGGAACACGGGCCCACGGCCTCTGGTCCCCGCGGGAGTCCCGATGCCACATCAACCTGCTGGAGCTCCGGCGGTCCGCCTAGCTCTCACTGCCTTTGCTCCGTTCCTCCGGGGTCAAGTGCTCCGAGTCCAGGCGGACAACACCACGACCATGTACTATCTAAACCGCCAGGGCGGGGCGCTCCATGCTTCTATGCAGAGGCTCTCCGCATTTGGTCACTCGTCGCAGCCTGGGCGGATCTCCTAGCCATTCATGTGGCAGGCCTCCAACACCCTGGCCGATGCCCTGAGGCGGATGGGGCTGCATCCCACAGTGGTCTCTCCTGCTGGAGGTAGTGCAGCATCTGTTCTCCCATTGGGGCACACCTCAGGTGGACCTGTTTGCCTCCAGGGAGAGCAGAAGCTGAGACTGTTCCATGCCCGCCCCCCTCAGCAGGGCTCGCTGCAGGGGGATGCCTTCTCGAGGCCGTGGACCCCAGGCCTCTTCTCTGCCTTTCCCCCATTTCCCTTGATCCACAAGGTGCTTCTCAAGGCGAGGGGGGACAAGGAGCAGGTGATTCTGATAGCCCCAGACTGGCCTCGCCAGTTCTGGTACCCAGATCTCCTCAGTCTCAGCTCCAGGACTCATGGCAGCTTCCAGCTCACCGGACCTGCTCTCAGTCAATCAGGGAAGGTGTTCCATCTGGACCTTCAATCCCTGCACCTGGCGCCTGGTTCCTGGCGGCTAGAGTTCCAGGCCTTGGGTCTTTCCAACGAGGTCCTCAATGTAGTTGGGGCATCCCGTAAGGTCGACCAGAAAATGCTATGCCTTCAAATGGAAAAGGTTTTCCATTTGGTGTCAGAACAGGGCTTGGACCCTTCCTCCTGTTCCTTGGCAAGCATCTTGGACTATTTATGGTCCCTTTCTAATCAAGGGCTTAGGTCGGCGACCTAGGGTGCACTGGCAGCCATCTCTGCTTACCGGGCGCGGGCCGGGAAGCAGTCAGTGGCGCAGGAGAAGGTGGTCTGGCGCTTTTTCAAAGGCCTTGATCACATTTCCCCTCCGGTGCGAGAACCTCCACCTCCGTGGGATCTACTGCTGGTACTGGCAAAGCTCATGGGCAAGCCATTCAGACCTATGCACAGGTGTGCTCTCTCTCACCTGTCGTGGAAGACCGCCTTCTTGGTGGCTATCCGTCAGCCAGAAGGATGGGAGAGCTCCAGGCGCTTCCATCGAGTCTCCTTATCTGGTCTTCCACAGGGACAAGGTTGTCCTCGCCCCACCGAAATTCCTTCCGAAGGTGGTGTCGGAGTTTCACCTTAACCAGGTGTTGACTCTGCGGTGTTCTACCCCAATCACACCTCGGAGGCCGAATATAGGCTCCATACTTTGGACCCTAGAAGGGTGCTCACCTATTACAAAGAGGCTGCAGGCTGAAATTAGGGAGAGGTTAGCCAGCTGTTTGTCACCTCGCTGAAGCCGCACCTGGCAGACCTGCAGCCAGCGGACGATAAGCAGGTGGGTCACCTCCTGCATAGATCTCTGCTATAAGTTGGCGGGCATGGAGCCTCCCAGAGGATAAGAGCTCATTCTACCCGCCATACTGCTGCATCGGTGGCTGCTTCCAGGGGCGTCCCTATCCAGGAAATCTGCAGGGCTGCTACCTGGAAGTCAGCAAAACCTTCATTACCCATTACCACATCGACCTTGAGTCACGCTGGGATGCTGGTTTTGGGGCCTCGTTCTCAGTCTCTCTTTCCCAAGTAAGTATTGGGGTGTGCGTCTTGCCTCCCTCCTCCCGGAGAACTGCTAGGAGTCTGCCAATAAGTGTGGATGAACAACATATCCATGTCCCTAGAAATACAGGTTACTCACCTGTAACAGGAGTTCTAGGAATGGTATATTTGTTCATCCACAAAACCTACCCGACCTCCCCGGCTTCGACGCACAACCTGAGCTTCCAGCAGGCCAGATCTGGCGTCATGGGGCGGAGCCGAGAGTTATACCACCTGGGTGGGTGGGAGGAGCCAGCTTGAAGACCTTCCGGCAAGATTTAAAGCGGCAAGGATACCTGCCAATAAGTGTGGATGAACAACATATACCATTCCTAGAACTCCTGTTACAGGTGAGTAACCTGTATTTTTCCCACCCACCTTCCCCCTCTTTAGTTTGTAGCACTCTTTCCAGGAGCTTTTTTTGAGTTCAGAAACCTATTTCCGGTCTCCGTCGGGAGAACTGGAGGGCCGGCATGGGAACCACCCACAATATAGTGTCACGCTGACATCTGTAATGTGACATTGGGTGGGTGGGCCCCCATCAGACACTGCTAGCAAAAGTTTCCATGTGGTCCTCATGCCAACGGGTGCAGTCCTACAAGTAATTACCTACTGCAAGAGGCTCTCTCGAAGATCTACTGTTACAGTAAGTTCTTATGCAACTGTACTCTACAGAAGTACAGGGCATAAGGGAGGTAGGGGATGCACTGTGGGTAACGCTAGAAATGGGGCATGGTACTGCCATTCAGGTAGGTGTGATTACAGACGTCTGGCACAGGCAGAGGAGTTGAACAATGCGCTAGTGGAAATAATCCACAAAGGAGGGTACCGCACCTCTCCAAATAACTACTGCCCCATCTTTTCTCCCCCAAGGCCCTGGAGAAAAATTGTCTCAGACCAGCTCACTGACTACTGGACTAAATATAGCCTCCTTTGCAAAGAACAGCATGGATTCAGGAAGGGGCACAGCACCTCAGCTGCACTGCTGGAATACACCACCTTCCTACACAAAGCCCTAGACCGTGGACAACTAGTTGGGTCTGTGTACATAGACCTGACTAAGGTGTTCGACACGGTCAATCAGTCTTTCCTTGTACAGTCTCTCCTCGCTCTGGGTGTTGCTTCCGAACCATCTCCTGGTTCGAGAGCTACCTAAGTGGTAGATCACAGTGTGTCAAAATAAACTCCACTCTAACAGCCGGCCAGTTCGTTCTGGCATCCCCCAGGGATCCATACTAGGGCCACTTCTCTTTGGCCTCTTTCTAAATTCTCTCCCAAAAGCATGTTCTGGCCAAATGCTTCTGTACGTGGGTGACGCAGTTATCTTCTGCAATCACCGTGCCGCCCCCTTCAGCTTGCCCTCCAGAGTCTTTTCTCTGAAACTGAAACATGGTTCTCCACCAATAAAGTTGTGTTAAATTACAAAAAACAAAATCTATGGTCTTCACTCATCGTCAAAACAAATACAGGGGCGCCCCACTGTGCATACTTAACTGTCAAAACTCACAGCTAGAACAGTGACTTCTTCAAATATTTGGGTGTTACCCTTGATGCCTCACTAAACTATCATGAACATTTCCATCGTCTTAGCTCTGCCAGAATTGGTCTCCTTTACAGGAACAAATGGTGTATGCCTCCTGCACCACCTCCGTCTAGCGGTTACCTCCTCTGTCCTTTCCCTATTGGATTATGGGATCATCTTGTATGGCGTAGCTGACAATACCGCACTTTGCAGAATTAAGGTCACCCTGAATAGGGCCTGTCATCTTGTCAGAGGGTGTGATAGGATGACTCACACCCATAACCTTTATCGGCTCTCCCAACTGGCTCAACTTTGAGGGCCGGTTGAAATACCACACCTGCCTCCTTGTCAGGAAGATTGTCAATGGTCAATCCTCCACCGGGCTCCTTAACCTCATTCAACATGCACCATCCACAAGGAATACTAAAGGCTCAGCCAAAGCCAAATTGCTTATGCCATTCTGCAGAACATCCTTGGTGCAACGTGCCTTCCACTGTAGGGCTCCACTCTGGCTAAATGATCTGCCCCCTGTTACCTCATCTGTCTAGAACCTTGGTTGTTTCAAACTCAAACTCAGAGAGCAACTACTCACCTCCAGTACCTGTGACTGCCCCAAGCTGTCCACTCGCATAGTCGCCCCTCTTTCATTGGTGTGCCAAGCCAGACCTCTGTGCCTTCTGCCCTCTCCCTCCTCTCCCCCTCTCCCTCTACTCTGATTGATTCTTCTGATATATTGTGCCTTTATCTTAAGTATGTGTTTCATTGGCTTGGAAATTGAAATCTTGTATCATCCTTGAAATTTGAATGTAAGCAGTAGCTCAATTTGCTTGAAACCTTTATACCATATTTGACTCTGGGTTGTTTTACCCTCTGCATTTAGACAAAATACCTTTCAATAAATTGCTTGTTACCTTTGTACCATACTTGACTCTGGGTTGTTTTACCCTCCTCATTCATTTGTAATTCCTTTCATTGTATTGTCCATTTCTCTTGTTTAATACTTCCATGACGTGGAGCCTTTGCAAAGGAGTCTCTGACTCAAAGGTTTGTAATTCCGATCTCTCAATAAATAAAATAAATAACAATAATCCATGAAACGGCAGCAGAAAGGGAGATATTGCTGATGGGAGACTTCAATTTGCCAGATGTCAGTTGGGGCACCCATACTGCAGCCACAGCAAGGAGCAGAAACATCCTGGAAGCTCTTCAGGGGATGGGACTCAGACAGCTAGTGGTAGAACACACCCGTGAGGGGACAATATTTGACCTGGTGCTCACCAACAGAGAAAGAGTGATGGATGTAGAAGTGGGGAGTCACCTGGAGTCCAGCGATCGAAGTACTGTATGGTTTAACGTGAGGACAGTAGAGGAATCCAGCCACACAAAGACAAGGGTCATGGATTTCAGAAGGGTCGATTTTGCAAAGATGGAGGTATGTCTGAAGAAAGCCATGGGGGTAGAGTGGGAAAAGGGGATGTAGAGAAACAATGGGCACATCTTAAGGGAGCCATAACAGAAGTCACAAGCCTTTGCGTTAGGAAAATATTAAAAAAAAGTGGAAGAAAAAGCAACTCTGGTTCTCACAGGAGGTGGTAGGGAGGGTGAGGGAAAAAAGACAGCATTCAGAAAATACAAAAAAACTCAAAGGAGTGAAGATAGAGGAATGTGTCTGGAAAAGCTAAAAGAGGTGGAAAAAGCAGTCAGAGAGGCCAAGGCACAGACAGAGGAAAGAATAGCCAAGGCAGTTAAAAAAATGAGACAAGACCTTTTTTTAGATACATGAAAGAGAAGAGAAAATATAGTGGTGGGATTGTGAGACTAAAAAGGGAAGGGAAGGGAGGGGGTCAGCAGAAGGGGACCAGGAAAAAGCAGAAATCCTGAACAAATATTTTTAAGTGTTCACTGTAGAAGGGGATGGGAAGGGACCATAGCTAGGTGTAAGGAGTACCAAGGGGAGAAGTGTAGATACCAGTCCGTTCACAGTAGAGGGAATCCTAAAGGAATTGGAAAAACTGAACATAGATAAAAGAAATGGGTCCAGAATGCTTCCCAGAATTCTAAGGAACTAAGAAGGGAGCAAGCAGGACCACTGACAGCCTTGTTCAACAAATCATTAGAATCAAGTGTGGTTCCAGCAGACTTGAAGAGGGTGAATGTTGTCCCTCTCCATAAGATGGAGAGCAAGGAGGAGGCTGGTAATTATAGGGTTCCAAAAGATCTTGCACTCAAAAGGTGCACTTTCACTGAAATTCCTTCTAAATTCTATGCTTTATTGCATGACGCCCCTGATGAAGGATTCTCATACCCGAAGCACTGGGGCCAGGAGTGAATGTCTGTCTGTCCACTACACTTTTTCTGTTTTCAGTGGTAATAAAGCTAAGAATTTAGATGGAATTTCAGTGTACGTGCATCTTTTAAGTGCAAGATATTTTGAAAACATTTGAAACTGTTTGGGGTTGCCAGCCCCTTTCTTCCATCATGCCACCTCAGGTGTTCGCAGCCAACCTGTTTGGAATTGGTAACTGTAGGCCCATCAGCCTGACCCCAGTGGTAGGAAAATTGATGTAATCATCACTGAAGGAAAGGAGAGTGACATACCTTGAATCCAGCAGACGGCAGGATCCAAGACAGCATGGTTTCATGGCAGGCAGGCCTTGTCAGACAAACCTGGTAGATTTCTTCAACTGGGTGACAAGGGAGGAGATTGATCAGGGAGGGGTGGTAGATGTGACCTGTTTGGATTTTAGCAAGGCCTTTGATACCGTCCCGCATAAAAGGCAAATAAACAGATTGAGCAGTCTGGGAGTCGGGTCCAGGGTACTTAACTGGGTTAGAAATTGGCTAAGTGGTAGGACACAAAAGGTGGGTGTGAACAGAGTTCCGTCTATAGAAAGGGAGGTGACCAGCAGGGTGCCTCAGGGATCGGTGCTAGGCAGAGTCCTCTTTAATGTCTTCATAAGCGACATTGCAGAGGGGCTGGAGGGAAAGATGTTCCTCTTTGAAGATGACAGAAAGATCTGCAATAGGGTAGACACACCGGAGGGGGGAGTGTGTAGAAAGAATGAAACAGGACCTGGGCAAGCTGGAAGATTGGTCAAATGTATGGCAGTTGAGATTCAACGCAAAGAAGTGCACAAGTATGCACGTATGTCACAGGAACCTGAGAGAGGAGTACTCAATGGGGGGTGGGGATTACTATCAGCCACCAAACAGTAGAGAGATCTAGGAATAATTATATGTGAGGACCTAAAGGTGGCCAGACAGTGTGAGAAGGCGGTTAGAAGGATCAGCGGGATGTTGGGGTGCATAAGCAGAGACATCACAAGCAGAAAAAAGGAGGTGGTGATGCCACTATACAGATCATTAGTGAGACCTCATCTGGAGTACAGTGTCCAGTTTTGGAGGCCACGTCTCAAGAAGGACATAGACAGAGTGGAGGCAGTCCAAGGAAGGGCTGCAAAAATGGTACAGGGGCTGCACCAGAAGTCATATGAGGAGAGGCTGAAAGACCTCAATATGTATTCTCTAGAGATGCGAAGAGAGAGGGGGGATATGATAGAGACATATAAATACATTAAAGGGATCAAAAAAGTACAGGAAGGTAGCACCTTTCAGAAAAGAAGATGGACAAGAACTAGGGGACATGAGATGAAGTTGGAGGGAGGAAGAATCAGGGGTCATGTGGGGAAGTATTTCTTTATAGAGAGGGTGGTGGATGCTTGGAACATCCTCCCCGAAGGGGTTGTAGGGCCAAAAATGGTGGAGAAATTCAAAAATGCATGGGACACACACGGGGAACCCTAGAAAAAGGGAAGGGTAGGAAAGCCGCAGATCAACCACAGTCTGCAGTGTAAGTTAAAGGTAGAAAAAAATGGGCAGACTAAGTGGCCCAGGTGGTCCTTATCTGCTGACAAATTCTGTGTGTCTGTGTATCTGTGTAAGGTCAATTCTAGCATTTACATCTTCAGTGTCAGGTTGGAGCTCATTTGCACAAAGTCTGCTGCGCACACAGCAGAAACCGGATGCTTGGTAAATGCTGTACTGTAGGAATTGTTTGCTTGCTTCTTATTATCGCGTTCTTTGCGGTAAAGAAATAAGCATGAACATTGACAGGGTGCACGTATTATTTACGCATAAGTTTACTACTACTTTAATAATGCAAACAAGTGAAGCGGACATGGTCAGCACTACTGCATACTGTACTTCCTCATAGGCAACTAAACACTAATGAACGAAGCAACCAGGATTAACATATTAAACTTCAGACTCTATTTAAATTGTTTTAAAAGCATTTGGAAATAAATAGAACCAGCAGCAAATGTCAGTGCCCTGGTGAAGCTCAGTTTCAGTTCAAGTTCCCTCCCATTCACTAGTGTTCTGGAAAAAATAGAAAAATGAATCACTGTAGTAGTAGCAGCAGGCAAGCAACAACTACAAATGACTGCTACTACAGTATCAGTGTTCTACTTACCAGTTCTGGCATCCAAACATCTCTCGTGGGCTCCAGAAATGCCAGCCTCCATAAATCCCCGGACACAGTCTTTCTTTCTCAAGTTTAAGTTTATTGAAACTGTTCTCCAGCCACATTGCATGTTTTCTCCTTTAATGTGGACATTTTCAGATTGATTTTTACTCTTTCTGATCCATCAGAGAGCTGGTCTGATATTATTCCGGTGTACCAGGGTGTAAAATACTGCTTTATATCATCTTTAAAGAGATTGTTTAGTGACATATCCAGGGGCTGCAGTAAGTCAGTGCAGGAAGCCGGCACAAATACAGGAATGAAATCTGCCTCCTCTAGCTGCTCAAGTACTGCTGCTGCAGTATGCACCCTGAAAAGGTCCAGAATGAGCAGTCCTTTCTGTTAATTTGGCAGCCCCAGAGCACGCTTGATGTTAGCCAGATGTGGTACAAGCACAGCTTCAATGTAGTGCTGTATCGTAATTTTGTTTACCCAGTGATTGGGCGAATGTGTGATACATCAATCACTGGGAAATTTATGACGGGGGTAACATGCTGTAGTTTTACGGCCATAGATAGCTTGAGGTGGCAGCAAATCACCAGCAAATGTGCACCCAAATACCAAAGACACCTGCCTTTTGTCTTCTAGTCCTGCTAGGGCCACTTGTCTGGACCCTGTTGCCACCATCGTCCACTGGGACACCAGGACGAGATTTACCCCGTCTCATCTATGTTCACCACAAGCTCAGGAGGGATCAGCCCTTGAGCCACTGCTTTGGAGATTCTGGCCAAAAAACCCTCCTTCAATTGTATGAAATCTAGTGGGGTTTTGTGGGCAGCTTTGGTGCCCTTACGACAGCTGTACCCCATCCTGTTCAGGAAACCCCATGCCCATTTGGTGGTGATGTTAACACTGCCACCATTCTCCACTAAGATCTGCGGGCTGTTGGATTTAACAGTTCCGAGGGCCACGGCATGCACCACCCGTGCATTCACCACCGCACCCTCAGCTCTGAGGCTAGTAATAATGAAGCATAGCTTCTCCTCCACCTCCTCTGTTAGCAAGGTAGGTCTGCCACGGGGTTTTGTTGGCATACATGGCTACAATAGAGTGGGATCTGGACTAAGTTGTAGTCGCTCTTTATAGTCTGTTTTGAACTTTCGGACTGTGGACTCATTAATGTTGCGACTGTACTTGCTGGAATAGTACCTAACCACTGACATCACCCCGTTTTTAGTCTCATATCGTCCGATTCCGAATCGGACCTCACCAGTGTATGATGCATAGGTTGAAGGGCGGATCTTTTTGTGCGGTGGTGGTTGGCAAGCACTTCGTTCCAGAGCAACAGCACTGGCAGTGTCTGCGTCCAGGCCAGTTCTTGTTGCTAGCTGCTCTGAAGACACATTGTGTAGGTCAAGGGAGTACTCTCTTTTGCTAGCTTTGCTAGCACTAATCCAGCGCAACATAGACATTTCTCCAGTGATTCAGAAGTGATTAAGTAGCAAACTGAGCACAACAGCAAAGCAATGCAGTAACAATGAGGTATGCATTAGTTTTAATGTAGCTACTTACTGCAGTCAGGACTGGCTTAACTTAAGTGGTAGCTGAGTGCTATAATTAACCAGATCAGTTACAGTACAGCAGCTGATGCAATTACCAGAAGCAATTAACAGCAGCCGACTGCAATGCAAAGAGCATCCACCGCGGCTGCTGTTATTTCCATGTTAGCCATGCCATTAGCACCTCTACAGAGGCTGGCATGAACATTTCAAGCCGCGATCGCCACTAGAGCTTGTAGCACAAACATTTGCGGACGCCAACATATTCTAACCCCAGTAATACTCAGGTATTCATGACTTTCTGCAGTAAGCCTTCTTAGTGGGACTGCCCAGAGAGAATAGAGCACATGCAAATGATGTAATTCTTTGCATGTGACGACTTTTCAAATGCTGCCCCAGGGCTCCAGATAAGGTGTGTACTGACCTGTTTTACTCACCTCATTTTAGGAAATACTCTTCAGAAATTTTTTTAATGAGTACCACTACTCACCCAACATTTGTAAATACTCCTTCCGTCAAAGAATAGTGCTTCATAACATAACTGGTGATTCAAAAGGAACAGTTTTTTGCCAGATTTACAGCACTTGTATGCACCCTACTTTTGTTTTACTCACTATTTTTTAAAACTGGTGAGTAAATTCCTACCTGCCAGCATTATTTGGAGCATTGTTGGCACACGAAATTCTTATCTGGAAAATAATAAATTTTTTTAATAAGTGTACTCGTCAGTCCACTCTAGTAAGACATTTGTACACATCTGAATTTCATTTTACTCACCTCACTTTCAAAATGAGGAGTACAGGTACTCATCCGAAAAAATCTTATCTAGAGCCCTGGGCTGCCCCATGCTAACTGCCAATGTTCTAAAGCTCCGCAGATTTCACTCTCCGTCTGAAAAGTCTGGTTGCTCGGAGTGTCGCTCTTCTACTTTACCTTCTGACGTGAAGAAACGTGTAAAATACTATAAGTCTCCTTTTATTTCATTTGCTGCCTCGTACTTATTGTTTTTTTGTATAGTAAGCTAGTTTAAGTGTTATTTAGTTATTTTTACCGGTTCCTCGTGGCTCGGTATAACCTGGCAGGAATTGGGTTAGTTTACCTTACTTGAGGTTTTCTGACTAAAAAACCTCATTAGATTTCTAAATTTTAGTTTAAAATTTGTTTTTTTGGTAACCGTTTTACTCAGTTACTGAACCGCTAATCCTGGTTCATTTTGTTTTCTTCATTTCGGTTCCATTGGTTCCTTATCGGTTCCGGAACCGACCACAACCACTAGTTTTATTTAATTTTATGGCAGTTTACTTTTTTTATCAGGAACCGATTAAAACAATTTCAGAAAAAACAAAAAAGAAAACCGGTGAACCTGGTTTCAAAAACTGTTCAGAATGTGGGGAAGTCTTTGCTGAGGCAGACAAGCACAATTTGTTTGTGGCCTGCCTGGGTTATGAGCATCTTAAGGAGGAATGTAACATTTGTAAAGCATTCCCTGAAAAAACTGTGGAAAAACGCCTGGAACGGCTAAAAAAGAAACTTCCTCCACCTAGGGGTCCCTCTGGCTCTGACCAGTCAGTACCCCCTTCTAATGTGGGTGAAACCACATCTGTTATTGCCTGTACCCCTGAGACAGGTGACAAGGGCACCAAGAGGGTTGCTGAACCGGTTGAGTCCCTGGTTCCCTCTAAGAAAACTAAAAAACTAAAACACACAGAACCCCCAACTCCAAAAAAGGGGACTTCTGTGCCTGCCCTCACAATGCCTTCTCCCCAGGAGATTGCTCAGTCTTTCAGGGTAATACAAGCATTACAAGGCCTTGTGCCCACTGATCAGCCGCCACCTGTCCAGACTCCTGTGGTACAGGCTGGCAGCACAGGGAAATCTTCCTTCATAGAAGACGAAGAGTATAGCGAATGTGAGGAGAAGGAAGGGAAACCCATGGAACCTGAGGTATCCCCTGAGCAGGAATTTGGCTGTCCCCCAAGAACATCTGAGGATTACTCCTCACACTTTACCTTTATGAGGAAGATGGCTGATGCACTGGACATCACCACAAGGGAGGAGACTGAAGATGAAGAGGAGGTGGAATATCTAGAAATGATGGGTCTTACCCCTCCAGAGCTCTCCTCCTACCTCTTAAGTTTTTCAAAAAAGATGCTCTGAAAATACTTCAACCCCCTAATTCCATCCCTCCTCTTGACAGGAAGATGGATAAAAAGTATCAGATGGAATGGGAGGAGCAGAGTTCCTCTTTACCCACCCAGACCATCAAGGGGTTGTACAGACAGCCGCCTGTGATAAGGCTAAGGTCCCTCTGGCTTCACACCCACCAAACAAGGACTCTAGGAAAATAGACAGCATGGCAAAGAAGGGGTATTTGTCAGCTTCTTTAGCCCTACAACAGGCAAATTTTCAGGCCTACGCTGCCCAGTGCCAGATATCCTTGTAGCAGTTGGTTTTGGCCATGGCTCATAAAGCCCCCTCACCCTTGTCTGATGACCTGGCAGAAACTGCCAGATTTGGTTTAGAGGTGGCTAAATACCATTTCCAAATGGCTGCTGATACAAATGACACTGCAGCCAGATGGATGGCAAATACGGTAGCCCAGAGGAGATTTGCCTGGATAAGAGACACAAATCTCACTCAAGACGCTCAGTCAAAGGCTCTTGATTTCCCTTTAGAAGGAAATGCTTTATTTGAGGAGTCAGCAGTGGCCTATATGAAAAAGGTGGATGAGTACAAGGCCACATATAGAAGCAGCTCTGCTAAAGAGAAGGCTTCACCATCCACCAAGCCTTATGGAAGGAGAGGCCGGGGCAGGTCCTTTCATACCAGGCCCTTCTTTCAACCAGTGGCCACACCCCAGTACCAGCAGTACACACAGCAAGGGTACTTCAGGGGCAGGGGTAGAAGGGGCTGTAGGCGGGGGTCACAAGCTCAGCCTCAGCCCCAAGCAAAACAAACACCCTGACATGTCTGCACAGACCGCCTCCTCACTACCTGTCGGAGGTAGACTGTCTCACTTCCTCCAGGCTTGGTTAAACATCACTACAGACAAGTGGGTCCTGGGGGTAGTGAGTCTGGGTCCATTGCTGAACTTCAAATCCCTTCCTCCTCAGGAAAACAGGGTTTTCAGTTCACCCTCCTTAGCAGAAAATAAACTGATGGAGGCAGAGGTTCAGAACCTGCTACTGCAAAGGGCAGTAGAACCTGTCCCAATCTGCCACAGAGGAAGGGTTTTTTCCTCCAGGTGTTTCCTCACCACAAAGAAAAATGGGGAGTGGCGGCCTCTGTGGCAGATTGGGACAGGTTCTACTGCTCTTAGCAGTAGCAGGTTCCGAACTTCTGCCTCCAGCAGCTTCTTTTCTGCTAAGGAGGGTGAACTGAAAACCCAGAAGGGGAAGGAAACAGATTCATTTCACTGCTTTACAGTAACTGTTCATTGCTATTTTTGCTTTAAACTTAGATTGCATGCTTTTAGTGACACTGTAATATCTTTGTAGTCTTTACTTAGAATTGTTTGCAGGCTGTTGAAAATTTAAAACCTCGTTTGGTGTGCTTGTAGTGGTGGTGTCTTCCTTTGCTGTCTTTAATTACTGCAAATTTTGCCCCCCTCCCTCCCCAGCTCCCCCCCACCCTTAATTATATGTCTTGTTAAATCTGATTGACAGGAGCTAAGCACAGGGGATAGTAGGGGTTGTGGAGTAGGAGGGGCATAAGGAGGAAGAAGCCCGCCCTCGGCACAAGTGTTTTGACTTATTTTTTATTTATTTTTTCCATGTTTAAAGAAAATTATCTGAGGATCAGTGGCAGGATTTTTAGGACAGTAAATTAATAAAAAGGGAACTAGGAGAGCTTCAGTAGCAGACAAGTACTGGAATAGCCGTATACAGGTAAGTGCAGTATAATGGGAAGCGGTGCAATGCAGTGGCTGCGGGGCAGCCATATTCAGGCAGACCTTCTGGACGCTGAGGTGCTGCTCTATCTGCATGCATCTCTCTGGACTGCGGGATGAGGTAGCCAGACTCAGAGCGGAAGTAAACTGGGTCAGGAGTACCATCACCCCTATCTAGAGACCACCCAGTCCAATGCCGCTGCCTCAAAGGATGCCGAGAACAAGGAGCACTTGGATGACAGTGGGCCTGGGAAGGGTTAGGGCGGTCGGATAGAGGCACAGCCCAGATCCTGTTCCACTCAAGAACTCATATGCCACACTGGCAAACGGGGACAACCAAATAGCGGTACCCAGAGAAGTGGAAGGAAAGGATGTGGAGGTTAGCCACGTAAGTGACCTCAGTGGGGAGAGCAGTGGACCCCAGAGGAGGAGGAGGAAGCGAATCCTGGTGGGGGACTCCATCATAAGAGGGACCCAGCTAGGAACACAGGAGGGGGAGGACAGGGAGGTGAGGTGCCTACCAGGTGCCACGGCATGGAGGGATGGGAGGAAGATCCTGGGGATCGCTGGAAACATAGAAACATAGACTTTGACAGCAGATAAGGACCATTTGGCCCACCTAGTCTACCCATTTCCCTACCTACAGGATAAGCTGCAGAACCTAGTTAACCAACAGCCTATTTCTTCTTACCCCCCACAAGAATTGCCTTATGTCTGTCCCATGTATTCTTGAATTCTCCCACAGTTTTAGACCTCACAACCACCTCAGGAAGGCTGTTCCATGCATCCACCACCTTCTCTGTGAAAAAATACTTCCTAACATTGCCCCTGAACTGCCCCCCCACCCCAATCTTTAAATTGTGTCCCCTTGTTCTAGCACATCTCTTTTTCTGAAAGATGCTACCCTTCTGGACTTTGATTCCACTGAGGTACTTAAAAGTTTCTATCTGCAGATGCTCCCGGTGGGCCTTAACAACAGGGACACGAAGACCCTGGAAAGAGGGTTTGGTGAGTTTCTGTGAAGGGGGAAGTGGACGAGGATGTCCTTGAAGAGGTTGAAGGCGACCACCGAGGGAGGAGGTTTGAATTTCCCAGACCTGAAGCACTATTTTATGGCGGCGCAGGTCAGGATTATTAAGGACTGGCTCAGTGAGGCGAACATGGCCAGTTGGCTGGATTTAGAAGAGAGAGGGGCGGGAGGTCGGCTGACCGCCTATTTATCAGATCGAGGTAAAAGGAGGTATGCGTCCTTAAGGCATCCTAATCCCTTGGTCCTGTCGGTACTCGATAGCTGGGCCAGAATAAAGGCTGTCTTGGGCTGCAGGGAACAGGCGACGTTATTGCTGCCTATTGCGAGGAACCCGTTTTAAGCCCAGTATAGAGGATGAGGGCTTCCAGGAGTGGGAGAGAATGGGGGCGCATTGCTTAGGAGATTTGTGTAGGAGGGGCACCATGTGGTCCTTTCAGGAGATAAAGAAGAGGCTAAGGATACCGGCCACTCACCTCTACAGATTCTTTCAGGTCAGGAATTTAATCAAGGAAGTAGACAGGCAACGAGAAGGTAGCTTGGGGATGGAACAGTTGGAGGGGCTAATAGGAGTGGCAAGAAGGGATCCTTCCGGGGTTTAAAGGAAGGCGGTACGCCTTCTAAGGCAGAGTGTCAAGGATCTATCGGATGAAACAAGACAGCTATGGGAGAGGGACACGGGCTTGGCCATAGCCCAGGATAACTGGGGATTAATACTGGGGTCACATGTAGGGCTCCTGGCTTGTAATAAATATAAAGAAAGTACGTACAGATTTGTGCACAGACTCTACTGCCCCCTGGTGGTGAATCACAGGTTGCACCCAGAGGTATCCAAGATGTGTGGAAGGTGTAAGATACACAGGGGTACCTATTTCCACTGTTTCTGGGATTGTCCCTCTTTGAAGGGATATTGGAGAGCTGTAGGGCGGCAGTTGAGTGCCATGCAGGGCAGGGAGGTCCCATCTACTCCCCTCAGTCTGCTGTTTGGCATGGAGGAGGGGGCTGGAGAAAACTGGATGCCATATCAGAGATGGATTAGAATATTATTAGTACAAGCTAGGCAGGTGATCTTTAATACCTGGGTGTCAGGAGATCCCCCTACTGTGGCACAGTGGCGCCTTTTATCTATCCGGGCGTTGGCCCTGGAACAGAGGTCGTATCAATTACAGGATAAGATAGATAAATTTACGAATCAATGGATGCATTTTATGGGAACACTCTCGGCAGACAAGCTTATAATGTTGAATGCTGGATAGGGTAAGAAGTAGTTGTAGGGGGGAGGTTTGAGGGATAGGCCCCATCTGTTAATGGCTTTGGTGAAGGGAAGGCTTAAATTACGTAGACAATGTAAAAAGACCTTGGTATATTTGTATATAGGTTAAGTTATCTGTATAGACTAGAATATCTCTCTTCTTATTTTTTTTCCCCTTTTTACCTCTTCTACACTGTTTCGGTATGTGTCTTTAGTTTTTCTTCCTTCTTATGTTTTTTTCTAAAAATGAGATGAAAGCCTGAGATAGGCCATAGATTTAATTGTCTTAATGGATTGTATTGATGTATGCTCTACAATGCCCTTACTCTGTGACTGTATTCTGTTTTTTTATGCTGGAAAACTTAATAAAAAGAGTTAAAAAAAAAGTTTCTATCATGTCCCCCCTCTCCCTCCTTTCCTCAAGGGTATACATATTAAGCTCCTTTAGTCTCTCCTCATATGGCTTCTCTTGCAGCCCCCACACCATTTTAGTTGCCCTCCTCTGGACTGCCTCTATCCTGTCTGTGTCCTTGCGAAATGTGGTCTCCAGAACTGACGCAGTACTCAGATGGGGTCTCACCAACTGTCTGTACAGAGGATAACAACTTCCTTGTTTTCTGCTGGTGATGCCTCTCCTATACATCCCAGTATACTCCCAGCCCTCCCTGCTGCTTCTCACATTGCTTGCTAACCTTAAGGTCATCTGATATGATTACCCCCAGGTCCCTTTCCATTTTTGTTGTTGTTACTACCTCCCCCATTGTGTAATCTTCCCTGAGTTTTTGTTTCCCAGGTGCATTATTTTGCACTTTGCATTGAATCCAAGCTGCCATACTTCTGACCATTCCTCCAACCCCTGCAAGTCTCTTCTCATCCTTTCCACGCTTCCTTGTGTATCAACCCTGTTGCAGATCTTGTGTCATCTGCAAAGAGGCATACTTTCCTTCCAGTCCCTCTGCAATGTCACTTATAAGGACATTAAAAGGACTGGACCCAATACTGAACCCTGCGGTACCCCACTAGTAACCCCTCTTTCTTCAGAGTGGACTCCATTTACAATTACTTTCTGTGTCCTGTTGTCCAGCCAATGTTTTATTCAGGTTACCACCCTGGGACCCACTTCCAGGCTGGTTAATTTGACTATTAATCTTTTGTGTGGGACTGTATCAAATGCCTTGCTAAAGTCTAGGTAGGCCATGTCCACAGCCCCTCCCTGGTCTACTACTTTGGTCACCCAGTCAAAGAAATCAATTAGATTCGTATGACATGACCTTCCCACTATGAACCCATGCTGCCTTGGGTCTTGTGCCCCACTGGCCTCTAGGTACTCAACAGTTCTTTCCTTCAGAAGTGATTCCATCACTTTCCCTACCACAGAGGTCAAACTGACAGGTCTGTAGTTTCCTGCCTCTGTCTTGGTCCCACTTTTGTGAAGGGGAATCACATCCTCCTTCCTCCAGTCCTCAGGTACCATACCATCCTCCCATGATTTGTTAAAAAGGGTAGTCGGGGTGGGCGCTGTTGAGCCCGAGCTGAGAGGCAGCAAAAACTTACAGCTCTTGCTATTGAGGAATAGAAGCTCCATGTTTGCTACTTTGCAGTTGAAATTGTGGAAATGTCTGCAGATTTAGACAGAGGAGCCAAGAATTGATAAGATGGGCAACCCACGAAAGGATCGTGGCGGTGGAACAGGTGGGAAATCGAGCGGGACCTCTCAGCTTCCCAGACCAGAGACTACCACGCAGGCCACAATCGAGTCGGAACCACAGAAAACATTATCTGCGCTGGATATGAAGATACAGAGACTAATTTCTTCAGTCTCTGACCTAAACCCAAAAATAGATTCCTTTGGGGCCAGGGTTGTAACTGTCGAGACAACAGTAGACCAGCTGAAAATAGAGAACATAGACATTACACAGCAAAGCAGCAAACGGAGAATGCTGCAGCAGCGACAACAATGCTGGTTAAAGAAAATGCCCCCTTTAAAGCCAGGCTGGAAACTCTAGAAAACCAGGCCCGTTCTTCGCATATCCGTATTCTTGGCCTACCAGAGGGGGATCACCTCCTTCTGTTTCTACACGACTGGTTTACTGAAAAGTTATTGCCTGAAGGTCAAGATTTTCAATTTAGATTGCAAAAAGCCTACCGCATTACCCCTAGGGGTTATAGAGAACAACCCAGTAGCCCACGTACATTATTGGTGGTTACTGATGGAGAGGGGACTCGTGATAGAATCCTCCGGCTGGCAAGACGAACTGGGACTTTGACACAAGACGAACGGACAGTATATTTATTTCCAGATATCAGCTATGCGACTCGTATGCGTCGCAAAAAATTTGACGGCGTTCGTCAAAACTTGAGAGGCAGCTATACCGCATTCCGTGGTCTACCCTGCTAGATTGCGCATTGTCTACAAAGACAAGGTGTGGATTTTTGCTGACCCCATAGAAGCGGGAAAATGGGCCTCCCATCTCCAACCTACTCACAATACCCAGAAGGAAGATGTGGAGATAGCCGTCGACGATCTGGAGAGTGATGAAGATGTCTGAGTTGAGTTAAGTATAGCTCACTGAAACTGTTTCCACCCAAGCTGCCCTATATAGAAGGCTGAGGTTCTTTTTTGAACTGTAACTTTTGGACATGAACTGCTGCATTTTAAGAAGAATTCCCTTTTTGAAACGATGTTTGGACCTTAAGTTTATGTCTCTTTATTTTAATGTATCTGGTGGGTGCTCTAAAACAGGGCATATACCAGAGCCCAGGCAGAGAAAGGTGGCTCACTATATATTTTATCCGCTCATTTAGTTTTATAGCAGACCTTTAAAGAGGTATGGAGTTTTCTTTTAATGTTTACCACAGTAGAACTTTTATATAACTTGTTAACCCTACAATATAAGTAAATATTTTTGCTGCCAATTCCCTAAAATAATATTATATACTTTAGATTCATGTTTGACACCACAGGCCCTGTTAGGGGCATGGCAATGTTGGACTGCTTATTTTGGACTTTAGTATTTACGAATTAGTCAAACTGCTCATGGGCTTATGTTAACAGCAACTTTTGATGATATAGAATAGTGTTTAATTTCTGTAGATACCCTCTCTGTGTGGTATCACAATATTATGGATACACCTATCCTTGACTTAAGGAGGCTTTGTTCTCTGTGAAATGTATAAACCATAACAGGAATGTCTATGATATGGTCATGTTATTTGAATATAAAATGACTGAAAATAATAAAAATAAAAGTGTATATATATATATATATATATATATACATATATATATATATATATATATATAAAAGGGTAGTCAGTGGTTTCACTAGTTCTCCTTTAATTCTTTTAAATTCTGGGGTGAAAATTCCGTCCAGGCCCCATTGCTTTGTCCACCTTCAGTTTTAGGAGTTCTTTCAGAACTCTTTCTTCTATGAGGAAGGGACTCGACACCCACCTATCAAGAGTGCTTCTGTTAATTTGATTAGGCACCTCCCCCTCCTCCTCTTTTGTGAATACTGAGCAGAAATGTTCGTTCAGTATCCCTGCTTTTTCACTGTCCCTCTCTGCCCACCCACCATCCATTCTATTAAGCCTCACTATCCCTCCTTTTGTCTTTCTATGCTCCCTGTTGTACCTATAAAAGGTTTTATTCCCCTTCTTAACCTAGCTGACTATCTTTTCCTCAGTTTGGGCCTTTGCTATTCTGACTTCCCTCCCTGCTTCCTTCTGCCTTAACTGGTACAGATCTCTGTCCTGCTCCTTCTGTGTTTCCTTATACTTCCTGAATGCTATCTTTTTCTCCCTGACTTTCCCAGCCACCTCTTTTGAGAACCATAGTGGCTTTTTCTTTCGTTTTGATTTGTTTATTTGCTTGACACAAAGGCTTGTTTCCTCTGTGATGGCAGTTTTGATGTTCCCCCATTGTTGCGCCATCCCTCCTTGTAGCCTGTTTGCTAGTGCTTTTCGAAGGCACTCTCCCATCTTGCCAAAGTCAGCCCTCCTGAGGTCCAGTGCCCTCACTTTTATGCGGCTTGATTCTGTAGCTGAGTTTATCATGAACCACACTGTTTGGTGTTCACTTGTTCCCAGATGGCAACCTACTTCTAGATCTGAGATCCTCTCACTGTCCCCATTTGAGAGTACGAGGTCTAAGATTGCTCCCTCATGAGTGGGTTCCGAAACTAGCTGTCTGAGACATGCCACCTATAGGGCATCGAGAATGGCCCTGCTTTTGGATGTGGCTGCAGCAAATGTGCTCCAGTTAACATCGGGCATATTCAGGTCTCCCATCAACAGTATCTCCCCTTTCTCTGCCATCCTAAGAATGCCTTCTATCATATCCTTGTCCATTCCTTCCCCGTGACATGGGTGTCTGTATACAACCCCTGTGCGGATTGTGGTGCAATTTCCAGTCTCTAAGGTGACCCACAGTGCCTCCTCTCCTCCCTGTTTACTCTTTTGTTCAGTTGCTTTAATCCCTTCCTTTACATAGAGAGCTACTCCTCCCCCTCTTCTCCCCTCCCTGTCTCTCCTGTAGGTTATGTACCCTGGTATGTTAGCATCCCAGTCATGGTTCTCTGTGTACCATGTTTCTGTGACTGCTACGATATCCAGGCATCCCTCTTCCATCAAGGCTACCAGTTCAGGGAGCTTGTTGCCCAGACTGTGGGTATTGGTACTCATTACCCTCCATTTCCTGATGGCCTTACTCTTTTTTGCCCCATCCCTGTCCTTATTGCCTTTGTCACTTTCTCCAAGATGGGAGGGTGAACTGGATGTCATTATCCACCTAGGTACTAATGACCTGGCAAATGGGGAGCCAAAGGAAGTTCAGGAAGAGTTTAGGAAATTGGGGAGGGATCTCAAGCAAGTAGCTACTTCTGTCACCTTCTCGGAAGTACTACCTGCGAGAGGCATGGGAGAGCATAGGGGGTGCATGCACCAGGAGCTTTAACTCATGGTTGAAGAACTGGTGCTGTGAGGAAGGGTTTGGATTCATTGGTGACTGGGGACCCACGTGGAGGGATGGAGGCTTGTTCAAGCCTGACGGCCTGCATCCATCCTGGAGGGGGATCCAAGCACTCAATGATAAGTTTAAATGCTACCTGGACAAGCATTTAAACTAGCCAAGGGGTGGCAGGCAGCAAGGAGGGTACCTAATTGCCCACCCCTACAGTTAGCAGTGGAACCAGTGAACTGGAAGAGTGGATCTCTCTACAAAGCAGTGTGCAAAAGATGGAGATAAGCACCCAAGAGGTGGATAGGCAGAAAAGGGGAAACATTCAACAGAAGGGCAGACAGCAGGGAGAACCAGGTATAAAGGACAACCAGGGAAGGGGCAGGAATAGAATAGCTAAACAGTCTAGGGAGGTCAAATCATGGAAAGCCATGTGTGCCAATGCCAGGAGCTTTAGCAACAAGATGGAGGATATGGAGGCTGTCATGGTGCAGTCAGACCTGGACATTGTGGCCATCACAGAAACCTAGTGTAATGATAACCACAACTGGGAGATGGCCATACCTGGCTACAACATATTCAGAAGAGACAGGGCAGGTAGGAAGGGAGGAGGAGTGGCACTTTATGTGAAAAATGACATAAGCATCACAGAGATACAGGAGGAACAAAATGAGGGAGAGATACTGTGGGTTAAGCTGGAAAGGAAAATGGGGCCAGCCATCCGCACAGGTGTGGTCTATAGACCACCAGCCAGCCCAGGAGGAAGAAACAGATAGGGAGCCGATGCTAGCCATCCAAAGGATGGCAGACAAGGGTGAGGTAGTGCTGGTTGGAGACCTCAATATTCCAGATGTGGACTGGAGCATCCCAGCAGCAGCATCAACTAGGAGCAGATTTATCCTGGACTTCCTTCAAGGTGCCTTCCTCAAGCAACTGGTCATGGAACCAACTCAGCAGAAGGCAATACTGGACCTTGTGCTCACAAACAGGGACAGTGTGATGGGGGCAACAGTGACCACCAATCATTGTGGTTTGAAATCACAGAAGGAGCGGAACCAAACCATACAAAAACACGTACCCTGGATTTTAGGGGGCAGACTTTGGGAAAATGGGGAGATGCTTGAACGAGACATTAAGGGGAATGGGGCAGGAATCAGGGGTTGAGGAACAGTGGGCAGTATCTAAAACAGGGATTACAAAAGCAACACAATTATGCATTAAGCAGGTTATCAAGGGGAAAAGGAAGAGGAGGCCATTATGGTTTTCCAAGGAGGTAGCGGAGCAAGTGGAAGCCAAAAAGATTGCATTCAAACAATACAAAAAGACACAGGCAGAAGGGGATAGGGAAAAGTACCAGGAGATGCAAAGGGAGACAGGGAGGTCAGTAAGGGAAGCCAAAGCTCAGACAGAAGAGCGCAGTGCAAAATCAGTGGGTAGAGGAGGCAAAACCTTTTACAGGTACATAAGTGAAAAAAAAAAGGCAAAGGGAGGGATAGTGAGACTTAAGGGGGAGGATGACAACAGTAAAGCTGACATATTGAACAGGTATTTCTGCTCAGTCTTTACTGAGGAAGAGGAGGGTAATGGGTCTGAAGGGAGTACAAGGGTGGGAATGGTGCAGAAATGGACACAAGTCCCTTTACGAGAAAGGGTCCTGAAGGAACTGGAAGTAATAAGAGTTGATAAAGCAATGGGGCCAGATGGGGTGCACTCCAGGGTCCTTAAAGAACTAAGAGAGGTGGTGGCTGAACCTCTGGCAATCCTGTTTAGCCAATCACTGGAAACAGGGAGTACCCAAAGACTGGAGGACAGCATATGTAGTCCCCTTATACAAAAGTGGGAACAAAGAGGAAGCGGGGAACTACAGACCAGTCAGCCTCGCCTCGGTAGTGGGGAAGATCATGGAAGCACTACTGAAGGAGAGATTGGTAAAACATCTGGTTGTCAGTGGACTACAGGACCCAAGGCAGCATGGTTTCACCAGGGGGAGGTCATGTCAGTCCAACTTCGTTTAATTTTTCAACTGGGTGACTAGGGAGGTGGATCAGGGGAGGGCAGTGGACATGGCCTATCTGGACTTCAGCAAGGCCTTTGACACTGTGCCACACAGAAGACTATTACACAAACTGGGGAATATGGGTGTGGGTAGGACAGTAGTGTGGTGGGTAGGTAACTGGCTAGGAGGCAGGACATAGAGGGTGGTGGTAATTGGCTATCACTCCACAGAGGGAAGAGTGACCAGTGGGGTACCACAGAGATCAGTGCAGGGACCGGTCCTATTCAACATCTTCATCAGTGACATTGTGCAGGACCTAGAAGGCAGAATGTCCCTGTTCGCTGATGACACAAAGCTCTGTAACAGAGTAGACACACCAGAGGGTGTAGACAGAATGAGAAGGGACCTGCAGAAACATGAAGAATGGTCAGGGGTTTGGCAGCTGAAATTCAATGCAAAGAAGTGCAAGATAATGCATATGGGGCATAAAAACCCTGGCACAATATATTAGTTGGGGAGTGAAGATATAGCATGCACCAAGCAGGAAAGGGATCTTGGGGTTATCATCTCTGATGACCTCAAGGTAGGGAAACAGTGCGACTAGGCAGCAGATAAAGCAAATAGGATGCTGGGATGCATAGGCAGGGGCATCACCAGCAGGAAAGGGAGGTCATAATTCCACTATACAAGACACTAGTGAGGCCCCACTGGAGTACAGTGTACAGTTCTGGAGACCTTACCTACGTGGGACATAGACAGGGTAGAGAAGGTTCAGAGGAGGGCAACAAAGATGGTACATGGATTGCATCACAAGTCCTATGAGGACAGGTTGAAGGACTTGAATATGTACTCCCTGGAGGAGAGGAGGAAGAGGGGGGATATGATAGAGACATACAAGTATCTTACAGGGAGGAAAAGGGTGCAGGAATACACTATTTTTAAGCAAAAAAGTTGTTCCAGGACTAGAGGGCATGGGATGAAGTTGGAGGGAGGATGATTCAGAGGAAACGTGAGGAAGAATTTATTCACAGAACGGGTGGTGGACAAGTGGAACACCCTGCCAGAGGAAGTGGTGGGGGCTGAAACAATCACGAGATTTAAGAATGCATGGGATAGACATAAAGAAATTCTGGAGTTCAGGAGTAAGGGCAACAAACTTCTAGGAAAACATAAAGTGAACTTACAAGCTGAAATGGGCAGACTGGGTGGGCCGTAGGACCTTATCTGCCGACACTGTCTATGTATCTATGTATCTATATTGGACCTCAGGGCTCTGAACAAACATCTGGAAAAGCAAAGTTCAAAATGGTAATGCTGGCACTGATACTGCCAACACTCCAAAAAGGGGACTGGTTGGCATCACTGGACTTAATAGACGCCTATTTCCATATCCCCATAAGGGAGTCCTACAGAAAATATCTCAGGTTCAGACTTCCATCAGGCCACTACCAGTTTTCAACCCTGCCTTTTGACCTTTCTTCGGCCCCAAGGGTGTTCACAAAGTGCCTCTCAGCAGTTGTGGCACACCTTCAAAGACAGGGAGTCACAGTATTCCTGTACTTGGACGACTGGCTGGTGGTATGCAAATCACCAGACCAGGTCAGACAACATCTACAGACCACCCAAGGGCTCCTGGAGTCTTTGGGGTTCCTGATCAGTCACAAAAAATTCAGTCCTTATACCTACACAAGTCCTGCAGTTCATAGGGGCAGAGATCAATACCCTGCAAGGCAGGGCCTATCTTCCTCTGGACAGAGTAAGAAATCTTTAGCTGATTGCAGATTTATTCAGCCTACACAAGCACAAAACTGCAAGGCAGTTTCTACAGCTACTGGGCCATAAGGCCGCAGCCACAGGCAGTCTTGGGCTCCAGGTTCCAAATGAGGGACATCCAGTTCCACGTAAGGGCACACTGGAGCCAGAGAAGAGACCCTCTTTCAAAACCCATCCCAGTAACAAAGACTTTGTTACAAGCACTTCAGTGGTGGAAGGAGGAACCTAACCTAAGAGAGGGGGTTCCCTTTCAGCGAGAGTAACCATCAGTTGTTCTCACAACAGATGCATCTCTCCTGGGCTGGGGTGCTCATTTAGGGGATTACACAATCCAAGTTATTTTGTCAGGTGCAGAGTTCCTCCAGCACATAAACTTGTCGGACTTCCGAGCTGTGTTTCTGGCACTAAAAGCTTTTACAGCATTGGTGCAAGGGAAGGTGGTGCAAGTCAGAACAGACAACACCAGCACAATGTACTATATAAACAAGCAGGGAGGCACCAGGTCAGGTCCTCTGTGCACAGAAGCCATGAAAATCTGGAACCTGGCTTATTCCTTAGGAGTATCCCTGCAGGCAATCCATCTGCCAGGAAAAGACAATACCCTGGCAGATGCCCTGAGTTGAATCAACCAGGCCCATCACGAACGGACTCTGAACAGGCAAGTGGTGCAAGTGATCTTCAGGAGGTGGGGCAATCCAGAGATAGACTTATTTGCATCCCACCAGAACCACTACCTGCCACGGTATTGCTGCAGGCCACCAGATTGGGGTACACTACCTCTGGATGCCCTGAACCTCGACTGGTCAGGGAAGTACCTGTATGCCTTTCTTCCCTTTCCCCTGGTATTCGGGGTACTGCTCATGCTCAGGTCCCATTCAACATCTCTAATCTTGATGGCTCCAGACTGGCCCAGGCAGCCATGGTACTCTCTTCTGCTTTCCATGTCTGTAGCCAAACCAATACACCTCCCTCGAAGGCACAACCTGTTAACCTCCAATCAGGGAACCCTGCTGTACTCGAATCTCAGGTCTCACAATCTCAAAGCTTGGCTTTTGAGGACCTAGAATATGCAAGTCTATACCTCTCTGAAGCAGTGCTGGACATCCTGAGAGGATACGGGAAACCCTCCACTAAGAAAACTTATTCTTCTAAATGGAAAATGTTCTCTATCTGGTGTTCAACCAGGGAATTGGTGCCAGTACAGGCTGGGGTATCAGCTGTTCTTTACTACATTTCTCACTTACATTCCCTGGGACTGCAGCCCAGCACCTTGAAGTTCACCTGGCCGTAGTATCTGCTTACATTTCTGCTGGAACAAAAGTAACAATGGCTTCAGAACCTCTTTCTAGGAGGTTCTTTAAGGGTATGGCCCATCTGTACCCTCCCCAGAAGGAACTGGTATCAGCAAGGGATCTCAGTGTGTGCATAGCCAAACTCATGGGACCTCGATTTGAACCCATGTCTTCAGCTCATCTAAAATATGTCACATGGAAAACAGTTTTCCTAGTGGCAATGACCTCTGCAAGAAGAATCAGTGAGCTTCAGGCGCTCTGCATTTAACAGGACTACATCTCATTCCACAGGGACAAGGTGTTCCAGAGAACAAACAGGAAGTTTCTCCCTAAAGTGGTTTCTGATTTCCACATTAACCAATCCATCACCCTACCTGTCTTTTTCACTGAGCATTCCACTTCAGGGGAAAGAAGGCTTCACAGTCTGGATGTCAAAAGAGCTCTTAGCTACTACATGACAACCACTGAGGACCATAGGTAGGAGAGAGAACAGCTGTTTCTGATTTATGGGGATATGGGAAAAGGCAATCCAGCCTCAAAAAGGTCAGTTTCTCAATGGATAGTCCAGTGTATCCAGTTCTGGTACACTAAGGTGGGTAGGGAGCCCCCAACAGGGTTGAGGGCTCATTCCACAAGAGGGACAGCTGCTACCTTAGCAGCTGCCAGGGATGTTCCACTGGTTGACATTTGTAAAGCAGCTACCTGGAAGACAGTACACACCTTTACAAAGCACTACAACCTGGATATTCAATCCATGGGTGATGCTAGGTTTGGCACAGCAGTCCTGCAAATTCTGTTTCCAAAATAAAGTTCTGTGCCCACCTATGGAGGTACTGCTTTGTAATCTGCAGAAGGGTATGAATACCTGAGTATTACTGGGTTTAGACGAAGAAATTACTTACCATAGTAATCTTGTTTCTTCCCAGTGATACTCAGGTATTCATAACTTCCCACCCTGCCTCCCCTTCCAGAACCTCAGCCTCTGCACTCATGTATGTTGTGCTACCAGAGGTGTATATATATGCCACTTTCGAGTAAAATTTTTGGCAAACAGGGTTCACATGTGTTTTTCCCCCTCTTTTTTCAGGTGATTCTGACATTTTGTGGGTTCCTTGGGTTTCTCCCTCCAGTTGGAGGGTTTTATTAAGAGGTTATGGGTTTTAAATTCTTTATTATCTTAATTTATGCTGATCATTAATACTTCCAGTATTATGGTTCCATGGGCTGCCTTTCCAGGCTTCTAGGAAATCTGAGGAGCTTTAGAACATTGGCAGTTAGCATGGGGCAGCATTTGAAAAGTTGTCATGTGCAAAGAATTCCATCATTTGCATGTGTTCTATTATCTCTGGGCAGTCCTACCTAGAAGGCTTACTGCAGAAAGTTATGAAATACCTGAGTATCACTGGGAAGAAACACGATTACTATGATAAGTAATTTTTTCTTCTGTTCTACAGTATATGACCAGAAAAAAACACTCCCTAGCCAGGTTTATTGTATGCTAAAGTGCACAGTGCATCTTATAAATAGAAAATGTGCAGCGGTGGATAACTGACCATCAGTAGATGAACCCCGGCACTTTGAGGTGAAAACCTCTTCCTCAGGTGGGTTGGTTGTTTTTTTTTTTTTATTTTATTTTTTAGGTTGGCACTATACTGTGTCTGCACAGTACACCTGGGCAAACATTCAACCTTTTCTAATGGCAGTGTCTCAATCAGTCACATTGACCTTGATGGTGATTCTTTTCACATAGGCATGTGCTCTCACGGGCAGCACACTCAGTTTGACCAGCAGTCTTTCTTGCAGTCTACGTTCTTCAGGGGCCTCGGCCATCAGGATCTGGTTCTTCATATCTTGCTTTAACCTCACCATTCCACTGATACTACATTCTGCATTAGGGGTAGGACAAGATCTTCATTGAGGGGTATCTCTTGAAGCAGGTCGCACCAATGGAACTATAGCTGCCAGGCGCCAGGAACACACGGAAACTTCTAGCTAGCAGTCTTCCATGGGGCTACCCACTCTGTCATCACACACTGACATCACCCTATCCTATAAGAGTGGGTGGCCCCCGCACCCTCCTCAGTTCTTTTTTTTTTTAAAAACTTTGTTTTATTTTTCAGTAGAGACAAACATACAGTTATATGCCAAGCACTGATATTACACCACAGAACAATTATATATATATATCCATAGAGGGCACCACACCTCTTAATATTCTCAAATAGTCTATCTAGTGCTTTACAGATACGTCATCTGGGAGGAATACCATTCAAGGGACAGTAAAATACTATTCACTATAACTTTTACAAATATTTTCAATGCTGTAATGAAGCCCATGAGCAGCCTGGTTTTTATCTGTATATAAAAAAAATATATTAAAGTCCCAAAGTCCATTGCCACACAGGGTGGAGCTGGTAACCAGGCTTTAACATAAATGAACACAACTTTGTGCATCTCAACTTTTGATCAGATCTAAATACTCTTTTCAGCACTTGAACTAGCAACCCATTTCAGAAAACAATACTCAGAACTAGTAGAAGTTAAACTGAACGGTTTATGAGAGAATTACAGCCAAAAAATGTAACAAAGAGCCGTATAATTCTTATAAAGATTAAGCCATGTCTCTCAAGTGTTCTTAATCTAAATTTGTTGAAGGCATGAGGACTACGTAGCCATAACTCCAATATTTATCAGTGAGGAGGATTTAAAGTACCTGATTAGGTTTCAGTTTATGCCTCAGCCACGCCAAAACAGTGAAATCATGTTTCATCTTCATCGGAAGATTGCTGATCCATTTCTTCTTGTTGTTGGCGTGGGATTATTTGCCGGCAGCTCCATTTTCAGGCTTCAGCTGGGTTGTTGAACACATAAACCTTCCTGTGGTGGGCAATCCGCAATCGCGCATGAAAAATCATGCTGTGGGGAATAGAAGCTTCACTAAGTATGGCTCTCACCCCATCAAACCGCTTCCGTTTCTGGTGGGTAGTATAACAAATGTCCGGGTAAAGATTAATCTGATTGCCTTCATAGAGAAGCCCTCCCTTCCGTCTGGCCAAACTCAATATCAGATCCCTTGTTCCTGCCCCATCCATCACCAAAATTATGGCTCGTGGTACCTCCAAGTACTCCACTCTGCCATGAGGAGTTACTCTGTAGGCTCGTTGAAATTGCAGGCTCTAAGGTTGTGGATCCCCCCCCGATTTGCTGGGATAGCCAGTCTTGCAAGAACATTAATAGGCTATCGCCCTCTGCCTTCTCCGGAATACCCAGTATTCTTACACTAGGAGCCCTGATTTGATTTTTGAGTGTCTCGATTCGGGATTTCCAATGGGTACTCTCTTTTACCATGGACGACACAGCTCCCATAGCTGCGTCTGCTCACTTAGAAGCATCTAAAGCTGTTGTCTGAGTACCCTCTATCGATGTTTCAAGTGTTGCTACCTGATTGCTGAGCCCATCAAATTTGTTGGAGAGCACAGTTACCGATTTTATCAGTTTAGTGAGCTTTGCCCTGATGGTTTGCAGGGTCTTCTCTGCTGTCTCACAGGTGCGCTCGTCAGGCCTATTCTGCGTGGAGCGAGTAGCGGGAGCTGTCTGAACATTTTTCTGTTTGGCTCCAGAGCCTTGGTACTGATCCTTACGTGGATTACCCATTTCTGCCACCAATTTATTCTGTCCACTTTCTGTACACTTGCTTCTGATCTATTTAAGTAAAAATGTCCAATTTTTAAAAGTTTCACTAGGTCAAGCTGAGCCGAGTGATCAAGGAGACTCCATCTTGCTCGGGCTCCACAGCACCCCCCAGTTCTTTTTCCACTGTCGACCATCGCACGTTGGACCTCTTGGAGATCCAGCCAACTTCAGTCAACCACCATTTCTTCGAATTTCGTTTGTTTTTCTCTCCATAGTTTCACATCATTTTACTTTAAAGTGATTCTTTTTCTTTGTTTATGCTGAGCTCCATCTCCGTTACGCTCCTCAGGAGGCATGCCTGAAGCAAGAAGATTCCATAGAAGGATGATCACGTCTCCTGTGTCCACTGCCTAGGCCCAAGCCACGACACTTAAGCCTGCTATATCTGCCATGGCTTAAACCAGGCTACCAGGCGGCGCCGCGAGAAGACCCTGGAAACCTTCCTACTCAAACAGCAGGTCACCCGCAGGGACAAACAGCTACAAGCCAGGAGTTCCTTAGCTTCCCCGGCCCTGTCCTTGGGTTCAACCTCCTCTAAAGCCCGGGACAAATCCAGAGGGAAGCACAAACATAGGGACAAGCACCGCTCCAAGATCCAGTCCTCCCCGTCCCGTTGATGGTCTCGGTTTCATGCGTTGGCTGCAGTGGGGCCATCCTACTCTTCGGGAGTGACCCCCCCTGCCTCGCATGCCCTTTACCTACAGGGCTGCCGTTGGCGGCTCCTCTCGCCAATCTCACTTTGGCAGGTGTCGGTTATTCGTGTGTGAGTGCTCCACCAATGTCTCTGTTCCACTGTTTCGGCCCTTGTTTTCTGTGGGTCATTAGTCAGGCAGCTCTGCCAGTTCAACGTTAACTGGTGCTGGCTCAGTGCTTCCAGGGGCTCTCCCTGCTCCCTCAACGCTGGCGTTGTCCATTTCCTTGGCCACGCCCTCGGCCTCAGGACTCTGGCACTCCCCAGTGTCGCCTGGGGCAGGTACTCAGTTGTCCTTTCCAATGGCCCAGGCAGAGGAGATCCCGCGGGCAACACGGCCTGCTAGTCTGCCTCCCCAGCCCCATCTCCAGCACGGCACCAGTGCCCTCTCAGGCCGGCACGATGGGTGTCCTGATGCAGTCATGATAGATTTCAAGCCATGCTTTCCTCTCTGTGGTATTTTATGCAAGCTCCGACACCCCCCCCCACGAGGGCCTACAGTGCCTCCCCCTGCCCCCTCCTCCCACAGGGCACTTGGCATGCACTGCCCCAGAATCGGTGTCCTGTCACCCCTCTCAGGACTCGGGGGATGAGGATGAGTACCAGCCGGACCTCCCTTCCCCTGACAAGGAGGACGAGGGAGATGCTGGAGATGAAGAAGGTGTTACCCCCTCACACTCAAACCTCTGTGGTATCGTCTGAAGGGGAGGAGACCCTCAAGTATATCCCACGCTCCCCCCTCCCCAATGACCTTTCCTTTGTCTCTGTTCTAAGACAGCTACAGGTGGCTATGGGTTTTGACATCAAGGAGCAGGACCCTATCCAGCACCATTTGTCCAATTACCTTGGCCTGCCGAATACCCATCCTCTGGTCATTCCGCCATTGATAGAACCCTTTGAAGATGCCACCATGGCTGCTTGGGATTAGCCTAGCTTAGTCCCTACCATGCCTCAGAAGGTGGACAAGCTATATCAGGTTCCCGCAGAGAAGCCTTTCTTCACCAAGCAGCCTCAAGTGGACTCCGTGGTAATTAATGCTGCCCACGACCATACCAAGAGGCCCAAACACCTCAGTTGCCTCCCACCAGACAAGGAATCCAGGTGGTTAGATCTCATTGGCAAGGGCACCTTTGCCTCTGCCACTTTGACAGTAAGGGTCCTGAACTATATCGTTCATATGGTCCAGTTTCAGAACCAGCTCTGTGCCTAGGTCAAGGAGGCAGCTAAAGCCCTCCCAGAGAACCCTTTGAAGCAGCAGCTGCTCCAAAATATTCAGTCAGGGGCCAGCATCAGCAAGCATTTTCCTCACTCTGCCTACAACACCGTGGATGCCTCAGCACTGGTGGGCATTTGCCTAAGGCCCCATTCGTGGCTAAGGATGTTGGGCTTTGCCCAGGGTGTCCAACAATCTATTCTGAATATCCCCTTTAGAGGGTATAAACTGTTTGCGGTGGACTTGCAGGACATACTTTCAAACTTGCATTCCTCCGGCCGCACCTTGTGGTCAGTTCATTCTATACCACACCAACCAGCCTAGAAGCGGTCAGCATGTGCCCTTTCGGCATGCTGTTCATAGGCCTAAATGCAGTTGTAAACCTCCCCCCCAGCCAGACAGGAGGTGGTAATTGGGGGTCACATCTCCCTGCACCTGGACAAGTGGTGGGAGATAACCAAAGATGTCTGGGTCTTGCAGCTCATAGAAAGCAGCCATACTTTGGAGCGATCCTGGAGTGATCTCCAGAAAACACTTTGGATCAGTCCTCTTACCCTCCAGAAAACATTTCGGTACTCTGGGAAGAGATTTGCACCTTGCTGCACTAAAGGGCCATAGAACCCATCCCAGAGATGCAATAGGGCAGGGGGTTCTACTCTCACTTCTTCCTGGTCCAGCTGCACAGGAGATCTCAGGCCCATCCTAGACCTCTGAGAACTAAATTTCTTCTTTTAGTACAAGAAGTTTCAGATTGTCACCCTTCAGGGACTGCTGCCCCTCCTGCATCATGGAGATTAGATTTGCTCCCTCGATATGTAAGATGCATACCTGCATATCAAGGTATGTGCCTTCCACTGTCAGTACCTCAGATTCCACTTTCAGGGAGTGCACTTCCAGTTTCAGGCCTTGCCTTTTGGCTTGTTCTCAGCCCCTTGGGTGTTTACCAAATGCTTGGCAGTAGTGGCGGAAGTCCTCAGGAGGGAGGGGCTCTATGTCTTTCCCTACCTGGACAATTGTCTTCTCAGAGCACAGTCCAGGGAACACCTGTTGCAGACTTTAGAACGTGCCGCCCACCTGTTCCATTAGCTGGGCATCACAGTAAATCTGCCCAAGTCAGTTTTGACCCCCTGTCAGCACCTCCAGTACATAGGGGAGGTCCTGGATACGGCTCAAGGTATGGTCTTCCTGCCCCAGGACAGGGTGGACCGCTTAATGGCTCAAGCTCACCTGCTGTACAACAGCAAATATGTCTCAGCCATTAACCTTCCTCCAGCTCTTGGGCCTGATGGCTGCGGCTGTAGTCACAGTGTCTCTAGCCAGACTGCACATGAGGGTACCCTAGTGGATACTGTGGGTCCAGTGGGATCTATGTACCGATGACCTAGAACAGCAGGTCCTAGTCTTCTCTCTGGTCAAAAAAAGGTTCTGCTTTGGTGGCTGGAACCCAGCAATCTTCTCAGAAGGGTTCCTTTCCTCATTCCCTCCCCTCAGCAAATTCTTACCACAGATGCTTTGGGGTTGCAGTGGGGAGGGCTCATCTGGGGCCCCGCCAAACACAAGGGACATGGTCCAGGATGGAGTCTTCTCTCCAGATCAATGTCCTGGAGATGCGGGCAGTCCTTTATGCGTCGCAGGCCTTCCAGACACAGCTATTCCCCAGGCTTTCTGCTAGTGCAGACGGATAACATCAGTGTAATTCACTACATCAACAAACAGGGGGGCACTCATACCCTCTCTGCTGGGAAGCAATGAGAGTCTGGTATGGTGCTGTATAGCACGGTCTAGAACTGTCAGCCGTCAGTGTTCCAGGCATCCAAAATGTCTTGGCGGACAGGCTAAGGTGGTGGCAGTCCAAGTTGCGCGAGCGGGAGCTGCTGACCTCCTTTGTCGAAGACCAGTTCAAATGGTGGGCTCATGCAAAGTTGGACCCTTTTGTGTCCCCACTCAATGCAAAACTGCTGCTTTTCTGCTCATTCGATCCAGGGCCTGGAGTTTTCTGGTGAGATGTGTTGTCCCTCTCATGGAAAGGGTTTCTTTATGTCTTTCCCCCTTTCCCCTACTTTAGAGGGTTCTGATTGGCCTCATCAGATCTTGTTCCACTTACTACAGCAGGGTTTTTTTTTTTATTCTTTATTTATTTATAGCTCCTACTTGTACAGACTCTCTCCGATGGGGATGCTTGGCTGGAGCTCTGCTGCGCACCTGAAGCCCCCGACATTCGCACTCTCCAGTTCTCCCCGTACCCTCCAATCTCCTCCAGCCGCATGACCCCCTCCCCCCGGGGTGGGACCGCCAACTCCTCCGGCGCTTTATCTACCAATCAAGTGAAGCGACCGGAGGGCAGCCAGGAGCATGGTTCGGTAGGCCTGGCATGGGGCCCTGCTACTGATCTCCATCATTGCCTACCGCACAGTAGGGGATTTTTCTTACAGTTTTCTCCCCACAGGACTCTGTGTGCTATGGCATCCTGCATGGCACTCCTGCCGGTGGTACCTGCCAATGTCCTTCCCCCTTACTGCTGCCCGATGTCTGTTCTGCCCCTTGTCTTCGTCAGAGGCCGCTACTGCACCGGGTGCCCCCAGAAACCCACCCCAGGAGAGGAGAGCAGTCCTCAGTATGCTCGATCCTCTTTCTCCACTGCCAATCCTTGACAGCCCAGGTCTGTTCCTGAACCGGGTTGCTGGTGTGGCATCCTGTGCCCCAACTGTCAGTGCCACCGGGCCGGCTTACTATAGCAGTTGACAGTGGAAACTCTAATGCCCCTGCCCCTGTGTACCGGCTTGCTCTCCCAGGGCCGGGGCACCCTGCTCTATCTGGATTACAATTCCCTGTGTCTTCACGCCTGGCTCCTGAAGACATAGTCATGATCAGATTTGGGGTATTGCCCAAGGTGGCTGATATCGTGGTGTTGGCTAGGAAACCTTCCACCAGGGCCACTTATTCCATGAAGTGGAAACGCTTTGCTCTGTGGGTGGCTTGTCATCATCTGGACCCCTTCACTTGTCTAGTGAATCAGATTCTAGAGTACTTGCTGTGCCTTTCAGACTGTGGTCTGAAGTACTTCTCTTTTAAAGTGTACATGTCTGCCATTTCTGCCTTCCATGTGCCTGTTGAGGGCCATATGGTAGCACAGCTGGAGGTGTCACATACATTTCTGAGAGGCATTCTCCACCTGAAGCCTCCTATCTACAATCCAGTCCCACCTCGGGATTTGAACTTTGTGCTGGAGAAGCTTACTTTAGCTCCTTTTGAGCCAGACATGACATGCAAGTGTCGTGGAGGATGTTATTTTTAGTTGCTATTACTTCTGCTCGAAGGATTTGAGAGCTACAGGCTCTCGTGTGAGCAACCTTATTTGGTTTTCCACAAAGACAGAGTGTCTCTGTGTACTAACCCTAAGTTTCTTCCTAAGGTGGTGTCTGAGTTTACTTTAAATCAATCCATCCACCTGTCTGTTTATTTCCCAAAGCATGCCAATCCAGGGGAAGCATTGTTCCACACTTTAGATGTGCACAGAATTCTGTGTTACTATACACATTGTACGAAGGACTGTAGGAAGTCCTCCCTGTTGTTTTTTTCTTACACCCCTGAGAAACAGGGCATTCCTGTTTCAAAACAGTGCTGGTCCAAATGATAAGCCAACTGTATTACTTTTTGTTATAGGAAGTATGGTAAGGAACTTCCTGGGGTTGTTCATGGCCATTCCACCACAGGCATGGCCACTTGTGTTGCCTGTCTCAGGAAAGTATCAGCTGCAGAGATCAGTGCTGCTGCCACCTGGAGTACTGTCCACACCCTTACCAAGCACTGTAGTCTGGATACTGCCTCTAGGCAAAGGGTCACTTTGCCCTAGCGGTTCTGCAGGGCCTACCTTCTTAGGCTTTTCCACCTAGGCTGCATTTCTTGATGTCAAAACTGCTTGGGACTTGTTCCATAGGTGTGTCCTGTTGCAAGAGATTCCCTTGATGAAGATAGTACAGTTATGTAAGAACTTACCGTAACAGTAGATCTTTGAGAGGATCTTTTGCAGCAGGTCATGGCTGCCCCACCCTCCATCCCCCTGGCTCTTTGGGCCTTCCTGTCTCTCTCTCTCTCGTTCTCCTTAGCGGAGAACCTTCTGTTATTTGTTTATTGGTGTGAATCATGGGCTCTTTCTTGGTTCCTCAGCAGGAGACAAGTTACTTGTGGTCTCTGGTGGGAGAACTGAGGAGGACGCGGGGGCCACCCACTCTTAAAGGATAGGGTGATGTCAGCGTGTGATGTCGAAGTGGGTGGTCCCCTGGAAGACCGCAAGCTAGAAAAGTTTCTGCGTGGTCCTGGTGCCTGGCGGCTATAGTTCCATAGGTGTCTGGAACAGTTTACCCCAGTACATAGTGGATTTGACAGATTTTGATAAGTTCAAAAAAAAAAGAAAACCTGTTGATAAGTACTTGAACAGCTTCAAGGGAATATAAGCCCACAAGGTGGGAGACAGTCTCACTGAGTCTTAGACCCATCTGTCTACAGAACTGAGTAACTGAGTATGGCCTGCTGCAAGAGATAATAATAATAATAATAAATTTTTATTTCTAAAGCGCCTTTCAATTTTCAAGGTGCTGTTCAAAACAAATAATACAAGTCAAACATTATAATTCAATATAAAACACAGATAAAACTACAATCTCATCAACAGCTTAAACACAACAAGATCCCCTTGAAGATCTACTGTTACGGCAAGTTCTTACATAACTGTACTGTCTTTGTCGTCTCAGTGCCAGACAACACCAACGAGATCTTCTCAGTCCTCAGGTCTCTTCTGCATATACTTTTGATAGGTCTTCTTCACTAATCCATGTATTATGTTCCATTGTGCTGTTCCTCATGCTCCCGGCAGAGTTAAGCTAGGCATCAAACGTACGTTTGTTCCAGTGAAGATGGGTATTTAATCAAACATTTTGGATTGTGGGCAGATCAGTGCCAAAGTTTTAAATGCATAACCAACTCCAGCTAATGTTGAAAGCATTCTAGACTTTCAAGTAACCAAGGTAGGGGTAGGACTTGTCACTAAGCCCCGACATGTTCAGGTCTTCAAAGGGTTGCAGCTTACTGTTCTTGGATAGTTGTTAGTCATACCAGTCCTTGAAAATGATGGTGATTTGGGAGCCACTGTCGAGGACAGCTTAAACTGAGACTCCATTAATGGTTACAGTTGTCTCAGTTGAAGGACCAACTAACTTGTCGAGGTGTTTTGGTAAAATCTCTTGTTGTTTTTTAACTGATGAAGTGGCTACTGATTGTTTTACTGATTGGCTAGAGCATGTTGCTGACAGGACTCTATTGTGCTCCCTTACTAGGCCATGGGATAGTTTCCCTGCTTCTGGATTTGGACGACACTGGTGGTATTGCATACATTTACCTATGAAAGACATGCTCTCTTTGTGTATTCATCATCTCCTTATCTATAAAAGAACACTCTGTCTTTATACTGACATGATCTAGGTGGTCCATCATGGGGAGGCCTCCAATCTCTGTTGCCTGATTTTGAAGAATATGCATTCGGGGCTCAGACAGGGGTGCTGACTGCAGCGTGCCCTCGCGTTGGGGTTATTCTCTCTGCCAGACCATGGGTTGAGTATTGCATCTTTTCAGTATGCTCACCAGGTCACACTATTCATTAACTCATTGTCTCCTAGCAGACGCCTGTACTCGTCAGTAAAAAAACACTGGTGTGTCCCGAGGACGTCTGCAGAAGTCGGCTGCTGACTCCCAGTGTGCCCAAACAACGTCTGGAGAAGTCACTTATTTATTTTTAATATATAGTGTAACAGAATATAATATATATTTGACTGCATAGCACCGTTGGAAAGGTAATGTTATGCTGAACAACTCTGTCACTGATATTTTGTGCATATCATGTATACTTTAGGAGATATTTGCATTTGTTTATGGTATGGTGTGTATGGCTTATGTTGCCTGTTTTAGTGAAAAAAATATTTTTTTTGCTGTTTCAACCAACTTAAAAAAACAGAATTACATATTATTATTTGCATACCACCATTGGGAAGGTAATTTTGTGCTAAACAACTTTGCCACTGATATTTTGTGTATATCATGTATACTTTAGGAGTTATTCACATTTGTTTATGGTATGGTGTGTATGGCTGACATGTTTTCCATCAAGATTCTTTTTTTTTTTTTTTTTTTTTTTATTTAGTTGTTTAACCAGGTATAGCACACTAAGCTGAAAGTTTTTTACAGGAGCGACCTGGGAGCACAAGGAGGTTAAGTGACTTGCTCAGGGTCACACAGTATGCAAGTGGAAGCTGTGGGATTCAAACCCAGGTCTGGTCTGCTGGATGTCACCAGATTTGCAGCTCAGAGCCTTAGACCACTGCGCTATACTGCCTCATTCACCTAAGCAGCTTGAATAAAATTCACTTTTTTGGCACTTTAGCAGGTATAAATTAAAACCGTATTGATTACAACTGGAAAGGCATTTTTGTGCTAATCAACTTTCATGCTGATACTTTGTGTGTATCATGTATACTTTTGGAGATATACGCATTTGTTTATGATATGGTGTGTGTGGTTGAGATTCAGCCCTCAAATCTCACCAAAGCACCTTGACTAAAATGGGGAAAAATTACGTTTTATTGTAAAAATATATCTTTTTTCTAACTAACATAATATTAAAACACCATCTAATGTCTGTATGCTTAATTTGGTGTTGATATTTTACATATTTTCCAACAAAAAATGGCTTATGTTGCCCTTTTTTAGTGAAAAATATATTTAGTTTGCTCTTTAGACCAGCATATAAAAAAACACAAAATTACTTATTTTTACATGCATGCCACCTTTGGAAAGGCAATTTTGTGCTGAATAACTCTGCCACTCAAACTTTGTGTCTAGCAGGTACAGTTATTGAGTTATTAGCATTTGTTTGCAACATGCTGACTATGGCTTGATTTTGCTTAGAAAGGCCCAGGATTCACTGTTAAAAGTATACAGGAGATTCAGGAGGCAAGTGGTGTAATCTCAGAGTGAGCTTGTATAGGCAATGAGTTAACTTGGGTTTGGAGATCACAGTTTACAAATTGTGTCTCTGCTTGCATTCCTACACCCAGTACTGTTGGATTTTTGTTAGATGGAGCAATATGTTGCCTGTTGTGGCATCCTGTCCACAGAAGGAAGATGCTTGTGCCTTTGACATTGCCATTACCTCTTTATACTCTTTTAGCAATTCTTTAAGTTGTTGAATTTCTTGAGGGCGTACACTTTCAGTGACATGCATGACAGCTGTCAAGACATGGTGCAGTCCCCATCGTCCCTCCTCTTCTTCAGCTTCTCTGACTTCTCTCATCAGCACTCTGTGAGATGGGGAGTGGTTATATTTTCTGTCTGCCAGATGCAACTTCAGAAGTAACAAAATGAAATGGTGGGCATCCTTGAGACAGTTCCAGTCTCATCTGGTCCAGGTCCTGGAGTACCATGCCTCCTTTTTGAAATACTTTTTGCAATGCCCATTTGAGGTAGTTTAGAAATGCACACAGTGGTTCTCCCATCCATCGTGGTCATTTTGAACTTCCACAAGAGATCTTCACTGGATTCTGTGCTTCCAGAGACATTCTCCAAGGTGGTCAGATACTCTTGGGCCAGAGCTTCTGAATCAGTGGATATCAGAGAATGAATAGTTTCTAAAGCAGGACCTCCGAGGCCTTCTCCAAGACATTTTCTTTTCTTGGCTTGTGAACATTGCCAGTCATGGAGCAACATAGTTCATCCTTGTTTCTAAGTCATCTTCTGCAGCAGGGGTGGGTTTCACTACTAAGAATTGTCTCAACCTTCTGTAGAAATCAAATCTCGGTGGCACATAGGTGGGTCCTGCTTCTACAATCTGAGGCGGCATAACCCCCTTAGTCACCTAACAATGTCTATACTTTACTGGCAGACTTCCCATCCACCTGCAGCAATTTAGGGAACCGCTCCACAAAACTTTCAGTAACAGGTGGGACTTCTAGCTTTGGGGTGGTCACACTGGCATGAGTTATATGGTCCACTTGGCACTTTGTCCTTCTGGGGTCAGTCCATCAGTCACTCTGGTGACATCCACGGAATTGCGGCACTCCACCATTACCATGAGGCTCTGGGTGTAACTATCCAGGAAACGTCCTTGTATAGCTAGTTTGCTGAGACACTCCACTCCAACTAGAACTTCTTTAACTTTTTCAATATCGCTCCCAGGGGACTCCAAAGAGCAGTATGGCTTTCTGGGGACCCAGGTCCTCACCTGCACACCAGCTGTTTAGTCTTTCAGATACCATGTCATTTGGAAGCATTTTTGGGGTTGGGGGGACCAAAATGGTCTCAATTGCACCTGACTCCATGTAGGGTTTGACTGCTGAACAGGAGATCCCAGCGATTCCTCCAAGGTTGTAACTGGGTTGCGGTGGATGTTGTGGTTATTACCCCTGCCTTGTGGACTTAAACAAGGTTAAGGGGCCTGGGTTCTTATTTTTCTGTTTGGGGGTGTACTTATACAGAGTTAAGTTTAAGTGGCACTGGTGTCAGAGGGGTACATCCTCTGGGATACAGTACTTACTTGCCTCCCTACAATGTCCCCTTACATGTGCAAAATCAACAGTGCAACCTTAAAATCATCAAACATCAACAAAAAATATAATTAATGACTCACTACTAATAATATGCTTACAAGACAAAATATAAAATAACACTAAACTATTTATTGGAATATTAACAAAGGATAGGGGAATGCAAAACAAAACTCTTTTTGGTTGTAACTCGTGAACTGTCATAAATACAGGATCGAAGTTAGGTGCCTGACTAAGCTTGGCCTGTTAAATATATTTTAAAACATGGAAAAAAATGTGTTAAATAGCAGCAATAACCCCCCCCCCCACTAGACCATGCAGATACTGTTGCAATGCAAATATAGTAACCGTAACCTTTTAAATTACCAACCCACCTGCACTGGGGGCACTACCCACTTTCCTCTGATACTAGTGTAAACCTGATTGTATCCCCCCCTTACTTCATTGGGTACCCAGACACAGAAACATGTGCATATGTGCATAACATGCAGATGTCCTGGGGAGAAAACAGAGGATAATGGCTTGCCCAACATCCCCCACAGGTGGCGGAAGACCATACGTGGCAGGCCAGCCGCTGATATGGTTTTGTGTAAGTGGTGGTTGACCCGTAAATCCACAAGATGGGTTGGTAACAGGAGTTGAGGGATGCTGCTGGGACCGGGGATAGCAGTAAGAGAAATAAATGGAGTAAAAAAGAAAAAAAAAAAAAACCTCTCATCTATTAATACAAAAAGAGCACTTCCACAACAGTTGTTCAAAGCAAGAGAACTGTTTACAGTTCCAAGAGAAGCACAAAGATCCTTAAACAGGTTTAAACAGAACAGCAGGGTATCAAGTCCTTCTCTCACACTGCTCTGATCATTCAGCACAAGTGCAGTGCACTAAGTAAAATATGTCTTGAACAACTTCTTCTGAAGCTAGCTCTGGCCCACAGAGAGCAATGTTACAGCTGTAGGGTCCAACTGCTGCTGTGAAAAGCTGTCACTGAATGCTGATACTAGTGTGCTCTTGCAGGCCCTTCACCCGCTTCTACTCGGTCTGAAGTGCTGCACTGACACAAGCTATTATGTGTGGGTCTAGTCATGTGGGGAAACAAGCGTGCAAAATTCAAAAAGCAAAAAAATATGAGTAGTATAAAAACTATACATAGTGTTTTGGAGGCCTGCTGTTTCATTTATTATTAATTTTATGAGGTGGTACAAGCTATGTAAATATAATTTATGTCTTTTCTTTATCCTGCTGCCTATTGTTTAAACTATTGTTTATATTTATATTGTTTTATTGTAAGCTGTGTGATAGCTGCTACTTATCGCCTAATGTTAAAACGATGTCTATATTTGTATATCTTTTACTGTATGCTATATGATGGCTGCCGTTGTTCAAATGTCTTTAATAAAATTTGAAATATAAAAAAATACAAGTTTCGTTTTAAACAATATATGCATTAATATGCCCTCGTCCAGCCTTTTCAGTGTCTTAAAAATGAGTACGTTGTGATATGCAATCCAAATTTTAAATATGTCAGTCAAACAAAAGAGATAGAAAAAGTCAGCCTGGGTACAACTATTATGAAGCCCAAACCTCTTAAACCACTGCTACAATTATGTCTGCAGATGAGGCTAACAGCTACTAGCTGCAGATGACCAGAGTTAAAATTAGTCTCTGTTAATTTAGCAATTTCCCTTTCTAGGATTAAATATGAAGACTCACTCCACTCCACTGTACCGCTACTCTGCTGGTCCATCACTGCTCTCTAAGCCTCCCAGCTCCATGGCCCCATGTTCTTTGGCTCCACCTTTTGCCATTGTGCTATCCAAGCAAAGTAACCCACTTAGTACAAATTTTATAGACTCAACAAAGGATGCCTTGTAGGCAACAGTGGCATACTGTTGCTAATTAATCACAAAACACCGATGCTGTCTCCGGAGCTGTGGCATACAGCATCAAGGCAGCCATCTTCAGATATGATTTACAGACAGAGAAAATGATACTCGTATATGAGTTACAGACAGAGGAAAGGGTATTCACATACGAGTTAGAGGAAAGGTTACTCAGATAATGAGTTACAGACAGGGAAAAGGATACTCGGATGTGAGTCACAAAGAAATGAATACTCAGATATGAGTTAGACGCAGGAGAAAGGATACTCAGATATGAGTTATAGACAGAGAAAAGGATACTTTGATAGGAGTTATAGAGAAAAAGATGCTCCGATATGAATTACAGCTAGAGAAAAGGATACTTCGATATGAATTGGGAGTCATGCAGTGCTTCCCTTCCCACATAATCATTAGCTTACCATTGAGGGTTAATATTCCATCAAGAGGGCATTAAATGAAACTGGTACTTAAACCTGATGTCTTACTGGTGAGCATGCCCACTCACCATGTGGAGGGACTGGATTTGCGCCCCAAGCCCAGAGTCCTAGTAGGGCTAACGGGAGGCTTGGCACAGTTCAGCTGGATTCATGAGCTTTTGGGAGAAATTAACAGCCACCACTGCTGCCCCTGGTGTCCTAGTACAAGGCAGTCATGCAAGGCTGAGCCCACTATACATGCTCCTCAATGTTACGTAGGGAAGGTGCACTTGTCCACTTCAGCAGTGTGTACATTCCTTGGAGTCAACATAATGCGCAGCTGTGACACAGTGCTGTTTGATCACCACCACCTGGAGGGGCTCACCTTAGAGGTGGTTAACCATGTGCGGGATTTGGGCAGCCAGCAACGATAACCAGTCCAAGCAGCAGTCCAGAGGGATGGAGGTGCTGCAGAGGACAGGTCAGGGGGACACATGGAGGAAAAAATATAGGAAGAAAAAATGAAAATGGGATCTTACATGTATCCTTACATTCCACTGTATCAGGAGTTCACCATCACAGAGTTTGAGCCCGATATTCAAAAGATGATCAGCCGCACGTGCGGTCTTGCTGCTCCGCGAGGCAGAAAGAAAGCGGTAACCGGCTGCTTCAGGATCCCCGAGCACACAAACCGGCACCAGCCAAAGCAACACTGAAAAAGAACAGTGGCACACAAAGCACTTGGATAAAAGTAAACTGATTGCTCAGATTTTACTAAACTGAATGTGATGTCATATGAGAGCAAAAAACTGACTTACAGAGAACCACACATGCAGGATACATATGAGTGGGCTGAAATGCAAACATGTTTGTAAGTGGCAAATGAGCCATAACTTAAGCCTTTCTAGTTCCAGTCTACTTTGGGAAATAGATCGTATAGTAAGCTGGTAAGAGAACTTTTATTGCTCATTCACTACCAACCAGTGAGTTTAGAGTTGGTTCTCTTTAACGATGCAGGTTGCCATTGCTGGGCCAAAGGCAATGGTAATGCACAGTGTCCCTTTGTTTACTAGCTATGGTAATTCCTTCTGGAAACTTCTCAGTTTTTTTAATGAAATAACAGTGGAGCCCTGTTACAAGAACACCCTAAATGCCAAGCAAAAATGTTCTTACATAGGAATGCTCTTATAAGAGGGCTCTGATAAAACCATGAAAACTGAAAAATCCTTGTAAAATCAGTAGCTAAAATATAGTGAACCCAGGCCCAAACTAATTTTTCTTGGTAACCCATGTGTAACATTATTAGAGAATGTAACCCCTAGGTGGTGCTATCCCAAGGGCTACTACCCCTGCCTGCTTGGCTAGTAGCAGGTTATGGGGCCTGGGTAATGAAATGGGTGCCTCCACCCGGAGGTCAGGGTTGTTAGTGGTCAAGCTAACCTGGGCACAGCCCTCTGGGACCCTGTAACCCCCCTCTTTCCCTTCTAGTGGCCTGAACAATATACAATAATTACTTTCACAATGACCCTTATTCACCAGCCAATTACCCACATTGTTTGCACTTACCACCAGGGCTGGTTCCTCTAGCTTGATGCTGGGGACCCCCTGTAAAACAAGGTTAAGCACAGCAGATAGCAATAGTACAATACTTTTGGCACAAACTGGAATGACAGTCAGGTTAAATGCAAACAAAGTTAAATCTCATTTATTCAGGGGACTTGAACAAGGGAGGGACGTAATCAGGTTGATCTGCTTAAAAGCTATATTAATCAGACAGTTCAGAGTCCCTACACAGTCACACACTCTGGGTACCCAGGTAGGAAAATGGTGGGCTAGCCAGGAACGTTGCAGCTGCTTGGGGCCCTGTGATGGAAGAAAGCAACTTGCACAACAGACACTATTTGTATTCCTGAGCCGGAGGGCACAGTTCGTGAAAGAAAAGGCAACAAGACAATCAGATGACAACACTTTTAGATTTAGCTGTTGTTGAAGGGAGCTACCCTGATGTTTACTCATGATACCCAATACTGGACACAGGCGGGACGAAATCGAGACAGCAGGTTGTTGAACTGGAGTGCCAGGAGAAGCAGGGCCCACACAAATCACCAAGGCATCGTTCCTGTTCAAGGCATTGAGCAGAGGGCTGATCCCCAGGCCGGTCTCTCGTCGATGACTTTCTCTGCATAGCAGGTATTCTAGGCTGGGCCAATGTAGCAGGGCCTAGTCAAACGGAAATGGATACGGATTCAGTCTGTGGAGCTGGATACTTCCTCCAGCAAGCAAAACACAGTTCAGACACACAGTGGGGAACCAAATCACGACCCACTAAAAGCACACAGGACATTCACATGTAAGGAAATTCCACTGTACCAGGCAAATGGCTCTCCGGTCGCAATTACAGAGTCTCTGCACAATCTGGGAGTTCAGAGGCAGCTGGAAGTCCTGACAGGCCAATCGCATTCAGCAAATCTTCGGTCTTCTTCAGGTTAAAGCTGGGTCACAATTCAGTGGCTTAATTCACTCTCCAGATTCGGATTCAGTCCAAAAAAAGAGCACAAATTCCCTCTCAGGAACAGCAGGCAGGCATGCAGGCCAAACTCAGGCCTTTCCACAGTTCTCCCATGTGAATCCACTATGGATTGCTGCTCGAACTATCTTGAGCTGTTACTTCTTCACTTCCCAACTCAGATCTAACTGAAACTGCAAGCAGTGTGGGACTTTTCCCAAGATCCAAAAGGTTCAGTCGGCTGATCTGTCTGTCAGTGACAACAAACGCTCCCCCTCCAGGTTATTTTAGGTGCCAAAAGCCCAAAACTACAATTCCTATAAGTTTTGGCCCCACCAAGCCCCTGTAGGCAGGCTCCATTTTAGAGTCCCAAATGTACTGATTGGCCCATTCTGCAGTCCAGGACTAAGATGATGGAAACAAACAGAACTGTCCATGCTGCAAAGAATGCAGGTTAGAACAAACTACAATATTATTACTACTCTAACAAATGATCAGCAAACAAGTACATCTTCTAACAGAGCTCTCTCGCAGATTAATTATGACTGCAATCCAGGCAGCTCCTAAAGAGACAGTACACAGAGGCTGTACAGGCACTCCCTGACAATACATTTAAACTACTAAAACGCAGAACACCAGCCTGGCAGTGAGCTCAAGGAAGACTTTTCAGGAACCCCCATTTGTAGGGGACTTACACAAACTTTTAAAGTGTTTTTTTTTTTTTTTTATTCAGACAGGAGCATTATTGTTAAGTTCAGTACAGCTTCACATCTCATAAAGGTATATTTTTTCAGACATTGAGCCACGAATCATTCTTATAAGTTCTTCTATCCAGGAAGATATGTTCTCATATCTAGGCAAAATAACACTGGTATAATACATAGTGAGCGTTTTCGGCTGTATAAATCCAGTACTTTGCAGCCTTATTAACTACAGTAGAATGTACTGTAGTTAATAGTCTGTTATGTACAACCTGCCCACACATAAACTCTTGTGTACAAGCATGAGCCTCTGACTTGAATGTTAACAAATCGAGACACTATGTCAAACCATGTACTTTTTTTTCATAGCCTGTCCCATGTTTGTGTTTGCTTGTAGGCATGCACAAAGCAAACATATTGTTGCTATAGGGAAGGGGGGTTGTGTCGGTGTGTACTGTATAAGCCAATAGATGTAGAAATGCAGGAGGTTTGCCTCTCAAAAGCCACTGCTGAGAAGGCTGATGATGACAGTGTTCAGCCAGCTGATGGGTGTAAATATCTTGTAGTTCAAAGGAAAAAGCCCTACTGGTCACACTGGTTTTCTGCCCATTAGCCAGCTAGCAGACACCATCAGGCTTTGATGGTAAGCATGAAGCCTTACAGTGTGTATGTGTGTGTGTGTGTATATGTGTGTGTGTATATATGTGTGTGTGTGTGTATATATGTGTGTGTGTGTGTGTGTGTGTGCATGTGTATTCCCCCCAGTTACAGACAGGAGGCATCTATTTGAAAGCACTAAACTGAGCTGGGGAAAAACAGCATGCAGAATGCATATACAGTAGTTTCAAATATGTCAACAGCATATTAATTATGAACAGAAAACACCAGCAATAGTTGAATTAAATTATATATTCTTTATGTTCCCTTTAAACAGTCCCTGATATTAGCTGGATAACTTTGAAAAATGTGAGAGTTAGACGCAGTTCAGGTTCTCGTTCAAATATTTTTGCAGTCCTTTTTTTCATATGGACTTTATCCTCCTCCCCTCACCATCGGCCCCCTTCTGCTGCTGAACCGCAGGCCCTTCAGCTCACCTCCACAACTTACCCCAGTCACTTCTTGCCTCATTGCGTGAGTGGGTGCCATGGATGGTAGTGGTGCGGTGCCTTTAGGGTCACCGTATCATCCTGCAGACAGGGATTCTGTCCCACCCATTGCTCCCCTTGAGTCAGAGTTGGCGGTGTGCAGTGGTGCACACATGGACCATGAAGACGGTACATGCTTTCAAAGCCCACTTCTGACCTTCATTTCTAGTGAGTGCTGATGGGCCACCTATCCTCCATTAGGTGGCAACCAAGCAGCAGTACACACTTTTCTCCTATCTCAAGGAGGATTTCCATCAGTGGACGTGAAATCCTCTCTCCCCCCGCCCGTCAGCCTTGGTCCATTCTCGAACCCAGGCCACCACTGTGGTTGGAGGTGAAGCATACACAGCGCCTCAGCCTTCCATGCCAATGGGCCGGCTACAGGTTTACAGTAGCACAGATTTTCTTAGATAGCCTTGTTTGTGGCCCTATGGCGGGGAAGGGGGTGCTGAACCTGCAACCCACTATTTTACAATTCTGTGCTTTCACGCTCTGTACCATTCAGCCAGAACTATATTTTTGCAATTCTTTCTCCATTTTCTTGAGGGAAGTGACATAACAGCAAGATTCCTGTCCCTTAGACCTTGTTAGCTTTGACTGCTTGTCTACACATGACATCATAATGCCCTGTTTAGGACATCATAATTGTCTCCACAGCAACAGATTGGGATGTCACAAACAGAATTGTGACTGAAGAAGTAGAGATTCAGACAGAACAAATGGCAGAGAGGCTGTTTTCCTGCAAAGTCCTTAGTAAATTTTTTATTTCCCTCTCCTACCCTCCCTCCCTCCATCTCCGACCCATCGGGGGCACCTGGGAGTCATCCCTCTGCCAGCCACCCTACCCAGGACCGACCTTGCACCTCATGGAGCCGTGGTTATCCCCCCCCAGACGGGGGAATGAGGTGGGGCCCGTACACCCTGTACACATCTGGTTTCGTCTGGCAAGGCGGCCTGAGTGGGTGGTAGCACATCGAGTGCATGCTTCTGATGCCCCGTTGTCCTGGAGATGGAAGGACTTTTTTCCTCCTTTTCTCCCTTCATGTGGTATGTGCCCTGAAGTCAAGGCGCTACGTGCCGACATCCACCATGCATTTTGGCCGGCCCCTCCTACAAGCAGGACTTGCTGGAGGCTCAGGGTCAGGCAAGCTGCAGGCCTTGGCCCCCAGAGAAGGCAAGCAGTCATGGGACGCTCAAGCCTTCTCCCCTGGCTGGCCCTCCAGCAACCCGAATCCACTCCCGAACCCGGGTCACCGGCGTCGCGAGCGGAAATCCAACTGCTGCACTGACAGGCTGGCTTTAAGTCCTTAGTAATAAACAGAATATGTACTCTCTGGGGGACAGAAGGGAAAAGGGGGATGTGATGGAAACATTTAAGTACCTAACAGGTGTTAATGATGTAGAGGAAGGTAGTATTTTCCAGAGAAAGACAGACTCGAGGACAAGGGAGGGGGGTCATGCTATGAAGCTGTGGGGTGCTCAGAGGGGATGTGAGGAAATACTTCTTCACAGAGAGGGTGGTGGAAGCCTGGAATGGCCTCCCAATGGAGGTGGTAGGTACCAAAACAGTCACAGGATTCAAACTTGCATGGGACAGATACAAGGGGACCTCGGAAGTAAGACAAGGGGTAGGGATGACCGGAGATTGTGTAGGGTCTGCAGTGGCACAGTAGGCATGGAAACTGGGCAGACCGGATGGCAAATAAAGGGTGAACTAGCTGGCCCGCTGGTGCAGCAGTTGGATTTCCACTTGTGACGCCGATGACCCCAATTTGGGAACGGACTCGGGAGTCTTGAGTGCCAGCTGGGGGAGAAGGATCGAGTGTCCTAGAGACTGCTTTCCTTCTCGGGAGGAGGAGAAGTATGTTTGGTGCCCCTCTGGGACCCTGGTTGAGACTGGGGTGCTGCCATGACGGCGGTGTTATGATGGGGCAGGTCAGACCTGCAACGCCATTGCACGCCCCCACCCCTGAGAGCAAAACATTACAAAAAGCCGGCCCCTGGGCATGACAACCCGCCTGCCGCCTACTGTCTCTGATGTCTGCCGGGGGTCCTGCTCCTGTGGCCCTGACCTAAGGGGGTAAGTGGGGGCTTGCCAACAGTATCTGTTGGGAGGGGGAGCCCCCCCGGTGGTCTGGCAAGCCTGGGCATAGGCATAGGAGTAGCGGGTCCGAGGGCAAGGGGGGATGCAGAGAAGAAAAAAAAAAGGGTGAAATATAAGCAAAACTGTGTCTAGATGTTATGTTTTTCAAGTTGTTCCCAACAACATCAGGGGCTTCAAGCCCTGTTACACTGCAAGCAGATATTTAGCATTGACCAATGCTTGTTTCTTTTTTGTTTAAACTTAATCTAAGAGTGCACTGAAAGGTCCATACAATATTCTCTGCCTTCCAACCGCAATCGCTGTCCCCTTTCTTCTACATGTCAAAGACATATCTTTGTAAAACCAGTAAAGTCTTACAAATAAGATATTTAATAATTCCTTAAGAAGCACAAATCTCAGCACAGTATGTTGGGTAATCTGTTTATTTTACCTCAGCCAATCTGTTCAGTCCTATTTATGTGCAATAAACAAATGAAAAATAAAGCTACTCAACAAAATAGTAAAATTCACTTAAATTAACAGATTATTTATTTAAAATGAAAATGAACATAACTCTAAAACTCAATACTATTTTTTCTGTCCTCTCTCACTATTTCTCAACCTACTTTTTGGTAATGCAGTCTGTGGTTCCATTCCCTTACAGAAAGAGAATCATTTTTTTGAATGCACATTTTTATGAAATGTATTATTGCAAATAACCTATGCCCTAATGTACCTAAATAAGGGTTTGAAACTATAATTGGGTTCTGATAACAAATATAAGCCACTTGGCCTTGCGGTTTACTAATGGCACCAGAACCCTTGATAGCTTAACATCCTTATTATATACAGTAGGGGATAGTTTATCCCTTATGCAAATAGAAATTAACTGGGATCTATAAAAAAATGTTTTTGTAAGTGGCATGCTCATATATCATCCTTCCCTGGTGGTCTAGTGGTGCTACCAGAAGGGAGTGTAGATGTGCTTCCTGCATGGGATGTACCCTCTGTGCAAGTAGTACAGTTGGGTCTGTGCTGTCACTCTGAACACGACCTGCTCACACAGACTAATTAGGTCAGTGCCTCTTTTCCTGCAGTGCAGGCCCAGCGTGAGCAGCCCCTGTTGCTCGCGCTGAACAAAAAACAACCCATTCTGATAACGACTCACTTGTGAAAGCCCAGTTTGTGAAAAAAGAGGTCTATTGTGCCTGCAGTTGGGCCAAGTTTTAAAACTGGGCAAGTTAATCTTAAAACAGCAGTGCAGCTGAAAAACATACCTAGTAGTTTATTGAGATTACTCATTAGTAATTTGCAAAAATCTATAAAAAAAACGTGGTAACCAAAAGAATGAAAACAAATGAAACACTGGCCTTAGCTATGGGATACAGAAGCAGATCTTACATTGACCTATTGGAGAAGTAGTGGTTGGTCTGAAGAATATGATAGTCTGATGAGTGAACTGTCTATCGATTCAGTGATAGGGCTGCCATCCACAATGCCAGTAAATTGGTTAAGGTTGCTGGTGTCACGAGCGACATAGTTAGGCCCGTTTCCCCAAAGGAAAACTCTCGTTTTCCAGGGAGGGAGGCTGCCAGTTTCTGCTGCAGTACTGCCACCTAGATGACCACAGGTGACAGTACCGCTGGGATGGCTCAGGGAGTGTGGATGTCTGTTGACTCTGCACGCTGTCACACAGCTGCATTCACATGCGTGGATGGGAGTCCTCAGTGTTGATGTCCTCAAGGGGAGGAGAGAAAACCAGGTGGAAAACGCCGCTGGCTGTCAGGATAACATCTGGCACACTCTCACCCCACACAGCTTCCTGTACCTCTAAACTCGCATGTGTGTGTGTGTGTGTGTGTGTGTGTGCGCACGCGCGTGTGCGTGTGGGGGGGATGATATCTGTAGATTTGGAATGAAGGCTGCAGGTAGAGGCGCCAGGGCTAACTTGTTGCTGCGAGCAGATAGGGGTCAGGCCAGTACAAAGGACAAAGTACAGCTAAAAAAAAAAAATGTGGTGAGAATTATAGCTCAAGGGAGCACTCTCAACCAATCATCGTGCTCTTTTTCCTGCACGTGAGATGCATTTATTCTGTAAAAGATTTCTCACACACATCTGCCATGGAAACAAGCGTGTTTGGGGAATTTTTTTTTTTTTATTTCAATGTATTATTGATCAAACTCATTCAGTAAAATATTAATACCATCCCTGAGACCACTTTTATAGTTATAAGAGTAGTTTCACATTCCTAGGGTATCAGAAGCATTCACCTTCAGTACTGTTCTCATACCCTAGAAAAACATGTGAAAGCACTCTTACAACTGTAAGTGCGGTCCCAGCAGTGGTATTAACATACAGTACAGAGGACAAGTGGGAATTTAAACAGTAACTGGAGCCAAAACACCATTCTGGTATACTGCAGCTATCCTGTGTTGGAAAGCTAAGAACTTAGAAAAAAAAGTCTTTTGATTTCTTTCATGCCTAGAATATTTAAAAGTGCTACCAACACAGTCACTATCCTACTATGTATTTTTGTTTTATTGATTTGCTGTTGCACATGGCAAATAGAAAGGAAAAAAGGATTTTAATGTGAAGTCCTTTGCATCCTGAGTAAGGCAATAGGGCCTGATGGTGTGGGCCTTAATTACTCATATTAATACCAGCAAGGATAGTGGAATCGTATTAATACTAGCAAGGACAGTGGGGTGTGCATGACGGGGGCCTTATTACTATTAAACATTTCTCAGTGCTTTAGAAATTAAAATAGCACTGAATGAAAAGGTCTTGCTTCATTTTTTTTTGAAAATTAGAATGCATGTATCAATTGATCTTCTTCGAGGATATCTCTTCCATTAGGCCACACCTTTGGATCTATAGCTGTCAGCACTAGGACCACACAGAAACTTTTGCTAGCTGGGGCCATCCACAGTGATGTGCCACGTCTGCGTATTTATAAGGCTGGATGTCCCCATCACTCCTCAGTTTTTTTCTCGTCGTTGATCGTCCTTGTCAGACATGCTGAAGGAAACGTCAACCTAGCCATTGACGTTTATTCTTTTATTTTACTCAGTGTTTATTTTGTCATGTCTGCATGCCCCCGAAGTTGAAAGAGACCTTATTTCAGTGTTGTAAGTGCATAGATAAATTTACCAAATCTGCTAAGCTTTATTATGCAAATCAGCCAGAAACTGACACTGTAGTTATCATGTCTGCTCATGATAGGCCTAGGGCACCAAAACACACGAGTACTTTGCGTCCCGATAAATAATCTAGGAGGCTGGATGTGATGGGTAAATGTACATATGCAGCTGCATCATTGAGCCTTAGGATTGCAAACTGCCAGGCCCATATGATAAAATATTAGAACAGCCTGTGGAAAGCTGCTTGTAGTGCAGCAAAGGCTTTGTCTGATGGCACTGTCAGTAATGGTTTACTTGAAACATTGTCTTCTGGTGCTGAAATTGGCAAACATTTTGCTACGCTCAGCTTATGATGTCTCTGATGCTTCTGCCAGGGCTGCTGCTTCTGGCATTTGCATGAGGAGATATTCTTGGCTTAGAGTTTGTGGCTTTGCTAATGATGTGCAGCAAGCAGTTTTGAGTGCCTCTTTTAAAGGGACAAAACTGTTTGGCTGTGATTTTGAAGAGGCCCTGCATGGCCTTCAAACCTCAAAAATAGTTTAGGTCTGTAAAGTTCCTGTATCCCACTCTTGCTAGGGGTCGTGGGAGGAGCTCCATTCGCCAGCCTGCTGCCCATAGTAGCTGTGCCTGCCGTCAGCAAGGCCGTGGTATTGGAAGTGGCCCCCTGCCAGGTCCCCTCCACAAGGTATCCATATAAAGGCACCCTAAGCAGTTGGTTCGGGTGGCCCTGCCACCACTGGTTCTACCTGGCTCTCCTCTGTTTCCCCCTCCACCGCCACTGTTGCCTTCAGGGGTGGTTGTGGGAGGCAAGATCGGCCTACATCTGAAACAAAGGTGGGAGATCACTACGGACAAGTGGGTTCTGTTGAAAATTGCAAGGGGGTATGGTCTGGAGCTGTTAGAAATCCCTCCAGATCATCCCCCGCCTCCTTCCTGTTATCCTCCTGTCCATTTGTCCCTTTTGAAGCAAGAAGTTCAGTCCTTATTTCAAAAATGTGATATAGAACTGGTTCCTCCTTGAAGGGAAACAAGGGATTCTATTCTAGATGCTTCCTAGTCCCAAAATGGACAGGGGATCTATGTCCCCTGTTAGATCTCAGGGATTTCAACTTCTACATCGAAAATAAAAAGTTTTGAATGGTATCCCTGCAAGCTGATTCCTCTTCTGTAAACGGGACTGGCTTTGTTCTCTGGACATGAAGGATGCATACCTTCATGTCAAAATCAGGAAATTCCACAGACAATACCTTTGCTTTATTATGCTGGAGGGAGAACACTACCAGTTCAGAGTATTGCCTTTTGACTTGTCTTCTGCGCCATGGGTCTTTTCCAAATGCTTGGCAGTAGTGGCAGCTTATCTTCACAGGGAAGGCCAATATGTGTTCCCCTATGTGGACGCATGACTTCTGAGGGCCAGCTGCAGGGGAGCTCTACAGCATTCTCTATCTCAGACACATCAGTTGTTCAGTGACTTTTGGGGGTCACAGTGAATGTGACAAGGTCTGTACTGACTCCCTGCCACAGATTACAGGCAAAAGAAGGGATGTGCTCTAACACCACAGCACAGAGCAGAACAATCTGATTGCCCAGGCACAGTTGGTGTATAGGAGCCACTGTGTCTCTGCGAGTACAATGTTACGTCTCCTGGGTCTCATAGCTGCAGCCACAGTGACTGCGCCACAGGCATGCCTTCATATGGGACTCAGTGGACACTCAGGGTCTGGTAGGATCAGTTGCTGGATGTTCTGGACCATAGTTCTTGTCACATCTTCACTTCGCAGAGCTTTGCTATGATGGGGTTAGGAGTAGGCCCTTTGATGGTCAGATGGATTGAAAACTGGCCAGCTGGATGCACCCAGAGAGTAGTGGTCTGTGGGGAGCTCTCGAACCCTAGAGAGGTTGGTAGTGGGGTACCGCAGGGCTTGGTCCTGGGTCCAATCCTGTTTGATGCATACATATCGGACATCAGGGAGGGTATAGGGTGTGAAATGAGTCTCTTCGCAGATGACTCCAAGATGGGAGCAGTAGTTGAGGGAGAAGAGGGGAGGTTGGCCCTGCAAGGGGACCTGGACACCCTGGAAGCTGGGCTCACATGGAATTAAATTTCAATATCACTAAGTGCAAGGTGTTGCATCTTGGTCGGGGAAACCCTAAACACAGGTACACCCCGGGAGGGGAAGCGCTGGAGGCCTCAGTAGGGGAAAAAGACCTAGGGGTCATGGTGGATGCATGTATGAATAACTCTGAGCAGTGCAGGAGAGCGGCTAGCAAGGCTAACAGGATGTTGGGATGCATCATAAGGGGGACCACCTCTAGGAGCAAGGAAGTGATTCTGCCGCTGTACAATGGACTGGTTAGACCACACCTTGAGTACTGTGTACAGTACTGGAGACCACACTTGAAGAGGGACATACAGCTCCTGGAGAGGGTACAGAGGAGGGCAACTAAGATGATCTAGAGGGCTAGGGATTTGACATATGAGGACAGACTTGAAGAGCTCTGCCTATTTTCATTGGAGGAGAGGAGAGGAGAGACAGGGGACATGATTGAGGTCTTCAAGTACCTCAGGGAATAAATAGGTAAACATGGAGGGATCTTTAGATTAAAGCAGGAGGTATCACCAGAGGGCATGGTTTGAAGTTGGAAGGTGGAAGGGTGAGGGGAAAAGAGGAGGAGTTTTCACTGAGAGGGTGGTGGACCCTTGGAATGCACTGCCTGGTGAGCTGGTTCAGAGATCCACAGTGGAGGGCTTCAAGAAAGGGTGGGACAGACACAGAAAGTGGATGTATCAGATGATGGCCTGTCCCAGGGGGGTGGGGATGGATGATAGGGGTTTCTGGAGCACAAGGGATGGGAGGGCCTCGGCACCCAACTAAGGATCTAAGGTTCAAGCAGACTCGATAGACCGTAAGGCCTAATCTGCTGGCAGATAGTATGTTAGTATGATGGATGGACCGTGAAAACCTATTGAAGGGTGCTTCATTCCTTGTACCAGCTCCTGTATAGATCCTCACCACGGATGCATTGGGCTTCAGCTGGTGTGCTTATTTTGGGCCTTACCAGAGTAAGTAAGTAAGTAAAATTTTTATTTAAAGACGCCCATTCCCGGAGGCTCTGGGCGCAGTACAATAAATTAACATAAATTCAAAAACATCAACAAAATAACATAATATAATTATACATACATTTTTATAAAATGCTAAATTACTACAACTAACCAACTAGACACTGTTTAAACCTGAATTCAGACAATTCTCAGTTTACTCTAAAAATGCCTTGGTGAATAGGAAGGCCTTAAGGCGAGCCTTGAAAACCTCCAACGTTGGGGCCTCCTTAACTCCAGAAGTGAGCGAGTTCCACAGGAGTGGGGCGGTGACACTAAATGCCCTGTCACCAGCTGATTTCAACCTCGACCTGGGAACTGCTAGGAGGCCCCCATTGGAGGAACGGAGGGGACGAACCGAGACAACGGGAACCAGAAGGTCTAACAGGTAACCAGGGCCCTGACCGTGTAGGGCCTTATAGGTGAGAAGTCCCACCTTAAAGAGGATCCTCCACCTGACTGGCAGCCAGTGCAGCTCACGCAACACCGGTGTAATATGGCAAAATCTTTGCTGCCCAGTAAGTAACTGGGCAGCTGCATTCTGCACTAGCTGCAGTCTGCGGAGAGATCCTCCTGTGACCCCGAGATAGAGCGCATTACAGTAGTCAAGCCTCAATGTAACGAAAGGCATGTATCAAAGTAGGGAGGTCCAGAGGCGGAACAAGGGGCTTTATCCTGGCGACATTTCTGAGATGGAAAACACAGGAGCGGACAACGGAGGAAATCTGCGCCTCCATAGTCAAACTCCTGTCAAGAATAATGCCAAGATTTCACACCCTTGAGGAGGCCTTCAATGAGACAGAGCCCAGAACTAGTCCAGTCTCTGAATCAACGGCCAACCTATCACGCACTCTGTTCGACTCCACTACCAGTACCTCCGTCTTATCGGGGTTCAGTTGCAACCAGCTGGACGCCATCCAGTCATTGATGTCGGCAAGGCAGCTGTTTAGCACATCTACCAGGTTAGATGTTCCTGGGGCAAAGGACAAGTATAGCTGGGTATCATCGGCATAGCAATGAAAACCCAAACCATACTTCCTAATGACACCCCAAGGGGTAGCATATACACTGCAAACAACATAGGGGCCAAAACCGAACCTTGAGGAACTCCACAAGAAAGGAGGTTAGTGGAGGAGGAGAAATACCCCATCACAACCCTCTGCCTCCTGTTAGATAAAAAGGACTCAAACCAGCAGATGACAGTGCCGGTAAGTCCGCAGAGTTCCCTAAGACGGTCAAGCAACACACCATGGTCTCCAGTGTCAAAAGCTGAAGAGAGATCCAGGAGAACAAGAACTGTCTTGTCTCCCCGATCTCTAGCCCTGAGGAGGTCATTCTGCACCCGAACAAGCACGGTTTCTGTGCTATGCCTTGCCTGAAAACCTGACTGGAATTGTTCGTACAAATCACGGGTCAGGAGGTGTTCCTCCAACTGAAGTGCCACTACCTTCTCCACAACCTTCGCTAAAAAGGGAAGGTTGGAGATAGGTCGGTAATCTGCCCTGATCTCCGGGTCCAAAGATGGTTTCTTTAAGAGTGGTCTCACCAGTGCCTCCTTCAAGGTACCAGGAAAGACCCCCTCAGATAAGGAACACCTAACAATCAGGGCAAACACCGGGCCAATGGTGTCGATGCATCTCATCAAGAAACGCGTCGGCACTGGGTCCAGTTCACTAAAGTTGTGCTTCAGATTGGTCGCCACCTCCATAACCTCACTGGCATCCACTGGTTTAAACTCCCCCCAACCAGGCAGAGTACACTTAGAATACCTCTGTCGACCACTGCCAGCTATGACATTGCTGACTGGAGGAACACCCCAAACACCAAAGGCAGGAGTCACGGACCAAGGTGGAGGCCAAGCTGCATGTAAGTGCCCTGGAAATTAGGGCTGTCCTGTACAACCTCCAGGCATTTCAGAATCATATTTGCCCTGGTCCTCTGCTAATCTAGATGGACAATGTCTGTGTGATGCATTATATCAACAAACAAGGGGGCACTCACTCCTATCCCTTATGCAAGGAAACAATGAGAGTATGGAACTGGACTTTGTTCCATGGCCTGCAGCTATTGGCTGCACATCTTCTGGGTCTCAAAAATGTCTTGGCAAACAGGCCAAGCATGTCATAGTTCATGATTCACAAATGGAAGCTGCTGTCCTCTGTGGTAAATGACCTTTTCACAAGATGGGGTAGTCCAGAATTGGAACTTTTTGCATCCCCATACAATGCAAAACTGCTGCATTTCTGCTCGCTCGCTCACTTACGGGTCTGGAGTGTTTTGGTGAGAGGCACTGTCCCTCTCTTGGAAAGGGAAATTCCTATATGCATTTCTCTCAGTCCCTCTAACACAGCGAGTTTTGCTCAAGCTGTGGGTGGACAGTGCAACTCCCATCCTCATTGCTCTATTATGGCCTTGACAAATATGGTTTTCAGTTCTGCAGCAGATGGCAGTGGAACCGCCTGTCCCTGTATCTCTGTGTTGGGGTCTGTTGTCACAGTACAAGGGGTCCCTGATCCATCCGAACCTGAAGTCCCTACATCTACATGCGTGGCTCCTGAAGACATAGCCATTGCATGGTTTACAGTGTCCCCTATGGTTGCTGATTTACTAATTGCGGCTAGAAAGCCTTCTACCAGACATACTTATTTCTTGAAATGGAAGCGCTTCACTTTGTGGGCTGCCTCCAGGAATGTGGACTTTTTTTTTTTGGATGATTCTTTTTATCGCCGCTACGTGCGGCTGAGCTGCCTCTCCTTTAGGCTTCCAAGGTCCACAGACATTCCCTACTATCCCCCCTTCCACCACCTTACCTCACATTCGCAGCCGTCCATGGAGTAGCCCTGTGTAACCTTCACTGGTGGGTCCTCGCCCTCTGAGGGGGAAGGCACCAAGGGAGGAGGCACCACACACTATTTCTTTGTGGTTCCGGAGCTGCTGGGGCAATCTGTGGCTTCTCAGGGAGTCTTACGGGATGCCTGGGACCAGCAGCGCCATCCGCTAGACTTCCAAGCAGATTTTCCAAGTTTCTTGGTTCCCCCTAGTGCACTGCTTCTGTAGTGCCCCCGGTCTCCACTGGGGGCCGCTACATGAGTGAGGCAATCCCTAACCCTCCCCAGGATAGGAGAGCAGTCCGTCGGATGCTCAATCCTATCCTCCCTCTGACGACCCCTGACGACCCAAGTCTGTTCCTGAACCCGGGTTGTTGGCATGGGAAGAGGTAAGGCGCCAGCGCCTCAACCCTCTATGCCACTTTTTACATGTCTGTAAGTGCTATATTGGGATACTTGCTTTTTTTTTCTGACTTTGGCCTGCAGTGTTCCTCACTTAAGGTGCATTGTGCTGCTATATCAGCTCTCCCTCCCCTTACTGATGTCATACATTTGCACAATTAGAGGTGTCCCATATGTTTCTGAGAGGTATTCTTCATATGAAACCTCCCTACTGTAATCCAGTCCCACCTTGGGACTTGAATTTTGTACTCAATTAGCTCCTTTTGAGCCTGCCACAAGTTGTGGCATATGTTTCTTATCATGGAGAATGTGATTTTTAGTTACAATGACTTCTGCTTGAAGGATTTCCAAGCTTCAGATTCTAATGTGTGAGCCCCCATATTTGATTTTTCACAAAGACAGTCTCTTTACTTATGGATCCTAAGTTTCTTCCAAAGGTGGTATCTGAATTTACACTGAAGGAAATGATAACACCATCCTGTTTATTAACCTGAGCATGCCAACCAGGGTGAGGCATTGCTCCATACTTCAGATGTTCATAGAATACTACGATACTATATTAATCACACCAAGGACTGCAGAAGTCATCTCAGCTTTTGTTTTGTTTGCCCCTGGGAAAGAGGGCATCCCTGTGTCTAAACAATGCCTGTCCAAATGGTTAGCACATTGTATTAAGTTCTGTTATAGGAAGTACAATAAGGAACTTCCTGGTGTTTTCCGGGGCCACTGCACAAGGGGTATGGCTACTTCTGTTGCCTGCTTCAACAGTGTTCCTACTACTGACATTTGTGCTACAGCCACACGGAGCACTGTCCACACCTTCACTAAACTTTACAGTTTGGATACAGTCTCTTGCAGATGTGCTGGCTTTGGGCTTGCTGTACTTGTAAGGTCTTCTGTCCTGATTATATATCAGACTTTACCATCCTCCCAGTTTTTACTTGGTTCTGCTTGGGAATCATTCCAAACGTGTGGCCGAATGGAGGAGATATCCTCGAAGAAGATAGAACAGTTATGTAAGAACTTACCGTAACAGTAGCTTTTTGAGAGAATCTCCTCCATTAGGCCATGCTGTCCCTCCCTCCTTCCTTCTTCTGCTTCATTGAGGGTTTTAGCAGATGCTGTGTCTAAAACCTACTCCATGCACCCTGTATCCAGCCCTATGCCTGGTGTGAGTCTTATCTCCTAGTTCCCTATATTTTGAGGTCCTCCAGGGCTAATCCCCGGCAGGGAGCTGAGGCATGATGGGGGCTGCCTGTGCTTATATGTAGGTAGATGTAGCATGTCACTGTGGGTGGCCCTCAGCTAGCAAAGGTTTCCATGTGGCCCTTGCACTGATGGCTGTAGTTCCAAAGGTGTGGCTTAATGGAGGAGATTCTCGTGAAGATCTACCGTTATGGCAAGTTCTTATCCACCAATGGTCCTTACCACTGAGATCAGGACCTCATTTGACAAATCAGAATGCTGCATTCTCATGTATAACATTCAGTTCATTTATGATTTTGAAACCACTTTGTGGTTGTTTCTCCTGTCCAAAATGTTTAAATAAAAAAAGTTGCCTTTGTAAAGCCAACATGCATTCCAGCTCCATGGCACATAGTGTTAGGAGACTGCTAAGCACACTGGCAATCCAACTTCATATCCTGAGCCCTGGATTTCTGGAATGAGTGCTGACTGTGAAGGGATTATGCTGGATTGGATGCTGTTCTCCTGGGGTAGTGGTGGTGGTGATGGTGGGGTAGATGTCACACTGTGTCACACACACAGAAATGATACAACCGAGGGGTAGAAGTATATTTGGCACTTGAGAAGGCTTCTTGACATCACATCTCCATGCCACTGGAATGGACTGCAAAAAAAGGAAAGAGGCCACCCTTTCTGTCTTATGATGGCCACTTTGCCTTTGCCAAATGGTATGTGATCTGCAGGGCCTTCCTCTGCTGAAGTCCCATACTGCTCATAACCAACAAATCTGTCTTACCTTCTCCCACAGTTTAGATGTCTATGGGGGAACTGATTCCCCTTAAGGGATACACAAGGAGACCCAGAGTGGCAGCCTGGGATGTTGTACCACTGATGCAAGATTGTGACTTGCAGGGCCAGAAGGAGAGAAAGGGGGGAGGGAAGCAAAGAGAGGAGCAAATAAAAAGCTGCACTGTAGCCATAAAGGGAACAGTGTTAAACAAGGCTAAAACATCCTTTGGAAACCAAAATAGATATTTGTATGCCCATTAACTACAGTATAAGATGATTTTCCATTTGTTTTGTTTAAAAATTCCTTGTGACATTAGTCATAAAAAAAAAGTCTCCCAGCACTGGTTATTTCATATGCCACTACCGATTGTTTATAGGGATTTCTAACCTGGCACATTGCTGAAGGTGATTTTTTTTTGCATGCTGGGGGGGCATTTGTTGCTGTACTCGGTTGGTACATTAAGCAACACACAATGTTGTGCGATCCAGCGCTCACAAGCCTTGCTGACTGCGCTGGAGGGAGGTACATTAATCATGGAGGTGATGCAACCAATCTTTGGCTGGGGCAGCTACCCTGTGTAGTACCACACACACACGCTCTACAAGGAGTAGTGCTAGCATTGCCTCTAAAGTGATTAGTTTCCAAACTGGGTGTAGTTTTCAACCTAGGATGGTATAACATGGGGAAAATTGTAGGGAAAAAAAGTATTTTTCAGGCTTGGGGAAGGGGGGACAGCAGTAGGGATGTTTCTTTAGGCACAGTTAGCAAGGAGCATGATCTAGTGGCTGGAGCACAGGCTTGAGAATCTGGAGACTCCAGTCCGAATCTCATCAGAGCCACTTACTTGGGGCGTGACACTGAGCTGGTCAGTCTCACGTTGTTTCAGTTCACCCAGCTGTTAAAATTGGGTAAAAGTGGGGCCCTGCCAAAAATTAAATGTATCTCAGCTTGGCTATCCTGCATAAATTGTAACAAAAAAAATCCTTACTTTTCGTAGCATCAAACTTGTTTTTATTTTTATTCTTTTTAAGGTTCTCCCTCCTACAGTTTATATGAGAGTGACAGAGAACATTCCCCATATCATTACCTTTATACAAGGGATCATTAATAACGGGAACGCATATGCTACTGAGAAAGGTAAGAATCCCCATCTCATTTCTATCCTCATACCAGATTAGTATTCAGCACGCAGTCTATAGAAAATAACAAGAATGAGCATTGGCTGATGCCCTTGCCTTCTTACACAGTTTGCATCAGTGCTGTGTTTTTAGTAGGTGTAGGGATTGTGTGTGAGACACCTGAATGTTTGCCCTTGACATAAAATCATGGATGTTATCCTTAAGCATAGAACTGACATGGGATGGCTTGAGGGAGAAGAGGAACAACTTCTAGGCATTCTGTTATGTGTGGCCCCTGTACTACCCTTGTCCCAACTTAGCTTAAGTCCGTGAATCCATGGACGATGCACTCTCTGCAAGAATGGGGCAGATTCCAAAGTCTGGTGGGGGGGGGGGTGGAATGTTTGGGCGATCTTACTCCTATTCGGGGTAATGGGGAGTTTGGACCAGGGATCACAGACCCTGGCTTTTGTCACTGGGCCCTAAGGGGCATTCACACTTTGGGTGACCTTCTAGACCGGGGCTCTCTAATGAGCTTTGAACAGATCAGAATCAAATTTCATCTGCCCAGTAAGGAGCATTGCAGATTTCTTCAACTGAGAAATGACATAAATTCTTACCCATTAATATAAGAAATATGCTGCACTCCTACATCGTTAGAGCAATACCTCTTGCTAGAAAGGAGGGCAGGAGTAGAATCATGAGTAATTTCCCAATTATATGCTTTCTTGCAACACAACAGGCAAGTGGAGACCCCATCCAGTATGGGATAAATGGGAGAAAGCTAGTTCAGAAGACACAGATCCCCAAACCAGAAATAGGACTTGGGAGGTTATGCATAAAACAGCATACTCTTACCAGTAGAGAGAATTCCAGTGGAAGGTAGTGGTCAATTTTTTTTTAAAACACCTACAATGACTGTACACTACATGCCTGGCGACTCTGATGGGTGCTGGAGACAATGTGGGGCTAGGGGAGACCATTTCCATGGCAAGGAAGGTTAGGGAGAAAAAGATAGCATTCAGGAAGTATAAGGAATCAGGAGCAGGACAGAGAACTGTATCAGTTAAAGCAGAAGGAAGTGGGGAAGGCAGTCAGGATAGCAAAGGCCCAAACCGAGGAAAAGATAGCCAGCTCAGTTAAGAAGGGGGATAAAACCTTTTATACGAAACATACGGACATCCGAAAATTGCCAGCAGCAAAAGGCCATCATGGTCTATCTAGGCTGCTCAAGATTGCAACTAGCTCCCTATTCAGCAGCTGCCCCACCCCTCCCTCCCTTTACTCTGTCCCACCCCTTCTTGAAGCATTCCACAGAGTTACATGAAACTATTTCAGTTGGTAGTGCGTTCCACTTTGCCACCACCCTCTCCATAAAAAATGCCTCCTCACCTCCCTCCTGAATCTACCCCCCCAATCTCATGTCATGACCCTAGTGTCTCTCCCCACCCTCCTCCTGAATAGACCCTCTGTGTCTGTTTTGATTATCCCTTTCATGTATTTGAAGGTCTCAATCATGTCCCTCCTGTCCCTCCTCTCCTCCAGTGTATACATGTTTAACTCTCTTAGTCTAACCTCATATGGCAATTCCCCCAGGCCCTGAATCATCTTCGTTGCTCTATGCTGCACCCCCTCCAGCAGCCTAATGTCCTTTTGTAGGTATGGGCGCCAGTATTGTACGCAGTATTCCAGGTGGGATCTAACCAACACTCTGTATAATGGTAGAAGAACCTCCCGTCTTCTCGACGTAATGTCCCATATAATGCACCCCAGCATTTTGTTAGCCATTGCTGCTGCCTTTCTGCATTGTGTGGAATTGTTCATTGCTCCCGTGATGAGCACCCCCAGATCCTTCTCCTCTTCTGTTACTTCCAGCTGCATCCCCCCCATCCCCGATGGTAGCTTCTTCTCGGATTATTTGTTCCGAAGTGCAGCGCCTTACATTTTTTTGCAATGACCCCAGCTCCCAGCTGCCATCTGTCAGACCATGCCTCCAGCCTTACCAGATCCTCCTGTAGCCCCCGCCACCCCCCCGTCATCCACCACCGCTCCCATCTTGGTGTCACCTGCAAATAGGCTGATTTTGCTGCTGATGCCATCTAAGATGTCTGCAATAAATATGCCAAACAGCACTGGGCCCAACACCGACCCCTGTGGAACCCACTTGTCACAGGCTTAGGGGCTGAGTATTTCCCACCTACCACCACCCTCTGCTGCCTATCTTTTAGCCAGTTCTTCACCCACCCCACCATATTTGCTCCGGCCCCTGTACCCTGTAGCTTGCTTGCAAGTCTCTCATGTGGTACTGAATCCAAGGCCTTACTGAAGTCTAGGTACAGGACATCCACTGCATGGCCCCCGTTGTTACCTAGTCGCCCAGTCATAGTATTCCACCAGGTTGGTCTGGCATGACCTGCCCTTGACGAACCCATGCTGCCTCCCGTCCTGCACCCCCTTCACTTCCAGTAGTGCCACTAGCCTCTCCTTTAGGATTGTCTCCATTGGCTTCCCCACTATGGATGTTAGACTTACTGGCCTACAGTTCCCAGTTCATCCTTGGGTCCACTCTTGTGGAGGGGAACCACATGAGACAATCTCCAGTCCTGCTGTATGCATCCTGTGTCTAGAGATGAATTAAATAAGTCTGCCAAGGGTCCTGCCAGGACCTCTGCCAGCTCCTTCAGCACTCTTGGAAGTACTCCCATCTGATTCCAGTGCCTTGTCTACCCTCCATGCCCTTAACCCCTCCAGCATCCTTCCCACTGTGATTTCTCCATCCGTCACCTCTCCCCCATCTGTTTCTATCCTCTCTCCTACTGTGGTTAGCACCCCCTCCTTTTCTTTCAAAAAGACTGAACAGAAGTAGTCGTTGAGCATTTCTGCCTTTTCACCCTCTTCTTCCACCCATCCCTCCTCCTTCTTAATTCTTACAATTTGGTCCTTACAGCTTCTTTTCTCTCTGATGTACCTAAAGAAATCTTTCTCCCCTTTTCTTATGCCCTGCGCCAACCTGAGTTCCCTTGCTGCCTTGGCTGCCCTTACCCCCCAGTCACTTCTTTTGCTTCTTTCAGCTATTCCTCCCTATCCTTCTCCCTCCCTGATTTTCCATATCTCCTGTAAGCTGCCCTTTTCTTCCTCATCCTGTCTAGCACCCCTTCACTTATCCAGCTGGGTTTTCTTCCCCTAGTCTTCTTAGTCTGGGCCCTACAGCAAGTTTCTGTTGTCTCCACTATCCCCTGTCTTATCAGTTCCCACCTTTGTTGTGTGTCCATGCCCGGCTGAATTTTATAGATACATTAGGGAGCTTAATAAAGGGAAGGGGAGGTGGGCAGAGAGTGACAGTGAAAAGGCAGAGATACTGAACAAATGCTTTTACTCAGTATTCACAAAAGAAGGAGGGGGGAGGTACCTAAACCAAACAACAGAAACACTCTGGGCAGGGGGGTCGATACCAGTCTATTCACAGAAGAAAGGGTCCTGAAAGAACTCTTAAAACTCAGGGTGGACAAAGCAATGGAAACTGATGGGATTCACCCCAGAATTCTGAAAGAACTAAGGGGAGACCTAGTGACATCACTGACTACTCTTTTTAACAAATCATCAGAGGATGGTGTCGTACCTGAGGACTGGAGGAAGGCAGATGTGATCCCTCTTTACAAGAGTGGGAGCAAGGCAGAGGCAGAAACTACAGACCTGTTAGTTTGACCTCAGTGGTAGGGAAAATGATGGAATCACTTCTGCAAGAAAGAATTGTCAAGTACCTAGAGGCTAGTGAGGCACAGGACCCAAGGCAGCATGGATTCACAGCAGGAAGGTCACGTCAGATGAATCTAATAGATTTATTTGACTGGGTGACCAAAGTAGTAGACCAGGGAGGGGCTGTAGATGTGGTCTACTTAGACTTTAGCATGGCATTTAACACAGTACCACACAAAAGATTAATAAACAAGTTAGCCAGCCTGGGAGTTGGTCCCAGGGTGGTAGCCTGGGTAACAAACTGGTTGGACAACAGGACACAGAGGGTAATAGTAAACAGAGCAGACTCTGGAGAAAGGGTGGTTACTAGTGGAGTACCACAGAGTTCAGTACTGGGACCGGTACTATTTAATGTCTTTATAGGTGACATTGCGGAGGGGCTGGAAGGAAAAGTATGCCTCTTTGCAGATGACACAAAGATCTGCAACAGAGTTTGATACACAAGGAGGGGTGGAAAGGACGAGAAGGGACTTGGCAAGGTTGGAGCAATGGTCAAGAGTATGGCAGCTTAGACTTCCGGTTCCGGTATGTCTGGGTGAGCAAGCAGATTGAGAGGCTCCCACCTAAACCTACAAAAAAGAGCACAAAAAAAGTTCTAAATCTCTCAATTCAGATGCTGTCTGAAGCTTAACTGATCTCAACAAGTGCTCCTCAAACGGAAATGGCTAAACGAAACCTCAACCGGTTCCAACCCTTGCTGAAATGATTGAAACAGAGGAACGTCTGTCAGATGATGGCGATCAACAAATGAGGCCTACTCCGGGTTCAGATCTAAAAAAAACTACTGTCACGCTGAAGGCAAAAAGCTCAAAAAAACCTCCCGAACCAAATTCTGAAACTGTACTGCAAGCGATCACAAACTTCAAAGGCGAGGTCCGTGAATTGCTAAAGGACATCAGAACTGAATTAGGTACCTTACAGAGCCGTGTGGCAGACGCGGACCATCAGATCTCTCTAAATACATCTTGTTTTGATGAACTCGAGCAAACAGTTAGGGCTGTTGCGGCTGAACAACTGGCCATGTCCATAAGGCAGGAGGATGATGAAAACCGGGGAAGGAGGAGAAACATTCGGATTTTTGGCCTTCCAGAAGACGAAGAGGGAAATGATCCTTGGGCCTTTGCCGACTATCTATTGTGCCTGGCGTTAGAATTGGATCCAGATTTCCAGTTGGATGTCGAGAGGTCCTACAGAGCTCTCGGCCCTAAACCCTCCAGACCTGAAGCAAGGCCACATTCCTTTGTTATCCGTTTATTAAGTTACTAAACTAAGGAGGCTCTCCTGAGAAAAGCCTGGCAAAGGGGCAGAGTGATGTAGGGACAACAGCATTTACTGTTTGATAACCATTATGCACCATGTACTCAAAAACAATGCCGGGACTACAGCCCATTGTTCTGTACACTAGGATCTCAGAAAATATGTTTTTGCACTCCTTATCCTGCTAAATTATTGTTTTTTCTTCCAACTGGTCAGCAAATGTACAAATCGGCATCTGAAACCACTGCAGATCTCTTAAATAGGGGAATCATTACTGAGAAGGTGGCAGAGACAGTGAAATCTCGTCAGGGACTAACAAACCAGACAGAATGTCCTAAGCAGCTCCAAGCATCAACAACTCCACTGGATGTAATCTTGAGACGCTTACAATAATACAGAAATCCTACAATGCCTACCTGAGCTTTCTCCTAAGACTGACAGCTAAGTTTATATTGTTTTGATTTGGGGCCTGTTCTTCTCCCATGAGGGTTGGGGTTGGGGGGTGATGGATGAGCCGGACTGCCGCGGGAGTGTGGGAGGGGGACGTCTCTTTATGGTCCAGGCAACACAAAAAATCCAGACTAGTAAAACCTATATGCAATTCAGCAATATGTTGCATTTGGATCTTTCTACTGTTCTCTGATGGCGGGGAGATTCCCTGGCTAGAGGGCTACTTTCTGGAGACTGTTGCCCCCCATTCCTTTCATTGCCTCTGCATGTGCTCCGGCCGTCTCATAGCCCCTACGCCTACCCTTATAGCCCACTGTCTTGATGGCTGGGCTGTCCTCTGGTGGTTCCCTATCTGGAGGTCACCTTTTGAATACGGATTGTGAATACGAGCCAATGGGCCAAGTGTCTCTGGATGGCTTCAGGACTGGAGTGACTTTCCAATTTTGTTTGCTTTTACTGCATTCTTCGCTTCTTTAACTGACTATGGTGGACCCGAGGAGGCTTCGAGTCCTCAGCTTCCATCTGCTCCTACAGGGACAGGACATTCAGTCAGGAATTTTCTCACTGAATTAATTGGATATTTTGAAGGGTTTGGTTTCCATATATTTGTTCTGGGGAGGGTAAAATTTTATGAAGGACTAAAGAGCATCTCTTTGTTACCTAATGTTAAAGGGGTTTTATTTTACATGCTCACACCAAGCTATAAGTAGATATGGTATCTAAAGTTTGATTATCTTTTCCGGCCTTTGAGTACTATTTTAGTCCAGCTTAACATACCCTTCCAATACTCTACAAGATATTGTGGCCAATCGAGTATCAGAATTTTGAGTGGACAGCCTCATTTGGGGAATGATTGGTAAATGACCCAAGATATATTGGTTCCACCAGGGAGTGGTAATTTTTCCACTCCACTAGGGGCCTTACTGTTAATCCTGGGGTTTTTAATCTCTACGTTTGCCTGTGGAGCCCCACATTATTCTCCTACTTCCTCAGGAAAACAGGACAGGATGTTTTAGGGGGAGCTCAGAAAGAGCACCTCCCACTTGGGAGTCATATTGTATATAGTTTTGGTTAAGGTTATTAGGATTACTTGTAGTTCTAGTTTTTGTGTTTTAGTCATGGGCTATTTGACCCATGATATTTAGAGTTTTACTGGGGTTGGGGAAACTTTCTCCTAGCTCTATACAGATATCTGGAATTATAACACAGTGAAAAAAAACTGAGCAATTTGATTGGCTGCGAGGGACGTACAGGAGTATAATTATGAAAGCATAATTACACTCCGGTGCTTCTTTCATAGCCAAAAGCCTAAGCACAAACAACAGCAGAAAATCAGAACACTGCACTCTACTTCTGAACCTGACAGTAGCTGTCAATGCTGCAAAGAAAATGTAGGAAATGACTGAATACTTCATCTATTCACAGTTAGCAGCTCCAGTCAGCAACTTAGCAAACCCTCCCGCTGTGAGTGCCACTGCAGAAATGGCCGAGATCACGCCTGACAACGAAATCCAGCATCCGAAGAGCAGCACAGCTGTGCAGAACTGTACCTTCACCGGTGATGATGTCTTCCACTTTTATTGCCTCTGTTGCACGGTGTAAGGGCTCAGTTGTACTCTTTAGTAAGTCCCTACCTACTTGTAGTGGCTCCGTTTACAGGGACTATTTAATCATAAATGACTTCTGCTTCTTTTCAGCTCTTAATTTGTTGTTTTCAACTTGTTTGTTGACCGGAATGACTCGTGTTTTTCTCACTGTGTTATAAGTGCCATAAGACACTTCAGGGACGTGCAAATATGCTTTCATAATTGCACTTAGCTCTCGGGTGTTTAACGGCACTTGGCGGAAACGCCTCGTGCCGAACAACACCCTTGAGACGTGCAATTATGAAAGCATATTTACACACCCTGGCGTGTCTTATTGCATACTTAAGACAATTTGCTGTAAGTACCAAATGCCTTGGCCTACATTTTATTTTTACTGTTTCCAGACTACTACAGGATATTTTACAAAAATAGATCTTTGTTACGAATAAAGGGGGGGGGGGGGCAACACACGTGTCAAGAATATTTGTTAATTAGGTATGCTTTATTGATTGACAATTTTTAAAAAGCAGTCACTGGATAGCTTTTCTTCGACAGCTGGACCGTGGTGCCTGGAGGAGTGTGGTCTGGACTGATATCTCTTCATTCACCCTGGGGACAAAACAAATTTCAACTAAAATACTAAGCAAACAATATGACGTCAATTAATCCAGTTAAAATTATATCACAAAATAGTAATGGTCCCCATGACCCCATCAAAAGAGCCTGCCTTATGCAATATCTTAACAAACAAGTATCAGATCTTATTTTTCTTCAGGAGACTCACCTCTCAGACACTGAGCACCTTAAATTAAAATGGGGAAATAAGTACCGGGTTGTAGCATCATCGCATCCGAGGGGTTCAGAAAAGAGGGGCAGCTATTCTAATTCCCAAAAATACTCCTCTGGAAATATTACAAACACATATTGATGCCCAAGGTAGATATGTAATCATCAAGGGTCTTTTATATGGCCAGAAGGTCACCTTAGCCTGTGTATACTTCCCCCCCCCAGACAAAATTTCCAACATTGTGGGGATGTATATCAACAATGTTGGACCTCTTTCATGACCAGTTAATTTTAGGGGTGATCTTAATTTGACCCTATCGCCACATATTAACTGTTCTAACCAGCAGCAACTCAGGAACTCTATAACCACAAAACAGTTCAAAAACACCATGGATCACCTAAGTTTTGTAGATGTGTGGGGACGCCTATTCCCCTCTGCACCCGGTTACTCCTGTTATTCCCCCAGGTTTAAGTCGTATTCTAGATTAGACTATTTTATGGTATCATATGAACATTTATCAACTGTCCAGGATATCGTTATAGGCCTGAAAATATTATCTGACCACCCCCCCTCCGATCTTGAAGCTAGATGTGGGTAGAGAGAAGAAAAAGACCCTATGGAGACTGAGCCCGTTAACTTCAGTTGACAAAGAATTCCCAGGAGGAAATTAAAACCAGAATCCCCCATTTTTTTTCTGAGAATGCTTCCCCAGACATTTCTTAAGCGGTCCAATGGGATGCGATGAAGGCAACAATTCTGGGGGGAAATAATAGCATATACCATAAAATGGAATAAAGAAAGAGAGGCTAAATATCGCATGTTGTCAGAACAATTACTAAATTACCAGATGCTATACAGAGTGGGCGATACTGACCTGCAAAACCTAATTTGGGACACTAAAACGGCTTTACAAAAAATTGTAGATAATAAAATACAACAATCCCTACTTTATCTTAGACAAACACTCCATGAGGGTGGTCCAAGGGGGTTTAGGAAACTAACACAGAAACTTTGTTCCAGAAAACTCTCCTTTACTATCCTTAAGCTCAAAAACTCTACTGCAGGAAAATCGTTCCACAATGATAGCCATATTTTACAGGCTTTTTCAGACTATTATGGTAAGTTGTATTCCCCAAATTTGTCTCTGACCTCATCTAATTCCTCTCACTTTCTAAACCAAGCCAACCTTCTAAAATTGTCTTCACTTCAAATTTGCTCATTTGAACCTCCCATTTCTCAGTCGGAAATAACAGAGACAATAAAATCTCTTAACTTTGGGCGTTTCCCCAGTCCTGATGGTTATATATCAGAGTGGTACAAAATGTTTATCAAGGAACTAACCCCCAAACTATTCTCCTTATTTAATGAGATATCTCGGGGTGGTATGCCTTCTCCATCATGGGATTATGCAACAATTACCCCTGTACCTAAACCACATAAGGATTATACAGACCCCAGATCTTACCGCCCTATCTCTATTTTAAATGTAGATTATAAAATCTTCATGGCTATTTGGGCTTCCAGATTAAAATTTATCATCCCAAAGATTATCCACCCCAATCAATCTGGCTTCATTAAAAATAGGAGTGCTGCTGATAATATTCACAGGACCCTGGTTTTACAGGAATATGTCCGTACTAGACAAATCCCATCAGTATTTATTAGCCTCAATGCTGAAAAGGCTTTCGACTGTGTCTCGTGGTCGTTTTTGAGGGACACCCTTGGGGCCTTTCTTTTTCCCTCTTCGTTAATCTTTACAGGTCCCCGAAGGCTTATGTCAGAGTCAATGCTACCCTGTCGGCCTCGTTCCAATTGGGCAGAGGAACAAGACAGAAGTGTCCCTTGTCTCCTTACCTCTTTGCTCTCTATCTTGAACCTTTGGCATCTGTGCTGAGTGCTGTGACCACGGTGGAAAGTACTGTATATCAGTAGGTCAACAGGAATATAAACTTAGTATGTTTGCGGACGATATTTTGTTAACCTTATTGTCGCCGACTATATCTATTCCTGCAATGTGGACTATATTGAATCAATTTGAAAGAATAGCAGGATTCAGGTTAAACATGGCCAAAATGGAAATCTTGGCCTTTAATTATCACCCTCCTTCACAGTTAAAAAAAGACTTAACCCTTTAGATGGTTGTCATCAAGATTAAATATTTGGGTCTTCAAATCCCCTTAGATCTGGAGGTCCTGGACACTATAAATTATGAGCCTCTTATGTTACTAATTCAGTCAGACCTCGACAGGTGGTCCACAGATTTTTTTCCCTTTCACCAACGAATAGAGATCATACAGATTAATATCCTTCCCAGGTTACTGTATTTGATCCAGAATATTCCTTTTTTCTCCGCAACATATTATTTTAAGTCCTGGAATAGATTAATATCCTGTTTCCTTTGGGGCACGAGTCGCCCAAGAATAAGGTCATCGATCCTTAAACTATCCTTGGCCCAGGGGGGTTTCAACCTCCCAGACTGTCATTTATACACCAAGTCAGTGCTCCTCTGGAACTAATTTTGTGGTTGTCAGAGTCCTATGAGTCTCCATGGAAAATCCTAGAGTTCCACGTGAATGACCTTTCTGATATTGAGAGGATTTTGTTCTCTTCAGATGAGAGATTGGTGCCATCCGGAGCCTTCACCACCATTACGGCCCAACCTTATAAACTTTGGAGACGCATGAGAAAGTCTGGTCCAACATGTACCATTTATGAATACTGTAAGCTAATCTCTGAGGATGAGACATTTGTTCCTACTTTTATGGATCAGGTCTTTTCCACTTGGAGAAGATTAGGACTTTTCTCATGTTTTCCAGTTTCTCTCCCCTCAAGGGATTCTCCCCTTTGAAAAGTTAAAATCCCAATACAATCTCCATAACTCAGACCTATTTCGTTACTTCCAGGTTCGTAACCATATACTACGAAATAGGATTATCCAGGTTAATATGCCTTCTCCGACTCCTGATTTACTAAAATTTTTTATAGATGCTACTCGAGTGAACCTGGGAACACATATCATAGGAACTGTTTATAAAGGGTTGAGAAACGAACAGCATGAATCTACTGCCACTATCCTACAGGAGTGGAATAGAGACACTCTTATCTCTGGAAATATCCATGGAGACATGGCTGGGGTTGGCCTTGAGGGTGGTGAAGACCTCCTCATCTCATTTATGGAGGGAATTTGCATGGAAATGCTGCTTCCGCTACTTTCGAGCACCAGTGGTGGTCCTTAAATTCCTTCCAGATAAATATGGGGTTTGTTGGAGAGGTTGCAGTTGCCCTAGGGCTTCCCTGGGTCATATTTTTTGGCTCTGGCCCACAATTTGATGCCTTTTTGGCTTACCATTCAGATGGAACTTACTACTTTGTTTAGCCAGTCAGTTGAATTAACAGCTGGACAGACTTTACTGGGGATGTTTCCAGACCACACTCTTCCATGGGTTAATACCTTTTTACCAACATGTTTATTAGCTGCAAAGAAATCTATAACCCGACTATGGATGTCAGCACAGATACCAACAGTGGAGGAATGGATATCTACTGTATAATGTCTGATTTATACCAATTAGAAAGTCTTAATGTAAAGATACAAAATAAAAATCCATCTCACATGTCTAAATGGCAGAAGTATGTACTCTACCATTCAGCGGTGGACCTTACCTTTTGCCCTTAATTTATTGAATTGGTGGGGGGTAACAGATTATTTACTCACGAAAGGGGACAAGTGGGTTAGGGGAGAGAGAGAGTGTTTAAGGGCCCTATATGTTATGGTAAATATTGGCTTAACTACAAGGTTAAAAGATGGACTTTTTCCACCCCAAAGTAAGACTGATATCATGGAGATGGACTTTTTCTAGCAATAATTAAATGTAGCTAATAGTAATTGCTCAATTATATTTATATCCCTAGGAAGAATGATTTTACTGACTGCTGTATGCTGCTGTCTACTACCTTTTCTATCTCAACACATAGTACAGTGGCATGACGTGTGTAAAACCAGCTATAATAAAAGAAATTTAAAAAAAAAAAGTACAGCAGCTTAGTTTCAGTGCAGAGTAATGCACCTGGGAAACAAAACCCAGAGGAAGAGTACACGATGGGGTGGAGGGCTGCCAACAACAACAAAAATGGAAAGGGACCTGGGGGTGCTCATATCAAATGACCATAAGGCAGGCAAGCAATGTGAGATGGCAATAAGGAGGGCTGGGGGGATTCTGGGAGGCGTAGGGAGAGGCATCACCAGTAGAAAGCAGGTAGTTGTCATCCCTCTGTACAGTTGGTGAGACCCCATCTGGAGTACTGTGTGCAGTTCTGAAGACCCCATCTCTGCAAGGACATAGACAGGATGGAGGCAGTCTAGAGGAGGGCAACCAAAATGGTGCAGGGTCTGCACCAGAAACCATATGAAGAGAGAGAGACTAAAAGAACTTAGTATGTATGCCTTTGAGGAAAGGAGAGAGAGGGGGACATGATAGAAACTTTGAAGAACCTCAAGGGAATCAACAAAGTCCAAGAGGGTAACATATTTCAGAAAAAGTGATGCGCAAGAACAAGGGGGCACAATTTGAAGATGGGGGGGAGGATGGGACGGCTCAGGGGCAACATGAGGAAGTATTTTTCATGGAGAGGGTGGTGGATGCATGGACCAGCCTTCCTGAGGAGGTTGTGGGGTCAAAAACAGTGGGGGAATTCAAGAATGCATGGGACTGACATAAGGCAATTACAGTGGGGGCTAGGAGAGGGTAAAGAGGAAGTAGGCTATTGGTTAATTCAGATCTGCAGCTTATTCAATAGGCAGGGAAAATGGGCAGACTAGGTGGGCCAAGCGGTCCTTATCTGCCATCAAAGTCTGTGTTTCTATGTTTCTGGCCTGCCCTAAGATGCAGTGTTTTTGGAGGGCCATTGCCAGCACCACATCGGAAATTCTGGAAGCCGAAATCCCACAGACCTTTGAAACTTTATTCATGGGAAAAGCACCTGGAGAGGTGAGGTCATCCCAAAATAATTGTTTACATTGAATTTTTGTGGTGGCTGCAATGAAAACCATCACTGGGAGGTGACTTGTTCCGGTTGTTCCCACAGTTAGTGATTGGAACAGACATAGTTAAAGAAATTCAGGTCATGGAAGAGATGTACATGAAATTAAATTTTAAATACAATTGGGGACATGCTGTCTCCGGGGTGCCGAGTGAAGGGGTTCGCTCGGCATGCTGGCAACCCGGGTTTGCTCCCTGAGCCCGATTGTCAGGAGTGGAGACCGGCAGAGAGGGAGTCGCTTCCCTCCTTGGGGGGTGCAGGGCCTCAGCACCTGGAGGTGGATTGGACAACGTGCAAGGAGGATAAAGCCTCAACACCCCCCTTTACATCCCCACCTCTGGTTGTTGTCACCACATAGGCTCAATCAGGGTTGAGTGAGAGGGCCAGAAAATGGAAAATTTCCCCCTGATCGAGCAGATGAGGGCTGCTGGTCCTCGTCGCCACAAAGCCCTGGGTCACCTGGACTGATCCCCGCAGCCCACGGGTCAATAGAGATGCGCTTACCAGTGTCTTCTCCCTCAAAAGTAGGGGACCCATCCCACGAAGGGTTATATTGGGTTTCCTGGTGGCTGTCAATATGGGGGCGGTGGATGGCAATGGGGCTGGAGTGACGACAGGGTGCTCCTAGGAGGCCCGAAGGTGTGGGTGGTCAGGGGTGATCGGGGAGGCACAAAAAAAAAAAACAGACAACGGGAACAACCTTAACACTTTAATAAAGTGGGCCAAATGGGACAAGTACATTTTGCAGTCTACCACTCCTGACTTTCAAAAAGGGACTGCAGTAGAGTCAGAATGAATTCTGTTTACCCCTTACATGCTGTTAAAGATTCTAAACATGCAGTAGATCTGCCATTCCTGGTTGCTTTTGTGGAAATCATCAAGAGTACTAAATATTTATGTCCTGCTGTGCTGTTCACCTGTTCTGTTATTTTTAGCAGTAAGCTTTATCTGTTCTACAGCTTGATACAGTACCTGTGATGATATCGCTTTTGTATTAACTGTTGGAAAATGTTACTAAAATATTCGTTAAAAACAAACATTGAAGTTAATGACAGAAGAAGACCACTGGTCCATCTAGTCTGCCCGTCATAAATCCTGCATCTGACATCTAGTGTCTGTACAGAGTTTATGTACACACTGACAGTCCCAGAGTTCACTGCCAAGCTACTATCCCCAGGTGACTGTTAATCCCTTAACTCTGTCTGACCCATGTTTGAAGTCGTTAATCGTCTTGGCGTCTACCACCTCAGCTGGCAGGCTGTTCCATGGCTTGACCACTTTCTGTGTAAAAAAGAACTTCCTCATTTACCTACTGAATTTTCCTCAGCCAGCTTCCACTCATGACCCTGTGCTCTAGATTTGCTATTCCTGTTAAATAGTTTCTCGCAGTTTACTTTGTTCATTCCTTTCAGGAATTGAAGGTCTGTATTGTATCACCCTTCTGCCTTCTGGCCTCCAGCGAGTACATTTTCAGTGCTCATAGGATCTATCTATCCCACAGGCCCTGAACCATCCATGTCTTTTGCTGCACCTAGATCCTCTAGCTTCTTTAACAGCCCTCTGTGTGGCACCGAGTTAAATGCCTTGCTGAAACTGATGTAAACTGTTTGTCCCTTATCTACTGCCCTAGTTACCCAGAATACTACGAGTTTGGTCTAACAAGATCTCCCTGCTACGAGCCCATGCTAGTTGCTATCCTGCAGCCCATTACTCTCCAGTGAGTCTACCAGATTCTTTTTGACTAATGTCCTTATCTGTTGATCCACAACAGAAGTAAGACTGGCAGGCCTATAGTTCCCTGGTTGCTCCAGGTCCCCACCCTTGTGGAGCAGAACTACCTTCCAGTATTTCAGAACCATCCCTGACTAAGCTATTGAATAGTTCTAGCAGGGGTTCAGCCAGTTCTGATGTCAGTTCCCTGAGCACCCTTTGGCGCATCCCATCTAGACCTGGAATTTTATATATCTTCAGAGCTACAAGTCCTTATGTGACCCTTTCTTTTGTAAATATGTTCTGCCATATTTCTGGGATCCCCCTTTCAGCAGCCTTTATGCTGCTTTCCGGCAGAGCCCCACTATCCTCCACTGTGAAAACTAAGCAGAAGTAGTCAGTAAAGAATGGCTGCTTTCTGCACATCCTCCTCTATTATCCTGCTACCTTCTTGTCAGCATAGCAATTCCTACTCCCATCTTTCTTTTTTCCATTTATATATATGAAAAAGTGTTTTTCCCTACCCTTGTTCCCCTCCGCAGTGTGCATGTCTTGTCTGGTACATAGATGGTTGAGGACAGATGATGATTTTCATTCATCTAGGCTATCTTGTGCTAAGTTTCTGTCTAACCAAACTAGCTCTCTGACTGTATTTAGGTACATGGGGGATCTCCTTTGTTTCTGATGAGCCCTGTGTACAGTACCTGTCCCATTTGTTCTTGAAACTTGAGTGGGCGTTAGCAATTTTTACATCTTCCATTAGCCTGTTCCATCCATTCACTGCCCTCTTAGTAAAGAAGATCTTGTGCTCATCCTTTCTGAAATAGCCCTAGCCCACATTTCAGGCTGTTACCCCCTAGTGTTTGACTGGCCCTGTGAATCTGAATAACTTACTTAGAAATGTAGAAACAAAGATAATGTCAGCAGAAAACCACCCACCGGTCCATCTAGTCTGCCCTTCCCTGCCTGTCTGTCTGACTGAGTCCCTGTCAGTCTTGTATTTGACCTATTGAATCTTTTTAAGTATTCATATCTCTCACTCATGCCCACTTTCGGTCCTCTAATGAGTACATGTTGAGGTTCTGCAACCTTTCCTGGTGGCTACTTGCCTGCTGTCCCTGCATAATTTTTTATTGGCCTACGCTGTATCCTATCTAACTTATCCCTGTCCTTACGAAGGGCATTCCAGAACTGCACACGCTACTCAGGTGCAGCCTCACCTGTGACCTTAGTGGCAAGGTAACTGTCTTACTGCTACATGAGAACCCTAGCCTTACATGTCCCAGTATCTTATTTGCCTTCTTGCAAGTTTTTTCAAACTTGTTAGATGGCCTAGGGTGCTGTGAATTATGGACTCCCATGTCTTTTTCCTCTTTAGTGACTTCCACTTTCACTCCATCAGTGGTGTAGTCCACCTGGGTTTTTTATTGCCTATTTCAGTATTGCTTCATATTTTCAGTGGGGATTATTTACATAGAAACATAGAACTTGTTGGCAGAAAAGGACTGCTTGGCCCATCCAGTGTGCCTAAATGGTCCCTTCGTAATTTGTCTCTGCAGACCTTAACTGGTCTTCGGCGACCCTCCCTCTTCCTTGCCTATTTACTAGTATTCACCTATGTCTATTCCACGCATGTTTGAATCCCCCTACTGTTTTTGTCTTCACCACTTCCTCTGGCTGTCTGTTCCAGATGTCTACAACTCTTTTATAGAAGTAGTACTACCCACTGCTTTGTCACACTGCCCTGCCACTTTGAGATCATCAGATATAATAACCCCAAGGTCCCTTTTCTGCTTATTGACTGTAAGTACTTCCCCCATCCTTTACTCGGCTTCTGGGTTCTTATGCCCTAGATGAATAATTTTGCACTTTTTGACATTGAACCCCAGCTGCCAGACTGTTGACCATTCCTCGAGTTTCCCGAAGATTCCTATGCATTTTCTCCACCCCCTCCTGAGTGTCCACCATATTACAGATTTTGGTGTCATCTGTAAAAAGGCATACCTTCTCTTCCTGTTCTTCTACAATATCGCTTACGAAGACATTGAAGAGGACTAGTCCCAGTACTGAGCCCTGTAGTACCCTGCTGGTCCCTCGCCCATCATTAGAATGAGTGCCGTTAACCATCACCCTCTCTTTTTTTCTTTGTTAACCAGTTTCTCACTCAGTTCACTACTTGTGATCCCACCCCTGGGCTGCTCAGTTTATCAGTCTTCTCTGCGGCACAGTGTCAAAGGCCTTGCAAAAGTTCAGCTAGACCACTTCCACTGCCCTCCCCTGATCTATTTCCCTGATCGCCCAGTTGAAGAAATCAATCAGATCTTACATCGAGGAATCTCTTGCAGCATGCCATCACCAGTAGGACTACAGCCACCAGGCACCACGACAACATGGAAACTTTCTAGCTAGCAGTTTAGCACAGGGGGCCACCCACCTCCAATATCAGATGCTGACGTCAGCCAATCCTATAAAAGGCAGGCGGCCCCAATACCCTCCTCAGTTCTTTCCCATCATCGACAATGCACATCGGACTGCTGGAACTGCTGCAGCTACAGTCGACTGCCATTTTCACGCGTTTACCATGCTTTACGCTTTTATTATTTTACCTTCTTTTTAGGTAAGACATCGAATTTTCGGTGTTCTTACTGGATAGTTTATGTCTTCTCGACCTTCATCTTTCGACCACTCCACAAAGTGTGCCTGCAGCAAGCAGATCCCGGAAAAGGACAGCTATTCTGCCTGCATCTTGTGCCTAGACCCAGACCACGACGTCCAAGCCTGCGAGGCCTGCTAGAAGTTCAACCTGGTCACCCACAGACGTCGTCAGAAGATCCTGGAGAATTCTCTTCTTAAGCAGAAGGTTGCCTCTATCGAATGGGAACTACAGGCCAGGAGCTCCTCCGCTTCCCCAACCCAGTCCTTGGGGTCTTCGTCGTCAAAATCCTGGGATAAAACCTTCGTGAAGCACAAGTACCAGGACAAGGAGTGGGACCTGGTCTACCTCCCGCTCACTGTTACCTCACAAGAAGGCTTTGACCGCGTCTAGATGTTCCTTCCTCAGGGGGGCGACCTACTCAGCCCACACGCCCTAACTCCCACAGGACTACTGGTGGCCCTGCCACCTGCCTGGGTCTCCCTCGCGGGCGCAGGATCCTCGGGTCAGGGTACTCTGTATCCTGCCCTGCAGCCCCTGCTGTTTCAGCCCTTTTTCTTCGCGGGGACTCAGTCAGATGGCTCGGCTGGAGTCTCTCTGGCCAGTGCGGGTGTGATGGTCACCAGCCTCCCAGTGACCACCCCTCCAACACCCCAACCCCCGGCAACAGTCTCGGCCTCCGGAACCGCTGCCGGATCTGTTCCTCTTTTGCAGGGGCAGATGCTGCAGGGCATGGCATCTCCCAAAGCCCGGTCTCCCCTCAGCCTTCCCCGGGGGTCCCCTCCACCTCAGTGCCCGCCTCCCTATGTCTGGCGCTCATGAACCCCACCCCGACACCCTCCTGACTGATGCCTGTGGAGCCGGCACCTGTCCTTCCCATGCCACAGCCTTGGCTGCCCCACGCCGGCCCAGCCAGCACCAGCCAAGCCTGTGCCAGCCCCACAGCCGACGCCCCTCAGGCCCCCACCGGTGCAGCCTTCCCAGCTCCTGTGGGACCAGTGCCAATTCTTCTACAGTCTGTGCCTGTTGACCCACATCCTGTGTACCTTACACCGGTGCTGCCTGCCTCTATCATGCTCTGGGTTACCCATACCCGATATCTGCGGGACCTGTGCCGGTCTACCCCTACCTGATGCGTGAGGGACCAGCGCCTTCCCCCGTTGATTACCATGGCTTGATATCTGCTTTGTGGTCTTTCATGCAGACCTAGGCTCCTGTCCCAAGTGCGCCTGTTCTGCCCCCCCCGGGCCTCCTCTGGACCCTCTTCTGGCCCTGGTTTACCTGGGCCCCAGTGTTCCTCACACTCCTAAGGGGAGGCCTGATGCCAGGTCTTCTGGTTGCTCAGACGGACATCGGCATGAGGACAGTGATGATGGGGACGAGAATGAGAAGAGTGTCATTAAGGAGTCCTCCATTCCCCCCACCCCCGACTCCTTGGAAGGGAAGGATATCCCAGCTAATGTTCCCAAGTCCCCTTCAGATGACCCTACCTTTATGGCCATCACGCACCACATTCAGGCCACTATGGGGTGGGAGACCAAGGAGCAGAACCTCGACAGGTGCTGGTTAGCCATCTGCCTGTGTCAGCCCGACACCCCTCCCCTTGTTGGTCCTCCCATTATTGACTTCTATGAGGATGTCACTGGGGCTGCCTGGAACTGCCTGCGGACAGGCCTCTGCCACACTCTGGCTGGTAAGCCTCATTTTGGGAAACAGCCCCAGGCCAATTTGGTCGTCATTATTGCAGCACACGACCGTACCAAGCGACCCAAACAGTTAAGTTCCCTCCTCCTGGTCAGGGGGTCTCGCCAGTTGGACCAGCTGGGCAAGCGCGTATTCGCCTCTGACACTCTTGCCATTTGGGCCATCAGTTATCTGGCCCATATAATGCAGTTTCAGAACTTCGCATGGGACCAGACTAGGGAGGCTATCGAAGCCATGCTGGGTGACCCTTTCAAGCATGAAAACTTAAAAGTGTGCACAAGGAGTGTGGTGCTCTGAACCAAAGTACATAGCTCAAACACAAAAATTTGGGCACTCACCACCCAACAAGCAGGACACCCAACAGCTCAATTACTATTAAAAGGGCATTTTATTTTCATTAACATGTACCTTTTTTAATGAAAATAAAATGACCCTTTAATAGTAATTGAGCTCTTGGCGTCCCTCTTGTTGGGTGGTGAGTGCTCGAATTTTTGTATTTGAACTATGACCCTTCCAAGCAGTAGACTCTCCAGCTCCTCAGAATGGGCTCAGATGTCGGTACCACGTCCTGAGGGCTGCCTATGATGCATTTGGTGCCTCGGGCCGGGCATCTGTATGCAGCGTCACTCCTGGCTATGGATCTCAGGCTTCGCCCAGGACATCCAGTCCAGCATAATGGACACCCCTTTCAGGGGTCTCAAACTTTTTAGAGGAGATGTTCAGAATCTCATCTCCGAACTGCAGACCTCAGGACGGGCCCTCTAATCTGGCCACTCTGTGTATCATACCCAGACTAAGTCAGGAGAGAGAGAGCTCCCTTTTGGCAGTCTTCCTGCTGGCACCCCTGACCCCCTCTAAAGGCTGAGGGTAAGCACAAAGCTGGGGGGGGTGCTCCCTCCACCCCCCCCAGCTGCCCCCTGTAGTGCCTGAGGGGCAGCAGCTGCTTCAGCAGCAGCTACCCCCCCTTGCCAGACCCCCTCCCTCAGTGGATCTTCAGGAGGCGGTCATCGGGGCTCACTTCTCCCTTCATCTGGACAGGTGGAGGAAAATCACCACAGACAACTGGGTATGGAGCTCATCAAGCATGGTCACTCTCTAGAATTCATAGAGTGGCCTTCAGAAAACCCTCCGGGCCAGTTCTCCTATCCTCTTACTCATGTTCCTCTCGTCAGAGAGGAGAGTCAGGCCTTACTTTGAAAAAAGGCCATAGAACCAGTCCTGCTTTGTCAGCGGGGCAGGGGGTTCTAGTCACACTTCTTCCTGGTCCCCGAGCTGACGGGAGATTATTGGCCTATCCTGGACTTGAGCCGACTAAATCTGTTCATAGAATGGAAAAGGTTCAGGATGGTTACCCTTCAGGGTTTGCTGCCCCTGCTGCATCAAGGGGTCTGGATCAGCTCTCTGGATATGCAAGATGCCTCTCTGCATATCAAGGTTTTTTCCCCCACAGGTGCTTACTCCTTTTCCACTTTCAGGGAGCGCATTACTAGTTCAGGGCTCTGCCCTTTGGTTTGTCCTCAACACCCAGAGTCTTCACAAAATGCCTGGGAATGGTGGCAGCTGCCTTGAGATGGCAGGATTTCTGCGTTTTCCCATATCTGGATGATTGGCTGTTAGCAGCCCTCTCCAGGGAACGTCTCCTTCAGACTCTGGCACAGATCTGCAGTCTGTTCGAGGCCTTGGGCATTACCATCAGCATGCTGAAGTCTTTCCTTACTTCTTGCCAGTGGTTCCAGTACATAGGGGCAGTGCTGGACATGGCCCAGGGGATGGCCTTCTTGCCCTCAGATAGAGTGGAGTGTCTGATGGACCAGGCCCGACTTCTTTACTCTAGCCTTTCGGTTTCAGCTGGGGCCTTCCTACAGCTTCTGGGTCTCATGGCCGCAGCCATTGCCATGGTTCCCTTGGCCGTCTGCACATGATAGTCTTCAGTGGATGCTGCGGGTCAAGTGCAACCAATGCATGGATGATCTGGATCAGCTATTTATGGTTTCCAATCCAGTTCATAGAGTACTGTTGTGGTGGCTCAAGCCCAACAACATGCTTCTTGGGATTCCCTTTTGCACCCCGTCTCCCTCAGCAAGTACTGAAGACAGATGTTTCGAATCTTGGCTGGGGGGCTCACCTGGGGTCCACCATAAACAAGCTATGTGGACCGAGGTGGAGAGGACACTCCACATCAACATTCTGGAGATGCAAGCAGTCTTGTACGCCCCTTCAGGCCTTTCAGACTCTGCTAGCCCTGGGTCTGCTGTTGGTTCAGATGGACATGTGCATTGTTTATTACATCAACAAGCATGGGGAATCTCATTCTAACCCCCTGTGCAGGGAAGCAATGAGAGTCTGGTATTGGGCCATAGATCATGGACTGGTGCTCTTGGCCGCCCATGTTTCTGGCGTCCAAAATGTCCTGGTGGACAGCCTAAGTTGGTCTTGGTTCAGAGCCCATGAGTTGGAGCTTCTGACCCTGGTGGTCGAAGACCTCTTCAACTGATTGGGGCGTCCAGAGTTGGACCTTTTTGCGTCCCCATGCAACGCAAAACTGCCGCTTTTCTGCTTGCTAGATCCAGGGCCTGGAGTTTTCTGGCAAGACGCCCTCCCTTCCCGCTCTTTCAGAGGGTTCTGATCAAGCTTCAGATGGAAGGGGCCGCCATAATTCTGATCGCCCCCTTCTAACCTCATCAGATTTGGTTCCCCTTGCTTCAGCAGCTGGCCATGGAACCCCCAGTTCCTCTATGCCATGCACAGGCCTGCTGTCCCAGGAGCAGGGCTTCCTGGTCCATCCGGACCTCAGATCTCGCCATCTCCATGTGTGGCTCCTGAGGACATAGCCCTCGCCCAGTTTGGGGTGACAGAGGCAGTAGCTAGGAAACCCTCCACCAGGGCCACTTATTTTATGAAATGGAAGCGCTATGCTATTTGGGCTGCATCGCAGTAGTTGGATCCCTTCTCCTGTCCAGTCGATCAGGTGCTGGAGTACCTGCTGTCCCTTTCAGACTCAGGCCTGCAGTACTCCTTGATTAAAGGTACATCTTTCTGCCATCTCTGCATACCATGTACCTGTTGAGGGCCATTCAGAGGCTCAACTTGATGTGTCTCGCACTTTTCTGTGAGGCATTCTGCACTTGAAGCCTCCCATCTGTGACCCTGTCCCGACTTGGGACCTAAATTTTGTGTTGGAAAAGCTTATGCTGCCTCCCTTTGAACCAGCCGCGACTTGCGAGCTGCACATTCTGACGTGGTAAGCATTACTTTTAGTTTATTTATTTTTACTTTCCTCAACCGGGGGGGAGGTTGTGCCTTTGGTTCCCCACCCCCCTTCCAGCCAACCTTCATGGCTGCTGCCCCGGTCATGGACAGAGCTCAGACTTCCCCATCACAACCCCCCTGACCGCATCACAGCGGGTACCTACCCTACCACTGTGGAGACCAGGAGGGTGGATACATGAGGGAGCTGACTTGTGTGCGATCATGGTGGTGCCATCGGGGCAGCCTTCATGCTGCCGAGAATTTTCTTATGGTGGTTCTCCCCTGCGGAAAGGGGCGTGCAGTAATGCCAGTGGGAGGAGCACGCGTGCATCTGCACGCGCTCCACCTGGCGTCTGCCCCCTCCTGCCTCGCTTGCTGCAGCGTCGGCGCACTGCCACCCCATCTCCACTAGGGGCCAGCCATGCGTCGACCACTGATGTCCCCCTCCCTAGAGAAGGAGAGCAGTCTTCCGGATGCTCAATCTTTCTCCAACCCTGCCAACTCCCGGCGGCCCGTGCTTGTTCCCAAATATGGTTCACCGGCGTAGCGTGAGGTAAGGCTTCCAGCACCTCAGCGCCAACAGACCGGCAGCAGAAAGCATTATTTTTAGTTGCTATTACTTCTGCTTGAAGGATTTCGGAGCTTCAGGCCCTGATGTGTAAGGAGCCTTATTTGATTTTTCACAAAGACAGGGTTCTCTGCGAACCAACTCTAAGTTTCTTTCTAAGGTGGTGTCAGAGTTTACTTTGAATCAATCCATCCACCTGCCTGTTTATTTTCTGGAGCATTCCAACCAAAGGGAGGCATTGCTCTATACCTTGGATGTGCAAAGAATCCTGCGGTACTATACACACCGCATTAAAGACTCCAGGAAGTCTAATCAGTTGTTTGTTTTGTTCGCCCCTGGAAAAGAGGGTGCCCCGGTGTCGAAACAATGTCTGTATAAACAGTTTGCCAGTTGCATTATCCGTTGTTACCAGAAGTACAGTAAGAAACTCCTGGGCATGGTTAAGGGCCATTCCACCAGGGGTATGGCCACATTGGTAGCTTGTTTCAGAAATATTTCAGCTGTTGACATTTGCACTGCTGCTACATGGAGCACTGTCCATACCTTCACCAAACTTTACATTCTGGACATCACCGCTAGGCACAGAAAGAGCCAACTTCGGCCTCGCTGTGCTTCAGGACCTCCTCCAATAGGCTCATGGGACTTAGTCTTACTGGTGATGACCTGCTGCAAGAGATTCCTTGAAGTAAGATAATACAGTTACGTAAGAACTTGCTGTAATAGTAGATCTTTGAGAGGCTTTCTTGCAGCAGGCCTTGCTTTTCCTCCCTCCTTCCCCCTCTTCCTGTCTTTCTCTCCTCTCCTTTTCCATGGGGCGAGCCTTCTGCTTCTTCTTTTCTCTGCTTTTGGGTTACCTTGGAATCCTCCTCGGTTCCCCCGGACGGCATTCCACTTTTGGTTTCCAGTGAGAGAACTGAGGAGGGTATGGGGGTTGCCAGCCTTTTCTAGGATTGGCTAACATCAGCGTCTAATGTCGGAAGTGGACGGTTGTGATAGACTGCTAGCTAGAAAGCTTCCGTGTGGTCTTAGTGCCTGGCAGCTATAGTCCTACTGCTGATGGCCTGCTGCAAGTGATCCTCTTGAAGATCTACTGCTGCGGTAAGTTCTTACATTATTGTACCCCTCCTCCCCTCGAATCGATGCTGCCTGTGGTCTTGCAGCCCATTGGATTCAAGATTCTCTACCAACCTTTCCTTTAAGGTTTCCATTAATTTCCCCACCACTGAAGTGAGACTGACTGGCCTATAGTTGCTAGCCTCCTCCCTGCTGCCACCCTTATTTAGAGGAGCCACATCTGCTCTCCTGCAGTCATCCAAAGCCACGTCTGTTTTCAGAGAGCTGTTGAATAAGGCCATCAGGAGGACTGCTAGCACCTCCACCTCCCTGAGTTCCTTTAGTGCCTCTGGGTGTATCCCATCCAGCCCTATAGCCTTTTCCACTTTCAGACCTTGAATTCCCTTCAGGACTCTTTCCTCAAAAAATGAACACGTCCACCTCCCCCCACTTTGTCCCTGCTGCTCTCTGGTGATCCATCCCTCCTCCCTCCACAGTAAAGACTGAGTAAAAGTAACTGTGCAGGATGTTTGCTTTTTTATTGGTCCTCTTCTGCAGTCCCCCCCCTTGCTGTTTTCCTTAATCTTCCTGGACATCAATTCTCCACCACTCATTCACACTAATGGGACTACGCTGGAGGCACTAGGACACCGTGGGAGTCAAAAATCTTCAGAAGGGCTGGTGCCAGCGTAGGACCACGCATGCGTGGCACCACGAGAGTATCTTGCGCCTGTATAGGCTATCCCACTGTTGACCCTCCAACTGCCTCAGTTCCTTTTCTCCAGCAGTTGAGTGCGCCTTGATGTTGACATCGCTCCCCTGCCGGAGTCAAGTCTTCGTCTATATGACAGCAGCTTATGCCATTCACTATTCGTTTTCATTAACATGTTTAGTGTTCTTTTATTTAAAAAAAAAAAAAAAAAAAGAAGATATGATGAAGAAAAAAATTTCTCACCTGCCATCAACGGAGTCGAACTTGGACGGTAGTGGTGACGGTAGAAAGACTTCGTTTGAAAGTCGTATTGGCAGAGGGCTGTGTCTGGTCTGCACCTTTGAAGGGGGTCCGACCATGAGCAGTCCTGTGCTCAGGGGCGGACAACAGTCCATGGCACAAAACTAGCGATTTGGGTTTCCGGCTCCGCTTGACCTTGAGCTCTTCTTCCTCTTTTGGGGGAAGAAGAATCGTTATCACTTAATTTCGCCCTCTGATAAGTCTGTGCAGAGATCATCGGTGGTAGAGGGTGGTAGGCCTGAACCAACTTTGGTGGGTTCCCCTCTGGCACCGCTCGACACCGAATCCCACCTCTGTCCTCAGTGGGGTTCTGGTGAGCAGTTTCACCTCTGGGCTGCTCCTTTGGAGTAGGGGGTTTCAGCTCCTGGCCAGTGGACCCGGTTCCAGGGCCCCTGGGTCTCAGAACTGCTGGACCAGGGTCTAGTTGGCCTAGGATGTGCGTAGTGCCGCCTTTGGTGCCAATGCCATCGACGCCGACCCCTCATGTCTATCCCCTCTCCTTTTACCATGCAGGGGCCGGCACAGGTACCACTTTCCTTCTCCCCTCCCTTTCTTCAGGTCTACGGTGGCGGTGCCATGCGGTGCTGTGGGTGCGCGGCACCATGGGTGGTGCCGCGGGTGCTGTGCATGTTCCATTGGTGCCGCAGGTGGCGTCGATGCCGTATGTTGCTGTACCATGGCCGCGAGTGATGCCGGCGCCTTGGGTGGTGCCAGTTGGTGCTGTGTGGTAGAACAAGTTGTAGAGTTTCACTTCTGCAGCTCTCTTCTTTTCCACGGAAGTTTTTGCGGAGTGGTTTTCCGCTGAATAAAGTGCTGTTCCATGGAATATTATTCCATGGATCCTAGTGTGTGGAGATCTGCAGAGGTTTCAGTGAAGTTCCGGTGGTTTTTTGCTGCTGGAATTGTTTTTCCACACTGTTCCGCCAGTGAAATTCTGCATTCTGCATAGCGCTACTGCCGGCTCCGTGAAGTGGTGTCAAGCTGCTCAACACCTTTCCAGGTGGCGGAGTCTCCATGATTCTGACCTAGACCTTCTCTTGGAGGTTCTTCTGGGGTAGGAGTGGATCTGGATGAGTCTCTCCCTGTCTCACTTGTCGGTGATGCAGCAGATGACTCCTTTTAGAGACTGGAATACAAGCCTTCCATATCAGCACAGTCCGTAATGCAAGATCTTCTTTTCAGTTTTTCTCAGGGATGTGGGGTCCACCATAACATTTCAGGCTCCTTCTGTGGACCAAGGACTTCTTCATCTGGACTTCTTTCTGTCATTAGTACAAGTACACCCTGTGGAATGCTCTAGGTCAGTGGTCGAGAGCCTTTCAGACTTTTCCCTCCCTTGGTAGGGGTATATAGCACCCTGTGACGCTGCCCCTATGGTGACTACCATTGGCAATGGGTGATTAACATTTCCTCAGCTCTGAGTATTGGTTTGGTCCTCGGATTAAGTTATGGGGGGCACTCAGGCTCCTTCTGCCCCTCAGATGGACGACACCATCGTCATTCTTGTAACAGGCAGTCCTTTCAAGGTAGAGGCCTGAAAGCTTTGTCAGGCACTAATTGTTTAACAAAAAAAAATCATCACAGCAGAGGGCCTAGGCCTGAAAGCACCTGATAACATACTTCTGGATCCAGCCCACGTTCCACCTCAACTGCCTGAGGCGTCGCCTCTCGACAACGGTGGGGGGCACCTGACTTCTACTTCTAGGGGAAGTCCAATACAGCAGAGGTATGGGTCATCAGGATTTTCCGAGAGGGATTTTCTCTTAATTCAGAGATTTTTCCTTGACCTAGGCGGCAACCCAGTCTGTTGGTTTCTTTCTGTCAGACTCTCTTTCCTTGGACCAGGGCCTCAGAGCAGCAGAAGTGACTCCACGGCAAGTACGAGCACTGGTTCCTACTTCCTTACTTGCTTCCAAGTTAACAGACAGCATGCTCCCTTTTTCGACCTTAAAGGCCAAGTGGTCCTTGTTCAGGAAGTAGTTCACGGTATTCAAACTTTCTCTTCCTGGACATTGGCTCTGTGCCAGTCGCTCCAGGCTAGACTCTTCAGAAGCAGTTACCTCAGCTTTCCTCTCCCTTTTCTAGGAGGTGTTTTTCTGTTTTGGGGAAGGTGTCAGTTTCACCTTCCTAGCAGCTTCTTCTCTTAGGAGCTCCCCTAGGTTCCTCCAGGGTGAGGGAGGTTCTCTGTCACGGAGTTATTTCACTTTGGGCAGATGACAAAATTGTAATGTTTTTGTCAGCAGGCAAGGTGGAGCATTTTCCTACCGCCTGTACAGGAAGGCCGTGGTGAGTGGTGCCTTGAGCACGTTGTGCCAGTTTCAGTTGTACAGTCGCTTTCAACAACTGGGGCAGCCTGAGCCTGATCCTTTCTGCGTCCCCACTTAACACAGGTCTGTCCCTATCCTGCTTCAGAAATCCAGACCCTGGTGTCTTCTGTCATGATCATTATCGCAGTAGACAAGTTCTCCTGTACATTTTTTCTCTATTTCCTTAGTTCAGCGAGTGCTGCTCGAGTTGTAGGCAAACTGGAGCAGAGTGATTCCTCATCGGAATGGAAGTGGGTAGACTGGTTTCTCCCAGACCTTCACAGATGTCTTCTAAGTCATGTATAGGCCTTCCACCAGGAAGGCTTATGTGGCTAAATGGAAACCCTTCTTGTCTTTCATTGTCCACCTGGGAACAGAAGTAGGAGGTTTTTCAGGAAAGAGGTTTGGTTTTATCTTCTGTTTTAACCGAAATATTTGAATAGTTTTGTACTTGAAATTAGATCTGTGTGTTAAAAATTACTACTTTGAGTTGGAACTGTTACTTGGGCTGTGATATTGTAACTATTGGGGGTTGTGTGCTGGGTGTGGGAACACTTGTTTGGCAGTGATAATTAGAGTGAAATTTAAATGTGACATTTGCCTGGTGTTAGGGGAAGGGGTAATTGCAAGAATCATCTTGTCTTTCATTGTCCACCTGGGAACAGAAGTAGGAGGTTGTTCAGGAAAGAGGTTTGGTTTTATCTTATGTTTTAACTGAAATATTTGAATAGTTTTGTGCTTGAAATTAGTTCTGTGTGTTAAAAATTACTACTTTGAGTTAGAACTGCTACTTGGGCTGTGATATTGTAACTATTGGGGCTTGTGTGCTGGGTGTGAGAACACTTGTTTGGCAGTGATAATTAGAGTGAAATTTAAATGTGATGTTTGTCTGGTGGTGGTAGAGTCCTCCCACCCACCCTGTTTTGTAGGTTTTCTTACATACTGAAAAGCCACTGGGGGTTGGGATTGAAGGGCTGTGCATTTCTGTTTGTGACTGAAATTTGAAGGAACAGGAACTGGTGGGCCTGTGACATCATACGGTACTTGTCTGTATACACACACTGGACTAACATACTAACGTACTACTTGCCAGCAGATTAGACCTTACGGTCTATTGAGTCTGCTAGAACCTCAGATCCCTAGTTGGGTGCCGAGGCCCGCCCCTTGTGTTCCAGAAACCCCTATCATCCATCGCCACTCCCCTGGGACAGGCCACCATCTGATACATCCACTTTCTGTCTCTGTCCCACCCTCTTTTGAAGCCCTCCACTGTGGATCTCTGAACCAGCTCGCTAGGCAGTGCATTCCAAGGGTCCACCACCCTCTCAGTGAAAAACCTCCTCCTCTTTTCCCTCCTCACCCTTCCACCTTCCAACTTCAAACCATGCCCTCTGGTAATACCTCCCTGCTTTAGTCTAAAGATCCTGTCCATGTTTACCATATTTATTCCCTTGAGGTACTTGAAGACCTCAATCATGTCCCCCCTGTCTCTCCTCTTCTCCAATGAAAACAGGCAGAGCTCCTCAAGTCTGTCCTCATATGTCAAATCCCCTAGCCCTCGTATCATCTTAGTTGCCCTCCTCTGTACCCTCTCCAGGAGCTGTATGTCCCTCTTCAAGTGTGGTCTCCAGTACTGTACAAAAATACTCAAGGTGTGGTCTAACCAGTCCATTGTACAGTGGCAGAATCACTTCCTTGCTCCTAAAGGTGGTCCCCCTTGCGATGCATTCCAACATCTTGTTTGCCTTGCTAGCCACTCTCCTGCACTGCTCAGAGTTATTCATACATGCATCCACCATGACCCCTAGGTCTTTTTGCCCTATTGATGCCTCCAGCGCCTCCCCTCCCAGGGTGTACCTGTGTTTAGGATTTCCCTGCCCAAGATGTAACACCTTGCACTTAGTGATATTGAAATTTAATTTCCATATGTGAGCCCAGCTTTCCAGGGTGTCCAGGTCCCCTTGCAGGGCCAACCTCCCCTCTTCTCCCTCAACTACTGCTCCCATCTTGGAGTCATCAGCGAAGAAGACTCATTTCACACCCTATACCCTCCCTGATGTCCGATATGTATGCATTAAACAGGATCGGACCCAGGACCGAGCCCTTCGGTACCCCACTACCAACCTCTGTAGGATTTGAGAGCTCCCCACAGACCACTACTCTCTGGGTGCGTCCAGCTAGCCAGTTTTCAATCCATCTGACCATCAAAGGGCCTACTCCCAACCCCATCAGTTTCTCCACCAGACCATTGTGGGGGACAGAGTCAAATGCCTTGCTGAAGTCCAAGAATAATACATCCACAGGCTTTCCCCTGTCCAGTTCTGATGTTACCCATTCATAGAACTCCACAAGATTGGTTTGACATGATCTACCTGGCACAAACCCATGTTGCCGACTATCCAGACCTCCCACCTCCTAAAAGTACACACCCAGTCATTCCTTTAGTATGCTCTCCATTAATTTTCCCACCACCAAGGTCAAACTGATGGGTCTATAGTTACCTGGTACTTCCCTTGACCCCCTTTATGGATTGGCACCACATGTGCCTCGCCAATCCTAAGTACCCTCCCTGTCTCAAGTGACCTGCTGAAGAGCACGCCAGAAGTGCAGCCAGTATGTCATAATTCCCATAGTACTCTAGGATGAATGCCATCCATTGGAATTGTCTTTCTTTGGGGCCTTGAGGGCTAACCACACACCCTTTGGTAGGAATAGCATCATCCATCCCCTCCACCTTACTGGCCTTTTTATCCTTATCCTGATGTGACACCCCTAGGGTACCTCCCCTTCCCTCTTGCTCCATTTCTGTTGCTCCCCTGATTCCACTCACTGCCGCTTCTATCCCCATCATGCCTGGCTTTGTAGATATCCCATCCCCCTCCCTAGTGAACACAGAGGCAAAGTACTCATTAAATACCTCTGCCTGGTCCCTCGCCTCTTCCACCCACCCTCCTTCTGATCTCAATCTGCTGAGATGGCCCTTAGTTTTTCTCCGCTCCCCAATGCACTGGAAGAACCCCTTTTCCCCTCCATGTATCCCCTGTGCTAGCCGCTGCTCTTTACTGGACTTTGCCCCTCTCACCATCCGGGTGACTTTTCTAGATGCAAGATGGTACATTTCCTTATCCCTATCCCCTCTTGTTGTTTTATATTTTTTGTAGGACCGCCTTATTTTCTCTGACTGCTACCTGAACCTCACTGGACCACCAGCATGGTTTATGTGACCTTGGTCCCTTACGGTTCACCTTAGCGCAAGTCCTGACTGCCTCATGAAGTCCCTGTTTTATGACCTCCCATCTCCTTTCCACATTTGTCATTGATGTAATCCCCTTCAAGTGATCCTTGAGAATATTTCCCATGCCCACAAAGTCTGCCCCCCTGAAGTCCACTGCCAGTGTCCTAGATCTCGCCCCACCCCATGCTTATTTGAAACCAGACAGTATTGTGGTGGCTCCTAGTCGAGGATCCTCTACAGCCAGGTCCCTTGCAGATCCCCATCTGCCAGAACCACGTCCAGGACATGCCCCTCCTTGTGGGCTCCATCACATGCTGTGTTAAGAACACATCCTGGAAGCCGTCAGCAGCCTCTGCTCCTTGGCCACCTTAGAGGACATGGTTCCCCAGTTTGTACCTGGCATATTAAGGTCCCCATCAGCACCAGTCCTTTCCTTTTTGGTCCACACTGGGCAATGATGATGTCCAGCAAACCATCCTCCAGAACATCACCCATCCCGGGGGCCTATATACTACACCCAGCTTGACCTTTTCTCCTGCTGGGGATCGTAAGGTGACCCATAATGCCTCCACGTTTCCCTCTGCCTCTTCTACCCCAGCAATTTCTATGTCATCTCTAATGAACATAGCCACTCCACCCCCTTTGCCCTCCTTTCTGTCCTTCCTAAGCATAGTGTACCCGCGCACGTTTAGGTCCCAGTCATGTGTTTTGTTGGGCCACGTCTCCGTGACTGCCACCACATCCACCCACCCCGAACAGCATGGCTGGAACTCTGGCAACTTGTTTCCCAAGCTCCTGGCATTTACTAGCACCAACCCCCACCCCTTATCCCTAATCCCCTTTGTCGAACCCCACCCAGGTTCCTTATACTTCCATCCTCCCTCTGCTCCTCCTGAAACCTCCACTGTATGTGTTTGTGAGACTTGGGAATTTTATTGGTAGGGTTGAAATTGGGTTCGTAAATAACTGCAGCCAGTATAGAGAGAAATTGTATTCAAGGGGGAAGGGACTGAGAAAAGGGGTGTGTGCCATTATGAACAGAGAGGGACAAACAGGGTGGCCACATTCCACCACGGCAAGCATTTTCGGAAGGGTTGTAGGCTGCACAGGCTGTGGGATGGTAATAATTCTCAATTGGGCCTGGAGAAAGGGAGGCTGCCCACTCTGTAGACAGCTATCTTGTATCAGGAGTGAAGTATATTGGTTAAGGATTAAGCTGGGAGAGTTGGGGGGGTGTCCAAGGATAAGGGGCGTGGATATGGGCGGCAGAAGGGTAGGGCTGAGGGGAGGCTGGGGCAATGCTCAGAAATTACAGGACGTTATGTTACAGCAAGCAGGAGGGGGATATTAGGGACAGAGGGCCCTTAGATAGGGATGTTGACGCTAAGGGGAAAACGTATGGGGTAAACATTCTGAATATAAAGAGAGTGGAGGGGGAAGATTCAGGTAGGGCCATTGTGGGAAAGCCTAGAAGAGCAGACAGTGAGAAGGGAGGGGCTGTTGTGGGGAAGCCTAAAAGAGCAGACTGTGGGAAGGGAGCTCCTAAGGAGAACAGGGCAAGAGGGGGAGGAAGAGGGGCAGTTTAGAGGGGCAGTCGGGGGAAACTCAGGTTACTTGATAGAGGCTGGCATAGAGAGTTACAATAAATTTGAGCTACTAAGCAACCTAGAGGGAGGAAGGGGTTGGTGAAATGAGAAACTGAAACAGAGGCCGGGGAGAGTCGGATAACCATAGGGCATCACAGACCGGCAATGGAAAGGATAGAAATAGTCCCAGAGGAGAAGGAAACATAAATGTTAAGCAGATGGGAAGATGCAACATATTGCAGACATGAGGGAGGAGAGCACGACTGGAGAGAAACTGGGATACAAGGAGACGGGGGAGGGGCCCCCTTCAGCAGGGGTGTCTGTACCAAGGATGGGGCCCTCGGTAAAGGGGACCCACAGAGGGCCTTTGGTGGTAGGGGTACTATTACAAGGGGGGAGGATGGCAGTGTGGGGCAAGGGGAAACTATCAGGGCCAGGATAAATAGTTCAGATAAGAGAGGCTTAAAGGGGACACCTATTCATGGGGGTCTTAGTTAAGTGGGCAAAATAACAAGGGAGGCAGAAAGGGGAGGGTGACAAGGGGGTCTCTAATAAGGCAGGAAGACTCCCATGGAATTGAGATCACGAATAAGGGGAGTATGGGGGGTTGAGAGCGCATTCTGGAGGTAACCATAAGGATGATGGCGTTGTTAAGGTTCTGTTATTGGGAGACTCGATGATTGGGGTAGCCAGTGGGAGGGACAGGGGGGTGGATGCCATAGCCAGGTGAAGGTAGTGAGTATCTCTGGGCTGACAGTACACAGAGCAAAGTTCATGGTGTACGAACTGGTTAGGGATTGTGGAGGGATACTGGATTTCCTGGTGCATTTGGGAACTAACGATCTTGAGGGAAATAGTGTTTTGGAAATCCAAGCAAGATTCCAAGAACTTGCCAGAGTCTGTCGGGATAATGGATGCAACGTTTCCTTTTCAGAAAGATTGCCAGTACCAAAGGCCTCAGTGGAGAAAAAAATGAAGATCACAGAGGTTAATGACTAGCTCAGGAAGTGGGGTGAAGAGAGTGGGTTGGGAGTGTTAGGGAACTGGAAAGGAGTTTGGGAGGATAAGGGACTGTATGCCATGGACAGGCTTCATCTTGCCCTGTTAGGGAAGGAAGTCCCTTAAACAGGGGTGGCTGACTACATTCAAGAAAGGTGGGGTTTAAACTTGTGGGGGAGGGATAAGGAGGGCTGACCAGAGCCCTCTCCTCCAGATGAGGGTAGCCTTCAAACCCAAGGGGGCAGGAAAACAGACTGGGAGGAGGTTTCAGGAGGAGCAGAGGGAGGATGGAAGTGTAAGAAACCTGGGTGAGGGTTCGACAAAGGGATCAGGGATACGGGGTGGGGGTGGTGTTGATAAATGGCAGGAGCTTGGGAAACAAGTTGCCAGAGTTCCAAGCCATGCTGTTCGAGGAGGGTGTATGTGGCGGCGGTCATGGAAACGTGGGCCAACAAAAACCATGACTGGGACCTAAACGTGCGGGGGTACACTATGCTTAGGAAGGATAGAAAGGAGGGCAGAGGGGGTGGAGTGGCTATGTTCATTAGAGATGACATAGAAATTGCTAGGGTAGAAGAGGCAGAGGGAAATGTGGAGGCCTCATGGGTCACCTTACAAACCCCAGCAGAGGAGGTAAGGTCAAGCTGGGTGTAGTATATTAGGCCCCCCGGGATGGGTGATGTTCTGAAGGATGGTTTGCTGGACAACATCATTGCCCAGTGTGGACCAAAAGGGGAAGGAGTGGTGTTGATGGGGGACCTTAATATGCCAGGTACAAACTGGGGAACCATGTCCTCTAAGGTGGCCAAGGAGCAGAGGCTGCTGGACGGTTTCCAGGATGTGTTCTTAACACAACATGTGATGGAGCCCACAAGGGAGGGGCATGTCCTGGACATGGTTCTGGCAGATGTGGATCTGGTAAGGGACCTAGTTGAAGAGGATCCCCTGACTAGGAGCGACCACAATACTGTCTAGTTTCAAATAAGCATGGAGTGGGGGAGAAATCTAGGACGCTGGCAGTGGACTTCAGGGTGGCAGACTTTGTGGGCGTGGGAAATATTCTCAAGGATCACTTGAAGGGGATTACATCATTGACAAATGTGGAAAAGAGATGGGAGGTCATAAAACGGGGACTTCATGAGGCAGTCAGGACCTGTGCTAAGGTGAAACGTAAGGGACCAAGGTCACATAAACCATGCTGGTGGTCCAGTGAGGTTCAGGTAGCAGTCAGAGAAAAGAAGGTGGCCTACAAAAAATATAAAACAACAAGAGGGGATAGAGAAAAGGAAATGTACCATCTTGCATCTAGAAAAGTCACCTGGATGGTGAGGGGGGCAAAGTCCAGTAAAGAGCAGCCGCTGGCAGAGGGGATACATGTAGGGGAAAAGGGGTTCTTCTGGTACATTGGAGAGTGGAGAAAACTAAGGGCCATCTCGGCAGATTGAGATCAGAAGGAGGCTGGGTGGAAGAGGCGAGGGACCAGGCAGAGGTTTTAACCGAGTACTTCGCCTCTGTGTTTACTAGGGAGGGGGATGGGATATCTAAAAAGCAAGGCAGAATGGGGATAAAAGCGGTAGTGAGTGGGATCAGGGGAGCAACAGAAATGGAGCAAGAGGGAGGGAGAGGTACCCCAGGGGTGTCACATCAGGATAAGGATAAAAAGGCCAGTAAGGTGGAGGGGACGGATGATGCTATCTCCACCGAAAGGGTGTGGTTAGTCCTCAAAGCCCTAAAAAAAGATAAATCTCCTGGGCCGGATGGCATTCATCTGAGAGTATTATGGAAGTTGGTGGACATACTTCCTGCACCCCTGGTGGAGCTCTTCAACAGGTCGCTTGAGACAGGGAGGGTACCTAGGGATTGGCGAGAGGCACATGCGCCAATCCATAAAGGGGGGGGGGGAAGTGCCAGGTAACTATAGACCCATCAGTTTGACCTCGGTGATGGGAAAATTAATGGAGAGTATACTAAAGGAACGATTGGGTATGTACTTGGAGGAGGTAGAAGGTCTGGATAGTTGGCAACATGGGTTTGTGCCAGGTAGATCATGTCAAACCAATCTTATGGAGGTCTACGAATGGGTAACATCAGAACTGAATAGGGGAAAGCCTGTGGATGTATTATTCTTGGACTTCAACAAGGCGTTTGACTCTGTCCCCCACAATGGTCTGGTGGAGAAACTGACGAGGTTGAGTAGGCCTTTGATGGTCAGATGGATTGAAAACTGGCTAACTGGACACACCAGAGAATAGTGGTGGTGTGGGGGCTCTCGAACCCTAGAGAGGTCGATGATGAAGTGTCGCAGGGGCTCAGGTCCTGGGTCGATCCTGTTTAATGCATACATATCGGACATCAGGGAGGGTATGGGTGTGAAATGAGTCTCTTAGCTGATGACTCCAAGATGGGAGCAGTAGTTGAGGGGAAGAGGGAGGTTGGCACTGCAAGAGGACTTGGACACCCTGAAGCTGGGCTCCACATGGAAGTAAATTTCAATATCACCAAGTGTAAGGTGTTACATCTTGGAGGGGAAACCCTAAGCAGGTACACCCTGGGAGGGGCTGGAGGCCTCAACAGGGGAAAAGACCTAGAGGTCATGGTGGATGCATGTATGAATAACTCTGAGCAGTGCAGGACAGTGGCTAGCAAGGCAAACAGGATGTTGGGATGCATCATAAGGGGGATCACCTCTAGGATCAGGGAAGTGATTCTGCCGCTGTACAATGGACTGGTTAGACCACACCTTGAGAACTGTGTACAGTACTGGAGACCATGCTTGAAAAGGGACATACAGCTCCTGGAGAGGGCACAGAGGAGGGCAACTAAGATGATACGAGGACTAGGGGATTTGACGTATGAGGACAGACTTGAGGAGCTCTGCCTGTTTTCATTGGAGGAGAGGAGAGACGGGGGGGACATGATTGAGGTCTTCAAGTACCTCAAGGGAATAAATAGGGTAAACATGGAGGGGATCTTTAGACTAAAGCAGGGAGGTATCACCAGAGGACATGATTTGAAGTTGGAAGGTGGAAGGGTGGGGGAAGGGGAGGAGGTTTTCACTGAGAGGGTGGTGGACCCTTGGAATGTGCTGCCTGGCCGAGCTGGTTCAGAGATCCACAGTGGAGGGCTTCAAGAGAGGGTGGGACAGACACAGAAAGCAGATGTATCAGATGATGGCCTGGCCCAATGGGGTGGGGATGGATGATAGGGGTTTCTGGAACACAAGGGGGCCTCGGCACCCAACTAGGTATCTGAGGTTCGAGCAGACTTGATAGACTGTAAGGCCTAATCTGCTGGCAGTGAGTATATTAGTATTTGATTAACAAATTCCACCTGGACCCTTTGGTGCCCACCAAATATGTGTTTGAGTGCCTCTTGGACCTGTTGTTCGGAGGTCAGCCATACTTGGTAGTGGAGGTACACATCTGCGCTTTTTCTGTCTGGCTTGAACCAGTAGACATTTCCTCTGGCTCTTACCATTACTCAGGTTTTTGCCTTAGCTCCAGAAGGGAAGGATGCGCTCCTTTCTCCCTCTGAATGTTAGGACGGTTCTGTGATTCTCATTGACAGAATGAAAAGCTACACATCGAGCAATTTTTGCAGCTTTAGCATGATTCAGCTACGTCAACTTCTTGCCCTAAGAGATTTTCTGTTATGTTAGTAGCATGTCTTTGACACTAATAAGCCTTGTCTCTGGCCAATTGAAAGGCCGGGTTCACACCACTCTATCAGAGTGGACGCGGCTTCCTGGCGGAGATTCGTAATATGTCCATTGCAGTCTTCTGCAAGGTAGTGAGTTGGTGCTCAATGCATATCTTTGTAAAGCACCATGTTCTGGATGTCCTTTCCAGACAGAACAGTCCTTTGGACTTTCGTTCTGAGTGAGCCCTATATCAGACCACCCTACTCAGGGCGACTGGGTTAGTTTTAGCTTGGTATTCTCCCATTAGTGTAAATGAGTGGTGGAGACCTGAGTCCAGGAAGACATGGAAATTACGTACTGACCATAATTTTTGATCTTCTTGGATGCAGTCTCCACGACTCATTCACATGCCCACCCACCATCCCCTGGGTTCACTCGTTTTGTTTCTTGGGTCTTCACTGCCTTGTTGTTCAGACTGTGAAGACATTGTTCAATAGACCCTTCTTGCATATGTCATCCAGGCCTTCACATGTCCAGAGGTTAGGGTAAGTTATTTATTTTATTAGTTACACTGTACCTCCTTGGTCTGAGGTGGTTGGAGGGTCGACACCGAGATAGCCTATACAGGCGCAAGATACTCTCATGGTGCCGCGCATGCGTGGTCCTGTCACGGTGCCGGCCCTCCTGAATATTTTTGACTCCCACGGGGTCCTAGCACCTCCAGCGTAGTCCCATTAGTGTGAATGAGTGGTGGAGACTGCGTCCAAAAAGATCAAGAATTATGGTAAGTACATAATTTCCATTTCAAGCTATACCTCTCCCTACCTTCCTGGTCTCGCATATGAACCTGAAGAAAGTCTGGTCCCCTTTCGTTACCCCCTTGGCTATCCTCTCATCTGTCCATGCCTTTGCTGCCCTCGCTGCCTTTCCTGCTTCCTTCTGGTTTAGTTGGTACACCTCCCTGTCTTCCTTCCTCAGTACTTCCTTATATCTCTTAAATGCCACACTTTTTTCCTTCATCACCTTGGCCACTTCCCTAGAGAACCATAACAGTGTCTCTTTCATTCTATGCACTTCCTTCATGCAGAGTCTGGTTTGCCTTAATTATGCCCTCCCTTATTTTCCCTTCTCTACCTCTACCTTTCCCAGGCAATCCCCCACTATGAGGCAGTTTCTGAGGTAGTCTCCCATTTCTTTAATATCCGTCCTCTCAGACCAGTGGTGTGGAGGGGCTGAGACACTGGCGCCTTACCACCAGCCACGCTAGCAATCTGGGTTCGGGAATGGGCTAGGGTTGCGCAAGGACTGGCCAGGTGAATGAGGATTAAGCATCCCTAGATGTCTCTCTTACCTTGGGGAGGGGAACTTGTGAGTCCAGTGGCCTGCCTGCCACCCATCGGAGGCTGGGTGGCAGCACCAGCGAGACCAGCAGATGGGAGGGATGTGCGCTGATGCAGCATGCATGCGCATCAGTACGCACGCATGTGTGCATCACTCACAGATGTCTTGGGAGAAAAAGTGGAGGAAAATGCCTCAGTTCACTCAGCATCCCTTGCAGGCACCGCACAACCCTACGTGGCTGGCCACCTTCTGATATGACTCTGTGCAAGTGGTGGCTAACCCTGTAAATCTGCAAGATGGTTCAGTGACAGGGGTGAGGGGATGCCGCTGGGAACCAGGGATGCAGACGGAGAAACAAACAAAGAAAAAACAATCTGCCCTCCTAAAATCCAGGACCCTTGTCCTCGTGTGGTTTGCCTCTGTTCTCATCTTAATGTTAAACCACACTGTACAGTGATCACTGGTACCAATGAGTTTTCCATTGTGACATTTGCAATGCCATCCCTGTTTATAAGCACCAGGTCTAGCAATGCCCTGCTCTTAGTGGGTCCATTAGCTAACAGTTAAGGATGGCCCTGCTCCTTGCCGAAGCTATAGCTGGAAGGAATCCACATCTGGCAGATTGAAGTCCCCAACTAACAGCACCTCCCTGTTATTTGTCATCTCAATGATTGCTTCCCCAAGTGCCTTATCCAACTCCTCCCTGTACTGGAGGCCTGCATACCACCCCTGTATGAATAATGGCCCCAGCTTCTGTCTCCAGGATGACCCACAGCACCTTAAGCCCTTCCTTTCCCTGTGGGTGCGCCTACACTTCCATGGCCTTGATTCCCTCCCTTACATATCGTACAACCCCTCCTCTCCATCTCCCTTCTTTGCCTATCCTGAACAGAGAGTACCCTGGTATGGCCATGTTCCAGTCGAGGCTGTCACTGCACCATGACTCCATTATGGCCACCAAATCCAGGCTAGCCTCTTCCACAATGGCCTACAGGTCCAGAATGTTATTTCCCAGATTCCTTGCATTGGGCCAGTGGACCTTACTCCTTCCCTGCCTGCTTCCTTGCTTCCCCGTCCCTTGCTACCTGTTCTGTTTCATGACACTCCCCCTAACCAAAATCTTCCCTTGTTACCTTCTCTGTTACCTGTCTCCTTCCTACTTGCTTCCCTGATTTATACCCCCTTGTCCTCTGCCTTGTCCACACCCCTGTCTTTTTGCACCCCTGACTTGGTAGTGTTTAATCCTCCCGTGCCCTCCCTTCTCACTGCTTCATCATCTGGGGGTGGCAGTTGTTGCCTTCCTTAGTTCTACAGTCCCTATATGGCTAATTTGAATGCTTGTCCAAGTAGCATTTAAACTTGCCATTAAGGACTATGGTCCACTTCCTGGAAGGATGCAGGCCATCTCCTCAGTCCCTAAAGTAGCTGAAGCCCTCTTCCGTGCACTATGCCTTCAACCAATTGTTAAGTGTCCTGGTGCAGAGTGTTTTTTCCTTTCCTTAGCTGTACACAAGTAACACCTAGGCAAAAGCCACCATGTATGCCACCTGCTTGAAGCCCCTCCCCAGCTCCCTAAAATTTCCCTGCACTACCCCTACCCTGTCCTTTGTCAGGTCAGGTCCCCAGGTGGATAGTGACATCTATCTCCCTCCCATCTCCTACTGCACTAGCGATCCTCTGTATTCACTCGCCGTCCCTCCAAAGCACCTTACACTTCGCCTCCTTCTCCCCCACTCCCAAGTCTGTCCCCCTGACAGAAGAGTCCCCTACCAGCAGCTGCTTTCTCCTCAGCTAAAGGCCTCTTCCTCCTTCCTTTGTGCCACCCCTTCAGAGGACCCCCACTTCCTCCCTTCCTACTGCTGTGAGTGCCTTCTTCCAGTTGCCCTGTCCCACCAGTGCAGCGAAAGAATTGTTTAGGGGTACAGGCTGGAGAGAGTACTCTTTCTGCCACCTTCACCCTCTGAGAGACCATCATGGTCCAACTGCTATGCCTAGGCGTCCTCTAGAGGAGCAGTGGCAGACTTGGTGGCCCGTGGGTGACACAGAAGGTACTCTGCATCCTTGCTAGTTTGGCCAGGAGTGCAGCAACTTCTGCCAAATGGGGCAGCACCTCGGCCTCCAGAAAGCGATCCAAAGATTGCAGCTCCACACCCATTACACTTCATTACTCCATGCTCTTTCCTTCCTTTGCCTTAGTGCCTGTTGAAACTGCCTCCTTTCTATGCCCAAGGAATTACTACCTCTTCCTTTACTTTCTTGAAATTTATTTGGTACCCTGACCTAGATGGGGTGTCCCTTGTGTTCCATTCTGTAAAATCCACCTACCTGTGGCTAACTTGCCACAGGTGTCTTCCTATTTCTTACCTCTTGTCAGGGGTCGACAAATCCTATAGCCTGATGTCCCGGGCTAGCAGTAGGTTGGCAGGGACAAGCACTTCATGTTTAGCCAGTTGTCCTCCGGACAACTGACATTATAAGTATTCAAGACATTTTACCTATGCAGTCCTGTAGGTGGCGTATGTCTGGAGGACCAGAGTCGGGAGACTGCAGACTCATTTTTTTTTCAGACAGCAGGAGGCAAGTAAAGTATTGTAGAGAATTTGTCCACAACAAGCTTGAAGTGCCGTCACATAACGGGAGCCGAGGCAGCGTCAGGAGCAAGTAGGGGGAAGCATCCTAGCAGCCCAGGGAAGATGATCGGAGAACGCGTAGGCACGGCTTATGCTACTGGGAAGTCAGGCTGACTGGCAGAGGGAGGAGCTACTGCTGATTGCTGAACTTCGTAAGTGGCAGATACGGTTGGTATGGGAGGGGAAGACAGACCTTATGTGTACCAAACAGCAGGCTAAGCAACCACGTGCATGTTATGCCACACTACAAGAGTATTTCTACCTGGCGAGTCGGCAACTGAACTCAAACAAAATAAACTGCTGCATCGGCAATCTCTGTCGACCCCCAGCACTGCCTAACTGCAATTCTCAGCCGCAGAATTCAAACACTGGCGGCTGATAAAATAAGCTGTGTCCAATTCCAACAACCAGTCTGCTCAAAACAGCGAGTTTTTACATGTACTGAACGAACAGCAGGTTAAACAGCCACATACACTGTATTCAGAAACAAAGTAAAATAACCTGCATTAACAGCACTCTATTTCTTATTGCATTTGCACTGCCTTGATGAAAATACACTTATAGTGTGATTTTACTTTGTTTCCTAATACCTAATAATGTAAGTGTTTGTTTAGCTTGATGTTTGGTACATGTGAAACCTCTCAGTTTGAGCAGAGTGGTTGTTGGCATCGGACACAGATTATTTTGTTCAGATTCAGCTGCCAGTGTTCTTGGGCTGAGAATTGCAACTAGGCATTGCTGGTGCCAACAGAGATTGCCGATGCAACAGCAGTACCGAAAATAAATCTTTAAAAAAATATATATAGGTTATTTTTATTAGTTCATCACAGAAGGGTTGGTGAGAAATAAGGGAGAGAAGGAGTGGATTGGGCGGGCTGAGGCTGTCAGCGACAACAAGCGGGACATAGACTATATGCATTTGACCTCAGTAATATGCAAGGGGGATAATAAATACAGAGTTTATGACGAATTTAAGCTGCTTTGTTTTCAAATACTATGTTTTTCAAGATATGGCCTTCTGACTATGGACTACCATCTCAGAGACAAGGACTACTATTTTTGAAACAGCCAGTTGTCCTGGACAAGCACTTTCTTTTAAGATTTGTCGAACCCTGCCCCTTGTCTAAATCTTATTCATTACCCTACTCTAGCTAGGGTGACACTTAATTTCCCTTTTCAACCCTCCTACCTCAAATGGGTGCCTACTGCTTCTTACCCACTAGATATAAACACTCTAGTGGTACCTAACTACCCCAAAGCAGACTGTTTCAGTATCCCAGAATACAGTAGTGTGCGATCTCCTACCTTGGCCTAGTGTTCCTCCTACAGAGTTAACTGCAGACCGTCTGCAGATGCCTAAGGCAGATGCTCCACTCCTGCGCTGTTCCACTTATGTGCTGGGACACGCTGGGCAAAAGAGTTCTTTACAAGGCTCTTGTTAGAAGGCACAAAGCCTCTGGCAACTGCATTCCCCCACCATATACAACATGAGGTATTATAAAATGGGTAGGCTAAAGCCAACAGTGTGATTGGCTAGTTACCCATGCATGAAATATGTTCCATGCATGGGTGAAAAAAAGGGCTGGCATTAAAAAGGCCAATATCCATAAGCCACGGAACGTTGGCATTTTTACTGTCTGTCTGCCATCTTTACATTTGCTAAGCAGGACAAAAAGCTACCATAATTATTGTAACAAAAAGCGAGACGAAGCGTGAAAAAAAAGAAAAAACTCAATAAGCCGTTTAAATGTTCCTTATGCAAATGCTGCCTTTTTAAATTATTATTTATTTTTTTTTTTACACACATTCCGTATCGCAGCTCATTAAGCACTCGCTAACCGATCGGGGAAACTCTGGTGCCTCTCACTCATGCTTCACAGGCTAAAATGAATGTGCCTGATAACAGTTTAAAAAAAATCTACTGACTTTTACATTTGTCCCATGGTCTCACCAACCGATGGGGTAACCTCTTGCAACTCGCTCTCCCTCTTCATAGGCTATTTGAGCAAGGCTGTGATGTGCTATGGGCAGCTCGATGTGCACGGAGTTACAGTTCCTGGTCTGTAGTTCAGATTTAGACAACAAATACAAGGAAGCACTGTTGTGCGGTTCTCTCGGCTTCAGTAATGTTTTTTCCGTTGCACCGTGCACTCTTTGAGCGCCTGTTCACTGAAGCTGACGAGGTTTGGGAGTTCTGACATTGCTTGCGTAAACATTATTATGTAGTACTGTACTTTCCACGTCAGACTCTGGTGAGAACAAGTTGTGTTACTGTGTGCACTGCACTTACACAAAATCTATTCTTGTACTGTTGCTTTGTGGAATGTTCGATGGCAGCGGTGTAGACAGAAAATAAATAGCGTACTTCAGTCGGCTTCAGCAGGCGTTTACAAAAAAAAACCACGCTTCAGCACTCGTTTGCAAACTGTGCACGCTACAGTATAGCAAACTGGAGTCACATAAATGCAAATCTAAATATGTTTCAGCACTCCTTTGCAGCACAGACTGCACAGTACACATAACCTGGAGTCAGAAATGCAAATGAGCTCGTGAATAATATAACTCAGTGTCTGCGGAAGGACTATTTTAGCTTACATTAGCATCTTAAAGTCTTTTTTCCACATGCAAGCAAGATTTTTCTACCTGTAAAATAAAATAAATATAGGTGCCCATTTTATAAAGCGCCAATAAGACACTCCAGGTGTGCATGGAACATATTTTACTGCCCAGGGCTAAGACACTTTCGTAGGCCTGGAGTACCTTATTAAGCCCCTGGCCGTGTGGTAAAATATGTTCCATGCACACTCTGTCATGTCTTATTGCTTACATATGCACCCTAACCAGGAACTCCCTGGTACAACTATAGCTTTATGAGCTTAACCTTGCAGCGTGGAATGCTGGTGTTGTGAGTGTTCCAATGCCTCATCTTGGGCAGTCTTTTGTACTAGTGTGCTAGGGGAAGCAGCTCATTTGAAGAGCTCTTCATCTGACTTAACTTCGCAACTCTTCTCCCCCTTTCAGTGACTAGCTTGTAAAAGTCGTTTCTTTCTACAGGCGGTGCTCTTAAAGTCAGTCCTGCTTGTCTAAAAATAGTTTAAATTAGCAAACCCACTTTTCTTCATTTACAGTTTCCATGAAGGTCTGGCTGAGTGCCACTCTGCCAGTACTCTGTGTTTTAAAATTTATTTATTGAATTTTGTCATCTGGGTGAGCCCACTGAGACTAAAAGCCCTTTTTTTCAGGGGAAGACATGGAGGACAGTTAAAAACAGTGTAAACATTTGAATGGTAGCTTTGTTGTACTTGGTCTGCTTTTGTTTTGTCTGGTACCTCAGGTAACATGTTTTTTTGTTTTGTTTTGTTTGTTGCTTGTGTCAGCACCACCTGTTTTACATAATTTCTCCTACTCTATTTTCCGTCCACATTTATATTCTGTCTGCCTTGTTTCTGTGGGTCTTGCAGTGTTTTAACTCATTTTTAGGGGATTTTTTCCTTTTTTTTTTGTTTGATTGTTCAACTATTTACTGTGCGAGCGCCGTTTTTGTACTCTCTGTCATCTGGTTGAGCGTGTGTGCCGACGCATGCATTATCCCTAACCAGTGGTTGCAGGGGCCACGGGGTCATAATGTCGAAAACAGTAATAGCACGGCAATAAATGCCGCAAGCAAAATGCTGTGCTCGGACATAACGTCGAGCAAAACACCGACTCAACAGTAAAAGCGCACACCCCATAGAAAATAATGGCACTTTTTGTTTTCATGGGGGTCTTCGGCTGTTACTGAAGGGAGTGATAAGAAGGTAGATGCAACCTGCCGGCATGTTTATTTTTTAGTGGTCAGCTCTAACATTAGAGTTATGTATACATTCTTTCTGGTCTCCATGGCTTTATGTAACTGGGTCTCTGCTCTTTCAGAAAGTTTATTAGAGGGCTCCATGGTGTTCAACCTTACCTTAGCATCCTCCTTTTAGGGGATGCTGTTATTGACACTGTTCAACTTTGTGCCAAACGAAACTGACCCGCCGGTGCAGGGGCAAGGTGCCGAGCTGCAACACTGACGACCTGGGTTCGGGAACGGACCTAGGTTGGGGATCGAGCGTCCCACGACTGCTCTCTCTCTCTCTCCATGGGTGAGGATGGGGAGTGCGTTCGGTGCACTGGGGACACCTGGTGGAGGCTAGGTCCACCACAGCACCAACACCAGCACATCGGGGGGGGGCAGGGCGGATGCTGGTCGTCATTGCACATCCCGGCCCCGTATACTGGGAGAAATCTCGCAAGTTGGCTGCCTCCGTGAAGCCAGCCTCCGGCTTCAATTAGTCTTTGACCTGGCTCCCCCAGTTAGTTACTGGTTTCACAGCACTATAAGGCCGGTGCTGTGACCCCACTCCTTGGGGGAAGCCAGGGGCTTCAGAGGAAGGGTGCAGCGATGGAGGTGAGAGTGCAGAGGTCCGTGACTCGGCAGATGATTGGCGGCCAACTGCGGGGCAAAAAGAAGAAGAAGGAAAAAAAAAAACTTTCTGCCAAGTGTTCCTCTGCCATAGTTTTGGCTATGAGAAGAGTCTGGTTACAGTACTGGTTTGCAGACCAGGTCTTCAAGATGTACTAGCATGGTTTTCCTTTTTCCGGTGATACTGTACATTGTTCAGACCAAATCTGGATGAGATTGTAAAAGATGTCAAAGAGAAGGAGGGTCAGTTGCCCAGTTAAAAGGGCAGTGAAGCTCAGATAACCCTTTCCAATGGAGCTACTGTGGATGCGCCCAGTATAACAGAGGTGGATTTTGTTCCTTTCGAGGCTATGGACATCAGTGAGGTAGACGTTCCTTCTCTGATTTCAGATTCTCTCAGAATACAATCTCTCCTGCTGATGAACCAGAGGAGCTGGTAAGAGGGGTGGATTCTCTGTATGAGAAATGGGGGCCAATGTTATTCTTCTGTAGTACAGTCCTCGTGAACACTGTGTCTTTGATGTCACAATCTCCAGTCTAAAACTCATGGGTATTGTTATGTCCTACTAGTGGCGGTATAGACTGCATTGGTCTGCCTGGGTCACGATTACGTTTCTTGTCTGGAAGCAGGTTCTGAGTTCGTCAGGTGCCTTCAAGTCATCAGTGCAGTATATCTTGGGAAGATCTGGATGGAAGTGTATTCATGTTGCGTTTTCTGCAAGGGATTGTATTGCAGTAAGAACCCGTTTTTATATTTGCTGATGCATGCATGTACGAAGTGAACATGTTGTGGCTACTTGTGAGAATAGAGGCTGCACAAGCATGTCACTGTAGCATTCTGTGCAGCTCAGGATACAAGAGGCTCACTAGTGACAGCCGAATGAGAAGCATGCCGATAGTTTATTTATTTATTTGCTGGTGTTCAGCCTTGCTGATGGGTGGAAGCAGACCCTCCAACATTTGACGGATCAAAATAGGTACACTTCTGTGCAGTGAGTGGGGGAGCACTTTTGCGCATGACTGTTGCAGTGTGGGGGCAGTTTTGCCCATGACTATTCCAAGCGGGGCTCGGGCTCGTTCCACAGTTTACTGGATTGTATTAGTTCAGCAGAGACCCGCTCCCTTCCACACACACACACTAGGTATTCCTGCACTCTGTTGTCTGCAAGAAAAATTAATAAGTCAATAAAAACAAGCCATAATGATCGAGCATCTTACTTACATGCTGTGGACAGCTCCAAGACAGTCAGTGCAGCACTTGCCACTGCGGTGTTGAGGGGCCAGGGGATATCTGATCCATGTCTCACTCTTCACAGCCCTACTGGTTGGTCACTCGACAGTCACCTGGCACAGTGGGGTGCACTGTGACAGAGACTCACTCACAGAAGGATCGAGGATGCAGGTCCCAACTCCCGTCCCAACAAGGATCAGTGACGATGACTGTGCCGGTAAATTAAATTAAAGTGCCACAAAATGTGCTTGTGGCCACTTGGGCTCTGTGGAGCAATAAAGTCCATCCAATCAGGATCTCCTGACACTGATAATCACTCCTGCAAAGAGGCAAGTGTCAGGGATAGGCTCAGTGCTCTCAGCTGCTTTCCGGGGGCGGGAGGCAGTCATCACACAGCATTGAGGAGCCCTCTGCTGGTGGCGCCAGTTCATTACAAACTAAGTAATAGCCTTAGGTTACCATGGGGACCATTGGATTCTCCCCTCGGGCTACTCAGTGCTGGCACTCACAGCAGAACAACTGACTCTGAGCAGCGCAGAATGGGGACAAATTAAAAGTATTTCAGGAGGCGGCAGATTCGGTACGCAGTACACAGTAGATAGGAGCCAGAACCAGTGTTAGAAATGTGGTATTGTACTGGCAAAAATGGTACAGTTGGAGGGTCCGTGGAAGCTCTGTGTAGTTGAAAGGAGGGAGCTTCATCCTTTCATCTATAAGATGCCACCCAGCATGCAGCTGAGCACCGTCATGTTCATCCTTGTCCCCATCCCTCAACATTCTCAGTCCTCTGTATCTCCCCAATATACACACGCACACCCTGTGACACTGGAGTGCCCACTCTCGGTGCTGGCCAAAACCACGTGACACTGGGATGTCCAATCAGGGGCCCCCCAAACATCCTGCAGTTGTTTCCCGACCCCCTGCCTGCCCTGGGGATGGGAGCATTGGTTGTGTGTGCTGCTGCACTCAGCAGCTCATACAGTATGTCTGCCAAGTGACTTTTGTTGCTGCCACTCTCTGCAGCTGCGAGATTTTTTTTATTTAGCTTTTGTTTACTGGGTGGGGTACACTAGGCAGACAGTTGCCTATTTTCAGGTACGACCTGCGAGAAATACAGTACATCACAAGGGATAGAAGGTACACAGCAAGCAAGGAAAAATAACATTGTAACAATGTACAAAAACGACAGTACATTTTAACAAACATGTCAATAGGAGAACAGTATACAGACAAAGATTCTAATAAATAATACCTACAGAATGGCAACTTCTTAGAGTATACAATAGATCGTACAATAGCCAGTTACAACCTAAGATAAGTAAGTAGCAATGTTGGGCAGGACATATGGTCAAGACTGGAGGGGGAAGAGAGGTAGGGTGATTAAGGGGTCGGAGGGACGGTAAGAGGAAAAAACAAGGGAGGGGAAGGAGGGAAGAAGGGCACAGGGATAACATGGCTAGGGACATACGCATACAGAACGGTCCTACAGAAGGGAGTGAAGCTGCTTTTTGAAAATGCTTGATTTAGGGCAGGAGCATAGAGCAGTTGGGAAACTGTTCTACTGTTTAGGAGCAGTGGAGGAGAAGGCCATGGAACCATATTTGGAATGTGACCTAGTGATTGTGTCCGTCGAGCAAGCTTTTGTTGCTGCCACCCTCTGCGGCTGTTAAGATATTGTTGCTGCTGCCCTCTGTGACTCCAAGATTGTGCCCGCCATATCTAGTCTGTCCCTCTAGCCATTTATTTCAGCTTGGCCAAAGGTGAAAGACTGATATTGCCAAGCATTTCCTCCTAAGTCAACACCCCATGCATATTGCTACATTGCCCACTATCTAGGACCGTTACAACTTGGGTTACATGTGGCTGGCAGTGAAGGACTGATACTTCCAAGTTGTCCATTTCTTTGCTACATGTGACTAAGATAAGGGGCACCCGAGTCAGCTACTTGGTCAGCTCTGCGGTCGAAGCACTACAGACTGAGAAGCTGGAGTCACTTTGAGGTTGGTCACAGAACCACTTGCTCACACTGGAAAGAGTGCCCTATGAAACGACAGTGTTCCAACCATCCTCCAGAGCCAGCTGTGAATAACTGGGTGTGGGGTGGGAAAATGACTCTAGTATGTGTTGCCTGATTTGGTGGCTGCAGAGCATAATGGTTACTCTGCAGCAACAGCTTGTGGAGGCACCATCCTACCATGAGGGTACAGATTGCAGAAGGTGCCCGAGATCCCTTCAGTAAATAGCTCCTGTGAACAGAGCACAATGTGACCTCTGGCTGGCTCCCTCCTACTTGGGCCAGCATTGAAGTATACTACAGAGCCACTGTCACAATTAGGTGGCCACCCCCCACAATTAAACCTCCAGTACTCCATAAATGGCTTAATTCGGATCACTGTACCATCCTGATATGTAGTGGGCTTCCATGTTACCATCCACGGGTCCCACTGGTCTATCAGTTGGTGGGGGGGGGAACTGAAACAGTGATGGTAGAAAAAGATCTGTGGTCCAGGCAGTCTGCCCATGGTACCTTATCCAACTCTGGGACCTAGTTTCCATCCAGTATACTAGCCCTCCCCATCCACCTCCTTATTCCTCTCCGAGTTTGTATCATCTCCAGCAACCACTATACCCCTCACTCTGTCCCAACTGTATGTGAAACTATTAATGGTTTAGCACCCACCACATCAGCTGGTAAGCTGTTGCAGGGTTCCACCACCCTTTCTGTAAAATAATACTTGCTCATGTCCCACTGAACCTCCCCTCTGTCAGTTTCCACTCTTGCACTCCTGACCTCAAACTGTTACTCAAGCTAAATAGTTCCCCACAGTCTGCCTCGTTTATTCCTTTCAGGAACTTTAAAGTCTCTATCATATCCCCCTCTCCCTTCTGGTCTTCAGTGAGTGTATGTTCAGTGTCTTGACTCCAGGAGAGGCCTCACCAAAGATCTATAAAGGGGTAGAATTACCTCTTTCCTTCTGCTGTCAATACCCCTCCTGAAACATCCCACCATCCTATTTGCCTTACTGTAGGCCTTGTTGCACTGGCTTGATTGTTTGAGGGTGTCACTAATGATGACTCCTAGGTCCCATTCTTCAGCTGTTTTGCTGAGTCTTATCCCTCCCATCCATCCAGTACTCGGTCCTGGAATTCTTGTTCCTAGGTGCACCACTTTGCAGTTTCTGGCATTAAATTTAAACTGGCAAATCTTGCACCACATCTCTAGCCTTTGCAGGTCACTCTGCATTTTCCTGATGTCTTTGTTGTTCACCCTCCCACAGAGCTTCATGTTATCTGCAAAGAGACACAACCTGACCCAGATTCTATCTCCAGTGTTGCTGATGAATATATTAAAGAGGAGTGGGCCCAGGACAGATCCCTGTGATACCCCACTCTTGACCTCCCTCACTACTGATCTGATCCCATTTACCACAATTACCTAACCATCTTACTATGTCCGTAGCTGTGCCCAGATCCTCCATCTTCTTCAGCAACTGTCTGTGAGGCACCAAGTCAGAAACCTTGCCGAAGTTGAAATAGAATAAATCCATGGTGTGCCCCCTATCCACTGCCCTCATTACCCAGTCAAAGAAGACTAAATCCGTGGTGTGCCCCCTATCCACTGCCCTCATTACCCAGTCAAAGAAGACTAAATCCATGGTATGCCCCCTATCAACTGCCCTCATTACCCAGTCAAAGAAGACTAAATCCGTGGTGTGCCCCCTATCCGCTGCCCTCATTACCCAGTCAAAGACTAAATCCATTGGTGTGGCCCTATCCGCTGCCTCATTGCAGTCAAGAGGACTAAATCCGTGGTGTGCCCCTATCCACTGCGTCATTTACCCAGTCAAGGAGATTTAAATCCGTGGTGTGTCCCCTATCCCATCCAGCCACACACTCAAACAAGAAGACTAAATCCGTGGTGTGCCCCTCATCCACTGCCCCTCAAGTACTCCAGTCAAAGAAAACTAAACTGCAGTGTGCCCCCTACCCACTGCCCTCATTACCCAGTCAAAGAAGACTAAATCCGTGGTGTGCCCCCTATGAACTGCCCTCATTACCCAGTCAAAGAAGACTAAATCCGTGGTGTGCCCCCCATCCACTGCCGTCATTATCCAGTCAAAGAAGACTAAATCCATGGTGTGTCCCTATCCACTGCCTTCATTACCCAGTCAAAGAAGACTATCAGGTTAGTTTGACAAGATATCCCTGCTATGAACTCAAGCTGTTTACTATCCTGGAGACCACTGCTCTGCAGGTAGTCCATGAGGTCCTCTTTGACCTGTGACTCCATTAGCTTCCCTACAACTGAGGTAAGACTTACAGGTCTGTAGTTCCTGCCTGTTCCTTCTCCCCCTCCTTATGGAGCAGGAAAGTATGTTCACCACTCTCCAATCCTTCAGTACCCACCCCCAATGTAATAAGCTACTGAATACCTGTACAGTAGTTCAGCTAGTTCCACTGCCAGTTCCCTGAGCAACCTCAGGTGCATCCTATCAGATCCCGTGGAGCAACTAACCCATTTCGGATCCTTTCACCTGCAAATAGTGGCTGCTTCATTTCTAGGACCCCTTTATGGCCTCTTTGATGTCAGTCTCTGGCATGGGCCCACAATCCTTCCTAGTGAAGACAGAGCAAAAGTAATCATTTAGGATGGTAGCCTTTTGCCCATTCTCCTCTATCACCCTATCCGTCTCTCCCCCGATAGCCTAACGATTCCCTTTCTTTTCTTGCCCTAGTATAGCTGAAGACATGTTATTCCCTACCCATGGGCCCCTCTACAGTACACAACTGCTTGTCTGCTTTTGCCTCCCTAACTCCTTCTTTGCCAACTTATTTCTTGGTAAATATCTACCCCCCTTCTTTCTCCCCATGCTTTTCTTTGTACCTGTAGAAGGTCTTTTTTCTTGGCCCTCACCGCATCCCTGACCTTAGCCAAGAACCATAATGGTCTCTTGAATTTGTTCCTTTTTGGTTACATGCATGACTTGGATGCCTCGACAATGGCCCCCTTTATTGCCCCCAATCTTTCTTCCACTCCTCCTATGCTATCTACCCTAACAACCCCCAACTAATTTGCCCCTGACCAACTCCCTCAACCTGTTGAAGTCCACTCCTCTGAAATCAAGGGGTCTCTTGAACTTGTTCTTTTTTGGTTATCGTTCTCATGTATGACTTGGATACCTCGGGAATGACCCCTTTTATTGGCCCCAATCTCTCTTCCACTCCTCCTATGCTGTCAACCCCAACAACCCCCAACTAATTTTTCCCTGGCCAACTCCATCAACCTGTTGAAGTCCACTCTTCTGAAATCAAGAATCTCAGCTCTCAGGAAGACAATAAATAAATAAATACCTACACACATAAGCCAGTGAACAGATGAGACATATTTATTTTATTTATTTAAAATTTTGTTAACTGAATAAATAGTACTGGGCCATGTGGCCCTTTTATAGTCTTGACTGCGTAAGAATGGGGACAGCAAACAAGTTTAAAATAAAAAATGTTGACTCTGTTTAGTCCACTCCATGTGGGTGGTTCTGCTACTTTATCAAACGTCTTGTTAGATCCAGTGTCAGAAAGTGCAACTAAATGTTGCTGTACTCTGCTATCAGGTAGTGTGTAGTCAGGATTAAGTCCATTAGTGCCCCACCCCCCTGCCAAACAGGGATTGATAGTTGTAAGATGAAAGTATGGTGTGTTTTTATGTATTTATCAACTAGTTCAGTAGTTCACAGATCTTACTTCGAGAGGGCTCTTGCAGTAGGCAGTAACTGTTAGGACTGAGCCACCAGGCGCTAGGACCACACGGAAAACCTTTAGCTAGCAGTGTCGGGCGGGGGACTGCCCACCCAGTGTCACGTGACCGACGTCAGTCCAGTGCTATATAGTGGGCAGTACCAATCGCCAACCCTCCAGTTTTTTCCTGCCATCGACCTGTGCATGTTGGACCTCACGGAATGCTTCTACAGTTCGACCACCATTTTTGATAAGTATATCTTTCGATTTTCTTTCTTTTTTCCTCAAAATTAGTATTTTCATTGTCGGATTGCATGTCTTCTCCAACTCCTTCTGAGTCTCATCAAAATAAATGCTTCTGCAGCAAGCAGCTCCCGGAGAAGGACACCCATACTTTGTGCTTTCTGTGCCTCGGACGCAACCATGACACTGAGGCCTGTGCAGCCTGCCGGAAGTTCAACCAGGCTACATGGAAACGCCGGCAGCAGACTCTGGAAGCTCACATTTTAAAACAAAAATTAGCTTTCCTGGAAAAGGAGCTGCAGCAGATCAGGAGCTCTTCCTCATCACCAGCTGGTTCATCTGGCTCCCAGAAGAAGAAGAAGGACAAAGAGAAGACTTGGGATAGGGATCGGTCTCCTTTCAGGCTGTGGCTTCATCCGGGAACCATGGCCAATGGTCGGCCTTACACCAGCAAGGATTGTACTGCTCTGATCAAGCCTGCTCCCCAAGCCACGGAGCAGCCCTTGGCGCCCACCTGTGCTGCTTACAATTCAGGTGGGCACTCGGGATTCGGAGGCTTCTTCCACTCCTAGGCCCCTTAAACCCCGTGGGTCTAAGTCCAGTAGTCTGGCTGGTAAGTCAGATGGCGGGCCCTCCAACAACTGCACAGCCCCAGCTGATAAGTCGGGCGTTGGTCCTTCCAACGAATGCTTAGGCACGGCACTGCTGCTTTACCCCAATTTGAAGTCTGATGGTGGTCTCTCAGACCAGCGCCTGCTGCCGCTTACGCCACAGCCTCCCTGGAAGGAATCCTCCTCCTGAGGGCATCCTTCTTCACATCTGGTGGAACCTCCAGCCTCTCCCATACCATCAGAACTGGAAGAGGACCAGTGGCTGCCCTCTGGCCCTCCTATCAAGCCAGTGCCGGTCAGCCCTACATCAGAGGGCCCCAGAGAGCCTCCAGCCCCCACACCTCTGGTTCCTTCTTCTAGGCTTACTCCTCCTCCCTCTCAGAATCCAGAGTTGCCATCCAGCCCTTCTGGGCTGACACCAGGTGTTCCTCCTGCAGACCCACCACCAGACCCTGGCTTGCCAAGCCCCTTTAATGTTCCTTTGAGGCCTTCAGCCCTGCATTCAAGACCTTCACCAGGCAACCCAACGCTGGGCTGTCCAATGCAGGGTTACTCCTCTTTGGGGTATCTGACACCAGGGAGCCCGACAGTGGAGTACCCAATGCCGACTTATACTCCTGGTTAACCCACGCTGGGGTACATAGACCAGGGTACCTGACGCCTGGTTACCCAATGCTGGGCTATCCGCCAGTGTATCAGCCTCCATCACCTCCACCTCCACCATGGCCGCAGGTGGATTATGATGCACTGTTCAAGTCTTGGTGGAGCAGAACCAAGACCCAGCTGGTGTCGGAGCTCGACCACTGTCAGCTAGTTGCAGCCTCTATGCCGGCCCATCTGGCCCCTATCCACGGTCTCCTTCACCAGTTGAGTCGCGTCCCTCCATGTCAGGTCACATGGTGGGTGTTTCCTTAGTGGAGGGTCGGGGTACCAGGCCAAAGGAACCTCAAAGGAAGGTTTCCTCTCGAAGGGCACTGACTCCGCATAGGAGCCCTTCAACAGACTCGGACTCTGATTCCTTCTCATACTCTGCCTCAGGCTACCAGTCTCCTCCTCCTGAGGACCCCTGGCCCAAAGAGACTCCCAAGTCCCCCCAGAGGACCCTTCCTTCATGGAAATCCTCTGGTGAATTCAGGAGGCCAATGACTGGCAGACGGAGGAACAGAACCCTTAGCGTAAAAGGCTAGCCAGAGCACCTTGATCTTCCAGCGTTGACTCCTCACCTTATCCCTACATGTATTGGACCCCACCATGACTTGGCCTCTACAATCTGGCAACAGCTGTCATTGGTAGCTGCTGTCTCCAAAGAGGCGGACAGAATGTATCATGCCCCTGAGAGCAAGGACCACCTCAGCACCCATCCAGAAGCTTATTCAGTGGTCATAAATGTGGTCCATGACTGCTCCACTACACCCAAATTTGAGTACCTCTCCTCCAGATAAGGAGTCTAGACAGTTGAACCAGTATGAACGTAAGGTGTACTCGTCCTCCACTTTGGCTTTGAGGGCTCTAAACTATGTAGCCCACGTGGTCTGTTACCAGAAGGCCATCTTGGGGCAATTAAAGTCCGAATTTGAAGCCTTGCCAGATTCCGAGACTAAGGCTAAAATTGAGCAGACTGTCCGGACGGCAGAAATGTCCTGCTGCTATACTCTACGAGTCACTTACGATGCTGTCGATGCTTCAGCTAGGAGCACTGCAACAGCAGTTTGCATACGCAGGTATGCATGGCCGACAGTTTCTGGGTTCACCCAGGATGTTCAATCCTTCATCCTGGATGCCCCTTTTCGAGGATCTGTACTGTTTTGGGGGGGATGTCAAGGATCTCTTGACTAACCTTCAAGAGAGTGACAAAGCTCAATGTTCTATGAAATCGATGTACTGTGCTAAGGCTAAGACTAGGCAGCCTTTTCTCCATCAACAGTGGCACTGAAACAAGCCAAAGCCCACTCAGTGTCAGGGCAAACTTCGGGCCTCTCCAACTACTGCCACTGCCCCCAGCCAAGTCTCAGAGAGCTTCCAGAATGGGGCTCTCCAAGCCCCCCTCTGCCTCTTGACTCGTGACCCGCTCTCCTCCCCAACCCATTCCGGAGAAGCCAGTAGGCATCAGGTTCGCCAACCTCCTGACAGGGTGGGAGGCGATCACCTCGGACGCGTGGGTCCTTCAGCTAGTCATTCAAGGACTCACCCTAGAGTTTATGGAGAGACCCCTAGAGAACCCTTCAGGTCTCTCTTGCTACCCGTAAGGTCAGATCCCCCTCATCAAAGAGGAGACTGGAGCTCTTCTAAGAAAGTCTGCCATAGATCGCTTTCCTCTGAACCAGGCAGGAAGGGGGTATTATTCCCACTTCTTCCTGGTACCCTAAAAGACAGGAGACCTTCAGCCAATATTGGACCTCAGCACACTCAGTCTGTATGTCTAGTACAGGAGGTTCCGCATATTGACCCTTCCAGGCCTGTTGCCACTGCTTCACCAGGGACACTGGCTTTGCGCACTGGAAATGCAGGCTGCCTACTGGCTTATTCCTGTCTTTCCGACCCACCGCCGCTTTCTCAGATTTACCTTTTAGGGGGAGCATTTTCAGTTCAGAGTCCTCCCCTTTGGACTTTCATTGGCACCCAGAGTGTTTACCAAGCTCACTGCGGTGTTGGCAGTGGCTTTGCATTGTCAGGGCCATTTTGTGTTTCCGTACCTCAACAACTGTTTGCTGTCAGCTCCGTCGAGGGACAGACTGTAAGCTTTGCTGGCAGGTACGCTGAACCTGTTCAGCCAGATGGGAGTTACGGTAACTACCCCATGTCTCACCGTCTCCCCTCTCAGCACCTCCAATTTATTGGGGAGGTGCTGGATACAGTCTAGGGTTTCGCGTTCCTCCCTTTGGACAGGGCAGAAACATTACAGTTGCAGGCCAAACATGTGGCTTCCAGCCACTGGTCTATGGCCAGATCCATTCTTCTTCTTCTGGGCCTTATGGCGGCAGCTATCCCCACTGCCCCTCTAGCCAGACTTCACATGTGAGTCATGCAGTGGACATTACGAGTTCAGTGGGATCAGCAGTCGGATGACCTGGATCACAGGATCCTGGTGTCCAGCCTCATGCGACAGGATCTGCTCTGGTAGCAGGATCTGAACAGTCTATGCCAAGGCCCAAGGGGTCCTTTTCAGCCCCCTTCTGTGGTCCAGACTCTGATGACAGATGCATCCGGTCAGGGCTGGGGTGCTCATTTAGGGGACCTCAGAACCCAGGGGTCCTGGTCCCAGCAGGAGCTTTCTCTGCTCATGAGTGTGCTGGAGATGCGGGCGGTGCTGTACGCTTTTCAAGTGTTCCAGTCTGTTCTTCTCCCAGGTCCGCTTCTTTTCCAGACAGACAACGTGTGCTTGGTTTGGTACCTGAACAAACGAGGCACGCGGTTGTATCCTTTGTACAGGGAGGCAATGCGCGTGTGGTACTGGGCGGTTCAGCAACACCTTCTGCTGATGACAGTGCACATCCCATGCATTCAAAACATCCTAGCAGACACTCTCAGCCACCCTCAGGCAAGGGCACACAAGTGGCAACTGTGGCAGTCAGTGGTCGAGAGCATCTTCGACCTTTGGGGTCATCTGGATAGAGATCTGTTCACCTCCTCATACAACGCAAAACTACCCAGTTTTTGCTCGCTCATTCACAGGCGTGTTGTTCTCTGGTGAGACATGCTGTTTCTCAGGTAGACAGGGAGGTTCTTGTATGCCTTCCTTCCCTTCCCACTACTACAGAGGGTACTCCTCAAGCTACAGGTGGAAGGGGCTTACATGATCCTAATCACCCCATATTGGCCTCACCAAGTATAGTTCCCTCTGCTCCAGCAGCTGGCAGTGGTTTCTCCACGCTATGAGGTCTCTTTCAGAGTCGCTTAGGTCTTTGTGGAGGCCAGAAAGCCATCCACAAGAACTACGTATGCAGTGAAAGAAGAGGTTTTCCATTTAGGCAGCCACCAAGGGATGGCACCCTTTTCTGTGCCCTGTTCCTCAGGTTATGGAATATCTTTTGCATCTTTCTGACCTAGGGCTCAGCTATTCTTTGCTAAAGGTCCATATGTTGGCCATCTCTGCCTACTATGTTCCGATAGATGGCAAGACTTTGGCTCAATTGGCAGTCTCCTGTACTTTCCTGAAAGGGATATTCCACATGAAACCCGCGGTTCGAGATCCTGTCCCACCGTGGGATCTGAATTTCATTCTCGAGAAACTCACATTGCCTCCCTTTGAACTGGCTGTGAGTTGTGACCGGTGCTATCTGTTTTGGAAAGCACTGTTTTTAGTTGCGATTACTTCTGCTGGAAGGATTTCCGAGTGTCAGACCCTGATGTGTAAGGAGCTTTATTTGATTTTTCACAGAGACTGGGTGGCTCTTCAAACGAATACTAAGTTTCTACCAAAGGTAGTTTCTGAATTTACTTTGAATCAGACTATCCACTTGGCAGTGTATTATCCTGAGCACTCTAACCAAGGGGAGGCACTTCTGTACGCACTGGATATGCACATACAGAAATAGATTAGTTGCTGCATTGGTCCTTGTAAGAACAGATACAAGAGCAAATGGTTTGATACCTTTCACTGGACCAACATAGATGTTACAAAAAGAAAACAATGTCTAAACTTTCAGACCAACCTAGTCCTTCCTCGGAAACTTATGACAGTTGTTCAGAGAGTCACATTCTATTAACACCCAGATCATACATAAAAAAACAGAAAAAAATCTCTTTGGTTGAAGTACCTATTTCAGAAAAATCACAAATTTAAATGGAATGAATAGCGTCCCATTAGCTTGCTACTACTGAGAATGGTTTTCAAGATCAGATGACATCTAAATTAGATAAGCTGAAAACTCAAGCAGACAAAACCTCTAACTGAAATTATTAATGAATGTGTTATGAGAATACATTCAAAATTAAAAGACCTTTAGATTTAATATCACAAATGTCCAAGTTAAAACTTGATAGTATTGTATGATAAAAAAACTGTACAACAGAAATGTATGGAAATAAGAGGGGAATAAGAAAAATGTACCTTGTATGAGCAACTGTTTAAAACATTCATACAGACTTAAACTTATCTGGAGGTATATTCTAAACTATGCTGTCAACCAGGTAACACACTCCATAAACATTAAAAACTACAGTGCTGTAACAATATTTTTTACAAGGTAATATCAATGGTCAGTATTATTGACAAATAAAAAAATAAATCTCTCAAGAACCACCAAGAAAATGAGTTCATGCATCTTAAAATGTTCAAAGTTTAATAATTAGTCTATATATAATTAAGTAACTATATGAACATAAACAGTCTTAAGAATCTGTAAAAAGAAGTGTATATTAATTCACTGTGCATGTGAGCCAGGAGTGCTAACACCCTGTAGCATAATTATGACATGTACCTGAATATAAGCCTACCAAAATATGTAAACACAACCCCACCCCCACACACAAAAAAAACACCATCCTCCAACCCTCCAAAAACACACACAAAATTACCTCCCCACACACACACTAACCCCCCCATACACACTAGCTCAAGACAACTCAACCCCCCCCCCACACACATACACGTATGTTTGGTGAGGAAACAACATGCTGATAAGCAGTTAAAAAGGACTCTATGAAAATAAAAACAAAACAGCAACACACTGAAGTCCTGTTTAAATGTTCATCCTAGGTAAAGTCTGTGTAAGTTTAAGTGGGGTAATGTGTCATGAAACCCAAATCAATATTCATGCCATTAGCTACCATATTGAAAAGTAAAATATGCTTAATCTTAAAAGTCCATCTCTGTTGTGTATTTGTTAAATGTCCTTTTAAGACCATTACAGACATATCTGAGATTGAGTGGTCATTCTTAGAGACCATATGAACTTACAAAGAAGCCAGCAGAAGAAGGCCATTTGAACTATCGAGTCTGCTCGTATTGCAGGGTCCACAGCTTGAGCTAATGTCCCTGCCCTCCCTCCCCACTCCTCCCATCCTCCCTACTCATGATCCTTATTCACCTTTTCCAGCAGCGCATTCCTAGTGTCCACCACCCTCTCTGTGAAGAAGTGCTTCCTGACCTCCCTCTTAAACCTCCCACCCTCTAGCTTAAGACTGTGCCCCCTCATGTTATGGTTGCCACCTAGCTTAAAGAGATTTTCCTTATCAACCTTATTTATCCCTTTCAAGTACTTGAAGGTCCCAATCATGTCCCCGCTCTCTCGCCTGTCTTCCAAGGAGTAAATGTTCAGTGTCCTCAACCTCTCCTTGTATGCCTTACCCTGCTGACCTGCTGTCATCTTTGTAACCCTCCTCTGGACCTTCTCCAGCAAGTTGAGGTGTAAGCACCAGTACTGTACCTCATACTCTAGATGTGGCCTTACCAGTGACCTGTACAAGGGCAGTATAACCTCCGCTCTCCTACTGCTGATCCCCCTTGATATGCATCCCAACATCTCGTTTGCCTTTGCTGCTGCTTTCTTGCACTGCGTGGAGTGCTTCAGGTCACCAGTGTTCATCACTCCCAGGTCCTTCTCCTCCTCTGATGCAGCTACTCGGACTCCACCCAGGTAGTACTATGTCCTGGGATTCTTGGCTGCAATATGCATAACTTTGCATTTCTTGGCATTGAAGCCAAGCTGCCAGATCCTGGACCACCTCCCCAGCTTTTCCAGATCTTCCTGTAGGTCCTGTATCCCTTCAGCTGTGTCTACTCTCCCGCAGAGCTTGGTGTCATCCGCCAGTAGGCACATTTTTCCCTTAATGCCATCCCCAGTGTCAGTGATGAAGACATTGAACAACATCGGCCCCAGCACTGAGCCCTGTGGGGCCCCACTGGTTACCTCTCTGGTGCCAGATAACTCTCCCCCCCACAACCACCCTCTGGGTTCTGTCCCTCAGCCAGTTTTCCACCCATCTGGCCAATTTTTTCCCCAATCCCGAGATCCACCAACTTTCTGATCAACCTTTTGTGGGCACAGAGTCAAAGGCCTTGCTGAAATCAAGATAGAGGATGTGTACCGCTTGGCTCCTGTCTACTGTCTTAGTGGCACAGTAAAAGAAGCCAGTCAGATTTGTTTGACACGATCTCCCCCCCATGAACCCATGCTGCCTCGCATCCTGGAGACCAATCTCTCTAAATATTCCACCAACCTTTTCCTTTCCTTTATTATGGTCTCCATGAGCTTGCCCACATTGGAGGTCAGACTGACTGGTCTGTAATTCCCTAGGTCATCATTGGGACTGCTTTTGTGGAGGGGCACTACATGTGCTGTTCTCCAGTTCTGCGGTACCATGCCTCACTCTAGTGAACTATTAAATATGTCTGCCAGTGGCCCTGCCAGCTCCTCAGCCAATTCCTTTAGTTCCCTTGGACGTACTCTGTCCAGGCCTGGGGATTTGTCCACCTTCAGTGCCAGCAGCCCCTCCCTCACTCTAACCTCCTCTATTATTACATCTGTGTTCCCCTACCCCCTGCTCCTCTTTTCCCCCCTGAAGACAGTAGTCCATCCTTCTCTCTGGTGAAGATGGAACAGAAGTAATCATTTAATATCTCTGCTTTTCCTCCATTATCCTCCATCCACTCCACCCCTTTCTTAAGACTAACAATCTCTTCCTTACTTGTCTTTTTTCTCACTTATATAGAGAGAAAGAAAACCATCTCCCCCTTCTTAATTCTTTCAGCTATCTGCAGCTCTTTCTGTGCCTTTGCTCTCCAGACTTCCTTACTTGCCTTAATTTTCCCAATCCACCTCTCTCTTGGTCTTCCTGAATTTTCTATAGGCCAGCCTCTTTTCCCTTATTGCCTGGGCAGACCCAGAACTTTGGCCCTTGTGTTCTTCCCCCTTAGCCTATTGCACTCATCTGTGGCAACCAGCATTCCTTTCTTATTGATGGACCACCTTTGGGGTGAAGCCTGCCATATGGCTCCTTAGCACTTCACTTATTTTCCTGAAGTCCGCCCTCCTGAAATCCAAGATTTTGGTCTTAGTTGGGATGCTCTCCCTGCCCATATCCAACTGAAACCGCACTGTGCAGTGGTCACTTCCACTCAGTGGCTTTCTGACCATTATTTCCTGTACATGCTCCCCATTTGTGAGCACCAGATCAAAATTGCCTCAGCTCTTGTTGGTTCAGTGGCGCCCTGAGTCAGGAACCCACTCTGCAGTCCTTCCAGGATCACCTGACTCCCAGCACATGTTGTGGAGGGTGTGCTGCAGTCCACCTTGGCAGGCTGAAGTCCCCCACAGTTAGCACCTCTCCTTTCCCCGTAGCTTCCAATATTTGTAAGCTCAGTTCCCGGTCTCTCTCTCCTCATCCTGATTGGGTGGTCTGCAAACCACCCCCCACCTCATCTTTCTCCTTCTATTGGACCTTAACTGAGCCCATAATGCCTCCACCTCCCCTTCTTCCATCTCCTCCCTCATGCAAGTTATGCCCTCCATGATATAAACTGCTACCCTTCCCCCCTTCCCGACTGCCCTGTCCTTCCTGTATAGTTTATATCCAGGGATCGTAAGGTCCCAGTCATGGTGTGATGTTGCCCAAGTCTCGGCTACTGCAGTTATGTCCACCCTCCTGTTTGCTAATAGTGCCTGCAGGTCGTTCATCTTGTTTCCAAGATTCCATGCATTCAGAGACACCACCCTCCACCTAGAATCTGACCTTCCTTCTCTTCTCTCTATTCTTCTATTCACATTTATTCCCTGTGTGCACCCCTCCACGTAACCTTGATATGTACTGTGCACCCCCTAAACCCTTTGATAACTGTGTTTTGGCCCCTTCTACCTCCCCCCTGACCTCTTCCATCACTGTTGGGGAGGTTCACTTAACCTCCTCTCAGAGTCTATGGGACTGCACGCCCGCTGTCACCCCCCCCCCCGCCATAGTTGAAATCAAGTATAGTGGTTATGTATTCCCACAGTTTGTCCCTGAGCACCCTCGAACCCTACCTACTGAGGTGTTGCCTGTCTGGTGAAAAGAGTGCTTTGTTTGACTGGGTCTCCTCCCAGTCCCCAATACAGATAAACATCTCCTCCCTGCACAGTTTCCTCAGCCAGTCATTAAAATCCTCTATTCTTCTTTTCTTGGCTGTGCTGGCCCTTGGTACTGGTATCACCTCTGAGAAGGCCAGTGAACTTCCTTCCTCCCTGCAGATCTTCCCTAACTCTCTGAACCTGCTTTGCACTACCTCAACCTCCTCCACAGCTAGGTTGTTGGTTCCCAAATGTATAACTAAATTAGGTTTTCCTCCGACCTCCCTTACTGTTTCCCTTATTCTTATGCCCACCTTTCCCACTGTCATCCCTGGCATACAAGCCACCCTCCTGCTTGCATTTGGGTTTCCTTTCCTTCCCCAGTGAATACCCCTAATTATGGAGTCCCCTATGATTGCCACCGTTCCATCCCATGCACTCATGCTCCCTGTCCTTCCTTTCTTACCTTTAGTACTAGCTGCTTCCTCACCTAACTGCTCCCTCTGCACCCTGGTGAACTTATTTCTACATCCACAATTTATACCCTTAACTGTTTTTCCATGTGCCACTCTGCCCCTCCCCTTCTGACTATCCGTATCTGCTTTCAGTTTTCCCTCCCCTCTTCCTTTTCTTTTTTCTCCCTCCCCATCCTCCACTCTGTTTGCTTGCCTCCTCTTCCTAGCCACCTGATTAGTTCTCCCTCCTCCCCTCCCCTGTACTCCTATTCTCAGCCCTGGCTCAATCTGACCTCCTACCTCACCTCCTGCTGTCCCCTCCCTCCTTCCAGGCAGTGGTGCAAATCTATTCAATAAAGGCACACTTTTAGAATTTCCCACCCCTGATGCTACTCTCACATTCCCACCCCTTCCCACTTGCCATTCCTCCACTCTGGGCTCTCTAGTCCTCTGAGGAAGAGATACGTCTGTATACTTGTATACTGGGTGCTCCTCCCTACTCCCATCCCCCGCATGATGCCCTCACTCCTGTGGGCATCACACCACTACCTTTCCCTCCATTGCTCTGCTCCTCTGACTTTCCACGTCATCCTCCCTAGCTCCCATCTGAGCAGCCTTATTTCAGCCCTTAGCTCTTACACACAGGACATCCCCCTTTACTCTATAACACCCCCAGAAAGACTGCTGCTCCACAGCTATTGCAGTTTACCAGTCTCCTGCTTCCCATACATGTACCTATTCCCTCACATCCTCCCAGCCCAGCTTCTCCTAGCCTCCAGTTATACATAATTATCGCCCCACTGGTTTGTCAGTCATCTTCATATTAATGTTATGTCTGTGTGCCTTCATTCTGGTGCAGACAGCTTGATTTGTCTCTCCAACATACGTACCCTGTTTGTGGACATCTCTCGCACTGAATGAAATAAACAACATTATATGATGTACAGGTATAATTCCCCTGTATCCTGAATAGTCTGTTTTGTGATGTAACCACACAATCCAAAGTGGAAATGAGCTCTCAACGTCTGGGTTGATTACAGGGTTGTGTACCATTTAGTGTCATGGTACCCTGTTCTGTTGCAAGTTTACTCCTAACAGTCAGGCTGGCTAAATTAGGTGGTTGTTTAAAAAATAGTAGTGGTATTTCTTGAAAAATACAATTTAGGGTCTCATCCTCATTAAAAATAGGATGGAGATCCTTAATAATTTTATGCAGACGTTCAAGGCCAGCATGATACATGACTACGAAGGGTATTCTGTTGGCAGTGGTCCTTTCCTTATACTGAAGTAGTTGCTCTCTAGGTACCTGAGTTGTGTGTTCTGCGGCTCTCGCTATTTCTCTGGAAGAGTGTCCCTACTCCATAAAGGTGTTTTTCAGTATAGCCAAATGTGTATCTCTATCTTCCTCATTTGAACAGAAATGGTGATACCGAAGTGCTTGACTGTACATGACAGATCTTTTTCGTATGGCTCGGGTGATTACTGTTCCTGTGTAAGTATCTCTGTCTGTCTGTTGGCTTTCTGTAAATACATGTATGTAAGGTTCCAGCCTTGATGATGACAGTGGTGTTCAGAAAATTACCACTGGTGGCAGAATATTCCAGGATAAGCTTTATGGTCTGGTGGAGGTTATTAAGTTCCTAATGAAAATCTTTAAGTGCGTCAGTGCCTTCTGTCCAAATAATGAACAAATCATCAATGTAACGGAAATAAACTAGTGGTTTGTGAGGACAGTGCCTTAAAAAGTCCTCCTCCAAATTCGCCATAAAGAGATTAGCATACTGTGGAGCCATCCTGGTGCCCATTGCTGTTCTCATAGTTTGAACATAATGCTTACCATTGAAGCTGAAGTTATGTGTCAGAATGAATTCGGTAAGTTTCCCCACCACTTCAGAGTCAATGTTTTGGTCTAATTCTTTCTCATATAGGTACTTAAGGCAGGCTGAAATACCATCTGTGCATGGAATATTAGTGTAGAGGGATGTTACATCCATCGTTGTTAAAATGGTATTAGGCGGTAAGTCCTTATAACCAGAAAGTTTACACAGAAAATGTGTTGTATCCTGGATGTAACTGTCCCTTTCTATAACCAGCGGTTTTAAAATGGTATCTACAAATCCTGAGATCCTCTCAGTCAGGGTACCATTGCCAGATACTGTGGGTCTCCCCGGATTGCCAAGTTTATGTATTTTAGGCAGCATGTAGAATGTCCCTATGCCTGAGGGGTTGAGAGTATGCGCAGGGATCTGGAGAAATGGCCCAGGGAGTGGCAATTGTCCTTCAGTACAAAAAAGTGCAAGATCATGCATTTAAGCAAGAAAAACCTGGGGGGCATGCCCTGGAATTACCGAGATGGAAAGGGACGTTAGTATTATCATTTCATGGGACCTGAAGGTGATAAGGCAACGTGAACAGGTGGTGGCAGGGGCCAGCAGGATGCTGGGTTGTATCAGAAGGGGGATAACTAACAGGAAGAGGGAGGTCATAATGCCCTTGTACAGGTAACTTGTCAGGCCACATCTTGAGTATGGGGTCCAGTTCTGGAGGCCATACCTCAAGAAAGATGTGAATAGATTGGAGCGCGTCCAGAGGAGGGCGACAAAGATGGTGAAGGGCCTCAGTCAGTTGTCATATGAGGAACGGCTGAAGGACCTAAACATGTACTTCCCAGAACAAAGAATGGAAAGGGGGGACGTAATTGAGACCTTCAGATATATCAAGGGTATTAAGAGGGTGCCAGTAGGGGACATCTTCCAGCTAAAGTAGCAATCAAAAACAAGAGGGCACGATATGCAGATAGTAGGGGCAAGGTTCAGAGGAAACATTAGAAAATTCTGCTTCACAGAGAGAGTGGTGGAAAACTGGAGCAGACTCCCAGAGGAGGTGGTGGGAGAAGAACTGTGGGTGGATTCAAGAGAATGTGGGATAGACACAAGGGTCTTTTAGATATTGGGGGATGGGGAAGGTGGGAATTAGCAAAGTCCTAGCAGCTAGCTAATCATAGTGGGTAGGCTGGGTGGGTCTTGTGGTCCTTTTCTGCAGTCACACTCTATGTTTCTGTGTTATATTTCCAGAGTGCCCTGACTGGTAACTTACAAGGTTAACAAAACCAGCAGGAACCAAAAATGTAGCAGCAGCTGTAATCTGTGCCATCATGCTACTCTTGTCTTTCATACATTGCCAACCAGTTGCCTGCCAGTTTTACTTAAACAGTTCCCCAAAGAAATTAATCACAGCAGTATAGTCCGGTGCCACGAAATGTCTAGATTCCGTAATGTTAGCACCAAGAACAGGTATATTGTCCCACTAAGATGCAGTTCAATATTGGAGAGTCCACCAGAAAACTGTTACTCATTACTCCAATTCATTTTCGGAGTCTGCAGAGTCTGAAGCCCGATCTTCCTCCCTGTTGAGCTGTTGCCATTCTTCTTCAAGTCTGAAGTTTGTCTAGTAGATTGTAGTCTTTTTTTGGTTTCCTATAGAGAAAATTTTTGTCCCTAACTTCCATCCTTCGCCCAGCAGATAATAACAGCACCAGATGGAGGCCCAAAGATTTCAAGCATTGCTTGGCTCCTTCAAACTGTTTCCTTCATAAACATGTGATGAAGGATAGGTCCGGGTAGAGATAGATTACAGTGTTCCTGCATAGGATTTCATGTTGCTGCCTCACCGAATGAAGTGCTTGGTGTCTGAGCACCACTGTAGCGAAGGTCACAAAAACAGTCCTTGGGGCATAAGAATTCTCTGTAACTCTGCAGGGGTTTATTTTAAAATCTCTGTCCACAAACCTTGGTGGTGGAGGTGGGTCCCAGTTCAATAAACTAGGCAGCCACATTTCATAAAATGAAAGGGTGTCCTCTTATTTATTTATTTCAAAAGTTTTACTGGGAAAGACATACTGAGCTAAGAATCGGCTTGTTTCCAAATGCATCCTGGGGGAAGGGTGCAAGAAGATATAGACATAGCACATACAGTTGAAGACCAGCAAAAATGTATACAAAAGTACATATGTACAAGGTGAAATAACATGCAATGCAAACAAATAATATGTACAACAGATCTGCAGCCGTAGTGAAGTGAACAAACCTTGATGCAGAATAGCAGACCATATGGGTAGTATTTCCGCAGGACAAGCAGGGATAAGGAGTTGGCAGGGGTGAGGGGATCTAATCCTTCAGGGAGGCCAACAGTGCATACATTTTGTTCCTGAATGGTATTCTTGGTGTGTTCCAATCCAAGTTTGAATTGTTCAGTTTCTTGCAGCAACCTATTTAAAACTCATTACCCTCTCAGCATGACCCAGACTCTCCCCTACTTCTTCCTGTAGGCCAACCTCAGATTGTTTTGCTAACACTAGCCTGAAGGTAAAATTATCGGATGTATTTCAGTATTTTGAACTTTGTATCGGACTGGCAATATAGCCTAGAGTTAGAGTAATGAGCAAAAAATGAGCTTGGTACATCCAGTAGACCTGGGTTTGATTTCTACAACCTCCACTTGTACACTGTGTGACTCTGAGTAACTTAAACCCCCAGTGCTCCTGGGTCACCTTTGCAAACAGGCATTGTGCTTAGTGGTTCTAACACAGTTACAAAAGAATAATTAAAAAAAGTTATACTGATTTACAAAGAAGTTTCTACGAGTTCCTCATGTCAGTAATCTCATTGCAGGTTGTGTTTTTGGGCTACTTTTCCACCAGTGACTGGCCTCCTGCAACGGTTTCTGTTTGAAAATAATCAGTCGGTGGTTTTATTTTGGGTCTCAGTATCAAGATGTATTGGTAAATACAGGTTTTTCAGGTTAAAATTGTAAAAACCTGTTTAAAGTTAGGCAAATATGAAAAGCCTATAGAAGGAGCTCTTGAAGGTGTTGTGCGCTAATGCTGACGGCTAGCTCCACTCCCCCAAACCAACTTTTTGAAATCACTTTCTTGCCCACTGTTTCTATACAGATAAAATATCTTTTTCCAGAATGGGACTACAAAAGCCTTTTGTAGGGACCCTTGTAAATCTGTCAGTGGGGAGTCTCAGATTTATCAATGAAAACTCTTGACAGTGCCCCACGTTTGGGTGGTAAAAGGTAGAGAGGTGTGCTAAATCAGCATTGTGCTACCCTGACTGCTTGGATACATGTTATACCAAAATATTGCATAGCAGCTTCGTTGTCTCTTTTCCCAAAAAAAGGGTTCAACAAAAATTTCACAGCAGGCCGCATGTGTGTTTCCATTGTACACATGACAGTTTGGCAACTCCCTGTCCCCAATTTAGCATCGGTCCACCAAACTCCTATTTAGCTTTATTTATTTATTTAGCTTGTGTTTACCAGGTAAGCACACTAGACAGTCAGGTGTCTATTTTCAGGCGAGACCCGGAGAATTACAGGGTACAGGCAATAACAATAGAGTCAAGGCACAGGTACAGACAAATAACAGTACAGAGTCAAGGCACATCAGTCAACAATGGACAGTTGGGTACAGGTTAAGCAAAACAGAGTCAAAGTATGGCAATCAACAGGGAACAGACAAGAAATAACATGATAGGGCAGCTGGGCAGGTAGGGTGAGGGTACCCAGTTAGTGTACACAGGGGGCATGGAGTAGCAAGCAGCAAAAAAAGGGGGTGCATTGGCATGGAGTTGTACCATGAGAGAGGGGGCTTGAGAGGAACAGCTCAAGGCTGCACCAGGTAGGGGACACTAACCCATAAAAGGCAGGGTGAAGCAGAGTAAGGTCATTTGCGATGCAGGAGCAGAAGACTAGGCATAAAGCATGACAGGGCAGGGTGCTCAGGGAGAATGCAGTGAAAAACCCTGGCCCATAGGGCAGCTGCCCAGAGACCAAGAGGCATCCCCTAGCACCCCCTGTGGGGTGGGGGCACTAAGTGTAGGAGCAGGAGAAGTGTGCTTCAGGTGTCCTCAGAGGGAGGACCTGAATATGGCGTGAGAGAAAACTTGTTGCCACTTGCCCGGTTTTAGACCAGATAAACCGTTTTTTGGGGGTCCTTCTCTAGCCATCCGGTTTTACTTAAATTTAGTCCGGTTTCTGGGCTATTTTAAGTGCTCACACACTTTTAAAACTGACTGTATCAAATCATTCACTCTTTTGGCTACATGACCAGGTTATAAAGAAATTCTGATGTCACAGGTGTTTGTTTGTAAAACCAGTCAGTCTGCGATGTGTAAAGTATGGCCATTAAGACCATTAGCAGCAAATCAACTTAATCCTTTACACTTTGAATTTTAAGTGTGGTCTTTTACTGCTGTGACAGTAAACACTTTTTGTACCTTTACATGCTCTCCTGTGTTCCTTTTTGTATGACTGATATTCTGACTTCAGTGCCTGGATTGATGATGAATCCTCGCATTTTGGACATGACCTCCTTCAGTTGATGACATCTCTGGGCCTGGCAAAAGCAGTTGCTTCTGCGACTCACCATCACTGCCATACCTTGGGATTGGTATTCTCACTGGGCCTTGAAGTTGCCAATCTTAGAATTGATCGGGTGCTTGATCCAGTCATTGTATGGTGGAGTTCACGTTTGAGCCCCCTTTGACGGTCGCTCCCCTGTCGAGATGGTTGTGAAAGAATGTCCAAGTCTCTCCAGAGGTTCATTCCTTTCTCTAGTAGAAGTCTACTGCAGTAGCACTAAGATCATAATCCTTTCTCTGTTGCCTTCTTTCCTGTTTCTCATTTTCCTCTTTTTCCAGGCTGTCCTCCTGCAAATACAGGTGTCTCACAAATGCTTGTCTTTTTCTTCTTTCTCTGCACTTCTGGAGCCTTGATGTTCTCACCCCCATATATCTTCAGTTTTGTCCCATTATTGCAACCTTATGGCACTTTGACAGTGGTAGGATTTTAATGTGCAGTGCATTCTACAGAGAGCTTTTGCCATATGGGCATTTGCTGTTAGTTTCATTTAGAAACCTGCACACAGTATACTCAATAAAGCAGCAGTTTAAAGCTGCTGAGAAATGAACCCTCCCCCCCTTCTTGCACTTGTGAGGTGAAACCCCTTTTCCTTTTTTCCCTTGTGAGATGTCCAGAGAGACTTCAATGTGGAGGTATTTGTTAAACTGTTGAATTTACCTCAGTAGAAGCTGTATTTTAAACCTAAACCAAAACAATCACAGTTTTCTGTTTGTCTTCTTCAGGCCTAGGCATCCAAGCATAACACTGAATGATATGAACTTCTCTCTCTGTCAGCAACCCTGTGAAATGAGTTCTAGAAAACATGGTTTTAATGTTTATGATTTCTGCAGAATCTCCAGAAGTATTATAGTTGAATAAACATAAAGTAAGAATAATAATGACTGTACAAAAGCAACACCATGCTTCTAAGAGCTCTGTTTCCCTGTGCTGCAGCACGTTTGTAAATATAAAAAAGAAACTTCTGTACTTAAATGTGTAGAATTCTAGATAACTTTCAGGTTAAAAGAATGTATAAAATTCCAATGTTTATTTTTTACTTAAGAATGGAAGGTCTTACTGAGGTGTAAGCAGGAGGAATCTTCTAGAAGGGGTTGTCTCCTTGCAAGCATCATTATGAATGGATCCTTAGGAATCAGCCAGCCCTCTCTTCTCCATACTTATACCTTGGGTCATTCATGGGAGGAGCCACAGAGTGCATAACATTTTCTTTTGTTAAGGACTGATTTGTTTTTGTGTATATTAGCATATACTGATTACAGACCGACCCAGATAATTTTTAAAGGGTTTGTAAAATACCTTTATGTTGAATAAAGAAAGTTTAAGTTTAAAAGTGTTGTGGGTGGAGTTTGACATAGTCACATGCTGTTCTGTTGGGTTAAAAGGAGCTCCTAGCCTGGACCATGTCAGATAAGTTTTGGGATCAGCTCTGGGATGATCTACTGGAAGTCTACACCTTTTTCAGACTATGTACCCTTGATGTTCCCAGGTGGCTGATGCTGTTATTGCCTGTGTGAACAAATGTTTATTTTTGTGCCTTTTGAGTTAATTTCTTATTTATAAATGAAGTATGAGTTAATTTTGTTCTGTTTGTATCTCAATAAATATTTTTAGGCTTGGCTGCTTCTTTTAAGCCTTGCCTCTGTATAATTTGGTGTCAGCGTCCATCTTTACATCCACACCCTTTTACAATGGTCAGTTATCGACCTTTAAGGGGATTGCCCCAGAGGGACTGTTTGCGGTAGTTGACTTTTCTGGTGCGAGTGCTGCATGTGTGATTGCCGCGGATGAAGTGGTGGCAGCCAGTAATGGGGCTGTCTCTATGGCACTCGAAGCCATTGCACCGGTCCGTATATGACCTAGGTCTTCTTGCTTGAGACCCCCATGGTTTGATGGGGCTCTCAAGGAGATGAAGACCATGGGTTGGAAGTTGGAGCGTTGCTGACGAAGGACATGGTCCATGGGAGATAAACTGGCTTTGAGAAATCATTATAATGGTTATCAAAAGGCAATCGACCATAAGAAGGCAGAATTCCTGTCCAGGGAGATTGCTGCAGGGAAGAATAGACCAGCTCAGCTCTTTCGGACTGTGGATAGACTACTTCACCCAGTCTGCCTACAACCAGAAAGGGCATTTTCAGTCGCACTTTGCGAAGAGTTTGCTTTGTTCTTCTCTGACAGGGTGTTCTTTATTTGGGCTGGGATCTTGCCAGTGGGGAAAGATCTACCCTGCAGTGAGGGGCATGGTTGGAATGAGGACAGTCCTGTTGTCTAGGGGGAGTTTCAGCCAGTGGAGGTGGCTGAGGTCATTGAGGTGATTTTGAAGCTGTGGCCCACCTATTGTGAGCTGGACACCGCCCTAACTCATCTCCTAGTGGGAGGTGCCCTGGACCTCGGTCCAGTGTTCACCAGGGTGGTCCGGAGCTTGCGTTTGGAGGGCTTCTTCCGTGACACCTTGAAGGAGGTGTTGGTGAAGCTCCTCCTGAAGAAACCATCTCTCGACCTGATGTCCTGGCAAATTACAGACCTATCTCCAACCTCCCATTCTTACGGAAAGTTGCAGAGAAAGTGGTGGCTCTGCAGCTCGAGGTACACCTTGAGACCTTTGACATCTATGAGCCGTTCCAGTTTGGATTTAGAGCGAGGCATAGCACAGAGACGGTGCTGGTATGGGTGCAAAATGACCTCCTCAGGGCTAGAGATAGAGGGGGATGGCCAATTCACGATCTCAGTCTTTCATCAGCATTTGTCACGGTGGACCACATCATGCTTTTGGATCACCTTAGAAAGTATTGCGGACTCACTGGAACTGTTATCCACTGGTTCGAGTCCTATCTCTCGGGAAGGACGCAACGGGTGGTGATAGGGAATATCTCATCCTCCCCAAAGCCCCTGTCATGTGGAGTTCTTCAAGGCTCGATCCTATCACTGATGCTGTTTGCGATGTACATGCTGCCTCTGGGTGAGCTCATTAGACATTACAGTCTGGGTTTCCACTGCTGTGCGGATGACACCCAGCTGTATACAGTATATCATTGGCCCCCGAAATTAATGGTGCAGTTGAAGTTCTGAGTAAATGCCTTGCCGAAATCCAGGATTGGATGTCCTCTAACTGGCTGAGGCTGAACCCCACAAGATGGAGGTCCTGTTGATTAAGCCTGGTCGCAGGCATGATGAAGGTGCTTCTGGGGTGGTAATGGGACTTGTCCTGGGTTCCATCCCATTGATGGCATCTTCCAAGGTGAAATATCTGGGCATTATCCTTGATGACAGATTGACACTTGATGCTCTGATATTGTCTGTTGTCCAAAGTAGTTTTTCCCACTTAAGGAATGTCGCCCAAATCAAACCCCTGATTCTGCCCGAGGACCTGCTCTCAACCTACTCTCACTGGTACACACCTTTGTGACATTCAGGCTTAGACTACTGTAGTGCTCTCTACTACAGGGTCAGTGGAGGAAGCCTCTGCCGACTGCTGCTGGTGCAGAATGCAGTGACCAGGCTGCTGGCGGGCCTGCCAAGGTTTTGCCCTGTGACCTTGGTCCTGCAGGATCTGCACTGGCTGCCTGTCAGGTGGAGGAGGAGCCTCTTCAAGGTGGGTTTACTCACCTATAAGGCTGTATATGGCTTGGGCCCTGGCTACCTCTCAGACTTCCTTACTCCTGCAATCCCAGTACACTCCCTCTGCTCCTCTACTGAGGGCTTCCTAGCGGTTCTGAGGACCAGACTGAAAACCTCGGGTGATCGTTTATTCAAGGTGGCAAGCCCGGTCCTCTGGAACTTGCTCCCAAAATCTCTGAGCGAGGCCCCATCTGTGGAGGCATTTAAGGGGGGCCTAAAGACCTATCTTTTTAAGAAAGTCTGGCCTGAATATTTATGCTGATTTTTATTCATGTTTTATTTATGCATTAATGTATTATGTAATCTATATGTTTTTATGTTGTCTGTCTGAACCTGCTTTAATTGTTTGTAAGGCACCCAGAGCCTCTGGGATTGGGCACTGTATCAAATAAAGTTTACTTATTTACTTACTGATATGTCTTAGACCCATTTTTATTAAATTATGTTTTTTTTTTATTGAAATGAATGTATATACAATATTAATACAATGTTAAACTTCCAAACAGGTTGAGACAATACAGGTAACATTCAGCCTTCAATCATCGATTTCCAATATTTATAAGACAGTATAGGTTCTTTTATATACGCGTCATATAACAATTTAGCAGCAGTTACAACAGCTTATGTTATAAACATTGTTAAGGCTACATAAACTAGATGAGATTTGTTGTTGTGTTCACCCATACCCCGCTTGGCTATCTGGAGTGGCTTAGTACAGTTTGATGAAATGATATCGTGATAAGATCCGAGCCAAGTCTTAGTGTTGTAAAGTTTGAGTAAATGGGAGCCACATTTTATTGTAATCCTCTGTCTGTTGATGTGTAATATAATGTATTTTTTCCAACCTATGGATACATAGATAGTGTTGGCAGATAAGGGCCTATGGCCAACCCAGTCTGCCCATTGGAGCTTGTAAGTTCAGTTTATGTTTTCCTAGAAGTCAATAGCCCCTTACCCCTGACCTCCAGAATTCCTTTATGCCTATCCCATGCATTCTTAATCCCGTGATTGTTTCAGCCCCCACCAGTTCCTCTGGCAGGGTGTTCCACTTGTCCATCACCTGTTCTGTGAAGAAATTCCTCCTCACATTTCCTCTGAATCGTCTTCCCTCCAACTTCATCCCATGCCTTCTAGTCCTGGAACATCTTTTTCGCTTAAAAATAGTGTATTCCTGCACCCTGTTCCTCCCTGTAAGATACTTGTATGTCTCTATCATATCCCCTCTCTTCCTCCTCTGTTCCAGGGAATATATGTTCAGTTCCTTCAAGCTGTCTTCATAGGACTTGTGATGCAATCCATGCACCATCTTTGTTGCCCTCCTCTGAACCTTCTCTACCCTGTCTATGTCCTTGCGTAGTTATGGTCTCCAGAACTGTACACTATACTCCAGGTGGGGCCTCACTAGTGTCTTGTAGAGTGGAATTATGACCTCTCTTTTCTTGCTGGTGATGCCCCTGCCTATACGTCCCAGCATCCTATTTGCTTTACCTGCTGCCTTGCCACACTGTTTCTCTACTTTGAGGTCACCAGAGATGATAACCCTAAGATCCCTTTCCTGCTTGGTGCATGCTATATCCTCACTCCCCCCCCCCAACTGATATATTGTGCCAGGGTTTTTGTGCCCCATATGCATTATCTTGCACTTCTTTGCATTGAATTTCAACTGCCAAATCCCTGACCATTCTTCAAGTTTCTGCAGGTCCCTTCTCATTCTGTCTACGCCCTCTGGTGTGTCTACTGTGTTACAGAGCTTTGTGTCATCAGCGAACAGTGGAATTCTGCTTTCTAGGTCCTGCACAATGTCACTGATGAAGATGTTGAATAGGACCGGTCCCAGCACTGATCCCTGTGGTGCCCCACTGGTCACTCTTTCCTCTGTGGAGTGACAGCCATTTACCACCACCCTCTGTGTCCTGCCACCCAGCCAGTTACCTACCCACCACACTACTGTCCTGCCCACACCCATATTCCCCAGTTTGTGTAATAGTCTTCTGTGTGACACAGTGTTAAAGGCCTTGCTGAAGTCCAGAGAGGCCATGTCCACTGCCCTCCCCTGATCCATCTCCCTAGTCACCCAATCAAAAAATTCAACGAGCTTGGTCTGACATGACCTCCCCCTGGTGAAACCATGCTGCCTTGGGTCCTGTAGTCCATTGACAACCTGATGTTCCACCAATCTCTCCTTCAGTAGTGCTTCCATGATCTTCCCCACTACCGAGGTGAGGCTGACTGGTCTGTAGTTCCCTGCTTCCTCTTTGTTCCCACTTTTGTATAAGGGGACTACATCTGCTGTCCTCCAGTCTTTGGGTACCTCCCCTGTTTCCAGTGATCAGCCAAACAGGATAGCCAGAGGTTCAGCCACCACCTCTCTTAGTTCTTTAAGGACCCTGAGGTGCACCCCATCTGGCCCCATTGCTTTATCAACTCTTATTACTTCCATTTCCTTCAGGACCCTTTCTGGTGTAAAGGGACTTGTGTTCATTTCTGCAACATTCTCGACCCTTGTACTCCCTTCAGACCCATTGCCCTCCTCTTCCTCAGTAAAGACTGAGCAGAAATACCTGTTCAGTATGTCAGCTTTACTGTTCTCATCCTCCACGTGGCCCCCATCCTCCCCCCTTCAGTCTCACTATCCCTCCCTTTGTCTTTCTTTTTTCACTTATGTACCTGTAAAAGGTTTTGTCCCCTCTATCCACTGATTTTGCAATGTGTTCTTCTGTCTGAGCTTTGGCTTCCCTTACTGACCTCCCTGCCTCCCTTTGCTTCTGCTGGTACTTCTCCCTATCCTCTTCTGCCTGTGTCTTTTTGTATTGCCTGAATGCAGTCTTTTGGCGTTCCTTTCTTTGCTACCACTTTGGAAAACCATAATGGTCTCCTCTTCCTTTTCCTCTTGCTAACCTGCTTAATGCATAATTCTGTTGTTCTTGTAATCCCATTTTAAATACTGCCCACTGTTCCTCAACCCTGATTCCTGTCCCATTCCCTTAATGCCTCTTTCAAGTATCTCCCCATTTTCCCAAAGTCTGCCCCTAAAATCCAGGATACGTGTTTTTGTGTGGTTTGGTTCTGCTCTTTCTGTGATTTCAAACCACAGTGACTGGTGGTCACTGTTCCCCAGGTGCTCCCCCACTGTTACCCCCATCACACTGTCCCTGTTTGTGAGCACAAGGTCCAGTATTGCCTTCTGCCGAGTTGGTTCCATGACCAGTTGCTTGAGGAAGGCACCCTGAAGAAAGTCCAGGATAAATCTGCTACTAGTTGATGCTGCTGCTACATGTAGCCATGTAGTTCAACCAGGTATGGAAATTGGGAGGGGTGTGATTCTTCCACTTTTGAAGTATACATTTAAAAGCTGTGATTATTGCAATTCAAATGACTTTTTGGTTTGGTTTGGTAATTTTGTTCATTGACCCAACAGCATATTTACTTTCTCAGTCCATTTATGGTGTAATTGTGCCATAGTTGTGTTTTTGCTATTATCGAATTATAGGAAGAAGTAGTCTGTTGGTTAACTAGGATCTACGGCTTATCCAATAGGTAGGGAAATGGGCAGACCGGATGGGCCAAGCGGTCCTTATCTGCCGTCAAAGTCTATGTTTCTATGTTTCTATTGAGCCAACCATAAATTAATGAGATTCTAGCCTTAGGATTCGTTGTGGATAATATATATTGCAAGTTCTCCATTAGTGAGTTTTTTTTGGCAGGATATTACAGGGATACGTGACAGCCCATCTTGTGATACCGTATGTATCACATCGAGTGGACAGTGACCTCGGCTGACGAGTGGCGGAGCACAGCAGATCGTGAGTGAGGTTTCCAAGAGCACTGTCCATAAGTTGTGATACATAGGTATCACACAATGGGACATCTCGTATCCATTTTATACAATAGGGCTGTAGTTTTTGTTACTTTTCTTTTTTTATTTTATTGGCTGGGGGGGGGGAGTGACATGTACACTGTTTTGATAACCAGTGATGACGTGTACACTGTGGTTGATATCTTCACAGTGTACACGTCACAGTCTGGTTATTAAACTGTGGTTGTGATACAGCTTTTTATGCGATAGCATATCGCTTCACCTCTATTGTATAATTGTTGTTACAAAATCCCTTATTTGTAAATAGGCATAAAAATATTTATTTGAAATGTTAAATGTTTGTTTCAGAGAGTCGAAAACCACACAGATATTATTACTAATTATGTGACCCATATCACCAGATAGGCAAAGATTATACCAAATCTTGAATATTTGGTCTGTCATAGATGGAATAAAATATGGGTTCAAGAATGTGGAACCGTGGATAGACCTTTTTGGTTGTCCTTTTAGCTGTTTCCATATTTTATGCCATATTTTGAGTGATGTCTGGATACAGAGAGAGAAATTATTGAATAATTTGTGGGTATTGCCTACTGTACATATAAAATGTGTTTGATTGCTTTATGTGGTGACCCTGCGGTTTCCATTAATGTAACATGATCCAGATCTGATATTTGGAACCAGTCATGCATTGCTGCCAAATTTGCAGTATAATAATATCGTCTGAAACAAGGTAATATCATCTGAAACAAGGTAGAGATAAGCCACCTTGGAAGTAGTGGCGCTTAATTTTGATAGATTCAGTTGGGGTTTCTTCCCCCATCATAAACATTTTTTTAATTGTAAGTTCAAGGCCCTTGAAGAAATATTCTGTCAGTTTAGTGGGGAGATTCTGAAACATGTATAGGAAATTAGGAAGAATATTAATTTTTTTTGTATTCATGTGCCCTGTCAGTGTGAGCGGTAGTGATTTTCAGTGTGCCAGTTAGTCTTCAAGTAAGCATTAATCACAGAGACAGGAGGCATTTCCAGGATAATAATGCATGGTTTTGGGGGGCACCAACCATGCATAATTCCTGGGAAATGCCTCAACGAGGATTAATGCACTTGTAACATGACAAGTGCAATGACAGTATTGTTTTTATCGCCATTTTATTTATTTTAAAAATATCTGCAGAAACACTTCTGTGATTTGTTAAAAGATGGTTCACTTGTAAGGTGTATGTGTTTGTTACTGTGCATGTGCATGTTGGAGAATGCACATGCATTAATATCGTGTCTACTAATTTATTATTTTTGAAAAGTGTATGTTTTGTGTGCACATATACATGATATACTGATTACACTTTATAATTTTTTTTTCATTCAGCTTCTTTAATGTTCTGCCATTTGTTCGTGCATTGTTTTATCTGTATTTCACTACTGCATTGTGGGACATATGTACCAGATTGTTGCGCTTCAGCAATATTTCTACAGCATTCTGACCAATAGGTAGTGCACCACATATATTGTATCAAAGTCTACCATCTCACTTTCTCTTACAGCACATTGCTGTGCTTCAACTACTGCTATTTTCAAGCGAATGGACTTCTGAAGCAACTACCACCTCAAACGGTGGTGGGTGGGAAACAACAGTATTTCACTATGACTGATGTGCGATGCAGTTACTATTTTCAATTACTGATGTCTTTCTGCTGGCCACATATTCTGCTTTACGCACCAGATGGTCTTCCTACTCTTCCTAGGTCGCATACAATAACATTTTTCCTGTGCTTGCGTCCAGTGTACTAACTTCTTGTGATTATTATACTAGCTACACATTATTGCTCAATAGATGGTCACTGTATTAACTTCTCAGACTTTTTACCACTGACAGCTCACTCCACCTGTTGGTCAGCATCCTTCAGCTACTGCCACTACAACGTGCACGACTCATAAATCGGAATATTTGCGCATCGCCATCTATAGGTCAGAAACACTGCGCACCCATTACAAGGAGAATTCAGCACTCCTAATCACAACATTTCCCTAGCGCCATCTATAGGTCAGAAACAGTGAACACTTCTTACAAGCAGAATGGTGATTTTTCTTCTCTTGTCTCTTACATACAGCGCATTTCGATCTCTATACTATGCAGTTCAGAGTTGCTTATAGTCTGATAACGAGCTGCAGTATATCTAGGCAATTAATGCACGGCTACTTTTTGAACATCTGATGTGTTTCCTCCAATTACTTTTTCCAATTTCTACTGTTTCTTTCTACTTTCTACTGAAAAGCAACTCTGAACTGCATAGTATAGAGATTGGGAACGCGCGGTATGTAACAGACAAAGAGAAAAAAAAATCACCATTCTGCTTGTAACAACTGTTCACTGTTTCTGACCTATAGGTGGCGCTGGGGAAATGTAGTTAGGGAGTGCTGAATTCTCCTTGTAATGGGTGCTCAATGTTTTTGACTTATAGGTGGCGCTGTGCAAATGCTTACACTTTTCTATTATTTGTGTATGTGACTGCTTTGTGTGGTTCATTGTGGTACTGCTCAACCGTGCATATCTAAGGAAATAATGCATGGTTGAAAATGTGTCACCTGATGCATTTTGACTAATCATATTGCTTATTTCTACTCTTTCTATTAATGCCATGTTACAACTTTATTTATTAGTGGTTCAAAGTTAAGTGAAAAAAGTTGTTTTGGATCCTCCTTAAATTAATTATCCAATTTTTATTGATTTTCACTACATTGATTCCCTCCCTGTCTCCTGAGACTTCATCAGGTACTGCTCTTATTTTTCATACTACCTGAACAGTACATGATATTAGCTTCACCATTACAGGCTATTCAGATGAATAGTATGAAATGGTGTCTCTGAAATTGTGGAACGCTGAGAAATAAGGAAAGAAACAGCAGTAGCTGCTGAGTTAAAGGGAACAGAATGCAAAATTGATGGTATCAGAAAACTGATCAAAGCTTGTCAGAATGCAATACCATTTTTTGCTTCTGCTTTTAGAAGCGGCAGCTAGCAACTAAAGGGAGCTAGCATTTGCTTGTAAGAGTACCTCATTTTGGAGAATAAGAGGGGAATCAGCTAAATCTTCCCCTTCTCTTAACTGCTAACAGCTACTGCTAAGTGGTGGTAATAGTACTACCCACCCTCCCACTCAGAACGGATGCAGCAGAAAGATACAAAGGTAAGGGGATCGTCGAATAGAAGGGAAGCTCCCAACATCGGACTAAAGGAAACAGGCATGGCTGTGAGCAAGGAGTAGCCATAGGTAAAAAAGGAGGGACCTCATGTAAAGTACAGCAGGGGCAGACACAGAAATGAGGGGATGGTACTGGGGTTATAGCAGAGGGGGGAGTCCATGAGTGGAAGGCTATGTGCACCAATGCCTGCAGCCTGGGTAACAAAATCCCGGAACTTGTGGCATTACTGGCCTCTGAGGACCTGGATATCATGGCAGTCACAGAGATGTGGTGCATTAACAGCCATGCCTGAGAGCTGGCCATTCCAGGGTACACACTACACAGGTGGGACAGGGAAGGCAAGAAGGGGGAGGGGTGGCATTGTACGTCAGGGAAAGGATAAAAGCGACAGTCCCACAAGACAAGGGGGGAGGGAAGCAGAGGTGCTGTGGGTAACCCTGAAGGTGGGGAGGGGAACAGTACTTAGAACGGGAGTGATATTCAGGCTGCAAGGGCAGGCGGAGGATGTAGACAGAGAACTGCTGGAGACTATTGAGAACATGGCAACAAAGGGTGAACTGCTGCTGATGGATGACTTCAGCTTACCAGATGTGGACTGGAGCATCCCAGCAGCAGCCCCGCCAGGAGTAAGGGATTCCTGCAGTCCCTAGGGGGCAGATCTCACACAGCTAGTGAGGGAGCCTACAAGAGAGAATGCAGTTCTGGATCTTGTTCTGAGCAGTGGGGACAGGATAAAGGAAGTCACAGTGGGGAAGAGCCTAGGGACTAGTGACCATCGAGCAGTGGGGTTCATCATAAGGATGTCACAGTAGGCTAGCCACACAAGGACTAGAATCCAGGATTTCAGGAGGACAGACTTTGGTAAGATGAAGGGCGAATTCAGGAAGGCTATGCAGGCATGCAATGACATAAGGGGAGTGGTGGAACAGTGGGATAAGATAAGGGAAACCCTGCACCTGGTAGCAGACCATTGTGCCAGGCCCTGCAGCAAGAGCAAAAGAAAGAGGAAACCACTGTAGTTCTTGAGGGGAGTAGCAGAGCTAGTAAGAGAAAAAAAGATGGCATTTCTGAGGTACAAGGCAACACAAAGCAAAGAGTACAGGCAAGAATACTGGGAAAAATGAAGTGAAGGGAACAAGGCAGTAAGGGCAGCAAAGGCCAAAACTGAGGAAAGGCTAGCTAAATCAGTGAAGGAAGGAGGAAAGGCATTCTTTAGGTATATTAGCAGGAGGAGGAAGACGGGGGGAGATTGTGAGACTTAGGGAAGAGGGAGGCAGGGTAGTGGAGAAAGACATTGACAAGGCGACCATCCTCAACAAATATTTCCGCTCTGTATTCACAGAAGATGACAGTGCGGACAGTCTCCCATTAATGGAGAATGATAAACAGGGAGAAGAGGTGGACATTAGTCCTTTCTCAGAGGACAAAGTAAAAACAGCACTAGAATGGCTTAGGGTGGATGAAGCTATGGGGCCGATGGGATACACCCGAGGATCGTAAAGGAGCTCTGGGAGGAACTGGCTAAACCTCTGGCTAAGCTATTCAGTGAATCACTGGAAACAGGCGTGGTTCTGGAGGAGTGGAGGAGGGCACAAAACGATACCCCTGCACAAAAGTGGTATCAAGGAGGAAGCAGGAAACTACTGCTTGGTCAGTTTGACTTCAATAGTAGGTAAAATGATGGAAATCCGGCCTAAGGAAAGGCTGGTGGACTGCCTAGAGACAAAGGGGCTGCTGGACGCAAGGCAACATGGATTCACGGCAGGGAGGTCATGCCAGACCAGCTTGATTGAATTCTTCAAGTGGGTGACAAAGGAAATAGACCAGGGCAGAGCAGTAGATGCGGCCTATCTGGACTTCAGGAAGTCCTTCGACACAGTCCAACACAGGAGACTAATCCACAAGCTGACAAATCTGGGGTTGGGGACAGAAGTGGTCACGTAGGTTAGAAACTGGTTGAGCAGCAGAACACAGAGAGTGGTGGTAAATGGGGTTAGCTCACAGGAGGAATGGGTAACCAGTGGCGTACCCCAGGGAACAGTGCTGGGACCAGTGCTCTTCAATGTCTTTATAAGCGATATTGCAGAGGGTCTAGAAGGGAGGGTTAGCCTGTTCACAGACGATACAAAGCTATGTAACAGGGTAGATACACAGGAAAGTATAGAAAAAACTAGGAGAGATCTGAAGAGGCTAGAAAACTGATCCAAGGAATGGCAGTTGGGTTTCAGTGCAGAAAGGTGCAAGGTTATGCACCTAGGGAGAGGGAATCTTGGGCTCAAGTATGAACTAGATGGGGTAATACTGGAGACCACCACAGAGGAAAGGGATCTGGAAAGGGATCTGGGGGTAGTCATAGAAGACAACCTCAGAGTGGCTAAACAGTGCGTCAAAGCAGTCGTAAAGGCTAACAGAATACTAGGGTGCATAGGGAGGGGTATAACAGGTAGAAGGAGGGAAGTGGTGGTACCATTGTACAACTCCCTAGTAAGGCCTCATCTGGAGTACTGTGTTCAGTTCTGGAGGCCCCATCTCCAAAAAGACATAGACAGGACGGAGACGATACGGAGGAGGGCGGCAAAAATGGTGTCCGGGATGCAGCATAAGTCGTATGAGGAGAGACTCAGAGCTCTTAATACGTACTCCCTGGAGGACAGGAGAGAGAAGGGGACATGATAGAGACCTTCAAGTATCTAAAGGGGATCAACAGGGTACCAGAGGGGAACATCTTTCACATGAAGAGAAGTAGCAGAACAAGGGGGCATAGCAGGAGTCTAAAAGGGGGAAAACTTAGAGGGAACTTAAGGAAATTCTACTTCACTGAAAGGGTGGTGGAGAGATGGAACAGTCTTCCCCAGGAAGTGGTGGGGGTGGCCACGGTTCAGGGATTCAGGAATGCATGGGATAGGCGCATGGTAAGCTAGAGCAAAGGGGGGTGGGAATTGTAGCATCTAGGATACCTTAAGCATTAGAAAGAGGGATAGGGTAGACTGGATGGGCCACAAGGCCTTTTTATGTGCCAGCAACATCTATGTATCTATATACATGACTGAGATGGAAAGGAAAATGGGAGGGTGTTTAACAGAGATTAGAGCAAGGAGCTGTGAATGAGCTTGGTACGTCCAGCAGGCATGGGTTTGATTACCACAGCCTTCACTTGTGTGCTGTGTGACCTTGAGCAGGATACTTAACCTCCCTGTGCTCCCGGGTCAACCCAGTAAATTGGCCTTGTACCCAATGGGCTTTACCAAAATGAAAATAAAAATAAATAAACAGTAACCGCACAAAATGATTTCTCCTCCCTGGGCCCCCCTGACAGGCCACTTCTTCAGGCCTCCAAGGTGCACCCTGGCACCACTCGTCCCCTTGCCACCATCCACCACCCCTAGCAACCACCCCAGGTAACCTGATGTATCGCTTCATCGGGAGGATCCCTCCCTTCCAGTGGGGTGGGGAGCACCCATTAGGCGCAATTCTGTACCCTGGGTGCTGCGGGGTCGGTCCGAACACTTTCCGGGGCTTTGTGGCATTGGTGGACTGGAGGCCGTCATCTGGCTGCTCAGAGGGCTTCTTTTGTTTTTTGCCCTTCCACTTCCTCCACCCTGACTGGGCCTACCTGTGATGGCAAGCTGGGGCGGGGTCGTGCAGGGGCGTTTCGAGGCTTCATGCTGCCTTGCCATGTCGCCCAGTCCATATCCAGGTGCTGAGGCCCTGCCACCTCCAGGAGGGAAGTGTCCAGTGGATGCTCTGGATTCCCTCCCTGCCGATCTCTGCTCCTGACACCTGGGCTTAAGGTGCTAACCTGGGGTGCTGGTGTACCGAGCTAGCCCCTTTGCTCAGTGCCATGGAACCGACCTCCTGTCATTTCTAAAGTCTTTTCTGACATTACAAATGGCTCTGGGGAAGGAGTGATATACTCACCGGTCATAAAAAAATGGGTGGAGCCAGAGGTGGACTTCGGGGTGTGGTTTAGTATCGGGTTTTCAACTCATCCAAAGATGGCAACCGTACGGTGTTCTTTAACTTCAGAGTTGAGATTTCACCACCTCCACTGTGATTTTTATACTGATCAATCTATGATCCCATCTAGTTTACTGCTCATGGCAGTCACTGAGACTATCAGCGTTTTCATTTTGATCCTCAGCGTCTGAAGCACTTTCTCGCTTCTTGTCCATCCAGGCTTGCCACCTGTACAACTGGGTGTACTGAATCTCAGTTTATTGTACTATGCATTCATAAACTGGGCCCCTAGGCTGTGTAAGCTCTACTGTAACTACTATGCATTTGCAAAATGTTGCTTAGTGAGCTACATAGGTAGGGTTGCTACCTTTGAGTGAGTTGAAAACTGGATACTAAACCACACCCCCAAAAATACTTCAAAATGTAACCGGTTTGTGGTTTTTATTCACGTTATTCTTGGTTCTTCATAATTTGGGAACCAAGATGATTTTTGACAGTTTATTATAAAATGTTTCATTGTGCTGTTTTACTTGCAGTTTCAGTTTCATGGGAACCGAACTGCATTTTAATTATTTTGTTTCTATAGAATTTTTTGCTTCCTGTTGCTGCCTCCTGCTTCCTCGGCAATGGGAGACATAGCAGTCTTTCTGGTTTTCTCCCTCTACTCCAGGGGCCCCAGAACACAGTTTTGCATCCCCGTGGAGGCAAACATGCAGCCACTGGCTCCGGTGAGGACCCTTCCCCCCACCCAGACAAGCACTGTCTCCCACTGGGTTTGGCGCTACCACCAAGCCTCCATTCAATGGCAGCTAAGAACCCGGGAGACTCCAGATCCCTCCCTGGGAGAGGAGAGCTGTCTGTCACCAGCTCAGTCCAACTCCATGCCCCCCACCACAGCCGACCCATGGCAACCCGAGCTTGCTTCCAAACCCGGGTTCCCAGCATGGCGCGAGGTGTGGCATCCAGAGCCTCGCCACCGGGTCGGCACATTTCAAGTATTTTAAACCCTTTTTAACCTGTGAAGTTTTTTTTTATCATTTAAAATCTTTTCTTTTGGGAACTGCTACGTCTTCCCAAGATTGGCAGTGTTCAGCATGACTGAAAGACCCAAAAAGAAGACAGGATCTAAAGGCTTTAAAAACTGTAGTTTGTTTTCAACTCCTGGCAAAGGCAGATTTTCACGAGTTGTGATGAAAGTGCCTGGGTCCAGACCATGATTTTATGAATTGTGAACTCTATATGAAGTTTTGCCCTAAAACACAAAAAAGGCTAAAAACTTGGAAGACCTCATGGCTTCTCAGTCTGCCTCCATTGCACGTAAAGGCTCAGAGGTGGGTCAAGCCCCTCAAAATAAGCAGTAGTCCCTGTATAACGGGACAGAATTGAAAGATAAAGCTGCAAAGGATGGATCATTATTCAGGATGTCTGAACGGGGGAACCCTGAAACCAGTAAAAATAAAAGCCTCCAAGCAGGCACCGGAGAGGGTATATGCCAAGAAAAAAAACATGTAGTTGTCCCTTCTCCTCCTGAAGAAGGAAAGGAGTTGCCAGTGATCAAAAATAAAATGCCCTCACTATGGTAATTCTTCCAGGCATTCCAGGTTGTGCTGAACTTCATTAATATGCCTGCTCCCCCCCCCCGGCTCTGGTTCCATTCCCGATGACTGTGGAGGAGGGAGTAGAAATGTGTTATGAAGAAGAGGAAGAGAGCGAACCCATAGAACCCAGATGGTTCTTCTGACCAATAAATTGGCTCACCTCCCAGACCTTCAGATGACTATACCTCTCACTGTACCTTTGTGAGGCATATGGTCAGTATCCTCAGCATTTCCTCACTGGAAGTTGATGAGGATGAAGATGAAGTTGAATTCATGGATGTGATGGGCTTAACTCCCACTAAGAGGCTGATGCTGCCCATCTATAAATTCATCAGGAAAGCAGCTGTTTAATATCATGTCAGCACCCACCCCAGCCACTGGCATAGATAAGAAAACTGAGAAATATCAGGTTGACAAACAGGGCTCCCAAGTACCTGTATTCCCACCCTGATCATGAGAGAGTGGTTCAGGCTGCCGCCTGTGACAAGTGCCCTTTTCCTCCCAGCCTCCTGAGAAAAATTCCAGGAAACTGGATACCACGGGAAAAAAAAAATTATACTTCAGCTTCCCTGCTTCTAAGACAGGCAGGCAGCTTACCTGGTCTGCACAGCACAATACCAGAGAGTCTTATGGAGCTTTGATCGGCAGTGAGCGAAAGGGCTAGTGGAGACCTGGCACAGGATATGGCTGACCCAGCAAGAGTAACCATAGACACCAGAAAGTACCAGTTTCTTATGGCAGTGGATACAAATGACTCTGCCTGTAGGGTTATAGCCCATGCAGTGACCCTAATAAGGTTTGCTGGTTTTACATAGAAACATAGACTTTGACGGCAGATAAGGATTGCTTGGGCCCACCCAGTCTGCCTGTTTCCCTACCTATTAGATAAGCTGCAGATCCTAGTTAACCAACAGCCTACTTCTTCCTAACCCCCACCTGAATTGCCCTATGTCTGTACCATGCATTCTTGAATTCCCCCACTGTTTTTGACCCCCCCACCTTCTCAGGAAGGCTGTTCCATGCGTCCACCACCCTCTCTGTGAAAAAATACTTCCTCACATTGTCCCTGAGCCATCCCCCCCTCTATTTTTAAATCATGTCCCTTTGTTCTTGCACATCTCTTTTTCTGAAAGATGCTACCCTCTTGGACTTTGTTCATTGCCTTGAGGTACTTGAAAGTTTCTGTCATGTCCCCCCCCCCTTTTCCTCAAGGATATGCATATTAAGCTGCTTTAGTCTGTCCTCCCTATGTCTTCTGGTGCAGACCCTGCACCATTTTGGTTGCCCTCCTTTGAACAGCCTCAACTCTGTCTATGTCTTTGGGTAGATGGGGTCTCCAGAATTGCACGCAGTACTCCAGATGGGGTCTCAATAACTGTCTCTACAGAGGGATTACAACTTCCTGTTTTCTACTCTTGATGCCTCTCCCTTTGCATCCCAGTATCCTCCCAGCCCTCCTTACTGCCTTCTCACATTGTTTGCCCACCTTTAGGTCATCTGATATAATTACTCCTAGGTCTCTTTCGATTTTTGTTGTTGTTATTAACTCTCCCCCCATTGTGTACTCTTCCCTTGGGTTATTGTTTCCTAGATCAATCCCTGCTCAATCTGTCTATACAGACCTTAAATGGTCTTCGGCAACCCTCCCTCTCCCTGCCTGTTTTCTGATACAGCCTATGTCTATACTATGCATGCTTGAAGCCCCCACTGTTTTTGCCTCCACCACTTCTGCTGGCAGTCTGTTCCTAGCATCTGTCAACCTTTCAGTGAAGAAATATTTCCTCACATCTCTCTTAAACTCCCCCCTCCCCCCCCAGCTTCACTACATGCTCTCTTGTCCTGGTGCCCCCTTCTCATTTGAAAGAGACTTCCGTCTTGCACTGTGTTCGCCCCTGTGAGGTACTTTTAGGTCTCTGTCATGTCACTGTTTGCTCTCCTAACTTCCAGGATCTATTTGTTGAGATCCATCAGTCCCTCCTTATAGGGCTTCTCGTACAGTCCAAGCAGGATTTTATTTGCTCACTTCTGGACTGCCTCTACCCTGTCTAAACTGGACACAGTACTCCAGGTGAGGTCTCGCCAGTGAGCAATACAGTGGCAACACCACCTCCCAACTCCTGCTGGATATACCCCTCCCTCTGCACCCCAGCATCCCACTAGCCCAACCCACTGCTTTGTCACAACACCCTGCCACCTTGAGGTTGTCAGATACAACCCCAAGGTCCTTTTCCTGTTTAGTGACTGTCAGCCCCCTTCCCCATCTTTTACTCAACACTTGGGTTCCTGTGCCCTAGATGCATGATTTTGCACTTTTTGGCAGTGAACCTCAACTGCCATGCTGTAGACCACTCCTCGACTTTCCCCAGATCTCTGCTCATTTTCTCCACTCACTTCTGAGTGTCTACCCTATTACAGATTTTGGTATCATCTACTTATGCAGGCATTAGAGGATCAGTCCCAGCACTCAGACTTGTAGCACACCGCTGGTTACTCCTCCCATCATTTGAGGGACTGCCGTTTACCACCACCCTCTTGTATTCTAACTGCTAACAAGTTTCTAGCCAAATTCACTGCTTTTGATCCCCAGATTTCCTCTTCTCACGTATGAGCCCCCAAAAAAAAGGCTCATTTCCCCAGGGTTTTGCTTCTGCTTCCCATTCTTTTTTGTCCTGGGTCCTAGTTTCCTAGCTTCTGTCCCCCATTTCCTGGTCTGTTCTGCCAGCCCCCTCATGGTTTATAAGGGAGAGCAGTGCCGGAGGAGCAAGCTTGCGGAGCCGCCGGTTTGGAAATGGCACTGTGGTGCTGCGAGCTCGGTGCATGCACAGTAGTGCAATTTAATTTCGGCTGTTTGTGGCCAGTTTGGCTGTTCTCCCCAGTGGTCCCAGTCCCAGGGCAAAATAAGAGGGGGGACTGGAGACCTTAGTTAAGCCAGAGAGGTAGCAGGAAAGGACAAGGAACTGAATTTGGATGCGCTAATCGCACTGTAGCATTTGGGAGCCACTTCGTTAATATTCATGAGGTGGCATCCCTTTGAAGTCACAGTGCCTGTCCAGAGCCTAGGGCCACTAGAAATGGGTGCTAGCGACAGGAAAGGGGAGCATTAAAAATAAAGATATGGTGAGCAAGGGAAGAAAAGAATCTGGCAGTCTGTGGGAGAGTAAATAGATAAAAACGGTTATACAGACTGCAGCCAGTAAATGAAGTTGGGGCACACATGAATTACAATGGAATTGAGTGTTTGTTGCCTAGAGGCAGTAGAAAACGGCAGCAGGGACTGGCAGAGGGTTGAGTAAATATGTTAAAGAGTGCAGTCGCTTTGATGGGCACAGGGTGGCTACCAAATGGTGGGGAAATAATTATATAAAGTTGAAGAGTTTGGCTGCAGGGACAATTAAAACTTGGGACACTAATAGATGTGTGGACACTATGTACATCCAGCCACCATGTTTAGCAGCCATGTGACATCAGCCAGCCAACCACCAAGCCAGGATTCATGCCAGGGACTCTGGGACTGTGTGAAAGGACTTTTGGGGGAAAACTCAAGTGCCTTTTTATGCACCAGTGAGGCATCAAGGGAGCCGCATACATGTTAATTTTTCTGAAGGACTGTGGCTCCAGCCAATGGGGAGCTGCCAGAAAGCTCACAAGAGGACAGAACTGTTGGGTTTTGAGTCAGTTCGGTGGGAGCCCCACCATAGGGCGGGTGGCTCTTGCCCCTGGAGAGAGTGGGGCTACAGGATGAGCCTGCCTTGGGGCTGCCAGCAGTATGTCCCCCAGGGCAGGGAGTGACTGCCCCATCAGGAAAAGGGAAAGCAGTAGCAAGGAAGAAGCAGCTTTTTTTTTTCCCCTTGTATGTTCTCCCCTCCCAATCATTTACCCGGCGTCCACAGGACTCCCTCTGGATCTCTAACGAGGTGCCAGCTAGCTGGGTGCAGCGCTTGCGAGGGGCCAGCATCATCTTGCCAGTCGGGATATTTTTCTTGTTTTTCTCCTGTCCCCAGAGTGGGGTGTGGAGGCATGCAATGACGCCAGTGGCCAAACCGCGCATGCTTCTGCATGCGACACGCCGGGCGTCTGCCCCGCATCGACCCCCCTTCATCTTGGTCCATTGTGCCGTCCCCCAGCCACCGCTAGAGGACAGGCAAGCAGTGGATTCTATCCCCACCCCTCCCTGTGAAAGGAGAGCTGTCCTCCGGACGCTCTATCCTCTCCCTCCCTGGCTGACCCCCAGCAGCCCGGTCGCACTGTGAACATGGGTCACCGGCGTGGCAGGAGGTAATGCACAGATGCCACAGCCCTCCACGCCACTGGGCCGGCACAAGGAAGAAGCAGCTTTGAAGAGAAAAAGGGAAAGGTGCAGGTTGCTGAATGTTCTGAAGTTGCACCACAGCAGTGAGATAAAGGCAGCTCGAATGGAAAAGGGAAAGCTGCAGATTGCCAGAAATTTGTGTTGAATTGAAGATGCACCCGAGAGGTGGGAAAAGGAGAGGAAAGGTTGTGTCCTGAACGTGGAAAAAGGACAAAGATTGCATCTAAGCCTGTAAAAAGACAAAGGTTGTGCCCTGAGCCCAGTAAAAGGACAAGGGTTGCGTCTAAGCCTGGGAAAAGACGGAATACAGAGGAATGATGAGGAACAAGAGAATGTCCTGAGAGAAGGAAAGGAAGAATGAGCCTCTTCAGTTAGAGAATTGCTAAGTACCTGTACGGTGAGAAAAAGAACGGTGAGTGCAGGAAATATGTGTGAGCCAGAGCGAGAATGTGGCTGTGTTGAAGTCGAGAGACTGTGAAAGCAGAAGGATGGACAGGTGCCTTTCTGAGTCAGGTGCCTGTTGTCTGCTCCTGAGATACAGCAAGGAAAAGAAACAGATTGCTGTGGCTACACACAGTGGCAGAAAAGACAGAGAAAGAAAGAGAAGCAGAAGAGAATGTGCTGAATGTTTCTGCTGACACGCAGGGCCAGGTGGGGAACTCGCTAACCACCACCAAGTGGGGTCTGCCGCTGTAGGGGATCATGGGTCTCGTACCTGAGTACTGGGGCGCTCTGATTGGAGGGAGTTGGGCCATGGGGCCACTCCCGGGTCTGGGTCCTCTGAAGTTGACAGGCCCTGCACATGTACCCTGCAATGGATCTGTAATGGGCCGAAGAGAATAAGCTGCATGATCTGCGAGCAAGAGGAAGGAAGAGCAAGCTGCAGCCTCTGTGCCCCTGGTTCAAGCGTAGTGCCCAGTTCTGCCTGTGTTGCCATCCATCCCCAGCGAACTGTGCCATCCAAGGTCTGATTCTGCAGAACCGTGAGTAAAAAGTAGGAATTGCCCTGCACCTGGGAACTGTAAATAGTTAAAGTACGCACACTAGGGCTGGAGGTAGAGTCAAGTGGGAAGCATATAAAAAGTTAAAATTCCTTAAGCATGCCAACGTCGGCTACCAGTTGCACCTCAGACCTGCAACTAAAATCTGGATACCCAGTGAACAGACTTTGGGGTTTGAAATGGACTGGGACCTGCGGGTCTGGGTTTGAGCACTTCTGCAGCAGTTAGTTAGAATAGATAGACTTGGTGGCTGCATTGATTGCAATATGGGTTTGAATCAAAGGGGAATGTGATTACTGGGAAATGCAGATATTAAAAATTGCTTGAACTCTATTCCACTTACCCCATTCCTAAGCCTTCCCCCTGTAAATAAACCGGATGTTATTGTTTTGCAGCAGAAATGAATCCAGAGCCTAATTTTAGTGGGCATGTTATTGGATGAAATGGGAAAGGTAAATGGTATAACTAAATGTGGGGAAGTTCGAATCCTGGTAAGTCCGTGTTGGGGAGGTGGATTGGTGTGACATTCCAGGGGGTTGTACTACAAGCAGTCAGACCCACTAAATATGTACCCTGGGTAGAGGCACCGCCATTTTATTTTTATCTTTTGGGAAAGGACCTTCGTAGGTCAACTTTGGGAACCCATAAGTTCATAAGTAATTACAAGCTGAGGGACTTGCGTTCATAATGCTTGCCAGTCCCATAAGGATCAAAATTTAGTAGTTTTGTCACAGCAAAAGTTGTCAAGTCTAACTTTAAACATGTCCATGGTTGTGCTTTCTACCACGGTAGTTGGTAGGTTGTTCCATAAAGTAACAACCCATTGCGAAAACCATTGTTTCCTCAAATTAGTATTCCACTTTAGCAATACCAATTGCAAATTATGACTCCTACCGCTAGTCCATCCAGATCTAAAGGTTAATCCAAGGTCTTCCCGCAGTGTGGTGTCGTTAATAATTTTAAACATCATACATAAATCACCTTGAAGTCTTCTATAGTGTAATGAATGTAAATTAAGTTTTTCCAATCTCACATCATATGGGATTGTTTTCAGCTCAGCTACACTTTTGATAGCCCTGCGCTGCACCCCCTCAACCTTAACCACATCTTCCCTATTTTGAGGTGACCACACCTTGATGCAGTATTCCAGATGCAGCCTAACCAGGGCTCCATACAGAGGCATGAGGACATTCTCGCTCCTGCTGGAAATGCACCTTAAAATGCAGTTTAGGTTTTGCTTAGCTTTTTTGACCTGTTCTTTGCAATGCATACTAAACTTTAGGTTGGAAGTTATTTTTACTCCCAGATCCCCCTCCACACTAGTAACATACAGGGTGTTAGTTCCTATGGTGCATGCATAGTTGTTGTTATGGAGGCCCAAGTGCATAATCTTACGTTTGGCAATGTTAACTTCTAATTTACTCGAACTGGTCCACTGAAAAATGTCATCAGTAGCCTGCTGCAGGGAGAGGGCCTCAGCTATATTAGTCGCAGTTCTATCTTTTCTGCAATCATCAGCGAATTTGGCACTCCATATGCTAGGGTCTTTAAGTGTGAACGTAGAGATATAAATATTAAAAAGACAGGGCCCCAGTACAGATCCCTGCGGTACCCCACTAGTGACTGATGACCAATCCGACAACACGCCTCTCACCGTGACTCTCTGTTTCCTCCCGGTTAACCATACTGTTATCCGCCTTAAGATATTGCTATCTAGTCCAACGGTTACTAGTGTTTCTATTAACTCTACATGGGGTAGTTTATCAAAGGCCTTTGCGAAGTCCATAAAGTCCCAGGCTCCTTACCCTGTATCCTAGGTAGCAGGTAGGGGTAGTGGCCCTCTCCCGGACGGCCTCGGAGAGGGGCTACCCTTATGTATCTGAAGAAAGTCTTATCCCCCTTAGTGACCCCTTTGGGATTCTTTCCCTTGTCTGCACCATTGCATCACTCACTGCCTTGCCCGCTTCCCTCTGCTTTACTGTTGTTTTACTAAGTACACTTCCCCTGTCCTTCACACCTAGTGTTTCCTTATACCTCCTGAATGTCACCAGTTTTCCTTTACCACTTCTTGGGGAACCATAATAGTCTTTTTTTCCTTCTGCTTTTACTCTTTTCCTTCACTCAGAGGTTAGTTGCTTTAGTTATACCCTCTCTTATTTTTGCCCACTTTGCCTCCACCCTCCCTGGCAATTCCACCCTTGAGGCAGTTTCTGAGGCATTCCCCCCCTTTCTTTAAAATTCTGCCCTCCTAAAGTCGATGACCCTCGTCCTCGTATGATTGACATCTTTTCTTGTCTTAATGTTAAACCACACTGTACATGATCACTGCTACCAAGGGGACTACCCACTATGACATCTGCAGCTCTATCCCTGTTTGTAAGCACCAGGTCCAGCACTGCCCCTGCCTTGTGGGTTCTGTGACTAGCTGCCTGAGAAAAGCCCCTCCTAGGAGTCCAAGATGGGCCTGCTCCTTTTAGAAGCTGCTGCTGGGAGGCTGCACTCCACATGTGGCAGATGTAAATAAATAATACATTTCAGATTACTAATAATTTTATAATTTATGAATAGTCTAGGGAACAAACTATTCTAATCAATCAATCAAAATCTTTATTTATTCAGGCGAACATCATTGAGCAAAGCTCATTTACAAGATGGACCTGAGTGGTCATACAAATGAGGATACAAATCTGTTCAGTAGTTTTGTACAAAGGATGGTAGTCCCTTCTGATGCTCTTTTCTTTTGGTCCTCTCTCCGTCTTCATATTGGTGTGGATGCACCCTCTCACTTCATGCACATTAGGTTGAATGTATGTCTTCTAAATAGGCAAAGTATTTCCTTCTATGTCTCCATCAGTTATATGCACTGAAAATGTGTCTGATATGTTTATCTAATTGACTTTTATGTGCCTTTACTTAACAAATTATGGAGATGAAAAAGCAGGTTTGTTTTTTCTTTAGTCACGGTTCCTTGCATTTTTGCAGCTAGTCCCTTTCCTAAATTAAAGGTTTTTTAAACACAGTACCCCGAGAACTAGACTTCAGTCAGTGCCTTTGTATTAACTTTCCCGTCACGCTCCCTTCCTGTCTCCAGCACCTGTCTCCCTCAGGAGCTCCTGTGGCACACCTGACCCCCTCCACACCTACCTGAGCATGTTGTCCTCTATGGAGCCATGGCTTACCCACCAGGATGGGATGGGGTTGGCGAGATTACCCCCCAAATCTTTAGCATAATCATGAGGCTTCGTCGGTGGTGCGGGATCCAGATACACCTGTGTCTATTATTGCAGGTGCTGGGGCCATTTTTCTGTTTCTACCAGCCCTCTAATTTGTCAGCACACCAGGGGCACAGTGTGGGGGGTGCACAAGACAGTGCATCTGCTGCATGTCCAGCTGACGTCCTTCCTCTCTGCCACTCTGTCTAACGCTGGGCTATCACCTGTGGTTATCTAGGTGGTAGCACTGCAGTGAAGACATTGACCCAGAGCGAACTCTGGAACGCTAAGTCCTCCTTCCCCGGCCAGCCCTCCAGTGAGCCAAGCTTGTTCTCAAAACTGGGTCACTGGTGTCATGAATGGTAGCCCTGCCTCTTTGCTGACTGTCCAGTGAGAGTCTTCTGCTTTTTTATAAGAAATTTTTCTTACCGATCGTGGGTTTTGCCAACTTGGGCACTAAAGGGCTTGCATGTGTCTAGGCCTAAGCCATGCGCGCGCGCACGTTGTCTTGGTTGAAATACCTAAACCTTGCCTAGTTGTAAGCGAGTCATTGGGTGTGCAGACATCTCCTGTATCACATCTTGTGCCACTACTTACCACGTAGCTCACGATTATTCATATTTATGCTTCATGTCTAAAATTAAAGCAATCGGTAGGAATACTAATTTTTAAGCTTATGACATTCCAAAATTATGATACTGCACATTCCCTACTCTAGTTCGCAGACTAAACTAAAAAATGTTGAGAATGTGTGCTCACTTCATTTAGCAGAAATCAGTCAGCGCTGTCATGTAAAAACTGGGCTGGCAGTATAGCATAGGGGTTAGAGTAACGAGCTGTGAATGAGCTTGGTACATCCAGCTGAAATGGGTTTGATTCCTGCAACCTCCATTTGCACATACTGTGTGACTGAGCAAGTTACTTAACCTCCCCAGTGTTCCCGGATCACCCCTAAAAACAGGTCTTGTGTCTAGTGGGCCTTATCTGGTTACCAAATAATTAACAATAAAAAAATTCATGGTCTCTGCACTGTCACCTGTAGTGACTTACAATGAAAAGAAAAAAATGTCTCAAGAGATAGAATGAGGGCCGCCGGCCTGCTGGGGCAGCGGTAGAGCTACTGCTTGCGATGCCAGCGATCCGGGTTCGGTAGCGAGCCAGGGTTGCTGGAGGGCTGGCTGGGGGGAGAAGCATCGAGCACCCGGAGTGCTGCTCTCCTCCTCCTGGGAGAGAAGGCTGCAGTCCCAGCTGCTGTACTGCCACTTGGGTGACCAAAGTGGAGGTGCAGCCGAGTATGCAGCATTGTAGGGAGGGGAGGATTTTGGCAGAGGGCCTGGAGCGAAGGCATGTCTCTGCGTGCCTTCATCTCATTGGCTGTACTTGAGTGCTGGTGTGGGCAGGGACAGAAACTGCAGGAAAAAACCCAAGTCTGCACCAGGAGACAGGCCCTGCGCCAGTGACCGAGGGGGAGCCGGAGAGTGGCTCCGGGTATCCGCTCCCTCCTGAAGTTTCGGAGGGGATCAGTAGGGAGTCCCTTCCGCCTCACCCAGAGGGTTATCTGGGGATGCTGAGAACTTACAGGGAGTGGAGCACTCAATGGGGGCTAACATCTTCTGTCCTCCCAGCACAGCCTGTGTGAACGCATTAGGGGATCCCGATGGAAGGGGCAGATGTGGTGCAGGAAGGGGGCATAAAAACTAAATAAAATAAAAAAAAATAAATACAGAACGAGTATCCATTGGGGCGATGGTAGCTATGGATGATTGAAGAAAAGGCCAACTTACCTGTCTGGGTGAGCATTGAGTAAAACAAAGATTTGGCTACATAAATTGCAGTTTGTGTTTAAAAAAAAAAAAAAAAATGCTGTAAATTGCAGTAAATTCCATTACACACATTACAATTTTTATTAGCCACACTTGATTTTCATTAGTTGTTCGCTACTACGGTTATCTTTAGCACTCATCCAGTCTGTAACTTGGTTTCTTCTTGAGACGTTTTTAGCCACACACTGGCCACCCTCCCTCCTCGGTCTGGACTATTTGGGATTGGTGTAGTATTAATGCACTCATTTTTATCTACCATGGCAGAAAGGATCTGACCATTAGCAGGAACAGCGTGTGAGACACTGAGTCAGACGTGTAGTTGCAATTTTAATCCGATTAGATAGTTTCTGGCCCTGGTTCTGAAGCTGCGAATGATGTAGGGTGTGTGTGTGTGTGCACGTGCATGCGGGTGGCTGTGGATAAATACCTTTATAAGAGACACCATTGGTTCAGTGACCTTCTCTTCCGTGTTCTGCCTCCCTGCACTTTGCTCGTTTGTGTAATTTGGATTCTCCTTGTGCTGTTGCTCCCTTCCTGTTGCTAGTAGTATGGGGTTTGAAGCTGACATCATGGTTTCATTAGTGACTGCCCTGCATTGCCTGTTCTCTTCGAGGCAGTTTCCTGGCTCTTGATGTCCTCATACACTCATGTGTTGTTGTAGATAAAGTTCCTACAGTTATTCCTATTTGTACCTTTGTGACTTTCTTAAAGATGCTATGTCGAAAACTTCAGTAAAAATCTTTATAAAAAGCAGACAGGAGCCAGAATACTTGAACTGTCTTTTTTTTGTATTTTTGGTTACAGGCAGTGTTTACTTTGACATCAAGTCCATAGGAGCTCGCTATGGGAAGTTTGTTGCAGTATCTGCTGTAGCAGACGGCGAACAAGGTATTGTAGATTTGTTACTTGATTCTTTTTATGAAGAGTCTAGATTAAGAAAGGCTATCCCTGTTTTCCTTCAGAATGTAACATAACTGCAGTCTCATATATTCCTAAGGAGTATGGTATCAGTTAACGTTCCCACCAGGAGCATAAATACGAGTCAAAACGTTCTCTGTTCAACCTGGTTCAGAATGGCTGCAGTGAACTAGATGAGTTCATATATCCTCTGCGAGTACTTCGTATGGTATAAGAGAATCTGAGCAGGGAATTTGGGCAAGAGGACCGCGAAATGAAGCTGAGTGATTCTGGCTGCCCAAACCTGATGCAAGGACTCTCTTATACCGTAACAGCCACCTTGTGGAGGATGCATTAACTTACTGTAAACCACTCAAGTTAGTAAGAGTGATTTATAATAAGTTTTATGTCACTTTTTATATTTTAAATTTGAATCTAGCCATACCCCCCTTGGCTAGGAAGTGGAATCTTGCACATTTAACATTTCTGCATAGGAGAACAACACTACCCAGGATAAGTACAGTGGCCTGAGCTCTGATTGGCTGAAATTGCATGAATGATTTAAAATTAGTATATAGACACATTTTTTTCTGTTTTTCTTATTTTTACACTTTTTCCCCAAATAAAAAGTGTTTGGTTTAGCAGTGCCAGTTGAGTCCAGACATACAGTAGGTGATTCAGTCTGAACATGGTCAGGAGATTGAATAGGTGCTCAGCATATGTCAAAATAAATTAGTGTTTAGAGTATCAGTGAAAAGTCCTGCATCTAACCTCATTCTTATATGATCCCTAGAAAGTGGCATTGCCTTAAAAGAGCAGCTGTCTACTGAAGTAAGATGTTAAAAGCAGCAAGGCATGGACCGGCACAGAGGGTTGAGGGGCTAGGTGCTACACCTTCCACCATGCTGGAAAATCAAGTTTGGAAACAGATTCTGGTTGCTAGGAATTGTCTAGGGAGGGAGATAATCCTCCATGCACACACATATGCCCCATTTGATTTTATGTTGCCGGTCTGGAGAGGGAGAACAGGGAAAACCTGGGGCAGGCATCCATGACTCCCCTGTCTGCCAGCCTCCAGCCCATGCCACCACCTGGGACTTCTGCCCAATTTCTGAATTTGGACTCTTGGGAGGGGTGCTTGCTCATTCGGCTCACTTTTAGCACCGAAATATATGCAACTTATTTATTTATTGAAAAGTTTCACCAGGAAGGCACACTGAACAACAAGTTGCTCGTCTCATGGTGCGTCCTGGGAGAAAGGGGAATTAGAAGACGTAGATACAAAGAACAGTCAAAATACAAACTGGGTGAATACTAATGTTAATTGTAATGCAATAATAATTGATTTTGAGCATTAAGTCATGGTCCTAGTCCTCTGTTTACTGAGTGCTGAAGCATCTTGAAACTGTTGTGTTTGGATGGGGCCGGCCAGTCTGCAGCAGCACCCCCACTCCCTGCACCACATGAGCACAAATATCAGTCTGCTTTTTGGGGACGAGAACAGCCCTCCTCTCCTGGTCCCTCAGTGGGGGGAATACTAGGAGGAATTCACAGGCAGGTAAGTACTTGCCGGTCATGGCAGACAAAGCAAGGGCAGAAGAGCGATGCCTGTACCCAGAGCTGAGGAAAAGCTGTAAAAGAAAAAAGAAGGCAGCAGTGCATGTTATAATGAAAATGTTAGCCTACTGTATACTTTTTCATTCTATTTGATGTTGTCCTTTATCTCCTTTCTTATAAGGTACGCTTTTTCCCCATTTATGGTCTGCCATAGCACTTCTTAAAAAATTTTAAATAATAACAGCGCTCCTTTTAAGATGTTTCTTCCCCACAATTTAATCAGTGTTCTTGGTTGTTTTTGAGCATCCACTGTTTAACCTCTCTTTCTTGTGACTGAAATGAACTAGCGTGCAACAGACAGTGCCCCCTGACTTTATGGGACAATAAGTGTTGAAAGATAATGATAAAAACATGGGTCTAGACGTATTAAAAGGAGTGCTCCTTTTATTTTTTGAAATGTATGAAAAAGTGCTAAAGCAGGCTCAAAATGGGGAAAACTAGAATCTTTACAAGACTGTAGATAAGGGACAATTATTTTATATATATATATTTATATATATATATATATATATATATATATATATATATATATTTTATCCTCATTTCCCCTACCCATGTCTCAGTCATGCACATGTGTGGAGATGCACACATGCCACGGTACCACGATGCTGTCCCGCTACTTGCAGCCCGCCTGCCTACACTACCTTTGGATCTCCATCTAGGGGCAGTGGAACTACGATGGACGATGGGGGGCCTCCCTGGGAGAGGAGAGCTGCCTTTCAGCTGCTTAATCCTGCTCCTCTCCCCCGCGCTGGCTCTCTGATGACCTGAGCTCTTTCCCAAACCCAGGCTGCCAGCGTGACGTGAAGTAAGGTGTCTGGCACCTCAGCCCTCTCTGTCACCAGGCCGGTGAAGATAAGGGACAATTTAAAATAGAGTTAAAAAGGATAGGTTAAACTTTTCACTATTAAAGGGGAACTCTAAGCTCTCCAGAAGAAAACCAGTGGGACCTATAGGTCCCAGTTTACAAGTTTGCAAACAGAGTGTAATTTTTAAACAACTTACTAGCCTGCAGTATTTATTTTTATCTGGTTGATCCTGTGACCCCCCCCCCAGCAACTGCTTCATCCAGAGTCCCCCGTGACAAGCCTTGCTCTTTTTCCATGTACATTTTTTCCTCCCTGCGGCAGGGACAGGCAAGGCTTCCTTCCTTCTGTGCCACTGCCCCAGCCTCCCCAGGACTTACCTTTTGGCCCGTCTTCCCCCATGGCTTTCTCCTTGTGGTGGGGTCCAGAGGGGCCTGAGACAAGTATCTGTTTCTGGCCAGTGGAATGCTGGTGGCGAGGCAGGTGAGAGATCATCAGACAAGCTTCATTGATGCCTCTCCCTCTGCTATTTGCTTCTGTTTTCTCCCATCCAACATTACTGGGGCGAACACGTTGACAAGCACGCATGGAGGCATGCGCATGCCGCAGAAACCTGGCACTTCCCATTATCTGTGGCTCTCATGTCGCAGTACCACCAGGCTTCCACCTGGTGGCAGTAATTTGGCAGAGCCAGCAGTTCATCCACCCCAGGAGAGGAGAGCAGTCTTTGGAATGCTCAATCCTCCCGCTCCCCGGTCAACGCCTGGTGTTCCATGCCCATGTCCGAACATGGGTTGCCTGCATGGAGCGGGGTGTGGCGGCCAGTACCTCGGCCTTCAACGCCACTGGTCTGGCATCCTACAGCCAGACATCTGATAAAACGCACAACAGGCTTAGCCAGGAGGGATACCTATATATGCCTTTATACATATAGTAACTTTAAACTACTTATTCAGTGCATAATTGCGCTTATAGCATTGGTACTGATCGTCCCAGGAAAGTGCCTTCTTCGGCTGATCGGTACCAGTGATAAGCATCATTACAAAGTTACTTTGTGCATAAAGCAGAAAGTTCAAGTTACTCTATGCATAAAGGCATATAGGTGTCCTCAAAGTCTGGATAAAGTAGTTACAAGTAATGGCTGGTGGTGGTGGGGGGGCTGCAGAATCAGTCAGATAAAAGGAAATATTGCAGGCTACCAAGTTTTGTAAAAATTGCACTTTATAAATTGGAACCTATAGGTTCCGCTGCTTTTCTTCTGGGGAGCTGAGAGTTCCCCTTGAAGATTCACTGCTGCTTTAAAACCATAATGTTTATACAGTCTAATATAAATGCTAATCATAGTTTTTACGTATAAGTAATCAAAACTGGATGGTAGCTAATATACATACAGTACACTGTGCCACAAATGGTCCAGTAATACAGACGGAGCAATCTCGTTTCATTGACATTGGACAATGATTTCAGTGACCATTTCATGACTGTCTCAGAGTGAGATGTTTAAAAAAATGCCTCATTGTGTTACTTTTTTTAAAACGTGACAAAACAGCATTAAATGTCATCACACACTGTCAGTATTGTTTACACCTATTGAAGCACACTGTGCTGTTGCGTGCTATGAGTGTATTTTGTTACTTTAGGTAATGTAAACATTTCTTTACATTAAAGAGTTGGCATACCTCATGTAAATACTATTTACTGAATTTTCAAAAGTAGCCAGCTGCCGTTTTATACCTGAAACACTTTGCACTTGCTAATTAGAAGAGGAATACAATTACACAATACAACTGCTAGGGCAGGAGGGGAACAGACTTGAGGGACCACTGGTCTTCTTCCAGTCCATAGAACACGTATGCATGTGCAAAGACTTTTTACCTGGTCGCACATGCTGTGATCTGTGGCACAATACTCTACCTGGAAACTGGTATATCTAGTTCCAATTCCCTTTATAAAATGGGTTAAACAAATCCTTCACAGTAATTAGTGGAATCTGATCACATGATCATGTTTTATTAGAGCACAGTCCACAGTTAGGCACTTTTCTGGCACCTGAGGAACAATTTTTTTGTCTTTATTTATTTATTTGGTTATTTATTTTTAAGAGCCTTAATATACCCATTTTTATAAGCAGGATAACGCACTCCGGGTTTTGTGTCTTGTGTTACTAACCCCATTCGAAGTGGGGTTGAAGCCACTTGACTTGCCTCATGGCTCCCCATCACCCATTTTGCGGGTTATTAGAACACAGTCACCTCCCTGCAGTGTGTTATTACATCCTTGTACATCATTAAACTATTTACTATCACTAAACTAGCCATAAAACTGTTACTGTGTATACAGAGCAAGTCTGTTACTGTTGACACAGTATACCTGCCACCTGGTAAAGCAAAATCTGGCCTGGAAAAAGTTATAGACATTATTAGGGCACTAAAGCAAAACAGTGAGTTACTCATCATGGGAGACGTCAATAAAATTGGCTCTCCCCTGAATCTGTCCCCCATCAGGATCTGGTAGCCAGTGTGTACTTTTCTCAGCTAGTTACTGAACCAACTAGAATAAACTACAAAACTGTGAATAGTGCCCTTATCGATTGGGTCCTGTCAAACTCCCCCTCAAAACTGTCTCGGGCCATAGTTCTCCCAGATACACTAAGTGGCCACTCGCCTGTCCTCTGTTAATAGTCCAACAAATTGACAAAAGTAGCCCCCTTATTCACAATCAGAAGAGTACTCTGCAGAGGTCTCCTAAACTCACTCAAAACCCGTCTAGCCCAGATTGACTGGTCTGCTCTAGATGAAATACAAGACATTGATCTTGCCTTGGAATTCTTCATTTCCAGTTTTCACACTGCATGTAAGATAGATATGTACAAAATCACCCACCCACCCACAATGCAAAGCATCATGTGCTGCATATGCAAACCACCACAGAATATTATGCTGGTTCAACTTTAAGCAAAAATGCATGGTGCCGAAAGCTCTCTCACACAGTTTGCAAAGGGTGCCAACAGAAGACATAGACACGTGTTTTGTCCTACTTGGACTCATCAGTATGCCTCGTCTGTTTGAATGCTCTTTGGGGTAACCATTGCCTCAGTGCTTGCACACAGAGGTTCTTTGTCTCATATATATATATATATATATATATATATATATATCACACACGCTGGAAAGAAAGAGAAAAATCTGGGGTGTACAAAATGGGTGGCTCACAGGGACACTACTCAAACAAATGAAGGAGCGTAATGATCTGTGGCACAAGGCAAAGGCCACAGGGGCACCGCATGACTTCCAGAAATATCGGGCAGCCAGAAACCCATGTACCAAAAATATTAGGCAGGCCAAAGCTAACTACTACAAGATCCAGCTGGAATGAAACTGGGGGGAATAGTAAGAAATTCTGGGACAACATTAAGGACTTGACAGGGAAAGCCACCAAAACACCTCCTACACTGATAAATGTCAGTGGTAAACTCACTAAGGACCCCCTCACCATTGTGGACACCTTTAATGAAGCCTTTATGGACCTAAATGCAGTCCTTCCAACTAATTTTCTGTCCTCACAAGCTCTTCAATCCCAATCTCCTACACTCCCCCAGGAGCAATTTACTCCACAGTTCTGCTTCAAACAAATCTCCATTAATGAAGCCAAGGCACAACTTGCTGCTGTCCACCCTCCACCAGCCTGCCTGCCAGCATATCAGCTGAATCGCCTGTGACCGGGCGCTCCTGCCTCAGGACCAGGCCATGGCATGACTTGCCGCCATCCAACCTCTATCAGCCCGCCTGCCAACACATCAGCTGAATCACCCCTGACCAGGCGCTCCTGCTTCAGGACCAGGCCGCAGCACAACTTGCTGCCGTCCACCCTCCACCAGCCCTGCCCGCCAGCACATCAGCTGAATCACTCCTGACTGGGCGCTTCTGCCTCAGGGCCGGGCCGCAGCACGACTTGCTGCTGTCTGTCATTGAGGCACAGGTCAGGAAGCATAGGGAAAACCAGGAACAGTTGTAAAATTTCATAAAACTGTTTATTTGTAGTTGCAGTAACATAAAAAGCTTAACCTGTTCAGAATAACTATGTACTGAAGCTAAAAAAAATATTTCTTGTAAAAATCACTCTTATTCTTCCAAAAAAAACAACTCTCTGCAATTGCAGCTTAGCTATTTTATAAGGCTTTTCAACCCCTATCCTTAGCAAGCCTCCTGTTCTAGCAAAACATTTTGTTCTCGTCAATTTTGGGCAGGTTCTGCTAGAACAGTGAGCATCATTTGAACTCAAGTAATCTCAAGTTTTTTACAGTCATCTCACATCATAAATATATATACTGTATATATATATATATATATATATACATACACATATACATGTACATTTCAACAGTAACACCAGATATTTTCTATACAAACGTGATCCCATTATCAGTTTCATTTCTATATATTGATTTGCACATATTCTTAAATTACCATATATACATATGCAAGGGGGGACAACAGAGAGACAGTGAGAGGCAAAGTAGTGCGTGACTGTTTGGGTTGATCAAGTCCAAAGTCTCACAGGAAAATTTGGTTGCGCAACCAGACAGAGAAGACAGAAAAGGAAAGAATACAGATCCTTGCATTTAAATACTTTCTCCAAAACAAATGGGACAGGGACCTATTCTACCATGTCACATATACCCCACCCGGGGCTCTTTAAGAGGGACCCTGTTTATTAAACATGTTTCCAAAACTTTCTATTCTCTACTTTCAGAAATTAAGCACATTTGCATCCATTTTTTTAACAGTACAGCAAAAAGTACATTCAAACCCATACATTAGTTTTTTTTTTTTTCCTCAGCCATCAGAACCCTCAATTCCTGATCCATATCTTGACAGAAAATCAGCATTGCTTTTCTCTTTACCAGATTTGTGAATCACCATGAATTTAAATGGCTACAGTGCCAGGTACCACCGTGTGATTCTGGAATTTTTATCTTTCATCTGATTAAGCCAACAGAGAGGATTGTGATCAGTTACAAGAACAAATTCAGTTCCAAGTAAATAAAATTTGAGGGACTCCATGGACCACGTTGCTGCTAAACACTCCTTTTCGATAGTGGAGCACCTTTTCTGTCTGTCATGCAGTTTCCTACTCATATACAGAATAGGATGTTCTTTTCCATCTGTATTTTGACTTAGGACTGCACCTAGGCCTACCTCAGATGCATCTGTTTGTAGCAGAAATGGTTTCTTAAAGTCTGGGCTTCTTAAAACAGGGGCTGAACATAATGCAGCCTTTATGGCTTGAAAAGCTTCATCACACTGTGGAGTCCGTTTCACATTATTTGGGTACCGTTTCTTTGTGAGTTCAGTGAGGGGAGTAGCTAATTCAGCAAAGTTGGGAACAAATCTCTGATAATAACTAGCTAGCCCTAAAAATGACCTGACATGTTTCTTTGTTTTCGGTACAGGGCTGTTAGCTACAACTTCTATTTCAGAAACCTCTGGCTTAACTTCTCCATTTCACAACACATAGCCCAAATATCTGGTTTCCTGCATGCCCAATGCACATTTAGTAGGATTAATCATTATACCTGCATTTTTGATAGTTTGGATAACTGCTCATAAGTGTTCCAAGTGGTTTTTCCAAACATCATCCAGGTACGCAGCACAATAACCAGTGTGAGGGGATAAAATTACATCCATGTACCACTGGAATGTAGCTTGCGCACCATGTAAACCAAATGGCATGGTGGTGAACTGATAGAATCCTATAGGAGTGGCAAATGCAGCTTTGTCTCTGGATTCTTTAGCTAAAGGAATTTGCCAGTAACCCTTGGTGAGATCGAGGGTACTGATATACTTTGCACTCCCCAATCTGTCCACCAAATCATCTATTCTGGGCATAGGATAACTGTCAAATTCTGACACTTGATTAAGTTTCCTAAAATCAGGGCAGATTCTCACACACTCTTCTTTTTGGTTTACAGTTATCATGGGAGATGACCAAGCACTCCCGGACTCCTCAATGATACCCAGTTCTTTCATTTTTTGTATTTCCTTAACCACATCAGCTTTTAACCTCTCTGGCAACCTGTATGACTTTTGCCTAATAGGAGAGCATTATTTGTCACTATTACGTGCTCAACCCCATTTGCTTGGCCTGGTACCATGGTAAACGTATGAAGTTAAGGAAACATTCACCTTTACAGCATCAGCATTTACTCTTTGTTCCAGTCTACCATAAGCTACATCAATGTCTTCCTTATCAGTTTCTGCTAAAACTAGCAAGGCAGCTTTTGGCATTTTTTCATCCCATTTCTTGAGGAGGTTAGCATGGTATATCTTGGTAGTATTTTTTCTGTCAGGGGTCTCAATCTCGTAGTTAACAGTGCCAGTACGTCTAAGAACTTTATAAGGCCTTTGCCACTTCATTAACAGTTTATTTTCTGTTGTAGGTAACAGTAGCAAAACCCTTCCACCTGGCTCGAAAACTTTTTCTTTTACCCCGTGGTTATAATATACCTTCTGCTGGTTTTGAGACTCTTCCTGATTACTATGGGCAATTTCAACATATTTTGCCCACTTCTTTCTTGGGGCACACATATAAGACATTATAGATTGTTTCTGAGTGGGGTTATCTTCCCACGTTTCTTTTATCACATCTAGTGGTCCTTTTGGCTGCCTACCATACAGCATTTCAAATGGTGAAAATCCTGTTGATGCCTGTGGCACTTCTCTGTAAGCAGAAAGTAGGTAAAGCAAGTATTGTTCCCAATCTTTCCCTTCCCCTTTAACAAACCTTTTTAACATGAGTTTGAGGGTTTGGTTAAAACGCTCAACAAGACCGTCTGTCTGAGGGTGGTATGCGGAGGTTCTTATGGCAGTGATACCTAGCAGTCTGTACTGCTCTTCAAGCAGTGCAGCACCAAAATTACTATCAGTAATAATTTCTTTAGGTATGCCCCCTCTCCTGAAAATTTTGGCAAGCTCTGCTGCAATGTTTGGGGTGGTAACAGTACACATTGGAACTGCTTCTGGGTATCGAGTAGCATAATCGCATACTACCAGGATAAATCTTATTACCCTTTTTACTTTTGTCTAAAGGACCAACCACATCCATTGCAATTCTTTCAAAAGGCACATCTATCAAGGGTAGGGGCACCTTGGCTTTTCTAGTGACTGGGGCTACTTTCTGACACTCAGCACAGGAATTACAATAGGTAGCAACATCTTCATGAATCTCAGGCCAGTAAAATCTATACAGCAATCTGGCAAGGTACAGTCCCAGTGACCGCCATTGGACTATCATGTGCTATCTGTAACAATTCTGTTCTACATTTCTGTGGTATAACCAATTGTTCTGTCTGTTCCTGTGTCTGAGGTTTAACCCAAACTCTGTACAGTAACCCACTGCATTTTTTAAACATTGGTCCACCCTGTTTTGGTTTCACCCCCAGCTGCTTAAAGTAACCCTGGAGAGAAACATTGTTAGCTTGCTCTTAAAGAAAATCACAATCAGTTATCAATTTAGTTTCAGCATTTTCACATTTTAACCCTTTATGTCCATCAGTCATTTGTTGCCATAGTTTCTTCAGGCTTCGTCTTTCTTTCCTGGATTTCCGGATCTTGGAGTTGTGCTCAAACAAGTCCGAATCAAAATCACTGAAAGGAGAAGTGTCCCCACTGTCTGAAATTTTCTTTGCCTGAGCTCTTGTCACCACGGCTGCTGAAACATCGGGACTTACTGTCTCTTTGATCAGTTCAGCAAATCCTGGGAAGTCATTTCCAGTAATCACAGGTACAGGTAACTTTGGTACTACCCCAACTTTCATTTGGTGCAACACACCCTTAATGGTCAGAGTCACTTGGGTGGTGGGATATATCGAGTATCCCCATGATGCAGATGACACCAGTACCTGGTCCCTTTGCAGAGCGTTTCCCCAGCACTTTAACATGCAATAGGATCTGTCTGCTTCCCAAATCAATAAGTCCCTTTACAGTTTTATTCCCCACCTTCACATCTGTTAGGTACTTGCTCCAGTTTGCCAAGGATAAATCTGCTCCAGTGCCGCTCTCTTTATTATGGCAGTTTCTTGCAAAATGGCCTGGTTTATTACAGTTACAGCAGATAGCGTCTTTTGGCACAGATTTGTTACCTCCAACAGAGTTCTTAGCAGGTTTGGAATTTAAATGGGAAAAAGAGTTTCTTTCTGGTGCTTGGCTGTTACCTCGCTGCTGTGGCATCTGTCTGGCCATTTGGTAGTCCTCAGCCAAAGAAACAGCTTTTTCCCCACTCTGTGGTCGGTGTTCCTTTACCCACAGCTGCACATCTGTAGACAAGATGTTCATGAATTGCTCCATGGCAAATGTGTCGATGATATGTGGGACTGTTTTGTTCTCTGGGTGGATCCACTTCATCAGGAGTTCTCAGAGTCGGTGAAGGCTTCTCGAAGGTTGTCAACCGAGTTGTACCTCAGAGATCGAAATCTCTGCCTGTAGGTCTCTCTGGAGATGTCGTACCTTTTCAGGATCTTGCTTTTTACCAGGTCATAGTTTTCTGACTGTGCAGTGTCCATATTGCTGTAGGCAAGTTGGGCTTTCCCTGTTAGGTAGGGTACCAGTCTGATTGTCCATTGCTGCTCTGGCCACTGGCAGGCTGTGGCAACTCTCTCAAAAGTTGTCAGGTATGCCTCAATATCATCTGATGGACACAACTTTGTAAGTTTAATGGCTTTTAAGTTGCTTGCATTCTTTTGCTTATCTGAGTCTGTGTCGGATCCTCTGCCTTCGATAGCTTGTAAGGCATCCAGCCATCACTGCTCCTGTTGTTGCATCTCTTCTCTCATCTGCTGTTCCTGTTGCTGCATCTCTTCTCTCCTCTGTGCTCCTAAACATTGAATCTCTTTTTCTTTCTGCATCTGAGTCTCTTTTTGTTGTATAGCCCACCATTTGAAAAAGTCCATCAGGCTTTGAGGTTCTGGCACTGCCTGTTCTTTTTCCATAACTTGTGCTGGCTGTACAATCTCAGACTGGACTTCTGCTGCAGAATCCATACCTTCCTCTGTGCTTCCCTGGTACTAGGTCCAGTACCTATGCACAAATCTCCTGTCTTAGGGTATGCACGGCTTAAATCCCACTGCTGTTTCCATAAAACTGTTTATTTGTAGTTGCAGTAACATAAAAAACATAAACCTGTTCGGAATAACTATGTCCAGAAGCAAAAATTAAATATTTTGTATAAAAATCTCTCTTGTTCTTCCAAAACAAACAAAAAAAACTCTCTGCAGTTGCAGCTTAGTTTTTTTATAAGGCTTTTCAACCCCCATCCTTAGCAAGCAAACATTTTGTTCTCGTCAATTTCGGGCAGGATCTGCTAGAACAGTGAGCTTCCTGAAGTCCCCACAGCAGCTGCAAAAGGCTGACACATTTGTACTCAAGTAACCTCTAGTTTTTTACAGTCATCTCAAATCATAAAAATATATATATATATATACATTTCAACAGTAACACCAGATATTTTCTATACAAACATGATCCTATTATCAGTTTCATTTCCATATATCGATTTGCACATATTCTTATATTACCAAATGTAGATATGCAAGGGGGGAAAACAGACAGCAAGAGACAACAGAGAGACAGTGAGAGGCAAAGAATTGCGAGACTGTTTGGGTTGATCAAGTCCGAAGTCTCACAGGAAAATTTGGTTGCTCAACCAGACAGAGAAGAGAGAAAAGGAAGGAATATAGATCCTTGCATTTAAATACTTTCTCCAAAACAAATGGGACAGGGTCCTGTTCTGCCCTGTCACACCGCCCACCCTCCACCAGCCCGCCTGCCAACACATCAATTACATTCTGCTACAGCACTTGGCCCACTTGAACTGCTATTGGTCCATCTGTTTATGGCTCGCCTCCTGATTGGATAATTCATCTAGCCACTGTAGTCACCAAGCTCCACTTCTTTTCTCTGCCTTCTACTCTCCTGTTACAGCTTCTGTTTATTGTACTGCAATTTTTCTCCCTCCCACACCAACTTACTTTTAAATATACTTCCTCCGGTGTAGATCCTTCCCCCTTTCCTGTTCCTCCTCCATGTTTCTGTTAACCTGCTGGCTCCCAGCCAATCCCAGTGAGGCTGCCACTGTTTCAGGTTCCCCTCAGCTCACTGTTTTAGATCTCTGCAGATCTGTTCTTTACTGCTTCTCTGCTGCTCCTTTTCCCCTATTGAAGATAGCCCGTCCTACAAAAGCTTAGCCAACCGGATTGCCCACATTGTGCCAATAAAGCTAATGCTGGAGTCCCCCCTCTCCTTACTACTAATTAAAAGTACACAGGGTCAACTTCCTAGCCCTTTCGCCGACCTGCTTGCAGGTCTTATTTTCTGTCCTGGATTTGTAAATAAGCCTGACCTCCTAGCAAGGATACTGGACTTTAGAAGGGCTGACTTTGGCATAATGGGTGAATACCTGAGGAATGCACTAGCAAATGGCCAGAAAGGAGGGATGGAAGAAGAATGGAGAAGAATCAAAGCTGCCATCATAGAGACAACAAGCCTTTGTGTGAAACAAGTGAAGAAAACAAAGCAGAGTAAAAAAAACACTATGGTTCTCAAAAGAGGTGGCAGGGAAGGTTAAAGAGAAAAAGGCTGCATTCAAAAAGTGTGAGGAATCACAGAAGGAGCACGACAGGGAACTGTATCAATTAAAGCAGAAAGAAGTGGGGAAGGCAGTCAGAATAGCAAAGGCCCAAACCGAGGAAAAAATAGCCAACTCAGTTAAGAAGGGGGATAAAACCTTTTATAGGTACATTAGGGAGCATAGAAAGGTTAAGGGAGGGATAGTGAAAATTAATAAAGGGGAAGGAAGGTGGGCAGAGGGAGACAGTGAAAAGGCAGAGATACTGAATGAATACTTTTGCTCAGTATTCACAAAAGAAGATGAGGAGGAGTTACCTAAACCAGACAATAGAAGCACTCTGGGTAGGGGGGTTGACACCAGTCCATTTACAGAAGAAAGAGTCCTGAAAGAACTCCTAAAACTCAAGGTGGACAAAACAATGGGGTCTGATGGGATTCACCCCAGAATCCTGAAAGAACAAAGGGAGGACCTAGTGACACCACTGACTACACTTTTTTTTTTTGTATAATATTTTTATTTGCTTTTCAAAAGTTCAACAGACACATATACAACATAATCATTCCTCTAAAAATATAATAAATGATAATCAACCATTTCATTTCATTTCCAAATGTATTCCATTCAAGTTAATAGTGCAACGAGTATAATCATGCTCTCAACATTCTCCCCTTTCCTCTTTCTCATTTTTCACATCATCTACGTCATTCATTATTATTTTCTTCCCTTTTATCCTTCTTCAGGCAATTCCCCTTCCTTTTAAACCATGCTTTCTTCCATCCATATAGCATCCCTCTCCAGTCTCCTCTCCCTCAACTTACTGTGCCTTCCCATAGTATCCATCTCTCCTCCCCCGACAGAGAAGCTAAGAATAGGGCCCAACTCCTTGTAAATCCTTCCTCCCTCCACCCCTATTGTATAGATTAGCCTCTCCAACCCCAATGTCTGCAGCACCATCTTCCACCAAACTTGCACTGTTGGTGTAACTTGTGAGACCCAGGTGTTTTGAATCCCATGACGAGCTAGAATGTATAGTACCCTAATCCATCTAGGGAGCAACGTCCACTCTTCCTCCTCTCCATCTTCCACACCAAATAAACATCCCAGGGAATCTAATGGTAACTCCCTCCCAGCAATCCTCCCCACTCTGGACACCACCTCCCTCCAATATTTCTGCAATATCGGGCATTCCCCAAAACAATTCATATACGTCCCCCTTCCCATTCCACACCTCCCACATAAAGGTGACACTTCAGGGTGCGCCTTATGCACAATCACCAGGGGGTGGTACACCCTGTGAATAAATTTAAAGTGCGCCTCCTTGTATTTATTGCAGACCATAATCTCAGAATGCATCGGGAGCAATAATTTCCAGTTCTTATCCGTTATGCATATACCGAGGTCCCTTTCCCACAATTTTTTTGTTCTCATCGTCCTATCTGGGAGTATATGCTTTCCTCTCTTCACCGCCTGGCCTATGAATCCTTTCTCTTGGTCCAGAGCCGCATAGATCATTGCCTTCACCAGGTCTACCTCATATAACCCTTTGTCCTCCTTTCCCAGGCTTCCCATATATGCCCTTATTTGCAGATACCTGAACCTATCTCTTTCACCACCCCCTACTACTTCCTGAAGTTCCTGCAGTGAACAGCTCTGCCCTCCTACCAATAGATGACTCAGACTCCTTATTCATTTTTGTTCCCATTCCCCATAGCCTTGATCTTCTAACCCTGGTAAAAAATAGGGATTACTCGCCACAGGCATTAGCAGCGTCTCCTTACCTTGTGTCCATCCTTTTCTCCTTAGTGCCTTCCAGGCTAACAATACCTGCACTACGAGGGGGTTGACTTCTTTTCCCATTCTATACGCCCTTAGTCCTTTGCTGTGAAGCTATGCCGTTATCTTGCCCTGAGCCATCTCTCGTTCCATTTCAACCCAGCTGGCTACCTTGGGTCTGTGCACCCAGTCAGCCACATATCTTTGCTATATGGCCAGAAAATAGTTCCCTAAATCTGGAAAATTTAGGCCTCCCTTCTCTCTATCTGCCATCAGCTTTTCCAAGCTAATCCTTGGGTGCTTCCCTTTCCAAATTAAGGAATTGAAGGCCCTCTCCATCTTGTGTATGTCCTCCCTAGTCAGCCCCAGGTGTAACATTTGCAACAAATACGAGATCCTAGGCAGCACATTCATTTTTATAATGTTGATTCTGCCCAGCCTCGATAAGGGTAATTGCATCCATCTCCTCAGATCTGCCTCAATAATTTTTATCAATTTGGTGTAATTTAAATTATATAGGGACCCCAAGGATCTACCTACCTGGAACCCTAAATACGTCAGACATGTCCCCACCATCTTTAGCCCCCATTGCCTTACCTTCTCTCCAGATCCCTTATACCACATTACTTCTGACTTTCCTAAATTAATCTTATAACCTGAGAAGGCCCCGAAATCCTCCACCAGCGACAAGAGAGGGGGTACTGATCGTTTTGGATCCTTTAAGAACAGCAGCATATCATCCGCATACAGTGCCAGTTTGTGTTGTGTTTTACCTTCCCTCCCCACCCTCTGTATTCTTCCACAGTCTCTAATTGCTAGAGCCAAAGGTTCGATTGTGAGCATGAACAATAGGGGAGAAAGCGGGCAGCCCTGCCTTATACCCCTTTCCAAATTAAACCCCTCCGATCTACTACCATTCACTAACACCTGTGCCTGGTGCCACTCATACATTGCCTTTACCCATCCCAGAAATGGTTCACCCAGACCAAACCTCCCCAATATTTCAAACAGGTAGTCCCATTCCACCCTGTCAAATGCTTTTTCCACATCCATTGAAAGAATCCCTATATCTTCCTTTCCCCTTTTCGCTCTCCAAAGCACATTAAGCACTCACCTCATATTATGATATGACTGTCTTCCTTTAATAAACCCGGTTTGGTCTGGGTGAACCATCCCCAGGAGTATGTCCTCTAACCTACTGGGCAACACTTTAGCCAATATCTTCAAATCACAATTTAACAGTGATATCAGCTGATACGAGGCACAGAGCTGTGGGTCTTTTCCCTCCTTTGGTATGAGGCATATAACAGCATCATAACACGTGTCTGGCAAACCAACCTCCCCCGTCCCTTCCTTTTGTTGGAACACTTTGCACAATACCCTCGCAGTTCGGGCCCCCATCAACTTGTAATACTCCACCGGGTATCCATCCGGCCCACTAGCTTTCCCCTTCTGAAATTTTTGGATAGCCTGCATCACCTCCTCCACTGTTATTGGTTTTCCCAACTTTTCCCTCTGTGTCTGCGAGGCCTTCGGTACTTTTATTTTCTCTAAGAACTCAAACATTCTTTCTCTCATTCCTATGTCTTCTGCTCGATAGAATTGTTGAAAGAAGGAACAAAAGGCCCTCTGCATCCCCTTATCCTTGCTCTGTAGGGTTCCCTGCTCATCTTTCACCCCCAAAATTCTGTTCACCTTCTTACCACCCTTCATAAGATTAACCACCATTGGCTCTGGTTTGTTGCCCCATTCAAATATAAACCTCTTGTTAAACCACACTTTTTAACAAATCATGGAAAGATGGAGTGGTACCTGAGGACTGGAGGACGGCAGATGTGATTCCCCATCACAAAAGTGGGAGCAAGGCAGAAGCAGGAAACTACAGACCTGTAAGTTTGACCTCAGTGGTAGGGAAAATGATGGAATCACTTCTGAAAGAAAGAATTGTTGAGTACCTAGAGGCTAGCGGGGCACAGGACCCAAAGCAGCATGGGTTTACAACAGGAAGGTCATGTCAGACAAATCTAATTGATTTCTTTGACTGGGTGACCAAAGTAGTAGACCAGGGAGGGGCTGTGGATATGGACTACCTAGACTTTAGCAAGGCATTTGACACAGTCCTGCATAAAAGATTAATAATCAAGTTAGCCAGCCTTAGAGTGTGTCCCAGGGTGGTAGCCTGGGTAGCAAACTGGCTGCACAACAGGACACAGACGGCAATAGTGAATGGAACACATTCCGAAGAAAGGGGGGTTACTAGTGGAGTACCTCAGGGCTCAGTACTGGGTCCAGTCCTCTTTAACGTCTTTATAGGTGACATTGCAGAGGGTCTGGAGGGAAAGGTATGCCTCTTTGCAGATAACACAAAGATCTGTAACAGAGTTGATTACACGAGGGGGGTGGTACAAAGGATGAGAAGGGACCTGGCAAGGTTGGAGGAATGGTCAGACATATGGCAACTTAGATTCAATGCAAATAAGTGCAAAGTAATGCACCTGGGAAACAAAAACCCAGGAGAAGAGTACACAATAGCAGGGGATGTACTAACAACAACAGAAATGGAAAGGGACTTAGGGGTAGTCATATCAGATGACCTAAAGGTGGGTAAGCAATGTGAGAAGTCGGTAAGGAGAGCCAGGGGGATACTGGGATGCACAGGGAGGGACATCACAAGTAGAAAAAGGGAAATGGTTATCCCTCTGTACAGACAGTTGGTGAGACCCCATCTGGAGTACTGCATGCAGTTTTGGAGACCTCATCTACGCAAGGACATAGACAGGATGGAAGCAGTCCAGAGGAGGGCAACTAAAATGGTGCAGGGTCTGTATCAGAAACCATATGAAGAGAGACTGAGAGAGCTTAATATGTATACTCTTGATGAAAGGAGGGACTGGGGGGATATGAAAGAAACTTTCAAGTACCTCAAGGGAATCAACAAAGTCCAGGAGGGTAGCATCTTTCAGAAAAAGAGATGTGTAAGAACAAGGGAGCACAATTTAAAGATAGAGGGGGGACGGCTCAGGGGTAATGTAGGGAAGTATTTTTTCACAGAGGGGTTTGTGGATGCATGGAACGGCTTTCCGGAGGAGGTTGTGGAGTGAAAAAACAGTGGTGGAATTCAAGAATGCATGGGACAGTCATAATGCAATTCTGGGGGTTGGGGTAGGAAGAAGTAGGCTGTTGGTTAACCAGGATCTGCAGCTGAACCATTAGGTATGGAAATGGGCAGACTGGATGGGCCAAGCGGGCCTATCTGCTGTCAAATTCTATGATTCTATGTTTCTATGAAGCTGTCCTAGCTTCCCCTGCTGCACTTAGCCCTCTCAAAAATACGCTCAGCAAGAAATCGGACTATAAAGCTTTCTTCACCTATCAAACAGAGCTACCACTGTATAAGTGAACTCTCAGCATTTCTCGAAACCTGCTATACCTCAACTGACAGGTTCTGTGCGAGTCACGGCTTACACCCCCGGCAGTGTTCATTATGGCAGCATGGCACCCCTCTCAGTGAAGGTGTCCTTTTTCTTGGTACTGGCTACCCCTCTTGCTCCTGAGCACCTGTCCACATGATCCTGTCAACAATTCCACCCAATCATACGCTGCGTGGTATCCCTGGATATTCCCAGTGTCTGGTACCTCTGCACTAAGTGTCGAGCTCTGCCCACCGTTGCCTTACTCACCCTCTTTGAACTCTAACTATCCTCTTCCCTTGGCCCAAATCAACATGTTCACTGCCATATACAAAGTCGTGAAGCTCAGAGGGACTCCATATTTCCACTCTTAGGCTTTAAAAAATTAAAAATGGCAAGCTATTAGGATAGTCTGGCTGCTGCTGTTATCTGTCAACGTTCACCCCAGCCTAGGCCCAGCGGCAAATTCACCTGCACTGACAATGAAGGTTGGGGCACTAAAAATAGCCTCCATCAGCATTTGCAGTGTCCTGGCTAAATTTGACTCTCTTTAGGTGTGGGTTGCCCAACACCAATCAGACATTCTGTCTGTAGTCGAGACCTGGCTAACCTCTAGAGTTCATGACCTGGCTATCCAGCTGGATGGTTATACCACTTGCAGACAGGACAGATTGGGCAAACGAGACGGGGATTGTATTATATATAAAAGAGACACCCTTCAAGGGCTTGCATCCCCCCCCCCAACCAGTGGCAAAACACAAATGCTTGGTATCAGAGTTCAGCTAGGAACCTGGAGCAAATGCCTCATCATAGTCTCTGTCTACATACCCCCTAAAGATCAGGCCACTGGCTTTAAATCAGTACTAGACTACCTGTCTAAGCACAAACTAAACTCTGAAGTTGTACTGCTCAAGGACTTCAACATAAATTGCCTGTCCTCTGAGGCGACACCCCACAAAGATGCCCTCTCTGCTCTCAGCATGACCCAGCTAATAGAGACCTCCATCCGTTTGAACTACGGCACTGGATCAAGTACTCTTATAGACTGGTTAATAACCAATAGACCTGATAGAATATCCAGTGCAGTGGTACTCCCTGATGTCACTAGTGACCACTCCCCCATCCTCTGCACCTGGACAAACAAATCTCCAAAAATCCCACCCAAAATAATCACCACCTGCATGCTAAAAAAGGACAACTTAACTCGCTTAAAGCACATCTCTCGAAACTAGACTGATCAACTATCTACAGCGCCGAAGATGTTGACTCTGCCCTGGATGATTTTGTCAGCAAATTTAATTCATCTTGTGATATATTTGCACCTTACAAGAAAAGGAAACGCAGTGGGTGTAGTGAGTCATGGATCTCCCCGATGCTCCTTGATTTAATGAATATAGGGATAACTTGTGGCATAAAGCCAAAAGTTCTGGGTCACCTATAGACATTCAGAAATATAAAACCGCCTGTAATGAATGCACCTGGGGTATCCGTAGAGCAAAAACCTCTACTTCAAAACTCAGCTTGACAACTCCTGGGGAGACGGACATAAACTTTGGGACAACATACAGTCCCTAACTGGTAAAATCAACAAAACACTGCCCACTATCGGTGGAAATACTACTCAAGACCCTATAGAAATTGCTAACCACTTCAACAAGGCTTTTACAGACCTAAGCGGACTGCTTCCCCTGAACTTTGTAGCACCGCTAACCAGTTCCGTCCCTGATTGTATTAATAACCAAACTGATAATTCTAATCCCCCTTCTACCTCAAGATCTCTAAAACCAAAGTCAAGAAATACCTTCAGCAAGTACTAAGGAAGTTACGAACAGCTAGCGGCTCATTAAACCTCAAGCTTCTTGCGTGCACCCTTGATGAGGTTCTTTCTCTACTAACAAGGATCCTAAACCTGTCCCTCATACTTGGGAAATTTCCTCAATCTTGGAAAGCGGCAATAGTCACTCCCATTTCAAAAACAAGGATAGGTCTTGTCATTCCAACTACTGGCCTATCTTAATCCTTCCACCATTCTCGAAAGTGCTCAACAGGATCGTCTATGACCAGCTCGTAGACTGTCTTGACAAATATAACCTTCAATGCCGTGAACAACATGGATTTGGGAAGCTTCACAGCACAAATACATTGCTTGTGGAATTCACTGGTTATATCCATGAGGCTCTCGACTGGGGGCTTTTGGCGGGGGTTACCTACATTGACCTCACCAAGCCCTTTGACATGGTCAGTCACTGGCTACTGCTAAGCCAACTGGTGAATATTGGCCTTTCTTCAGAATTTGTGAAATTGTTCAAGAGCTGCCTGACAGAACGTGTTCAACAAGTGAAAAAACTCAATGTCCTATCTGAACATCGTAGTGTTACTACAGGGGTCCCCCAAAGCTCAATCTTTGGTCCCCTTCTGTTCAGCTTGTTTCTTAACAACCTCCCTAAGGCCTGCCGTGGCAATGTCCTATTGTACATGGATGACACGGTACTCTTCTTAAGCCACTCCAACCCTGAAGCGCTCGAAAAACTAATGCAGGATGACATTTCTGATACTGAAGCTTGGTTCATTAACTCCAAACTTCTACTTAATTACAAAAAGACTAAGAGGGTGCATTTCTCCTCGACACAGAACAGGCATAGGTCATACTGTCTTAAAATCTGAAACAACCAGAGTGCTGCACTAGAGATGGTGAACAGTTTTAAATATCTTGGTGTCACACTTGATAGTGCCCTCTCTTTTTCTAGGCAAGTAGATCAGGTAGCCAAGGCTGCTAATGCAAGGATTGGCCAATTATACAAGCATAGATACTGCCTAAGTGATATGGCTCTCAAGCTCGCAGTAACTAGCTCTGTTCTGTCAGACATTGACTATGGGCTAGGAGTCTATAGGGCCACCAATAACTCTGCACTAAAGAGGATAAAAACCGCACTCAACAAAGCTTGCAGTCTAGTACTTGGTGCACATCGACTCACCCACACCTGTGAGCTGTACGCTCGATCAGGGTGGCTTAATCTACAAAATGGGATCCAATACCAGGTCTGCCTGCTGGGTAAGAAGGCCACCCAGGGCCTTACTCCCCCAGGGGTTCAGAACCTCCTCTGCCTATCCTCCCGACTTAGGAATACATGGGGTATATGCAAAAGTACGCTGCTAGTCCCTTTCCTCAGAACATTCCAAGGGCAACAGTCTTTTGCCTACAGAGGCCCTAAGTGGATAAACTCTCTCAGTGCCGACTTGCAAGCTGTGCAAAGAACTGGTCAATTCAGATCTCAGCTTTGTGATCATCTGATCGCCTCCAGTACGTGCGACTGTAACATCTAGTTCCTATTCCCCCTTCCCTAAGTCTAAATACCCCCCTCCTAAGGCAACATACCTCCTCCCTCCCTCCCTAGGCAATATCCAACACCAGCACTTAGTCTCCTACCTCCTCCCTAGTCCCCACCCCTCCATCCCCTCTTTACTCCCCCCCACCTCTTTACCTCCCATGGTACCTCTGGCATTAACCTCTGCCTCTCCCAAGTAGCCAATCCCCTACCCTTCCAGAGGCTGCTATCCACCACCAGCACTTTCTCCCTAACCTTCCTTTCTATCTTCCCACTTTTTCCCACCCTCTCTTCACATGATCCCCCCTTACTTATCTCTTACTAACTGTGCCCACCCCTTGATACTAGTCGCCTACCTCACCCCTTCCCCCAAACCCTCCCACCTTCCTTAGGCTTCTCCAACCCCTCTCCACCCATGCCTCACCTCATACCCCATCCTACCCCCTCCCTTGCCCTCCTTTTAACCCCCTTTCAGCCTTCTCCCCTACTCTGACAAGGCCCCTCAGGGCGGCTCCTCCATCGTCTATCCTCAACTTACTGCTTATTTCTTGTCCTCCCCCTTACTGCTATGTACTACCCAGTTCTGGCCTTTACTACCTCTATCTACCGCTCTCCCTATTCATCCTACTCCCCCTTACCTTTTACCTGTACTCCTAATGTGGCAGCTTAATACAGCATTACAATTCTGTTAGCTTAACAACATCGAATGTTTTGTAACTCTACTGTAATAATTTTGAAATGTTGTATAGCTCCCTGTGTGTGTATATTGTACACAGTGATGTGGAACCTTTGTAAACGAGCTTGTAGCTCAAAGGTGTAAATCCGAGATGCAAATAAATAATTAAAAAGAAATATGTCAAAAGAGTACGAGGTAAAACTTGCTTGAGTAGTGATAACATTGACATGAAATTGGTGGCACTCACCTTAGAGGCGGTAATAGCACCCATTACAAAAATTTTCAATAAATCACTCATCTTAGCTACCTTCTCCTCTCTCTGGAAAATGGCCCTTATCACACCTGTACATAAAAGCGGAGACCACACAACTAGATCCAATTACCAGCCCATCTCCATATTATCCCCCCCCCCCATCCAAGGCCCTAGAGAGGATAATGCTGAATGAACATCTTCAAAAATACAACCTGCAATGCCCCCAGTAACATGGGTTCAGCAAATGCCTTGGCACCAACACTCCCCTAATTGAGTCTTCAAGCCTCCTACATGAGGCTGATGATAGTGGCCACCTAGTGGGGTCAATTTATATTGACCTCACTAAAGCATTCGACATAGTGAACCACCACATACTGCTAGGAAAACTACTGGAACTTGGACTGCCCATGTCTCCATCAGGCTGGTTCAGAGATTACCTCACAGGTAGAACCCAATGTGTCAAGATAGGACTAGCCTGGTCCAGCACCAGGAAGGTATCTCTAGGGGTTCCTCAAGGGTCCATTTTGGACCCATGCTGTTTAACCTATTTCTAAACACCCTACCAGATGCCTGTCCATCCAAAATTATACTGTACGCTGATGATGCCGTAATAATTAATCATAATCCTCAGCTAGACCAACTCACCAAAGTAATGCAAAACAGTTTCAACCAGTCCACAAACTGCTGCTTAACTACAAAAAAACAAAAATTATGTCACATGCCAAAAGAAAACCTCCAGCTAACTTAGTAAACAACAAGAATGAATCCCTGGAACAAGTGAAAACATTCAAGTACCTTGGAGTGCACATAGATGACTCCCTTGCCTTCATCTCCCACATAGATGCTGTAGTCAGAACTGTCAGTTCCAAGTTAGGGATATTGTGTAGCCATAGAAGCTACCTTACCCCAAACAGCTTTACGCCTAGCCGTCATTAGCTTGGTACAGTCAGTCATTGATTAGGAGCTGGTGATATATAGTGCTGCCTCGGACATGCCACTTAAGCGTGTCAGAAATGCTCTCAACAAAGCCTGCTGACTCGTCCTGGGAGCTGACAGGCTCACCCATATGTGTAATCTCTACGATCAGACACAATGGCTGAATCTACCTGGGCGTGTAAAGTACCAGGTCTGTCGCATGGGAAAGAAGGCTGTATTGGGTCTCGTCCCTCCTGCCATCTGCAGCCTGCTACAGTTCCCCCATCAAAGCATTTCACCAGAGGCATAGCTTGGAGTTCACTCCTTGTACTGTTCCAAAGAACCTCACTGGTGCAATGGTCCTTCACCTGCAGAGCCCTACACTGACTCAATAAACTCCCCTCCCAGAGCAAACAATATCAACACATTTGAAAAAGAGTTAAAACTCCACCTTGCCAGTTCAATTGGATGCGACTGCTTATTTGAAAACTAACCTGAGCACTACCAACAGCCAATGAAAACCTCTTTCCCTCCCCGCCCTGCAGTACTGTGACCCAATTAAACTGCAGTTGATGTTTTGATCCAAATCCCTCACCCTCTCCCACAGCCCCTGTCCTCTCCAGCTGACCCCACCCTCGCTGACCCTTGTCCTTCCTCCCCTGTGCCTCCCCTCCACTTTCTCCCAGTCCCAACTCGCCAAAAGACTCCTACTGATTCTTCTCTAGTGACAATCCCATATTTCTGGATGCTGACAGAGTGTCGCTTGTGTTTTCTTTTTTCTCCTATTGTAGAGCAGTTCAGTCCATGGGAATGTGCACTGATTATTTAACTTGTACTGGCTGTATTTGGTTGTATATGCTAATACCCCCTATGTTGTCTGAAATGCTTGTCCATTTGCTACCCTCAGCTGTGGTATGTAACTCTCAACGTGGAACCTTTGTAAATGAGCTGCAAGCTCAAAGGTTGTTTCCGAATACCTAAATAAATAAAATAAAAACTATTTGTGACGTCACTGACTGCACTACTAGAACTGACCACGATCAGTGAGGTTATAGTACTAGTGAGGTTTGCAGTGGCACAGCACTAGAAACATCAGCTTCCAGATAGCATAGTGCTCTACACATCACACCTGATACTCTCAAGCAGAAAATCTAACTGGCAAACATTAAAGGAGACCCTTTCTGAAATAAAGGGCAGCAGCGGGCTACTGTAAAAAAATCCTGACTTTTTGGGGAACACTGCTGTTGGAGGTGCCAGGAAATCAAGGTTTTGTCTGCCTATTTGGGTGAATGTTAGATTCCCATGGCACTTCTCAAAAAGAGTAGGGGAAATTGCCTGCTGTCATGGCCAACTTTCCCCCATTCATAAAAAAAAAAAAAAAAAACCACCAGCAGCTTAACCTCGTTCAGTATGAGTCAGCGTGCGCCTCTGTCCCTGCCTTCTCTGGGGTGAGGCTGAAAAAGTATTTCATAACCCTCCATTCTCAGTCAGCAAAAGCTAACTAAATAAATAGTACAGTCGATGTGCTTTGTAAATTATAACCTGAGAACAATAACTCTCTCTAGTAAATCTAGGTTTCACCTAACCTGACCAAGTACTGTACAAAAAAATAACCCTTTAAGACTCAGTTGGCACACATACTGGGTTAGTTGGTTGCAGACTTCCTGTCCACCCCCTAACGGAGGTGAACTTGCCGGAAATTTCATCTGTGTAGTCTGTGGATAGGCATCCACACGCCTTGTAGTTTGGTTGCATATGCTGACTAATACACATGTGAATAATGATGTTTCTTTGGCAGTACACAATGATAAACGGGATGTCAGAGATTTTTCCTTGTGGAAAGCATCAAAGCCTCAGGAACCATTTTGGGATTCTCCCTGGGGAAAAGGAAGACCTGGATGGCACATTGAGTGTTCCACAGTAGCAAGGTCAGTTTATTAATTCATTTATTCAGAAATTGTTTTAACAAGTAAACATAAAAAATACAATAATCATGTTTACAGATGTGACCTGGGGGAGTGGGATCAAGGGCAAGAGAAAAATACCAAAGGTCAAGCAACAGAAATAAAATGAATCTATAAATATAAGAAGATGAATTAACATTTGTATAGCAATTTAGTACACATTGTATCCCACAGTGCTTTACGTGGAATGCTAGACTGGTAGTGAAGTGATTGTTGATGTGTAGTGGCAGCCATTTTGCTCAGCAGCACCCAAACACAACCTTGAACAGTTGCATGAACCAGTTGTGTGAGAAAGGGAATGCTGTCCAGGGTGCCAGGTAAAATATCCATCTCTTAGGAAAAGTACCTTGGGATCCTTTACTTCCACCTGAACATCCACCAGGACAGCACCAGAGGTGGGCAGAAGGGACCTTGGTTTAATGTCTCATCCAAAAGACGGCACACCCCGACAGTACAACATCCTCCTAGTACTGCACTCAGGTGCCAGCTTTTATGGTATGAGCCTGATCTCAGTTTGGGACAAGAACCCACAACTTTCTGTCCCAGAGGCAGATGTGCTACTGACTGAGCCACGCTAACACAATACAGTAAATATGCAGCCTGTCACCATAGTAAATATATAAATAATGCCACTGAAAAGGGATCAAATGGCATCAGGCGAGGGGAATTGTTAAACAAAATGTCAGTTACAGGCATGGACAGAAGTAAAATGCAGTTTGAGGGTCTGTTTGATAGAGAGAAGGCTGGTGTGGTGAGTGGTGGTGGGAGGAAGATTGTTACAGAGATGAGGCAGCCTATAACAGAAAGCGAGTTAACCAGAGTTCCTTTTCACCTAAGGATGTAGCACTGATTTCCAAGCTGGGAGAGCATATTATATGTCAAAGTGGTGGAAGAAACAGATAATTAATTTAGGCTCCCCGGGACCGGATTGCAATACAAGCAGCTTTGGAACACTAGAACCAAGGCTGTTTTCTTCCCCAGAAAGTAACTCTAGCAGGAAGATACAGTTTGTTTTTGCAGGCAGTATTCTGTAAATTTATTAGTGTCTGTATTAAAATGTTATCCACCCGGTGCCATGGGAGGCTGAGGTGTTGAATGCCTTACCTCCTACCACGCCAGCAGCCCATGTTCAGGAACAAGCACGGGTTGCAATAGGTTGGCAGGGTAGGAGAGGATCAAGCATTCAAGGTACTGCTCTTCTGTGCCGGGGAGGGGTGGTCAGTCACCCCGCCTCTGATTGCCACTGGGTGGATGCAGGGTGGTAGTGCAAGTAGAGAGTGGCTCAAAGGGTGGGGATGCAGTTCTGCAGCACCATGACAAGGGTCTGTGAGAAAAAATGGAAACATAGGGAGGGTGGCCTTCACGAATCCCTGTCCGCATCTCCTGTGGTCCATGCTGCCACTCAGCTGCTGGGGGCTATCTGGATTATTGATTTGGGGGGCATGGAACTCCTCCTGGGGCACTTGGCCACTGGCAGGGTCAAGAGAGGTGGATGGCGGTCTCAGGGTGTGAGGACAGGGCTGAGAGTCTGCCCACCTGCTCCTGGAGGAAAAAAGCTATATTGAAAAAAGAAATTGAACTCACTAGGCCACTTCTGTAACCGCATGAGTTAGAGCAGTTTGGTCAAACTTCTGATCATCTCTGCGAGGTGCATAGTGCCCTGAAACATAGAATGATTTTTTTTTTAAAGATGCAGTCTTACTGGCTGGCCCGGTGGCGCTGAGGGTTGAGGCATTGGATGCCACACTGGCGACCCGTGTTTGGGAACAAGCATGGGTCGCCGAGGTAACAGGGTTGAAGAAGGATCGGCGTCAGAGGACTGCTCTCTTTCTCCGGGGGACATCAGCAGTCGGCGCATGGCTGCCCCTGATGGAAGCTGGGGCAACACCACTGGCGCTGCAGAAACAAGGGGCTGGAGGAGGCAGGCGTCCGGGAGGAGGTGTGACTGAAGCATGCGCGCTCCATCCCTTGGCGTCATTGCATGCGTACTCCAGCAGGGGAACTGCTCTACAGAAATCCCCGGCAGCATGAAAGCTGTTTGCCGGCGCTGCCGCAGTCCTGCGCCAGGCAGCTCCCTCCTGGGTCCACCCTTCTGGTCTCCATGGTGGTCGGAAAGGCCAAGAGGAGCAACAGCAGGGAAGTCAAGAGCTCTGCCCGGGACTGGAGCGACGGCGACCTAGCTAGCTAGGTGTGTGTGGGGGGGGGACCAAAGGCACGACCTCCCCCCCAGCTGTGGAACAAAAATAAATAATCAAAAAAAAAAAATGATGCAGTCTTACTGTGCTGGCCTCCAGCCTCCCAGCATTCCAGCAGTAGATCCTTAGTTTGTGCAGAAGAGAGTGCTTGCCCAAATGGAGCTCCCAGCTTATTTTTCTAAGTTCTTAAGATATGTTGTTATATAAGGTATTTTTATATTTTTGTTAAGTAACTGTTGCTCTCATTTCTGAATTGTGTTGCATATACTGTGATCTTTGCAGTTTTTTTTGTCCTAAGACACAGAGAGAGAGAGAGAGATGAGCAAAAAGGCAGTCTTTATCAGCTCCAGCCTCTGTCTAGCTATCTCCCCAAAGAGTGTTCCCCCCCAATAAACAGCTTGAAAACATATTTCTTATAATGTCTGCGGCAGCAGCTTCACCTTAAAGACCAGTCTAAAGTTAAGTCTGCAAGTAAGCCCACAAAAAAAAGGGCATATATCCTTAGCTGAGGAAGACTTGGATAAAAAGAATTTAGAAAAAAAGGCAGGCAGTGGAGTTGTGTTGTGACACTAGCCTTAAGAAGACCAAAAAGGAAAATAATTTGAAGCCATAAAATGAAAACAAGCATTTGTCAATGCCAAATGTTGTCTCGCTGGCATTGGCATTGGTAGTGCAGGAGTTAGAGATGCACAATAAGAATGGCAGTGAAGTATTGAACTGATGCCAACACCACCCCCACCCTGCAGAGACTGACAGGTGTTGGGGTGTTCCTTTGGGTTGTCAGCTATAACGCTGATGCCATTTTACCTCACTCTACCCTGTAGACACTGACAAGTGTCGTGGTGTGCTTTGGGGTCTTTGGGCCTTGTACTTACCCCATTCCATAAGGAAATACGCTGAGACGGGCGCAGTATAGGAGAATGGGGTGAACTTTAGGGCCGAACACACCTAGGCACACCTTGATGCCTGTTACTGGCTGTAGGGTGGGGGTGGAATGGCGTGAGCATTATAGACAATGATCCCAAGTCACACCCCTGATGCCGGTCAGTCTCTACAGGGTGGGATTACAGTTGGAAATCCTAACGCCGTAGGCGTTTGGTGGTATTTTCACTCCAAATTTTCAACATAGGCTTTTTGGGACCCCACCTCATGAAGAGCGGCACTATCAGTTTGTTGGCTGAAAGGTAGTTTTGCACAGCGGCTATGCCATTTGGCGACACAGGGATGAAAACACATTTTGGGCAGGATGTGAAAAATGACAACAGTATTGTTCATGAGGTTTAAAAAAATGGCAACGTTGAAAATCTGGAGTGAAAATATGAAAAATTGGTAAAGTCATGAGCATGCATAGCAGCTGCGCAACACATGTCCGTTACCCAATTATTTTGGGGATTTTTTTAACCCATTTTCAACATAGGCATTTTGGGACCTCCCCTCACGAACAGTGGCACTGTGATTTTGTTAATGTGTCCCAAAAGTTGATTTCCCACAGCAACGATGCGATTGTGTGCTACAGGTGCGAAAACACATTTTGGGCAGGATATGAAAAATGACAGCTCTACTTTTCATACGGAGGTGTGAAAAAATGCCAGTGTTGAAAATCTGGCATGAAAATACTGCAAATTTGTGAAGTTACAAGGGTGTGGAAACTACACAATGCAAAACATTGAACACATAGAAACACACAATTTGACGGCAGATAAGGACCACTTGGCCCACCTAGTCTGCCCATTTCTCTACCTACAGGATAAGCTGCAGATTCTATTTAACCAACAGCCTATTTCTGCCTACCCCCCACAAAAATTACCTTAGGTCTGTCCCATGCATTCTTGAATTCTCTCACAGTTTTAGACCCCACAACCTCCTCAGGAAGGCTGTTCCATGTGTCCGCTACCCTCTCTGTGAAAAATACTTCCTCACATTGCCCCTGAGCCGTCCCCCCTCTATCTTCATGTTGTATCCCCTTGTTCTTGCGCATCTCTTTTTCTGAAAGATGCTACCCTCTTGGACTTTGTTGATTCCACTTAGGTGCTTAAAAGTTTCTATCATGTCCCCCTTCTCCCTCCTTTCCTCAAGGGTATACATATTAAGCTCCTTTAGTCTCTCCTCATATGGCTTCTGTTGCAGACCCTCACCATTTTAGTTGCCCTCCTCTGGACTGCCTCCATCCTGTCTATGTCCTTGCGGAGATGGGGTCTCCAGAACTGGACGCAGTACTCCAGATGGGGTCTCACCAACTGTCTGTACAGAAGAATAACAACTTCCTGTTTTCTGCTGGTGATGCCTTTCCTATACATCCCAGTATCCCCAACCCTCCCTACTGCCTTCTCACATTGCTTACTTACCTTAAGGTCATCTGATATGATTACCCCAAGGTCTCTTTCCATTTTGTTGTTGTTACTACTTCCCCATTGTGTAATCTTTCCCTGGGTTTTGTTTCCCAGGTGCATTATTTGCACTTCGTCACCAAATTTTCAGCATAGGCATTTTAGGACCTTTGCTCATGAACAGTGTCACTGTCATTTTCTCAAACTGTCCCAAAAGGCAGTTTCACCTGGCAGAGCTGTGCTGTTCTCGCCGGACGTACGAAAACACATTTAGGCCAGGATATGTAAAATGGCAGCTGTACTATTCATAAGGAGGTGTGGAAAAATGCCAGTGTTGAAAATCTGGCATGAAAATATTGCAAATTTGCGAAGTTACAAGGGTGCGTGGAAACTGCGCAACGCACACTTGTAACACAGTCTTTTAGAAACATAGGCTTTGACGGCAGATAAGGACCGCTTGGCCCACCTAGTCTGCCCATTTCTCTACCTACAGGATAAGCTGCAGATTCTGTTTAACCAACAGCCTATTTCTGCCTACCCCCCACAAAAATTACCTTTGGTCTGTCCCATGCATTCTTGAATTCTCTCACAGTTTTAGACCCCACAACCTCCTCAGGAAGGCTGTTCCATGTGTCCGCTACCCTCTCTGTTAAAAAAATACTTCCTCACATTGCCCCTGAGCCGTCCCCCTCTATCTTCATATTGTGTCCCCTTGTTCTTGCGCATCTCTTTTTCTGAAAGATGCTACCCTCTTGGACTTTGTTGATTCCACTTAGGTGCTTAAAAGTTTCTGTCATGTCCCCCTTCTCCTTCCTTTCCTCAAGGGTATGCATATTAAGCTCCTTTAGTCTCTCCTCATATGGCTTCTGTTGCAGACCCTCACCATTTTAGTTGCCCTCCTCTGGACTGTCTCCATCCTGTCTATGTCCTTGCGGAGATGCGGTCTCAGAACTGGGCATGATACTCAGATGGGGTCTCACCAACTGTCTGTACAGAGGATAACAACTTCCTGTTTTCTGCTGGTGATGCATTTCCCTATACATCCCAGTATCCCCCAGCCCTCCCTACTGCCTTCTCACATTGCTTGCTTCCCTTAAGGTCATCTGATATGATTACCCCCAGGTCCTTTCCATTTTTGTTGTTGTTACCTCCCCCCATTGTGTAATCTTTCCCTGGGTTTTTGTTTTGTATTTTGCACTTTTGTCACCAGATTTTCAACATAGGCATTTTAGGACCTCTGCTCATGAACAGTGTCACCGTCATTTTCTCAAACTGGTCCGAAACTGATTTCACTGCGGCCATGCTATTCTGCGCCGGACTTGCGAAAACACATTTCGGCCAGGATGTGTAAAATGACAGCTGCACTGTTCATAAGGAGGTGTGGAAAAATGGCAATTTTGAAAATCTGGAGTGAAAATATTACAAATTCACAAAGTTACGAGCGTGTGTGGAAACTGCGCAACACACGCTTGTAAAACAGTCATTTCTAGGGACATGGATATGTTGTTCATTCACACTGTCTGATAGGTTCCTTGCCGCTTTAAATCTTGCCGGAAGGTCTTCAAGCTGGCTCCTCCCACCCACCCGGGTGGTAAAACTCTTGGCTCCGCCCCATGACACCAGATCTTCCTTACCGCTGGAAGCTCAGGTTCCCTCATAACGCTCTGTGTATTGGGCGGGATCCCAACTTTTCGGTTAAGACCGAAACTTGTTTAAAATTCTCAAGACTTTGGTCTTCCTTTTCTCTGGCTCACGATGGACAAATCGACTCCGGTTTTCGGTGCCCTCGTGGGCAGAAGATGTCAGGACAGATCCGCACTCCGTCGTCTGCCTCGACCCAGAACACAACCCGCGAGCCTGCGAGGTCTTGCTGTTCGTTCTCGACAACGTCTTGGAGGACCCGCTGCCGGTTGAAGCTTGGCGACCGCGCTACCCACTGGTTAAGTCGAAAGAGGCCCGTTGAGGCGGTTACGGCGCGGCCATTCGGTTGAGCAGCTTGACAGTTGATCAGCCTCCTGAGGAGGAGGTGGCCCAGGCCGCATTTTCCTCCTCCTCGGTCATCACAGCATTTATCCCGCTCTCTGGGTACCTCGTATTTTGCTTTGTTCAAGGAGTTTTGCCATTCCCTTTCCATGAAGGGAGAGGGGCTATCAGGACATTCCTCTCGGTCCAAAAAGAAGGATCCCAAGGGTAAGTCCCATCGTCGGCGTGCGTGGGAGCGGGAGAGGTCCCCTTCCTCGGAAAGCCGACCGTTGGCTTCGGGCGAGGTTGCGGCTAAAGCTGCTGGCTTCACGGCGTCCCCATCAGGTCAGCCGGCTGAGACAGCCATCGGCATGATCGAGATTTTCTCAACCCGTCGGGACGGTTTGTCGACTGGTGAAACCGACAACCCTTCGCCCGGTTCCCCGGTGGAAACCGAGTTGCGGTGCCATCGGTGCAGCAATCCCGGTTAAGGCGTCCGAGCCGAGGAGGGCATTGTTCCCGCTCCCTCCCAGGCCGCCCTCGGACACACAGGGATCTCGGTCTCGGACCTCTTCTCGGTCCCAGCCGATCCCGCCCGACATCGGCGGTCTTGGTCTCGGCACCAAGGTAGCGCGATGCCGCTCCTCCTCGTCTTCCTCCTCGGATGAGGAGAGGCTTCAGCGCAAATTGCGTTGATGCAACGAGGAGCTGATGTGGCAGCAGTTACTTTTGTCTGGGACTAAGTCGACACCGACGCCTTCCCCAGCCATCAAGTGGCTGTCACCCAAACGGCCGAAACAGCCTCTCGCTGCAGTCAAGATGTCCAAGCCTGGGCCAGTTGTTCGGCTGAAATCTGCTGCCCCACCAATTGTGATGGAACCTCCGCCTCCACAACCAAAATCGGGGGCACCGACCAAGGACTCTCGGTCGGCTCAAGGCCTGCCCCACAGGTTGTCGGTCACCCTCACTCCCGACCGTCCTCAGCAGGTGGAGGGTGGCTCAGGCCCTAGGCAGCTCTTCGCAGACTCTTTGGAGTCCGATGACGACTCCTCCCTGTTCTCCAGGCAGGTTGACCTGGAGTTCTCCAGGGGCCAGTCATTGGATGAAAGCCCATCGTCCTTTATTGGTCTGCTTCGGCTCATCTCGGAGTCCACCGGTATGCAGCTCGAGCCCATTTCCAAACAGGCCAAGTATCCCCTGACGGAGATACTGGACCGAAGGGGATTCTCCCACGGAGGCCTTTGCTGCGGCTGAGGCTATTGTCTGCCCAGCCTTGGAGCTTTGGCAGCGGCCTGCTTCCTGTCCTGTGCCCCTGGCTAGGATGGCCAGGAAGTATGCGGTCCCTACCGGCTCTTTGCCTGGGTTTTCGGAGCACCCCTCTGCCGATGGGTTGGTTACCGACAACGTTTTCCGGCGTTCTGGGAATGCTAGGGACATTGATAAGCCCCCCGACAAGGAGTCCAGAAAGCTGGACTACGCTGGGCACAAGGTGTATGCTGCGTCCTCCCTTGGCCTCCACCAGGCCAGCTCGGCCGTGCTGATGGCACACTTCTCCTACGCCCTTATGGGCTCCCTGGATGAGGTGTTCCCTCATCTCCTGGCTGACCTGCAGACCACGGTCCGGCAGGTCCAGGCCCAGGATAGGGCGGTGGCAAAGCAACAGCTCAAGCAGCTCTGGACATAGGGATTCCTGCGCCAGATCGGTTCGGCACCGAGTGGCCATGCGCGCGAGAGCATGGCTGAGGATATCCACCTTCACGGCGGATACAGCACAAGTTGGCAGATGTCCCCTTCTTGGGGACTGACCTCTTCGGCCCTGGAGTGGAAGGTCACCTCCAGCGGATCGAAAAGTCCAATGCCACCTTGGACTCGGTCACCTCTGCCCAGAAGGACAAAGGCTGCCGTCAGCAGCAGCACAAGCCCTTTAGTCCTTCTGCACCTTCGGCACGTCCAGCCCAACAGCACCTGCATCAGGGCCAGCAGGCTCACGCTTGGCATCCCAAACCCAAGCCCGCAGCTTCCTCCAACAGGAAACAGGGAGGTAAAGGCCCAGGAGGTCCCTCGCCAGTCCCTCCTCCAAGCCTGCCTAGTGACGGGTTGAAGGGTGTCGCCCCCAGCCTCGTCATTTCCCCCTGGGTTCCCCCTGTGGGGGGACGGCTCGGCCACTTCCTTTCCGCATGGTCCGCTATCACCATGGGCCGCTGAGTGTTGGAGGTGGTAGGAAAGGGCCTGCCTCTGGAGTTCGAGCAGACCCCACCCTTTCGAGCCGTCACCCCTCGGGGGGCTACCGGTTCCGCAGCCTCACTGTCGGCCCGCCAAGCCGATATTGCCCTGCTCCTTGAAAAAGAGGTGATCAGGAATGTGGCGGATCCTTCTCCAGACCCAGGGTTTGTGTCCAGGTATTTCCTGGTCCCAAAATGGACGGGTGGCTGGCGCCCCATTCTCGACCTGCACGACGTCAGTAGGTTCCTAAGATCTCGGACCTTCAGGATGGTCACTCTGGCTCAGATAATACCATCCTTGGAACGAGGCATGTGGTTCTGTTCCCTGGATCTCCAGGACACGGTCTTTCACGTCCCAATCCATCCGTCTCATCAGAGATTCCTCCACTTCAGAGTGGAGGGATCCTTTTACGAATTCTGGGCCATGCCCTTGGCCTTTCCCTAGCTCCCAGGGTCTTCACCAAATGCATGACAGTGGTGACAGCATTCCTGCGGCGCCGAAGGGTCCGGGTGTACCCCTACCTGGACGACTGGCTGATTGCAGCCCCCTCCTGAGTGGAGGTGGAGCAGTCCAGAGATCTGGCCCTCCAGGTTTGCTCTCAGATTGGCCTCCTCATCAACGAGGCCAAGTCGGAACTCATGCCAAAGCAGGTGATACTTTTCATTGGGGCAGAGCTTGACTCTCTTTGAGCCAGAGCATGGCTCCTGGCGGACAGGGCTGAGGTTCTTTCCTCCTTTGCCCAATCATTTCTGGTTGGGCAGTTGTGCCCTGCCCGGGACTTCCTGCGCCTATTGGGCCTCATGGCGGCCTGCACCAGCGTGGTCCATTGGGCCCGCTGGTACATGCATCCCTTTCAATGGGGACTGGCCAGCCAGTGGTCACAGCACTACGATCCGTTGGATCAGCTAGTGACAGTGACCCAGGGGATGTGGAACACTCTCCAGTGGTGGACCATTCTAGCACATCTGCAGGAGGGCATCCCTTTTGTCCGCCCCGAGCCGACGGTCTCTCTATCGACCGATGCCTCTCTGTTGGATTGGGGGTGCCCATCTGGGGGAGCACAGAGTGCACGGCCTCTGGTCCCCTTAGGGTCGATGCCATATCAACCTGCTGGAGCTTTGGGCGGTTCATCTAGCCCTCACCGCTTTAAACCCGTTCTCTGAGGGTCAAGTGGTTCAGGTCCAGACGGACAACACCACGACCATGTACTATCTCAACCGCCAATGCGGGACGTGCTCCATGCCTCTGTGCAAGGAAGCTCTCCGCATTTGGTCACTCGTGCGCAGCCTGGAGGCAGATCTCCTTGCCATTCACATGGCAGGAGCCTCCAACACCCTGGCCGATGCCGTAAGCCGGATAGGGGCTGCGTCTCACGAGTGGTCTCTCCTGCTGGAGGTAATACAGGATCTCTTCTCCCACTGGGGCTGGCCTCAGGCGGACCTGTTTGCCTCCAGGGAGAATGCAAAGCTGAGACTGTTTCATGCCCGCCCCTCTCAGCAGGGCTCACTGCAGGGGGGATGCCTTCTCGAGGCCGTGGACCCCGGGCCTCTTCTACGCCTTTCCCCCATTTCCCTTGATCCACAAGGTGCTTCTCAAGGCGAGGAGGCACAAGGCGCAGGTGATTCTGGTAACCCCAGACTGACCCCATCAGTTCTGGTATCCAGATCTCCTCAGTCTCAGCTCCAGGCTCTCGAGGTGTTTTCCAGCCACCCGGACCTGATTTCAGTCAATCAGGGGAAGGTATTCCTTTCAGACCTTCAATCCCTGCACCTGACGGCCCGGTTCCTGAGCTGCTAGAGTTCCAGGCCTTGGGTCTTTCCGACGAGGTCCTCAGCATTGTTGAGGTGTCCCGTAAGGAGTCGACCAGAAAATGCTACGCCTTCAGATGGAAGAGATTCTCCATTTGGTGTCAGGGCAAGGGCCTGGACCCTTCCTCCTGTTCCTTGGCAAGCATTCTGGACTACCTGTGGTCCCTTTCTCAGCAAGGGCTTCAGTTGATGACCCTTTAGGTGCACCTGGCAGCCATCTCTGCTTACCGAGCGTGGGCCAGGAAGCAGTCGGTGGCGCAGGAGAAGGTAGTCGGGTGCTTTTCCAAAGGCCTTGATCACATATCCCCTCCGGTGCGAGAACCTCCACCTCCGTGGGATCTACTGCTGGTATTGGCTAAACTCATGGGCAGACCATCTGAATGCACAGGTGCGATATCTCCCACCTGTCATAGAAGACTGCCTTCTTGGTTGCTATCACGTCAGCCAGAAGGATGGGAGAGCTCCAGGTGCTTTCCATCGAGTCTCCTTATCTGGTCTTCCACAGGGACAAGGTTGTCCTGCGCCCCCACCCGAAATTCCTTCCGAAGGTGGTGTCGGAGTTTCACCTTAATCAGGTGTTGACTCTGCCGGTGTTCTACCCCAATCACACCTCAGAGGCCGAATATAGGCTCCATACTTTGGACCCTAGAAGAGCGCTCGCTTATTATAAGGAATGGACGGCTGAAGTTCTGGGAGAGGTTCGCCAGCTGTTTGTTACCTACGCTGAAGCTGCACCTGGCAGACCTGCAGCCAAGCGGACGATAGGCAGGTGGGTCACCTCCTGCATAGATCTCTGCTATAGGTTGGCTGGCATGGAGCCTCCCAGAGGGATAAGAGCTCATTCTACCTGCCATACCGCTGCATCGGTGGCTGCTTCCAGAGATGTCCCTATCCAGGAAATCTGCAGGGCTGCTACCTGGAAGTCAGCACACACCTTCATCACCCATTACCACATCGACCTTGAGTCACGCTAGGATGCTGGTTTTGGGGCCTCGGTTCTCCAGTCTCTATTCCCTAAGTAGGGGGTGTGCGCCTTGCCTCCCTCCTCCCGGAGAACTGCTAGGAGTCTGCCAGACAGTGTGGATGACCAGCATATCCATGTCCATAGAAATACGGGTTACTCACCTGTAACAGGAATTCTAGGAATGGTATATGTTGTTCATCCACACGACCCACCTGACCTCCCAGCTTTGGCCTTTAACCTGGCTTCCAGCGGCTAGATCTGGCATCATGGGGGGCGGGCCGAGGGTTTTACCACCCGGGTGGGTGGGAGGAGCCAGCTTGAAGACCTTCCGGCAAGATTTAAAGTGGCAAGGAACCTGCCAGACAGTGTGGATGAACAACATATACCATTCCTAGAACTCCTGTCACAGGTGAGTAACCTGTATTCTTTGGATTTTTTTCACCAACTTTGCAACATAGGCTTTTTGAGAGCCCCCCTCATGAGCAGTGGCACTGTCGTTTGGTTAATCATTCCCGAAAGGTGATTCCACGCAGTGACCGTGAAATCACTTTTCGGGACCGAATAATGCCATGACAGTGACTGAATTCATGAGGAGGGGTCCCAATAACCCCATGTTGAAAATTTGGTGCCAAAAATTCCCAAAATGCCCGAGATATGCACCAAAGTTGAAAAAACCCGATTTGTGCCATTATACAGCTTACCAGCATTTCTTCAGTTCGTGGTTGGCTTTGAAGAGTGCAGACGTGTTCCCGGTCCACCGAAGATCATCGCACCATGCTCCGGAGGTAAGTATGAGGTGAGGGGGGTGTGGGGAGGCAGGGTGCACAGAGGGTGGGCGCGGGTTGGGGGAGGGCCACCAGACTCGACAAGGACCCGTTTTCGGTTTGCAGGTTAAAAAAATCACAAGACTTTTTTTTTTTTACAAGGACATTTGGCACACTGGGGTGGGGTCCCAGCGTGCCACCCTGAATATTTTTTTGGGGGAGGGTGCTGTGGCCGATGAGGGATTGGACACCGTCGGCACATGCTTGGGGCGAGGCAGAGTTGTGCTGCCTCGGCTCACAGCAAATGGGGACATTATGCCGACGGGGAGTGGGCTCCTCTGTCGGCAAATTAAACTGGGAAGGGCGGATTGAAGCCGATGGGGATTGGGCCCCCCGTCAGCAAAGACAGAGTGTTGGGGGGGCCCATGATGCCAATGGGGAGTGGGCTCCCCCATCGACAAATGAAGTGGTTTGGGGCATGCCAACAGGGGGATTGGGCACCCCTGAAGTTGGCACTCTGTGGCGGCAGTCAGTGTCGCCATGTTTACTAAAGTGCTTCACCAGGAAAGGCACGTTGGGAGGCATGTTATTGTGCCGCTGCATGACAAGCTTGCCTCTCATTGCAGCAGCACTTTTGTTTGATCTGGTGGCCAGTTTACATGCTGCCTTATTGGGGAATGAGGGACGCACCTACTGATGCGTGCCCTGCATTCTCCCACAGTGACCGCACCTCCAAATCTTCTGCTAATGCAATATGTTGGCTGGCGCAGAAGCGCGAGCCAACATAATGAGTCGCTTGTTCAGCCAGCTAGCAATGCTCAGGGCCATAGCGGTTCTGTCATCCTGAAACTTGTCAGATAGTGTCAAGGAATCCTGCTAAATGCAAGCCTTTATGAATGCAGTGCACAACATTTTTAAGACCCCTTGTACTTGTCACCAGGATAGAACACCTGCACACAGCCTTTCACCTTCCTGTTATATTTACTCCTTGTCGTACTGGTCACATTCTGACTGCTTTTACCCCTCATCCTATGATGGCCCTAATCTTGTCTGGACCTTATGCATGTATACATTTTTGACACTTGCAATTTGTGTATTTTGCTGATAGTTATTTGTGTTACGCATGTGTAGTCTCATCACCACTTGGGACCTCATTGATAGTCTACTCCACTGCTGTAACTGCCCCTTCCCCACCATGTCCCTCTTGAAAATTAGGTGAGCCACTAAATGTGGATTTCCTGATGAGCAAAACTTCAACTAAGTAAATCTCTTGGCTGCGTTTTGAGGGACAGTGATGTCCACATTTGGCTGTTTGAAAAATGAGTGGTATGCAGCTATGTTTGATCTCAATATTCTGGAGGTCAAGTGATTGCTTTCTAGAGCAGACCGGATGAAGCAAGCAATGTCAGTTTTATTGGCTGGTAGGTCTTGCAAGGTTGAGCTGCAATACAATTTCATTTTGAACTGAAACAGTGAGAGAACAAATAGTAATTTTGTTTAGGTCTAAGATATTCACTGAAAAACTATGTTTAGTATATATTTGCATATCTAATGTATGCCAATTGATGGAGGGAACAGCATAACACAGTAACATAATAATTTTAGGTTGGAAGGGACTCTGGGTCCATCAGGTCAGCCATTCCCCCACTTTATAAGTGGGGATTAATAAGTAGCTGTGCAAACATGTACTCATTTAGAAGGTTCCCCTACCCACTCTACTACCCAGGGTACCCTGTGATTCTTTAGTTAAGCAGAAATTTGCCCAGGCTTAACATGATGCCTGTACTGACTTTATATTCACTGTCTCTGTGGTACACTTTTCCATGGGTTCACCCCTCCTACTGCCGGAAAGAGAAAAGCCTCCTAGCATTACCCCTAAATTTACAACTTCTGAGCTTAGGACATGTTGGAATAAACACTGTTTCTTTATCTTGTTGATACCTTGACTGTGCAGAAGACTGAGATCATGTCGTCCCTGGTACTTTCTTCTCTCCAGGGGGGCATGTTAAGGGCGTCTTGTCACTCTTCATAGTTTTTTCCCTCCATACCCCTGATCATTCTTGTGACCCTGCATTTTACCCTCTTGACTGCCTCTGTGTCCTTTTTGAATTGAGGAACCCAGAGCTGGAATATAGGAAAGTAGACAGAAAAGCCGACCTGGTTGCACTGAAGGTTGAGGCGCTGGACACTACACCACGCGCCACGCCGGTGACCCGTTTTCGTGAATGAGCACGAGCCATTGGGAGTCGGCAGGGGAGGGAGAAGATCAAGCATCCAGAGGACTGCTATCCTTTCCCAGGGAGGGAGGACTAGCACTCCCGCCAAAAGACTACCGCCAGGTGGAGGCCGGATGGTAGTGCGGGTTAGAGGAGCCAGACATAGGATGGGTGCTATGAGACTTCTGTGGACGTGCGCATGCCTGCGATGCGCTTGCGTCCTTCGTGTGCCTCCAGTAACTGGGAAGGGAGAAAATGAGGAAGTACTCCTCCGGCTGCAGGATGATGACCAACCTCCCGCAGGCTCCATACCTGGCGACCGGGCAGAGGTAAGTCCCGGTGATACTGGGTTGATGGGGCTGGGGGGGGGGTCGGTCAGAAGGGGACAGACGATGGCAGAAGGAGCATAAAGTACATATAAAAAAAAGGAAAATTAGACAGAAGGTCCAGCGAGTCCATTTCTCACTGTTCAGCTGTTTTAATGGTCCACTTTATACAACATAGATTAGTGTTTTTTCATTTAAATAAAAAATGCTGTCATTCACATAGAACACCAAGTAGCTAGATAGATTTTTTATCTTCACAGTAGGTTACGTCATAAAATATATCTAGCTACTTGGGTATGTCATACAAGCTGTTCATTGTGCCACCTGTGCTCTGGATCCATAGAGCTGGGAGCTCCAGCCAGCACAGGCCACCAAACTAAGAATCAACGCATGGCACCTGCCAGTGCTTGAAATACCCGTACTTTGGGTAAACTGACCGACCCCCTCCCCACACACACACTGCCTGTACCACTGTAACCAGCTGAAACAACCAAATGTTTCCAACTTACATAAAAAAAAACATTTAAATACAAGCTTTCAGTTTATATCTGAACCTGACCATAACTCTGGTTGCATCACAAACTTGATAACTTGGCAGCTACTCCACATCTCTAGCAGGCTTACTTTTAAATAAAATAAAGCTAGCTTAAAACACTAATGTATAATGCATAAACCAAACATATGATGGGTGCTTATGAAATAAGATATTTGTCTTCATTTGCGGTCAGTGACCTCTTTTGACCTCATGCATGGCTTTGCCACTCATGAAGGTCAAGAGGTCACTGACCACTCTTGAAGACAATACCATTTATACAACATATGTTTTGGGATATCAACAGAGATAAAAAGTACTATCTGAGGCAAACAGAAAAGATATCAAATATATCTCCATAGTGATATATTTCCTTGTAACATGGCAAAAGTAGGAGAACTGAAATAAGCAGAAAGCTTTGCAGGAAAAGCATCAGATGACCTACCTTGAACACGACATTAAGTAAGCATTAATGCCGTCCCCGAAGTGGAGTACCGAAAAGATCCACACACAGGAAAAAAGCACTGCAGGACAAAACGGCAGCTGAACTACAACAAGCAGTCACTGTTTACCCAACCCACTCACCTGCATAAACCCACCCAGACTAGGAAGTGCTACTACCGCAGACAGCATCGATGCAACCATGAAAGAAGGAGTTACGAAACACAGAACCCCAATACGAGTGCCGCGGCTGCAAATGACGGCGCCGTGTGATATTAAGTCCTTCACAGTTCATTCCCATTACAATAGTGAGAAACCTAACAGTAGGGCTCTGAATTATTAAAAAATGGGCCATCGGATAAATCTACAGCCATATCGCAAACAGGATGCCAATGAAACAGATGCCGCCGACACAAAGGAACGGAGACACAGTATGCAAATTACTCAGAGTGCGAGGCAACGAAAGTGATAGATTCTCGAACCATAGACCTCCACAGTGGCTATGAAAATAATAGCCATATGTATTTGTCCCAAAATCCAAGAAACATGTTTAAGAAAAGTGTGTGTTTGCGTATATCTAAACTTGTTTTCACCACATCACAATATAATTAAATGTCTCTTTACCTGTCACGTAAGTTCCAAAAGTGCAGTAAACTTATTGGAACTGTGCAAAATGTCTCTGCATTCTTTATTTCACAGCATGACATACACAAGTAAAGTAAACACATCTGCACAGAAACCATGTTACAAGCGCATTAAACCACTCCAAAGGTGGCATCTAATGGGGAATTAATCCATGGTTGAGAGGTTGTAGGCACGAGGCTGAACCCCTTCCAAACCATACATTAATTTCCCATTAGATGTCACCTTCGTCGTGGTTTAATGCTTACTTGTACCACTATGTCATGGTACATTCGGAACTCGTTTAGAATGTTTGGCCTTAGTAACAGTACTAACTGTATTTAAATGTGAATAACTTTAAAATGAAAAATGATAGCATGATACTGTGAACACAAAAGTTGTTAGCACAAAAATATCTAAAAATGAGTGGTGTTGCATTTATAGATACCGTTTGGATTTTTTTTTATAATTAGCAAAAAAAAAAACCTGCAGAAAATTCAATTGTTTTTCACTTTTTTGACAAACAAATGCAAATAACTTTAAAATGAAAAAAGATAGCATGGTACTTTAAGCACAAAAGTTATTCAGCACAAATATATCTACAAAATAAGTGGTGTTTCATTTATAGATACCTTTTAGTTTTTTTATAATTAGCAAAAAACAGAAAAAAAATGTTTTTCCACTTTTACGACAAACAAATTACAAATAACTTTAAAATGAAAAATGATAGCATGGTACTTAGAGCACGAAAATTGTTGAACACAAAAAATATCTAAAAATGAGTGATGTTTGATTTATAGATACTGTTTCAATTTTTTATAATTGGCAAAAAATGTCAGAACATTTAATTTTCTTTTCATTTTTTTGATGAACCAAAAAGCAAAAACAAAAGACATGTGCATCAAACTTTTTCATTATGTACTGGCCATAATGTAAAGCTATGGGGCTCAGCGACAGGGGGCAGAAGGGGAGGTATCTGGACTTAGGGGGCAAATAAGGAGGGGGAGTTAAGGGACAGACTCGATGGGCCAGGAGGGTCCTTTTCTGCTGACAGATTTCTATGATTCTATGAATGAGTTAAATATTAGTAGTATTGAATCTTGTAAACTACTGCCAAACAAGTACTGTAACTAAATGAAGCTGAAAAAGTGAACACATATCAGTCACAAGCACTTTTTACACATTTCCAATCTTTTGTTTATCCAAAACCATATTTCTGTATAAACAGAACATGACATAGCCTGACTGAAGATATCATATTTATCTTCATTCAAGCCCAGTGATATTAAGATATCTCACTCATGGCTACGCCACTCATGAGATATCATAATATCATTAGCCACTCATGAACATAAATATATCTTCTGTCAGGCCATGTCATATCTCCTGTATCACTTAAGTGCCCATCACATGTCCCTTATGTCTGTGCTGGTAGGCTTTCCCCTAGGTTCACCACCTTCTGGGATATTGCTGCCTTAATTGCATCCTTAAATGTACCATATCATAATAGGAAAGCAAAGGGTTAAACATAATTCTTCAGTGCTGAGGTGAATTAAATTGAGTATTGAGGTTCTGAGAGTGATATTTTTATGTATTATTTCATTAGCTATGGCAGACTCAAAGAACTGGAATGCAGGAAGACCATGCCTAGAGCAGGAGCTGTGAGCTCAATTATGCCAATTTAAATACCACCACAGCTAAAGCGATACTGTGTCCTTGAACAAGCAACGTGACTTTCTTGTACATCAGTCTTCCTTGCCACAAAATCATGACCCAGTTGTAAACAAGATGTCACATCTTAGCTGGGTCATTCTGGGAAAATACATCTTAAACAAATCAAACCCTGCCACTGCTAGAAATGATGAATCATGTATAAAACTCAAGATAGTATAATTTGTCATACCAAATCTTACCAAACAAAAATTTTATGCACAACTAATTTGTTTGTGAAATGAATTGGACAGCACTCCGGCCCAGTGGCATTGAGGGCTGAGGTGCTGGGCACCTCACCTGCCACCACAGCGACCCAGGTTCAGAAAAGGACCAGCGCCGCTCAGAGGCAGGCCTAGGGAACGAGGATTGAGCATACAGGAATGGCTCTCCCCCTTTGTGGAGGGGGGACAGCATTTGCCTGCGTACCTGCTTGGTTGGTCGCAGGTGCATTGGTGTTACTGAGTCTTCATGCAGTGCGTGAGTACCAGAGCCCACATTGCGATCCTGGTAAGGGAGAAACTGGAGAAAAAACACCCCCAGCGGTGGAAGACAGTGACGCCCCGCAGGCTCCACACCATCTTCCAAGGCACCCATCTACCCATGGTGGTTCAATAGGGGAGGTAGGTCTCGGGTGGGTGGGTGCAAGGCATAAAATAAACATTGCAATTTGTGACCCAAGATTAGAGAAAAGCAAGTCAACTTTTGGAATGATTAGCAGTCATTGCTAATCATTCTGAACTGGCCCTGGATCGTTTAAAAATGCCATTTTGGCATTTTGGGCCATATTTCCTAAATATATATATATATATATTTTTTCATTTTTCTGTCCTTTTCCCTGCCCTCCTGATTGTGGCGACCTCCCCCACCCTGTCTCTGTCTTGGGAGAAGCGTTACAGTGTCCTCCTGCAGCGTGACCCCAGGAGAAGAGCAAGCAGGATCAGAAACTCCAGCCAGAGCAAAACTGAAGCAAGGTAAGTTCCAGTTTCCTTTTTTTTTTAATTGTATTTTTTTAGCTCATTGGTGGTGTCCAGTAATAAATTTCTTTCTGTGTTTGCAGGGAGGAGTCTCACTGAGGAGCAGGGGAGCCGAGGAGGCTGATATGGTGCGAGAGAGAACCAGGACCAGAGGACAGCCACGCAAAGCATAGTGGTAGGGCGAGCAGGCAGCATGACGCAGATTCGGCTGAGTAACTTGCAGAGGAGCAGCACGCAGCTGAGCAGACAATTGGGGAGTCTCTACAAAAAATACAAACTTTTCAATTTATTGTCCGGGAGCCTGGAGGAGGAAACTCAATGGGAGGACACACGGCAGGGCAGTGGCATGACTTGGGGGCGGTCAGGGCAGGGTAGGCACCTCATGGGATGGGCCTGAACTGTGGACAGAATGGAGAGGAATCAGGGAGAGGAAACAACAAGAAAGTAAATGTGAACTATTACCCTGCTTGGCAGAGATGAACAGAGTGGTGTAAACAGTCTTTATTTTGTGCCCAGCCCAATTGAATGCCAGTGACTGATCTGATGGGGGAAAAATATCAGACTTTACTGTGCTCTTTCAAACAGTTGGGGAACAGAAAACAAATCAGAATTGTGCCCTGGTTTTTCCAGAGAGTTCTGAGGGAAGATAAAACAAAAAGGGAACAGTAACTTGTGTGACTAAATGTGCCCTGCTTTTGGAAGAGATGAAGGGACAACAGCGGTTAAACAGTCATGCCCAGCTTTAAAATGCACCAGCCATTATTGCAACAATGATGATAGGGGATTACGCAAACAAACTGTATTGACTTGCAAACAGCAGAAATTTTATGAGAACAGAACAGACTAAGAATTGTGCCCCGGTTTACTCCAGAGTTCTATGAAGGGGAGGGAAGTCAAAAGAAACACTTCTGCGATATGCAAGTAAATGTGCCCTGCTTTTGGCAAAGATGAAGAGGACAGTGAGTGGTCATGCCCACCCTGCCTGCCTTATTTTGTGCCCAGCCAGCCCTTTTCTGCAGCAGTGATGATAAGAATTGTGCCCTAGTTTTTCCAGAATTCTCAGGGGAGAGGAAACAAAGAAGTGAAAAAATGGTATCAGTGCCCTGCTTTGGCAGAGATGACGGGGACAAAACCAAAAATACACCTGCTTGCTCTGTTGCACTGGAGAAGTTGTAACTCTTGTGTGCCCTGCCCATCGGACCTGAGGGGACATTACAAATTAAGACACTAGCCCTGCTGCCAGCTGGGGCTTTGCTGCAGCAGTGAACTTTGGGGAACTTGGTGTTCTGGAAACTTTCAAGTGTGTGCCCTGCCTATGGCAGAGATCGGGGACAAGTAAGACTATGCCCTGCTGTGAACTTTGGGAAACTCTGTTCTGTTCACAACTCTGAAACTTTCAAGTGTGTGCCCTACCTATGGCAGAGATCGGGGACAAGTTAACATAGGACTAATTAATGCCCTGCTGTCAGCTTTGCTGCAGCAATGAACTTTGGGGAAGTGTTCTGTTCACAACTCTGAAACTTTAAGTGTGTGTCCTACCTATGGCAGAGATCGGGGACAAGTTAACATAGGACTAATTAATGCCCTGCTGTCAGCTTTGCTGCAGCAATGAACTATGGGGAAGTGTTCTGTTCACAACTCTGAAACTTTAAGTGTGTGCCCTGCCTATGGCACAGATCAGGGACAAGTAAACAATTTAACTGAAAGCTCAGGGGTTACAATTAAATCTGCAGCTGCCATTATCTTCTTTTTTTCAGTACTTAGAGTTAGCCAGATTACAGTAACTTGATGTGTTAATTTTTAAGTGCATAGCTTCAGAGAGTCTTGTTTTGCTAACTTCAGACTTTTTAATAACTGCAGTCCAACATGGCTGGTGGAGTAAAATCAGCAACTGCAGAAGGATGGTGCAAAAAATATGATCCAGACAAAAACTGGTTATAGATAAGCAGTGTAGTGTGTGCCGGTTGCAAATTGTGCTGTTAGTACAAAGATGAGCTACGTGGGTTGAGGAACTTCAGTGAGGCATTAATTGCAGGGATAACAGGCCCCCAGCTAAAAGTTGACACCATCCAGAAACATCTTCAGACAGAACAGCACAAGAAAGCTCTTAACATTTAGAAATTTGGTAAAACATGGTCACTACTTGAAATATATCGCCATACCACAATTGATAAGTTTAAAATAATCGGGTTGGGGGGTAGGAGGATTGGACCCAGAGCTACATAATTTTAATTTATCTACAGGGAGTGCTTTCAGTAATGCAGAGGAACAGCATAGAACAGTTCTAGGCAGGCTGATGGAGATCCTGTATATCATGCCCAAAGAGGACATCTCTATTAAAACGTTTGAAGCGATAACAGAACAAGAGAAGCACCATGGAGTTCATTTGGGAAATAAATACATTAATGCTGTTAGTGGGAAAGAACTGACAATGTGTATTGGCAAGAACCTAGAGGAAAACCTGCTGGCAACTGTAAACAATGCTAATTATTTTTCAGTTCTTATGGATAGTAGTACTGATAGTGGTGTAACTGAAAAGGAACTGGTTTATGTAATTTATGTTAATACCAGCAATGGTCACACGGAGACTAAATGTTTACGAATGAAAGAGCAGTAGTATCAGATGGCACAAGTGAGGGACTCGAAAAATCTCCCCTTAGATATTCTTGCAGAGAGTGGCCTTAATGTAAAAAAAATGGTTGGGTTTGGGGCTGATGGGGCAGCTGTCAACATGGGTGTAAGATGGGGTATTGCGGCACTTTTTTTTTTTTAATACTTGCCCGGCTCCTTTGGCTTTCAGAGGGGGCCTCGTACCTCCTCCTACTTCACCCGCCAGGTCCATTCACAGCCCCCCCCCCCCGTGTGGTTTCATGTTGCTCAATGGGTCGGGGGTGTATGTAATTTTTCTCCCACTTTTGCCCCTGGTACCCCCTGAGGACACCGGCATAGAGGACTAGGTCCAGATGAGCGGTGTGCTGATGCACGCTGTCGTCAAGCCCCTATCAGCGTCCTCCCCATCCTTGACTCCAGAGAGTTGTGTGCCCCGTACTGCCCATGCTCCCACTGGCAGAGGAGCAATGGGTGCTATATGCACCCCAGTAACCCACCCCAGGAGGAGGAGGAGGAGAGCATCTGTTGGGATGCTCGATCCTTCTCCTCCCATATGACCCCCAGTAGCCCGAGTCCGTTTCTGAACCTGGGTCACCAGCGTAGCTTGAGGTGTGGCATCCAGCGCCTTGACCCTCGGCGCCACCGGGCTGGCTTTTGCTGCACTTTTAAGGGAAGACCTACAGTGGTTGGTTACTGTTTATTGTTTTCTCACACAGATTAGAACTGGCCATGAAAGATGCTTTGGATAATACCTGTTTCAATGAAGTTTCAAACTTTCTGACCCAGCTGTTTTATCTTGATCAGAAAAATCCTAAGCGACTTAGAGAGTTGCGGTCCCTTGCCCAGGCCACGGAGATGTCAGTTGAAAAGCCCAAGAAGGCCCATGGCACTCATTGGGTGCAGCATAAACTTCTTGCCACCCAGGCTGTTACCAGATCATTCCCTGTAATCACCGCCCATTTAAAATCTATGGCCGCAGACCCAACTCATGATCAGGCCAAAGCCAAGGGAGTGTTGCAGATTTTGACTAAATTCCAAATGGTTGCACACCTTTTGTATTTTGAACAGCTGCTTTAGCCACTTGTCAGGTTCTCACTAGCACTTCAAAAAGAAGTTGTTGAAATGCAAGAGCTACTTCACTCTGTTGAAACTTTGAGAAACACTCTTTACCATGCTAAGCAGAGTGGTCCTATAGGTGGCAGTGAACTTGACATTCTCTTAAAAAATGAATCTGTTGTTCTTTCAGGAGCATGTCCTGAAATCACTTACAAGGGTGTAAAATTAACACATCTATCAATCAATCAATCAAAATCTTTATTTATCCAGGCGAACATCATTGAGCGAGGCTCGTTTGCAAGATGGACCTGGGTATAACAAGGTCATGTACAAGAATGGAACCATAGATATATGTATGTGTATGTATATATATATATATGTAAGCACACGATGCACTAATAACACGTAAGGAATATTTATTTATTGAAATTGTTTCACCAGAAAAGGCACACTGAGCAAAAAGATGCTTGTCTCACGGTGCAACCTGGGGGGAAGGGTTACAGTGGAGGCAGATCATATGCAGACAAAAAAAAAAATATTGCGCAATACAGATGATGTACATAGCTGGGAGGGTTAACATGAGCACATTATTTCCAATGGATGGAACAATACAGGAGAACTATAGCGCATTTAAGCAATAGGTGAAACAGTACAGAGATCAGAGCATAAAGGACAGGGTATACATAACATGGAACACTTCCGGTTAATATGTGTTTAAGTAAGTGCCAGTAGCAATGCATGAATGGCGGTAGCATGACAAGAGTTGAAGAGAGATGCATCAAGTAGACAGTAGGAGTAGGAGAGGAGAGTGGGGGAGTGATAAGGGTGGGGAGAGGTGAGCAGTAGTAGTGCGTGAGGTTGAGAAGCGTGGGTAACTGAGGAGGGGAAGGGAAGGAGAGGGGAGGGTAGGGAGAGATTAGGAGGGAAAAATTAGAGGGAGTGATGAAGTGCGTAGGGCAGTGTATAAGCCAGGCAATTTGGCGAAGGCATATGATACAATAAATAATAAGCCATGCTCAAAGAAAACATTTCACAGGAGGATCATATACAATTTGCAGTACCCATGTATAAAGTAGAGGACATGCAACTCAATCCGCTATCTGAGAGAGGGAACATCCACCATATTGGGGGGGGATACACAGGATGTATATAGGGGCTGGATAGGGAAGCTAGAAGACAGGAACAAAATTCACATGATGAATAAGTTTACAGAAGATAGTATGTAGGAAGAGAGTAGGGAGATAGGAAACCTTCACAACGCAAAGTAGGCAAAAAGGAGATGTAGCAGGCCATTACAAGATTGGGATCAAGGAAAACAATTACAAGACTCCTTAATGTGATGAGAATAAAGAGTCTTGAAAGTAGTAATGCTGACAGGAGTGCTCAGTTTCAGTACTTTCTGAAGTTTGTTCCATAGAGAGGGCAGTACAAAGTTTATAGCCGCTCTACCAAAGTGAGATTTGACTTTGGGGACTATAAACGAGATGGATGTGAAGCTTCTCAGGGCATACTTGCCTAGTTGGTTTAAGGGGAGGCAGTCTGCAATGTATTTGGGAAGCTGAGAGTCCATAAAGCAGCATTTCTATTCCACCTGTACTGGAGGGAAGTCCATCCCACAGCTGCATATAATGAGCAGTGGTGCGTAGTAAAAGGAAGCCCTGTAATAAATCTCAGAGCTCGGTGATAACAGCGTGTCCAGTTTTGCGAGATGAGAGGCAGGACAATGACTGTACATGAAATCTGCATAGTCAATCAAGGAGAGAAACGTTGTTTGAACCATACGTAGTTATAGCAGCTCTTGTTAGAAAGTGGCTGATCCTGAAGAAAAGGCCTAATCTTTGTCGTGGTTTTTTAGTAGATCCTCTATGTGCTCTATAAAGGAAAGCCTATGATCCAGCCAGACTCCCAGGTATTTGAATTTCGAAACAAATTCCAATTTTTCTCAGAGAATTGTAGAAATTTATGGCACTAATCCTATGTCGGCCGGGTTTGCTGTATGTACTAGGGGAGAGAAAAGCATTGCTTTGGTTTTCTTAGCGTTAAGTAAAAGCTTTTTGTCAAAGATCTATTTTTGTAACAAGTTAAATTCAGCTTGCAGGTAATTTACATGCAGCTTCTGGGGTTTAGCGGCTCGAGTAAAGTACTGTGTCATCTGCGAACAGATGAATGCTGGCCCTGGTTAAACAGTCATCAGTGTTGTTGATATAAATAGCAAATAATATAGGACTTAATATAGTTCCCTGGGGGACACCTCTTAAAAGTAGTTCAAGGGTTGAGAAATCACCTTCAGCCTTGACTTGCTGGAGACGGTTAGATAGGGAGTTGTTAAACCAACGCAAGGATAATGAATCCAATCCTATTGCTTGCAAGGAAGATAATAACAGACTGTGGTCGACAGTGTCGAAAGCTTTACTTAAATCTAGAAAGACAGCACAAATGTAGTTTCTGTTGTCCAGTTCTCTTTGTCAATCATTGGTCACCTTTGCAAGAGCTGTAATAGTGCTTTGTTTCGCTCTGAAGCCTGATTGGACAGGATTTAGGAGATTCGTAGGTTCTAAGTAGTCTCTGCTGATTGTTTACGATTCTTTCCAGCAGTTTCGACAGGACAGGAAGAACTGACATTGGACTGTAGTTGTTAAGATCACTGGGGTTACCTGACTTAAACAGAGGAATAATATATGCCGTTTTGTAAATGGACGGGATGATCCCTTGGGATAAGGATAAGTTAAATAAGTGAGTTACAGGCATGGCTAGCATGTGCTGTGCCACTTTTAGAAAACATGGGTCTAGAGAGTCAGCAACAGGCACTTTTCTTTTCTAACTTCAGTAACAGGTCTTCCACCTCTTTGAGAGAGGTAGAATGCAGGGAGAATCTCGAGTTGACGGCACGGGATACCACATCTTGGGCACCAAGCTGTAGGCGTAGTAAGTTTGCAGGAGAGTTGTCAAATGCTAGGCCTGCATTCGCAAAGTGGTTGTTGAAGGAATCCATTACCTCTAGCCTGTCGCTAATGGTATCAACGCCAGAGCTGATCTTGTCTGGCAGGGAGTTTCCAGACGTGTGTCCAGACAGATCCTTGAATGTTTTCCAGAATTTAGTTGGATTCTTGGTGGCAGTGTCAAATTCAGTGCGATAATAGATCGCTTTTGCATCTCTAGCCAATTTGGTGCTTAAATTCCTTGCTCTTTTAAACTGGCACCAGTGTGAAATGATCTGAGTTTTGCGTGCTTTTTTCCATAGCTTGTCCCTCTCAAACAGTGCAGATTTAAGTTCCAATGTGAACCATTGACAGTTTTTTTTTGTTCTACGGACTTTTACTGTGTAGGCATATTTGTTTAGGGCCCCTGAGATTATTTCACTGAAAATGTCGTAAGCCAACTGCACAGTTTTTGCCAGGTAGAAATCTTGCCAACGCAGGATATTTAAGTTAGTTGATGTAAGCAAATAAGTCTAAAATTCCGCCTAGATCTGTTAGCTGAAAACTTTGAGAAGGATGGTGGTTTGTTGATTTATCTCACGCGGGCAATGAAGCAGTGATCACTGATGTCACTGAAGAAGGTGCCAGCATGTGAGACGAGGTGCGGTTTACTCACTAAAATAACATCCAGCAGTGAGCTATTGCTGGGGTTCTTTTTATTGATACGCGTTGGTTCGTTGATGAGTTGCATTAGTCCGTGTGTATCACAGAAAGAAGAGAGAGGTGTTGAGGCATTAGATAGCCAGTCTAGGTTGAGGTCTCTGAGGATGATTGTTTTTAATTTTTTTCAATTCAATCTTTATTGACAAGTTTTAATATACAGAGAACAACCTCATGAGAAATACAGTGATACATTGTACAGAGGTATAAAAGTTACTATTCTCCCCCCTATTATACCCACCCTTCTCAATCCTTCCCCCTCCCCACATTTTCTCCCAGCACAGCGCCGGATATTAAAATGGTATATCTATCTTATAGAAATCAGGGCTACGGATTACATGGCATATAGGGCCAGATATTCAAAACTTTGTCCCAGGGCTAAATTAGCACTGCCCGGCAGGCAAACTTAGCCCGGAGCACAAAGCAAGCCATATTCAAAAGGAATAGCCCAGGGCAAACAGTTTCTGAATATAGCATGGGAATGAGGCCGGGCAAACTGGGCTGGGAGTGCAGGGCAAACTTAGCCCTGGTATAAGACAGCTCTGAATATGGCAACCAGGAAGTGCAAACCACAACAGCAACACAGTGCACAGCGATGTGAAGGTAGGTAGAGGTGAACTATGTGGCCAATGTGTGTGCCAGCAAATGTGTGGACCCAGTATAGTTGCAGGCAGCAGTGTATGTGAAAGTACAGTGTACAAAACTGTAAAATATTCCCCGTTTGCGCGGATTTAGTGCAGAGCTGAACCGTTAGCCCGGTGCAAACACGTTTGCCAAGCACTAAACTTTGCCATATTCAAAAGTGACATGCAAATGAGCCTACTTAGGTAGTCTCTGGGCAAACATCCAGATTAGTATCTCATTATGCCCTGATTTGTATGCAGTTTGCACCGGGCTAACGGTTTAGCCCTGCGCTAAACCCGCACAAATATGTTAGCGCTGCGCAAACAGTTTGGGGAATATTATACAGTTTTGAACACTGTACTTTCACATGCGCTGCTGCCTGCAGCTGTACTGGGACAACACAGCATAGGCACAGATGGTGGTGGTGCTGCATGCAACTGTCACACTGTAGGTCATGCTACAGTCCACAGCAGACTCTACAGTAGCAAGGGGGCCAGTAGTGTGCGGACACAGCAATGCCTGTGGTGTGTAGGGCAGTGATAATGACTGCACTATACATAGTGAGAGGCCCAACCTGCAGGTGTTTACTGACAGTGGACATTACTGTTACGCTGTTGTGTGACCCACAGATGCTGCACCTCTGGCATAGGATGCTCACAGTGACATATACATGTACGGCTTTGTGTGCTGTGGCAGTTGTACAGCTGTGCGGTATGTGGCCGGGGGGGGGCAATATGTTATCCGAAAGGCACACTGGTGTTGGGGTATTCCCACTACTGGCTCATGTGCACTGCATGATGTGTCCCAGCCTTGTGGCCACATCTGGTCTGTGGCACAGCCTGGCCACCCATACACTCTCCCCTCAACATCCTTCATGCCCACAGTGCTGCATGTGTGTGCTGGCATCTGTTGGTGTCCACAGAAGAGTGGTTCACAGGTGTGTGCAGTATGGCCACACTGCCATGATGTCCAGTGGCCGGCAGGGTCACTACTTACTGCCTGGCATGGCTGGGACTGGTGGCAGATGATGGAATCATTGTGATGCCATCAGTTAGCAGCCTGTTTCCTCTATGTTTGGCTTTGTTTATGCGTCACATTTATTTGTTAGGGTTGCGCAAAGCCGCGCAAAAGCCGTGCAAACACCGCGCAAAGCCAAAGTGTCATGCAAAGCTGATTGCCCAGGGTTAAGACGAGCTTTTCTTGGGCGGTAATGTGCACTGCGCTAAGTGTCGCGCAAAACCACTTTGCGCGGTGCTAGTCGCTGAATATAGCATTGCACTTGTATTTATGTCAGTTTGCCCCTTGCTTACATTATGATTTTGCCTGGCACTAATGCAGTTTGCCACTGCTATTTGGCCTTTTGAATATAGCAGACCCGCGCTAAACCTGCGCAAATGGTTTTTGCCTGGCGCAAAGTTTTGAATATCTGGTCCATAGTGTATAAAAGGGATCCTAGCTTTTTTTAAAATTTGTCAAGCTTATTAGTCAGGCTTGCAGTCATTTTCTCAGTTTTGAGACTGGCTAAAAGTTCAGTAAGTCATTCCCTAGAAGAGAGTTCCTCTTGATCTACCCAGTGTCTCGACACCAGTTTTTTGACCGATATGGGCATAAGTGCTATGTAGTATTTACGTTTAATGACTGCAATTTCGAATAGTCCCCTAACAAACAGATCTTCGTGAACAGTTCATCCAGTCCTAAAAGAGGATCTACATTTTGCTTGATCTTAACCCATAGTGGGGATACTATCTGGCAGGACCAGAAAATATGAAATAAAGTACTGTCTTCTTGGTGACAACGGTTGCAAAGGGAGGAGGGAGATAAACCCCGTCTAGCTAGTTTTTGCAGGGAATAATATAAATTGTGCAAAATATACATTTGCGCAAGTCGGAGTCTGTCCTAGGTAAGACACCTGTGGCAGTCATGGCAGAGAGTAGGCCATTCTATCTCCCTGTCTGGAAACAAGCCCAATAAGTTGTGGGACCGAAGTAGTCAGGGTATTTCCAATTGAAGAGAATTCCACAGATTTTAGAAACCGCCTGTGGAAGGCCTGTTACTGAGGATAATTCTTTTTGAAAAGAAGGTCCAGTCTGTAGTGAAGGGGTATTCCCAGCACTTTTATAATTAGATGTTTAAGTTGATACACTTTAAAGATCTGTGTATTGGGAATGTGAAATTTATGTAGGATATCTATTGTGGATAACCAAACTCCTTGGTCATTAACCAAATTTGCAAGTAGGCCCTCCCCTAAATGTGGTAACCAGAGAGAGATTAGTGCTTTACCATCGATTTTGAAATTGGGGTTACTCCAGATTGATTGTGATAAGTCAATAGTGTGTTTATATGTTATAAAACTGCAAAGCTGAGAATGGATCCTAACTGAAGTTGCAAGTGGGGTATTTCTTAAATTGTTGGGCAAGTTTTTTTCCTTCATATAGAGAAGAGTGAGTGGGGAAAGACAATCTAAGTTCGGGTCAAAAATGAGATCAAGATCCCCACCCAGGATCACTGGAAGTGATAAAAAGGGTGTTAAAGCCAGGAGGAGTTGCATGAAGAACCCAGGTGTATCCTGATTGGGCCGTAAATGCTCCCAACAAAATCTCTTTAGACAACAGTGTGCCCTGTACCAGTACATATCTCCCGTCAGGGTCTTTTATTAGATTAGTGGGAGAAAAGGGAATATTTCTATTAATTAGGATCCCAGTGCCACAACTGTTTGTAGAGCCCTCAGCTAAGATTACCTGTCCCACTTGTTGTTTCCTCAGCTGTAAAGCTTCAGAGTCTAAAAGATGGGATTCTTGAATAAAGGAGATATCTGCAGACAAGTTATTTAAGTGCTTCAGCACCTTATATTGCTTGAGTTTCTGTCTTATCCCTTTCACATTCCATGTTGCAAAACGTATCGTACCAGCCATTATCACCGTTTAAATCTGCCCTGAAATTTTTCAGAATAAGTAAATACCAGCATCCCTCGATATTTCTAATAGAAAACCTTGCTTCCCCCCATCCACCCACTCCCTCCCCATCCCCATAACCTCCCAATTCAATACTTGAAACCAAAAACTTATTATGCAAAACCTTAATAGCAACCCAGCCCTCCCCTTCCCCTTACTGTATTGCTAACGATCTGCAATGTTGAGATCTATGCTCCTCCACAACATTCCTCCCTCCACCCTACTTCTGCACCAGAAAACACAGAACGCTAAAGTCAGGTAAAAGAAGTAAGCTTAAAAGTATGCATATCCTTCTTATGGAGAGATTTGAACCCTTTGTCAGCATTTCCTAGAAAGGCTATATAAATTAAACTAACTTAACTAGAAAGCAGTCCCCTCATCTCGTCTCTTCTCCTGCTTTTGCTGAGGGAATTCTAGAAGGACAACACATTAGGGAGAATAAGAAGGAAAAAGAAATGTCTTGAGTTAGACTCTCAGTGCAAAAGCAATGCTGCTTTAGGTAAATCAGTATATTCTGAAACAATAGAGCCCCCTTGTGGTAAAAGGGCGTCATCGCCAGTTCCTTAAAGAAAAGACAAGAGAATTAGGAAAATTAGACCATGTCCTCTGTATTTGGAAACACTGCTCCGTTCAGGTGATAAAATGAAAAGTTCCATTTAAGAGGCCTTAAACTGTGAGATGAGTTGCCGTGAGTTTTTAACCACAATAAAAGAAAATAAAGATTGCATCCTGTTCCAGTAACAGTCCAAGCTGCCTCAATTCTGACATCAAAATAACTTAGTAACAGTCTTGTTGCTTAGGAAAGCGACAATGTCTGGAAAACTGTTGGCATCTAAGTTACTGGGAGGATTTCAAACAGATGCCCTCATGGGCTGCTCCTATCTTGGTGACTTCTCCCCTGATCAAAAAATCGAGCAGTGTTCAAAGCTTTTTAAAATCTGTATCAGGTAACTTGCTCGCTATGCCTTCTAATAGTAGTGTCTCAGCAAGGGTGAAACAGGTCAGGAAAGGCTGCTTGTAGCTTGATCTGTGCCAGCTCAACCTCTTCGAAGGTAGTCCACGATCCCGCTATCAAGACCTGTAATCTGGCAGGGTATCCCATTTTAAATTTTATTCCAGCTGCAATTAGTTTGCATACAGTGGCGTGAAATAGGGTTCTCCTTTGCCTGACTACCGTTGGCAGATCTTGTGTGATTCTAATTCTGGTTCCTTCCCATAGAATTTCTTGCAGCTCTCTTATTTTATCCAAAAATTATTGCTTTTCCTGAAAATTCAAGAATTTTAGAAGTAGAGGACGTGGGGCTATCCCCAGTGCTGGCATTGGTCTAAGAGCTCAATGGGCTCGTTCAGTAATGTAGGATGAGCCAAAAGGGGAAGGCCCAACTAGCTTCTCAATGAGTTTTTGAACAAAAAGAACAGAGTTGGCTCCCTCTTCTTTTTCTGGGAGGCCTATAATCACAATATTCTTTTTGCGACTCCTCCCCTCCAGATCTTCTATTTTGGCTTCTAATTTTTCAGTTCTATGTCTGCTGTCCACTGTCTCAGATTGTATGGATTCCTCTTGCTTCTCCAAGGAAATCAGGCTAGATTCGTTATCTGCCATCCTCGCAGAGAAATCATCGAGTGCAGTAGCCATTTGTTTGACCTCTGCTGCTAGATTTTTAAGATCTTCTCTGAATGGGGTAAACTCTGAGAGAAATCGCTCAAGTGAAAGTGGAGTCTCTTCTGTGGTTTGCATGTTAGTGGCATTAGAAGTAGATGCTTTGCCGCCGGTGCCAGCTGGGCCATGGATCGCTTGCTAGGTTTCTCTGGGGTCACGGGTGGCATATGCTTCGGAAGAGCGAGATGCATCTCTGCTTCCATTCCTGCCCTCTGCTATCACCGCTTGATTACTGACAGAGGTTGTCCTGACCGGAAAGAAGTCAAAGTGAAGTGATTAAATTAGATTTTAAGTATATAAATAGTGAAATTGGCCGTCGGGTGGAGGGAGCGATCATGGAGAGCTGTTACCCTGAGCGCTGCATCATGTGACCTACTCAGGATAATTGTTTCTAGCAACCCTTGCCCAAGGAAGGTATCAGATGCGATAATAGCTGTAGACTGGCTGTAGACCGCCAAAAGGGGGTCTGTAGCACCCTATTATATGCAATGACATATTGGGTGAGATCATAACCTTAAGTGATGGGCATTCTAAGTTCTCAATCTATTAAAACTTTTAAACAGCAGTGTAAGAAATACATTACAAATATTGAGAACTGTTGTGAACAAAGATGAAAGTAGCATCTATAACTGCAGAAGTGTTGGTTTTTTTCACAACTCTTTTTGTCTCCTCCGTTTCTTCCCCGATCTCTCTCAGGCTACCCTAACTCACTAGTCCGTTCTGCCGCCTGCTGTTGCCTCTGCTCCTCATATATATTACTGCCCCTCATCTGAGTCCAAGCTGGACATTCCCCTCAGCTCTGAGCCCCCTGGGGTGGGGCCGTCTTTCCACTCCTGGCACTCTACAGTTTAGAGCGCCCAGCTGGCCCGGCGAGGAGGCTGAAGGGGCAGAGATGGAGACCCGGTGTTAAGCGTATGACGGCTGGCCATGTAGGGAGCCATCACCTGTTAGGGATGGAGGGGGTTTTCTTGGTAGTGGTACTCCTGCCCCAACCCACCCTCCATTGGAGCTCAGACGTGCAGTGACACCAGCGTCCACCAAGCTCCGCTTCTGTTGTCAACTGGCTGTGACGTAGGATCTTCGCTTACCTCTGGCGATTGTCAGAGGTCACTGAAGAGTGACACAAGACCCTCTTCCCTCCCCGGAAAGGGAAAACTGTCCTCTGGATGCTCAATCCCTTACCTCCCTTGCTGACCCCCGATGGCCCAGGCTCATTCCCGAACACCGGGTCACCAGCATGGTGTGAGGTGAGGCATCTAATGCCTTAACCCTCAGCACCACTGGGCCGGCATGTGCAAAAGTGTTAGATACCAGACTTTGGCCAACAGACCGAAAAGAACGGGAGCTGTATGGTAACAGTGACATCACTGAAGTAGCTGACCATTTTTCAGCTCTTTTGCAGCCTGATTGTGACACCAGTCAAGTGCTTGCTGAATGGCAAGAGTTTAAGATTTTTGCTCAGACCAATTTCATCAGTATTATATCTGCTTCTGCTGTCTGGTCAAAGCTGGCACGTGATTTCCAAATTCTTATCCAAATCTGTTGAAGCTTGTCAATGTGTTGAGAGTATTTCCTGTACCTAATGCAATAATAGAAATGTGTCCCCCGTTGAATTCAATCCAGACAGGGCTGTAGACATATTTTTTAGTGCTAAACCAAGACGTCCTGGTGATTTGGCAGCTGCTGATGTTGGACCATGCCCTGGTCCCCCCCCCAAAAACAGGCCCGAATAACTGGCTACATGCCTGCTGGAGAAGAGTAGCAAAACCATCCTATGTTGCAGTATATGGTCAATTACTGTTCCTGGTGCAGTAGTAGTTTTTATGGGGCAGAGCCAGGGGAGCAGTTCATATTTTTAATTTTTCACTTCTCTATTTTATGCCTTTTTCCGGCTTGCCCCTTCAGCCTGACCGACCCCCCCAGCTCCAACACCCGGAATTACCAGGGCTTACCTTATGCCCGGCCCGGAAGTGGTGCCTGTTGGGGGGTCGGGCGTCATCCTGCCACTGGAATGTTTTCTCCATTTTTCACCCAAGGCCCCAGGAGTAGATGTATGCACGTGGAGGCGCGCATGCATACTACAGCCCCGGTAATGACCTCTTCCGCCCACCCGTCGGCCTAGCGCCTATGCATCCTCTAGCCTGTGCTGTCTCCTGACCTCCACCAGGAGGCAGACAATATCCAAGGAATGTGACCTTCCCTCCCCAGAGAGGAGAGCTGCCTTTCCAACAGTGCCATCCAACTCTGCCCCCCTGCCAACCTCCGACAGCCCGCGCTCATCCCCAAACCCGGGTCATTGGCGTGGAGCAAGGTAAGGTGTCCAGCACCTTAGCCCTCAGAGCCACTGGGCCAGCCTGGGGCAGTTCATTTTAATTGTCACGACTCACGATCATGTCACGATAATTCATGAATTCACGGTCTGCTTTGGCAGACATCATCCTTCACGACTCTTAAAATGTATTTGCTGCTGCACAATTGCTGTATTCCGACTCTGATGGCTAAATAAAACAGTATCAGTCTCAAAAACTTGTGTACAGTGTGTTTATCAATATAGAGCAAGATAAGTTGATTTTATTGGGTTTTGAGCAAAGCTATAAATTTTTTAATTGCTAATAAACTTCGGTCAATTGCTAATCATTTTTACTTTGATTAGCGAAGGCCGCTAATCAAGTCTCCAACACTAATTTATGTCTTGGGGTGACTGTGCCGAGGTAGTTACCGGAGGGTGTCACTGAAGGCAGAAAGGTGAATAAATGCAGGATGAAAAAAAAAATCTGTTTTTTCAGACTGTCAAACTACACCTATTACTGCCATCCTAACCCTCTCAGCTTTTGGGCCATCCCTTGGACTTGGAAGCAGGCTAAAGTTTTCCTTCTTCACAAAAGTGGGGATTCCTTTTTCCCAGATAATTATTGTCCTATCTCCCTCCTTGCTATCCTGGCTAAGATTCAAGAAAAAGCCATCCTTTCTCAGCTCTCCTCCTTCCTACTCCTTTTCCTCTGCTTTCCAGTGTAGTTCCCATAAACATCTCTCCACTGTCTCCTTTCACTTCCAGGTCACTGACTCCATTTTGAAATTAATATACCAGGTCCTAATAACTGTGTTCATTTTTACTGACTTTTCTAAGGCCTTCAGTACTGTGTCCTACCCCCTTACTGGAAAAGCTAGGGGATAGACCCATCTCGTCTGGTGCTTGGGTGAATCCCTTCTAACCTTCTTGATCAGCACCAGTTGCACAGTTCAGCGGCACCTTGTCCTGCCCCCTGCCCATTACGTCAGGTGTCCCACAGGGTTCCATTCCTGGCCTTTTCTTCCTTTTTGTTTTCTTAAATGATCACCCTCAGTCTTTGTATCCTCACACACCCACATTTACACAAAAGACACTGTTCTCTTTGTCTCCGGGGCCTCTGTCCTTGAGCTGGAGTTGTTGCTTCAGTGTGACTTTGACAACATTCAATACTTGTCCGGCTCAAACCAACATGTGCTTCTGGCCAAAAGACTGTTTCCATGACCTTTGGCACCAAGCAGAGGCTAGCAAGGCTCCACCATACCCCAGTCTTCAGGATTCGATAGGGTGCTCTACTTGAAGAAGTACCCAGTTTCAAGTATCTTGGTGTGTAGCTGAACCAAAGCCTCAGATTCTGCACCCATATCAATGTCGTGCATAGAAAATGCCTCCCCAAGCTTAACAAACTGCACCTCAAGATGATTCTGACTGTATTTGACTACAAGGATGTAGACTGAAGTTCTGCCTCCAAATCCACCCTCACCAGACTAAATCATCTTTTTCATTCCTTCTTCTGTTTTGCTTTGACCCTCTCCCCCCAACTTGCCACTGCTCTATCTACCAGTCTGTCTTCCTCACCTCTCTGTAGTCCCACTGGCTCTCCCACTGTATGTCTCTCAACTAAGTTCTGTCCCTTTCCCTTCCTCTCTTATTATCTGTTCTGCCTCCTCACTCATTCTATTTCATCTTCCTACTCCTTGCACTATTCTGATGTTTCTTTTCATATCCCGTTTCAAAATTCCTACTTTCTCTAACTTCGCCACCTCTGGAGCAGTCTTCCTCTCCCTATTTGCTTCGCCTGCTCTTTCATGCTTACCTTGCCCCCCCATCCATGTTTCCCCTTTTCCTTAACCTTCACTTCTTACCCTCCTCCTTGTACGTGAACCATGCTCCTTTTGTTCTCATTCCTCTCCACCGATTCCACCCTCTTGCCGCTGCCTCGCCATGACCTCCTCTGGCTCTTTTCCCTGTTCTTTCCCCATCGTCTTCTGCAGTTTATGAAACCCAGTCTGCATTTTGAAAATTTTGTTCTGCTTGTTTATCACCACTGTTTATTTAAAATGATGCATACCAGGTTAGCCCCAGTGAGATTCAAAATCTCATTTTTATGGGGATCGAGGGGGAAGCTGGCAGGAGTTAGAAAATTTCCAAGATACAGGCAACAATATTACAAAACACACATCTCTCATATTATGGTATACACAATAAGCAAAAAGATTCACCTCACTCAGCTATAACTTGCATATATCTCAGTGTCGTAATGAGAATGGTAGACCCAGTATCTTGAAACAAATGATTTTTAAAATGTCTGTCCAATGCTGCATGTGCAGTGGTTGCCTAGTGTTTTTTATTTTCTGAATAAACAGGGCTTTGTATTTGTAAGGACCGGGTTCCCCATATGTGTCCTCACAGATGTTGTAGGGGTATAATGCTGTGCTTGCGGCCAGAGAAGGAGTATTATGGGCCTGGTGTAAGTGCAGTTCAACAGTCTGGGTTGCAGTTCCTCCCCACTAGGTTCACCCCCCCCATGCACCCACACCCTGCAGCAACAGTCTCAACAAGCATGCACGTTGACTTACAGACTCTAAACAAAACAGTAGCAGACATTGAACTCAAACAGAAAAGAATATGTTTATTTTAGTAAAGAAGACCTTAAAGAGGCAAAAGTGATCATTAGTTTGCAGCAATTGAGGTAGACAGTGTATGGAACGCTGGTTATCTGGTGCCCTACCCAGGCCCAGCTTGAATAACATACGGCCATTCTTTGCTTTCTGTACTAGGCACAGCCAGAGCAACACTTCCCTGCACTGTTGTTAGGTGCCATCTCCTACTGGCCCTAAACCTTGCCTGACTCCATTCATAGCACATGATAAAGTGGCTTACTTCAGCCCTCCTGTTGTACTGGGGCCACTACCCTCTCCCCACTGGCATCAGTGCTTTACCCTTGAGTACTGTAAGGTAGCACCCAGAGTCTTACTGGGCATACAGCCGTGGAATGGGTGCAGGCCAATTGTCTTTACATGTGGTTGGCTGGCAGTGATGCACTTTAAACAAAAAAGGTTAGTAGATGCATTGTGTAGCAGAATCCCCCTCCCCGACCCAAAGACCACACAGTTGCAAAAGAAACAACCATCCACTGAGGTATTTGTAAACTCCTGGCCACTTGTCCAAATCCAGTAACCAATTTCCCAAACTGTTTTATTGTGTCCCACTTGCTGAGACAAACCCTGGATGTACTTACAGTTTTGGTGCTACGGGATCTCCCTCATTATGCAGGGATTTGCTATTGCAGCGTGTGGCGACCACTATCAGGTGAGCAGTGCCAGTCGGTCTCCTCTGTCTCTCACTTTCACTGTCTCAATGTATGTATGGGATGGCAATACAGCTCTGAAATTAAGCTGTCCTCTAGTTGGTTAGGCCGGTAGGATCCACGACACCCTCCACGTCCAGGCGTGCAGTCCTGTGGGTGGTGATAGCCTGGTACTAGGCTGTGGTCCCCACTGGGCAGATCCTGTAGCATCTTGGGCAGCAGTTTGACTCAGTCCCCTTCTTTTTCTCTTGCTGTCTCTCACTCTCATTTTGTGTCTGATGATATTCTGTATTAGAGACATGCTTGGTTGGCATGTGACTGCCTCCTTTTCTCCAAGCAGGGAATCTGCTTTAAATACTCAGTTTGTCCATGGCAGATGCACAGTCTGTCACAGCATATCTCTGTACAGCACTCAGTGGTCCTACTCAATCGAGATCTCACACAGATCTACCTTGAGGGCAGCTCAGCCCCCGCTGTTTGTGGGGAAACAGAAGAGCTGATTTAATACAGGCTGTCAGTCAGGGAAGGCAGTCCTGGAGCTCAGTGACATGACAGGTGATTGGTGGCTCAAAAGACATCTGAATTAATCAATTCTGTCTATAGTTTGCAAGCCCTATTGCTCCCTGAGCTGTAAACATTCCTGATTTGCAGGCTTGCCAATAGAACAGTGTCCCAAGCTGGCCTCCTGTTGACAGCTCTGCAAAAGAGTTTGTAAACAAGCCTGAGAGGAACTCAGACTGCATCTCAGGTTAACCTCCTAAATTCCAAATAGGTTTTCACAATAATTTCAACAGTATAACTATATATATTTCAAACCAAGGGATCCCAGTTTCACATAAAGATTCACGTATATATATATTTTTTGAAAATATGCTTTATGCCCCCTACTGCCTACCGACCCCGACCATTCAGGACATCCAAGGGGTCATCCTCCAGCCACCTGCTCACCAGTACCTACCTCCCATTCCCCCATGTAGCTTCAGCTTACCCGCTGAGCGGGGACAGGGTGGGGTCAGAACCCCGTAATCCTTCATTTCATCGGGCCTGGAGGTGGCCAGTGAGCAGGGGCAAATTGGAGGCATGCCTGGGGAAGCCTGTCGTCCCGGAGCTGTCAGGTGTGTTTCCTGTTCCATTTGGGGCTTGCAGTCCCCGAGCCTCCACCCGGAGTCACAGAAGTGTGGTGGGCATTGGCCCTCCCACGGAGACGGTGAGCTGTCATGGGACGCTCAAGCCGTTCTCCCCCGGATGGCCCTCCAGCATCCCAAGTTCGCTCCCAAACCCAGGTCGCTGGCATCGCAAATGGAAATCCAACTGCTACACTGATGGGCTGGCCCGATTCACATATATTTTTATAACCGCAGATATGCAAGGGGGAGAAAAGTCAGAAACAGCAAGTGAAGGCAGAGAGACAGCGAGAGGTGGAGAATCACGAGGCCATCAGAGTGATCAGTTCCTAGGTCTCACAAGAACATTTGGTTGCGCAACCAGATAGACAAGAAACAGAAAAGGAGAGGATAGAACAGATCTTTGGATTTAACTCTTTCCGCATAACAAATGGGACAGGGCCTTATTCAACCCTTTCACATACCCACCTCTTTAAGAGGGATCCTGTTTAAAAAAAAAAAAAGCTGTTTTCCAAAACTTTCCATTAATTCTCTTCTAACATTAGCTTATAACCATTACAGTTCAATGCATATGCAGTATAGCAAACAGAAAAGTTTAAACTTACTCATTTTTTTTTCAGTCTTCAGCATTCTCAATTCCTGATCCATATCTTGACAGAAAATCAGTATTGACATTCTCTTTACCAGATTTGTGCATCACTTTAAATTTAAATGACAGTAGTGCCATGTACCGCCGTGTGATTCGGGAATTGTTATCCTTCATTTTGTTAAACCAACAGAGAGGATTGTGATCTGTTAGAAATACAAAGTCAGCTCCTAGCAAATAAAACTTAAGGGACTGTGGCGCACTTTACCACAAGGCATTCCTTTTCAGTGGTGGAGTACCTCTTCTCTTGGCTGTGCAACTTCCTACTGATATATAGAATGGGATGTTCCTTCCCATCTATATGCTGACTTATTTATTTATTGAAATATTTCACCAGGAAGGCACACTGAATAACAAGTTGCTTGTCTCACAGTACAACCTGGGGGGGGGGAGGGGGTTCAAGAGGATATAAAATAGAGAATATACATACAATTTATTTATTTATTTTGAAAGTCGGATTTACAACCTTTGAGTCAGGGACTCATTTACAAAAGCATCTCGTTGCAGGGAGGGTAGACGTGGTTACAGTGTGAGATACAACAGTGGTAACATACAGGTGCAATACAGATAACAAAAAGAAGACAATATAACAGTGGTTTACGGGATAAAGTTACATGCAGTAAATAGCAATCGTATAAAAAAAGAAAAGAAAGGGGGTGGAGTAGTCCAACGGATATTGTCAAGGCTATGGGCAAGAATCTAGAAGGGAGCCCAGCATTAGGTTGATTAAGGGCAATTACAGCTCCGGGTGCCAAAGAGGTGGTTACAGAGAGCGACTTTAAAGGGACCAATTTTGGTAGACTTAGTGACAGAGAGCGGGAGGGAGTTGAACCATGTGGGGGCACGGTAGTGGAAGGACCTTTGGGCTAGGGAGGTCTTGGTATGGGGCACCAGAAAGGTGGCTTTAACTGAGCTGCTGGTGGCAATGGATGGGGATGCAAGCTGCAGGGACGTGGTGACCCCTGTGGGGAGAGTCCTAGCAGGGATTTTTTGGCAAGTAAGCAGGTTTGGTACTGCAGGCGCTCCTTCAAGGTGAGCAGGTTGGCGGTGGAATAGAGCAGGCAGGCATGGGTGTGGAGGGATGCACCAGTCAGGAGCCTGCAGGCCTTGTTTATCGAGGTCTGGATTCTAGTGAGGGCGGTATTGTCAGCTGCAGCGTAGATAGGTGGGCCGTAGTCCACTAGGGACAGGATGGAGGAGTTGATGGCCAGTCGGAGAGCGGTTTGGGGGAGGCAGTCTCTGTGGCGATAGAGAAGGCCAATCCGAGAGTTTATGGCTGAGGACAGGGCATTGATGTGAATATGGAATGTAAGAGCCGAGTCGAAGGTGATGCCCAGGTACTTGTAAGTTGACACCTGCTTGAGAGGGTGAGCATTACTGGGGAGAATGCAGAGGGGGGCATTTTTGGCCTTATTCTGGTGATGCGAAAAAATGGGTGTTTACTCACCTGGTAAAGGTGATTGTGTTGGTTGGCATCCATGGCACTCCAGACATTACCTCATGGGTTACAGCCCACCTGATAGGCTAGTGATGCACATGACCCAGATCAGATTTCCAGTATATCCAGGTCCCAGAAACCCCTGCTCTCCAGTTTGAATCTTCCATAGCTGAAATAAGGTTAGTTAGTACAAAGGAGAAAAACATACAGTACAGATACAGCCAGTATACACAAAGAGAGGCCTACCACGGCGTGGTGTAAAAGAAAGGCCAGCGGCCTGTATTTATTCTATTATTTACAGTCTAATCTCGAACCGGGGTTCGACTGATCATGATAGTAGAACAAAAACTTCACTTTCTAGCCCCTAGGGTGCTTGGTGAGGACCCCTTTTCTTGTCCCTGGGCCGGTCGCTCCGATCACTCCTGAGGGAGGGCCTTGGAGTGCCATGGATGCCAACCAACACAATCACCTTTACCAGGTGAGTAAACACCCATTGTGATTGGTTGGCATCCATGGCACTCCAGACATTACCTCATGGGAGATAAGAAGCAGTTAGCACTCCGGGTGGGAGACGAGTGAGTCGGAGTGGCCGGTCGTAGAGGCTGCTGCCAGAACCTGAGTTGCGAAGGAGGGCCGGATGGCCTGGAGCTGTTCCAGCCTGTAGTGTCTGGCGAGTGTGTGTAAGGAGCTCCAGGTGGTGCTCTACAAATGTCTTCCAAGGATACAGAGGCTCTCTCCGCCCATGAGGTGGCAACCACTCTGGTGGAGTGGGCCTTGATCCCCTGCGGTGGGGTCATCAGGTTTGCCGTGTAAGCATTCTGGATGACTCGCCTTAGCCATCCGGTGATTGTGGTCTTGGAGGCTGCAAAACCCTGCCTCTGCCCTTTCGAGACGACGAACAGCCTCTCCATCTTGCGGATGTGGCGGGTTCTGGCCAAGTAGACCGAGAGAACCGATCCAACGTCCAGGTGTGTGGGGCCCCGCCATGGCCTGTGTGGGTGCGTGGAAGGTGGGCAGCTCGATGGGCTGCTCTCTGTGAAAATAGTCGAGACCTCGGGTTGGAAGGCTATGGGCACTGTTCTCAGCTGACTTCGCGGGTGAAGACCCGTGACATGGCTCAGCGCAAGATAGGGCGCCAAGCTCCCGATTCTTCTGGCCGAGCAGATGGCCACCAGGAAGGCAGTCTTGAGGCCAACCCAGAAGAGGTCTGCCTCTAGGAGTGGTTCGTATGGGGCCGATTTGAGGGATCCCAGTACCAGGGGGTGGTCCCACGGGGCGATGACTGGTCTGGACCTCGGTCGGAGGAGCTCTACCGCCCTCAAGAAACGTATGGCGTCCGGGTGCGCTCCTGGCGGATACCCTTCCACGAGGCCTATGGCCGCCCCAATGGCCGACAGTTGTACCCTGAGGGATGAGGGGGCCAGACCCTTGTCCACTTCTTGCTGGAGGAATAGTAGTGTGGTGGCCAGATCGGACTGTTCGGGCACCGACCCTCTTCTTTGACACCACTGCGAGAAGATGACCCATTGCCTCTCGTATGTGGATGTGGTGGAAGCCCGTCTGGATTGAAGTAGGGTACCGATGACCGACTTGTGATACCCCGTTGCCCTCAGTCTCCTCCTCTCAGGAGCCAAGCCGTGAGCTTTAGGGTCCGCGGGGACGGGTGGAGGACCGGCCCCTGTGTCAGCATGTCCAGGCGATAGGGTATCCGGAAGCTGGCTAGCGACATCTCTCTGACTGTTGCGAACCAGGACCTGCGTGGCCAGTAGGGGGACACCAGGATGATCCTGATGCCTGACTCCCGGACCTTGGTCAGGACCTGTGGAATTAGGGGTAGTGGCGGGAAAACGTGAGCCTACTCCCGCCTCCAGGTTTGTGACAGGGCGTCCGTTCCTTGGGAAAGGGCGTCCCTGAACCGTGAGTAGTACCTGTCGACTTGGGCATTATCCCGTGATGCCATGAGGTCCATGGATACGGGCCCCCACGTCGCCTGGATCGTTTGGAATAGAGTCGGGTGCAACTTCCATTCTCCCGGGTGAACTTGTTGTCTGCTGAGCCAATCTGCTCGGACATTCAGTTTTCCTGCAAGGTGGACTGCGCCCAGGTGTGAGAGGTGTGTCTGTGCCCAGTTGAGCACCGTTGCCGTTTCCCTCATCATGGCTCTGCTTCTGGTTCCCCCTTGCTTTGCGATGTATGCCACCGTCACCCGGTTGTCAGACCGTATCAGGACCGAGCGACCCAGTATTAGACGCCTGAACGCCCTCAGGGGCGTGGGACACGGCTCTCATCTCCAGGATGTTGATGGAGAGTTGCGTCTCCTCTGGAGACCATATTCCCTGTGCTGTTGTGTCCCCCAGGCAGGCACCCCAGCCCGAGAGACTGGCGTCTGTCTCTATGGGGACTGGGCGAGGAAGTTCCAGTGGGACTCCCCTGGATAGGTTCCTTTCTGTTGTCCACCATGCCAGGGATGATCTTACCAATAGAGGCAGTGGCACCACGCACTGGAGGTTGTGTTCGCTCGGTGCCCCCCGAGACAGGGCGTAGTTCTGGAGTGGATGCATGCGCCACCTGGCCCAGGGCACGAGGTCGATGCAGGAGGCCATGCAACCCAGCAGTTGGGCTATTTTCCCCATCGTGGTGTGGCTGCGTGCCTTCATCTCGCACGCCAGCTCCCTTAGGTTGTGGACTCGGCTCGGAGATGGCTTTGCCCAGCCTTTGGCCGAGTTGATGAGGGCCCCCAGATGTTCGATCTGTTGGGTGGGGCTGAGGTGGCTCTTTTCTTGATTGACCACCCAGCCGTGGTCCTCGAGGGCCTGTAAGGCGAGTTCCGTGTGTGCTCGCGCTTGGTCCTCGGAGCAGGCGCGGATGAGACAGTCGTCCAGGTACAGGATAATGTCCCAATCCCTGTTCCCTGAGTCTGGCCACCAGGGTTATTGAAACCTTGGTGAAGACTCTCGGGGCTGATGACAGTCCGAAGGGAAGTGCCTTGTATTGGAAGTGGTGGCCTAGGATGTGAAAGCGAAGGAACTGCCTGTGTTTTCTGATAATGGGGATGTGGAGGTAGGCGTCCTTCAGGTTGATGGACGTCATGAAGTCACCTACCCTGATGCATTGAAGGGTGGATCGAATGGTCTCCATTTTGAACCGGTGTGGGACCACGTGTCGGTTCAGCTGCTTCAGGTCTAGAATGGGTCTGAGCTCCCCCGATTTCTTGGGTACCAGGAAAAAAATGGAGTACATTCCCATTCCCTGTTCTGGTACCGGGACGGGCTGAATGGCCCTGTTCCGGATCAGCTCTGCTAGAGTCTGCTGGACCTGATGAGGGGAGGCTCTCCTCCTGGACACAGGGGACGACACAAATCTGTGGGGGATATGAGCGTGGGATAGCTCGATGGCGTATCCCTTGGACACTACGTCTCGTACCCACCTGTCTGATGTGGTGGACATCCAGCGGTGGGCAAACAGGGCTAGTCTTTGTCCCACAGGTGGGTACAGGGCCTGACCGTGAGTTTCCGGCGGTGGGCAGTCACTGTTTTCCTCTGAAGCCTCTACTTCGACTTCCGGATCTTTGTCCCCGGGATCTGAAGGAAGTGGGCTGGTAGTTCTGAAGGAATGGGCCGCGGGAGCTGAAGGAAGAGCCTCTACCTCGAAAGGAGTGGCCTTGAAGAATGGTGTCCCTCAAGGGTGGCCAAGCTTGTTCCTACCCGAAACCTCCGTCTAGAGGAAGGCAGATAGAGAGCTTGGTCCTGTTCCTGAGGAGGTCCCTACCCTCCTCCTTTTGCTTTAGGTAGCCCTGTAGTCCCTCCCCAAAGACATGCTTTCCCCTGAGAGGTAAATTTTGTAATAAAGTCTTAGATTCCATATCAGCGTCCCAGAGTTTCAACCACAGCGCCCTACGGGCCCGGTTGATGATGGCGGTGGCCCTCGCCTGAAGACGCAGCGAGTCCACTGCCATATCAGCCAGATATTTGGCTGCATCCAAGGTGCACTCCAGTAGCTCTGCCTCCCTAGATTTAGGGGTGGCCTGCTCCTGGAGCTCCTCGAGCCAGCGGATCTGTGCCCGAGTTGTGTAGATGGCGGTGGTCATTGCCTTGGCGGTGGTTCCCTCGATCTCGAAAGTCTTCTTGAGCATATCCTCGATCTTCTTATCTGTTGGGTCCTTGAGGGCTATGGTGCCGCACGGGAAGCACAGTTTCCTTTGCTCAGGGCCGCCACTTGAGGGTCAATGGTGGGTGCCTTGCACCAAATGTCCGATTTCTCACCCTGTACAGGGTACATTCTGTCCAGGTTTCTCCGGTTCGGCATCCTGCCCGGTTTGGGGGACTGCCAATCCATGCTAAAGATGTCCTCAATGGCTGGACATACTGGGAAAGTCTCTGTGGTTGTGGGTCTAAGCTGGATCATTGGATCAAGCTTCGACTCAGGCTTACTTTCTTCGGGGTCCTCGGTGCCTAACCCCATGGTGGCCTTGATCATCTTCATGAGCCCCGGGATAGTGTCGAATGAGCATAGCTTAGATGTCAGGGAAGGAGCTGCCTGTAGTTCCATCTCCTCTGTGTCCGATTCCGCCCCATCTTCCTCCTCTTCTCCTCCTGCGTCATCTCTCTCCCCGTCCTTGAGTGTGCCGTCGTGTGGGGCGACTGGGCGGGTGTCCTCAGGGATGGGCGTTTCCTCTGGTAGGCCCTTTGTCTTGCCGGGTTCCGGGCTGGGAGGCCTTGCCCTGTTCTGGGTGGGGGCTTCCAGTTTCTCCATGATCTTGAGCATGAAGTTCTGTTGGCTCTCCATCATGGCCACCGCAGCTTGTTGGTTCTGGATCAAGAGGGAACCCGGGTCCATCCACGTCGAGTTGCTGGGTCTGGGATTGTTGGGGGCCAGAGGTGGTGTCCTCTTCAGCGAAGAGAGGTCATCGTCCAGGAGGCAGATGGCACATAGGGGCCCTGGGGTTTGGGGGAGGAGATTGGCGCTGCATGCGGAACACTTCTTGGCCTTTACCATCTGAAATTAGAGAGAGGTACACTTAAGAGACGACCACACCCTGATCCCCTCTCTCTTCTTTTTTTTTATATATATATGTGTCCCCATCTAAGTCCTGGATGGGCCCTGCCCCACCGGGGGGGGGGGGAGCGCCTGGGTGGAGGGGTGCTGTGGGAGGACCCCTACAACAAAAGGCGGAGAAGTTGGTGCCGAGGCCCGCTATGGGAGGGGGCCGAGGCAGCCATGGTGAGAATAAACCAGGAGGAACCACCTACTGGGGTCGCTATGGGAGGGACCCGAGTAGATTCATTGACCGGGGAGGGTTTTTTTTTTTCTTTTTTCTTTTCTCCCTCAGGGCAAGAGAAACCAGGCCTGATCCCCCGTGTTCTGGAGACTGGTCTGGCTATAGATTTGGTTTTGGGGGTCATGGAGTCAGTTGCCACACATCCATAAAGAAAAAATGCCCAGGGAGAGCCCAAGGCCCCACGAGGCTACCAGGGTAGTTCAGGAGGGAGTAGAGCCTGAGAGGAGACGGTCCTCCCCCCAGCGAGAGAGACGTTGCTGTCGGCTACATGGGCCCTGAGAGGCCTGCTCTCGATATCTGTGCCGCCCGCCCTGCTAGATTGCGCCGAGCAGCGGCACTGGGGAGGCTGCTCCCCCTCCCGGAGGTCCTGCAAGCGGGAGGAGGGAGGAAAAGGATGTGGGAGGCGAACGGGGATGGCCCGGAGTCGAGAAGCACGCCGAGGCGGGCGGAAGAAGAAAGGCCCCAACGAGGTCTACTGAGCTCGAGCGCGAAGCTCGCCTTCCCCCTTCCTAGCCCGCGGCAGGGGAAGACCATGGGCGTGAGAGCAGAAGCGGAGGCTGCCTGCGAGGGAGACGCCGAAAGGCTGGGGGGGAGCGGGAGGCCTCTTGCGGCCCCGCGGATCTACGCGCATCCGATATGGGTGGAGGATAGATGGGCAGGCCTACCTGCCTGCCGCGACTCCCCTGACTCAGAGGGCCGAGGACTGAGCCAGTCGGAAGGACCAGCAAGCGCTAGAGAGATACAGCGCCACCACGAATAGTGTGGGGCGAGTCGAGGGGCCAGGGGAGCAGCGTGGGGGAGTGCCAGGGGCCAGCAGACTACTCTGCCCTGAGCACAGGCTCAGGTAGAAAACCATGCTGAGGCCATGTGGCCGCCATAAGGCTACATCACAGCCCTGCTAATCCTCCAAAGAAGGGAAAAACAGAGCAAGGAGCTCAGTCTCCAGCCACACAATAAAACATACAGAGCATTTAAAAAACTTGGTTTCAATAGACGAAACAGAGCAGGCAGGATAATTTAACAGACAGAAAAAAAGCTAGTTCCTACCTTGCTAGAGCAGACAGGGATTCCTGGTGTGCTTCTTGCCTATTCAGATGCATGATTCAAAACTGGAGAGCAGGGGTTTCTGGGACCTGGATATACTGGAAATCTGATCTGGGTCATGTGCATCACTAGCCTATCAGGTGGGCTGTAACCCATGAGGTCATGTCTGGAGTGCCATGGATGCCAACCAATCACAAGCATAGATTTGTTTTTTTTGAGGTTAATGACCAGCCGGTGGTCAAGGAACCACTTTTTGGTTTTGTTAAATGTGTGCTGCAGGGATTCCTGTAGAGATGCGGGGTCAGGGTGGGAGGCAAGGAGAACTGCATCATCGGCATAGAGTACCATATTGCCTGAGCAGGAGCTGGGGGGGGGTATTGAGAAATAGGCTGAACAGAACGGGGCCCAGGATGGAACAGTGGGGGACCCCCGAGCGAACGGACAGTGTATTGGACAGGGTGCCATTTACCTTCACGCGTTGTGATCTGGCAGAGAGGTAACTGGCGAACCAAGTCAGTGGGCCACAGGAGAAGCCAAGTTGGTGGAGGGAGTCAAGTAGGAGGGGATGACAGACAGTGTCAAAGGCCTTGGAGAGGTCAATGAACACTGCACCCGCAACATGACCAGAGTTGAGAGCAGAGTGAAGGTGCTGGGAGAACTCCAGGAAGGCTGTAGTGGTGCTGTGTCCAGGGTGGAATCCATGTTGTTCTGGACACAGCAGGTCATATTTGGTCAGATACTCGGAGAGCTGAATGGCCACTATTTTTTCTAGTGCTTTGGGGGGGGGGAGAGAATGGAGATGGGCCTGAAATTGTTACAGGAGGTTCTATCTCCACTCTTATGGATAGGGGTGATGTCTGCAATTTTCCAGGCACTGGGAAATTGACCAAGACATAGTGACCAGTTTAAAAGGTTGGCGAGAGGGGCTAGTACAGTATCTAGGACTAATCAGAGAATCCTGGAGTCCAGGGGATCACAGCTGGGGTTGTTGCTAGTTAAGGCTTTTTGCAGATGAGGCCTGGCTTCAAGGGGTGATATGGCATACAGGTAGAAAGGGGGTGATCCGAAGTGGGGGAGGTGGAGGCAGGGATAGGGTAGAGAAAGTAGTTGGGGTGGACATGCTGCTACATACAACCTGGGGGGGAGAGGGTGAAAGAGGATATAAAACAGAGAATATACATACAATTGCTGATACATACATGAGAATATTATTAGGTACAGAGGTTAGCTACACTGACAACAACCATTTGAATGATATAAGATAGACTTAAGACTGCACCTAGGCCTACCTTTGATGCATCTGTCTGTAACAAAAATTGTTTCTCAGAGTCTGGGCTTCTTAAAACAGGGGCTGAAAATAATGCATCCTTGATGGCCCGAAAAGCCTCATCACACTCTGTTGACCATTTCACACTATTTGGGAACCGTTTCTTCCAGAGTTCGGTCAGGGGAGCAGCTAGGTGGGCAGAGTTGAGAGCAAATCTCCGATAATAACCAGTCGGCCCTAAAAATGGCCTGACGTGTTCTTTGTTTTAGGTATAGAACTATTAGCTACAGCTCCTATCTTAGAAATCTCTGGCTTTACTTCTCCACATGCCACGGAGCAACAAAAGGTAATGATTGAGACACTAAGTGTACATGCTACAGAGCAACAAAAGGTAACTGTACACGCTACAGAACAACAAAAGGCAAACATTGAGACACAAAGGGCTAGATATTCAGATTGCGTCAGGCAGGGATGCAAGCCTGGGTGCAGCGCAATTGGGAAGAGCCAGGGCATGGACCAGATGATATTCAGCGGTACTGCGCCATGGCTCAGCACCATTGAATATGGCACCGAGGGCACATGCACTGTGCCAGCACAAGTGGCAGCAGGGGAGCAGGGGGCTGCGCCAGTGCAAATGCGGTTGCGCTAGGCACAGCAACAGTGATATTCAGCTGTGAGCATGCAAATGAGACCACTATGCATGCAAGGCACAACTGGGGCCATTTACATGTCATTATGGCCCCATCTGCATGCAGTGTGCCAATCCCTGGCGACTTGCCCTGGCGCCCTGCCAGGCTGCAGCCGTCAGGGACCGACACCCTCCCCCCCGCTCTTCGGTGGGCTCTGCACCCCATCGCCCGATCACAGGCATGTGAAAGGAGAAGCCCTGGTGGTTCAGTGAACTGAACCCCTTTGCCTGATCGTGGGCATGAACTAGAATACTCCCTGGTGGTCCAGTGGACCGCATTCCCTTGCCCGATCACGGGCATGTAAATAATTAATCCCTGGTGGTCCAGTGGGCTGCATTCCCTTGCCCGATCATAGGCATGTAAAGAATTAATCCCTAGTGGTCCAGCGCGCCGATCACCTTTGCCCGCTCGCGGGCATTTGTCAAACCCCCTGGTGGTCAGTGGTATCCCTCCCACCCACCCATGTAGTCCTGCACCCCGGTCAGCAGCGGGCAGCAGCTCCTGCCCGCATGCCACCTGCCGACTGATAGCGTAGTAGGGCTGTAGCCTGATTGATCACTGCATGGGCCAATGGGCATGCAGCCATACTGATACACAGTCCCGACTTGTGAATGAACGACATTCACAGGTCGGGACTGTGTAGACAGTATGGGCTGCACACCTACTGACTCCACGCAGTGGACCGATAGCGACAGCTCCTACCGTACGCCTGTCAGCGAGCAGGGAGCTGCCACCCGCCACTGACCGGGGGGGGTGGTGCAGGGTGGCGGGGGACTATGTGGTGATTGTTAGGGTTGACAGCCCCAAGGAACACCCCAGGCCTGATTTGCAAAGACTTTGGAGAGGTGAAACCATAATGATTTTTCCTTCTGCTGCCTGCAGGTTGGGGTGTTAGGGTTGGGAACTCTTAACGCCACATTTCCCTACTTTTGTTGCTTTAATCTGAACCCTAACTGATGCATTAACAAAGTTTTTTGCATGGAATTTCCTTACTTTTTGAGATCGTACATGTAGGTCCCTTTGGGACCTGCATGAACATGTCCATTTGTCTTAGAAAGTGCAGGGCCCTTTGGAACATGTGCTTCCATACCTCCATAAATGGATACATTCATGTTGGTGTGGAAGCGCAGGACCCTGCAGGCCCTGTGCTTCCATTTCTCCCAAAAAGCAATTTATTTGTTTGGTTGTATGGTTTGTTAAACTTCTAATGTTATCCAATGGGAATTTTGCTTTTTTATATGGCCCCTACATTTGGGGGGGGTATTACATGTTACTCTTGTAGTGCTCGTGATGAACTTTGTTTTGATATATAGATTGTCCCTTAAGTGCAGATACTGAGGGAGTTATGGTTTGTTAAAGTTGAAGTGTGGAAAGTGCCAGCCCGGTGGCTTTGAGGCACTGAATGCCTTATGTCCTGCCGGTGATCCGGGTTCGGGAACAACCTCGGGTCATCAGGAGCCAGCATGGTGGGGTGGGGAGGGGAGGGACGGAGGTAGCAGAATTGAGCAGCGAAAGGCAGCTCTCCTCTCCCAGGGAGGTTGCTTCCCCCCCCCCCGTAGTTCCGCTCCCATCAGGTGGAGGTCCAGTGGGAAGTGTAGGCAGAGGGGGTGGCAGGCGATCACCAGGGGTGGGCAGAAGGGGCCGAGCCAGTACCCGGTGTGCGTGTGCACCTCCACATGCATGTGCGTGTCTGCCGGTAAGTCCTGGGTGGGGGAGAAAATGCAGAAATTGTAAATTTAAAAAAAAAAAGAGTTGAAGTTTAGAAAAGAAAACTAAGCCCAAATTATTAATGGATCCTTTTTCATCTGAACGAGATAACCTCATGGAAAAGGATCCCTTCATACAAAAAAAGAATAAGTCAAAATTATTTTTTCACATGAAGGCATCCTTTTTTGTATGGACGAAAAAAAAATCACTTTTTGTGTAAACAAAAAACCTCATAAAAAAGTATTCCTTCTTATGAAAAAAGAACCTCCCAAAAAATGTAATTCCAAATTATTTTTTTCTATGAAGGTATCCTTTTTCGTATTAATGAAATAAAATCACAAAAAGCTATCCCTTTATACAAAAAAAATAATTTTCACATTCTTATTTCATGTAAAGGGATCCTTTTTATGAGGTTGTTTCCTTTATACAAAAAAAAGGATGCCTTCATACGAAAAAAACCTGAAAAGAAAAACTAAGTCCAAATCCTTTTCATATGAAGACATCCTTTTCATGTATTTAATTCGTTTTCATGTGGTCATACAAAAGAAAATAGAGTCATGAAAAGATTTGAAAATGTATTAAAAAAAACAAACTCCGGGGGCGCTAATGAGCAGCTAGCTGAGAAGTTGTGTTTCCCACTAGCTCCGCTTGAATTAGCCAATAATTAAGTATTAAAGTACGGAATTCCCCACCTTGGAGCAAGTAAAACGGCAGCATCGTGTGGTTGAAAGAGCAATGGATGAATATTTAAGTTCTATGCCCTCCAAAAGTCAGCGGGCAACTGGAAAAACCGTCAAAAAGGGGATGGCGGGTTCTGGAGGGGAGAATGCAGGCCTGGTCTCGCTCTCAGTGGCGAAAGTAGCGGCCTTGGGTAAGGAGCTGATGGGGCAGGTAATCGCAGCCCTGGAACCACGCCTGGTAAAGGTAGAGGATAAGCTGGATAGTAGACTGCAGGAGGTCTTGGAGCAACAGTCGCAACAGAGTACTGGATTGACCAAAGCTGAAGAAAGGCTCTCAAGACTGGAGGACGAGGTGCTAATGGTCCCAGGGCAAGTTCGAACGCTGCAGAAAGAGCTGGAGGAGTTCAAGGAGGCTTACGATTACCAAGAAAACTATCATCAAAGGTTAAATCTACGACTTAGAGGACTCCCTGAGGGACTAGAGGGGAAAGATGCCCTTGATTTTTACAGCAGAGTGTTACCTGAGTTACTGGGCCTGAATATGAAGAATGGTGAGGTCAAGGTGGAGCGGGCACATTGGGCGGTAATGCCACGGCCTCCGGCGGATCAGCCCCCTCGCCAGATCATTATGCATTTTCATAACTTCCAGGACAGGGAGGCGATACTGAAGGCATACAGATCTCAGGGCCCCCTTAGTTTTGAAGGCCACAGATTGTTCCTCTTGCAGGATTACTCGGCTCGTTTGCTAAAAAAGCGGAAGGCCTTTAATGGGTTGATGGCACAGTTGAGGAGCCTCAAGGTGGAAAACTTCTTAACTTACCCTGCTACACTCAGGATCAAGTAGGAAGGAGTGACCTACTCGTTCTGGGAGATCGAGAAAGCAGAGGAGTTTGTGAAGGGTCTAAAGAGAAGAGTGAACTGAGCGGTTGTGGGGAACCTGTGAAGAGTTAGAAGGATGGCTGTAAGGAGCTTTTGTCTCGTTGCTCCTACAATGATGAACTGTTTTTAACTGCTCAGATTATAAACTGAACGAAGTTGAGAGTGTCCCTGTTGGCGCCATTACGCCCCGTCTATGTGAAGAGGATAGCTTATGAAAGAGGTGGATGGTGGCCTAGTCGAGGCTGAAAAAGACTGGACTAGCGGGGTTTGAACAGTTTGGAGAATGGACCGCGGTGCATGTCCCCTTTCGCTGACATTGAGACCTTCCTCCCTCTGGACTGGTAGACTATGGGGGGCAGCCGAAAGCCTGGGGGCTATGGAACTGAAGGGAGCTTCAATGCTTACAAGGTAGGAGCGGGGGAGGGCCTAGCGCGTGTTTTTATGATGGCGCGGCCTAGCCCCCAAACCTCCCCCCTTGATACTGGTATTATTGTTGGCTTTATGAAAATGCATCTGCTGGTATAAATGAAGTGATGGGGGTATGATAAAAGGGAGGTGGGCGCTGGATCGGGAGGGAAAGGGGTATGGGGGTTAGGTTAAAGGGAGGGGTGGGCGTCAATCTGGGGCATGAAAGTTTGCTGGCCAACCCTAAGCAGCGGGTCATGGGGTCATTATTAGGATCCACACTGGTCTGTGTCACTGGGAGTTTACTTGGGAATATCAGGGAGGAAGATCGTGACCAGTGGAGAGGGGTAGGGATGGGCCTGCCACAGGAGGGGATGAGTGGATCTAGTCGCACTGCAGGTTGATTCCATTGAGGACATACCTTTGTCCGTGAGGCTCCAGATAGGGGTAGGAGAATAGGGTGGGGCATAATGGCGGAAAATTGCGTGGCTATGAATGAGTTGGGAGGGGCTGGTTAGTTCTAGGGGAGGGGTTCTTCTCTTTTCTCCTCCTCCTCACAGTATGAAAAGGTCCTGGGAGGAAGGAATGAGAAAGCTGGAGGAGAAGCAAAGCGGAAGGCTAGGGGCGAGTGGGATGGGGAGGCGGCTGGATGAGCGTGGGGGTAGATGGGGGTGGGCGGGGGAGAACCCTTGGGATTGTAGGATGCTGCTCGAATATGGGATTTCTGTGATGGACTCCAAGAATGGGGCAGTTCGGATGGGGAATCTGGCTTCTGGTAGGAGGCCAGGACAGCATCTCGGTTATGGAGCAGAATTGTTGAACGTTTGTTTTTGTTTGTCTTCAAACCTACACTTGTGCTATGTTAGCAATTAGTGTAATAGAGAGGGAGTGGAAGTGGAGATTTAGTGAAGAGAGTGGGAAGGGAGGGTTGACGGGGGATGGGGAGGGGGGGTTTGGAGGGGGATTAGTTACAAATGTTAGATTAGATAGATTTTCTATTATGTTTGTTAGTAGTGTAGTTACCTGGTTATATCTCAATGGTAGCAGTCGAGTGTGCAGAAATCAAAGAAAGTATATAAGTGTTTATACAGGAGGTACGATAAGTCGGACATGTGTAATACAATATCAAATGGAAATGTTCCTAAAAACGGAGAAGTTTGTGGGAAGGGATGGGTGACCCGATAAATCTAAATGTTATATCCTGGAATGTAAAAGGTATAACGAGCCCAGTAAAGAGGACCGCACTTTTAACTGCGCTCAGACGCAAAGGGGCACAAGTGGCATTGCTGCAAGAGACGCACCTGACAGATCTGGAGCATGCCAAATTGGTGCGGAATTGGGTTGAGAAGTGTTTAGCGGCAAAAAAAAAAAGAAGAGGGGTCAGCAAAAGAAAAAGGCTGTATGTGTCGTCCTTTAATCAAGGAAATGAATAAAAACAATGGCCACATATAGCAATACGGTAGCATGAGTGCTATAATTACAGCGCACCAAAAGCGAGTGGCAGAAAACACAGACATAAGGAACGTTGGTCCGCTTGTCTCTTCCGGGTTTCGCTCACGGTGTGCAGTCATTTTTACTGTTTGGACTTCACTATTTGAGACATCCAAGCGTTTTATCTTTGGAGTGGTATGCCTTTTTGGTTTTGTTCCAAAGTTTGCTCATTATGTCTGTGTTTTCTGCCACTCGCTTTGATGCGCTGTAATTATAGCACCTTGCGTTACCTGTATTGCTATACGTGGCCATTGTTTTACATTTTTGATTAAAGGATTTATTAATACAGCCTTTTTCCTTTTGCTGACCCCGCTTCTTCTTTTTTTGGTGAGCTTGTTATTTCAACTCCTGGGGTATTGTGCAAAACTCTGTGTTTCCGAGACTCCACGGTCCTTGTAGTTTTCTCTTGGACTTTGCTTTTATCATGTCGAAGTGTTTAGCGGCCTCCTATTCGTCTCATAAAAGGGGTTAGCAATACACCTGCATAAGAATTTGCTCTTTGAGGTGAAAAGAGTAGTGAGAGATCCTAAGGAGGGCAGATATATTTTTGTTACTGGGATTTGGCAAGGTGAGACACGTTAGAATGTGTCTACGCACCAGCAGTATCTGATCTGCACTTTTACTCCTCTTTGCTGGGCCTGCTTGTCAGAGAGCAGTTCCCTGGGCTTATTATGGGAGGGGATTTTAACTGGACAATGTATGTGGAAATGGATCACTCGACAGGTAAAGGGCGGGTGACGGAGGCTATGGGCCAGTGGCAAATTGGAATTGCAGACTTGGATATGATAGATAGTTGGAGGGCGATTAACCCCACCAGGCGGGAGTATACATTCTATTCTAACCCCCATAAGACCTGGTCTCGGTTAGATTACATCTTTTTGCCTAGAAGTTGGGTGGGGAGGATAAAGGAAATAAGCCACAGCCCCATCTTCATTTCAGATCATGCTGTGGTGGTGCTGAGAATTGTAGGGAGAGGAGTTGAAAGCAGGCCCCTAGCCTGGAAATTTCCTACATATTTAGCCAAGGATTGGGTATTCGGGGAGTACTTGATGGAACAATGGAAGCTTTATGAAGAGTTGAAGGATACGGGTGAGGTCTCTAGTGCCACCCTCTGGGAGGCGGGTAAGGCGTATATGAGGGGGGCTATAATAGCCTATGTGGCTAAGATCAGGAAACAAAGAAGAGGTAAAAGGGAGGAATTAGAAAGGCAAGTGAAAGAGCTGGAGAAGCGGGTAGGAGGAGGGGAAAGAGGGGAAGCTACAAAGATGCTGGCAACGGCGAGAGAAGCCCTTAATTCTCTCTTGAGAGAGGAAGCAGGGAGGACGTGGTTCTTTTGTCAAAGGAGGATCTTCGAGTGGAGGAATAAGCCCGGGCCTATACTAGTGAGGCTGATAAAGGGGGGAAAATGCCCAACCCGAATTTTGCGGATTAGAGGGGAGGAGGGACAAGTCATTACAAGCTCAAAGGCTATAGCAGAGCGTTTTGGGAGTTTCTATGAGAAGTTATATAGGCCAGAGTATGTGGGGCAGGAGGGGTGTATTCGAGAGTTTTTGAGCGGGGTACCTCTACCGAGGATTACGGATGAGCAGAGGGAGAGGCTGAGTCAGCCCATCTCAAGAATAGAAATTCTAAGTGCCATACAGAAGCTGCAGGAGGGAGAAGCCTGTGGGCCAGATGGATTTCCCGTTGAGTACTACAGGATCCTGGGGGGGCAAATGGCGAACGTGCTGAGGAAAGTATTTGTGAGAGGGGAGGAGGGACAGACTCCAGTACTACCTGACTCATGTTACGAGGCCAATATTTGTCTGATACAGAAGGGGGGCAGGAGGGGGCTGATTGCTCAGCTTATCGTCCAATATCCCTTCTTAATGTGGATATGAAAATCCTAGCTAAAGTCCTTGCCATGCGGCTGGAGAATATTTTGCGGTGGATCCACCCAGACCAGACGGGTTCATCAAGGGGCGGCAGTCCTACCATAATGTACGTAGACTGTTAAATATCATATGGCAGGCTGGCCAGGCTGGAGACAAAATGGGGGTGGCCTCTTTGGACGCGGAAAAAGCGGTCGATAGAGTAGAATGGGAAAACCTCTTTGAGGTGATGGCTCGGTTTGGTCTGGGGGATTCATTCATAGGGTGGGTTAGGGCCATGTACTTAAAATCTAGTGCACAGGTGACGGTGAATGGGTGCCTGTCTGGGAAATTTGGGCTGGGAAGGGGGATGAGACAGGGCTGCCCTCTATCCCCACTGCTATTTGCTTTGGCAATTGAACCTCTAGCGTCAGTGATACGCCAACATGAGGGGCTGGTGGGAGTGAGGGATAGGGATTGAAGAGAACATAAGGTGGCGCTCTATGCTGACAATATGCTGTTATTTTTGGGATATATGCGTGGCTCTGTAAGGCACCTGATGGACATTATTGAAAAGTTTGCAGGTCTCTCAGGGTATAACATTAATGTTAGGAAATCCGAGGCCATGGGGTTTCCAGATGTGGGCACGGAGGTAAGGCAGAGGGGTTTTAGGCTTGTTAAGTCGGATTTTAAGTGTCTGGGGGTATGTACTGGACGGAGATGGGAAGAGCTTTATAAGCTGAATTGTCATCCTCTGCTCAAATTGATATTGGCAGATCTGAAGAGGTGGATGCAATTACCAATCTCCTGGATTGGGAAGATGAATCTCATAAAAATGAATATTATCCCCCGCATCTTATACCCCATGCAAATGCTGCAGATAAGGTTGACACAGGGGGATGTGAAACGGTTAGAGAAAGGGTTCACGGACTTCATAAGGCAGGGGAAAAAGCCCAGGATAAGTCTAGCAACGCTTAAGGCGGGTAGAAATAGAGGAGGGCTCAATTTCCCGGACTTGGGTACATATTACAGGTCGGTTGCAACTCAGGTCCGTGACAGATTGGATTCTAGGCCTGAAGTGGCTAGCTGGGTAGGGCTGGAACAAGAAGGGCCCTTGGGAGGCTTACAGCATACCTGCATAGTAAGGGGCTGCAGGCATACAGAGACTTGGGAAGTGGTAATCCGTTGGTTCGTGAGACGTTGGAGGCTTGGGATCATATATAGCGATGGAAGGGATTGGCCCAGAGGGAGACTGTCCTGCTCCCGATTGCAGAGAACCCTTTTTTTGTCCCAGGAATGGAAGATAAGGGGTTTCTGGAATGGGAAAGGGGGGGTGGTATGCGTGGGGACACTGCTGGAGAAGGGGGAGCTGAGTGAGTTTAATAAGGTTAGGAGAGAGATAAAACTGGGGGCCTCCCATTTATTTCGGTATTTGCAAGTGAAAGCATATGTAGGACGGTTAGGCACGGGACGAAGTGATGGATCGCATCCAAATAGAGTAGAGCAGATGATGTGTCAGGTTAGGAAAGACCCAAAAGGGTTTGTTGGCAAAATGGCTAAGCAAGATAAGTTGAGTCTACCAGACCTGACGGGCCCCACAAAGACTCTTTGGGAAAGGGATTTAGGATTACAGATCTCGGAGGGGAACTGGAGGTTAGTGCTTGGTATGCCGGAGGGAATCATGATATGTAACAAATTCAAGGAGGCCTTCTACAAGTTCTTGCATAGAATCTATTGACCCCCAGTGGCAGTGCATCGTGCGTATCCTGTTGTCTCACCGAATGGTAGAAGGTGTAGCAGAGGGTTGGGCACCTTTTTCCATTGCTTCTGGACATGCCCGGTTCTGGTTAAGTTTTGGGAGAGCGTAGTACAGGAGGTAAACGGGGATGGGAGGTTGTTTGCCTCATGACCCATTAGTTTGTTTATTTGGGGTGGAAATAATAGAAGGGGAAGAGGAGTGGCAACTACTGCCTAGGTGGGCAAGGGTGTCATTTGTGCTGGCACGGCACTGCATCCAGAATACCTGGGTTACTGGAAATGGGCCTACATTGGTTGACTGGCGGAGGTTGGTTATATGCTCATTAGCTCTAGAGAGGCTCGCATAGATAATCAGAGATAGGGAGGAGATGTTTTGGAGGGACTGGGCCCCCTTTTTAGTGACTCTGAGTATGTCCGAAAATTTGATGCTTCATACGGGGTGGAACAGCTAGGCCCCCAGGGTGCTGGATAGGTCTGGGGGAGTGTCCCCTCTGGGGTGGGAGTATGCAAAACTAATAGGCAGCCTAGGGCTTAGTGGATCTTTGTGGTCCTGGCATTCCTGCGTAATAAGATATGTAATGGATCGAATGCTTGCTCTCTGTATCCTGTATTATGATATGTGAGGGATCGGAGATACTTTAACATGTATAAGACTCTGGGCTATGTTTGCACACTCGACTGCACTTTTGTAAATGGAATATGTATGATTCGTTAATGAGATAACTGTTTTTTCTTATGTATGTCTGTACTTGTTTTCGTCTATTGTTATATGTAGTATGTAGGTATCTGTGTTGGAAAACTTTTAATAAATAGAATATTCAAAAAAAAAAAAAAAACCTCCTTTCTGTATTATTTTTCTAAAAAGTAACCCCAGAATCCACCAAACGGGGTCCCGATTAGTAAGATACATGGTTGGTGCATGATCTCATTTTTATGGGTTTAAAATTTTTTTGGGGGAGGAACGGAAACAAGATGGCGGCCACAGAAAAAAGGAATTTTTTTATCACAAAAAGGAGTACCCCATGTGAAAAAGGATATTTTTGTGATATGGACCAAATTCTTTTGTCGTTCCAAGCAGCTATCCAAAAAAATGTACTGAGCATGCTCAGAACCAAAATGCCATATTCTCATAACTGTGGAATGAGTTAATATTTTTTCACCAAACCAGCAAAAGGGATCACTGTGGCCCAAGCCCTTTGTACCCTGAACATTTCAGACCAAAATTCCGAACTGCCTGGGCATTACATGAAGACAAAAAACAGCAAAAAGCCCCTATTTTTTTTTCACTTTTTTCGGTATCTGGATCTTGGAATCTGTGAATCTGACCAGAATGAAACTTGGCATGTCGAGCGATCTTGTCCATGAGACTGCACATGCAAAATGATGTGCAAATCTGTTGAACAGTTGCGGAGCTATTAAAGTGCAAAATTTGGGGTTTAACATAGAAATCCCTGCTCAACCCTAACTATAGTGGCGCTACCACACCGCTATAATATGAACTATAAACTGAATTGTGTCTAATCTCACATTTATTTTCCAGTTTTTCTTATGCTCTTTAAGTTCAGTGCTCAGAATCACACAGTAAGTGGGACCATCCTACGGTACACACTAAGGTGCATGGGACAGTCGTAAGCAATATTACCCATTGAGGTGGTCCTCTACCTCTCAGTGGTAATATCCTTCGATATTTCCTCCATCCAATATGTACTCATCAAGGGACTTTTTAAACTCAGTCATAGTATTGCATTCCATAATGTTCTGAGATGGAGCATTTCACTAAGCTCACAACCCTCTAAGTATAGAATAACTTCCTTCTAGGGCTCTTAAACTTCCTTGGTTGGAGGTGCTGACCATGTCCTTTTTTTTTTTTTTGTAATTGAGTCAGTAAACAGTACACCATACAGACCTTGTCCTCTTGTTCTCTAATTCTAGCAACGAGAGTATATTAGTGATGTCATGCATTATGCAGTGTCCCAGCCCTTAGTTGTTGCTCCAGTTACAGAACTTGAAGAATGTTTAAATGCAAACTCTATAGTGTGGTCACACTCCCCCTGGCATTCTAACATCAGCGATAATCTTACTTCAAGATACAGCTCTTGCAGCAGGTAACACCATTAGAACTGAAGCCGGCAGGCGCCAGGACCCCTTGGAAATTCTTCTAGCTAGCTATCTTCAGCGGGGACCGCCCGCGACGTCGGTCCCGCCTCCGACATCAGGCGTGGTACAAAAGGGGGCGGTCCCGCCAGAATCTCCAGTTCTTTCCCGCCGTCGAAACTGCATGCCTCGACCCTACGGATCAAGTCTAGCGCACGACGCGTGGTATAGAAGTTTTCGTGGAAGATTTTCTGCAATCAACGAAGCTGACCTATCTGATGTCCTCACCGATCGCGGCCACTCTTCTAAGTGCGTGTGCGGCAAGCAGATCCGTTCAAAGACCCGCATTCCGTGTGTCCGGTGCCTGGGCCCGAGACCACGATACCAAGGCCTACTCCCTGCCAGGGGTTCAATAGTCGTCACGAGGATCCGCGACGAAAGGCCCTCAGGCGTACCTCTTAGAAGAGCAACTACGGGCGATGTCGTCCAAGGGGATCTCGCGACCGGCACAGTGAGAAAAAGAAGAAACCGAGGACCCTCCCGGCCGCCGTTCGAGCCTCCAGTCCCGGAGCTCTGGGTCTCGGTTGGACCGCTCTCCCTCCAGGGCCTCGTCTCTTCCCCCGGCTGGGGTGCCCGTCGCCCAGCCTGCTCAGGCCTCTTCCATCCAGGCCGTCGTCCGTCATCTTCTGCCCAGAAGGCCGTGGCAAAGTCGGAGAGCATACCACCACCATCACAAGTCGGGCTCCGGCTCCTCGGCCCCGGCCGTCGGTCCTCCCTCTCTCCCCGGAAGACCTTGGAGGCTGCTCCGTTGAGGAAGCCGGTGGATCCGGCGTCGGCCAGACTGTCGTCGGCCGTTCGCCACCGTTCCTCCGAGCCGTCGTCGGCCTCTTCCTCGCATCGGACGTCGGTGGGGCGGCCGACGTCCGCGCAGCCTGAGCCGAGGGCTCCTGCGCCTCCGACGCCGGTCGGACAGGAGTCCCTCACAGAGGAGGATTCGGCCCAGCCCGATGACCAGGCGGGCGTTCCCGGCCGCGAGGAGTCTCCCCGGGGTCCCTCGCCACCGCCCGAGGCCCCCATGGAGCCGTCGCCGGGACCCGACGTCTGGCCCTCGACCTCGGGCCGGCGTCGGGGCTGTCCTGGCGAGGTGAAGGACCTTTACCTACTGGTGGGATACCATCAGGAAGGGCGTGGTACCCCAGTCCTTCCCCTCCACCTCCTCCTCCTCCTCCTTCTACTCCAGCTCCGGACCCCACCTTCACCTGTGGGTTCAGCTGGCCGTTCTGTCCCCAGGGAGCCTGAGACTCCTCCCAGGGGCCGACATTCTAAAAGGAGACCTCCGTCCAGATCTTCGTCTTCTGGATCACCCAGCCCTAAGAGGTCCAGGAGGCGACGTCGGTCGCCGTCGACGGAGGGCACGGGATCATCCTGTTCATCATCCAGATCCCCATCTCCGATCTCGCTTCCTCGCCGGACCCAGTGAGACTCCAGGTCTCCTCGGACGTTCCATCCTTCATGGATATAATGAGACATATCCAGGAGAACATGGGTTGGGATGCAGAGGAACTTGACCCCGAAAGGTTACGCCTGGCAAAATACCTTCGGCAGAAAGACCCTAAGCCTGTGGTGGTGCCACCCTTGGTGGACACTTTCGTGGACGTCACCAAGGCTGCATGGAAGCATCCACATTCGCTCCTGGCAGTGCCGAAGAAGGTTGACCGGTTGTACAGGGCCCCTAAGGGGGACCAGTACCTGTCACAGCACTCTCTGGCTGACTCCCTGGTGATCACAGCCTCACATGATCGGTCCCAGAGACCGCAACATTTGAGCACCCTGCCACCGGACCCCGAGTCCAAACAGCTGGACTCTTTGGGGAGGTGCACTTACGCCCTTAGGTCCCTGAATTACCTTACCCACATGATGCAGTTCCAGAGCGCCTGTGGGAGGCAGAGGCTACAAGCGAGAAACTTCTCGGAAGGTGAGCAGAAAGAGGAGATGTTCCAGCTTCTCCGGACGGAGTTCAGGCGTGGGGACCCAAGTCTTAAGAGCGCATATGATTCAGCGGACTCGTCAGCCAGGCGGCTGCTTCAGGTGTTTGCCTCGAAGACACTCTTGGCTCCGTGTCTCGGTTTCACCCCAGACGTCCAGAAAACATTATGGGCGCTCCCTTTGAAGGTGAGTACTGTTTGGTAATCTGTCGGAGACGTATAATTACCAAACTCCAAGAAACTGGAAAGGCGGTCCGGACAGTCAGGCGATGTACCGGCGAGGCTTGGCTCCTTTCGTAGGAGCCAAGGCCGTTTACGTGGGCGGACTCAGAGGCAGCAGCCCCGTTCCACCACACAACACGGGCTCTGGCTTGCGAAGGACCCAGGGGAAGCAGCCCACCAGCAGGGGTCAACGCTCTTCCAATGCCACCCAGTCGGCGAGTCCTTCAGCCGCCACAGCATGACTCCTTTCCGGCCCCTGCCGCTCAGGATCAATGAGATGTTTCGGTCGGGGTCGCATTGCGAACTTCCTGTCGGGATGGCAGGCAATAACCACTGACAGGTGGGTACTTCAGCTGGTCAGCAGAGGCCACTTTTTAGAGTTCGCAGAACAGCCACCCTCGAGGCCTCCTCTGCTCTCCCGGTACTCGGGTCAGCACCACGACTTAATTTGGCAAGAGGTGATCGCACTCCTGGACAAGGGGGCGATTCAGCCTGTCCCAGGAAACCAGAGAGGACTAGGGTACTATTCTCACTTCTTCCTGGTTCCCAAAAACGGGACCTCCGTCCTATTCTGGACTTAAGCGACCTCAACTTGTCAGTCGCACACAAAAGGTTCCGCATGGTGACCCTTCCGGGTCTAATTCCCATGCTAAAACAAGGCACCTATTTAGCGTCCTTAGACATGCAGGATGCCTACCTGCACATCCCCATAGCTCAAGCGCATCAGAGGTTCCTGCGCCTCGAGTTCTTAGGCCACCATTTCCAATTCCGAGCTCTTCCCTTCGGGCTGTCATCCGCTCCAAGGGTTTTCACCAAGTGCATGGCAGTCGTGGCAGCTGCTCTAAGGAGGAAGGGCCACTGTGTGTTCCCGTACCTCGACGATTGGCTTCTCATGGCCGCCTCCAGAGAGGCGCTTCAGCAAGCGATCCAGGACACTCAGGTCCTATTCGTATGACTTGGGATTCTAATAAACCACGAGAAGTCGGTCTTGGTACCGTCGCAGATCCTGCAGTTCATAGGTGCAGTGCTGGACACGGTCCAGGGGAGGGCTTTCCTCCCAGTCGACAGGGCGGAATGCATCAGGTCCCTCATAGAGGACCTATCAGCGAATCAGACCGCTCCGGCCAGGTCGGTCCTTCGCTTGCTCGGTCACATGGCTGCGGCCATTCCACGGTCCCCCTCGCGGCTCCACATGCGCATAGCAGTGGCGCTCAGGCGCAGTGGGACCAGAGGCAAGACCATCTGCAGCATCCAGTCAGAATCACAGGCGAGTGGTTCAGGACTGGCAATGGTGGTTAGCCCCGGGTCGCTTCTCACGGCGTCCCTTGCAGCCGTCCCGGGAGATAACCCCTCACCACAGACGCTTCAGGTCTCGGGTGGGGAGCTCACCTGGATGGGGTGAGGTCTCATGGTGTATGGAGTCCGCTGGAAGCTCATCTTCACATCAATGTTCTGGAGATGAGGCGGTACTCTATGCTCTCCAGGCTTTCAGTCCATGATCCCACCATGTACCATCCTGCTTCAGGACGGACAACAGGCGGTGATGTACTACCTCAACAACAAGGAGGCACCTCTTACCCCTTTGCAGGAGGCCATGAAGTGTGGGATTGAGGTATCGGACAGCGCATAAGCAGTCGCAGTACATGTTCCTGGCGTGGACAACACGATGCATGACGGTCTGAGTCGCTCCCAGGCCAGAGTCCATGAGTGGGAACTTCTTCAGGGGTAGCAGAGGATCTGTTCCTTCGATGGGGAACTCCAGAGTTAGATTTATTCGCATCCCATTCAACGCAAAAACTGCCCAATTTTTGCTCGCTAGATCCAGGGCCTGGAGTTTTCTGGCGAGGCAGTTGTCCCTCTCCTGGGAGAACAGATTCCTCGCTTTCCCTTCTTTCCCGTTGATCCAGAGTTCTGCTCAAACTGCGCGGGAGGCGTGCACGATTGATCCTGGTGGCCCCATTCTGGCCCAGACAAATCTGGTTCCCATTGCTGGCGCAGCTGTCCAGGGAACCTCCGCTCCCTCTACCACACAGTTCTCACCTTCTGTCTCAGGAGCAAGGTTCATTATTGCATCCGGATCTGCGGTCCTTGAACCTGCACGCCTGGCTCCTAGAGACGTAGCCATCATGCGACACGGGGTCTGGCAGGAGGTTCTCTCCGCAGCCAAGAAGCCGGCTACTCACGCTACTTACGCCATGAAATGGCGCGGTTCTGTCTATGGTCACGGCGTGACCTTTCTCCTTTAGGTTGCCTGAGGGGGGTCTTGGACTACCTCTCTCCCTTTTCATTCGGGTTAGCTCTACCTCTATTAAAGTACACCTTTGTGCTATTTCGGCCTATCACCAGCCGGTGGGCCAGTGCACCATTGCTCAGCTGGACGCTTCTAGGGAGTTCCTGAGAGGGGTGCTACACCTTAGGCCTCCTATTAAAGATCCGGTTCCTCCATGGGATCTCCTTTTGGTTTTGGAGCAGCTCACGCTCCCTCCCTTTGAACCAGCCTCGGATTGCGAGCTACATTTTCTGTCTTGGAAGACGTTGTTTTTAGTTGCTGTTACTTCAGCCAGAAGGATTTCTGAGCTTCATGCCCTGATGTGTAAGGAGCCTTATTTGGTTTTTCACCGAGACAGAGTGTCTCTGAGAACGAATCCTAAGTTTTTGCCTAAGATGGTCTCAGCTCTGACCTTGAATCAGGATATCGACCTTCCGGTCTACTTCCCGAACTACTCCAATAGAGGAGAGGCTTTGCTCCATACTCTAGATGTTCACCGCAGCCTGAGGTATTACCTCAATAGGACTAAGTCCTTTCGGGCTTCTGATCAACTTTTGTGTCTTTCGCACAGAGACTGAGAGGTCGACCAGTGTCTAACAATCCTTATCCGCTGGCTCTGCAATGATCTCTCATTGCTACCAATCCAAACAAAAGCCCCTTCCGGTTCCATTGGGGCCATTCCACTAGGGGCGACTACTTCCTTGCAGCTCTCAAGAATATCTCAACCTCAGCTATTTAGCTGCGGCTACTTGGAGCTCTGTGCATACCTTTATCAGGCATTACAGTCTGGATATCGCCTCTAGGCGAAGGGGCTGGTTTTGGCCAGGCTGTGGCTGGTAGGGCCTCCTGTCCTGAACCGGGTCAGGTTGGTCCTTCTCAGTTTCTTCCTCTTCCTCCTCCCGATGTGAATGGGACAAGCTTTATTGCTTGGGAATCAGTCCAATGGTATTCTGCTACAAGAGCTGTATCTCAGAGTAAGATAGTACAGTTACGTAAGAACTTACTGTAACAGTAGATCTTCGAGAACAAGCTCTTGCAGCAGGTACCTTCCCTGCACCGTGTCCCTTTGGAGGAAATTTTTGAGCCGCTGTCGCTCCTCTTTAAAAAAAAAAAAAAAAAAAATGGATGAGAGAGGGGTAAAGGTGAATATTCAGCCAGCCAGTCTGAATGTCCAGAGAGCCGGAAGTTATTTCCTTCCGCATGGCTGGTCGAGCGCAGGAGTCGGATATTCACTTTTAAGGTGAATAGTTTTTTCTTTTTGTTCCCTTTTTGCCTTCTGACGGCGGATCCTCGGTCTCCCCCTCTATTGTCAACCTCTGGCCGGGAGTCTCCGGCGGGAGAACTGGGGATTCTGGCGGGACCGCCTTTTGTACCACGCCTTGACGGTCGAGGCGGGATCACGCCGGGCGGTCCTCTGAAGATAGCTGGCTAGAAGAATTTCCAGGGTCCTGGCACCTGCCGACTTCAGTCCTAATGGTGTAACCTGCTGCAAGAGCTGTTCTCGAAGATCTACTGTTACGGTAAGTTCTTACGTAACTGTACTTTTCTCCACTGAAGAAATAAGTCTACCCTGAGTCCTGTTCCAATCGTAGTGACTACGTTTTCTTAGTTTATGACTATGATTTTATTATTTTGTAACATTTAGTTATCTGATGATACTATGTAATAGTTTAATTGTATTTTAAGTGAGTTTTGGGGGGAGTGTTTCTCGGTTTTGCAACAGTTGCTGTAACCAAGAAAGCCACGGTGTACTCCATTTCCTGATTTAAGTTTCCAGTTATTTAAATTAGCTTTATTTTTTTAAAACCGCTGTATATTTTGTAAGAGTACAACCACTGAAAATAATTTTGGCATCTTTTTCTGTCAAATTGGCATTACAGAGAGGCCAGAAAAGAAGATAGACCCTGCAGAGTTTAAGTACTGTATATAGCCAGTCAGCATGTGTTGGCAAAATCAGACAGACAGAAAATTTGCTTTGATTGTTTGAGCCCAGATCACAAGTTTGAAAACTGTGAACACTGCAGAATTTTCTGCCCTTGAACAAAATAAAAAGGGCAACTAAAAGGCAGTTGTCCTCTGCACAAATTCCCACAACTGTTTCAGAAGACTACCCTTCTGTAAGATGCACAAAATAAACATGGAGAAAAGTAATACTGGAGGTAGAGAGTATGCTTCAAATGGTATTTCTTCTCCTCAGCCATCTCTGGCAACCAAGGAAACTCAACAGTATTGCAAGCACTCCTCTGTAAAGGATCAGTTATCTCTGGCACCCAAGGAAACAGATAAGACTGCCAAGCCATCATCCAATAAAGAGCACAGGGCACCTGACAGAGTATGCCCTGAGGCTTCAGATGGAAGAAAAAATGCTTTCGAACCAGCAGCCAAATACCACTGCTGGCAAAAGAAAGCAAGAAAAGACATACCTTACAGTTCCACTGCTTGCAATCAAACAGCGGAACCAGTGCCAGAGAGGAATTTGGAGGACAGTAAGAAAATGTGGAAGTTTCTCCAAACAATGCAGAATTTGGGAAAGCCAGTCCCTAACCCCTCCTCCTAAATCCATACCCAGAATAGGAACACGGAGAGGAGAAGGAGGAACCTGTATCCCCAGATAATTCTGTTATCGATGACTTTGGTTCCCCACCAAGAATTAATGGAGATAATTCCTCTTACACAGCATTTGTGGCCCAAATGGCAAACATGCTGAACCTAGAACACAAACACAAGGTGTATGTAGAGGAGACTGAATTTATGAGCATGACAGGACTAACCTCAACTGAATGGGTGTCCACCCCTGTTCACAAAGCACTTCAAATAACACAAAGAAAATTTTTGTTGTGCCTTCATCCTTGCAGCCACAGACAAGAAGGTGGAGAAAAGGTATGTGGTAACAAGGGAGGATTCAAATTATATCTATAGCCACCTTGATCCTGAGGGAGGGAGTCAGACAGCTGTCTGCTAAAAAAAGATAAAATCAGTATAGCAGCTGCATCACCTGATAAGGATTTCAGAAGGCTGGACCTTACAGCAAATAAGGTGTAAGCTACTTCCACTCCATTACTGAGGCTGGCTGATAAGCCGTTCTGCACATTATGAGAGCTTGCCTCCCCAGGAGAAAATCTTCTTGCACATACTGAACTGTGAAAGCTGGTTTGGAGGCAGCAAAACACCAATTTTAAGTGTTTGCTAATGAGATCTACTCTGTGTCCGGAGGTCTAGCAAATTCAGTGTCTGCCATGTGATTTGCATGGCCCAGAAGAACTGGGTTGTCACAGGACATGCAGAACAAACCAGTTGATTTCCCCTTCAAAGGTACATCCTTATTTAGTGACAAAACTGAGGCCTATATGAAACAAGTTGATGAACAAAAAGCAACTTTTAAAAGTTTAATTGAAAATAGGGTTGGTAGAGAGTCTGTATAAAGCCCCAGAAGCAAGGGTTTTAGTAAATGGCAGCCTAACTAAGAAAGTCACCCTACACAGGGGTACTAGACTGGGGTGCGCCCTATCGCCGCTTTTGTTTGCATTGGCCATAGAACCCTTGGCGATAGCAATTAGAAGCCTGACGGAAATTAAAGAAGTAGTGGGGGGGTCGGGGAGAGAACATAAGGTCACATTATATGCAGATCACATGCTGTTATATGTTCGAGACCCAGCCAGATCTGTTCCCCCATTATTGGCAATCATGAAGCAATTTGCGGCATTTTCTGGGTATAAGATAAACATTCATAAGTCGGAAATAATGTTGTGGGGAATTGAGAAAGAATTTGGAGATATAGCTTGGGACCTAAAGAAGGCAAAGATGGAATTTACATATCTAGGGATTCGTGTAGGCCATGAGCTAGGTCAATTATATAAGTTAAACTTTGCCCCCATGGTACAAAATATAGAAGAGGAGCTGAGGCTGTGGAGAGATTTACCTATATCATGGCTGTGACACATAAACCTGATAAAAATGAACACCTTACGTAGGATCTTGTACCTGATGCAAATGCTGCCAATGGGTTTAAATAGGAAAGACTTTGAAGAGAGTTGACAAAGCCTTTGCCGGATTTATATGGAGAGGGGAAAAGGTCGAGAGCGAGTCTCCGCAGGCTGCGAGCAGATGGGGAAAGGGGGGGTCTAAACATGCCCAACTTAAGGAACTATGCCGTGGCCATGCATTACAGAATCCTGGGGGACTGGGTGAACAGACCACCAGAGGCTGGCTGGCTAGATTTGGAGGAAGGAGGGAAGGGGGGTGAGGATCTCTGCTTTCCTAAGAAGAGGAGGGAAGAAAATGTATAAGAGGCAGGGGAAACCAACCCCACTAGTAATTTCAGTCCTGGAGGGTTGGGAGCAGTTGTTGAAATGGGTGGGGGTAAAACCGGAGGAAGAGACATTACTACTCCTACTGAAGGGAAAGCCAGGGTTTATAGTAGGTCTAGAGGATGCAGGTTTTCTGCTATGAGAAGAGCTGGGAGTTAAATGTGTAAAGGACCTTTGGAAACAAGGAAGGTGTCGGGAGAAGAGATTGGGGAATGTATGGGATCAGGTATGTTCAGAATTTTTCAGGCAAGAAATTATGCTAAAGCAATAGGTAAAAGCCAAATAGTGGATTCTCCTTTAGAACAAGTCGAACATATGGTCCTCAGTACAAGGGGGAAGGAGTGGGGTATAATAGGAAGGGCGGCAAGAATGAGGCGGCAGTTTATGCCTGATCTTACTTGTAAGACCAGGAGACTGTGGAGCAGGGACTTACAGAGGGAGATACCAGACCAGGGCTGAGAGTTATTGTTACAAATACATATGGGTTTACTAGTCTGTAATAAGTACCAGGAGTCCTACTATAAATTTCTGCACAGACTGTACTGCCCACCAAGTATGGTGCATAAACTCCCTCCCGAGATTTCCTCCTTTTGTGGAAGGTGTAAGAAAGAGGAAGGTACATACATACATTGCTTTTGGGGGTGCCTGTCCTTGAGAAAGTTCTGGATAGGGGTGGCTGAGGAAGTAGGAAGAGTGTGGGATAGGCAGGTGGAGAGAAGCCCAACTGTGATGTTGTTTGGGGTGGATGACTCGGAGGAGGAGGACTGGAGACCTCTCCCGCGGTGGGTGCGGGTCCTGGTTGTCTTAGCCAGACAGTGTATTTTAAACACTTGGGTCACAAATGAGACCCCAACAATTCAGCAGTGGAAAAACCTGTGTCTGCAAGCCCTAGGGATGGAAAAGTTATACTATGGGGCAAAAAATAGGGAGGACCAGTTCTGGAGGGTCTGGGGAACGTTTCTGTCCTCGTTACCTCCGGGGGAGATGGAGGCGATGGGGAAGGGGTTGCAAGGATAAAAGGGGGTGATCGAGGAAAGGGGGAGAGGAGGGGATTGGGCTGGAATGGCGAGAGAGAGCACATTTGGAAGGATAAGGTAGAGGGAGTGTGGATGAGAGACAAGATGAGTTGTTTCCTTTTACTTTTTTTTTTTTCTAGGATTTATTAGTTTGTACAATTAGTCGGAGCTTCTGTTTTTCATTGTTTGAAGGGGGGTATCATTGGGAATAGGGTCTGGGGAGGAGAAAGGCAACTTAAATTGGAATGAGAAGGAGATATTAAAAGGGTATGGATATAATGATGTACTAAGATCAAGTTGCTATTGTGCTTTATGTATAAATTATTTTTTTTTTATGTATAAGTATGTTTTTACCTTGTTATGACTGGAAAATTCAATAAACATATGATGCAAAAAATAAAAAGTTTAACTGAAAAAATAGGTCCTCTGTGCCCTATAGGCCTTATAGAAGAGGAGGTATGGAAAGGGTTTACTACAGCAGACCCTATGTGCACAGTGAATACCCTCTTCAGAAGGGCATAGAGGGAGGCAGAGATAGGAGAGGAGCAAGACAGTAATCTGCTTCAGCTACTCCAGCCCAAGTAAAGCCTGCTGCTAACCATTCTGCCAATATCACCACTGACCTATTGCCAGCAGGAGGGTGTCTGTCTTACTACCTCAAGGAGTGGAAAAGGACTACCACAGACAAGTGGATCCTAGAGGAAGTAGGACAGGGCTTAACACTTCTGTTTGTAACATTTCCAAAGTTAAACACCATCAGAGTTTTTCCAGCTCAGAATTCAGATAACAAACTACATCTTGAATTACCTCCATGCTATAGATGCTGTTTTGTATGCATCTCTCCCAGGATAGCTCCCTTTTTCAAGACTTTACACCCATACTGAAGTTGGTATCAATACAACAACAGAAATTATTGGATGAAGCTGCAAGTTGAAACAGAGCAATGCGAAGAGACAGCAAAAGCCAATAGAAAAAGAGTTAGAGAAGACGGGGAGGAGAATGCCTGGATAGTTGAAACTAGGAAGTTGGAAAAGGGCAGGAGAGCGAGATGGGTTTAAACCAAGTGATACGGATTAGCTTTGAACCCTTGATGATATTAGAAGCTGAGAATAATACCGATAGTGAGCCAAGGAGATCAGTAAGTAATGAAGTGGTAAACTTGCTGCAAAAGGAGTCTTATGTGTAAAAACAATTACATTTCAGCATACTGTTTAAATCAAAGACCAGGAGAAACAAATGTCTCAGAAAATAGTGTGAGGCAGGATATAGGCCATTTCATCACGACTACTTTGCACCCAGTTGCAATGACAAATGAATTAGATCTGAAAATAAGTTCCCCTTGGCATATTATTGGTACCCAAATTAGACCAGAGGATAGGGCAACAAGTGAAGTAGAAATGGATACTACAGTCCCAAATGTCCCATTGAACGAAGGGGAAGAGGTAAATAAATTTACAGACTGTAAAACAAATGTATGTATTGGGTGATGCGATCCTTAAGTATACGGCAAGGTATACCTCTAGGGGAAATGAGTAGAACATCACAACCAGCTATTTTTCTGGAGCAAAATTAAGAGTTGTGCAAAAAATGCTGCCAAACATAATAAAGGAGAATGATGGTACTGCAACACTAATATTGCATTAGGGATAAATAATTTCAAGGGACAAGGTCAAACAGCAATAAAAGAAGAATTTAAAAGCATTTGGCTAGAAGCAAAAATACTGAAGTGTAAATTATAGTTTTCAGAAATTTACCATTACCGAGAGAGAGAGTAGGTTCAATATGATTAAAATTAAGGAGTTAAATAACTGGTTGAGACATTGGACCCTACAGGAGGGATAGGGTGTATTACCCATTGGGAGGATTTCATAAATGAGCCGGGGTATTACTGTCACGATGGACTTCTCTTGAGTAAGAAGGAAAGCAGAAAATTGGGTCAAATTATATAACAAAGTGGTGGATAGTTGTTTAAACTGACAAGGATGGGAAGAGGGGACATGCCTAGTAATTATAGTAAGGTAGCTCAGGTCAGAGGAGCAAATAATGCTACTCTTAATAAAGGCAAGGGGATTAAAGTATGGATATTAAATGTCAGAAATCTCAATATAAGCAAAAAAATCTGAATTGGAGACATTGCTTAAAACTGAAGGAGCTGATATCTGTTTCGTACTAAACGTGGTGGGACATTGGGGTCACCTGGAATAGGAACATTGAAGGTTATTCACTTTATTCAAGGGATAGACAGGACAAAAAGGGAGGTGGTGTTGCAATATATATATATATAGATGATACCATACAGAGTACAGCTTATACCCAGATCAGTTCTGATGCTGTGACTGAATCCTTGTGGGTGGTCATACATATAAAAGCTGACAAAAAACTATTTCTGGGAGTTTGCTATAGACCACCCAACACCAGCAGAGATGTTGCTAGTAGTATAGCTTGAGACTGAACATATGGCATCTGAAGGTGACGTAGTCATCACAGGGGGTTTTGATTATCCAGATATTAACTGGATCAGTCAATCAGCAAAAACTGCCAGTGCAAATAGATTTATGGAAACTTTAAATATGGCTGAACTGCATCAACTGATATATAAACCTACAAGAGGAGAGAATGTTCTGGATCTCCTAATCACCAATAGGGATGATATAGTGACTCAGATAAAAAAAATATCAGTGAACACTTGAGCAGTAGTGACCATAATATTATAGAATTTGTCTTGAAAAAAACAACTACTGTTTACAAGGGGTTCTACTATTACAAAAAACTATACGAAGGCAAATTTCCATAACATTAGAAAGGAGCTAGCTGATTGGGACTGGAAAGGATGCTTTAAACAGAAAAATGTCGAAGAAATGTGGGAGTTAATAAAGAATAAAAACACGTAGAGGAAAAATATGTACCAAGCAAATAAATGTACAATAAGAGAAGTAAAAGACTGTTGCGGTGCATTACTAAAACAGTCAAGTTATGCACAAAAAAGAAAAAGGCATACAACAAAATAAAAAAACATGATACTGTTGACACTATGAAGTCTTATAAAAGCCTATTAAAAAAGCTGAAGAAATCAATAAGGCAGGAAAGGAATAAACTTGAATCTAACATTTCACATAGAAATGATACTGGCAAGAGCTTTCATGCCTATGTTAACAATCAGTGTAGAACCAGCAACCAGATTGGCCCTCTACTGAATGATGTGATAGAATTAAAAACACCAAAGGGTATGGCTGAAATCTTTAACAAATATTTCTGTTCCGTGTTTGATAAAAAAATAATGAGGATAGAATAAATTCAGTACATAATGTATACCCCAAACTTTCACTTGAAATAAAGGCTACTGAAATAGAAGAACTCCTTAAAAATCTAAAACACCACCAGCTTGGTGGTGCTGAGGGTTGAGGCAGTGGATGCCACACCCCATGCAAGCCAGCGACCCGGGTTCGGGAGTGAGCTTGGGTCATCGGGGGTTGGCAGGGGACAGAGAGGACTGAACATCTGTAGGACACCTCTCCTCTCCTGGGGAGGGTGGGTGGATGGATGATTCCCTGGCATGAGCGGCTTCTAGCAGAGGCTGGGAGCACTGCAGTCCAGGGATTATGCTAGAGGCAAGGAGGAGCCTCAGTAGCCATTAACGTGCTGGGTGCGGGAGCACGCCCAGCAGCACTGAATGGTACTGCACGTCTGGGCTCCTGGGAGGAGCTCCAAAACAGGGAAAACACCCACTGGCTGGGGGGTAGACATTGCCTGCTCCCACCTCCACTGCCAGATCCTGCCCACTGCGACCTGGTCCCGACGTCACCTCTGCCCATGAAGCGCTGGAAGAAAGCGCTGAGGAGCAGAAGGCAGCCCCACCCCGGGGGATGTATTCCAGGGGAATGGCTCCATCAGTGTGTCACGGGTGAGTTGAGAATGCAGGCGCAGATGGGAGGATCTCAGGCTGGTGAGGATAAGGTAGGTTGACCAAAGAAGCCCCAGTTGGTGGTGACCAGAGGGAAAGAAAGCTGAAAAAAAAAAAACTAAAACACCATAAATCTGCCGGTCCCGATCAACTGCATCCTAGACTACTGAGGGAAGTAAGAGAACTAATCTCTAAACCTCTTGCATTTATATATAATGCCTCCTTTACTACAGGGGTAGTGCCAAAAGACTGGAGACTAGCCACTGTGGTCCCGTTATTTAAAAAAGGTGACAGAGCACTTAGATCAAATTATAGACCAGTTAGTTTGACATCAGTCCTATGCAAAACAGCAGAACGTTTTTTGAAATTGAAAATAGAAGAAAATCTGAACATGATAAATTATAAAGACAAAAAACAACATGGTTTCAAACAAAATCGAGCTTGGGTAACTAATCAGCTTTGTTTCTACAAATGTGTAAACAAAAGTATACACGACGACATCTCTATTGATGTGTTTTTCCTGGGTTTTCAGAAGGGCTTTGATAAGGTCCCGCATACTAATCTGTTAAATAAAATGGAAAAATAGGACTCAGCTGTAGTATAGTCAAATGGATAAATAATTGGTTAAACGAACAGAAACAGCAGTTAGAGTGATGGTACAGTATATGCTCAGACTATGGAGAAGTTACAAGCTGGGTGCCGCAGGGCTCAGTCCTGGGAACAGTACTATTTGCCCTTTATATTAGCGACCTTCATTATAATATAAGCAACTGGGTGGTTAAATTAGCCGATGACATTAAACTAGGTGGACAAGTAGATACCCCAGAAAATATTAGGAGATTGAGAAATTATCTATATAAAATTGAAGAATAGTCTAGTGTTAACAGAATGCCATTCGGTGTGGACAAATGCACAGTAATGCACTTAGGCAAGTGTAATAACAACCAACGTTATGAACTTAATGGGATTTAGTTAAAAACAGCTGAAAATGAAAGAGACTATGGAATTATAATAGACAAAGATTTAAACTTTAAATTACATCAGACAAAAGTGGTTCAAAAGACCAACTTTACGATAAGACACATAAAAAGGAGTTTCATAAATAAAACCAAAGAATGCTTATTACCCCTATACAGAACATACGTCAGACCACGCATGGATTATGGATCTCTGTTATGGAATCCATATACTCGTGGCGAGATTGATAGGTTGGAGAGAGTGCAACGGAGGTATATAAAAATGACTGGCTCCCTTAGGGGTTACGGTTATAAGGATAGGCTGTAACCATGAGCGTCTGAATTGCCGCTGAACAAATTGTTGTGGAGCATAAGGCGCAGACAAAAGACAGCAGGGACAAAATGGCGCTGGGCAGATTGTCGATAGTTAATGTGGTCAAGATGAGTAAACATGGTAATTAAATAATGTAGACATTAATGAAAATTGGATAAAAAGTTGCAGATTTTACTTACATCACCCCTGCTTCCTTGCTTCCCTGCTCTTCCGGTTTCATTATTCCTGTGTGTCATTTTTTTCCACTCCCACAGAAACAGTACACTGATTCAAAAGGCTCGCAAGATTTCAATTTCTTTATTTAATCCAAACGCATATATTAAAATTAAATAAAATCAGACAATAACAACAACTGCCCAGGCAGTAGAGCGTAGACACATGGCCTGTTTACACCGTTCACTAGGGCATGAATAGTGTAAAGTTGATGATCAACTCCCAGGGCTACTGCAAATGTTCCATCACAGAACCAGTGCTTTGATGATCACAGTGCCGTTAGGTTAGTCATCACGGGACAATTATGAATTGTTGTGCCTAACTGTCCATGACCAAAACTCCGGCGATGGCATGTCTTTGCGACGTAGTGAAGACTACTATTTAACTGCGACTATTAATACCGCGGCATTCTGTCCATATGCCGTTGCAACACTTAGAATTATTAGAACAAAGGAGAATAAGGGGTACTCTTTTAACAATGTTTAAAGTAATAAATGATCCTGAAATGGTGGAAGAAATGGGTATAATCATCCAGGACAAACCAGAATGTTTAAGGGGACATAAAAAACAAATAAAACTGGATACTGCCAGGAAAAATAGTAGATACTATTATTTTCTCCATCGAACAGGCAGGATTTGGAATAGGCTATCCAGTAATATTGTTTCTAGCAGTTCTGTGAACATCTTTAAAAAGGGAAATAGATATTGGGGGTTTAGTTGGACCCACTGATGCAAGTGAACGGTAGCAATGGGCAGTTATGCCTTCTTCCGTTCTTTACCCAGTATATACTGCCACAGATCTTAAGACCTGGCATGCCATACTACAACGAGATTCATTTAAAAGTTATGGCCCTCTGTTAATGGCCCTAGGACAAGAGCATGACAGCACCTTTAACATAATTGATCCTTTTTTTAAAGAGCTGTCGCCCTACCTGAAGTCACAGAGAAATGCTTGTGATATCACAGTCACCCCATGGCAACAGATTGTGATGCCACAATAGAGAGTTACGGCATCAAGTAGGGGAGTAAGCTATAGAGGCAGATGGACTACTCCCCACCAGCCTTGCTCTCAGTGTCCCCAGTCCTTACCACCCTAATGTTTCTTAAACTTTTGTTTGTTCTGTGTGTATCAGGCAATTATAGCTGTTTCATTGTGTTATTTTGCTTCTTGGGGGTTTTCATGCAATACATTGCCTCATTTTGTTGCTCCATTCTGCACTATATAATTGTTGGTGTTTTATAATCTTATTGCTGTTATTTTTAATTGCACTGTTTTTTGGATCTTGTAACCCTGACCTTCATTTTGTTGTTTTGTTAGTCTTCTACTTCTTGCTGATTGTTGTTGTTTTCTCCTCGCGTTCCCTTGTCCCCGCGTCGCTCCTGGAAACGAGCCTTGGCTCAATAATGCTTTTCCCGGTCATCAACTTTTAAATAAATAAAGAAACTCTGAGGGATGAAGATCATATAGTCATGCAAATGTCCTTAGTTATAAATAATGGAGAGGAGAAATATATAAAATACAAATGGAACGCAGACAGAGTTGTACCTAATTATTATGCTTTTTAAAGTTTTCTTTGAGGCGTTAGTAGCTCTTTTTAAATGTTGGGCTAGAAATGGCCTGATCTACTTAAAACAATGTGTGGACAATAGAGAAGTACAGCCATTTTAACCTTTGCAGGACATACATAAGCTTCAGAACGCAGGTCATTTTAGGTATCTTCCATTCAGGGCACAGGTTGTTACACTACCTCTGCATCTTAGGGATTTGTTTGAATCCCCTCCAACATGTGTCATGTAAATCCAACATCACAAGTGGTATGGGGTGGGTACCTCCTTTGTCGGGCAGTTATATGCCGTCCTAAGGGAGCTCTTTCTAGACTCCACACCTAATGGTCCTCCATAAGTGGACCAAGGAATTGCACACAGAATGTGACCTTAAATTGTGATATAGATTCGCTCTACTGAATTATAAAATCACAATGGGCCCCATACATGAAAGAATTTGCTTGGAAGTGCAGGGCCTGCTTTTTCCAAACCCCAGCAGTACAGAGGATTTACATGGGCCACTAGGTGGGACACTGCTGGAGAGGCTGTGGGGAGATTAAAGCTGACCATGTAGACATTTTTGGAGCTGCCTGTCCTAACAACCTACTGCTCAGTTGTATGTCATATCCTAGGGAATATGTTTAACTGCCCATGCCCATGTCCTCACAATTAGTTTTATTGTGAGTTACCCCCAAGGGGGTGCACATTAGAGGAAGGCAATTGAAACTGCTTCTCTTACTGCTGGCAGGGGCAAAGAAAATAACGAAACTGTGGATGAAGCCAAACCTACCTACTGTCCAGCAGTGGACAGCATTAATAGATTCCCTATGCAAAGTGGAAAAGCAAGCATACTACTATATTAAACATATGTCAGCATTTGAAGACACTTGGAGAAAACGGACACTCTATAAATTAGAAACTGACAACGTTTGTACCTTAAGATACTGTTTAATTTAATTTATTTTTCGATATCATGAAATTTCAGTAGATGTGCTGCAATCTTAAGTGGTGTATAAGTCTCAGAACTGACCTGCGCTGAGAATTGTTTTGTACACTAGCAAACTGTATGTGACCCGACGTATACTCTCTCTCTCTCCTGTCTCTGAATTTCGATTTCCTGCTGTATTAACTGGGAAAAAAGTTCACTTCAATAAACATGATATTATAAAAAAAAATCAGAGCACAAAAACCTACTGGATTTACAACAGAAGTGAGAAAGCTAATTCAGCTCAGTGCAGTGAGGAAGATTCCATTTTCCCAGTTTGGGGAATGCTTCTTTTCCAGATAAGGTTTCCACTTACGTGGGACTGCATTGTCTGATTTTTAGTTGCCCAATTTGGTCTTGCATTTTTTAGGCTTCTGCCCTTTCTTTGTTCCTCATTGGATAATTTCTGGCTCACTTGAGTCGGTCACAGTACCTCTGAGTCATGCTGTTGTTCAGCTCTGTGCACCATGCCATCCATTGTTGTCTGTGAGTAAGTGTGTGACGGACTCTGACCACTGGTGCTGCATCACTTCTGGTTTCAACTACTCACTCTTCGGGACTGCTTGAGTCAGTCAGCTGTCAGGAGCGAGCACATGGTCTGTTTTCCTTCTGTGCTCCTGGTTCTTTCCCTGGGCAGGCTAGCAGTGAGCGACTAGGAGCCTTGGGAGAAGTTGGAGGATAGATGTCGGGGAGGTGGGGCAGTCAAAAGGAATGCAGTCTGGGCTATGCAAATCTACTGGATAGGCAAGCTGGCCAATGAGAGTTGCAATTCTGTTCCTAAAGCACTATGATTGGGCCCATCAGGTGCTCTGAAGTGCCACACTCATGATCATTTGGAACATGGGGCCAGCAGCGGGAAAGTGAAACAAGAAGGGAGCCCTTAGCTGCTGGCCTCTGTGTGCTGCCCTCTACAGTTTTTTGGAGTGTGCAGTGACTGTGTCAGCCCAACCAGTGCCAACGTGCAGCCGTGATTAATCATCTGCTTGAGAGAGAGAGACTACAATTAGAAGAGGAGAGAGATGTCATCAGCAGGAGGGGAGACTGCACAGAACCAAGGCCAGGAGGACCAGAAAACAGCACCCAATCCATCAGCCAGGAAAATGGCAGCAGCATGACAGAGCAGCAAACATTATCAGCTTTGAACTTAATACAACCTTAGACTTTGGGGTCTTTAGTTTTAAATATTATTAATGAAAATGTAATGTTAATTAAAAATGTCAGGGTACTAATTCCATTTGGCTTTTTTTTTGTTGTTGTTAAAAACTGCACATTAGTTTTATGTGAGCATGCAACATACAGTATGTTTTATTGTAAAACATATTTCTACAATTGTGGTGAATCATTCCATTAAATTTATGGTACCCACCCCCATCCAGCCTGCTGTGTCTATTTAGTATAAAATGATTCCAGTCGTTTGCAGGTAGCCAGCCACACACTCTAGTATCACAAAAGAGTAAAACTGACACGTAATACCAACTGAACTGACAAAGGGAGTGCTCTGTTTTTTGTGTATAATGTAAATGTATTTCTCTTCCATTTCTACCTTTGCATCAACCGACACCATATTTTTACTTTACTGGGCATGTCTGGAAACCAAGTCTTGATACTAGGTGTTCATTTTATTTAAATTGACATTACATATTGCAGCCTTACATTACTCAAACTTCCCCTGGCCCCCCCAAGGCTGTCCAATACAATGGGGCTAAATAATGGATTTTTCTCCTTGTTGGATAGGTTGCTACCCACAGTGTAGAAAAATTGATTATTTAATGTCAGTCGCCTGAGGCAGAGTGGATGGGAATGTTGTGTTGTTCGAGTGTCTGTAATATAAATTTAATTTGAACTTTCTTCCATTTCTACCTGTGCATTGACCATCAATATTACTTTTTTTCATCATGTCTTTATTACCCCAGGGGTCTTTTAGCATCAGCAACTGATTGCAGTAAGCTGACCCTGTAGTACTGCCCTGAGATGGAGCCATGAATAGTCATAAATTGAATTGGCCAATAGAAGAAGAGTAGGAGGGAGTGCTGTCTGGAGTCTGCCTAGAGGGCACCAGAATTTTTTTTCCGCTGACTGAGAAACACTGCCTCTGAGGTGCTCTCTCTCTCTCTCTCTCTCTCTCTCTTAAAAAGAAAAACACTTTTTGACCCTTAGAGTTTTACTTTTGTGTGCTGTTTCTGAGAGTATTTTCTTTCTTTCTTTATTTGTTATAGTTTTTAACGGTTCCTGGAAAATGCGTTTTTCCCTTTTTCTGCGGTTCTCCTTTTCTGTAGGCTGAGGTATACTTTTACCGTGTTTGCTGTTTTTCAGTGATTCTGTATTTAAAATCAATAGCGGTTCCTTTTTTCAGCGGGAACTGCTACTGTCCTAGGTTTTCTTAGCACCTGTTTTTTAATTTTAATTGCAGTTCTTACCATGAGGGAACTGACCGCTAAATTTAAATCTTCCCTATTGAGAACTGTTATTTTGAAGATTCTAACCTATTGGCATGTCAGAACAGCCAAAAAGAGAACTAGAATCACAAGTTTTAAAAATTCTGTGGAGTGTCACAGGATAGTGGCTAAAGCTGACACCCACGACCTGTGTCTTCAGTGTTTAGGTCTAGCACATTTTTGTGCACTTTACTCAAAGTTCTGCTCAAAAACACTGAGGAACAGAGCAGAGAGTTTGAGGATGATGGCTGCCAAAGCATCTGATGAGGGGCCCTCTAAGAATAAGGGTGCTGATGAAGTACCTCCTAAACCAAAAAGTACTGCCTCTAAAGGTGCTGATGAAGTGCCTTCAAGACTTAAAAAAAACAATAACAAAGGTACTGATGAGGTACCACCTAAAGAAAAAAATGTCAGTAGAGGTGCTGATGAAGCACCTAGCAAACTTAAGACTTCCAAGCGCACTGATGAAGTGCTCTCTACTAAGAGAAAACCAGATCAGGCTACTGATGAGGTGCCTGCTAAGATGCTTCTTAAAGACAAGCATTCCACTGCCCCTCCCACACCTCAGCATGGAGAGTCATCAGTGGTAAAAAAACACAAGGAAAAAACTAAAAACATTGAGCCTCAAGGTCAGAATCCCACAGATTTGCCAGGCGATTTGCCATCGGTCAAAGAAATGGTTAAAGCCTGGCATTTATACCAAACTCTGCAGAGCATGGGGTCCATGTTTCAAACCCATGCCACTGCCAGTGTATCTCCCAGTGCAGTTCCCTCTGATGCAGGTGATTTTCCAGGGTAGGATGAGGTTTATTATAGATTAGATGATGAGGCAAGGGAAAGCCCCTTAGAACCTGATGTTTCCCCTGATTCTAAGTTTGGAGCTTCCCCCAGTGACCAGGAGGATGCCTCCTCTATGCTAACTTTTTTTGCAGTATATGGTGGACACCCTGGATCTCCCCTCACAGGGGTCCATTCAGGATAATGAGGAGGGTGAGGATTACATGGACGTGATGGGCCTCCCTGCTCTAAAAAGGTTGTTCTCCCTATATATAGGGCTTTCAAGAAAAACACCATGAAGCTCCTTTAGACTCCGACCTCTTTGTCTGGAGTAGACAAGAAGATAAAAAATATCAGCTTTCCAGGTCTGATACTGATTACGTACATCTCAGTCATGAAGGTGTTGTACAGCAGGCAGCTTATGACAAAGCTAATGTTCCCCTCTCTTCTCAGCCCCCTGAGAAGGAGTCTAGATGTTTGGACTTCATGGCTAAGAAGTCCTATACTTCAGCCTCTCTCCTGCTGCGCCTTTCTTCTTACATGTACCAGAGGGCCCTCTGGAATTCTGTCCTGGCTGTTGCCCAACACAAACCAGACACGATGGTCCAAGATATTATGGAGACAGCAAAAACTGCCTTGGAAGCTACCAAGTTCCAGTTTCACATGGCAGCAGACAATAATGATGCAGCCTCAAGAGTTATGGCCCAAGCTATCACCCTGAGGTGCTTTGCCTGGCTTAGGCCAACTAATCTGTCACAGGACACCCAGTCCAAAGCCATGGATTTCCCCTCTGACTAGAACTCTCTCTTTGGGGACAGAACTGAAGCCTACATAAAAAAGTAGATGAATACGAAATGGCCTGCCAAAGCAATACGGCCAGAGGAAAGGCTCCTAGTAACCAAAGAGCACAGATCAGGGGGGCTGGGGTAGAGGTTACTTCCCTAGACCTTTCTTCCCCTATCCTATGCCAGTGGACTACTCCCAGTCAGAGTTTTTTTTCAGAGGAAGAGTCAGGAGAGGACAAAGAAGAGGTACCTCCACTCCTGCTCCTGCCTCACAAACTAATTTCTGAGTCCAGTGTCCAGGTCACCTCCGGCTACCTGTAGGGGTCAGGCTGTCCCACTTCCTCCAGTTTTGGACCCTAATAACTTCAGACAAGTGGGTCCTGGAGGTAGTGGAAAAGGGCCTCTCTCAGCAGTTCAAAAAATTACCATCTCTTAGGGGTTCCTTCCTGTCAAAACCTCAGTCTCCTACAGAAAAACATTATTCTGGAGCTGGAAGTCAAAAGGTTCCTCACAGAAAAAGCAATAGAGAAAGTTCCTCCTTCAGGGAGGGACAGAGGTCTCTCTATTCCAGATACTTCCTGGCAAAGAAGAAAATTGGGGAGTGGCAACCTGTCCTTGATCTCAGGCATTTGAACAGGCACTTACTTAAACCAAAATTCAGAATGGTCACTCTCACAACAGTGATCCGCCCTCTTCAGAAAGGGGATTGGCTAGTCTCCCTGGATCTAAAGGATGCCTGCTTTCACATCCCAATAAGGCAGTCCCACAGAAAATTCCAGAGGTTCAGGCTGCCATCAGGACACTACCAGTTTACAGCTATGCCATTCGGCCTTTCTTCAGCCCCAAGGGTATTCATCAAATGCCTGGCTGTGATGGCAGCTCATCTTAGAAAGCAGAGCATTTCAGTCTACCAATACCTTGACGAATGGCTCCTGGTGGGCAAGACTCCTCTGCAGGTGAAAGAGGCCCTCGCTGTCACAAAGAAAACTCTGCAGTCTCTGGGATTCCTCATAAATGCAGAGAAGTCCCATCTGACTTCAACTCAGCTCCTCACTTTTATTGAAGTAGAGCTGGATACTCAGCAAAGTAAGGCCTTCCTGCCTGCAGAAAAGGTACAAAACTTCCTGGCTCTGGCAAACTCCTTTGTCCTGGACCAACCCAGACATTTTCTAAAGCTCCTGGGACATATGGCATCCATGATAGCCGTTGTTCCAGGAATCGGATCCCAAATGAGGGACAAATAGTATCAGCCTTACTGGTCCCAAAAAAGACATTCCCTGTCCAAGCAGGTCCCAGTCACACAAACCTTGCTCCAAGCTCTGGACTGGTGGAAGGATCCATCCAACCTGTCAGTGGGAGTACCCTTCCAGCTACCCTCTCCTACAGAAGTCATTACCACAGATGCCTCCCTCCTGGGTTGGGGAGCTCATCTGGACAAGCATTCTGTCAGTGGCATTTGGACCCCCAAGGAGTCAGCAAACCACATCAGTCTTCTGGAGCTCAGGGCCATCTGCTTGTCTCTGAAATCCTTTGCCCCACAGCTAAAAGGTCATTCAGTGCAAATCAGAACAGACAACACCACTCCAATGTTTTACATAAACAAGCAGGGTGGCACAAGTTCCACAGTGCTCTGTACAGAGGCAATGAAGATCTAGTCTCTGGTCTGTTCCCTCGACATCAGCCTTTCAGCCATACACCTCCCAGGCAAGGATAGTATCTTGGCAGATGCCCTCAGTTGAATCAGTCAAGGTCACAATGAATGGACTCTGAACAGGCAGGTTCTTGCCACAATCTTCAGAAGGTGGGGCACACCAGAAATAGATCTGCTTGCCTCTCACCTCAACCATCAGCTTCTTCTGTACTGCTGCAGACCTCCAGCTCTGAGAACTCTTCCTACAGATGCCCTAGCCCTGGACTGGTCAGGGAAGTTCCTTTATGCATTCCCTCTCTTCCTTCTCATTCAGAGGGTGCTACTGAAGCTGCAGTCCCAGCCTGCAGCTATGATCCTGATAGCACCCGATTGGTCAAAGTAGTCATGGCACTCCCTCCTGCTAGCCCTGGCTTCCATCAAGACAATCAGGCTTCCTCTCACTCACTCCATTCTGACTCTTCCTCAGACAGGGGTGACATCCTAATCTGCAGTCTCTGCACCTCAAAGCGTGGCTGTTAAGGAGTTAGAGTTCCCTGAATCTCTGTACTTGGAACAGGTCCTTAGACTCTTAAGATTGGCTAAGAAGCCTAATACCAAGAAAACTTACTCAGCTAAGTTAAAAAATATTTTCTTTCTGGTGCAAGGGGAAGCATCTCAATCCTCTTAAAGCATCAGTGTCCAATATTCGGGACTATTTGGCTCATTTACAGGCCTCGGGCCTCAAGGTCTTATCCTTAAAGCTACACTTAGCTGTAATTTCTGCTTATTTGTCCATAGGCAAGACGCAGTCTATCGTTTCTTTACCTGTTTTCAAAAAGTTCTTTAAGGGCCTTCTCCACCTTCAGCCCCCAATGAGGGAACCTGTTCCCCCTTGGGACCTTAACCTATGCATTACAAAGTTCATGGAGCCACCCTTTGAACCCATGGCTATGGCCCATCTCAAATATGTCACTTGGAAGACAGTCTTCCTAGTAGCCATCACTTCTGCCAGGAGGATTTCAGAATTGCAAGCACTCTGCACAGATCCTAACTAAATTATCCCTCACAGGGACAAGGTAGAGCTCAGAACAAACAGGAAATTCCTGCACAAGGTGGTCTCTGAATTCCACCTTAACCAGTCTATCACTGTACCTGTTTTCTTCACTGAGAAATCCACTCCTGGAGAACAGAGACGCCATAGTCTAGATGTTAAAAGGGCCCTATCCTACTACTTGGAGCACACCAACCAGTTCAGGGGTTCCATGACCCAGTTTTTCCTCACCTGTGGGGAGGTAGGTAGAGGAAGATCAGTCTCAAAGAATGCCATCTCTCGTTGGATAGTCTCCTGTATTCAGTTCTGCTATGACAACACTGGCAAACAGCCCCCCTGAGGGCCTCAGGGCTCACTCTACCAGGGGCACTGCTGCCACAGTGGTAGCTGCAAGGGACATTCCCTTTTTAAATTTCTGTAAAGCAACCACATGAAAAACTGTACACACATTCACAACGCACTATTGCCTGGATGTACAGTCTAGATCCGATGCCAAATTTGGCAGAGTGGTCTTGCAGAGCCTCTCCCTAAGTAGGTTCTGTACCCACCTCCCAAAAACACTTCTTTATAGTCTGCAGTCAGTCGCTGATGCTAAGGGACCCCTGGGGTGAAAAAAAAAAATTATTCACCTTAGTAATATTGTTTCTTCCAAGATGTTTTTTAGCATCAGTAAGATCCCACCCTTCCTCTCCTGGAAACCTACGTGAAGAGGACTCTGGCTCCTCATTGTTGCCAAATTTGTTCCTGAAGTTTTTCGTCTGCCTTTTGAACAATGTTTAATGTTTCTTAAAGGTTTTTTAGGGTTCATGCTGTCGCATGATTTTTGGATCCTGTTGGTTTACACAGGTGTAGGTAGGTTCCTGGTTCCCATTCTTTCTCTGGTGCAGACTCCAGACAGCACTTCCTCCTGCTGTCCTCCTATTGGTCAATTCAGTTTATGAATATTCATGGCTTCACCTCTGGGGCAGTGCTACAGAGTCAGCTTACTGCAATCAGTTACTGATGCTAAAGGACACCTTGGAAGAAACAATATTACTAAGGTGAGTAATTTTTTCTTATCTGCCTTCTGCCCTCAGCGGCCCCCTTTTGACGACTATCCCCAGTTCATCTGAGACCTACTTTCACCTCTTGAACAACCATGGGTGGGTGTGTGCCTCTGAAGGTGGTACCTAGCATGCAGGGTGCTGCCGTCCTCTGCTACTGGGAGTGTTTTTTCCTCCAGTTTACTTCCCTTACTCAGACCGGAATGCATGCTCTGGCACTTAAACACTGCATAAAGATTCAGTAACACCACTGTGCCCACCCCCGGCCAGTCATGTAGGCAGCTGCTGCTACACCCCCTAGCCTCCACTAGGTGGCAGCCAAGCAGTGTTATGTGCTGTTTCCTCTCCCCAAAGGAGGAGAGCCGTCCCTGGATGCTCAGTCCTCTTCCCCTAGAGAGTCCCTGAGTGACTCTGATCTGTTTTGGAACTAAAGCACACAGCATTTTAGCCCCCCACACCACTGACCTGGCTTTAGCATCATTACTTTTAATATTTATATTACAAGGTACTTCCCTCCCCTGTTTGGGGTTTTCTTACTGGCTGCAAATGTCAGGGATCCTGAAACTGGGTGTGAGTGGAATCCAGTCCTGATACAGGATGTATTGGATGTGTTCATTATATTTAAATTTACATTAGTCAGCTTCCCCCTTCCCCCACTGACCAGTGTGACTGAAATAAATACCTGATTGTTCCCCTTTGTGAACAGTTCGCTACCCAGAACAAAGAAAAATGAGTACCAATTGGATGGGACCAGACCAGGGGAGGAGTGTGTGCAATACATTGAAATTAGTAAGTGCATGTGTAAATTGAAAGTTAGGCCTTAAGGTGTCAGACTTGTGACCACTCAGATTGTTTAATTTCTCAAGCACTTTAATTAAAAAATTCTACAAGTAACCATTTGTGTTTCAAGTGTCAGGTTACAGGGCATAGTAACTGACATATGACTAGTTGTTTACAACGGAAGATAAAGTGATATTTTGCCTATATATGCAAAATGTTTCCATTGTTTCAAGTGACATAGACATATCTTGGTCCTGTGCATATCAGAAGTGCCTTATCTTTTGTTTGGTTTTTCTAATCAGTTTTTTTCCTGCCTTTTTTTCTTTTAAACTTTTATTCATCCTACACCCCAGGCATCCTTCAGGAGTGCCCTCATGGATCTCCACCCTACTCCCAACCTGAACCCCCTGCGTCTCCCCTGACTCCCTCCCCCAAACGACCACAGGCAGACCTGACCCCCGGTGCCACCTTCGGGGCTGATTCTGCCCCTTGCCTCGGCAGCTGCTCCTAAGTGTGAGGGGCCTACCTGTAAGTCTTTGGGTCCTCCGGAGGGAGAATTTGGGCACATCTGGAACAGTATTTGGGATGTGGAAGGGTCCACCGGGACCACCATCATCTCACCGGTGTATAGGAGGCATTTCTCTTGTTTTTTCCCACATCCGCGGAGCTCAGCTGGCATGGCAATGTATCGCTGTAGCTCTGCCCTCCCCTTGACATGTGCCATGCTGCTCAGTCGGCGATTCCCCCAGCCACCTTCAGAGGCCGGTCCGTGAGCGAGCATTTCCCACCTACTTCCCCAGGAAGAGAGAGCAGTCTGCCGGACGCTCAATCTCTTCCCCCCCTCGGCAACTTCTGGCTCGTTCCTGAACCCGGGTCACCGGCGTGGCGCGAGGTGTGGCATCCAGCGCCTCAACCCTCAGTGCCACTGGGCCGGGTTTTTTTCCTGCTTTTGTACCAAGAAAATCTTGCGTTAATGACTTGCAGTCTCATTTTGGCATTGCCTGCTTTTTTGGATTAGTACCTCCCTTAATGTTTTAGTCTGCCTTCAAACTTGTGAAATGTTCTTGCAAGTTGTTTTAGTTACAAGCATATGATTAGCAGCACTGGACGGTAAAGACTCTTCACTGAGGTGCCTGGAAATGACTCTGGGAGCAGCAGTAGCACAACAGCAGCACCAAGAAGCATAAAACTTACAGAGGATTCTGCAGCTACAACAAGGCATGAGGACAGACGTATCCATGGGTGCAATTACTGCATGTCCTGGTACGGATGGTTTTACAAAAGGTATGTCTTGTGGCACAGCATTTACAATTGAGTGGAATGGTGTGTGTCCTGAAAAAACACTTGAAAACCAAGAAGCACCAAAAATATGCCATTCTTCAGAAGGAAAATCTCTTTATGACTAGGTTTATTCAGCAGCCTAGCAATACAGAGAAAAATAAGTTCTAACAACAGGAATCCAACAGTACTGTCATACAGAAACCACATCATCTTCATAGGTGTTGCCTCGAGACAGAATAGGTCCTTAAATAGAATTTAGAATACTGTTCAGACTTTGTGCTGTGGTCATGCTCTCAGTGCTGGAATAACATTAGATTTGTTTCTCCACTGAAGAGAGCAGTCGCCCCGGAGTCCTTTTCCAGTCCTACGGCTCAAATGTATGGTTTTCTTCTTTTTTTGTGACTATTTATTGCCTTTGACCAGTGCCCCTTTCAGCCCGACCAGCCCCGCCAATCCCCGACAACCCAGAATTACCAGGGCTTACTTTATACCGGGAGCGGAGCCTGTGGAGGGTTGGGCGTCATCCCGCAGCAGGCAGATCCACGTTTTTTCATTTTCTCCCCAATTTTACCCTGGGGCCCCAGGAGTAGAGATGCATGCTCATGGAGGCATGTATGCATACTACAGCCCCTTCTGCCCACCTGTTTGCTTAATGCCTGGCACTCTCTCTGGCTTGCGCTACCCCCTGGCTTCCACTGTGAGGCAGTCAAGAGCCGAGGGATACCACCTTCCCTCCCTGGAGAGGAGAGCTGCCTCTCGGTGCCTCCATCCAGCTCCGCGCCTTCCCCTGCCAACCTCCGACGGCCCATGCTTGTTCCCGAACACGGGTTGTCGGCATGGCACGAGGTAAGGCGTCCAGTGCCTTAGCCCTCGGCGCCACCAGGCCAACCATAGATGTATGGTTTTCTAATAGTTTTGTTGTAGTTCTCTAATGAAATACTTGGTTTTCATTTTTGATACTCTGCATTAGTTTAGTTTTTATTTAGTTTAATTTGTATTCAATATTGTTTTTCTCCAGTTCTCCCTCGGTTCCAGGAACTGGAGAATTTGTAGTTCGGTGTGGTTCCTTCCTAGCTAGGAACTGAAAATTTTCATTTTAAAAATGCAAAAAAAAAGTTGAAACTAAATAATTTGTTAGTGGTTTACTGTATACGTATTTGTGGAATCGAACTGTGAATTTTGAAGGTGTTTTCAGTCAATTTGCATGATGACAGGCCTACAACAACAACTGGGCCTACAGGATTTAAAAACTGTAAATCCTGTCACAAGCTCTTGGCAAAAGCAGATGACCGTGGGCTATATTTGAACTGTTTTGGGTCCTGACCACATTTAAGAAATTGTGATTTATGCAAATGATTTTGCCCTAAAACACAAAACAAAAGCGCTGCCAAAAGAGAAGCCTTATCTGCTTCAGTGTCACCAAAAAGCTCTCCAGTAAAAAACTCAAAACTGGAGATGGTTGCCATTGATGGTGAAAAGCATGCATAAGAAGGGACCTTGACATCCATATCATTGGCTGAAAAATGCTACCAGCAGCATTCTCTGCCAAAAGGGGATAGATAAACCAGATAAAGCCATCCTTGAAGCATGGTAAAGCCCACAGACATCTGAACAGGGAAGTGGAAAGAAAGGTTTTAGTGCATTGTAGACTTGCTGAGGGTGCCAAGAGGAAAAGGTGCTGTTCAACCTTTATAGTATACCACGGGAAAGAAGACTTCTGGCGCTCTGGAACCCCCGATGAGGGCCACTGAGAACAGCCAGTGCGCTGGGGAACTGCTCTAACTCCAGGTTCTTTTATGTTTAAATAAATTGCACTGCTTCAGCTACAGCTGATGTTCGAGTGATTTGTTGGGTCCGGAGTGCCGTAAGTCTTCTTTCCCATGATCTCAACAGGGAAGCCCTGATGCAAATAATTGCAAAAATGTGAAAAGAGCTTCTGACTAGCTGTTGCTAGCAGTGACTGGCAAGAAACAACAAAAAGAAAAGCATACCACTGCTACTCTCCCTGCAAGGGATCAGGAGCAGGCAGAGGAACTGAGAGACTTCAAGGATATCTGTTTCATCAGGCCACACCTATGGAACAACTTAGAGTTGCTAGGCACTAGGACTACATGGAAACTTTTGCAAACAGCCAGGGGCCACCCACAGCATTATCAGACATCATCTTATATATAAACATGGACGGCCCCATCTCTCCTCAGTTCTTTTCCATCATCGATCAGACTCATCTGACCTCTGTGGAAATACTGCTGAAATAGCTGCTATTTTTTATTTGTCCTTATAAGAAAGTAGTCACTTTTACAGTGATTTTCAATTACCTGTATGTCGTTGAAAGAACCGCCAAAACTCGTTCGGTCCTGTGAGTATGGAGACAAGATCTACACTGGTGACTCCCACGACATCAGTGTCTGATGTCTAGGCCCGGACCACAACATGAAAGCCTTTGAAATTTGCCAGGGTTTTAGTTCCATGACCAGACCACACCATAAAGGGGTTCTGTAGAAGCATCTCCTCGAACAAAAAGTAGCCAGACTGGAGAAGGAGCTCCAACAGTTGACCAAATCATGGTTTTCTAAATCCCGGGACAGGGCATCAGGGAGTCACAAACACAAGCACTAGGATAAAGACAAGGATAGGGCCTCCCCGGTGTGTTCCAGGTTGCCACATCGCTCTGCAGGTACGACTCCCTTGGTGCCATCATCTGCTCTGGCGGCAGTGCTGCCCATCCCCCCCCCGATCATGGACACAGCACCATGGTTGGGGACTGACACAGCTCTGCAAGGCCTCGTACGGCTAGTATATCACTGTCGACATCGGGGACTCAGCCTCCCCCGTCGACTCCTCCAGTCGCACCTGCCGACTATATGCTCAGGAGATTCTTTTATTTTCAGACATATTAAGATGCCTGTTACCTGGCCGCCTTTGTCCAGGAGGCCCATTGACAGGGCCTGTCACTTATTCCCCATTGATGCCGCAAGGTACATCTTTGTCACAGGCACCTCCTGTACTGCCGAAAATGTTGCTGGCGAGCCCTCTTCTCCCTGTTGACCTGCTTGACGAAGAGTATGAGTATAACCTTGACTTAATAATGCAGGAGGAGGAGGCTGAGGGTTATGCTGAAATCCATTATGAGCCTGGCACCAGCTCCTGTGACTCAGCATGCTATGAGGACTCTGTGGTAAGCACACCCCAGTGCCCTCCAGAAGATCTCACTTTCCTTACCATGATGCAGCAGTTGAAAGCTGCCATGAGTTTTGATCTAGAGGAACAGGACACTACTAAAAAGATTTTATTAGAGTTCCTAGAACTGCCAGAATCTCCAGCTATTGTGGTGCCGCTTCTTCTTCCTGCTTTAGAGTATGCCACCTTTGCTGCCTGATCTAAACCAAATAACATTCCAGCTGTCCCCAGGAACGCAGACAGAATGTATATGGCCCCTTCTGGGAAACCTTTCTATGTCACACAACCTGAGACTGGCCTACTGGTGGTTAATGCTGCCCATGATAGGTCTAGGGCACCTAAGCACATTAGTTCCCTCCCTCCTGATGAAGAGTCCAGGAGGTTAGATGTCTTGGACAAAAGGGCATGTGCCTTAGCATCACTGGGCCTTTGTATTGCCAGCTGCCAAGCCCATATGATGAATTATCAGAACACCCTCTGGAAGAAGGCCAAAGCAGCTGCACAGGTCTTTTGGCGGGGCTACGGCCTTGGGCATCTGTCTTAGGAGATACTCATGGCTTAAAGTGCAGGCTTGGTGAATGATGTGTAACAATCCATTCTTGGTGCCCCATTTGAGGCAGAAGTTATTTGGCCCTGAGGTCCAAGAGACAGGCAGCTTTTCAGGCCTCAGGTAGAACTCTGAAACCTGTGCATTCCCTCTACCATACCCGTCCCAAGAATAATACCAGGGGTCTCTTTCGTTGGACTGGTGTTAAACAGTGCCCAGCCACCAGACAGGGTAGGAGGCAAAGGAGCAGGAGCCTTGCCAGTCCCAAGTACTACCCCAGGTGTAAACACAGGAGCCCAATGAAGGGCAGGGTGGGTAAGCACTCTTTTGTAGCCAGTTTATATGTTGTAGGCAGAAAAACTTTCCTAAAATGTTCCACATGCATCACAGATTGGCAGTGAACCAAAGTTAATATTCAGCAAAAGTTTTGTTAAATGGTTCAAAAGCCAGCAGCATATAGGCACCTCACCTCAGGAAGCAAGTAAATACATTTGCAGCACTATAAAGTTAAATCCCAAGTAGAAAAAATTCAGAGAATCACCACTGTTGAAAACCAAACACCGTCACTACCTTGACACACCTGAGGGAGTTCCCAGCTCACATTCCTTACGTTTCAGTGTAAAATGACACCATCTTCAGAGGGTGAGTTGCACAAGGCTAGATGTGTTTTAAATAGGAAAAAGTTTAAAGGGGTAGTGTGAAAAAATCCAGTAACTAGCCTAAAGACAGACTGTAAATATTTCATGAATAATGAAATGGCATCCCAAAAAAGTAAAATGCAGGCTGACAAGCATAAGTAAATACACAAATACATTACTAATGCACATATTACATAAATATTGCACATAAATGGGAGTAGCGGCAAAATAATTTTTTCACATTGGAATGTAAAAAGAACAGCTAGCAATACCAGGCTAGTATAAATGTTGCATCAGAATTAAGAAAATTAAAGTGCGCTAATAAAATAAACTGTTCGGAGACTGAAATGTGTAGTGCATCAGAACTGAATATTGCACTAATATAGACAGCTGCACAATAATGAATAAATTAATGTAAAAGACTAAAGCAAAAAAATGCACCAATTACAGGAATGCACTAATAACTGTGTGAAGACTGGGATGTCTAATGCATCAGTGCTAAGTGCAAATGATGACTACAACTAAAACATTTTAGAGAGAAACCTACACCTATGGGAGGAAAAAGTGTCTAATGCATCAGTGCTAGATAAGTAAACCACAACTCTAAAGTGCTAAGAGAGCAAGCAAATATCTTAGTACAGAAATAATGCATCATAAACAGAGGACAATAAAACAAAACAAAGCAAAACGGAACTATTGTATGGATAGACGGGGAGAGCAAATTCATAACGAATGTAGTGGCACTTTGTCATTTAGTTCAAAAGGAAGCAAATTATTCAATGTCATTATCCAGAATGCTTCTTGATTAAGCAGCGTATTCCTTAAGCTGCCACCTTTGCAATCAAGTTGCACTTTTTCGATTCCTAAGTGCCTGAGAGCTGCTGCAGAGCCGTGTCATGCTTCACAGAAGTATCTCGCCATGACGTACGTTTCATTAAATGTGCAAATGGCAGTCTTACGTTCTGCAATATGGAGCTTAAGTGCTCGCTTGGTTTGACCAATATGCATGAGACCACATGGGCAAAAAAGGGCATAGATGACTCACTTGGTGCTACAGTTTATAAACTGGTTAATTTGAAACCTGGTGCCATTTTTCTAGTGTGCTATAGAGTTAGTATTACTAGTGCAGTTACAGTGCACACAATGCCAGCATTTAAAATTTCCTGTAGGAGGTTTAGGCAGCCATTGGTTTGGATTTGCAGGTAATGGTAATATAGTGTGTACCAGTGAGTCACATAAATTGGTGCCCCTTCAGTAACTGATCTTGAGATCTTACTTCGAGAGGGTTCCTGCAGTAGGTCTTCACATATAGGACTGCGCCGGCCGGCGTCAGAACCGCATGGCAAACTTCTAGCTAGCAATCCTGGTGGGAAACCATCCCAGGTGTCATATGATGGGCCATCGGGCGGACTATAGGGGGCGTCCCCACACCCACCCTTCAGTTCTTTCCCGCCGTTGACCTGAATTCGTCGGACCTCGCGGTGAACTCGGCTTCAGTCGACTGCCATTTTATATAAATATTTCCATTTTTTTCTGTGCATTTTCTTAAGATTTGTCGCATGTCTTCATGCAGAATTAAAAAGAAGTGCTCACAGTGCGGCGCTCAGATCCCGCATGGGGACGATCACTCCTGCTGCGTTCTCTGCCTGGGCCCCAAACACCAGGTGGCTGATTGCGAGATCTGCCAGTCCTTTAACCAGGCTATGCGCTCCCAGCACCAGAAGGCCCTTGATGCTCATCTCCTAAAACAACACCTTGCATCGATGGAAAAGGAGCTTGAGGAGCTGTAGGAATGTTCCTCTTCACCCACGCCAGAGAAAAAGAAGGAGAAGCACTGGGAATGGAAATGGTCTCCCTCTACTCAGCACTGCCAGACAGCCGATGCCACTTCAGCTGGGGCCTCAGCAGCGGTGAGTACTCCTCCTCCTCCTAGGTCACGTTTCGCCCCGGCGGATCGGACGTCCCCCCCACCTTGGTCAGTGGGAAACAAGGGGATTCCTCTCTGGAGGACTTGTTTCGGGACATGTTGACAGCTCAGCTGATAAGTCTCCCTCCGGCTCTGCCGCTGGGTGCTCAGCCCCAGTCCATAAGCCGAACTTCAGCTCCTTGGCTGTTGTCCGCTTGACCATGACCGATAAGACAGACATCTGCTCCTCTGACGCCCACCCGGTCGAAGCCAATCAAGTTGGTAGCCGGCTTATCTGCCAACCATTCAGCTGAAGTTCTGCTGGAGGATTGTTCCTTGATCCCCAATGTCACGCAGAGCCAGCTTCCAGGCTGCCCTGCATCCTGCGAGGGTTTTCCCTCCCGGGCCTCACTGACCCAGCCCAATCTCTCATTTTACCCAGACCTCTGAGGCTTGAGTTTTGCTGTCAAGGAGATCTCTCCTGTGTCAGGGCTTCATACTAAGATTTCTGCTTCCCCAGCAGAACTGTCAATGGGAGTATCAATTCCCTTACCCCCCTTGCCCTTCTTGGATCAGACGCCGGCCATCATTTGACCCCAAATGCTGGGCCAACCTCCAGTTCAAATCCCCACTGATTTGGGGATGGACTCTGGGTTCTATACTCCGATGCCAGAGCTTCCTCCTGGCCCATCAGGGATCCCAATGGAGACCCCAGGCCGTCCGATGGACCTGCATGCTCCCAGTGGTCCCTTGGCACCACCTCCTTCTGGACCTTCAGCCCATCTGCCATTGGGCCCATCTGGCTACTATCCCAGCTACCCACTACCACAGTTCCTGTACTACCTGATGCCTGGAGGGCCGTCGCTGGGCTACCCATCACAGGTGCCACAGCCAGGGTACCATCCTTTAGTCTGCTAGTATCAGACTCCTGGCTACCCTCCTTATTCTACTATGGGGTACTCAGGCTACCAACCTCCACCCCTCTTCCACCGTCTCCACCACAGCCGGAACAGCAAGGGACTATTCTGGCCTGGTGGAAGGATGCCAAATCCCAACTTCTGCAGGAGCTGGGACAACCCCATCTGGTCATGGCTGCCACCCTGACCCACAGGGCAGTGATTAGGAGCCCATCCCCAATTGACCACGGATCATCAGAGAGGGACTAGGCCAGATGCCCAACCGGTGTTTTCTCTGGAGCCAAGGCCGTGGAGGTGGCACCAGACATGACCTCCCTATCTCCTGTCTCTGTCGGTCATTCAGAGCCTCATTCCCCTATAGAACCACAACCAAAGGAGTCTCCCAAGTCTCCGCCGGAAGACCCGTCCTTTGCGGAGCTCCTTAGATCCATCCAGCAGGCCTGCAGTGGGGTGTCTCAGGAGTTGGACCCCAAGAGGAAGAGGCTTGCAGAACATCTCAACCTAACTAATGCGGACCACCTCCCCATCCCACCATGGACAGGGCTGCACAAGGACTTAACATCAAAAGTATGGCAACAACCGTCCTCCATTCCTGCGGTTTTGGAAGAAAGCTGACAGGACTTATCACCCCCCCCCCCCCGGAAGGCGCATTTCAATTAACTAGTCAACCTAAGGCTGACTCTATAGTTATTACCGCAGTCCATGATAGATTGGCTCAGCCGAAGCACCTGAGTGCCTGTCCACTGGATAAAGAGTCCAAACAGATGGACCACTATGGCCACAAGGTATATGCTTCCAACTTCTGTGCCATTCGGTCTCCAGATTATGTGGCCGCATGATGTCCTTCCAGAAGTCGGCTTTATCTGGCTTGGAAAAGGATCTACAGGCTATTCCGGATGAGGATCTCAGAAATGTAGGTACATATTTTTTATACAGGATATCACATGTCATTAAGGATGAAATCCCTGTTTACAAGACAAGTCCTGTTTGGTTACATAAAAGTAATAAATCATGTATTACAAGTACTAAGATTTATGCAAGGTTTGTTAAATACAGCGACATTCACTATACACTATGCAAAGTGCATAATAACAGTCTATCAAATACAACAACCAACAAGTACAAAATGTACAAAAATACCAACAGGCCTAATTACATTAAACTACAAAATGTTCAATGAGGACAAAAAAATTAAGACAAAGTGCATCATAGTATATGGTCTAGATTTACAAATCCCAATAGTAAACCAAGCAGTTAACAACTACATACAATCTAGATTGAGTTCAAACCCAGTCTATATCCATTACGTTATAAAAATTTCAATTGACTAACAAACAAAGCTAAAACACAATTACATCACATATCAGAATTACTAAACACAGTAATAAACCAAACAACTAACAATTACACACAGCCTGGAAGATTGATTTCAATCCTATTTTAAATACATTTGTGGATGCCACTCTCATTGAGTATGAAAGTATATTCCACCATATTGCCACTTGATGTTTTAATGTTTTTACCCCAAATTTGATTTTATTATAATTACCTTTTATTTTATTAAAATATACAGATCTAGTCAAGGTCCGAGAAGGCTCAATCCTTTTCATCAATGCATTAACTGATATGTAATGAGCTTTATAAAGAAGCAATGCAATAATTTCAACCATATCTCACAATTTCTCTGTTCTAGGGTAGTCCGTCCCAGAGTAATTAATAATGTACAGTGGTGTGTTCTATAATGACATCTCAAAATAAACCTCGCGAGTTTTTAATAAATTTTATCTAACTTAACCCACATTAACTTAGGTGTAACCCTATATATAGCACTTCCATAATCAATAGTTGGCATCACCATCTGTTCCACTATGGTTTTTCTAGTCTTTAAATCCAAATGTCTTGATGTTCGTCTAAGGCCCCCTAGTTTCCTACTAACGTTATTCAATAACTTCTTAATATGTTCTTGAAAATTTAGCTCTACATCAAATATTACACCCAGATATCGATATTCAGTTACCTGATCTATTAGAACATTTTACAAAGATGTTATACCCAAGTTTGGTTTGTTTCTATTCCCAAAATAAAGGACTTTAGTCTTTATATTCATTGCCAGCCCTGACCTGGTTAACCACTCCCCTATGCTGCTAAAGTCCCTCTGCAGGTTAACTCTCAGGTCTGCAAAGTCTGACCCAGTTACAAGAAGAGCCGTATCATCGGCATACAGCTGGATGTTTGATGTTTGAACTGTCTGGGGAAGATCATTGCAGAATTCTAAGAATAACAAGGGCCCTAGTATAGATCCTTGAGGGACTCCTCTTTCTGCTAGTTTAACTGTTGACAATGTCTGGGACACACGTGCTCTTTGAGATCTTCCTATTAAATATGATTTAATCCATGTCTATGGTCTCTCAGTAATGCCCATAACCCAGAGTTGTCTCATCAGCAGGGAGTTGTCCACCAGGTCAAAAGCTTTCGACAAATCTACGAATAAAACTGCAATCTCCTTTCCTTCATCCAAAGAAGTTGCTACAAGATCATTAAATTTGATCAAAGCTGAATTTTTGGAAATTCCTTTTCTAAACCCTGCCTGATATGGTGTAAATACATTATTTGTTTCTAAATAGTCCATTATTTGTATATGTACTAACTTCTCCAGGCATTTAGATAGTATTGAAAGCAGAGCTATTGGTTGATAGTTGCCTGGATCACTTTGGTCGCACCCTTTATATATCGGAATAGTTTTACACTGTTTCCATATAGTAGGAAAGAAACCCTGTACTTAAGCTCCAGTTAAACATATATACTATTGTTGGGGCTATATAATCAGCAGCCATTTGTAAAAACCTTCCTTCCAACCCATCTATGCCAGGAGAGTTATATATTTTAATTTGTTTTAAACATATTTTTACTTCCTTTATATTCAAAACTCTAAATCGAAAAGGTGGATATGACCCTTAAAATTCTGGTACATCCTGGGTCTTGTTTAGTGAGACTCTTACCTTTAGACCTAGAGATTAACAAAAAAATAATTTAACAAATTTACTGTTGCCTTGGGTTCTTTTATTGCCTTCCCCTCGTGAATCAGTTGATTAATATTTTATTTTTATTGCCTGGACTAATATTGTCGTTAACTGTTTGCCAGAATTTTTTTGATCGTTATTCCTATCTGTTTTCATTCTAAAATAGTTCAATCTAGCTTTCTTTATTTGTTGTTTACAGTTATTCCTTTTATTTTTATAAATATCCTAGTCACTACTTGTTTTGGTTTTTTTAGCCAATTTCCACACTCTATTCTTAATTTTAATACTTTTTAATAAATTATCGTTTATTCAGGGCTCTCTAGCTTTTCTGTTACTTACTTTTGCTTTTGGTGCATGCTTATCACATATCTCCAAGAATCTAGCCACAAAATACTGTACAGTTTGATCTAAATCCGGAATTAATTTGCATCTCTCCCATTTTTCTGTCTGCATGTCCAAATTAAAGCTGTCAATTAAAAAATGTTTCATGTTGCTAACCCATCCCTCCTTCAATTATATCCTTGGTTGTACCATACTACCTATAATTGCCCAAATTAAATGATGATCTCCAACACCCTTTGAATGGACTTTTAACTGAGGTGAGACTAGCAACACATCTAATAGCATACCCTTAGTCATAGAGTTTGTGTATCTAGTAGGTTCATCTATCAGCTGGATTAAATCTCCCATTAAAATCAACAGTTTATCTTTTACTTCATCCTGAATTATACCAGTGGTCCATTCCAAATCCGCCATCTTTGCATTAGGGGGAGAGTACAAAATCCCTATAGCAACTTTTAAGTCATACGAATAAAGTACTATAAAGTCCACATTTCCTGTATTACCTTTTGTTAAAACATTAACTGATCCCAATGTATTTGTTATATAAAGAATAACCCCCCCTTCTATTCTTCCTGTCTGAACGATATATTTGATATCCTACCAAACCTATTTCACTATCCTCTACCTTATTTGTAAGCCAGGTTTCAGAGAAGCCTGCTACATCCGGTTTTTGGGCTTCAAATAACATTTCCACCAAATCCATTTTTGGGGCCAAGCTCCTTGTATTGTCATGCATTATTTTTGAGTTAATACTCGACGTCTGAGTCGGCCCTGGGTTCAGTTCTATGCCCCTCCCCCAGTATTAAAAGCAGGGTAAATGTAACATTATCAGAACACATACTTCTATGTATTTTATATGCCTCCAAAGGTTTAAATTGACTTGGAAAGTAATAAGTCGTCCAAATTCTTGTGAACTCGTTTCTGTGCAATTTTAAGCTACAAAAACTCCCCCCTTGTGATCCTATTTCTGAATTAATTGGCCAATAATAACCCAGTTTACTAGTGACATCATCAATTATACAGGAATAGTTAATTGAACATATGAATAGCAACAAACACATCATTTTGCCTACATACGTTATAGTACTTTAAACCTGTTGGGACTATGTTTCAAAATAATATTTACCCTACCAACTCTTAAATACTAAATACTATAAAAACACTGCCTTTTAGTACACCATTAAAAATACAACCTATTTCCAAATTATAATATTTTGCTGTCTAAATTTAAATAAAATGATCTACCCACCTCTTAATTTTTCACTTATTTCTATATAAAACACTACTAACCCTTCAAACTGCTTTTCAGATTTTTCTTGCTATGAGTGGCGCTTGGGCCACTCACACGTTCTAACAACTTTACAAGCCAGTAGTAAAATTAAAGGTCTCATTCCCCGCCTTTGATGATGATTCCAGACAGCTGACTCTCCCTGAGCCCCCTGCTCACAACAGTGCATAGATAAAGATAGAGTTAAGTCCAGGCACAGAATATAAAATCACAGTCTCTCACCCTGGCGATTCTCCGCGATGTTACTGTAGGTAAATTCCTCTCATAGCAAACAGCAGGCAGCAGGTAACAAACAGCACAGCTATAGCTGCTTGCGAGCGGCATGAAAATGTTAAGGTCTCAGTCCCCGCCTTTGATGATAATTCCAGACAGCTGACTCTCCCCGAGCCCCCCTGCTCACAACAGTGCACAGATAAAGATAAATGTTAAGTCCAGGCACAGAATATAAAATCACACAGTCTCTCACCCTGGCGATTCTATGCGATGTTACTGCGGGTAAATTCCTCTCGTAGCAAACAGCAGGCAGCAAGTACCAAACAGCAGGCAGCAGGTAGCAAACAGCACAGCTAAGCTTCTGGAAAAAGTAAGGCTCAAGAAGTCTTCATGCCACCATGTTTTGTGGGCCACCTATGATTCAGTTGATTTGGTGGCCCGGTGCACTGCTGTGGGCATTTGTTTGAGGTGTCTGGCTTGGCTTTGGCTTGCGGGACTGGCGCCAGACTTCCAAAGCACTCTTCTGCATGCCCCCTTCAGGGGTTCCATCCTATTTTGAGGTGATGCTAAGGACATTATAATGGAGCTACAGGACAGTGGAAGGTCACTTAAGGACATCCGATCCATGTATCACTCTGGCCAAAAACCCAAGCAGCCTTTTAGTCACCCCCAGAAGAGGTGGAATACGCAGAACCAGGGCAGACAGCAGGGCAAGTGCCGCACCACTGGTTCTGGTGCCCAGACTCCCCAGGCAAAAGCCCAAAAGGCCGCTGGAGGTGGCAGAGGGTCCCTTCCCTCTGCAGCCCAACTCAGGGGAACCCCCTCCACCTCCTCCCATTTTTTAAGAGGAACCCGTAGGGGGAAGGTTCGCCCTCCACCTGGAAGGGTGGAAGGAAATAACCGCAGGTGCTTGGGTACTCCAGCTCATCGCAAGAGGGCACTCAATCAAGTTCCTTGACTGACCCCCAGACAATCTGCCGGGAAAGTCTCTCTACTTGTCAGGCCACCAAGGCCTAATTCAGCAGGAAATCCAAGCTCTATTGGAAGAGTCCACTATAGAGCTGGTTCCTCCAGGGCAAAAAGGAAAGAGATATTACTCCCACTTCTTCCTAGTTCCCAAAAACGTGAGATCTGAGACCCATTCTAGATCTCAGCCTGCTCAACCTCTTTGTGGCATACAAGAGGTTCCACATGCTAACTCTCCAGGAACTTTTACCCCTGCTCCAACAGAACCAATGGCCGTGCTCGCTGGACATGCAGGATGCTTACCTGAACATCCGTATCCTTTAGGCCCACCGCCATTTCCTGAGATTTTCCTTTCAGGAGAACCATTATCAGTTCAAGGCCTTCCCTTTTGGCCACTCCTCAGCACCTCAGGTGTTTACCAAGTGCCTGGCAGTGGTAGCAGCGGCATTGCGCCACAAGGGGATTTATGTGTTCCCTTACCTGGATGACTGGCTGTTGTCAGCTCCGTCTCAGGACAGTCTGATGGATTCTCCTTCTACCATCCTGGAACTCTTTTCCAGACTTGGCATCACTGTGAACATCCCAAGTCTCAACTCTCACTATCTCAGCACCTCCAATTCATTGGAGCAATGCTGGATATGGTCCAAGGCAGGGCCTTTCTATCTACAGACAGGGCAGAAACTCTGATTCAACAGGCTGCGTTGGTGTCCAGCTCCCATTGGACCACAGCATGATCCATCCTCCGACTGTTGGGTCTCATGGCGGCTGCCATCCTTACAGTTCCTTTGGCCAGACTGCACATAAGGGTGACCCAGTGGACCCTCAGGGTCCAATGGGACCAGCGATTGGATGACATGTACCACAGGGTCTTAGTCTCCAGCAGCTTGAACGGGGATCTCCTCTGGTGGCAAAACCTTTCCAACCTCTCCCTTGGGTTTCCCTTTCATCCCCTGTCCCCTTCCATGACCCTCACGATGGATGCTTCGGGTCAAGGCTGGGGAACCCACCTAGGAGACCATCGAACTCTGGGGAGATGGTCTCCACAAGAGGAGCATCTGCACATAAATATTCTGGAGATGAGAGCTGTGCTGTACACTCTCCAAGCATTCCAGTCCCTCTTACTTCCGGGAACACTCCTTATCCAGACCGACAACACAGCCACGGTCTGGTACATCAACAAACAAGGAGGCACCTGATCATACCCCCTTTGCAGGGAGGCACTGCGGGTGTGGTACTGGGTAGTCCAGCACCATCTGTCTCTGATAGCAATCCAGTTTCTAGGAGTTCACAACTTCCTGGTGGACAGTCTCAGCCACACTGTTGTGGGCTTACTAGTGGGAGCTAAAGCAGGAAGTAGTGGAAGATCTCTTCGATCAGTTGGGTCAGCCAGAGATAGACCTCTTCGCCTCCCCATCCAACACAAAACTACCCAGCTTTTGCTTGCTTGTTCCTGGGCGTGGTGTTTTTTGGAGAAACGTACTGTCTCTAGCCTGGACAGGGAGAGTTCTGTCCACTTTCCCTCCCTTTCCAATTCTTCAGAAGGTTCTGCTAAAGCTTCAGGCACAGGGGGTTCACATGATTCTGATAGCTCCTCTTTGACCTCGGCAGATTTGGTTTCCTCTGCTGCAGCAGCTGATGATGGGACCCCAGTACCAGTTCCTCTCTCCCACGACCTTCTGTCTCAGGGGCAGGGCAGCCTGGTGCATCCAAACCTCAAGTCTCTCCACCTGCATGGGTGGCACCTTTGGACATAGCAGTCTCTCATTTTGGCATCTCTTCTCGAGTCACCCAGGTTCTAATGGAGGTGAGGAAACCCTCAACTAGATCCACGTATGCTATGAAGTGGAAGAGATTCTTTATCTGGGCCACGGCCAAGGGCTTGGACCCATTCTCTTTCTCGGCTCCTCAGGTCCTTGAGTACGTCTTGCACCTGTCTGATTCGGGCCTCAGTTATTCCACTCTGAAGGTCCACCTTTCTGCGGTTTCAGCCTACCATCTTCCGGTGGGGTTGGGGGGGGGCAAAACTCTAGCTCAGTTGGAATTCTCCAAAACCTTTCTTAAGGGGATCCTCCACGTTAAGCCTCTGGTTCATAATCTGGATCCCCCCTGGGATTTAAATTTTATTTTAGAGAAACTTACTTTGTCCCCTTTTGAGCTGGCAGCAAGTTGCAGCATGCGCTATTTATCTTGGAAAGTGCTCTTTTTAGTCGCCATCACTTCAGCTCGAAGGATTTCAGAGCTTCAGGCCCTTGTTTGTAAGGAGCCATATTTGATTTTCCGAAGAGACTGGGAAGCTCTGTGGACTAACCCTTTCTTTCTCCGATAGTAGTCTCGAAATTTACTTTGAACCAAGTTGTTCAATTGCCGGTTTATTACCTAGAGGATTCCAATGTGGGGGGGTACCTCTTGCACACGTTGGATGTGCACAGGATTCTGAGATACTATGGGATGGATTCACAAAGAGAGCCAAAATTTCCATAGCTACAGAAAAATGGCTTGTAGCATTGTGGAAATCTAGTTGCACTATATTCACAAAGAAAATGTCTGCAATTGCAGAAATCCGTAAAACAGACAAGTTAGGGAAGTCCACAAGTGCTGAAATATCCCTAACATTCTTTCCTTAGCTCAGCAGGCACAACAACAGGTTATCCATATTAACTGGAGCAGCAGACTTTGACAGTCTTGCCATAGATGTAGCAGTAAGTACTCATAGAGAGACCAGCAGCCAGTCCCTCAACTGAGACCACTCCAGCATCACTGATACCAGTAGGGCCATGTACCACAGTGGCCATCTGTAACTGTTTGTGGAACTGATGGTTGTGTCTCCGCCTGGAGTGTTTATGTTGTCTGCTTCAGTAGCACTCACTGCAGGCTGTTACCAGCTCTGCCTGTGGGCCTCCTTTATGGGCTGCACTGGGTCTAGTGGTTGTAGTTTGTTGTATTTCAATGAAAATGTGTACTATTTTTGTTGTAACAACTGACACTACCATAGGTTTGCTATTACTTGTGCCTGTACCTCCACTATAATTGTATCTCAGTTGTTGGCATACTGCACTTTGCTCAGGGAGAGTTACGCCTCACTCTTTGTGGTACAGCATGTGTGCAACATTTGTTCTGCAACTGAGAAACAATACTGGCTGTGAATAGTCTATAAGGGGATATGCCTTACTTTTCAGTCCGTAGCTGCACCTTTTTCCAAAGTACTCAGTGTATTTTTTTCCGCAGCTGCGGATGTTTTGTGTATAGCACTCGGAGCAAGTTCCCCTTTTTTCCGCAGCTATGGAACTTTTGGGGACTTAGGGAAGGTTTTGCACCATTAGATTGTTTTGTGAATCCCCTCATATCTCTATGACCAAGGAGGCTCATAAATCTGACCAGTTGTTTGTGTCCTTCGCACCAACACGTCAGGGTACGGCCATTTCAAAACAAGGTTTGTCTAAATGGTTAGCTAATTGCATCCCGTACATCTACCAGAAGTATGAGAAGCGCCTTCTGGGGGAAGTGAAAGGCCTCTTGACACGTAGTATGGCCACCTTGACGGCCTTCCTGTGGAATGTGTCTGCTGCAGATGTTTGTGCTGCGGCCACTTGGTCTTCCATCCATACTTTCACCAAGCATTACAGTCTGGACATCACCTCAAGGCATAGGGCTGATTTTGGCCTTCCCTGTCCTGCAAGGCCTCCTGTTATAATCAGCTTTCTAGTTGGTAGACATTTCCTCCTCCTGGAACTTAGTCTCCAACTTCTTTTTCTTGACTGCTTGGTATTCAGTCTAATATGTGAAGACCTACTGCAGGAACCCTTCCGAAGTAAGATATTACAGTTACGTAAGAACTAACCATAACAGTAGATCGTCGAGAGAGGTTCCTGCAGTAGGTCTCGTTTTCCCTCCCACCTTCCCCCAGCTCCTGTTTTTTCCTCTCCTTTCCCAGGGCTTTCTTTTTCTGTAGCTCCAGGCTTCAGGAGTTGTACTCCTTTCTCCTCTTTTCCTCTTCTCGGGGTCTTCCGGCAGGAGAACTGGAGTGCGGGCATGTGGGGAATAACCCCTATATACGGTCACACCTACATCCCGTCATGTGACGCAGAGGGCGGTCCCCCACTATAAGTTGCTAGCTAGAAGTTTGCTGTACGGTCTTGACACTAGGGGGTGCAGTCCTATATGTGAAGACCTTCTGCAGGAACGTCTCTTGAAGATCTACTGTTACGGTAAGTTCTTACATAACTAATTTAGTGTTACTGATGTTGTTGAATTTACTGTCACCTTTAAGAATATCCCAATGTTTTTTTATTATGTTACCAATGACGTCAGCTTGAATGAAGTACTGTGTGCAGAAGGTAGGGGGCATCTCTGCATTGGATTTCTCCTTCCCTTTTAAAAGTTAATTTCTGTTGCTGTTTTTTTGCCTACTGGTACGCTTGTTTAACGGTGTCTTGTTTGTAGTTTCTGGCAAAAATTATTTTTTCTAAATCTTTACTGTTTGCCTCAAAGTACAATACGTCTCATTCTAAGAAACTGTCCCTTCAGGATGTTGTTCACCAAATACTTAGGGTGGCGGCTGTCAGCTCTTAGTAATGAACTGCAGGCAATTTCTTTCCGATATAGTTGAGTGTGTAATCTTCAGTTTTCTTTGAAAATAGTTAAGCCTGGAAAGTTTGTTTCCTTTTGGTTGCTCTTAAAAGTAAAGTGCAGATGTCTGTTTGAATTATTTATGTAATTAATGAACTCATGAAGTTCTTCTTGGTTCCCTGTCCACACCGTAAAACAATCATCAATGCACCTTTTCCAGGTACTAATGTGTTGGCTGAATCTGTTAAAGTGGGGATCCAAAATGAATTGATCCTCCCACTTGCCCACATAAAGATTCGCTAGGTTGGGGTGAATGTTGTACCCATACTGCTCCCTTTAACTTGAATGCAGTGCTTATTATTAAAGGTGAAAAAATTGCACTTGAGTACAAGGCGGGCACAGTTTCCAATAAATTCTGTCGGTTCCCATCTGTTGACCTCCCACTGGAGGCTTTCATTATTGCACTGATACCACCCTCATGTGGGATATTTGTGTATAGACTCGCAACATCCAGGCAAACCAGCATGCCTGTCTCATTCACTCTAATGTTCTGCACATATGGTTTGTATCCTGGATGAATGATTTAGAGCTGGAACATACTTTTTCTTGTGAAAGTCAACAAACTTCAGAATGGGTTCGGTGGCAGATTCAATAGAGGATACAATAGGTCTTCCTGGAACTGGGGTTTGATGTTTATGGATTTTCGGTAAGAGGTATAATGCTGGTTTACATGGTTCCTTTACAAGCATGAAATCGGCTTCTTCTTGTGAAATCCAACTGTTGGTAAGAGTTTCAGAAGTAAGGTCAGAAATCTGTTGTTTAATACGGGGTGTTTGGTCTGTATCTATTTTAGCACAAAATGTTTCATTGCTTAGCTGCCTATTAGCTTCTTGTACATAATCATATTTCTAGATTACAACTGCTCTGCCTTTATCTGTTGGTATTATTTCAATGTCTTTCATGTTCTGTAATTCCTTAAAGGCATTTCTTTCTGTTTTTGTCACGTTATGTTCTGTGCTTTTGTAAGGCGTCTTCAGCAGTTCATCTACTTCTCTTTCCACTGCCTTCATGTGTGCTTGTAGTGTGGGGTTGCTTAAAGGTTAGTATTCTGTTCAGATTGTAGGGATGTTAAACATTGAATAATTGTCACATACTTCAATGTTTTTTCGTATATCTTGATTTATTTCCTTGCCCCATTTCACTCGGTATTCAAACTTTTTCAAGGGTTCTTTAATATCTATAGATACATAAATGTACAGTATATAGTATTTTTAATTATATTTCTTTTTAAGAATTTTATAATATTGAACCTCACTATCCATCCTAGACTGTATGCCTCACCTTAAGTCTGTATACTCCTCGTCTTATACATTAATTTTTTACAACACGTCTTGTTGCTTCTCTTGTTCCAAAATGATCTGTGTGTGACCTCTTCCCTGTAAAACCATGCTGACTTGGATCTTGTAACCCACTGGATTCAAGATGTTCCACAATCTTTTCCTTCAGCAGCGATTCCTTAACTTTCCCACCACCGATGTCAGGCTGACTAACCTATAATTGCCAGGCGCCTCCTCCTCCTTGCTACCACTTTTGTGTAAGTGGGACTACATCTGCTCTCCTGCAGTCCTCCGGAACCACTCCTGTTTCCAGTGAGCTGTTAAATAGGACTGTCGGAGGTGCAGCCAGCACGTCCCTGTGCTCCCTCAATATCTTTGGATGCACTCCATCTGGCCCCATTGCTTTGTCCACCTTCCGATCAGCAACTCTCTTCAGGGCACCCTCCCCCAAAAAAGGACTAGTGTCCACCTCCTTCCCTAGCTTTTGTTACTTTTATGTGGCCCCTCCTCCTCTTCTTCTTCTGTGAACACTGAACAGAAGTATTTGTTCAGGATGTTTGTCTGTTCCTGGTCCCCTTCTGCAGTGTCCCCTTTCCCTATTTAACCTTACAATTCCACCCCCTGGTCTTCCACTTTTCACTTTCATATCTAAAGAAATGTCTTATCCCCCTTGGTCTCCTCCTGTGCTATTCTCTCTTCAGTTTGTGGCATTGTGCTCCTTACTCTTCTCCCTGCTTCTGTTTCCCCTGATACACCTCCCTATCCTCCTCCCTCTGTGCCTCCTTATACCTTCTGAATGCCACCCTTTCAACCTTTACCTTTTCTGCTACTTCTTTTGAGAAACATAGCGGTCTTTTTTTCCTTTTGCTTTTGCTCACTTGCTTGACGCAGAGGTTTATTGCCTTCACTATGGCCTTTTTTTTATCTTTGCCCACTGATCCTCCACCCAATTCAGGTCCCTCCACCCCACGCGTTAGGTCATCCCTGAGGCATCCGGCATCTTTTTAAAATCTGCCCTTCAGAAGTCCAGGACCTTCATCCTTGTGTGATTCGCTTTCATAGCCGCACCTGATATTGAACCACACTGCACGGTGATCACTGTTCCTGAGGTGGCAGCCCACCTTGACGTTTGCAAAACTGTCCCTGTTAGTGAGTACCAGATCCAGTATAATGTATTGCCTCATCACGAGTGGGTTTACTGACTAGTTGACTGAGGAACCCCCCTGCAGGGAGTCTAGGATTCCTCCCTGCTTCTAGCTGAAGCTGCAGCTGCAAGGCTTCAATCTATATCCGGCAGATTGAAGTCCCCCACCAGCAGGACCTTGCAGTTTTTCTGCAATCTTGCCAGTGGCTTCCACCAGTACCTTATCTAAGTCCTCTCCCTGTGCCTGAGGTCTGTATCACCCTAGTGTGAATAGAGGCTCCATTCCCCATCTCTAGAGTGACCTACAGTACCTCTTCTCCCCCCATATCTCCATCACTTTTATGCCTTCCATCATAAAAAGCATCACATCTCCTCCTTTCTTTCCTACCCTGTCCCTCCTGAACAGAGTGTAGCTTGGTATGGCCATGTCCCAGTCATGATTTTCAGTGCACCATGATTCTGTAATGGCCACAGTATCCAGGTCGGCCTTGGACATTATGGCCTCTAGGTCCAGAATCTTATTTCTTAGACTTCTAGCATTCACATACATGGCCTGCCAGATTTTGTTTCCACTCTGCTTAGTACTCCCTTCTTTTTTTTGTGCCCTCTCTCCATCTTTCCTATCTTTTAATGCTTCCATTGCCACCCCCCTTCATTTCTAATACCCTGATCACTTTATTAATTTCTACTCTGGGAGATTCCATTCCCCTCGGGTTCTCCCTACTTTCTGCTTCAGCCAGTAAGGGCAGCTGCTGCCTCCTGGATTTTTTGCTGCCATCCCACTTGGCAATTTTAAATGTACATCAAAGTAACATCTAAACTGTCCACTGAGAACTGCGGTTCCCATCCAGGATGGATGTAGACATCACTGTAGAGGTCCTCATCTCTCCAGGTGGAACTCCAGTCCCCAGTGCAGCTGAACCCTTCCTCTCTGCACCACTCCTTCAACCATGAGTTGAAGGTCTTGGTGTGGACATCCCTCTCCTTTCCCGTCATAGAGAGGCAGCACCTCCGTGAAAGCCACTGAGCATGCTACCTGTCTAAGACCCCTTCCCAGCTCCTTAAAGTCCCCCTGCACTATCCCAGCCTTGTACGTAGCCAGGTCATCAACCCACATGAATAATGACATCTAAAGCTGCCTCCCTTCCTGCTGCCCTAGTGATCCTCTAGATCTGCCTCCCACCCCCCGGGCTGTGGCACCCTGTAGGCACCTAATCTCTCTCTCTCCTCTCCCTTCCCTGTTCCCAGATCCATCACCCTCACAGTTGAGTCTCCCACCAGAAGTTGCTTCCTCATCCTCCTCTGTGGTCATCTTCCTTCTTCTTGGGATCCCCACTTTGGGGGCCAATACATCCTCCCTGGCCACTACCATGGGTGTCTCCTCCTGGCAGTCCCACCTCTCCAGAGTAGCGTATGAATTGTGTAGTGGTACCGGTTGAGGAATGTGCCTCTAACCCACCAGCCCCACCCTTCTAGAGCCCCAGTGTAGTCCAGCTGTTCCTTCTCCTTGGCATCCTCTGGGGTAGCAGTGTCAGACTTGCTGGTCCCTGGGTGGGGGAAGAGGTCTCCCAAATCCTAGCCAACTTTGCCTAGAGTCTAGCGACCTCCTCCCTCAACCCAGAGAGGTGCATGCAGATAGGGCAGCACTGCAGCCTTCAGAAGGTCTCTCCGAAAACTGACACCCCACAGCCACTGCATTGCACCACTCCCAGCATTCACAGCTTCTGTACTGCCTATGTTGTCTGGAAATACTTATGTACCCTTACCCTTGATATGGTGTTCCTAGCGTTCCCTTTTTTTGTTTGTTGGTGCTTATATTCTCCTATACCTGGTGTAAATCCAGACAGTGGTTTGCCTTCCCTCTCAATCTTACCCCTTCTCCTTCTTCTCATCCTCATTCCTATTAACACTCCACACTATTTCTCCACTCCCTCTCCCTCTCTCTCACCTCCTTCCCCACCTCTGTCCTTCTTCACTGCGGACCTAGAACGCTATGCAGGCTGGGTATATATCCAGCCATGTCTGCCCATTGTGGGGTCTACATCTCCCAGAGGGCCGACGGTTTGGCTTTTCCCTCTTCCTTACTCCCCCTCCTCTTTTTCATCCCCTCCTCCTCCTCTTTTTTTCTGCCTTTAATTTTTTCCTATTTTATTTCCTCATTATTGCTGCCTCCCTCCCGCTGTTTGCTATTGGACTTGCTGCCTATAGCTTGTACTCAGTATTTATTTGCTTTACGCTTGTTAGCTCACATATCTACACATAACACATAGGTGTATCAAGTTATTTAATCACTTTAATTAAGTTTTATTTTGTATACCCTTCTCTGTTGTAAAAATCAAGTGTACTTACCCCTTGTCCCCTTCCCCCAGGACACATCCGGAAACAAGCTGTTTTAGCTCAGTATGCCTTTCCTGGTGAAACTTTTCAAATAAATAAATAAATAAAAATTCACTCATACTGTTACCTTAAGTAGGGTGTTGCTCCTGTTTCCAGTTTTAGGCCTACCTTCCACCTCCCCCCTTTTTTTTTTTTTTTTTTTGTTTGTTGCTACTTGCGTTCCCTTGCATTTGGTGTAAATTCCCTTATACTGTTATCCTCAATAGGGTGTTTCTCCTATTCCCAGTGTTGGCCTGCCTTTTATCTTCCACCTTTCCAGCAGTGAACGCAACAACAGGAGTGGTGCCTTACCCTAGCTGACTGGCAGAGTCCGCCGCTTCCCTGCTTCATTCTGCTGATGCCTGTCAATGCCTAAGATGCCAGTTTTACTCCTCTTCCACTCCTGTGTGGGGACACAAACATGCAGGGACATGATAGGTGGATGGAACTTTATACCCTAGACTGCGAAGTAGTGTGAGCCCTGATTAGCTGGCTCAGTTTCCTGGACCCGGCTTCGCTCCTTAAGACAACCCAGCCTCTGAGTCTGCTTACATAGAAACATAGAAGTTGACGGCAGATAAGGACTGCAAGGCCCATCCAGTCTGCCCATTTTTTCTACCTTATAAATGTGCCATTGGCCTTTGCTCTGTCAATGGCCTATCTATTCATACTCATCTATATTGCTCCCTTATGCCTATCCCATGCCTGTTTGAAGCCCTGCACTGTATTCATATCCAGTACTTCCTGAGGTAGACCGTTCCATGCATCACACCACCTTTTCTGTGAAAAAGAACTTCCCCACATTAACCCTTAATCGGCCTCCCTCTAATCTCATGCTGTGTCCTCTTGCGCTGCTATTTTTCTTATAGTGAAACATGTTAGACTCTTTCACCTTGTTAATTCCCTTAAGATGTTTGAATGTTTCGATCATATCACCTCTCTCTCCCTCCTTTGCTCTGGGGTATACATATTGAGCTACATTAGTCTGTACTCATATGTTTTCTGATGCAGTCCTTGCACCATTTTGGTTGCCCTTCTCTGGACTGCCTCCATTTTGTTAATGTTCTTGTGCAGGTGCGGCCTCCAGTACTACAGGCAGTATTCCAGATGGGGCCTAACCAGTGTCTTGTAAAGAGGGATTATTACCTCCCTCTTACTTGTGACTTGTGATGCGCCTACTAATACACCCCAACATCCCTCTATCCTTACCTACTGCTTTAGTGGTCTGCTTGGATGATTTCAGGTCATCCGTGATGATGATGATGCCCAAGTCTGTTTCTTCCCTTGTGATTACCAGAAACTCCCCATCTAACCTACATGTAGCTTCAGGGTTTCTCTTCCCTATGTGCATGATCTTGCACTTCTTTGTGTTAAACCTCAGTTGCCACTCTTCCGACCATTTTGCCAGTTTAACCAGATCTCTTCTCATTCTGCCCACCCCATCTGGATCATCTACTCTGTTGCAGATCTTGGTGTCATCTGCAAACAGACACACCTTACCGTCCAGTCCATCTGCAATGTCACTGATGAAGATATTGAAGAGGACTGGCCCCAGGACTGATCCCTGCAGTACCCCACTTGTGACTTGCATCTCTTCTGACTGTGTACCGTTTACCACTACTCTTTGTTTTCTGCCCACTAACCAGTTTGCCTCCCAGTTGACCAACCTCTGACCTGCCCCCAAGCCTACTCAACTTATTAATCAGTCTTCTGTGTGGAACAGTGTCGAAAGCTTTGTTGAAGTCAAGGTAGGCGACATCAGCTGCACCGCCTTGGTCCACCATTCTGGTTACCCAATCAAAGAAATTTATGAGATTAGTTTGACAGGACCTTCCTGTTGTAAACCCATGCTGTCTTGGATCCTGTGCACCTATAGATTCCAGGTGTTGCACTATCCTTTCCTTATTTATTTATTAATTAGCTTTTGGTAACCGGGTAAGTTCAGTAGGCAAAAAAAATGCCTATTTTCAGGCACGACCCAGGAGGGTACAAGTTGACAAATACAGAAGTGAACAACAGTCAGGCACATAACGTCGGTTAACTGTCAAGGCAACATTTACAACAGCAGAAGCAGATTACAGGACTTAACAGCATGGAGATAACCTCAGGAACAGGTTGAATGCAATTAGCATAATCTCACAATGACAGCATATTGTCGCACAAATAGTCATATTGCTTAGCTAGGGGAGGAAAGACAGGAAGCACTAGTACACATAAGGCTTACATAAACAAAGGGTATGTATATAGCTGATTGGACAGAGATGAGAGACACGCAGCAGTTAAGTGGATTTGCAGGTTCCAAGAGCATAAAGGTGAGAGACCAGAGCATGTTTGAATGTAAGGTGAGATGAGGAGATCTTATGATGTAGAGGGAGTGAGTTCCAGAACCGAGGAGCAAAGTAAGAAAAAGCTTGCTCCCCCATTTTAGTGGTGTAGGGCTGAACAGTGAGCATGGGGGAGGTGGAAGACCTAAGGAAACGAGAGTGAGAGACAGGGGTAAGCAGGTCACCCAGAGAGGAGGGGCGGGGGGTTCTGGATAGGGAGTCAACAAAACACCCAAGAGTGTAAGAGCACAGGGCTTTGGGTGACAGCCAGTTTAAAGCAGAATAGAATTGGCAGTGATGGGTTAAGCGAGGAGCTGATAATGCAAATCTACAGATGTTGTAAGATATGTCCCATTGGTGAAGAACCCCAGCATTGGCATGAGAGATTACAGGGAGGGCATATAACAGATATGGGAGTAAAACACCTCTCGCTACAGTGATCCTAGCCGCTGGAGTGAGAGAGTGACACACTCTGTAGGTCGCACCAATCTTGGCGTTGACTGATTGGCAAACCTCACTGACGTGGGTAGCAAAGTCAAATACTGGGTCCAGAGTAACCCCAAGATATTTGAAGGATAAGGTGTTATCAACAGTGGTCCCATCGCAGCAGTGGACCAGGAGCTTGGGGGACTCAGCAGGTACCTTTCTAGAGGATCCAAAGAGCATGGCCTGGGTCTTGGATAAATTCAGGATTTGTAAGTTAGAGGAAAACCAGGCATGTAGGGTCTGAAAGGCAGATGAGAGATGTTGATTGATGTCAACAATAGACTTGGAGGTAGAATAAAGCACCAAGTCATCTGAGTACATGATAATACTGCAGTTGGTAGGCAGAGTGGGGACATCATTTAGGAAAATAGAAAAGAGGAGAGGACCAAGAATTAATCCCTGTGGGACACCACAGGAGATAGGAGCAGGGGAGGAGAGAACCTTACAGAAAGAGACAGCCTGAGATCGATTTTCTAGGTAGCTGCCAAACCAGGATAGTGTAGTGTCAGAGGCACCGAGCGACCGCAGTTTAGCCAGAAGAAGGGGATGATGCACCAAGTCAGATTATTTGGAGAGGTCTATGAACACCGCACCTGTAAGTAAACCCTTGTCCATGTTGCATTTGATGTCGTTGGTAAACTGGGTGAGAGCAGTAGTAGTGCGGTGCCTGGCCCTAAAGCCATGTTGTACTGGAGTTTGGAGGTTGGAATTGTGGAGGTATGCAGAGACCTGTCGGTGAATCAGTTTTTTGAGCAATTTACTGTGCGTGGGCAGTAGTGATGTAGGGCGGTAGTTAAGTAAGTTTTTGACGTCTCCTTTCTTCAACACTTAGGGAGCGCCTCCACAATCTTGCCCACTATTGAGGTAAGACTGACTGGTCTGTAGTTCTCTGCCTCCCCCCTGCTGCCACTCTTGGGGAACGGGATCACATGAGCCCTTCTCCAGACTTCAGGGACCTCTCCTATGCACAGAGACTCACTAAACAGTTGTGCTAATGGCTCTGCTAGGTCCACCCTTAGCTCCTTTAGTACCCTGGGATGTATGCCATCAGGTCCTATTGCCTTGTCCACCCTGAGCTTAGCGAGCTCTTGTAGGACCCTTTCTTTTGTGAAGGGACTTGAGTGCACCTCCCGCCCCCCTGTGTCCATGGTGCTGAGCTATGGGCCGTGCCCTACCTTCTCCTCAGTAAATACTGAGCAGAAGTATCTATTTAGGATAGATGCTTTTCCTTGGTCCTCTTCCACACACTCCTCCTTATCCCCTTTGATCTTAGCAATACCCCCTCTGGACTTTCTCCTTTCACTAATGTATCTATAGAAAGTCTTGTCCCCTTCTTTTACTGTTCATGCTAGTATTTCCTCTCTTTGAGCCTTTGCCTGCCTTACTGCCTTCCCTGCTTCCTTTAGGGAAGTTTGGTATGCCTCCTTATCTTCGTCCCGCTGCGTTTCCTTATATTTCTTGAACTCCAACCTTTTGGCTCTGATCTTTTTTGCTACTGTTTTTGAGAGCCAAAGTGGTTTCCTCCTTCTTTTGCGCTTGCTTTTATCACTAACACAATGGGATGTTGGTTCAAGTATTGCATCCTTAATGCTTGCCCACTTTGCCTGTACCCCTCACCTGTATTTCTTCTTGCCAGGGCTAACTTAACTCTGTTGGCCATCTCATCAGAGTCAGCTCCTCTGAAGTCCCATATTTTTGCCTTGGAATGGAATGATTTAGTTCTAGTGGCCAAATTGAACCATACCATATGATGGTCACTGGCCCCCCGGTGACCTTCTACCTGGAGATCTGTGATCCTTTCCCTGTTGGACAGTACTAGATCCAGGATAGCCCTATCTCTTGTGGGTTATTGTACTAGTTGTTTGAGGCCCTCCCCCTGCAGAGAATCCACTATGTGTCTAGTTCTGGCCGATGTTCCTGCTGGTATTTACCAATCTGTATCTGGCATGTTGAAGTCTCCCATTATCGGAACCTCTCCTTTTGCTGTCATGTTTTGTATATCTTCTAATAGTAATGTGCCTATGTCCTCCCCCTGGTCTGGAGGCCTGTAGACAACCCCAGTTCATATGGCTGTCCCTTTTCCTGTTTCTAGTGACCCACAGTTCTTCTGGCTCCTTATGCGTATTCTGAATTTCTGTAGCTTTGATGTTTTCATTGACGTAAAGGGCCACTCTCCCCCACCCCCCATTTTTTGTACCTCGGTCTCTTCTGAACAGTACATAGCCGGGTATTGACATCTCCCAAATGTGGTTACTGGTGAACCATGTCTCATTAATGGCTACTATGTCCAGTTTAGCCTCTGTCATTGTTGCCTCCAGGTCTGGGATCTTGTTTCCAAGACTGCAGGCATTTGTGTAAATGATTTTACATTGGCCAGATTTCGGTGCGTTAGTTGTTGGGTGAGGTCCGAAGTTTCCCCTGCGCATTGTATGGGGAGCCGGACCTTTTTCCTTACCTGGTGATGCAAATGAACTACAAACATGCTGAACTCCTGTTCGATCACTAGCTGAGCGGGGAGGAGTGTTCTTCCTGTTCAATGTATCGGGTGCTGCACCCTTCCCCATTTGCTAGTTTAAATATTCTGCAAAGACATCAAACTTCTTCCCCAGTGCATTGACTCCTTCCTTAGTTAGATGCAGTCCATCGAATTTAAAGAACTTTTGCTCCCAAAACCGTTGCCAGTTACCTACAAATTTGTGTCCTTTTTCCTGGCACCAGCCTTTGAGCCACATGTTTAGCTCCCCTATATCTGACCTTCTGTCCATCTGCCCCCCTCTTCCAGACCGGCAGGATCTCAGAAAAGGAGATGCCGGATGAAATGGATGACAGTTTGTCTCCCAACATGGTCAGGTGTTCCTTGGTTTCTACAACTGACCAACAAGTGAGATCGATAGTCCATGTGTGTACCAGGACATGGATGTTTTCTCCTGCTTCCTACACAATTTTATTTATTTATTTATTTTTTGTTGACCGGGTAAGTGCACTAGACAAATCCTGCCTATTTTCAGGCACGACCCGGGGGAGGGGGATACAGATGAATGACAACTGACCTTGAACCAGAGTAGGCTGTTGGTGGTATTTTTTAGTGAATGAGGGAAATTTGGCCAGGACACCAGGGCAATTCCCCTACTCACCTGTAGGGGACCTTTGCTGATGGACTCTCAGTCTGTTGAGTTGGCTGGTGTACCTGCAGGAGGATGCATCTCTGCTCCTACAGGTCCAGCACAAGAGATGCAATCTGTTCATATTAAAAGAAACACTGCTGATATATCGCCAGTTCTGGACACGAATGTCTTTTTGGAATTGGATGAGGCTGAACAACTTTTACAAGACAACCTACTTACCGCGAGAAACAACGGCTAGCTGGTCTTCTTTTTCTGCTGAATTAAAATTTTCTCACCAAAAACGTTTGCTTGAGGAAGAAAAGAAAAAACATAAAGGTTGAGTATGAGTCCTGAAATTACTAAAGGTAAGAAATTTCCATCGACAGACTCTGTAGAGCATTCCACCCATGGAGATGTGGCTAATGATGACATCTTAATTTTGATGATGGAAATTGGTCGCCCGACCGTGCATTGGAACAAGCCAGCTGGATTCCTAATAATGCAGGAGGATGGTCGCCAGATCCTAACATCCCTTTGCCCGGTACTTCTTTGCCGTATCCTTGTCTGAACACCAACACTGAGTTTCAAAATGGTCGCCATGAAGATTCCCCGGATTCAAACTTAATGGCCCACTCACTGAATGCTCAGCCTACCCTACCCTTGGATCTTACTGAGAAACGCTCGATTTCACCTTCCACGAACGACATTACAGAGAGTCAAATCATAACTGGAGCGGACGATATTCCCTCGAAACCGCCTGGTGGGCCTACTGATCTACCTTCTGAGGAACCCAAACAAAAAACGAGTTTTGCAAGCCTATTTCATAAATCACCAGTCAATGCAAAACACTGACATGCTGTTTGGGTCAGGTATACAAGCGCCTGGAGATGCCTCCGGACAGAGCTTTCGTGGGTTGGTTCTTGATTAAGCAGTCCCTTGGATTTTATCTATCTGAGGTATTTGCTTTTATCCATGCTCCAGGAGAACATAGTTTTGATATTAGTTTTTCGGACTGCAGCGTTGTTGGACAAATTTTGGCAAACATATTCAACAATAAAAGACTCTGAGATCTGGTCAGATTTTTTTGTAGTGCCTGTCCCTACCCTGAAAACAGTCACTATCCTTTTTCGTAATGAGGAGGTTAATGTGAAGGATATTATTTACTGGTTGGAGCAAAAATGTGAGATTCAGGGATTCCCTGGTCCTATAATTGACACTGAAGGGTTTTGGATGGGAAGGTGGAGTTTTAAAGTTCAATTAAGGATGTCTGATGCTGGTATTTTACATCTGCCCAGTAGTTTTTTTTTAGGCAGGGATAGAGGTATTTTATTTTACCTTGGGATGCCAAGAACTTGCTTTAGATGTGGTTCACCATGTCATGTCAGCAGTGGATGCGATAAAATCCGCTGTTCTATGTGTAGTATGTTAGGTCACTCAGTAGTACACTGTACTGCTATCCCCATATGTAGTCTTTGTGACACTGAGGGCCATACCTTTACTGAATGTTCCTGGGCTTCCCAAAACACTTCCAATGCTGATTTTGCCGAACGTGACTTTTATGTCAATTCGGCGGTCCATAAATCCTCCAGGTCTAGGCCTGAACATTGCTCTCCTCAGCAGCCCCCCTCCACCAGTTTCTGACATGACAATAGCTTTGTCTTTAGACCCCAAACCTATGACTCCATCTCCTACCCCAGTAGTAGTACCTAACCTTCCTGTTGTAGAAACTATTAATGTCCCTGTTGCCCCAAATATGCCTCCTCCAACTCTCCAATCCTTTGACCTTGTGAAACAAGGCAGAGGCAAACAGTTGCTAAAATTACAGGGATCTGAACCTTTACAGCTCCAGAACCAATATGCCCCACTCCGATGGGGTGACGCAGAGATGGAAGATGTTTCTGATACATCATCTATTTTAGAGGCTTCCTCTGGAATGGAAGACCCTGATTCTGTAAAACCTAAAGTAAAAAAAAAACGATGGGGTACCAGATCAAAAGCAAAAGAAATTTCTGTCCCCACTACTTGAATTTGTTGAATACCTGATTTGTCTATAGCCTCCTTGAATACGAACAGTATTAGAAATGGGTTGAGGCATAAAGCCACCTTTGCTATGTTCAAAACTTGTCACCTTGATGTTTTATTCTTGCAAGATACAAGAATTTATACTATCTCAGAGGCTGCTGTAGCAAAAACTGATTGGAAATTGGGGATTAGTTATTGGTCCCTGGGTTCTGACTTATGTAGTGGTCTTGCCAGTTGTTTTTTTCTCATACTGTCCAGGTTCTGAAACTTGTGGAGGTCCAACCTAGAAGAGTTTTTTTAATGGATGTGGTGCTTAATAATTCATTTTACAGATTAATAAATTGCTATGCTCCTCAAACTAAAACAGGATGCATTGCATTATGGAAAGAATTTCAACCTCTTTTATTTACGCCTAAAATTGTAATATTAGGTGGAGACTTCAATTGTGGGTAATTACGATCAGATGGGGTAGGAAAATGGAAAAAAAAAATTGTGATGTAGTTGCTTTAAAATCTATTCTTAACCAATCAAATTTAAAAGATGTGCACCATTCAGTTTTTTTTTCCAGACTCCCCCCCCCCGCCCCATATGTTTCACAAAGGTGTGTTGTCTTCACGTATTGATTATTTTTTTATTCCTGCCGGGGTACAAATACAGTTGTGCCAGACAATGGTCACAGTTACCTCTGATCACTGTTTGCTCAGTATTTCTCTGTCAGATGTGGCTGAGGCCTCTTATGGGAAAGGGTCCTGGCAACTGAATATTGACCTGTTTTATAAAGACCTCCAGTATACTATGCCTGATCTAGTAGATGCCAGGAAATCATTTTTTTTGCCTTTATGATGACCATGTTTGTTGGTGGTTAGAGTCTAAATGAGATTTTATCTCACATTTAAAAAAATAATTCAAGATTGCATCATTTGCACAGGCATAAGAGAGATCAAGATTTAAACCATAAGTTACAAACCCTTCAGAGCCATAATACCCCTTTACAGCAAACAAATCTATGAATTAAGGTTCTTAAAATGGAATCAATTAGACTTCAGTATAATAGATTTCAGTCCCTAGAAACCAAACAAAAATTTGGGACTCAGGGAAAGTCCTATTTGATTAATCCCTATGAGAATTGTAATTTTAGGAGAAAACAGAAACATATCGACCGGCTTGAATTACCGGATGGTTCTCCTGTCCACACCAGAATGGAACTTATGATCAGAAATTGATCGATGTGGCTTACGGAAATTTGGGACTGCTTTTCAGATGTCCTCTACTGCCATAGACTGTCTTAAATCTTTACATTTGCCTCAGATTTCGCAGTTGCATCAACAGCTTCTAGTACAGCCTATTTCTAAACTAGAACTACACGCTGTTATTTCTTCATCTTTAAATACAGCTCAGGGTATTATGGGTTGCCATCAGAGTTCTATAAATGGCTTTGGTCTTACTGCTCGGAGGAACTTGTTCAAGTTTATAATTGTCTGTTGAGTACACACACTATTCCAGACACTATGAATGCTGGTACCCTGTTTTTTATATATATAAAAAAGGAAATAAATCGAATTTAGATAGTTGGAGACCACTTACACCGCCAAATGTAGATTTGAAAATTCTTGCTAAACTTTTAAATAACTGATTAGTTAATGCACTTCAAGATGTTATTCATCCTTCTCAGACCTGTTCTGTTCCAGGACGTAAAATTTCAGATATTTTACTAACACTATGAAAACTGATTGATCACTGTTACACCTGTAATGTACTGGCTTTCGTGCTAAGTTTAGACCAGTCTCAAGTATTTGATAGGGTACCCCACAAATTTTTTATGGACATGTCTGTTGGAATATAGAATTCCTCATTTCTTTGTCTCCACCTTACAAAGGTATTACGCCTCTGCGACAGTTTGTCTTTTACTTGGTGGGTATTTTGGGACCACTCACAAGATTTTGAGAGGAGTCTGTCAAGGATGTCCACTAAGTCCCTTATTATATGTTCTCACTTTAGACTCATTACTTCATGCAATATATTCTGATTCTAAGATTATGGGTATTCAACAATATCAACCCCCTCTTATTAAAGCCTGCACATATGCAGATGACTTGGTAGTCACAGTATCTACTCAGAGTTCTGTTCTGTATGTTTTAGATCTTTTGCAACATCTTACTGAAACATCTGGAGCAATACTCAACTTACGCAAAAGTTTCTGCATATCAATTGCCCCTTTAGATAGCTCACTTACCTTCTCTGGAGACCTTCCTATTGTTTATTCCCCAAAATCTTGGGTGTTTATTTTGGACCGGGTGATATGTCCTTATATAACTGGACATTAAAACTTGAGTCAGCTGAACATTGAGTGCGGCTCTGGAACTCATGGAACATGCATAAATGTAAACACATTCATATGATTCTGTCTTACCGTTTTACGTTCTTTTTTTGTATTAGTCATGTTTTCCCTATTCCAAAATCCCTAGAAAGTAAGGTTTTTAGTTTTTTTTTTTTTTCTGCCTTATGGGGATCTTGATTAAACCCTGTTAAGAGGGGAATTACTTATTGTACAAAGAAGGAGGGGGATTGGGGATACCTAACCCACTGGTGTTCTTTTTCAGCATTTTTTTAACACCAATTTTGTTCCAGTGCTTTTAAATGGTTCTCAGCCTTGGTGTCAGTGGCTTCGTCATACTTTAGATGCTGTTTTTTCAGTCTGGGGTACTACAACAGGATTGTTAAAAAATGTAAAAACGTTTTCTTTCCCTCTATATCTGAAATATGGTTTGAATAAACTAAAAACCTGGACAGTTCCTAAACAACATCTCTGTACTTTGTCCCATCGACAATTATATTTTTATATTTTAGATCTTTATTTTAGAATCAAACCCTTTCAAGATAGATCTTTGACAGATAAAACATTTGCAGAATGATAAACGATTCTCGATTACTTAATAAAACATGGGATATAATTTGGCTCTGTGCAAATGATACATCGAATGTGAAAAATAATCTGAAGCATAAAGAACTTAAAGAGCGTATTTGTCCTAGACCTGGTTGCGAACATCTTTTAGAAACTATTCAACACTTATTTTTCAAGTGTCCCTATGTAGTGGGTCTTTGGACTTTTATTAAGAATGCTTGGACTTGCTTACCTTTTCAGTTTTTAAATTATGATGTCTTTGTACTGGGACTGTTGATGAATCATTGGATGCTTTTACACCCAAGTAGTGTACTGGCATTATTTTCATATATCAAATTCTGGATTTGGCAAAGTAGATGTCGATATTCCATACAGAAAAATTACATCCCTCAATCAATACTGTTTTCCTTTCTTTTAGACAATATGAAAAGTCACACTGACAAGGAATTCCTGAATTTGACCCCTGCTATTGACCAGCAATATTGGCACAACTTTCCCCAGTTTTGATTGTTTTCAATACATTAAGGATAGTTTTTTCTTTTCTACCTTTTTCCCTTATTGTCTCAGTAAAAAGAGTTGGAAAAGGGCGTTAGGGTTTCTGTTTTCCTCTTTTTCACTATATGTACATACATTGTAATGTATTTCTTTTATTTGATTTTCCCCTGCTCTTTTGGTGGGAGGGGGAGGGTTGGGTAGAGTCTGGGGCTACTGTATAATGAAATTCTTATTTATGGTCTTTTTATTTCATTTTTTTTTGACAAACTTGTATGATATAATACTGTTTTGTATTTTTTGGGTTTCAACAAAACATTCACCCTACTCTTTTGGTAAGGGGAAGGTGGGTTGGTGGAGGTTGGGGTTACTGTATGATGAAATACTTATTTATGTTCTTTTGATTTTCATTTTTTACGTTTGTATGATGTAATACTGTTTTTGTATTATTTGTTTTCAGTAACAATTCCCCTGCTCATTTGGTGTGTGTGTATGGGGGGGGGGGGTTGTCGGAGGTTGGGGTAACTGTATGACGAAATACTTATTTATGTTCTTTTGATTTTAATTTTTATAAGTTTGTATGATAGCATACTGTTCTTGTATTATTTGTTTTTCAATAAAAATTTCCCTACTGTTTTTGATAAGTGCCATAGGATCTTTAACATCCACCTGAACTACCACCAGCCCAGGCAGATGGGACCTCGGTTTAACGTCTCATCCGAAAGACGGATTAGCAGTGCAGTCAGTGTCTCTCCATGCTGATGTACCTGGGAGACATCTGACCATTACCCCGGGCCGGCGGTAGGTATCAACTCCCCGAACCATGGAGTCTCCTATGATCAGAAGTGTTTTGGATTTTCTTTTTGCTTTTTTGTTTTGGTCCCTTTTTTGGGTGAGTTTCGTAGTGCTAGCTCCTGTGCTGCAGTGTCCTGCTCTGCAGTGTCCTCTGCCCCTTTGTTTGATTTCAGAGATAGAGGCAGATACCAGTTTGTAGTTTTTATATGGTTTGTGGAGGTGATACATTGGTGAGCACTGAGTGATAGGGCACCCATTTGCCCCTCCTAACCACCTGTCAACCTCCTGGACCAACTACCCTCTGCGGTCAAGGTGCTTCATTTGGGTGTTGGGGAAGTGGTGAGCGGTTCTTGTAATATATTTCCTCCTGAATATTTTATTTGAGGGATGCAATCTCTGCCCATGCTGCCTGGAGCTGAGCCCTTAGATCTCCGATGGTCCAGCAAGTAGGACAGCACCTAAAATCCTGTATAACTGGCCTTTTAAAAAGTGTCCCACAGTTCCTGCAGTTAATAATATCCATTCCAGTTGAGCTTTTAGCTCCTACAACAACAACAGAACAGGTTAAAACCTTTTGTTTGTTTTTTACTTCCCTCTGGCACATAGAAAACTTGATTATGTAGTTCCAGCTTGCCAGAAGTGCATGCAAAATTGGTCCCGGAGTACCAATTTAAATCCTTGATTGTGAGCCCTGATTGACTGGCTCAGTTTCCTGGTTGCTACCTCCCTCCTCAAGCCGCCCTGACCTCCATGTCTGCTTTCAGCTCCTACAACAACAACAACGGAAAAAATATAGACTTTTTTTTTTACACTTCCTTCTGGGAGTGGGAAACTTGTCTGCCCCCAGCCTCTGGCACTTGCAGCTTGCTGAAAATGCATGCCAAATTGGTCCTGGAGTGAAAATTTCTCATCCATGGCCAGGACAGGCTGGGCTCCATTCTGCTCTTTCCACTGACTGCTACAGACCTGCATCTTCCCAGGACTTGAGGTTCCCAGACCCCATGGCAGGGTCAGGGGTAGGACCGTCCTGGCCCCGCCGAAACACTCAAGTCCAACTCCTGGTCCCAGAGCCCTTGTGATGCAGTGGGCAAGGTTAAACATACCGGCATCATGTACGCCTGTTTTGCCAGCATTTTCCTCCGTTGTCTGCCCTTTCCCATTCTTGGGCACCCTCATCAATGTGTAAGTGTGGAGGCATGTGCACACTGTGGATTCCTGCATCACCTCCTTTCTTTCTGCTGCTCCTTGACTTGCACTGCCCCCTCCCCCCCCCCGGCCTCCACCTGGTGCCAGTTATTCTCTGGAGCATGCAGTCCTCCCACCCCTGCCCCTGGAGAGAAGAGCAGTCCTTCAGATGCTCAATCCTCTCCCCCGGCCAACCCCCAGCAACTCATGTTCATTCCCAAACACAGGTAGCTAGTTTGGAGCGAGGTGTGGTGTCCCACCGTAACCCTCAGCACCACTGGGTCAGTATCTTAGAGTGAAAATTTAAATCCCTCGAGTGTGAGCCCTGATTGGCTGGCTCAGTTTCCTGATCCTGCCTTCCCTCCTCAAGCCGACCCCATCTCTGAGCCTGCTTTCAGCTCCTACAACAACAGTTAAAAAAATCACAAACTTTTTTTTTAACGTCCCTCTGGCACACAAGAAACCTGATCATCTAGCCCCAGCTGCTGCACTTGCAGCTTGCCTAAAATGCCAAGCATTTATTGTTTAACCCTTTTTTTATTCACAGTAGTTAATAAGTGGTAGTTAATAAGCAGTTGTTATTCATATTTTAAAAAGGTTTTTTTGGTCTGCTGCTTTATAATTGGGTTTCTTATTATTGTTTTATTTTTTGGAGGATAGTTATCAGTGGTCACTGCTCCCCATACTTTCTAGAAACAAATCTGACAATCTTACTTTGATGGGGTTCTTGCAGCAGGTAACACCGTAAAAACTAAGCCGCCAGGCACCAGGACCACATGGAAAAAGTGTAGCTGGCAGTCATTAGCGGGGGTCCGACATCCACTTGTGGTATAAAAGGGGCAGTCCCTCAGCCCAACCTAGTTCTTTTTTCACCATCAGCCTGCACAAGTCAGACCTCCATGGATGCCTGCTTTAGTCGATCACCATTTTCTTCAGGATTTTCCTGCAATTTCTTTATTTTATTTCCAGTTATCCTAAGTTCTAGGGACATGGATATGTTGTTCATCCACACTGTCTGACAGGTATCCTTGCCGCTTTAAATCTTGCCGGAAGGTCTTCAAGCTGGCTCCTCCCACCCACCCGGGTGGTAAAACTCTCGGCTCCGCCCCATGACGCCAAATCTTCCTTACCGCTTGGAAGCTCAGGTTCCCTCCTTAACGCTCTGCGTATAAGACTGGTTTCTAATTCTTGAAAGTTCGAAATCAAAAGTTTTTGCTAAAAGACTTGGTCTTCTTTCCCTCGCGACTCACGATGGATAATCGACTCGGTTTCCGGAGGTGCCCTTGGGCCAGAAGATGTGTAGGAGCGGATCCGCACTCCACGTGTCATCTACTGCTTGGGCCTTGAGCACGACCCCCAGGCCTGCGACTTGTGCTCTTCCTTTCGGCCCACGCCCTGAAGACTGCACCCGACACAACTGGGGCGCCCAGAAAGAATTCCTCCGTTAAATCTAAAGAGGCCCGGGTTGGCGGTGTCCGCGGCGAGGGCCTGCAGATCAGCTCGAGCAGATGATTGCCCTTGAAGAGGAGGCGGTGGGCTGCTTCTACCTCGGCTGCATTTGTCCCGGCCTTCTAGGTGCCCAGATCGCTTCCTTTAAGGAGCTCTGTCTGACCCTCTCACGAAAGGTGAGGGTCCGACTTCTTCTGGACCCTTTTCAGGTCCAAAAAGAGCAAAAGTAAGTCTCTCCGTCGACGCTCTTGGGAGCGGGAAAGATCCCCTTCCCCTTCTTGTCGACAGTCGACTTCGATTCAAACACCTCAGCTTGCCACTGGCTTCCACGGTGTCCCCGTCAGGCCAGTTGACGAGACTCCTGGCCGACGCCGTCGAGATTTTCTCGACCTGCTAGAGGGTTGTCGGCTGAGGTTGAGGAATCCCCTCCCCGTTCCCCGGGTGGGAGAGTTGAGGATCCCGTCGGCTCATCCGCGCCTCGGCTCCGCCGGAGCCTTCGGTGGAATCGTCCGAGCCGAGGGGAGTGCCGATTCCCGACACTTCCCCTCGCCGTCCTTGGCCTAGCCGAGAGTCTCGGTCTCGGACATCCTCGCGGTCCAGCTGATCCCGCCACCATAGGCGGTGCTCGGTCTGCATCATGCAGCGGCGCTTACCTCTCTTCCTCCTCCCTGACGAGGGGAGGCTTCGGCGCAAGTTGCGTCGGAGGTATGAGGAACTCATGTGGCAACAGCTCCTTTTGACCGGGAATAAGCCGACCCAGTCGTCTTCCCCGGCCATTAAGTGGCTGTCACGGGCGGCCGAAACAACCCCTCGTCGTAGCCGAGGAGCCTGTTCCCAGGCCGGTTGTTCGGCCAATTCCAGCTGCCCCACCGATTCTGGTGGAACCTCCGCCTCCACAGCCGTTAGTTGGGGCTCCAACCAAAAATTCTCGGTCAGCTAAGGGTTTGCCCCATAGGCTGTCTGTCACCCTCACTCCCGATAAACCTCGGCAGGTGGAGGGTGGCTCAGGCCCGAGGCAGCTCTTTGAGGACTCTTCCGAGTCCGAGGATGATTCCTCCCTTTTCTCCAAGCGCATGGACTTGGAGTCCTCTGGAGGACAGTCAGTGGACGATAGCCCTTTGTCCTTCTTAGGGTTGCTTCGGCTCATCTCGGAGTCCACCGGGATGAAGCTCGAACCCGTTTCTAAACGGGCCAGGTATCCCCTCACGGAGATTCTGGACCGAGGGGATTCTCCTACGGAGGCCTTTCCGGTGGCCGAGGCCATAGTGGGTCCGGCCTTGGAGCTTTGGCAGCGCCCCTGCTTCCTGCCCTGCGCCTTCGGCCAGAATGGCCAGGAAGTATGCGGTCCCTACCGGTTCCCTGTCCGGTTTTTCGGAACACCCCTCTGCTGAGGGGTTGGTTACCGACAGCGTTTTCCGGCGTGCCGGGAACGCCAGGGATGTGGACAAACCTCCCGACAAGGAATCCAAGAAATTGGATTATGCCGGGCGAAAAGTCTATGCTGCGTCCTCTCTCGGCCTTCGTCAGGCCAGTTCGGCCGTCCTCATGGCACATTTTTCTCATGCCCTGTTGGGCTCCCTGGATGAGGTCGTCCCTCATCTTCCCGCGGATCTGCAGACTACGGTCAGGCAGGTGCGGGACCAGGGCAGGGCAGTGGCCAAACAGCAGCTCCAGACTGCTTTAGACATCGGGGACTCATGTGCCAGGTCGGTGGCGGCCGCAGTGGCCATGCGTTGTCGGGCTTGGCTGAGGATATCCACCTTTACCTCGGATACCCAGCACAAGTTGGCGGATGTTCCCTTTTTGGGGACTGACCTCTTCGGCCCTGGGGTGGAAGGTCACCTGCAGAGGATCGAGAAGTCCAATGCTACCTGGACTCGTCTCTTCGCTCAGAAGGACAAAAGCCGCCAGCCACAGCCTAAGCCCTTTCGTCCTTCTGCGCTGTGGCAGCGCCCGGCCCAGCAACGTCCAGGGCCAGCAGGCCGAGCTTGGCATCCCAAACCCAAGCCATCGGCTTCTCCAACAGGAAGCAGGAGGAAGGCCCAGGAGGTCCCTCGCCGGTCCTCCTCCAAGCCTGCCCAGTGACGGGCTGAGGGGTGTCGCCCCATCCCCGCCACCTACTCCTGGTTTCTTGGGGGACGGCCCGACACTTCCTTTCCGCCTGGTCCGCTGTTACCACGGACAGGTGGGTACTGGAGGTGGTGGGAAAAGGCCTGCCTCTAGAATTCAAGCAGGCCCCGCCCCTTCAGAGCCGCTGCAGACTGGGGCCTCGGGTCCGTCGAGCTCACTGGCGGCTCATCGAGCCGACATCGCTCTCCTCCTCCAGAAGGAGGTGATCAGGGAGGTAGAGGACCCCCCCTCAGACCTGGGGTTCATGTCCAGGTATTTCTTGTTTCCGAAACGGACGGGGGGCTGGCGCCCCATTCTCGACCTGCACGACCTGAACAAGTTCCTAAGGTCTCGAACGTTCAGGATGGTCACTCTGGCGCAGATAATACCATCTCTGGAACACGGCGTGTGGTTCTGCTCTCTGGACCTACAGGACGCGTTCTTTCACGTCCCTATCTGTCCGTCACATCGGAGATTCCTTCGCTTTCAAGCGGAGGGATCCCTCTTCGAGTTCCAAGCCATGCCCTTCGGCTTATCTCCAGCTCCCAGGGTCTTCACCAAATGCATGGCAGTGGTGACAGCATTCCTGCGGCGCCGAGGGGTCCGGGTGTACCCTTACCTGGACGATTGGCTGATGGCAGCCCCCTCCAGACAGGAGGTGGAGCGGTCCAGAGATCTGGCCCTCCAGGTTTGCTCTCAAGTCGGCCTTCTCATCAACGAGGCCAAGTCGGAACTCGAGCTGAAGCAGGTGATCCTGTTCATCGGGGCAGAGCTCGACTCTCTTCGAGCCAGAGCACGGCTCCCGGTGGACAGGGCCGAGGTTCTTACCTCCTTTGCCCAATCATTTCTGGTTGGGCAATCGCGCCCTGCCCGGGACTTCTTGCACCTCCTGGGTCTCATGGCGGCCTGTACTAGCGTGGTCCGTTGGGCACGCTGGCACATGCGCCCCCTTCAGTGGGGACTGGCCAGCCAGTGGTCACAACGCTGCGATCCATTGGACCAGCTAGTGATAGTGACCCAGGAGATGTGGAACGCTCTCCAGTGGTGGACCGTTCCATCTCATCTGCAGGAGGGCATCCCGTTTGTCCGCCCCGAGCCGACGGTCTCTCTATCGACCGATGCCTCTCTGATGGGTTGGGGTGCCCATCTGGGGGAACACCGAGTGCATGGCCTCTGGTCCCCACGGGAGTCCCGATGCCACATCAACCTGCTGGAGCTCCGAGCGGTCCGCCTAGCTCTTACCGCCTTTGCTCCGTTTCTCCGGGGTCAAGTGGTCCGAGTCCAGACGGACAATACCACGACCATGTACTACCTGAACCGCCAGGGCGGGACGTGCTCCATGCTTCTATGCAAGGAAGCTCTCCGCATTTGGTCACTCGTTGCAGCCTGGAGGTGGATCTCCTAGCCATTCATGTGGCAGGAGCCTCCAACACCCTGGCCGATGCCCTGAGCCGGATAGGGGCTGCATCTCATGAGTGGTCTCTCCTGCCGGAGGTAGTACAAGATCTGTTCTCCCACTGGGGCACACCTCAGGTGGACCTGTTTGCCTCAGGGAGAATGCGGAGCTGAGGCTGTTTCATGCCCGCCCCCTCAGCAGGGCTCGCTGCGGGATGCCTTCTCGAGGCTCTGGACCCGGCCTCTTTACGCCCTTCCCCATTTCCCTTGATTCACAAGGTGCTTCTCAAGGCAAGGAGGGACAAGGCGCAGGTGATTCTGATAGCCCCAGACTGGCCTCGCCAGTTCTGGTACCCAGATCTCCTCAGCCTCAGCTCCAGGCTCCCGAGGCAGCTTCCAGCTCGCCCGGACCTGCTCTCAGTCAATCAGGGGAAGGTGTTCCATCCGGACCTTCAATCCCTGCACCTGACGGCCTGGTTCCCTGAGCAGCTAGAGTTCCAGGCCTTGGGTCTTTCCGACGAGGTCCTCAATGTTGTTGAGGCATCCTGTAAGGAGTCGACCAGAAAATGCTACGCCTTCAAATGGAAGAGATTTTCCATTTGGTGTCAGGACAAGGGCTTGACCCTTCCTCCTGTTCTGTGGCAAGCATTTTGACTATTTATGGTCCCTTTCTAGTCAAGGGCTTAGGTCGACGACCCTAGGGCAGACCTGGCAGCCATCTCTGCTTACCGGCGTGGGCCGGGAGCAGTCGGTGGCTCAGGAGAAGGTGGTCTCGCGCTTTTAAAGGCCTTGATCACATTTCCTCCGGTGCAGAACCTCCACCTCTGTGGGATTTACTGCTGGTACTGGCAAAGCTCATGGGCAAGCTATTCAACCAATGCACAGGTGTGATCTCTCTCACCTGTCGTGGAAGACCACGCCTTGGTGGCTATCACGCCAGCCAGAAGGATGGGAGAACTCCAGGCGCCTGCATTGAGTCTCCTTACCTGGTCTTCCACAGGGACAGGATTGTCCTGCGCCCCACCGAAATTCCTTCTGAAGGTGGTGTCGGAGTTTCACCTTAACCAGATGTTGACTCTGCGGTGTTCTACCCCAGTCACACTGGAGGCCAAATACAGGCTCCATACTTTGACCTCTAGAAGGGCGCCAATTATAAGTGAGCGCACGCTGAAATTCGGGAGAGGTTCGCCAGCTTTTTGTCACCCACGCTGAAGCCGCACCTGGCAGACCTGCAGCCAAGCAGACGATAGGCAGGTGGGTCACCTCCTGCATAGATCTCTGCTATAAGTTGGCGGGCATGGAGCCTCCCAGAGGATAAGAGCTCATTCTACCTGTCATACTGCTGCATCGGTGGCTGCTTCCAGGACGCCCCATCCAGGAAATCTGCAGGGCTGCTACCTGGAAGTCAGCACACACCTTTATTACCCATTACCACATCGACCTTGAGTCACGCCGGATGCTGGTTTTGGGGCCTCGGTTCTCAGTCTCTATTCCCTAAGTAGGGGTGTGTGCCTTGCCTCCCTCCTCCGGAGAACTGCTAGGAGTCTGCCAGACAGTGTGGATGAACAACATATCCATGTCCCTAGAAATACAGGTTACTCACCTGTAACAGGAGTTCTAGGAATGGTATAGTTGTTCATCCACACGACTTCCACCCAACCTCCCCCGCTCGACGCCAACCTGAGCTTCCAGCGGGCCAGATCTGGCGCCATGGGGCGGAGCCGAGAGTTTTACCACCTGGGTGGGTGGGAGGAGCCAGCTTGAAGACCTTCCGGCAAGATTTAAAGCGGCAAGGATACCTGCCAGACAGTGTGGATGAACAACATATACCATTCCTAGAACTCCTGTTACAGGTGAGTAACCTGTATTTTCTGCCTAAGGTGGTGTCTGAGTTTACTTTGAATCAATCCATCCACCTTCTGTTTACTTTCCGGAGTATTTTAAAATGTGGGAGGCCTTACTTCATACTCTAGATGTTCATAGGGTACTCCACTACTATGTGGATCGCACCTGTACTGTTTAAAAAACTGACCAGTTGTTTGTTTTTTCCCAGGAGAGAATGGGCTCCTGTTTCCAAACAGTGTTTGTCTAAGTGATTGGCTTACTGCATTGTTAATTGCTACAAGTATGAAAAGCCTTTGCCAGAACCGGTCAAAGGTCATTCTACCAGAGGCATGGCCACATTGGTTGCTTCCTTTAGGAACGTGTCCACTACAGACATTTGTGCAACTGCCACTTGGAGTTCTGTCCATACCTTTATCAGGCACTATAGTTTGGACATCACCTCTAGGTGTAGGACAGGCTTCAGACTTGCAGTCCTTCAGGGCTTCTTTTTCTAATTGCCTTCTACTGACTTCTTCCTCCTTCCAGCTGACCTGGTCAGTTCCAGTACTGCTTGGGAGTCCGCCAAAACAGTCTTGCTTGCTGCAAGAGCCCCCTTGAAGTAAGATAGTACAGTTACATAAGAATTTACTGTAACTGTAGATCTTTGAGAGGAGATCTTGCAGCAAGCACTGCTTTCCCTCCCTCCTTCCCCCAATAATTGTTTCTCTATCACAGCTGTTCTGCTTTCCTCGGTTTTGAGGGACCACCCCAGTTCTCCAATCTCTGAGCATGCCAGGATCTGTGGTGGGAGAACTGAGGTTGGGCTGGGGACTTCCCCTTTTATACCATAGGCGAACGTTAGCGTGCCGATGGGGGAAGTCTCCTGCTAATGACTGTTAGCTGGAAGTTTTCCTTGAGATCCTGGCGCCTATTGGCTTAGTCCTCACGGTGTTGCCTGCTGCAAGAGCTTCTCTCGAAGATCTACTGTTACGGTAAGTTCTTACATAACTGTACTTGATTCCAGCAGTGTGAACACAGTGCATAGTTTGAACAGCATTTGAAATTCTGTTTAAGAACCTGTTCTACTTGAGGGGCAGCACCTCTGGATGGAGATGATGCAGTTTGGTATAACCCTTAGAAGAAACACAATTACAACAGTGAGTATTTCTTACAGCAGCTGAGATAACAGCAGTTCATCATGGAATGCAGCACTATCACTTCTCCTGGACTGTGGCATGTAACTGACACATCTGATGTTTTCTAGCTCTGCAGTAGGAACTAAAATGAGGTGTTGAGGAACAAAAACTAAATTCATTGTCCCCATCGTTCTGGCACCTCATTAGCAAGTAGAATGAACTGGGATCTTGATTCTTCTCCATTGCATCTGATGCTTCCAGTAAAGACAATAGAAAAAGGTTTCCAGTGGCACTTCAGTACTTAAGTGCAACAGGTGTGATCATGCTTCTCCACTGCTGTGAATAAATAGCACCATGATTTTTTACACTCAAATTTATCCTTGCTGTGCAAAGGTTTACTGATGTTCCTCATAATGTTAGAGTTGTTTGTTTTTGCACACACACAAATTATTAAAACATGGAACTAACTTGATAAACAGAGAATCCTTAACATGAAACGTACAGGGCCCACTATTCTTGCACATTTTATGCTTTAAAATAAGAAACAGCTACACATTCTGACCATTTGTTCTGAATTTTGAAGGCCAGTGCTATGTATTTTAATGCTTAAAGATTGAGAGGTATGAGCGTGATCCATAGAAAACTTCAGGATTTTTATGAAGCTCATGATAAAACATCAGTGCCCATTGCAGGAAAGCGGAGCAGCTGCAATAATAGTAATGGTCTTAAATTAGAAATGTGTCCGGCTATACTTTTAATGCATCAGTGAATTATGGCAAGCATCACTCAGTATTCAAGCACATCGAGTCACAAGTTTCTCATCTTATAGCAGTGAGTTGTTAGTGCCACATTATTCACAGCTGTGCTTGTCGTGCAAGCAAGGCCTTTGAAAATTTTGATGTGGAAGCTCTGGTCTTAAAAATATACTGGGAGTTTTCAGGTTTTGCTGAAAAATTGTTCCAGCTTTAGATGTTCACGTGTGTTGAGCAGGAGTGGAAAGAAATTTTCCAGCATGTAGTAACCAGGAGGTTGTATTCACTGTTGGAATTACACTTTATGAGCGTTTGGAGCTAGTGGGTCCCATTATAAATCAGTGGCAGTGATGCTTGAGCTAGCGGGGCTCTCTTCAGAGCTGGGAGGGGGCAAGCCCCCCCCCCCCCATAATTCCAACACTTTTCTTTCTTTTCTGTTGTAACCAGATTGGTAGAGTCCTGGTCGGCTATAAAAAGTTTTTTGATCAGCCAGGGAGAGGCAGAGTGTCACCTAACAATCTGGATGTTTGTGGCAACTACAGAGGATTGATACAGTAATGGAGTGAATTAACCGAAGCTGAATGTTATCTTCATTTTATGCACTACAATTTACAAATCTTTGATGAACCATCTGCACAGTTGGAGAGCTATTCATGTTCATCACTGGAGGTATACTCCATAATGAAAAAAGCTTCACACAGAACTTATGAAAAAGAATGAGGACAAATTCTTTGGTTTTGAAGCAACAGTAGCTTTGAGGAACTTTCACCAGGAATTAAAGAGCGAGTGTTCAAAGACTTCAGTGCTTTCTATGACAGAACAGTAAACTACCTCATAAAAGTTCTGACTTTGATAACAGCCACTTAAAAGTCCTGAAAATCTTCCCATTTATGCAAACCATGTCTTGGGAAGAACTCTCCAGCTGAGTGGATATTTTAAAATTAACTGACTGCCTGGACATGGATGCCTTATACGCAGATAATGCAATGCTCAGTGTGGCATTGCTGTCCCTGACAGAAATAAGGGGGCATCTGTCAGTGACAGATGGGTATCTTTTTTCAGTAAAGCCCCGGCCGGAATGCAGAATTTTATTAAAGGTAGTTCAGTATGTTCTGTCCGTATCTGCTGGGAACAGTTATGTGGAGCATGTGTTTTGCATCATGGGCAATGCTTACACTGATGAACAAAATCGTACGGTGGTTGACTTTGGGAAGGTGGAGTTACAAGTTAAACTTAATTCTGTCCATGCCTGTCCTCAATTTTATAGCTTTTTAAAGGGAATGGAAAACTCCTGGAGGCAACAAAATCATTCAGGCACCGCAGTGGTTCGTATCATGTTACATTTTGGTACTGAAGTGGAAGGTGGGATGGCACACTCTTCTTGATCTGCAAGCACTGAACAAGTTCACACAATGCTTGGATTCATGTAACAGCAGTTGAACTACAGCTTAAGCAAAGGATCATAGACTCCTTTTTTGGGGAAATAGTCTCATTTCAGCTGTGATCATACCTCGCTTATTCTTTTCAGGGCACCCGCTTCTGCCAGTTCTTAATAGTCTAAGGTCATCTTGGTGGGAGTTAAAATTTCTGCACTCATTCCCAGTAGAATAGCACCTGTTTCCTCTGCCCCTGGTGAGCGTATATGTCAGCATACTGATTCATCACTGTCATTGCCCTCCGTCACCAATCTTGACCATCCAGGATCAGACTCTACCTTAGAGTAGTATAGCTTTAGGACATCACTTCTATCCCTTTTGCTAGTGTTGCTTTTCTTTTTCCTTTTTTTGTGTTAATTTATGCTTTTTTCCCCTGTTTCTCCAGCTGACTTCCCCTACCACTTACCGCTCGCCACCCCCACGAAGCCTTGGTTTATCCCCTGGTTCGGAGAAGGGGTCAGCCAGCTATGTTCCCCAACACATCCAGTTGTGGGGTGGGTCTGCGGCGGCAGCTCGGGGATCGGTCGGGGCTGAGCTTTTTCTTACGGTACTAGTACAGGAGGTGTGGCATTCACGGATGCAGCTGCGCAAGTACACCAGCCCCCTCATGCCTCCCAGCCCTAACCGTGTGCCCCTCCCCAGAAAACCACTCCCGTGGTCACCAAAGAGTGCTTACACCAGGAGGTAGTACCCCCCCATCTGCCCCTCACCCCAGCCGACCCTCCAACCACCCAAGCTCATTACCGAACCCGGGTTGCTGGTGCCACAAGCGGTGACACCACTGCTGCGTCGGCGGGCTGGCCTCTGTTACTGTTACTTAACCAACATGACTTTTGGCTTTCTGGGGCAGATTAGCATTTCTGTGTTATGACATACCTGTTTCTCGTGCTCAGTTGGTATAATAACCATTAGTTCTGCATCAATTAGTGAGCATTATCTTTTTCATTAGTTTTCTGACTTGACATAGTTTTGTTCTTGCTTACCTGGGTTATCCCATTGCCATTTTCTGGGTTCAACAGTCTTGTCTGTCTTGTCGGGTTCAGAATACTCAAACAGTAAATTACCTCTCCTTTTTCAAACCTACCTCCTGGTTTTCTGTCAAACCTTTTGGAATCTACCAAAGAGTGGGGCTATAAAGAGGAGAATGACTCTTAGAAGATAGGATAGTTCTAGTGGTGTGGATATGGTGTACTTATCCACACTACTGGAAGAATTCCTTTCCCTTTAAATAATACCGAAAGGTCTTCAAGCTGGCTCCTCCCATCCATCCGGGTGGTATCCTCCTCCACACCACCCAATGACAAAAGATATTCCTTTCCACTGGAACTAGTGCTTTCTCCTGTTATGCCCCCTATTACTGGCATTACCTTCCACTAGCTATAAGGTTAGCTCCATCCCATGCCTCTTTCAAGAAATTGCTTCGTGATCATCTTGCTGTTTCCTGCTCATGCTCCTGCTTCAAACCACCCTAACCCTTTACCTTTCTCCTGATCCTACACCCTCTCACCACAGGTAAGCACTGTTCACTCCTCTGGTCATCTCCTTGCACTTTAGTGTATCAAGTATCTATCCCCCTACTTTTTTGCCTTCTTTCCATGCTATCCTATTCTATCCTCCTCCCCTTTTTTATTGCATCCCCACCCTAGTCATTTCCTCTCTCTATTCTATCCTTTATTTATATTTATCATTTCTGGGTATTTGTTCTTATAATACCATTTTCTCTACCTGGATTACTACATAATGGTTTTATTTATTGTATTTGCTCTTTTATTCACTCCATGCAATTGTTGATGTAATTTGTATTTTTGTTTCTTTGCAGACTATCTTGTATTATTACTTTCAAAGCTTTTACTGTATTGTATTTGTTGCTACCTCTGTTGATCAATTGTTAATAATTTGTTTTGTCTCTGTAAACTCCTGGGTCGTACCCGAATATAGTTATTGCTATGACTAGTGCACCTTACGCGGTCAACAAAAACTAACTAAATAAATAAATAATAAGCAGGTCCCCTCCATCACAGCTCGGTGCTTGGTGTAGGCCCTATCGCAGTTTCCAAACCCTTTAGGTCTTTGTTTGCTCCATGGGTTTTCCATTGTAGCTTTATGGATTTGTTTGTTACTAAGTTTGCGCCCGGTTTTAAGATGTGTCCGTGCAGACAAAAAATGTGCATGGACCCTCTCGCCACATGCATTTACTGCTTGGGCCACAAACACGGTCCCCAGGCTTGCAGCCTGTGCCACACTCTTTATCCCTCCACTTTGGAAGACTGGTATGCATGACTTGTTCTTGGCTGTCCAGCCAAGCAGGATCATCCCATTCTGTCTAAGGATGCCTGTTGGGTGGTCTCTGTGGCTGCGGGCTCTGCTGACCAGTTGGCAGCTTTTGAAGAAGCTGCAGCTCAGACCATGGCTGGCATCTCCTCGTTGTCCACGCTGGTCCCCCTGAGCTTTGGCACCTCTTTTACCGGGGCATTCTGGGACTTATGCCAGTCCCTTGTACCCTTGGGAAGGGCCCTTCCCGTGGGTCTAAATCCTCCACAAAGGACTCCAAGGGGAAGGCTAAATAGTTCCATTGAAGATAGTGGGACTGTGAGCGCTCTCTGGCCTTGGATTCTTGCGCTCCTGCTTCGTCGACCTTCATCAATGAGTTGGCTTTGGCCGATGCTTCAGTCCAGGCCACTGACCCATGCTTTCCGCATTGGGCCTGTTGGCTCAGACGCATCTGACCAGCTGGTCGAGATTTTTCTCGATCCAGTTGACCTGTTGTTACAGGACGAGGGGGATACTTCCATCTTCAGGACTTCGGCCCTGACACTCCAGTTCCAGGGTAGGTCATATCAGCCCCTGACCTGGTCCCTAACCCTCATGATGCCGATCTTGTGGGGGGGAACCCTAAGTGCCCCTAGCCAGTTCCTGCCTCTCCCCACCATCCAGTCACCTGGCAGTCGAGGTTGAGGACCCGAAGCTCGAGGCTGAGTAGCACTTGCTGGAATTGGCACTTTTGCTCTAGACACTCGGGAGAGGGGTGTTGCCACTATTTCTCTGCTTCTTCGAGGGAGGACTGTCTCCGCTGCAAGTTGCAGTGGCGCTATGAGGAGCTTATGTGACAGCAGTTCTTTCTGGGCGCTGGGCCTAAGCCAGTGCCGGATCCCCCCAGGTGCTCCCCTGGCTGCCACCACCTTGGCCCGAACCTGTTGTGGCTCAGATGATTCCAGACTCCCCGCCTATTTGGGTGGAACCTCCACTGCCTCAGCTGAAGGATGCTCCTCCATCCAAGGACACCCGGATTACCCTCAGACTTCCTCAATGGCTGTCAGTCACTGTCACTCAGGCCGATGAGCCCTGCAAGGTTAGTGGGAACTTGGGGGTGGTCAGCCAGTTTTTGACGAATCCTCGGAATCGGGGGATTCATCCGTGCACTCCAGGCTGGTTGACCTAGAGTTGGGTGAGGATTTGTTGACAGACCATAGTCCTGCCTCCTTCGGGACCATGTTCCGCCTGATTTTGAAGGCTACGGGGATCCAGTTGGAGCCTGTGCAGAAACAGGCCAAATATCCCTTCACCGAAATCCTTGACCGGGATGACTCCCAGGAGGTCACCTTCCTGGTGGCCAAGGCCATTCTTTGGCCCACCTTGGAGCTTTGGCAATGTCCTGCCTCCTGCCCTACACCATCAGCCCATATGGCCCTCAAACCTGCAGTCTCTATGGGTTCCCTCTCAGGATTTACCACACACCCCTTGGCTGAGGGTTTGGTTGCCAACTCAGTGTTCTGTTGGACAAGTAATGTGGGAGATGTCTACAAGCCTCCCGACAAGAAATCCAGGAAATTGGATCATGCTGCCAAGCAGGTGTATGCGGCCTCGTCTCTTGACCTCAGGCAGGCTAGTTTGGCATTAATGATGGCCCACTTTGCCCATACTTTGTTGGGTACCCTGGATTAGATGCTCCCTTGGGTCCCCTCTGACCTTCAGAGGATAGTCAAGCAAGTCCAGGACCAAGGCCATGCTGTGGCTAAGCAGCAGCTCCAGATGGCCGTGGACATTGGTGAGTCCTGTATCAGGTCCGTAGCCTCAGCCATGGCTATGCGCTGTTGGGCTTAGCTGAGAATCTTGACCTTCACAGCAGATACCCAGCACAAATTGGTGGATGTCCCCTTCCTGGGCACCGACTTGTTCAGGCCAAAGGTGGATGATCATCTCATTCTGACTGAGAAATCCAGTGCCACCTTGTACTCAATCACCTCGACCCAAAAGGATGGTAAGGGTTCCAAACCCCAGAAGAAGTCCTTTCGGCCTCATCAGACCCTGTGGCCAAGCCACTCCAGACCCCAGCTGGGCACCAGTGATACTGGAGTCCAAGACCCAAGTCAGTTGCCTCTGTGGTCCGGAAGCCTGGCGGTCTAGGTCCAGCAGTGTCCTCCACTGGCCTTGCCTCCGCCTCCAAGCCTGTCCATTGACAGATTGGAGGATGCCCCCTCCCTGCACGTTCTGTCTCCCCTGGATCCTCCCATGGGGGGCCAGCTTCACCACTTTCTTTCCGCCCAGTCCATTGTCACCATGGACAAGTGAGTGCTAGAAGTGGTCAGTCAGGGCTTGCCTCTGGAGTTCGAAGCTCTCCCGCCCAGCTAAGCCCACACCCCTCGGGAGGATGTGGTGTCAGCAAACATATTGTCTGCCCTTCAGTAGGACATCACTCCAGAAGGAGGTGGTGGTTCATGTCTCGACTCATCAAGTGATCCAGGGTTTGTCTCCAGATATTTTCTGGTTCCCAGATGGACAGGGGGTTGGCACGCCATCTTAGATCTGCATGATCTGAACGAATTCCTGTGGTCACGCAACTTCAGAATGGTCACTCTGAACCTGATCATTCTGTCCCTGGAGCAGAACATGTGATTCTGCTCACTGGGCCTGTGGGATGCCTTCTTCCACATCCCCATCTATCCATCCCACTGATGGTTCCTTCAGTTCCGCACGGAGGGAACCCTCTACGAGTTCCAGGCCATGCCTTTCGGCCTCTCCTCAGCTCCTTGAGTCTTCACCAAGTGCATAGCAGTGGTGGCAGCCTTGCTGAAGCGCCGAGGAGTTCAGGTGTACCTGTACCTTGATGACTGACTGATTGCAGGCTCCTCCAGGATGGAAGTTGAGTGGTCCAGGGACCTGCCCCTCCAGACCTGCTTGGGCCTCGGCCTCCTGGACAACAGTCCCAAGTTGGAACTCGAACCCTCGCAGGTGATTCACTTCACTGAGATGGAGCTTGACTTTTGCCGAACCAGAGTCTAGCACCCGGCAGACAGGAGAGAGGATCTTTCCTCTTTTGCCTATTTATTTCAGATTGGGCAGTTGCACCCTGCCAGGGACTTTCTATGCCTCCTGGGCTACATGATGGCTTGCACCAGCGTGGTCTATTGGGCCCGCTGGTGAGAATGCACCCCCTGCAGTGGTGGCCGGCCTGTCAGTGGTCCAGGCATCAGGGTCACCTCGATCAAGCGGTCACAGTGACCCAGCAGATGTAGGATGCCTTCCAGTGGTAGTTGGTCCTGGAACATCTTCAGGAAGGAGTCCTGTTCGTCCTCCCAGAGCTGACGGTCACTCTCATGACCGGTGCCTCCCTGATGGGGTGGGGTGCCCACCTGGAGGAACACAGGGTCCATGGCCTCTGGTCCCCCGAGTAGTCCCAATGTCACATCAGCCTGCTGGAGCTTTGGGCTGTCCACCTGTCCCTGACAGCCTTTGTTCCACATATCTGGGGTAAGATCATCCAGGTCCAGATGGACAACATAACAACCATATACTACCTCAATAAGCAGGGCAGGATGCATTCCCTACCTCTGTGCGGGGAAGCTCTCCACATCTTGACCATTTTGCTCAGCCTCAAGGCCAATCTGTTGGCCATTCATGTGACCGGAGTGTGGGCGAGGCATCTCAGGAGAGGCCTCTTTATCAGGAGGTAGTCGACTGTCTGTTCTCCCAGTGGGGCACCCTTCAGGTGGACCTGTTTGTCTCCCAGGAGAATGCCAAGCTGAGGCTGTTTTGTGCCCACCCCCTCAGAGGGGAATGCTACAGGGGGATGCCTTCGCGAGGCTCTTTTTCCACCCTGGGCCTCCTCTTTGCCTTCCCTCCCTTTTTTTTGATCCACAAGGTGCTGATCAAAGCTCGGAGGGACAAGGCACAGATGATCCTGATGGCTCCTGACTAACCATGCCAGGTCTGGTACCCCGATTTCTTAAGCCTGAGCAGCAGGCCTCCAGGGCATCTGTCACTTTGCCCAGACCTGCTCTTGTGCTCTCAGGGGAATGTCTTCCACCTGGACCTTTAATCCCTGCACCAGACAGCCTGGTTCCTGGGCGGCTAGAGTTCCAGGCTCTGGATCTCGCCAGCGAGGTCCTCCATGTAGTTGAGGCCTCTTGGAAGGAGTTGAATCATTGATGTTGTGCCTTTAAATGGAAGAGATTCTCCATTTGGTGCCAGGGCAAGGAGCTTGACCCCCTGTCCTGTCCCATGGCTAGCATCCTTGATTACTTATGGTCCCGCTGTCAGTTGGGCCTTCGGTCGACGACCCTCAGGGTGCACCTGGAAGCCATCTCTGCATACCGGGTGCAGGCTGGTACACCAGCAGTGGCACAGAAGAAGGTGGTCAGGCACTTCTTTAAAGGCCTTGACCGCATTTCTTCTCCGGTATGTGAACCAGCACCACCTTGGGACTTGTTGCTGGTATTGACAGTGCTCATGGGCAAGCCATTCGAACAAATGCACAGGTGTGAGATGTAACACCTGTCGTGGAAGACCACCTTCTTGATGGCCATCACATCCACCAGAAGGATCAGTGAACTCCAGGCTCTCTCGGTGGAGTCTTCTTACCTTGTTTTCCACAGGGACAGAGTTGTCCTTTGCCCAACCCAAAGTTCCTTCCAAAGGTTGTCTCAGAGTTTCATCTTAGCCAGGTTATTGGTTTCCTGGTGTATTTCACTAGCCACACCTTGGAAGCTGAGCTCAGGCTTCATACTCTGGACCTGAGGCGAACGCTTGCCTATTATAAGGAATGCACAGGTGGAGTTTCGTGAGAGGTTCGACGGCTGTTTGTCACCTGAAGCCACCGCTGTCAGACCAGCAGCAAAGTGGACGATTGGCAGGTGGATTGTATCCTGCATCAACCTCTGCTATAGGCTAACTGGTAAGGAGCCTCCCGTAGGGCTTTGGGCTCATTTCACCAGACATACTGCTGCCTCAGTGACTACTTCCAGGGATGTCCCTATCCAGGAGATCTGCAGGGCTACTACCTGGAAGTCAGCACACACCTTCATCTCCCATTTTTACCACATCAACCTTGAGTCATGCTGGGATGCTGATTTTGGGTCCTCGGTTCTCCAGTTTCTCTTCCCAAAATAGTAGCCATAGTAGTAGTAGTAGTAAAAACTTTATTTTTATACAGGAAAACATGTCATATTAGGTCATGGGACCCAGTTTGCAAGACAGTCCTGTGGTCTATAAGTTACCTATACATGAAAAGATTAATACCAGTTAGACAAACACTAACATTACAAATTCTATGAGCAAGAATACAAATAACAATTAGTAAAGTCACAGTAATATACAGTCAGTCAGTACAAAAATGCAAGAGGCTAACTACATAGTCAATTAAATTGATTAAGGCCACAGATGTGTGCCTTGCCCTCTTCTCCTGGAAAACTGCAAGGAATCTGCCAGTAGTGTGGATAAGTACACCATATCCACACCTCTAGAAAAACAAGTTACTCACCTGTAATTATAGATCTTCTACAGAATGGTCTCTTGCAGTAGGTTATTATATTGGGAGGTTCCAGCAGAGGGCACTGTCACATGGCAGCTTCTTCTAACATTCTTCACCAGTGGCCGCCCACTGATGACATAATCTACCTGTTTCCTATATAAGAGTGGACGACCCCTTGTGACCACCATTTTCTTTTTTGGAACACGCCATTCCTTGTGGCTGTCTCTTCTACGCAAGGTATTTCTGTGCTTCTGACCCTCATATATGGGAAACCTTGCATGATTTTCCTCGAGGCCTGGGTGGTCCTTCATACCTGCCCTGCCTTCCTTCCTTCCTGATAGGGCTCTCCAAATATACTTTACATCACTCCATGGAGCCTACAGCCTACCAGCCTGCCTACTCCACTCAGGGTGTTCATCTATTACATATTCTAGATGTCCATCATATACTACGCTATTATATTAATCGTACTCAGTCGATTAGGACAATGTCTCACTTATTCGTCACCTTTACCTCTGGCACACCAGGGCTTCCTATTGCTACACAAACCCCTTTTATCATGATTGGCGAATTGTATTACCTTTGGCAAGATGAGGACAACAGGACTGTACCTGGCCCTGTCCAGGATCACTCTAACTAGAGCCATGGCCACTAAGGCGGCTTGCTTTACAGGGGCCTTCATTTCAGATAACTTCAATGCCGCTGTCAGATCCATGATCTATACTTTACAAGGCACTACAATTTGGGCCTTGCCTCATGCCATAGGAGGGCCTTTCCACAAGGTCTTTTATCATATTTATCCTCCCATTTGGACGTAACTTCAGGGAACCCTCCCAAGAGTAATAACCTACTACAAGAGACTGTTCCATAGAAGATAGTGCGGTTCCTTAAGAACTTACTGTAACAGTAGATCTTCAAGGACTGTCTCTTGCAGTAGGTCCAGTCCCGCCTTTCATCCCCCTGCCTTCTCTAACAGGGAATTCCTGATCTAAGGACTTAGGTTTGGGACTCACTGGTACCTCAGTTCCCCTCGGTCCTTGCCTTTGCAAGCTGAATCCAGCTGGGAGCAGAAGATACAGGGGCCGCCCACTCTTACATAGGAAACAGAAAGATGATGTCATCGGTGGGTGGCCCCTGGTGAAGACTGCTAGAAGAAGCTGCCGTGTGATAGTGCCCTCTGCTGGAACCTCCCAAGAGTAATAACCTACTGTGAGAAACATTCCTCGAAGGTCTACTGTTACGGTAAGTTCTTACGTAACCGCACTTTCTAGGAGTTTTGATGGTGTACATCCACTCGACCCACCCGACCTCCCCTTGCAAGTGGCACACTGGTCTTTCTTGCAGTGGGTAAGATCTGACATCACGCAGCGGTGCAAAGGAGGATACCATCTGAGTGGGTGGGAGGAGCCAGCTTGAAGACCTTCTGGCAAGATTTACTAAAGGAAAGGATTTTTGCCCCTAGATGGATGTACACCATATATTACTCCTAGAACTACAGTTACAGGTGAGTAACTTGTTTTTACTTACCAGTAACTCTTAATATTCCAGAGTGTATCTTCCATAGAGCCATACTTTACCCTGCCTTCTTTCACATGAAAGGTGAAGCACAAATTGAGCATTGTGTTTTTTTCCCCTTGCACTGTAAATGCATTTATATCAGAGAGCGAGTGTAAGGTATACCATAGCTATGAATCCAAAATCATGGGAGAATAATTGTACTATAGCTGTGAATCAAAAATTGTGGGAGATACTCCTCTGGTAAATCACGCCACCCACTTGCCAAACAAAACTAGTCAATTTGTTTGCTTTTTACCATACTAGTTTCCTCACCAGAAATTGTCAGTCTGATATGGGCAGGACTATTGCCTCGGGTATTTTCTTAATTTTAATTTTTTTATACAATCCCTTGTCTGGGGATAAGGAGGCAGAATACACACTGAATGGCAAACACCTGAATGCGGTATCAGCTGGAGAAGATTTTTTGATTAATAATGATTTTGAACGTAGTACTCACCACTGTGAATATGTGACTCGCAAAGGTGGGAAGGAGCCATGGGTGCATTAATAAGGCTCTTACCAGTAGACCAATTAGTGTAGTACTTCAACTTTGAAAGACATATGTTTCTCCCCGCATGAATTAAATTACTCTCACTTCTGGTCTCCAAATATACAGAGGGACATTGCCAAATTGAAGGGAGTGCAGTGTAGGACAACCAGGTTAATCCAAGGGCTTGAGGAGAAATACTACAGTGAGAGAGTAGAAACTCTTAGGCTTAAAGGAGAATAAGGGAATATTCTCATCTTGTGTAGCATAATAGTTGACCAGGACCTGGTGAAAGAGTTCAGTCGGACATTCAGAATGACCGAGCATCATACCAGTTGTCATCCGCTCAATTACAAAGAAATCCCTTTAAACCATCATAAAGAAATAGTTTTGCACACAAAGGAGTGTAGGAGTTAATGGAATAGCTTACTACACTCCCTGATGGAATGCACTAAATTCGATACCTTCAAGGCAAATCTTGATAGGTACATGGAACTGTGGAATCTAACTGAATACTAACTTTGAGCAATGCTGAAATAATCAAGATGGACCTCTGCCTCCCTCTATTCCATACCTACGTAAGAACATAGACAGGGTAGAGAAGGTTCAGAGGAGGGCAACGAAGATTGCATGGATTGCATCACAAGTCCTATGAAGACAGGTTGAAGGAACTGAACATGTACTCCCTGGAGGAGAGGAGGGAGAGAGAGGGGATATGATAGAGACATACAAGTATCTCACAGGGAGGAACAGGGTGCAGGAATACACTATTTTTAAGCGAAAAAGATGTTCCAGGACTAGAGGGCATGGGATGAAGTTGGAGGGAGGACGATTCAGAGGAAACATGAGGAAGAATTTCTTCACAGAACGGTGGTGGACAAGGAACACCCTGCCAGAGGAAGTGGTGGGGCTGAAACAATCACGGGATTTAAGAATGCATGGGATAGACATAAAGGAATTGTGGAGGTCTGGGGTAAGGGGCAACAGACTTCTAGGAAAACATAAACTGAACTTACAAGCTCAAATGAGCAGACTGGGTGGGCCATAGGCCCTTATCTGCCGACACTGTCTATGTATCTATGTATTCCTACAGCCTTTGTATTGACTTTAGTATACTTGAAATTGAGGGTTAAATTGGGCAGTAACTCCATTCTCCTGCCTCTTACAAACATTGTATGAGTCCCTGCTCCTCGTGTCACTTTTCATCATTGAATATAGGAGAATTCCAGCTCTTGGAGATGAGCCCCCAAGAACATTTCCAGTTCATCCACTGCTTGAAATGAGATACAACAAAAGTTCAGTGATGATGTACACTTTTTTATGTTTGTTTGCATGCATGTGCAAGAAATATAGTACCATCATCCGAGTTTTCGGAGGTGTGGCACCCGTCTTCCAATTCAGTCAGTGTGTTTGCAGGCGGGCCCCAGTTCTTCAATGAACGCTGCAGCTGTCTATGACAGCAGTTGAAAATGCAGTGTCAGACAGTTGAAAGGAGAACGCCACTTCAGTGAGCAGCGCCTCTAACACGCACGCACGCATTGTGCTCGTGCGCTTCCTCCCCCACGCACATATACTGTATGGCCGACGGAGTGCCCAATCCCGTCAGCTCCATACCTGTCCCCAAAAAAAGCTTTCCAGGTGCCAATGGCAAAAATTATGTCCGACGGGGGTGCCCAATCCCCCGTTGGCTCCAGGCCCCCCCAAACATCCTTCCAGCTGCCACGCTGGGAGCCCACCTTAGTGTGGCACAAGTCTGTATGGCTGACAGGGGTGCCCAATCCCCCGTCGGCTCCAGCCCCCCCCCCCAAACAGCCTTCCAGCTGTCACGCTGGAAGCCCACCCCAGTGGGGCAAACGCCAACGTCTGCCTTAAGTAAAAAAAAAAAAACTATAAACAAAAAATGTTCCTCAGCGGTCTCCCTGCCCACCCATGCCCACCATACCTCCCCACACCCTCGGCCTCATACTTACCACTGAACTCGCGCAATGATCTTCAGTGGACCGGAACACGCCTGCACTCTTCAAAGCTGACCGCTAACTGAGGAAATGCTGGTAAGCTGTATAATGCAATAAATAGGGTTTTTTCAACTTTAATGCATATCTCAGGCATTTTTTGGCATTTTAGCACCAAATTTTCAACCTGGAGTTTTTGGGACTCCTCCTCATGAATTCTTGAACTATCATGGCATTAATCGGGCCCGAAGGTTGATTTTGCAGTCACTGTGTGAAATTACCTTCGGGACCGATTAACGAAACAACAGTGCCAGTGTTCATAAGGTGGGCTCTCAAAAGTCTATGTTAAAATTTGGTGAAAAATTCCTGTAATGACTGTTTTGATGAAAGGCATGCTATGCAGTCTTACGCACGCCGTAAGTTTCAAATTTTTAATATTTGTATTCTGGATTTTCAACATTGCCATTTTACCACACCTCCTTATGAGCAGTACAGCTGTCATTTTTCACACCTCACCCAAAATGTGTTTCCACGCATGTAGCGCACAATGGCGCAGTCGGTGTGCGAAATCAGTGTATGGACACATTAAAAAAATCACAGTGACACTGTTCATGAGCAGAGGTCTTAAAATGGCTATGTTGAAAATTTGGTGAAAAAATTCCTAAATGTGACTGTTTTAGGAGCGCACACTGCGCAGCTCCTACGCACGCTCGCAAGTTTGCGAATTTTTAATATTTGCACTCCAGATCTTCACCATTGTCATTTTACCACACCTCCTTATCAGCAGTACAGCTGTCATTTTTCACGTCACCCAAAATGTGTTTCCCTGCATGTAGTGCACAATGGTGCAGTCGGTGTGCGCAATCAATGTTTGGGACAGATTAAGAAAATCTCAGTAACACTGTTCGTGAGCAGAGGTCTTAAAATGGCTATGTTGAAACTCTGGTGAAAAATTTCCCCAAAATTACTGTTTTGGGAGCGCACATTGCGCGGTTCCTACGCACGCTCACAAGTTTGCGAATTTTTAATATTTGCACGCCAGATTTTCAACATTGCCATTTTATTACACTTCCTTATGAGGAGTACAGCTGCCATTTTTCATATCTCTTCCAAAATGTGTTTCTGCACATGTAGCACACAATGGTGTAGTCGGTGTGCGAAAGCAAAGTTTAGGACAGATTAAGAAAATCACTGTGATACTCTTCATGGGCAGAGGTCTTAAAATGGCTATGTTGAACATTTGGTGACAAAAGTCCATAAAATGACTGTGTTACGAGTGTGCAATGGGCAGTTTCCACGCACCCTCATAAGTTCATGAATGTTTAATATTTTCAGTCCAGATTTTCACCAGTGGCATTTTTTCACACTTCCTTATGAACAGTACAGTTGTCATTTTTCACAACATGGCCGAAATGTGTTTTTACACTTTCAGCACAGAAATGTGTGGTCGCTGTGGGAAATCATTGTTCGGGACAGATAAAGAAAATCACAGTGACACTGTTCATGATCGTAGGTTCCAAAATGCCTGTGTTGACAATCTGCTGTGAAAAATCCCCAAACTAATTACATTACGGGTGTGCGTTGCACAGTTTCTATGCACGCTCGTGACTTCACCAGTTTTTTTAATATTTTCACTGCAGATTTTCAACATTACCATTTTTTACACCTCCCCATGAACAGTACAGCTGTCATTTTTCACATCCTGTTCGGAATGTGTTTTTGCACTTGTGGTGCTAAATGCTGTAGTCGTTGTACAAAAAATCAGCCGCTAACAAACTGATATTGCCACTGTTCATGAGGTGGGGGTCACAAAAAAATGTTGAAAATTTGAGGAAAATACTAACGAATGCCTGAGGCATTAGGGTTTCACCAACGCCCCACCCTGTAGAGAATGACAGGCATCAGGGTGTGACTCGGATTCTTGCCTGTAATGCTCATATCATTCCACACCCTGCAGCCAGTGAGAGGCATCGAGGTGTGCCTTGGACTCTTCGGCCCTGAAGTTCACCCCATTCTCCTATACCGCACCCATCGCACCGTATTTCCTGATGGAATGGGGTGCGCATAAGGGCCAAAGACCCCAAGGCACACCGTGACACTTATCGGTGTCTGCAGGGTAGGGTGTGGTGAAATGGCGTGGCCGTTATGCCTGATGACCCAAAGGCACACCCCAGTGCTTGTCAGTTTCTGCAGGGTGGTGGTGGGGTTGGCTTCAGTTCAATACTTTACTGCCATTCCTGTTATGCAGCTCTGTAACTCCCTCACTACCAATGCCAATGCCAGCAAGCAAACATTTGGCATTGACAAATGCTTGTTTTTTGTCTCCTTTCCTCTGTGTTATTTCAGATTCAGTTTATGGATTTATAGCATTTATCAGCTATGTCTCAGTACCAAAAGGTAGTAACATTGCCAACCAGGGCTTGACTGTTGAAGTCAGCTGCTTTGGCACCTTCTTAGGTTATACAGGGCAGTCTTCTCTCAACCCAAGATATGCTTACAAAATACTAATGGCAGAAGGGAGCAGTGGCACCTTCAAGAACCGTGGAAGAGTTTAACAAGGGCATTTTATTTTTCTCAAGGTGCTTATCCTTAAGATGTTTTTTTTTTTTTTTTTATATCAGTCACTTACCAGCCACCTTCCAGTCCCAACAACCCCATTGTAATGCTTCAGGTCCTCCAAGGCTTACCCACCATAGTGGGGCTGTTGGGGTGATTCCTCTCCTTCCCCTCCCAACCCAGCTTTGGGTTGAGGCATAGTAGGGGAGCATGGAGCACAAGAGTGCTGGTGATCAGTTCTATGTCATAATGGTGATCGCGGAATAGCGATCACCATTACGGCGATTGTACATCACCGAAAAAAACAAAAAGGCGATGGACACTCCCAGCGAGAAAACACAGTGAACACAGAAAAGGTTGCAGCCCCTTGCACACACCCTCATGGGAGGCTTTGCCTGCACTCTCCTACAAAGGATTACTAACTCGGGGTGTCGGGGGAGAGAACTCACTGCACAAAAACACCGAAATACTATGTCCCTCCCCTCTGTAGCCAGCCACCCTCACCACACCACCATGGCGCCAGCTCAGCAGCCTACTGCCACACTACCCTTTATATACCTGCCCTCCTCTTCCGGTTTCCCTCCCGTTCTTCTCTTTCGCCCTGTGCTTCGTCCATTGCTACCCTTGCAGGGTAGCCCACATAACAGACGCTGAAAGTGAGTCGCTCATATTCGAGTCGCTCACTTTCAGTCGCCGATATCATGGTATACTCTGGTGATCTTCATCAATGGGGTTACTGAAGCTTTATTCACATCCCTCCTTCCCTCCACCCAAGGCATCAGACATAGCCTTTTAGAGCCTTGCAGATGATCAGCAGACTCCTGTTGGATGGGAGGCTCTCTGGCCCAGCAGAGGGGTGCACAGGTGCCTAAATCCTTTGCTGGAGCACACTGCCACTGGCCCTCGAGCAACTTTTTGACCAAGTAATTACAACATCAGCACCATGCGTGCGAACCAAGTCTCATGGTCTTACCTCTCATTTAAAAACTAAACGAATGAACACTTGGCTCTGGAGTACAAGTTGACCGCCACAACTTTCAGGTTGATGGTATGGGCCATGCTTCAGTCTACCTTACTCTGATTAGCAGCACCCCCTCTGAAGACTCATGGGAGTCGAGGTGCTAGGGGCTTTGGATGTATTTGCTTGTTCTGTTTTATATATGCAGCGTGGTGAAAACACAGTAAAATGTGCATTTGAGCAGCTTAATTGTGAGTGTTGAAGTTTCTTTGATACATGTTGCATCTATTTCCTTCATGCGCGCACTAACATTCTGGATTATTTACCTTACTCTGACACCTGTACCATGGGGCCTTCTAGATTCTCCTTTAAAAATAGTTTCACGGCTGGTCGGCAAATTCTGGTGACACCAGTGACCATGCTTTTTTTGGGGGGGAAATAGAAATTAATTAAAGAATTTTCCATTACACATAATTATAGAAACTTATATTCAACACATATACAATACAGAGAAAAAGAGAACAACAATCACAAACTGTACATTTAATAGAACAAGACAAGAAGGGAAAAAAAGGAAAGGAGAGAGAGAGAGACAAGGGGGAGTGAGAAAGAGAGAGGCATAATGTCTTCAAGACATGCAGGATGAGAACATATTCCATAGAGCAAAGAAAAAAAAATAACACACATTGTTCAGAGGCCCAGCCTGTCCCAATACCCTATAATCTTCTCATAAACATGTGGCTAACACTTCTAGTACATGTTTATTTTCTTTAGAAGCCATATAATGAAAAAATGGTAGCCATCTCTGTTTAAATCTTTCCACGGACAGCCTAAGCTTGGCCGTCAGGAATTCCATCTCCAGAATCCTGGTACATGTTCCATACCAGGACTGTGTAGAAGGGGGTAAGCCAGCATCGAGTGATTGCTTTAAGAACTACTGCCACAAAGATATAAAACAAGTATCTCTGTGACCTGGATTTCAAAGATGGAAGGGGCAAGCCAAAGAGCCAATATTGTGCAAGTTTTGGGAAGGGAGTATCAAAGATCCCCACCACCACTCCGTGTATGTCCTCCCAAAATCTCACTACCAATCCACATTGCCAAAAAATGTGAGAGTAAATACTAGTGGATTGGCAGTTTCTCCAGCAGAGATCAGAGTTAAGTCACCCAAACTGTTTAGTGAGTACAGGAAATCTGGAATAACTGACCACCCCCTTCCAACGAAACTCTCTCCATATTAAGGATGATGTGGACAGGTGGATGCCTTTCCAAATACTGGACCATTCCTCAGGAGATAGTGTGATTCCCAGCTCGGTTTGCCAGGCCTCTATGATTCTAACCATCTGATCTTTCTCAGCTACATTCATACATTGTATCAATTTAGAAATTGAATGCTGGGGTCCTAGGGCAGAGGATACAGTCAAGATACATTCTCGAAGGAAATTCCCAGGAGCAACCACAGTACGGTTAGCTCCAGTTGTATTAAGATAATGTCTAAATTGAAGAAAATGAAAAAAATATGTTTTAGGGAGATTAAATTCCATTTGTAACTGGTGGAAGGATTTCAAGGAATCGCCAATAAAAAATTGACCCACCTTTTGCAGACCACATCTTGACCAGCGATGAAACGCTAAGTCCCACTTAAGAGGGATAAAATCCCTGCAACTAATAATTGTAGTGGAAGAGCCTATCAGGAGTGGGAGATTTAATTTCAAACATGCCTCTTGGCCAGGCTAACTTAATTACCTTGGTTAGGGGGTTGCCAAATTCCAGAAATTTTAATCTGAGGGATCCAAAGACAACAAGTCCAATAAATTAGAGATAGGGGAGGATGATACTTCTACTTCCACCCATTGTGGAGAGGTATCTTGTGTCCAGGATATCAAGGCTTGCAATTGAGCCGCCCAATAGTATTTTTGCAAATCAGGCAGACACAAACTACCCCATCTTTCGGGGCCGTCATCACCTTCCATCTGACCCTTGGTTTCTTACTCAGCCAAATATATTTGGAGAGAGTAGATTGTACTTCCCTCCAAAAAGTCCTGAGAGGATTAAATGGAAGGGCAGAAAACACAAATAAGAATCTAGGTAGGATGTTCATCCTTATGCATTCTATTCTGCCTGAAAGAGAGAGTGGTAACTCCTTCCATCTGTTACAATCTGTTTGAACTTCTTGCAGTATTAAGTGGTTTAATTTGTAAATATCTTGAAGATTCTTGGGGATCCAAATCCCAAGTATTTGAAACCCGCCCTACTCCATTTTAATTAACCTAACTCAGGAAGGGATGCCCCTCTTTGAGTCCCGATCGGAAGTATTTCCGATTTTCCCAGGTTAACCTTATAACCAGATAATTCCCCAAAAGTAGTCAAAAGCTCAGAAACCCTAAGGACAGAACAGACAGGATGTGAGATGTACAGAAGCATGTCATCTGCATACATTGAAATTTTAACTTCAGTCCCCTGAAGATGGACTCCCCGGAAAACATCTGTCTGCCTAATATAGGCTGCCAACAGCTCCAGGCTCAGGGCAAACAGAAGGCGGGGAGAGAGGGCAACCCTGTCTAGTCCCCCTCTGTATCTTAAAGGGAGGGGAAAAGACTCCATTCACCTGGACCCTGGCACAAGGATTATTATATAAATTATGAATCCAGGACCTGAATTTGTCTCCGAAACCGAAACTCCCCAGGACAAGGTCTAAGTATTGCCAGTCCAGACAATCAAAGGCCTTTTCGTCGTCAAGGAACAACACCACCTTGAATTGCCCATCCGGGGTAGGTTCAGCCACGGAGAGAACATTCAGCAAAAGGCGAATGTTGTCCTATATGTGTCGACCAGGGATGAAGTCCGTCTGATCGGGATGTACTAGATCAGAAATGATTGCCTGAAGTCTCACCCCCATAGCTTTAGAGAAGATTTTTGCATCCTGGTTTAGTAATGATATCGGTCTATAACTCGGGCACTGGGTAGGATTCTTCCCAGGTTTGGGGAGCACTGAAATGAGGGCCTCACTCCATGTATCAGGCAGAGCCCTGGGTTCCTGTGCCACATTACAAGCCCTGGTGAGGAGAGGAGACGGCTCTTTAGCAAAACATTTGTAGAATTCTGGTGTGAAGCCATCTGAACCCAAGGCCTGTCCGATTTCAAGGACTTAATCACCTGCAGTACCTCCCCCGAGGAAAAGGGTGCCTCCAGCCCCACCCTCTGCACAAGAGACAACGTGGGGAGATCAATTTTGTTAAAAAAACTCTTTTACCTTTTCGGCATGGTCTGGGCCTCTCTCTCCTCTATATGAAGCTGTTGATAACATTTTTGAAACTCAACTGCTATATCTATGGGTTGGGTCTTATCCGGGGAGTCCGGAGAAATGGGGCAGATACGAGATATGTATCTCTCAGCCTCCCGTTTCCAGAGTTACAGTGCCAATAATTTGCCCATCCTCTCCCCCCTCTCGTAATACCTCTGCCCTGTATACCTCAGCGCGTTCTCAACATACCGCTGTACGAGGGAATCATAATACAATTGAGCTTCTCTTAGTTTTTTAAGGGTACTTTCTGCTCTGGTGCGCTTATGCTCCACTTTCAGGTCCTGGATTTTATTTAAGGCTTCCTGTGTCTTAGCTCTGTGCTGCTTGTTTTTGTGGGAGGCGAAAGTTATGGTGTGCCCACGAATAACTGCTTTCAGTGCATCCCACAGAAACTTAGGCTGGGAGTCCTGTTCCCCATTTTCCTCAAGGTAATGCTGAATAACCTGTTTGGTGGAGATAATATATTGTTTATCATTGACTAGCCCCAGGTCAAATCTCCCAACGTCCATTTCTGCCAGTGTCCCCCCAGCGTAGTTCAGCCCTAATCATTGCATGGTCAGAAATTTTTGTGGGGAGAATGCTGACCCCATGAAAAGTGTGGAGCAACCCCTCTGCGTATAAAAACGGTCCAGTCTCGAGTACAACTTTGAGGCTGGGGAAAAAGAAGTATAATTCTCGACAGTGGGATTGAGGTTCATTCAAGGGTCAGCCATCCCCACCTCCAAACAAAGTGACTTTAATAATCGGGAACAAGCTTTAGAACTCGGGCCTCTTCCTGGGCTTCTTTCCATGCTCACATCCTCTATGAAGTTCCAGTCCCCCATGCAAATAATTTGGCCAGGGGGTAATGTGACCAAATCATTGAATACATTTCTAAAAAATTCCCCCGAGGGGGGAGTGGGTGCGTAAACCGCCACCAAATGTAAGAGTCTACCCTCATAATTTCCCGACACTGCCAAGAGGTGGCCCGTTCCCGCCTTGGTCACCTTTTGAATCTGGAATGCCTTTTTTGACATAGGGTGCTCATCTGAACAAATCGTGCCCACCCAGGATATGTGCAGTTTTTGATGTTCCTAGGCCGACAGTTTGGTTTCTTGCAGGCAAGCAATATCGCATTTTTCCCTCTGTAATTCTGCCAAAATTTTTGAATGCTTCACAACATTATTGATCCCTTTTACATTCAGGGAACACAATGTTAGATTTTCCATGATAATATCGATAATAGGTTAAATCCTATTAGAACATGTACATGCATATATACATACCCATAAAACAAGATTGTAAGTAGAGTCTCTCTCAAAAAGGAAAGAGAAAAAGACAAGGAAAGCCAGAAGAAAGAATAACCAGAACAATATAACTTCATAGCCAACAAGATAACCTTAAACTGCCCTCTCCAACAGTGGAGGGCATTGGTCATAGATAGACAAAAGGCAGGATCGAAAGGCCCTGCCAGATCACCCCTTTTGTGAGAGAATATCTCCCTCTCGGGGTGATTAGGGAACTGTGTCCCTAAGGGGAACAACACCCCAACTAGAAGGGTGAAAAGGTCAGGGGAATCACACGCAGTATGAAACCCCTGGGCCTGTGCCCTTTTCATTTGAAATGGGAATCTTCTGGGAAAGGGGTGGCATAGCTGCCCCTGCCTCCAGCGTGCCAGAACCCCCAATTGTGAAATGTACTTCAGGCTCGTTCAAGATTAAAACAAAAACATTCCATACAGTACTCATGATATTGGGTCTGTGAACAGGGAGGACATCCCTCCTTGATTTTTAAGCCAAACCCATGCTCAACCTCATAGACATTAGCCCAATGAGCTATGCTGGGGGGCCTCGAAACCCAGGGTACTAATCTTCAGACAAACCCACAGCCCATCAGGTCTCTGAGGCTCAACCCCCGGACCAACCCGTGGCACAGGATGGAGAAGGAAGGGTCCATAAAAACAATTAGAGCGAGTCCCCCAAGCTACTGCAGAATTTTTACCAGTCCAGCACTAAATGTCCTGTTTGGAGATCTCTTTCCACTATCAGGGTGCCCCTCGGGAACAGCAATAAACAACCGCCCAGGCTGGAGCTATGATAGGTATAAGTCAACAGTCCTTTGTTGTTTCTTCACAAGAGAAAAGGAAAAAAAAATGAAACCACAGTCTAGGAGGGATATTTCCAGAGCCAGTACAAATTAAACTTGCAGCACTTCGGTATCCTGCCAGCAGTAAACATGTCCACTGGGGTCACCCAGCAAAGGCAGTCCAGGAGGCAATAATGCAGCTAATCTCATGAGGCCCCGGCATTCCTTATGGCAGCGCTGTGCCATAACTTCAGGAATATCGACATGTGGGGGAGGCCTAAGAGAGAAACACAACCTCAGTCTGACCCAAAAAGGAAGTATGACCCGGGAACAAAGAGATCCAAAACAACAGTTCCTAGGGTCAGCCAACAAATATATCCAGGGGTCTGCTGATCCGAATGCATGGGGATCTCCAGTAAGTTCGAACCCATACCAAACTGAACTGAACAAGGTAATATGAAGGGGAAAAAAGAGATAAATACCTTTGAGTCCTTCACCATTAGCCGCTTTGTAGACTTGTGTCAGGGCGGGGAAGATCTGCCGTATCTTGCGGGCTCAGGTCGGATTAGCCCCAGAATCTTGCGGACTCAGGTCGGATTAGCCCCAGAATGACCAGGCTTTTTGGAATGCAGGAGATGGGGGGAGAGGGTTGGAAATTATTCCCTCGGTGCATACGGGTTTTGTTAATTTTGCCCTGGCAGCACATTATGAACACTTGGGTGTCCTGTGTCCCTCCTACAACTCTCCACCAGAGAGCTCTCTTAATACAGGCACTCGCTTTGGAGCACTTGCCCTTTTGCTTGAGAGGTAAGGGGGAACGATTTCTCACAGTGTGGGAGCCTTTTTTGAATACCCTGTCTCCTGGTGAAACCCAGGCACTACGAGAAGGCATAGTGTAAGCTCAGTAACCTTCTCCTTCTGCTTTCTTTTTGGTTCCCCCTTCCTCTTACTTAGATATTGCATGGTGGTCACCGCTCCTCACCCCTTGATACATCGCCTTTTATGGGGTACAGCTGTTCAACGTTACTATATCTGCACCTTCTCCTCTTATCTTTATAGGCAGTACTATATCCTTTGACGAATAGTCCACATTGTTTACTGTTATTGATTGTTAGTTCTCAATATTCTGTATTTTATAATTTATGTTGTGTATATCCCATTTTTAGAGCCTTGTCTTTGCAGGGATCTGTCTTCTTAGATTCCTTTTGTGAAAGATGTCTTACTATCATTGCCTCCCTATCCAAATATTTTGCTTCTGATGTGTATGGCTCTTTTGAAACTAATAAAAATGATTATACAAAAAAAAAATGTTTCAATATTTAAATACCAGATGTAGTTATATTGCGCATTAAGAGTAATCTGTGTTTACTCACTGTTATGAAAGTACTTTATTCATTTGTTAAATTCATTTATTGATTTATTTTGCTTATAGTTTAGCATTTGGAAGGCACCTGGATATCCATACGGGCGGAATAGACCTAGCATTTCCACATCATGAAAATGAGATTGCTCAGAGCGAGGCTTATCACCAGTGTGAACAGTGGGGTAACTACTTTCTGCATTCAGGTATGCCACAGCTGTTATTACCAATATTATTATGTTTTATTTTAGTCTTACTTCCTTCTGTTAAAGGTTACTTTTTGTCTGTGCGCTTCTCTCATGGTGTGTTATGCATTATAAGGTTTCACTAGGTTTGCACAGTGGTCTACAGCTGTAACAAAAAGCATACCTCTGTTGAAATTATGGTGGCTCAAACTCTGGCGTATGTAAGGAAAAGCAATCATATGCTAGGGCAAATTCTAATCATATGCATTCTGGCGTATGTAAGGAGAGGCAATCATATGCTAGGGCAAATTCTAATCATATTCATTGATAAAACATACTGTGTAACTGCTGTGGGGTTTAGCAGACATTTTAATAGAGATCATACCACCCCCATATGAGTGATGCTTTGGCCATGTCATATTCTTATTAAGCAGTTATTAGTTCTAAATGTTTAAATTTTTTATTTGATCAGCCATTTTAATTAATTTATTTATTTATTAAAGTTGACCACTGGGAAAAGCACACTGAGCCAAGGCTCGATTCCAGGTGCGACCTGGGGAAAAGGAGAACAATACGTATATAACTGAGAAGCAGGCAGATAAACAGTGTGTCACAGGCAGGTTACAATAAGCCTGAGTAAGAGATAGGTGCAATATAACAGCAATATTACAATGAAGCAGGCAGGTTACATATAAGCCTGTGGAGTTATCAGTCTATACTAACAATGTACGGCAAAAGTACAATCGAGACAACTAACATATGCAGCACAGATTAGGTAACAGTAGGCAGCTTGAAAAATAATTTAACATATTTGAAATAAACAGGAGAAGAATACAAGGGGGTGGACACGGGGTAGACAAAAGATGAGGCAACGCTTAAGGCAGACTGGGAGCACAAGGCAAGCTTAGAGTATTTTAGGATCTGACAAGTAAAAAATTGAATTGGGCACAAGTATCTGGGACGAAGGAGATTAGTCACGAGGATTTTAAGCAAGCAATAATACCTATCAGGGTGGGCGATATTGGACAATACCGGACTGCCCAGGAGCATAATGAGGCCCGACGCTGCAGGCTGATGGTCTTATAGCCCCTGGAAAGTCCGGTATTGCCCATACCGCCCACCCTGGAGGGGGTATTATTGCACTTAGAAAATGGTCTCTGTAGCATTTTTATGTTGGTTTTAAAAAAATTTTTTACAAAAACATAAAAAATATATATTTTAAAGGAAAGGGGGAAATTGTTTAACCAGGAGAGGCACACTAAGCCAAGGCTTGTTTCCAGGTACAATCTGGGAGCACAAGAAGGTTAAGTGACTTGCTCAGGGACACATAGCATGCAAGTGGGGCTGTGGGATTCAAACCCAGGTCTCCAGATTTACAGCTCAGAGCCTTAAACCACTGATCTATACTGCCTCCAATAAAGAGTGCAGTTTAACCCTGTGTTGTAAAGTAGCCCCTGTATTTTGTGCTGTTCTCTGTCCTGCCCCCCTCTCTCCAAAGAGAACTATTATATTCTGTTTACCCCCCATACTACAACCTCCACAAAAAGAGATGAAGTGTTATTACCCCCCCCCCCAGCCTCTTGGCATTGTTTTTATGTTTAAATGAACCGTTGTCTGCCCTTTCCTGCAAGACCAGTTTTTTTTATTTTTTATTTTACGTTTGGACGATTTGGCAGTTAGGCCCATGACCTTGGAATGAAAAAGCAGGGAGTGGAGAACTACAAGATGAGGGTGACACGGCAGCAGTCTAAATATTTATTTTTTTTAAATTATAATCTTTATTTCATTTTACTTACTTTTAACATTCGATTATGTCCAAGCAGTACATATAAAAAAAAAAAATCAGGGACAGGTACTCACTGGGAATCCCACGGCAACCGCAGATTAAAAATTCAATATCAAACTTGTGAAGAGTTCATACCAATCTGATTAGAGATATTTGTCCATGTAAGTCAGGAAATTCAAGGAGACCCAGTTCATAGTAGCTCAAGTTCACTGTAGCTGGTAAATCAAATATTAAATTTTGGAGAGCATTGTAAGAAATGAAATGCATATCTTGTACAACAATATACGACTACTTATAGCCTCTCCTAAATAATCAGAAAATAGAGCGAGGGGGGGGGGGGTGCCCCACTGGATCCACGCAGGCACTTCTCGCAAAACCTGTTGGGTCAGACTGGGGGGGGGACTATGGCACAAACGTCAAGTCCTTAAGCATGTAATATATAAGCCACCTGTTCCATCTATTCCTGAATTTTTCTTGTGTATTATTTAAACTGTATGTTATTTTTTCCAGCTGATAAATGTGCTTAGTGATTGTCCACCAGTCTTTCACAGTTGGGATTCTAGAGGTCAACCAATTTTTTGTGATGGCCTTTTTCCCTGCCACCAAAAGTATGGCCAGAAGGTAGCGGGATCCTGGATCCCTGAAGGCTTCAGGGAGAATAGACAGAATAAATACTTGTGGGGTCAGTTGAATTGGCCTATCAAATATTTCCCGAAGCTGCAACTGAAGTGAGTGAACATATGATTCAAGCTTTGGGCAGGAGTAGATTATGTGTGTGAGGTGAGCCTTTCCCTCACCACACAGTCGCCAGCATGCGGCAGAATATCCCGGGGAGTAATGACTTGTAACCTCTGGTGAATTAAAATAATGGGCCAGAAATTTCCAAGAAAACTCCCGCCATTGGTGCAAACCTGACGTGCGTGCTACTTGTCGGCAAGCCTGTTCCCAGTGTTCAGTTTCTATAGGACAACCTAGTTCTTGCTGCCATTTTTGATGAAGGTCAGTCAGAGTTGCCAGGTGTGATAACATCAGAGAACGATAGAGGGTCGAGATCAGGTGTCCCTGATTTGTGGTAGTAAGTAAGTAGTGCAACTTAGTAAACAGAGGTGGCCAGTGTTCAGGGTTATGCACCCCGGCCGGGAGTGACTCATAATAATGTCTTAGTTGTAAGTACCTATAATGGTGAGTGTTAGGCAAATTAAATTTTGCCTGTATCTCCTGAAAAGACCAGAGTGTTCCCGAATTTGTAATTTGAAACAGGTAATTCAGACCGTATCTTGTCCACAGTCGAAAGACATGGTCCATTCTTCTGGGGTAAAAGTCTGGGAGTACAGCAATTGGGCAGATTAGTGGCAAAGAGGTGGAGATAGAAAATTGCCTCTTAATCTGATTCCAGATTGTCAGCCTATGTTGCAGCTCCAGGGGTAGACCCACGCAATCAGCTGGGCGTCCTGCCCCATGATAGAGCTTGGAAAAATACTCTAAATCTGGGACTGCTGCCTGCTCTATGTCCGCCCAGTGTGATTCGACTTTTGACAGCTGCCTTGCCAGTAAATGTGTAAGGTGTGCTGCTTGGTAGTACCGATAGAAATTAGGAAGGGATAACCCTCCATGGTCTTTCGGGTTAGTGAGCAACTTCAGTCTAACTCTCGGCCTCCGGCCGGCCCAGATGAAATTAGAAATTGCCCTCTCCCAGTCATGAAACACAGTTCGAGGTAGGGTGATGGGGATATTATTAAAGAGATATAGTGCCCTTGGTAGAATGACCATTCTAATAAGTTCTATCTTCCTAGAGAGACTCAGTGCGAGTACTGTCCAACTGGCTAGGTCTTCTTTAAGGTGAGTGGAAAAGGGAACATAATTAAATTTATAGGCGTCCTTCAGGTCCCTGGCTAGATTAATCCCCAAGTATTTTATCTTCCCTAAGTCTCATTTGCAAGGAAACTGTTCTCGTACAGCTGGGTTCGGGGAAGATTGAAAGGTCAGGATCTCTGTTTTTGAGATATTAACTTTGTAGCCTGAGAAATGTCTGAAGATTTCTAGTAATTTGCTGATTTTAGGAACAGATTTCCCTGGGTTCTGAACGTACAAAAGTACATTGTCTGCGTAAAGCGCAATATGATGCTCTTCCACACCCACCTCAATCCCTTGAATATCATTTGATTGTCTGACAAGCTGTGCTAGGGGCTCCATAAACATGGCGAACAAAAGGGGGGACAGAGGGCATCCCTGTTCAGTGCCCCTGTAGAGAGGGAAAGGATTTGAATGATGTCCTGAGATTCGCACCAAGGTCTTCGGGGCAGAGTATATATTTGCAATTACCTGGATCAGTGACTTGGGGAATCCCACAACCTCCAAGACTGAGTATAGAAATGGCCAGTGCACTCTGTCGAAGGCCTTTTCTGTGTCAAGGCTCACCAAGGCCGCAGGGTGATCCGAGGCATTCATCTTACGAATTATGTGGTAGGTTCTCTTTATATTATCTGTAGTTATACGGCCTCCCACAAATCCAGTCTGGTCCCTGTGTACTATCTGCGGTAGCACCGTTTCCAATCTGCGTGCTATTATTCCCATAAATAATTTATAATCGGTATTTAGGACCGAAATTGGTCGATATGATTCACAGAGTTGTTTTTTTTTTACCAGGTTTGGGGATAACAGAGATTGTAGCATAGGCCCAGCTGGGGGGGGATCTCCATCCAGAACCAAGTTACAGGTGCCCAGAAGTGTCGGCAAGAGCAATTCTTTGGTGGTTTTATAGAATTCTGCTCCGTAGCCATCAAGTCCTGCAGCTTTGATTGTTTTAGCTCGAGCAGTAGCATCGACTAGTTCCTGTCTTGTGATTGGGCTGAGCAACTGTTCCCCTTGCTCCGGAGTGAGTTTCGGAAGGGTCAGGGGCTGTAGAAATTCTTTTATTTTTTCTGGGGCTACTTGATATTCTGGGGTGTATAGTGTGGAATAATATGCCATAAATGCTTCTGTTATATCAGAGACCTTATTCAGAGGTCTACCCCCAGTGGGGTGTCGAGTCGTAGTAATGACCATAGCCTTCCTTTGTTTACTTATTGGATAGGCTTAAAGTCTAAGGAAAGCTAAGGCAATTTCTGTCTGTTGCAATGCCAGCCTATCAAGATCCTGTTTAACCTGATTAAGCTGCAGAAGGACAGAGTTGTCCCCCTGTTTATGTGCTATCTGTAGGAAGTGCAAGGTTTCCTCTAAAGTAGATTTATGTTGTCTACGGGCTTTAGCCTGTAATGATGTGTATTTAATGAGGTGCCCCCGAAGTATTGTTTTTATAGTGTCCCAGAGTATACCTGGGGGGGGGGGTTCAAGGGACTGCTTTATCCTCCAGGATCTCTGAGATCTTAGCAGTTAAAAATTCCTTAAAGTGTTTGGACTTACAATGAAAGGGATTTAAACGCCACGTTGTGATCTTTCTCTGTAGGCCCAACTTCCAGGAAATGATTATGTGTGCATGATCTGACAGGGCGATATCTCTCAGTTGGATGTCTAGCAGTAAGTTTAGATATTCAGTTTGGGTTAAACATAAATCAATTCTGGAGTAGGTGCGATGGACGGCTGAATGGTGTGTTTAATCACTGGAATGAGGGTGCAAATATCGCCAAGTATCAGTCCATCCCACTTCGGATAAGAACCTGCTCAGGAGCCTCTGCTGCGGGGTTTTCCTTGGGGTGTTATGGCTTGAGAAGTCACGCTCAGGGTTGGGTAATATGTTAAAATCTCCCACAAGCAACAAAACACCTCTAGAGAACTGTGCAATTCTATCTAGTAATCCCTTAATTTCAGCTACCGATGAGTCTGGTGGGATATATGCATTCGCTAAGGTGACCTCAGTTTCCGCTCAAATATTTGTTTGTTTAAAATTTATATTTTGTTATTTCTGACGAGATGTGGTTTTGTTGTGCTTGGAACGGCTGTGTGAATGATGGGGCTAACATGTGACTCCAGCAAGAATAGCTCCACCTGCCTTTCAGGAGCGGAGACAGTGAGAGTGGAATACTCAGTAAAAAGGTAATTGGCTTGAAAAGGCGGACTGTTTATGGAGGTGATCGGACTATAGCTTCATTATTTTTATTTAGTTTGTAGGCAGCTTCTGTCAAACAGGAAGGGGAGGCTATACTTTTTGCATTATAGACATTCGCCTTATGAAAATGAGGCTGCCGGTCGCTGGTAAAGTGAAGCCAGTCGCGTTAATGGCTTTCATTTGGTTTTCTATTATGTAGCTACTGTTTTGTTAAACTGAACATTTTGAAGTTAGACCCCTGTAAAGAAACAAGTAACAGGTGTGGCTATTACGTCTGTAAACTGGGCGACTATACTGTCACTGAATGAGCATTCGGGGGGGGGTGGCAGTGTCTCTCAGTAAACGAGAGAAAAAATATCAGCAGTTTTAAAATGAAAGGAGGTGCTTTAGACAGTGACAGAAGAGCATAGGCATCATACTTCACTGGGTTGGCATGACTGGCATGTTTAACTTACAGGGCTGTTACTGTAAGTTAATGTACCCCATGCCAACCAATCAGGTTTTTTCATTTTTAAAGCCCATTTTCTAATGTCTTTTATATTCTTGTTCAGAAGGTCAGATATATGTAGGAAAGCAGATCTTCCTAACACTGCACAGCTGCATTCACTTTGTGACATCAAATGTGCAATTATGGCTGTATCTTGTATAGATGAATGCTGAGACTGACACTTGGAACAGTGTTCATTGGCTGGTGGTAATTACTACTCTAGAGGTGCTCACCCCAGGGTTATTCAGGTTATTTTAAATCAGTGTCGTTCGATGGTTAGCATTGCTTCTGTTTTTTTCTCCCCCTTGACTTTGGTAACTGGTATGGTATAATATTGTGTGCACTGCTTCCTGGCTGATGCTTGATGTGCTTTCTTATCTGTGGTGCCCCTATGATCTCTTTTAAATGCAATCCCAGTATGCACTGCCCTCTCAGTTGCTTGAGCTTTATTATGGATGTAAGTCCAGGGAGGAGCAGGGAAGCCGTAGACTAACATCTGTGACTTTGGTGACGTCACACTCTACTAACGCCACATTTACAGGGATAGAATGTACAGGCACTGTAGCTGTTGCGAATAATTTGCTGTTAAAGAATGGTGGGAGAAGAACTGATACTAAGTGTTCTTTAGTAATTTAAGGTTAGACGGGATTGAAAAGTACTTCTAACTACCTAGACTCAGTTCACTATTCACACTTTTTTTTTTTTTTAGTTGATTAACCAGGAGTAGCACACTAAGCTGAAAGCTTTTTCACAGGTGTGACCTGGGAGCATGGAGAAGCTAAGTGACTTGCTCAGGGTCACACAGTATGCAAGTGGAAGCTGTGGGATTCAAACCCAGGTCTGGTCTGCTGGATGTCACCAGATTTGCAGCTCGGAGCCTTAAACCACCGCGCTATACTACCTCCCCACTTAGCCTTCCACTGGTTACGCTTAGTCACCAGAACAGTCTTCATGCTTGACTCCTCCTACGACCCAGCCATGTGGTTCTCCAGGTTTGCCTGTATTGCACTCAGATCTTTTCTTTAGCTGGAAGGAGCAGGTATCCTTCTTCATAGCTCCTGATAGTGAATTGAGGTTCTGCTTGGTAAGGTCATCCCGAAGGCCCAGAGGGAACACATCATCCTGCCATGCAGACGGCCAGAGTTCAGGAGTACACTCTGGTTCCCGTGTCGAAAGGCAGCCCAGGCTGCAGGCAGCTGTCAGGTCCAGCCACCCTTTACCAGCGCACCCCACTCCTCTTATGAGCGCAGGCTACAGTCACTTGAAAAGTGCAGGCAGCTGCCAAAGGGAAGCACACCTCATTCCAAGTTGGCCCTCTGCTGGTCTTACCACCACTGGTTGTTCACATCATGGCACAGCCTCCTGCTCGACTGGTGCCTAGGGTTTCTCTAATAGAGCACTCGGACCCTGAGGTCTCCGTACCTTGATCTTCAAGTTGACGTTGCAGCTCAAGGTTGCACTCTCAGTCTTGTTTCTGGCATTGATGCTGACAGTCATTGTCCAGTTCTTCCTCCTTTTGCTCCCACTACTGATATGCAGCCCATCTCAAATGGAAAAGGACAGATTTACAGCACTGGGCCTACTGAACTCTTTACTGGCGATGAGGGGCCAGCCAGTCAGAGCAGTGGTAGTGCTACTGCTTGCGATGCTGACATCCCGAGTTCAGGAATGAGCACGAGTCATTGGAGGGTCAGCTGGGGGGAGGTATGATGAGCTGGGACTGCTGTCCTTCCGGGAGGGGGAACTGTGTTGAACGACAATATGAGGACTCCAGTCTGGAACCAAACACAGGGAGGAGAGGCAACAGCAGTTATCGGTTCACCTGGCGTGTGAGCATGCATGGCCATGTGCTTGCTGTCATTGCATGGCCGCAGCTCTGGGGGAACCTCAAAAGAAAAACCCTCTGGTAAGGAAGCAGCATGACACCCAGACCCCAGCCTCCACTCACCCCCGAAATGACTCCAGCGTAAGTCTTGGCCAGAGTCTTATGGTGATTTAGATCTCTCTCTCTCTCTCTCTGTGGGGACCCCCTCTGTTAAGGGAAAGTCACGGTCCCCCTGGACTGGGCAACTAGGGGAAGTGCAAGGAGGGATGTGGATGGTTCGTGGGTCCTGAGACAAATTTGGGATACATCCTCACCCCCCAACCCCACCCCCAGCCAGAGAGTCAGAAAAAAAATTGGAGAAAAAAAAACAGGGTCGAGGCAGACGCTGATAGGCCCATCCCAGCCTTGGATGTCCCTCACAACTCTGATTCTGGTTGCGGTACATATTTTTGCCAGCTGTGCTGCAGCAACTGATACTGATCAAGCTCCCTTCTCCACATCTGGTGTAGGGCTCTTTGATCAAGGCTCTAGGTCTGAGTCCAGATTTTCTCATCTTCATCTTCTCTATGTGACAGTTACTCTGATGGAGAAAGGTTGTCCATACCCCATGTCCGTTGTAGACGTTCCTCTGTAGTGACTCAGATTTGGTTGCAACGTCCATCTGATAGACTTTGTGTCATCAGGATGTAGCCAGACAGCCGACAGGCTCTCTTCAAGTGCCAGTTCTCAGTGACTGCTGTAATGGAACACTTCTCCATTGGAGGAGATCCAGAAGAACGAGACATCCCTGCTCTTGGACTACCTGAAATGTGACTCCTTACTGGGGGTAGTCTTACCTAACTCTTCTGCTGTTCTGGCTCTGGTGCTTAGTATCTGGAAGCACCCAGCTTCCTGCCAGGACCTGCTGCGCTGTATAGACTGCAAATACAGTATGTGGTCTCACTGGGGGAACTATTTGCCTTTTTGGAGCATTTATTCATGAAAGGGCCAGTGGCAGATGCAGTAATCCATAAGAGAAGGTTCAGGGTGAGTCAGTCAATCCACTAGACATGGAGTCCCAACAAGAAGGACCAGCTTGGCTGCAGGGTCTATGCATCTGCATCCCTGCATGTCCAACAGGCCAGTATAGACATAAGCCGTTTGAGAGGCTCACCGACTTGCTCCTTGAAGAAAGTTATCAAGCTCTACATAAGATCCGTGTGACCAAGCACCAGCTGCAGATTGCCCTAGACTCAACCAGTGTTTCTTCATGAGCGATGGCCACAATGGTGTCCATATGCCTCCATGCCTGGTTGCAGATTTTGCCTTTCATTCAGGGAATCTAGCAGTGGGTGGTGGGTCTCTTTGTACCAGGGGTAGAGGACCATCTCAAACATATTGAGAATTCCAGTGTGATCTTCCGTTTGGTGATGTTGGTCACCAATCCCAAGCAGCAGCCCTAGTCCAGACCACAAGATCCAGATTCCTTTTGTGATCCATGTTGAGGCATACAAGGCCAGCAGCAGCAGCCACAGCAGCAAAAGAGGTTGAAGTTCCTGCAGCAGAACCTGACCAAGTCTTTCAGTTAAGTTAATCAGTAGTTCAAGGCCAATACAAAGACTCGGGGTACAGTTCCACTGGAGGCCAGTTCTCTGGCAACACTTCCAAAGGCAAAAGTGATGGGTTGTGGTGCCCTATCCCCTCTGCCCTGGCCCCTACTGCAGCTCTCAGTTGAGTGCTGACTCTTCCATTTTCTATGACAGTGATCTGCTGTTATGTCAGAAGTGGATCCAGAACGTGGTGGAATCAGGGTTGACGCTGGAATTCAGCACCTTGCCTCCTTGCAGGTCTTGAGCACTGTTGGAGAACATGCTTTTGCTGGTGTCTGTCCTACATTATAGAGTGAGATTCTTTAGTTTCTTGAGCGGCATACAATAGAGTCAGTCCCAAAAAGCTGAGCTTAGCAGGGGTTCATGTCATAGTACTTTCTGGTGCCCAAACAGATAAGGGTGTGTGTGTGGCTGGCACCCCATTCTCGACCACAGAATCCAGAACAAGTTCATTTGCAGTCACATGTTCTGTATGGTGACTTTGTATCAGATAATTCTGTCCTTGAATCAGGAGCTTGGTTTTGCTCCTGGGACCTGAAGGATGCATATTTCCACATTCCCATTTATCCATCACATTGACAGTTCCTTCACTACTTGGTGGACAAACACTGTTTCAATTCAGCATCATGCTATTTGGTCTGTCATTGGCAGACAGGGTATTTGCCAAGTGCCTGTCAGTTGTAGCAGCCTTTCACTAGCTCTGAAGTTTTTAAGTCTTTTTGTACCTCAACAACTGGCTCATCATAGGAAGTTCACTGTTAGATGTGGCACGATCCAGAGATCTGGTCGTCTGGACATTCCATGACCTAGATCTGCTGGTCAGTCTAGCCAAGTCTCAGCTCACCTTGAAGCAGGTGGTTCTGTTCATTAGAACTTTGCTGGACTCACTTCAAACCAGGGTTCATCTACCTTAGAAAGCCTGGAAGACCAGTCCTGCTTTGCTCATTAATTTTGGGTTGGGCAGTTGTACCCAGCCCAGGATTTCTTCCGGCTTTTGGGCTTCATGGACTTTACCATGACCATGATACATTGGGTCCGCTGGTACATGTGTCCCATGTAGTACGAACTGAAGTGCCAGTGGTCCCAATCGCATACGGCCCTGAAATAATAGGTCCTAGTGACCCATCTCATGCTAGATGCCATCCGATGGTGGCTGTCGCCCACAAATCTATCGGAGGACATCCCGTCTGTATGGACAGAGCCCTCAATTATTTTTATGTTGGATGCCTCACTGGTGGACCAAGTTGCATATCTGCAGGACCACAGAGTTCAGGGGTTCTGGTCACCGAATGAGATTCGGCTTCATGGCAACCTGCTGGAGCTCCACACGGTTCCCTTATGGCTGGCAGAGTTGCCCAGCTGGTTCAGGGTCAAGTGGTTCAGGTCGACCACCATGTTCATCCCATGCACATCTTTCCTCTGTGGCAGGAGGCACTGCAGACATGGTCTCTGGCTCACTTCCAGCACACAAACCTGGTGGCTTACTATGTTGTGGGAGCAAACAAAAAGCTAGCAGATGCTTTAATTCATGTAGAAGAGGTGTCCCAAAAGTGTTTGCTGTACCCATGGGTGATGCCTCAGGAGTTCTTCCTCAGGGAACACTGTCAGCGGATCTGTTCACTGTCTGGGAAAACAGCAAGCTGAAAATGTTCTGTGCCCATCACCCTCAGCATGATGCTTTGCCAAGGAGGCATTCTCTCAGTCCTGGGCTCAGGACCTCCTGTATGCCTTTCCTCCATATCACATGGTCCACCAGGTGATCCTTAAGGTGCAGAGGGACAGGGGGACCCTCATTTTGATCGTGCCAGACTGGCCACACCATTTCTGGTATTACAATCTCCTGTGTCTCAGCAGCAGACCATTGTGGTGAGTTCCGCTCCTTCTGGGACCTGCTGACGAAGTCTGATGGGGCAGCCAGGTATCTGAAGCTGCAGTCTGTACACCTGACCACCTGGTTCCTGAGTGGCTAGAGTGCTAGACCCTGGGATTTTCAGAGGATGTTCTCTGGGTACTGGAGGCAGCTTGGAAGGAACTGACTCAAAAGATATAAACTTTCGAGTGGATTCATAGGAGAGTTTCGAGTCAGTGAGCGTTAGCCATAGATGACTTGCCATTTTTCAGTGGATTAATGTAGTAATTTTACATCCCAGGTATCCATCTAATAATGTTTTAAATATTTCTACATTAACACTATCTACTGTAGATTCTGATAGGTTAGTTCACATTTACACAACCCTTTGATTGATCCAGGCCCGTCTTTTGTTGGTTTTATACAGTTTCCCTTTTCAGTGGAATTTATGGGTCCTTGTTGCTCTGCTGTGTATTTTTCTTTCTAATCTTACATGCCCCCATAAATCATTTTCCCTGAATGCCCAGAATACCAAACATAGATCTCCCCTTAGTCTTCTGTATTCCAGGGAGAACAGATTGAGTTCTTCCAGCCTCTCCTCTAATGCCAAATGCGTAATAGATTTTATTCTTTTAGAAGCTCTTCTCTGTACCTTCTCCAAAAGTTCGATACTGCCTAAGTTATGGGGTTCCCAAAACTGCACACAGTACTCCAGCTGAGGCCTGACCAGCACGCTATACAAAGGCATCAGTACTGGCCTATCCCTGCTTCTAATGTAGTTGAAAATACAGCCGAGCATTCTATTTCCCTTTTTGACCACTTTCTTAGTATGTTCGCCAAATGATAATTTATTCATAATGACAACTCTCTGGTCCCTCTCTTAAACCGTGGTCTCCAGATCAGTTCCATTTGTTTTTAAACGTTTTATTTATTCAGGTATTTATCAGGTGCAGAATACAACAAATTCATACTGTTTACAGTCTCATCATTTACATCACTACATCGATAAATAATACTTGTGAGCAGCCAAAGTGAAACAGCATTCATTCACAATTACCCCAGAATCCTTTTATGATAAAAAATAAAAGTGATATATAAAATAAAAAATAAAAAAAGGGGGGTCTGAATGCATGAAGCTATCTTTAAAAAAAACCAAAAAAACTATAAACTGCCAAAGTGACCTCATAACCCCCCCCCCCGCTAAACAACCGGCAGGTCTCCCAAAGCGCCTTCAACCCTTCCAACAGCTCAGTTCCATTTAAGAAGTATTTAGCCATCTTATTGTTGCATACAAAGTACATAACCTTACACTTTTCTGCATTAAAGCGCAGCTTGCGCTCCCTTGCCCAGTTCTCTAACCGGTATGGGTCAATTTGAAGCTGGTTTCTAGCTGTCTCATTACAGAAACATAGAAAAGGAGACAGCAGGAGACCAGGGGTCCATCTAGTCTGCCCATGTGATCCTTGGACCTATTCAGATCACAGTACCAAACCCCCTTCTGTCTAATACCTCCTACTTCTCTTGTTGCTTTTGATCTGTACTATACTAACTGTAGCACCAAGTTTCATATAATCTGCAAACATACAGATCCAAGAGTTTGCAGAAGTTTGCATAGTTGATATAAAGGAGTTAAATAGAAATGGTCCCAAGACTGATCCCTGAGGAGCACCGCTTGTCACCATTTACCATTCCAGATAGTGGGGCCTATGCTCCAACGGATGGGAATTGCACACCCGAGGCATGTATCCCACTCGCGGAGCTCCACACCTATGGATAGGTGTGCGCTGCCAGCATTCCCCAATGGCCACAACCTGACCACGGGCATGCCTGCACCACGGCGTGCAGCACTCTGCAGGGCAGCCGAGGGCAGAGTCATGGACCTTGGTGGGCATCCAATCGGATGACCATCCTGGGTCCAACAGTAGATCACTTACGCAGCAGGGCACACAGTAGCAGAATGCCCCTGCGGATGTCGGGTGGTCATGGCGGTGTGTGGTGGGTAGTGCCGCCAGCCAGCCGAGATACGGCACTGGCAGACCATGTGGGAGAAGGGAGGGGGTGTTGGTGCCACTGGTATGTGTGTGGGAGGGTTATCGTTGGACAGCGGTGTGTGGGATGGGGACCCAGCGCACCCCTGTGTCCGTGTGTGTGGGTGAGGAGGGTGTATCACAAGGGGCAGGCGTTCACAAGGGTGGGGGGGGCTGTGATCAGGGGACGGGTGCAGCCAGTAAGGGGGGGTGTGCCTTGCCAGTGCAGTGTTGGGCCATGGGTGGCATGGGCATGGTGGTGCTGCCCTGGGGTGGGTATGCAGCTGCGAGAGACTTGGCAGCACTGTATGGTTGGGGGGTCAGCATCTGGGGTGCTGGGCCGGAGCTGACTCGCTCTGTGGGGAATACCCACCTGCCGCAGGACTGTTACCTCGTCTGGTGTGCATGGGGACAGGGTGTATAGGAACTTACAGCAGAGTTTCCCCTGGCATACCGGCTGCCTTCCTACATGCCCTGGTGCGCAGCTCCATGTGGCTTTGTGCATGCTGCATAGTGCTGGCATGCCCCCCGCCCACCTCCTGCATGTTGCGGTCTCTGCCTTGGGTGGGGATCAGGTGCGTGGCTGTGCCCCCCAGCATCCCACGTGGGGGCAGTGGTGCGGAGGTCTCTGTGCCTCACATATATGGCGCGAATACGCTCCGCACCTTCAAGCATAGGGGCCAGTATCCTCTGATAAACACATGCATTGTTTTCAATTATCTAGCCAAGACTCTATCCAGCTAATCATGTGTGGATTGTATTTTTGCTTAGCCAGTCTCACTATTGGTTCCTTGTGGGATACTAGATTGAATGCTTTTGTATAATCCAAGTAAATCACATCTATTATCCAGGGTTTATTTTTTCGCATGATCTTTTTGTCCAAAACCAATGTTGTGTAATATCCCCCAATCCTTTGTTCTGTATGTGTTTTTCCATTTCCTCCTTTACATATTCTTCCATTAATTTGCCTGTGATGGATGTTAGACGTATAATTGGTCTATAGTGTTTGTAGTCCTGTTTTGAGCCCTTTCTGTGCACTGAGGTTATGTTAACTTCTCTCCATTCATGTATTACCTTTCGCTTGGCTAGTAAACATGTAAATAGTTTTGTGATTAGTTTTGTGATTGGCCCAGCCAACTCATTTGCCAGCTCCTTTAAGATACTAGGGTGGATATTGCAAGGCCCTGGAGATTTATGTAAATTTAACTTTTCTAATCTATTTTTAACATCATCCACCATAATTTTAAAATCCCCTACTCTATCAGTTTCCTCTAACAGTGTTTTACAATTGGTCTTTGATTGATATACGCTCAAAGTATTCATTAAAGATCCTAGCCATAGTTAACTAATTTTCGATCTGTATGTCTTCTGTTTTTAACGGGCCTACCTTATGCTGTCCTCCTCTTAGGCTACTTATATAATTAAAGAAGGATTTTTGTTATCATTTATTTTTGTAGTCAGTTTTATTTTCTTCTCCTTTTTTGAGGTTTTTATTAGATTCTTGCATTTTTTTGTCTTCTCTTTATTTCGTTCCCATTTTTCTGCAGAAAGATTAGATCTGTACTTCTTACGAACATATGAAACTTGCCAGCAGATAAAGGCCTAAAGAGCTATCAAGTCTGCTCAAATGTGCAGCTAGCACCCCATATTCTGCAGCTGCCCCTCCCTTCCACCCTTCCCCTTCATTGACCCTCCCCCTTGTCCTGTCCCATCCCCTTTTGAAGTAGTCCACTGTTCTACTGCATACCACTTCTGCAAGTAACGCATTCCACCCAGCCACCACCCTCTTTGTAAAAAAGTGTCTCCTCATCTCCCTCCTGAACCTTCCTTCCTCCAGTCTCATATCATGGCCCCTGGTGTCCCTCCCCTCCCTTCCCTTACTTTGAACAGCCCCTCTGTACCTGTCTTGTTTATTCCTTTCATGTACTTAAGGGTTTCAATCGTATCCCCCCGTCCCTCCTGTCCTCTAGTGAGTACATGTTCAACTCCCTCAGCCTCCTCTCATATGATAAGTACCCCAGCCCCTTGATCATCTTTGTCGCCCTGCGCTGCACCCCCTCCAGTAACTTAATGTCCCTCTTCAGATACAGGCGCCAGTACTGCATGCAGTGCTCCAGGTGCGGTCTAACTAAGGACCTATACAGTGGCAGAATCACCTCATCCCTCCTCGAGGATATACCCCTTGCAGTACAACCCAGCATTTTGTTGGCCTTTGCAGCTGCCTTCCTACATTGTGCCAAGTTGTTCATTGACCCTGTAATGAGCACCCCCAGATCCTTCTCCTCCTCCTCTGTCTGGGCTAGCTGCACTCCCCCCAGCTGATGACTCTTCCTTGGGTTCTTCATCCCAAAATGCAGCGCCTTGCACTTTTTGGCATTAAACCCCAGTTGCCAGGTGTCTGACCAGGTTTCAAGCTTTGCCAGATCATCCTGCAATCCCTGGCATCCCCATAGGTCATCCACCACCGCTCCTACCTTGGTATCATCAGCAAACAGACTGATCTTGCTCTTGATGTCCAATGATATGTCTGCAATGAATATCCCAAACAACACTGGTCCCAACACTGAGCCCTGTGGAATACCGCTCATCACTACCCTTGGGTGTATGAGCTCCCCATACACCACCACCCTCTGTTGCCTTCCCTGAAGCCAGCTCCCTACCCATCTCACCAGCTTTGCACCTGCCCCTGTGCCTACTAACTTACTTCCCAGCCTTCCATGTGGCACCGAGTTGAATGCCTTACTGAAGTCCAGATACAGGACATCCACTGCATGGCCCCTGTCCAGTTTCCTAGTTACCCAGTCATAGAACTCCACCAGGTCGGTTTGCCTGGATCTGCTTATTCTTATAGGCCTTTGTTTTCCTCCTAACTGCTCATTTAATTTAAATGTTAAACCAGGATGGGATTTTACCCTTTTTATTGTATTTTACTTTTTCAGGTACACATGATCTTACTCCAAGAGGGCTCTTGCAGTAGGTAATTACATATAGGACTGACTCCGGCAGACGGCAGGACCCCATGGAAAAATTTATAGCTAGCAGTTCCTGGCGAGGGACCGCCCCCACATCAGGTGACCGGCATCAGGAGATGTCAGTATAAAGGGGCGGTCGCTGACACCCGCCTTTGAGTTCTTTCCGCTGTTAGCTCGTGCAGCACCTGCCAGAAAGTTGTACCCGTCAAGCCCAACCTTAAGTCGGTTTTACCAAAATTCTTTGTTTTTTTCAACTAATGTCAGGTACCATCATCAGTGTATGTTGTCCCCTAAACCCTCCGAGCACAAAATTAAGTGCGACTCGTGCGGCGTCCAACTACCGCAGAAGGACGGCCATTCCCTGTGCCTGTTCTGCCTAGGCTCCAATCACCCGGTCGAGAAGTGCTAGCACTGCCTCAGCTTCACCGTGGCTACCCGAAAAAGGTGTCAGCAATCTCTGGAAGCCCAACATACCCTGGACCCCAGTATCCAGCGCCGCAGTACCCGATGCCGGTTTTTCCAACACCACAGTACCCAATGCCACAATACCCGACGCCGGGTTTTCCGCAGCCGGGTTTTGTATACTCTCCATATGGGTATAACCCGTACCCTTATCCCCACCTCCTCTGCCTCCACTGCCCCCCCAGCCGCCAGTGGACCTGCAGGAGAATATGGCCTCCTGCTGGGCTGAGGCCAAGGCTCAGCTCACCAAAGAGGTCGAGAGCCACCTTCCGGCGATGGTGCCCTCTCAGGTTCCTGTACGTCCAAGGTGGCACACTCCCTCACCACCTCTGGACTCCAGGGTTCTTCCATCTGGGTCCAGAGAGGTGCAGGACATGCTTCCTTGGGGGCTTCCCAAGGGGTCTGTTCCTCCCCGGGTCAGGAAAGGGAGTCTTTTTCCTCTTCTTCCTCCTCTTCACCCTCGGACTCCTCAGACTCTTCCGAGGGTTGCTCCGAGAGATGACGAGCCACGCTGTCCGTCGAAGCCCAGGCCAAGGACTCCTCCAAAGTCTCCTCTGGAAGATCCTTCTTTTATGGAGTTGCTTAGGAAAATCCAGGAGGTTCATCAGTGGCAGTCCTTGGAACCAGATCCTCAGCGTCTGAAACTCGCTGTACATCTGGATCTGCCTGTGACAGCTCGTACCTTCGTGCCACCCTGGATAGAGCCTCATGCCGACCTAGTTACCACCATATGGAAACAGCTGTCTACTTTAGCCCCACTTCCTAGGAAGTCTAACAGGCTATATCAAGCTCCAGAGGGTGTTGATTTCCTGGATTCTCACCCTCGGGCCAACTTGGTTGTGATCAGCGCCGCTCACGCCGGTCGGCCAACCCAAAACACCTCAGCTCATCGCCACCTGATAAGGATTCCCACCTTCTGGACCAGTATGGGAGGAAGATCTACGCTTCCTCCACGCTGAGGATCAGGGCCCTGAACTATGTCGGCCATATGGGGGACTACCAGAAGGCCTTTCTGACCCAGGTGGAAGCCAAATTGGACTCCCTGCCTGACTCCCAAGTCAAGCAGGAGTTGGCTGATCTTGTCTGCTCTGCTCGTTCGGCCAGTCGACACATGCTTCGTGCAACGTATGATGCAGTGGACACTGCTGGACAGAGCTCAGCTTTCGCTGTAGGTCTACGGCGTCATGCTTGGCTCTGCGTGTCAGGGTTGGTCCCAGAGGTGCAGTCTGCTATTCAGGAAGCTCCTTTCCGGGGATCAGTGCTTTTCGGAGGTGATGTCAAGGACATCATCACCAATTTGCAAGAGAAGGGGACGGCATTGAAGTCAGTTGATTCCCATGTACCGTCCCCATCAGCAGCAGTGCCGTCCCTTTCGCAGACAGAGTCAGCCCAAGGCGAAACCCCAGGGAAGGCGGGCCACAAAACGTCGGGCCCCCACAGCTGCTAAGCCCCCACCCACCCAAAAAAGCAGCAGGTGCTTCAGCTGCGGCACTGCCCCACACCACCTGACTTCTCCCCTCTCCCACAGTCTCCGGACTCCCCGGAAGAACCGGTAAGAGGGAGCTTTTCCCTCCAGCTTCCGGGCTGGGAGAGGACAACCATAGATTCCTGGGTGCTCCAGCTCATAGCAGAAGGACACTCGATAGAGTTTCTTCAGAAATCACCTCACCACCCCCCTCTGAAGTCGTCGTATTCAAGGGAACATCTTTTCTTGGTCCAGGAAGAGATCTCAGTTCTCCTGCTGAAACAGGCAATAGAACCCGTCCCCCTTCATCTGCATGGGATGGGTTACTATTCCAATTTCTTCCTGGTCCCAAAGAAGACAAGAGATCTCATACTAATTTTGGATCTCAGTTCCCTGAATCTTTTCGTAGAATACAGGAGGTTCAGGATGCTCTCGTTGCAGAGCCTTCTGCCCTTCTCCAGTCGAGACAATGGCTGTGTGCTCTGGATATGCATGATGCTTACCTGCACATTTCCATTCACCCGTCCCACCGCAAATACCTTCGTTTTGCGTTCAAGGGGGACCGCTACCAATTCAAGGCGCTCCCGTTTGGTCTATCCTCGACTCCCCAAGTATTTACCAAATGCCTGGCAGTGGTGGCGGCCCACCTGCATACCAAGGAAGTGCAGGTTTTCCCATATCTGATAATTGGCTCCTGGCAGCCTCGTCCAGGAGGAACTCTTACGCTGCCTCTCCCTTACCCAGCAGGTTTTTGCCTGCCTGGGTATCGGCATCAACCATTCCAAGTCTCATCTGGTCCCATCCCAGAGACTACAGTTTATCGGGGCGATTCTCGTTATGACCACGGGCAAGGCCTTCCTGCCTCCGGACAGGGCGTCCACCCTTCAGATCCAGATAAGCCTGCTGTCCGACCGCAGGAGGGTCTCTGCATGGTCAGTTCTTCACCTTCTCGGGCTCATGGCAGCTGCTATCCCGACAGTTCCTCACGCGCGACTCCACATGAGAATTTCTCAGTGGACTCTACGCTCCCAATGGGATCAGTTAGTGGACGACCTGAATCACCCAGTTCTGGTCTCCTTGCCGATGCTTCGAGACTTGCAATGGTGGATGGTTTGAGATAACCTGTTTCGAGGAGTTCCTTTCTTTTGTCTCCCCAGACTTTAACCACAGATACCTCGGGTGAAGGTTGGGGAGCCCATCTAGGCCCTCATCGGACCCAGAGCTCCTGGTCCAAGCTAGAACAAGCTCTCCACATCAATGTGCTAGAGCTTCGGGCAGTGTTGTACACGCTCCAAGCCCTTCACCAGTACATCCTTCCTGGCCACCTAGCCGTCCAGATGGACAACATGTGCGTGGTTTGGTACATCAACAAACAGGGAGGGACTCGGTCCTACCCTCTTTGCAGGGAGGCGATGAGGGTTTGGGATTGGGCAACACAACACGACCTTCACCTCACGGCTATTCACATTCTGGGAGTCGACAACACCCTGGCAGACAAGCTAAGTTGCTCTTCTGCTCTGACTCACGAGTGGGAACTGGACCAAGGGGGTTCTAGACAATATCTTCCGACTTTGGGGAACACCACAGGTCGACCTGTTCACATCCCCTCTAAATGCAAAACTTCCAGTCTTCTGCTCGCTTATTCCAGAGCGAGGCGCTTTTTGGAGCAACGCTCTGTCTCTAGACTGGAAGGACAGATTCGTCTATGCCTTTCCCCCAATTCCACTTATCCCACGAGTCTTGCAGAAACTAGCTTCAGAAGGAGCATAAATGATTCTGATTGCTCCTTTCTGGCCCAGGCAAGTTTGGTTCTGTCTTCTACAACAATACTCAGAGGATCCGCCTCTTTGCCTTCCTCTATCTCGAAGCTTACTGACCCAGGATCAGGGGACCCTGGTCCATCCAGGCCTCAGATCTCTTCAGCTGCATTCATGGCTCCTGCAGACTTAGCTAAATCCTGTTTTGGGGTGTCTCCCCAAGTGGCGGAAATTTTGATGGAGGCCATAAAACCCTCCACCAGATCCACTTACGCCATGAAGTGGAAAAGATTCACTGTCTGGGCCACTTCCAAGAACGTGGAACCCTTTTCCTGCTCAGGGCACTTCTGCTGGAGTATCTACATCATCTGTTTGACCTGGTCTCAGTCATTCTTCGCTGAAGGTGTATGTGGCGGCCATCTCGGCCTATCATATTCCCTTTGCAGACAAAACTTTTGCCCAATTGGAGGTCTCTAAGACCTTTCTCAGAGGGGTCCTCCATCTGAGGCCCCCCATCCGTCCTCCTGCTCCCCCTTGGGACTTGAACTTTGTTCTTGAGAAACTTACTCTCCCTCCCTTCGAACCTGCAGCTTCTGCGGATTTGAAGTTCCTTTCGTGGAAGACTCTCTTCCTGGTGGCCATTACTTCTGCTCGGAGAATTTCCGAGCTCCAGGCCCTGATGTGTAAAATCACATACTTGATTTTTCACAAGGATCGGGTTGCTCTTCGCACGAATCCTAAGTTTCTTCCTAAAGTAGTAGCAGAATCTACTCTAAATCAGTCCATAGAGCTACCTGCCTTTTTCACACAGTACTCTAATCAAGGGGAGTATTTACTCCATACTATGGATGTTCACCAAATTCTGAGATACAGCACCAACAGGACAAAGGATCTCAGAAAGACTGATCAATTATTCATCTCTTTTGCTCATAAAAGGGAAGGCAATGCTGTTTCCAAGCAATGCCTATCTAAGTAGTTGGCTCATTGCACCACTTTCTGTTATGACAAATGCAACAAGACCCTCCCGGGTCAAGTCAGAGGCCACTCCACAAGAGGAGTAGCTGCCTCAGTGGCTTGTTTCAAGAATGTGTCTGCGGCAGACATCTTCGCTGCCGCCACCTGGACTTCCGTTCATACCTTTACTAAACACTACAGTTTGGATGTTACTTCTCGCCGTAGAGCAGGCTTCGGGCCGGCTGTTTTGCAAGGCCTCCTATCTTGAGGCTTGCACAACCTGAACTGCTTTTTGAAGTAGTTTTCCTCCTCTCGGTGCCTCTCTTTGTTCCAGACTGCTTGGGATTCAGTCCTGTATGTAATAACCTACTGCAAGAGCCCTCTCGAAGTAAGACAGTACAGTGACGTGAGAACTTACCGTAACAGTAGATCTTCGAGAGAGGCTCTTGCAGTAAATATCTCCGCCGTCCATCCCCTAGGCTTTTCAGCTCCTTTTCCATTGAGGAAGTATCTGCTCCTCTCTTGTCTGGCCTCTTTTGGCCTGTGGTGGGAAAAGAACTGGAAAAGCGAAATCAAGGACAGCCCCTTTATACCGCGTCTCGATGCGGTCACCTGGCGGGCGGTCGCCAGGGGACTGCTAGCTAGAAATTTTTTCCGCGGTCCTGCTGCCCGCAGGCCAGTCCCATATGTAATCATTTCACGCAAGATCCTCTCGAAGATCTACTGTTACGGTAAGTTCTTACCTAACTGTACTTTCCAGTGCAGAATGGATGAGGTTCTCATACTGTTGCAAGGAGTGTGGTTATGAGCCATGCCCTTTAAGGTGCACCTGATGACCATTTTGGTGTACTCTGCCAAGGCGGGCATGCCAATGGTGGCTCAGGACAAAGTGATCAGACTTATTTAAAGGGCAGGACCACCTGTCCCCTCCAGTGCATGACCCACCTCCACCATTGAACCTACCTCTGTTGCTGAAGTGGCTGACAGGTAAACCACTCAAGCTTATGAACAAGTATGATCTCTCTCACTTGTCGTGGAAAACCTCATGTTTGGTCACTGTCACCTCATCTATATGGGAAAGTGAGCTCTGGATACTGTCTTTGGAGGCACCTTATTTTGTTTTCCACAAGGACAAGGTTGTCCTACCCCCCCCCCATGTGAAATTCCTGCCAAAGGTAGTTTCTGAGTTTGACTGAAATTAGGCACTCTTCCTACCAACTTTTTTCGCCAAAGCCTTCTGCTTCAGCGATGTTTGCAGGGCCCTGTACTTGTGCTGGAAACACACAGCAAAATGTTTCCATTAGGCTTGACAGCTGTCCTAACTTATAACGATGCTGCAGTAAGCAGACTGGCAGCCGAACACGGTGGATGGATCACCCACTGCATAGCTCTGTGGTACAGGTTGGCTGGGTAGGAGGCACCCATGGGGTTGAAGGCTCACTCCACTGGACATACTGCTGTCTTTGTTGCTGCTGCCAAATACATCCTCATTTCTTAAATATGTAGGGCTGCTACCTGGTTGAATGGGTGCATATTCACATCCTAGTACAACATCGATTTGCATAGACATCATCATGCTACGTTTGGATCCTCTGTCCTTCAGTCTCTAGTCGCATAAATTGGGGTGCACCCCTTACCTTAATCCCGAGTTCTGCTACTGCAGGAGAGTGCCTACGTATGGATAGTGAACTAAATCTAGGTAATTAGAAACAGAGATTGTTTACTTACAGTGTATGGGTAAGGGCTACTACGCATTGAATTCAGTGGTTTCCTAATGTTGTTGTGCCACCGTAGTGATGTCAAGGTTGTTGTACCCTCTTGAGTACACCACTACAATGATACAACAACATCGAATGCCGGCGCGTGCTGGTGCTGCCGCCTCCACTTGCAATGCCGCTGTTCAGACAGCGTCAAATGGTGTATGCATCCGAATCTCAGGAATCAGAGAGACACTGTGGACCTCTGGATGTAAGAATGATCACCATAAGTAGGCAAGTGCTGATTTCTTCATTAAAAACAAAAATTGAGTCATATGTGAGCAGGGGATAGAGTGGCGCTCGATCATTGGAGATGAGGAAATTTTGTTACTGCTCAATGTTGTTTTAAAATATTATCTCAAGAAATGCTCCATTGTTGCTTAACTGTTGCACGTACACTATAAAAGACAATGGATGGGCAACAGTAAACAACAACGCTGAGTTCACTTCTCGAGGTTTCATGACAACCGTAAACCTCTCTAGCTTTGCTGTCGAGGTCTACTTAGTTGTCATGACAGCCTAATGAAGTGAGCACGGCGTTTTTTAGTGTTGCCCATTCATTATCCTCTATGTAGCCATCATTCTGCTTCTAGTAGTCGGTTCAGTACTGCATGATCCACCCAGCCTCCCCTGGCAAGGGTTGCTTCAGATTCCTGTTTCAGAATGCAGATGTATCAGGGTGGAGCTGGAGGACCACATGATTGAGTGACAGAAGGAGCACAGATGGGATGCAAGACACATCAAGAATCTGGAAGAAAAAGCTGACTACCATGAAATTTACTCAAGAAGTGAAAACCTTCTCATATTCAGCCTGCTGGATTGAGCTGAAGGCACTGACATGCTGGACATAATCTTCTAGGCAGTCTACTGCAGAGGGAAAGAAGGAGGCTTGTAAACTGCATCCTGTCTAACCAGTATGATTTAAAGAATGTCTCTTCAGTTGCCACATGTCTGTACCAAGAAAGTGAAAGGGCTAAGATAAACCGTCCACCTAGATGAAGGGGATTTCTGTCCTTGAAATGTTGGTAGGGTCATATTTTTTTTTTTACCTGAGCTCTGAAAAATTAAGGTATCTTAATATTATTTACACCGGGTGAGTGGCATATTCAACCTGTGCTCTCTAGAGATGCTTTGCAACTATCATAGGAGCTTAGCTACACCATGATAAATATTTTGTCTATCTTTATGCTGTACCAGAGGCTCCTGGAGTCTTGGTATGGATTTCATAGGCCTCAAGTATTCCCAGTCTGTATTTTGAATTTTCAGGAGAGAATTCATATTCAACAAAGGGCAAAAGAGATTCTGACTCAGGCTTACAATGGCTGCCAACCAAAACTGAACAATGACCTAAGCAAAGAGGCGAGAGATGAGCTCGAATTAAGGAGGTGAAAGCAGGCTTAGATAAAGCCAACATCGGATTTCATCTCATGTTTCCAGCTTGCATGAAAGTGTCTCTCAAAGCAGGTGTTTTGGTATGCTCATCAGTACAAGCGGCAAGTCCTTGCAGCAAACTACCTAAGGCTTTTCCACCAAAATCACCAAGTCAGCAGCCCCATCACCAAGATGGCAGCATAGCATTATCCGTCATAGAAAAAAATCCCTAATACAGCCCAAAATTGCTTTAGAAGTGCTGCTGATCGCTATGCTGACGACCCAAGTTCAGGAAAGGACTCCAGTCGCTTGGCTTCCACCAAGTCAGTTTGACAACTTTTTTGTCGAAGTCCCTGACAGCGACAAGTGAAATGCCGACAGGGAACATTTCACCTGTCAGACATTCACAGTTTTTCTTTTTTTTTTGTGGGGCTTTGTCCCCGTTGTCACTATGGGGAAGGGGTTTTCCACCACAACCCCTGATTTTAGATGATAAACACTGAGTCAGAGTTGACTCAGAATGGGGTGAAACAATGGTGAGACAGTGAAATTTTGACTTTGGATCCATTACAACTACAATTTGTTCAAAGTTGTCACTGTAATGGTCTTTAATGTTGAAATTTCGCTGCTTTGCTAGTATATGGGATGCTTACAGCTGGCAGAGAGAGCATTGAGCATCCCAAGGACAACTCTCCTACCTCTCTTGCAATGGCAGGGTTTTAAATAGCTGGTATAGCATAGCAAAACGCTACACAAAACAGTGGGTAATGCTAACCCTTTCCAAAAATGCATAGCAGCAGACTGCTAACAATTGTTTTTCAGTGAGTCTATGGTACAGTAGACAAAATTAATAAAATCATATATATTTTTAAACTTTGCTAGCCATTCTGTGTCAAGCGCTATGCATTTTTGCAGTTGATTATCACTTTCACGTATAAAACTGCCAATCAATTTTTTCAGCTTATTTAATACCCTGAACTGGACACTGCGTCCTTCTACTTGACTGCCCTCTGGTGGAGATCAGGTGGTAACACAGCAGGAGCACCTTGCTGGGGAGAGGGGCAGCCGCAGAATGCCAGGCAAGCATGTGTCCACTTCACTGCATTCCATCACTCTTGGGGAGAAGACCCAGGAGGGGAAGGAAAAAACCCTCATCCACCATTGTGCTTTCACCCTTTGCAGGCCCACACATGACTGACATGGCAGGTCACCCATCACTATCATCCTGGGCAAGTGGTGAATAACCAGTAAATCTGTGACAGGGTCAGTAACGGGGCAGGGTTTGCCATTTGGTGAGCCGGGGGGGGGGGGTGAGGAAAAAGCTTGATTAAAATAAAAGGAAACATATCCTCAGTATAGCAGAGAATTTTATAACTACCCTGTGCACACCACACTTTTTAGAAGCAGACCTCAAGAAGTCCTGGATTATGGCTAATTTTGAACAGCCCAGGATTACATTTATGGCAAGTGATTTTATTTGTCTCTGGTCACTCTGTCAGGTTTCAAGGTTTTTATTAATTGATTGTCAATAGCTTTTACAGTATAGAATACTGTAAAGTAAAATCCTCAACACTCATCAGAAACATGGGGAACATACTGCACCACGAAGGAACAGTACAGCATCAGTTGACACTGACCAGAGGCTCCAGAGGAGCAAGACTGTCTCGTCAGCCATCAAGGAGCAGTGTGGAAAGCAGTTCATTGTGCACTTGCCCCACTCCTTCATGGACCTTTTGGAAGGACACACTTTGAACTGAATGTAGTCCATGCGTATAGCGGAAAGGAAACTGTTTTGGGCAGAGGGAGAGGGGGAGAACAAGGATCCACAGTAGCAACAGAATAATTGAAATATACTTCACATGTGTATCCCTCGGTGATATCTGACACAGTGGAAAGTAGGGGTATCCAGGCCTGGGAAAGACTGCCGTAGTTACAGCCTGATGGCAGCTCTAAAGTAATGCCCCTCAGTCAGTGGAACAGGAACAAAATCAACCCGAGGGGGTCTGGCTTGTTACCCGAGCATTGGGGCTCCAGTGGGGCCACCCCAACGAACTTGTCTTTATAAGCATAGATGAAAGTAAGTCAATCAAGGCAAACTGGTTGAAAGAGACCCTGGAGAGGGGTGGTGCCCCCCAGCAGCACCCTAAACATTTCTGGGGTACTATCACGGGATACCAAATGACAAGAATACTACCAAGTAAAGGGTAACTAACTGTATTTTAAGTGAACGCAGGGATAATGGAGACCACAGGAAGGGGGAGGGTAGGGAGTACGGACCCAGTGTGACTGTATGGTACCATCCTAAATGAAATCAGACAATCCAAATGTAATACATTGTAACTGTTATTACTGTATAATTCATCCTGCTGTGTTACGCATCAGTTGTTACAACATATGCATAGCAAGGAGGTTCTTGCTTAGCAGTGTTAAAAGTTATTTAGTTATGTCACCTGACTGCAACACACACAGGTTTTGGCATTTAGTTAAAGCACTTCTAAGGCCCTGTCCACAGTATCAGTACTTTTGGAAACCATTTTGAAAACCATTTTGTATAACGATTTTCAGAACGGTTGTCCCTCAGTCCACACTACAACCAACTTTGGAGGTTGCACCTCTGAGTCCCCAGGCATACTTGCGGAAGTTCCGCGGGCGCCCAATGCATGCCGGTATACTCGGGAACGGGCGTGTTAACCGATCTGGCTAAAAAATAGCACCGCTCGATTCAGGATCCCATGACAAGGACGGGGATGTAAGTAGTATTATCCCCTTTTCTTTCAGGAGCCAAACATTTGTCAAGACAGCCCACGGAAGTTGCCTTAAACCGCTTTACAGTATGGTGTGCGTCCCCACCACTGTTAAAATGGTTTAAGGCAACTGTGTTGGGCTGCAACCATGCTCAAAACCTGCTCTGATCAGGTTTTGAGTATGGTTTCTTAAACTGGTTCAGAGCACGGAAAAAGCATGTTGTAGTGTGGAAGCGGATTGTGTCTGCAGGTTTTGTAATGTTATAGACCAACTCTAATGTTACAAAACCCCTAGTGTGGACAGGGCCTTAATGAGATAGAATCACTGGGTTCACAGGGAGCCTCCTTGGGCAAACTTCATCATACGTTATGGTACGTTTTTGACATGCATATCACACATGGTACAGTTGCACAGATTTTAAACACTACAGAGGAGCTAGAATGGAGAAAATTGTAATCATGAATGCCACATAAATAAGGGGACTTGGTCTGGGAGGCAGTAGGCCACTGTAGCACAGTTCCTAACCTGGGACTTCAGCTAACCACATTTAACACAAGAATATGTCAGCTAGCAAAATTAACCTAACTACTTGGGACATCATTGATATGCAGCACAGAGCTGAACACCAACATGTATGAAAGCAACTATAACATGTGAGCATTCCTCTGGGAGACAAATGTCAAAACTACTGTCAGCCCTAAGCAGAGAGATTCGGTGGCCAGAAGCAGTAGCTACGCGGCACAGCAACAGAAGAAGTGGGGTACTGATTCTAATTCCTAAAACACTTCCCATTTTTTAAAAACCAAGTCATGGACACACCAGGAAGGTAGAGCAGTAATCATCACTTGGGTTCTAAATGGGCATAAAGCATAACGCTTCAAATACAAATGTCCCAGTTTTTTTTAATTAAGATTCAACAAAAACGTACTGCCTATCCTGATCATCACACAATCCTAGGTGGAGACATGAATACAGTAAACAACCCTTATTAGACAGTACCAGTGCTACAAGATCCCTTTCCAAAGGAGCCCAAATGCTAAACAAAATTGCCTCAGATTTAAACATAGTAGACACATGGAGATTGCGCCGCCCTGGCTGCGAGGTCTACACCTTCAGGTCAAATGAGTATTAAACTTTTTCTAGAATTGAGAATTGGTTCCTTACATCAGCCCTTATGGCTTGCCTTATCGACATACACATACTACCTAACTTCACTTAACGAAGGAAGGAGTGAGCGCGCTTGGGCAGAAATTCGACATCCACCTCTACCATTTAAACTAGGTGAGGGGGACTCTAACTCTGGGGAGAATATCAGAAAATACACATCTGATAGGAACTTAGTCGTCACTCCCCCACAAGCAGGAATTTCTCTCCTGCAACCTAAAAAAACACGTAGAAAATGGTTGGAAGCTATAGGGAACCAAACACAGGGCCATGCATCCTTAGGCCGAAGAGCAGAACCATTAGCAGTGAATAGAAGCAGGGATACCACACTATGGAAAGGGGTATGCATCAATGCCAGAGGCCTGGGAAACAAAATAAGCAACCTGCAGGCAATGATGACGGATTCCCGTGTGGACCCGGTGTCCGTCTTGGAGACTTGGGCCTCTAGAAAACAACTGGGACCTTTCGGTCCCAGGCTATGCCCTGTCAGACAGCATAGAAGGGAGGTGGGGGAGGGGTAGCATTATATGTAAAGGACTGGAAAAATGCCATCTCAAAAGATAGCATCAAAAAGAAGGGTGTGGAATCCCTATGGATGCTACTCAGCTCAGCAACGGAGGAGAAGATCCATATTGGTGTGGTATACCGGCCTCCGGGGCAGACTGAGGGCAGGGACAAGGTGCTCCTAGAGAAGATCAGAGCTATAGCACAAAAAAAGGATACAGTGATGGTAGGAGATCTGAATATGCCAGATGTTAACTGGAGCATTCCAGTGACAGGTTTTGCTAGAAGCCAAAAGGCGATTGATGCCCTTCAAGACTACCTACTTATACAACTAGTTAGTGCCCCGACTAGGCTAGACCTTGCTAATTCGAAGGTAATAAGGACTACAGGGGTTGGGGAACCTTTGGCCAACCGCGACCACAACTCTGTGTGGTTTGAGTTAGCCCAAGGGTAGAAAATTCACAATCCAGGACAGAGATTTTAAACTTTAGGGGAGCCAGTTTTGTCAAAATGAGGAATCAATCAATCAATCAAAATCTTTATTTAACCAGGCGGGCACTGTTGAGCAGAGCTAATTTTTGAGGTAACCTGGGATAAGGTACAACTACAGAAAAAAACAACAGAATTGCGAGTGCTGCCAACACGCCGGTATACATTAGAACAGATATGAGCAGGCTTTACGCAGAGCCATCATACACAAAAAATACTAAGTATACAAAAATACAGTATCATAAGAGAAATGTATAAGTTGATCGCTTTTTTTCTTTTATACCCCAGAGGGTAGAAGGTAAGGGGATGCATAAGATAGAAGGGGAGAGGAGAGGGCAGGGATATGGATCAAGGGCTGACAGAGAGGGAGCCGGGATAAGCACAATGACTGCAATCCGTGGGATTAAGGGAAGCAGTCACAGGATTCCTTGAGTTTACAGGTGATTAAAGCTTTAAAAGCCACAAGCTTGCAAGGGAGGTTTAATTTAAGGAATTTTTGCAACTTGTTTCACAGCAAGGGAAGTACATGGCTTATTGCCGCCCTGCCGAAGCAGGATCTAACCTTCGGGATTTTCAGGGTTATGTAAGAAGCACTTCTTAGGGCATAGTTAGGTTGGGGGCTTAATGGTAGGCAATCAATGATGTAGCTGGGCAAGTTAATGGCAATGGCTCTGAAGGTCCAGAGTACCACGTTTCTCTGGCGCCTATGGGTAAGGGAAGGCCAGCTCACAGCAGTATATAGGAGACAGTGATGGGTGGAGTAGGGGAGCTCCATTATAGACCTTAACGCTCTGTGGTAGAGTATATCGAGTTTTGCAAGAGTACCAGCAGGACCTTTGCTATAAAGGAAGTCTGCATAGTCTAGCAGGGGGAGAAATGTAGTTTGGACTAGCCATTTTTTAGCCTCCCTTGGTAGAAGGGTTTTTATCCTGAAGAGTAGTCCTAGTCTCTGCCTGAGTTTCTTTATAAGCTCTTCAATATGACCATGGAAGGAGAGAGAACTATCAATCCAAGCCCCAAGGTATTTGAAAGAAGACACATATTCCAGCTGATCCCCCAGTATGGTAGTGATAGGGGATAGTGAGCAGTGAGAGGAAGGGGCACTAGAGTTGGACGCAGGGGAGAAGAGCATGGCTTTGGTTTTTTCCCATTCAGGAGCAACTTCTGTTTTAGGAGCTGGAGTTGTAGCAGATCAATTTCACTCTGGAGAGATGAGAGTACAGTGTCAGGAGATGGTCCACTGGTGTAGAGCACCGTGTCATCTGCAAAGAGATGAATTTTAGCCTTGTTAATGGAGGCATTAATTCTATTAATGTAGATGTAGTTGTACCTCTACACAAATCATATGCCATTCTGGCAGAGCAAGGTTCCTCTATGATGGCACCCTCAGTTGAGACCCAGAAGAAAGCTGAGGACATTCACAAGGGAGACCCACAATAGGGGGGAAGGAAACAGCTTCTGATAGGGGACTGTATTGTTAGGGGGGTAAACCTGGGAAAGGAGAAGGAAGTAAGGTGCCTGCCTGGTGCCATGGCTTGGAGGAACAGGAAGCGAATCCTCAGGATTGCAGAAGCAGCATCGCAGGAGAGGGAACTAGATATCATAGTCCACCTTGGGACAAATGACCTAGCTAGGCATGAGATCAGTGCAGTGTAGAATGAATTTGTGGAGTTGGGGAGGGGCCTCAGATGGGTAGCAAGCACGGTAACCTTCTCAGAGGTGCTACCAGTCCATGGCAGGAGTGAGGCTAGGGTACTGTACACCATGCAGTTTAATGAATGGTTGCAAAAGTGGTGCAGAGCACAGGGCTTTGGCTTCATTGGGGACTGGGGGGCCACCTGGAGAGATAAAGGTCTATTCTGGCATGATGGTCTGCATCTGTCCACGAAGGGAACCAAGCTCATTGGTGATAAGTTTAAATGCTTCCTTGGCAAGCTTTTAAACTAGCCAAGGGGGGAGGCGTTGATAAAAGGCAGGAAATTTCAAGCCTCTCCCCACAAAACATGACAGGTCGCAAGGTAAACACTGAGGTACAAAGCTCAACACAGGGCAGGACAGTGGTAAATAGAAAAATAGACAAGGACAGTAAGAGCAGGGATGGGGGAAATAAGGATAAAGCCAACATTAAATGGAGGGCAATGAGTATCAATGCCCGTAGTCTGGGAAACAAGCTTCCTGAGCTTGTAGCCCTGATGGAAGATGAACAGTTGTATTTTGTGGCAGTCACGGAAACATGGTACACCGAGAACCGTGACTGGGATGTCAACATACCAGGGTACACAATCTACAGAAGGGACAGGGAAGGTAAAAGAGGAGGTGGAGTAGCTCTATACATAAGGGAAGGGATCAAAGCTACAGAACTAAAAAGTAAGGGGGGAGGACAAGAGGCACTCTGGGTCACCTTGGAGACAGAGAATGGAATCACAGTCCGCACAGGGGTTGTATACAGACCCCCGTATCAAGGGGAGGAAATGGACAACAAAATGATAAGAGGACATTCTCAAAATGGCTGAAAAAGGGGAGATACTGTTGATGGGGGACCTGAATATGCCAGATGTTAACTGGATAACAGGTACTGCAGCCACGATCCAAGAAACAGGTCATTCGATGCCCTGCAAGGGCAAGCCTTAGACAGCTGTGTTGGAACCCACCGGGAGGGAGCAATATTAGACCTGGTACTCTCAAATGGAGAGGATCACAAATTTAGAAGTCAGTAGACATCTGGGAACAAACGACCACTGCACAGTGTGCTTCACAATGAGCACAACCATGGAGATAAGCCATACAAAAACAAGGATACTGGACTTTAGAAGAGCTGACTTTGGCAAAATGGGTGAATACCTGAAAAATGCACTAGCAAATGACCAAAAAGGAGGGGTGGAAGAACTATGGAGAAAAATCAAAACTGCCATCATAGAGGCAACAAGCCTTTGTGTGAAGCAAATAAAGAAAACAAAGCGGAGTAAAAAACCACTATGGTTTTCAAACGAGGTGGTGGGGAAGGTTAAGGAGAAAAAGGCTGCATTCATAAAGTATTAGGAATCACAGAAGGAGCATGACAGGGAACTGTATCAATTAAAGCAGAAAGAAGTGGGGAAGGCAGTCAGACTAGCAAAGGCCCAAACCAAAGTAAAAATAGCCAACTCAGTTAAGAAGGGGGATAAAACCTTTTATAGGTACATTAGGGAGCATAGAAAGGTTAAGGGAGGGATAGTGAAGATTAATAAAGGAGAGGGGGCAGAGGGGGCAGTGAAAAGGCAGAGATTCTGAATGAATACATTTGCTCAGTATTCACAAAAGAAGATGAGGAGGAGTTACCTAAACCAGACAATAGAAGTACTCTGGGTAGGGGGTTGACACCAGTCCATTCACAGAAGAAAGAGTCCTGAAAGAACTCCTAAAACTCAAGGTGGACAGAGCAATGGGGCCTGACGGGATTCACCCCAGAATCCTAAAATAACTAAGGGAGGACCTAGTGACACCACTGACCACACTTTTTAACAGATCATGGCAGGATGGGGTGGTACCTGAGGACTAGAGGAGGGCAGATGTGATTCCCCTTCACAAAAGTGGGAGCAAGGCAGAAGCGGGAAACTACAAACCTGTAAGTTTGACCTCAGTGGTAGGGAAAATGATGGAATCACTTCTGAAAGAAAGAATTGTTGAGTACTTAGAGGCCAGCGGGGCACAGGACCCAAAGCAGCATGGATTTACAGCAGGAAGGTCATGTCAGACGAATCTAATTGATTTCTTTGACTGGGTGACCAAAGTAATAGACCAGGGAGTGGCTGTGGGTATGGCCTACCTAGACTTTAGCAAGGAATTTGACACAGTCCCGCATAAAAGATTAATAATTTGGTTAGCCAGCCTGGGAGGGGTCCCAGGGTGGTAGCCTGCAGCAAACTGGCTGCACAACAGGACACAGAAGGTAATAGTGAATGGAACACATTCAAGAAAAGGGGTTACTAGTGGGTACCTCAGGGCTCAGTACTGGGTCCAGTCCTCTTTAACATCTTTATAGGTGACATTGCAGAGGGTCTGGAGGGAAAGGTATGCCTCTTTGCAGATGACACAAAGATCTGTAACAGAGTTGATACACAAGGTGTAGAAAAGATGAGAAGGGACTTGGCAAGGTTGGAGGAATGGTCAGACATGTGGCAACTTAGATTCAATACAAAGAAGTGCAAAGTAATGCACCTGGGAAACAAAAACGCAGGAGAAGAGTACACAATAGCAGGGGAGGTACTAACAACAACAAAAATGGAAAGGGACCTGGGGGTAGTCATATCAGATGACTTAAAGGTGGGTAAGTAATGTGAAAGTCAGTAAGGAGAGCCAGGGGGATACTGGGATGCATAGGAAGGGCATCACAAGTAGAAAAAGGGAAGTTGTTATCCCTCTATACAGACAGTTGGTGAGACCCCATCTGATGGAGTACTGCGTGAAGTTTTGGAGACCTCATCTACGCAAGGAGATAGACAGGATGGAAGCACTGCAGAGGAGGGCAACTAAAATGGTGCAGGGTCTGCAGCAGAAGCCGTATGAAGAGAGACTGAGAGAGCTTAATATGTATACTCTTGATGAAAGGAGGGCCGGGGGGACATGATAGAAACGTTCAAGTACCTCAAGGGAATCAACAAAGTCCAGGAGGGTAGCATCTTTCAGAAAAAGAGATGTGTAATAACAAGGTAGCACAGTTTAAAAGATGGGGGACGGTCATGGGGTAATGTGAGGAAATTTTTTTCATGGAGAGAGTGGTGGATACATGGAACAGCCTTCCTGAGGAGGTCGTTGGTTTTAAAACAGTGGGGAATTCAAACATGCATGGGACAGACACAAGGCAATTATAGTTGGGGGTTGCAGGAAGTAGGCTGTTGGTTAACTAGAATCTGCACCTTAACCTGTAGGTAGGGAAATGGGAAGACTGGGTGGGCCAAGTGGTCCTTATCTGCCGTCAAAGTCTATGTTTCTATGTTTCTACTGTATGTTAGATTGCGAAAAGCAGGGGTCCCAAGATAAAGCCTTGTGTAACACCCTGAGTAAGAGGTTTAAGGGATGTTGTCAAAAGCAAGCTGTTAAGGATCCAGGAGCAATTAGATGTGGAAGAAATATGGGGGCTGGTTAAGTTAGCCATTTTAGAGGCTACAAGGATGTGCATAAGAACAGTGACCAAAAGAACAAACACAAAAAAACAATATGGTTAAGTGAGCAGGTAAGGACTGCAATCAGATCCAAAAGGGAGGCCTGTTGGAACTATAAAAGAACTCGGGACGACAGCGCATGGGAAGCCTACTTTCTGAAGAACAAAGAAACAAAGAGTATGGTGAAATCAGCTTAGGCTGCAACTGAGTTTCGGCTTGTGGAAGGGTTTAAAGAACGGAATAAACACTTTTTTGATATATACAAGAAAAAAGAAAAGTGGAGGAATAGTTAAACATAAAGATGGTGACAGAGTAGTGGAGGAGGATAGGTAGAAGGCCACTGTTCTGAACAGCTTTTTTTGCTTAGTGTTCACCAAGGAACACAAAGGCCCAGTACCAGACAGTGGCATCAACGCTGCTGACAAAGGTGTTCCACAAATGGAAGCACTATCAATCACCGATAGAAGGGTTAGACAGGCCCTGGATCAACTCAGGGAAGACAAGTTGCCAAGGCCTGATGGGCTACACCCGAGGGTGCTAAAGGAGCTAGCAAGTGAATGGACAGGTCCCTTAAAACATTTATTCAGTAGATCACTTCAGACAGGGGTAGTGCTGGGAGACTGGAGAAGAGCTGATGTGGTACCTCTCCATAATAGAGGGGGTTGGGAGGATACAGGCAGCTACCAACCAGTCAGCCTTATGTCGACAGTGGGGAAACTGATAGAAACCTTAATAAAAAACAAGACTTGGTAGCGTACCTAGATAAGAACGGCCTGCAGGATGATAGACAACATGGGTTCGTGGCGGGAAGGTCATGTCAAATGAACCTAATCACATTTTTTGACTGGGTCACTAGGGAACTAGACAGAGGCCACCCAGTGCATCTCCCCTACTTCGATTTCAGTAAGACCTTTGATTTGGTGCCACATAGCCCCCTGCTGAAAAAGTAGGAGGACCTGGGTGCAGCCAAGTACATAATCAGGCAGGTAATTGGCTTAGGGACAGAAAACAGAGAGTACTGGTCAACGGGGTGAGGTCTGATGAAGGAGCGGTCACTAGTGGTGTGCCGCAAGGCTTAGTGTTGGGGCAAGTCCTGTCTAATGCCTTTATCAGTGACATCAGCAGAGGTATTCAGGGCAAAATTGCCCTATTTGCAGACTATACCAACTTAGGAGGAAGGGTTGACAGCTAGGAGGCGGTTAAGGACTTTCAGAGGCTGGAAAGATGGTCCAGTGTCTGGAAGCTGAAGTTCAGCACAAAGAAATTGTAAGGTGATGCATTTGGGTAAAGAACTGAGTACCACCTCAACATCATGCAGGAAGAACAGGACCTAGGTGTCATCATAAGCAGCACCCTTAAATAGATAAGCCAGTGCAACAAAGCGTATAGCAAGGCCAACAAAATGCTGGGATGTATAGGGAGGGTATTCGACAGAAGGAGGAAGGAGGTAATACGGCCACTCTACAGGTCCCTGGTAAGGCCCCATGTGGAGTACTGTGTCCAGTTTTGGAGTCCACATCTGAAAAAAAGGATATAAGCAGGTGGGATGCTTTTCAGAGAAGAGCAACCAAAATGATTCAGGGCCTTCAAAGGCACTCGTACGAGCGCCGGCCCGGTGGTCCTGAGGGCTGAGGCGCTGGATGCCTAACCTCGCACTATGCCGGCGACTCATGTTGGGAATGAACACGGGCTACCGGGGGTCAGTAGGGGAGGAGAGGGATCGAGTGTCCAAGGAACTGTTCTCCCTTTCCGGAGAGGGGGACTCCAGTGGTCGGCGTGCTTCTGACCCTTAGTGAAAGCTGGGGGGCAGTGCGCTAATGCTGTGCAAATAGGGGGTTGAGATGGGGTAGGTGCTGGGAGGAGCGAGTGTGGATGTGTGCGCGCTCCCCCCACTGGCGTCATTGCACGCCCCTCTCACGTAAGGGGAGCAAACGTGGAAAATGGTCCTGCTGGTCATGCAAAGTGAAGCAGCTACCTGCTGCAGGCCCTGACCCTGAATGGCGCACCCTGAACTGGATCCGATTCAAGGTGAGTTGAGCTTAGCAGCACTCCTCGCCGCCCAGCCATGGGGGGGGGGGGATCTGTGGGGGAAGAATGATTGCTGCCTGATCTTGGGCTGCGGGGCTGGATGGGTGGCTGGTGATGAGTGCTGACCTGGGGGAGAAAAAGATAATTAAAGAAAAAAAAGGGCATCCTTATGAGGAGCATCTAGAAGCATTAAATATGTTCTCACTGGAGACAAGGAGTTAGAGGGGAGATATGATTGAAACGTGCAAGTTCCTTAGAGGAATAAATAAGGCACCATCCTTGGACCTGTTCAGCTGAGTCTCTGACTCTCAACACTGGAGGACATGAGTGGAAGTGAGGGCAGGAGCTTCAAGAGGGAGCTTAGGAAACACTGTTTTACAGAAAGAGTCATGAAGCCGGCCCAGTGGCACTGGAGGTTGAGGCATTGGTCACTACACCTCGTGTCATGCCGGTGACCTGGGTTCGGGAATGAGCCCAGGTTGTTGGGGTTTGGCAAGGGTTAGAGAGGATTCAGCATCCAGAGGACTGCTCTCCTCTTTTGGGGAATGAGGGTTTGTCATCCCACCCGCTGACTGCCCTCTGGTGATGGCCGTGGGGCAGTATGGGTCGGGAGGCACATACAGATGCCCTTGCATCGGTAGGGAAGGTGGGTGTGGAGAAAATGGAGGAAAAGAGCCAGGCAGGCTCTGTGATGGTCCTCCATATCCCGAGGGCCGTCCCGGCTTCTGGATTGGGTCCCGGGATGGGGGGAGCTGGCAACCTCTTTCTGGGGGGGCAGGCCATGGGGGAATTTCTGGGGGCTAGCAGGAGTGGGAGCAGCAGAAGTGAAGAGTGAGTCTCTCCATCAGGAGGGCTGTAGCCGCCTGCCAGGACTCCAGGCGGAAAAATACAATAATAAAAAAAAAAAAAGTCATGGAGCCACAGAATAAACTGCCAGCTGAGGTAGTGGAAGCAAAGTCTGTGACATCATTCAGGCTGGGGAGGGACAAGGCTAATGCACAATTAAAAACAACAGGAGCAGTAGGAGGCATTAGGCAGAAGGGGAAGGGTTAGGTTCTGGGGTCTGAGAAGGTCCAAGGGGCACATGGACAGACTAGATGGACCCTTGGTCTCCTTCTGCCATATTTTTTTTCTGTTTCTATGTACTGCCAATGAACATCTTGGACCAGTCACCTGTGCAAAGGAATCTGGTGTTGGAAGCTGGAACACACTGAGCACCACAGTGGTGAGTTAATAACATTAGTCTGCAAGACCCAAAACTGATTGCATTAAAACCCAGATAGAATTCCTGAGTTACGATGACCCCATGAATACCTGACAGTCATTGAAATGCTCCCTGAGGGGTGAACTATGCCACTTGGCTCCAGATGGAAAAAGGAGTAAACGGCAGAGAATAAATAAAGCTACTGCAAACAGTATAAGAGTGTGCAAAAGCAGTCAATACCAACTTAGACGAAATCTGGACTGCTTGGGGGCAGGCAAAATAGGCCAATAAAAGTGTATGCAGATCGGCTGAATTTTTATACCACTGCATCAGACTTACCTACATCACAAACTGATCAGAAGCCACAAGGATCCTGGCACTGACACTTAAGCAAAATAGATCCCAAGAATCAAAACCCCTGCCATGGTTTTGACTGACCCATGGAATTCAGTGCAGCCTTCCAATAATTTTAGAGACCTACTGTATACCTTTCCAGTGCATTTTCTGCTGAAGAAGCCATAAACAAATTTCTAAATATGGCACAGATGTCATGATTCACAGATGACCAGACTGCACTGCTGGCCCATTCAGTATCCCTCTCAAAAATTCAGGAGGAATTGCAGTCACTACCAAAGGACGGCTCTGCGATGCCGGTTCAACAGCACTTTCATTGACCGGCATTGCAGCGGCAGGATTTATGTTGACCACAAGTTGCGGTTAACATAAATCCCAACTGTCTCCTGGTCCGTGTTTTCATCAGAGGGCTTTGCCCCTGAATCCCCGTACTATAGATTATCAACTTCAAGTCAGAGTTGATTTGGGGAGAGGGTGCAGGACCAGGAGACAGTGTGCCCCTGTGTCAGGCGCACAAACACAACGACCTGTGACTGAGCTGTCGATTTTGTTGATGGGTGTGTAGGTCGCTGTGTTGGTGTTGCCAGTCCTGCCGCATACCCCAAAGGACAAAGTACCTGGATGTGACAGCTACTCACCAAACTTCTACTCTGCTGTCTGGGAAGATGTAGCCCCTGTCTTGCTTTGTCATTTGTAAAGCCCTGGACAAGCAAGCTCTTTTGAGAACCGTGTCAGATGGCCTCATCACACTACATCTGAAACCAGGACGGGAACCAACTTTATATGCCAGTAATAGACCGATCACTGTCCTAAATATTGACGCTAAGGTAAAAGTTAAGGTATTCGCCAACAGGCTCAGCATAGCTCTACTATCCCTGATTAAGTGTCACTTAAACAGGCTTTATGAAAGGGAAGCAAACAGTGGATAATTCAGGGAAAATTGTGTGCCTCCTAAAGGCAGCAGAGCTTACCAAAATACCAGCAACTCACGTCTCTTTAAACATTGGGAAAGCATTTGACTGGTGGAATGGCCATACATTTTCCATGTTCTTGATAAGTGTGCATTCCCCTGGTCTCCATTCAAATGGTCTGCTTGGTTTATATAGTCCCAGCTGCATCAGTCTGCACTATTAGCCTCGTCTCTCCCAGCCTTAACCTAGGCAGGGGAACCCAGAAATTCTGGCCCTCTCTCGTACACTTTTTAATCTTGAATTGGAACCATTCATCTGAAAAACGAAAACAGCACAAGATATAAAATTTATCATGAGAAATTACCAGACTTTTGAAGTTATGGCTTACACAGATGACATCCTCTTGTCAGTACAGGATCCAGAATCCTCAATCCCCAAAGTCCTAAGTATCATTAGCAAGTTTAGTAGATTAGCTGTAAAACATGCACTGATAAAATTGAAATCCTAGCAGTTAGCCTGTGCACAAAGAACAACCTGCAGTACCTGGTATGAAATGGGTGGGACAGCACATCAAATATGTGGACATCTCACCTTACCCTTCTTTGCAGACCATTGCTGTCAAAAACTTGAATGAAATAGAAAGTCAGCCCTGTGGCGCTGGGTGATGGGGATCGCCTGGCACGCCGGTGACCCGGGTTCATGCCCGAGTACAGGATGACAGGAGTGGAGGCTGGCAGGGAGGTTCTAAGAGTGTCCATGGGATGCTCTGATCCCAGGGAGGGTCAAGGTTGCACTGTCCTTTGGCGGCTCCTGGCGGCCGGGTTCGGCATCACACTTTGTGGCGTGGGTGACTTCACGTCGCACGTGTGATTGGCCAGGATGCCTCGGTGTGCACTTAAGTGGACGGGGAGAATGAAAAACAGGAACATGGCCACCTAGCCATCTGGATGACTGCAGTCCTCCCTCCCATCACCGCCACACTCGGGTCGGCTAGGGAGTGGCATGATGAGTGGCAGTGGATGGCGAACAGGAGGAGTGTGGTGGCAGGGTAAGGCCTGGCTGCCCGAAGGAGTGGTTGGCTAGGCTGGTGGGGGTAAAATAGATAACACAAAAAAAAGAAATAGAAGACCCAGAGGGCTGCCCGGTGACCCAGTGGGTAGTACAAACTGAGTTCAGGAGCAAGATCAGGAACTGGCAGAGCAGCCTAGGACTGGGTGACAGTGCTCCCAGCCTAGGGTGAGACAGGTGTCATGTTCCAGTGCTCAAGCAACCCTCTGCAGCTGAGCTCGGGAGCTGTCTCTCTGCAAGGGCTGCTGAGTGTGTCTAGGCTGGAACGAGGCTATGCGTGACATCTGGGGAGGTGGGAAGGGTGAAAATCGAGGAGGAAAAACCTTTCAAGGATTGGATGATGTCACGCCGTCCCCACAGGTCCTGCACCATCGACTGGGCTCTGCTGGCAATAATCTGAATGAGTAATGGGGAGGAGGCAGCCCTCTTCACCTGGTCCTGCTATGGATGGGTAATACTTTGGGGATACAGACAGCCAGGTAAACCCAGAGATGGTGGGTGTCAGGGCTGGACGAGAGTTGTGGGTGAACTGTGGTTCAGCAGTAAAAGATGGCATAAAAACTAACACTGTCCATGTATACATATGTGTGTGTGTATTCATTGCAAAAAAAAATGTGTTAATGCATCAATTAGGGTTCATATTAAAGTGACAAAAGTATGGAAATGTGGTGTTAGGGTTTAAACCTAACACCCATCCACCCACCAACCTGCGAGCTACTATCTAACCACAAGTGTAGAGACATTGTAATTAACCCTCATCTCCCAGAGGGCCCTGCACTCCCATCACTCCATAATAGGGCCCTGCGCTCCCATGTATCCATAAATGTACAAACATTGTAAGTAACCATTTCTCCCTGTGAAAGCACAGGGCTCTCCGGATTCTGTGCTCCTGTCTATCCATATGTGTATTGACATTATAATGAACCCTCATCTCCCGTGGGCCTTGCTTTCCCATTACTGCATAATGGTATTGATATGCTCTCTCATCTATCCATAAGTGTAGAGACAGAGCACAGGCCTAGGGAAGTAACTCTTGTGCTGCAGATAGTACAATATCAAGTAACCATAGGGACACTGGAAAAAATTCCACTGCAGTTGTCATCAAGGCCTGGCAACCTGTATGCTTGTATATTCTAAGCTGCGTTTAGCGAAAAATCAGTATTTTGAAGCATTTTCGATATATAATCGCCGAAAGGTAATGTGACCACCACAGTGTTATCTTATAGGAAATTTCTAAACTTTGGAATGTTTTAACTACAGAACTGATGTAAATTTTATCACCAGACCAGCAAAAGGCACTCTGTAGGGCAAGCCCCTTCTACCCTGCAAATATCAGCCCAAAAGTCCTAACTGTGTATTTGCAATGAAGTGGCAAAGAAACAGACATTTTTTTGAAAGCAGTGCCTCAGATTGCGACAGTTTCACAAAATTTGTGAAAGCTTGTGCAAAACAGTGTCGCAATTTGCAGCAGTACAAAAATAGTTTTGCAAAAGTGTCATAATTTGTGACACTACCAATGGCCAATTTTAAAAAGCATATTTCCGGCCAGTATTTTTAAAAACTAATGACAGAATTGTGTTCCTCGTGCCCGATTAGGTAAACACAGCTGTTGGTGTTTACCAAGGGGCAGTATTTTTTGAATGATATTGTTTTTTTTTCTGTGTCGCTAACTGAAAAGATGGTGGCAGCACAACACTACTTTCCCATTTGTGAAATCAAAAAGTGCTTTTTCGAAGGTAGAAACTGATTTCGCATGGAACACATAATTTTCCCTGTAGGCTATAATGGGAAACTTAAAACTTTTAATAACTTTTGAACAGATTAATATTTTTTCGCCAAACCTTCAAAAGGCACTTCTCCGACCCAGACCCCATATACCCTAACAACTTCAGACCACACCATCAAGAATTTGCACCTAAATGGTCATTTTCACATTTTTTGACACACTACATCTCCGCAACCGCACATCTGACCAGAACAGAACTTGCCACATCCAGAGTCCTTTGGTTCCAAACGGTGCATGCAAAATTTCAGGTGAATCGGTTGAACGGTTGCAGTTATCAAAGTGCACAATTTGGGGTTTAACATAGAAGTGACTGTTGAACCCTAACTATACTGGCACTACAGTGCCAGTATAATTATATATGTGTGTGTGTGTGTGTGTATTTATATATATGTGTGTGTGTGTGTATATATATATATATATATATATATTATAGTTAGGGTTGAGTACCCCATTTAAGATTAAATTGTGAAATTTTGCAGCCTAATAACTTTGCCACTGTATGATGGATTTGCCTGACATTTGGCATGCGCGGAGCGGTACCATAGATCTCTGGATCTGCCAAGTTTCGTAACGGTCAGATATACGGTTGCAGAGCTATACAGCACCGTAGAAAGTCGTATTTGCACTTTTTTGCGTATTTGTTGCTCGCGCCTATAGGTTGCATGGTTTGCGCAACTGGTACAAAAACTTCAGGGAACTTGCAGCCGGGGTCCGCGATGTGCCTTTAGAAGATTTTGTGAAAAAATATTCAACAGTTCAAAAGTTATTCAAAAAGCAAGTTTCCTGTAATAGTCAATGAGAAAAGTTAACAAAAAGTTTGACAGTGTTGCAAATGCAGTTTTTAGTGTCGCAAATCCACCATTTTGTTTTCAGTTAGTGGTGACAGAAATGCTTGCCATTTAAATTTGGGACCCTCTAGGGACACAATTATTTTTGTACTCACCTAGTCGAGCCCCGAGGATGCTAGCCATGTCTTTTTTGGGGAGTTAAACACCCCAGAAATATGTTCTTTTAATTTTTGTAAATTGTAGTGTTGCAAAGTAGTATTGCACTTGCAACACTTTTCGTGATTATTTTTACGAAAGTGTCGCAAATCATGACAATACTTTAGAAAACCATGCCCAAAATAACAGGAATTCTTTGCCACCCTGCTTCAAAACAACGGTTTGGTCTTTTGGGCTGAAATTTGGAGGGAAGAAAGCCAACATGCCACATATGTGACTTTTGGTGGTTTGGTGACAAAGTATCAGAGGCTGCAAAGTTATGGCACTCCGAAGTTGATTATCTTTCCCATAGGCTAACATAACGACGTCCACCATGCCTTTCAAGGCCCATATCTCAAAAATGCTTTAAGATACGGACTTTTCGTTGGAAAAATTCTTAGCCCCACCGTTAAGGGGCTATGTGCAAAACCAGCCAAGAAAGTAATAAATAATATGACAATTTTAATTTTTTTCCTACGTCATATGGGTCCTGAGATATAAGCAATTTAGAAAATGGCAATGGAAAAACTAGCATCTTGATTGTCTAGCTGCTTTCCATTGCTGGGCGGGTATTTTTTGATAGAGCCCTGTCAGAAAGAAGTACCAGGAGCTCCTTCTCAAACTGGTATCTGTGTGCCAGTTTGAATTCCATTTGCCGCCATTTTTCCCCCGCTCCGTAACCCACTGAAAAGTGCTGCTGACAGGCTCCCGGTGACACAGTACACAAAATTTGGTCTAATGTAAATAGAACCCCCAAATCCCCAGCAAAACATAGCGATTTTAATTTTTAACATAACCGCAGCCGAGTGTCTGATGACACCACTCCTAATCTCTGCAAGCCTGCCCGCTCTAGTAACCAGCTACCCAACATCACAGATCATCATCGGGCACCCTGTACACACGTCTGGCTCCTCTCTGTGCTTACCATCCTGCTCTCCCGAACTCTCGCCACAAAACGGAAGAAAAAAAAAACAAATACAGTACCTCAACTAAACCACTTGCAGAGAAAATGACTGCACTCCATCCACTCCTCACTCCCTGATTGTTCCATTGTTGCCTTCAAAAAAACGGAACGAACTAGGGCCATTTAATACAACAAAGTCAGCTGCCTTCCCCATGGTTGTCCCTTTGGACTGCAAGCCCCAGGAAGCCACGGGGCAACAATGCAGACTGTAGTAAACATCAGCATCATCTACTGGCAAAAGTGCCACACTGTAGGGACTACTTAACAAGAAAGAAATATTTATTTATTTTTTCATTTGTCAGGCATGTTTTTCAACTTTTTTTTTATTATTTAAAATGTCACAAACATGCCATCTTCTAAGTGCAATAATACCCTCCAGGGTGGGCAGTATTGGGAAATACCAGACCTTCCAGGGGCTATAAGACCCTCTGCCTACGGCGTCAGGCCTCATTACGGCCCTGGGCGGTCCGGTATTTCCCAATACCGCCCACCCTGTTGGGTATTATTACTTACTTAGTATTCCAAGTGTTCATTTTCTGCTCCGAGGGCCATTATTATACATACATTCTTTGTATTCACTGTGCTTCTGAATGCACTTTTTGGGGGACAAAAAGTGGATGCATTTGCATTACTGTTACAGTTAGTGTTTCTCCTTGTATTTCCGTGACTGTTTGCGTTAATGTCTCTGTTTACGTCATCATGTGCATTACCCTTTGCGTTTGCGCTATGCGTTACTGTGTATTTGCATTTCCATTACTGTTTCTTTTGCATTTGTGTTTACTTTTGAGTCACTGTGCGCATTGCTGTTTGTGTTTGGCGTACACGTTTCCATTACGCTATCGTTGCTGTTACCGTAAGCATTTGCGTTTCCAATTGTGTTACCATGACCGCGCGTGTAACGATTTGTGTTTGCTTACGCCTTTGCATTTCCACTTCTATTTCTTTTAGTGTCCTCCTTGCTGTTACTGTAACTGTTTCTGTTCCCAGTTGCATTACCGTTACCGAAGGGCCCCACGCTCGCACCACCACCACATTCCATTCACTATTTATACTGCACATTCTCAAAAAGAAGGGAAATTCATGGCAAAAACTCAGTTTAATGCATCAGTTAGGGCTGTTCCACAGTGACAAAAGCAAGGAAATTCAATGTTAGGGTTCCCACCCCATGCACCCCACCAGCAGGCATCGGGGTGTGCATTGGGGTCATCGGTCCTAATTCTCACCCTATTCTTCTATACTGCACCACCTCAGCTTGTTTACACATGGGATGGGGTGAGAGTTGGGACCGATGACCCCAACAAACACCCGCTGCCTGTTGGTGGGGGCGGTGGGTGGGGTGCATGGTAAACTTAACATCTAATTTCCTCGCTTTTGTCACTGTGAACAACCCCTAACTGATGCATTAAATGGAGTTTTCATAAAAAAAAAAAATATATATATATATATATATATATATATTATAGAGAGCACAGTTGCCCCTATAGTTAGTGTTGAATAAGCACTTTAATGTTAAACCTCAAATTTTCATGTTAATAACTTTGCAAACATTTAATGGATTTGCAAGAAATTTGGAATCATGGTCTGATATAGTAGATCTCTTGATTTACTAAGTTCGCGTTCGGTTAAACATATGGTTATTCTTGTGGCACCAAAAATGCACTTTTTGCCACTTTTGATGCATTTTTTGGCCGTGGCGCTGCGTGGACACTGTATGGTCTATTGGTCTGAAACCTAGAACATAGAAAGAGGTTGGGTCACAGAACAATCAAGCATTGGTATGGTGAAAAAATATCAATCCGTTCTAAAGTTATTTAATTTTGAATTTGTGAGTTCTGTGTATGCTCAGTTCACAGAAGAATTCATATGTATGTTTTGCGAAAGAAGAATGGCCTTAGGGCTATCTGGTCTGTCCCCTCACAGATGAAAATTTTGTATGCTCACAGTGGAAAATCTTCCACCGCAAGAAATGTTTCAGTTTTCTGACTGAAAAAAATGTAGTTTCTTCCATGGGTGACTTTTGGGGCAAATGAGGCATGGGTTTTGCTCAGGGAGAGCCCCTCTATTGAGCCACGCCTTTGTTTTTTTTTTTAAAATACAGTTTAAAAATTAAAAATTATTCGTTCGTGACTCGCCAACATTTTTCCACCGTGAGCCTGCAAACTCTTCGGCTGTGAGATGATTTTTGGCCGTGAGCTTGCTCTGCGAGGGGTCGACCAGATAGCCAGATTTTCACGACCAGATGTCCATGGGGAAGACCAGATGACCCTAGGGATGACCAGATGGCCCAGACTGGCGTGACCAGGTGGCCACTAGCAGCTGAAGATTTTGTTAGCTCACGGTCTAAGATTCTCTCGCGGGCAAGAAATTTGCTTTCTCACAACCGAAAAATTTTTAAAGGTGTAAAAACTTTAGAATTGCATATCTCAATAACGGTTTGGTCTTTTTACTTGAAATATGCAGGGTGTTGAGGGGATGTGCTGGGGATGTGAATTATGTTGTTTAGGTATTGGGGAATTAATTGGTTGCACAAATATTCAATGACATAGCTAACGTTGTTCCCATAGGATTACATTGCGGTCTGTGTCATGACTTTCCAACGCCGTTATCTCGCAAACAGAATGAGATACAGACTTTTCACTACTTGTGGCTTAGATCAGCTTTATGTGAAAAGGTGATCTATGCTACTGGAACAACATTTTAAACCATACAGTAAGCCTGCAGTGGAATTGTTTTGGTAGGTTGCACGGTTCATGAGATATCGTTACATTTGTGTTCCAAGGGTTCGTTGCTGTATAGGTATGCTGTATAGCTATGCCAGATGTATATTGTTATGTAGTAATGGGCATTGTAGTGGGAGCATGTGGCTCAAAGGGACCCGCGCTCCCACCAATACCCCTTGGCAACCTGGGGCCCTCCCACCAATATGTTTTTTACTACTTATGTTACCCTTTTTCAAAAAAATGACATTTATGGCAACAAACTGCATTTAATGCATCAATTAGGGTTGAAGCAACAAAAGTCAGGAAATGAGACATTAGGAGTGAGCACCTAACCCCCTCATACCCCTCCTCCACAGACTGACAGACGCTGGGGTGTGACATGGGGTCATGTGGCCTAATTCTCACCCCATTCTCCTTTACTGTAGCATGTCAGCCTGCTTACACATGGAATGGGGTGAGAGTTGAGGCACACAACCCCATGTCACACCCTGGTATCTGTCAGTCTGTAGACGGGGTGTATGGGCGGGTTAGGTGCTCACCCCTAATGTCTCATTTCCTGACTTTTGTCGCTTCAACCCTGACTGATGCTTTAAACGCAGTTTTTTGCCATAAATATATATATTATAGGGGCACGGTCGTGCCCCTATATTTAGGGTTATAAAGCCACTTCTATGTTAAACTCGAAATTTTGCACGTTAATAACTTTGTACCCATTCAAGCGATTTGCATGAAATATGGTATGCTGGGGGGGGGGCACGGTCAATCTCTTGATCTGCCAAATTTAGTTTCGGTCGGACTTTCAGGTTTTGCACACCAAAATGCTGAAAAATGCACTTTTCACCAGTTATGTGGGCAGTTTTTCAGATTTTGTACATGGTGCTGCACAGCCTTTGTGTGGCGCGCTGCTCTGCAACTTGGCACATTGAAAGAACCTGTGTCAAGGAACATGCCACTCTTTGGTGAAAAACTATTAATCCATTCAAAAGTTATTAAAGTTTTAAGTTCCCATTATAAGTATATGGGAAAATTTATATGGTTATTTTGCGAAAGAAGAATAGGGTTTTGGCCATCTGGTCCCTCCTCATGATCAAAGAATTTGCAGACTTACAATCAAACAATCTTTGATCATGATGGCCGCCATCTTGTTTTGATTTTGTAGTCAGAAAAAAACAAATATCTCGGCTCAGGGGTTACTTCTGTAGAGCACTGGGTATTGTTCGTAGGGGGAGGAGGAGAGTAGGGGGGTGCGAACAGTGGAGATCGGATGAGCGGGGCCATCATATTGGAGTAGTAAGATCCAGAAGACGCCCTGGGGCGAAATGGAATCTGGGACGTGGTTCTTCACGTCTGGTCTCCATACCCAAGGGTACCTCCAATATTGGTGGGCAAGTAGCTCGAGCAACTCTAGAGGCCCGTCCTACCCTAGCGGTGTTGTGTAACACCAGATCCATCAGAAATAAGACTGCAGTTATTGCAGATCTTGTTGGGTCGGTGGATCTGGTGTCCATTACCGAGTTCTGGATGGATGAGAATGCAGGCCCTATATTAGAGGCCGCTATTCCAGCCGGGTACTCGGTGTTACACTGCCTGAGGTTGGACCGTGAGGGGGGTGGTGGTGTTGCAGTCTGTTTTAAGACCGAACTGGGCCTCACGTGTATACCAGTTGAGGAGGCTAAGTCATTTGAGTGTACCGTAGTGGCAGGTGTGGGTTATAGGATCGCTCTCATCTACCATCCAGCAGGTGATGAGACGTAGTTCCTGCAGGAAGTAGCAGACTTCATCATTGAAATGTCGTTCGAGTCATCCAGGCTGATAGTCCTGGGCAACTTCATTGCCTGGGTCGATGATGAACTCTCTCAATTTGGAAAACACTTCCTCCAGTTGATGACTTCATTGGGCCTTATACAATTGTTACTTCTGCCACTTATAAAGGTGGTCACTCCCTTGACTTGGTCTTTTTTATTTTATTTATTTATTTTTTGTTGACCAGGTAAGTACGCTAGACAAATCCTGCCTATTTTCAGGCACGACCCGGGGGAGGGAGATACAGATGAATGCCAACTGAACTTGAACCAGATTAAGTTGTTGGTGGCATTTTTTTTAGTGAATGAGGGAAATTTGGCCAGGACACCGGGGAAATTCCCCTATTCTGCTTCCTGTGAGCAGGGGGGTCCCATTTTCATGTGGGACCAAGATGGCTGCCTCTGGACATGCTGTGGAGGTGTTGGAGGCAGGGGAGTTGGTCTCTTCCCTTGTCTCTGGATTGCGAGAGACCTTATCGATTCTTCCTCAAGCTTCTTCTAATGGATCCAAGTTGTATGCATCTCCCAGTTCATTTCCTTCCTCTGAAACCTCGATGGATCAAAGTAAGCAAACAATTGTTTCTTCCCAGTCTGTTCCTATACTGCATCAGCTAGCATCTGCTAAAGAGTCTCTACAGAATACTGAATGTTTACGACCTACAGATGTGGATGCTTTGCTGTTACTTGGGGAAACACGCTATCTTACAAAGAAACCGAAGCTTTAAGCACTTAAGAACTCAGCTTTGCAGCTGCCTACTGATTCTGACTCACTGTTGCAGACTACTGCGTCAGACACCCGAAAGACAGCCTTGACATTTCCGCATTCCAATGTGGTCTGTTCGACGATTTCTTCTGCTCCTGCTGCTGAAACTTCTCCTGACAACCTTGCTGTTTCCCCTGATCTTCTTCCACGACCCTCTGCATCTGACATGCCCCCTGCAGAGGTTGTTCCACAGGGAGACTGGTCAGTTGACTCTGCTCTTGTTGCAGCAGGGTGGGAGAAGGATCCAGTTGTCGGTACCTGGCACTCCGGTCCTTCCCCCATTCAGATCACCCATGCAGATGCCCCAGCTATTTCTCCTGTGCAAGAACAGTTGGACTTCGTGCTTACGCCTGCTTTGCACTTAACACAGAATCCAATTCTCAATTTACTGGTTTCCACTTCTCCTGCAGCTCCGTTTTCAGACTCCGACCCTCTTCACCGAAGTTTACCACCCCAGGGCCCTGGTCTATCAACTCAACGGACTGAACAACCAACTTCTCTTGCTTCTGCATCTACTAAAACGTATGCATGTTGTTTTTCTGTTCCCACCCAACAGGCTAAGAGACACAATGCTGTCACATTACAGTATTTGGGGGGGTTTACCTGAAATGCCTGATAGGGTTTTTATTGGACGCACTTTGCTTAAAGGCTCCATGAAATTTGCTGCTTATGATATCCACGCATTGATACATGTTTCTAATGAGTCCCATTTTGATGTAAGTTTTAAAACCATAAAAGGTTTAGAGAAATTTTGGTCCCAATTTCATCTGTCGAAAAATACCCCTTTATGGTCACCTTTCAGTACAATTCCTTTAACGAAACCTGCACAAAAGACTGTCATTATTCTGTTTAGAAATGAAGGTGTCAGTTTGAACGATATTACAGTTTGGCTGAAACAAAGATGTACAGTGCTTTCTAACCCTGCAGCTATTTTTGATTCAGAAAATTTGTGGACGGTAGGGTAGAAGGTTAGGGTTATGCTCCGGACTACTGATACTGGTATTCAGCTCCTACCCAATAGTTTTCTGTTGGGCAGGGATAGGGGAGTTTTGTTCTATTCTGGACAACCTAAAGCCTGCTATAAGTGCAGTTCCACTTCTCATCTCAGCAGCATTTGTGACACTATTAAATGTACTGTTTGTTGTGGTCTTGGTCATGCAGGCTCACAGTGTACTGAAGAACCTCTCTGTGTTTTATGTGAAGACCTGGGACATACTTTTCAGCAATGTTCCTGGGCTGCCCATAATTCTCCTACTTTAGCTGATGGAGAGAAGCAATGGCTTATTATTACAGTATTAGCGTTCTAACATTAAGGGTCCCTCTTCTTCTACAGTTGCCCCCTCCCCCTCCTACTACTTTAGCTGAATCACATAGTGTTGTTTCCACTGCCACTGTAGTAACTGCTGGGAGGATTTGACTGAGCCTGTCCCACAACCTGTTATGTTTCTCTACCTCCCACCCTCCTCCTTCCCAGTTCTTCCTAGCTGTTCTACTTCAGGTGGCTCTTCATGGGACCCCCGGCACCATTAGAAACAATGGAACCTTCCCTTCTGACCCTTTTAAAACACCTTCTAGAATTACACGGGTTAAGAAAGTTTGGTTCACCTTCCTCTAAGGCTCAGAGGGTAGAGACTCTCCTTTGACAAATAAATATGAATTGCTGCAACATACTTCACAAACACAGACTCTGACTCTTCTTCTGTTCAGTCCTCTCACCCTGAACTTACTACAGATACTGAAGTCCCTATCGACAATGTGGGGTCCCAAAAAAGGAAAGCCAAGGCCAAGACAAAACATAAAGAATGTAACCCGAGAAAGGGTAGACAGAGGTGATTGCTATGCATATGTCTACTTCTTTTGCATTACATACTGTTAATGTTAACAGTATAAAAAAACAACATAAGAGGGATTCAGTTTTTTCGTTTTTGTCTTGCCTTACCGCCGGTCTCATACTTCTAGAAGATGTTAGATTCCATTCTTTGCCTGAAATTTCTAGGCCCCAAAAATCCTGGCATTTATTCCCCTCCTATTGGTCATTTGGACAGGAGACATGTTCTGGGGTAGGTATTTTGTTTCATCTTCCTAATGTCTCTATTATTAAGATTCTAGATTTATGCCCTGGCTGAGTATTATTGATAGACTTTAGGTTCCTTTCTGTCCCTTTTCAGATTATCAATATTTATGCCCTACAAACCAAGTCGCTTAGGATTGAACTCTTGAAAGTGGTTTGATCCTATCTTTACACCTCTATGCACGTCATTTTTGGTGGTGATTTCAATTGTGGGTTGTCCACTAAGGACAGGTCCTCATTCTCAAAAAACACAAAATTATTTTGTGATACCACTTTTCTCAAAAATCTTTTATTTTCTTGCAAAACTGAAGGATGCTTATCTTTCTCTCACTCAGACACATACCCCTACCTTTCATAAAGGCTCTTTAGCTACCCGGATAGTTTTTTTTTTGTGTGTCCTCCTTTTTACAAACTTCCGCTGCTGAAGTACAGGTGTCTGAATTTTCAGATCATGATTTGCTTACCATTTTTCTTGGTCCTAAGAATGTTGCAACTTTTGGTTCTGGCACTTGGAAATTTAATGTTTCCTTATTAGAGAATTCTCTATTGTTAACACTTCTTAAATCTTTTTTTCAAAACAGAAAATCTGTGTTTTTTCTTTACAATGATCCTTGGTGGTGGTGGTTAGATACGAAGAAGGATTTGATGAAATTACTGAAATCATTTAGCAAAACCCATCATTAAGATTGTTATTTCACATACCATAGGACACAACATCAGCTGTAAAAACTCCTTACCCTTTCGTATACCACTGGCCAGGATTTTCTTCACATATTAGTACCCTGAAAAAATCTTTAATGGAATATCACTCCAAAAAATATGCTTCAATGCAACAACGTCAACTTTTAGTGTAAAAGGTGCCTATGATGTGATCTGCCCGTTTGCATATTTTTCTAAACAGATTACGGGGAGAACCATTGATACTATTATGACTAAAGCTGGTCATACAATTACTGATTCTAGGCTTATCCAAAATTATGTGGCCGAGTATACTCAGAACTTATTCAGTCCATTCCCTCCATGTCTACATGATATATTGACCTTCCTTAGTCCCATTTATGTTCCTGATGTGCAACAATCGGTATCTGATATGCTTGCTTGTGATATTCAGGCACGAGAAATAGTTGAGGTCATCACAAATCTGCGATCTGGAGTATCTCCAGGCTTGGATGGCCTTCCGAATCAGCTTTATAAATTGCTTAGTATTGAGTTGAGCATGGAATTGGCCACAATTTATAACTTCCTTTTAAAAGCGGATACTTTACCATTAGAATTTAATATGGGTAGTACCTTTTATATCCATAAGAAAGGAGATAGAAAATTACTGACGGATTGGAGGCCTCTTAGCCTATTGAATATGGACTTTAAAATTTTAACTAAAATTATTGCTCTCCGTCTAGCAAAGCTGGCCCCTCTTGTTATTTCGGAAGCTCAATCTAGTAATGTTCCAGGCAGAAGTATACATAATCATGTCCTTTTATTATGGGAATTGGTGGAACATAGCAATTCAAATAGATTAACAGGCCTCCTGTATTCATTGGATCAAAGACAGGCATTTGATTCGGTGAGTCATGACTTTTTATAGCAGGTTTTGAGACATTATAGGGTTCCTGTGACTACTCTCTCCTGGTTACGCTTATTATTATTCTACAGCCACTTCTATCCCTCTTGTCAATGGCTGGAAGGGTCCTTTGATACCTTTAAAGAGAAGTGTTAGACAAGGGTGTCCGCTCAGTCCCCTTTTGTGTATCTTTTTTTTGGATCCCTTACTTCGCACTATTAATACAGCACACAATGTTAGGCCTATTTGTTCCTTACCACTTTCTGTTTTAGCCTATGCTGATGACATGAGTTTAATAGTAGCTGATGTTCCTTCAGCAGATGCATCTCTCCATCTCTGTAAGTCCTTTGGTCTTGTTTCAGGAGCATCCCTGAACTTGGAGATATGTCGGTCGTGACTTGGATCTCAGCAGTCGAATGATGTAATAGTTTCAGTACTGCACTTTGTGACACCCTAATAAGATTTTGGGCATTCTATTTGGCTCAGGCCCTTTGACATTCTCAACTGGACTCCCAAACTGAACCTAGCGCAGGCCAAAGTTTCTCTTTGGAACACCTGGAAACTCAGTAAAAAAAAGAGGGTTTACTTCATAAAGTCTCACTTGCTCCCGATTTATTTGTTTTTGGCTTATGTTTTTCCTCCTCCCCGTGTTTTAGAAACGAAACTTCTGAGTATTTTTTTTCAGACCTTATGGGGCAGCCGCCTGAATCCCATTAAGCGTTCCATTACCTGCTTACCTTTCAAGGAAGGTGGTCTTAATATGATACACCCATTATTTTTTTATAATAGTTTATTTTTTGTAACTAATCTTAAACCACTTTTAGTTAATTATGACGTGGGATGGGAATTTTATTTTTTTCAATCCCGTCAATCCTGGTTTCAGCTTTGGGACCTTAACACTTTGAAACAGGTTAAACTTGTATCGTCTACCCCTTCTTATCTTCGTGATACCTTTTGCCGTTTAAAACAATGGAAGATTACTAGCCATATGATTATGACTCAAAATAGGAAAGCCATTTATAATTTTTTGATAGATACCACTTGTGCAGACCTTGTAATTTTTCCCAAATGTCCCCCTACTTCCTTACCTGCTTTATACACACTGTTAAGGAATTCTTGCATCCCCCAGAAAATGTGGGATCTACATTGGCTTAGTTGTCATGAACGGATCAATATTAAGGCAAATCATAAACATAAACAACCGAATGAAAGATTGTGTTCCAGACCTTTATGTGTAAATCAGGATGAAACAATACACCTGTTTTTTCTTTGTTCCTGTATCACTGGTTTTTGGTTATTTTTAGCGAACAGATGGAAGGAACCTTTATTTACTTCTGTTACTTATGAAATGTTATTGTATGGTAGGTTTCCAGCGACCTGGAAAAAGTGGAATATCGACACCCTAAACTTATTGTTTACCAACATTAAATGGCATTTATGGACTGCTCGCTGTCTTTTCACCTTGCAGCAAAAAGATATGTCCCACCTACTGGTGGTCCAAAGTATTGAACAGGATTTAAATGATGTTTATTTTTCTGAACTAAGAAGTTTGTCACCTGGATCATTGTTTGCTTTATGGAAATGCTTACCATGGGTGACTGATTCTGATTTTCCTGTTACATGAGTCTCTTGTATTTATTTTTGTCAATGTGATTTTGGTTTGTAGTTTCTTTGTCAATAAAAAAATTCCCCTACTCTTTTCAATAAGTACCATGGGAGCTTTAACATCCACCTAAACTACCACCAGTCCAGGCAGATAGGACCTCGGTTTAACGTCTCATCTCGTCCTCTCCCGTTCGCCCCTCGGTCCCGTGGTTTGATGGGACCTTGAGGGAGATCTGACATTCAAGAACGAAGATTAAATTTGTTAGCTGTCTTCCTCCTGGGGATCAAGCCTTCGATTTGGGGGTGGAACCTGTCGGATGGTCCAATCATTACACCGTGGGATTCAGTTTTTGCACCCACCTTTGTAGGCATATCCCTGTGGAGATGGTCAGGTATTGCCCTTTGCAAGGTGTAAGCTCTGGTGACCTGGCAGTGGTGCTTAACCTTTCGGAGCTTCAGGGTGTGAGCAGTGATCCGGATGCCTTGGTCTTGGCCTATAATAAAGCCATCTCCTTGGCTGTAGTTATCATTGCCCCAGTCTGTGTTCGTCCTCTCCCCCTTCGCCTTCAGTCCCCATGGTTTGATGGGACCTTGAGGGAGTTGTGGCGACAAGGACGAAGATTAGAGCGTTGCTGTCTGAGATACACTCTTGATGCTGACCATCTTAGACTGATGGAACATTATCAAGTCTGTCATTCCGTAATCTCCTGTAAGAAGGCAGAGTTCCTGTCTGGGGAAATTGCGGCTGCTCAGAACCGACCAGTTCAGCTCTTTCGAACTGTAGACAGACTGTGCAACCCTGCTTGCCTGCAGGTTCGAAGAGCCTTTTCACAAGTAGAATGTGAAGAGCTTGTTCGCTTCTTTGTGACTGAGGTGGCTGACATCAGGGTGTCACCCCAACCTGCATCCTCTATGGGAGAAGTGATGGATCGGCACCCAGTCGCTGCCTCTGGGCCCTCCTGGAGTTCCTTTGACCAGCTGGAGTTCATTGATGTCATGCAGATTGTCCAGGGTATGCACCCTACATGCTGTAGTTTGGATCTGGGCCCAACTTCCCTGATAATGGGTTGTTGTGATGTTATTGGCCCGGTCGTAGCATGGATAGTCTGGTGCTCCTTGGAGACAGGTGCGTTTCCTAGCTCCCTGAAGGAGGCGGTGGTAACGCCCATCCTGAAGAAAGCTTCTTTGGACCCAGACTGCCATGCTAACTACAGACCAATCTCCAATCTTCCGTTTGTGGGGAAGCTGATTGAGAAAGTAGTGGCTGTACAACTGGAGAACCATTTGACCATCCATGACATCTATGAACCACTCCAGTCTAGTTTTCAAAAGAAGCACAGTACCGAGGCTGTGCTGGTTTGGGTGCTCAGTGATCTCTTGATGGCAAGAGATCGAAAAAGAAGTTCTGTCTTGGTTCTTCTCGATCTTTCTTCAGCGTTTGACACTGTGGACCATGGGATAGTTTTTTGAACGCTTGAGGTTCAAGTGCAGACTGTCTAGTACAGTCCTCAGGTGGCTTAGATTGTTTCTCACTGGCAGAACTCAGAGAGTGGTGTCAGGGATAAATTCCTCTGGCCCAGTCTTGCTGTCATGTGGGGTTCCTCAGGGTTCGGTGTTGTCCCCTATGTTGTTCGCAATGTATATGTTGCCCCTCGGAGACATTGTAAGCAGGCATGGGCTGAGGTTTCACTGCTATGCTGATGATACTCAGCTCTACCTATCTTTTGTGCCCAACCAGGATAGAACTTTCTCAGTATTTAACAGCTGCCTCACTGAAATACAGAACTGGATGAATTCGAGGTGGCTGAGGTTGAACTCTGAGAAGACGGAGGTGATGGTTGTGGACCCGGGTCACAGGATAGAGGGGGTGGGAGCTGGTTTGCCTTCAGGATCATTTCTGGGTGGCTCCCAGCTCCCAACCTCTGAACAGGTGCGGAACCTGTGGGTGATTTTTGACGATGGGATGACGTTATGATTGCAGGTGTCAGCAGTTGTCAAATCATCCTTTTGCCATCTGAGGAACATCTCCAGGATTAAGCACCTAGTTCCGTCCAGTGACCTGCCTACATTAGTCCATGCCTTTGTGACCTCGCGCCTTTACTATTGCATCTCCCTTTATCTAGGGCTACCTGGGGTTGATATCCGCCGCTTGCAGCTCGTGCATAACGCTGCGGCCTGTGTTGACGGGTACTCCTTGTATCTGTCATATTTTTCTGGTGCTGCGCGAACTGCACTGGCTGCCAGTACAGTGGCGGATCACCTTTGAAATCAATCTTCTGACTTATAAAGCCCTACACGGACTGGGCCTGGTCTACTTGAAAGAGCTCCTGGTACCCTACTGCCCTAAGCGATTGCTCCGCTCTGCAGACAAGGGGTTGCTGGAAGTTCTGAGGGTTTCTTTGAAATCTTCGGGGGCCGTGCTTTTATGTACATGGTCCCAGCCCTCTGGAATTTTCAACCCCATCTGCTTCAGGAGTGTAGGTCTGTGGAGAAATTTAAACGTGCCTTAGAGACCCATTTGTGGTTGTCAGCATTTTCTTGAAGATGATGTTTTAACATATTTTATGAATTAGTATCAACGTATTTGTGTCTTATTTATTGTTTTAAGAAGTTTATTGTTAATGTGCCTTGGTTTCAGAAAGGCGCAATATAAATAAAGTATATTATTATTCTGAAGTAAAACTCTGATGGGTCTTGCTCAGGTTTCTTCTCTCTATCGAGCCATGCCTGTGGTTTCTTCTAATTCTGTCCAAAAATAGAGTCTCAAAGTTTTAAATCTTTGATTGTGGCTCACTAACGATCATTGATCGTGAGCCTGCAAAATCTTTGATTGCAAGATTCTTTGACCGCGATCTGTGATCGTTAGGGCGCGACTAGATGGCCAGATTAAAAAATCAAATTTCTCAGCCCAGGGGTGACTTATAAAGACAAACTAGAATGGGTTTGCTCAGGGGGCTTCATTCTATCGAGGCATGACTGTGGTTTCATGTGTTTCTATGTAAAAATTTAGTTTTGCCATTTTTTATTCTTTGATCGCGAGCCTGCAGATTCTTTATTGCAATCTTTATTCACGAGGGAGGGACTAGATGGCCAGATTTGGAGGGACCAGATAGCCCAATTTTAACAACTTTTAAAATTAAATATTTTGGAAACGGTTTGGTCTCTTAACTGGAAATTTGGAGGGTGTTGACGGGATGTCCTGTAGATGTGACTTATGGTGTTTAGGTGTCAGAAAATACATTTGTTGTGGAGATATTGCATGGTGCATTTTACGTTTTTCGGAGAGCATTTTACATTGTGGTAGTGGCTTGAAATTTATTGGGTAGCTAGCCTTACTGCCATGGATGTACTTTCCAGTCGTTAGGTGTGTAAAATGTAAACAAGTGCGGAATTCTGCCACTTCGACGAATGAAAATCTCAAACTTTAAAATGTTATATCTCGGACACGGTTTGGTCTTTTAAATTGAAATTTGAAGGGTGTTGAGGGGATGTCCTGTATATGTGAACTATGGTATTTAAGTATTGGAAAGTTCATTTGCTGCATAGATATTGCATGATGCACTTTACGTTTTGGGTATTGCGTTTTGCATTGTGGTAGTGGCTTCACATTTATAGGGTAGCTAGCCTTACTGCCATGGAGGTAATTTTCAGTGGTTAGGTGTCTGACATGTAAACAGATGTGGAATTGTGCCACTCTGATGAATGAAACTTTCAGGCCCCACGCTCCCAACCATATGTGCTCCCACCAACACATATGATATTCAGTACTTGTACTGTTATGTTAGGCAGAAATTTGCAAGCTGGTGGGAGCGCGGGGCCCTTGCTCCCACCAACTTGCACGACGTTCTACTTTTATATTCTTTCTCAAAAAGTAAGGAAATTCTATGCAAAAAACTTCATTAATGCAACATTTAGGGTTAAAATACAAAAAGTAAGGAAATTAGACCTTTAGGGTTGCGCCCAACCCATGTATCCCCATCCTCCCGAGATTGACAGATGTCGGGGTGTGTCATTGGGGTTGTGAGGCCTAAATGTCACCCCATTCTTCTTTACTGTAGCTTGTGAAAATGATCACACATGGAATGGGGCGACATTTAGGCCTCACAACCCCAATGACACACCACGTGCACCCTGCCTCACAGTCAGGGCTGCTGTACCCCTGATACCCGGCTGTGTCCTGCACCACAGTCAGGGCTTCTACACCATGCTGTCCCCTTTTACCACTGTGCCCTGATGCACAATAGAGCCCCTTGCCTTCACAGTTAGGGTTGTTGCACCATGCTGTTCCCTGCCACATCAGTCAGATCCTTTGGGACACTGCCCAAACTGCTCAAAAGAAAAAACAAAAAATACTTTCATCTTGTGTTATAGGGTGGGGGGCAGAGGGTAGCAAGGTGCATCAGCCCTGACTGTTTGGGCAAGAGACAGGGGAGGCATCAGGATACAGCAGCTCAAACTGTGGGACAGGGTGCAGCTAACACACCTGTTTGGACCAAGGGACGTGGGCATCCGGGTGTAGCAAAGGATCTGACTCTGGTGGCAGGGGGCAACAGGAAGAAACTGCCCCAACTGTGGTGGCAGGGGAGAGGGTGCAGCACATGCTCTGCCTTGTCTTATGGCAAGTGGCAGCGTAGAGCAGCAGCCCTAACTGTTGAGACATGGGGCTCTAGGGCATAGCAGGCATAGCAGCCTTGACTGTGTAGACAAGCGCGGGGTGCAGCAGCCTTGAATGTGGTGGCAGAGACAGAGAACAGCATGGTGCAGATGCCTCGACTGAAAATATATGAAGTAATAAAGAAAATGGAATGGAGTTGAATATGTCTTACTTTTTACAACGTTTTCCTAATGCTGTCAGGGGCTCTTTAAATACCCATAAACAAATAACTGAGCTCACCATAAAATGGTAACACTATCACCAGCATAGCAGAATGAGTCTCTACAGCATTGAGATGAGGAGATAATAAGGGGTGAACACAATGACTGTATTAAAAAAAGAAACATCTCCCCCTTAATGATAAGGGTGAGACAACAGTACTTTTAGTCCTGTACAAAATCTCTAACCTTCATTACACTGAACAGTGTCCCACGTGTGTTCATGTCCCTTCATTCCTAGTCAGATGTGTCCTCTTCCAAAATTCCAGCTGCTTTAGCTTCAAATTCTCTTTCTGTTTTCTCCATCCAGCACCCAGCATCTTTGGGATCGTTAAATTGCCAGCTTTTTCCCCTATAGACAATTCAAAAGAGTGCCAGTAACAGAAAGGAGTGCACTATTCCTAGTGCATGGAGTCTTTGCCGAACTCCATCAAACTGCTTTCATCTAGCCCTGGCTTGGAACGATAGGTCTGGAAATATTTTAATATCTTGGTAACCAATTGTGATCGGGTACACCAACCTTGCAGCCATTAATAGCTGGTCTCTTATCTCTATTCCTGTAGTCCGCACTAATACAGTATGAGGTTGAGCTGAGCTGTTGGGCCTCACCCTCGGGTTGACTCTGTAGGCCCTCCGTGGAACATTCCAGTCAAAATCCTGTGGAACCGCGATTGATTCCTGCAACCAACTCTTCAAAAAGTCCAACAAGTCAGCGCCTTCCACTCCTTTAGGCTTGAGCTTTGTTTTCTAAGGCCTCCAATCGACCTCTTAACTGAGTGTTTTCTTTGGTGAGTGTAGCTACTGTCGCTTGTGTGGAAATGGATTGCTTGTCTGCCTCAGCGACTGTACCACTTAATTCTTTAATGGTCAATTCATGCATTTCTAACTTTGCCAAGGTGTGTTCCATTTTATTGTCCATTGATTGTGCAGTTGCTAAATTTGTTTGCCATGGCAGAGCCTGTGGATTCTATGGCTCAAGAACTGCCTCTCTGTTTCAACATGGCTGAATTAGAGGGACCTGTTCCTACAGTTTTTGTTTTCCCCTTATTAAATTTGGCATTGATATGAAGCTTGCAGTGTCAGGAGTCCAAATCTATCAATTTTTATCGGCTTATTCGACCATATCAGTAGGAAAATTCTATTTTTCCAAGCTATTGTGCAGAACTCTTCTGAGAAGCATCCTGCTGTGAGATTGGCTCTCTAGCGTCCTCCCATTTTTCCTAAGTTCTGACTTAGGCACTGATTCAACCAGTTGACACTTATGTCCTCTGAGGTCATATTTGAAGTCCTTGTAGACCAGATCCAGACCCTCACTTAGGACAGTATCCTGCAAGAACTTATACAGGAGTAACATGTTCTCCTTAGGCTCAAATACCACAGTCCCAAGTTGAATCTCCTCTGCACCATATCAGTCATATCTTTATCCTTGAACCCTAACTGGTGCATTAATGCATTTTTTTTTTTTTACAAATTTTCTTTCTTTTTGAGATAGTGGAATGGTATCTTCATTCACACAGATGCTCAAGACCCAAGGGGAAGAAAGGGAAGACTCTGTCCACCTATGGAAGTGCAGGGCTGTTGTGGGCCTTGCACTTCCATGCAGTGACAGATGTCAAACATTCATGTGGCTCTCTGGTGGGTAACAGAAGTGCAGGGCCCTTTGTTCCCTGCGCTTCCATGTGGTCGGAGATACAGATGCATAGGGCAAAGAGCCAGTCTGTCAAGCAATGCACAGGGCCCTCTGCCACCCACTACAAGGCGCTATGCCAAGAGAAGAGCTGTTGTCACTATATGGTACCTGGGCCCATGCGGGCAACCCTGCAGCTTTCATTCCCTGATTGGGTGGGGGTGTCACATAACAGTGCCATCCCAGCACCCTCACCCCATGTAGCTGGGTCACTGAGCTCGCCCTCAAACTCAGGTTGCCAGCACAGGATCTCAAGGCATACCTGCTGGGAGGATGACTGGCCCTACACACAAAATTTCTTAATAATTATAATTTTTTATTTTTTATTTTGACCCCAAATATTTTAGATAGTTGTTGTATGACTCCCCTTACAAACATGATGTGTTATTTGTAATATATTGTCTGAAACATTATTGTCTTGCCCCAGGAGTCCTTTAGCACCAACAACTATAGCAGTTAGCTGGCTAGCTGCAACTGCCCTGGAGTATGGCTTTAAGAGAATTATAATGAGCTAGAGCATCAGCCAGTCGAAACACAGGAAGGGAGTGTGCTGAGTGAGAGCAGCCTGAAGGGCTTCAGAATTTTTTTCTCCATTGATTGAGCAACATTGTCCCAGAGGTGCCTCTCAACTTTCGTTGTTGACAGCCTTCTATTCGCTTATCTTGGTAAAGTTTTCCTCACAAACTTAAATTTTTAGTGTGCGGAGTGCAATTTACATTTTTTTTTGTTAGCAGTTGTTTTTTTCACGCATCTGCATTATTTTTACCACAGCTGTGTTATTTTTACTGCCTCTGCTTAAATTATACTCGCTTCTACTGCGGATGTTTAATTTTGATGGTTCTTCACTTTTTTAATGCAATTCGTGAAGGAACCGTAGAGTTTTTCCTTATTGACTTATTTTTTACCTCAGACCTCACGAGTCCCTACCTCGAGGTAACCAATTGTTTTTCAACTTTGGCAGTTGTTGCTGGGTTCTCTGTGGATTGGCTGGTCAGAGATTTCCGGAACTAAACAGGTCACAGGACTGGCTTAACAGCGTTTTCAGCAACCTGTGCATCTGTTGTTTTTGGTAAAGACTATTGGTTCTCTTTCCAAATTTGGTCAGAAACAGAGAGACCTAAAATATATAATATATATTATGGCTGAGGAAAAATCAAAGGCTACCGATGAGGGGCCATCTAAATCTAATCACAATAAAAGTTCAAGCAGGGGTGCTGATGAAGCCTTCAAGTCCCAGCCAAAAAACAAAGCTTCCAAAGGAGCTGATGAAGTTCCTCATAAATTTAAAAATAATAAAGGCACTGACGAAGTGTTTGCTCAAAACAGGAAGGATGATCAAGCTGCTGATGAAGTGGCTAAAACGTTAGTCTGTAAAGAAAAAAACACTACTGTTGCTCCTGGGAAACCTATTAGTGAAATAACAGGAGGCATAAAACACACAGAAAACACAAAACATTTACAGCCACATCCTGTGCAGGAATTCCCATCTGTGCAGGACATGGCAAAAGCTTGGCACATCTTTGAGACCCTTCAAAAGAGGGGCTGGTGAACACTCTTCCACAGCTCTCGCTCCAGATATTGTGAGGGTGATGCTGATGATGATGAATGTTTTTATGATGCCTCTGACATTAATTTGGAGGGTCTAGAACCCGATGTGCCAGTGACCCTCCTCTTATACCTCCTCCGGCTGACCAGTAGGATCCCTCCTCTATGCTTACATTTATCCAAAACATGTTAGACACCCTGAACCTCCTTACCCAGGATTCCATCCAGGATGAAGACGATAAAGATTATAGGGAGATGAAAGGTCTCCCACCTCCTAAGAGACTAGTCGTGCCTATTTATAATGCCTTCAGGAAAAATACAATGAAGCTGCTTCAGAATCCCACTTCTGTGGCAGGGGGTTGACAAGTGAGCTGGAAGAAAATACCAACTGTCTAAAAACAACACTGAGTTCCTGTCTGTATACCCCAGTCATGAGCGCATAGTACAGCAGGCAGTTTGTGAGAAAGCTGGGGGCCCCTTGTCCTCCTTACCCCCGGACAAGGACTCCAGAAAAATAGACCTTATAGCAGAGAAATTGTACACCACAGCTTCCCTACTAGTCAGACTTTCTTCATACGTGGCTTTCACTGCCAAATATCAGAAAGCATTGTGGAACTCTGTCCTGGCCATTGCTCGCAATGTGTCGGATACAATAATACAGGAGCTGGTGGATACAGCAAATGTTGCCATGGAAACCACTGAGTACCAGTTCCACATGGCAGACGACAACAGTGATGCTGCCTCCAGAGCCATGGCCCACGCCATCTCTCTGAGGCACTTTGCCTGGCTTAGAACTACCAGTCTAACCACAGACACCCAGTCTAAGGCCACAGACTTTCCCTGTGATTGAAACATGTTGTTTGATTCCAGAACAACTGACTGCATGAAAAAGGGTTGATGAGTACAAGACCTCTTGGCAGAGTCACTCATCTAAATCTAAGCCCACTGCCCCCACAGAAATCCCAGCACGAGCAATAGGGGAAGAGGTTATTTTCCCAGGCCTTACATTCCCTATCCCATGTCTGATTTCTCTCAATACAGGGGTGCTTTCAGAAGGAGGGGCAGAAGTGGTCAAAGAAGGGCCACCTCTACCCAGCCAGCAGCCTCGCATTCTCTAAGCCCTGATGTTAATGTCCAGGTCGCCTCCCCTCTGCCAGTAGGAGGCAGACTCTCCCACTATCTTCAGAACTGGTCCCTTATTCCCTCAGACAAGTGGGTTCTGGAGATAGTGGAAAGGGATCTGCCACTACAATTCAAACAGATGCGAGACCTCAAGCGTACCCAGGTGTCAAAGCCTCTAACCCCAAGCCAGGTGTTACTGTTGGAGTTGGAGGTAAAAAACCTACTAGCTCTGCTTGCGGTGGAGAGGGGTCCAGCCCGAGAAAAGAGCAAGGGCCTCTACGACCTATCTTGGATCTCAGATATTTAAACAAACATCTGCTAAACCCCAAATTCATGATGCTCGCTCTGTCACTAGTCATACAGTCATTACAGCAGGGAGACTGGCTAGCCTCCCCTGGACCTAAAGGACACCTGCTTCCTTATACCCTTAAGGAGTTCTATCAGGAAGTTTCTAAGATTCAAACTCCCTTCGGGCCACTGTATGTTCTCTGAAATGCCCTTCGGCCTGTCCTCGGCCCCAGGAGTCTTTACCAAGTGCCTGGCAGTGATAGCATCTTACCTCAGGAAGCTGGGTGTCACTGTCTACCCCTGTTTAAATGATTGGCTCATAGTGGCAAAGTCTCCTTGTCAGGTCAAGGAGTCCCTTTCCCTTACAGAGCATACTTTGTAGTCCCTAGGACTCCTGGTAAATCAAAAGAAGTCTCACCTGGAACTCACCCAGCTACTCACCTTCAGAGGAGCTCAGCTGGACACACAGAAAGGATATGCCGTCCTCCCACAGGAGAGAATTCAGAGTTTCCACTCAGTGGCAGATTCTTTCATCCAGGGACAACCAAGACCAACCAGACATTTCTTCAGGCCCTTGGGACACATGACTTCAATGACCGCAGTGGTCCCAGGAATCAGGTACAGGATGCAACATTTTCAAGCCTACCTCAGAGCTGACTGGTCTTAGAGAGGCAACAATTTTTCAAAACTGATACCTTTGATGGAGCAGTTTGTTCAGACTCTGCTTTGGTGGGAGAACCCTGCAAATCTGGCAGCAGGGGTACCCTTCCAAGCTCCGCTTCCCACAAAGGTGATTACCACAATCGTCTTCCTCCTGGGGTGAGGAAAACATCTGGACAGTGCCTCAGTAAGTTGCACCTGGACTGTCTAAGAATCACAGTTACACATAAACCTTTTGGAATGCAGAGCAATCTTTCTAGCTCTCAGAGCATTTGCTCCCATCAAAAAAGGACAGGCAGTACAAATCTAAACTGGCAAACACCACTGCAATGTTTTACATAAACAAGCAGAATGGTACAAGATCATGAATACTCTGTTCAGAGACTCTGAAGATCTGATCTCTCACCTTCTTCCTTGGAGTCAACCTTTCAGCTATTCACCTCCCAGGCAAACACAACACCCTGGCAGATGCTCTAAGTCACATCAGTCAAGACCAGAGCGAATGGACTCTGAACAAGCAAGTACTAGCAACAGTGTTCAGGTGGGGGGGGGGACACCAGAAGTGGATCTGTTTGCCTCTCCCCTCAACTTCCAGCTTCCTCAGTACTGTTGCAGGCCCCCCAGTCCTGGGAACACTTTCTGTGGATGCCTTGGTCCTGGACTGGTCAAGGAGGTTCCTATATGCATTCCCTCCCTTTCCTCTGATACTCGGGGTATTGCTGAAACTCGGACAACAGCCTGCGTCAATGATACTGGTGGCTCCAGATTGGCCCAGGCAAGCCTGGTACCCTCTCCATCTCTCGTTATCCTGCAGCAAGCCCATTCATCTGCTGCCAACTCAGTCTCTATTACCCTGCCTCGGACAGGAGTACATTATCCAGACATGCACTCTCTTAATCTCGAGACTTGGTTCTTGAGGAGTTAAGAGTTTGCATCCTCTCAGTACTCGGAACAGGTCTTTAAGATTGTGAGAATGGCTGAAAAACCTAGCACAAAAAAGACTTATGCAGCCGAATGGAAAAGGTTCTCCTTCTGGTGCAAGAGCAGAAAGGTCAATCCCCTTACAGCTTCAGATCCTCAGCTGCTAGATTACCTGGTACACCGGCAGGCATCAGGCTTAAAACCCTCATCTCTCAAGCTACACCTGGCTGCAATTTCAGCCTATCTCTCAGTGGGAAAGAAAAAGTTTTTTTTTTTTTTCCCATACCATATTCAGATAGTTTTTCAAAGGCCTCTTGCACCTCCAGCCTCCAGTTAGGGGGCCGGTTTCCCCTTGGAGCCTGAACCTCTGCATAGACAGGCTTATGCGACCACCTTTCGAGTCTATGGCCACTGCACATATCAAGTTTGTGACCTGGAAATCTGTCTTCCTGGTGGCCATTACCTCTGCCAGGAGGGTTTCAGAGTTACAGGCCCTGTGCACTGAGCCTAATTACATCATTCCGCACAATGATAAAATTAAGCTGAGGACAAATAGGAAGCTCTTACTTCGAGAAGGCTCTTGCAGTAGGTAATTACAGATAGGACTGAAGCCGGCAGGCATCAGGACCCCACGGAAAAATTTATAGCTAGAAGTCTCTGGCAGGGGACCGCCCCCACGTCAGGTGACCGATGTCAGGTGACGTTAGTATAAAGGGGCTGTCCGCCACGCCCTCCCTCCAGTTATTTCCCGCCGTTAGCTCACATAGTGTCTCGTGGTTAAGTTCACTGCTTTGCAGTCAGTCGTCAGTAGTTTTACCACCTATTTTCACTTTTTCTTCTGCATTTTGTCAGCCTTTACCTCAGCTGCCGTGTATGTCATCCCCGATGAGCACAAAAACAAGTGCGATTCCTGCGTGTTTAGCTCCCGCACAAGGACGGACACTCCCAGTGCCTTTTTTTCCTAGGCGTCGACCACCCCATGGAGAAGTGCCAGCTCTGCCAGCAGTTCAACGCGGCCACCCGAAAGCATAGGCAGCAGTCCCTGGAGGCCCACGTTCTAAAACTCACGATGACCTCCATGGAAAAGGAGTTGAAAAAACTCAGGTGGGCCTCTACTTCTCTGGAGGGCCACCACAAGAAGAAGCACTGGGGCCGGGACTCCTGTTCTGTGGTTGCCACGACCTCGGCTGGGGTCGCGGTCCTGCAGGTAACGTCTCCCCCGGGAGACAGTTCCACGACGGCTGTCTTGGAGGCTTCCAAGGTGGCATCGGGCACGTGCTTGGACCCCTCGGGTCAAAGGAGGCAGCCGTTCCCAGTAAGGCCAACGCTGTGTGGCTTTCCAGTCTGAGCGGCCCCAGTAAGCCAGACGTCAGCTCCTCCGACGTCTGCCCGGGTAAGGCCGATAAGACACCCGACCTTTCAGGGCAGTGCACAGCCTTCAAAGTGCCCGCCAAGGCCACCCCTCCATCGTGGTCTTCATCGAGCTCAGGGTCTGATAAGTCAGACGCTGGCTCCTCCGACGTCTGCCTGGATCCCACCAGTAAGCCATATGTCGGCTCCTCCAATGTCCACTCAATGTTAAGAGCTTATGCCGGACCCTTTGGGTCTTTCTGTCATCCTGAGCTCACCACAAAGCTTGCTGCATTCCAAGGCCCCAGCGTCTCCTTTGCTGGACCCAGAGGATGGTAACCCTTCTTCCCCAGGGTACAAGGAGGATGTGGGCATGCTGCCATTGGGTCTTCCTCCCGCTGGGCCGGATGACCCAACTTCAGATCCTCGGATGCCGACGCCGGCCTACCCAATGCCTGGCAACATCCCCTTGCCAGACACCACCACTATGCCGGGCCTCTCGTTCTGGACCCACCTGCTGGGCCGTTTCCAGGGCCCTCTGCTCCTTCAGAGCCCCTGGTACGTGGGTATCTGACCCTGTCATATCCAACGCTGTCCTACCCAGGCCCGCAGTATCCTGCACCCCAGTACCTGACGCCACAGTACACGGTGCCCCAGTACCAGACTTCCCGCCATCGGGATATGGATATGCACCATACGGATACCTCCAGTATCCATACCACCCTCGTCCTCCTCCTCCTCCTCCACTGCCCCCTCATCCACCGGTGGATTTGAAGGAGACTCTGGCTTCTTGGTGGGCTGAGGCCAAGGCTCAGCTCACCAGGGAAGTAGAGAGCCATCTTCTGATGCCAGACCCTGTTCCGGACCCCTTGCATCGGAGGCGAGAGACTCCCTCCCAGAGGTGAGCCCTCCGGTTCCAGGGCAGGGCAGGATACGCTTCCCAGTGGCTTTTCCAAGGGGTCCATTCTTCCCCCACGCTGGGAGGAGGAGTCCTCTTCTTCTTCTTCTTCTTCATCCTTCTCAGAGACCTCAGTTGACTCTGACGGTCGTTCCGATCCAGACGACGAGCCACGCACTCCAAACAAGCCCAGGCCAAGACTCCTCCGAAGCCCCTCCGGGGGATCCTTCTTTCATGAAGTTACTGCGTAAAATCCAGGCTGTTCATCAGTGGCAATTCTTGGAGCCGGATACATAACGTAAGAAACTCGCTGCACACCTGGATCTGCCCGAGACCGCTCCTGCTCTGGTTCCAGCCTGGACTGAGCCTCATGCCGACCTTGTGTCCACCATTTGGAAGCAACTGTCGGCATTAGTCCCCCTTCCAAGGAAGTCAGACAGGCTACCTCAGGCTCCGGAGGGTGTTGACTCATTAAATTCACACCCCAGAGCTGATTCGGTCATGATTAGCGCCGCTCACGGCTGGACAGCTAACCCCAAGCACTTGAACTTGTCACCACCCAACAAGGAATCCCACCTTCTGGATCAGTACGGGAGGAAGGTCTGTGCTTCTTCCACTCTGGGAATAAGGGTCCTGAATTACTTTGCTAACATGGGGGATTACCAGAAGGTGATCCTTAGCGAGGTGGAAACTAAGTTGGACTTCCTTCCTGAGTTGTAGACGAAGCAGGAAGTGGCTGACCTAGTCTGGCCTGCACGTCCGGCCAATCGGCACATGCTTTGTGCTACGTATGATGAAGTGGATGCTGCTGTTTGGAGCTCAGCTTTCACCATAGGGTTGCGGCGTCATGCCTGGCTCCGGGTGTCAGGTTTGGTCCCGGAGGTGCAGTCTGCTATCCAGGACGCACCCTTCAGGGGTTCAGTGCTGTTTGGTGGTGATGTCAAGGACATCGTCACCGATCTGCAGGAGAAGGGTACTGCACTTAAGTCTGTTGACTCCTTGTACAGGCCCCCTCAGGCTCAGCGTCGGCCCTTTTGCAGACGTTCTCGGCCCAAGGTGAAACCTCAGGGAAAGCGGGCCAACAAATGTCGGGCCCCTTCGGCTGCCAAGTCCCCCTGCCCAAAAAAGAGGCAGGAGCTTCAGCCACGACGCTGCCTCACACCTCCTGACTCCTCTCCTCTCCCACAGCCTCTGGGCCTCCCAGAGGAACTGGTAGGAGGGAGATTCTCCTTTCATCTACCAGGTGGGAGAGGATCACTTCAGACACTTGGGTGCTCCAGCTGATTGCAGAAGGACACTCAATAGAGTTTCTTCGGAAACCACCTCGAAACACCCCCCTTGCAGGTCATCTTATTCCCCAGAAAACCTTCTTCTGGTCTGAGAAAAAAATATCCTCTCTTTCTTCTGAAGGAAGCAATAGAGCCCGTCCCACCCTATCTTTGGGGGATGGGTTACTACTCCCATTTCTTCCTGGTACCGAAGAAATCAGGAGACATGAGGCCGATTCTCGACCTCAGTTCCCTGAACTTGTTCATGGAGTACAAAAGGTTCAGAATACTCTCTCTGCAGAGTCTTCTGCCCCTTCTTCGGCCGGGACAGTGGCTGTGCGCTCTGGACATGCAGGTTGCTTACCTGCATATCCCTATTCGCCCTTCCCACCGCAAATACCTGTGTTTTTCGTTCCAGGGGGACTACTACCAGTTCAAGGCCCTCTCATCTGGTCTTTCCTCAGTGCCCCGAGTGTTCAACAAATGCCTTTCAGTGGTAGCAGCTTACCTGTGTACCCAGGGGGTTCAGGTTTCCCCATACCTGGACGACTGGCTCATGGCGGCCCCATTCCAGGGAGGAGCTTCTGCACTTCCTTTCCCTTACCCTGCTGTTTTTCACCAGCCTGGGTGTTACCATCAACCAGACCAAGTCCCATCTGATCCCATCCCAGAGGCTCCAGTTTATTGGGGCAATCCTGGACATGACCTCCGGCATAGCATTCCTGCCACTGGACAGGGTGACCACACTCCAGACTCAGATCAGCCTGTTGTCCAACCATAGGCGGGTCAGCACCAGGTCAGTCCTTTGCTTCCTCGGGCTCATGGCGGCTGCTATTCCGACTGTCCCTCGCACTCGGCTCCACATGAGAATCTCTCAGTGGACCCTTCGGTCTCAGTGGGATCAGTTGGTAGATGACCTAGATCAACAGGTTCTGGTCTCCAACCCTATGGTTCGAGACTTGCAATGGTGGATGGTTCAGGAGGACCTTTGCCAGCGGGTTCCCTTCTGTGCCCCCCGCTGACAACAGACGCCTCGGGCGAGGGTTGGGGAACCCATCTGGGGTCTCACAGGACCCAGAGCTCTTGGTCCAGGCTTGAACAATCACTTCATATCAATGTGCTTGAGCTTCGGGCCGTGCTGTATGCTTCTCAGGCTCTGCATCTGTATCTGCTCCCCAGGCATCTGGCTGTCCAGATGGACAACATGTGTGTAGTCTGGTACATCAACAAACAGGGAGGAACTCGTTACTACCCTCTCTGCAGGGAGGTGATTCGAGTTTGGGCAGTACAGCACAACCTTCACCTCACGGCAGTTCACATCCTGGGGGTCGAGAACACGTTGGCAGACCACCTCAGTCGTTCGTCTGCTCATGCACATGAGTGGGAACTGGATCAGGGGCTGGCAGTCAATATCTTCCTACACTGGGGAACACCACAGGTAGACCTGTTTGCGTCTTCTCACAATGCAAAAATTCCTGCCTTCTGCTCACTCACTCCAGGGCGTGGCATTTTGTAGAGAGATGCTCTGTCTCTAAACTAGAGGGGCAGATTCGTCTATGCCTTCCCCCCTGATCCCCTTGATTCCAAGGGTCTTACAGAAACTCCGCTCAGAAGGGGCTCGCATGATCCTAATTGCTCCTTTCTGGCCCAGGCAAGTTTGGTTCTCTCTTCTGCAACAGTATTCAGAGGAACTTCCTCTTCCTGTGTCGCAACTTTTGCTGACCCAGGATCAGGGGACCTTGGTCCATCCAGGCCTTAAGTCCCTTCAGTTGCACGCGTGGTTCCTGTAGACGTAGCTCAAGCCTGATTCGGAGTTTCTTTGCTGGTGGCTGAGATTCTGGTGGAGGCCAGAAGGCCCTCCGCTAGATCTACCTAACCCATGAAATGGAAACAGTTCTCTATTTGGGCCGCCTCCAAAGATTTCGAGCTTTTCTCTTGCTCTATTCGGCAGCTTCTGGACTACATGCGCCATCTCTTTGAACTGGGTCTTAGTCATTCCTCTCTGAAGGTTCACATGGTGGCCATCTCTGCTTACCATGTTCTTTTTGGAGGCAGAACCTTTGCGCAGTTGGAAGTCTCTAAGACTTTTCTGAGAGAGGTTCTCCACTTGAGACCCCCTATTTGTGTTCCTGCCCCTCCTTGGGATTTAAATTTTATTCTTGAGAAGTTTACTCTGCCTGCTTTTGAGCCGGCAGCCTCAGCAGACCTAAAGTTCCTTTCATGGAAGACTCTCTTCCTAGTGGCCATTACTTCTGCTCGAAGGATTTCCGAGCTCCAGGCCCTCATGTACAAAATCCTGTATTTGATTTTCCACAAGGAATGTGTGGCTCTACGTACCAACCCTAAGTTTCTCCCTAAGGTGGTAGCGGAATCTATGCTGATTCAATCCACTGAGCTGCCTGCTTTCTTTACACAGCACTCCAATCAAGGGGAGTACCTCTTGCATACTTTGGATGTTCACCGGATTCTGAGATACTACACCTCCAGGATGAAGGACCTCAGAAAGACTGATCAACTGTTTGTCTCTTTTGCTCGTAAAAGAGAAGGCAATGCTGTTTCTAAGCAATGCCTTTCTAAATGGTTGGCTCATTGTATCACTTTCTGTTACGACAAGTACAACTAGACCCTGCCGAATCAAGTCAGAGGCCACTCCACCAGAGGGGTCTCTGCCTCTGCTGCTTGTTTCAAGAATGTGTCAGCGGCAGACATCTGTGCAGCCGCAACTTGGACTTCTGTCCATACCTTTACGAAAAACTACAGTTTGAACATTGCCTGTCGCCGTAGAGCTGGCTTCGGGTTGGCTGTTCTACAAGGTCTTCTTTTCTAAGACCTTGCCAGAGGGTCTACATTTGGGTAGTTTCCTCCTCCCATTTGCTTCATTCTTGTTTCAGACTGCTTGGGACTCAGTCTTATCTGCAATTACTTACTGCAAGAGCCCTCTCGACTTAAGATAGTACAGTTACGTAAGAACTTACTGTAACAGTAACTGTTCAAGAGAGGCTCTTGCAGTAGGTGATACCTTCCCACCCTCCATCCCCCTAAGCTTTTTCAGCGGGAGGAAACATCTGCTTCTCTCTCGTCTTGCCTTTTTGGCCTTTGGCGGGAAAGAACTGGAAGTCGGGCGTGGGGGACCACCTCTTTATACTGACATCGCCTGACGTCAGTCACCTGACGTGGGGGTGGTCCTCCGCCAGAGACTGCCAGCTAGAATTTCTTCTGTTGGGTCTTGATGCCTGCCAGCTTCAGTCCTATCTGTAATTACCTACTGCAAGAGCCTCTCTCGAAGATCTACTGTTACGGTAAGTTCTTACGTAACTGTTCTTTACTGCCTAAGGTGGTTTCAGAGTTCCACCTAAATCAGTCCATTACTCTACCTGGCTCTTTACTGAGAGATCCACTCTGTTGAGCAAAAGCTCCACAGCTTGGATGTCAGAAGAGCTCTCTTTTACTATCTAGAGCATAGTAGGCAGTCCGGGGGCTCTTCCACTCAGTTGTTCCTCACGTACGGGGATGTAGGTAGAGGAAGACCAGCTACCAAGAGAACTTCTTCCCGCTGGTTGGTCTCTTGTATCAGATTCTGCTATGAAAATGCTCATCATCAACCTCCTGTGGGGCTCAGGGCCCATTCCACCAGGGGCACTGCAGCCTCTGTGGCAGCAGCAAGGGACACACCCTTTCTGGATGTCTGCAAAGCAGCTACCTGGAAATCTGTGCACACCTTCGTGAAGCACTACAGTTTAGATTTGCAGTCCAGATCTGATGCCAGATTTGGCAGGGCAGTTCTGCAGCGCCTCTTTCCTAAATAGGTTCTCTGCCCACCTCCCACTTGGTACTGCTCGGTAGTCTGCTATAGTTATTGATGCTAAAGGACTCCTGGGGTATGAAGGAAAAATTACGCACCACAGTAATCCATCAGTAAGCTCCCACCTTTCCTCCCCGGTTCACCTGTCAGGAGAAGGGCTCTGTTCTGGGTTTTCTTACCTAATTTGGGTTTTTATTAATGAGCTTTTATGCTCAGGTTGTTGTTATTTGTTTTCAGTTTTTGGACAGTTGCATGTTTTTTGAATCCTGTTGGTTCACTTTTCGGGGCATGCGCCCATTTTCTTCAGAAAGATTCTGAAGCCCTTCAGGCTGCTATCACTCAGCACACTCCTCTCCTGTGTTTTGATTGGCTGATGCCCTAGCTTATTATAACTCTACTGAATGCATACTCTGGGGACTCCGGGGCAGTTGCACCTAGCCAGCTAACTGCTATAGTTACTGATGCTAAAAGGACCCCTTGGAAGAAAGAAGATTACTGCGGTGAGTAATTTTTTCTTGTACCACAAGTGTGAAACCATGTCTCACCTAGGATTTAAAAAACAGTGATACGTTTAACGTTTATGAGGTGGTGTGAAAAAATGAGGAAAGTCACAATAGCAGCACTCACAGCAACATTAACAATCACACAGTAAAACCTTTGTTAATGCAGGTTCTTATTTGTTCTAGAGCCAAATGCCCTTACTCCAGCACTTCAGCTGTGAAGCCTTCTTGAGGGGTTGACAATCCTAGCATGAATAAAAACCTGCATTAGCAAAGGTATTTACTGTGTGATTGTTTATGTTGCCTCGAATGCTGTAATTGTGACTTTCCGGATTGTGTTGGGCTGGCCACCCTCTGTACAACATCGACCCTGCACCGCTGATTCACAGCAGCACCTTGTGGACATGTGGAAAAATGACTGTGTTGAAAGTTCTGAGTTAAAATACTGAAAATTATGAAATGGGCTGAAAGAATGATGACTCCTGATTGGCCGAGAGCTGCTTTCAGTCAGGTCTTTATCTCAGAACAACAGCCTGGGTGAAAATAGCTCCTCACAAAACAGACTCTGCACCTGCCAAATACCGCTACGCTCAGCATCAGAATACTCAGGACCCCAAAAAAATAAACAGCAGCGGTCCAGTCCTGATATGTTTCTTACTCTTCTCCCACTGTCGAGGCAGTTGTATTGTAAACAGCTTTCTTCATTTTTGGCACGGTTTCCTACTAAACAGCACTACAAAGTGGAAAACATCAACTGTTTAAAAAAAAAAGCAGACATGCTTTCTATGTGAAGTTGCATGTCCATACAAAACATGAACCTGACACTCCTATCTCCGCGCTAATAAATCCAGCTCTCAAACAACTGCTCTCTGGTTGCATTTTTTGTTGTTGTTTTTTTTACTCTTAGGACCACGACTGACACAGCTAGCAATCGCGATTTAAATCTGCACCTCTCGCACGCTCACGCTTCCAGTTACACCAGCAGCTCTCACCCGGTTGGTAATCACTATTTTAAAAAAAAAAGTTACATAAGCTCCCACACTTGCCACCAGTTTCAACAACCCTTCTGATTGTTGGCAAACCACAGCTGCCAGAAACCTTCCTGCCACCTACTATGAAGCCTCTGTTGTCCTCCCTCTCCTGACTGCTGCCTATACTCATGCTGGCACTCCTTTTCTCTTTTAAAATAACTCTTGCTATATCCGATGTTTTACAAATTTGAAATACACACAGAGTTTTTTTTATTTTTTATTATTTCTTAAAGGGACACTGTTAACCTGTTTTTCATCATACTATTTCCAGTGGAAATCCCATATTTTATGATTGCTTACCCTCTCTAAAATTCACCTATGTTGCTGTTTGTTTTGTACGTCTCCTTGTTTAGTAGAACTGAAATACATGGCAATGTATATTTATAAGCAACCTTGTTTTTTGTTTACAGTCCTGGCTCTGTTCTTACTGCATGCCTCCTGAGCATAAGAAACACACCCAAGCAGTTCAGTCACTCATAAGGCAGTAGCCTTCTAAACTCCCACTGCATCACGAGGGGCTAGACTGTTTTGTGAGTGTTCCTAAGTCCAGGAAAGATACATTTGGAGCTGGTGAAGGAATGTAAACAAACATGTTTTGGTGTGATCACACCAGTATGTTGGACAGTCTGTTTTTTTACTTTTTTAAAGAAAATATGAGTCAGAATCAAACTGCCAGCTACATCAACAATCTTTACAGCATGTTAGCAATCATAAAATACTTTTTTAAACTAGGGACACTTTGAGACCTGAGAGGGTTAACAGTGTCCCTTTAACAGTATTAGGACCCATTATATGGCACTCCGGGCGGCGTTACGGTGGGCATCCGGGTGATGGAAGCACATAGCTTCACCTGGGTGCTAACCCACCTGAAGCAGGCTGTTATCCACCATAACACCCCGGTGCCTTACTGTTTTATTAGCAAAGTTATGAGCGAATGTTGAAATACTGCAATATTCAGTCATAGCTTGGTCATTTTACCATATTAATACACCACATTTTCAGCATAGCCTTCATATTACCCCACCTCATGAATGTGTCAGGTAAAAATTGTCAAATCCCTGTCAAAGTGTCATTTACGCCACAGGTTTGAAAACACATTTTGGCCAGGATCTGAAACATGACAGCGATCACACTCATGAGGTGGTATGAAAAAATGTCTGTGTTGAAAATCTGGGGTCAAAATATTTTAAAATTAGCAAAGTTATGAGCGAGCATAGAAAAATTTCAATGTATGCTCATAATTTTGACTTTTTTTAAAATATTCTGACCAAATTTTCAACATAGCCTTCTTATGACCCTACCTCATGAACAAGGGTGGTGAACATTTTCAAATCCCACCCAAAAGGTGATTTTGCAACGTGACCATGAAATTGCCTTCAGGTCAGATTGGAGGCAGCATAGCATGGTGGTTTGAGGATCTAAGCTACAAATCTGGAGACATGGGTTTGAATCCCACAGCCTCCACTTGCATACTGTGTGACCCTGAGCAAGTCACTTAACGTCTCTGTGCTCCGAGGTCGCACCTGTGAACATGCTTTCAGCTTAGTGTGTCACTCCTGGTTAACCAACTGAAAAAAATATATAATTCTAGGGACATGGATATGTTGTTCATCCACACTCATTGGCAGGTATCCTTGCCGCTTTAAATCTTGCCGGAAGGTCTTCAAGCTTGCTCCTCCCACCAACCCGGGTGGTATAACTCTCGGCTCCGCCCCATGACGCCAGATCTTCCTTACCACTTGGAAGCTCAGGTTCCCTCCTTAACGCTCTGCGTTTGAGACTGGTTCCTATTTCTCCGTTTGCGGATTTAAAAAATAAATTTTGCGAAAAGACTTCAGTCTTGTATCCCTCGCGGCTGCGATGGACAAATCGACTCCCGGATTTCGGAGATGCCCATGCGGGCAGAAGATGTCTCGGACGGATCCACACTCCATGTGTGTCTACTGCTTAGGCCTTGAGCACGACCCGCAGGCTTGCGACCTGTGCTCATCTTTCCTCGGCCCTCGTCCTCGAAGACCGTGCTGCCCGATTGCAACTGGGCCGTCCCGAAGCGTTTCCCATCGGTGAAGTCAAGGAGGCGGTTGGTGGTGTCAGCGGCGGGCTTCGGCGGATGCTCGCCTGGCGGATGGTAAGCCCTCGAAGAGGAGGGTGGCGCGGGCCGTATCTTCCCTCGGCCGCATTTATCCCGCCTCTGGGCTCTTCTCACACGGCTTCCTTTAAGGAGCTTTGTCTGTCCCTCTCCACTAAAGGAGAAGGGCCTCGTCTGCGGGACCTTATTCTCGGTCAAAAGAGGACAGGGGGTAAGATCCCTCCGTCGGCGCTCTTGGGCCGGGAAGATCCCTCTCCGGGTCGTCGACCGTCGGCTTGATCGACCGCTCGGCTTCGACCACTGGCCTCACGGTGTCCCGTCAGGTCAGTTGACGAGACTCCACCGATGAAGTCGAGATTTTCTCGACCCGTTGGATGAGCTGTCGCCTTTAGCAGCGAGATTCCCTCTCCCAGTTCCCCGGGAGGAGTTGAGAATCCGTGGGCTCGCCTGTGCCTCCGGTTCCGGAGCCCTCGGATGGACCATCCGAGCGAAGGGAGTGCGGTTCGCGGCACCTCCCGCTTACCGACACGGAAATTCCGGGACTCTCGGTCTCGGTCTCGGACCTCTTGCGGTCCAGCCGATCCCACCGTCATAGGCGGTCTCGGTCTCGGCATTGCCAGGTAAGCGGCATCGCCCGCTCGTCCTCGATCCTCCTCCTCGGACGAGGAGGCTTCCGGCGTAAATTACGTCGGCAGTGCGAGGACCTTATGTTGCAACAGCTCCTCCTGGCGGGGAGTAAGCCGACCCGTCGCCTTCCCGGCCATTCATCAGCTGTCACGGGCGGACACCAGCCTCGACTTATCCGAGGAGCCTATACCCAGGCGGTTGTTCCCAAACCAGCTGCTCCACCAATTCCGGTGGAACCTCCGCCTCCACAGCCACCAATTGGGGCTCCGACCAAGGATTCTCGGTCGGCTAAGGGTCTACCCATCGGCTGTCAGTTACCCTCACTCCCGACCGACCTCGGCAGGTGAAGGGTGGCTCAGGCCAGAGAGCAGCTCTTGAGGACTCTTCCGGTCTGAAGATGATTCCTCCTTTTCTCAAGCGACTGGACTTGGAGTCTTCAGGAGGTCAGTCAATGGGCGATAGCCCGTCGTCCTTCCTAGGACTTCTTGGCTCATCTCGAGTCACGGGATGGAGCTCGAACCCGTTTCCAAGCGGGCCAGGTATCCCCTCACGAGATTCTGGACCGGGGATTCTCCAGCGGAGGCCTTTCCGGTGGCCGAGGCCATAGTGGGTCCGGCACTGGAGCTTTGGCAGCGCCCTGCTTCCTGCCCTCGCCTTCGAGGCGGATGGCCAGGAAGTATCACGGTCCCTACGGTTCCTTGTCCGGTTTGGAACACCCCTCTGCTGAGGGGTTGGTTACCGACAGCGTTTCCGGTAGCGCCCGGCATGGCGCCAGGATGTGGACAAACCTCCTGACAAGGAGTCCAAGAAATTGGACTATGTCAGGCGAAAAAGTCGCTGCGTCTCTCTCGGCCTTCGTCCAGGCCAGTTCGGCCGTCCTCATGGCACATTTTCTCATGCCCTGTTGGGCTCCTGGATGAGGTCATCCCTCATCTTCCCGCCGATCTGCAGACTACGGTTAAGCAGGTGCGGGACCAGGGCAGGGCAGTGGCCAAACAGCAGCTCCAGACTGCTTTGGATATAGGGGACTCATGTGCCAGATCGGTGGCGGCCGCAGTGGCTATGCGTCGGCGGGCTTGGCTGAGGATATCCACCTTTACTTCGGATACCCAGCACAAGTTGGCGGATGTTCCCTTTTTGGGGACTGACCTCTTCGGCCCTGGGGTGGAAGGTCACCTGCAGAGGATCGAGAAGTCCAATGCTACCTTGGACTCGGTCTCTTCCGCTCAGAAGGACAAGGCGCAAACCACAGCCTAAGCCCTTTCGTCCTTCTGTGCCCCGGCGCCCGCCAGCAGCGTCAGGGCCAGCAGGCTCGGCCTTGGCATCCCAAACCCAAGCGCGGCTTCCTCTAACAGGAGGCAGGGAGGAAAAGGCCCAGGAGGTCCCTCGGCCGGTCCCTCCTCCAAGCCTGCCCAGTGACGGGCTGAGGGGTGTCGCCCCATTCCCGTCACCTTACCCCTGGGTCCCCCCGTGGGGGGACGGCTCCGGCACTTCCGTTCCGCCTGGTCCGCTGCTACCACGGACAGGTGGGTATTGGAGGTGGTGGGAAGAGCCTGCCTCTGGAATTCGAGCAGGCACCACCCTTCAGAGCCGTCGCCCCTCGGGGCGCTTCGGGATCCCCAGCCTCACTGGCGGCTCATCGAGCCGACATCGCTCTCCTCCTCCAGAAGGAGGTGATAAGAGAGGTGGTGGACCCTCCTTCAGACCCAGGGTTTGTGTCCAGGTATTTCCTGGTTCGAAGCGGACGGGGGCTGGCGCCCATTCTCGACCTACACGACCTAAACAAGTTCCTAAGGTCTCGAACCTTCAGGATGGTCACTCTGGCTCAGATAATACCATCCTGGAGCGGCGTGTGGTTCTGCTCTCTGGACTTGCAGGACGCTGTTTTCACGCCCCTATCCGTCTGCTCTCACCAGAGATTCCTTCGCCTCGAGCGAAGGATCCCTTCGAGTTCCAAGCCATGCCCTTCGGCTTGTCTCCAGCTCCCAGGGTCTTCACCAAATGCATGGCAGTGGTGACAGCATTCCCTGCGCCGAGGGTCCGGTGTACCCTTACCTGGACGACTGGCTGATAGCAGCTCCCTCCAGGAAGGAGGCGGGTGGTCAGAGATCTGGCCCTCAGGTCTGCTCTCAACTGGGCCTCCTTATCAAGCGAGGCCAAGTCGAACTCGAGCGAAGCAGGTGATTCTATTCATCGGGCGCAGCTCGACTCTCTTCGAGCCAGGCGGCTCCCGGCGGACAGGGCGAGGTTCTTTCCTCCTTTGCCCGATCATTTCTGGTTGGGCAATTGCCCTGCCGGGACTTCCTCGCGCCTCCTGGGTCTCATGGCGGCCTGCACCAGCGTGGTCAGTTGGGCCCGCTGGAACATCGTCCCCTTCAGTGGGGACTGGCCAGCCAGTGGTCTGGCCTCTCGATCCTTTGGACCAGCTTGTGTCCGGTGACACAGGGGATGTGGAGCAGCTCTCCAGTGGTGGACCGTTCCAGATCATTTGCAGGAGGGCATCCCGTTCGTCCGCCCGAGCCGCGGTCTCTCTATCGACCGATGCCTCTCTGATGGGTTGGGGTGCCCATCTGGGGAACACGGGCTCATGGCCTCTGGTCCCTGGGGGTCCGATGCCACATCAACCTGCTGGAGCTCGAGCGGTCCGCCTAGCTCTCACCGCCTTTGCTCCGTTCCTCCGGGTCAAGTGGTCCGAGTCCAGACGGACAATACCACGACCATGTACTATCTAAACCGCCAGGTAGGGCCCGCTCCATGCTTCTATGCAAGGAAGCTCTCCGCATTGGTCACTCGTCGCAAGCCTGGAGGCGGATCTCCTAGCCATTCACGTGGCAGGAGCCTCCAACACCCTGGCCGATGCCCTGAGCGGATAGGGGCTGCATCCCAGTGTGTCTCTCCTGCCGAGGTAGTACAGCATCTGTTCTCCCATTGGGGCACACCTCAGGTGGACCTGTTTGCCTCCAGGGAGCATAGAAGCTGAGTCTGTTCCATGCCGCCCCCCTCAGCAGGGCTCGCTGCAGGGGATGCCTTCTCGAGGCAGTGGACCCCGGGCCTCTTTGCGCCTTTCCCCATTTCCCTTGATCCACAAGGTGCTTCTCAAGCGAGGAGACAAAGGCGCAGGTGATTCTGATAGCCCCAGACTGGCCTCGCCAGTTCTGGTACCAGATCTCCTCAGTCTCAGCTCCAGGACTCCTGGCAGCTTCCAGCTCGCCGGACCTGCTCTCAGTCAATCAGGGAAGGTGTTCCATCCGGACCTTCAATCCCTGCACCTGACGGCCTGGTTCCTGGCGGCTAAGAGTTCCAGGCCTTGGGTCTTTCCGACGAGGTCCTCAATGTAGTTGAAGTCCCGTGAGTCGACCAGAAAATGCTATGCCTTCAAATGGAAAAGGTTTTCCATTTGGTGTCAGGGCAAGGGCTTGGACCCTTCCTCCTGTTCCTTGGCAAGCATCTTGGACTATTTATGGTCCCTTTCTAGTCAAGGGCTTAGGTCGGCGACCCTAAGGGTGCACCTGGCAGCCATCTCTGCTTACAGGCGGGGCGGGGAAGCAATCGGTGTAAGCGCCGGAGAGAGGTGGTCTGGCGCTTTTTCAAAGGCCTTGATCACATTTCCCTCCAGTCGCGGGAACCCCCACCTCCGTGGGATCTACTGCTGGTACTGGCAAAGCTCATGGGCAAGCCATTCGAACCTATGCACAGGTGTGCTCTCTCTCACCTGTCGTGGAAGACCGCCTTCTTGGTGGCTATCCGTCAGCCAGAAGGATGGGAGGCTCCAGGCGCTTTCCATCGAAGTCTCCTTACCTGGTCTTCCACAAGGACAAGGTTGTCCTCGCCCCGATTCCTTCGAAAGTGGTGTCGGAGTTTCACCTTAACCAGGTGCTGACTCTGCCGGTGTTCTACCCCAATCACACCTCGGAGGCCGAATATAGGCTCCATACTCTGGACCCTAGAAGGGGCGCCGCTTATTATAAGGAGCGCCTGAAATCGGGAGAGGTTCGCCAGCTGTTTGTCACCCTACGCTGAAGCCGCATCTGGCAGACCTGCAGCCAAGCGGGACGATAAGCAGGTGGGTAACCTCCTGCATAGATCTCTGCTATAAGTTGGCGGGCATGGAGCCTCCCAGAGGATAAGAGCTCATTCTACCCACCATACTGCTGCAATGGTGGCTGCTTCCAGGACGCCCCTATCCAGGAAATCTGCAGGGCTGCTACCTGGAAGTCAGCAAACACCTTCATTACCCATTACCACATCGACCTTGAGTCACGCCGGGATGCTGGTTTTGGGGCCTCGGTTCTCCAGTCTCTCTTTCCCAAGTAAGTATTGGGGGTGTGCGTCTTGCCTCCCTCCTCCCGGAGAACTGCTAGGAGTCTGCCAATGAGTGTGGATGAACAACATATCCATGCCCTAAATACAGGTTGCTCACCTGTAACAGGAGTTCTAGAAATGGTATGTTGTTCATCCCCTGACTCTCGATCTCCCGTGACGCACAACCTGAGCTTCCAGGCGGCCAGATCTAAGGCCATGGGGCGGAGCCGAGAGTTATACCACCCGGGTGGGTGGGAGGAGCAAGCTTGAAGACCTTCCGGCAAGATTTAAAGCGGCAAGGATACCTGCCAATGAGTGTGGATGAACAACATATACCATTCCTAGAACTCCTGTTACAGGTGAGTAACCTGTATTTCTACCACCACTGATCATGAGGTGGAGTCCCAAAAAGGGCATATTGATAATGTGGGGCAAAATGTGTAAAAATGGCAGAGTTACGAATCAAAGTTCAAACCCTGTTGAAAAATATTTTGAACCACACTTACCTAATTTTTCTTATTGGTTCCAGCAGCAAAACGTGTCTTCGATCAGAGAGTGGATCAACGCCCTGGGACATATTCAGGTGAGTAAGGGTTTGTGGGGGTTGTGGATGGGGATGTGGGGTGGTTGATGCTGAGTGGGAGGTTGAGGTTGTGGAGTTTGGGGGGGGGGGCAGATCAATGAGGGACCATTTTCTTTGTTAAAAGTAAAAAAAAAAAAAAAAAAAAAGACTGAATGAGGGACAATTTTCTTTATTTCAGGGACATGCACACTGACATTCTGACACTGTTGATTGGGCACCCCAGTGTCATGCTAGTGCTCAGGGAATGAGGGCAGTTGACCTGGATGGGAGGGGTTAAAGAGAAGTGATAATGGGGGTGGGCACCCTGGTCTGCTTATATTGGATAATAAAAGCATAAACATTGGGAAGGGTGGGCGATCTGGAGGGGAGGGGGAGAAAGAAGCTGTACTGGGGGTGGGCACCTGGTCTGCTTAACAAATGTATATATATTTTTTTTTATGATCCTCCGGGCCCCAGCCCTACCACTCCGTTGGGCCTCATAGTTCCCTGTGCCTGCCATCTTGCCTCTGCTGCCTCTCTTACTGTCAGTCATGGTCCCGTGTGCCCCACACCTCGGGGGGGGGGTCCAGCACTAACCCTACCGGAAAGAAGCCCCTCCCAGGCAAGGGAGGAGAATTCGGGGATGCAGTGCCCCCGGGGCTGGTGCATTCATGGGAGATAGAGGAGGAGTTGCACTCTGGGGACCAATATGGTGGGAGGTAGAGTGGCCGTTATCCAGCCAGGCTGGGGCCATTTTTACGGCAGGGGTGTGATGTGCCACGCGATGTTAAGGCCAGAGCCAATGTCCATCATGTTGCCTCCCACAATGGAGCCCAACGTATTGCTGTGCTCCTGGCCTCCACCGGGGCCAGCAAACCCCAAGGTTCAAATCCCCCTCCCTCCCTGGAGAAGGCGAGCAGTCATGGGGCGCTCAAGCCTTCTCCCCCCCGGCTGGTCCTCTGACTCCCGGGTCCGTTTCTGAACTCGGATCATCAGTGTCACAAGCAGAAATCCAACCACTGCACCAGCGGGCCGGCTAACAAATATTTTAATTACATACATAGATTAGACAGACAGACAGATACATGCATACATACATAGAACAGGGGATCGGTGGCTCACTGTTTCAGCTGAAGCTGGCAGCACGACTCCAGCTGCGGCTTCAGAATTCAAGAAAGTCCTGCTGTTCTTATACAGAGAAAAAGGGTGAACAGCACATCTGGGTGTGGTGGGAACCCTGGATTTTGGGATGCCCAGAACAGACATCCCCCCCCCCCCCAACAAAGCTTTTTTTACCTGCTGGTCAGCACGCATGGGCTCTCAGTCCTGTTCCCGCCTCCTTTCATCTGGTATCTGTCTCTCCCATGCCTCTGGCCCCAGATCACCCATGGATTGCACCCCACTCACGTAATCCAGATTTGGGCTGGAGACTGGATGACAACGTGGAATGCAGGTAGGTGGGCGGGGCTTCATATAGCCCATGCAAACCATTTTCCTGTTTTCTGTTCCCCTAGACCATACTACGTGCAGTGGCATAGCAACAAGCTCTACCTCCATGGAAACATTCTCAGATTCCCTTAATTGGCCATGTACTGTGTGCCCAAGCTGTGCTACTACCTGAGCAACTCCAGGTGGCAGGAAAGCAGCGGGATCACACTACTCCCCTCCCTGAGGGAGGAGCCATCCATGGGGATGCTCAGTTGCTCCTTCCCAACCAGCTCCGAATGAACTGTGTCTGTTCCTGAACACAGGTTGCCGGTGTGATGGGAGGTAAGGTGCCAACACCTCAGCCCTCCATGCCACTGGGCTGGCTTCAGAACCGACATTTCTGACCACTGTTTTTAAAGCAAACATCAGAATCTAGCTAGATGGGTCTGGTTTAGCTATAGTCAGGTGTTTGTTTTTTAAAATTACGCCTTTTTAATGTATTTCCATCTTTCTTTTTTTTTTTACTTTGAGGGGAAAAAAGTTGGCAACTGTTATGCCACGAAAAACATTTTTTATGCTGTGGGAAACCAAAAATGGTCCTGCAACACAGAATTGTTTGCGTTGTATCAGAATGTCATTCCAAACCCCCTACTGAGTATACTCAGGACACCAGAAAACAAAACAAAATTTAAATCCTTATAGCTCTAGAACCATTTAATATTTTTTCACGAAACCTTCCACAGGCACTGCTTTGGCAAAGCATGCTTGTACGCTGAAAGTTTTGGGAAAATATTCCATTCCAGCACTATCGCTCACTTCAGAATGCATGCACTAGGCTTACCCGTCAGGCAAAACCTAATTACTTCAAGGCCTCCTTCCACTCCAACCTTATCCACCCAGGTAAGTTCTGGAAGACAATCAAATCTCTCTTCTCTCCTCCGCCCAACCCCCGAACCTGCCCTGAATGTAGCAGGCTCCATTGTTACTGAACCGAGCACAGTGGCCACTGAGTTTAACACCTTTTTTTACCAGCTGCGTGTCCTCCCTCCTGTCCACTCTCCCACACCACTCTATGCAGGCTCCACCATCCATCCCACCCCCCTCTGTCTCCTGCTTCTCCTTTTACCTAGTTACCCCTACAGAAGTATAAAAAGCCCTATGGTCTCTCAATCCCTCCAAAGGTAAATGTCCCTCGGGACTGGACTCCAAAATGCTCCTCCTCCTCCTCCTCTCTGCCCCAGCCATTGCCAGCCCGCTGGCTGCCCTCTTTAACCTCTTCTTCACACTATCAGCAATCCCATCTGAGTGGAAACATGCCACAGTCATCCCCCTCCCTAAAGGCGGCAACCCCTCCTCCCTGGGCAACTACCGCCCTATCTCCCTTCTCCCCATCCTAGCCAAAATCCAGGAGCACCTCATTCTCTCTCTCTCTCAGCTCTCTTCCTTTTTAGACTCCTCCTCCATCTTCACACCAAACCAGGCCGGATTTAGGAAATCACACTCCACCATCACCTCTGTACTAAGACTCACTGACACCATCCTCACAGGAATGGATAACGGGCACACCACCTCAGCCATCACTGTCGACCTTGCAAGGGCTTTTGACATGGTCTCACATGCCCTGCTACTCTCCAAGCTCTCCCTTGCTGGACTGTCTGGGGCTGCAGCCAGCTGGTTCCACTCCTACCTGGCAGGCAGGTCTCAAACAGTCAGAATTGGCTCTTTCATGTCAGCAACCCTCCCTGTCACTACAGGGGTCCCCAAGGCTTGGTCCTTGGCCCAATACTGTTTTCTGTCTTCCTAAATTAACTGCTCTCGGCCTGCCCACACACTTCCATCCTCATGTCTGCAGATGATACTGTACTGTATGCCTCTGGTCCATCCTCCACTGAAGTAGCTAACAGACTTCAGCAGAACTTCAACAGTGTCCAGAACTGGTTTTCGTTCTAATCAGCTTTTCCTTAACCCTAAGAAAACTGTCTCCCTAACGTTCAGCACGTGGTAAAAACTCTCCCTTTTCCCCTCCACCCCCAGATTCCACACTATTGATGGGACCCCCCCCCCCAGAGGCTTATATCTCCTGCAGATACCTTGGGGTCTGGCTAGACCAGTACCTTAGCTTCGGTGAGCACATGGATGCTACCCTCAAGACTACCATCAATAAACTGCACCCCATGCTGGGAACTTTATACCTCAACAGAATTTGCATCACTCTGCCAATGCACAATGAAATTCTACAAAATATTATCCTCCCTACAGTATATTGGACTATGGGGATGTAGTCTATAGTGCTGCTCCCAAGTCCTCCATAGCCAGGCTAGATCCACTCTTTCACTTTTTGTGTTGCTTCGCCCTTGACTGCCCTCTCACAGCCCATCACTGTGACCTCTACAGGGCCTTAGACCTGCTGTCACTCCAGGATCAGAGACTGTCTCACTGTGCCAGAAATACCGCGAAACTCTGGGTACAGGCTCTCCCACCTTACCTCGCATCAACCCTAGCAGCCCTACCCCCACCTGCATACTGGCTCCGGAACATCGACTTCCGGCTTCTGCATGTCCCACATATGTCCACTGCTACAGGCCAGGCTGCTTTTAGCTACTACATACCTAAACTGTGGAACTCCGTGCCGGCTGACATTAGGCACTCCATCAGTTCTCAGCATCTTAACTCCCTCCTTAAGACACATCTCTTCTCCACCTGCACCTTTGTCTAGCACCGCAGAGGACCCAGTATATCGCCTTGCTTCAATTTCTGCCCACCTCCAGTGTGTTGCACTAAGGCTCACTTCTTGTGTCCCCAGACCCCTACTATAATTTGTGGGCAACTACTAACTTGGACCCATTGCATCCCCTGATGCCAGGCTATAGGTTTTATATTGTACATTCTTGCATTGCATGTTCTAGGTATGGTGAAGCAGCTGTAAATAATACTGTATATTCTGCATGTTCTATAGCACCCTTTTACTAATTTCAGCATCTCTCTCCTTCATATGAAGTTGGTACCTGTTAAAAATCTTGATGCAGCATCAGGAAGAAAGATAACATTACCAGCAGCCAAAACACTATTGTGGATCGCTCTGAACTAATGAAACTCTATTTAAGCAAGCATGAATAACGTAGCGCTGAATTGACTCGCACTATTAGGGTCGCACTATATTGACATTAACCCCATGGAGTGCTACTCGAATATTCCTCTGTACTTGCTACTGTTTATTTCTCCTCTCCCTCACACACCTCAGGTCGCAACTGGAATCAAGCGGTACTCTGCTCAGTATGCATGCCTGGTAAAACTCTTTAAGTAAATAAATAAATGTAGGCTGTACCTGAGAGTAAAACTAAAAACCCATGTTAAGTGTGGGGAAAAAATAGACCTCTACGGGACAGTGGCATGTGCGGATCTCAGAAAGTGCATAAGCAGTTGTCACAAAACTTTCCACGTATTTAGACCTTACCTACTAGACAACACATGCAAAATTTCAGCTAATTTCATCAAATGCTGCCACACCTATTAAGGTGCAAATTTAGAGGCTTAACTGAGAACCTGTCTCTCAACCCTGCTATGACATGCCCTGACTGAAGATATATTTATCTTTGTAAGAGGCCACTGATATTATGATTTGTACAGCATGTGTGTACTGAGAAACAGCAAGATAAAAAGTGACATCTTGACCCAGCATAGAAAGCTATATGAAGCTGCTCACTGAGCATGCTCAGAAATATATTTTCACGTGTGAGATCATGCCCTATCCATAATGCTGAGCCATTTAACAGAGGGGCACAGTTAGACATAGAAACACAGGCTCTGACGGCAGATAAGGAGCACTCGGCCCACCCAGTCTGCCCATTTCCCCTACCTACTGGATAAGCTGCAGATTCTAGTTAACCAACAGCCTACTTCCTGCAACCGCCCCACTATAATTGCCTTGTGTCTGTCCCATGCATGTTTGAATTCCCCTACTGTGTCAGACCCCACAACCTCTCCAGGAAGGCAGTTCCACGCGTCCACCACTCTCTCCGTGAAAAAGAATTTCCTCACATTACCCCTGAGCCGTCCCCCCTCTAACTTTAAATTGTGCCCCCTTGTTCTTACACATCTCTTTTTCTGAAAGATGCTTCTCTCCTGGACTTTGTTGATTCCCTTGAGGTACTTGAAAGTTTCTGTCATATCCCCCCCGGTCCCTCCTTTCATTAAGGGTATACATATTAAGCTCTCGCAGTGTCTCTTCACATGATTTCTAATGCAGACCCTGCACCATTTTAGTTGCCCTCCTCTGGACTGCTTCCATCCTGTCTATGTCCTTGCGTAGGTGAGGTCTCCAAAACTGCATGCAGTACTCCAGATGGGGTCTCACCAACTGTCTGTGCAGAGGGATAACCACTTCCCTTTTTCTACTTGTGATGCCCCTCCCTATGCATCCCAGTATCCCCCGGCTCTCCTTACTGACTTCTCACATTGTTTACATTTTGTGATTTTTTTTTCCTTTTGTAACTTTTTACCATTTAGATCACAAAACCACTTAAATGATGTGTTGTATAAACCAAATATCACATGGCCTGACTGAAGATGTTTTTATTTCCATTCGAGGCCACTGATATTAAGATATCGAGAGATGGTTCACGAGGTCACTGTTCACGAGTTTAGATATTTTCAGTATTTCACTCCTGCCCACCATGTATTCAATTTACACAATAGGGCTTTACTATTTAGTGTGCTGTTGGTGTTATTTTTGCTGATCTAGACTTGTTAATGTGGTTTTCTTGGGTGCTTTTTTTTTTTTGGTGGTTCTCCTCCGTTATGTTGTATGTCTGTGTTAATGGATTTAGTTTTGTTTTTGTGAATGAGTAGCTGTAGTGGTCTCTCATTGGTTTATTCTATAAATGAGTAGTATTTCTGTCGTGTTACTGGGTGTTTGTTTTGTGTATCTGTTCTTACTGGTTGGTTTCTGGTTGTGCCGGTGTTCTTCTTTTGCAGGGGTTTTGGCTTCTTTATAAGTTGCAGCTTCTGTTCTGTGTTTATGTGCTGCTAGTTGGAGTCGCTGTGTGACTTGATGACACAGAGTCTCTTTTGGGACATTTAAATGTAGTTCGGCTATGCAGAGACATTGGTATTCAGGTGGACTGATGTATGCTGTGTGATAATATCAGGCTGTGATGTGTGCTTTGTATGTATAAAAGTCTAAGATTGTCACAGTGCATACGTCACATTCCGGTTATTCAGTGCTGGTGAGAATACATGTTTTTATTGCAGAAGATATCGTGTGTGTGTGTGTGTGTAGTATATTGGCAAGAAAAATTCTAGAAATTCCATTGGTCAAGAGACATCACTTGACTGTGCATTAAATCTCTATAAATGCAGGGACAGGTGCCAAATCTCATTTTCTTCCCTTAAAAACCTACTTAGAGCTATTTTAAATAGAATAATGGATAGCTTACTGTGCATTACAAGGGAATAATTCCATTGAGAGGTTCTGAGGATGTAGAAACCGTGAGAGCGAAGCTCCAGAGGTTCTCACGTCCCCAGAACCTCGAGATGGAATTATTCCCTTGTAACGCACAGTAAGCTATACCTTATTTTTTTAATATATGGATGCAATTTTTATTTATTTGTTTATTTTTCGACTGGCAGGTGGCCATTTCAGTAAAGGACTCTCAGTCCTGGCCAGCCGCCAAGCTATCTTGCTACTGCTCTCCAGCCCACCCGCCGTATCATGACAAGAACTGGTAGGCAGTCCTACCTTTTCCTTTTGTTGGGCTCTGCTCTGCATTCCTTTTTGTGTACGAGAAAGAAAAAACTGTCGAAGAAATGTGCAGAGGCAGTACGGTCTCGCTAAGCGAGAGAGTGAGCCGCCATGTTTTTAAAATTGTTCTGCCTGCCCACACATCAAAAGCGGCCAATCAGGAGGCATGCTTAGGATGACATAGGGGGCAGAAGGCATCTTTGTGGGTGCTTGCGCTGTTTGGTAGTTGTGATAATACTATCGTTCAGGAGTGGAATGATAGTATTATCACATTCGAACGATGGTATTATCAGTGTCTAACAGTGGTATTATCATTGAGGGATCAATGGTATTATCGGCGTTTTTTGAATGCTTTTCAATAGTATTAAATTCAAGATCCATATATTAAATAAGTGTAATACGCCCCTCCAGGGTGTGTATTGTAGGATTTTAATGCACTTCCCAGGGGTATAAGGACACTCAGCCTTCGGCCTCGTGCCTTTCTATACCCTGGGGCGTGCATTAAAATCCTATAATGCACACCCTGTCGTGGCTTATTACTTACATATATAGATATATACAGTATAGAGAAATAGAAGTCCAAATAAACACAGGGCTGGATATTCAAACTGCACCATTCTGTGGCGCAAGCCCTTGCGCTGCTCAAAAACATTGCGCAGGGGTGTGGCCAGGGTGATATTCAATGGAGTTGCGCTATTGTGCAACTCCTTTGAATATCGCACCCGGGCCACAGCCACTGTGCATGGCGCAGTGGAACTTGCGCCACTGCAAGTGGTCAGAGTGGAGCATTCAGATGCGGTGCTGCAAGTTCCATTGCGCCATGCGCAAATTTCTGATATTCAAAAGGTGACATGCAAATGGGGCCATAAGTTATGCAAGGCACAGGGGGGCCATTTGCATCTACTTACGGCCCCATTTGCATGCCATTAGCATGCAGGTGAGCCGATCTCCGACAACTTGTGCCTGGCGCCCTGCCAGGCAGCATCCATCGGGGACCGACGCCCCCTGCAGCCCGATCGCGGACATGAAGTAAATCCCCCGACTGGCCGATTGTGGGCATAACAGTAATGAAACCCCGACTGACGCGATCGCGGGCATAACAGTAATAAACCCCCACTGGCCCAATTGTGGGCATAACAGTAATGAACCTCCCCACTGGCCCGATCACGGGCATAACAGTAATGAACCCCCGGCTGGCCTGATCGCGGGCATAAGATCAACCCCCAGACCAATATCCCTGGTGGTCCAGTGAACCGTGAAGCCCAGTTGCGGGGCATAAGGTCAACCCCCAAGTCCAATTTCCCTGGAGATCTAGTGGCCCTCACCCCACCCATCCATGGAACCCCACCACCCGCTCCCCCCATCAGCGTGGGGCGGCAGCACCCCACCACCTGCCGCCTCACCACCTGCCGACTGACAGCTCGATAGGGCTGCATGCCCATTGGTTCAGAGAAAGAGCTAATGGGCGTGCAGCTCATACCGACTAAGGCAGTCAGATTTCGTGAATAAATTCATTCATATCTGGACTGCTTTTATACAATGTAGAGCTACACACCCATTCAGCTCTTGCTCTGAACCAATGGGCGTGCAGCCCTATCAGCTGTCAGTCGGCGGGTGATGAGCAGGCAGAAAATGCTGCCGCGAAGCGGTACTTCTAAACCCGATGGGTGGGTGGGGTGGAAAACACTAACTCTCGAAATTTGAACTTTAGTGAGGATTGACCCTATACCTGTGATCAGGGCGGTCACTGGACACCGAGGATATTGGTCTGATGAGGGTGATCTCATTGCCAGCGATCGGGCCAGTCGAAGTGGGAGTCATTACTGTTATGTCTGCGATCGGGCCCAGTGGGCGGGGTTCATTACTGTTATGCCGCAATGAACCCAGTGGAGGGTCATTACTGTATGCCTGCGATCGGGCCAGGTGGGGGTTCATTACTGTTATGCTGACGATCGGAGCCAGTCGGGTGGGGTTCATTACTGTTATGCCCGCGATCAGGCCAATGGGGGGGGTTTCATTACTGTTGTGCCCGCGATCAGGCCAGTTGGGGGGGGGAGTGAGATCTGCCCACAATCAGGCTGCAGGGGGGGCACAAGGAACAAGTGGAGGGCCACCCACAGGTGGCAGCTGCTGTGTTGCACCCTGCAATGCGGCAGCTCACCTGTGGGTGGCCCTCGACTTACTCCTTTTTTTTGGCTCAAAGTTGTGCAGGCGCAGGTAGGGGGTTGCGCCTGCACAACTCTGCACAGCTGGGCTGAATATCGGGCTGTGCAGTTTATGCATGGTTCCTCCCCCTCCGGTTGAGCATGTCTTCATTAGCATTGCGCTGTTGCTCAGCATGACTTGGGTGGCGCAACTGCCTTCTGCTGAATATCGCAGAGTGGTGCAATTTTGGACTTGCGCAGGCGCAACCCTTTTGAATATCCAGCCCATAGATCCTAAAAAGACAGCACAAAACACCACTGCCCATGGGATGTAGAAATCTCAACAATTAAAAAAGCATTCTGCTCAGGACAACATTCTTTTTTTTTTTTTTAACTTGGTTTTAAAGAAATGCTATACAACCATGCATTCATTACCTCTCCAGACAACAAACAAAGATACAGTCAACCGTATGCATTGGTTTTAATACATTTATGGCTTCCATATGATTGCCTCTGCTTATTGTCATTATATGTAGACTGCAGTGAGCCATTTAAGCAGAAACTGAAGACAATAAGAAGTTTATCTGAAACTGAGTCTAGACATGCTAGTCATACTACTCACTACTGTCTGGTAGTTAGAAAGAGCAAGGAGCGAGGACACCTTTGGGGGGAGTTCAGAAAATTCCCTGACGGGTATGGGTCAACCAGGCTGCTCTTGTCTCTTGCAGCCAAGTCCCCCACCCCACCCCCTCTGCCTAAAAGTAGCTATCACCAGATAGGGTTATGACATCAACCTGCACGAAAATGTTGGATGAAAGTATGAAGGAAGTCCCTTCCCTCCTGAGCAAAGCCCCATTCTAATGTGAAATGAACCATCCAGGATACCAAGCCTGTATTCAAGCCAAACCCTCCACTGGGTTGTGAATTTATCCATTGTTAACCTTAGGGTCACTGTAATTCACTCCATTTGTTGCAACTTTTTTCACCCGTACCACGCAGGACTTCACTAACTGGGTAGTGGCTGTCAGAGGGATGTGATACATTTTAAAGCTGCCAAGCACAACTGTGCATATAGAATGTGATTCCTGCAGCCACCAATCTCAGGAACTAGGACCTGTTATGCAAAATGGAAGAAGTCATATATAATTGGCATGGACCAAATGTTTAGTACCTCAGTTTATATGAGTCCAGAACGGCAGCAGTATTGGACAGTCTCAGAAAGTAGGAAAATGAGATCCAGTTGTCCCACACCCCCTCCAGCACAGCTCCGTACCTCCCTCTCTGAAATCCTTAGTCATCATTAGAGTATGAAAGCAGTGACTCACAACCTTCCACCAAACTTACTTCCAGTTTGGGGAATTATGCCGTGACCAGCCATTCCTATTCCCATATTTTCTCCTAATCCTGCTCACAGATCTCAATGTCTGCTGCCACTTCTCACTGGCTTAACTTGTTGCATCTCTAAGGAACTAGTACCCAACCATATGTGATAACGCTCATGAGATGTACTTACCCCTCCTTGCCTGGATCACTCCAATCTAATAGATTTCTTTGACTGGGTGACCAAAGTAGTAGACAAGGGAGGGGCTGTGGACATGGCCTACCTAGATTTTAGCAAGGCATTTGATACAGTCCCACACAAAAGATTAATTCACAAGATAGCCAGCTTTGGAGTGGGTCCCAAGGTGGTAGCCTGGATAAAAAATTGGCTAGACAACAGGACGCAAAGGTTAGTAGTAAATGGCATACACACAGTGAAGAAAGGAGGGTTACTAGTGGGGTACCACAGGGTTCAGTACTGGGACCGGTCCTTTTTAATGTCTTTATAAGTGACATTGCAGAGGAACTAGAAGGAAAAGTATGTCTCTTTGCAGATGACACAAAGATCTGCAACAGGGTTGATACACAAGATGGAGTGGAAAGGATGAGAAGGGACTTGGCAAGGTTGGAGGAATGGTCAAATGTATGGCAGCTCAGATTCAATGCAAAGAAGTGCAAGGTAATGCACATGGGAAACAAAAACCAAGGGGAAGTGTACACAATGGGGGGTGAGATACTGACAACTGTAAAAATAGAAAGGGACCTGGGGGTAATTATATCAGATGACCTAAAGGTGGGCAAGCAATGTGAGAAGGCAGTAAGGAAGGCAGGGGGATACTGGGATGCATAGGAAGAGGCATCAATAGTAGAAAACAGGAAGTTGTTATCCCTCTGTACAGACAGTTGGTGAGACCCCATCAGGAGTACTGTGTGCAGTTCTGGAGACCCCATCTCCGCAAAGACATAGACAGAGTGGAAGCTGTCCAGAGGAGGGCAACCAAAATGGTGCAGGGTCTGCACCAGAAGACATACGAAGAAAGACTAAAGGAGCTTAATATGTATACCCTAGAGGAAAGGAGGGAGAGTGGGGACATGATAGAAACTTTCAAGTACCTCAAGGGAATTAACAAAGTCCAAGAGGGTAGCATCTTCCAGAAAAAGAGATGTGCAAGAACAAGGGGGCACAATTTGAAGATAGAGGGGGGACGGCTCAGAGGTAATGTGAGGAAGTATTTTTTCACTGAGAGGGTTGTGGATGCATGGAACAGCCTCCCTGAGGAGGTTGTGGAGTCAAGAACAGTGGGGGACTTCAAGAATGCATGGGACAGGCATAAGGCAGTCCTAGTGGGGGGTAGAAGGAAGTAAGCTGTTGGTTAACTAGGATTTGTAGCTTATCTCTTAGGTGGGAAAATGGGCAGACTAGGTGGGCCAAGCGGTCCTTATCTGCCGTCAAATTCTATGTTTCTATGTAGTACCCAACCATATGTGATACGCTCATGAGATGTACTTACCCCTCCTTGCCTGGATCACTCCCCAATAAAATAAATCCTCCAGTGAGGTGAGGTCCTCTTTGACTTTAGATATCCTTTCTCTGTCTAGCAGGTAGTGCATGACTTACAAGAACTGTAAAAATCTTGTCTTGAGAGATAAATGGGCTTATAAATCATCAAATGACAGACAATGGCCCCTTTCTATTAGCTGACTAAATTTAGTGAGGGATCCTGACTGATACCACCTCAGAATCCACACTCTGGCCTGGGTGGTAAAAAGTCAGGGTCCCCTATAATTTCCATCAGTGGTCCTATGTTGTGAAGGGTTTGTTAAGTACTGTAGTTTTTTGAACAATCCACAGGGTTTGTTTCATCCAGGGGTTTTTAACCTGGACCCATATCTGCACCATGAACTGAATATTTACAATAGTAAATAAGGGGGCAGGCAACAAGGATACCACTTCTAAGTTATACCATTCAGTGCCCTTAGTTTGCTTGCCCCAGGTTATCACCAGCCATAATTGTGCAGCCAGATGACACCACTTGATATCTGGCATAGCTAACTCCCTGCCCCTTCTCTCTGGGGAGAACAAGGATCTTTTTATTGGCATAGTGACGTGTATGTCCCCAGTCAAAAGAAACAAATAGCTTCTTGAGCCGATTCCAGAATTCTTGTGGAATATGGACTGAGAAGATATGGAAAATGAATGAAAATCTGGGAAGGAAGTTTATTTCAAGAGTACATACTCCCTAGTTTCAGTGGAAAGAGCTTCTACTGAGCTATATCTGCTTACGCCTCTCCATACAGTTTGTCATAGTTTTTTTTCCAAATCGGTGTTTATCCTCCCGGTGGACCGGTCCCTTTGGGGCCACCTCCACTTCCCTGGCAGGACCACCGGAGTCAGCTTGGGGGTGTCATCTAGCCACCGCTCCCACTTTTTCCACTTTTTCTCTTTCCCTTTACTCCCCAGAGCACCAAACAAGATCAGACATGTGTGGAGGCATGCACGCACATGTCTTGGCTCGTCCGACTCTGCTCAGCCCACCCCTGGCCTAGCGCCCGACTCCCTGTCTGCCTGCACCACCATCACGCCTCCACATGATGGTAGTCTTAAGTCGAGAGAGCCTGCCTCCCCAATCCGGGAGAAGAGAGCTGCCTAGCGGCTGCTCAGTCCTCTCCCAATCTGGCGACCCATGCTTATTCCCGAACACAGGTTACTGTCGTGACAAGAGGTAAGGCGTCCAGCGCCGCAGCCCTTGGCACCACTGGTCCAGCCTAATTTCTCATAGTTGAGCCAAAAAAATGTGTGAATTGTTGGGGCCACCTTTACACCAGGTATCTCACTGCATTCTTACATGCTCATAGAAACATAGAAGGCGGATACAGAAGGAGACAAATGGTCTATCTAGTCAGCACAGAGTTTTCGAGATCTACTACTGATCTCTGGATCTAGCCCCCCCTCAATCTGACTTTTGACTGCTCCTGACCTGTTTGTTACTACCTGAGCCCTTGCCCTGTTCCAACCCTTCTTAAATGCTACCATGGTCCATGCACCCACCACCTCGAATGGCAGGCTATTCCATGGGCCCACGACTCTTTCCTTAAAATAGTACTTCCTTTTATCCCCCCCTTGAAGCTCCCCCTCGTACCTTCCACTTGTGCCCACTAGTGGTTGAGCTGTCTGCCCTATTGAACAGTTCTGAGTAGGGAACATTATTGATACCTCTCAAGAATTTAAACGTCTTGATCATACCTCCCCTCTCTGTCCCAGTCTCCACTGAGTGCATGTTTAGTGTTTGCAGGTGTTCCTCATACGAGAGTCCTTGGAGACCCTGCACCATCTTGGCTGCCCTTCTCTGCATGGTCTCCAGCCTGTCTTTGTTCTTCCTAAGGGGTGGTCACCAGAACTGGACACAGTATTCTAGGTAAGGCCTCACCGAGGACCTGTAGAGTGGGAGGATCACCTCCTTGTTCCTACTGTCAATTCCTCTCCCTATACACCCCAACATTTTGCTTGTCTTGCTATAAGCTTTATTGCATTGGCTTGACTGATTTAGGGTGTCATTTATGATGACCCCAAGGTCTTTCTCCTCCTGCGAGGTGGTGAGTTGGACCCCACTGAGCCAGTAATCCGTTCTGGGATTTCCTTTACCTAGATGCAACACCTTGCACTTCCTTGCATTGAACGTAAGCTGCCAGATACTGGGCCATCTTTCTAGCCTTTGTAAATCTTCCTGCAGGTCCCTGTCTCCCTCCACACTGTCAGCTCTATCACCTAGTTTCGTGTCATCCTTAAAGTGTTCGAGCTTGCCCTTAATACCTACTCCTAAACATATTAAACAGGACTGGGCCCAAGACTGAGACCTGGAGCACACCAGTAGCGACACCTCCCTCAATTGACCTCTCTCTATTGACTACCACTGTCTGACTCCTACCACTGAGCCAAGTTCCCACCTAGCTTTCTGTGGTCTTGGCAGTGGCAAGGTCCTCTAACTTTTGTAACAGATGGTTGTGCGGCACAGAGTTGAAGGCCTCCTTTAAAAGGCAAGCTTTCTTCATATTGGATAGAAATGTAGAATTGAATGGCAGATCAGGACCACTTGGCCTATCTAGTGCGCCCACTTCTCCCTACCTACATTGTTAGAGCAGACTGTGCCTGATCTGCTCTTTCTCCCCCCTTCCTTTCCACTATGATTCCCTTGAACTTATCCCATGCATCCGTAAACCCACCCCTGTTTTCTCCCCTTCCCCCTCCACCTCTGCAGGAAGGCTGCTCCAGGAATCCACCACACTTTCTGTGAAGAAGTACTTCCTCACATCTTTCCAGAATCTACCCCCTTCCAGCTTCATAGCATGTCCTCTTGTTTTTGAGCACCTTTTCTTTTGAAAAATACTCCCCTCATGTACCTTATTTACCCATGTGAGGTATTTAAAGGTCTGTGTCATATCTCCCCTCTCCCTCCTCTGTTCCAGGGTGTACATATTTTAGGTCCTTTAGTCTCTCCTGATAGGGATTTTGATGCAGACCCAGCACCATTTTAGTTGCCCTCCTCTGGACCACCTCCACTCTGTCTATGTCTTTCCAATGATGTGGTCTCCAGAACTAGCCACAATACTCCACATGGGGTCTTAACAGTGATCTATACAGAGGCAACACCACTTCTCCTACTTTGCTCTGGTGATACCCCTCCCAGTGCACCCAAGCATCCAACTCGCCCTCCGTACTGCCTTGTCAAACTGCCTGATCACCTTTAGGGTATCAGACATGATTACTCACAGGTCTCTCCTGCTTGATGGTCATTAATATCACTCCACCCATTTTGTACTATGTCCTTGGGTTTCTGTGCCCTAAGTGCATTATTTTGCACTTTTTTGCATTGAAATCCAGCTGCCCTACCCTTGACCACTCCTCTAGTTTTCTCAGGTCTCTGCTCATCCTTTCCACCCTCCCCGGAGTGTCCACCCTGTTGCAGATCTTAGTGTCATCTACAAAGAGGCAGCCTTCCCTTCCAGCTTCTCTGCAGTGTCACTAATAAAGACATTAAAGAGGACAAGTCAGATTCACTCAGTGATACAGGGTAGAAAACCTCAATTCCTATTGGACAAATTAAAAACTAAAGAATCCAAATACAATCTGAGAGATTTAAATAAGTATATACAAACAAAAATTAATAAATTTGGAAGTATGACCTTTGTTGATAAGGTTAGGCAGTTATGCGAACCTATAGATGGTAAGCTAAAACAAAAGAAACAAAGTACTAAGCTCTTTATAAGTTCTGTAAAACAGACCTTAAATTTGAATTGCAAATGTTACAATTAGTAAATGGAACATTCTTATTATCTTTACTACAAAAGACAATTTGGATGACCCATATCACTGAATGAAACAGAGCCCAACCATCACAAAACAAAGATTAATCAACATAAACTACACTTTGTTGAAATAAAAGTTTGTCATTAAAATTTCAAAACACAAAATAAAATTACTGATACAAACTTGGATAAATACGTATTTTTGATAAAACTTGTGTGAAATGTGTCAACCCTACACTTGTATTACAGACGAAAGTGCGTTTTGAAAAACAGAAGCAATGCTTGTATAGGATAAATATTGTTGGTACGAAATGTGCTATTCTATATTTAGATATCTTCTGTATGTTTTTGTATTAAGTGTTTTTAGTATAGATAAACAACCTACTTAACAGGACCATCTTGAAAATGGGTCTGACCTAATGATGTGAAAAAGATCTTTCCTGTATAAAAATAAACATTTTACTTACTGTAAGGACCCCACCCCTTCCTTTTTACTAAAACGACAGGTGGCATGCTGTTGGCGTTGGCAGCAATACCTGGTGGGGGACCTGGGTTCGGGGAGGATGAGGTTACCTGGCACAAGGGACCTAGGTTTGGCTACTCTGCACAGGGGCACCCAAGTAAATCCAACTACAGGAAGCAATAACTGTAATGTCCAGAACCAGAATATTGGGATTTTTCAGTGTGGCTTTATTTATTAACTAATTGAACATAAACAAAGCATTGCATGGTCCCCCAAAGGGCTACGTTCCTGTATGTGCAGATTAGAGATTAACGAAGCGGTCCATTTGAGAATGAACACATTTTTACTGTTGTCTGGCTTTGGACCCACCAGGCACTCAGCCCGGACTTTGCATGTGCTTTGGATACATAGCCCGACTGGCTCGGCTCCCCTGCCGGCCACTTGACTGACGGTCCACTTGAAGAATGAACCCAAACTTTACTCGGAAAGACATCCCATCAAACAAGGAGACTCCCAAACTGTGGCTCCCCACACCACTAAGAGTCTGTGACTCCTAGAGAGAGATTTGTTTTCTTACTTCCAATCGAACTCCCATCCAACAAGGAGACTCCCATCCAACAAGGAGTAATTTTCCCATCCTGTGGCTCCCCACACCACTTAGAGTCTGCGACTCCTAGAGAGATTTTCAAGTTGTGACCCACGTCTGGGTACCCACCCCATCACTGGCCAAGTGCATGAGGCAAGTAGCAAAACACAGAAGAAGTCCATAGAGGTGGACCTGGTTACTAAAGATGGGTGGTTTTCCCACCTCCAGCTCCCACAGCCCATATCCGGGCCATTTCTCTGGATACACACAGAAAACTTTAGAACTTTAAAATGTAGATTGAATGGTGGATGACCTGAAGCACCCCATCTACAGCATTACTTGAAATCCAATAAAACTTTAGACTGTTTGACTGCTCCATTTGTTCATCCTAGTAAACATAGTCCTCCCAAATAGCAGTCCACATTTATTTCCCAACTGAAGAAAACAATTTGTTTGTCCCTTCAAATGGAGCCAAACACTCACCCATTCGTTGCAGGTGCCCCACAGGCGAAGTACTATAACCTTTGCTGTTATACAAGAACAGACTAAATAAAACCAGGCCGCTTCTTTCCATGGTGGGAGAAGGGGATTGCCCCTGGAACTCACAGAACTTTTCCTCCCCCCCCCCGAGGGAGGGGGTCACTGAGACCGGGGAGCGGTCTCCACCACTTTAAAAAAAAAAATGTAAACACAGGAACACTTCCTTCTTCTTTGAAACAAACTGAAGACTGACCGACTTCCTTCCTGTTTGCTTTAGGACAAGCTGAAGACTGACTTTGAAATTTCCCAAAGTTCTAAACTCACTCCCTGAGCTGTAGATTCCAATGTGGCTCATGCAGCTGCGACAGTTCTATGGTGATGTCATCTCTCAAGTCTCAGCTGTGACTGAGGACAGAGTGAGACAGTGTGAAACCCATTTAACTGGAGTTTCACAAGCTGCCTTCCCTGCCTACCACTAGGTCTTACTGGAATTCTAGTAACCCCGGGTAACAAAGGGGTTACATTACTTTTACTACAGTCTCAGCACTGATCCCTGAGGAACCCTGCTGGTCATTCCTTGGAGTGAACTCCGTTTACCACCACCCCCTGCTGCCTGTCCCCTAACCAATTTCTTATCCAGTTTACCATCTTTGGACCCACTCCTAAGCTAGCCAGCTTGCTTACTAGTCTCCTATGTGGAATGGTGTTAAACACCTTACTGAAATCTAATCTAGGTAGGCAACATACACCTCTCCACCCTGGTCTAGTTCCTTCATCACCTAGTTAAAGAAATCTATCAGATTCATTTAGCATGGCGTCCCCCCATGATACCATGCAGCCATTGGTCTTGTAACCCATTAGATTCAAGATATTCCACAATCCTTTCCTTCAAGAGTTATTACATTAACTTTCCCACATCCAGTGTCAGGCTGAGTGGCCTATAATTTCCCGCCTCCTCTCTGCTATCACTTTCATGTAGTGGGACTACATCCGCCTTCCTCCAGGCCTCCAGAAAAACTTCAGTTTCCAGTGAGCTGTTACATAGAATTGTAAGACGTGTAGCCAGTATTTCCCTGAGCTCCCTTAGTACCCTTGGATGCTTCTCATCTGGCCCCATTGCTTTGTCCACCTTCAGATTAGGAAGTCCCTTAAGGACTCTCGCCTCAAAAAAAGGACTAGTGTCTATCACAGACCCACTCCTGAGGGTCAGGGCCACTAAGCTCTAGGAGCCCACCCCTAAGTGCAGTCCGTGACAGGGAGGGGGAAACAGGGATACCCTCCCTGTGTCCTTCTAGAATGCTCACCGAGGTCACGACTGAACACCTGCCATGAGTCCCCAGGTTTCCCTCTTTATTCTGGATAAGAGTACAATACCAGTCTCGAGTCTTGTAGCCAAATGAGAACCTTTTCTTGCTTGTTACACAAAGGAGAAAGATGCAGGTGTTAGTCTCTTCAGGGTAGCCTTGTAACCCTGTTTTTGTCTTCTCCCATGGACATGCAATACCTCGCTCAGGCTGGTTTCTTAAAAACAAATATTTTTACTAAAATACTTAATTTATATTCATACAGTTACAACTAAAAGATTTAGAACATTTTGATCACAGAATAACACACATAAAAGTGGAAAATGTACTTGAAAAACACACTATAGCTGGCCTGGTGGTGTTGAGGGTTGAGGTACTGGATGCCACACCACGCTGACGACCCAGGTTCATGAATTAACCTGGGTCATCGGGGGTTGGCAGGGGAAGAGAAGGATTGAGCATCCGTAGGACTGCTCTCCTCTGGGGAGGGGGGTTGTTGCTGTTGGTGTGCTGGGGGCCTCTGGCAAAGGCTGGAGGCATTGCAGTGCACAGGGAGTCTCTAAGGGGGATGTGCTGGGACCGACACTGGGAAGGAGTGCGTGCGGTAGCGCGCGCGCGTTCCTGTCCCTTGGCGTCATTGCACGCCTCACACATCAAATAAGGGGAGAACAGGGAAAACAGGGCACCAGTCATGGCGGCATGATGGCCATCACTGAGCGAGTTCACTTGGTTCCATGGGTGTGCAGCATTACTGGATCTGGTCCTGGTGTAGAGCAAGGGGAGGGCTGTCCTCCTCCCCACTGTGGGGGTAGCTGCGGGCCCGAATTGGTGCAGCGGAGTCCTTGGGATGGCGGCCAGAAACCAAGAGTGGATGCCTGGACGAGAGGTAAGGAAGCCTGGATGCCAGGGAAAAAAAGTATTAACTAAAAATAAAAAAAAAAAGAAAAACACCTATAACTGTTATCTAAAGTTGTACCTTAATTTTATAACAAATTGTTTTCCAGAAGAATAAGATTTCTGAAAACTTCTTTCTTCCTTTTCAGCCACTGGCAGGTTGTTTTTTGTCTTGTCAGAAGAGTGTCCAAAGTGCATTGTAATGAACTTCTGTTTACAGGGGGTATTTATAGTACCTCTGGCAATCTTAAAAAAAAAAAAAAAATTAATTTATAGCTGGTGGCCTCCTCTTTCGGCCAGCAGGTGTCTCCCTTGCCCTTTCTAGATTTTTAAGGAATTATTATTTATTTCCTTATTTGGGTCCTCATACCACAACTTCCTGGCACTACTAAAACAATGTAATCAGACTGTGGTTACCTTGCTGGCACCTCCTGTCTAAAAAACATGTCTCCTTTTGATCTTAAAGGTTTACGACAGGGGAGACAGCTTTTCTCATCCTGAGATTTTATTACACCAATTAGGGATTTCCATCCTCTTTGAAAAAAAAAATTTCAGCTTCCTGGCTAGTAGCTGTTTTCCTGGGTCACATAAGAATGTCATATATTTTGCAAGACTTTTTCTCATTTCCTGTGATCTTTCAGTAAAACTATGTACTCCTTTAAAAAAAATGTGCATCTTTTATGGCATTTTACATACACAAAATCACATAAAAGAAAACTGCAACTGAAATATATCTGCAAATTATGACTGGAAGTTGGCTAGCTCACCACATCCCTCCCTCCTTAGACTGAATTTGTGGGAACACGCCCCCTGCTTTCACAAATTCTATTACTGTTTTAACTTGCAAGATAGGCCATCTGCATTAACATTGGCCAATCCGACACTGTGGGTAATTGTCATGTTGTAGGCCTATAGAGCAGTACTCCACCTTAAAAGATGACTATTTGTTTTACTCATCTGATTTAGCCACACCCTTATGATCGGTCTGTACCTCAAAGTGCCTTCCACATAGATACGGCTCTAATTCTTTCAGGGGCCCATACCAGTGCAAGGCTCTCCTTTTCCACCGTGGAATATGCCTGCTCCCTGGGAAGTAACATTTTGCTCAAGTATACGATTGGGTGGTCTTTTCCCTGATTAGATGTCTGACTGAGGACTGCTCCAATCCCCACATCTGAGGCATCTGTGTGGACTACAGATTGCTTAGAGTAATCTGGACTGGCCAACACAGGGGAGCTGCACAGTGCCTCCTTTAGCTATTCGAAGGCTTATTCACAGTCTGACTCCCAGTCCACCTTTTTGGGCTTTCTTTTCTTTGGCAGGCTAGTTAGAGGAGTTGCCAGGGTACTGTAATTTGGTACAAACTCTCTATAGTACCCTGCGGCCCCTAGGAAGCTCCTAACCTGCTTCTGGGTTTCAGGCATAGGCCACACCTCCATTACCTCAATCTTTGCTTAATTAGGGCGAAGCTGCCTGCCCCACTATATGGCCTAGGTATGTCACCTCCGCCATAGCCACCTGGCATTTTTCAGCCTTGACAGTGAGCCCTGCCCTCTGTATCCTGCCCAACAGGTGAGACAAGTGTCCCTTCCAGCTGGCACTGAAGATGGCAGTATCCTCCAGATAAGCCACTGCGTACTCTTCAGTACCATGTAACATCTAGTTGTCAACCTTTGGAAGGTGGCAGAGGCATTCTTCATTCTAAAAGGCATTGCCTGGAACTCAATTCTGTTGGAGTGATAAAGGCCGAAAACGCTCTAGCTCTGGCAGTTAACTCCACCTGCCAGTACCCTTTAACCAAGTCAGTGGTGGTAAGGTATGTCGCCCCTCCTAACTTGTCCAGTAATTTGTCTGTCCCTGGCATTGGGTGGGTGTCAGACTTCGTGATTGCATTGAGTCCACGATAGTCCACACAAAAGTGAGTAGAGCCATCCGGCTTGGGAACAAGGGTGAGGCCTAAGGGCTGTGGGATTTCTGGATTACCCCTAAATCCAGCATTTTCTCCACCTCCCTCCTAATGTCCTTTAGGACGGCCTTAGACACCCGGTAGACTGTCCGTTGGATGGGTGCATGCATCCCTATATCTATGTCGTGTGTCACAAAGGGGGTTCATCCAGGCTTGGCCATAAACAAAGGGTCAAAGCTCTCTAAAACCTCCCTCACTTCCCAGGACTGTTCTGGGGTCAGCTGGAGTGACAACTTGATTGTCTCCACAGAGGATTCCTGCTTGCTTTCTTCTAGCAAGTCCAAGAGGGGTGGTCTTCCTCATCCGTCCCCTCCCCAGGACTGCACACTGCAAATACCATGTCAGTCCTATTTGCATATGGCTTCATGATGTTGACATGGTACAGCCTATGGGTATGTCTCCTGTCATGCAATTCCACAGTGTAATTTATGTCATTGACCTGTTGGACTACCTTGTATGGTTCTGCCCACTTAGCCTGCAGCTTGTCTTTCCAGACTGGGATTAGGACTATTACATCCTGACCTGCGCTGTATGTGTGAGCTCTGGCTCTGCAATCATACCAGACTTTTTGTTTCTGCTGGGCAGCTGACAGGTTGCTTTGGGCCTCCGCATAAGCTCCTTTGGCTTCTCTCTCAACCTAAGGACATACTCAACTATGGGAGCTCCCTGGGTGGCATATTTGCCATCCTAGTCTTCCTGGATCATGTCTACTGGCCCATGCACTCTACGTCCATATAAGTGTTTGAAAGGGGAGAACCCTATCTACTCTTGGGGTACCTCCTTGTTTGCAAACAACAAGTGAGGAAGGTATTTCTCCCAGTCCCTCCCACACTGTTCGGCAAATGGTTGAAGCATCAATTTTTAGGGTACCATTAAATCTTTCCACAAGCCCATTGGCTTGTGGGTGATAAGGTGTCCCGCATCTACACACCACCCCACACTTCTTCCACAAACACTTCATCAGGTCCGACATGAAGGTACCTCCATGATCAGTGATAACCTCTTGCCGAAGCCTGACATGGGTGAAAATCCCTAGCAAGGCGTCTGCCACTTTCTCTGTCCTAAGTGAGGAGAGGGCGAACGCCTCTGGGTATCAGGTGGCGTAATCGACCACCGTCAGGATCAACTTTTTCCCGGAGGAGCTTGGATTACTCAAAGGTCCCACGATATCCATCCCTACCCTCTGGAATTGCTACTTCACAGTGGGCAAAGGAATTAGGGCAGCTTTGGTTTTACTACCTGCCTTCCCTATCTGTTGGCACTGGCGACAAAACCTGCAATATTCCTTCGTCTGTTTGGTGAAGTGTTACCAATAGAAATTCTGGGCCAGTCGCTGCATGGTGCACACAATGCCCAGATGTCCAGACATGGGGATATCATGAGTGATCTTGAGCAACTGCTCATGGTACCCCGGGATGCGACAAGCTGCCTGACCATCACTCCTCCCTCTGTCCTCACCTCCTATGTATACAACAGTCCATTATCCCAAAATACCCTATGTCTCATGTCATTTCCAGGTGTCCTGTCAGATTCTGCACAACCCCTCAGCCTCGCCAACCTAAGATCAGTCCTCTGAGCAGCTGCAGAATCTTCACATTTTCCTAAGGCATGGGACATGTCCCCTTCAGTTCCTAAACTGGAGTCCATAGCTCTAGCGTCAGGACATTCAGGGTCACTGCCATCCCTAACCTTCTGACCATTGGTTACCCTTCCCTCCTCAGATGAACCTTCTACAGCTGTTTAGTGAACTATTACTTGGCGAAGTCCTACCTCCCTTTCACTACTGTCCATTTCAGGAGTCACAGGCTGGGAACCAGCCTCCCATTTGTTTCCACAGGGGCTTCAGGGAACTACAGGTGGCCTTTGTCATCTGACTGCAGGTCACTGCACATACCACTCCCTTCTAGAGATTGTTCCCTGTACTCACATCCAGGGCGAGGTTGTCTGCCACTGCCACTTTTTGCACTATCTCTCCTGTCCCACCCCAGTCCAAGAGAACACTAGCAAGTGGCAGAGTTTTATCCTCTCCAGTGAATCCCCTCACAGTGATAAACTGATCTGGTATAAGCTGGTCAGGCCCAACCAGATCCTCTTTTACTAAGGTAAAAGACGCCCCAGTGCCCCTTTACCCATGGGTCTGCACCCCATTTACATTAACCAGGTGTATGTGCTCCCTCATGTTTACAGGCTTGCTTTCAGGGATACACAGTGCACTTGACTCTATTTGAGCACCATTTTGTCCTCTCTGTGCCTTTTGAGGACACTGTCTAACAAGATGCTCTAGCTGTTCACAAAATCCATAGTCGTCATTCTTTTATCCAAGACATCCCTTTTTGGTAACCTGGGGCTTCCCCCTTTCTGCAGAGGCTATGAGGGTTTTAGCTGCCTTGAAGGCATACTTTTTCCTTTTGGCCCTGCCACACCTGTCCCACATCCTTTCAGAGCAGGCCTGCTCCTGGCATAGTGATCCGAGAGCTAAGCAGCTTGCTGTGCTGTTTTGGGATCTCTGTCACTAGCCAGGTTTTCAACTCTGCTGGGCAAGCCCAAAAGAACTGCTATAAAAGTGCAACTTTCTCAATTTTCCCCACAGAGTTTACTTCCATCCCCTTCCCACCAACGTTTTAAAAACTGATGTTGCTTTGTGGTGAGTCCCTCAAAGCTCACGTCAGGGTTTTTTCAGAGTTTTCGGAACTTAACCCTGTCGGCCTTAGGAGTCAGTTAATACTTGTTAAACAAAGCAACTTAAAGTTTCTCATAATTGCTATTGCCGATTGTCCATTTGGCCTAGCACCTCACGCTCTTTACCAGTAAGTAGCAGGAATAGCTGAAAGCTCCAGGACTCCCTGGGTACCTTGGCCTAGATACAGACCTTTTCAAACAAATTAAAAAATGCATCCATATCCTCCCCCTCTTTAAATTCAGCTATTAATTTGGAGTTTAACTTATACTCCAGCCCTGGAGTTTCAGGTTCATCTGGCGCTGGTCATTGAAGCCTTAGCTTTTCCAGGTCAAACTCTCTCTGCCACTGCCTTTCTTTTCTCTCAGCCTCTCTCTGAAGCTGTTCTTTCTTTTCCTCGGCCTCCCTGTCGCTGTTTTTCCTGCAACTCCAGTTCGAACTTTCTCTGCTCTAATTCCCTCTGCTGCTGGGCTTTGAATTTTCTCTGCTCCAGCTCCAATTTCCTTACCTCCAGCTGCAGTTTGATCCCTTCTAGCCCCAGCTCTCTGGTGACCTACCCCTGTTGCTGTATGCAGCCAGATCTCTTGGATCCTACCACAGCTCATCAGATCTCTCGGATCCCAGCACTGTGCACCAGATCTGTCAGATCCCACCACTGTGCACCAGATATGCCTCAGAACCACTCCTGAGAGTCAGGTCTACTGAGCTCACAGTGCCCACCTCTAGGTGCAATCTGTAATGGATGAGGGGGAACAGGGATACCCTCCCTGTGTCCTTCTAGAATGCTTGCCGAGGTCGTGACTGAACACCCACCATGAGGCCCCATGGCTTCCTCCTTACTCTGGATAAGGGTACCAGTCTCGAGTCTTGTAGCCAAATGAGAACCTTTTCTTGGTTGTTACACAAAGGGTGAAAATCCAGGCATTACAATCTCTTTGGGGTAGCCTTGTAACCCTGATTGTGCCTAGTCTCACGGGCATGCAATAACCTGGTTCAAATCCCTACAGACTCTTCCTTGAGACTTTCGTATTCTCCCCATCTTTACCCAGATTTCCTGGTACAGACCCTTGTTGTTCGATTGGTAGTTTATGGTGACACCACTTTAGCAATAACAGTTTAGTCACAGATTATTATTAAATGTTCCACAACCATACACAGTATGAAAAACCTTGCTCAGGCAGGTTTCTTAAAAACAAGTGTTTTTACTAAAATACTTAATTTATAATCACATAGGTACAACTAAAGAGATTTAGAAAATTTTGATCACAGAATAACACACATAAAAGTGGAAAATATACTTGAAAAACACACAATAACTATTATCTAAAGTTCTACCTTAAGTTCATAGTAAATTGTATTCTAGAAGAATAAGAAGTCTGAAAACTCCTTTCTTCCTTTTCAGCAGACAGGTTGTTTTTTGTTTTGTCAGAGGTGTGTCCAAAGTGCATTGCAATGATCTTCTGTTTACAGGGGGTATTTATAGACCCTCTGGCAATCTGAAAAAAAAAAAACAACCTTTGATTTATAGCTGGTGGCCTCCTCTTTCAGCCAGCAGGTGTCTCCCTTGCCCTTTCCAGATCTATTAGGAATTATTATTTATTTCCTTATTTGGGTCTCCATATAACCACTTCCTGGCACTACTAAAAATGTAGTCAGAGTGTGGTAACCTTGCTGACACCTCCTGTCTAAAACCATTTATCCTTTTGATCTTAAAGGTTTACGACAGGGGAGATAGCTTCTCTCATCCTGAGATTTTATTACACCAATTAGCTAACCAGGGACTTCCATCCCATTTGAAAATGAAATGTTTAGCTTCCTGGCTAGTAGCTCTTTTCCTGGGTCACATAGGAATGTCAAATATTTTGCAATCTCATTTCCTGTGATCTCTCAGTAAAACTGTGTACTCCTTAAAAAAAATGGGCATCTTTTGTGACATTTAAGATACACAAAATTAAATAAAAGAAAAATATAACAGAAATATACCTGCCAATTATGATGGGAAGTTGGCTAGCTCTCCACAGTGCAACCTCTCTCCTTCCAAAGCTTTTGTTTCTTTTTTGTGGCCCCTCTCCTTCTCCACCATCTATGAACACTTAACAAAAGTATTTGTTCAGGAAGTCTGCCTTTTCCTGGTCCCCCTCTACATTGTCCCCCACCGCCCCTTTTTTTATTTTTTATCACATCCTTATTTCTCTCCTGCTCGCGGTACATACGGCAGGGGCATCCAGCCGCAGGCTTCCCCACCGGAGGAACAACGAACTCACTTGCATGATAGGGGAATCTGTGCGGCGCTCCCTGACCGCTGGGAGGCCACCTATGCCTTCCCATGCCGGGTGAGACCAACCCCAGCGCAATTCCACGGCAGACCTCCAGGCGGTATAGCGTAGCTATCAAGCTGCTCGCTCGCGCCCAGCCTTTTTCCTCCATTAACAGCCCTTTGGAGTGCAGGCGTGCATTGACATCAAAGGCGCAATGTGATGACTTCTTCTGCACTCCACCCCCAAGTACACCACTCTGGTAGTGCCCCCAGTCGTCACCAAGGGCCACTACAGAGTGATGGAATCCCTCAACCCACCCCAGGGATGGGAGAGCAGTCCCTCAGATGCTCGATTGCATCCCTCCCGTGATGACCCGGTGCGTTTCCAAACCCGGGTCGCCAGCGTGATGCAAGGTGTGGCATCCAGCGTCTCAAACTTTAGCACCACTGGGTTGGCTCCCTTTCCCTTTCCTTTTTTAACCTTACAGTCTCACTCCTGGTCTTCCTCTTCTGACTTGAATACCCAAAAATGTCTTGTTCCCTTTCATTGCTTCCTAGGCTGTTCTCTCTTCATTTTGTGCTTTTGCGCTCCTTACTGCTTTCCCAGCTTCCCTCTGCTTTCCCTGATACACCTCCCTATCCTCCTCCATCTGCATCTCCTTATACCTTCTGAATGCTACCCTTTTAACCTTTACCTTTTCAGTCACCTCTTTCGAGAACCATAATAATCTCCTTTCCTGTTGCTTTTGCTCTCTTGTTTGATGCAGAGGTTTATTGCCTTTACTGTGCTTCCTTTTTTCTTTGCCTGCTATTCATCCACCCCACCCAGGTCACTCATCCCTGCTAGGTCATCCCTGAGGCATTCACTCATCTTTTTTAAATCTTCCCTTATGAAGGCCAGGACCCTCACCCTTGTGTGGTTCGATTTTGCAGTCATCCTTATACTGAAACACACTGTATGGTGATCACTGGTCCTCAGGAGGTCTCCCCACCTTGACGTAAGAAACAAAAACAAGGCACTGCATCAGCATGTGGTCTAAAAGCAAAACAAAATGGTTATATTAAATGCACACTGAAAATAGAAAATAGAGTTAAAAATCCACGTTTCAACCTTAGGTCTTCTTCAGGAAATATCTACAAGAGAAAAAACAAAGTGTAGAGGGGAGGTAAAATGAGGGATAGGGGAAGAAAAATTGGGAGGTTAAGGGAGAAGAAGTGATAAATGGCAAGATTAAGAGAGAATCTGTGAAACAAAAAGGTGATGATGGGAAAGATAAAGTATAATATGAGTGAAAGAGCTAGAGAAGTCCCCAGGTGGAGACTAATTAACGGCCTAGTAAGAAGGCTGAAAGGTGACAAATGTGTGGGAAGGAGACAGAAATGGAGACTTATGGTGAAAATGAAAAAGAAATGAAATGTGTACAGATACAAACAGACTCCACACCTTGATGTCTGCAGCACTGTCTCTGTTAGTGAGTACGAGGTGCAGTGTGTTCTCTGACTAGTTGCCTGAGGAATATCCCCTGCAGAGAGTCCAGGATGTCCCTGCTTCTAGCTGAAGCTGCTGCTGGAAGGCTCCAGTCTACATCTAGCAGGTTGAAGTCCCCTACTAACAGCATCTCCCACTTTTCTACCATCTTGTCAGTGGCTTCTACCAGTACCTTATCTAATTCTTCCCCCTGTGCTGGAGATCTGTAGATCACTCCAGTGTGAACAGTGGTTCAATTCCTCGTCTCCAGCGTAACCCACAGCACCTCTGCTTCCCACTGTATTCCCTGTATCTCCATGGCTTTTATGCTTTCCCTCACATAAAGAACCATACCATCTCCTTTCCTTCCCACCCTATCCTTCATGAACAGAATATAACCTGGTATGGCCACGTCCCACTCAATGTATTCACTGCACCATGATTCAGTAATGGTCACAACATCCAGGTCAGCCTCTGCCATGCTGGACTCTAGGTCTGGAATCTGATTTCCTAGACTTCTAGCTTTTGCACACATGGCCTTCCAGGTTTTGTTTCCATTCTGCTTGGTGCCCTCCTTTTTGCCCTCCCTCCTTTCCACTTCTCTTTTTAATACTCCTGTTCCGGACTTCCGGTGACATCAGCGCAGTAATGGCTGCTTCGCCCTGTAGCTCCGTACCCCAGCCGGTATTAAATACTTATAATCACCACTATCCAGGATGTCTTCGCCAGCCAAAACAAAGAAGAATAAACCGGGAAGGCCCCAGCTCACCCAAGTGCAGAAATTACGAGCCCTGATCCAGGAGAAGCACAGGGATGTGTCGGATCCCTCGGAGGCACCGCTCGATCTATTGCAGGCCGGCCTGCATAGGGAGAGCCCTCACTCTGATCTTGTGGCCACAATTAAACAGCGCGGATGGTCACTAAAATCGATCAGTCCCTGGCCGAACTTAAGGCAGACATTAGTAATAATAATCACAAAACCAATCAACTGGAACTGTGTGCCTCTCATGTTTCGGAGCAGTCTGACCACCAGGATCGCCTGATTTTATACATTCTGGTGTAGGACCGTGAGCTCATTCATCGCTTGGATGATCTTGAGGGCAGAAGCCAGAGGCAGAATTTAAGGGTTTACGGTGTCTCTGAGGGCTCCGAGGACAAGCATACAACAATGATAGCCTTTTTACAAGGCTTACTTCAGGATCTTCTTGAATTGCCAGTGGACTTTGCCATGGAGATGAACCGGCACACAGAGCCCTTGCTCCTAGACCCAGTGGCCCAGATGCAAAGCCCCAATCGATCGTAGCTAAGCTAACCTCCTATAAAGTCAAGGAAAAATTGTTACAAAAAGCATGGCAGAAGGGCCCGTTAAACTACGCTGGTTACGGAATCTCTCCTGATAACGACCACACTACAGCAGTTCAGGAGGCCAGAAGAACCCTTTGGCCAGTGATAAAGCAGCTCCGGGCTAAAAATATCCAAGCCCAAATCTTACACGTGGCAAGATTAAAAGTCATAACAGAAGCTGGTCCAAAAATTTTTCCAGATTTGTTGGCTGCCTTACTGTTTTTTAGATACCCTGGGGATTGCCTAACCCTTCCCCCCCCATTAAGGAAAAACTAGAGAAAGATTTACTCACCTCAGGCTGGTCGGTTTCACAAAAGGGAGCTTCCAGGCCCGGATCGTCGCAGAGGTCCCCACACATGAACTTGCGAGCTGATGTCTCTGCACTGCTGAGAAGATATGGCGATTCCTCCATGATCAACAAGAAGGCTGTGCACCTGTTGGATGACACTCAGGGACCTACTCAAAATGGTGATCAGTCAACGACACTGAACACTTGAGTCCCTTAAAGATGTTTTGTTCACCTCGCCAGAGGTTTGCCCTTTTGAGACGCTCCTTCCCCTTTTTTCCTGCTCCCTCCCATCGAGATTTTACTTCCACCCTGGTCAGCACTCCCGGGACACTCAGGGCAGTTGAAATGCTCCCTTCTCAGTGTGGAAAGGGGATCTTCCCTACAGCGCCATGGGGCCCTGTGAGTACCCTCTGCAAGAGCTGCCACTTGATTTGTTCAGTACTAATGTACTGAGTCGGGGAGCTCTCCTTTCCCCGGAGGAGGAGATATTGGTTATTGGATGCGATGGGGAGGATGCCTGGGAAGGACTTTGATTGTAAAATGGCCCGTGAACATTTGGCGTCCTAGGGGATCGCATGGGTGTCTCACCGTGAAGGAGTCCGGTCATTTCTGTCTCCCCTTCTGAATATTGTCTGGCGGGTCTGCAGAATGGAGACGGAAGATGTTTTACGATCCTTCTCTTGGGGCATTCCTCTGCGACCTTAGGGACATAAATACTTCGGCTCCTGCTCATCCCAGTCTCCTCGTTACAGGTCACAATACTCGGGGTTTCCCTGTCGAGAGGCCCATGCCCTTCTGAGGCGAGGGATCAGGGCTTCTCGTGGGAGACTGGTGACTTGCATTGAGTGGGCTGTGGATCTGAGTGCGCCCTATGGTTGATGTGGGTGGGAGGGAGGGACTATATTGAGGGCCTCTGGGAGCCATCAGAAGAATGGCTACTCTCGTGGGCAAACCTTTTCTCACAATTTGATGCTCCCTCGGTTCTCTTCTGTGACATTGGGATGCACGGTGGTCCACGCTGGCTCATTTGACATTCTCCCTGGATGCGGGGGGCTTGAGGTCCTTCTCCCATGGGGGGGAAGGCCCCCCCGGGGGGGCACCTACCTTGGGCACTCTGCTTGGTCCCTATGGACTCCACCTGGGGTCTTTCTGGGGATTCTAGGGGACTAATGGTCACGGGGCTAGACTTGACCACTGTGATTGGGTCTTCACTCTCAAACTGAAACTGGCATAATTAAGCATGCTCAAAGATCCCAACAGGGTTTGCACGCCAGAGAGGGTCAGGACACATGATATGCCTGCCCCGGGAGTGGGAGTGGACGGGGACCCCACGGAGATTTAGTCGGGGCCCTCACCTAGCGAGCTACCTGGCGCTCGCATCTCGGGGTGGTCCCCTAGGCTGACATTTCATTAAATTTCATTAATTTTTGTTAAATAGGTGATTTTACTCTTACTGAAATATAAGTTGGCTTGGCTGGGGTTCCCTCAGGGAAGGGCAGCTTGAATATTTTGCCACTGAGCTCAAGGCAAGCTGTATAAGTGATTATACCCTAGAGCTAGTGGGTTCCATCCTCTAGTGGAGGAGAATCCTCCATACTGCACTGTTGCAGTTGCCTCACTGTTGAATAACAACAACCAGCAGCCCTTGGAAGTCATTTAAAACCTGTTTCGGGAAGGGAGCTTCAGGATTTTATAATCCTGATTCCTCCCTTCTCATTGTTTTTGCATGCCCTAGCACCGCTATGGGTACTGTACATAGTTAACACACCTTTTGAAGTTCTGCAAGGTGCGATGCAAATACCCCCCCACCCGCAAGTATTTCTCCCTGAAATTGTACAGGAAGAGAGATACATGCCCACTGAACTCAGCTGTCGCTTTGGAGTCACTAAGGAGCCTCAATGGTACAGGCTGAGTCTGAGGCTCTTTTTTTATTTTTTTATTTTTATTTATTTTTTTTATTTAGTTGTTTGCCCAGGTATAGCACACTAAGCTGAAAGCTTTTTTACAGGAGAGACCTGGGAGCACAAGGAGGTTAAGTGACTTGCTCAGGGTCACACAGTATGCAAGTGGAAGCTGTGGGATTCAAACCCAGGTCTGGTCTGTTGGATGTCACCAGATTTGCAGCTCTGAGCCTTAGACCACTGCGCTGTACTGCCCCCTAATTTTGACCCAGAAATGCTCTACAAGCTGGCAGAGTTCATGGGGTAGTTTAGCTGGTATGGTGTTATCATTGTTTAAAGTTCATGTAGATAAAATTATACGGTTAAGCCCACAAGTTTATTTTTTGGGCTTCTGTTTTGATATTATATGTTTATTACTCATCATAGAGAAGAATTATCCTCAGAAGGAAATAGACAGTCACATGTTAGTAGAAAATAAGTCAGAGGTTACAGCACATTCCCAGGAGAATAAATGGCTATGTACAGATGTAGAGTTTACTTGGAAAGATAAATGGTTCATAAGCACTTAAAAATATACTCATTGAATGTGAATGGTCTGTGGAGCCCGGTAAAGAGAACTAGGATGATAACGCTAGCTAGAAAGTCAAATGCTGAGATAGTTTGTATGCAGGAAACCCATTTAACCTCAGTGGAGCATGGGAAGCTCAGAGGAAGAGGCTACACGCAGGTTTTTGCCTCGGTTATGCCTGGGGGCATAAGGAGAGGAGTCGCTATACTGGTCTCCTCACTTCTCCCCTTCCGAAAAGTTAAAGAATGGGCTGACCCGGATGGTGGACTAATTATAGTCCAAGGAATCTTGTACGAACAGGAATTAACCTTAGCCAATATCTGCCTCCCCCCGGCCTCAAACTCCCGTACGATTCACTGTCTGCTGGATAAAGTGATTGAGATGACGAAGGGGACTTTGATACTGGCGGGTGATTTTAATATTGCCCCAAACCCGGCTTTGGATACCACTAGGACCTGGCCTAGTACAAAACAGGCCTCACATAAATTTTTTAAACAGTTTGTTGAGGGTGTTGGGTGGCTGGATATGTGGCGGGCTCTACATCCTAGAGAGAGAGGGTACTCTTTCTACTCTGCGGTCCATGGGACCTATACAAGAATAGATCATTGTTACACCCAGAGGGAGCAGCTTGACTCATTGGTTGAGGCCACATTGGGCCCCATAGCCCACACGGACCATGCTCCACTTATCACTCTGTGGAGCCTGGGCCTAGAGAGGCACAACACTAGGTGGAGATTTAACCCTGCACACTTGAAAAGCGAACAATTCAAAGAGTTCCTTAGTGATAAGATTTTGGAAATCATTCAAGATAACTCTACTCAAGATATCGTCAACTATTCAATGGGATACCCTAAAAGCAGTCCTGAGAGACCATTTAATAAAATACTCAGCCGGGGCTAGCGAAGGCGCGAAAGGAAAGACAATTACAGCTGGAACAGACACTTCAGTTCCTTCAGTTGGCTCACCAGCAAGGTGATGACTCAGTTCTTCCCCAGATAAAGTAGACTAAGAGAAATCTGGATCCTCTATGCCTGCAGCAAACGGAGGTGGCCCTTACATACCTCCGGCAGAGATATGGCGAGATTGGCCCACGTGTCTCTCGACTGCTGGCATACCGACTCCGCCAACTCTGTAAACTGTCCACAATTGCAGTGATAAGGGACCCTAGGACAGGAGAATGTCATACTAAATTTAAAAACATATCTCAAGTTTTCTGTCAATATTATAAAGCCCTGTATACTCCGGATCACGAGACAGATCCTGTGCGCACTAATTCCTTCCTATCGGCCCTAAAGCTACCCACACTTAATCTCAATCAGCAAAATAATTTGGTGAGACCAGTTTCACTGGAGCAGCTGACGTTGGCCATCTCCAAGTCCAGAACCCCAAAAGCCCCGGGGCCGGATGGTTATGGGGCTGAGTTTTATAAAGGCTTGACTCAGTCCATCAATAAACTGCTCCTGGCGGCTTTTAATGAAGTCCTCTCAGGGGAGGCCCCCCTGCCCAGTTGGGCATATGCCACAATTTCAGTCATTCCCAGGCAAGGACCCTTTACAGTGTGGTTCGTATAGACCGATATCGGTCCTTAATACGGACCGTAAATACTTCATGTCTATCTTGGCCCGAAGATTGGATATCATTCTACCGACATTGATAGGTCTCGACCAAACAGGATTTGTAAGTTCCAGATCAACCTCGGATAACACCCGAAGGGCCCTGCATCTGGTCCATGAGATGCAATTGTGTGAGGTCTCATCGGTCCTTCTCAGCCTAGATGCTGAGAAGGCCTTTGACCGGGTATCGTGGCCATTTCTGTTTGCTACGATGGCCACGATGCACTTCCCAAAGCCCTTCATAGCCATCCTACAGAAAATCTATGCGTCCCCAAAGGCATGTGTTAAAACATCTGGCCACCACTCCAAATATTTCCTCTTTTACAGGGGAACACGTCAGGGCTGTCCCTTATCACCGGGCCTTTTTGCCATTTTTATTGAGCCTCTGGCCCAGGCAATTAGAGTGTCACCTGATATTTCGGGAGTGAATATAGACGGGACAGAACACTGGGTAGCTCTCTATGCGGATGACATCCTGCTGTTCCTCACTAAACCCAAACAATCTATACCTTCCATCTTTCAACTTTTGGAAGAATTTGGATCATACTCAGGTTACAGGCTGAATACTAGCAAGACGGACGCCCTCACCTTTCACTTTGTTCCCCCTGAAACATTAAGGGAAAGTTATCCTTTTCGTTGGGGACTCACTAAGTTAAAATATTTAGAAATATACCTTTCGCATCAAGCTAAGGATGCCCTGAATAATAACTACCGCCCCTTTACGTCTCAGATGAAACAGGACCTAGAAAGACGGAATATACTTCCACTGAATGTGCTTCAGTGTATTGAAGTGGTCTGGATGGTAACCCTGCCGAGAGCCCTCTTATTTGTTTCAGAATGCACCCCTTAATTTACTGAATAACCTCCTTAGGGTCTGGAATAAGGCCATAGTAAAGTTTATCTGGGCGGGAAGACGGCCAAGAATTAGGGTAGGGATTCTCTATCTCCCTAAAGTACAGGGTGGTCGGGTGGTCTGGCACTCCCCAATCTAAAACTTTACTATTGGGTGTCCCACCTTTCTTTTATAGTACAACGCATGATTAAAGTGAGCCCAGCCCGATGGAGGGAAATCGAGGAGAGTGCTCTCCCTTACCGGGAATACCAAAAAGTGATTTAACACAAAAATCCACCCGCACTTGACCAGTTAACCTGGAGCCCATGGATCGTGTATCAAGCACTGGTTTGGTACTTGATGCGTAGGTCCTTAGGGATTACTCCCTTTCTGGTCATGCTCTGCCCAATAGATCTATTGGAGAATTCCTTCCCATCTTTCTCAGACCACACTTTTCGTAACTGGAGGCACACCCATCTCTTACAACTTTCGCAGCTGCAGACGGACCCCTTTTTTAAAGAATTTGGTGAGATCAGCTGTGAATTTCACCTAAGCCAATCAGATTTTTTTCGATATCTACAACTTCGACATTACTTTGAATCCCTGCCCCTTAATGTCCGCACCCCTGATGTGCACCCTCAGGTGATTCAATTGTTTCAACAAGCATTAAAATCCCAGGGAATACCACATGTTGTTTCCATGCTATATAAGTCACTGATGGGAACAGCAGGGGGAAATACATCGGGGTTAAGGGAAAAATGGAATGAGGACTTGGGATCTCAAATCACACCACAACAGTGGGAAGTTCTTTGGTGCATGGCATCGAAAATCACTTTTTCTCACTCTTGGAGGTTATTTTCATGGCAACTACTAACAAGATTCTTCCGAATCCCAGTAATAACTTCACATTTTAGTGCTACCCATTCTGCAGCATGTTAGCGCCTATGTGGCGAGGCTGTTGCCCACCACTCTCACGTCCTGTGGTCCTGCCCAAAACTGCAGCCTGTTCTGCAGGCCTTATTTAAGGAGTTAGAAGACCTCTTTGGGGTTGGACTTCTTTACAGTGGCACTTTCTTTATCTTGCATTGCCTTCCTCCTGAACTGCGTGATCCCCACTCCCGGTACCTACTAAACATCCTCCTCCTAGCAGCGAAGAAAGCCATTACTAAACGCTGGCTCACAGTGGAGCCGCCTACCCTCTCGGGCTGGAGAGAGATAGTATACCTTATATATAGATCTGAAAAAATAACGTACAATTTAAATAATAAGGCAGAACTTGGCTCTCTAAAATGGAGAAGATGGATCATACATATTATGACCAAAGATCCTCACTTTGTGCCTTAGCACAATACATTCCCTGCCTGCCTGCTCAGACCAGTTTATTTGGGCCTTTGGTCGAAGCCTGGACTTTAAACGGTATAATCACAATCTGTCAAGCAAGGGTATGACTGGAGGAGGGGTTGGGAGGGAATGTAGCGTGGAGAAATGTTGGATGATATCAGCCTGGGACTGTCGGTAGATTGATATCAGGGCATTTATTATAGGAGTACAAAGATTGCTATGACAACTCTGTGGAATTTTTATCAGCAGATCTGTACCTCTGTATAAATAACATAATGTTTTTAAAAAACTTGATGTACTGTGACTGTCAAATTGTAAAAAATTATTTTTAATAAAAATGATATTTGAAAAAAAATAATCTCTTCCTTTCTCCCTTTATCTCTACCATTCTGCTACCTTTATTAACTTGCACCCTGAAGGATTCCTCTCCCCTTGGGTTCTTCTTACGCTACTTCAGCCTGTGGGGGGACAGATTCTGGCTGTCCAGTTCCTTCTGTCACCCCCCCATGGCTAGTTTACATGTTCATCGAAGTAACATTTAAACTGTCCACTGAGCACTGCAGTTTCTCTCCTGGATGGATGCAGGCCATCACCCTTGTATAGGCCCTTATCCTCCTCATGTGGGTCTCCAGTCCCCAATGTAGCCGAATCCTCCCTCTCTGCACCATTCCTTTAGCCATGAATTGAAGCTCCTGGTGCAGAGTTCCCTCTCCTGTCGTAGACATGCAGCACCTCAGCGAAAGCCACTGAGCTAGCTACCTGTCTAAGACCCCTAACCAGCTCCCTAAACTCCCCCGCACTATCCTAGCCCCATTTCTAACCAGGTACTATGAGGTGGACAGTGAAATCCAGCTCTCCCTCTTTTCCTATTGCCCTAGCAATTCTCAGGATCCACTTCCCATCCCTCCAAGCCGTGGCACCTAATCTGCTCCTCCCCCTTCCTATTCCCAGATTTATCCCATTCACAATTGAGTACCCCACTAGAAGTTGCTTCCTCCTCCTCTGGGGTCCTCTGCCACCCTCCTTGTGGTCTCCAGTAAGGAGGGCCCCTACATTCCCCTTGGTCACTACCGCGGGTGCTTCCTCCTGGCAGTCCCCCCCCCCAGAGTAGTGTAGGAATTTTGTAGTGGTACCTATTGAGGAATGTGACTCTGTCCCACCACCTTCACTCTTCCAGAGCCCACCATAGTCCAGCCATTCCTCCTCCCTGGCATCCTCTGACTTAACAGTGGCAGACTTGGTGGCCTCTGGATTGGGGGAGAGGTTCTCTGAATCCTAGCCAACTCAGCCTTAAGTCTAGCGACCTTGTTCCTCAGCCCAGAGAGTTGTGTGCAGATGGGGCAGCACCGCAGTCTCCAAAAGGTCTCTCTGAAGACTGACGCCCCACAGCCACTGCACTGCACCACTCCCAACATTCTCAACCTCCGTTCTCCCTGTGTTACCTGGGAATACTTTTTTACCCTTACCCCTGATAGTGTTTCTAGTTTTCCCTTTTTTGTTTATTCGTATTTGTGCTCCTCAGTGCCTTGTTTAAATCTTTACATACTCATACTGTAGATGGGTGCTGCTCCTATTCCCTGTGACCCACTGATCTTTATTGCTTCAGATTTTTTATTATTCACCGTATAGCGGATATCTCCCCCATATACCTTAAGCAACTCCATTAGAGCAGGAACTGACAATTCAGGTGAGTGAAGATAGAGCATCATCCACCTACATCGAAACTTTATGTTCCTTGTTTCTTCACTGCACCCCGAATACCTTCATTTTGTATGACTGCTTCAGCTAAGGCTGTATACAGAGAGCAAACTGAAGGGGAAGAGAGGGCACCCCTGCTTGATCCCACTTGTGAAATGAAAATGGCCCAGCTGTGCACCGTTAACTTTTTCGGCTGCCTGGGGTCTCAGTACAGGGGTAACCACACTGCTTAGATGTCACCTTTGCCACTTCCTAACGCCAGATACACATGGGACCATATCCCAAGGCATACTCCTCCCCTCCCTCCAGTACAGCTCACTCGTATTCACCAATGCCCCCAAAACCTCGCTACACAAATGGGATGTTACTTACAATTAACATCTGTGGTTTTGCCCTTGCCTCACCCCACCTGACCCATCATTGTACACTGTATTATACGCCAGGCTGGCTCTCCCCTCCTGCATCACACTCCTGTACCCTGGAAGCTTTACTTTTTTTAGGTCCATACCCCCAGCCTTTCACATCTCAATAATACATAGAGCTTGCCCCACCTACTTGCTTCCATTGGCACATGCCTACTCACTGATTGTTCCAACGTGTGCAGCTAAAATGGGTGACCAGGCCTTTTCCTCATCTGCCACAAAGCTGTGGAACTCCCTTCCTACCAACATTTAAAACTCCCTAAACAAACGTCTACCATCAAAGTAGCCTTGAAGGCTCATCTCCTGTCAACGCCCTGCATCTGCACTTGACAGTACCCCCCAACCCTCTGCTTACTAAATGCTCCTGACAATATGCAGTCTAACTGCAGAGTTTAAACTTAGCACTTGCTTATAGCAAATATGTCTACACTACTGTTGTTTCACATGACTATATTTAAGTACCATTTGTTAATTATTACATTTATTAGCACCTCTACTTCTACTTCCATATGGCTAATTTAAAGTACTGTCTTGACGCTTGATTGTCTTAGTAATCTTGTATAATATGATGTTATTTGCTGTCTAAATGTAATGTTCTTTACACTATGCCTTTTGTACTCATGTAGCTGTTGTAACCTGAATTGCTCTAATTATGCGTTGATGGTTGTTCTGCCTGCTTTGTACTCTCCTGATTTGTACCCTAAAATAGGCATTCAGTTGTCTGGTGTACTTACCTGGTTAACCAAATCCAAATAGTAAATAAAATGCATTGCCCACCTGCTTCTCTCAGAGTGTGGTGGTGCAGGAATCCCCAGATCTTTTTTGGGGGTATCTCAGTCATCTGGTCACTTTGTAGGAACTTCACCATCAGTGAAGCAGGATCCACATGGAAAATTTTCAGCAGTGCAACTGGAGCCGCCCTTTCCGTCGACATCCATCGACATCACCAACCCTATAAAGGTGTGAGCGACTCCGCTTCCTTGTCAGTTCTTTCCCATCAACTTATTCACATGGGTTTCTGTGGATGCTTCAACGTAATATTCATGCCTTTTTTCGCCTACGGCTTTTCTTCAGTTATTTTCCAGAATCTCTTTTATTAACAAGATTCCTCCAACTTGTGTATGTCGGAAGCTAATCCTTTGATTCCTTTCTTCCATCGTTGCAGCTGGAGAAAGAAGATTGCCTCCACAAATGAACATTCTCTCTGTGTCTGCTGTCTTGGGCCTGAACACGAAGTTGCTGACTGTGAGCTCTGCTAGAACTTTAACCAAACAACCCTCAGGCAACACACAAAGGCTCTTAAAAATTTCCTGATGGATCAACAGGTAGGCAGTTCCAGCCAGGGGTCCTCTGAGGTTCCAGCCTCCCAGTCACTGACGGGGTCATCGAGCTCCCAGGCCCAAGACAAATCCTCGGGGAAAAGTCATAAGAAAGACAGAGATTGCGACTGCCCCCCTCAGCATCGATCTCGCACCCTGAAGGCATGTTCTCCATCTTCTGGGGGTTCCTCATTGGCTGTGGCTGCAGCGATGTACAAAACTGCTGCCCAGTTCTCTGTGCCACCAGACCTATACCAACAGTGCCTCCACCCGATTCACAGGGTGGCCAGCCATAGACCTCCAGGTCATTGGCCTCTCCTTTGTCGACAGCAGTCTTGTCATTGATGGCCATCCCATCGAGGCCTGTCCCTTCTCCCCCCAGGAGTACAGGCTGTTCAGTTCTTGGGACAGCCGGTGGAGTCGTCAACACCCCTGCTGTTAACCCCCATCAGTAAATATAAATTAGAGCTTGAATGAGATCCTGACAAAATTAACTTTGATGATCGTGCAACAGCTGGGCATGTACAGGCCCACCTTACCGATGATGTCGATAGTAGTTTCATCGTCAGTGCCTACTCATTGGCTGTGGGAGGCTCTCTGCACGCTGTCATCAGGGCACCCAAAGCTAGACCTAGATTTGGAAGAGATTGACATCAAGGAGGGGTACCACCTAGACCTTATTCTTCCTGATGAAGTGGAAGAGGAAGAGATCCTGGTCTTTGACAGATCCACTGCTTCCTTTGCCAGTGAGGATTCAGTCAAGCATACTCCTGTGTTTCCTCTTGAGGACCTCACATTCTTCAGTATGATGAAACAGCTGTCTTCAGCCATGGGCTTCCACACTGAGGAAGAAGATGCCACCATGAAAGAGCTGATGGGCTTCCTGGAGATCCCAGAATCTCCCCTCAAAAATCATTCCTCTAGTCTTACCTGCTTTAAAGGAATGCCACCGTGGCAGCCTGGCACAGACCAGACTTGCCAGCCATATCCCGCAGGGCAGATAAACTTTACCATGCCCCCCAGGGGTTTCCCTGCTAAGCTGCCCAGCCTGGGACAGATTTAATGGTCATTAAGGCAGCCCACGACAGGTCTAAGGCACCTAAGCACCTTAGCTCCCTTCCCCCGGATAAAGAGTCCTGCAGAATTGACCTCTGGGGTAAGAGGGTGTATACCTCCTCTGCACTGGGTTTGAGGATTGCACACTACCTGTCTCACATGATAAAGTACCAAAAAGCTAATTGGAGGAAGGCCCCAGCCCTCCTAGATGGCACACAGAAGCAAGAACTGCTCCAGTGCTTTCAGGCCAATGAGGAAGTTAGGAAGCACATCCTCAGAGCCCTCTATGACGTGGCCGACACCATTGCTAGGGCTGCTGCCATGGGCATATGCCCACATAGGCACTCCTGGCTAAGAGTTTTCAGTTTTGCGGCTGATGTTCAGCAAAAGGTGCTTAATGCCCCTTTTAATGGCACTAAGCTGTTTGCCCCAGGTGTCCAGGAAATTATCAGTGATCTGCAAGCCTCAGACAGGGCTCTTAAGTCTGTCCACTCCCTCTACCATACTCAGCCAAGAGATAGAGGGCGCCCTCCCTTTCTCAGAATGATCAATAGGCCCGGTGCAGCCTCTCGGCCCCAAGGGAAGCATGGAGCCCTGGCTGCCTTGCCCACCCCCTCCAATGCTGGAGCTGTAGCCAAGCGCCCCAGAAGTGAGGAACCAGCCCGTGCAGCTGGATCCGCCTCTGGTTGACTCCTTTCCAGACCCCCCATCTTCTGGTCCAAGACCAGGAGGCGATGGTCAGAGGTCAGTTCTCCCTCTATCTGAATCAATGGAGAACCATAACTTCAGATGCATGGGTTCTGCAGATCATAGAGAGGGGTGCAGCCTGGAGCTCATCGAGCAGCCTCCAGAAATCCATCCCCCACCCTCCAATTATCCCCTGGCTCACTTGTCTGTTCTCCAGAAGGAGATTCTGCACAAGCAGGCCATCGAGCCAATACCCAGGCACCAGAGAAGCAAGGGATTTCTTTCCAGGTTTTTTCTAGTCCCCAAAAAGACTGGTGATTTGAGGCCCATTCTAGACCTAAAGGATCTCAGCCTATACATCCAGTACAACAAATTCAGGATGGTAACTTTGCCAGGCCTAATGCCTCTCCTCAAAACAGGGGATTGACTCTGCTTACTGGACATGCAGTACGCTTACCTGCTCATATCGTTTTTCCTCCTCACAGGAAGTTTCTCCTTTTTGCCTTTCAGGATGAGCATTATCAGTTCAACGTGCTGTCCTCTGGCTTGTCCTCTGCAGCACGAGTCTTTTCCAAGTGCTTAGCAACGATGGCAGCAGCTCTCAGAAGGGAGGGGCTGCATGTCTTCCCTTATCTGGATGATCAGCTCCTAAAGGCCCAGTCCACTGAGCAGCATTTGCTGACTCTAGAGTGAACTCTCCGGCTTTTCCACTCCCTGGGCATCATCATCAATCTGCCCAAGTTGATTCTTATATCGCTTCAAAGGCTGCAGTATATGGGGGGGGGGGTTCTGGACTCTGCGCAGGGGAAGGTCTTCCTGCCCCAAAACAGGGCAGTGTGCCCTTTAGCCCAAGCTCAGGAAGTCACTCAAAGCTGCTATATTCCTGCCAGGAGGTACCTGAGATTGCTAGGCCTGATGGCAGCTGCCATACCCACTGTTCCATTGGCCAGACTGCATTCTCCAGGGGACCCTCTGGGTTCAGTGGGACCAGCGCACAGACGAGTTAGATCACCCAGTCCTGGTCTCTTCTCCAGTGCGCAAGCTATGGCAGTGGTGGATGGACCCCTTGAATCTAGTTCAAGGTGTCCCATTCCAAATCTCCTTCCTGCAGTAGATCCTTAGTATGGATGCCTCAAGTCTGGGCTGGGGAGCACACCAGGGTCCCTTCCAGACCCAGGGCTCTTGGTCCCATTTGGAAACCTCCCTATGTATCAGTGTCCTGGAAATGAGGGCAGTGCTCTACGCCATGCTGGACTTTCAGGAACACCTTGCTCCAGGTCTGCTGCTGGCACAGTCAGACAATTGTAAGTGTAGTGTACTACATCAGCAAGTGGGTCAGAGGGGGACTCATTCAATCCCCAGTGAAGGAAGGCCATTAGAGAGTGGTACTGGGCACTGGATTACAGTCTAACACTCTTGGTGGTCCACGTGCCAGGTGTGTTAAACACTCTGGTGGACAGTCTTAGCCGGACTCAGTCCAGCATGCATGAATGGGAGCTCCTCTCATCTGTTGCAGAAGACTTGTTTGACAGATGGGGTTGTCCAGAATTGGACCTTTTTGCATCCCCACTCAGCTCAAAACTGCCCAATTACTGCTCGCTAGATCCAGGGCCTGGAGTTTTCTGGTGAGTCATGTTGTCTCTCTCCTGGAGAGGGAGGTTTCTTTATGATTTCCCTCCACTTCCTCTAATTCAGAGGGTGCTAATCAGGCAGCAGATGGAGAGGGCCAGCATGATTCTGGTAGTTCCATTCTGGCCTTGGCAGATATGGTTTTCCCTGCTTCAGCAGCTGGCGGAGGAACCTCCAGTCTCTCTCCCTCCCTGCAGGAACCTGCTGACCCAGGATCAGGGGACCCTGGTCCATCCCAAACTCAGATCCCTCTGTTTGAATGCTTGACTCCTAAGGACATGGCCATTGCTAGGTTCCGGGTCTGTAACAGAGTGGCAGATGTCCTAGTGGCCCCCTGGAAGCTTCCATGTGAGCCGCATATGACCATGAAGTGGAAACGGTTTGCCATCTGGGCTGCCAGTCATGGTCTGGACCCTTTTACTGTACCTGCCCAGTGAACCACATTCTGGACAACCTGATTTCTTTGTCTGTTTCAGGTCTCCAGTACTCCTCCCTCAAGGTGTACCTTTTGGCTATTTATGCCTCTCATGAGCCCATGGGTGACCGTACTATTGCTTCCAATGGCAGTGTCATTTACTGTTGGTGCCCTCGACCCAACACACATATCCCCATTGAAACCCAATTTGTTTTCCACTTCCTTTCTCCTCCCCTCTGACTTCCTCCAACAGCGCATTGTGAGTGCCTCTCACCCCCTCACACTCATCACCATGGAACCTTATTTTCCACCCCCTTTCTCCTCCCCTTCAGCTTCCTCCAACAGCGTATTACAGGTGCCCCTCACCCCTCCCTTTCTTCTCCCCTCTAGCTTCCTCCAACAGCATATTATGGGTGCCCCTCACCCCTTCCCTTTACACACATTACGAAGAAGCCTCATGTCTTCTTTTCTTCCAGCACATCCATGCTGAATGATAAGCACACAGAAACCAACTTAATAGATGTGAATGTATTTGAATAAGTGAAAGCGATCTTGATTTCGACAAGCTGTTTGTATCCGTGCTCCCCCCAAATGACGGTTTCTCACTGAGAGCTCAGCACAGGCTACTGAGAGATTCAAAGTTATAACACCATCAATCTGACATTAGATCATTGGTAGTATGACTTCCTGAAATCAGAACAATACTATTATGAAGTTTGGGGTGCGCTGCAGTTCTATAGGGAAAGCGACCAAAGCATGAATTACAATAAGAGTGTACCATACAACATTTTAAAACTGATACACTGGCAAAACAAGAATCATGAACAAGAAGCAGAATACATGTGCTTAAACTGTACCTTATATAAAGTCTAATGTCTCTTTCTGCAGGCAATAAAACTTTTTATTAAATTGGCCAGAAAAAATCTAGGAACTTCATTGGCCAAGACAGGTCATCTGACTATGCATTAAATTCTTTACTGTGCATGGTCCATCCCACAAAAAAGTATTTATGAGCCATTTTATAAGAACAATAAGCCACTTCATGGTACGCATTACAGGACTTTAATGCACTTCCCATGGGCATAAGGACACTTAACCTTCGGCCTTGTGCTTTACCTTATCTCTGGGGCATGTATTAAATCCTTTAAAGTAGACCCTATCATGGTTTATTGGTTATTTAAATTCAGTTTCCTTCACAGTGTTCAGTGAACAAGAAACTAAGCTAAAATGACTTGTGCGCGGGGTAAAACATTTGGTGAACTCACCATCTTGCTACGCATAGGGATGACAGATTAGGCATGCATATAGCACGCTTCCTTACTGTATCCTTCATGGTGGCAGCTATTTTGCTTTCTGTGGCTTCCACCAACCGCAAGTACCTTCTGCAAAGGAATACCATTTTTTTTAAAGAAAAAAAGTCCTTATAGACTGAGCATCTGTCCATCCTGCATCTGTACTATCAGTATCTTACAAAATGAGAGCAAGGCCCATGAACAACTAACTAAATAATAGTTCTCAGTGAATCCACTTTTTATTCCTACATGCCTGAGTTGTGACACAGAAGGTTTAAATAATGAGGTTCAGAGTTTGACAGTAGTCCTCTCCCTCTGAAGTGGCAGACTCATCCTGTTGTTGAGTAGAGTCTTGTTTAATCAACTCGAGTCTTTTGCCACCTTAGAAGGGTTGGTGACTATAATGACTCCAGAGCAAAGTGGGGACTTGTTCGGCATGTGTTATGCATAAAGTATGGAAGCCAGACTGTACCGCTGCATACCCCCTTGTGGCAGCACCGTCTGGTAGCATAACTCAGATCAGGAAGAAAGAATATCAGTGTGCTGCCCAGTGGATGAATTTGTTCCCTTTTCATTGCAGATAGGAGAACTGAGTCCTTAATATGAGTCTGGTGATTAACAAAATGGTTCTACTTTGTTCCGCTGAGTCAGCTCTGCATTTGGGGAGTAATCCTATAACCTCTAAAAATAGACCCAGGAATATCCAAATCCCAAAGTTTTTTTACATTTTTTTTTAATTCTCTTTATGCTCCTTGCTCCACTCAGCTGTTGGCTCTCTTGAGCTCCCATCGCTCCCATCACACCCACCCCATCACCCGACCTCCTGGGTCTTACCTGCTCCCACATCATGCCTGTGGTTTACCCTTCACAGTGGAGCCTTCAAGATGGGGCTAAATCCCTTGGGTGAACAATATCCAGCTGTCAGGAGAGTGCCCAGGTCCGTGAATGCAAAACTGTGGTGGCGCCGGAGCCATCATTCTGTATGGGGGGGGGCATTTTTTCTCCCGTTCTGTTCCTCAGGGTGCAAGCAGCTTGGGTGCCCATGTGTGTGCACATGAATGTGCATAGTGTGGCACCAGCCCACGTCTTCCCTTCCCATGTAGCCACTCCATTGCACTGCCACCAGTGGTCACCCAGGTGGCAGTATAACATTGGAGTTGGCTGCTCTCCTTCCATCACAAGTACAGTGGGACCTAGCAGTGATGGAGAATCGGAAACCTCTTGGCACACTATGGTTGAAACCATGAAAGCAATGGATACTAAAATAGAACATACTCTAATAAAATTGAAAACTGAGATGTGGCCATTAAAACTTTGAACCAGAGCAGTTGCAGCGCAGGAAAAGCGATTGGCCTCAGTGCAAGTAGCAGTGGCTACTATGACCCAGAAAAATTCCCAGCTTCGTGGACACCTAGAAGTGCTAGAAAATTAAATAAGGACTGCGGTCTCCATTAGATCAGTGTCCCAGAAGGTGTGGAGGGCACCAATCTGTTTTCTTATATCAGAGACTGGCTAAAGAACTTGGTTCCTGAAGATTTTCAGTGGGACTCTCTGAAACTAGCCTATCAAGTCAACCTCCAGAGTTCAGCCAAAAAACACCTCATAACCTTGGACTGTCTTGGTATATACCCCCAATTTGGAGGTCTGCGATGTGGTGCTCAGGAGAGCCACAGCAGTGTATCCCTTAACAATCAATGCTTCTGATATAAAACCTTTCCCGGATTTATCTTTTCAAACAAGGGCTCGCCACAAAAAATTTGACTGTGTCAGGCAACGTCTCTGGTCCTTGGAAATTACTAATTCGTTTTTGCTTCCAGCTAGGCTGGCAGTTCTCAGCCCCCAGTAATGCAGACAGATGGATGGAGAAGACCAAAGTAGAATTTGCTGCAGGAGACCGATCAAGAGGAAGAAACCAAAGAAGAGGGCTGTCTCTTAGGTTTGGACAGCAATCTAAAGTGTTGGACACTACAGAGACTTTTTTTAACATCATCAGCATAATTATTCATTTTTTGGAACATAGCCTTCCATTTTGAGAATGTTTAGGGGCATTCTTAGGTTCTTGAAAGGGGTTGGTGCATAGGCTACCCTTCTCCATGTGGCTTTTACCACTTCAAGGTTTGAATTGGAGGGGGATATGTCCAAAAACAGTGTAGAGTAGTGCAGTAAGCTTCATCTTTTTGTGTTTGTTTTTTTTTCTTCAAACTTTCTCTATGGTCCTCCTCACTGGCCCCATAGGGCATCTCTCCAGCAGGACTTGGTGCACCAGCCTTCTCCTTCTCACCCGAGACCTCCCCCGATCAAGCCCCTGTCCCAGGGTGCTCACTTCTGCACTCCGAGATGCCATCTCCCCAGCTCTGAACCTCCCGAGGTGGGGCCGCCAACTCCTGAGCAGTACTCTATCTAGAATCTAGAGTGTGCCCGGCATGAGGATAGGAGCCAGAGGCTGGATGGGGTCGATCTGGCACTGAGCGTGGGGGCCGTCCGCAGGATCTGCCTTCGCCTTACAGGGTGCCAGGGCTTTTCTCTGTTTTCTTGGTCCCAGAGGCACAGACGTGCAATGACGTCCGATGCACAACGGGACTGCTTCTGCCCTCAGGACGTCCGCCAACACCTCCATATCTCTTGAACATGCCTGCAAGTTGCAGTGCTCCCAGTCTCCACTGGGAGCCACTGGAACTGCGGGATGCACAACCCACCCTCCCCAGGAGAGGAGAGCAGTCCATCGGACACTTGATCCTCTCCTCCCCTGCCGACCCGAGTCCGCTCCCAAACACGAGTTGATGGCATGACGCGGGGTAAGGCTAGCGCCTCAACTTTCAGTACTACTGGGCCAGCTGACTTTTTATTATGTTAACAGGATGTTAGTTATCACTAATTATTGTTCATATGCTGTTATATCGTTGTTTTTGTCTAAATAACCAAACAATAACATGAGGGATGTGCTGGACTCGGGGACGGAAGGTGATAAGTATTAACTTAACTACTTTAAAGTTTCTACAACTGGATAACAACAAGCTCATGTTTGTGTTTTACTTTTTCCATGATAGTCTTCCTATCAAACTTTACAAAGCCTTTGAAGCAACTAGCAAATTCATATATATATATATATATATATATGTATAGCTTCATAGACTTTAATTAATGCATCCCCCAGTCCAATTGCACAAGATTATGAAGCCATCTTATATTATGATCCACTAATTTCTTAGATGATAGCCAAATGTTGTACTAGCCATTAAGATTTTAGTGCTTTGTATGCGGTTGTGTTTTGTTTTGTCAATATAATGAAAATAAACACAAATTAAAAAAAAATAACTCTGATTTCACCTCCAGCATTGCAAATCCATTATTTAATGTATCTATGATACGATTCCAATCGTAGAAACATAGACTTTGACGGCAGATAAGGACTGCTTGGCCCACCCAGTCTTCCCATTTCCCTACCTACAGGATAAGCTGCAGATCCTACTTAACCAGCAGCCTACTTCTTCCTACCCCCCCCACCAGAATTGCCTTATGTCTGTCCCATGCATTCTTGAATTTCCCCACTGTTTTTGACCCCACGACCTCCTCAGGAAGGCCGTTCCATGAGTCCACCGCCCTCTCCATGAAAAAAATACTTCCTGATTTGCTCTTGAGCCGTCCTCCCTCTGTCTTCAAATTGTGCCCCCTTTTGTTCTTGCACATCTCTTTTTCTGAAAGATGCTACCCTCCTGGACTTTGTTGATTCCTTTGAGGTACTTGAAAGTTTCTATCATGTCCCCCTTCTCCCTCTTTTCTTTAAGGGTATACATATTAAGCTCCTTTAGTCTCTCTTCGTATGGCTTCTGGTGCAGACCCTGCACAATTTTAGTTGCCCTCCTCTGGACTGCCTCCATCTTGTCTGTGTCCTTGCGGATATGGGGTCTCCAGAACTGTATGCAGTACTCCAGATGGGGTCTCACCAACTGTCTGTACAGAGGTGTAACAACTTCCATTGTTCTACTGGTGATGCCTCTTGTTATACATCCCAGTATCCCCCAGCCCTCCTTACTGCCTTCTCACATTACTTGCTAACCTCTAGGTCATCTGATATGGTCCCTTTCCATTTTTCTTATTGTTAGTACCCCTCCCGCCATTATGTACTCTTCCCCTGGGCTTTTGTTTCCCAGGTTGATTACTCTGCACTTCTTTGCATTGAATCTAAGCTGCCAAACTTTTGACCATTCTTCCAACCTTGCCAAGTCCCTTCTCATCCTTTCCACCCCCCACTTGTGTATCAACCCTGTTGCAGATATTTGTGTTATCTGCAAAGAGGCATACATTTCTTTCCAGTCCCTCAGCAATGTCACCTGTAAAGACATGAAAAAGGACTGGTCCCAGTACTGAGCCCTGCGGTACCCCGCTAGTAACCCCCCTTTTCTTCAGAGTGGACTTCATTTACTATTACCCTCTGTGTCCTGTTGTCCAGCCAGTTATTTACCCAGGCTACCACCCTCGGACCCTCTCTTAGGCTGGCTAATTTGTTTATTAATCCTTTGCGTGGGACTGTGCCAAATGCTATGCTAAAGTCTAGGTAGGCCATGTCCACAGCCCCTCCCTGGTCTACTACAGTACTTTGCTCACCCAGTCAAAGAAATCTATTAAATTCATCTGACCTGACCTTCCCACTGTGAATCCATGCTGCCTTGGGTCCTGTGCCCTACTGGCCTCTATGTACGCAACAGTTCTTTCTTTCAGAAGTGATTCCATCATTTTCCGTACCACTGAGGTCAAACTAACAGGTCTGTAGAAACATAGAAACATAGAATTTGATGGCAGATAAGGACCGCTTGGCCCACCCAGTCTGCCCATTTCCCTACCTAATAGATAAGCTGCAGATCCTAGTTAACCAGCAGCCTACTTCTTCCTGCCCCTACCCACTAGAATTGCCTGTCCCATGCATGCTTGAATTCCACCACTGTTTTTGACTCCACAGCCTCCTCCGGAAGGCCATTCCCTGCATCCACAACACTCTCTATGAAAAAATGCTTCCTTAAATTACCTCTGAGCCACCCCCCATCTTCGAGTTGTGCCCCCTTGTTCTTGCACACCTCTTTTTTTGAAAGATGCTGTCCTCTTGGACTTTGTTGATTCCCTTGAGGTACTTAAAAGTTTCTATCATGTCCCCTCTCCCTCCTTTCCTCGAGGCTATACATATTAAGCTCCTTAAGTCTCTCTTCATATGTCTTCCGGTGCAGACCCTGCACCATTTTAGTTGCCCTCCTCTAGACAGCTTCCATCCTGTCTATGTCTTTGCGGAGACTGGGTCTCCAGAAATGCATGCAGTACTCCAGATGGGGTCTCACCAGCTGTCTGTACAGAGGGATAATAACTTCCTGTTTTCTACTGGTGATGCCTCTCCCTATGCATCCCAGTATCCCCCCAGCCCTCCTTGCTGCCCTCTCACATTGCTTGCCCACCTTTAGGTTATCTGATATGACTACCCCAGGTCCCTTTCCATTTTTGTTGTTGTTAGTATCTCACCCCCCCATTGTGTACTCTTCCCCTGGGTTTTTGTTTCCCAGGTGCATTACCTTGCACTTCTTAGCATTGAATCTAAGCTGCCATACATTTGACCATTCATCGAACCTTGCCAAGTCCCTTTCCACCCCTCCTTGTGCATCAACTCTGTTGCAGATCTTTGTGTCATCTGCAAAGAGACATACTTTTCCTTCCAGTCCCTCTGCAATGTCGCTTATAAAGACATTGAAGAGGACCAGTCCTAATACTGAACCCTGCGGTACCCCACTAGTAACCTCCTTTCTTCAGAGTGGACTCCATTTACTATTACTCTCTGTGTCCTATTCTCCAGCCAGTTCTTTACCCAGGCTGTCATCTTGGGACCCACTCCCAGGCTGGCTAACTTGTATATTAATCTTTTGTGTGGGACTGTGTCAGATACCTTGCTAAAGTCTAGGTAGGCCATGTCCACAGCCCCTCCCTGATCTACTACTTTGGTCACCCAGTCAAAGAAATCTATCAGATTTGTCTAGCATGAACTTCCCGCTGTGAATCCATGCTGCCTTGGGTCCTGTACCCCTCTGGCCTCTAGATACTTGACAGTTCTTTCCTTCAGAAGTGATTCCATCATTTCCCTACCACTGAGGTTAAACTAACAGGTCTGTAGTTTACTGCTTCTGCCTTGCTCCCACTTTTGTAAAGGAGGATCACATCTGCCCTCCTCCAGTCCTCGGGTACCACCCCATCCTCCCATGATTTGTTAAAGAGGGTAGTCAGAGGTGTCACTAGTTCTACCTTTAGTTCTTTTAGAATTCTGGGATGAATCCCATCAGGTCCCATTGCTTTGTCCACCTTCAGTTTTAAGAGTTCTTTCAGAACCCTTTCTTCTGTAAATGGGCTGGTATAAATTTCTGTATCCAGAGTGTTTGTACTGTTTGTTTTAGGTACCTCCCCCTCTTCCTTTGTAAATACTGAGCAAAAATATTTGTTTAGTATCTCTGCCTTTTCACAGTCACCCTCTTCCCACCCTCCCTCCCCTTTATTAAGCCTCACTATCCCTCCCTTGGTCTTCCTTCGCTCCTTGATGTACCTATAAAATGTTTTATCCCCCTTCTTAACTGATTTGGCTGTCTTTTCCTCGGTTTGGGCCTTTGCTGTTCTGACTGCCTTCCCAGCTTCCTTTTGCTTTAACTGATACAGTTCTCTGTCCTGCTTCTTCTGTGATTCCTTGTACTTCCTGAATGCTTTCTTTTTCTCTTGAACCTTCACTACCACTTCCTTTGAGAACCATAGTGATTTCTTACATCATTTTGTTTTGTTTATTTGCTTCACACAAAGGCTTGTTACCTCTGTGATGGCAGTTTTTATTATTCCCCATTGTTCTTAAACCCCTCCTTCCTGCCCATTTGCTAGTGCATTCCTTAGGCACTCACCCATTTTGGCAAAGTCAGCCCTTCCAAAGTCCAGTACTTTTGCCTTAGTATGGCTTGACTCTGTTGCTGTGTTTATTGTGAACCATACTGTTTGATGGTCGCTAGTTCCCAGATGGCTACCCACTTCTACATCTGTGATCCTCTCTTCATCTCCATTTGAGAGAACCAGATCTAAGATTGCTCCCTCTCGAGTGGGCTCCAATACTAGTTGTATAAGGCATGTCCCCTGTAGGGCATCTAGAATAACCCCACTCTTCGAAGTGGCTGCTGTATCTGCACTCCAGTTAACATCTGGCATATTCAGATCACCCATCAGCAATATCTCCCCTTTTCCAGGGACATGGATATGTTGTTCAATCCACACTTATTGGCAGGTTCCGTGACGCTTTAAATCTTGCTGGAAGGTCTCCAAGCTGGCTCCTTCCACCCACCTGGGTGGTAAAACTCTCAGCTCTGCCCCATGATGCCAGATCTTCCTTACCGCTTGGAAGCTCAGGTTCCCTCCTTAGCGCTCTGCGTTTTAGACTGGATCCTAACTCTTTGGTTCATCTGAAATTGGTTTAGAAGTTTTCTAAACTTCAGTCTTCATCTTCCCTCGTGGTTGCGATGGACAAATCTATTCCTGGATTTTGGAGGTGCCCTTGCGGGCAGAAAATGTCCAGGAAGGATCCGCACTCCATGTGTGTCTACTGCCTAGGCCTAGATCATGACCCGCAGCCTGCGAGTTGTGCCGCTCTTTCTCGTCCAACGTCCTGGATGATCGCGCTGCCCGATTGAAGCTCGGGCGTCCTGAGAAGCATTTCCCGCCGGTAAAATCAAAAGAGGCTCGTTGGGTGGTGTCCGCGGTGGCTGGATCGGCTGAGCAGCTTGAGCAGATGATCGCCCTCGAGGAGGAGGCGGCCCAGGCCGTGTCTTCCTCCTCGGTTGCGGCATTTATCCCGCTCTCTCTGAGTTCCTCATATACGGCTTTGTTCAGGGAGCTTTGTTAGTCCCTTTCCACAAAGGGAGAGGGGCCATCAGGACATTCTTCTCGGCCCAAGAAGAAGGAGTCGAAAGATAAGTCCCACCATCGGCGTTCGTGAGAGCGGGAGAGGTTTCCTTCCTCAGATAGCCAACCGTTGACTTCGGTTGAAGTTGCGGCTCAGGCTGCTGGCTTCATGGTGTCCCAGTCAGGCCAGCCTGCTGAGACTCCCGATGACGCAGTCAAGATTTTTCTTGATCTGTTAGACAGGCTGTCGACTGGTGAAGCCGACAACCCACCTTCACTGGTTCCCCCCGTGGAGACTGAGGATCTGCTTGCGCCTTTGGGGCCGCAGTCCCCGGTTAAAGTGCCCAAGCCGAGGGAAGAGCGGGTGTTCCCCGCCACTTCCCAGACCCGCCGTCGGTCCCCCCGAGGGTCTCAGTCTCGGACTTCATCTCAGTCAAGCCGTTCTTTCCGACATGGCGGTCTCGGTCTTGATACCAAAGTAAGCGGCGACACCGTTCCTCCTCGTCCTCTTCCTCGAATGAGGGGAGGCTTCGGCGTAAATTATGTCAGAGCTACGAGGAGCTTATGTGGCAGCAGTTGCTGTTGTCCGGGTCTAAGCCGACTCCGGTCCATACCCCGGCCATCAAGTGGCTGTCGCCCGAACAACCGAAACAGCCACTCACCTCAGTCGAACTGCCCATTCCAGGGCCGGTTGCTCGGCCAAAACCAGCTGCTCCACCGATTGTGGTGGAACCTCTGCCTTCACTACCAAAGTCTGGGGCACCGACCAAGGATTCTCGGTCGGGTCACGGTGTGCCCCACAGGTTGTCGGTCACCCTCACTCCCGACCATCCTCGGCAGGTAGAGGGTAGCTCAGGGCCAAGGTAGCTCTTCGCAGACTCTTCGGAATCTGACAACGACTCCTCCCTGTTCTCCAGGCAGGTTGACCTGGAGTCTTCCGGGGCCAGTCATTGGATGATAGCCCATCGTCCTTCTTGGATCTGCTTCGACTCATCTCGGAGTCCACTGGGATGCAGCTCGAGCCCGTGTCCAAACGGGCCAAGTATTCCCTGATGAAGATACTGGACTGAGGGGATTCCCCCATGGAGGCCTTTCCGGTGGCTGAGGCCATTGTCAGCTCAGCCTTGGAGCTTTGGCAGCGGCCTACTTCCTGTCCTGCTCCCTCGGCCAGGATGGCCAGGAAGTATGCGGTCCCTACCGGCTCTTTGCCTGGTTTCTCGGAGCACCCCTCTGCCGAGAGGTTAGTCACCGACAGCGTTTTCCGGCGTTCCGGTAATGCTCGGGATGTGGATAAGCCCCCCAACAAAGAGTCCAAAAAGCTGGACTTTGCCGGGCGCAAGGTGTACGCTGCATCCTCCCTTGGCCTCTGACAGGCCAGCTCAGCCATGCTGATGGCACACTTCTCCCACGCCTTCTTGGGCTCCCTGGATGAGGTTGTCCCTCATCTCCCGACCGACCTGCAGACCACAGTCTGCCAGGTGTGGGACCAGGGTTGGGCGGTGGTGAAGCAGCAGTTTTAGACTGCTCTGGACATAGGTGATTCCTGTGCCAGGTCAGTAGCGGCCACAGTGGCAATGTGCCGCAGGGCGTGGCTGAGGATATCCACCGTCATGGTGGATACCCAGAACAAGTTGGCGGATGTCCCCTTCTTGGGGATTGACCTCTTTGGCCCTGGAGTGGATGGACACCTCCAGCGGATCGAAAAGTCCAGTGCCACCCTGGACTTGGTCACCTCCGCCCAGAGGGACAAAGGCCGCCGTCAGCAACAGCAGAAGTCCTTTCGTTCTTCGGCCCCTGCATCTGGACCGGTCCAACAGCACCAGCACCAGCAACAGGGTCAGCAGGCTTGGCGTCCCAAACCCAAGCCAGTGTCTTCCTCCAACAGGAAGCAAGGAGGTAAAGGCCCTGGAGGTCCCTCGGCTGGTTCCTTCTCCAAGCCTACCCAGTGACGGGTTGAGGGGTGCCGCCCCCAGCCTAATCATTCCCCCCTGGGTTCCCCCCATGGGGGTATAGCTCTGCCACTTCCTTTCCGCCTGGTCCGCTATCACCACGGACCGCTGGGTGTTGGAGGTGGTAGGAAAAGGCCTGCCTCTGGAGTTCGAGCAGGCTCCACCCTTTCGAGCCATCGCCCCTCGGGGGACTATGGGGTCCGCAGCCTCGCTGTTGGCCCGCCGAGCCGATATTGCCCTGCTCCTCGAAAAAGAGGTGATCAGGAAGGTGGTGGATCCTCCTCCAGACCCGGGGTTTGTGTCCAGGTATTGTGGTCCCAAAATGGATGGGGGGGCTGGTGCCCCATTCTCGACCTGCACGACCTGAACAAGTTCCTAAGGTCTCAGACCTTCAGGATGGTCATTCTGGCTCAGATAATACCATCCTTGGAACGAGGCGTGTGGTTCTGTTCCCTGGACCTCCAGGACGCGTTCTTTCACGTCCCAATCCGTCCATCTCATCAGAGATTCCTCTGCTTCAGAGTGGAGGAATCCCTTTACGAGTTCTGGGCCATGCCCTTTGGCCTCTCCCTAGCTCCCAGGGTCTTCACCAAATGCATGGCAGTGGTGACAGCATTCCTGCGGCGCCGAAGGGTTCGGGTGTACCCCTACCTGGATGACTGGCTGATTGCAGCCCCCTCCAGAGTGGAGGCGGAGCGGTCCAGAGATCTGGCCCTCCAGGTTTGCTCTCAGATTGGCCTCCTCATCAACAAGGCCAAGTCAGAACTTGTGCCGAAGCAGGTGATACTCTTCATCGAGGCAGAGCTCGACTCTCTTTGAGCCAGAGCTCGGTTCCCAGCGGACAGGGCCAAGGTTCTTTCCTCCTTTGCCCAATCATTTCTGGTTGGGCAATCGCACCCTGCCCGGGACTTCCTGGGCCTCATGGCAGCCTGCACCAGCGTGGTCCATTGGGCCCATTGGTACATGCGTCCCCTTCAATGGGGACTGGCCAGCCAGTGGTCACTACGCTGCGATCCGTTGGACCAGCCCATGACAGTGACCCAGGAGATGTGGAGCGCTGTCAAGTGGTGGATCGTTCCAGCACATCTGCAGGAGGGCATCCCATTCGTCTGCCCTGAGCCGATGGTCTCTCTATCGACCGATGCCTCTCTGATGGGTTGGGGTGCCCATCCGGGGGAGCACAGAGCGCACGGCCTCTAGTTCCCTCGGGAGTCCCGATGCCATATCAACCTGCTGGAGCTCCGAGCCGTCTGCCTAGCTCTCACCGCCTTCACTCTGTTTCTATAGGGTCAAATGGTTCAGGTCACACTGACTTTAAATTGTCTGTTGGAAGCTGAGAAAGTTACTGCAAAGAACAAACTGCAACTCCATTTAGGACCTGGAAACCTGATTAAGGCATAATACTGCAGAGCACTTGGTAAGAAAGGGAGCTGCGCTTTCTACAAAAAGTTTTATTTTTATATTTCCTTATTGGCATTAAGCAGAGAATTGCAGGATTCCATTAAAAGTGTAGTAATTTTTATAACCAGAGGGAGTGAGATACAACTGAATTTGCTTGAGTGCTGGGGTTGAGACCTAGGATTTGGAAGGATATTTTTGTAACATTTTAAGTGTCCTGCTGGCTGAGAAGTTAAGTTTTTATCCCTGGTTTCACTGAAAGGTTTTGTGTATTGGAATCTGACATAGCAGTCTGCCTGCATTGAAAGGCCTGCTTACATCACTGGTGTCACTAGTCAATCAATCGGCTCTGGGTGGGGTTTCATCACAGCTTGTCCTTGGCATCCTTCACAGTTAGAAGCCAGTCACACTGACTTTAAATTGTCTGTTGGAAGCTGAGAAAGTTACTGCAAAGAACAAACTGTAACTCCATTTAGGACCTGGAAACCTGATTAAGGCATAATACTACAGAGCACTTGGTAAGAAAGGGAGCTACGCTTTTTACAAAAAGTTTTATTTTTATATTTCCTTATTGGCATTAAGCAGAGAATTGCAGGATTCCATTAAAAGTGTAATAATTTTATAACCAGAGGGAGTGAGATACAACTGAATTTGCTTGAGTGCTGGGGTTGAGACCTAGGATTTGGAAGGATATTTTTGTAACATTTTAAGTGTCCTGCTGGCTGAGGAGTGAGTTCATTTTTATCCCTGGACTCAGTAGAGTGGTTTGTGTTGGAGCCGTGGTCTAGTAAATTGTGGTGTTAGTTGTATTACTATAAAGGACAGTACTTACCAGGGTGGTGGAGCAGTTGTGTATTTGATTGTTTCTAACAGTCACCAGTGGCTGTGCACTACCAACCCCCCCCAGGCGTGGCATTTCCTTTATAGACACAGTTCTGACATCACTTCCTCAAAGGTCTTGGGGCAGAACTGTCATATTCCTAATAACCCTGCAACGTACGCAAAGAGTACGTACACAGAACAAGTAATAATACATATATAATTACATATTGTATATAATAAGGGAGCGGGACATGTGGGGAGTGGTGCAATGCACTGGCTGTGGGGCAGCAGTTTTCCGGGAGACATTCTGGAAACTGCGTTGCTGTCTTATTTGTAGGCAACTGTCAGCTCTGAGGGAGGAAGTTGCCCACCTCCAGGCTGAACTAGCAAGGACTAAGGAGGCCTCCCTCTCCCAAAGAGCACCACTGCCACAACCACTGAGTCAGAGGTTTCGGAGTATGAAGAGCAGTTGGACCACAGTGGGTTCTGGGAGGGTGCGGGTGGTGGACCAGAAGCGAAGCCCCCCAGTTGTACCTCTACACAAATCATATGCCATTCTGGCAGAGCAAGGTCCCTCTATGATGGCACCCTCAGTGGAGACCCAGAAGAATGCTGAAGGGGAAGGAAACAGCTACTGATAGGGGACTCAGTTGTTAGGGGGGTAGAACTGGGGAAGGGAGAGAAGGAAGTAAGCTGCCTGCTTGGTGCCATGGCTTGGAGGAACAAGAAGCGAATCCTCACAATTGCAGAAGCAGCATCACAGGAGAGAAAACTAGATATCATTGTCCACCTTGGGACAAATGACCTAGCTAGGCATGGGATCAGTGCAGTGCAGAATGAATTTGTGGAGTTGGGGAGGGGCCTCAGACAGGTAGCAAGCACAGTAACCTTCTCAGAGGTGCTACCAGTCCATGGCAGGAGTGAGGCTTGGGTACTGCACACCATGCAGTTTAATGAATGGTTGCAAAACTGGTGCAGAGCACAGGGCTTTGGCTTCATTGGGGACTGGGGGTCCACCTGGAGAGATAAAGGTCTATACTGGTATGACGGTCTGCATTTGTCCACAAAGGGGACCAAGCTCCTAGGTGACAGGTTTAAATGCTTCCTTGGCAAGCTTTTAAACTAGATAAGGGGGGAGGTACTGATAAAAGGCAGGAAAAGTCAAGCCTCCCCCCACAAAACATGGCAGGTAGTAGGGTAAACACCCACTTGCATACTGTGTGACCCTGAGCAAGTCGCTTAACCTCTTTGTGCTCCCAGGTCGCTCCTGTAAAAAAGCTTTCAGCTTAGTGTGCTATACCTGGTTAAACAACTAAATAAATAAATAAAAAAAAAAAAACACTGAGGTACAGAGCTCAACACAGGGCAGGATGGGGGTAAATGGTAAAATAGATAAGAGCAATAAGAACAGGGATGGGAGAAAAAGTATAAAGCCAACATTAAATGGAGGGCAATGACTACCAATGCCCGTAGTCTGGGAAACAAGCTTTCTGAGCTAGTAGCTTTGGAAGATGAACAATTGGATATTGTGGCAGTCACAGAAATATGGTACACTGAGAACCATGACTGGGATGTCAACATACCAGGGTACACAATCTACAGAAGGGACAGGGAAGGTAAAAGAGGAGGTGGAGTAGCTCTATACATAAGGGAAGGGATCAAAGCTACAGAACTAAAAAGTAAAGGGGGAGGACAAGAGGCACTCTGGATCACCTTGGAGATGGGGAATGGCATCACAATCCGCACAGGGGTTGTATACAGACCCCTGTCTCAAGGGAAGGAAATGGACAAGACAATGATAGAGGACATTCTCAAAATGGCTGAAAAAGGGGAGATACTGTTGATGGGGGACCTGAATATGCCAGATGTTAACTGGAGGACATGTACTGCAGCCACATCCAAGAGCAGGGTCATTCTCGATGCCCTGCAGAGACGACCTTAGACAGCTAGTGCTGGAACCCACTTGGGAAGGAGCAATACTAGACCTGGTACTCTCAAATGGAGAGGATCACAAATTTAGAAGTCGGTAGACATCTGGGAACAAGCGACCACTGCACAGTGTACTTCACAATGAGCACAACCATGGAGATAAGCCATACAAAAACAAGGATACTGGACTTTAGAAGGGCTGACTTTGGCAAAATGGATGAACACCTGAAGAATGCACTAGCAAATGGCCAAATAGGAGGGGTGGAAGAACAAGGGAGAATAATCAAAACTGCCATCATAGAGGCAACAAGTCTTTGTGTAAAACAAATAAAGAAAACAAAGCGGAGTAAAAAACCACTATGGTTCTCAAAAGAGGTGCAGGGAAGGTTAAGGAGAAAAAGGCTGCATTCAAAAAGTATAAGGAATCACAGAAGGAGCATGACAGGGAACTGTATCAATTAAAGCAGAAAGAAGTAGGAAAAGCAGTCAGAATAGCAAAGGCACAAACCGAGGAAAAAATAGCCAACTCGGTCAAAAAGGGGGATAAAACCTTTTATAGGTACATTAGGGAGCATAGAAAGGTTAAGGGAGGGATAGTGAAGATTAATAAAGGAGAGGGGAAGTGGGCAGAGGGAGACAGTGAAAAGGCAGAGATACTGAATGAATACTTTTGCTCAGTATTCACAAAAGAAGATGAGGAGCAGTTACCTAAACCAGACAATAGAAGCACTCTGGGTAGGGGGGTTAACACCAGTCCCTTCACTGAAGAAAGAGTACTGAAAGAACTCCTAAAACTCAAGGTGGACAAAGCAATGGGGCCTGATGGGATTCACCCCAGAATCCTAAAAGAACTAAGGGGGGACCTAGTGACACCACTTGACCACAGTTTTTAACAAAACATGGCAGGATGGAGTGGTACCTGAGGACTGGAGGAGGGCAGATGTGATTCCCCTTTACAAAAGTGGGAGCAAGCAGAAGCAGGAAACTACAGACCTGTAAGTTTGACCTCAGTGGTAGGGAAAATGATGGAATCACTTCTGAAAGAAAGAATTGTTGAGTACCTAGAGGCCAGCGGGGCACAGGACCCAAAGCAGCATGGATTTACAGCAGGAAGGTCATGTCAGATGAATCTAATTGACTTCTTTGACTGGGTGACCAAAGTAATAGACCAGGGAGGGGCTGTGGATATGGCCTACCTAGACTTTATTAATTTATTTATTTAATAATCAAGTTAGCCAGCCTGGGAGTGTGTCCCAGGGTGGTAGCCTGGGTAGTGAACTGGCTGCACAACAGGACACAGAAGGTAATAGTGAATGGAACACATTCCAAAGAAAGGGGGGTTACTAGTGGAGTACCTCAGGGCTCAGTACTGGGTCCAATCCTCTTTAACATCTTTATAAGTGACATTGTAGAGGGTCTGGAGGGAAAGGTATGCCTCTTTGCAGATGACACAAAGATCTGTAACAGAGTTGATACACAAGAGGGGGTAGAAAAGATGAGAAGGGACTTGGCAAGGTTGGAGGAATGGTGAGACATATGGCAACTTAGATTCAGTGCAAAGTAATGCACCTGGGAAACAAAAACCCAGGAGAAGAGTACACAATAGCAGGGGAGGTACTAACAACAACAAAAATGGAAAGGGACCTGGGGGTAGTCATATCAGATGACCTAAAGGTGGGTAAGCAATGTGAAAAGTTGGTAAGGAGAGCCAGGGGGATACTGGGATGCATAGGAAGGGGCATCACAAGTAGAAAAAGGAAGTGGTTATCCTCTATACAGACAGTTGGTGAGACCCCATCTGGAGTACTGTGTGCAGTTTGGAGACCTCATCTCGCAGAGTACATAGACAGGATGGAAGCAGTCCAGAGGAGGGCAACTAAAATGGTGCGGTCTACATCAGAAGTCATATGAGGAGAGACTGAGAGAGCTTAATATGTATACCCTTGATGAAAGGAGGGACAGGGGGACATGATAGAAACATTCAAGTACCTCAAGGGAATCAACAAAGTCAGGAGGATAGCATCTTTCAAAAGAGATGTGTAAGAACAAGGGGCACAGTTTAAAGATAGAGGGGGACAGCTCAGCGGTAATGTGAAATTCTTTTCACGGAGAGAGTGGTGGATACATGGAACAGCCTTCTGAGGAGGTCGTTGGGTCTAAAACAGTGGGGGAATTCAAACATGCATGGGACAGACACAAGGCAATTATAGTGGGGGGTTGCAGGAAGCAGGCTGTTGGTTAACTAGAATCTGCAGCTTATCCAGTAGGTAGGGAAATGGGCAGACTGGGTGGGCCAAGTGGTCCTTATCTGCCATCAAAGTCTATGTTTCTATGTAGGTCCAGACAGACAATACCACAACCATGAACTATCTGAATTGCCAGGGCAGGATGCGCTCCATGCTGTTATGCAAGGAAGCTCCCCACATAGGGTCCCTTGTGCGCAGCCTGGAGGTGGATCTCCTAGCCATTCACGTGACAGGAGCCTCCAACACCCTGGCCGATGCCCTAAGCTGGATAGGGGCCGTGTCTCCCGAGTGGTCTCTCCTGCCGGAGGTAGTACAAGATCTGTTCTCCCACTGGGGCACGCCTCAGGTGGACCGGTTTGCCTCCAGGGAGAATGCGAAGCTGAGTCTGTTCCATGCCCGTCCCCCTCAGCAGGGCTCGCTGCAGGGGGATGCCTTCTCGAGGCCATGGACCCCGGGTCTTCTCTACACCTTTCCCCCATTTCCCTTAATCCACAAGGTGCTTCTCAAGGTGAGGAGGGACAAGGCGCAGGTGATTCTGGTAGCCCCAGACTGGCCCCACCAGTTCTGGTATCCAAATCTCCTCAGCCTCAGCTCCAGGCTCCCGAGGCGGCTTCCAGCCCGCCCGGACCTGATCTCAGTCAGCCAGGGGAACGTATTCCATCTGGACCTTCAATCCCTGCACCTGACGGCCTGGTTCCTGAGCGGCTAGAGTTCCAGGCCTTGGGTCTTTCCGACGAGGTCCTCAATGCCATTGAGGCATCCCGTAAGGAGTCGACCAGGAAATGCTACACCTTCAAATGGAAGAGATTCTCCATTTGGTGTCAGGGGAAGGGCTTGGACCCTTCTGCCTGTCCCTTGGCAAGCATTCAGGACTATCTGTGGTCCCTTTCTCATCAAGGGCTTCGGTCAACGACCCTTAAGGTGCACCTGGCAGCCATCTCTGCTTGCCGGGCGCAGGCCGGGAAGCAGTCGATAAGCAGGAGAAGGTGGTCGGGCGCTTTTTCAAAGGCCTTGACCACATTCCCCTCTGCTGCGAGAACCTCCACCTCCGTGGGATCTACAGCTGGTATTGACCAAGCTCATGGGCAAGCCATTTGAACCGATGCACAGGTGCAATTTTTCCCACCTGTCATGGAAGACCGCCTTCTTGGTGGCTATCACGTCAGCCAGAAGGATGGGAGAGCTCCAGACACTTTCCATCGAGTCTCCTTATCTGGTCTTCCACAGGGACAAGGTTGTTCTGCGCCCCACCCGAAATTCCTTCCGAAGGTGGTGTCGGAGTTTCACATTTACCAGGTGTTGACTCTGCCGGTGTTCTACCCCAATCACACCTCGGAGGCCGAATGTAGGCTCCATACTTTGGACCCTAGACGCGCGCTCGCTTATTATAAGGAGCGGACGGCTGAAGTTCGGGGAGAGGTTTCGCCAGCTCTTTGTCACGTACGCTGAAGCCGCACCTGGCAGACCTGCAGCCAAGTGGACGATAAGCAGGTGGGTCACCTCCTGCATAGAGCTCTGCTATAGGTTGACAGGCATGGAGCCTCCCAGAGGGATAAGAGCTCATTCTACCCACCATACCGCTGCATCGGTAGCTGCTTCCAGGGATGTCCCTATCCAGGATATCTGCAGGGCTGCTACCTGGAAGTCGGCACATACCTGTATTACCCACTACCACATCGACCTTGAGTCACGCTGGGATGCTGGTTTTGGGTCCTCAGTTCTCCAGTCTTTATTTCCCAAGTAAGTATCAGGGGTGTGCGCCTTGCCTCCCTTCTCCCGGAGAACTGCTAGGAGTCTGCCAATAAGTGTGGATTGAACATCATATCCATGTCCTTAGAAATACAGGTTACTCACCTGTAACAGGAGTTCTACGAATGGTATATGTTGTTCATCCACACGATCCACCCGACCTCCCCGGCTTCGACGCACAACCTGGCTTCCAGCGGGCTAGATCTGGTGTCATGGGGTGGAGCCGAGAGTTTTACCACCCGGGTGGGTGGGAGGAGCCAGGTTGAAGACCTTCCGGCAAGATTTAAAGCGGCAAGGAACCTGCCAATAAGTGTGGATGAACTACATTTGCCATTCCTAGAACTCCTGTTACAGGTGAGTAACCTGTATTTTTCTGCCGTTCTAAGTATACTTTCTATCATTTCCTTGTCCATTTCCTCCCCCTGAGAAGGGGGTCTGTATACAACCCCTGTGCGGATTGTGGTGCCATTGCCAGTCTCCAAATTTACTCACAGTGCTTCTTCTCCTCCTTGTTTACCCTTTTGTTCTGTTGCTTTGATTCCTTCCCTTATGTAAAGAGCTACTCCTCCTCCTCTTTTGCCCTCCCTGTCCCTTCTGTAGATAATGTATCCTGGTATGTTTTAGTCCCAGTCATGGTTTTGTGTGTACCGTGTTTCTGTGACTGCCACAATATCCAGATGTTCCTCCTCCACCAAGGCCACTAATTCAGGAAGGTTGTTACTCAGACTACGGGCATTGGTACTCATTGCTCTCCATTTTTTGATGGCTTTACTTTCTGTTGCAGCATCCCCCACTGACCTTTCTACCTCAGTCTTTTTCTCATTTAGTACCCTGTTTTGTAGGGAGAGGCTGGGATTTTCCTGCTGCTTATCAGTGCCTCCCTCCCTTGACTAGTTTAAAAGCTTGCCAATGAAACATTTAAACCAATTGCTCAAAAGACTTGTTCCCTTCCTGGACAGATGCAGACCATCCTGCTAGTATAGGCTGGTGTCCCTCCAGGTGGAATCCCAGTCCCCAATGAAGCCAAACCACTGTGCTCCACTCCATTTTTTCAACCATTCATTAAACTGCATGGTGCAAAGTACCCTCGCCTCACTCATGCCATTGACAGGCAGCACCTCTGAGAAGGACACTGTGTGTGCTACTTGTATTAGGCCCCTCCCCAATTCTACAAAGTCCTTCTGCACTGCTGTAATCTCATGATGAGCCAAGTCATTTGTCCCTAGGTGGACAATGACGTCTAACTCAGACTGCCGTGCAGCTGTTCTCATGATCCTGAGGATGCGCTTCCTGTCCCTTCAAGCCATGGCACCAGGCAGGCACCTTACTTCAGTTTTCCCTGCTCCTCCCAGTTCTATCCCCCCTAATAACTGAGTCCCCCACCAGGAGCTGCTTCCTTTCCTTGTGGTGTCCTCTGTCTCCTTCCTGTGAGCCTCCCTTGTGACAGTTGTCTTCAGCCTCCTTAGTCTCCTCTGCGGGTACATCCATAGGGGAGCTATGCTTCCCCAGAATGGTGTATGGATTGTGGAGTGGAACATCTGACTGGGTGTGCCTCTGTTCCACCATCCTCAGCCTTCCAGAGCCCACTGTGGTCCAACTGCTGTGCCTTCTTCACAAACTCTGAGGTAGTGGTGGTGGCTCTGGTGCTGCCTGGATGGGGACGGTTTCCTTCCTACCATCCAGACCAAGGGAGGGATAGTGAGGCTTAATAAAGGGAAGGGTGGATAGGCAGATGGTGACAGTTTTCTGCCTCTGCTTTGCTCCCCACTTTTGTGAAGAGGAATCACATCCACCTTCTTCCAGTCCTCAGGTACCACACCATCCTCCCATGATTTGTTAAAAAGGGTAGTCAATGGTGTCACTAGTGCTACCCTTAGTTCTTTTAGAATTCTGGGGTGAATAACATCAGGTCCCATTGCTTTATCCACCTTCAGTTTTGGGAATTCTTTCAGAGCCCTTTCTTCTGTGAATGGACTGGTATCAACCCCCCTATACCGAGTGCTTCTATTGATTGGATTAGGTATCTCCTCCTCCTCTTCTTTCGTGAATACTGAGCAGAAGTATTCATTCAGTATCCCTGCTTTTTCACTGTCACTGTCTGCCCACCCACCCTTCCCTTTATTAAGCCTCACTATCCCTCCCTTGGTCTTTCTTCACTTCCTAATGTACCTGAAAAGCTTTATCCCCCTTCTTAACTGAGTTGGCTGTCTTTTCCTCGGTTTGGGCCTATGTTGTTCTGACTGCTTTCCCTGATTTCTTCTGCTTTAACTACATAGATACATAGACAGTGTTGACAGATAAGGGCCTATGGCCCACCCAGTCTGCCCATTTGAGCTTGTAAGTTCAGTTTATGTTTTCCAAGAAGTCTGTTGCCCCTTACCCCTGACTTCCAGAATTCCTTTATGTCTATCCCATGCATTCTTAAATCCCGTGATTGTTTCAGCCCCCACCACTTCCTCTGGCAGGGTGTTCCACTTGTCCACCACCTGTTCTGTGAAGAAATTCTTCCTCACGTTTCCTCTGAATTGTCCTCCCTCCAACTTCATCCCATGCCCTCTAGTCCTGGAACATCTTTTTCGCTTAAAAATAGTGTATTCCTGCACCCTGTTCCTCCCTGTAAGATACTTGTATGTCTTTATCATATGATATCAACTGATAAAGTTCTCTGTCCTGCTCCTTCTGTGTTTCCTTATGCTTCCTGAATGCTGTCTTTTTCTCCTTAACCTTCTCCGCCACCTCCTTTGAGAATCATAGTTTTTTTTCCTTCGTTTTGATTTGTTTATTTGCTTCACACAAAGGTTTATTGCCTCTGTGATGGTAATTTCAATTTTGATGTTTCCCCATTGTTCCTCTACCCCTCCTTCTTGCCTGTTTGCGAGTGCTTTTCTGAGACACTCTCCCATTTTGACAGAGTCATCCCTCCTAAAGTCCACTACCCTCACTTTTGTATGGCTTGACTCTATGGCTGTGTTTATAGAGAACTACACTGTTTGGATGTCACTTGTTCCCAGATGGCTGCCCACTTCTAAATTTGAGATTCTCTCTCTGTCCCCATTTACGAGTACCAGGTCTAAGATTGCTCCCTCCTGAGTGGGTTCCAACACTAGCTGTCTGAGGCATGCCCCCTGTAGGGCACCGAGAATGACCCTGCTTTTGGATGTGGCTACAGCAAAGGTGCGCCAGTTAATATCTGGCATATTCAGGTCCCTCATCAACAATATCTCCCTTTTTTCTGACATCCTGAGGATGCCTTCTATAATTTTCTTGTCCATTATATCCCTCTGAGATGAGGGTCTGTATACAACACCCGTACGGATTGTGGTGCCATTTCCTGTCTCCAGGGTGACCCATAGTACCTCCTCTCCTCCCTGTTTACCCTTTAGTTACATTGCTTTGATCCCTTCCCTTATGACTTATCACTTATAGACAGGCAGCACCTCTGAGAAGGTTACCGTGTGTGCCACTTGTCTAAGGCCCCTCCCCAACTCCACAAACTCCTCCTGCACTGCCCTGATCCCATTCCCAGCAAGATCATTTGTCCCTAGGTGGACAGTGATGTCCTGCTTCCTCCCCCTTGCAGCTGCTCCCAAGATCCCGAGGATTCGCTCCCTGTCCCTCCAAACTATGGCACCAGGAAGGCACCTCACCTCCCTCTCCCAGTTCTACCCCCCTAGCAATTGAGTCCCCCACCAGGAGTTGCTTCCTTCCCCTGTGGGGTCATGTGCCACCCTCCTGTGGGTCTCCTTTGTGGAGGTTCCCAGCATCCTCCTTGGTCTCCACGGCAGGTGCCTCCATAGAGGAACCACGCTCTGCCAGAATGACAGATCACCTTTAGTAAGGTGCCGTTTGAGAGTTCAACCTCTCTGCCTGCATCATGGTCTGAGTCACTCGTATCTGCCTGACCCATCAGCCTCTTGAGCTTTGTCTTCCAGGTGTCTTGTGTTGGATAATGGCTTGGTTGCCTCATGGTCAGGACTCGTAAAAAGGTACCGATTTGTAGCATTTCAGAATACTATAAAGTACTGCCTATGACTGTGACTTTTACAAGAGAAAAATGTCTTGTAAGCTGTGATTGATGAGCCTTCACTACTTCCTCTTGTGATTGATAATCTCAATGAGTAGGACAGTTATGTTTTCCATGTTCTTGGTTCCTGGGTCACTAATAGTGTCATAGTCTGAAAACCTACTGTAAGGTGTGAAACACCTAAAACTGATATCAGCAATGATATCTAACAATTTCTCTCATAAAACATAAATTGTGAGAAAGAAATCATTTGCCCAATCTAAGCCCCCTAAATATTGTCCTAGTGCTCTGCCACTGTGCTGTTGTTCTACATGGTGAGACATAGAGTTTCTTGACAGAGATATATGCTATGGGAATGTATGTTCTGCACTGAGGATAAGCTGGGAAGTGGCAGCAGAACTGGCTGATCCCCTGGTAGTTCTGTTCAACAGCTTTCTAAGGACAGGGGTGGTTCATAAGGATTGGAAGGGTGGCAGTGGTACTTCCACTGCTTGGGGGGGGGCAAGGAACAAGCAGGGGACTACAGACCTGTTGGTCTTATCTCCATTATAGGAAAACTGATGGAGTCACTGGTCAAAGAGGATGTCCTGGACTAATAGAACAGCAGTATCCATGATAGTAATCATCACAGATTCGTGGCATGGAGGTCTTGCCAGACTAAACTGATAGTTTTCTTTGACTGGGTGAAAAGGGCATTGGTTAGGGCCATGTTGTGGATCTGCTCAGCTTCAACTTGAGCAAGACTTTCAATTCGGTACCCCACAGTCACCTGCCGAAGAAGATGGAGAAGCTGGGTGTGGCTAAGGTCATAGTAAACTGAGCAGGTAAGCGGATAAAGGGGAGGCAGCAGAGGGTAGTGGTTAGTGGGGTTGAATCCTCAAAAGAGAGGGAGTTCATGAGTGGGGTTCCACAGTGATCTGTCCTGGGTCCATTCTTCTTCAACATGTTCATCAACAACGTTGGTGAGGGGGTCTGGAGCAGGCTGTTTCTTTTCTTGTAATTCGTCTTTATTAAAAAGATAGAATAAAACATCGAATCCAAGGGGACAAACATTCAAGTATCACAGCATCACATAAAAAAGATCTATTTGACCTTATAATTGCAAATGTTTATCAACATAGTTATTCTGTTAGATGACTGCTGTAAAACTTGATGACAAGTCACTATCTTAAACTAATTTACCTATGTTAAGTCTTGTTCTCAAATCCTCACAATACAACCTACAAAAATTAATAACTTGTAACTTTGAGACTCCAACATTGAATCTCATGTTTGATTATCTAAGATTCTATATTGCCTGGAAAGAGAGAGTAGGAATAAATACAGTTATTCTTTTCTTTATCACCATAAATAAATCTTGGGGGTGTGCTCCAGGGGGACCTCATTCATTCTCCCTAAATGCTTGTGTTGCCAGTGCTTAATTTGACAGCAGTAATCATTAGACCAGGTGATCTGATTGATATAAGGGGAGTATATTGTTCCTGGTTTTATAGGAAGGGAACATGGAGGCCTCTTAATCAGAATCTTACTGCATCATACTCACAGACCATCTGAGCCAGGGGTCCCACAGCTCCCTAAACTTCTGTTCCCTGAGAAGTAATCTTGTAGTTAAGCGCTCCATTTCAGTTATGTTCTGAACTCTATTCTGCCATTCCAAATGGCATGGGGGATCTGTTTTCAACCAGTGTGACATGAGACACTTAAGGGCTATAACCATAACATTTTTCAATAATTTCCTTTGAGCTGTAGGCAGCCTTAGGACTGTGGGGAGACACAGTACCCACTCCATCAGCTCATCTGGGATGGATACTGCAAGAACAACTATTGTTGATTGCTGCACTAAACCCCCAAACTTCCTGATCTCTGGACATTCCCAGAAAACATGGGAGTGGGAGCCCACTGCACCACATTTCCTCCAACATCTATCTGTGTTAGAGGTATGAAGATATTTGGTGATTGTGGGTGTGCTATAGTATGTCATCAAAATTGTCCAATAAAACTCACGCCAACCTGATGAGGATGTAACTTTCCATCCGAGAGTTACCCATCTAACCCACCCTTCCTCGGAAATTACACTTCCCCCCTCCTTTTGCCATGCTTCCTTTACATGGAGAAGGGGGCAGGCTGTTTCTCATCACAGATGACACTCATCTCTGTGGAAGGGTGAATAGTGACAGGGAATAAAAGAGATGCAGAGAGACTTGCAAAAGCTGCATGGATAGTCAAAGGTTTGGCATTTGAAATTGAACACCAAAAAATACAAGGCTATGCACCTAGGGAACAAAACCCCCAAGAAATAGTACTGGATAGGAGAGGTGAGACTCTGTACCATGGCTGAGAAATTGGACCTTGGAGTCACTATCAGCAACCCCCAAAGCAGTCAAGTCAGTGCAACAAGGCTTATAGCAAGGCAAAGATAAAAAGGATGCTTGGATATATCAGGGGGGTACTGATAGCAGAAAAAGGGAGGTAATACTTCCCCTGAATAGATCCTTGGTGAGGCCACACCTGAGGTACTGTGCCAAGGTCTGGTTGCTTACCTCAGGAAGGATAAGGATAGGCTGGAAATGGTGCAGTCCAGAGTGACAAAAATGATTTCAGGGCCAGCAGGATAAGTCCAATGAGGAGTGCCTCAAGGCACTAAACGTGTACTCGTTGGAGACCAGAAGGGAGACGGGGACATATGATTGACCTTCACATTTCTAAAAGGAATTAACTGGGTGAACTTTAGGGAACTATTTAACTTGAATACCAGCTTGTGGTCATGATGTCATAAGTGGAAGTTAACAGGAGGGAGGTTCAGGAGGGACATGAGGAAATACTATTTTACAGACAGGGTGTTGGAGCTGAGGAACTGGCTGCCAGGAAATGTGATGGGTGCTGAAAAGTTAGTGGTTTTAAGCAAAGCTGGGGCAGAATGAAGGGTATAGCAGTTGCTTGGAGCATCATAATTGGGGAGGAGAATGGGGGGGGGGCTAGGACCCTGGAAGAACAGTAGGTGGCTGCACCAGATAGGGAACTTGGGCAGACTGGATGGTCCTTTGGTCTTTTTCTGTTGCCATTGTCTGTGTTTCTCTGAGTGCAGATCCCCCATACACAGCTGCAGTGGAGTTCAGTAATGAACTCTGCCAACTAGACAGAATGCTTTCCGCCAAGTTGCATTCAAACGTACACAAGCCTCAAAGCCTCGGCTGAAACTAACAAAGTGACTGCAACATAGAAGTCACAGTTCCATGTTCTGAAACCGTATTTCAAGCTCCGTCACTGATATCAGCAGTGACATCTAACAAGTTCTTTACATACTGTAACATAAACTGTATTGAGAAAGAAAAAAAATCTGCCCCACTTGGACTGAAACTAGGTCTCCCAAATACTGTCCTAGTGTAATTTCACATGGTGGGACATAGGGTTTCCAGACAGAGGTGTGTGCTGTGGGAATACATATCCTGCACTGTGTGCAGATCCTCCCACACCCACACAGTTTCAGTGGGGTTTAGTAATGAGCTCTCTGCTAACTGGAAGGAATCCTTCTCACCAAGTTGAATTCAAAGCCTCAGCCTGAACTAATTCAGTTTACTGCAACATAGAATTAATAGGTCAGTGTTCTGAAACACTATTTCAAGCCTGCTGTAATTCTGCCACTGACATCAGCAATGACATCTAACAAATACAACATAAATTGTAGTGAGAAAGAAAAAAATTTGCCCTGTTGGGAACCAAGCCTAGGCTTGTGTAGATCTGAAATCCTGCACCAAGTCCTAACAGCCCTAAAAGCCTTATCACTGACATCAATGACATCATGCAGCTGAATCACTGAGTGAATATAACCTTAAACTTCACCAAATGCAGAAAAGAACACACATGACTACAAGAGGCACTTGCAAGCTAAAGCTTGTAAGTGCCAGAAAACAGGAAGAGACGGGGGATCAGTAATAATAAAAAGTTACAAAGAAAATCATGTGCTCATCATAATGATAAAAAGAAACAAAAAAAGTGTGTTTGTGACACATTGAGGGTTTCTAGAATATACAGGCTACGAAATCAAGATCTGAGGAATGGCGGGGATGAAGGTATGCGATGAAGGGGAGGAGGTGAAGCTCCAGCCAGTTGACTTTACAAGAACTTTGTATGTTGTACAAGGGACCTACTTGCAAATGAGTGTGCTCAATGGAATTTTATCCCTTCACAATAAACTGAACTGAACTTTGCAGCTGCTTAGATACTGCTCATGTGGGACTCTAGAAGAAATACTGGCAGTTAAACAATGGATCTTACTTCGAGAGGGCTCTTGCAGTAGGTAATTACATATAGGACTGATGCCAGCAGGCATCAGGACCCCACGGAAAAATTTCTAGCTAGGAGTCTCTGGCGGGGGACCGCCCTCACGTCAGGTGACCGACGTCATACGTTGTCAGTATAAAGGGGCGGCCCCCCACACCCACCTTCCAGTTCTTTCCCGCCATTAGCTCATGTCAGCGCCTCACAGAAAAGTTCAGCGATCGTCAGCCTCAATTGTCGGTGGTTTTTCCCGAGTTATTTTTGAATTTTCTAATTTTAATCAGATAGTTGGTGTATATTGTCCTCACACCCTCCCGAGCACAAAGAACAAGTGCTAGGCCATGCTGCACCCAACTCCTGCACAAGGACGGCCATTCCCAGTGCCTCTTCTGCCTAGGCCCAGATCATCAGGTGGAGAAGTGCCAGCACTGCCTTGAAGTCAACACGGCCACCCACAGACGGCGGCAGCAGTCCCTGGAGGCCCATATTTTAAAGAAGAAAATGTCCTCCATGGAAAAGGAGTTAAAAAAGCTCTGGCAGGCGTCCACTTCCCCTGAAGGCCATTGCAAGAAAAAAGACAAGGAGAAGCACCGGGACAAGGGCTCCTCTTCCACCACGTCTCCCTTGGGGTGCTTCGTCCTCCAGGTAACATCCCCCAGGGGACCGATCCAGGATGGCCACCTTGGGGTTTCAAGGCGGCATAGGCCCGCCCATCTGGCTCACGGTCAGGCCAGGTCTTCGGCTATTGTAGGCCTCGCCTCAGTAAAGCCGCCACTGCAGACTACTGGTTCTGCGCTCCAGTAGCGGACGCCGGCTCCTCCGATGCCCACAAGGAGAAGGTTGATAAGTCACCCGACCCCTTGGGGCGGTGCACGGCCCTTCTTCCCCCCGACCAGGCCGCCCCTCCTTCGTAACCTGCCTCGGGCGACGGGTCCGCTAAGTCAGACATCGGCTCCTCCGGCGTCTGCCCAGACCCCGCTGATAAGTCAGACGTCGGTTTGCCCGATGTCTGCAAGGCAGCTGAGCCGACACCGGACCTTCCAAAGTCCGCCGTTTCTGTCTCCCCGCAGCCTTCGCTGCCCTCCAGGGACCCTGGGTCTCCTCAGCCTGACCCCGGGTATTTTTCTTCTCCATCCCTGGGTGATGCCGAGGTTCCTGCTGTGCCCTCGTCAGACCAACCGCTTGCTGGGCCAACCGACCTGACGTCGGCTGCCCGGACGCCGGCCCGGACGCTGGTCTTGCCGACCCCGGGCAACATCCCGCTTCCGGGTGCTACTCCAATGCTGGGCCCTCCACCCCCCAGGCCTTCTGCTCCAGACCAGCCTGTGGGCCCTCCAGCGGGACCATCTGCTCTGGTAGACCCCTTGGTTCCCAGGTATCCGACCCCGTCGTATCCAATACCATCTTACCCGGGTCCGCAGTATCCAACTCCCCAGTACCTGACACTGGCCGATCCGATGCCGCAGTACCCGGGGCCTCAATACCCGATGCCGGGCTTCCAACTGACGGGTTAAGGATACGCGCCTTACGGGTATAATCCATACCCGTATCCCCCCTCCTCCACCACTACCCCCTCAGCCGCCGGTGGACTTGAAGGAGACTCTGGCCTCCTGGTGGGCTGAGGCCAAGGCTCAGCTCACCAGAGAGATGGAGAGTCATCTCCCAACGATGGTGCTGGTTCTGGTTCCCATACGTCCACGACGACAGTCTCCCCCCCCCCACCTCCGGACACCAGGGCCGAACCCTCTGGTTCCAGGGCGGGGCAGGACACGCTTCCCTGAGGGCTTCCCAAGGGGTCCGTTCCTCCCCTCCCCTACACCAGGAGAGGAAGTCTTCCTCATCATCATTTTCTTCCTCCTCGGATGACTCTGATGGTTGCTCCGAGCCAGATGATGAGCCACACTCTCTGTCTAAGCCCAGGCCAAGGACTCCTCCAAAGTCTTCTCCGGAGGATCCTTCTTTTACGGAGTTGCTATGCAAAATCCAGGAGGTTCATAAGTGTCGTTCCTCGGAGCCAGATCCCCAGTGTAAGAAACTCGCTGAGCATCTAGATCTGCTCGTGACAGCTCCCACCTTGGTGCCACCCTGGATTGAGCCTCATGACGATCTTGTTTCCACTATTTGGAAGCAACCGTCAGTGTAAGCCCCACTTCCTCAGAAGTCGAACAGGCTATATCAGGCTCCCAAGGGTATTGACTTTTCAGATTCTCACTCTCGAGCTGATTTCGGTCATGATTAGCGCTGCTCATGGCCGAACAGCGAACCTGAAACATCTGAGCTCATCTCCACCTGACAAAGAATCCCATCTTCTGGACCAGTACAGGAAGAAGATCTATGCTTCTTCCACTCTGGGTATTAGGGCCCTAAATTATGTTGGTCACATAGGGGGATTACCAGAAGACGATTCTTAGTGAGGTGGAATCCAAATTGAACTCCCTTCCGGACTCTGAAGTCAAACAGGAAGTGGCTGACCTCGTCCGCTCTGCACGTTCAGCCAGTCAGCACATGCTTTGTGCTACTTACAAAGTAGTGGACACTGCTGGTAGGAGCTCCGCTTTCACCGTAGGCTTACGGCATCATGCCTGGCTCCGTGTGTCAGGGTTGGTCCCGGAAGTGCAGTCCACTATTCAGAAAGTGCCCTTCCAGGGTTCAGTGCTGTTCGGTGGTAATGTCAAGGACATCATCACCGATCTGCAGGAGAAGGGGACTGCTCTGAAGTCTATGGACTCCATGTACCATCCCCATCAAATGCAGTGCCGTCCCTTTTGCAGGCGGAATCGGCAAAAGGCGAAACCCGAGGGAAAGTGGGCCACTAAAACGCTGGGCCCCTCTGGCTGCCAAGCCCCCTCCACCCAAAAAAGCAGTGGGTGCTTCAGCCGCAGCGCTGCCCCACACCACCTGACTCCTTTCCTCTCCCACAGCCTCTGGGCCTTCCGGAGGAACTGGTAGGAGGGAGGTTTTCCCTCCGCCTCCAAGGTTGGGAGAGGATAACTTCAGCTTTCTGGGTGTTCCAGCTGATCGCAGAAGGACACTGTTATGTTCTAACATTTATTCTGGTCTTGTTCAACAAACTCACACTGCAAACAGGAATAGAGCAGCTTTCATTTTTATTCAGGAGCCTCTCTAGTGTCAACAACAACACTCTCTGTCTGCTCTCTTTCTAGCTTACACATATCGGAATGCTGCCCTCAAGTGGCAGAAGTAACGCAATGCATTACCATTTCAAATACATAACATTTCCTCCTCACTAAATTATATCGTTGCCAAATGAACAAGTATTAGCATTATTCGCTATTATTAAGATGGTTTATACTATGCTAGAGGTAGGGGTTAGACTGCCCCAGGCCTCGAACCAGTCAAGGGGATTATTCTGCCCTGATAATCTGATCTGGCTCTCTAACTACACAAAACATTTTGTTCCTTTTAAATGTCTCACAGGTTCAAACGATCTGGAGGTTTTGAAATTCGGGATGGATAACGTTTCTCGTGAGCAACCCTTGGCATGGCTACCCTGTCTGGTACCTCCCTCCGATCCTCGGTTGGTGGTTGTACAGCCTCACCATTGCTCCTCTCCACCTCCTCCTTTACATCTTCAGAAGGTGCTGAGACTTCCGTAGTGGGGCTTCTGTAAGCTACGGCAGATGGAATCCACATTTCCCGTGGGTTTTCTTCCCTGGAGGTGTCCCCATCTGTGCGCTGCTGAAGATCTAGGAGCTGTCCAGCATGACGTTTCCATTTCACTCCAGATTCAACATCAACTGTATACGACACTGGACCTGTCTGAGATGTCACCACACCAGGGGTCCACTTTTCCCCCTTCCAGTAATCTCGAACAAGCACTTCTTGACCAACAATGAACTGCCTGTCCTTTGAACGAGCTTGCCGGCATAGTATTTGAGATTCTTGGTTCTTCAAAACCTCTGCTGCCACATCTGGCTTAAGCAAATCAAGATGGGAGCAAAGCTTACGCCGAAAAAACAACATTGCTGGAGATTCCTTTGTTGTAGCATGGGGTGTATTTCGGTATGCCAACAGGAAGTTATCCAACTTGTGTTGTAAGGTCAAAGATTCCCCCCCGATTTCAGAGCATTCTTCATGGTTTGCAAAGCGGCTCCGCTAGACCATTAGTTGAGGGGTGATATGGGGCACTACGAATATGTCTCACACCATTGGACTTCAAAAATGCTGCAAAGTCACTAGAAATAAATTGTGGTCCATTATCACTGACTAGCTGTTCAGGAATCCCGTAACGGCTAAATAGGCCTAGCAGCACTTGAATGGTCTTACTGGTAGTAGTGGTGTCCATGACTTGAATTTCAGGCCACTTTGAGTGGGCATCTACAACAATTAAGTACATGTGTCCCTCCCACGGGCCCGCAAAATCTACATGAATGCGCTGCCACGGTGCACCTGGCCACATCCAGGGATGTAGAGGTGAGGGACACTGCATTTTCTGAACACGCTGACAAGTAGTGCCTGTTTTTGCTTGTTGCTCAATTTGCAAATCAATCCCTGGCCACCAAATGTAGCTTCTAGCTAAAGCCTTCATTCTCACTACACTCAGGTGTCCCACATGTAGTTCTTCCAAAACACGGGTGCGTAGCTTTGAAGGGACAATCACCCGGACACCCCACATCAGGCAACCTTGCTGTACTGAAAGCTCATTACGTCTGGTATAGAATGGTGATAACTCACCGTGAATGTCCTGGTTCACAGTAAAAGTCCCTTTTGTTACTAAGTCCAAGACTTGAGACAACACAGGATCAACTTTAGCCTCCTTTTTAATTTCAGAACTTGTGATAGGTAATTTCTCAAGCTGACTGATGTAGAAGACATCGACAGTGTCCACTTTGTCACTGTGGGCTACCTGCAGAGGCAATCTTGAGAGCCCATCAGCATTGCTATGAAGAACCGCATTCTTGTATTCAATGCGGTAGTTGTGAGCTGATAACAAGAGAGCTCAACGTTGCATTCTGGCTGCTGTCATGGAAGGAATACCTTTGTGGGGGCTGAAAATGGTCGTGAGGGGATGGTGATCAGTGAGGAGTGTGAATTCCCGACCACAGAGGTGTTGGTGGAATTTGTGAACTCCGAACACTATTGCCAAAGCTTCTCTCTCAATTTGGGCATAGTTTTGTTCAGCTTTGCTGAGAGTTCTGGATGCAAAGGCAATTGGCTTTTCGTCCCCATTCGGTAGAACATGAGAAAGAACTGCTCCCACCCCATAAGGTGAGGCATCACACGCCAGTCTGATGCTCAGCTGTGGATTATAGTGAATGAGCACATCTTGAGAAACAAGCTGCTTTTTAGCCTTCTTAAACGCACTCTCACAGTCCTTTGTCCAACACCAGGACTTCCCCTTGCACAGCAAGCCATTTAGTGGGTTGAGAATCGTAGCCAGATTGGGAATAAACCTGCCATAATAATTTAACAGGCCCAAGAACGACCGTAACTGGCTCACATTTTCCGGTGCTGGGGCGTCCACAATCACTTTTTCTTTCTCAGGTGATTTGTGTAAGCCCGCTGCATCTATGGTATGGCCCAAGTACTCCAATGAAGTCTTGAAAAATTCACACTTCTCCTTCTGGACACGCAAGCCAAAATCTTCCAATCATCCAGGTTCTTCAGGTGCTCTGCATCATTTCTTCCGGTCACCAGTATATCGTCCAGGTAACAGTGAACATTTGGAAGACCTTGTAAAACCTGGTCCATAGCTCGCTGAAATATGGCTGGAGCTGATGCAGTGCCAAAAGGTAGGTGATTATAGCAGAAAAGACCCTTTTGGGTGGTTATTGTGAGATATTTCCTTGACTTTCATCTACTCTCATTTGTAGATAAGCATGTGACAAATCCAGCTTACTGAAGCGTTGGCCCTGTGCCAGGGATGCAAACAAGTCTTCGATGCATGGAATCGGATACTGTTCCACACACAGAACTGGATTTATGGTTACTTTAAAGTCGCCACATATTTGCAGACACGGTCTTTCTTTACCACTGGCACTACTGGTGCCCAGTCACTACCTGTACAAGTGAAGACTCCAGCTTAGTTAGGCAAGTTAATTCGCCTCCACTTTCGGTCTGAGTGCATAAGGTACTGGGCGAGGTTGACAAAACTTTGGTTTGTGCTGCGTCCTCAAAGACACTTTTGCCTCAATGCCCTTCATTGTGCCTAGCTCCCCTTTGAATAAAGGAGCATGTTTGTGCAACACTGCTTCTAGAGTGTTGGGGTCACCTGTATTAACAGTCCTTATCTCCTGCCAGTTGAGGCGTATTTTCTTCAGCCATTCTCGGCCTAAGAGTGAAGGGTAGTTATCTTTAACCACGTACAGAGGCAGTAGTGCCGTTTGCCCATTTATTTTTACCTGCACCTTGATGACACCTTCAGGTGAACTTGCCTCGTCAGTGTATGTCCTCAGTACAACGTGAGTCGTTTGCAGGGGTAGATGTTTCAACATAGTTTCGTACTTGTCTGTAGAAATCAATGAGACTGCAGCCCCTGTGTCCAATTCCATTTTCAGTGGTTTCCCTTCAATTTCAGGTGTTACACAGATGGTTGCTGTTTCCCCTTTGAGTCAGCACATGCAATGCTAATTCAGTATCAGTGTCATCACTGCACGTTCCCTGTGTTTCCACACAATGTACTTCTCTCTTTCTACATTTCGCAACTTGCTTCCTTTGCTTCCATTGATTCCCTCCTTTCTTTTTCCCTCTGCACACTCGCCCAGTGTGGCCTTTCTTCCCACAGTTATGACATGTCTGTTCTTTAAACCAGCAGTCCTTATCACTGTGATTAGCCTTGCCACAACGACCACATTTATTAGGCTTCCTGGGAGAAGAGAAGGATAAAGTATTTACTTTCGGGGAATCACTTAGGTGCTGAGCCTCCCATGCAGCTGTTTCCATCGATATAGCGATCTCTATCACTTTCTTGTATGTCAGTCCGGCCTCCGTTAAGAGACGCTTCTGTGTTGCTTCACTTTTCAAACCGCACACAAATCTGTCTCGGAGGCATCATCTAAATGGGTGCCAAACTCACAATGCTCAGCTAATTTCTTTAGAACAGCCACAAACTGCGCAACAGACTCACCCTCTGCTTGGTTTCGTTTATGAAAAGCAATCTTTCAGCAATCACCAGAGGCTTAGGAGAAATGTGCTGTAAGACCTCCACAATACTGGCAAACGTTTTCTCCCGGGCTTTTCTGGGCATTAGACTTCTCAGCAAACTGTACGTTGTGCTGCCATGACACTCAGTAACACAGCCACTTGTTTTTCATCACTTATATCATTTGCTGTGACAAAATGTCCAAATCTCTCAATATAAGTTGTCCACTGTCCCACATTTTCATCAAAGGCATCCATATGTCGTGATGGTCGCAGCCATCTTTTTGTGTTTCTCGAAGGTTCACTCATGGGTCCAAAAGTTACGTCTCAGGAAGACCCTCACAGCAGTAATTCGTTCTGGTAAGGTACAGGAGAGTAACTAAACACCGCGTCGCCAATTATGTTATGTTCTAACATTTATTCTGGTCTTGTTCAACAAACTCACACTGCAACAGGAATATAGCAGCTTTCATTTTTATTCAGGAGCCTCTCTAGTGTCAACAACAACACTCTCTATCTGCTCTCTTTCTAGCTTACACATATCTGAATGTTGCCCTCAAGTGGCAGAAGTAACGGAATGCATTACCATTTCAAATACATAACAGACACTCAATAGAGTTTCTCCAGAAACCACCTCGTCATCCTCCCCCAAGGTCATCGTACTATTGAGAACACCTTCTTCTGGTCCAGGAAGAGATTTCAGCATTTTTGCTGATGGAGGCGATAGAGCCCTTCCCCCTTCCTCTTCAGGGAACGGGTTACTATTCCCACTTCTTCCTGGTCCCGAAGAAGACAGGAGATGTAAGGCTGATTCTTGACCTCAGTTCCCTGAACTTGTTCGTGGAGTACAAGAGTTTCAGGATGCTCTTTCTACAGAGCCTCCTGCCCCTCCTTCAGCTGGAACAGTGGCTGTGCACTCTATGGTATGCAGGAGGCTTACCTGCACATCCCTATCCGCCCTTCTCACCGCAGATACCTCCCATTTTGCTTTCCAGGGGGACCACTACCAGCTCAAGGCCCTTCCATTTGGTCTTTCCTCGGCACCCCGGGTGTTTACCAAATGCCTTTTGGTGGTAGCAGCCTACCTGCATACCTAAGGGGTGCAGGTTTTTCCATACCCGGATGATTGGCTGCTGGTGGCCCCATCCAGGGAGGATCTCCTGTGCTCCCTTTCCCTTACCCAGGGGGTGTTTTTCTCCCTGGGCATCACCATCAACCACTCCAAGTCTCACTTGATCCCGTCCCAGAGGCTCTAGTTTATTGGGGCACTCCTGGACACGACCTCTAGCAGGGCCTTTCTACCACCTGACAAGGCGGCCACACCCAGACTCAGGTCAGCCTGTTGTCCAGCCGCAGGCGGGTCAGTGCCAGGTTGGTCCTTCGCCTCCTTAGGCTTATGTCAGCTGCAATCCAAAGAGTCCCGTGCGCTCGGCTCCACATGAGGATCTCTCAGTGGACACTTCGGTCTCAGTGGGATCAGTTGGTGGACCACCTGGACCAGCTTGTTCTAGTCTCCTCCCCATGGTTCGGGACTTGCAGTGGTAGATGGTTCAAGAGAATCTTTGTCGGGGAGTTCCCTTCAGTCTTGCTCCCCCCCCCCCCAGACTCTGACCACAGACGCCTCGGGCGAAGGTTGGGGAGCTCATCTCGGTCCTCAAAGGACCCAGGTCTCCTGGTCCAAGCTCGAGAAAATGCTTCACATCATTGTGCTTGAGCTTCAGGCAGTGCTTTATACTCTTCAAGCTCTGCATCTGTACCTCCTTCCCGGCCACTTAGCCGTACAGACGGACAATATGTGTGTGGTATGGTACATCAACAAACAGGGAGGGACTTGTTTCTTCCCTCTTTGCAGGGAAGCAATGCGAGTTTGGGATTGGGCAGTTCAGCACAACCTCCACCTCATGGCAATTCACGACCCGGGGGTTGAGAATACCTTGGCAGACAAACTCAGTCGCTCGTCTGCTCAAGCTCACAAGTGGGAACTGGATCAGGGGGTCTTAGACGATATCTTCCTACGTTGGGGAACACCACAGGTGGACCTGTTCACCTCACCTCTAAACACAAAGCTTCCCGACTTCTGCTCGCTCGCTCCAGAGCGCATAATTTTTTGGAGAGATGCTCTGTCTCTAGATTGGAAGGACAGATTCATCTATGCTTTCCCTTTGATCCGAGAGTCTTACAGAAACTTGGTTCAGAAGGAGCTCGAATGATACCAATCGCTTTCTGGCCCAGGCCAGTTTGGTTCTCTCTTCTGCAACAATACTCAGAGGGATCTTCTGCAACAATACTCAGAGGGACCCCCTCTTCCTCTGCCGTGACTTTTACTGACCCAGGATCAGGGACCCGGATCCATCCAGGTCTCAAGTCCCTTCAACTGCATGCATGGCTCCTGCAGACATAGCTCAAGTCTGATTTGGGGTTTCACCCCGAGTGGCTGAGATTCTGGTGGAGGCTAGAAAACCCTCCACTAGGTCTACTTATGCCATTAAATGAAAACGGTTCACAATCTGGACCGCTTCAAAAGATTTTGAGCCTTTCTCATGCTCTGTTGGGCTGCTGCTGGATTACCTGCGCCATCTCTTTGATCTGTGTCTCAGTCACTCGTCCTTGAAGGTACACATGGTGGCCATTTCGGCCTACCATGCCTCTTTTGCAGACAGGGCATTTGCTCAGCTAGAGGTCTCTAAGACTTTCCTTAGAGGGGTACTCCACTTGAGACCCCCTATCCGGGTTCCTGCCCCTCCTTGGGATTTGAATTTCATCCTCGAGAAGCTTACTCTGCCTCCTTTCAAACCGGCAGCCTCAGCAGACATGAAGTTCCTCTCATGGAAGACGCTCTTCCTAGTGGCCATTACTTCTGCTCGGCGGATTTCCGAGCTCCAGGCCCTGATGTGTAAAATCCCGTATTTGATTTCTCACAAGGAACGTGTGGCTCTGCGCACCAACCCTAAGTTTCTCCCCAAGATGGTAGTGGAATCTACATTGAACCAGTCCATGGAATTACCTGCGTTCTTTATGCAACACTCTAATCAAGGGGAGTATCTCTTTCACACTCTGGATGTTCACCGAATTCTGAGATACTACACTAACAGAATAAAAGAACTCAGAAAGACTGATCAACTGTTTGTCTCTTTTGCCCACAAAAGAGAAGGCAGTGCTGTTTCTAAGCAATGCCTGTCCAAATGGTTGGCTCATTGCACCATCATCTGCTATGACAAGTACAACAAGACCCTTCTTAGTCAAGTGAGAGGCCTCTCCACCAGAGGAGTCGCTGCCTCAGCGACATGTTTCAAGAATGTGTCAGTGGCGGACATCTTTGCTGCCGCCACTTGGACTTCTGTCCATACCTTTACAAAACATTACAGTTTGGATATTGCCTCTCGCCGTAGAGCAGGCTTCGGGCTTGCTGTTCTGCAAGGCCTCCTTTCCTAAGGCCTTCACAGCTAGAGGATCTACTTTGAGTAGCTTTCCTCCTCCTGTTTGCTTCTTCTTGTTCCAGACTGCTTGGGACTCAGTCCTATATGTAATTACCTACTGCAAGAGCCCTCTCGAAGTAAGATAGTACAGTTACATAAGAACTTACCTTAACAGTAGATCTTTAACAGAGGCTCTTGCAGTAGGTACCAGTTTCCCACCCTCCATCCCCCTAAGCTTTTTTAACTCCTTTTCCAGGTTGGGAAATATCCGCTTCTCTCTTGTCTCGCCCTTTTGGGAGTTTGGCAGGAAAGAACTGGAAGATGGGTGTGGGGGACCACCCCTTTATACTGACGTCGTATGACATCTGTCACCTGACATGGGGGCGGTCTCTCGCCAGAGACTGCTAGCTATAAATTTTTCAGTGGGGTCCTGACACCTGCTGGTGTCAGTCCTATATGTAATTACCTACTGCAAGAGACTCTCTCGAAGATCTACTGTTACGGTAAGTTCTTACATAACTGTACTTTCAGTTCACATCTACCCGACCAGCCCAACCTCCCCAGGCCAGGCTTGCTGTGTGGGTCAGTTTTCCTGTGTCTGGATCACAGTGCAGTAGAGCAGAATATATGAACATACATACTAACATACGAAAAAGCCAATAGAAGAAGGCCATTTGGTCTATCAAGTCTGCTGGTATTGCAGGGTCCACAGCTTGAGCTAATGTCTCTGCCCTCCCTCCCCACTCCTCCCATCCTCCCTACCCATGATCCTTACTTCCCCCATGCCTATCCCAGCCTCTCTTAAAGCTGCCCACAGTCTTCAATGAGATAACCTCTTCCGGCAGTGCATTCCAAGTGTCCACCACCCTGTCTGTGAAGAAGTGTTTCCTGACCTCCCTCCTAAATATCCCACCCTCCAGCTTAAGACTGTGCCGCTTAGTGTTATGGTTGCCTTTCAGCTTAAAGAGACTCTCCTTATCAACCTTATGTATCCCTTTCAAGTACTTGAAGGTCCCAATCATGTCCCCTCTCTCTCTCTCCTGTCTTCCAGTGAGTTCATGTTCAGTGCTCTCAACCTCTCTTCATATGCCCTACCCTGCTCACCCATTGTTATCTTTGTAGCCCTCCGCTGGACCTTCTGCATCAGGTTAATGTCCTTTTTGAGGTGTGGGCACCAGTACTGAACTCCATACTCTAGATGTGGCCTTATCAGTGACCTGTACAAGGGCAGTATAACCTCCTCACTCCTACTACTGATCCTCCTAGATATGTATCCCAGCGTCTTGTTTGCCTTTGCTGCTGCTTTCTTGTACTGCGTGGAGTGCTTCAGGTCAGTAGTGATCATCATTCCCTGTCCTTCCCCTCCTGTGATGCAGATACTCGGAATCTACCCAGGTAGTTCTGTGTCCTGGGATTCTTGGCTCCAATATGCATAACTTTGCATTTTTTGGCATTGAAGCTAAGCTGCCAGATTCTGGACCACCTTCCCAGCTTTTCCAGATCTTCCTATAGGTCCTGTATCCCTTCAGCTGTGTCCACTCTCCCCCAAAGCTTGGTGTCATCCGTGAATAGGTACATTTTGCCTCTTCTGCCATCCCCAATGTCATTGAAGTAGACATTGAACAACACCGGCCCCAGTACAGAGCCCTGTGGGACCCCACTGCTTACCTCTCTGGTACCAGATAACTCTCCATCCACAACCACGCTCTGGGTTCAGTCCCTCAGCCAGTTTTCCACTCATGTGGCCATCTTTTCCCCAACCCCAAGATGCACCAACTTTCTGATCAACCTTTCATAGGGCACAGAGTCAAAGGCCTTGCTGAAATCAAGAAAGAGGATGTCTACCACTTGGCCCCTGTCTACTGTCTTAGTGACACAGTCAAAGAAGTCAATCAGATTCGTTTGACATGATCTCCCCCTCCTATGAACTCATGCTGCCTCTCATCCTGAAAACCATGCTTCTCTAAATATTCCACCAACCTTTCCTTTAGTATGGTCTCCATGAGCTTGCCCACAATAGAGGTCAGACTGATTGGTCTGTAATTCCCTGGGTTATCCTTAGGACCGTTTTTGTGGCGGGGTACTACATGTGCTGTTCTCCAGTTCTATGGTACCATGCCTGACTGTAGTGAACTATGAAATAGGTCTGCCAGTGGCCCTGCCAGCTTCTCAGCCAGTTCTTTCAGTACCCTTGAATGTACTCTGTCCGGGCCCGGTGATTTGTCCACTTTCAATGCTGGCAGACCCTCTCTTGCTCAATCCTTCTCTATCACTACATCTATGTTCCCCTCCCTCCTGAAAGCACTGGTCCATCCCTCTCCCTGGTGAAGGTGGAACAGAAGTATTCATTTATTATCTCTGCTTTCCCCCCATTACCATCCACCCTCTCCATCTCTTTCTTACGCCTAACAATCCCTTCCTTCTTGTCTCTCTTTTCACTTATATAGTGAAAGAAAGCCTTCTCCCCCTTCTTAATTCCTTCAGCCTTTGCTTGCCGGACTTCCTTACTTGCCTCACTAGCCAACCTTAGGTCATTTTCCCTATCCACCTCTCTTTTGGTCTTCCTGAATTTTTTATAGGCCAACCTCTTTTCCCTTACTGCCTGGCCAACCCCAGAACTGAAACAGCTGGGCACTTTGGCCCGTATTTTCTTACCCCTGAACCTAACGCACTCATCTGTGGCAACCGGTATTCCTTCCTTAATGATGGGGAATATGGGTGTAGGCAGGACAGTAGTGTGGTGGGTAGTTAACTGGCTGGGTGGCAGGACACAGAGGGTGGTGGTAAATGGCTGTCACTCCACAGAGGGAAGAGTGACCAGTGGGGTACCACAGGGATCAGTGCTGGGACCGGTCCTATTCAACATCTTCATCAGTGACATTGTGCAGGACCTAGAAGGCAGAATTTCACTGTTTGCTGATGACACAAAGCTCTGTAGAGTGGACACACCAGAGGGTGTAGACAGAATGAGAAGCGACCTGCAGAAACTTGAAGAATGGTCAGGGGTTTGGCAGTTGAAATTCAATGCAAAGAAGTGCAAGATAATGCATATGGGGCACAAAAACCCTGGCACAATATATCAGTTGGGGGTGAGGATATAGCATGCACCAAGCAGGAAAGGGATCTTGGGGTTGTCATCTCTGATGACCTCAAGGTAGGGAAACAGTGTGACAAGGCAGCAGGTAAAGCAAATAGGATGCTGGGATGTATAGGCAGGGGCATCACCAGCAGGAAAATGGAGGTCATAATTCCACTATACAAGACACTAGTGAGGCCCCACCTGGAGTACAGTGTACAGTTCTGGAGACCATACCTACGTAAGGACATAGACAGGATAGAGAAGGTTCAGAGGAGGGCAACAAAGATGGTGCATGGATTGCATCACAAGTCCTATGAAGACAGGTTGAAGGAACTGAACATGTTCTCCCTGGAGGAGAGGAGGGAGAGAGGGGATATGATAGAGACATACAAGTATCTTACAGGGAGGAACAGGGTGCAGGAAAACACTATTTTTAAGCGAAAAAGATGTTCCAGGACTAGAGGGCATGGGATGAAGTTGGAGGGAGGACGATTCAGAGGAAACATGAGAAAGAATTTCTTCACAGAGCAGGTGGTGGACAAATTGGAACACCCTGCCAGAGGAAGTGGTGGGGCCTAAAACAATCACGGGATTTAAGAATGCATGGGATAGACATAAAGGAATTCTGGAGGTCAGGGGTAAGGGGCAACAGACTTCTAGGAAAACAAACTGAACTTACAAGCTCAAATGGGCAGACTGGGTGGGCCATAGGCCCTTATCTGCCGACACTGTCTATGTATCTGTGTATCTATGGACCGCCTTTGGTCCACCCCCATATCTGCTTTGATGCCCACCAGATGGCTCCTTAGCACTTTACCCATTTTCCTGAAGTCCACTCTCCCGAAATCCAAGATTTTGGTCAGCCAGAGGACATGTGACTGGGCAGTAGGAGTCAGAATTGAAGATTATTTTGGTGGCTTATAGTAGCATCCTCCATGGAAACTGCCTGAGTTGGATGTGAGATGAATACTAGTAGTTTAATGGAATGTTACTAACCTGTAACTCTTAATCTTTACTTACTTACTTACCTGTAACTTGAGCTCTGTGCAGTAAGTTGGGCACTGACAGAGTTTGCTGCTTTGATCAGGGGTCGAGTCATGCCAGTCAACACCAACAACAGAACCACTGCGTTCTAGTTGGACAAACAAAACATAACACACTCCTTTCCCGTGTGTCAAGAGGTGCACTGGACCTGGTCACTGGTGCAGAGTCAGCAAGCGGAACTGCTTGCAGTCAGCGTCGCAGAGGAGGACAGCCAACTGGCCAAAGATATCTCACAAGTGGTCCTTACACAAGGAATTTCATTCCGGTGTGTGTTGTGTTCTAAGTGAAATAACAGTGTCAGGCAATCAGATGTTACTGCTATGAAAACGTTATTTTTATTCAGAACACAGCACATACCAGAATGTAGAGGAGTGCAAGCAGCTGTGCCCTTGGACCTTTTCTGACTGCAAGTGTCATTTAAATTTAAATTCATCTTCTTTTTCAGTTCAGGTGCTGTGGGGGCAAGGTGGGTGCTGGTGGGTATGTTGGGTGGGGTTTTATTGCACTGGGGACAGGAGGACTGGCCACAGAAGATGGAGTCACCATTATCAATATTTATTATAGGAGCCTGAGTGTCTGGGAGGGCAGTTTGATACAGTGGGCAGGGGGAACCTAGGAGGAGGGTGGGTGCTAGTGGCTATGTTAGGTGGGGGAGTCTTACTATATTGAGGATGGGGGACATGTGTGTTTGGGGGAAGAGGTGGGCGAGGGTGTCACTTTAAGGCCGCTCAAGATAGAATCACTATTATAAACATTTATTATAGGAGACTGAGTATAAGAGAGACAATTTGATGCATTGGGCTTGGTGGTGGTGGGGAGGTGGGTGCTAGTGTGTGTGTTGGGTGGGGTCTTAATGTATCGGGGAATAAAGGGACTTGTGTGTTTGGGAGGAGAGATGGACAAGTGCGTCACCGTACAGCCACTCAAGAGTCAGTATAATTTTTTTTTTTTTTTGCAGTTTTGTTTATTTGAGCTGCTGGCTGGCACCATCATTAGGCATCACCCCACCCTTCACCCTCGGGATGCCATTCAGTGGATCCTCGGGTGGGAGGCATGCTATGATGCCAGGTGTGGGGCCTGTGGAGGGTTGGTTCTATCATGATGGTCATCCCTTGTTTTCTCCCTTCTGTGTTTGGTCGTCTGAGAGAGCAGATGTGCAACGGCCCTATGCAAGCTCCCACATGCTGGACGTTGGCCTCCACTGCCCCTCCCACCCTCAGTGTTGCAGTCCCTGAGCTACCCTACCCCTAGCCATTGCTAGAGTCAGTCATCACTCCCTTCCCGCAGGCGGAGAGCAGTCCCTTGGATGCTCAATCCTCCCACCCCCAGCTGACCCTCTAACGTCCCAAATTCACTCCCAAACAAGGATCTTTGATTCTGCAAGTGGTGGCACTATCAATGTGCCAGCTTTTGGGCACTATAATTAATATTTATTGTAGGAGCTTGAGTGTCCAGAATGACTGTTTGATGCAGTGGGCTTCAGGGAGGGAGGTGGGAGCTCTAGTGGGTGAGTTGAGTGGTGGGTGTCTTGCTTGTTGGCTCTGGGGACAGGTGGAACATTTTTATGTTGTGCTAGGGCTACTGTAAGTAGAATTTGGATTTTAGGATATTGAATATTGGATAATCTGATATCCCAGACTTCAACATCTGAGATGTTTTTTAGAATATCAGATTTTGCAGACTAATATCCTAAAATCCTTAAAATAACCCATTATCCTAACTATCTATTTTTAAAACAGATTATCTGAACAACCCTAGTTTGACCACAGTTTGTGTTCTGAATCATTGGACTGACTGACAATATGTGGGCTTTCTCTGCTCTGTGCCACTGTTAAAATCCAGCCAGTCCTACAAGCAAACATGGACTTCTCTCACACGTGGCATCTACTGTATCCCTCAGCATTGTTAGGAATACCTGCTTTCCCTAAATTCTTCTAAGAACACATCCTAAAATAACCCAAATAAACTGACAGCATAAAAGAAAAAATGACAAGGGGAATGGGTTGTTTTTACGGCTGGATAAGGAGAGCTTTGCTGACATCACGAAAGGAGGGAGGAGAGAAAAGGGGGTCCGAGGGCATGACCAGATACTAAACACACAGCAGTTTGCATGCTCTGCCTAGTGAGTGGTGGTTAAAGCACATCCGTATGAATCAGTATGTCTGTTCCCTGCCCCCTCTGCAGCTCTCCGATCAGGCACTTCCTCTGTCTCTCTCCCTCTCTCTCTCCTGGTCTGTTTTCCACCCTTCCACGTCTTTATTCCCACACTGTCGTCATTTTCACATCCAGTGAATAAACTGTAAAATGTGAGGAGAATCACCCCCTTGCCCACTCGTTGTGTATATACAGCCATCTTTTCTTTTTTTTTTTGTAATTTAAAAATTTTGTTGTATTTTTCAGGAGCAATACAGAGGTACATTCAAGTTCTTATAGGTAACTGTCACCAATATCTTCAAATGATAATCTTTCCATCACTCAAGTTCGGATACAACACAAATTACATAGAAACATAGAAACATAGAATGTGACGGCAGATAAGGACCGCTTGGCCCACCCAGTCTGCCCATTTCCCTACCTACTGGATAAGCTGCAGATCCTAGTTAACCAGCAGCCTACTTCTTCCTACCCCCACCCCCCAGAATTGCCTTATGACTATCCCATGCATGCTTGAATTCCACCACTGATTTTGACTCCACAACCTCCTCCGGAAGGCCGTTCCATGCATCCACAACCCTCTCTGTGAAAAAATACTTCCTTAAATTACCTCTGAGCCGCCCCCATCTATCTTCAAATTGTGCCCTCTTGTTCTTGCACACCTCTTTTTTTGAAAGATGCTACCCTCTTGGACTTTGTTGATTCCCTTGAGGTACTTGAAAGTTTCTATCATGTCCCCCCTCTCCCTCCTTTCCTCGAGGCTATACATATTAAGCTCCTTAAGTCTCTCTTCATATGTCTTCCGGTGCAGACCCTGCACCATTTTAGTTGCCCTCCTCTGGACAGCTTCCATCCTGTCTATGTCTTTGCGGAGATTGGGTCTCCAGAACTGCACACAGTACTCCAGATGGGGTCTCACCATCTGTCTGTACAGAGGGATAATAACTTCCTGTTTTCTACTGGTGATGCCTCTCCCTATGCATCCCAGTATCCCCCCAGCCCTCCTTGCTGCCTTCTCACATTGCTTGCCCACCTTTAGGTCATCTGATATGACTACCCCACTATTACTTCATCTTTTGCCAGATATACTTTAGGTGATGAGATCCCAACACTTCTCTGTTAGGTATATTTACAGTGAGACCCCATCTAGAGTTTTAAGGTACTACGTCAGATCCATGACTCATTATCCAGAGCAACCATTTACTCCAAAACCCAGTAAGCCATTTTGGTTGCAAGTTAATGCCTACTGTTATTTTCTCTATTTGGTATATTTGTTAAACCACATCCTCCCATTCCCTTTGTGTTAGTATTTCTCTCTCTAGCCATTTACGAGAATTTGCCTTCTTGGTTGCTAACAGGAGAATGGCCAGAATTTTCCTAATATGAGCGTTTCATACCTAATCTGGGAAATAAAGTAAAATGGCACAGGAGGGGGTTAAATTCCCCAGCTGCAGAAAGAGTTCTGTAAAAGCTCCCTGTATTGCTTGCTAGAATGGTGCTAGTTCCCTGCAACTCCAAAAAAAGTGCGTATGAGTACCACATGTCCCTCGCAGTCCCGCTAGCACCCTGTTATGTGGACAGTGTCAAATTTCCCTGTAATTTGTGGTGTTCTAAAGTATCTCAAGACACATATTTTTTCCATAAATGGGAAGCCGTGACTTTTATGTTGTATTATATATATACCCCTCCAGTTCTGTTCTGTTAATACTATGCCCAGTTCCTCCTCCCATCTACGTTGTGTTTTCTGCACCATCTGTGCTATCTCAGATTGGTTAGATTTGTAGACTCAAGAAATAGTATGTTCTAGTGAAGTCCTCTCTATAGTCTCTATAATAATCTGTACTAAGGGGTGAGCTTCTGTTCTAGCCCAAGTCAGACTAAACCTTTCTGCACAATAATATCTAAGTTGTAGATATCTAAAATGATCCTGCTGCCTGAGCTGGTGTGAGCTGGTGTTTTTGTTTCAGGTTCTGGAATGATTGGAAGACCACTATTGTAATACTGATAAGTGTGCTTTAACCTGAGTCTATACCATGTCTTAAAGGTATTGTCAAGCCTAGCTGGAGTGAAACTCGGATCATTTGTCAAAATTTCCAGATATTTAGCTGTTTGTTTAGTTATTGAAGAATTTAAGAGGTTTCTCCAGTTTCTTATAATATACTGGGTGTATACTGATTCCATCACCTTTTCAGGTTTCAGTTTACTTGTGAGCTTGCCAAACAGCATTGCCTCTATATGACCCTCCTCTTCCTTAATTTCTAAATATTTCCAGTGTTGGTTTGAGTTTTTATCAAGCCATTGCAGCACGTGTGAAATCTCCCTCTCTGTTTTGAGAGCTGTAATACACTATATGCCTTTCTAGGTTTTCTTCCTTGCCATGCAAAACTGGAGATTAATTTGTCCCATTTTCTAAATTCTATTTTTTTTTTTTTTTTGCATAACCGGAATATTTTAAAATAGGTATAAAAATCTGGGGAGGACATTCATCCGAATAGTGTCAATTCTCTGGACCAAAGGAATGGGTAAATGAAACCATCTTTACAGGTACTCACAAATGGATATTACCAGAGGGATATAGTTTACCTCAATAAAGAGGTGAGATCTTGTGATATCGTAATTCCCAGATGTTGAAATTTTGTGCCATTCCACGAGAATGCAAACTGCTGAAGAGTTTCTAGGTTTGGAAATCTGAGTACCTCTGTTTTTTTTTGTGTTCAGCTTGTAACCTGTGAGTTTCTCCACCTCCTCCAGCAGGTTAGATAGTTTTGAAAAGGAGGACTCTGGGTGAGTCATATAAATTAAGAGGTCATCTGCATGAAAGGCTACTTTATACTCTGTCCCCAAGTAAGTAATCACAGTGATTTGGGTATTTTCTCTAATTGCCTGTGCCAAAGGTTCTAAGTATAACGCAAATAACAGGAGGGAGAGAGGGCACCCCTGCCAGGTTCCCCTCATAGAAACATAGAAATTATCAGCAGATAAGGACCACAAGGCCCATCTAGTCTACCCATTAGCGCTATACTAGGCCCTATCAGCGGTCAGAGAATGTATCATTTAGCTTAGCGTTGCCTGGGGGATGTGTATAATTTGTTTATAACTTTATTAAATTTTTTGGAAAATTAAAGCCTTCGAGGGTGTACTGGAGAAATTTCCATGACACCCTATCAAATGCCTTCTGGGCATCCGTACTTAGTAACAGTAATGGGATGGAATTTTGGGGGGCTTTTTCTAGTAAGTAAAGTGTACATTTAATATTATCTGAGGTTTGTCTTTGAGTTATAAATCCAGCTTGGTCTTTATTTATAATATTCGGGAGAATATTTTCTTATCATTTGGCTAAAATATTTGCACAATACTTGTAGTCCTGGTTTAAGACAGAGATTGGTCAACTTCCGGTAACGTCAGAGGGCTAATGGCAGCATAGATTTCCAGCTCCGTCTCCCTCCCGGTTACAATCTATCTGAATCACCCATTAAAACTGATGTCTTCACCAGCAAAAGGCAAAAGAAATAGAACAGGGAGGCTACTGTCGACACCGACGCAAAAATTAAAAGATATGATGCAGGGAGAGGGGAGAACCGACATGCAGGAGAGAGATGCAAGGGAAGGCCTGCAATGCACTGAAACGGGGGCTGAAGAGATCCCATCGAGCCTCAGAGAAACCATACTTCAAACTGCCCGCACAGTTGCAAAGATTGATCAGACCCTCTGCGAGCTTAAATCGGACTTAACTAAAGTAGATCACAAAACAGATAAGCTTGAACTTTGTGCTAATCAACTGGTCGAACAATCAGATCGCCAAGATAGACTCTTGCTCTGTCTACTTACCAGAGATCGGGAACTTACCCGTAAATTAGACGATCTGGAGGGCAGAAACAGAAGATAAAATATAAGACTGTTTGGGATCCCAGAGGGATCCGAAGATAAGTTTCAGAGTGTGGCCACGTTCTTACAAAAGATGCTCAAGCAAATTCTACCGCTACCTCAAGACGTTGATCTTGCAATGGACCAGGCACATAGGTCTCTAGTTACTCATCCCAAAAATCCAGATGCGAGGCCCCGCTCCATAGTCGTCAGATTTACCAACTACCAAACCAAGGAGGAGATTTTAAAGCTGGCCTGGAAACAAGGGCGCTGAACTCTGAGGGGAACATCGAGTTTTCCCTGAACAACACCACACCGCGAATGGTACAAAGAAGCCAGGAGAATGCTCTGGCCGATCACGAGACAGCTTAGAGCCCGCAACATGAAAGCGCAAATCTTGTACTCGGCGAGACTGAGAATTAGTTCGACAAAGGCTCAAAAACATTCCAGGATCTGCTGTCTGCTCTCCCTATTTGGAATCGCTGGGTTTAACGGTTCCCCCTCTCATGAAAGAAAGGCTGGAAAGAGACTTACTCACCTCAGCCTGGACCGTCTCACAGAAAGGGCCGTCTCACCGAGGAAACTCCCAGGGAACCCACAAGCAGAATTTAAGAGCAGATGTCTCCGCTCTGATAACTCAACTGGGAGATCCTGCAAATTTCAACAAAAAGGCTCCTCATCTGTTGGAGGAAGAAGGAGAGTGTGTGCTACTCGAGACGGCTGAACCGGAGGATGCGACATGAATCACGGGTTGGGGGGTCTGACGAGTCCAGTACCCTCTCCCATGCCTTTCGGCTGAGTTTTGGAAAGTACATCGGGTTTTCCATCCAGCACCATACAGTGACGTCTGCCTGGTCTCCCGACCTGCCCGCTGTCTTTTCCCTTTGTGCCCTCCCTCACGCTTCGATGATAACTTCTGGTTGATGCCTAGTGAGTGCGCGACCTGGTTTTTCCTGGTCATCGTGAAGAACGCACTCACACAGGCTGACTACACTACATGGACCTCTTCAGCGTGGATATCTCCACATCATACCACTGGAGCGACTTAACGGCACCCAGAGCCTGCATCGTGATTGCTGCTGGAGAGGTGATGGGGGGGGGGGGTTACCGAATGGATGGGCTAGCTCTGCGGTGGACTGAACTGAATGGGAGCCCGTTGAGACTTAAAAACTGTTGAAGTAAAAATGTTAAGTTGAAGAACATTGATGTTAAAAGCTTTGCATTGCTGAAAATTAGCTTAAGAGGTCTCACAGGATGCGTTTTCTGGTTAGGTGGTTATTTCAAATTGGAACTGTCGTGGCTAATGGATCCTGAGCCCCATAGAGGGGGCATACTTCATGTTAATTGTTCTGGTAAAACTGGGCCTGCTGATTACAGACCTCTGAAGTGAAGCCATGCAGTACATTTGTATATAATAGGGGCTATACTCACCTAACCATGTTTGCTTCTAAGTTTAATATTTTCCAAAGAGCCCCTCTCTCTGTTAATTGTTAAACAAGAGTGATTTTTTCATGTTAAAATAACCCCACAGGGACCTTGGAGGGAGCAGGATTACGGCTGCTAGATGCGGCCCACTGACTATGAGGCAACCCCTAAAGGGGATTTCCCCCTGGGAGGAAGGGTGTATACTCTGCCAAGCTGGAGTACCCCCAAGTAGCTGTCGCCTGCCCTTCAGTTGGGATTTTTCTCCCTTCGCCCTAGGAAGTCGATGGATATGTGTTTCAGAAGGGGCGGGTCGGTTCCTTAAGAGCTTGGCCGCCCTAATCCTTATTTTGCCCAGGCCTTCACATGAGAATGGCCACGGTCACACGTCTCTGACAGTTGGTCAGATTTTTTCATTCTTGTTGAAAAGTTCCTGGTTAATAGTTTTGCTTCAGTTATACGAGTACTTATTTTTTTTTGAAACTTCTAATATTTCAGGTTTGTTGAGAGGTTTTATCATTCTGCAGATTAATAGACAGAGTCTACTAGAGTTACATCAATGGCACAACATAATGTAAAAATTCTCTCATATAACATTAATGGCTGCTCCAGTCCAGTGAAGAGAAAACAAATACAGAAATACATTGCTAGGCAGAATTGTGAGGTGAACTTCTTACAGGAGACTCACCTGTCCCTCGCTGAGGTCCTAAAGCTAAGAACCAAGTCCTACCCACAGGTTCATTTTGCCTCGTTGGAGTCGGGGCGTAGCCATCCTGCTTGCAGCGTCTTTCCCATTTGTGGTGGAGGACACTGTGGCAGATAGCGCTGCCAGATATATTATGTTGGTGGGGAAAGTGCAGGATACCCCGGTTACGCTAGTTAATGTGTATGCCCCCCCAGGCTCCCCTACTGCATTTTACATCTCCCTTGCCCACTTGGTGACAGAGAGGTCTAGGGGCCTTCTGATTATGGGGGGAGACTGGAATTTGATTTGGGACAGAAACTTGGACACCACATCGGGCATTCAAAACCCTGAATATCGTAAGGCACGGGCAGTTAAACAAGCTCTAGGCCAGATGGGACTGGTGGATGTGTGGAGGGAGAAATACCCCAGAGCAAAGGACTATACATGTTACTCGCCCAGGTTTAAGGTGTACTCCCGGTTGGACACCTTTTTTACATTTAAAGATAGCGTCCCCGCCTTGCCCTCTATGTGGGTTGGAGTCCTATTAGATCATAGCCCGATATTCCTGGAGGTTGCCATCGCTCTTCCTAAAAGAGCAACACACTGGAGACTGAACACGTCCCTTCTCCAGGATAAGGAAGTAGGAGATAAAATTAGGCACCATATAATAAACACTATTGCCGAAAACTCCACACCTGGAGTTACGCCACAGATCATTTGGGACACATTAAAGACGACAATCAGGGGACAACTAATAAGCATAGCCTCAAGAAAAAAAAAGATCGCTTGTTGAAACAGCAAGATCTGCATAAAAGATTAGCAGAGCTGGAATCCCAACAAAAGTTGACATGGGACAAGCAGAGGGACCTTGAGCTTAAATCACTGAAAGCAGAAATACAAAAGTTACAGAGGGAAGAGGCTGAGAGGAACATTTTCTTTCTCAAACAGAAATATTACGAGGGAGGCCCCAGAGGTACCAGAATGCTGGCAACCAGACTAAGACAATTTAGAGCCAGGGCTACAATAACTAAAGTTATTTCCCCGACCACTAGCTGTATAACTCAGAAGCCTGAGCAAATTGCAGAGGCTTTTGTATCGTACTATCTTAAACTTTACACACCTCAGGTGTCAGCCTCAGTTCATGAAACCAGGGACTATCTTGGAACCCTGCCCTTCCCCGCCCTTCCACCAGATAAAGCCCAAACCTTAATTAATCCAGTCACCCAAAACGAAATTATAAAAATCATAAAAGCTGTGAAAATAGGGAAATGCCCTGGTCCAGATGGTTTTGGAGCAGAATTCTACAAAACGTTCACCTCAGATATAGCCCCATTACTGCAAAATGTATTTTCTGAGATCTGGCAAGAGGCGAACCCGATCCCTCCCTCCTGGCACTACGCCACAATCACGCTTATCCCGAAAGAGAATAAAGACCCTGTCAAGTGCGAATCCTACCGCCCAATCTCCCTCTTAAACTCAGATTATAAAATCTTCACAGCGATATTAGCGTCTCAGCTGAATACTATCTTGCCAGACCTAATTAACTCTGACCAATCAGGATTTATACCGGGCAGGCAAGCCCCAGATGGTGTCCGCTCAGCCATTAACATGATAGATGCCATACACCGTACCCGCCTCCCTGCATGTCTTATGAGTTTAGATGCGGAAAAAGCTTTTGATAAAGTCTCCTGGCCATTCCTGTTTCTGGTCTTAGAGCAAATGGGCTTTCCGCAGGCTTTCATTGATTGCATCAAGACTTTATACTCTGATCCTCAAGCATATATCAGGGTAAACAGAGGACTGTCTAGGTGATTTAATTTAGGGTGGGGCACTCACCAGGGTTGTCCCCTGTCCCCCGTCCTATTTGCCCTCTATATAGAGCCATTGGCAGAGGCAGTTCGTGCCTCTCCAGTGGTCCATGGTATTGAAGTTGGGGGACAGCAGCGGAAAATATTGCTTTATGCGTATGACGTGCTGCTCTGTTTGTCCCACCCGGAGACTTCGATCCCCAACATTTGGTCCATCCTAATGGAGTTTGGTAGACACTCGGGATATACATTGAATAAGACTAAAACTGATTTCCTATCCTTTTACTATTCCCCCTCTCCTAGAGTTGTGGAATCTTTCCCGCTGAATTGGTCGGCGCTTAGGATGTCATACTTGGGTGTCTGCCTAACTAAACACAATTCGCATCTCTTTAAGGCTAATTATGTCCCACTCTCTGGTCAGGAACAGAAAGATTTGGATAGGTGGTCACTTTTGAATCTCCCGCTATATTTAAGAATACACACTGTAACCATGAACATCCTTCCTAGATACCTATACCTCTTCCAATGTCTCCCAACGTATATAACTAAAACACAATTTTGTGTTTGGCAAAGAATGATCTCAAAGTTTATTTGGAACAATAGGAAACCCAGAATAAACGTCCAAATCCTCCAGCTTGGGAAGGCTAAGGGGGGTAGCGGACCTCTAGGATTATTATCTTGCTGCTCAGATTAAAAGAGCACTCCAGTGGTCTGTCCCTACCTATGATGCTAATTGGAAAGACATGGAGAAAACAGAGGAGGAGGAGGAGGAGGAGGGAGGACCCCCACTGGAAGTACGCTTCATTCATGCGGGGAGCTCCATGGATTGCCCACCTCTACTTCTGACCGCGGTAAGGGACACCATAAGGGCCACACACAGAACGTGGCAGAAATATAAAATAAATCTCTCCCTCTGGCCACTTTATAGGCCTTCGTGGGATGCTACTTTTGCCCCATCCCGATTAGATCACACTTTCAGAGCCTGGGAGAGATTGGGTCTGATTTATGTCAAACAATATATGTCAGAGGGTGAGGTTTTGGACTTTGGGACCCTTAGAGATAATTATGGACTACGTACCTCTGACTTTTATCGATATCTACAAGTTAGAGACTACATACTTAGATGTCGTAGATCAGATCCTCAGTCGAGTAGGGCAACCCCCCTGGTGGATAGTCTCTCCGCAATCCTATCCTCACAGAAAACCACAGGCCTTATTTCTATATTACATAAAGCCTTCGCAGACCTAAAGAAGGACTACTTGGAAAAGGTTAAACACAGGTGGAGGGAGGGAGGAAGGGGCAGCAGACATCGAGGGAATTGATTGGGATGCGGTGTTCAGACTGGCTCCCAGGACCACCAGCTCCCTCTTCTGGCAGGAATGTAGTTGGAAAGTGAAGATACGGTATTTCCTTGCCCCCCTCTCGCTTAGTCGGAGGGATCCTGAAAGAGACCCCTCCTGCTGGAGAATGTGTGGGGAAGCAGGGGCAAACTACCTACATATCATGTGGCTGTGCCCACGGTTGGGTCAGTTCTGGGGAGATGTCTCTTAGGTGCTTATCAAAATTTTTGGACTGGAGCCTTCCCTGGACTGGCCTTGCCTCGTGCTGGGCGAGCCACCACAGAACTTGACTGGAGCAGACTCACTATATTTGTGGACCCTCCTCCTGGCGGCAGCCCACAAAGCGATTACTAAATTGTGGTTAAAAAAAGATACTCCCACTCTGGGCTCCTGGATACAAATAGTTCAGGAATTGCAGAAATGGAAGAATTAACGTATAAAATAAACCACAGAACAGCAATATATGTTCGGAGATGGACCAGATGGGTGCTTTGGCCAAATTCTTCCGCTCGATCGGAGTCTGATCATAATGGTCCTCTTCATGGTTTTTTTTTTGGGGGGGGGATGCAGGGTAGAAGAACTTACCTTGTATCTTTTTTGGATACTAATTAAATTAAAGTTGCTGGTGGTCTTGCTGACTGGAGAGGGGTACCCCTTGACTCTGTAAGGAGGTAATGATATAAGAATATAAAAAATGTGTGATAAACCTGTAACAATTGTACCCGTTGATTATCAATAAACTTAAATAAAAATAAAAAAAAAAGACAAAGATTGGTCTATGGGATTTGCAGTTTAAAGGGTCTTTATTAGGCTTTAGAATTGCTGAGATATTCGCATATAACCAGCTGGGGGGGGGGTAATGTTTCCTCTTCTTGTACATCCCTAAAGAGCCTACCTAATATAGGGACTAGCTCTTTTTTGAAAATCCTATAAAATTCTGAGATATACCCATCGGGTCCAGGACTTTTTCCTGTTTCTGAATGTTTAATGCTCATGATAATCTCCTGGGATATGATTGGCTATGTTAGCCAGTTATTCTGTTCTTCCGTAAGTCATGGTAACTGTAAGTTTTGAAAAATTTCCTTTTAACTGTCTTCCTCTGGTTCTGTATCTTGAGTGTATAATAGAGAATAGTATTCTCTGAAGCCTTCCAGAATGTATTTTGTTTTATTCAGTAAATTATGTGTTCTAGGATGTCTGAGTTTTGTGATTGTGGATTGTTTTTGTTATTGTTGAATTCTGCAAGTTAATCTTTTAGACGCTTTAGAACCCCCTTCACATGGATGTAGGCAGGCATACTACAAGCACTCCATGGTGTATAATTTTATTTATGGGGGTAGCAAATAGGCTTTGAACTGCTTCCTTTGTCCATGAAAACTAACAAAGAAAATGCTGATCTTTTCTGTAATTTTATTCTTAGGAGTCAAAACTAGAAGGACTGGTTAATAATCTCTTTGCATCCCAAGGATAATACAACTTTACAGGCTCTGGGCTGGTATGTGGGTGTCTTAGGGAACAATTCATGGCATTTGTATTTACCCATGCATGGCAACAACCATTGTCATGAGATACAAAAGTTGTATTTATTGTGCCAAATGAGGCAACAAACACGGTCCTGGTGTACATTTGTATGTTGTCTGGCTACACCCGTGGGGCCTCACCCTTAACGGGGAGCAGGAGTCCACTTGGTGTGTAGATCTGAAATCCCTGGCTACTCCCCTGCCCCTTCATAGTATCTTTGCTTGATATACATGAGAGCTTGCTCCATTTTATGGGTTAGTATATTTTGTAGTTTTGCTTTCACTTTTGGTATTTAAGGGAGGATTGAGTTATCTCCCTGTGAATGAGCTGTCTGCAAAAACTCTAGCTCATCCTCTAATTCTTCCTGTTTCTGGTCTCTCTGTCTCTTTTTGTGTAGTGTATAACTACTCAGTTTCCCTCTCAGTATGGCCTTCACTGTATGCCAAACAATCCCCGAGGTCACATCTGGGGATGTATTATCCCGAACTAACTGAGGTAGATGCTACCTAATCATGTCTAATAGCTGTGAGTCTCTCAGTAGGGTGTTACTGAACCGCCATTGCTTAGGTGTACGGTCTTCTGATGTATATAGTTCAGTTGATATTGGTGCGTGATCTGAGAGCAGTATGGGTTGTATATACATATTGCGGACCAAATCTATGTGTTCTGTGGCTATTAAGAAATAATCTCATCGTGAGTATGTGTGATGGACACCGGAGTAAAAAGTATGCTGCCTACCCGTTGGGTTTAGGTGTCTCCATCCATCCATCAAGCCCAGATCTTTGATCAATCGTTTCCCAGGTCTTTGTCCTGTCGTCACTCTGGAGGGATGTGAGTTAGAACTGTCTTGCCCTGCATCCATCAGTAGGTTAAGATCCTCTCCTAATCGTAAAACCTCTTGTTTGAATTCTAAGATTCTGTTGAATCGAAATTGGTGGGTAGAGGTGTCCTCCCCCGGTGGTATGTACAGGCTACCTATACCCCACCAAGTACCCATAATCATCGCCAGGCATCCCTCCTTGTCTTGATAGGAATCCTGCACATTAAAGGATGAAGATTTTGGGATTAATATTGCCACCCCTCTCTTCCTTCCTGATTGCTATGCACTTGCAATGACTCGGGACATACCATATTTAGCTAGTTTCTGGAGTTCCAGATTTGTCATGTGAGTCTCCTGCAAGAGGATGAACTGTGGGTGTATTTTTTTAAGCTTGGATATAATGTTCCCTCTTTTAACTGGGCTGTCCAGGCCATTAACAGTTTGAGATACCACCTTTATAACTAGCGGTTGTGACATTGCCCTATTATATTGGATAGGGTCCCCCCCTTTTCATCTGAGTGATGTCTAGGGGCCAAGGCCTCCCTTTTTCGCTGCCTTGTATGTCCCGCAAGCGACTGTCCCACTGTGTGGTATTACTCCTTAACCCAACAATTCTAAGAGCTAAAAAGTAAGGAGAAACAGGATATGCCCAAAATAGAACTATATATATTTCCCAGGAACTCTTTGGCCAACTGGGCCCGGTATTGGGGATTTGCCCACCACCAGATGGAAAAGAAACTGGTGGGTTTATACACCACCTTGGCTTAAAGGAAACTAGCTTAAAATCATGGGGCACCAACATCTGCGCCACTGTAAGTGTGAAATCAGATGAAACAGAGACTTCCAGAGTCAGGAATGCCAATAAAAACAAACCCAACAGAGGTGGTTCAACATTCTGGCTAATTGGGCTATCTTACTACCCTCTTGAGAGCGGTCCCCGAGGGGTGATCTGTACCCCTAAATCTAGGGTGGGTTAAAGGGGAGAAAAGGGACCAAATAAATTGTAACCAAAAAACTAAGGGTAATGATGAGGAAGGAACAGTAGGGAAATAGGAAAAAAAGGTGCATCCACCCCACTGGCCATTCCACACATCCTCCAATCTTTCCGCAACTCACGTTATGAAGATAAGTTGGAGGTGATGGGTATCATTTGGCTTCCTTTAATAAGTAGCCCTGCCCCCATAGTCCATTGTTTATGCATGTCCATATTTCTAAAGAAATAGTTCTGGCATTAAGTGTCCACAAATAAAAGGCAAAAACATAGAGAAGGCATGTTAACTGAAATCCTTGCATTTGAGTCCCCCGGTCTTCAGTATGTCCAGTTCCCATAAGAGTCAAAACAGAGAACATCCAGCAGTCTTAGGATAATGTCCCACTGACCAGTAAGATTGCGGCAGCACCTGGTCGAGTGCACCTGCCCCCGGGAAGAAGAGGTGAGGGCACCAGCAAAGAGGAAACCAAACATATAAGTCCCCTCACCTGTGGGTACCACCTGGCACCTCAAGCATCTACCCCAGACCCGCAGATCCAGGGAGTTCCACCCTCCAGACCCACGGCAGTTGTAATAAGGCGCTACCCCAAATGATAAATGAGGCCATCCATGCTCAGATACTTGGAAATAAAGTCTAGGTTACAAAGCAAAGGCCCAGGCTATGACAGACCGGAAATGAAATCTTTAGTCAGTTTGCCATCATCCCCTTTTTTAAATGCCACTTGGCCCCTGTCTAACAGGTATTTTGTATTATGGGGACCACAGGCGGCAGGACCCCTTCGGGCCCCGTTGCATACCTCAGCTGCAGCCAAGATTTGCATTTTATACCTAGGCCCAGGAGAGGAGAAGGTTACTTTTGCAAGGTCTTTAACCCTATTTAACGTGTGTAAACTCTCGCTGGGTCATGTGTGGGAGAGCTCGGAGCCCCAGGCCCCCACACACCTCCTCCCAGACTCCAAACATATCAAATTAATTTGGGTGACTGCTTTCAGAAAGGAGTTGAGGCAGAGCCATGCCACAGATCCCTATCTAGTGGATGAGAAATGTAGCTTTCAACCCCTCCAAAGTGTCTCCCCTCCTGGGCAGCCTATATAACCTTAGGTGCTGCGATCCATCACCACCAGAGCCCCAGCTCCACTATACCTTATAATTACAAGAAACATCCTAAGGAGTAGTTGACCCATATCGGGAGTGGCCAGGAGAACAAAGTTCACAAAGAGCCTGTATCACGTCCCTACGGTCTGGGAGAGACCACCCCGCCCGGGCAAAGCCCTGGGATGAAGCCAGCCAGGGCAGGCCTCGACAGCTCCCCCAGTCACCTGTCTCCCCCCCCCCCGACTCCTAGTAGAGAGAGGACAGCTGTATAGCCACCACGACCCAGGCAAAACTCACCGTGTCTTATTTATTTATTTTTTTTTACTTTATTCTTTATCACTCCTTGCCTGCTCCCGGAGACCTCTCCTTCCTTCCTCTCAATCCCCCGTTCCATCTTCAGGGATCTGCCCCTAGAGTGCCTCCTTTCCTCCTCCTGCACATTGGGGTCTGCCCTCTTTGGTGGTCCGGATGGTACCGAGAGGCTATCATCTAGGCCGCCGGGAGGTGTTTTTCCGTTTTTCTCCCTGGTTTTCTCCTCACCCTCTGGGACGTCGAGTGCTAGGACGTACGTCCCGCATGGTGGCGTGCTGACGCACACCCAACCTCCCATGCACCATCGACATCCCCCCTTCCTGGCTCCGATGAACGGATCTGCCTCCATCCCCCCCTTCAATTGCCGTCATGCTTCCACCAGCTACGAAGGGGGATGCAGAACGCGAGTGCATTCTTGGTTCCCACCCCTGAGGAAGGAGAGCATCCATTGGGACGCTCAATCCTCCCTCTCCACTGCTGATCCCCGGCCACCGAGTCCATTCCCGAACCTGGGTTGTCGGCGTAGCGCGAAGTGTGGCATCCAGTGCCTCAACCCTCAGTGCCACCGGGCCGGCCACCATGTCTTATTAAAGGAGATCAGTTCCAGCATTCAGGTGTCCTTCGTGAAAAACTGGAGCAATAACTTTTTGAGAGCATCCAATGAGGCATGCTGTGCATGAGGATCCAGTGTCCGTGGGTGTCTCATGGAGGGGTGGTTTGGCCGAGTGCACTGGGGCAAGGCCATGCGAGGTGGGAGGTGAAATCCTCTTTTTATTAGGTCTTCCACAGCAGCTGAAACACACTTATAGGTTTGTTGCCTATTGTGATATTGTACAACTAGTTTAACAGGGTAAGGAGTGCGGAATTTAAGATTATTTTGGTGCAAAACAGGGAATGGAGTATATATTCCATGCAACGCTGTGTAGTGGCAGGCACATAGTCGTTATCGATGAAGATTCTAGTACTACCATAAAATGTGAATGTGCGCCCCATGTTGAAGAGTTTGGTATGTAGTTACTCAGCGCAGTGTATTCTGACAGCTGCCTCCTTCCTTTAATTGCACAACACATCAGAATGAGACAGGGGATAACAAAACATGGAGTCACCAAGAAATAGAGAGAGGTGCAATAGTGAGGTCTCACCTCCTGCAAACTGAAGTACTGGACAACTTTGTTAAAACCCTATGTGGAGGCTCAAATGCAGCACTTGATTAAACATGCTTCTTCTGTCTGTCCCTTTATCCCTGTACTGTCGTCATCTTAACAGCCTGTGAACAAACCAGTAAACATGCTGAGAATCGCCCCCCCCCCGCCCATTGTGTATATACAGCCATCTTTTTAGCACACTGCCTGGTTGTAAACATTACCAAGACACAGGGGTTCATTTGCACCGCTGACCTGACAGGGAACTGCTCCCAGGAGTTGCTGCTATAGAATAATTAAGATGTACCCTTGATAGAGAAAAAGGACTGCCAATCTGATAGGGAGGTCCTACCGGGAGCTGCTGCTGTGGAATAAATAATAGATATTCCCTGGCCCGTCAGTCCGCTTCCTCCCTCTCACTCTCCCCCCCCCCCTTCTGTTTATTGTAAAAGTTGCAAAAAACTGAGTATTCAGTTGCACCACTTACCTGACAGAGAGCTACTCATGGGAGCTGCTGCTGTGGAATAAATACAGTAATATATGTATTTCCCAACCCGTGTAGTAAAAGTGTAGTCAGACATGTTCACTGCGGTGCATCCCAGTAGATAGTAAAGAGTAGACGGACAGTTTGCTGGCCTTTTTGGGGAGAGATGGCACCTTCCTGGTGGGAGACAGTGAGATGGTGCTCAGAACGTTTTCTGTAAGTATAGTGCAGTAGTTGCAAGCAGAAAAACAGTGTAGGGTGAGGCAGTGTTAGATGAGTAACTGCAATATCTCGTTGAAGACAGTGGGCAGCTTCAAGATAGGCTGGGATAGGCATAGGGGGAAGGTAAGGATCATGGGTAGAGAGGATGGGAGGAGTGGGGAGGGAGGGCAGGGACATTAGCTCAAGTTGTGGACCCTGCAGTACGAGCAGACTTGATAGACCAAATGGTCTTCTTCTGCTGGCTTCTTTGTATGTTCGTATGTAATATAGGGTTGGCTCCAAAGCTGCCTCTAAACCACTTCTAGACTTGAAAGATGAATCTTTAGTGCAGGAGAAGGAGCCACTGAGGACAGTTGAGCCTGACTTTAAGGCATGGCAATCAATGCAGTTATGGAGCATGGGGCACTTGTGTTTCCACAGCAGCTCCCCAAGTTCACCTAGTGCTACTGAATAAACCCCAACTGTAATATGAAGCTGGTGTCCTGCATGCGAGAGTGGACTGGAATAACTGTCGGTATGTGAGAAGCATGGCTTGGGCTTTTCCTATTTTTGCTAATGAACCGTTGCCAACTGTATCATGGGGGGGGGGGGGACAAAAAAGCAGACTGCTGCTTGTGAGTTTGCAAAAAAATTGTAACAAAGAAACGTTTATGTGCAGAAACTCCTGATTAAAAGGAGCAATTCCGTCAGTATTGTGAATTTTCCACTGATGTGATTTGTGGCCCTGGATTATCATGTAAATCACCAGTTTGTCCCGTGCTGTACTTGTCAATGAAATGGTTGCCCTGTGAACGATTGCTCTGTCTGTCTTACTGGCTGTCACTTGTTCTGCCTCTTGCTCGAGCGCTAAGGTTTGTCAGCGCTACAACTCACACAAACTAAAGTTGAAAAGGAAAAATGTCATATGAAGTCCATTTGTATTTTGTGAAGACAAAAGTTTGAAACTATGAGAGGTTGGTTGCTACAGTGGGGAAAAAAGTAAAATCTGTTCCATTTTTAATTCAAGCCTCTATTAAACCTTGCAGTCTGCAGTACGATCTGAGTCTAAGGCAAATGAGAACATTATGTTGTCTGGGCAAAATGTAATGGCCATTTTTGGCACCCATATGTGCACGGCTGAGCCATTACTCTATGCCAGTAGCAGCCCTAAATGTCCATCCAGTGGCACTGGCCACTTCTTTTTAGGGCTGCAAAATAGAGCTGTGTTAAAGTATTGCCAGCACAGAAGAAAGCCAGAAATCTTGCATTTTCCCTACACACAGTATAGCAAACGAGAGGAGGAGAGAAATACGGGGTCTGGGGACATGACAGGATACCACACGCATCATAAATGTTTGCTCTGCACTCCGCCCAGTGAGTGAAGTTGAAGCGCATACAATATGCAAGAATTAGTCTGCTTCCTTCCTCCCTCTCTGTCTGTCTTATTCCATTATCTACAATATGCTGAGATGTACAGTCTGTTTTCACCTGATTGGATCTGTGCATAAAAAACGTGTGTACTGAATTATTGACAGTGTTTTTAACTGAACCAGACACAATCCTGAAACCTGAGAGAGAGAGAAAGAGAAATGGGGTGGGCGAGCTGCTGGCACCCTTCAAAGTATGTGATCCTGTCTGAGATAGAAGAACAACACAAAAAAGTGGATGTAGTATCATATAGAGGCTGGTTATAGTAAGAGACACCGGTAAACGAAGATGGGCATTGCTTTATTGCTTCTTAAAATGAAACTTATTGTTTAAAGCCACATAGATAAAAAAATAATGCTTCAGCCACCATCTAGGGGTTCTTTGAAAGGTCGTGACCGTAATGGCCAGTATACGAGTGCTGCTGACTTAATTTAGGCCCTGTACACATTAGAGCTGAAGATCTGCACCGGTTTAAAAAACATTTTAAAAACATTTTTAAACTCACCACAGCAGCCCGTCCAGATCAGTCTTCAACCGAGTTTTAACTCAGTTATACCACAGCCGACTCCCGTCTGCATCTGCCTCCAGTAACGTTTTGTAAACCGGGTTCTCCACGACCTTTAACATGCTTCCTGGAGGAGCAATATGCAGATGCCCGTCCACACTAGAGGGTAACACGCTTTCTCTCATAAAACTGTTTTAAAAAATGGACTTGAGACTAGCTTGCAGCAGGGTTTAAGCATGGTTTCCTAACATGCTTTGAAACCATGCTTAAATGCGGATGGGTGCCATGTTTGCGCTAGTTAAAACATTTTAAGTACCTTAAACATTTTAACTAGCTTGATGTGTACAGGGCCTTAGTCTACCCTGCAGTTGTGATCACCCTGTAACCTTTTATTTTACTCCGAGCTGTTTAAAGATCAGATGTTCACTTTGCTGTATGATTCCACAAACAAACTCTGTTCAACTATGGTTTACTAGAACACATCATTGTTAAAGCAGCAGTAAAGCTGGGCAAGCCTTGATTTTTTGAAGAAGAGCAGAGCCAAGGCTGTGGCTTGGCACTTAGAGCCAATCATGAGCCGAGCCGAAGGTTATTGGAAAATCAAAAACTGACCTGTTTTTTTATAAGAATTTTATACTGCAATAAATTTCTACAATGTATTTTGCATACTGTATTACAGAAAATACTTCTAATTAAAAAAATCTGTTTTATAAATATCTGACACAAAATAACTCACTTAAGATGCATTCTAGGATGTCCACAATATATTTTTCATATAAAAAAGTATATGATGATTTTTTGGGCCTAAACAATCACCAATCCAAGGTTTCACTTAATTCCTCCCTGCCCCCACCCAGACACATTGGTTTTCACTAAGTCACACCACCCAAATTTTACTTGTAATATTTGATGCATTACATCACCATGAGCAGAGTTCGACCACTGACCTGAAACCATCATCACCTTGAACCACCCCCACCCCCGGCAGTCACAAACTCAAAACAATTCACAATTTGTTTTTATATACAGGTTATCCAATTATTTAAAAAAAAAACTCAATGTAAGAGAGGCGAGAGCAAACAGCATAGCAAGGCAAGTCAAAAGCAGTGCAGCAAAAGCAAGCAATTCCAAGGGCAGATGCAGACTTGGCAGAGCAGGCAGTCTGGTAGATAGAGGGGTACAGGAAAAACAGACCAACAGTGAGTACACACAGACAGTACAGTACGGAGCGAGGACTCTTGGTGGAGGACAAGTTATTGCTGTTTGCCAGACTAGACAAAGCAGCAGGCACAGCAATTAACAGTAGAGCACAGCCTTCACCCATTCACTCTTCTGCATCTAGAGTGTGTAGTCAGTGCAGATCATGGACAAGAGGACAGAAAAGAACTGATTTGTTTGAACTGCTGGCTAATATAAATTTAATCAGTTCAGAAACAAACAGTTTGTCCTGGCATCAACTGACCTGATGGTGGCCTATGCACATGGGGGAGGGTGGGCAAGTGTAAGTGGGCCACCCACGCCACAAAAAATAGTCTCATTACTGCCTTCTCTTCCCTTCTCACATAAACAGTTAAACCTGTCCTGCATGTTGTACAGGAATGAAATGTTGCAGCAGCTGGTAATTCTAAGCGTTTCTAAACCAATGGTGCCGCTTGTGTCTCTTTCACATGCTACTGTACTGTGATGTCTCTACCTCGGATTGATTGCACTCACACTGTGCACCCTAAAACAATACAAATGAAAACAGGCACAGAAGAATTAACAAAAAGGGGTACCTTCAAATAAAATGTGATCCAAAGTGAGGACTTCTAATGCTCTAATGATCTGTTGCTACGAGATCTGAACTTTGTTAAGTTGGACCACAGCAGTGGTTACCCTCACCTGCTTGATCTCAGAAACTGGCACTCACTTCTGCTGCAGTGCATGGTTTAGCAGTGCACCACACTTACTTAGAACAGATGCCTCTGATTAGTGGGGCTGCAGGAGACCTGGTCGCTCCCAACATGTGGTCCTCTACTCTCTCCCATTGCCACAAGCCAATCTTGTAGTACTTCCAGGCAACCGGGGCTCACCTCTTCAAAATTCCTGCTTCTTAAGGACACTTCTGCGGACTTTACTCGAGATGGGGGGGAAGGCATGTGGGGACAAGGAGATAGTTCATCTATGGAGGCAAACTTGCTCCTAGTGGCAGTGTGGACCGTAGCTATTTAAGGGAAGGGAGCATTATTTAACCAGGAGCAGCACACTAAGCCGAAGCTTGTTTCCAGATGTGACCTGGGAGCACAAGGAAGTTAATTGACTTGCTCAGTATGCACCTAGGCATAGAAACATAGAATGCGATGGCAGATAAGGACCGCTTGGCCCACCTAGTCTGCCCATTTACCTACGTAATAATGGATAAGCTGCAGATCCTAGTTAACCGACAGCCTACTTCCTCCTATCCCCCACTAGAATTGCCTTATGTCTGTCCCATGCATTCTTGAATTCCCCCACTGTTTTTGACTCCACAACCCCCTCAGGAAGGCTGTTCCATGCATCCACAACCCTCTCCATGAAAAAATACTTCCTCACATTACCTCTGAGCCATTCCCTCCTCTATCTTCAAATTGTGCCCCCTTGTTCTTGTACATCTCTTTTTCTGAAAGATGCTACCCTCTTGGACTTTGTTGTTTCCCTTGAGGTACTTGAAAGTTTCTATCATGTCCCCCCTCTCCCTCCTTTCCTCGAGGGTATACATATTAAGCTCCTTTAGTCTCTCCTCGTATGTCTTCTGGTGCAGACCCAGTACCATTTTGGTTGCCCTCCTCTGGACAGCCTCCACCCTATGTCTTTGTGGAGATGGGGTCTCCAGAACTGCATGCAGTACCCCAGATGTGGTCTCACCAACTGTCTGTACAGAGGGATAACAATTTCCTGTTTTCTACTGGTGATTTTGCCTCTCCCTATACATCCCTGTATCCCCCACAGCCGTCCTTACTGCCTTCTCACATTGCTTGCCCACCTTTAGGTCATCTGATATAACTACCCCCATGTCCCTTTCCATTTTTGTTGTTAGTATCTCACCCCCATTGTGCACTCTTTCCCTGGGTTTTTGTTTTCCAGGTGCATTACTTTGCACTGAATGTAAACTGCCTTCCATTTGACCGTTCCTCCAACCTTGCCAAGTCCCTTTTCATCCTTTCCACCCCACCTTGTGTTTCGACCCTGTTGCAGATCTTTGTGTCATCTGCAAATTGACATACTTTTCCTTCTAGTACCTCTGCAATGTCACTTACAAAGACATTAAAAAGGACCGGTCCCAGTACCACTGAAGTACTGAGTGTCTAGTCAGTCACATCAAATCAACCAACAACAAAGAACAAACACTTATCCCTTAATACTGAATATATTTCATTTTAAAAAAGCCTTGTTCCCTTTACTTGTTCCCTACAACTGGTAACTTCTGTGATTCTGCACTGCAGAGCACTTTAGAATTATTTGTGAGTTGGTTGTGATTTGATATCACTCTTGTTAAAAGATGTGATGATGATGAAGTTCAAGTTAGCCACACCGGGCCTGCAGCTCATCAGTCTGCTCTCTGAGTGATCTGTGTCTGTGCTGCTGCATGCGGCGGTATTGTACTAGAAAATGGTGGACACTGCATGGTTTGGGAGGTGGAGAAGGGTGGCCAGTTTAACTCCCAACACCAGAACTGATGAGACGGCTTGGGTTATTCTGAAGACTAGTTGGTCAGGGAAGCCCCTGTTGTCGGGGGGGGGGGTGCATCTCCTTTTAACATTTTAAAACTCAGCCAGCAATAATTGATTCCCCACCCTCGCAGCCAGGCTGCAGCCGTGCCGATGAGAACGTTTCCGCGGTGCATAGGCATCTTGCATAGGGACCATATTGTCGACATAAGCCAGGACTGACATAGGGGGCATTGTGTAATGGTAGAGATAAACCTCTAACTAAAGGGTCAGCTGCAATTTACCTAAGGACTGGGTCTAGGCAGAATAAATATAAAACAGGACTCGTCGAGCATCCCTGTTGCATGCCTGTTTTCAGAGGGATGCAGTTACTCAGGTAACCATTTATATTTATTTGAAATGTAGCAGTTTTGTACAAAGTATGAATCCAATTTACAAAAATTTCAGGAAGACCAAAGTCCAAATGGTGCAAAATGGAAAACAAGTATTAATGTAAAATGGCTTTAAATGCCTTTTCCTGGTTAATAGTCAGAATAATGCCTGCTACATCCTTGCATCTACATCTACTTGTTTCAAAAATTTCCCTTAAGAAGTTGTCCTAGATTTTCCTCATGGGCACAGAGCAGTCCTGGTGCTTGCTTAACAGATGCCCTGCTACAGTAAGGAAATGTGTGCATAAAATGTTTGCTAAAATCTTATGTCAGTCAGTGTTGCTATTACTGATAGGTCTCCAATTTTTTATTTCATCCATACTACCTTTAATGCAAAAAAAGTCATGATTGCAGAAGATGTACAGTAGAGGAAGCTAAAGCTTTCTTATCAAGACACCATTAGAACACCAAAGCAAGACCATCAGCAAGTATTTCTAAGACTGTTTTATAAAAAGTTGTAGTGAGACCATCACTTACTGGGGCTGTGTCAACGCATATGGGGTCCTCGGAGATTTTATTCAAGGACTGCTGTTGGCTGTTGCAAGTGCTTGGCACTTGGACCTGGGCTGCTGAGATTCAAAGTCGCATGGGAGTCAGGCCTGCTGTTTTTTTTTTCATTATTCTTTCTCTCCTCCTCCTCTGTCCTCCTTTCTAATCAATCTTTCTCTTTGTAATCTGACTCTGTTCCCCTTGATTCGAATTTCGCTGTCGGCGGCATGTCTCTGTCTCACTCTCACTTTCTCTAGTCTCTGCTCAGTCTGTCGGATCAGACTCATTGCTGCTAGCTACATGACAAGATGACCTGCCATACAGCATGCCACTGCCACTCACAGTCAGTCCTCCTCCATCCTATCCCCACCCCTACCCTAGTAGTCTCACCTCCCTATTCCTGACTGCACTCAAACATTGGCTCCGCGTGATGCGCAAACACACAAGTCAAAGAAGAAAGATGCCAGTATTGGCTGGGCTAGTGGGCTGTCAGGTGGTCTGGGCTGTGATGTTCCTGCTTGGAGCTAAAAAAAAAATAACCAGTAACAGACTGAGAGGCAAGAGCTTTAGTGATTTAATGATTTCTGATAGGCCAATTCAATTTTGCACCGCACTAGTGGCGCCACATATCAGCAAAAAAAAAAGTCTGCCTGCACAGCATGCCATGGTGCCATAATCTCCAGTTGACTCGGCTCCTGGCTCGCAATTTGCAGTTACAGGCAAGCCAAGCCACGCCTTTGGCTCGAGCTTGGCCCGAGCCAGTCCCAGCTCGCCCAGGTGTAAGCAGCAGTGCGTGAATGTGGTGAAAAATTTGACCTATACTTTTTTGTTCTATTTTAGATTGTCCCTTATCTCCTGACTTGTATGATACCCTTCTTTCCACAATTTGAGTCTGCTTTAGTACTTTTTTTCACATCTGAAATAATAAAAAGGAGTGCTCCTTTTATAATGGCTTGGACAAGGTTCTCATCAGTATTCTTGGCTGTTTCTGTACATCAGTTGTTTAAAATCACTTCTCTTGTGACTGCTGTGTTTATTCCCTCTTCATTCTTCATTATGGGGACATTTGTATGAAAACGTCATCTTTGTCTCCTAGACTTTCTCTCATTCTCCTGCTGTTCCTCCTGCTGAAATCACCATTCCCTGTTTCTGTGGTTGTACCCTAGAAAACTGAGAAATGGATACATCCCTACTTTAAGTGGCTACATATTGCTAACCTGAAGCATCGCATATTTTCTATTTCACAAACCTGTTTTTGATCCCATATCACTATATCCAGTGGGTGTTTATGGTAATATTAAAAAAAGACATAGTTAGCACCCATCCAAAGACTGCTAATATGTTCATTGTACATCAGGTATGCACACCCTATGCATTAATCTTATGTCCCTTATCAAGTTAATGTTTTATTAGCTGTGGTGGCTCTGACCAGAACATGTTTCAGATAACTGCTTATTTATGAGTGTGTCACATTTCAGGTGTGTTGCAGTCTCTCTGCCTCTGTAAAGTAAATATATTAGTATTTTGCCACTCTGCTAATGCATGTCTTTCTGTTTTAGGACATTTGCATTTAAAAGGACAAGAAGAGAAGATGTCAAAATCCTTAAAAAATTACATCACAATCAAGGTAGATATTATCACAGTCTATGGCTACAGATTTATTCAATAACATATGAATTACGAAAAGCAGAAAACCAGTTCAGTATTTTTGCAGCACATGTGTTTGCTGTAGTTTAGATTCAGTGTCCTGTCGTGGTCTTGGGATGTGGTCTACTCCACTGTGAGGATCTTAAGCAGATAGCTTACATGGAAGTGATAATTTTAGAAGCAGGGGACAGTTTATGAGTTGGTCTAGAGTATGTAAGTCACAGCTCCGCAAGGGGCCATATCCTCAAGCTGGAGAAGGGAAGGTTCAAAATGGATATTGTTACTTGACAGAAAAGGTGGTGGATGGGTGGAACAAACTTTGACAAAGTTGTGAAGGCAAAGATAATGGCAGGATTCAAGAGGAAATGGGAATTGGAGAGAGGGGAATGGGTGACTGGGTTGGGGATAAATACTAGAGCACAGAAATGTTTCACCAGGAAAGACAGCATGAGCTTAGGAACAGCTTGATTCCAGAAGTGTCCTGGGAAGGTGGGTACAAAGGTTGAGAGAGCAATTAAACATAATATAAACATTATTACATAATAACACAATACAGGAAAAAAACATTTCGTGAAAGAGTAGTAGACTACAGTATGATAAACATATGCCAGGGGCCGAGGTGAGTAAACCTCCAAGCAGAACTTACATGGTACCACCCAGGGCCGATGACCAGGAAACCAGTGGGTGTGAAAAAAGACACAGAAGTGCCAAGAAAGTTGGAAGCATAGCTTTAGTAAGTGCTAGTGAGATCCTAGGGAAAGAGCGAGGGGGGAGGGGAGCTAGACAGTCAGGTCCAAGGAACCCCCTTCAGGATGCATGGACCTGATGGGAAGATTGGAGGGGAGAGGGGGGAAGGAAAGTCAGAAAAGGGATATCGAAGTTTTTAGTGTTAGAGAGAGAGAGAGAGGAGAGTAATGGGAGGGGGGCTAAGAGCAGATGCAGTTAGGGGCAAAGAAATTGCGTAGGGTTAGGGAAATGGAAAAAAGGGACGAGGAAGGTTGAATAGGTGGAGGAAACTAGTTCCAGAGTTTAGGGAAGTGATAGGAGAAAGCTTCCTGACCAACAGAAGTGTGGCAACGGGGAATAGCGAGAGTCCAGGGATCTAAGAGGGTGGGAGTTGGGAGCGGGAGCAGAGAGCGTAGAGACAAGGTAGGAAGAGAGGGACCCAAACCAGAATTTGGAAGTGAACTTAGTCAGTGAGAGAGAGGCATCTGCACTCGAGGGGGGGTAGAGCAAGAGAGTGATATAGGGTGCAGTGGTGAGTGTGAGAAGGGGAAGTCGAGGGCAAAATAACAGAGAGCACTGAAGAATGTATCCAATCTGGCAAGGAAAGACTTGGGAGTAGCACTGTAGACTACAGTATATCGCCATAGTCAAAGATGGGGGAGAATCATTTTCTGTACAATATCACACCCGCACCAGTAGTGGTAATGCACTCCGGTTTCTGTAAAGGGCGCTGAGCTTGGGGCTCAGTTTTTGCAGGATAGCATCAATATGTTCAGAAAAGTTAAGGTGATGGTTGAGCCAGACACCTAGATATTTAAAAGAGGTAGAGTCCTCTAATTCAGTCCCGTCAAGGGTGTGAAAGGAGGGGAGAGAGGGCAGTCAAGAGAGTCTCTACCCAGTGCCAAAGATCATGGAGACTGTCTTCTTTACATTGAGAAAGAGCTGATGAGAGCTTAGCCAGCGTTGAACGTTATTAAAATCGAAGTCAAGCTGTAGTCTGGTAGTCACATCAGAGGGAGAGGGGCTGGTGGTGAACAGGACAGTGTAATCTGCATATATATGGATAAGGATGGAAACGTAGACAGTGAAGGCATAAAAAGACAAAAGGTCCATCCAGTCTACCCGAGTTCCCCATAATCCCTGAACCTACTGTTCCTCCAGGGTACTAACCCTTCGTCTTCTCCCTCTAGTCTCCTCCTTGGTCCTGTCACCCCCGGTAACCTCTGTTCTCTTCATTATGTCCTAGAACTGCTTGAATCCCCTGACTGTTTTCGCACCCACCACTTCAGCCGGCAGACTGTTCCAAGGTTCCACTGCCCTTTCCATAAAGTAGTACTTCCTCAAATCTCTCCTGAACCTACCTCCTGTTAATTTCCATTTGTGACTGCAAATTGGTATTCAGGCTAAATAGTTCCCCGCAGTTCACTTTGTTAATCATTTTAGGAACTTGAAGGTCTCTATCATATCTCCTCTCTCCCTTCTGGTTTCCAGTGAGTACATATTTGGTGCCTTGAGGCACTCCTCGTAGGATTTGCCCTGCTGGCCCTAAATCATTTTTATGTTGCTTGCACGCATGTGCAAGAAACATAGTGCCATCATCGGAGATTTCGGAGGTGTGTCACCTCCTCCTCCAATTCAGTCAGTGAGCTGGCAGGCGCGGCCCCTGTAAGCCAATGCATTTTGGAGCTGTCTATGACACGCTCCAAAATGCAGTGGCATACAGTTGAAAGGGGGAGCTACGCTTCAGTGATCACCGATAAGAAGCATAGCTCCCCCCCCACACGCAGGCGTGACGCGCCCCCGCACGTACTGCGTAGCCGATGGGGTGCCCAACCTCGCCAGCTGAGCTGCGCCGTCCCTCCCCTCAGAGCTGGTGCCACGCTGGGAGCCCACCCCAGCGTGGCAGTCAGTCCTTTGGTCGACGAAACAATCATCGGCTGAACGCCCCGCACGCCCTGTGTAGCCGACGGGTGCCCAATCCCTGCTGGCTGAGCTGCTGTCGCCTCCCCGCTGGAAGGTGCCAGCTGGGAGCCCACCCCAGCATGGCAATCAGTTCTTTGGCCGACGGGTGCCCAATCCCCATCGGCTGAATGGCACCCCGTCCTTGTGCCACGCTGGGAGTCCACCCCAGCGTGGCAAACAGTCCCACAACGTCTTTTTGTTTTAAACCTGTAAACAAAACGTCCCGCTGCGCCTCCCGACCCCCCTCCCGCACCCACCCACTGCGCACCCAGCCTCCCCACACACACCCCCCACCCCATACTTTACCTCCGACTTCAGCGATGATCTTCGTGGACCGGAACACGTCTGCACTCTTCAAGAGAAGGTTCAAGGTTCAAGAGAAAAAGAAAGCATTCAGGAAGTACAAGGAATCACAGAAGGAACAGGACAGAGAACTGTATCAGTTAAAGCAAAGGGAAGCTGGGAAGGCAGTCAGAACAGCAAAGGCCCAAACCAAGGAAAAGATAGCCAACTCAGTTAAGAAGGGGGATAAAACCTTTTATAGGTACATCAGGGAGCAAAGGAAGACCAAGAGAGGGATAGTGAGGCTTAATAAAGGGAGGAGGGTGGGCAGAGGGTTACCTGAAAAGCCAGAGATACTAAACAAATATTTTGCTCAGTATTTACAAAGGAAGAGGGAGGTACCTAAAACAAACAGTACAAACACTCTGGATACAGAAGTTGATACCAGCCCATTTACAGAAGAAAGAGTTCTGAAAGAGCTCTTAAAACTGAAGGTGGACAAAGCAATGGGGCCTGATGGGATTCATCCCAGAATTCTAAAAGAACTAAGGATAGAACTAGTGACACCACTGACTACCCTTTTTAACAAATCATGGGAGGATGGGGTGGTACCTGAGGACTGGAGGAGGGCAGATGTGATTCCCTTCACAAAAGTGGGAGCAAGGCAGAAGCAGGAAACTACAGACCTGTTAGTTTAACCTCAGTGGTAGGAAAATGATGGAATCACTTGAAGGAAAGAATTGTTGCATATCTAGAGGCCAGAGGGCACAGGACCCAAGGCAGCATGGATTCACAGCGGAAGGTCATGCCAGACAAATCTGATAGATTTCTTTGACTGGGTGACCAAAGTAGTAGATCAGGGAGGGCTGTGGACATGGCCTACCTAGACTTTAGCAAGGCATTTGACACAGTCCCACACAAAAGATTAATATACAAGTTAGCCAGCCTGGGAGTGGGTCCCAAGATGACAGCCTGGGTAAAGAATTGGCTGGAGAATAGGACAGAGAGTAATAGTAAATGGAGTCCACTGTGAAAAAGGGGGTTAGCAGTGGGTACCCAGGTTCAGTATTAGACTGGTCCTCTTCAATGTCTTTATAAGCCGACATTGCAGAGGGACTGGAAGGAAAAGTATGTCTCTTTGCAGATGACACAAAGATCTGCAACAGAGTTGATGCACAAGGTGGGGTGGAAAGGATGAGAAGGACTTGGCAAGTTAGAGGAATGGTCAAATGTATGGCAGCTTAGATTCAATGCTAAGAAGTGCAAGGTAATGCACCTGGGAAACAGAAACCCAGGGAAGAGTACACAATGGGGGTGAGATACTAACAACAACAAAATGGAAGGACCTGGGGTAGTCATATCAGATGACCTAAAGGTGGGCAAGCAATGTGAGAGGGCAGCAAGGAGGGCTGGGGGATACTGGGATGCATAGGGAGAGGCATCACCAGCAGAAAACAAGAAGTTATTATCCCTCTGTACAGACAGCTGGTGAGACCACATCTGAGTACGTGCAGTTCTGGAGACCCAATCTCCGCAAAGACATAGACAGGATGGAAGCTGTCCAGAGGAGGGCAACTAAAATGGTGCAGGGTCTGCACCGAAGACATATGAAGTGAGACTTAAGGAGCTTAATATGTATAGCCTCGAGGAAAGGAGGAGAGGGGGACATGATAGAAACTTTCAAGTACCTCAAGGGAATCAACAAAGTCCGAGAGGGTAGCATCTTTCAAAAAGAGGTGTGCAAGAACAAGGGGCACAATTTGAAGATAGAAGAGGCGGCTCAGAGGTAATTTAAGGAAGTATTTTTCACAGAGAGGGTTGTGGATGCATGGAACAGCCTTCCAGAGGAGGTTGTGGAGTCAAAACAGTGGTGGAATTCAAGCATGCATGGGACAGTCATAAGGCAATTCTAGGGGGTGGGGGTAGGAAGAAGTAGGCTGCTGGTTAACTAGGATCTGCAGCTTATCCATCAGGTAGGGAAATGGGCAGACTGGGTGGGCCAAGCGGTCCTTATCTGCCGTCAAATTCTATGTTTCTATGTTTCAAAGCCGACCGCGAACTGAGGAAATGCCGGTAAGCTGTATAATGGGCTAGAAAGGAGGGGTTCAACTTTATTGCATATCTCAGGCATTTTTGGGAATTTTTGCACCAAATTTTCAACATGGGTTTTTTAGGACCCCTTCTCTTGAGTGATGTCACTGTCATGGCGTTATTCGGCCCGAAGGAGTGATTTGACGCAGTGACTGCGCAGTGACTGCAAATCACCCTTCAGGCCAATACTGCCATGACAGTGACATCATTCATGAGAAGGGTCCCAAAAACCCATGTTGAAAATTTAGTCAAAATTCCAAAAATGACTGTTTCGGCGTCGTTCACGCAGTTCAACGCGGGCTCGTAAGTTCTTGAAAACTTCAATATTTTCACTCAGATTTTCAACATTGCCATTTTACCACCCTTCTTATGAGTAGTACAGCTGTCATTTTCACATCTCACCCAAAATGTGTTTCCGCCTTGTAGCGCAGAATGGCGCAGTCAGTGCGAAATCAATGTACGGACAAATTAAGAAAATCACAGTGACACTGTTCATGAGCAGAGGTCTTAAAATGGCTATGTTGAAAATTTGGTGAAAAATTCCTAAAAATTACTGTTTCGAGCGTGCGTTGCATGCAGTTCCTCATGAGGCTCGTAAATTCTAAATTTCAATATTTTCACTCCAGATTTTCAACATTGCCCTTTTACCACACCTCCTCATGAGCAGTACAGCTGTCATTTTTCACATCCTGCTCAAAACATGCTTCCGCTCATGTAGCGCACAATGGCGCAGTCGGTGTGCGAACTCAGTGTATGGGACACATTAAGAAAATCACAGTGTCACTGTTCATGAGCAGAGATCTTAAAATGGCAGTGTTGAAAATTTGGTGAAAAAATTCCTAAAAAATGACTGTTTTACGAGTGTGCGTTGCACAGTTCCCACGTACGCTCGTAGGTTTGCGAATTTTCAATATTTCCACTCCAGATTTTCAACATTGCCATTTTACCACACCTCCTTATGAGCAGTACAGCTGTCATTTTTCACATCCTGCCCAAAATGTGTTTCCGCCCATGTAGCGCACAATGGCGCAGTCGGTGTGCAAACTCAATGTATGGGACACATTAACAAAATCACACTGACACTGTTCATGACCAGAGGTCTTAAAATGGCTATGTTGAACATTTCGTGAAAAATTTCCTAACAGTGACTGTTTTACGAGCGTGCGTTGCGCAGTTCCTACGCATGCTCGTAAGTTTGCAAATTTTCAATATTTGCACTCCAGTGACTTCCAAATACCTAAACAGCACATAGAAGCAAGCAACATTTGGCATTGACAAATGCTTGTTTTGTTACTCTGCGCTGCACTGTCTCCAACCTATCCTTATCCTTTGTGAGGTGAGGACTCCAGAACTAGGCGCAGTATTCTAGATGAGGTCTCACCAGGGATCTGTAGAGCAGAAATATTACCTCTTTTCTTCTGCTATCAGTACCCCCTCCTGATACATCCCTGCATCTTGTTAGCCTTGCTATAGGCCTTATTGCACTGACTTGATTGCTTAAGTGAGTTGCTAATTAAACTTCCAGATCCGTTTCTCAGCTGTAGTGCTAAGTCTCTCTCCTCCCATCCAGTACTCTTTTTTGGGGTTCTACATCTCCGGAAGGACAATGACAAACTAGAGGCAGTCCAGAGAAGGGCAGCAAAGATGGTACATGGACTGCACCAGAAGCCCTACGAGGAAAGACTTAAGGACCTTAATATCTAGTCACTGGAGGAAAGAAAGGAGAGGGGAGATATGATAGAGATTTTCAAGTACCTTAGGGGGAATAAACAAGGTACAGGTGGAAAGCATATTTCAGAGAAAACTCTGCCCTTCCCTCTGGATCCCGAGAGGGGCAGGACACGCGTCCAGGGATCTCTCCCAAGGAACCCGTTCCTCCCCCTAGCCATGTTAGGGAGTCTTATTCTGCTTCCAATTCTTCTTCTTCCCTCTTGGATTCCTCGGATTTTTCCGACAGATGCTCAGAGAGAGATGACGAGCCTCGCTCTCTGTCCAAGCCCCGGCTGAGGACCCCTCCAAAGTCCCCTCTGGAGGACCCTTCCTTTATGGAGTTGCTCAGAAAAATCTAGGAAGTACATCAGTGGCGCTCCTTGGAACCAGATCCTCAGTGAGTCAAACTCGACAAACATCTGGACCTGCCCCTGACAGCTCCAACTTTAGTGCCACCGTGGATCGAGCCTCATGCCCACCTTGTTTCCACTATTTGGAAACAACCGTTAGCTTTAGCCCCGCTTCCTAGGAAGTCTAACAAGTTATACCAGGCTCCTGAGGGTGTAGACTATTTGGACTCTCACCCTCATGCAGATTCGGTTGTGATTAGCACCACTCACGGCCGGTCAGCGCGTCCCAAACATCTAAGCTCGTCTCCTCCGGATGAGGAATCTCGCCTCCTGGACCAGTATGGAAGAAAAATTTACACCTCTTCCACACTGGGAATTTGGGCCCTTAATTATGTTGCTCATTTGGGGGATTACCAGAAGGCCATCCTTACCCAGGCAGAATCTAAGATTGACTCCTTACCTGACTCTCAAGTCAAACAGGAGTTAGCCAATTTAGTCCGTTCTGCTCATTCAGCCAGTCGCCACATTCTGCAGACGACATACGATGCAGTGGACACTGCCAGTCGGAGCTCCACTTTTACTGTGAGTCTTCGGCGTTATGCCTGGCTCCGTGTGTCAGGTTTGGTCCCGGAGGTGCAGTCCGTGATACAGGAAGAACCTTTCAGGGGTTCGGCGCTTTTCAGCGGTGATGTCAAGGACATCATCACCCACTTGCAGGAGAAGGGGATGGCTCTGAAATCCGTGGATTCCATATACCGTCCCCATCACCCGCAGTGCCGTCCGCTTTTCGCAGATGCAGTGGGTCCAGCAAGCTAAACCCCAAGGAAGGCGGGCCACTAAATAAGTTGGTCCCTCAGTAGCTGCCAGGCCCCTGCCCAAAAAGCAGTGGTGCCCAGCCGGCGCGCCTGCCCCACACCACTTGACTTCTCCCCTCTCCCACCACCTCTGGACTCACCGGAGGAACCGGTAGGAGGAAGGTTCTCCTTCCCCCTTCCGGGTTGGGAGAGGATAACAACGTATTCATGGGTGCTTCAGATTATAGCGGAAGGGCACTCCATAGAGTTTCTACAGAAACCACCCCGCCACCCACCTCTGAAGTCGTCCTACGCAAGGGACCATCTTCCTTTGGTCCGGGAAGAAATCTCTGCCCTCCTTGCGAAGCAGGCCATAGAACCCGTTCCCCCTCACCTTCAAGGGACAGGTTACTATTCCCATTTCTTCCTGATCCCAATAAAGATGGGAGATCTCAGACCCATTCTCGATCTCAGCTCCTTGAACCTTTATGTGGAATACAAAAGGATCAGGATGCTCTCCTTACAGACCCTTCTGCCCCTCCTTCGGCCGTGTCAATGGCTTTGTGCGCTGGATATGCAGGTTGCATATCTGCACATCCCCATTCGCCCTTCTCATCGCAAGTATCTCCGGTTTGCTTTTCAGGGGGACCATTACCAGTTCCGGGCACTCCTATTTGGTCTTTCCTTGGCACCCCAAGTCTTTACCAAATGCCTGGCTGTGGTAGCGGCCCACCTGCGTACGATGGGAGTTCAGGTGTTCCCTTACCTGGACGACTGGCTCCTGGCGGCCTCGTCCAGGGAAGAGCTCCTGCATTTTCTCTCCCTCACCCAGCAGGTTTTTACTTGCCTGGATATTACCATCAACCATTCCAAGTCTCATCTGGATCCCTCCCAGAGACTACAGTTTATCGGGGCTATCCTTGATATGACAGTGAGCAAGGCCTTCCTGCCTCCGGACAGGGCAGCCCATCTTCAGTCACAGATTTCCCTGCTATCAGAATGCAGGAGAGTTCCAGTGAGGTCAGTTCTCCGTCTCCTGGGGCTCATGGCAGCCGCCATCTGGATAGTTCCCTGGGCTCGGCTCCACATGAGGATCTCTCAATGGACTCTTCGCTCCCAGTGGAATCAACTTGTAGATGACCTAGATCATCTAGTTCTGATGATCTTGCCGATGGCACGAGACTTGCAGTGGTGGATGGTTCGAGAGAACCTGTTTCGGGGGGTCCCCTTCTGTCATCTTCCCCCCTCCCAGACTCTGACCACAGATGCATCAGGCGAAGGTTGGGGAGCCCATCTGGGTCCTCACCGAACCCAGGGATTATGGTCCAGATTGGAACTAGCTCTCCACATCAATGTGCTCGAGCTTCGAGCAGTACTATATGCTCTCCAAGCCCTTCACCAATACATTCTTCCTGGTCACCTAGCCATCCAGACGGACAACATGTGCATGGTGTGGTACATCAACAAGCAGGAAGGGACTCGATCCTACCCTCTATGCAGGGAAGCAAAGAGGGTTTGGGACTGGGCAACTCAACACAACCTTCACCTCACAGCGATTCATGTTCCAGGAGTCGACAATACCCTGGCAGACAATCTAAGTTGCTCCTCTGCCCTGCCACATGAGTGGGAATTGGACCAAAAGGTGCTAGATGACATCTTCCACCTTTGGGGGACTCCACAGGTAGACCTGTTTGCCTCTTCCCAAACGCAAAACTTCCCAACTTTTGCTCACTCGTTCCAGAGCGAGGCACTTTCTGGAATGATGCTCTGTCTCTAAGCTGGAAGGGCAGATTCGTATATGCTTTTCCCCCAATTCCTCTGGTCCCTCATGTATTGCAGAAACTGACAACTGAAGGAACAAGAATGATTCGGATCGCTCCTTTCTGGCCCAGGCAAATCTGGTTCTCTCTTCTACAACACTACTCAGAGGTTCCTCCTCTTCCTCTTCCTTTATCTCGAGGTTTGCTGACCCAGGATCAGGGGACCCTGGTCCATCTGGGACTCAAGTCCCTAAAACTTCATGCATGGCTCCTACAGACCTAGCTCAATCCCACTTTGGTGTCTCTCCAAAGGTGGCGGAGATTCTGGTGGAGGCTAGGAAACCCTCCACTAGGTCCACTTATGCCATGAAATGGAAGAGATTTCTATTTGGGCTGCTTCTAGGAATGTGGAGCCTTTCTCCTGTTCAGTGACCATTCTGCTGGAATATTTATGTCACCTCTTCGACCTGGGTCTCAGTCATTCCTCCTTGAAAGTGCACATGGCTGCTATTTCAGCATACCATGTTCCTTTCATAGATAAAGCCTTTGCCCAATTAGAGGTCTCTAAGACCTTTCTTAGAGGGGTCCTTCATCTGAGGCCTCCTGTCCGGACCCCTGCTCCCCCTTGGGACTTCAACTTTGTTCTCGAGAAACTTACCCTTCCTCCCTTTGAACCTGCGGCCTCCGCAGATCTGAAGTTTCTTTCGTGGAAGACGCTCTTCTTGGTGGCCATTACTTCTGCTCGAAGAATTCCCAAGCTCCAGGCCCTTATGTGTAAAATCCTCTACTTGATTTTTCACAAAGGAGTGGCTCTTCGCACGAACCCTAATTTTCTACCTAAAGTGGTAGCACAGTCTACCTTAAATCAGTCTATAGAGTTACCTGCCTTTTTCACGCAGTACTCCAACGAAGGAGAATATTTATTCCATACCGTGGATGTTCACCGGATTCTGAGATACTACACCGACAGGACGAAGGATCTCAGAAAGACTGATCAGTTGTTTGTCTCTTTTGCTCACAAAAGGGAGGGCAATGCTGTTTCCAAGCAATGCCTGTCGAAGTGGTTAGCTCATTGCATCATTTTCTGTTATGACAAGTACAACAAGACCCTCCCGGGTCAGGTCAGAGGACACTCCACTCGAGGAGTAGCGGCCTCTGTGGCTTGTTTCAAGAATGTGTCTGCGGCAGACATATGCGCTGCCGCTCCCTGGACTTCCGTCCATACCTTTACAAAACACTACAGTTTGGACATTGCCTCTCGCCGTAGAGCAGGCTTTGGGCTAGCTGTTTTGCAAGGCCTCCTGTCTTGAGGCTTGCAAGGCTACTGCTACTTTCAGGAGTAGTTTCCTCCTCCTGGTGCCTTTTATTTGTTCCAGACTGCTTGGGATTCAGTCCTATGTGTAATTACCTACTGCAAGAGCCCTCTCGAAGTAAGATAGAACAGTTACGTAAGAACTTACCATAACAGTAGATCTTCGAGAGAGGCTCTTGCAGTAGGTAATACCTTCCCGCCCTCCATCCCCCTAGGCTTTTTCAGCTCTTTTTCCAGGAATGGAAACATCTGCTTCTCTCTTGTCTGGACCTTCCGGGCCTGTGGCAGGAAAGAACTGGAAGGCGGGCGACTGGGACCGCCCCTTTATACCGACGTCACATGACGCCGGTCACCTGATGTGGGGGCAGTCCCTCGCCAGGGACTGCTAGCTAGAAATTTTTCCGTGGGGTCCTGCCGCCGGCCAGCGTCAGTCCTATATGTAATTACCTACTGCAAGAGCCTCTTTCGAAGATCTACTGTTACGGTAAGTTCTTACGTAGCTGTACTTTCCTTCCTAAAGTGGTCTCAGAATTGACCCTCAACCAGTCGATTGACCTTCCAGTTTACTTTTCTTCTCCCTCCTATAGGGGAGAAGCTCTCCTTCACACTCTGGACGTTCACAGGGCGCTGAGGTACTACCTTAAGCGACTGGCTGCACACCGTAAATCGGAGCAACTGTTTGTGGCTTTCACGCCACAACACTTGGGTAAACCAGTGTCCAAGCAAACTATTTCCAAGTGACTTGTCCACTGCATTGTGTTTTTCAATGAAAAGCACAATAAACCCCTTCCAGGACTGGTTAGGGGTCACTCCAACAGGGGAGTTTCAGCTTCTTTTGCGCTTGAAGAATATCTGTGTCGGAGACATATGCACGGCTGCTACCTGGAATTCTGTGCACACCTTCGTGAAGCACTATAGCCTGGACATTGCATCCAGACGCTCTGTGGGCTTCAGCCTGACAATCCTTCAGGGACTTCTATCTTAACTTGCTTTCCTGCATCATACCATCTTCCACTTCCTGGGGTTAGGCACCTCCTTGGTGCAGGACTGCTTGTGATTCAGTCCTAATGGTTAGAGCCTGCTGCAAGAGCTCCTACTCGAAGTAAGATAGTACAGTTACGTAAGAACTTACTATAACAGTAGATCTTCGAGAGGACCTCTTGCAGCAGGCACTGCCTTCCCACCCTCCATCCCCCAAATGAGGTGTACAGAACATCATCTTCAGGCTTCGCCTCCTTCTCTCGTCAGGGCATGTTCGCGGGTCTTGGCGGGGGAACTGGGGTGGAGTTGGGTCCACCCCCTTTTATACCATGGCCGACGTCGGGGTGGAGCCCGACGTCGGGCCCGGTCCCTGCTGGGTACTGCTGGCTGAGAATGTTTCCGGTGGGTCCTAATGCCTGTGGCATTAGTCCTACTGGTTATAGCCTGCTGTAAGAGCTCCTCTCGAAGATCTACTGTTATGATAAGTTGTTACGTAACTGCACAGTGTGAGTCACTCCTCTACCCTACGGTGATGTCATCAGGAGCTAGCAGCCCAGCAGCTGAACAGCAAAGACAAGTGCAGCAGGGCTCAAAAGCAAATCCAAATTATGGAAGGCAGAGTAAACCTTGGCCAAAAATAACAAATGCACACACTCTTTCATGTCTAGTACTGCACATAATGACTACAAGCTATAACTTTTTGGACCATCATGAAAGTTCCTCTGTAAACTTGTTTTTCTGTTACTGTTCTTATGTATACTTTAGATGCCTCGAGGATGGCCCCTTAATTACCCTCATCTCCCCTCCACCCCACTTATGTTCTGCATCCCTACTAACTTATTCCTGATCACCTCCCTCATCCTGTTGAAGTCAGCCCTTCCAAAGTCAAGGACTTCAGTTCTTGATTGTGGCTTGCCAGCCCCAAGGGCCAATTCAAACCAGAGTTATGGTCACTCTTCCCCAGCGGCTCCCCTACTCCCACCACCAACTCTGAGTTGGAGAGCACCACATCAAGGACTGTGGTCTGCCTGGTGGGTTCCTTAAATAGCTGCACCAGTAGACAGTCTTGGAAGGCATCCAACAAGGCCTGACTCCTGGCGCTCTTGGCCTCTGGGACCTCCCAGTCGATGTCTGGCAGGTTCAGGTCTCCAGACACCACTACTTCCCCCTTTGCTTCCCTTTTTTCAAGTTCCTCTATGAACTCTCTGTCCCTTTCTTCCCCTTGCCCTGGAGGCCTACATATCACTCCCAAGCATACTTTTCTGCCTGAGGCTGCCGTGAGTTGCACCCTTGCTGACTCAGCCTCACCACTGCTACCACTAATGTACCTATCTTCTACCACCTTGATGTCTTTCTTGATATAAAGGGCAACTCCTCCCCTCTACCAGTTTCTCTGTCCCTCCTGAACATTGAATACCCAGGGACCGTCATCTCCCAGTCATTATTATTTGTTACCCATGTTTGCGTGATGGCCACAAGGTCCTCCTCAGTGTTTTCTATCAGAACCTGGAACTCGCTGAGTTTGTTGCCTAGGCTCCTGACATTAAGGAATACCTGCTTCCATCTGACCCTTCCTCATACTTTGCTACTGTGCTTCTGTTTTCCATGTTTTCTACCATCCTTGTTGGGGCTTTTGCCCTTTGTTGTATCCCTCACTACTGCCCATTCCCTTGGTCCTGTAAACACTACTGCTATCTGTGTTCCCTCTTTGCTGCTACAGCCCCCCTGGATGTGGGGGAGTACTATCTAGGATCCCCTTCTGCTCATCATCCACCATGGTTACCTTAGACCCATACTCCCCCATAGTCAGTTTAACTGATATAGACGTCAAACTTGTGCCCTAACGCGCTGGCCCCCTCTCTCATCAGGTTATGACAATCACCTTTGAAGAGTTTTCTGTCCCAGAATTCCCCCCAGTCCTCTACAGAATGGTACTGCATGTCACAGCACAAACCCTTAAGCCAGCTATTAAGCTCCTCTATTTCAGCACTCCTTATCCTATCCTGCCTCGCTTCCCTGCCCCACACAGGGAGGACTTCTGAAAAGGTCAGGGAGGCTGAGTGTGCCACCAATCTGTCCCCCAGTCTACAGAAGTTCCTCTTCACCATCTCCACCGACTGGTTTGCAGACCATTGGTTCCCAGGTGTACCAGCTTCCCCCACTCTTTCTCCATCATCATCCCTATTCTTTCTAAATCCAGGATGGCTGACGCTCCAGGCAGGTATCGGACCTTCCCCCTCCCATCTGACCCCTCTTCTAGCACCCTTTCTACCCCCAATCATTGTGTCCTGTCCATTAGGACCTTCCTGGCAGCCTTGCCCCCTTGGGTGCCATCAGGTTGCCCTGCCCTTTCCCTTCGACTGACCTGGAGTCCCCCCTGGCAATGTCAGATGCCTGAACCTCCTCCAGTGGTGCAAAGCAATTCGCCATCTGGAAGGTACTAGGCTGGACAACCTCCTTAAGGCTACCCCTCCCGTGCCCCATCACTCTCCATCCCTCTGGACCATTGCGTCTCTGGGGGAGGGAAGGTGTTGTGGGTGAGCTCCTCCTGAGCCAAGCATGCAGCTGAGATATTTCTACTCTCGCTGTTACCAGCTGATCACGGAGCTCTGCTGTGGTCCTATAGATGGAACTCCAAGTTGGGAATCTTGGGACAGACTAGATGAACAGTTCCAAGTCTTTTTTGTGTTTTTCACTTTTCTGTGTTTCTAATGGCTTAAAAATATAGTAAGCCCCTAATTGTAGTTTCCATAAGGAAATAACTAAATTATTCCTCAGTTTCCATACAGTGGAGTAGAGAATAGTTCCTCCAGCTCAAACCATGGCACAACCTGTACAGTACTTTGTCTCTGAAGTACCCCGAGACAAGTTATAAGCATGTTAGAGCAATAGAGAGGTACGGGATGCATTTTGACTATCTCCTGTGGCTGACCCATGTCAGCTCAGGAGGTTTCGGTTTACATGTTGGAGTGGGGTGGGTGGCAGGATCAACCAGATAAAGTTAGTTTCAAGGGGCATGGATATGGTGCACTGTGCACACTCTGGCAGTCTTCCTCCCCTTTTAAAGTCAGCCGGAACGTCTTCATGGAACATATTGAAACTAAGCTCTTCCCACACACTCAGGTGGTATTCTCCTTGGCTGTGCTCTGTGATGTCAGATCTTCCTGTCTGCTGAAGACTCACATCTCCTCCTTCGCAGCTTCGTGTGCAATGTAGGTCTATGCTCAAAAGTGCGTTGTTGGCATTTTGTCTTTGTTTATTAGTAGTTTTCTCAGTTTCTGTCTCATACCACCATGGATCGTGATGAAGCCCGGTCTGGTCCAGGATTTAAGTGTTACAGTCAGGTCAGCCAAAAGATGTCCAGAATAGAGCCACGCACGTCGTGCATCTTCTGCCTCGGGGCAGAGCACAATTTTGAGGCCTGCGGCCATTGCAAAACGCTTTCGCATTCATCTTTAGAAGATCGCTACGTGCATCTCTTACTCAGCCAGCTGGCCAAACAGGACCCCCCCCCCCAGTTCATTCAGACGACACTCAAAAGGCAGTGTCCATAGGGGTTGGCTCGGCAGCCCAGCTTGCGGCCATGGAAGAGGCAGCGACCCAAGCTGCAGTGGGAGCCATGTCAGCATCAGTGCTGCTTCCAGCTGGGGCCAGTGTTGGAGTGCCATTCATGGGGACGTTCCAGGAGATGTACAAATCACATCAGACCCTTGAGGAAGGCCCTTCCTGTAGTGGTAAAAATTTTTTTTCCAAAATCCTGCGATCGGTTGTGGAACCAACAACGAGCGTGCTCGACCTGGTCATGTAATTCCCTCAACAGCTTAGTGGCCATTGAGTGCTCGGCTTCAACTGAGTCTGTTATAGGTTGAGGGCCAGGCTGCTAGCTCCATGATACCCCTATCGGGCTTGTTGGCCATGATACAGGCTGACCAAGCGGTCAGCATTTTTCTCAACCTGGTCAACCCATTGTCTGAGGTGGCTGAGGGCAACTCGATCTCGAGGACTCCGGTCCTTTCAACTCTCTCCCAAGAGGGTCAAGAACAGTCGGCGAACCCAGCTGTCTTATCTGAAGAGCTACTTCCCTCGGGTCCAGCAGCAGTCGCTGGTCTGTGTTATTTACACGGCTTCTCCGCTTGTCTTTCCTCACCACCGATAGTAGTATCATTAGCTGAGATCCTGGTTTCAGTCAAGATCATGGTCAAGGGATTCCTCATACTCTTGTGCTCAATCTTCGTCATGGCAACGCTGCAGGCGCTCCTCCTCATCTTGTGATGAGGAGAGACTCCATTGCAGTCTGCATTGGTGCTGTGAAGAGCTGATATGGCAGCAGTGGGTCCTTCCCCAGATCCTGGCACTTCCCTTTGTGCCCCCAGTCCAGTCTGCCCCGGTGTCGCCATGACTAGTGTCTCCGCCAATGCCTTTCCCCCGATTATGGTGGAACCACCACCCCAGCAGCCATTGCAGGGAGCCCATATTAAGGTCTCTGATCCAGCTACAGGCTTACCAGGCTGGTTGTTTGTGGACATTACCCACTCAGACAAGTCCAGGGTGGTACATGGCGAGAAGTTAAGGGCCATCTTTGAGGAATCTTTGGACTCCGATGGGTTCTTCATCCAGTCATCGAGGACTCACTCCTAGCTTTGACTGTGGATCAGCCGAAGAACTGACCACCGACCATGGGCTGGTGTTCTTTGGGACTATGCTCCATTTGATCTCTGAGTCTATGGCGATCCCCTTTGAACTAGTCCAGAAGCAGGCCAAGAACTCCCTCACAGAAATATTGGACAGGGATGATTCCCTGAAGTCACCTTCTCAGTGGCTGAGGCCATTCTGGGACCAGCGCTGGAGCTTTGGCAGCATACGGCTTCCTGTGTGGTGCTCTTGGCCAGTATGGTCTGCAAGTATGTGGCCCGACTCCCTGTTCACTGGGCATCGGCTTTTACCTCCTTTACCTGATCATTTCAGGTTGGGTGCTCGTGCCCTGCCCGGGACTTCGGAGTTGGCCCACCAGTGGTCTCTGTGTCTAGGCCCCCTCACCAGCTGGTCTTGGTGACCCAGTCGAGGTGGATGCCATTCAGTGGTGGCTCATCCTGGAACATTTGGAGGAAAGAGTCCTATTCATCCACCCAGAGCCAACCATCACCCTAACAACTGAATCTTCTGTGGTGGGATGGGGATTGCACCTGAGGGACCACAGGACCCACAGGGTCTGGACCACCAGGGAGTCCTGTTACCACATCAATCTACTGGAGCTCCATGCAGTGCACCGGGCCCTGACAGAATTCATTCCATTAATTTGGGGTCAGGTCACGGAGGTGCAGACAGACATACCACAACCATGTACTACTTGAACAAGCAATGTAGCACACACTCCCTTTGTCTGTATTGGGAGGCTCTCTGCACCTGGACCCTTATGTGCATCTTGGATGCAGATCTTCTGGTGATCCTTGTAGTGGAGCCTCCAACCAGCTGGCAGGTGCCCTCAGTCAGGTGGACAAGGTGTCTCAGGAGTGGTCCCTGCATTTGGAGGTGGTCAGCCACCTGTTCTTCCAGTGAGGCATCTCCCCCCCCCCCCATTGCCTGTTCGCCTTCTGGGAGAACGCAGAGCTGGAACTGTTCTGTGCCCTCTCCCCACAGTGCGGGACACTAGTGGGGGATGCTTTTGTGAGGCCCTGGACCCCAGGCCTCTTCTGTGCCTTCCCTGCATTTCCTCTGATCCAGAGTATTAGTCAAGGTGGGAAGGGACAAGGCCCAGATGATCCTGGTAGCCCTGGACTGGCCACGCCAATTTTGGTACCCTGCTTTCCTCAGTCTCAGCAGCAGACCTCTGTAGCAATTTCCTGTACACCTGGATCTGCTTTCCTGTCTTGAGGGGAAGGTCCTACACCCGGACCTTCAGTCTCTGCACTTGACAGTCTGGTTTCTGAGTGGCTAGAGTTTCAGGCTTTGGATCTCTCAGAAGATGTTCTCCATGTTGTGGAGGTTTCTTGGGAAGAGTCAGCCCATCAGTGCTATGCCTTTAAATGTAAACACTTTTCTATTTGGTGCCAGGGCAGGGAGCTAAACTGACAGTCAAGATAATTAGCAGCTCCGGGAATGGCTGAGCTCTAGAATTATAATCAGTATCTGAACTGAATAATGAGTGCTTTGTAATTAAGAATAATTTTGCACAGTATATAAGGACTTCCATTTTGAATGTTTAGCTAGCCTTGAAAAAGCATGTTACTGCAAAACGATCATCTGTTAGTTCCTTGTGTGCCACTACCTGTCCGTTTTTAACAGAACAGTATGCCAGAGCAAATATTTAATAAAGTATGTGAAATGTATTTTTCTAAGTGGTGTTGAGGGTGTTCGTGGTATGGCTGTGAGCTCAGATTTTTTTGAGATCAGTGAGCTAGACCCCCTGGCCTGCCCCTTGGCTAGCATTCTTGACTACCTGTGGTTCCTCTCTCAATTGGGACTGAGGTCGACAACCCCCAAGGTGCACCTGGCAGCCATCTATGCATACCGGGTATGGGCTGGTATGCCAATGATGGCACAGGAGAAGGTGGTCAGATGTTTCTTTAAGGGCCTGCACCATCTGTCCCTGCTGATGCATGAACCACTACCCTGGAACTTATTGCTGGTGCTGTCAGTGCTCATGTGCAAGCCGTTCAAACCAATGCACAGATGTGAGGTGTCACACCTGTCGTGGAAGACCGATTTCTTTGTGGCCATCACCTCCCCCAGAAGGATCTGGGAGCTCCAGGTGTTCTCGGTGGAGTCTCCATGTCTCGTGTTCCACAAGAACAAGGTTGGCCTCCACCCCCCTCCTAAAGTTCTTCCCTAAGGTTGTGTCAGACTTTCATCTTAATCAGGTAATTAACCTCCCAGTGTACTTCACCAATCCTTCCTCAGTGGCCAAGCACAGGCTCCATACCTTGGACCTGAGGTGAGCACTCACCTATTACCAGGCACGCATGGCTGGAGTTTGGGGAGAGATTTGCCAGCTCTTTGTCACATACACTGAAGCAGCACCTGGCAGAGTGGCTGCAAAGCAGATGATTGGCAGGTGGGTTTTCTCCTGCATGGACCGCTGCTGTAGGTTGGCTGGTAGGGAGCTTCCCATTGGGCTTAGGGCTCATTCCACCAGACATACTGCTGCCTTGGTGGGTGCTTCCAGGGACATCCCTATCCAGGAGATCTGAAGGGCTGCTACCTGGAAGTCAGCACACATCTTTATTTCCCATTACCAGATCGACCTTGAATCACACCAGGATGCTGGTTTTGGGACCTTAGTTCTGTAGTCCTTCTTTGCCAAGTAGGGGTGTGCACCCTGCCCCCTTCTTCTGGAGAACTGCTGGGAGTCTTCCAGAGTGTGGATAGTGCACCATAACCACACCCTTAGGAATGAGGGTTACTCGCCTGTAACTGTGGTTGTAGGAGTGGTATATGGTACACACCTACACAACCCACCTGACCTCCCCTGGCATGTGGCACACAGATCCCTGTTTCCAGTGTGCTGGATCTGATATCACGGGGCAGAGCAGAGGAGTATACCACCCAGTTGGGTGGGAGCAGGTTTGCTTGAAGACATTCCAGCTGAATTTAAAGGGAAAGGAAGACTACCAGAGTGTGGATGTGCACCATATAACACTCCTAGTTCTACAGTTACAGGTGAGTAACCCTCATTTACTGCAGCTAAGTGAGTATAAGTTTAAGTTTTTCTTATGCACTGAAGGTGCTAATCAGCGGCATCCCTTCACATTAGATGTGGGGATTTGTTGATCATTGTTGTTAATGCCCTAAATGTCTTCTGCCTCATCGCAACCTGGCACTCCACCTCTCACATTTCCCCCCCTAGTAGAGGCAGTCCCATTTATTGCTTGCTTAACAGGGAACAGTCAGCACTAGGAGCCCCACGCAGAACTGTGTACCTGCTCCCAATTTGTACAGTGTGTGCCAACAACTTCTTTTACTTACTGTTCACTGCAGTATAGTGGATTGTATCAGGCTGATTCTGATAAGTTCCAAGCTGAGATTTGCTGTAATCAGAAATCCCAGAATACCCTGCCTGCAACTGACATCAGAGCAGGGCTGCAGCAGTGGGAGATGCAATAGGCAGCAGTGCGTATTAGAGCTTTTATAAGCTCAGATCCGATGTGTGCTGGTTCTGCTGTTCTCCCTGGGCTAAGTACAGTTCTCTGTGATTGTACTTTGCCCAGGCAAGACAGCAGGACCAGCAGACAAAAGATCAGAGCTGATAAAAACTCTTAACATGCACTGCAGGCTGTTGAATCTCCCACTGCTGCAGCCTTGCTCTGATGTCAGTTGCAGGGGATTCTGGGATTTCTGGTTACAGCAAGTGTCAGCTTGGATGTCAGCAGAATCAGCCTGTAACAATTTACAGTAAACAGTAAGTAACAAAAAAAGAAATAATATTTTTGCATAAAGTGCAAATTTGGACCAGTCCAACTCTTAGATGTGGGGCTCTCAGTGCTGACTGTTCCCCCAAATGTTATTCCACTGGAACTCATGAAGTTTAATGTGGGCTCGCATACAGTGCAGAACTCTTAAGTACAAGATGCTAGTGCACATTAAACCAAGGTCAAGACAAGCAGAAGCCATTTAAATACTCCCTTTGAAGAAAACGGGTAGCGATCAAGAACATTAACAACCTCAAAGGTCATATATACAAAAAATTAATTCCAGGACCACCATCATGATTAAGCTGGGACTGGCAAAATATTTATGTAACTAGTGGTCGTATGAATTATTAAAGTGATTTTGCGAGCTTTTGCAGATGACTTTTTCACGTAGTATGCTATTGCCACCCATGCTTCAAATGTTGAAGCTGCAATTTGTTTTGTAGAAAAAATCTGTCATAGTCATTTTTATGTTGTCTTGCACACATGCAAGCAACATTTTGTGGCAGTAGGAGATGGTAGTAGGAGAAATGCAGTGTGTGTCAGTTTTGGCGAATGCAAGGCACGCTTTAGAAGGTGCGTCCCTCATTCATCAATGAGCGAGCATGCTAGTGGTGACGCAAGTTTTATGCAGTGCCACCAACTTGAAACAAACTTGCCGCTGCAATCAAAGACAAGCTTGTCATGCAGCGGCACAGATGACACGCCTCCCCTACATGCCTTGCCTGGTGAAACATTTCAATAAACATGGCGGCGGCTTGCACCGTCCGCCTCTCATAGTCCCTAGAAAGCTAACTTTGGGGGTGCCCAGTCCCCCTGTCAGCATGTTTAATAACCACCCCAAGATTGTGTGGCACACTGGGAGCCCACCCCCAGTGTACCTCAGTGATGTTCGGAAGCCAACCGCATCAACATGTTCCTGCCCCTGCCCAACCCCCATTTTGTGCCACACTGGGAGCCCACCCCAGTGTGGTCAACATCATCCCCCCAAAGTCATGGAGCATGCTGGGAGCCCATCCCAGTGTGCGCAACATTTGTTTTCTTACACCTGTAAAGAAAGAAAAACGTCCTCAGTGTTCCTTTTTAATTTTTTTTAAAGTACCTGAAACAAAGGAAACGGTCCCTCACTGTCGGCGGCGCCCCTCCCCAACCTGCACCCACCTCTCGCACCCCACCCCCACACCCCCACTCACCCTATACTTACCTCCGGAGGTTGGCATCATGATCTTCGTGGAGCAGGAACACATCTGCACTCTTCAAAGCCAGCCACGAACTGAAGAAGTGCCAGTAAACTGTATAATTGCATCAATGGGGGAGGTTTCAACTTAGGTGGATATCTCGGCCATTTTTTGGACTTTTGGCTCCACATTCTCAACATGGGGTTCTTGGGACCCCCACCTCATGAAATCAGTCATTGTCATTTCATTATTCAGTCCCGAAAGGTGATTTTGCGGTCACTGTGCGGAATCACCTTTTGGGACTGAGTAACGAAATGATAGTGCCACTGTTCATGAGGTGGACTCCCAAAAAGTCTATGTTGCAAATTTGGTGAAAAAATTCCAAAAGATGACTATTACGAGCGTGCATTGCGCAGTTTTCACGCACGCTCATAACGTCGAGAATTTTTAATATATTCACTCCAGATTTTCCACATTGCCATTTTTTCACACCTCCTTATGAACAGTACTGCTGTTATTTTTCACATCCTGCTCGATATGTGTTTTTGTACATCTGGTGCACAATAGCGCGGTCGATGTGGGAAATCAATGTTCAGGACAGAGTAAGAAAATCACAGTGACACTGTTCATGAGCGGAGGTCCCAAAATGCCTATATTGACAATTTGGTGAAAAAAATCCAAAAAATGACTGTGTTACAAGCGTGTGTTGCGCAGTTTCCACGCACGCTCGTAACTTTGAGAATTTTTCATATTTTCACTCCAGATTTTCCACATTGCCATTTTTTCACACCTCCTTATGAACAGTACTGCTGTTATTTTTCACATCCTGCTCGAAATGTGTTTTCGTACATCTGCTGCACAATGGCGCGGTCGTTGTGGGAAATCAATGTTTGAGACAGATTAAGAAAATCACAGTGACACTGTTCATGAGCAGAGGTCTCAAAAAGCCCATGTTGAAAATTTGGAATGAAAATTCCAACCAACTCCCAGGGCATTAGGGTTTCCAGCTGTAACACCCCACCCTGTAGAGACTGACTGGCGTCAGGAGTGTGACTTGGGATTTTCAGCTGTAATGCTCTCACCAGTCCACCCCCAACCCGAGCCATTGAGGTGTGCCTTGGGCTCTTTGGCCCCAGAGTTCACCCAATTCTCCTATACTACACCCATCTCAGCGTATTTCCTTATGGAATGAGGTGAACATAAGGCTGGAAGTCCCCAAGGCACACCGCGACACTTGTTGGTGTCTGCAGGGTAGGGTGAGGTGAAATGGCATGAGCGTTATGGCCGACGACTCAAAGGCACACCCCAATGCCTGTCAGGCTCTGCAGGGTGGGGGTGGGGTTGGCGTCAGTTCAATACTTCACTGCCATTCCTATTATGCATCTCTCTGACTTCTGCACTACCAATGTCAATGCCAGCAAGCAAACATTCGGCATTGACAAATGCTAGTTATTTATGTTTTATCAGCACTGTGTCCTCCAGTTTTTTGTGTGCGGCCACACCCCCCAGAATGATGTCATGCAAGGGAACTATCAATGTTTTACATATAGCACCAAGGAATTCTGGGTAAATTATCATGTTGCGGTAAATGTTAGTTACTTAGAGGTGCAGTCCCTTATTTTGGTGGTGGTGACTGCACCTAATATGTAGATGCACATAGCAAGGTATTGTGGGTACAATAAGAAGTTGTTCTCCAGTTCCCTCATTGTGATGTGCAGTCTCATATCTCTGCAGTGGCTTCAACAATAACAGCTCTCATATGTTTATTTTCCAAACAAGGCATTGTGCATATAGTATCTAGCTGACAAGAGTTCTTTACTGAGAGATGTAGTCTCCTATGTCGGTAGTGTAGATGTCTGCAATACCAAGACTGACAATAGAGATCTCTGTTTCAAAACAGTGCTTATAAACTTTGTTTCCCTTGCATGAAGTCATGCTTGGGGGTTGCAGCACTGAGAAAAAAAAGTGGCGGGTTATGCAAATGAAGCAGAGCACAGAAATAAAAGCATTTCTTTCATGGAAAAAAGCACTTTTTGGCAGTTTGAATGGTAAGAGATCGAATCACAACTCCTACAGGTTACTACAGTTTACTACTCCTATTTGCTATGGCACAGCTCGCTAAATCAATTGAAAAGAAAGTTTTGATCTATTATGCAGTGATTGAACAGTCTCCTTTTACTATATAGTTTATGGTCCTGCATTGTTGTGTATGGAATTCCATACACTGTAAAAAAGTTGTCCGCTTAAGCAGTGATGTAGCTACTGCAGCAGAATGACTTTTCATTCTGCTGCAGTAACTGCGTCACAGTATGACACTCCCGATCAGCGCGATTCATTGGAGAGAAGGCAATTGAACCGTCGAACAGGAGAGATGCCGCCACACGCACATCCCTGAAAAGCCACTCTCGGACTACAGTCACTGACTGTGCTGTCTTGTAAAAGTAAGCCCTTCTTCATTTTGGGGGACCATACACTATAGAGAACAGTGTACAGCATCAACTGAATTCTCACAGACTCGTCTTAAATGAGTCAAAGACTCAAGCCATGCTGTTCGGCTCAAGCTGTAAGCTCAAACAAGCCCAAAATGATTTTAAAGTTTCCACCTTAAGTGGTAAATCCATTGGGGTGGTCAGCTCTTTTAAATATCTGGGTATTACGCTTGATTCCTCTCTAACTTTCGATACCCACATCCTTCAGACCTGTAAGTCGATGCTATAGCCCGTGGATTTCAACTGCCCTCTCTAAACTATGGCGTTGTCACCTATACAACTGCAAGCAAATCCAGTCTCCGGAAATGGGATGTCACCTATAATAATATCTGTCGGTATGCGCTCTCCTCTCACCGTCTGAAACACCACTGCATCCTCTACTCTGACCTTGGATGGCTTCCACCCCACGAGTCTCGGTCTTATGCCTTTGGATCCATAATTGATAGCATTATCAGATCACAAACTATTAAATCCCTTGCAGGCCTCTTTCAAACACAGTCATCCTTCTATGACCTTCGCTCGGCAGTTTCTGCCCCTGTTCCCGTCCCCAGGCACTCTACCTCTAAAGGCGCCGGTGCTTTTGCCTGTCTCGCTCCCCAACACTGGAACTCCCTACCCCTAAACCTTCACCAGGCCTCATCCCATGATGCCTTCAAGAAGGCATATCGGAATCACCTAATCCTGTCCTGCAAATGCTCCTGTTTCAAACCACCCTAGACCTACTGACCCCAATCTTCTTAACATCTTCCCTCCTAGTCCTTGATTGTTTCCTCTTTCATTTAACACCTCCTTTTTCCTATCTTGTGTTACAGCCGATCATCTCCTCACCTCTCTCTCCCCCAACTTACCTTATTTTCAGACCTAATCCTGTCTCTCATCAGGTCAAATCCATGACTCCTGCATTTATTATTAAACTCTGATGCATTTTTGTGTTATGTTTACCAATATGTTGTAACTCCTACTTGTTATCCTTGTATTATAGCTTTTACTGTAGCCCTCTACTTGTTAATTACAGTAACCATGTGTGCTGTTGTTCCACTGTTCTTTGTTGTACTGTCCCGGGTCGTGCCTGAAAATAGTCATTTCATGGCTAGTGCACCTACCTGGTAAACAAAAACTAAATAAAAAAAAAGTACACAACCCTGCTACTCTTCCCCCTCATGTTTTCTATGATGGCAGAGGGACCTCTCGAGCTGCGCTCTCAAAATCATTAGCTGTCATACAAAACACTCTGGGAAAGAATAGCCTTGTTTTGTATGGGATGCCATACACTGTCCTATATTTTGTACTTTTCATTCTACCCTACCATGATCTTATTTATTTATTTGTTTGTTTTTGATAACCGGATAGGTGCACTAGACATAGGAAATGCCTATTTTCAGGCACGACCCGGGAGAGTACACAACAGGTACAGTTAGTACAGAGAAAGCAGTGCAATAAAATACATGAATAGTACATCATGAGATAACACAGGATCATTGTAGACAGTAAAATACATCAGTAAGGTACAGTACATTGGGGTACATTTTAAACAGCAGTAACGTGCAGTATACAACAGTAACAATGTATTGGGACTAACTACAAGATAACAAAATACAATGGTGGGAGCTTATAAAATACATTTCTGGAGAGTAAAGTGTTGCCATCTGTAGTCAGATAATGCCCCAAGGAGGGGTTGGGGGAAGAGGGCAGTAGGTTAGGAAATAGTGGGTGGGAGAGAGGTAAGTAGAAAGGCAGGGGGAGAGAGGTGAAGAAGTAGGGTAGAACAAGATATAGGCTGTGACAGCATGCAGTTCTAGTGGAAAGGATATGACCATAGAAATATAGAAGTTGATGGCAGATAAGGACCACAAGGCCCATCCAGTCTGCCCATTTTTTCTGCCTTATGAATGTGGCATCGGCGTTTGCTCTGTCAATGGTCTATCTGTTCATACTCATCTGTATTGCTCCCTTATACCTATCCCATGCCTGTTTGAAGCCCTGCACTGTATTCATATCGACCACTTCCTGAGGTAGGCTGTTCCATGCATCCACCACCCTTTCTGTGAAAAAGAACTTCCTCACATTACGCCTTAATTGGCCTCCCTCTAATCTCATGCTGTGTCCTCTTGTCCTGCTATTTTTCTTATATTGAAACATGTTATACTCTTTCATCTTGTTAATGCCCTTAAGATGTTTGAATGTTTCGATCGTATCACCTCTCTCCCTCCTTTGCTCTAGGGTATACATATTGAGCTCCATTAGTCTGTCCTCATATGTTTTCTGATGCAGTCCCTGCACCATTTTGGTTGCTCTTCTCTGGACTGCCTCCATTTTGTTAGTGTCCTTGTGCAGGTGCAGCCTCCAGTACTGCACGTAGTATTCCAGATGGGGCCTAATCAGTGTCTTGTAAAGAGGGATTATTACCTCCCTCTTATGACTTGTGATACCCCTATTAATACATCCCAACATCCCGCTAGCCTTACGTACTGCTTTAGTGGTCTGCTTGGATGATTTCCGGTCATCTGTGATGATGATGCCCAAGTCTGTTTCTTCCCTTGTGATTGCCAGCAACTCCCCTCCCAACCTATAGATAGCTTCAGGGTTTCTCTTCCCTGTGTGCATTTTCTTGCACTTCTTTGCGTTAAACCCCAGTTGCCACTGTTCTGAACATTTTGCCAGTTTTTCCAGATCTCTTCTCATTCTACCCACCCCATCTGGATCATCTACTCTGTTGCAGATCTTGGTGTCATCTGTAAACAGGCAGACCTTATCCTCCAGTCCATCTGCAATGTCACTGATGAAAATATTGAAGAGGACTGGCCCCAGGACTGATCCCCGAGGTATCCCACTTGTAACTTGCATCTCTTCTGACTGTATACCGTTTACCATCACTCTCTTTTCTGCCCGCCAACCAGTTTGCCACGCAGTTGACCAACCTCTGACCCACCCTGAGCCTACCCAGCTTATTAATCAATCTTCTGTGTGGAACAGTATCGAAAGCTTTGCTGAAGTCAAGGTAGGTGACATCAGCTGCACCCCTTTGGTCCACCACTCTGGTTACCCAGTCAAAGAAATCTATGAGATTAGTTTGACAGGACCTTCCTGTTGTAAATTCATGCTGTCTTGGATCCTGTGCTCCTATGGATTCCAGGTGTTGCACTATCCTTTCCTTAAGGACTGCCTCCATAATCTTGCCCACTACTGAGATAAGACTGATTCATCTGTAGTTCCCTGCCTCCTCCCTGCTGCTACTCTTGTGGAGCAGGATCACATGAGCCCTTTAGACCACAAAACAGAGAAGTTATTGCTTCAGGGAATGAAGGGGAGTTCAGGGGGGAATGAAGTAGGAGCTGGGGTCAGATTGAAGAAGGTGACTTTTTAGCTGACGATTAAAGCTGGTGTGGGTAGGAGCAAGTCAGTTAATAGTAGGTAGGGAGTTCCAGAGAGTTGGGGCTGTGTGTTGGAAGGCCTGAGCACCCATAGGTGTTTTACATCTGGGTACAGTAAAGAGCTGCTGATCCCCAGAGCGGAGGACATAGGAGGGAGATTGAGGAATTAGCAGCTGAGCAAGAGTGGGGAAGGGGGGGATGACAGTGTGCGAGATACTGTCCATTAGTGAGCCAGTGGCAAAAAGGTGGTTAGCTATAGGGGAGAGACAGCTTGGGCTGCTGTAAAGGTGGCAGTGATGGGTACGCCTATGAGTACAAGTTTGTTCCCTGAGATCCAGTATTGAATACGGCAAAAGTCAGAGGAGAGAGTGTAGTTTAGGGTGGCAATATCTTTGGCACTGTGGTAGACGACAAGGTTATCTGCATAGAGAAGAGATGAGGAATGGGGGGCATGGCAGGAGATGTCATTGCTAAAAATAGAAAAGAGAAGATTTATTTATTTACAAATGTTTCACCAGGAAAGACAACATGAGCTGAAAATAGCTCTTTCCAGAAGCGTCCTGGGGGTAACAGAAATTGGAAGAGCATACAAAATACATACATATACAAGGTAATAAAAATGCACAATAGCTGATACATAAAAGGATGTCAGTTGCATAGCTCGGTAGTACACAGTAAGGTAGCTCAGATGTCACAAATGAAATGCTAGAGGATGATGAACACAAGCTGATAAAGTGCCGGTACAAGCCCAAGGGGGCTAGTAAGTGAAAGCGAAGGAATGTAGTGGGTTGAAAAAATAGGTAAGAAGAATTTAATACAAGCGAGAATATAGAGGAGAGAGCAGCCATGAGTCTGTGCCTCTTCCGGATGTTGAGAACCCAGCAAGGGAGATGAGAATCAGGCAGACAGGGAGGAGGGAGTTGTAGGGGGGAGGGAGCCAAGAACAGATTGTCTCGCCAGGATGTTGAGAACCCAGCAAGGGGATAGGACCAAGCAAAAGAATAGAGGGGGATGGGAGGAGGACTGGAGGGTGAGGGAAGTAGGAAGGATAGGCTACAGAATTGGGGGCTGAAGGATAAATAGGGAAGTTTGGAGGCAGGAAAGACAAGGGAACAGAATGGGAAGAAGGGATTCAGAGGGGGTGAAGCCGGAAGGGGAAGACATAGTAGTGAGATCCTGGGACTGTAAGGGGGAGGGGTGAGAATTGAAAGCAGGGATTGAGAGAGAAGAGCAGAAGGGAGAGGGCACACTAGTGAGATCCCGGGACTGTAAGGGGGAGTTAGAACACACTGTGGCAAACTTAGTGGAAAGGAAACAGTTTAGTAGACTAGGAGGAGGGTCTGTCGAAAACAGGTAGGGAGAGTGCTCAAATACCTGTAGATAAGAAAGATGGGCAGAAGGGTAGGTTTTAGCAGGGAAGGTTTGGGAGTGGGACTGGGAACGTAAAAGGGTATGGGAACATTTTTTGTGTAGGCAGGGAGATGAAAGATAGGGTTGAGAAGGGGAGAGGGTAGAGCACTGAGAAAGGGGGTAGAGATGGAGGGGCTAGATACAAGAACAGTTGGTGGGAAAAGTAGTTGTGCAGGGCCTGTGAGATAGAAAATGGAAAAGAGGAAAGTCTAATAGGAGAAGGAAATGAGTTCCAGAGCTTTGGGAACTGGTAGGAGAAAGCAGCCTGGCCTATGGAGGAGGTACGATGAGGGATAGCTAAGGTGTACGCATCAGTGGAGCGGAGAGGGCGGGAGGTGTGTGGTGGAGTAATGAGAGAGAGAGGGAGAGGTAAGAGGGGAGAGCCCCGATCCAGAATAAAATGTGAACTTGACGCAGTGGAAGAGACACCTGCCTCTAGGGAGGGGAAGGCTAGAGAGTGATACAAGGTACAATGAAGAGTGCAGATGGGGAAGTCTAGAGCAAAGTGACAGAAAGCATTGTAAAGGGTATCCAGCCTGGCAAGGGAAGACTGGGGAGCAGCACTGTAGGCTATGTCACAATAGTCAAAGATATGTAGTATCATTTTCTGAACTAGATTGCGCCTAACCAGTAGTGGTAGGGCACTGTGGTTCTTGTATAGGGCACCAAGCTTGGGGTGCAGTGTTTTCAGGATTGAGTCGATATGTTCAGAAAAGTTAAGGTGTCGGTTAAGCCAGACACCTAGATGTTTAAATGAGGAGGTGTCCTCAAGTATTTTCCCTCAAAGGTGTGGAAGGAAGGGAGGGAAGGTAGCCTAGAGAGTCTCTGCCACATGCCAGAGATCATGGAGACTGTCTTCTTGGTGTTAAGGAAGAGGTGATGTGAGTTTAGCCAGTGTTGAACATTAGTGAAGTCAAGCTGTAGTTTGGTAATCACATCGGATGGGGAGTGGCCTGAGGAGTGCAAGACCATATCATCGGCATACATATGAATAGAGGTTATGTGGCAAACTGACGGTAGGTTGTTGATAAAGATAGAGAATAGGATTGGGCCAAGTACAGAGCCTTGAGGCACACCTGTAGAGATTGGTAGGGGTGAGGAGGTAGAATCAGCAATTTTAACAGATTGAATTCTGCCTACCAAGTAGGCTCAGAACCAGTCGCAGGCAGTCTGAGACAGGCCAGCTGACGAGAGGGTTTCAAGGAGCAGAGAGTGGGACACAGTGTCAAAGGCCTCAGCAAGGTCGACAACAATGGCAGAGGTAATGAGGCCTTTATCCATGGCTGAGTGGATATAGTCAGTGAGTTGGAGCAGGGAAGTGGTTGTGGAGTGGTTCTTCCGAAAGCTAGATTGGAAGGGAGTGAAGAAGGAGTTGTTGTCAAGAAAGGTGGGAGTTAGCCGGCCCAGTGGCGCAGAGGGTTGAGGCACTGGATGCCACACCTTGTGCCATGCCGGCAACCCGGGTTCTGGAATGAGCCTGGGTCTCCGGGGGTCGGCAGAGGAGAGGAGGATTGAGCATCTGCAGGACAGTTCTCTCTCTCGGGGGTCCAGCATATCAGTGGCCTCCGATAGAGACTGGAGGTACTGACACTCTTAAGGCTTCACTAGAGGGTTGCGAGTCACGGCAGGACATCCCTGGTGTCATTGCATGCTCAGGGCTCTGCTTTGGGGACGAAAGGGCTAGAAAAAAATCTAAGGAAAACCTCCACAACCACCTGATGGATGACGTTATCCGTGTGCAGCCTATCACATCCAATGCCAAGCTCCTCCTCTCGCTCTCCGCTCTCTGCCCCAATGGCTGCCCGACAGGATGGATAAATTGCGGCCCTGCCTCGGGGCCTAGGCCGGGGCTGGGTGGCTATGGGAAACAGAGATACCCTATCACGGAGGAGCAAGAGGGAGCTTCAGGCGGGCGGGATCAAGACATCCATCAAGTGGCCACTCCCAAAGGAGTTCAGATTGGTTTGAGTGCAAAAATAACGTTTAAAAAAAAAAAAGAAAGGTGAGAGTTGGGAGAGAACAAGGTGTTCCTGAAGTTTAGCCAAAGTAGAAATAAGTGAGATAGGGCGGTAATTCCCAGGAGAAGAGAGATCACCGCTCTTAGGTAAGGGGAGTACAGTGGCATGTTTCCAAGCTTTAGGGATAGTAGCAGTAGAGAAGGATAGGTTGAGGAGCTCAGCCAGAGGGAGGGAGATAGCAGAAGCAGATAGGTAAAGACACTTAGAGTCGAGGTTGCCAGGTGAGATGCCTTTAGTAGGGTTAATAGAGAGAAGTGCCTTTAAAGTATCAATGGGAGAGATGGGAGAAAAGGCAAAGCTCTCCATTGTTTGGTAGTGTTTGGGGGGGGGAGTGGTGGGGATGGGTGAAGGGGGAAGATGGGCTGGGAGTGAGGCTAGAAGGGTGGAGGCACAGGAAGTAAAGTAAATGTTGAATTCCACAGCAACTGCAGGATGATCAGCAATAAGTTGGTTATTTATATTGACTAGTGGAGATGGTGGCTTAGTTTGGGGTGAGAAACAGGAATGTACCTGTTTACAAAATTTTGCTGGGTTGTTTAGGTTAGTGTTGAAAAGGTAGACTGAAAGTATTCTGGTTTAGCTAGCCGAATGGGTTTAGTACAGGCATTACGGAGCATTCTGTAGGTAGAGTGGTCATGAGGGAGGTTGGTGGACTTGTGGAGTTTCCACACAGTGTCACGCGCAAGTTTGCAGGCTAGTAGTTCAGGGGTAAGGTAACCTAGGGGAGGTGACTACCACGCACCCTAACTTTCTTCAGGGGAGCATGTTTATTCCAGATGGCAAGAAAGCTGGCTCTGAAATATTCTAGGGCTTTGTTAATAGTATTGGCAGAGGCTAGTGGGGTCCAGTCAATCTGGGTGAGGTCCTGTTGAAGAGGGGCAAGGTCTAGTGTTTTGTAAGAGTGGATTGTGAGTAGTTTGTGAGGGGCCTTGGGTCTGTGGACTTTCCTGACCAGGTAAATCATGTGATGGTCACTAAGAGCATCTGGTAATAGGTAATAGGCCAGACTGGACAACCCAGTGGGAGTGGGAGGTTAGGTCCCAGTCTAAGAGGGTATGATTTGGGGATTTTAGGTTTAACCTAGTTGGTTCCGAGATTAGCTGGGACAGGTTAAGAGCAGCTATAGTAGAACATGTCTTACCTAGGGTTGGTGACAACCAGTTCAGATTAAGGTCACCTAGCAGATATAGCTCACTAGAGGAAGAAAGGGACCCAGTAGTGGTAATATGACATGTGACTACAGTGTGGTGTAGGCCGGGGTGTTGCTAAGCACCAGCAACAAATCTAGGTGCTGAGAAAGGTAAAGAGAGCCTAACAACTTGGGCTTCATAGGCAGCGGGGTCAGAGGATAATAGGACAGTAGCGATTTGGAGAGAGAGGAGGATGAGTAAATGACCACGTCCCCTCCCGGCGCGGTCCTGGTGAGTAATAGCATAGCCAGGAATGACAATAAAAGCATCAGGGATTTTGTTAGCCAGTTTTCAGATAAGATGAGAACGTCAGGATTGAGTGTGCATATGAGTGGAAGTAAAGAGTTCGAGTTTAGGTGGAAGGCTACAGATGTTAATGTGTAGGATCTTTAGACCCTGGGGCAAGGAAACCAATATTGGAGCAGAGGCAGGGGAGTGAGGGGCGACTGTAGAAGGGGCATTGCTGAGGACAGGACCAGGGTTGGGTTTTATGTCGCCTGCAGAGAGGAGCAAGAGAGAGAGATTATAATGAAATGTAACTTGGTATTTGTGTACCAGGGTTGGTTAAGTGATTTACAAGATTGTGGAGGGAGCACAGAAATAGAGAGGTAGAACTTTAGGAGGTGAAGTAAGGTATAGGAGTGAGGTAAGGTCATGAGTGAGGCAGAGGGACGAATAGAAAAGTGCAACCAAATTTGAGTAAAAGGGGTTGGAGTCGCCACTTGGTTGTAGCAGGGGTAAGTAGGTTACACAGGCTAGCATGGGGAGAGTGTCGGGGAGTGAGTAAGTGGAGGGATGGCAGGGAGAGCAGGGTGGGAAGTAAGAGGAAGAGGCGTAGGGGAGAGATAGAAATGAAGATCATTATATCAGTATGATATGAGGAAAGCAGCCTGAGAGGAAGGACTTTGTAGATGAGAGCCTTAGCACTGTTTAGTGTGACTAGAGTAGGGGGTATTAGCACAGCAAGAAAGGGTTAATGCAGCCTGAGAGGAAGGACCTTGTGGATTTGGGTCTTAACACTATATAGTATGAGTAGAGTAGGGGATAGTAGCACGGCAAGAAAGGGTTAATGCAGCCAAGAGACTTCTTATGTTTGGTGGTTGCCAAACGGTAATGGAGGGTGGTATTGAGGCGAACTTAGGTATATTTAATAGAGGTCTGGGAGGAGGGTGGGAGAAAATTATACAGTGGAAAACTTGCAGAAACTGTAGAAACTAGGAGGCAGGGAGCCAAGAAAAGCCGCAGAGACCAGGGCTTAAAGGCGCACCAGTCAGGATTCTCCAGACCAAGGAGTCAACCAGTCAGGGAGCAGCTGCAGGAAGGTGCAAAAAATTGAAAGTTACCGGCTTCTCTGCAGGTCTGTACCTGGTAGTTCTAGTGTCCTGAGGCTGCCGTGGATAGCAGCGGGGGAGATCAGCCTCGCTGCGGGGAAGGGGGAGCCCTGAACAGGGGCTGAGCTGTGGGAAAGAATAAACAGGGATTAAGTTAAGTAGCGTTGGACAGGGGCGGGAGAAACAGGTTGATAGATAACACAGGGGCGGGGTGCAACCGTGAAGGCAGCGGGGGGCGGAGACAGAAAGGAAGATAGAGACCAAGAATGTTCTATGAGGACAATGACAGGCTTAATCGAGGGGGCTGGGTCACAAAACCACAGCGAGGAGGAAATGGCAGGGCGGGAGCTCTTGAGAGTAAGATAGCGAGAGAGAGAGCGGGGGGGTTGAAAGAGGTGGGTAAGGAGAGAATACGTTATGAGGAATAGGAGCGTAGAAGTGGCAGCAAAGAAAAAATAAAGAATTGCAGAGTTTTTTTAAGTTGCTACAGTAAGCAGTACATATATTCTAACAGTTGCAGAAAAAAGGAAAAAAATAGTCAAATTCTTTACATTTACATAGATAAAAGCAGTATTGCGGCAAATATGCTAACAGGAATTACCTAACACAGAAATACTAAAAGCAACACATCCAATCAAATAAAAGTCCAAATTATACAGTGGAAAACTTGCTGAAACTGTAGAAAATAGGAGGCAGGGAGCCAAGAAAAGCTGCAGAGACCAGAGCTTAAAGGCGCACCAGTCGGGATTCTCCAGACCAAGGAGTCAACCAATCAGGGAACAGCTGCAGGAAGGCGCAGAAAATTGAAAGTTACCGGCTTCACTGTGGGTCCGTACCTGGAAGAGGGCCAAGGATAGAGTCCTGAGGTGCACCGACGTTAATTGTAATGAGTTCAGAATTTGCAAAGCAGTACTTGACATATTGTTGCCTGTCCAAGAGGTAAATGTTATGCCAGGCAATATCCTCAGAGAAGAAGCCATGGGAGGTAATTTTGGTCAGTAGTAAGGTGTGACCAACAAGGTCAAAGGTATTGGACAGGTCAGTAAAGACTGCACCGGTCAGAAGGCCAGAGTCCGTGGCAGTTTAGGCATCATTCGTGAACTTGAGGAGAGCAGTGGAAGGGCTATGGCCTTTCCTAAAGCCATGCTGAGAGTCCGAGAGTAGGTTAAATTTATGGAGGAAGTCGATTGTTTGCAGGGAGACAAATTTTTCAAGGATTTTGCTCAAGACGGAGTGTGACAATTGGTCTACAATTGGATATGGATTTCGGGTCATCTTTTTTAGGAATAGGGACAGTTTTGGCCGTCTTCCAGATACGGGGATCAATTCCCGAGCAGAGCGATAAGTTAAATATTCTAGCCAGTGGGGCAGCAAGAAGAGGAGCAGCCAGCTTGAGTAGGTGGGGCTGAAGGCTGTCAGCTCCAATGTTACTACTGTCCGAGATAGTGCCAAGAAGATCTCTAACCTCCTTATTGGTTACCACACGAAACTGGAAACAGTGGGAGATGTTGAGGGGGGGGAGCATATGGGGTTAGGATCAGGAACGTTGGGGAGGAGAAGGAACTGGTGTACTTAGTTAAGTCAGAGAAGTGTTGGTTAAAGGAGTTGGCGAGAAGTTGTTATTATTGCAGTGTTGACCATTAAATACCATGTCGTGGGGAGACTGGGATTTTCCAGACCCCATAAAACTCTTTATGTGGGCCCAAAATTTGGGTTCACCAGCAGCACTGAGCAGCCGGTTTTTACAGTAGGCACTTTTGGCCAGTCAGATCACGCAGAGATTACGTTTGGACCGGTACTCCTGCAGGTCAGATAGTAGGCCAGAGGTTCTAAATCTGGCCCAACATATTTCACAGGTTTTAAGATGCAATAGGAGGTCCTTGCTAAGCCATCTGGATGGCGTACCCCAGATTCTCCTGGACATCATGGGAGCATAGAGGTGCTGTAGTGCGCAAAACTGCACTAGGAAATAGTCAAGGGCTTCAGAGGCGTTGTTAGTGGCAAAGAGAAAGGACCAGTTAACTCTCGAGAGGTCATACAGGAATCTGGTAAGATCTAGTTTGGAGAAATCACAGAAGGATATGACTTTAGGTGGAGGGGTAGGTAGAATACAAACATGCCAAATGCAGAAAACTGGGGAATGGTTGGCAATGGCATCCAATAGGATACTATCCCCAGCGATCCTATCAGTCCAGTTAGTTAGGATCCAGTCAGTCAGTGTTCCAGAGCCCAAGTTATTAGCTATTCTAGTAGGCACAGTAATGAGCTGGTGTAGATTCTGCCCTTGGACAGTTGAGCTAAAACTCTTGGAGGATTTACCCAACCAGTCTAGATTAATATCTCCTAGAATAATACGTTTGTTATGGCCGGCTGTAGAGTTGGCAGTAGACACTGATTCTCCTACCCACACAGTTTGTCAGCCCCTCAACTTGGTGATCACCAACAAGTGAAGTGAACCCCCCTCCCATTCATAGAAACATAGAATTTGACGGCAGATAAGGACTGCTTGGCCCACCCAGTCTGCCCATTTCCCTACCTAATGGATAAGCTGCAGATCCTAGTTAACCATTAGCCTACTTCTTCCTACCCCCCCCCCTAGAATTGCCTTATGACTGTCCCATGCATGCTTGAATTCCACCACTGTTTTTTACTCCACAGCCTCCTCCGGAAGGCCGTTCCATGCATCCACAACCCTCTCTGTGAAAAAATGCTTCCTTAAATTACCTCTGAGCCCCCCATCTATCTTCAAATTGTGCCCCTTGTTCTTGCACACCTTTTTTTTTGAAAGATAGCTACCCTCTTGGACTTTGTTGATTCCCTTGAGGTACTTGAAAGTTTCTATCATGTTCCCCTTCTCCCTCCTTTCCTCGAGGCTATACATATTAAGCTCCTTAAGTCTCTCTTCGTATATCTTCCGGTGCAGACCCTGCACCATTTTAGTTGCCCTCCTCTGGACAGCTTCCATCCTGTCTATGTCTTTGTGGAGATTGGGTCTCCAGAACTGCACACAGTACTCCAGATGGGATCTCACCAACTGTCTGTACAGAGGGATAATAACTTCCTGTTTTCTTTCTTTTTTTTTTTTTCCTTTTTTCCTGGCAGGACCCTGTATTTCTTCTGCCCTGGTCACGGCCCCCAGAGATCTCCACCACCGCCTATGGCTGCTGGGGACCCTCAGTCACCCACAGCTTACCCCCCGGAGGGCGAGGCCGTGGCCACCTTCGTGACCACGGAACTGATATCTGGTCGGGGTCCCGCAGTGACGGTGATGACGTGAGGTCCCTGGGGAGGGTTTCATTCGCACGGTGGTCCTGCCCTTTTTTCTGTAGTTTTTCCTCTGGGGAGGCAGGGACATGCAATGACACCAGCGTCCGCCCCGCCTCCCAGATGCCGAATGTTGGCAGCGCGAGTTCTCCCAGCCTCTGCCAGGAGTCCTCTGCACTCCGAGTGCTTCCCACACCCTCCCCCCGGGTAAGGAGAGCAGTCCGTGGGGCGCCATCCTTCTCCCCGCCGGCTTTCTGACGACTCGCGGTCCGCTCCCAAACCCGGTCACCGTCAGCAGCGAAAGCCCACTGCTGCGCCAGTGGGCCGGTGGTAACTTCCTGTTTTCTACTGGTGATGCCTCTCCCTATGGATCCCAATATTCCCCCCAGCCCTACTTGCTGCCCTCTCACATTGCTTGCCCACCTTTAGGTCATCTGATATGACTACCCCCAGGTCCCTTTCCATTTTTGTCGTTGTTAGTATCTCACCCCCCATTGTGTACTCTTCCCCTGGGTTTTTGTTTCCCAGGTGCATTACGTTGCACTTCTTAGCATTGAATCTAAGCTGCCATACATTTGACCATTCCTCTAACCTTGCCCCATTTAACCATTCCCCAAACTGTAGCCATCAATAAGCAGCTTATGCTAAACTTTACCACCGAACTATGCCTAACTGGTCAACTCCGAGGTACCATGATTGTTTCATCTTCTCAGTGGCTTGATTCTCCTCCCCTCCCTCATTCTCGCATTGACCCATCCTTTGCCAGCATGCACTTCTGTCAAGTGCATCAGTCACATTGCTGGTTCTCTGTTCTTCCTCATTTGTTGAGTATTTGCCTACTGGATGACTTACCATATACTTGCACATCCGCGTGTAAATGCTGTACAGTGCGTTATGATAACTGTGTGAAAGACTCCATCTAAAGTGAATTGAATGATTTCCACATAAAATTTACATACAGGTAATTAGATTAAATATTTTATTGATTCATCTGTTACAGCTGGAATGTCCATTCTTCAGAAAGCTTTTAACAATCTTTTTTTTTTTTTTTTTCAATTCTGCATGAAAGTAAGCCTAAATTTGATTCCGTAGAATAAATAATCTACATTATAAATTTGTGAGGTTTTTGTTTTCTGTGCCTTAACCTTAAAAGATCATATGCAGTAGATTTGGTTCATGTTACATTCTAATAGTTACTCGCAGTTCCACATCAGCCGCCGCTAGAACCACTAAAAATATTACTTGCTTATATCATTCAGACTGTTTTTTCTGTCATGTTCAAATTCTGTAGGCAAATGCACTCCTGAGGAATATGTTGAGTAAAATTGTGACACTTCAGGTGTTAATTTCAGTATAACTGCAGAGTAGGCAATCATTACATGCAATAGGAGTAATTATGCTATAAACAAAGCAAAATGGTAATATTAAATGCACACTGGAAATAGAAAATAGAATCTACATTTCGACCACTGGTCTTCATCAGGAGTTATTTAAAAGAGAAAGACGCAAAGTTGGTTGCCACCAACTTTGTTTTTTTCTCTTTTAGATAATTCCTGAAGCTCTATGGTCAAAACATTGATGCTAATTCTGTTTTCAGCATGCATTTAATATTATCATTTTGTTTTGTTTTTAGACCACATACTGACACAGCATCTTTTTCTTTTGTAATTATGCTGTAGTTACATGTTTGTTGCATGCAACTACAGTGTAGTTAAAGAAACTTCAAGTGTTACAATAAAATGCATTCTGACTACTTAGATTCAGTTTACTGTCCACACTCAAGCAGTCTTCCACTGAGCACGCTCAGTCACTGGAACAGTCTTCAAGCTTGACCCCCCACCCCCCCGCACTCAGATCTCTTCTTCTACTGGGAGGAACTGGTCTCCTCCTTCATAGCTTCTGTTAATGAATTAGGATTCTGAATTGTTTTCAGGCTTTGCATTTTCTTGGATTTTTCAAATAATCTCTTAACTCACCATGTGCATTCTGTCAACGGCACAACTGCTTCTTCAGCATTCACTGTGGAATAATAGAAGAAGCCAGGGTCCAAGAGGTAAATGGTCTACATGTATACCATGTCTTCCACAGATAGCTAAGCTGCTCGTGTTCACTGCCTGGGTATCGCCTACGATGTGAAACATTGCCACTGGTGCCATGCTGTGCACATAGAAACTTAGAAGTTGACAGCAGATAAGGACCGCGTGGCCCACCCAGTCTGCCCATTTTTCCTACCTATTTCAACCACAGATCCTAGCTGATCTGCAGCTCACCCTTTCTTTCCTGTCCCTAGGGTACCTGTATGTCTGTCCCATGCATTCTTGAATTCCCTATCTGTTTTTGCCCCCACCACCTCTTTTGGGAGTCTGTTCCAAGCATCCACCACCCTTTCGGTGAAGAAGTACTTTCTTACATTGCCCATGAACTACCCCCCCAACTTCATTTCCTGTCCTCTTATTCTTGCACATCTTCTGTTTTGAAAGATGCTGCCCTCTTGTACCTTGTTTATGCTCCTGAGATACTTGAACGTTTCTATCATGCCCCCCTTCAGGGAATACATATTGAGTTCCCCCAGCCTCTCCTTGTAGGGCTTTTCAAGCAGTCCCTGCACCATCTTTGTAGCCCTCCTCTGGACTGCCTCCGGTATGTCTATATCCTTCTGGAGTTGTGATCTTCAGAACTGGACACAGTACTCCAGCTGAGGTCTCACCAGTGATCTGTACAGTGGCATAAGCACCTCCTCCTTTCTGCTGGTAATAACCTCTTCCATTGCACCCCAGCATCCCACTGGCTTTCTCCATAGCCTTCTCACATTGTCTGGTTGTCTTTAGGTCACTGGTGTTCCTGCTTGGTGGATACAAGTACCCCCCCACACACAATCTTGTACCCCTTCCTTGGATTTCTGCTGCCCAAGTGCATGACTTTGCACTTTTTTGCTTTGAATCCCAGTTGCCATGTTTTTGACCACTCTTCCAGCCTGCTTAGATCTTTTCTCATTCTGTCTATCCCCTCTGGAGTGTCAGTCCTGTTGCAGATCTTAGTATCGTCTGCAAAAAGGCATAGTTTTCCTTCCAGTCCCTCTGCAATGTCACTTATAAAGACATTGAAGAGGACTGGTTCAGTGGCACCCCGCTGGTTACATCCGTCTCCTTAGATTGTACACCATTCACCGTCACCCTCTGTGTCCTGCCCCTCAACCATGTTCTGACGCAGTTTACCACCTTGGGGCCCACCCCCATGTTGCCTAACTTCTTTGCCAGCCTTCTGTGTGGGACAGTATCGAAGGCTTTGCTGAAATCTTAAGTTGGTCACATCCACCACCTTTCCCTGATCTACCTCCCTGGTGACCCAGTCAAAGAAATCTATTAGATTTTTTTGACATGACCTACCTGCTGTGAATCCATGTTGCCTTGAATCCTGCGCTCTGCTAGATTCAAGGAATGAGACAGTCCTGTCCTGTAACAGTGCCTCCATAACTTTCCCCACCACCGAGGTCAGGCTGACTGGTCTGTAGTTGCCAGTCTCCTCCTGGTTCCTGTTCTTGTGGAGAAGGACCACATTTCCCCTCTTCCAGTCTTCTGGGACTGCCCTGTCTCCAGTGATCTATTGAATACAGTGGTCAGCGGGGCTGCCAGCACCTCCCTGAGCTCTTTTAATATTCTGGGGTGAATCCCATCGAGCCCCATTGCCTTATCTGTTTTCAGTTTTCTGAGTTCTTCTAGGACTCTCTCTACTGTGAATGGAGTGGTGTCTGCCTCTGCTTTTTTTTTTTTTTTGCTGAGTTGTGGACCTGCTGCCTTCCCTTCCTTCATGAAGACTGGAAAAAAGTATTTGTCTTGCAGTTCTGCCTTTTCTATGTCCTCCTCCATGCATCCTCCTCACTCTTTGTTTACCCTGACAATCCCACTCCTTGTCTTTCTTCTCTTGCTGACGTATCTGAAGAAGGTCTTGTCACCTTTTGTTACCCCCTGTGCTATATTCTCTTCTGTTTGCCCCTTTGGGTTCCTGACCAACAGGCATTTGCTGAGCATGCGGTTGCTTTAGGGTAGGTCCACTACTGCATGAGGGACGTCCATTGTTGCAAGGTTGGTGGTTGAGTTACAGGCCCCAGAGGCAGTCTTCTAGTCTGGGAAGGATGTCCAGGATCTTGTGATGGTGAAAAAGGAATTTGCAGTGGATCGCTCTGCTCCTCGCAATATTAACATTTCCTGCTCCTCACAATATGAACAATTCCACAACATCATGGTATCTCTCTGCTCCTTCGAAGGTGAGTCTCTGCCTTAATGTCAAAGGAACAAGAAGAAGAGTCAATGCAAGTTGTAAGAACACTATTGGTTGAGGGAATGTTTGTGCTCATTTTGTCTGGAGGCCCCTGGAGGTTGGTTGCCCTCCCACCAGGTCGAACAGCCCATGAAGCCCATCGGTTTGTTCATGGGACATCTGTCTGGACAGCTGGAGGTCTCGGTGTTGTCGACTTGTTGGACGCCTTGCTCAGCCTCGGGGCAAGTCTGGCAAAGAGGAAGAGTTTGCTCGCTCCCCTAGACCCAGGTGCTGATAGCGGCCCAGCTCTAGCTGGGAGGATTGAGGTCAACCAAACTGTGGGTTGGCCCCCTGCCAGTTTAGCCTCCTCCAGTCATTCTGATGCCGGCACAACCACTAGTTCACCCATGGCCAGTGGGCATGTCAGTTGGGCAACTCAACTGGTGGTACCTTCACCACCTCCACTAGACATCACAGCCACTTTTTCACTCCCGTTTTCTTCGTCAGCATTAACACCACCATTGACTGTCATCATTGAGCTCTTCCTCATCATTGTTCAGCTCTCTTTGTTGATGTTGAGCCCACTGCTGTTGATTCAGGTGCTGACGTTGGTTGTGTACCCTGCAGATCTCCTGACCTTTACTCGTGGAACCCTTACCTTCACATCCTCTGGTGGGTGCTCTGTCTAAGGACTCCAGGCCAGGGTTCAGACTTCCTCATCCCCTGTTGGTAGTGGTTACCCCAGTGGAGAGGGCCTTCCATACTCCTTGTCAGCAGTCACTCTTGCTGTATCTGGACTCAGATTCACACATGTTTTCCATTCCATTGGTCCCACATCGAGGGGACAGTAGCCAGCTGACTGACAGACTGTATTTGAGGAACCAGTCCTTGTTATCCTCACTTCCAAACAGAATGTCTGTGTCCCTGGATGCTACGCTGGAGGAGGTCCAAAAGGAGATCTATGGTTTGATATCCTGGAATGGGATTCCTCACTGGGGATGAGCTTCCCCATCATCCCTGCAGTGTTGTGACGTACTCTCAACATCTGGTAGCAGGCTGGCCCGGTGGCGTTGAGGGTTGGGGCTGGGACGCCACACCTGCCCCCGCCGGCCCGGTTCGGAATGGACCGGGCGGCGGTCATGGGAGAGGGAAGATCGAGCGTCCCAATGGATGCTCTTCTCTCTCAGGGGCGGGTTACCAAGAGCGATTGTATTTCTGTATCCTTCCGTAGCCAGTGGAAGCACCGCATTGGGAAGGGATGGAGGCGGCTTGCTCTGTCGGAGCCGGGAGGGGGACATTGTGAAGATGAGGGTCTGCGTGGCGAGCACGCTACCACTTGGGATGTACGTCCCAAGCGCAGGCATCCTAGGGGGAGTGGGGCCATAAGGGGAGAAAAACGGAAAAACCCCTCCGGCAGCCCTAGATGAAGACCGCCCTAAGTCCACCCAGACCACCTACAGGACAGACCCCACTGTGCGAGGAAGAGCACTCTAGGGGCAGATCCCTAAGGTAGGTAACGGGGGACATGACCGGACGGAAGGAGGGGGCACTGGAGGTAGGAAGGAGGATAAAGACCAAAAAAAAAAAAAAAACATCTGGTAGCACCTGGCCTCCAGCAAGGCTGCACATTGCTGTATGTGCTACAGATATGTGCTCCCCATGAGTGGCTTGTCTTTCTTTTTGGAACAGCTGTCCTCAGAGGGGATAGTGGCAGATACGGTGTTCTGCAGGGTGTAGGTGCAGGGTGATTTGGACAAGCCACCCGCCAAGTAGTCCAAGAAACAGGACCACTTTAGCCTTAAGGTTTATACAGCTGCATCTGTGGGTGTCCGCCTGGTCAGCTATGCAGCACTGATGGACTCGGTACAGTCATGAGTTTTTTAACCAGTCTTCTGACCTAATTCCTCTCCTTCCTGAGGGGAGCCAACCAGATCTTGTGGGTATTAGGGATCTGGGTTTGGAGTTGACCAGTCACAACTGCTGGTCGCCTTAGATTCAATAAATGTGTGGGCTTAAGTGGTGGCAGCAGCAGTGTCCATGTTACACTATGCCTGGCTGCAGCTTTCACCCTTCACACAAGAGAGTCATCAGAGGATGGTGGATCTTCCTTTTATCAGGACTGATCTATTTGGTTCAGGGGGAAGAACATCTTTCACAAGGTAAGAAGTCCATTGTCACCCTGGATTCAGTTACCTTAGTCACTAACCCTATGTATAAACTGAAGCAGTGGCCGCAGAGTGCCGGTTCCTTTTGTGATTTTTACCGAGGTTTACAGGAGCTGCATCACCAACAGCAGCAACAGATTCAGCAGCACCAACCAGCCAAGTCCTTCAGTAAGAATGCAGATCAAGGCCAGCACAAGAGTAGAAGTGGAGGCAGTCCTTTTGGACTGCTCTCAAAGGCAAAAGTGACGGCATAAGGGGCCCTATCCCCTCCCTGCCACAACCTCTGCTGCACCTCCTGATCCATGTGCTGACTCGCCCAATTCTTTCTGCAGCAGCCCACTGTTACTTCTGACAGATAGATTCTGGAAGTCTCTGGAGTTCAAGACTTCACCCCCTTGTCAGTCTCACAGACTGCTAGAGGATATGCTGTGTCCTCACTCTTCAGAGGGAGGTTCAACATCTCCTAGAAGGGTACATGATAGAGGCTGCCCCAGAAAGTCAAGCGTAGCATGAGTTTGTGTCACGGTACTTTCCAGTTCTGAAGCGGACAGGGGGTTGACACTCCATTCTCGTTCTGCAAATCCTAAACAGATTCTTCCCCATCCGTCTTTCTCACAGATGGTTCCTTCACTTCTGAAAGGAATCAGCTTTCTACCAGTTCCAAGCCATGCCATCTGCCTGTCATCAGCACCCAGAGTGTTCACCAAGTGCCTGCTGCTCAGAGTTGCCGCTCTTAGGTGCAGAGGCATTAAGGCGTTTCCTTACCTTGATGTTTGACTTATCTTGGGCAGTTGCTGCAGCACATAGAATGGTTCAGGGGACCTCGCCGTCCAGACATTGCAGCAGCTGGACATGTTTGTCAACTTGGTTAAGTCTGAACTGGCCCCAAAGCAGGTCATACAGTTCATAGGAATGGAGCTGGACTCGCTCCAAGCCAGAGCCAGTGTGCGTCCAGATAGGATAGCACATCTGTTCCCTTTTGTCAAGTTATTATGGGTTGAGCAATTGCACATGGCCCAGAAAGTCTTCATGCTTTTGGGCTTCATAGGACTCTTCCATGGCCATGGTACAGTGGGCCTTCTGGCGCATGAGAGCCATCTAGTGAGAACTGCGGTGTCCATGTTCCCAGATCCACCCTGTGTCAACTGGCTCAGGTGACTCAGCTGATACTGGATGCTAACCATTGCTGACTGTTTCTAGAGAGCCTCGGGGCATCCCATTTGTCCAGCTGAAACCCTAAGTCACGCTGATAGTGGATACATTGCTGATAGGGTATGGTGCACATCTGCTGGACTACAGAAGACACATCATCTGATCATTGAGCAAGATTCTAATGCACATCAGCCTTCTGTAATTTCACTCTGTTTACCTGGAGTTTGTGGAGTTCTCACTGCTGATCAAGGGCCAGGCTTTCCAGGTCAACATGGACAAAAAGGCCACAATTTTCTACCTGAACAAACAAGGTGGCATGCGTTCTTTTTCTCGCTGCCCCTCAGAATGTGGGGAAGCTATTTGTTCCGTTTTCCTTACCCTACCTCAGTAAATGATATTATTCTATGAATTACTGCACTCCAGATTTATTTGTTTCATATAACAGGAAGCTGAGACTGTTCTGTGCCCGTCTTCCTCAACAGAGCACCCTGCTGAGGGTTGTGCTGTCATGGTCCTGATCTCGGGGTCTTCTGTATGCCTTCCCCCCCATTTCTTCTGGCTGATGTGGTGGTTCTCAAGGCATGGAGGGACAGGGATCCCTAATCCTCATTGAGTAAAACTGGCAGTGCTTGTACTAGGATTTTAATCTCAACAGCAAGCCACTGCAGCTGCTTCCATGTCTGCTGGACCTGCTGATGAGGTTTATAGGGATGGTCAGTCACCCAAACCTTCAGTCCCTGCACCTGAGGGTCTGGTCTCTGAGCAGCTTTGAGTTCCAGGCATTTCGGCTTTCTGATGGCGTTCTCAGATTACTGGGCATTTCAGAAGAAGCAGAGTGGAAAAACTTGCACTTGTGAGTGGAAGAGGTTTTCATGCTGGGGCACAGAGTTTGGATTGCTGCCCTTCTCTTGCTCCGTGATGAATATTCTCAACTACCTCTGAGCTATGAGCTATGTACCTCAAATTGCACCTGGCCACCATTTTGGCATACCATGCTAAGGTGCGTATACCGAAGATGGCACAGGAGAAAGTGGTTACAAGTTTTCTCAAGGGGTCAGACCATCTATCACTTCTGGTGTGTAAACCACTGACACTATAGGGCCTACAACTGGTGCTGTCACAGCTGATGAGTAAACCATTTGAGCCTATGGACAAGTTTGCCTGTCATACTCATGGAAAACCACATTTTTGATCGCTGTCATCTCGGCTACAAGGGTGACTGAGTTACAGGTGCTGTCTGTGCAGTTACCATATCTGGTTTTCTACATGGGCAAGTTTTTCCTATGCACCCATGTGAAATTCCTACCCAAGGTAGTCTCTGAGTTTCATCTGAACCAGGCCTTGAGTCTGCCTGTCTTTTTTTCTGAAGCTTAAAGTTTCGGATGCCAACTGATCCTCCACACACTAGATATTCAGATGGGTCTGCTTTTTTACCAAGAGCATTCAGCAACATTTTGTGGTGAGAATCGCCAGCTGTTTGTAACCTACAGACCACTAGAGGACCACTTGATACAAGGAAAATACTGACAGGACAGTGAGAGGGAGTTAACTATCCTTTCCCATGTAGACAGGAGCATACACTGAAGGTGAAGATTACTGTGACAGCAGCTGTATAGTGCAGTCCCCATTTTAACAAGAATTCATGAACTGAGTTGTTAAGTTTCTGCTAGCGTCCTGCGTGTTGAGTGTGGTCATTAAAGTTTTAATGTACCAGTATTGCACATTAGTGGTATCTTGTTTGTGGCACACAAAATGCATTGTGTTGAGTATTTTTGCAGATATGCTGACATCTAACTTTTGCACTACTCAGAGGGTTAGGGCTGTGCTTTCCATTGCGCGACTGCGAGGCGTATTGGAAATATCACAAAAAAAAAAGGGTCTGCACCCAGTAAAATCTGCATGGGTGTAAAGAATACTCACAAACCTTATATAAAGTGCAAGAGTTTTTAATTTTTTTTATTTTTGTTAAATGCAAAGATGCCAAAGTGTATAACAAAATAAACAGATAAAGGTACAATACCCCCTCAAGGTTAACTGCCCAACATATTTCCCACCCCCAGACAGATGCTTTATCAAGGGCCTAAGGCCCCCCTTTCAAGCATTCCATTTATATCTGTCTTTTAAAGTGCACCTTTTCTCATCTGCCACCCCTAAACCCACGTAAGGATTCTTACCTGGACCCAAGTCCACTGTTGAATACTTCAGAATTTTTTGATGCTGCTATTTTGGGAGGGAAGGGATCAAATTTGAGCTCTGTGGAGCCCAAGAGCCTGATCCCTTCCACTTCCTGCTCCCAAGTTCAGCCCCTGTGTTATCACGTTAAGTGATGTAAAAATATAGAGAGCGCGGGGTGCACTCCATGAACTACTATAGGGACAGATTTTAAAGTTATTTTTTTAATACTTTAAGGTTCTGATTCGGGCAAATCAAGGCCACTGTTCAACTAACAAGGCCCTTTTTTTATGGATGGGGCTTTTGTCCCGTTTAAAATACCATAATGAATTTCCTTGTATATCACACCAAAGTCATATATTGTAACAATTAGTCATGTACCACAGCCATTAAAGTCACATACCACGGCCTTGTTATATGACTAATTGCTACGATATATGACTTTGACACTTTGCAGCTCCAGTCTTCCTCCTGCTACACTCCCCAAATAACAGTGTCCCTCAACACTACAGCCCCAGCCCTCTCTCAGAAAATCCCTGAACCTGCACATACCCAAAACAGCCATGTCCCTCAATGCAGCAGCTCTCACTGCTCACCTAAGCCTTACATGCTGCTCCTCCTGATGCCTCCATGCAGCTTCACACAACGCCATGCTTCTCTGAAACATCGCTCCAAACTGCCACTCCGCAAACTACCGCACCTAACCACCGCTTCACAAACCACAGCACCTGACAGCCGCTCCACAGCAGATGGGACACACCACTTGACTATCCTAAAAGATCCTAAGAGACCGAGCACCACAGCCATGTCTCCTTTTATATGTGGTCCCTACACTACAGAAACACAGAGGGAAGAAAATATGTCCTTTAACACCACTACATTACGGAAACATCACCAGGACAAGCTACCTTACAGCAAACCTGGAAAAGAACACATATGCTGTCTTACCATAACAGAATTAAACATTCACATGTATTATATAAAAGAGATGCTTGGAAAGGGTAGTATATGGGGATACAATGCCATCACAGGAGCTAATGAGGTCATAATGCCACTTGGCCTTAGCTGCCCCCCCATGACAATACACTCTCATGTACTAGACTTTCCTAGCATTTATTCTCATTCCTTCTCTCGCTCTATGTATGTATTATAGTGGGGCAGTAGCGCCACTATAGTTAGGGTTGAGCAGGGCTTTCTATATTAAACCTCAAACTTTGCACTTTATCAACTTTGCAACCGTATAATGGATTTGCACAAAATGTTGCATGTGCAGTCTTGTATGGTAGATCTCTTGACATGCCAAGTTTTGTTTAGGTCAGATTTGTGGATTCTATGCTGCACATAGTGTTAAAATGTTAAAAAAAATCTCTGGGTCTTTTTTTTGCACTTTTTCTGTCATTTCGCTGTGCCCAGACAGTTTAGAATTTTGGTCTGACATTTTCAGTGTAGAAAGGGCTTGCCTCACAGAAGTGCCTTTCACCAGTTTAGTGAAAAAATATGAATCCGTTCCAAAGTTATTTAATTTTAAAGTTCCAAGTTCTGAACATGCTCAGTTCAGTCTTTTGGATAGCTTCCTGGAATGGCAAAATAATTTGGTCTCACGATAAAGGATTCTTTATTGTGAGGGGCCAATTCTTTTCTGTGAGAAAAAAATCATTTTTCATGAGATGCCATCTTTGCACTTTAATAACTTAATCATTCAACGGATTTGCACAAAATCTTGCATGCACAGTCTTGAAAGCCAGATATCGTGACCGCCAAGTTTCCTTCCAGCCATTTGTGCGGGTTCTGAGAATCGGATAGCAGAAAAAGTTTAAAAAAAAAATCACAATTATTTGCTGTTTTTATTTGTTATCATCTAATGCCCAGACGGTTTGGAATTTGGTCTGAAATTTTCAGGGTAGAAAGAGCTTGGCCCACAGATGTGCCTTTCACTGGTCTGGTGAAGAAATATTAATACTTTGCCAAGTTATAAGGATTAGAATTTTCAGTTCTGAACATGCTCGGTAGGGTCTTTTGGATAGATATTTGATACTCTACTGAGCATGCTCAGAACCAACATTTCAAATGCTTATAACATGGAAATGGATTAATATTTTTTCACCAAGCTAATGAAAGGCACCATTCTGCAGCATACCCTTTCTACTCTGAAATTTTCAGACAAAAAATCCAAACCATTTGGGCTATGAGTGATAAAAAAAACAAAAAAAACATTTTCCTAAAAACACACTATCTGGATTTTGGTATCGTCACATCTGACTGGAACAAAACTTGGCAAATCAAGACACCTCCTCCCCAACTGTACATGCAAAATTTAGTACAATTCCATGGACAGTGGCAAATCTGTTAATATATTTATATACAGTGTATGTCTGTATACAGTATTATAGTGGCACGGTAGTACTACTATAGTTAGGATTGAGCAGTGGGTTCTAGGTTAAAGAGTAGCTCTCGACTAGCCCCCAACTGACACACATAAGATAACTGACCTGATCAGGAGGTCGTTTTCCATAAATGTTTCCTTCTTGGGTTGACATTTAAAAAAGTTATATCACTCGTAAATTTATTCCCTGATCCACCAGCTGAAAATGGAATCCTATGGCCATGCCCCCATGCCAGCACACGCAGCCCTGGTTTGTGATGTCAACGAAGGCTGCATTTCAGTGCCACATTGACTTGAATGGGGCGATTTTTCCAAAGGTTTTATGCATCTTTAATGTCAGGGTTTTAAGAAATCAAAGCGACCGTTCGACTAACAGGGACCCTGGTGGATCGGCTCAGCAGAACAGAAACAGATCCTCACAAGTGGTCTCTTGACGCAACCGACATTCAGTCGCTCTTCGAAGAGTGGGGAACTCCAGAACTGGACCATTTTGTGTCCGCACTCAATGCAAAACTGCTACTATTCCACTCCAGAAATCCAGAACCTGGAATTTTCTGTCAGAATGCATTCAGACTGCTGTGGACAAGATGCTTTCTGTACACATTTCCTCCTCTTCCCTGAGTTCAGAGGATACTGCCCAGGCAGGAGGCACAAGGGCAGAATGATTCTCATCGCCCCATTCTGGCCTCATCAGATTTGGTTTCCATTAATCAACAGATTATCAAGAACTTCATCAAGACAGCTTCCACTTCAAACTAAATTGCTGACCCAGGGCCCAGTGGTCCATCCCAACCTGAGATCCCTTCACTTCCACACATGACCCCTGAAGAGACAGAGGTGAATAGGTTTGACATTTCACATAGGGTCTCGGACATTCTCCTAGCAGCATGCAAGCTGGCTACTAGAAAAACTTACACGGCGAAGCGGAAGCGGTTCTCCATCTGGTGTGCAAAGTCCTCCTTGGACCCCTTCTCCTGCCTACCAAACAAAGCCCTGGAGTATCTTCTGGAACTGTCAAATACAGGACTGCAATACTCAACCGTGAATGTTCACATGTGCGTGATCTCAGCATACCAAAACTCCATGTCTCTGACTCAGTTACCTTTAGTCAAGAGGTTCCTTAAAGATATACTTCATACTTGGCCATCGGTCAGACGACCAGTAGCCACCTGGGACATCAACCTTGTGATAGACATGCTCACTCATAAATCTTTCGAGCCCCTAGCAACCTGTGAGCCGAGGTTCCTGAACTTGTAGCCATTACTCTGCTCGCAGAATGTCTGAAATACATGCTTTGGTCACAGCCCCCCATATACTGTATTTCAGAAAGAAAAGGTGATTCTTCGAACTCACCTTAAGTTTCTCCCTAAAGTGGTCTCGGAGTTCCATCTGAACCAGCCCTTGGTTCTTCCAACCTACTGTGTGACCTTCCAGAATAAGGAGGAGTGTACCCTACATTCTGTGGATGTTACAATGGTTTTGTGGTTCTACATAGACAGAACTAAAGAAATCTGCAAATCTAAGCAACTATTTGTCTCTTTCAGCATGGCCCAGCTGGGTCAGCCTGTTGCTATCAGACGTATTTCGGTGTGGCTAGTGGCATGTCTTCACCAGTGCTACTCCATGGCACAGGTTAAACTGGAAGGCAGAGTATACGCTCATTCTACCAGGGCTGTCTCGGCATCTCTGGCAGAAATTTGAAATGTGCCCATTGCAGACATCTGCAATGCAGCTACTTGGAGCTCTGTGCACACTTTTGTGGAATGCTACGCTTTGGATGTCCTTGCCAGACAGTATCAATCCTTTAGCAAGACTATCCTTAATGGACTCCTGTCCTAAGTGAGCTCCTCTCTCCTACTGCCCTTCTTGGGGGATCATTTCAGCTCTGTACTCTCCCATTAGTGTGAATGAATGGTGGAGACCTTATGTCCAGGAAGATGTGAAAATTACGTACCTACAGTAAATCTTGATCTTCTTGGACGAAGTCTCCACCACTCATTCACATGCCCACCCTCCATTCCCCGAGCTCACTTATCTGTGTTTGGTATTCAGTCCCTGGATGGCTGGGCTGTGAAGACTCTGTTGTTTTGACCCTTCTTATATGAGTCATTCGGACTATCTTATGTCCGCCATAGGTTAGTTTCGCTAAGTTAGTTTACACTGCACCTTCTCAGTAAAAGGTACTGAGGCAGTTGGAGGGTCGACGCGAGGTAGCAGATATAGCTTTGAGCCAGGCTCAGCAGCGCCCGCCTCGTGTGGCCTCATCTTTGGCGCCCAGCCCTCCTGAAGATTTTTGACTCTACTGGGTCCAAGCGCCTCTGGCGTAGTCCCATTAGTGTGAATAAGTGGTGGAGACTTTGTCCAAGAAGATCAAGAATTACGGTAGGTACATAATTTTCATTTTTTTGCTGGTTTTTTTGTTTGTTTGTTTTTTGTCATTGTCTTGCGCACAAATGGTTTGGAATTTTGGTCTGAAACTTTCAGAGTAGAAAAGACTTGGTCCACAGATGTGCCTTTTCGCTGGTTTGATGAAAAAATATTAGTCTGTTCCAAAGTTATTATATTTTAAAAATTCCAATGCTGAGGATGCTCAGTAAGCATTTTAAAATAGCTGTATGAAGGGCCGTGGCTTGGGTGCCTAGAGTCACTTCATAGCTTATGAACTTCTTGGGATGAGTGACTTTTGAGGGGTGTGACATTGTCTATCCAATGCAGAGTGCTCTGCAAGGGGCTCAACAGTATTACACCAATCATCAGCCAGGCTGATCGTGACCCTGTTTTGCCTGAAGTGGTCTGCACTTGAAAAGAAAAAGCTGCCTCAGTCATGTGGTGGCTTTTTCCTTTCATCTGCAGGTCACCATGCAGCAAGCAGCTGTTTGCATCCCGATCAGCCTGGCTAATGTCTCTGCCCCTCGCCACTCCACTGGGCCCTTTCTGTAAGATGGGAGGAGGTGAATTCTTTTTCTGCCTCCTCTACTTCCCGCTGACTCCTTTTGCTCCTCTTCTCCCACCCATGTGGAGTTGGCCACAGCCTAAGCTCCATACGGGCTGGAAGTATACAGTGCCCAAAGGCATTTTCACTTTAAACGTGATCTCCCCCCCCCCCGCCTGCCAACATCAGGGTGCTCAATCCCTGTGTCAGCATATATCCCCCCTTCCCCTTTAATGTGGGACATGGGGAGCCTACCCCAGTGTGCCAGAAAACTATCTCTGATGTTTCCGACACTGGGATGCCCACTCCTGGTGTCGGATGCGCCCCCCATGCCGCTATGTTCTCAGCCTACCTCAGGGTGTCCAGTCCCTGGGTTGGCATTGATCCCCCCCCCCCCCAAGTCCTCTGGCACACTGCAAGCCCACCCCAGTGTGCCAAAATCCTTGTTATTAATATTATACCTGTAAAAAGGAAACAGTCCCAAGAGGTGTTTTTTTTTAAACCTGAAAAAAGAAAACGGTCCCTCGCGTCTCCTGCCGCCCCTCCCCCAACCCGCACCCTCCTCTGCGCACCCCACCTCCCACACCCCTCTCATCTATACTTACCCAGAGTTTGGGAAGCAGTGATCTTCTGTAGACCGGGAACACGTCTGCACTCTTCAAAAGCCGACCGAAAACTGAAGAAAATCACAGTAAGCCCTATAATGGCAGTCAGTGGGGGGTTTCAGCTTAGGTTGATATCTCAGCCACATTTTTGGGGTTTGGTCCCAAATTTTCAACATGGGGTTCTTGGGACCTCTCCTCATGAACACTGTCACTGTCATTTCATTTCTCGGTCCTGAAAGGTGATTTTGCAGTCACTGCGCGGAATCGCCTTTCGGGACCAATTAATGAAACAACAGTGCCACTGTTCATGAGGTGGGGTCCCAAGAAGTCCTTGTTGCAAATTTGGTAAAAAAACTCCCAAATGATTGTGTTACGAGCGTCCACTGTGCAGTTTCTGTGTTCACTCGTAACTACATCAATTTTTAATATTTTCACTCCAATTTTCCAACATTGCCGTTTTTTTTACATCCCCTTATGAAACAGTACAGCTGTCATTTTTTGCATCCTTACCAAAATGTGTTTTTGCACCTGTGGTACAGAATGGCGGGGTCACTATGTGAAATGAACTGTCAGGACAGATTAACGGAATCCCAGTGACACTGTTCACGAGGGGAGTTCCGAAAAAGGACATGTTGAAAATTGGTGAAAATATTCCAAAAAATGATCATGCTTATGAGCTGCAGCATTGTACAGTTTCACACACTTGTAACTTTGCTGCTTTTTTTAAATATTTTCACTCCAGATTTTCAACATTGTCATTTCTTCATGCCTCCTCATGAGCAGTACAGCTGTCATTTTTCACATCCTGCAGAAATGTGTTTTCGCACCTGTGACACCAAATGGCACACACACTGTACGAAATCACCTTTTGGGATAGAGTAATGAAATGATACCCACTGTTCATGCGGTGGGGTTCCAAAAAGACCATGTTGAAAATTTGGAGCAAAAATACCAACAAACGCCCATGGCGTTAGGGTTTCCAACCATAACGCCCACCCTCTACAGACTGACAGGCATTGGGGGTGTGACTTAGGGTCATAGGCCGTAAAGCTCACCCCATTCCACTCCCACTGCCACTCTGCAGCCACTGACAGGCATCGAGGTGTGCCATGGGGTCTTCGGCCCTGATGTTCACCCCATTCTCCTATACTGCACCCATCTCAGCTTATTTCCTTATGGAATGGGGTGAGCGTAAGGGCTGAAGACCTCAAGGCACACTGCGACACCGGTCGGTGTCTGCAGGGTGGGGTGAGGTGGATTGGCATGGGTGTTATGGCCGACAACCCAAAGGCACACCCACAATGCCTGTCAAGTCTCTGCAAGGTGGGGTTGGGAATCGGTGTTACTTCAATACTTCACTGCCATTCCTATTGTGCATCTGTCTTAACTCCTGCACTACCAATGCCAATACCAGCAAGCAAACATTGACAAGTGCTTTGTTTTTCTAATGAAGTGAACCAGTGCTTGAAGAACATAAGACATTTGTGTTGAGAGTGATGCCTTAAAATGCAAGGCAGAGGAATATACACAGAAAAATATGGGCTGCATATACAACAGGCAGAAAAATATGGGCTGCATGTACAACAGCAATACCAACAGCGAACTTTCGGCATGGTCAAATGCTTGTTTTTTATTGAGGGAATTAGAAAAAGTGGGTGAAAACTACAGCCTATGCCTCTTTTGGAAGCTTGGTCTGTTCAAAATCACTGTTTACAACAATTTCTTTTTAGTTTACTTTTTGGATACTGGCAGATTGAAGATGTGAATTGCTTTGAAACATGAGCTACAAGTCAGTATGTTAAACAGGTTATAGAAGCAAAGCAGTTGTTTTTTTAACTTATGCTAAAATAGACATTAGAGTATTGATTTTGTGTTCATGTGAATGGAAAAAGTTTCTGACAATTCAATGGCTTAGAAATATGCAAAGTTTTTTTTGTTTTTTTTTTTAAAAGGACTTTTGGCAATACAGAGAAACCGGAAAGAGTTTTTGGCTGTTTTAGTTTGGAATTATCTTGACTTTGGATAACAGAACATTGACACAGGAGTATTACAAAAATGCCGAAATTTAAAATCACGACATTCAGTATCCTGAGCTAGACAGCCTGATACGATGCGTGCATGACAGACCACCGAAAGCCCGACAGTACAACTTGCCAGGACTCTGAGTTAATTATATTATTTTAGGGGGATGCAGGGGGGGCAAAGCCCCCTGTGAAGGGGGTTGTGGGGGTGGAGCCCCTCCACCCACCTACAAAACAGGGCATAAGTGCAGTGTCGGGCTTTTGTTTGTTGGGATGGCGCTCGGTCGGGCAAGTCGGGATGTTTGTCTTGGGCTTTTGAGCGTGGGCATTGTGACTGTTGGAATATCATAATATAGCCTTGACACAGTGATATGAAAGGAGGCAGTATAGTGTAGTGACTGGGGCACTGGGCTATGAGCTTAGACACCTGTATTTGAATCCCATAGCCCCCACTAAATATGGTAAATTTTTTTGGGGGGTTATAGTAACTAGTGGTTTATACAAACTAATTATAGAAAAACACTCATGCATTTATAAAAACTAATTACAGAAAAAGTACAATATCAGAAAGTAAGGAAATTCATTGCAAAATAATGAATGCACTACTTAGGGTTAAATTCACAAAAGTAGGGAAATGTGGCATTAGGGTTTCCATCCCTAACACCCCTTCCCCACCCTGCAGGCAGCAACAGGGGTGGTGTGTGCCTTGGGGTTGTCAACCCTAATGCTCACCCCATTCCATGAGTAAGTACCCTGAGATGGGTACAGTATATGAAAATGCAGTGAACATTAGGTTGTCAACCCCAAGGCACACCCCACACCTGTTGCTGCCTGAAGGGTGGGGATGGGCTGTTAGGGATGGAAACCCTAATGCCACATTTCCCTGCTTTTGTCACTTTAACCCTAATTAGTGCATTAACAAATTTTTTTGCAATGAATTATAGGGGCACGACTGTGCCCCTATAATTAGAGTTGAGTAGCCTGTTTAATGTTAAATCTCAACTTTTTCATTTTAATAACTTAGCAACCGATCAATGAATTTGCACAAAATTTGGTATGTGCTGTCCTGTTGGGTAGGTCCCTTGATGTGGCAAGTTTCGTTCTGATTGGATGGGCAGATTCTGAGATCTGGAGAGTGTAAAATAGTAATAAGTCCCCCTTTTTCTGCAGTTTTTTCCTCCATGCCTTGTGCCCAGACGGTGTGGAATTTTGTTGTGCTTTTTTTATGGTATAAAGAACTTGGGTAGCAGAATTGCCACTGTTAGTTTGGTGCAAAAATATTACACTGTTGCAAAGTTAAGTTTTTTTTTTTTTTATTTACTTATTCTTTATACTCCGCTGCCCGCAGCACTCCCACTCTTCGGGAGACACCTATGGCCTTCTAGTCCCCACCCTCTTACCTAGAGCCCGGTGCAGTCCATCCCCCATGTAGCCGTGGTTGTATCCCCCAGGCGGGCATAGGGTGGGGGCACCTCCGAAGTCCTTCTTGTTTTTTTCGGGATGCTGGTACTGGGTCAGGCAGGGGCACTGGGGATCGGGGCCTATTGCTCCATCTACCGGGAGTGCTGCGGGTGTTTTTCCCATTTTTCTATGGGAGTGGTGCGTGTCCCAATGTCAAGGTGTCTCTGCTGACGTCATCCACTTCCAACCTTCTCTTTGCGCCCACAATATAGCTAACAAAAACCTGGGGTTAACCCTCCCAATCCCAGTCGAAAAATCAAAAATAAGTGCACATTTGGGTGACAAAGTCACTGTTTCTGGGAACAGCTCCCCAAGAGCTCCCCCAACCCCCCTCCAGAATGTCTCCAGAATAGTACAACTCCAAAAACATGTGTTGGATTAGCTGAAGGTTCCACACATCCTCTCCAGCATTCTGATCCCACCCGAGCATCAAACTTCCCCACTATTTGTGGTGTTTCAAAGAATCTTAACAGACACTTCCAGCCAAACTCTCTCCAAATCAAGGACCTTGTGGTTCTATGGATTGTTGAATATATCCGTTCACATCTCTCTTCCTCTAAATTAATACCTAACTCTGCTTCCCACCGATGTTGTGAATGTAAGGTTATCTCTTTCTGTTGTTTATTTAATGCTTGATAGGTCCCAGAGATTACATGGTCAGGAATAGCTGACTGTATTGCTTTAATTATAATTCCTGTCAATGGGTGTCTCCCCCCGGGTCCTAGGAAATACCTATCAAATTCCTACAATAATTTCTTACTTGAAGAAATCTATATAAATCTTGTTTCCTTAGGTGGTATTTTTTTCTCCAGCGTCTAGAATTGACAAAAAATTCCCTGTTCATAGAATTGGTAAAATCTGGTAAGCCCAGGCATTGCCACCTTTTAAAGGTACAATCTAGTCTGGCTGGGCCAAATCTGGGGTCTTCAGTGATTCTTTGCAAGAGGTTTACTATAGGATCTTTAGTTTTTTTAATTATTGCACTCCAGATTCGCAGAATCTGTCTAGTTCGTTTATATCTAATCTCTCATTCTAGTATTGCTCTTGATATGATCTGTCCGAACAGGAATTTCTCAGTCTTCCCAGTCTGGTTCCCTTGTTCCATCTCTTTCCAATATGGGTCCGCCCCTTCATCTAACCAGTGTAGTGTATGTGATACTACTGCCGCCTGGGCATATTGTTCTAAATTTGGCAAGGCTAACCCCCCATTCTTAGGTAAATGTAGAGTCTTACTCTGCCATAAAAATCTAGAAATCATACTGTTCCATTTTTTAAAGTCTTTCTTTGATGGAAAGACGGGGAGAGTCTGAAAAAAAGTACAAAAACCGTGGGAGTATATTCATTCTTATAACATCAATTCTTTGATTCAAAGAAAGGAGTAAAGGCTCCCATCTCTGGAAATCCTCTCTAATGGAATGAATGAGTGGGATGTAGTTAGCATTGTACAGATTGTGGGTTTCATTAGTAAGATTTATCCCTAAATACTTAAATTTATTACTTTTCCACCTCAATGGAACTCTAGTCTGAATCTCTATACTCGGTTGATAGTTAAATGTCCATACTTGTGTGTTTAATTTATATCCTGAGATAGATTCTAAGTCTCCTAGGAGTGAGAACAGCTTTGACAGGGAGTTCTCCGGTTCCGTTAAATATATTAAGAGATCATCTGCGAAGAAGGCCATTTTGTGTATTGTATTTAAATAATTAACTCCTGTAATTTGTATGTGTTCCCTGATGGCTTGGGCTAGAGGTTCAGCATACAAGGTGAAAAGGGAGGGGGATGGGGCAACCCTGGTGGGTACCTCTTCTTAGGGAAAAATGGGTCGAGTATGAACCGTTGACTTTTATCATGGCCTGTGGGGAAGTGTATAGGCGTTGTATTATATTCAAAAAGGGGATAGGAAAATTGAATTTCTCCATAGTTTACCTCAGAAATTTCCACGAGACCCTGTCAAACGCCTTCTGGGCGTCCATGCTGAAAAGGATAGAAGGGATTTGTTTTCTTTGCACCACTTCCAAAAGAAACACTCTTCGCTTAATGTTATCAGCTGTTTGACGCTTTATTATAAAGCGTGCTTGATCTTTATTAATGATATGTGGCATTATGTTCTCTAATCGTTTAGCCAACATTGCTGTAAAATATTTATAATCCTGATTAAGAACTGATATGGAGCGATAGGATCCACAGTTTAATGGATCTTTATCTGGTTTAAGTATTGTGGATAAATTAGCATATTGCCAGCTATTCGGGATGGGGGAGGCATTTTCCTGTATTGCATTAAACAATTTAATTAACAATGGCAGTAACACTTTCCGAAATGTTTTATAGAATTCTGCAGTACATCCCTCTGGGCCGGGACTTTTGTTTGGTTTGGAATTTGCAAGGCAAGGTCTATCTCCTGGGAAGTAATTGGTCTAGTTAGGGAATTACATTGTTCCTCTGTAATTTTAGGTAGCTGTATACTTGTAAAAAGATCTCGATACCTTTCTTCATCTGGTTCTTGGGGTTGATGATACAATTTTAAATAAAATTCCCTAAAGCCCTCAAGTATATCTTAGATTTTACGCTGTATTCTAGGTTGTGTAGGGTGTTTTATTTTAGTTATTGTTGAGGATGCTTGTTGTTTTCATAATCTAAAGGCCAGGACCTTAGCAGCCTTACTACCCCCGTCATAATATCTTTGTTTCACATACATCAAAGCTTGTTCTGTCTTTTGATTTAATAAATCTTGTAACTGGGTCTTAATCTGATTTAACTGTGTAGTTGTGACACCTCTGCCCTGTGAATGTAGTTGTTGTAATCTCGCCAACTCTTTTTCTAAATCTTGTTGTTTCCTGACTCTCTCTCTTTCTTTTGATGGGTTGCATATTCTATAATCTCCTCCTGCAGTTTCAATTTTAGAGTGTCCCATAGTGTTCCTTCTGGTACTTCTGCCATGCTGTTCTCTTGTAAGATTCGAGGAATCCATTGTTGGACTTTTTCTTTAAACTGTTTATCGTTGATGAACCTATTACTAAACCTCCTCTGTCTCATTGTAACTTCCTATTCTGATTCTAGCTCCATAGCATGGTCTGATAAATGTATTGGTGAGATTGCTGCATTATGTATTATATCTAAAGATTCCCTATCCACCAGGAGATAACCAATTCGTGAATAAGTATTATGGACCCCCGAGAAATGCGTATAGCTACAAGATGTTGGATAGCAATGTCGCCATGTATTTGTTAGGACTAAGTCTTTTATTAGCCTCCTGCCATGTTTCTGCCCCCTTGTAGCCCTGGGTGGATTGGGGTTAGAACTAGCCCACGAAGGATTCATAAAAAGAGTCAAGTCTCCCCCCCAGAACAAGAGCCGCCTGCTTAAAAGCCATGATTTTACCAAAAATGGTCTGATAGTGCTCGCCGAACTCGGAGGAACATACACAGTTCCCACTGTGTATATCTGCCCCTCCCGTTTCCCTGTAATCAAAGCCAACCTGCCTTCCCCATCCTGGTATGATTCCTGAATTTGAAATGTTGAGACCTTGGTATAAGAATTGCGGATCCCCTCCTTCGTCCCCTCGAATGTGCACTAGCCACTATATCCGACATCCCATACTTAAGCAGTTTCTGATGCTCATCGTTAGATAGGTGCGTCTCCTGGAGGAATATTATGTGGGGGTACATTTTTTTAAGATGGGAAAATATTTTCGATCTTTTTGTAAGATTACTCAACCCATTGACATTCTGGGATACCAGCCTAAGGAGTTTCTGATTCTTTGACATCTATATACATTTTATAATCATTCTCTTCTCCCATTCCTTCACCTTTGTTGTACTGCATTTCTTTTCCTCTTTTTTCACCCCTAACTTTCCCTGAATTGTCTTTCTCCATGTTACACTGGTTTCGTGTCTCATCTGCCTGTTTATTCTCTTCAGTGTCTCGGTGTCTCTCTTTTATTTTTATCCCCCTATGTAACACCCTCCCCTCACACTAATAACTATGTACAGAATGACTCCCAGTGTCAGAAACCTCTCTGACAGGGACGGAATATTCCGTTGAAGGTGGGCTATTTGCCTTACTCTGTAGGCCGGCCCTGGGGGGTTGCACACATCCCCCATAATGCAACAAATAACACAGTTGGACCATGGCCAAAGCACTTGTTTGGTAGTCTGGCCCATAAAAAAAAGAACCTAAATAAAAACACAAACATAAAATATCTCCAAATTGAGGTAGTTAGTACAGGTGCATAACTCTGGACCCTTCATTCCTCTTTCTCCTGCACCCCTTCCAAATGCAGATTCACAGGGAACTATGTTTAATTGAAACATTCAGTCCTTATTATTTGCAGATATGCCTTCAGACGTTGGATCCCCCTTCAAGTTGTTTACTTCAAATCGTACTGACCAGTTCTAGGGACGTGGATATGTTGTTCAATCCACGCTTTGTGGCAGGTTCCTTGCCACTTTAAATCTTGCCGGAAGGTCTTCAAGCTTGCTCCTCCCACCCACCCAGGTGGTAAAACCCTCAGCTCCGCCCCATGACACCAGATCTTCCTTACTGCTTGGAAGCTCAGGCTCCCTCTTTAGCGCTCTGCGTTTTAGCCCTGGATCCTAACACTTCGGAATTTCCGAAAATAATTTTAAAGTTTACTAGACTACAGTCTTCATCTTTCCTCGCGGCTGTGATGGACAAATCCACTCCCGGCTTCCGTCGGTGCCCTTGCAGGCAGAAGATGTCCCAGACCGATACGCACTCCACGTGCGTTTACTGCCTGGGTCTTGACCACGATCCGCAGGCCTGCGATCTGTGCAAGTCTTTCTTGGCTTCGGTTTTAGAGGACCATGCTGCCCGACTACAACTTGGGCGTCCTGAGAAATAGTACTTGCCGGTGAAGTTGAAGGAGGCCCGTTGGGTGGTGTCCACGGCTGCGGGCTCTTTGGAGCAGCTGGAGCAGTTGATCGCTCTCAGGGAGGAGGCAGGTCAGGCTGCTTCATCTTCCTCCTCAGCCTCGCGGTTTATCCCGCTCTCCTTGGACTCCTTCTACACTGCTTCTTTTAAGTAACATTGCCAGACCCTCTCCACCAAGGGAGAAGGGCCATCGGGACATACTAGTAGGTCGAAGAAAAAAGAACTGAAAGGTAAGTCCCACCATCGACATTCTTGGGAATGCGAGAGATCCCCTTCACCGGATTGTCGGCTCTCGACTTCGGTCAAGGTTGCAGCTAAGGCCACTGGCTTCATGGTGTCCCCGTCAGGTCAGCTGGCCAAGACACCCGTCGACGCTGTCGAGATTTTTCTTGACCTGTTGGATGGGTGGTCAACTGGAGAAGCCGACAACCCTTCTTCACCGGTTCCCCCGGTGGTAACCGAGGACTTGACCATTCCGCCTGTGCCGAAGTCCCCGGTCAAGGACCAAGAACCGAGGGGTGAGTGAGTTTCCCCTGCCCACTCTCTGACCCACCCTCGGCGACCCCAAAGGTCTCAGTCCTCTTCCATGTTGGGTAGATCCTGCCGACATCGTCCGTCTCGGTACCATGGAAAGTGGCGTTGCCGCTCGTCCTCTTTGGAGGATAGGCTCTGACGTAAGTTACGCAGGCGCTACAAAGACATGATGTGGCAGCAACTTTTGTTGGCTGGTAACAAGCTCATTCTGTCACCTTCTCCATCCCTTAAGTGGCTGTCACCCGAGCGACTGAAGCAACCCCTCGTAGTAGTCGAGGAGCCGACCCCAGCACCGGTTGTTCAGCCGAAACTGGCTGCTTCGCCCATTGTGGTGGAACCATCACCTCCTCAACCAAAGACTGGGGCCCCGACCAAGGATTCTCGGTTGGGTCAGGGCTTGCCCCACAGGTTGTCGGTCACCCTCACTCCCGATCTACCTCGGCAGCTGGAGGGTGGCTCAGGCACTCGGCAGCTGTTCGCAGACTCCTCAGAGTCTGACGACTCCTTCCTGTACTCCAGGCCCATTGACCTGGAATCTGCAGGGGGTCAGTCGGTGGACAAGAGCCCATCCTCGTTCTTGGGAATACTTCGACTCATCTCAGAGTCCACTGGGATGCAGCTCGAACCTGTTCAGAAATGGCCAGGTATCCCTTTATGGAGATACTGGACCAAGGAGATTCCCCTATGGAGGCCTTCCCTGGGGCCGAAGTCATTGTTGGCTTGGCCCTGGAGTTGTGGCAGTGACCTGCATCTTGTCCCGTGCCTTCGGCCAGGATGGCTGACAAGTACACCGTCCCCCCTGCTTCACTCTTCGGTTTCTCGGAGCTCCCCTCTGCGGAGGGGCTGGTGACCAACAGTGTTTCCTGGCATTCCGGGAATGCTAGGCACGTGGACAAACCACCTGATAAAGAATCCAAAAAGCTGGATTTCTCGGGCCGGAAGGTTTATGCTGCTTCCTCCCTAGGCCTTCGACAGGCAAGCTTGACTATACTGATGGCACATTTTTCACACTGCCTTATGGGTTCCCTGGATAAGGTGATTCCCCATCTCCCAGCTGACCTTCAGATGACAGTCAAGCAGGTGCGGGATCAGGGAAGTGCAGTGGCTAAACAGCAGCTCCAAACTTCTTTGGACATCAGTGACTCTTGTGCCCAGTCACTAGCAGCCACAGTAGCCATGTGCTGCAGAGCTTGGCTGCGGATCTCCACCTTCACGGCAGACACCCAACACAAGCTGGCAGATGTTCCCTTCCTGGGCACAGACTTGTTTGGGTCAGGGATAGAAGGCCATCTCCAGAGGCTCGAGAAGTCTAATGCCACCTTGGACTTGGTCACCTCTGCCCAGAAGGACAAAGGCTGCCAGCAACAGCGGAAGCCCTTTTGCCCTTCCGCCTCTGCAGCACGTCTGGCCCAGCAGCACCAGCAAAGGGCCCGCAGGCTCACACTTGGTGCCTCAAGGTCAAGTCTGCCACTTCCTCCAGTAGGAAGCCTGGAGGGAAGGGTCCAAGAGGCCCCTCGGCCAGCCCTTCCTCCAAGCCTGCCCAGTGACAGGTTGCAGGGTGTCTCCCCCAGCCTCATCACTCTTTCCCGGGTTCCCCCCATGGGGGGATGGCTCCACCACTTCTTTTCTGCCTGGTCCACTATCAACATGAACGGCTGAGTGCTAGAAGTGGTCGGCAGGGGTCTGCCTCTTGAGTATGAGCAGTCCCCTCCCTATCGAGCCGTCGCCCCACGGGGGGAGGCAATGGGCTCTGCAGCCGCTCTGTTGGCTCGTCGAGCCAACATTGCCCTGCTCTTCCAGAAGGAGGTGATCAGCGAGGTGGCGGATCCTCCTCCAGACCCGGGGTTTGTGTCCAGGTACTTCCTGGTCCCAAAGCAGACAGTGGTCTGGCACCCCATTCTCGACCTACATGACCTGAACAAGTTCCTAAGGCCGCGTACCTTCAGGATGGTCACTCAGGCTCAGATCATTCCATCCTTGGAACTAGGCATGTGGTTCTGTTCTCTAGACCTCCAGGATGCATTCTTTCACGTCCCAATCCATCTGCCTCATCAGCGATTCCTCCGCTTCAGAGCAGAGAGAGAGAGATCCCTTTTTGAGTTCCGGGCCATGCCCTTCGATCTTTCTCCATCTCCCTGGGTATTCACCAAGTCCATGGCAGTGGTGACAGCATTCCTTCAGTGCCTTGGGGTCCAGGTGTACCCTTACCCGGACGACTGGCTGATTGCAGCCACTACCAGGTTGGAGGTGGAGTGGTCCAGAGATCTGGCCCTCCAGGTCTGCTCTCGGATTGACCTCCTCATCAATGAGGTCAAATCGGAACTCATGCCATTGCAGGTGATTCAATTCATTGGGGCAGAGCTTGACTTTCTTTGAGCCAGAGCCCGGCTCCCGGCGGACAGGGTCGAGGTACTTTCCTCCTTTGCCCAGTCATTTCTGGTTGGGCAGTTGCACCCTGGCTGGGACTTCCTGCACCTTCTGGGCCTCATGGTGGCCTGCAACAGCATGGTCCATTGGGCCCGCTGGCATATGTGCCCCCTGCAATGGGGGCTGGCCAACCAGTGGTCACAGCACTCTGGTCCTCTGGACCAGCCAGTGACAGTGACCCCGGAGATGTGGGATCTCCTGCAGTGGTGGCTCGTCCCAGCTCATCTGCAGGATGGTATCCCATTTGTCTGCCCCCAGCCGACGGGCACTCTAATGACCGACCCCTCTCTGATGGGTTGGGGTGCCCATCTGCGGGATCTCCGAGCCCACGGCCTCTGGTCCTCTCAGGAGTCTCGATGCCACATCAACCTGCTGGAGCTTCGAGTGGTTCGACTAGCCCTCACCGCCTTCGCTTTGTTTGTACGGGGTCAGGTGGTTCAGGTCCAGACGGACAACACCACAACCATGTACTACCTCAACTGTCAGTGCGGGACGCACTCCTTGGCTATGTGCAATGAGGCTCTCTGCATCTGGTGTCTCGTGATCAGCCTGGAGGCGTAACTCCTAACCATCCATGTGGCAGGAGCCTCCAACAGTCTGGCTGATGCCCTCAGCCAGATAGACGCTGCATCTCACGAGTGGTCTCTCCTGCCAGAGGTAGTGCAAGTCCTGTTCTCCCATTGGGGCACCCCTCAGGTGGACCTGTTCACTCCAGGGAGAATGCGAAGCTAAGGCTGTTTCACGGCCGCCCCCCTCAGCAGGGCTCGCTGCAGGGGAATGCCTTCTTGAGGCCGTGGACCCTGGGCCTCTTCTACGCCTTCCCTCCATTTCCCTTGATACACAAGGTGCTTCTCAAGGCGAAGAGGGACAAGGCGCAGGTGATTCTGGTAGCCACAGACTGGCCTCGCCAGTTCTGGTACCCAGATCTCCTCAGCCTCAGCTTCAGGCTCCCGAGGCGGCTTCCAGCCCACCTGGATCTGATCTCAGTCGACAAGGGGAAGGTTCTCCATCCGGACCTTCAATCCCTGCACCTGATGGCCTAGTTCCTGAGCGGCTAGAGTTCCAGGCATTGGGTCTTTCTGATGAGGTCCTCAACGTTGTTGAGACATCCCGTAAGGAGTCAACCAGAAAATGCTACGCCTTCAATTAGAAGAGATTCTCCATTTGGTGTCAGGACAAAGGGTTGGACCCCTGTTCCTGTCCTTTGGCTAGTATTTTGGACTATCTGTGGTCCCTTTCTCAGCTAGGGCTTTGGTCGACGACACTTAAGGTGCACCTGGCAACCATCTCTGCTTACTGGGCATGGGCTGTCAAGCAGTCCGTGGTGCAGGAAAAGGTGGTCAGGCGCTTTTTTAAAGGCCTAGACCACTTATCCCCTCCGGTGCGAGAACCTCCACCTCCATGGTATCTACTGCTGGCATTGGCTAAGCTCTAGGGCAAGCCATTCGAACCTATGCACAGGTGTGACATCTTTCACCTGTTTTGGAAGACCGCCTTCTTGGTGGCTATTATGTCAGCCAGAAGGATGGGAGAGCTTCAGGCGCTTTCCATCAAGCCTCCCTACCTGTTCTTCCACAGGGACAAGGTTGTCCTTCGTCCCACTCGGAAGTTCTTTCCGAAAGTGGTGTCGGAGTTTCACCTTAACCAGGTGTTGACTCTGCCAGTGTTCTACCCCAGTCACACCTTGTAGACCCAATATAGGCTCCATTCTTTGGACCCTAGAAGGGCACTTGCTTATTACATGGAGCGGACGGCTGAAGTTCTGGGAGAGGTTCACCAGCTGTTTGTTACCTACGTTGAAGCCACACCTGGCAGACCTGCAGCCAAGCGGACAATAAGCAGGTGGGTCACCTCCTACATAGATCTGTGCTATAGGTTGGCGGGCATGGAGCCTCCCAAAGGGATAAGAGCTCATTCTATCCATCATACTGCTGCTTCGGTGGCTGCTTCTAGGGACCTCCCTATCCAGGAAATCTGCAGGGCTGCTACCTGGAAGTCAGCACACACCTTTATTTCCCATTATCACACTGATCTAGAGTCATGCCAGGATGCTGGTTTTGGGACCTCGGTTCTCCAGTCCTTATTCCCTAAGTATGGGGTGCACATCTTGCCTTCCTCCTCCCGGAGAACTGCTAGGAGTCTGCCACAAAGTGTGGATTGAACAACATATCCACATCCCTAGACATACAAATTACTCACCTGTAACAGGAGTTCTAGGAGTGGTATATTTATTTATTTACTGAATTTTGTTGATCCAGTAAGCCCACTGGGCCTAGAAGTCCCTTTTTTCAGGGGCGACCGGGGGAAGGGGGGTACAGATGGTAAGCAACTGAAACTGAACCAGATTAAGCTGTTGGCGGTATTTTTAGTGAATGGGAGAAATTTGGCCATGACACTGGGAAAATTCCCCTACTCTTTTTCGATAAGTGCCATGGGATCTTTAGCACCCACCTGAACTACCACCAATCCAGGCAGATGAGACCTCGGTTTAATGTCTCATCTGAAAGACGGCACCTCAGAAGTGCAGCACCCTCCTCATGCTGCACTACAGTGTCAGTATTGGGATATTAACCCAAGTGTCAAATGTGGGAAATGAACCCACAGTCCTCTGATCTCCTGGCCTCAGAGGCGAGTGTGCTACCTACTGAGCCACTGACACCTGACAGTGCCACCTGTATATGTTGTTCATCCACACGACTCACCCGACCTCCTCGGCTTCGACGTGCGACCTGGCTTCCAGCGGGCTAGATCTGGCGTCATGGGGCGGAGCCGAGGGTTTTACCATCTGGGTGGGTGGGAGGAGCCAGCTTGAAGACATTCCGTCAAGATTTAAAGTGGCAAGGAACCTGCCACAAAGTGTGGATGAACAACATATGCCACTCCTAGAACTCCTGTTACTGGTGAGTAACCTGTATTTATATAACAGGTTCCAAGTTAAAGCATTCTCCTTCCTTCTAAAGTTAATCCAAAAAAGCCTCCTCTTTGTGAAATAACCATGGTTCTCAGCCTCAGGGAGTACGTGCCTCCTGGTGGGTATTGCCTGTGACCCTTGTCTTCCTCTGCCACTGGGGAGCAAAAGTTTCATTCTCCAGCATGATACTTGAGGTCCATAGGTCCCCCTCCCCATTGCTGCAGCTCGTGTGAGGCACCCCGGGCCCACTCCAGGCCCCCCCAGGATTCCACATCAAGACCCTAAGCAAGTCTCTCTTGTTTTGACCTCCATGTCATAGCACTCCGAAGGCACTCCAATATTTGCCAATGTTTTTAGCAATCTGCTAAGTCATTCACCACGGGTGTGCCCACCCTCTCAGACTTCCGACACTATTTAGACACAGTTCCCAAGCAGGAAGTGAAGGCCAGCTACCCGACCCCACTCCCTACTCTGTAATCATTTCCTGGTGTCTGAATTAAGGCACATAAGCACTATTCCTGCGGACGATCAATGGGGGTCTTTTTTCTGCATGTTCTGCCTTTTCAAGGCCCAGTTTTATAATAGAGCCCTCCGTGTACTTCCCTGCGGGGTATGTACCCCCGAACCTGGTCCAGAGCCCCCCCAAGCCACAGTGTTACATGGGCAGGGGACCCATTCCCCTATATGCTGGTTTCACCAGGACACTGCACTGTAACCCATAGACCTACTCACCAAAAGGGGACAATCATTTTGTATTAGTGGCATATTGACCCAGGAGTTTCTTGATCTCATCGAGAACTGCTTGCTGCAAGTCCTTCCCTGGTCGATTCTCTTTAATCAGTCCCGAATCTGTATTGTTTGGCCTCCCGGGGAGTATGGATGGCAAATCACATCCTCTCTGTCTCAGTTCCTCCATCGCACTCATCACCGTATCATAACTGACTTGACCATTTGGATACTGTATCATTAGTCTTGAGAGGCAGGACGTGTGGAATTTTAATTTAAGGTGTCTTAGAATTGGAAATGGGGGCATATAGTCCCGTCTTCTCTGCATTGTAACTCTCGCATAATCATTGTCAAAAAAGAGTCTTTGCTTGACTAGAAACACTTTCCCCATAGTCCATGCTTTCTGGAGTATTGTTTCTTTTGTATGATAACTCAGGAATCGAATGATTACAGAATGGGGATGTGCCTCTAGTCCTGAGGGCTTGAGGCCGAGTGCGCGGTGAGCTCGCTCTGTCTCCACCGGGTATTTCTGTTCTAGATCCAGCACTTCTCTCAACATGTTCTCCATGTATCCCCTCATGTCTCTCCCCTCGCTATTCTCTGGTATTCCATATATCTGAATATTTTGGCGTCTCCGTCTGTTCTCTGCATCTTCCTGCCATTCTCCTAGGGCTTTGGTAATGTCCAGAAGCTGAGTTAATGTAGATTGGATCTGGGAAGTCTCTGCGACCTGTTCCGAGTTAGCCTGCTTTGATGTTACTACCTGAGATTGTAAAGTCTGCATATCTGCACGGAGAAGGTCATGATCCGATCTGAAGTCTTTTTTAATATCTTGCAGGCCTGTTATTATTCTGTCCAGTTTATCATTCAGGATGATAGCTTTGTTTTTTTGTTTTCTACGTGCTGATTTCTTGCCTGAGGATACCGTCTGGGCCTGCGACATTAACTCTGAGGTCTCTGAGTCTGATTTTTCCCCTTCTGATTTTTCTTCTTTGATTGGTAACACTGCAAATCTTATTATAGTTCTCTGATGTGTATTCGAAGCCATCTGTATCAATTTCTCCATCGACTGCCGTTTTTGTCAACATTTCTGGCTTTTTGTAACAAATTTGGGAGGGAGTGAGAACGGAGCTCAGAACTTGGGCTGCCATTAGCTCCAGAGCTGCACTGGAAGTCCCTTATTTTCTATTTCCTGGATCCTGGATTTTAGGGGGGCAGACTTTGGGAAACTGGGGAGATACTTGAAAGAGGCATTAAGGGGAATGGGACAGGAATCAGCGTCTGAGGAACAGTGGGCAGTATTTAAAATGAGGATTACACGAACAACAGAATTATGCATTAAGCACGTTAGCAAGAGGAAAAGGAAGCGGAGACCATTATGGTTTTCCAAAGAGGTATCAAAGAAAGTGAAAGCCAAAAAGATTGCATTCAGGCAATACAAAGACACAGGCAGAAGGGATAGGGAGAAGTATCAGGAGAAGCAAAGGGAGGCAGGGAGGTCAGTAAGGAAGCCAAAGCTCAGACAGAAGAACACATTGCAAAATCAGTGGGTAGAGGGGACAAAACCTTTTCAGGTACATAAGGAAAAAGAAAGACAAAGGGAGGGATAGTGAGACTGAAGGGGAGGATGGGAGCCGTGGAGGATGACAACAGTAAAGCTGACATATTGAACAGGTATTTCTGCTCAGTCTTTACTGAGGAAGAGGATGGTAATGGGTCTGAAGGAGTACAAGGGGTGAGAATGGTGCAGAAATGGACACAAGTCCCTTTACACGAGAAAGGGTCCTGAAGGAACTGGAAGTAATAAGAGTTGATAAAGCAATGGGGCCAGACGGGTGCACCCCAGGGTCCTTAAAGAACTAAGAGAGGTGGTGGCTGAACCTCTGGCTATCCTGTTTAGCCGATCACTGGAAACAGTGAGGTACCCAAAGACTGGAGGACAGCAGATGTAGTCCCCTTATACAAAAGTGGGAACAAAGAGGAAGCAGGGAACTACAGATCAGTCAGCCTCACCTCGGTAGTGGGGAAGATCATGGAAGCACTACTGAAGGAGAGATTGGTGGAACATCTGGTTATCAGTGGACTACAGGACCCAAGGCAGCATGGTTTCACCAGGGGGAGGTCATGTCAGACCAACCTCGTTGAATTTTTTGACTGGGTGACTAGGGAGGTGGATCAGGGAGGGCAGTGGACATGGCCTATCTGGACTTCAGCAAGGCCTTTGACACTGTGCCACATAGAAGACTATTACACAAACTGGGGAATATGGGTGTGGGCAGGACAGTAGTGTGGTGGGTAGGTAACTGGCTGGGTGGCAGGACACAGAGGGTGGTGGTAAATGGCTGTCACTCCACAGAGGGAAGAGTGACCAGTGGGGTACCACAGGGATCAGTGCTGGGACCGGTCCTATTCAACATCTTCATCAGTGACATTGCGCAGGATCTAGAAGGCAGAATTTAACTGTTTGCTGATGACACAAAGCTCTGTAACAGAGTAGACACACCAGAGGGTGTAGACAGAATGAGAAGCGACCTGCAGAAACTTGAAGAATGGTCAGGGGTTTGGCAGTTGAAATTCAATGCAAAGAAATGCAAGATAATGCATATGGGGCACAAAAACCCTGGCACAATATATCAGTTGGGGGGTGAGGATATAGCATACACCAAGCAGGAAAGGGATCTTGGGGTTGTCATCTCTGATGACCTCAAGGGGGAAACAGTGTGACAAGGCAGCAGGTAAAGCAAATAGGATGCTGGGATGTATAGGCAGGGGCATCACCAGCAGGAAAAGGGAGGTCATAATTCCGCTATACAAGACACTAGTGAGGCCCCACCTGGAGTACAGTGTACAGTTCTGGAGACCATACCTACGTAAGGACATAGACAGGGTAGAGAAGGTTCAGAGGAGGGCAACAAAGATGGTGCATGGATTGCAGCATCACAAGTCCTATGAAGACAGGTTGAAGGAACTGAACATGTACTCCCTGGAGGAGAGGAGGGAGAGAGGGGATATGATAGAGACATACAAGTATCTTACAGGGAGGAACAGGGTGCAGGAAAACACTATTTTAAGTGAAAAAGATGTTCCGGACTAGGGGCATGGGATGAAGTTGGAGAGGAGGGCGATTCAGAGGAAACAAGAAGAATTTCTTCACAGAGCAGGTGGTGGACAAGTGGAACACCCTGCCAGAGGAAGTGGTGGGGACTGAAACAATCACGGGATTTAAGAATGCATGGGATAGACATAAAGGAATTCTAGAGGTCAGGGGTAAGGGGCAACAGACTTCTAGGAAAACAAACTGAACTTACAAGCTCAAATGGGCAGACTGGGTGGGCCATAGGCCCTTATTTGCCGACACTGTTTATGTATCTATGTATCTATGAATTTTTCCAAAAAATAAATACATTAAAAAGCACCCAAAATGAAGGTATCTAGAGACACCAACACGTGTATCTTGTTCATCGGTACTCTGTTAGGTGGACTGTGAAGTTATTTGATGGAAGGACAACCTTGCAATGTCTTTTTTTTTTTTTTTTACATTTTTTTTTTTCGTGACTTGCTTAGATCCTTTTGAGCCAATTCCTTTATCACAAGCTGATTCATTTTTCGTGAGCACACGAGAATTGATTTACAGGCTACTTTGATGCATAATTCAGCTATTTTTTGAGAGTTTGACCTAAAATTTTCATCAAGGCCTTTTGGAGACCCCACCTCATAAACAATATTGCGATTTCGCAGTCACTTGGCGGATTCACCTTTGGGCAGGATTTGCATAATGAGTCATATTGTTAATGATGCTGGGTCCCCAAAAGGCCATGTTGAATATCTGGGGTCAAAATGTCAAAATGGTTGAGATGAAACCCGGCCAGTGGCGCTGAGGTTAAGGCACTGGGCGCCACCTCACTTCACACGGCCACCCGGGTTCAGGAACGAGCTTGGGCTGCCAGGGGTCGGCAAGGGCGAGAGAGGATCGAGCATCCAGAGGACTGCTTTTTTCTCTCTCGCAGGGAGGGAGACTTGTCGTTCCACTCATTGACTGCCCTCTGGCAGTGGCTGGAGGGCAGTACAAGTCAGAAGACATGTACCAACATCACCATGTTCGTGGGGACAGAAGAAAAAATGAAAAATGGAGCCTGGCAGGTTCCATGATGGCTCCTGGGTTTGCAGGGTCGGGCCCGACATCTAGATTGGATCGGGGGCGGCACCCTCCTCCCCAGCCCACCGCGAGGGGCAATCTGCGGGGATTCTTCAGGCTCGGGCGATACAGGGACACAGGAAATGCCGGAAAGTGAGTCTTTCCATTAGGAAGGGACCAGAGCCACCTGCCAGGGCTCCCAGGTGGGAAAAACAAAATAGTGAAAAAAGAAAAATGGCTGAGTGATAATCATTCATTGCAATTTTGCTACGCACGCTCGTAACTTTGTAAATTTAAAATATTTTGACCCCAAAATTGAAACATAAACTTGTTATTACCCCACCAAATGTATGTCAGAACTATATTTTTTCAGATCCTGGCCAAAATGTGTTTTTGCAGCTGCGGCGTGTAAATGGTGTTGCATTTGCGCAGAATGACTTTTCAGTGGGGATTTCAAAAATTTGTTTAGTGGGTACATTAGGTTGGGTAATAACATAGCTACACTGACAATTCCAGCACTGTTGTGCTATAAATGGCAGCTTCTTAAGCTATGTATGTATATGCATTTCTGACAAGCAAATTAGGATATGATTATATTATCTCAAAAAGTAAAGATATAAATTGCAAAAAAAACTTTTTGCATCAGTTAGGGTTAAAGCGACAAAGGTAGGAAAATGTGGCATTAGGGTTTCCAACACCCCATCCCCACCTTGCACAGATGAAGAGGGATCGGGGCGTGGCATTGGGGTTGTCAGCCCTGACACTCATCTCATTCTCCTATGCTGTGCCCACCCAGCTTATTTTCTAATGGGTCTCCAGAGAGCAAATGGGTCTTTGGAGACTTGTTTGAAATTTCTGGCTGGCCGCCCAATTGCAGCAAACCAAACCTTTTCTCTGAGTGCAGGAAACTCTCCTTTTGGGCTTTTATTTTCTAATGGAATGGGGTGAATGTTAGGACTGCCGACCCCAATGCCATCCTCCGACCCCTCTTCATCTGTGCAGGGTGGGGGTGGGGTGTTAGGGGTGAAAACCCTAACACCACATTTCCCTACTTTTGTCCCTTTAACCCTAACTGATGCATTAACAAAGTTTTCTCTCTCTCTCTCTATATATATATATATATATATATATATATATGTACACATATATTTATAAAATGTGTAGAAAAACGTATCTCTGCTTGTTGGTTGAAATGTATCACATGACTCTGCATATATCAGAGCACGACTGCACACCTGCACTTTCACCCCCCTCTAAAACAATTTTGCCATTTTATAAGATAGATAACCCACTCAAGGATGTGTAGTCACCTCCGATATACACACGCCTTGGGTGGTTGGCCTTTTCGATCAGAGGTGACCACACACCTTAGGTGGGTTATCTTACATATATACATATATATATCATATGTATATATATGTGTGTGTGTGTGTGTGTGGGGAATATATATATATATATATATAATCTGTGTGCGTATGCATGTATATGTGTGTGTGTGTGTGTGTATATATATATATATATATATATATATATATATATATTTATTATACTGGCACAGTAGTACCATAGTTAGGGTTGCCTGGCCACTTCTGTGTTAAACCTCAAATTTTGCACTTTAATAACTTTGCCACTGTACGACAGGTTTGCCTGGAATTTTGCATGCGCAGTCTGGTACCATAGATCTCTGGATCTGGCAAGTTGCGTTACGGTTGGATGAGCTGTAGAGCACCACAAAACAAGCAAAAACGTAGTTTCTAGGATTGTGGCTATGTTGTTCATCCACACTTATGGCATGTCCCTTCCCCCTTTAAATCTTGCCAAAAGTTTTCAAGCTGGCTCCTCCCACCCACCTGGGTGGTATATATCTCAGCTCCACCCCATGACGCCATATCTTCCTTTCTGCTGAAAGATGAAGGTTGCCTCCCTCATGCTCTCGCATTTCGTAAGCCCTGGCTTTCAAATCTTCAGTTTTACAGAAATTAAAACTTGTCCGAGTTAGCAATCGCACTTTTGCATCCTCGATCATGGAAGAGAAATCTTCTCCAGGATTTGGCCGGTGTCCTTGTGGCCAGAAGATGCTGCGCACCGATCCCCATCTCACGTGCGTCTACTGCCTAGGTGTCGGCCATGACACCTCGTCCTGCAGCTATTGCTTGGCCTTCCATCCCAACGTCCTGGACAACCACCTAGCATGTTTGAAGTTGGGGAGCCCGGAGAAAAGGAATCCTCCGGTGAAGTCCAAGGAGGCTAGGTGGGTGGTTTCCATGGCTGCAGGTTCCGCTGTGCAGCTGGAACGCATGAAAGCGTTCGAAGAAGAAACCACCCGTACTTTGGCTAATCTAAGCTTTTTCATTCCACTCAACCTGGGCTCCACCTTCACAGGTTCCTTTAATGAGTTGTGCCAGTCTCTCCCCACCCAGGGTGAGGCGCCCATGGGCTCACACTCCTCCCAATCTCGTAAGAGAGACAATGAACCTAGCTCGTCTTCGTGTCGGCGAAGGCGCTCTTGGGACCAAGAGAAGTCTCAGTCCAAAGAGCATGCGGTCTCGACCTCGGTCGAGATCGCTTCCTTGGCTGCTGGCTTCATGGACCTTCCGTCTGGCCAGACGACCGAGGAGGTGGCCGATGAGGTCAAGATTGTTCTCGATCCAGTCGACCCATCATTGCTGGCCATAGCTGATGACTCCTTGGAGAGGACTCCGGTCCTTGTGTTCCCCGATGAGGAGACCCAGCCCACTGGTGTCCCCATCAAGGTCCACGTTCCGGACCCTCGGGTTTCACCAATCCCACCAGTGTCTCCGAACAACCAAGTTGGCCCCCTGGTCTTGGTCGAGGTCTAGAACCCCCTCAGCTGATCGGCCAAGGAAGAGCCATAAACGCTCTAGAAAGGGGCGACGCCACAGGTCGTCCTCGTCCTCCTTGGATGGAGTGAGGCTCCGACGGAAGCTTCGTCGGTGCTACGAGTACCTTATGTGGCAACAGCTGATTTTGTCTAGGCAGAAGCCGGCTCCACTGCCTACCCCAGCCATTACTTGGCTCTTGCCTCCTAGGCTGAAGCTGACCCCCTCGAAACCAAAGTCTTTGGCCTGTCCTCTGGTTTGGCCTATTCCAGTCTCTCCACCGACAGTGGTGGAGCCGCCGCCTAAGCAGCCTTTGGGAGGGGCTGCTTCCAAAGAGGACCGACTAGATACTGGGCTTCCCCGATGTCCATAGGTCACGGTCACCCCGGACTGCCCTTGGCGGGGTCAAGGGTGATTTTGGGCGGCAGGCCGTTGTACCCCGACTCCTCGGACTCTGATGTCACCAGGCTTCACTGTCATCCTGGGGATGATGAGTTGTCCATTGGCACAGGGATGGAGGAAGGTCCTTCCTCCTTCCAAGGGATTCTCCATCTCATCTCTGATTCTACAGGGATGCCCCTGAAACCCATTCAGAAAAAGGCGGAGTACCCTTTCACGGACATCCTCAAGAGGGATACCCCAGCGGAGGCACTTTCCTGTGGCAGGGGCCATTGTTGTCGGCACTTTCGAACATGTGGCAGCACCTGCCTTATGTCCAGCACCGTCTGCCCACTTGGCCCCCGAAGTCTGGCAGGTGCCAGGGTTCCAGAGCACCCTTCGACCGAGAGCCTGGTGACCGCCTCTGTGTTCAGGTGTACTGGCAGTTCTGCTGACACTGACCGACCCCCGATAAAGAGTCCAAGCTTTTGGACCATTCGGCGTGGAGAGTCTATGCGGCTTCCTCCTTGGGCCTTCATCAGGCAAGTTCAGCCGTCATCATGGCACACTTCTGTAATGCCCTTCTTGGGTCATTAGATGAAGTCCTCCCACACCTTCCCGCGGACATGCAGGCCATAGTTAAGCAGGTCTGTGATCAAGGCCGTGCTGTTGCCAAACAGCAGCTCCAGATGGCCCTGGACATTGGGGATTCTTGTGCCCACTCGATGGCTGCTACAGTTGCCTCTCACCACAGGGCTTGGCTGAGGCTCTCCTTCTTCCCAGTGGATACTCAGCACAAGTTAGCTGATGTGCCTTTCCTTGGGACTGACTTGTTTGGCCCAGGAGTGGCCGGTCACCTACAGTGCATAAGGTAGTACAGTGCCACCTTGGACACCACTTCTGCCAAGAGTTCTTTGAGCAAGAACCAGCAGAAGAAAAAGAAGAAGCCCTTTTGGCACTCTTCCCCTGCAGTTCAGCAATCCTCCTTCCAGGGAGGACAGCAGCATCAGCATCAGCAGCAGGCTCAAACTTGGCTCCCTCGGCCCAAGCCTAGACCCCAACAGGCCTGCGGGGGGGGGGGTCAAGGCTCAGGTCCTGGAGCCTCCTCCTCCTCCAAGCCTGCTCAGTGACGTGGGGGTTGCCACCCCATCTCCGTCACACCAGTTCTGGGTCTTCCTGTGGGGGTCCGGCTCCGCCACTTCCTTTCCGCCTGGTCTGCTATCACCACGGACAAGTGGCTCTTGAAGTGGTCAGTCAGGGACTGCCTCTGGAATTTGAGCAGTACCCTCCCAGCTGTGCCTGCACCCCTTGGGAAGAACGGATTTCCACTTGCACCCAGTCGGCTCTTCGAGATGACGTTGCTTAACTCCTTATCAAGGAGGCAGTAGCTCTCATGGCGGATCCGTCTGCAGACCCAGGTTTTGTCTCCAGGTACTTCCTGGTGCCCAAGCGGATGGGGGGGGGGGGGCCTGGCACCCCATTCTAGATCTCCACGACCTGAATCAATTTCTCAGGTCACGCACCTTTCAGATGGTCACTCTGTCCCAGATCATACCATCCTTGGAGCGAGACATGTGGTTCTGTTCACTGGATCTGCAGGACATGTTTTTTCATGTCCCAATCCGTCTGTCCCATCAGCGGTTCCTCTGCTTCAGGGTCAAAGGGACCCTGTACGAGTTCTGAGCCATGACGTTCGGCATGTCATTGGCCCCACAGGTCTTCACCAAATGCATTGCAGTGGTGACAGCCCATCTCCGGCATCGAGGGGTCAGAATTTACCCTTACCTCGACAATTGGCTCCTTGTAGGTTCCACCCAACAGGAGCTGGAGAGGTCCAGGGATCTGGCCCTCCAAACCTGCTCACAACTCAGCCTCCTGGTCAACGAGGCCAAGTCGGAACGCATGCCTTCTCAGGTGATGGGCTTCATCAGGGCAGAGCTCGAATCTTGTCAAGCCAGAGCTCAGCTCCCGGTGGACAGGGTGGAGGTTCTTTCCTCCTTTGCTCAATCATTTCTGGTTGGGCACTTGCGCCCTGCCCGGGACTTTCTGCGCCTTCTGGGTTACATGGTGGTGTGCACCTCAGTAGTCCATTGGGCCCGGTTGCACATGCGCCCCCTCCAGTGGGAGCTGGCCGCCCAGTGGACTCAGCAGTACGGTCAATTCGACGAGCTGATCACTGTAACCCAGAAGATGTGGGACGCTCTCCAATGGTGGACCGCCCCAGAATGGTTGCAGGAAGGGATCCTGTTTGTCCACCCCGAGCTGACGGTCATCCTTACGACTGATGTGCCTCTCATAGGCTGGGGAGCCCATATGGGGGCAACAGGCCCTTGGGCTCTGGACCTCGAGGTCGAAGCCACATCAACCTTTGGGCGCAGAGCAGTCAGACTGGCACTGTCAGCTTTCACTCCTCAGCTCCGGGGTCAAGTGGTTCATGTCCAGACGGACAATATCACGACCATGTACTACCTCAACAAACAGGTTGGCACGCACTCCCGTCTCCTGTGCAAGGAGGCGCTCCGCATCTGGACCCGCGTAAGCTGGTTGGAGGCGGATCTCCTAGCCATCCATGTGGCAGGAGCCTCGAACCAGCTGGTGGATGCTCTCAGTCGTGTAGGCCAGACAATCCCACGAGTGGTCTCTCCATCCAGAGGTAGCTTACAGCCTATTCTCCCATTGGGGCACACCGATAGTAGACCTGTTTGCCTCCAGGAAAAGCACCAAGCTGAGGCTGTATCATGCCCGTCCCCCTCAACAGGGCTCACTGCAGAGGGATGCCTTTTTGAGGCCGTGGACCCAGGCCTCCTCTACGCCTTCCCTCCATTTCCCTTGATCCACAAGGTGTTTCTCAAGGTGAGGATGGACACGGCGAAGGTGATTCTGGTAGCCCCAGACTGGCTGTGCCAGTTCTGGTATCCAGGTCTCCTCAGCCTCAGCTGCAGGCTCCCGGAGCAACTTTGTACATTCCTGGAACTGATATCTCTGAACCAGGGGAAGGTCTTCCATACGGACCTTCAATCCCTGCACCTCACAGCCTGGTACCTGAGCGGCTAGAGTTCCAGGCTTTGGGTCTTTCTGAAGATGTCTACACCGTGGTAGAGGCATCTAGAAAGGAATCGACTAGGAAATGTTATGCCTTCAAATGGAAAAGATTTTCCATTTGGTGTTAGTAAGGGTCTGGACCCCTTATCCTGTTCTGTGGCTAACATTCTAACTCCAGGAATCCACTAATATTATTACTCTTTGCAGTGCTCCTTTAAGTCAGTGCTGCCCCGGAGCCAAATAGAATGCTATGCTAATTATGGAATGTTTAGCTATTGCATTCATTTTCAAACTGCCCTATTCTAACTGCCTGGATTCTACCTCAGATTTTCTGTCTCCACAGCAAAGTTCAAATGCCCTAGAGATCTCTCTATCAAGATCATCTAAATTGTGCATAAGAACAAAAGAAACTTAAATATTTTGTCTTATTTTTTCACTACTGCCTTATTCTTACTGAGTTTTAGCAATTTTACCTCATTTATAAGTTATTTAGTTTTTCTTATCGGTACTTCGCGGTTCCTTTGAACCGTGGGGCAACCGATTGCTTGATAAATTTCAAAAGGAAACTCTGGGTAAGTTTCCGAGTGTTTTTCTTTTAAAAACATTTAAATCTATTAATTTTGAACCAGGGTTTTCTGGTTCCTGAACCGATCGGAACCGCAGTTCTGTTTAAAAATTGTCGGTTTCTGAACCGATTGCTTTATTACTGAAACCGATTGCTAAATCTTTAATATTTTCATATTTTAGCAGTTTCTGAGTCCTGTTTTCTTACAATGTCTGATAAACCTAAAAAGAACATGGGACCTACAGGTTTTAAGAATTGTGTTTAATGTGCAGAGGTATTTGCTAGAGCTGACAAACATGATCTCTGTCTGCTCTGCCTTGGTGTAAAGCATTTCAGTGAAGATTGTGAGATTTGCAAGTCTTTCCCTGAAAAAACTGTGGAGAAGTGCAGGGAGAGACTGAAGAGAAGGCTTCAAGAGGGGTCCCTGGACTCTGACCAGTCCACCCCCTCAAAAAATGTGGCAGTTCCTTCTAGAGCCTCAAAATCCACCCCTGATATGGGTGAGGGCTCTAGTAAGATAGGCAGTCAGCTGACTGACTCTCCATTGCCTGCCAAGAGACTTACAAAAAGTAAGCACACTGACACCCCGGCTGAAACGCCTCAAGGGGTCCTTCAGGTGCCATTACATACTTCATCTCCTGCTGACATTTCATAAGCCCTGGCTTTGTTACAGGTGCTGCAAGGCCTGCTCCCTGCCCAGCAACCTGTAACTGCTCCACCTGATAAAGCTGCTGCCACCCCCGGTGTCTGTTTCCACTATGGGTAGTGAGGTTGATGATGATGAGGAGGAGGAGGAGGAAGAAACAGAGCCTGAGGTGTCACCGGAGCAAGACTTTGTCCCCCCCCCCCGGCCTTCAGAGGATTTTTCCTCCCATGTTTCTTTCATTAAGAAAATGGTGGAAATACTGGAGCTCCAGACAATTGAGGAGGTACAGGATGAAGAAGAGGTTCAATATATGGAACTAATGGGGCTAACACCCGCAAAATGACTTCTGCTTCCTCTTTATAAATTTTTCAGAAAAGATATTCTTGAAATATTAAAACCTTCTCAGACTGTCACACCTATTGATAAAAATGTGACAAAAAGTACCAACTGGAAAGACCGGGTGCTGACCTTTTCTTCAGCCATCCTGATCATCAGGGCATTGTGCAGCAGGTAGCCTGTGAGAAGGCCAAAACCCCCTTGTCTTCTCATCCACCTGAAAAAGACTCCAGAAAGGTGGACAGTATGGCTAAGAAGGGGGTACCTTTTAGCATCCCTTGCTGTCAGGCAAGCCTCTTATCAGGCCTATGCTGCTCCCTACCAAAAGGCTTTATGGCAATCTGTGGTGGATAATGCAGAAGCTAATCCTTTTCTCACTGTTTTTGAATTGCTAGACAGCCAAATGCCAGATGGCAGTAGATACAAATGACACTGCTGCCAGATCATTGGCTGGTACTATAGTCATGAGAAGGCTTGCCTGGCTGAGGGCTACTAACCTCACCCAGGACACTCAAACCAAAGCAACTGATTTCCCAGTTGGGGCCATTCACTTTTTGGTGCACAAACTGAAGCTTACATGAAGAAAGTAAATGAATATAAGACTGCTTTCAGAAGTAATTCCACCAGGGACAAACCTTCTCCCTCTACATCTTATTCTAGGGGGAGGCAGGGCAGGTCTACTTTTAGAAGACCTTTCTTTCAGGTGCAGGCTGCGCCGCAGATACAGTACCAACCCCAGCAGACGGGTTTCTACAAGGCCTGGGGCATAAGGGGCTCCCATAGAGGGCCCCATGCGACCCAACCTCAGCAACAGCAAAGGCAGAATCCCTGACTATCTCCAGGACTGGTCAAAAATAACATCAGACAGGTGGGTCCTGGAAATAGTGGGTCAGGGTATCTTCCTTTGTTTCAAGTCCCTTCCCCCTCTAAGAATAAAACATTTTGCATCAGTTCCTCCCTCACAAAAAGAACTGCTGGAGCAGGAGGTAAAAAACTTACTACTGTTAAAAGCAGTCGAGCCTGTTCCACCCAACCAAAGAGGACAAGGGTTCTACTCCAGGTATTTCCTAACAACAAAAAAGACTGGAGACTGGTGGCCTATACTAGACCTCAGACGTCTAAACAAGTATTTGGTTCAACCCAAATTCAAAATTGTCACAATGGCAATAATTCTGCCGACACTACAAAAAGGGGACTGATTGGCCTTTCTTGATTTAAAAGATGTATATTTTCACATCCCTGTCAGAGAAACACACAAAAGATATCTCAGGTTCTCTCTCTCCCCTCACGCCACTACCAGTTCTCAGCACTTCCTTTCGGCCTTACCTCTGCACCAAGGGTATTCACAAAGTGCATAGCAGTAGTAGTGGCACATCTCAGAAAACTGGGTGTCACGGTTTTTCCATATCTGGATGACTGGCTGATTGTGGGGAAATCCCAACAAGTGTCAGAACACTTACTATTAGCTCAGAGTGTTCTCTCCTCCTTGGGGTTTCTTCTAAATGTCAAGAAATATGTTCTCACCCCAGTCCAAGTATTGCAGTTCATAGGGGTAGAACTCAATACAATTCTGGGGAAGGCCTTCCTACCCTTGGAAAGGATACAGGCTATTCAGCTTCTGGCAAGCTTGTTTGTCCTGGGCAGGCCAAAACCAGCGTCTCAGTTTTTACAGCTGCGAGGCCACATGGCTGCAGCAACAACCACAGTCATGGGTGCCAGATTCCAAATGAGGGACATTCAGTTTCACCTCAGGGCCCCTTGGTCCCAGAAATGAGATTCACTTTCAAAACTAATTCCTGTAACAAAATCTCTTCTACAGGCCCTCCCGTGGTGGAAGGATCCAGACAATCTAAGGGACTGGGTGCCTTTCCTACAAGAGCCCCCCTCCTTGTTGCTCACAACAGATGCCTCCCTCCTAGGATGGGGTGCCCACCTAGGGGACCACACAATTCATGGCTCCTGGAGCAGTGCAGAGTCACTTCTGCACATAAATCTCTTAAGAGTTAAGAGCAGTGTACCTAGCCATTCAGGCTTTCACTCATTTCATAAGGGGAAAAGTGGTTCAGGTCAGAACAGACAATACCACTACAATGTACTACGTCAACAAACAAGGAGGGACAAGATTCACTCCACTATGCACAGAGGCAATGAAAATATGGAGCCTGATTTACTCCATAAATGCCTCCCTGCAAGCAATTCATCTGCCAGGAAAGGACAATACACTGGCGGATGCCTTGAGCAGCATAAACCAGGCCCATCACGAATTGGCACTGAACAGTCAAGTAGTGCAAGTCCTCTTCAGGCAGTGGGGAACCACAGAGCCGGATCTTTTTGCTTCCCACCAGGACCACCACTTACCCCTTTATTGCTGCAGGGCCCCAGTGAAGGGATCTGCCCCAATGGATGCCCTGATTCTCGATTGGACTGGGAAAAACCTTTATGCCTTTCCTCCCTTTCCTCTGATTTTCAGAGTACTTATCAAGCTCAGGTCACAGTCAGCCTGGATGATTCTGATAGCACCAGACTGGCCAAGACAGCCTTGGTACTCCCTGTTACTCTCAATGTCAGTGAGCGAAACGATCTACCTCCCTCAGAGATACAATCTGCTGACTTCCTTCCAAGGCAGGGTGGTATATCCCAGTCTCAGGTCTCTCAGACTCAAAGCTTGGCTTTTGAGTACTTAGAGTATCCAGACTCCCAATACTCTCAAACAGTTTTAGAAGTCCTTAGACGTTATAGAAAGCCTTCTACTAAGAAAACTTATGCTTTGAAATGGAAAAGATTTTCTATTTGGTGTACAGAAAAGGGCCTAGCCCCAGCACAGGCTGGAATTCCAACCCTCATAGATTATTTGTCCCATCTGCATTCCCTGGGGTTGCAACATTCAACCCTAAAAGTTCATCTTGCTTCACTTTCAGCTTATCTCTCTATAGGAAAAGGGGTATCACTAGCCCCGAACCCCATATTTAGAAGGTTCTTTAAGGGCCTTCTACACCTGTTTCCCCCTCATAGGGAACCAGTGCCAGCCTGGGACCTCAACATTTGTATTGCCCAGCTTATGCTCCCGCCATTTGAACCCCTGGCTAATGCAGAGCTAAAGTTCCTCACCTGGAAGGTAGTTTTCCTTGTGGCACTTACCTCTGCTAGGAGTATAAGTGAGTTACAAGCCGTATGTGTGGAAAAGGACTATATTTCTTTCCACAATGACAAGGTGGTGTTGAGAACTAATAGAAAATTCCTTCCCAAAGTAGTTTCTGACTTTCATTTAAATCAGTCTATTACCCTACCAGTATTCTTTACAGCACATGCCAGTTCTGGTGAGCGTAGGCTCCATAGTTTGGATGCGAAGACAGCATTGAGCTATTATATAGCCAATACCAAGGATCATAGGCAGGACAGGCAACAATTGTTCCTTACCTTGGTTGAAGTAAGTAATGGATCTCCTTCTTCAAAGAGGACTGTATCTCTATGGATAGTCCAATGTATTCAGTTTTGCTGTACAAAGGTGGGCAATGTCCCGCCTTCAGGTTTTAGGGCCCATTCCACAAGGGGTGCAGCTGCCACCATTTCAGCTGCCAGAGATGTTCCTCTTCTGGAGATTTGTAAAGCAGCTACATGGAGATCAGTCCACACCTTTACTAAGCATTACAGCCTGGACTCCCAGGCCAGAAGTGATGCCAATTTGGGAAGGGCTGTTTTGCAGATCCTTTTTCCTAAATAGATTCTGCCCACCTCCTGTGGTACTGCTACATAGTCTGCAAAGAGTAGTAATATTAGTGGATTCCTGGGGTTAGAAGAAAAAATTACTCACCTATAGTAATTTTATTTCTTCCCAGGGATCCACTAATATTATTACTCCTGCCCCAGTCCTCCCCTTAGAATCTGAGAAAAATACTCTGTACAGCTGAGATACATAGATACATAGACAGTGTCGGCAGATAAGGGCCTATGGCCCACCCAGTCTGCCCATTTAAGTCTGTAAGTTCAGTTTATGTTTTCCAAGAAGTCTGTTGCCCCTTACCCCTGACCTCCAGAATTCCTTTATGTCTATCCCATGCATTCTTAAATCCCGTGATTGTTTCAGCCCCCACCACTTCCTCTGGCAGGGTGTTCCATTTGTCCACCACCCGTTCTGTGAAGAAATTCTTCCTCACGTTTCCTCTGAGTCGTCCTCCCTCCAACTTCATCCCATGCCCTCTAGTCCTGGAACATCTTTTTCACTTAAAAATAGTGTATTCCTGCACCCTGTTCCTCCCTGTAAGATACTTGTATGTCTCTATCATATCCCTCTCTCCTCCTCTCCTCCAGGAGTACATGTTCAGTGCCTTCAACCTGTCCTCCATAGGACTTGTGATGCAATCCATGCACCATCTTTGTTGCCCTCCTCTGAACCTTCTCTACCCTGTCTATGTCCTTACGTAGGTAAGGTCTCCAGAACTGCACAGTGTACTCCTGGTGCGGCCTCACTAGTATCTTGTATAGTGGAATTATGACCTCCCTTTTCCTGCTGGTGATGCCCCTGCCTATGCATCCCAGCATCCTATTTGCTTTACCTGCTGCCTTGTCACACTGTTTCCCTGCCTTGAGGTCATCAGAGATGATAACCCCAAGATCCCTTTCCTGCTTGGTGATGATGTCTTTCAGTATGATGGGTATGTCATCTGTTGGCACATTCTCTAATACTTAGCTAGTAGGTTATTTTCTAAGGGTGCATCTGGCTCAGAAAATAGGACTCATTATTTAAGGTTTGTGGTGGCCCTTGCTTGGCCTATTACTACTTTTTATGGCCCTGTTGGCCATTAACTTAACCCTAATTATTCATTGTTTTATTATATATATATATATATATCTATATATCTATAGATATATATATTATGGCCTCTTTGCAGACTTCACAGAAATCTGAGGTAGAATCCAGGCAGTTAGAATAGGGCAGTTTGAAAATGAATGCACGAGCTAAACGTTCCATAATTAGCATAGCATTCTATTTGGCTCCAGCGCAGTGCTGACTTAAAGGGGCACTGCAAAGAGTAATAATATTAGTGGATCCCTGGGAAGAAATAAGATTACTACAAGTGAGTAACTTTTTCTTCTTGACTTCCTTTGGTCTCTCTCCAAAGGGATCTATGGTCATGGACCCTTAGGGTGCACCTGGCAGCCATTTCTGCTTACCGGGCACAGGCCGGTCAGCCGACATTGACACAGGAGACACTAGTCGGGTGCCTTTTCAAAGGCTTGGATCACATATCCCCTGTGGTGCATGACCCCCCACCTCCGTGGGATCTACTGCTGGTATTAGCAAAGCTCATGGGCAAGCCATTCGAACCAATGCACAAGTGTGAGCTGTCACACTTGTGGAAGATGGCCTTCCTGGTGGCTATCACGTCTGCTAGAAGGACAGGGGAGCTCCAGGCACTTTCGGTGGACTCCCCTTATCTGGTCTTTCCAAAGGGACAAAGTTGTCCTGCACCCCCACCTGAAATTCCTTCCGAAGGTGGTGTCAGAGTTTCACCTTAATCAGGTGTTAACTCTGCTGTATACTACCCTAATTACTCCTCGGATGCCGAGTACAGGCTCCATACTTTGGACCTGAGACGTGCTCTCTCCTATTACAAGGAGAGGACGGCAGAAATTCATGGAGAGGTTCGCCAGCTGTTTGTCACCTACGCTGAAGCTGCTTCTGGCAGACCTGCAGCCAAACGGACCATAGCAAGATGGATTACATCATGCATAGATCTATGCTATGAGTCGGTAGGCATGGAGCCTCCCATAGGGATAAGAGCTCATTTTACCCACCATACTGCTGCATTGGTGGCTACTTCTAGGGACATCCCCATACAGGAAATCTGTCGGGCTGCTACCTGGAAATCAGCAAACACCTTCATTACCCACTACCACATCGACCCTGAGTCACGCCTGGTTGGTGATTTTGGGACCTCAGTTCTCCAATCTCTGTTCCCTAAGTAGGGGGTGTGCGCCTTGCCTCCCCCCTCCCAGAGAACTGCTAGGAGTCTGCCAGTAAGTGTGGATGAACAACATATCCATGGTCCTAGAAAAACAGGTTACTCACCTGTAACAGTAGTTCTAGGAGTGGAATATGTTTTTCATCGCTGCAGACGCACACAACCTGACTTCCAGCGAGCTAATATCTGGCGTCCTGGGGCTGAGCCAAGGTATATACCACCTGGGTGGGTGGGAGGAGCCAGTTTGAAGACTTCTGGCAGGATTTAAAGGGGAAAGGAATATGCCAATAAGTGTGGATGAACAACATATACCACTCCTAGAACTACTGTTACAGGTGAGTAACTTGTTTTTTGGCACGTTTCTTTGCTCGTGGCTACAGCCCACACGATTTGTCCGTTTGGTCTGAAATCTTCAGGGAAGATACAGTCTGGATGACTGATGTGCCTTTCGAAGATTTGGTGAAAAAATATTAAACTGTTCAAAAAATATAAAAAAAAAAATAAGGTTCCCATTATAGTCAATGGGAAAAAATATATGTGTCTCTTGAAAGCTGCTGCTACTACATTTTACTGCTGCAAATGGCCCTTTTACTGTTGTATGGCAGCCATCTTGTTTTCAGTTAGTGAGAGAGAAAAATGCCTGGCATTTAAATTTGGGACCCCCTACCGTAGGTAAACACTGACAGTTGTATTTACCTAGTCAGGCCCTGAGGATCACAGCACTATCTTTTTTTTGAGGACCTGTAGTGTTGCAAATTGAGACAGAACAGATGCAACACTTTCGCAAATCACAAAAGTGTTGTGCCCATTCTGCCGCAAAATTTTGCAAAACTGTCGCAATTTGTGACAGAACACCACCACCCAGCAACATCAAAACGATTGGGGCTTTTGGGCTAAAATTTGCAGGGTGGCAAGCCCTGGTCCCACAGATGTGCCTTTTTGTGGTTTGGTCCCAAAGCATTCAGCAGGCCCATAGTTACAGTACTCTGAAGTTGAGAAATTTCCCATAGGCTAACATTGGGAGTGCCTGCGGCGACTTTCGATGCCTGTATCTCGGACACGGTGCAAGCTACAGATTTTGGGTGGACTAAGCCTGTGTGGAGGTTTCGATGTCATGAATATCACTGCAGTGAAATTTTTTTTATAGTTGCTACAGTTACTGAGATATTGCCAAATTAGTGTTACAAGGGTTCCTTTTCAGTGCTATTCCGCTACTGTATGGCTCCGTACTTATGTGTAACTGGGGGCGCAGGGCCCAGAGGGCCCACGCTCCCACATTCGCATACCATTACACAAAAATGGGCAGTGTGAGGGGAGCACAGGGCCCGGAGGGCCTGCACTCCCACTACCACATACCAGTTACTAGTTAGATTACACTTTCTCAAAAATAAGGGAAATTCATTGCAAAAAAATTGTTAATGCATCAGTTAGGGTTGATAGCACAGTGACAAAAGTTTGGAAATGTGATGTTAAGGTCCCCCACCACCACACCCACACTCCGCACACCAGAAGGTGTCGGGGTGCCATGGGGTCATCAGACCCAACTCTCATCCCCTTCTCCTACACTGTAAAATATCAGCCTGTTTACACATGGAATGGGGTAAAGTCTGACGACCCAATGGCACCCCAGCGCCTATTGGTGTGTGGAGTGTGGGTGTGGTGGGGGGGGACAAAAGTTGGGAAATGAGGCATTAGGGTTTCCCTAACACCTCACCCTCCCAAACCAGGCAGGAGAGCAGGTGTGGGGTGTACTTTGGGCTGCTCAAGCCTAACGCTCACCCCATTCCATCTGTAAATAAGGTCAGATGTGTAGACTTTATGAGAATGGGGTGAGCATTAGGCTTGAGAAGCCCAAGGGATCTGGCTGGACCAACACCTAGACTTTTCCATGCATCGAAGCAACCCACAAAAAACTGTACCCTAGACTGGGGGCACTATACCGGAATTGCAGTTGCATCCCTCTGCCAGCCCTCAAAGAGATACTGCAGAAAATGATGCTCTTTATTTTCAACTACGGGGATGTAGTCTGCAGTTCTGCCCCCAAATCCACCCTAGCTAGACTGGACTCTCTTTTTAACTCCTTCTGTCATTTCGCACTGGACTGCCCACCCTCCACCCACCACTGTGACCTCTACAGATACCTTAACCTACCCTCCCTTGTAAATAGGTGCCAGTACCACTGCAATAGACTCACAGCCAAATTCTGGGCCCAGTTACTGCCCTCCTACCTAGCCTCTACCCTAACTGCTCAAACACCATCAACATACTCACTCAGAAATTTCGACTCCCGCCTACTACAAATCCCCCACATGGCTACCTCTGCTGGACAGTCGGCTTTTAGAGTCCGACTACCAAAACTATGGAACTCTCTGTTGGTTGACATCCAGCTCTCTCCCTCCCCTCGACAACAAATCTCCCTTCTAAAAGGGCAAGTCCCCACAAGCTGCTCATGTCAACTTGATGTGCACTAAGTATGGGCCAACTCCCCAGTGCAAAACTGTGTTGTCCACTCAAATGCTTAACTGTCCAATTTAGTTTGCCAATATCTCTTCTACATATTCTGCCTACTATTTGCTGTGTACTCTCTGTTCTATCTTCCTGTATATACTACTTCTAGATTATCATTGTAATTGTAGAACTTATGTACCTATTTGCATCAAACCTATGTAAATTTTGGTGTTCTATAATTCTGTATGCTTTACTTGTATGTACTTATCCCGTTCCCTTCTACCCCCAGGATGCATCTGGAATCGAGCAGTAGTCTGCTCAGTATGCCTTTCCTGGTAAAACTTTTAAATAAATAAATAAGGCACACCCCACACCTGCTCTCCTTCCTGGTTTGGGAGGGTAGGGTGTTAGTGAAATCCGAACGCCTCATATTCCAACTTTTTTTGCTTTGACCCTAACTGGAGCATTAACAAGGTTTTTTGCAACTTATTTCCTTACTTTTTGAGATAGTCTAATAGTATCCTTATTTTACTGTGGGAATGCAGGGTCATTTAGACCCTGCACTCCCATCCCATCCTAGATGCATAGATGTATGTAGCTGTGGAAGGCCAGGTCCCTCCATGCCCTGCACCTCCATTTTTAGGGCAACAGTGACCACATTTTCAGCTTAGCCACCTTATTATCCCACCTCATGTACCCAGTACAGAAAAGTTTTGAATCCCTGCCAAGACGTAATTCTGCACAACTGCAATACCATTCCATGCCACAGGTGCATAAACACATTTTGGCCAGGATTTGAAAAATGACAGCTGTGACCTACATAAGGTGGGGTAATAAGAAGGCTATGTTGAAAATCTGGATTAAAAATGTTTAAAGAGCTGCTGACGCCTCAAAGAAAATTATGGAGAGCATAATATTTAAGTACAATTCAGCTTGTATTTCATAAATATTCTATAGATTTATCCTCCACATTATTTATTACGGAGGCAATTTGCATGAATACATGATCTTTATACCACAGAGATCATCTGCCTTTATAGCTTACTCACTACTTCAAGTCATAATCCTCTGTTGTGACATCATAATCGGTTGCCATGGGAGTAATTGTGATGTCACAAGCAGTGCTTTATGACTTCAGGGAGGGAGAAAGCAGCAGGAATAGATGAACTCTTCAGGAGCAAAGATCCTGTTTTCATGCAGATTACCTCAGTATTAAATAATGGGGAGGAAGAATACAGAACTAATGTGAAATACAAGACAAACTATGTCCGAATGTTATGTTTTGTTAAAGTTCTGCTGAAGGCGTCAGCTGCTGTTTAACATTTCTGAAGTTACGAGCGGGTGTATTAAAATACGAATGGTCATAACTTTGGAATTTTTTCGTATTTTGACCCCAAATTTTCAACATAATCTTCTTATGACCCCACCTCATAAATCCCGTAGATGAAAATGTTCAAATCGGTGCCAAAATGCCATTCTGTGCCACAGGTGGGAAAACACGTTTCAGACAGGATGTATAACTGCGACCTTTATAATAAACTTACTTGGCTTCTACCGGGCCAGCATAGTAGCTTTGTCCTAGGTTGTTTTACTGACAAGATGGTAAGAATGGCCACTCCTCCTGTTCTGGCAGAGCTCCTCAAACCTGTCGCCTCCTCCTACTCCCTAAGGTCACATGGTCCTGCGATATTACAGGCCTCCAATACCCACACCCAAATGGGTGACAGAGCATTTGTGTCTTGTGCTCTGAAATTAACGAACTCCCTTCCTGCCCTTGTTCGCACTACACCTTCCCTTACCTGTTTCCGTAACTCCCTCTGGGATCACTTGCTGCTCTCCTCGGCCTGCAGTTGCACATAATGATGCCAGTGACCCTCCTAAACTATTGACACACCAGATACCACTGGTCCTCTTTGAGGGGCACCTACCCGGACTCTGTGCTCGGCTGCCTTCCTAGCCCCACCTGCCTACAGTGTTCCTCGTGCTTGCACTTTGGTATTTGAAATGGTAGTTGAAATTTGCCTCTCTGCTCACAATTTGTAATGTCTGTATATTAAGTTATCTGCTCCTGTGTATGTTACTGTATGCTTCTTTTTTTGCCTCATCTGTGAAATATCTATATAGTTTTCTACCTGAGCTCTGTTTTTTGTTATCTGCTTCCTTATTTCCTTGTAACCTCCTGGGTCGCACCTGAAAATAGGCATCTGTTTTGTCTAGTGTGCTTACCTGGTTAACAAAAACTAAATAAATAAATAAATAATAAAATGACAGCTGTACTGTTCATGAGGTGGTGTGAAAAAATGGACATGCTGAAAATTTGGACTTTAAATACTGAAAATTATCAAAGTTGTGTGCATGCATAGAAAAATGTCAACAAACACTCATAACTCACCCATTTTAGCAAATTTTCCACCAGAATTTTCCAGCATGGCATGACCCCCACCCCTGCGGAACACTGGCACTGTCATTTCATCAATCAGACCGAAGGCGATTTCTTGGCGACATGAGAATCCCTTCTGGACCCGATTAATTAAATGATAGTGACAGTGTTCATGAGGTGGGATCCCAAAAAGGCCATGTTGAAAATGTGGTGAAAATATTCTTAAAAATGGCAAAGTTATGAACATAAGTTCAAAACACCACTGAACTACATTATATGCACTTACCTTGATTCCTCAGTTCATGGTTCGGCTTTGAAGAGTGCAGATGTGTCCCAGTCCACAGACGATGACAGCCTCCAGTGGTAAGTATAGGGTAAGGGGGGTGGCATGGTGGGTGCTCAGTGGGATAGTCAGGATGGGGAAGGGCGGCGATGAGGGACTGTTTTCTCTTTTTTTGGGTAAAGAAAACAGACGTTGAGGGACTGTTTTCTTTTTACAGGTACAATATAAATATTTCAGGACACTGGGAGTGGTCTCGCCAGGGTCCCACATGGTCGGAGGAGGAATCTGGTACATGCCAACACGGGGATTGGGGCCCCCGATGTCAGCAACTTCAAATAAAACAACAGATTGTGGTTAAGAAGTGCAGTTCTTCTTTTAATTGGGAAATCTGTGTCCATGTTTTTTGGTACGTCAGATACTTCCAAGCTGGAGTTAAGTGAAGTCCTTGTTATATCACACTATACCACATGCTGTACCAAAGTTAAATGTAAAGAAAGGTTGTCTGTGTAATGCACTGCAGAAGTTTAAAGCTATACAGACATGCTGGTATGCAGTACTGCATGTCATTGCACCCTGGCTTATTCATTGGTTTCTATTTTTAAAGCAGTTTAGAGACAGATTGATTTTGGAAGTTTCTGTTGCCGTTCTTACTGTAGGAGATGAGGGCTCCTCCGTTGTGGATGCCTGCTGGTACCTTCCTGCTTTCTGGGGCAGCCTTGCAAGAGTTCCTTTGCATGTGTAAGAGCTGCTGTTGGTGATGGTATTTGTTAAAAGAGCCGTTCCCCAGCACTCTCCTTCTGGCACTCCTGATGGCTATAGGGACTCCTGGACCAGTCCCCAAAACTCTGCCTCTTGCTGGCCAGGTAGCTGTGGGCACCAAACTTTTCACTGCAGCACGCTGGTGTGCTGGCGGTGGCCGTGCCCTGAACGAAGGAGAAAGGATGCCCTGTGAAGCTACTGAGCTGAAGTAAGAATCCATAGTTGGCATATCACATTAAGAAACAAGAATCAGCATTCATTCCTAAAAATAATTATAAAAACCCAGGTGGATCAAACTTCGATCGGGTAATGGAGGTTGGGGGTCAACAGCACACAGAGAAAGGGAGCGGGAGGGTTTCTGTAAAGAAAATTGGTAGCTACGGGAAATGGATAGGGGTTTTGATAGTTTGAACAGTTATGGACCTCTACTGTTCGAAGTCTTTACAGTTCGAACAGTAAAGTTCAACCTGTGAAGAACTTCGAACAGTTATTTTCCAATCGATTTATCCTAACTAAGCGAGTGACGGGCAACAAGCTTCTCACCCTCAAAACACATAGTTAACCTAAAAAATGTTAATTAATAATACAACAGTGTTACAAAGCATGTAACTGAAACCTAAATACAGGTCTTGGTTATTCCTAATCAAGTAGGATTTCTTTAGAAATCCAGTTTTAAAAGGGGGAATAAAACAAGATGGCGGAAGCACAAACAGTATTTCTCTGAGGTTCAACCAGTAAATCCTTAACAATTTGAACAGTTGTCAGTAATCTGCCTGTCTGGTGGCTATCACAAAATTAATTATAATTCAATATGGGGGTGGAAACAGGGTGATAAGGCAGAAGTGCTGTGATTACTTCTGCTCGGTATTTACTAAGGAGAAAGGGGTGATAACAAAGGGGGGAGGGATGGCAGGAACGGAGGGGGAGGGGGTGATGGACAGGGAAATTACGGAGGGCTGGGTTCTGGAGGGTTTGAGGGCATTGAGGGTGGACAAGGTGCCAGGCCCAGATGGCATCCACCCCAGGGTACTAAAGGAGCTGGCAGAGGTCCTGGAAGGAACTTTGGCAGACCTATTCTGTGCCTCCCTACACTCAGGGTGTGTGCCACAGGACCGGAGGATGGCTCATGTGGTGCCCTTCCACAAGAGCAGCCCCAAGGATGAACCAGGGAACTACAGACCGGTGAGCCTCACATCCATCGTGGGTAAGCTGATGGAGACTATCCTGAAGGAGTGGCTAGTGGCCCTCCTAGAGGCCAAAGGGCTACATGACAGCAGACAGCATGGCTTCATAAGTGCTAGATCCTGCCAAACCAACCTGGTGGAGTTCTCTGACTGAGTAACTAGTCAATTGGACGGGGGCCAGGCAGTGGATGTCTTGTACCTGGACTTCAGTAATGCATTTGACTCGGTGCCACATGGGAGGCTGGGAAGTAAGTTAGAAGGCACAGTAGTGGGTGCAAAGCTGGTGAGATGGGTAGGGAACTGGCTTCACGGAAGGCAAAAGAGGGTGGTGGTGGGTGGGGAACTCTCATCCCCAAGGGTAGTGATGAGCAGTGTTCTGCAGGGCTTGGTGTTGGGACCAGTGTTGTTTTGGATATTCATTGCAGAAGTATCAATGGGCATCAAGAGCAAGACCAGTCTGTTTGCTGACAACACCAAGGTAAGAGCAGTGGTGGATGACCTAGGGGAATGGCAGGGGTTGCAGGATGATCTGGCAAAGCTGGAAACCTGGTCAGACACCTTGCAACTGAGGTTCAATGCAAACAGCGCAAGGTTTTGCATTTTGGGGCCAAAAACTCAAGGAGGAATTACCAGCTGGGGGGGAGTGCAGCTTGCCGAGACAGAGGAGGAGAGGGATCTGGGGGTGCTCACTATAGGTCAATGAACAACTTAGCACAATGTAGGAAGGCAGCTGCAAAGGCCAACAAAATGCAGGATTGCATTGCAAGGGGCATATCCTCGAGGAGGGGGAGGTGATTCTGCCACTGTATAGATCATTAGTTAGACCACATCTGGAGTACTGCGTGCATGCAGTACTGGCACCCGTATCTGAAGAGGGACATTAAGTTACTGGAAGGGGTGCAGCGCAGGGTGACAAAGATGATCCAGGGGCTGGGGGACTTACTGTATTAGAGGAGGCTGAGATATTTAAACATGTACTCGCTGGAGGAGAAGAGGGACAGGGGGATAATATTGAAACCTTCAAGTACATGAAAGGAATAAATGAGACAGGTACGATGGGACTGTTCAAGTAAGGGAGGGGAGGGACACCCAGTGCCATGATATGATACTGGAGGGAGGAAGGTTCAGGAGGGAAATGAGGAGATACTTTTTTACAGAGAGGGTGGAAGCTGGGTGGAATGTGTTACCGGCAGAAGTGGTATCCAGTAGAACAGTGGGCGGTTTCAAAGGAGCTGGGACAGGGCAGGGGAAGGGTCAAGGGAAGGGGAGGGTGGGAGGGAGGCAGCTGTAGAATAGGGGTGCTAGCTGCACATTCGAACAGGCTTGATAGACCACTAGGCCTTTATCTGCTGGCAAATTTTGTACATTCATAATTCAAAAACGGTGAAATTTCTTTTCACCAAACTCTCCAAAGGCATACCCTTGGCAATGCCTGCATCTTCCCAGAACATTTTATTTCCTCTGATCTGTAGATGAACGCAAAAAAATCCCATGTTAACCAATAGGAAAAAAGTAGTTTTTTTTCTGTTTTTTACCCCTTTTATATCTCAAAAAGCTTACAAGATGCCATCACGAAACTTTCCACATCTTGAGATATTTACAGAGTGACCACATATGCCAAATTCCAGGCTATTTGGGCAAGAAATGCGAAAGTTATTAAGGTATAAAATTCTGAATTTAACATAGAACTGTCTATGCAAACCCTGACTATAGGGGCGCTACCACGCCCCTGTAATATGGGATATGCAGGGGGAACCTGCATAATACATGATTTATTTACACTCGTACTGTTTGACCTTGGGTAAACTCATGAGTGGCATAAGCCACAAGTGAGGTGTCCCAAGGTGAAACAGCACAAGTGTAAATAACTCATGTATCACACAAGGTCCCCCGCATATTCTATTTATACAATAGGAGAAAACCTTCTGTGATAGTTTATTTTTTATCATTTGGCATTTTTTTAGTACTATTTACATAGAAACATCGAATCTTTCAGCAGAAAAGGACCTCTTGGCCCACCTAGTTTGCCCTAAAGTCCCTGCCTCCTGTGCTGCTGTAGACCCTAATTGATCTCTGGCCTCCCCCCCTCCAAAGCCCTGTTACTAAGGTCCCCCTGTGTCTGTCCTATACATGTTTGAAACCTGTTACCGTTTTGGTACCCACCACCTCTGCTGGGAGGCTGTTCCAGGCGTCCACCACTCTTTCTGTGAAGAAATATTTCCTCACATCCTCTAAGACTCCCCTCTTCCAGCTTCATATCATGCCCCCTCATTCTTAAGCATCTCTTTCTGTGCTGTATGCCACCCTCCTGTACCTTATTGATATCCTTGAGGTATGTGAATGTTTCTATCATTTCTCCCCTTTATCTCCTTTCCTCCAGTGAACACATATTTAATTCCCTGAGTCTTTCCTTGTAGGGCTTCTGATGCAGGCCATGCACCATTTTGGTTGCCCTTCTCTGTACCACCTCCACCTGGTCTATGTCCTTCCTGAGATGGGGCCTCCAGAACCGGACACAGTACTCCAGGTGTGGCCTCGCCATTGATCTATATAGGAGTAACATTACCTCCCTTTTTCTGCTGGTGATACCCTTCCCTATGCACCCAGCATCCTACTAGCCTATCCTACTGCCTTATCACACTGCTTTGCTACCTTCAGGTCTTCTTGTTTTGTTGTTGTTAACACCCCCCCAATGGTAACGTTGCCCTTGGGTGTCTGTGCCCCATGTGCATAATTATACATTTTTTGGCGGTAAGGGGGTTATTTTGTGAAATCATTGCTTTGTGCCTTTTTTCTAGTCTGGTTGTTACGGTGGTGTTACGGATGCAGCATTTGGCATTCCCGCTGATTTGTGGAATTAGTGAGTTTTGAAAAATGTCCAAGAAATGTGGTAGACTTGCTTAGCGAGTGCGGCCACTTGAGTGGAGCGAATGTAGTTCAATGTCGGTGAATTTACAGAGGCGGCTGGTTGTTTGTGATGAAGCTGGTGGTTTCAGTAGCATTAAACAGTGACTTATTTTTTAAAAAAAATGCTGTTAGAAAGTGTTGCCGAAGTGAGCAGGACCATCAGCAGGAAGAGAGCAGCACTGCGAGTGGGGCCGGAGTGATGGGGATCTGTAGTGAGAAGACAGCAGCTTGTTAAGGTACTGAGGAAACTTAATTGTGAAAAAAAAGAATGTAAGGACAGAAGGAGGTTTTTATCATTTTCTAAAAAGCCTTGAAATAGTTTTAATTTGTTCACTGTTTACGGAGTCAGAGGCACTGTGAGTGAGCAGGAGGCAGACAGTGGGAGGGGGCAGCTGAAGTTAGCATGAGAAAGGAAAGAGGAAGCACAGAGGTATCTTTAGTAAAAAAGAAAATAAAAAAAATGGAAAATTTTATGAAGTACTGGATGTTCTATGTTTGTGAATAGTGTTGTAGGGTTTGTTACTCTCGCAAAATGCTTTGTTATGTTCTGGGTGATAGGTAGGTGTGCTAATGCAATACTATACATGGTGAAAGTGAAATGAGATGGAAGTGCCGGTTGGCTAGTGGGGTTGGGAGGGTGGGGAATGTGTGATGAAGTAACTGTGTACATAAATGGATAGTGATTTAGTACTCAGATAAAGATTTATCACACTCCATTTATGTCCACACGTATTGGAAGAGTTTAGGAAACTGGGAAGGGGGTCTCAAGCAAGTTTCAGGAAGAGTTTAGGAAACTGGGGAGGGGTCTCAAGCAAGTAGCTACTTCTGTCACTTTCTCAGAAGTACTACCTGTGAGAGGCAAGGGAGAGCATAGGAGTGCATGCACCAGGAACTTTAACTCATGGTTGAACTGGTGCTGTGAGGAAGGGTTTGGATTCATTGGTGACTGGGGACCCACCTGGAGGGATGGAGGTTTGTTCAAGCCTGACGGCCTGCATCCGTCCTGGAGGGGAATCCAAGCACTCAATGATAAGTTTAAATGCTACATTGACAAGCATTTAAACTAGCAAAGGGGGGTGGCAGGCCAGCAAGGAGGATACCTACTTGCTCACCCCCCACAGCTAGCAGTGGAACCAGTGAACCAGAGGAGTGGCTATCTCTGCAAAGCAGTGTGCAAAAGATGGAGATTAGTAACCAAGAGGTGGATAAACAGAAAAGGGGCAAAATTCAGCAGAAGGGCAGACAGCAGGGAGAACCAGGGATAAATGACAACCAAGGAGGGGGCTGGAGTAGAACAGTGAAACAGTCTAGGGAGGTCAAATCATGGAAAGCCATGTGTGCAAATGCCAGGAGCCTTAGCAACAAGATGGAAGATCTGGAGGCTGTCATGGTACAGTCAGACCTGGACATTGTGGCCATCACTGAAACCTGGTGTAATGATAACCACAACTAGAGATGGCCATACCTGGCTACAACATATTCAGAAGAGACAGAGCAGGCAGGAAGGGAGGAGGTGGCACTGTATGTAAAAATGACATAAGAGCCACAGAGATCCAGGAGGAACAAAATGGGGAGATATTGTGGGTTAAGCTGGAAAGGAAAATGGGGACAGCCATCCGCACAGGTGTGGTCTATAGACCACCAGCCCAGGAAGGAAGAAACAGACAGGAGTTGATGCTAGCCATCCAAAGGATGGCAGACAAGGTGAGGTAGTACTGGTTGGAGACTTCAATATTCCAGATGTGGACTGGAGCATCCCAGCAGCAGCATCAACTAGGAGCAGATTTATCCTGGACTTTCTTCAGGGTGTCTTCCTCAAGCAACTGGTCATGGAACCAACTCGGCAGAAGGCAATACTGGACCTTGTACACAAACAGGTACAGTGTGATGGGGGTAACAGTGGGGAGCACCTGGGAAACAGTGACCACCAGTCATTGTGGTTTGAAATCACAGAAAGAGCAGAACCAAACCACACAAAAACACGTATCCTGGATTTTAGGGGGCAGACTTTGGGAAAATGGGAGATACTTGAAAGAGGCATTAAGGGAATGGGACAAGAATCAGGGTTGAGGAACAGTGGGCAGTATTTAAAATGGGATTACAAGAACAACAGAATTGTCGTTAAGCAGGTTAGCAAGAGGAAAGGAGGAGACCATTATGGTTTTCCAATGAGGTAGCAAAGAAAGTGAAAGCTAAAAAGATTGCATTCAGGGCAATACAAAAAGACACAGGCAGAAGGGGACAGGGAGAAGTACCAGGAGAAGCAAAGGGAGGCAGGGAGGTCAGTAAGGGAAGCCAAAGCTCAGACAGAAGAACACATTGCAAAATCAGTGGGTAGAGGGGACAAAACCTTTTACAGGTACATAAGTGAAAAAAGAAAGACAAAGGAGGGATAGTGAGACTGAAGGGGAGGATGGGGGCAGCGTGGAGGATGACAACAGTAAAGCTGACATATTGAACAGGTATTTCTGCTCAGTCTTTACTGAGGAAGAGGAGGGTAATGGGTCTGAAGGAGTACAAGGGGTGAGAATGGTGCAGAAATGGACACAAGTCCCTTTACATGAGAAAGGGTCCTGAAGGAAATGGAAGTAAAAGAGTTGATAAAGCAATGGGGCCAGATGGGGTGCACCCAGGGTCCTAAAGAACTAAGAAGGTGGTGGCTGAACCTCTGGCTATCCTGTTTAGCCGATCACTGGAAACAGGGAGGTACCCAAAGACTGGAGGACAGCAGATGTAGTCCCCTTATACAAAAGTGGGAACAAAGAAAGCAGGGAACTACAGACCAGTCAGCCTCACCTCGGTAGTGGGGAAGATCATGGAAGCACTACTGAAGGAGATTGGTGGAACATCTGGTTGTCAATGGACTACAGGACCCAAGGCAGCATGGTTTCACCGGGAGGATGTCATATCAGACCAACCTCGTTGAATTTTTTGACTGGGTGACTAGGGAGGTGGATCAGGGGAGGGCAGTGGACACGGCCTATCTGGACTTCAGCAAGGCCTTTGACACTGTGCCACATAGAAGACTATTACACAAACTGGGGAATATGGGTATGGGCAGGACAGTAGTGTGGTGGGTAGGTAACTGGCTGGGTGGCAGGACACAGAGGGTGGTGGTGGTAAATGGTTGTCACTCCACAGAGGGAAGAGTGACCAGTGGGGTACCACAGGGATCAGTGCTGGGACCGGTCCTATTCAACATCTTCATCAGTGACATTGCGGAGGACCTAGAAGGCAGAATTTCACTGTTCGCTGATGACACAAAGCTCTGCAACAGAGTAGACACACCAGAGGGTGTAGACAGAATGAGAAGCAACCTGCAGAAACTTGAAGAATGGTCAGGGGTTTGGCAGTTGAAATTCAATGCAAAGAAGTGCAAGATAATGCATATGGGGCACAAAAACCCTGGCACAGTATATCAGTTGGGGGGTGAGGATATAGCATTCACCAAGCAGGAAAGGGATCTGGGGGTTGTCATCTCTGATGACCTCAAGGTAGGAAACAGTGTGACAAGGCAGCAGGTAAGCAAATAGGATGCTGGGATGTATAGGCAGGGGCATCACCAGCAGGAAAAGGAGAGTCATAATTCCACTATACAAGACACTAGTGAGGCCCCACCTGGAGTACAGTGTACAGTTCTGGAGACCATACCTACGTAAGGACATAGACAGGGTAGAGAAGGTTCAGAGGAGGGCAACAAGATGGTGCATGGATTGCATCACAAGTCCTATGAAGACAGGTTGAAGGAACTGAACATGCTCTCCTGGAGGAGAGCAGGAGAGAGGGATATGATAGAGACATACAAGTATCTTACAGGGAGGAACAGGGTGCAGGAAAATACTATTTTAAGCGAAAAAGATGTTCCAGGACAAGAGGGCATGGGATGAAGTTGGAGGGAGGACGATTCAGAGGAAACATGAGAAAGAATTTCTTCACAGAACGGGTGGTGGACAAGTGGAACACCCTGCCAGTGGTGGGGGCTGAAACAATCACGGGATTTAAGAATGCATGGGGTAGACATAAAGGAATTCTGGAGGTCAGGGGTAAGGGGCAACAGACTTCTAGGAAAACAAACTGAACTTACACGCTCAAATGGGCAGACTGGGTGGGCCATAGGCCCTTATCTGCCGACACTGTCTATGTATCTATGTATTGCATGAATATATATTAATTGCAAAAAAACTTTGTTAATGCACTAGTTAGGGTTAAACTGACAAAAGTAGGGAAATGTGGTGTTGTTTCCAACCCAAACACCCTCACCCTGCAAGCAGCAAAAAGAAAAAACTTTACAGTTTTGGCTGTCCTTAGTCTTGGCAAATGAGGCCTGGGATCTTCCTCGGGGTTATCAACCCTAACGCTCCCCCCCCCCATTCTATCAGCAAATAAGCTCAGATGTGCACACTATATGAGAACAGGGTGAGCGTTAGGGTTGATAACCCCATTAAATTCCTCAGGTGAGATTTGCCAAGACCTTCAAATATTTATTACTCTGGAACGGATTAAAATTTTTCACCAGATCAGTGAAAGGCACCACTCTGGCTTAAGCCCTTTCTACCCTGTAAATTTCAGAGCAAAATTCTAAATTATCTGGGTGCTAGGAGAAGACAGAAAAAAGGCAAAAAACTCTGATTTTTTTTTCTTTCACTTTTTTCTATATCTGGATCTTGGAATTAACGCATCTGACTGGAGTGAAACTTGGAACAACAAGAACTCTTGCCCCCTGACCGTGCATGCAAAAGTTTGTGCAAATCTGTTGAACGGCGGCGAAGCTATTGAAGTGCAAATGTAGGGGTTAACATTAAACAGCCTACTTAACCCTAACTATAGTAGTGCTACTGTGCTGCAATAATAAACATTGTGAAAAACTGCATTTGTACCCAGTAGCTCCATAGGAAGTCCGAACCATCCATTGATTCTCCTGATACAAAATGACTGCCTAGGGTGTAATGAGTTAATACACCAGTTAGGGTTCAACATAGTGCCACAAAAGTCGGGAAATGTGGCATTAGGATTTCCAGTGATAACGCTCCCCCCCAGTAGCAAAAAGACAAGACCACACAAACAACCACCGATAGCCATCAGTAGGTATGACAAACAGCATATGAAATGTGGCGTTAAGGTTTCCAACTCTAACTCCCCCTCCACACAGCAAAAAGAAAAGACCACACAAGCAACCACAGATAGCCAGTCAAGGCAGACAACATAAACTGTTTCCAGATGACACAAATGTAGCAGCACCGATGTGCTGCCTTTGTGGATTTGTATTTGCGGCATGCACACTGCAAGACATACACACCCACTTCTGCCTGCAGATAGAAATCCACGATATTCAAATCGCAGTACTATTACTTTCTGCAAAAGCACAATCCCCTGTAGCCACAGATACAAATCCATGATACCCCAATTACAACAGTACTTCTCTCTGCAGAAGCACAGACCCCTGTGGGCCAGCATGTCTGTGGTCATAGTTACAAATGTACAGTGTAAAACATATACATCAACTTGTGGCTGCAGGTAGACATCCATGATGCCCAAATTACAACACTAGTTCTGTGTGCATAACTGCAGGCCCCTGTGGAATTATTGCTTCTGCAGCCACAGGAGCCCATGCACACTTTAAGACATATGCACAAATTTTTGCAGCCACAGATAGAATCCATGTTACCCAAATTACAACACTGCTTCTGTCTACCGAAGCGCAGGCTCCTCTGCAGCAACAGGTACTCATGCACACTATAAGGCATACACACAATTCCAGCTGCAGAAGCGCAAGTTCCTGAGGGGCTCTGCAGCTGCAGATACAAATCCACAAAGGTGGCACATAAGTACTCTGCATCTGTATCATTTGGAAACAGTTGCCTGTTTGTGTTACCCGATGATGGTTGTCTGCAGTTGCTTGTGTGGTCTTTTCAGTTGCTTCTGGGGATTTGTTTATTTATTTAAACTTTGGTAACCAGGTAGGCCCACTGGAACCTTGCTGTCCCTTTTTCAGGGGCAACCCAGATTTAGTTACATGTACCTAGCGGGAGGGAAAAACCAATGCAAACGATATGTACAGTGCAACAAGGCTTTACGTAGAATGCATGGACGAACATTACGGTACAGAAACTGAGGCAACCAATGCTCCAGACTTTTGTTAGGTACAGACAGTTGACAGTTGTAAAACCTATATAATGCAAGGGACAGTTCTACCCCCTGGCTGAAATGGACCCATCCGTCCGTGTCCCATTTTTTTTTTTTATGCAGGGGAATCGCCCTGCGTTTGGTCCCCTGGCAGATCCCTATGTGAGGCAGCGGCACTGCGGCCCCTTCCCTAGGTGTGCTTTTAGCCCTTTCTTGAAGCTCTTGGTGGTGGGGCTGTCTTGTATCTCTCTCAGGAGTTTGGGGATGGCAACCTTAAGTGACCGTTGACCCAGGGATGATCTAGCCCTGGGGATTTCTAGTAGTGTCCGATTGGTGGATCTGAGCTCTCGTCTCGTGGTCTTAGGGATGAGCAGGTCTCATAGCCTGAGAGGGGCCCCGGGTGGCTGTAGCTTGTAGGCCATGCACAGGAAGGGATATACTAGTCTTGCCTCCATGGATGGCCATTTCAGGGCCTGGAGCACCTTGCAGTGGTGTTCTGTTCTGTCTGCCCTGGCGGTGAAATGGCCAACCCTGTGAGAGAGCGAGCTCAGTCTCTGTCTTTCCGTAGCTCTCAGCAACTGGAGCAGGGTTGCTCTATAGAAAAGGATGGGGAGAATGGTCCCATTCTCTACCACCTTCCTGGTTTCCTTGGTTAGAAAGGGGTTTAGTCTATAGAGGAGGCGCAGTTTTTGGTTTACTGCCTTTGTGAGGTGGTCGATGTGCTTCCTGAACGAGACCTCTTGGTCAATGCACATTCCCAGGTATTGCATGCTATCCACAACTTCTATCCCTGCTCCATCCCTGGTGGAGAGTGATAGGTGATTGGATCTCCTTTGGCCCAGTCTTTTTGGGCAAAAGAGCATGGCTTTCGTCTTTTTGCTATTCAGGACCATCCTATTAATCTGACACTAGGATTCAAAGGTTGAGAGGTCCTGACTCAGCTCCCGGTTTAAGGACCCCGTGTTCTTTCCTGTCCTATACAACACTGCGTCGTCAGCATAGAGTGTGATTTTTGCCCTTCCGTAGTGCCGGGGGGAGGTTATTTGTGAACAGGGAGAATAGCAGGGGGCATAAAATTGACCCCTGTGGGACACCTGCAGGTACTGGGCGCTCATCTGTTGTGTCGCCTTTCCACCGGACCATTTGTGTCCTGCCACTGAGGTAGTCTGTGAATCATTGCAGGGCTGTTATGTCCAGACCCAGCCCCCTAAGTCGTTCTAGGAGTAGCTGGGGATGAGAGTTAGGATTGGAAACCCAAATACCACATTTCCCTACTCGTGTGGGGTTAAGTTGAATCCTAACTGGTGCATTAACCTAGTCTTTTGCAATGATTTTCCTTCCTTTTTGAGACAGTGGAATCGTATTCTCATTTATGCAGCTCCCTTCAGGATCTGTGTAAACCGATGTAGACATGCAGGGCCATGCACCAAGGGAAAAGTCCATCTGCCTGCAGAAGTGAAGGGCCCTCTGGGTGGCTACGGATGCAAAGATTTTGTGGGGCTGTCTGGTGGGCTTTGCTTCTATGTGGTTTCAGATGCAAAAGCTCAGGGTCAAAAGTCCATCTGACTGCTTAAGCTCAGGGCCCTCTAGGCTTTAGTGCAGCTACAGCTGCAGAGGTGCAGAGCCCTATGCCAAGAGAAGACTTATCTTCACTATGTAGTTACGGCAGCACTGTCCCCCATCCTCATCCCATCCATCTGGCTCACTGAACTTGCTTCCAAATTCAGCTCTCCAGCACAGGCTCACAGGGCACTACTGGCTGAGACAAAGGCTGACCCTGCACACGATGTTTTTTCATAATCTTTTTTTTTTTTTTTTTTTTGACAGTTTAACCCCAAATTTGCAACATAGTTGTTTAATGACTTCCCTTATAAACATGACAGGTATCATAATTTGCAACATAGTTGTTTTATGACTCCCCTAATAAACATGACAGGTGGTATTTATAAAATACAGGGCAAAATGTAATTTTGGCTCACAAGTGTGAAAACACATTTTGGCCAGGATTTGAAAAAGGATAATTATCACATTCGTGAGGTGGTGTGAAAAAATGGCTATGTTGTGAATTTGGAGCCGAAGTGTTGAAAATGAGCAACGTTATGAGTAATGTTGAAAAATTTCAGTGTACCTTCATAACTTTGTTGTTTTTTAATATTTTGACCAAAAATTTTAAACAAAGTCTTCTTATGACCTCACCACATGTACCCGTTAGATGAAAAGTTTTAAATTCTACACGGACAGCAATTTTGTGGAGCAACTGCAAAAATCACCATTTGGGCTGGATTTAAAAAATGTCACCTGCCTTGTTCATGAGGTGGGGTCCTAAAAAGTCCATGTTAAAAAAAAGGGAAAAGCATATTTAAAAATGATGAAGTTATGAGTTCAAAACGCATTGAAAATATATTGAATGCACGTACCTTGTTTCCTCAGTTCATAGTTGCAGTTCCAAGAGGAAGACATCTTTCATTGCAGAGAGTTGATTACAGCACTAGACATTCTTTAGGGCCATGAGGGAGTGAAGGTGGTGTGGTTGGTGCTGATTGGGGGAGTCAGGGTGGGGTGGATGGGGGACGGGTCAGGGAAGGCTGCAAAAACATCAGTGGACGTTTTTCTTTGTTTCAGAACTTAGAAAACTGCGAGGGACAGTTTTCTATCTTACAGGTACCGAGGTGAACTGTTCAGTGACACTGGGGGTGGGCACCCTAGTGTCGTTGCATATGGGTGGAAACACAGAGGTCAGTGCAGAGGCTTCAGGGCTAAGCAGGACCCACAAGCAGTGGGGACAGGACAGAAGTGGTCTGCTAGTGTGGTGGTAATCTCTGGATAGTGAAGGCCAGAGAAGCAACTGGGATGGAGCTGGTGAGCTGCCTGATAGGGATATTTTCTGTTCTGCCCTTACCAGTTCCTTGTCTTTACTGTGATAGAACCCTGCCCATAACCCTGCTAGTGCTGTAACAGTGCAGTGTGAGTCAGAGTGACTCTTCTCCCTTTATCTTGGAGACAGGGGGGTGGGGGGCTGGAGGGACCAATAATATTGATTATTTGGGAGTCGGCGGGACAGACAGGAGCACTGGGATAGTGGTGTTGTGTGGGGGGTGCAGCATGTCCTGTGCCCTTAAGCAAGGCCCGCACGGTGTTGTCCAATGCCAGATTTATTAAAAACAAATCAGCCATTATGGCTGATTTGGTTGCGTCAGCTGATCTGACTTGCATCACCGAGACCTAGCTGGATGAAAATGCTGGTCCCATTTTGGAGTCAGCAATTCCAGCCTATTTCTTGATGAAACACCGTGTTAGGTCGGGTTGGGGGGTGGGGGTAGCAATTTGTTTTAAATCTGAATTGGGCCTTGTTGATGTGTCACTTGAGGTTGCCAGATCCTTTGAGTGTACTGTGGCTGCTGGTGTGGGGTGCAAAATTATTCTCATCTACCATCCACCCGGAGGAGGCGAGAATCAATTTTTGCAGAAAGTCGCGGACTTCATTGTCGACATTGTGTTGAAGTCCCCCAGGTTGATGGTAATGGGGGACTTCAATGCCTGGGTCGACGATGGACTCTCACAGTTTGAACAAGACTTTCTCCGACTTATGAGTTTGCTGGGCTTCACGCAGGTAGTTACCTCTGCGACACATATACACGGTCACTCCCTGGATGTGGTTTTCCTCCTGGGGCTGGAGACCTCCAACTTGGTGGTGGAACCAGTTGGATGGTCCAACCACCACATCATAAGGTTCAATTTCATGGCTCCTCCCTATAGGCCTGTCCCTGTGGAGATGGCCGATGTAGCCCTTTGCGGAGTGTGACCCTTGAAGGCCTCTTGGCAGTACTGGACCTATTGGGAATCCCAGATGCAAGCGAGGGTCCAGAGATCCTTCTTCTAGCTTGTAATCAAGCAGTGATGGGCGCTGTGGATACCCTTGCTCCTTTCCGTGTTTGCCCGCTCACTCTTCACCCTCGGGCCACTTGGTTTGTCGGGCCCTTTAGGGAAGTGAAGTTCATGGGTCGAAGGTTAGAGCATGCCTGGCATAAGTCAGGCCTGGATGCCGACAGACTTAGACTGATGGAGCATTATAGGGACTATCAGTCAGCAATCTCCCGTAAGAAGGCAGGGTTCCTGTCCAGGGAGATTGCTGCTGCTCAGAACCGACCAACTCAGCTGTTCCGAATGGTAGACAGACTGTGCAATCCAGCTTGTCTGTGGGTTTGGAAAGCCTTTTCGCAAATTGAGTGCGATGAGTTTGCTCACTTCTTTGCTTATAAGATTGCCGACATCAGGTCAGATATTCGCCTGTCACGCCCTATGAGGACTACTGGTGATCGGAGTGGAGTCACGACTCCTTTGTTTTGTTGGGTTGAGTTTAACTGGCTGGTGATCATGGACATCATGCGGCTTCTCCGGAGTATGCATCCAACAAGCTGTAGTTTAGACCCGGGCCCGGTCTTGGCAGAGTTAATCTGGTGCTCACTATAGTCGGGGGAGTTTCCCACCTCCGTGAAGGAGGCTGTAATAACCACCCTTCTCAAGAAACCATCTTTTGACCCAGATTCCCTTACAAACTACAGACCAATCTCTAACCTTCCCATTATAAGGAAGGTTATTGAGAAAGTTGTTGCGCTACAACTGGAGAACCACCTTACCATCCATGCTATCTATGATCCACTCCAGTCTGGTTTCCGTAAGAGACATAGTAACTGAGACTGCTCTGGTTCGGGTACTCAGTGATCTCCTGATGGCTAGAGATTGAAAGAGTTGCTCCATCTTGGTCCTTTTGGATCTCTCTTCAGCTTTTGAGACTGTGGACCATGGGGTGCTGCTTGATCGCCTGTGGTACATCTGCGGTCTGTCTGGTACAGTCCTCAGATGGTTCCATTCTTTCCTCTCCGGCAGGTTGCAGAGAGTAGTTTCCTGAGTTTATTCCTCTGACTCTTTCTCAGTGCTGGGTGGGGTTCCGCAGGGTTCAGTGCTTTCCCCCTTGTTGTTCGCGATGTACATGCTCCCATTAGGAGACATCGTGAGGCGGTATGGTATGAGTTTTCACTGCTGTGCAGATGATACTTAGCTGTACCTGTCTTTTGTACCCGACCAGGATAGTGCACTCTCAGTTTTTCCCAACTGTCTCAGAAATCCAAGACTGGATGAATTCCAGTTGGTTAAAGCAGAACCCTGCCAAGACGGAGGTGTTAGTGGTGGAGTTGAGTCACTGAATAGAGGGGTCGGCTGCTGGATGGCCTGCTGGGCTGTGGCTTGGGGGCTCCCAGCTGCTGACCTATGAAAGGGTGTGGAATCTGGGGGTGGTCTTTGATGATGGGCTGGCACTTCGTTCTCAGATATCAGCCGTCATCAAATCCTCATTTTACCATCTGAGGAACATCGCCCGGATTAAGCATCTTGTTCTGTCTGGCAATTTTCCAACTTTGGTCCACAGTTTTGTGACTTCACGCCTTGATTACTGTAACTCCCTGTACCTGGGGCTTCCTGGAGTTGATATCCACTGCCTGCAGCTGGTGCAGAATGCTGCAGCCAGGTTACTGTTTGGATCTTCTCGATCCAGCCATATTACCCCTGTGCTGCGCACTCTGCACTGGCTGCCTGTTCAGTGGCGGATCACCTTTAAAGTTGGTTTACTGATTTACAAAACCGTACATGGTTTGGGTCCAAGTTACCTGCAAGAGCTTCTGCATCCCTACTACCCCCTCCGACCGCTCTGCTCAGCCGACGAGGGATTGCTAGAGATTCCTAGGGTGCGTTTGAAGACTTCTGGAGCATGGGCTTTTGTCTTTGCTGCCCCTACCCTGTGGAATTCTCTACTTTGTCAGATATGAGAGTGCCTGACAGTGGAGAGCTTTAAGATTGCACTTAAAATGCATCTTTTCCAGCTGGCCTTTTCCGATTTTTAATATTGCATCCAGACATGGAACTTGAAAGTGTATATTTATAACTAATTTTAATTAGTTTTAGAGTGTTTTATATGGTTTTAGTGAATTTTATGACTGTACAACGCTTTGACATTTATGAATTACGCTAAACAAATAAAAATTTGATTTGATTGATTCAGAACAACTCTAAGTAATACAAATGTTTCCTTATTTTTAGTCAAAATAAACAATACTCTGTTGGTCACATTCCATTCCTGTCCCCTTTAATGTGTGAACCAAAAATTCTTTGGTCACAGCACTTCATGTGCAACAAAGAATTCTCAGCTCACGACCCAGAAATCAGCCTGTCACTAAGCTGGATGCCCAAGATTTTTGGGGTGCTCAGAAAAGGTGTTTCTGGACTGATTTTCAAAAAATGAACACAATAATCTAGTTAAACGGGTCCCATTTACTTAGGTTGAGATGTATGTTTTTGGAAAAATCATAATTTTTATTATATTTGCTTGAGCACATGCACAAGAAACATACTGCGACTGTACGACTTTTTAGAGGTGTGTGACCCCCCTGTCCAAAGCAGTGCTCTGTTTAGCAGGCGTGACCATACCACCCCAATGGATGCGCGAGCTGTCTATGACAGCAGTTCGGCTGCAGTGGTCTTCAGTTAAAAAAAAAACACCGGTGCAATCAGCGGTGGCAATGTGTGTATTTAGCATATAGATGTCATGCAATTTCTCCGGCCATCCTGCACATCGCTACCAATGAAATCCCTCCCGCTTCCTCCCTCTACTGCTGTCCTCCCTGCTCCCTCGTTCCCCAGCTCACCCTCTAGCTGCAAAGAAGTCCCTGCCGCTTCCTCCCTCTGATGCTGTCCTCCCCACGCCCTCATTCTCCGACTCATCCTCCAGCTACAAAAGAAATCCCTTCCGCTTCCTCCCTCTGCTGCTGTCCTCCCCGCTCCCTCATTCCTCAGCTCATCCTCCGGCTGGTCAAGTTTTCTTTTTTGCCAACGGGGTGCCCAGTCCCTGTTGACTGCAGTCCTCCCCCCCCCCAAAGAAAACACCCAGGTGGCACACTGGGTTCCCACCCCAGCATGCCAAATGTCCCTGTAATTAAGAAAACCTTCCCGCAATGTGTGTTTTTTTTTTGTTTTTTTTTTTTTTACTTGTAAAAGAAAAAAACGGTCCCTCGTTGTCTGCGGTGTCCCCTTCTCCAACCCACACCCACCCTCTGCGCACCCCACCTCCCCACACACACCGTGACCCCATACTTACCTCTGGAGCCTGGCGTGATGATCTTTGGTGGAGCGGGAACACGTCTGCACTCTTCACAGTCGACTGCGAACTGAAGAAACTCCGGTAAGTTGTATAATGGCATAAATGGTTTTTTTTCAACTTAGGTGGATATCTCGGCCATTTTTGCATCTTTTAGCACCAGATTTTCAATATGGGGTTCTTGGGACCCCGCCTCATGAATTCAGTCACTGTCATGTCATTATTCGGTCCCGAAAGGTGATTTCCTGGTCACTGCACGGAATCACCTTTCAGGACCGATTAACGAAACGACAGTGTCACTGTTCATGAGGTAGTCTCCCAAAAAGCCTGGATCGCAAATTTAGTGGAAAAATTCCAAAAAGTGACTGTGTTACGAGCATGCATTGTGCAGTTTCCACGCACGCTCGTAACTTCGAGAATTTTTAATATTTTCACTCCAGATTTTCAACATTGCCATTTTTTCACACCTCCTTATGAACAGTACAGCTGTCATTTTTCACATCTTGCCCGAAATGTGGTTTCACACATCCGGCACACAATGGCGAGGTCGCTGTGGGAAATCAATGTTCGGGACAGATTAAGAAAAATCACAGTAGCATCCTTGGAAAGAATTAAATTCAGCCCTAAATTCCTGAATACAATTTCCCGATTGTACAAGAATCCAAAGGCGTTGGTGAAGGTGAATGGGGCGAGTTCCCCCTTTTTTCCGCTGACCAGAGGCACTCGTCAGGGTTGCCCTCTCTCCTCGTTGTTGTTCGCCTTATGTCTTGAACGTTTGGCAATGAAAATCGGACAGAGTCTAGGAATATCAGGCATTGGGGGGGGCGCCTGGAACAAAAGCTCTTGCTATATGCAGATGATTCCCTCTTCTTTTTATCCTCTCGGGAGGACTTGGTGCCATTGCTGTGTGAGGTTCTGCAGTCCTTTGGAGAGATTTCTGGATATAAGATCAGTTTCTCTAAATCTGAAGCCCTGGTATTGAGTGGGAAGGCATCTTGGAGATTCAAAGAAGGGTTTCCCTTTAGATGGGCCTCAAAGGGCCAGATTAGATACCTGGGCATACAGATTTTAACAGACTTATCAGAGCTCTTCTCCCTAAGCTGTGGGACACTGTGGGAATCTATAGAGAGGGATTTGGCATGGTGGCGTTACTTACCGCTTGCTCTGGTGGGACGTATATCAGTGATTAAAATGAATATCTTGCCCCAACTCCTTTTTCTATTTCAGTGCCTAACTCTGAAACTACCTGTGCCCTTCTGGAACAAATTAATGAGGGAAACCCAAAGATTCATTTGGCAACATGAAAAACCCAGAGTCATTAGACGTTTTTTACACCTTGCTGGGGGGGGGGGCTGGCTCTACCTAGTTTTTGGTTATATTACTTAGCGGCACAGATGGGACCAGTTTTATCTTGGGCCAAACAGAGAGTGAAATCGAGATGGAGAATGAGCTACCAGAGGGGAGACCATTATATACACTGGCCTTGGCCCATCAGACCCAGAATATGCGCACCTCATTAGGAACAGATGGGTAAAATGGGATATATATCCTTTCAAAGGTTAGAAAGCTGACTGCCACCCCAGAAGGAATCGGTCCTCTGTCCCTCATACAGTATGAGACAAATTTGTTCTCACCCCAGGAACACTCCAATATTCCTAACTCTTCTGCAGTAAGGCATTAAGGTAGATCTGCCCAGAGATAGAACATTATGCAAATGATGAAATCATTAGCATGAGTCATTTTTCAAATGCTGACACCTGTCAACTGCCTACATTCTAACCCTTCAGATTTCTTTCTCCACCTGTCAGGACAAGACGCTTGGAGGTTTGCTCCTACTCATCTCGTCAGAGAAGACATAAACAACCACTTATACTTAAGTATTTTGTTTTTATTTTCATTTCCTGCCATTTATCTTGTTAACAATTATTAACCGTTTGATTATTTTTTTAGTCTGTTGAATTTTACTCGGTTTCTCGGTTCGGGATAACCGCCGGGGAACCGAGGTTTCTTTAGTTAGTTTTGGGGTCCTTCCCCTTCATTTACGCTTTATTTATATTTAAAATGTAGTTATTTTAAGTTGCTATTGTAACCGATAACCTTGGTTCTTTTTCTCTCGGTTCCAGTTTCCAATCGGTTCTCCTGGTCGGTTTCTGAACTGACCGCAACCGAAAAAAACAGCTGTTAAATTTAAAAATTAAATAATTTTTCTGTTGGTTCTTTAGCAGTTGCTGTTTTTCTAGCACTATGTCAGAAAAAAATTAGAAAAGAACTGGAGAACCCGGTTTTAAGAATTGTACAGAGTGTGGTAAGGTGTTTGCTAAGGCAGATAAACACTCTGTGCTTTCTGCCTTGGTTTTGATCACCTCAGAACAATCTGTGAAATTTGTAAATCTTTCCCTGAGGAGACGCATGAAAAATGTCTGGAAAGATTAAACAAAAGATTTAAGGGTCCCTCTGGACACTGAACCCCCTACTGAAAAGGGGACTTCTGAGGTGCCTGCAGCTGTGCCTTCTGCTATGGAGATTGCACAAGCTATTAAAATTATACAGACTTTACAGGGTCTGCTGCCTGTGGTTCCACAGTTCCCAGTTCAGACTACTGTACCCCCAACCCACCCTCTCTCCCTGAGCAGCGTGGAGAGGAGGAGGAGGAAGAAGAAGAAGGTGAGCCTATAGAGCCTGAGGTCTCCCCTGAGCAGTAGTTTGACTCTCCTCCCAGTACTATAGAAGATTTTTCTTCTTCTCATTTTTCCTTTGTCAGAAAAATTGCTGATGCCTTGGACAACCCTACATCTGAAGCTGTGGAGGATGAGGAGAGAATGAGTATTTGGAGATGATGGGTTAACTCCTTCTAACAAGCTGTTCCTCCCCATAAATAAATTCTTTAAAAGAGATGCTTTAAAACTCCTTCAGGCTCCTGGGTCTGTCCCCCCCCTTTAGACAAAATGTTGGATAAAAAGTATCAGTTTGACAGGACAGGGGCTGAATTTTTGTTTTCACACCCTGACCACCAGGGGGTGGTGCAAGCTGCAGCTTGTGACAAGGCAAAAGTCCCTCTGACTTCCCACCCTCCAGAGAAGGACTGTCGTAAAATAGACAGTATGGCCAAGAAAGGTTACTTGTCAGCCTCTCTGGCCATCAGGCAGGCTAACTATCAAGCCTATGCAGCCCTGTACCAGAAGACTCTCTGGCAGTCTGTTCTGGCCATAGCTGAGAAAGCACCTTCTCCTCTTTCTGCAGACCTAGCAGAAACAGCTAGATTTGGTTTGGAGGCTGTCAAATACCAATTTCAAATGGCAGCAGACACCATTGAGACTGCTGCTAGGTGGATGGCTAATACCATTGCACAGAGAAGGTTTGCCTGGTTAAGAGTCACAAACCTTACACAGGATACCCAGAATAAAGCTCTGAATTTTCCTATGGAGGGTACCTCCTCGTTTGGCAGCCATACAGAGGCCTATCTGAAGAGGTCGACGAATATAAGGCCACCGTCCGGAGTAACTCAGCGAAAGAAAAGTCCTCCACCTCTTCTAGACCCTTTAGTTGGGGAGGCAGAGACAGAGGCAGACAATTTCATACCAGGCCTTTTAATCAGGCCATGGTAGTGCCTCAGGCACCCCAGTATCCACAGCAGGTTTACCTTGGGGGTAGGGGCAGGAGGGGTGCCAGGCATGGTACTCAACCTCAGTCCCAGTCAAAGCAGGATTCCTGACTTCCTGGATCAGGCTGCCTCTCCTCTCCCAGTAGGGGACAGACTGACCTGTTACTTCCAGAATTGGAAAAACATCACCACAGATAAGTGGGTTCTAGAAATAGTGGGTCAGGGACTGTCCCTAAGCTTCAGGTCCTTTCCCTTCCAAAAAAACCAGAGTCTTCAAGCCTGCATCTCTCACAGAGAGAAAGCTGCTGGAAAAAGAGGTCACACACTTACTGTCACTAAAGGCAGTGGAACTAGTGCCTCCAAAGCAAAAGGGAAAAGGATTATAGTCAAGATATTTCCTTACACCAAAGAAAAACAGAGAGTTGTAGCCTATCTTGGACCTAAGGGTCCTCAACAGGTTCCTGACAAAACCAAAATTAAAAATGGTAACATTATCTCTGATTCTGCCAGCACTCCAAAATGGAGATTGACTGGCATCATTGGACCTAAAAGATGCCTATTTCCACATCCCCATAAGGGAGTCTCACAGAAAGTATCTCAGGTTCAGGCTCCCTTCAGGTCATTATCAGTTTTCAGCTCTACCTTTTGGTCTCACTTCAGCCCCAAGGGTATTCACAAAGTGTCTGGCTGTGGTAATGGCACACTTGCAAAAACAAGGTGTCTCAGTATTCCCTTATCTAGACGACTGGCTGGTGGTGAGAAAGTCACCACAGCAGTTAACAGAGCATCTTCAACTAACTCAGCAACTGCTGGAGTCTCTGGGATTTCTTTTAAACCTAAAGAAATCAGTTTTCTTTCTTTCACAAATTCTGCAGTTCATAGGAGCAGAATTGAATACCGAAGTGGGCAGAGCTTTTTTACCCAAGGACAGGGTAAAAAGCATTCTGCAGCTGGCAGGTTCTTTCAAACCAAATGTTCCAAGACCTGCAAGACAATTCCTTCAGCTCCTGGGGCATTGCCACAGGCACTGTCCTGGGCTCCAGATTTCAGATGAGGGACATCCAATTTCACTTAAGAGTTCATTGGTGCCAAAGAAAAGATTCTCTCTCAGAACTCGTCCCTGTAACAAAAACCTTCATCCAGACCCTCCAGTGGTGGAAGGAGGAAGCCAACTTCAGAGAAGGGGTTCCCTTCCAAAGGGAGCTTCCATCAGTGGTTCTCACAACAGATGCATCCCTATTAGGATGGGGAGCTCATCTGGCAGAGTACACTACCCAGGGCACTTGGTCAAGTGCAGAGACTCTTCTACATATCAACCAGTTAGAGCTCAGGGCAGTGTTTCTGGCAATGCAAGCTTTTGCACCACTGGTACAGGGAAAGGTAGTGCAAGTCATAACAGACAACACTACCACCATGTATTACATAAACAGGCAAGGGGGAACAAGGTCAAACCTTCTCTGCATAGAAGCAATGTGAATCTGGACCTTGCCGTACTCTGTGGGATCCTCTCTGCAGGCTATTCACCTGCCAGGCAAAGACAGTGTCCTAGCAGATGCTCTAAGCCGAATCAGTCAGGCCCACCATGAATGGTCACTGAACAAGCAGGTGGTGCAGACTGTATTCAGGAGGTGGGGTACTCCAGAGAGAGATCTTTTTGCCTCGCATCAAAGTCACCATTTACCACAATATTGTTGCAGGCCTCCAGCAGTGGGATCAGTCCCCCTAGATGCTCTCACCCGGGACTGGTCGGGGAAATTCCTCTATGCATTTCCTCCATTCCCCCTGGTGTTCAGGGTCCTACTGAAAATCAGGCTTCAACCAGCCACACTGATTTTGATAGCCCCAGACTGGGCCAGACAGCCATGGTATCCCCTACTGTTATCCATGTCAGTGGACAAAACAATACACCTTCCCAAGAGGCACAATGTTCTGACCTCCAATCAGGACAGGCTTCTATACCCAAACTTCAAATTTCTCAGGCTCAAAGCTTGGCTCTTGGGGACTTAAAATATGCAGATTTGCACCTCTCTGAAGGGGTCATGGATGTGTTAAGAGGGTATAGAAGACCTTGCACTAAGAAAACTTATGCTGCAAAGGGGAAAAGGTTTTCTGTCTGGTGTTCCAGCAGAAGTATAGCGCCAACACTGGCAGGAGTGCCACTTGTGTTGGACTGTTTGGTTTATCTGCATTCTCTAGGCTTGCAGACTTATACATTAAAGATCCATTTGTCCTCATTCTCTGCCTATGCCTCAGCAGTCAAGCCTGTTTCTCTGACATCGAATCCCATTTTTAAAAGTTTCTTTAAGGGCCTGTCTCATATGTACCCACCAGTCAGGGAACCAGTCCCAGCATGGGATCTTAACATTTGTATTGCTCAACTTATGGGTCCTCCCTTTGAGACCATGTTTTCAGCACCTTTGAAGTGTGTCACATGGAAAACAGTGTTTCTGGTTGCCATTACTTCAGCTAGAAGGATCAGTGACCTTAAGGCCTTATGCACTGAAAAAGACTACATATATTTTCAGAGGGATAAGGTAGTCCTTCAGACTAATAGGAAATTCCTTCCCAAGGTGGTCTCAGATTTTCACTTGAACCAGTCCATCACTCTGCCAGTGTTTTTCACTGAGCATTCTTCTTCTGGTGAACCTAGACTGCATAGCCTGGATGTCAAGAGAGCTTTGAGCTACTACATGACAGCCACTAAACCCCATAGGCAGGATAGGACACAGCTCTTCCTCACTTAGGAGGATGCGGGAAAGGGAAATCTGGCATCTAAGAGGTCCATTTCTCGCTGGATTGTTCAGTGTATTCAATTTTGTTACTCAAAGGTGGGCAAAGAGGCCCCAGCAGGGCTCAGAGCCCATTCCACAAGGGGTACAGCTGCCAGGGATGTTCCGTTGGTGGATATCTCGAAAGCAGCTACCTGGTGTACTGTGCATACATTTGTCAAGCATTACATCTTGGATATACAGGCTAGGACTGATGCCAGGTTTGGTACATCTGTCCTGCAAAACCTATTTCCAGAATAGGTTCTTCCCACCTCCAAAGGGTATTGCTTTTTAGTCTGCAGAAGAGTTAGGAATATTGGAGTATTCCTGGGGTGAGAAGAAAAAGTTACTTACCATAGTAGCCTTGTTTCTCCCAGGGGATACTACAGTATTCGTAAGTCTCTCCGGGCAGATCTACCTTAATGGCTTACTGCAGAAGAGTTATGAATATTGGAGTATCCCCTGGGAGAAACAAGGTTACTATGACAAGTAACTTTTTCTTTCCCCGCATGCTGGACTCAGGGTTCACAAGATGGGAGGTGCAGGGAGTCACAAGATTCACCTAACTAATAGAAAATGGAAGATGCATTTCATTCCAGAGAGCAAAAGATAAATTTGGTTGGGGAAATGTCGAGTTCTTCAGATATATGCAGGTCAGGCATTTCATACACTCCTCCGACCACCTGGGGGGCCTGACTAGGTCCTATTCCGGTTGGGAAGACTTTCTGTACGGGTTGGGTACGGTGACAGCCAAGATTAGACATGTGACAAATCTGTACAAACTGTAGATGGAGGTGGGGAAAGACTCCTTGAGTGGGCATAAGGTGGCCTGGAAGAGGGAGGCAAATACAGTTATAAGGGATTCTGATTGGAACCGTAGACTAAAATTTGGTTGGAAGGTGACCTCTTCCCCGGTTTGGTGGGAGTTTTGCTGGAAAATTCTCATCCGTTACTTCCAGGTACCTCTAGTTACACATCACTACGCTGAAAGTGGTACAACATGCTGGAGGGGATGTGGTGGGGAGCGGAGTCACTGGCACATCTTGTGGGGCTGCCCTGTGCTCTCCACCTTTTGGAGGGAGATGCAGGTGGCAGTTCAAGAGGTGACGAGTGTTCTCATCCCCACATTTTTGAAGACTGGGTCCTGGGGACCCCTACTGCAGTTTACTTAAAGTGGGACTCCCGAAAAGTGGTGTTGATCCTGTTAGGGGTTGGTTTAAAATGCATTACAGTTAAATGGCTCGGTCAGAAACCACCGACACTACAAGAATGAATCAACAGAGCAAAGAGCGTGGTAACAATGGAATCTGTCACGACCAGACTGAGACTCCAGCATGACCACCATGCCCAACATTGGCAGGCGTGGGAGTGCTGGTTGCTTCAGACAGGATAACCTGTCTGGAGAGGGTGGCAGGGGCTCCTGGGGCTTGATGACCAGGGACACAGGTGGAGGGGGACTCAGCTGGTGTGGGGGGCTTAAAGCCTCGGTTAGTCTCAATTTCACCTTCAGTATTGAGGAGACAGCAATACTTCCCAGATACGCCAGATATCTGTTCCGAGATGTCCTCTTAAGTTTCATCATTATTATACACTTTAGTGCTAGTAGCAGTTTATGGGTGGGGGTTAAGACACGCAGCCAGAATGTTGAGGCATAGTTTTTGAGGCCTCTGTTGCTAGATAAAGGTTACATATCAGCTTATACAACATCCTTCTGTATAATTCGGTGTTGATTACACCAATACTATATGAAAACTTTGGTTATACTACAGCTAGTAACAGACAGTGTATATATAATGGTATAATTATATTATTGTCCTGATCCATTACTTCTGTATAAGAACTGACATTAATGGTTTCATAAACTGTATTGCTGTTGTATTCAGATACTGAATAAAGCTGAGTTTAAAAAAAAAAAAATCACAGTGACATTGTTCGTGAGCGGAGGTCCCAAAATGCCTGTGTTGAAAATTTGGTGACAAAACTTCACAAAATGACTATGTTACGATCGTGCGTTGCACAGTTTCCACGTACACTCATAACTTTGAGCATTTTTAATATTTTCGGCCCAGATTTTCAACATTGCCATTTTTACACACCTCCTTATTAACAGTACAGCTGTCATTTTTCACATCCTGCCCGAAATGTGGTTTCTCACATCGGGCACACAGTGGGCGCAGTCGCTGTGCAAAATCAAAGTTTGGGACAGATTAAGAAAATGACAGTGCCACTGTTCATGAGCAGAGGTTAAAAAATGCCTATGTTGAAAATCTAGTGTAAAAATTCCCCCAAATAATTGTATTACAGGTGTGTGTTGCGCAGTTTTTACACATGCTCGTGACTTCACCAATTTTTTTATATTTTCACCATTACTATTTTTTTACACCTCCTCATGAACAGTACAGTTGTAATTTTTTATTATGTTCAAAATTTGTTTTCGCACCTGAGACGCCAAATGGCACAGCCGCTGTGCAAAATCACCTTTCAGCTAATGAACTGATAGTGTCACTGTTCATGCGATGGGGTCCCAAAAAGCCCATGTTGAAAACTTGGAGTGAAAATACCAAGAAATGCCCAGGGTGTTAGGGTTTCCGACCATAACGCCCTGCCTTGTAGGGACTGACTGGCATCAGGGGTGTGATTTGGGATTGTCGACAGTAATGCTCACACCATTCCACCACCACCCTGCAGCCAGTGACAGGCATCGAGGTGTGCCTTGCACTCTTCAGCCCTAAAGTTCACCCCTTTCTCCTATACTGCACCCATTTCAGCGTATTTCCTCATGGAATGGAGTGACTGTAAAGCCAAAGACCCCAAGGCACACCTCAACACTTGTCGGTATCTGCAGGGTAGGGTGAGGTGAAATGGCACGAGCATTATGGGCGACAACCCAAAGGCACACCCCAGTGCCTGTCCATCTCTGCAGGGTGGGGGTGGGGTTGGCATCACTTCAGTACTTCACTGCCATTCCTATTCTGCATCTGTCTAACTCCTGCACTTCCAATGTTAATACCAGCAAGCAAACATTCATCATTGACAAATGCTTGTTTATTTTCCAACCTTTTTTATTAAAAAAGTATAAAAAGATGGTTACTGTCCCAACCTAAAAATCTTTTCTCATGACCCAAAAACTAATCGCGACCTAATAATGGTTCGCATAAGAATTTGAGGGTTGTATCAGAGGGTTATTCTGAAAACCTTACTGAGCAAGCTCAGACCCCGAATTTCAAAACATTATAACTCTAATAGTGTAGGTAGGGAGGAATGGTAGTCCTTATGTGCCATCAAATGTTATGTTTCTATGTTTCTAGAACCTATTAATATTTGTGCATGAAACTTTTGAAAGGTACACCTTTGATACAATTCCCTCAGCCCCAATTGTTTTGGAACAAAATTTGAAACTGTTGTTGCTACTGGCGAGAACAAATAAAATGGCCAAAAAGTGACGTTTTATGTATTTTTGTTGTTTCTGTATCTCAGAATCCAGATAAACGTTTGCCACAAAACTTCCCACATCTCAAGAATTTGCCAAATTTTGCGCAATTTTTATGAATGCTGCTAAAGTTATTAGGCTGCAAAAATTTGGGTTTAACATTGAACACTCTGCACAGCCTTGATTATACTTGCACTAGCTTTTGAGTTTTTTTTTATAAAACTTTTTTTTTTCTCCCTCTCTGTTTGGCAAAAATTAAACGGATGTGGTTGGAGCCAGCATGACTTTTTATGTTGTCAGTGCACACGGCACCATATTCAGTAATGAGTGCATGGTCCCTGTTAGACCCAAACGTTTTAACTCCTACAGAGTTCTAGTGTCTCCTGCACTAAGACCGAGTGTGGCTCTATGAAGAAGATATTCTTTTTTTTTTTCTATAAAGGATTCTCCTCAGCCAGGGCAGGCTGTCTCCCTTAGTCTCTATCTTTGCTGGCCCCCATTAATGACCTTCTCCCCAGGACTTAACTGCCAACCACATTCCCCCATGGATTGCCCCCTGTGGTGGGGACAGGAGCAGGAGGACTGTCCTCTCCATCCAACCCCCCACAAAGACTGTCATCCAGTTGCTGCTGACAGGGGGCCCGGCCAGTGGCATGGTTGAGTGGCCATCACAAAGAACATTATGTATGCCTGCCCCCCCCCATCTAGTTTTCCCTCTGCTTTTCTCCCTTTGACAGAGAAGGATGCTTCCCCAGCGCTGGGGCATGCACATCAGTGCATGGCTGTGGAGGCGTGCACACCCCACAGAGTCCCACAGCTCCCCTCCCTTTATGCTGGGCCTGACTTGCACTAACACCAGGCTTCAACCTGGTGGTAGTCTTGCAGCAGTGCCAACAGGCCGTCTGTCCCAGAAAGAGGCGAGCAGTCCATCAGATGCTTGATCCTCTGCCCCGGCCGACCACCAGTGACCTGAGATTGCTCCTGATCTCAGGTCACTGGTGTGGTAGGCAGTAGCTCATATACCATGCCGCTGGGCCAGCCCCTGGAGACTATTTTCTTGATGATCTGGAGTTATGGTAAGTAACTTTCTTTCTTTGTTGTACTGGTAAGCACAGTAATAGCTGTTTTTCATTAGCAACCACAGTAAGTTCAACATATAAAATATTTTACATATGGAACCACCCCCAACCCCCGCTACTTTACTCAGTTAGCTTCCCCTGGCACCCATAACTGGGCACACACTTAAATATTTGGAAATGGTACCACCCCTCGCTTTGGGAATGTATACCAGGCTCATTCTTCTAGAGTTCAAGGAATGGAGGTGTACAAAAGCATTTTATTTGGTATTTACAAAACCGGGTCCTGGGGAGAAATTTTTTGCTAGGCATATGCTAGACCTATCTTCTGGAGAGGTACCCAGTAACTCCACACAGGAAGCAATAACATAACTGTCCAGACCATAGTTGGGGTTCTAGAGTGGGACTTTATATTAAAAAGATGTTCTTCAAAGCAAGGGTGGTCCCCAAGGTTTACACATCTTGGCACTAGGAACTTGCAGAACAACAAAATTGGACTGTATCTGCCAGAAACATTTTGTATTCCCACCGCAGTAGGACATAGGACACTTGCACTTGGTATTCCCACATGTTGTAGGACATAAAGCAACTTGGACTTTTTTTTTTTTTAATTTTGTTTATTGTTTAAAAAAAAAATTTATAGTTACAATCCCAACATTTAATATACTGAGGTATACATCTAAGAACCAAGAGGGCGCCACTCCTCTTAATACATTCAATTTGTCCGTTAAATGTTAATAGATATGTCTTATGGAGGGAAAATAAGATAATCTAGAAGATTTAATAGTACTAATAACCACAGGCTGTGATTCAAGCCCGTGAGCTGCGTGATATATAACCAAGAAATATGAGAAGTTCATAAAATTCCCAAGTCCTTGCCCCCGGGGGAATAAGATAGTCCATCATGCTTGATCAGAGTGTTTGCACTGGAAAAGTGCTACTCCAAACAGAAAGCCACTCTACTGCTTAGATTAAAAAAAGTTGCCTCTGCAGCTATGGCTTCGTCTATCAAGCAAAAAGATTTTTATGCTGTAAACATTATACAATACAACTACTGCATATCAACATTTTTGGTAAGAAAAAAGAAAACAAGGTGCTTTATACTAAACTAGGTAACTTGAACCTGGATTCCTTATGAAATTATGAATGCACACTATAACATTATCAGTACAAAAACTATGAGGGAGAGAGATAGTCCACAGACCCAAGTCCAGATATTATAAAACAGTACACTGATCGGGGAAACAAGCAAACTGCATGCTTACCTTAGGACCAGGCCTTCATCCCTCCACCCCCTTGCCAAACATACCCAGTTATAAAGTTAACAGTCCAACTATTAAGTTCAAGGATTTTCTTCATCCGAAGAGAGATCTTCATCCCCCGGTGTGCGTGGTCACCACTTCAAGGCCTCCGCTAGTTCAGAAAACAAGTAAACTTTATGCTGGTGCACAATCCTCAGGCGGGCCAGGAAAACCAGGCTGTGAGGAACTCCTGCTTCTCATAACAGCACCCTTGCCCTATCGAATCATTTCCTCTTCTGCCTAGTAACATACACTAAATCTGGAAACATTTGGAATTGGTTTCTATCATGAACCAAAGTTTTCTTTCGGTGGGACATAGCTAAAAGATAGTCGCGGGAGCCCACCCTATCCGTAATGATCACCACAGTGTGAGGGGCTTCTGGATTGTCCTGTCGGCCACAAAAGGTGACACGGTATGCTTTTTGAATTTTTTGAACCGTGGGGAGCACTTTTTCCCCTAGTTGCTGAGTAAGCCAGTCCTGTAGAAATAACACCAAGTGATCACCCTCGGAGCCTTCCGCCAGTCCCAAAATCCTTACATTCTGGGCTCGCGCTTGATTTCCTAGTGTTTCCAAGCAAGAGCGGAGGTGCCCATTTTCCTTCAGGACAGTATTAACAGCTCCAAGGGTGGCTTCAGCTTTTTTCGTGGCTTTACCAGCATCGATAGAGACCGTTTCAATTGTAGATTCCACGGCAGTCACTCTACTGGTAAGAGCATCGGATTTGTTTGAGGGGCTGGACACAGAGAAGATAATCCTGTTTATTTTGGCTCCCTGTGTCTGTAGAGTCTCCTTGCTATCACCTTTGTCATGGTCTGCCTCGTGGCCCTGAGCAGCCCGCGTGGTCAGCACTCCGATAACTGTTTTGGATCTTGCGTCATCCCCTGATGCCTTATCTTTTCAAAGGTTCCCCATGATGTACAGCAGACTTTCAGCTTCAGAAATATTGTATCAAGCTCCGGCCACAAATAATAGCAAAAATAATGTTAAAAATGAAACAAACAGCAGAGCACTGTCAGTCTGTGGCCATATTGTTCGAGCTCCACAGCGCCCCCCAAAACATCTTGGACTTGTATTCCCACATGTCGTAGGACATGGAACATTTCTTCAAGTGACATATTGGCCAAAACTGAAAGCACATTCGGCTAGCACCAACACCATTCTTCCATAACCAGAGAAGAAACCGTAACCCACTCCATGGGGTAAGAATTCTCTTTAGACATTTGGCCATTTGACTAAAGTAGCCAGGTGCCCTTACTGAACCTGTTAGTCCTGAACTCCAGATGGGGTTCTGCCCTCCCTTTTCTCCCAAATCCATATTTGGCCACTCTTTCAGAGTTACATCTTAAACATTGGAAAACCCTTTGAATTGCTTTTGAATGAAACTTGGCATTCAGAATTCAAATTCGCCACCTCAGTAGGGTAATGGTAAAAAGTCTCAAACAGTTTGATTCAGTCATACCTCTGGACATCACACACCTCAGCCAGCTTGATTTCAGAGACAGTCTTGCATATCTGTACTTATAGGAAAAGAAGTTGTGCCTTCCCTCTGGGCATGGAACACAACAGAACAAGTACTTGCTTTATGTAGCAAAAGTCAGAATTCACTCACTGTTAGACATTTCAGGCAGCTTCAAAACATCCTGGACCACAAAAGGGATTGCCCTTTGGATCCATCCACTAGCAGTCCTTTTCCCTCTTCCAGGGATGAAAATCAGGAAATCCTGCTATAGAAAAGGTCTCCACCACTTTACGTGGCAAGATGGAAAATACCAGAACTAGGGTAAAAATTCGGGGCTCTCAACTCAAAGCCCACTGGCAGAGCAGCTGTCACTCCCACACTCTCACCCTAAACACTGACTGCAGCTGACTGCTGTTTCAACATTCTGTCTCCCACCTCAAAAGCTGGCACAAGGGTTATGCTGCTGCAAGAGTTCCAAATGAACTCATCACTTCCATCTCAGCAGAAGCCAAGTAAACAGAAGAGTGAGCAGGTGAAAAAACATTTAACTAGTTAATGACCAGCTGCCTCTCCCTACCTAACACTGATACTGAGGGGATTCTAGCCACCCGTGGGGACTGGCTGGTTACACGTGGACAATAAGAAACAATATAAATACAGCACATCACATTTGTTCATTACAGTGGCATAGCAACATTAGTCTGTATGAAGTACTGAAACTTCATTTGAAAAGAACAGTATTACATTGAACAGTAGTTGGCAGATGATTATTATACAGTTTGATAGCATTATATAGCAAAGCTCTCTGACCCTTTTGAGTATTCTTAAATGGGACAACAAATGAAAATGTCCAAGACTCTGTGGCATGAGTGTCCCTTGTCTTCTTGAACGGAGTAAAAAGGCTGGTTATACAATGTGTGTATTTACCCAGAGCCGTCTTATGTATAAAAGTAGACATTTTAACATTTTTATGACATTTTTATTTATCATTTCTGAAGAGCGATCTTTCACTTGTTATCTTATGTTCATGAAACAATCCTGCTGTCCTGACACATGGCGATACACAGCAGTATCAGCTATACTAAAACCTCCAGAAAGACCCCACTAACTGTGAATCATACCACCTCATCTCAGTCCTTAATATGGACTATAAGATATTTACTAGTATTTTGGCCCATAGATTAGACAATAGCCTCTCCCAAGTTATACACCCTGGTGAATCAGGCTTCATTAGAAATAGACAAACTGCCAGTAATATTGAACGTACTTTCCTAATCATTGATCATATTAATACCTGCAGATCCTGAGCCTTAATCTTAAGTCTTGATGCACAGAAAGCATTTGACAATGTGACCTGGCCATTTTTTTGTACCGTACTGACACACTCTGAGTCATTTTGATTTTTCAGCACCTTTCCTCAACCTTCTCCAGGGCCTATACATCTCCACCAGAGCGCAGTAAAAGCAAAGGGTTTCTGCTCTCCCCTTTAATCTCTGTAGAGGTACTCATCAGGGCTGTCCCATTTCCTCATATCTATTTGCTTTCTACATTGAACTGCTGGCACAGTATCTCTGGCAAACCACTGCTCTTCAAAGGATAGAAATCAGTGGGCATCTGCATAATGTGGCATACTGTGCAGATAACTTACTCCTATATCTCACAGACCCCCAAAATTCCCTACCGGCCCTAAAACTTGTTTACTGGAAATAGATCATTTAGCAGCCTATAAAATAAATGAGGATAAAACTGAGGTTCTGCTACTCCACTGTCTTCTCTCCCAACATATGAAGGACTACTACCGTTACACACGGGGCTGACCATGTATCACATATCTTGGGATCCATATTGGTCCTTCAGCCACAACCCTATACTCCCTTAATTGCTCACAATTAAAGCACAAGGTACAGGTGGACCATCAAGGATGGTCTGTGCTCCCTCTTTCAGTATTTCAAAGACTAGACAATCCATATGAATGTTTTACCCTGATTTCTGTAATTGTTTCAAACCGCCAGCTCTACCTGACAAGGGCACTTTCGCGAAATGGAATAAAGGGCTGTTCCACTTTATTTGGACCAGCGGTAGACCACAGGTAGCATTTGGTAAATTATGGTTACATAAGGAGAAAGGGAGGTTTGGCTCTCCCCAACTTAACCTTATATGTCTGTGCAGCATTACTTTGCCATTATTTTGAAATGGAAGGTACACTCTCTTGACACCCTCCTGGGAAATTCTACAAGTCAGCTGACCCCCTGCTGTTTGGGACGCCGCCCCTGTGAGACATGCTAAGATCAAAGTAACCACCATCAGAATGTTGTTATGATTCTGGCATACTCTTCTCTGCCATCGTCCACGTCAAAATGGAATACATTGGCTAAGTATCCCTGCCTACTGTGCTGACTTTCCTCCAGTCACTATAGATCATAAATTTTAGACAATGAGTGAACAGGGGTCTGGCACATTCTTTTCAATTTTGTGAAGCGGGTCATAGACACAGCAAAATTACCATTGTTCATATCATTCATACACATGATCCTACAAGGATTCTAGCTGGATCATTTTATCTCACTATGTTTTCAAATCCTACAGGGTGCCCAGCCTGTAGACATCATCTAGATGAAAAATACATGGGAAGCTGAACTTCCCATAGCTCCTTCAGCATCCAAATGGTTGCATATTAGAAGCAGATAACACAAAGTCACCGTTTCCACACATTGGAGGAAGTTTAGCTGGAAATAAGTAATCTGCTTTTTCCACACACCACACATCACGGGGTAAATTTCTAACCACTAGAAACTGCTCTTGTTGGAGAGGCTGCGGCTGTGAAGTTGCAACCCATACGCATATTTTTTGGTGTTGCCCAGTCCTTGCCACATTTTGGCAGCAGGTGGATACAGAAATAAATGCCATGCTTCAGAACTATGGAGTGGTGACACCTGAAACAGTTGTACTCCTCTGCTACCTCCTCCCCACCCCACACATATTAAATATAAAGTTCATCTATATCTGCTAGGCATCTTGTCAACAGCAGGGAAAAAAATTGTCACCAGATTGTGGCTCAGAAACAGACCCACCAACAATAACTCAATGGGAGAACACAGTGTGGGACATATACAGACTAAATAAACTTACGGTGCAGGTACAACAGTGAGGACACGGTGTGGGATATATACAGACTGAAGAAACTTACGGTGCAGGTACAACAGTGAGGACACGGTGTGGGATATATACAGACTGAAGAAACTTACGGTGCAGGTACAACAGTGAGGACACGGTGTGGGACATACACAGACTGAAAATCTTACAGTGCAGGTACAACAGTGAGGACACAGTGTGGGACATATACAGACTGAAGAAACTTACCGTGCAGGTACAACAGTGAGGACACGGTGTGGAACATATACAGACTGAAGAAACTTACGGTGCAGGTACAACAGTGAGGACACCGTGTGGCACATATACAGACTGAAGAAACTTACCGTGCAGGTACAACAGTGAGGACACGGTGTGGGACATATACAGACTGAAGAAACTTACCGTGCAGGTACAACAGTGAGGACACGGTGTGGGACATATACAGACTGAAAAACTTACAGTGCAGGTACAACAGTGAGGACACAGTGTGGGACATATACAGACTGAAGAAACTTACGGTGCAGGTGCAACAGTGAGGACACGGTGTGGGACATATACAGACTGAAGAAACTTACGGTGCAGGTACAACAGTGAGGACACGGTGTGGGACATATACAGACTGAAGAAACTTACGGTGCAGGTGCAACAATGAGGACACGGTGTGGGACATATACAGACTGAAGAAACTTACGGTGCAGGTGCAACAGTGAGGACACGGTGTGGGACATATACAGACTGAAGAAACTTACGGTGCAGGTGCAACAGTGAGGACACGGTGTGGGACATATAAAGACTGAAGAAACTTACGGTGCAGGTACAACAGTGAGGACACGGTGTGGGACATATACAGACTGAAGAAACTTACGTTGCAGGTACAACAGTGAGGACACAGTGTGGGACATACACAGACTGAAGAAACTTACGGTGCAGGTACAACAGTGAGGACACAGTGTGGGACATACACAGACTGAAGAAACTTACGGTGCAGGTACAACAGTGAGGACACAGTGTGGGACATACACAGACTGAAGAAACTTACGGTGCAGGTACAACAGTGAGGACACAGTGTGGGACATACACAGACTAAAGAAACTTCAGTTGCAGGTACAACAGTGAGGACACAGTGTGGGACATACACAGACTGAAGAAACTTACGGTGCAGGTACAATAGTGAGGACACAGTGTGGGATATATACAGACTGAAGAAACTTACGGTGCAGGTAAAACAGTGAGAGTCGTACCATCAGAATAGATGAAATATCTGGTCTCTCCACATTATGGAGAAGAGACCTGATATTATTCTCTGATTCACCCTAAGAGAAAGACTTGTGCCGCAGCATCCTATCTGCACGCATTGGTAGAGAGGGAGGAGGGAATGAAAGACGGAGACACTTTTTTAGCCTCTTTTCTATACCATTACTAAGGAGATCGGGCCCCCTCGGGAACAAGCACACTTCTGTTGACTCTTAACTCTTTTTAAATACTTTGAAGCAGATTGTTAACTTTATGATGCATGTAGATTTATATGATGTGTCTGGTCATAGCTACAGAATTATTGAAGTGTACTGTCATTTGAATGTCTGAAAAATTTAACTGTAATAAAATTTAAGTTTACCCCGGTGGCCCTGATGGTTGAAGCACTGGACTCCACACCTCTCACCACGCCGGCGACCCGGGTTCAGGAATGAGCCTGGGCCTTGGGGGTCAGAAGGGGAGGGAGAAGATTGAGCATCCGGATGACAGCTCTCTTCTCCCAGGAGGGAGGGGGGTCCCTGCTTGGCGCTTGACCTGCCTCTAACAGAGACTTGAGGCTTGGCAAGCGTAGAGCTGACACTAAGCAGTGGGGGTAGGGCAGGAGAGGCGACATCAGGAAGTGATGCCTTGATGTTGGTCATGTGCCACTACCCACAACAAGAACAGGGAAAACAACTCTCTGAGCTCCGGGTAGACGGAGCTCCAAGGCGGACACCTGATGGCTCCCGCTTGCCTGGTCCTGAGGTCTCCCAACGAAAGTTGATTGTCGGGGTGTTCCACCCCACCTCGTCCCCACCCGGGGGGATTATCCGTGGCTCCATGGGGGATGGACCACAGGACCAGGGAGGTGGAGGAGCAGGGGCAAGTCCTTCATTGGAGCTCCCAAAGAAGCGGAGTTCGGAGAGCGAAGGAGGGATGAAAAGCAATAAAAAAAAAAAATTTAAGTTTAATAAAATGTAAGTTAAAAAAAAAATGAAATAATCCTGCTACAAATTCAGTGTGATACAGTTTTGTAGAGTGAGAATGTCTTTCGTACAGTTACACTGTAGTTATTCGAGTGTTCTGTTGTAAGATTAGAATGTATAATTAAGGATTTGAGAGAATGATCATATTATCTTACATTACCTTTTATGAGTTACCAGCCCTTTCCTTGCTTTGGAATAAATGTATCTAAATCGGACCCATTGTACAGTAATATATTGGTTGGTGACTGTAGAACACGAGAGCTGTAATATTCCAGGAAATTAGTATAGTCACTGCCATGAGGCACAAGATGGTGGACAACATTGACCCGAAGTCCCATCTGTCCTCATAGTAAAGTTTCTGTAACCACAGACATTATACTACTGATTTCCTATGTATTTGTTTTGCTTGTATGCATGCAGGAAGTGTTTACGTAGTCAACACTAGGGGACAGTGATTACCTGGGGATTGTTACTTCTCAGGCTGTAACTTTTTTGTACTGTTTATCAATGCTATACATAAAGATAACCCAGTTTAATGTTTTCATCAGGATTTTCTGCAGCGATGGTCAGCTAATCATTTCAGAATGTTTTGCCTCCTCTCCAAATACAGATCAGGTAAGTAATGGTCCCTTGTGCATGGAATGTTTAACATTACCCATCTCAGATATTGAGCTTTATTGTAATTATAGGAGTTTTTTTCTCTCTCATTTAGCAATAGAATACAGTGATGCCAGCATGAATGAAGCTAAAGGTCTGCTTCATGGAGTTTCATCATTTATCAGTGATGCAAGTGCTTATATGAGAGGACAGTTCACCTGCCACCCCATCAACGAAGGTTTACTTTGGGAAAGGTGACTGAAAAGATTAATAATGTTTTTCTCTGTCGCAAGGTGCTTGGTACAGTTGTATCTTTAACTGTAGTTTTTTAAAGTACATCCAAAATGCAGTAATAAAATTAATGGTAGTCTGTCTGTCTTTCCTTTTGTTTTAGTTTAAGGATAAGCAAACTAGGAAAACAGTGCACAGCCATATCCCCCTAAAGTTACTACTGTTGCTTAAAGGGCACCTTTAATGATGGCCCGGTTCGGGAATGGACACTGGGCACCGGAGGGCCTGCCGGGGGGGGGGGGAGAAGGATGGAGCATCACAAGGACTGCTCTCCTTCTCTGGGAGGAGGGTGGGGAGTGTGTCCGATGCTTGACGGACACCTGGCAGAGGCCAGGGGTACCACAGCAGCCAGCACCTTAATGTTCTGGGGGGGGGGCGGATGCTGGACGCCATTGCACATCCCTGCCCCCAAGAAAATTGGGAAAAATCTTTTGTCGGCTGCTCAGTATGACGCCGCACTGGCAATTGGCGTCTATGGCTCTCTGTCGCTTCACAGACTGAGTACAGCTCCATGGCGCCAACGAAGCCCCGAACCCCGCCCTGGGTGGGGAAGCCAGGAAGGCTATGTCAGTCACTGTCAACACCTTTCCCCATCACAGACGAGCATGACGTAGTGCCATGACCCAGCCCTGGGGGGGGGGGGAGCCAGGGAGTATCTGTGGAAGGCGGCCACTGGGGAAGTGAGGCAGGTATCTGGAGAGGGGCAGAGTAGCAGAGCGACCGATGAGGCAAAAAAAATGGTCCAAAAAGTTACAGCTTATAGCTATTATATGCAGTACTAGAGCTGAAAGGGTTTGTGCATTTCTTATTTTTGGCCAAGGTTTATTCTGCCTTCCATATTTTGCATTTGTTCTTGAGCCCTGCTTTAGCCCTGCTGCACTTGCCTTTGATGTTCGGCTGCTGGCTCCCACTGACATCACTATGTGGTAGAGGAATGACTCACACTGTGCAGCACAGTGCAGTTGCAACAGTTTTGCAAGGGAAAACTACAAGTACTAGGTGTGCATACTGCATCTCCCCTTCCCCAAAACACCCTGTTAGCAATACATTATGCCAGAATCCAAATGCCTTGTCAAAACTGCCTCTGTAACAAAGCGTGGTGAGTGAGAGAAGATCGAGTTGCTGTCAGCACCTCTCCCAGTCCTTTTACTTTCATGCAAAAATTAGCTCTTCATGCATTGATTCTGGAATTGTACTTCATTACTGTCCTCTGCAGTTAGTTTTTGCATTCTGAGCTGCTAAAAACTGCAGGGTGTACCCAAGCTTCTATAGCAAGCCTAGTGTTGCTGTGGACCTAGGGCTGTACTGCTGACATAACTATATGGCAGAGGATTGATTCACACTGCAGTACAGTGAAGGCAGCTGTTTTGCAAGAGAAAACTACTTCACTAGGTGTACATATAGTCACTCTTCACCAACACACCCTGTTAGCAATGCCTTATGCCAAAATCCATATGCCTTGTCAGTATGTTTTTTTGTAGAACAAACTTACTTCTGCCTCTGTAACAAAGCATGGGGAGTGAGAGAAGATTGAGTTGCTGTCAGACGAGACTGCTGTCAGTTTATGCATCAGTGTGATTAGTGTCTATACCTTAATCATTTGAAAGCAGTAATACATCCTTACCCTTGTCACACTGGTGCCTTCCAGTGTCTTTCTGTAGTTAAGCGCCAGGCAGTCACTCCAATCAAAAATCTCTTACTGTTCCTCCATACCGTGCCTCCTGGACATCAACATGGCACCGTGGAACACTGAAGACTAGTTTTGGTACCATATAATACCACCAGTCTGCGCATGCGTAGAATCCCAGTTTCAGTTTTCAAACAAGAATTTCACTGAAAATAGCTCTCAGTTTTTAAAACCACCTCTACAGTACATGTAGCACATCTAAGCACATTGTTTGTATAACTGCAGAGAACAGTAATGGAATACAATTCCAGAATCAATGCAAGACGGGGTAATTTATGCATGAAAGTCAAAAGGACTGGGAAAGGTGCTCTTTAGATAATAGGAAGGTACCAAAAAAAAAGCGCTACACACCAAGGCTACAATATATCAGATGAATACAAAATCACACATACCTCCATAATGCAAAGCATCATGGGCTGCATATGCAAATCACCACAGAATATTATGCTGGTTCAGTTTTAAGCAGAAATGCATGGTGCCGAAATGCCTCTCACACAGTTTGCAAAGGGTGCTAACAGAAGACATAGACACGTGTTTCGTCCTACCAGGACTCATCATTATGCCTCGTCTGTTTGACACCCCAGTGGAATGATTGATTTTGTATTTCTTTGAAACTTTGCTTCCCAGCCAATGCCCTTTGGGATAACCTTTGCCTTAGTGTTTGCGCACTGAGGTTCTTTGTCTTTTAACTTGTTTTTTGTTTTAATAGGGTTCACCACAACATAACCCAGACAAACCATCTTAGGGTAGCTGGTTCATTCCACTGGGGTGTCAAACAGACGAGGCACACTGATGAGTCCTAGTAGGACAAAACACGTGTCTGTGTCTTCTGTTGGCACCCTTTGCAAACTAAGTGAGAGGCCTTCGCACCATACATTTCTGCTAAGTTGAACCAACATAATATTCTGTGGTGATTTGCATATGCAGCCCATGATGCTTTGCATTATGGGAGCATGTGTGATTTTGTATTTCTTTGAAACTTGGCTTCCCAGCCAATGTCCTTTGGGGTAACCTTTGCCTTAGTGTTTGCGCACTGAGGTTCTTTGTCTTTTAACTTGTTTTTTGTTTTAATTGGGTTCACCACAACATAACACAGACAGACCATCTTAGGGTAGCTGGTTCATTCCACTGGGATGTTAAACAGATGAGGCACACTGATGAGTCATAGTAGGATGAAACACATGTCTGTGTCTTCTGTTGGCACCCTTTGCAAACTGTGTGAGAGGCCTTTCGGCACCATGCATTTTTACTTAAAGTTGAACCAGCATAATATTCTGTGGTGATTTGCATATGCAGTCCATAATGCTTTGCATTATGGGGGCATGTGTGATTTTGTATTTCTTTGAAATTTGGCTTCCTGGCCAATGCCCTTTGGGGTAACCTTTGCCTTAGTGTTTGCACAATGAGGTTCTTTGTCTAATATAGCAAATAGTTATTTATTAAAGAATCATGTATAATTATATGATATTTCGCTACATAATGCTTTGGTATGGTTACTTACGTCGTTCTAGTTATGTTTATGTAACTTATTCTTTTTTTTTTTTTTTCTGTTTATTCTTTATACCCCTGCCGCCGGTAGCCCGGTACCTTCTGCCGGTCACGCTTCCACCTCCCCCACATCGGCCTCGCACCCTTCGATATCGCGTGGCTTACCCCCACGGTGGGGCTGCGCATCAGGGACACATGCGCAGGCGCCGGACTAGGTCGGAGGGCTGGCCTGAGGGGGCTAATTGAAGCTGTGACCAGCTTCATCAAGGGCCCCGGCGGCATTCTCCCCTTTTTCCGGGAGGCGGGGACGTGCAATGACGCGGAGCGTCCTGCCCCGCCTCCGATACACACTTGTTGAGGTCGGTAGTCGCGGCTGCACCTGGTCTCCACCAGGAGTCGCGCAGACCCAAAACACTTCCCATCCTCCCGGAGAGGAGAGCAGTCCATAGGATGCTCTATCCTTCTCCCCGGCCAACCCTCCAGTGACCCGAGTCCGTTCCCGAACCCGGGTGGCCGGCGTCGCAAGCAGAAATCCCACCGCTGCGCCGGTGGGCCGGCTAACTTATTCTTTACTGCATTCTCCCAAAACGTATATTTAAATCCCTCCATGGCGCGTCAGTCGTGCTGTTTCTGTCTGTGTGCTGGCTGTATCTTATTTATTTATTTATTTATTTGCTTTTGGTAACCGGGTGAGTTCACTAGGCATAGCAATGCCTATTTTCAGGCACGACCCGGGAGAAGACAGTTTAAGACACACAAAATGAAGCAAACGTGATGCAGCACATGAAATTGGTGGAACACAGTGAGGAATGCAGACAGTAACAACAACTGGAACAATAAACCCAATGAGCAGTACACATTAGAAGTATATAGGGGAGTGTTACAATAGAGGCAAAACTGGAGGATACATTTAGGTAACATAAACAACTAGAGTTACATGGTGAGTGAAACAGGCATTAGCAACAAAAGGTTTATACAAAACAAAGTGCAGTAAGTGCCTAAAATGAGGTAAAATGATAAGAGAGAGGGAAGGGTGGCGAGAGAGAGAGAAGGGTGAGGGGAGGAGAGATGGGTAGATAAGGAGGAGGGGAGAGAGACGTAGAGGAGGAAAGTATTAAGGTGAGAGAGGGGATAATGCTGAAGTCTAAGCTGGGTTAAAGCAGGTGCATTGGCTGATGGGTTGTAGATGTTCCAGGTGCCGAGTTTTAAAACTGGCATGGGTAGGCGCTCCACGAATATTTGGAGGTAGCGAGTTCCAGTATTTTGGGGCCATATTTGTTTTTATTTATTTATTGAAAATGTTTCACCAGGAAAGGCACACTGAGCAAAAAGATGCTCGTCCCACGGTGTGACCTGGGGGGGGTGTTACAGAGGAGACAGATATACATACAGTAGTTGAACTTACAGTAGCACAATATGGATAATGCACATAGTCAGGAGGGATTACATTTGAATATGATACATGGCAAAGCAGTACAACACAGCAAATACAGGTTGTACAAATCATGGTTACCCGGCAGGGTAAGAGTAGTACAGAACATGATCGTAGGGCATAGTATACAAAGCATGGGTACACATCGAGGCAACACAAGAAATACATAAGTGCCAATTTATAGAACAGAGGTAGTAGTAGCAGAACTTGAGAGCCAGTGGCGGAAGTTGAGCTATAGGGAGAAGCAATCAAATAGGAAGGGTGGATTTGGAGAGCAAGAGGGGAGTAGCGTAGGAGGGGGAGGAAGTGTAGATATAGGGAGGGTTAGGTGAGGAGGGAAGGGGCTTAGGTAGAGGGAGGGAGAAATTGAGAGTGGGAAGAGTAGGTAATAGAGAGGGAATAGTGCGTAGGGTAGTATATAAGCCAGACAAATTAGGCGATGGCTGGGCCGCTGTTCAGGGTTGGGGGGCAAAGGCGCACGAGCCCATGTTGGTTTTACATCTGGGAATGTGACAGTGGGCTAGGTCAGCAGACCGGAGCTCGTAGGACTGAGGTTGAGAGTGAGCCAGACAAGCGAGAGAAGATGGAGTGCCAGTGCAGACTATGTTGTCAATGAGAAACCCAAGGGATTGGAGCCGAAGGCCAGAGGGGCAAGGCCAGCTAAGGTCTGAATAGAGTTGGCAATGGTGTGTGAAGCGAGGTGATGCCGAGGCATACCGGCAAATATTGTTATAGGTGGTGTCCCACCTGTGGAGGGAGGATTTAGAGGCGGATAGATACGTGACTGATCCATTAGTCAGGGCGGGGAGTAGAAAGCCTTGAGCCACAGCAAGTCTAGCCGAGGGGGTAAGGGGATAACTGATACGATAGGCACCACCTAATTTCGCATTTACCGATTTACGGGTATTGGTTATGTGTAGTTCAAAGTTGAGGGATTCGTCCTACTATTAAGTGAAGAGCCATTAGTACAGGTGATTTTTAGGGCATCATGGTTTGCTTTGAGTTTGGTGGGCGATCCAAAGAGCATAGAATGTGTCTTACTAATGTTGAGAACAAGTTTATTCTCAATCAGCCATGACTGAATGGACATGAAGTCTGAGTTAAGAAGTTGGTTGACGTCAGGTGGGTTCCTCCCACTGTGATAAATTACAAGGTCGTCTGCATAAAGGAGGGTAGAGCAGGTTGAAGCAAGCAGCGGAAGGTCATTTATGAAGATGGAGAAGAGCAAGGGGCCAAGTATGGAACCCTGGGGCACTCCAACGTGGATAGATGAGGGATCAGAAGAGGCAGAATTGAAAACAACAGTCTGCTTTCTACCGGACAGGTAACTGTCAAACCAGGCTACTACATCGGTAGAGAAGTCGAGGGAGCGAAGTTTGGAAAGGAGGTGGGTATGGTCTACCAGGTCAAAAGCTTTGGTTAAGTCAATGAAGATAGCACCAGTCAGCAGACCGGAGTCCATGGCAGACAAAATATCACTGGTGAGTTTAAGGAGGGCAGTAGTCGTACTGTGCCCCTTATGGAAACCGTGTTGAGAGCTAGACAAAAGGTTATGCTGCTGCAGATAGTCAAGAGTTTGGGTTGCCACTAGTTTTTCAAGGATTTTGCTAAGGAGGGAGAGGATAGCTATAGGACAGTAGTTCGAGATTAGTTTGGGATCACCCTTTTTTGGAATAGGAATAACTTTGGCAGTTTTCCAGATATTGGGGACTGAGCCGTGACGCAGAGATAGATTGAAGATTTTGGTGAGAGGAGAGGCTATAAACGGGGCTCCAGCCCATCTGACCCTACACTGGTATGGTCTGGGGCTGAGAAGAGAAGCCTCAGAACTTCAGATTTTGTAATATTCCAGAACCTGAAGAGGGAATGTGTGAAATGAGATTTCACGTTATAGCTGTGCGTAGAGACATGAGTATTTTTGGAGTGATGGAGTGAACCAGGTAACTGGAGAGGTCCGAGAAATGGTGGTTAAAAGAGTTAGCTATCGTAGTAGGATTATTGCAGTGTATGCCATTTATCAGCATGTCATTTGCATGAGTTGTTTGATTCGCTCCAAGGAGGGTTTTTATTGTGGCCCAGAATTATTTCGAGTTACCTGCTGCTTTGGTTAGCAAATTTTTACAGAAAGAGCTTTTAGCTAACTGAATTTGCCGTTTGCAAACATTTCTCTGGGCTTGGTAGTTATTATAATCAGCCATTAACTCAGTGGCTTTGAAACGGCACCATGCTTTATCCCTGGACCTAATCAATGCAAGTAGGTCTTTCGAGAGCCATTTCGTCTGTGATCCTCGGATCCAACGAGTGACCTAGCGAGCATGGGTGTCTTGGAGCAAACAAAATGTATTAAGGAAATGGTCTAATGCCAGTTGAGCATTATTAGAGGTGTGAATGAGGGACCAGTCTATCATTGAGAGATCATATAAGAAATTTTCTTGGTTAAAGTTAACCAGGTTTCGGAAGGTGATGAATTTAGGAGATGGAGTAGGTTTGCTGGACACACGCCAGGTGCAGAAAATAGGGGAGTGGTCACTGATTGAGTCAGCTAGGGTCCCTGCAGAAGCTATGCTATCTGGGCGATTTGTAAGGACCCAGTCTATAAGAGTGCTAGCCCGAGGGGGGGGGCATGACCCTGGTGGGGTCAACGATAAGTTGGTGAAGATTGTGACCTTGGACAATAGTGTGGGAGGACTGGTTTAATTTACTTGTCCAGTATATGTTCAGGTCCCCAAGAATGAGGACTTCATTCCGACCAATAGCCTTATCAACCTGAGATAGTAGTTCCTCAAGCCCAGCCGTGCCCCAGCCGGAGGTTATGAGCTGAACCAAGTGAAGTTTCTTAGACCCAAAGCTTACGGTAGCATAGATTGCTTCACAGTGAGATAGGGATGGTTGGGCATTGAGGGAGATAAGAATGCAAGGTTTGAAAAAAATGGCAATCCCCCCCACCCCACTTAGTGGATGGCTTATCCTGCTGAATGATGTTGTAGTTGGGCAGAGAGCAGAGATGGTCAGGGGTGGAGGGTTTAAGCCAGGTTTCAGATAAGCAGAGGATATCTGGGTTGTGCTGGGCAACTCACGCCTCCAGTTCAACCTTGTTGCGAACCAGGCTCCTAACATTTAGATGGGCAATACGGATGCCTTTGGAGTCATGCCAGTTTGTAGCTTTACAGAATGAGTTACATGGAGGTCCAGGGTTTTTCTCAGTATCCCTTGTTAACATCAGTGTTAGGTGAGATAGATGTAAGAGTTTGCGACAGATGTGTGAGATGGGTAGGGTTATACTCGGTATCTTGGATTTATACAGAGTGTAGGATAAGTGATAAATGAATTTGTAATGAATGAGCAGGGGGAAGGTGATAGGAGGCAGTTGAGGTGTTTTACTCTTAGAACATAACCTGAAGTGGACAAGGTAGGAGTGATGATATTTAAAGGAGATAGAGTTGTAGAGTGTAGGGAGCCGTATGAGGCAAAGAGCTGAAGAGGTTAATAAAATAATGAGATAGGGAGAGATGGCCATTTGGTAGGTTATAAATGTCAATTAAATTGTAGGAATGTGTGGGAGAGAGAAAAGGAAGGTGCAATCTTGTCAGTAGTGGAGATAAGAGCTAAAAGTGTAGTGCCCACAAGTAGTTAAGAGTTAAAAGAACAGTAAGGCACTAGTAAAATCAATCAAGTGCCCTCTAGCAGTCAAAAGGTTAAGCTGCTAATGGAAAAGTGAGGAGATAGTTAATTTCCTCAGCAGGGCATGTATTGAGGACGGACTTAAGTTGAGGGCGGAGTTACACTGTATAAAAGTAAAGCCGGACAAGGGTGGATGTGGTGGGTGGGGTGTGTGGGGAGCAGTCACGAAGTCTTAGGTTAAACGTCGCCCATGATGATGTCATTTAGTGGCCACAATAAACACATTAGCACTGCCAGACTGTTGGGTACACAGAGACACATAAGAAGACCAGGCAAAAGTGCTGCAAGATATCAATTTAAATGTTTTAGCCTGCAGCCTGTGCCTGGTGTTAATATAAAGCCATAGTGCTGCTAGACACCGCATCCAAGGATGAGCAGAGTGAGGGAGAAGGCAGCACGGTGTACTCCATGGCTGCTTGATAGAGTTACTGTTTGAATAAATAAATCATATGTTATTTTGTAAGTATTTACAGTGTTCCTCCCTCGCTACAACATTCGGAATGGGAGCCATAACATGAACTTGTTATAACTCTGTTATATCAAGGGAGGGACACTTGTATACATTACTGTCAGTCAGCGAACATCTCAAAGAAGTTTCACCTACAGACATCAAATACACTCCTTTTGCTTGCACTGCACAAGAAAGACTTTTTTATTTATTTATTTGAGTTTTGGTGACTGGGTAGGTCCGCTGAGGCAATTAAAGTCCCTTTTTCAGGGTCGAAACGGGATTGCAGTAAGCAAAACAGAAACAGTGCAATAATACAGAAGAGCAACACAATATGGCAAAAATTGATATACAGCATAATATATACAAAAATATGACAGAGCATGGAATATAAATGTCAATAAAATCATACTTGGTAGACATATACAATTGAGAACTTAGGGCTATAGAACTAGGAGCATAAAGATAAATTATGGAACCGGGGGGATGTGGCAGGGACAGGTAGTAAAATTGGAAAGAACAGAGGGTGGGGCTCAGAGTGTGGTTCAGGGTCAGGCAGGACATGGGGAGAGAAAAAGGGCATAGAGGAATGTGTCATCAGCAGAAGCAGGAGCAGGATATGGAGGCTGAGAGAGAGAGGCATACAGATTAGACTGGAACAGAGGGAGAGAGGAACAAGACAGGACTGAGGGAGGAAGGGAGTTCCAGTCAGATACAGCTGCAAAAGAGAAAGAGACTTGAGTGAATAGTGACAGAAAACACAAACCCTAAAACACGTTTCTCATGGCCTCTTTCTTGTTTCTGAATCCATTGGCTGCTCTAAACTTCCAAAGGTGGTTCACAGTTGGTTGAACTAACCCCCTCCAACTTGACTCCCCCTGCAATCCTCTGTTTTAAAAATAGTGTACAAACCTGGACTGCAAAAATCAATCATCACCCTTCCTGAATTGTACGTAGACCTCTGAGTGCTGATTCTGAATCAAACTGCTACTGACAGCGGCTCTCAGCTGGTAAGACTGCACATTTGCAAACATGTGAAATCAAATGTTACACACACACACCCCCTGCAGCTCCACAGCTTTATTTCATTTTCAGCATTTTACTGAACTGCCAGTATAACACATACAGCATTAGTGGGAGAGTGCCAAAGCATCGAGTTGGCAGGATCGGGACATGGATCGGACTGGAGGTACAGCCAAAAGCCAAGTGTGTGGCAGGTAGGCAGTCTGCACAGATCAGAACAGAATTTCCAGATGCAGGAGCTGCAGGTTAAGTTTATTGTAGATTTCTTTGACATTTCCAGCTCTGCTCTGGGTTTAAAGAAACAGTGCTCCCATGCTGATAATGTTCACCTGCTATACCGCAAACAGCTGTTACTAACTTTTTCCCAGGAGCCATACTTCTGATTCATTATGCTGGGTTATCGCTTTAGCAGGGTACGTTATAGCAAGGGAGAACTGTATTTATCTGTATGTTTTTAGGACTGAGAGAGTAGTATTATATACGTATGACTTATTACAGCAGTGCCACCACAGTCACAAACCGTGACCTGAGTGCCAATCATTGGCAACAGGCTGTCAGAAAGAAAGAAAATGTTACTTCCTAGGAAAGGGAGTTAGAATGAAAGAATAAATTGTTTACTAAATATAACAGTACTGAATTAGTACATGCCGGTGCTAGCAGGCACAAAAGTTCAAGGCTCGCTCAGCTCTGATACTGGGAACACAAGGGTTTGAAATGTTGGCCGTACACTCAGATGCACAGTCTGCTCACCCAGTGATGTCACCGTGCTGCACGTGGCTCTGGGGGCTTGTCCGAGAATGTAAAATCAGGACGCTGTGACTGCAGTATGCCAGGCTATGAAAGATGCAAGTAAAATAACAATCTTTTATGAAAAAAAAAATACAAACACAGGCAGAGAAATTAGTTTTAGCATGTTTATTGACAAATGCATTCTAGATTCAGCAAAACTAAAGCTTTGTACGTGATCCTTAAACATAGTGGTCCCAGTCTGCAAAGAAACGCTGGGCCACACTGCCTCTACATATTGTCTTTCGACAAGGCTTCGCCGGGGGATGGAGCGAGTTGGTTCCACAGACCACACTGTGATTGTACTGATGTGCAATATATGGCACACTACACTGTGCAAAGGTACATACATATAAAACAACATATATTAAAAAATAATTTTATACAAATATTAGAAAAAAACTATTTCAAGTTTCACCAAGCTGACCATTTACAACAGGTAAAAAGTATCATAAAATAAATTGAGACATGGTTAAAAGTCAAGTCAATAAACCCTGTGGTGTCAGAGTATTCTGTTTATATCAGCTGTTGGGAAGACTTGAACTTGTGTTTTCTAATGTTTGTATTAAATTATAATACACGTTGTTTATATGTATGCACCTCTGTACAGTATAGTTTGCCATATATTGCACATCAGTACAATCAACATTGTTAGGCACCTTAAATTACTTTAATGTGTTGTCCAATCACAGTTTAGTCTGTGAAATGTAAATGTTGTTTGTACCTACTGACTTTTCACACTGATGAAGCCTATCACTAGGTGATACATAGGGACAGTGTGGCCCAGCATTTCTTTGCAGACTGGGACCACTGTGTTTAATAGCCATTTGATATATTGTTATCTTGGTGTGTAGCACTGTGTTTTTTTGTACCTTAGTTTAAGGACACAGTTTGAAAAGCCATATAAGAGGTATCAGGCCTTTATGCTTTAGGAGAAGCTTGACTTTGACTTGGGAAGATAAGAAAAGGGGGAGGATCTCTTACTATACTGTAACTCAACAACTGGCTCGGTGGCGCTGAGGGTTGAGGCGCTGGGCACCACACCTCATACCACACTGGCGACCCATGTTCGGGAACGAGCATGGGCCGTTGTGGGTCGGCTGGGGAGGGAGAGGATCGAGCGTCCGGAGGACATCTCACCTCTCCTGGGGAGGGAGGGAGGACTGGCAGTCCTGCCGAATGACTACCCCAGGTGGAGGTCAGAGGGTAGTGTGGGCCAGAAGGGCCAGATGAAGGGAGTGTGATGTGGGACTTCTGCAGACATGTGCACACCTCTACGTGCGCACATCCTGCGAGTGCGCCCTAGCAACGGGGAAGGGAGAAAATGAGGACAGCCGACCTCCAGCAGGCTCTGCACCCAGCGACAAGGCAGGGGTAAGTCCCAGTGATACCGGGGTGATAGGTCTGGGGGGTCGGTCAGAAGGGAGCAGCTGGAGGCAGAGGAGGATAATGTACCTGTTAAAAAAAAATACTGTAATTCAAAGAAAGTTATTAAGTATTAAAATGTATTTTATCAAGACATGTATGTAGAATGAAAACACCTCATCCTATTTTACTTCCACCCATGCTTAATAATACTTTTTTGTGACTTTCGCTGAACATCACATTTCCTTCATTTTTCCTCTCGCACACTCCTAAGCGCTAATAGAGATTTTATAGTTATGTGTAACTGGAGACTAGGAGAAGCTGGGCTGGGAGGATGTGGGGGAATAGGTACATGTATGGGAAGCAGGAGAGTGGTAAACTGCAATAGCTGTGGGGCAGCAGTCTTTCTGGGGGTGATGTGGAGTAAAGGGGGATGTCCTCTGTGTAAGCACCCAGAGCAGCTAAGGGCTGAAATAAGGCTGCTCAGATGGGAACTGGGGAGGATGGTGTGGGAAGTCAGAGGAGCAGAGCAGTGGAGGGAAATGCAGATGGGCGATGCCCAGGGAAGTGAGGGCATCAGGCAGGGGATGAGCACCCAGTATACAGGAGTATCTCTTCCTCGGAGAACTAGGGAGCCCAGGGTGGAGGAATGGCAAGTGGTAAGGGGAAGGGATGGGAATGAGAGAGTAGCATCGGGTTGGGAAATTCTAAAGGGGTGCCTTTATTGAATAGATTTGCACCACTTTCTGGAAGGAGGGAGAGGGCGGCAGAAGGTGAGGTAGGAGGTCAGGTTGAGCCAGGGCTGAGAGTAGGAGTACAGGGGAGGGGAGAGGGAATTAATCAGGATGGGCAGGGAAGAGGAGGCAGACAAAATGGAGTGGAGGATGGGGGGGAGAGGAAAGGAAGAGGGAAGGGAAAACTGAAAGCAGATACAGATAGTCAGAAGGGAAGGGGCAGAGTGGGAGATGGAAAAACAGTTAAGGGTATAAATTGTGGCTGTGGCGATAAGTTCACCAGCGTGCAGAGGGAGCAGTTAGGTGAGGAAGCAGCTAATACCAAATATAAGAAAGGAAGGACGGGGAGCACGGGTGCAGGGGATGGAGAGGTGGTAATCATAGGGGACGACATAATTGGGGATATTCACTGGAGAAGTAAAAGGGACCCAAATGCAAGCAGGAGGGTGGTTTGTATGCCAGGGATTACGACGGGGAAGGTGGGCCCAAGAATAAGGGAAATAGTAAGGTAGGTTGGAGGAAAACCTAATTTAGTTATATATTTGGGAACCAGCGACCTAGCTGAGGAGGAGGTTGAGGTAGTACAAAGCAGGTTCAGGGAGCTGGGAAGATTTGCAGGGGGGGAAGGAAGGTTACTGGCCTTCTCAGAGGTGATACCAGTACCAAGAGCCAGCACAGCCAGGAAAAGAAAAATAGAGGATTTTAATGACTGGCTGAGGAAATGGTGCAGGGGGGAGATGTTTATCTGTATTGAGGACTGGGAGGAGACCTGGTCAAACAAAGCACTCTTCACCAGACAGGTTACACCTCAGTAGTGAGGGTTTGAGGGTACTCAGGGACAAACGAGGAGGGGGGGATACATAACCACTACACTTAATTTAAACTACTGAGGGGGGGCAGCAGGCGTGCAGGCCCACAGACTCCGAGAGGAGGAGGTCAGTGACCCCACAGTGATAGAAGTGGTCTGGAGGGAGGAGGTGGAAGGAGCAAGAACACAGCAAAGGGTGGAAGGGGTGTGGAACACATGACAAGGGTATGTGGAGGGGTGCATACAGAGGGGTTAGGCTGTTGGTTAACTGGGATCTGCAGCTTATCTAATAGATAGGGAAATGGGCAGACTAAGTGGGCCAAGCGGTCCTTATCTGCCATCAAAGTCTGTGTTTCTATGTTTAAATGTGAATATAAGAATAGAGGGAAGAGAAGGAAGGTCAGATTCTAGGTGGAGGGTGGTGTCTCTGAATGCACAGAGTCTTGGAAATAAGATGGACGACCTGCAGGCACTATTAGCAGACAGGAGGGTGGACATAGCTGCAGCAACCAAGACTTGGGCAACATCACACCATGACTGGGACCTTGCCATCCCTGGATATAAACTATGCAGGAGGGACAGGGTAGTCGGGAAGGGGGAAGGGATAGCAGTTTATATCCGGGAGGGAATAACTTGCATGAGGGAGGAGTCGGAGGAAGGGGAGGTGGAGGCATTATGGGCTCAGTTAAGGTCCAATAGAGGGAGAAAGGTGAGGTGGGGGGTGGTTTATATGCCACCCAGTCAGGATGAGGAGAGGGACAGGGAACTGAGCTCACAAATATTAGAAGCTGCAGGGAAAGGAGAGGTGGTAATTGTGGGGGACTTCAACCTGCCCAAGGTGGACTTGAGCATACCACCCACATGTGCTAGGAGTCAGGTGATCCTGAAAGGACTGCAGAGTAGGTTTCTGACTTAGGGCATCACTGAACCAACAAGAGCTAAGGCAATTCTTGATCTGGTGCTCACAAATGGGGAGCATGTACAGGAAATAATGGTCAGGGAGCCACTGGGTGAAAGTGACCATTGCACAATGTGGTTCCAGTTGGATATGGGCAGGGAAAGCATCCTGACTAAGACCAAAATCTTGGATTTCAGGAGGGCAGACTTCAGGAAAACGGGTGAAGTGCTAAGGAGCCATCCAGTGGGCATCAGAGCAGATAGGGGGGTGGACCAAAGGTGGTCTATCATTAAGAAATGAATACTGGTTGCCACAGATGAGTGTTTTATGCTCAGGGGGAAGAACACAAGGGCAAATCTCCCAGCTGGTTCAGTTCTGGGGTTGTCCAGGCAGTAAGGGAAAACAGGTTGGCCTATAGAAAATTCAGGAAGACCAAGAGAGGTGGATAGGGAAAATTACCTAAGGTTGGCTAGTGAGGCAAGTAAATAATTATGGTGAGCAAAGGCACAGAAGGAGCTGCATTATAGCTGAAGGAATTAAGAAGAGGGTGAAGGCTTTCTTTTACTATGTAAGTGAGAAAAGGGACAAGAAGGAAGGGATTGTTAGGCTTAAGAAACGGGTGGAGTGTGTGGAGGTTACTGGGGGAAAAGCAGAGATACTAAATGAATGTTTCTGTTCCGTCTTCACCAAGGAGAGGGACGGACCAGTGCCTTCAGGAGGGAAGAGAGGAGCAGGGGGGGAGGGGAACACAGATGTAGTGATAGAGGAGGATAGATTGAGAGAGGGATGCTGGCACTGAAGGTGGACAAATCACCAGGCCCGGACAGTGTACATCCAAGGGTACTAAAAGAACTGGCTGAGGAGCTGGCAGGGCCACTGGTAGGCCTGTTTAATAGTCAGGCGTGGTACCGCAGGACTAGAGAACAACACATGTAGTGCCCCTCCACAAAAGCGGTCCCAAAGATGACGCAGGGAATTACAGATCAGTCAGTCTGACCTCCATTGTGGGCAAGCACATGGAGACCATACTACTACTGCTACTACTACTACTACTACTACTACTACTGTTAATAATAACTTGATTTATAAAGCGCCTTTCAAAACCAAGGCACTGTACATAAATAATCACAGACAAAACAAGCAACAATCTTAATAAAAGCCAGGTTTAGAATAACATCAATCCATACTAAATGAAAGGTTGGTGGAATATCTAGAGGAGCATGGTTTCCAGGATGCGAGGCATCATGGGTTCATGGTGGGGGAGATCATGTCAAACAGATCTGATTGACTTCTTTGACTGTGTCACTAAGACAGTAGATAGGGGTCAGGCAGTAGACATCCTCTTTCGTGATTTCAGCAAGACCTTTGACTCTGTGCCCCACAAAACGTTGATCAGGAAGTTGGTGGATCTTGGGGTTGGGGAAGAGATGGCCAGATGGGTGGAAAACTGGCTGAGGGACAGGACCCAGAGGGTGGTTGTGTTTGGAGAGTTATCTGGCACCAGAAAGATAACCAATGGGGTCTTGCAGGGCTTGGTGCTCGGGCCAGTGTTTTTCAATGTCTTCATCACTGACATTGGGGATGGCATTAAGGGAAAAATGTGTGTATTCATGGATGACACCAAGCTCTACGGGAGAGTGGACATAGCTGAAGGGATACAGAACCTACAGGAAGATCTGGAAAAGCTGGGGAGGTGGTCCAGGATCTGGCAGCTTGGCTTTAATTTCAAGAAATGCAAAGTTATGTGTATTGGAGCCAAGAATCCCAGGACAGAGTACTACCTAGGTGGAGTCCGATTATCTGCATCAGAGGAGCAGAAGGACCTGGGAGTGATGATCACTAGTGACCTGAAGCACTCCACACAGTGTAAGAAAGCAGCAGCAAAGGTAAACAAGATGCTGGGATGCATACCTAAGGGGATCAGTAGTAGGTGAGAGGAGGTTATACTGCCCTTGTACAGGTCACTGGTAAGGTCGCTTCTAGAATATGGAGTTCAGTACTGGTGCCCACACCTCAAAAAGGACATTAACTTGCTGGAGAAGGTCCAGAGGAGGGCTACAAAGATGATAACGAGTCAGCAGGGTAGGGCATATGAGGAGAGGTTGAGGGCACTGAACATGTACTCCCTGGAAGACAGGAGAGAGAGGGGATATGATTGGGACTTTCAGGTACTTGAAAGGGATAAATAAGGTTGATAAGGAGAATCTCTTTAAGCTGAGTGGTAGCCATAACACGAGGAGGCACAGTCTTAAGCTGGAGGGTGGGAGGTTTAGGAGGGAGGTCAGGAAACACTTCTTCACAGAGAGGGTGGTGGACACTTGGAATGCGCTGCTGGAAGAGGTGATCTTGTTGAAGACAGTGGGCAGCTTTAAGAGATGCTGGGATAGGCATAGGGGGAAGGTAAGTAGTGGTGAAGGAGGCCAGGGACAGTAGCTCAAGCTGTGGACCCTGCAGTATGAGCAGACTTGATAGACCAAATGGTCTTCTTCTGCTGACTTCTTCGTATGTATGTTCATAGAGTGTTTCGCTACACCTGAACTCTGCCGGGAGAGGGCCAAGCAGTGAGCCGCCTCCTGAGACCCTCACCAGGTCCTGCTCATTGCTCATCTGCAGGGGGTATTGCAGATCGATGCTCTCTGGCCCTCCTTCCCCCAGAGAGTGACCGTATCTCCTCTATGATGTTCTTACCCTCTACCATACATTAACTTTAGAGACCTAAGGTCACTCCTGAACCTGGGTCTCACTTGTGGCAGTGCATCTCATTACTGCCAAGCTCCAAAATGTAGGGTAATGCGTACCAGTGCCCATAGTCTAGGTTAAAAACCTCCCCGAAATGGTGGCCTTGATGGAAGAGGGATGCCTAGATATCGTGGCGATCACAGAAACATGGTACACAGAGAACCATGACTGGGATGTCAACATACCAGGGTACACAATCTACAGGAGGGACAGGAAGGGAAGAAGAGGAGGAGAAGTAGCTTTCTATGAAGGGAAGGAATCAAAGCAACAGAACTAAAGGGTAAACAGGGAGGAGAGGAGGTACTGTGAACTGGAAATGGCACCACAGTCCGCACAAGGGTTGTATACGGACCCCCATCGCAGGGGGAGGAAATGGACAAGAAAATGATAAAAGGCATCCTTAGGATGGCAGAGAAAGGGGAGATATTGCTGATTGGGGACCTGAATATGCCAGATGTTAACTGGAGCACCTTTGCTGCAGCCACATACAAGACCAGGGCCACTCTCAATGCCCTACAGGGGGCATGCCTCAGACAGCTAGTTTTGGAACCCACTCGGGAGGGAGCAATCTTAGATCTGGTACTGTCAAATAGGGACGGAGAGAGGATCTCCGATCTTGAAGTGGGTAGCCTTCTGGGAACAAGCAACCACCAAACACTGTGGTTCACGATAAATTTAGCTATAGAATCAAGCCATACAAAAGTGAAGGTACTGGACTGCAGGAGGGCTGATTCTGTCAAAATGGGAGAGTGCCTCAGAAAAGCACTAGCAAACAGGTAAGAAGGTGGGGTGGAGCAACAATGGGGAAACATCAAAACCGCCATCACAGAGGCAACAACCTTTGTGTGAAGCAAATAAATCAAAACAAAAGAAAAAAAAAACACTATGGTTCTCAAAAGAAGTGGCAGGGAAGGTTAGGGAGAAAAAGATAGCATTCAGGAAGTATAAGGAAAAAAAGAAGGATCAGGACAGAAAACTGTCCAGTTAAAGAAGAAGGAAGCGGGGAAGGCAGTCAGAATAACAAAGGTCCAAACCAAGGAAAAGATAGCCAACTCGGTTAAGAAGGGGGATAAAACCTTTTATAGGTTCATTAGGGAGCTAAGAAAGACTAAGGCAGGGATACCGAGGCTTAATAAAGAGGAAGGTGGTTGGGCAGAGAGGGACAGTGGAAAAGCAGGGATACTGAAAGAATACTTCTGCTCAGTATTCACAATGGACGAGCAGGGGGAGATACCTGATCCAGTCAATAGAAGCACTCTGGATAGGGGGGCTGATATTAGCCCTTTCACAAAAGAAAGGGTTCTGAAAGAACTCTTAAAACTGAAGGTGGATAAAGCAATGGGGCCTGATAGGATTCACCCCAGAATTCTAAAAGAACTAAGGGTACAACTAGTGACACCACTGACTACCCTCTTTAATAAATCATGGGAGGATGGTGTGGTACCTGAGGACTGGAGGAGGACGAATGCAATTCCCCTTCACAAAATTGGGAGCAAGACAGAGGCAGGAAACTACAGACCTGTTAGTTTGACCTCAGTGGTAGGGAAAATGATGGAATCACTTCTGAAGGAAAGAAATGTTGAGTACCTAGAGGCCAACGGGGCTCAGGACCCAAGGCAGCATGGATTCACAGCAAGGTCATGTCAGACAAATCTAATTGATTTCTTTGACTGGGTGACCAAAGTAGTAGACAAGGGAGGGGCTGTGGACATGGCCTACCCAGATTTTAGCAAGGCATTTGACACAGTCCCGCACAAAAGATTAATAAACAAATTAGCCAGCCTGGGAGTGGGTCCCAGGGTGGTAGCCTGGGTAAAACACTGGCTGGACAACAGGACACGGAGGGTAATAGTAAATGGAGTCCACAGTGAAGAAAGGGGGGTTACTAGTGGGGTACTGCAGGGTTCAGTACTGGGGCTGGATCTTTTTAATGTTTATATAAATGGTATTTTATTCATTTATTTTATTTTATTTATTGAATATAATGGGAATTACAATCCTTTGAGTCACAGACTCTTTTGCGAAGGCTACACGTCGGTTACAAGGGGTGGAGGGTGAACAAATACAGAAGAAACGTACATAAAGAAGCAGTATTCACATAACAGTACTGGCAGTGCAGTCCAGGCTTTAACTTAGTTTACTGGTGACAGTAGTAGGCAGCATTCTGGATATCACTTGTCAGACACGTGTAGGATGCTGATTCATGGGATCTAGAGAGACCCTGTGTCGGGTATTTGGAGGGTTTGGGAGTACAAGAGGTGGGCAGTGTTAGCCACAGTCACATTTAGCAGACTCAAGTAGTTGAGTTTTGAGGCCTGTTTTGAATAGGGAGATGCTATGGGTCTGAGAGAGCTTGGGAGGTAATGTATTGAGCCAAAGAGAGGCACGGTAACCGAAGGATCTTTGCCCAAGGGATGTTCTACAATGGGGGACCAGAAATGAGGAGTTTGCTGCGAGCCGTGTATTACGCCACCCTGGGGGCTGCACTGATTATAAGGGAGAAGGCTGATGGGGGCTAGCTGGAGACATATCTTTTCTTGCGAGGACGCAGGTGTGATACTTCAGTCTTTGTTGGAAGTTTAGCCAACCAGCCAAAGCATAAAGCTCACAGGTATGAGTTAGTCTGTCACTGCCGGTGACTAGGTGGCAGGCTTTATTCAAGGCAGTGTTAATGCTACGTAGTGCGGTGGGTTCTGCTGAGCCATATATCACTATCCAATAGTCAACTAGGGAGAGGCTTGAAGAGGAGACTGCAAGATGCGTGGCCTGTGTGGGTAAGCAGTGTTTAAGTCTGTAGAGGATGCCCACTCTAGCATTGACAGCGGAGGAGAGATGTTGAATGTGACTATGGTAGGAGAGGGAGGTGTCTAATGTGATACCCAGGTGTTTAAAATTTGTTATGTGTTCAAGTGGGGTGCCTTGTGTGTTTTTGATTAGGAGTGCTGACTGACTGTGTGGACTTTGACGCTACGCAAAGATCATGGACTTAGTTTTTTTATAGTTGATGATCAGGCGGTGTTCAGTGAACCAGGTCTCTAGCTCCCAAAAGAAACCCTGAAGGGCTAGTTGGAGGGTGCTCGGTTGTGGGTGTTTCCAAAACAGTACTGCATCATCAGTGTAGAGTAGTAGGTGACTGTTGCATGCCTTGGGGAGAGAGTTTAAAAAGAGGGTGAATAGAAGCGGGGCAAGTATAGACCCCTGTGGGACCCCAGAGCAAACTGTTTTGCAGGAGGAGGAGATGGTGGTATTTATCCTGACTTGTTGTGACCAGCCAGAGAGGTAATCCTTGAATCAGGCAGTTGCCTCTGGGACCACATTTAGTTGTGGAAGGACACAAAGCAGTAGCTCGTGACTGACCGTGTCAAATGCCTTGGTCAGATCCACATAGATCGCACCTGCAATTGAGCCTTGGTCTAGGGCCTCGTGGATGAACGAGGTGAGCTCAGAAAGTGCGGTGACGGTACTATGGCCATTCCAGAATCCATGCTGTTCCTGGCAGAGAAGGTTATGTTTAGTTAGGTGTTCTGTTATCTGGTCCGAAGCTATTTTTCTAGGGACATGGATATGTTGTTCATCCACACTGTCTGGCAGGTTTCTTGCCACTTTAAATCTTACTGGAAGGTCTTCAAGCTGGCTCCTCCCACCCACCCGGGTGGTAAAACTCTCGGCTTCGCCCCATGATGCCAGATCTTCCTTACCGCTTGGAAGCTCAGGTTCCCTCCTTAACGCTCTGCGTGTAGACTGAATCCTAATTCTGTGGTTCGCCGGAAACTTATTTTAAAAATTTTCAAGACTTCGGTCAAGTTTCTCCCTCACAGCTGCGATGGACAAATCGACTCCCGGATTTCAGCGGTGCCCTTGTGGGCAGAAAATGTCCAGAACGGACCCGCACTCCACATGCGTCTACTGCCTCGGCCTAGAACATGACCCACAGGCCTGCGAGTTATGCTGTTCGTTTTCGGCCAATTTTCTGGAAGACCGTGCTGCCCAATTACAGCTTGGGTGCCCGAGAAGCGCTACCCGCTGGTGAAGTTGAAGGAGACCTGGTGGGCGGTAACCTCGGCGTCTGGCTCGGCTGAGCAACTCGAGCAGATGATCACCCCCAAGGAGGAGGCAGCACAGGTCGCATTGTCCTCTTCCTCGGTCGCGGCATTTATCCTGCTCTCTCTGGGTACCCAGTATTCAGCTTTTTTTTAAGGAGCTTTGCCAATCCCTTTCTACGAAGGGAGAGGGGGCCATCGGGACATTCCTCTCGGTCCAGAAAGAAGGACCCAAAAGGTAAGTCCATCATCGGCATTACGTGGGGCGAGAGGGTCCCTTCCCGGACAGTCGAGCACTTGACCCGGTCAAGGTTGCGGCTAAGGCGCTGGCTTCACAACATCCCGTCAGGCCAGCCGGCCAAGACACCCGTCAGCGTGGTCGAGATTTTCCGACCCGTCGGACGGCTGTCGACTGGTGAAGCTGACAACCCTTCTTCACCAGTTCCCCCGGTGGATACCGAGGACTTGCCTGTGCCTCCAGTGCCGCAGTCCCTGGTTAAGGCTTCTGAGCTGAGGGAAGAGCAGGTGTCCCCCACCCCTTCCCAGACCCAACCTTGGAAACACCGAGGATCTCGGTCTCGGACATCGTCTCAGTCCAGCCGATCCTGCTGACATTGGCGGTCTCGGTCTCGGCACCGATGTAAGCGGCGCCGCCGCTCATCCTCGGAAGAGGAGAGGCTACGGCACAACTTGCGTCGATGCTATGAGGACCTGATGTGGCAGCAGTTACTTCTGTCCGGGAACAAGCCGACGCCGTTGCCTTCCCCGGCCATCAAGTGGCTGTCACCCGAGCGGCCGAAACAACCCCTCGCTGTAGCCGAGGTGCCCAAGACTGGGCCGGTTGTTTGGCCAAAACCAGCTGCCCCACCGATTGTGGTGGAACCTCCACCTCCACAACCGAAATCGGGGGTGCCGACCAAGGACTCTCGGTTGGGTCAGGGCCTACCCCACAGGTTGTCGGTCACCCACACTCCTGACCATCCTCAGCAAGTGAAGGGTGGCTCAGGCCCCAGGGAGCTCTTTGCGGACTTCCCGGAGTCCGACGACTCCTCCCTGTTCTCCAGGCCCATTGACCTGGAGTCCTCTGGGGGCCAGTCGATGGACGAAAGCCCATCGTCCTTCATGGGTTTGCTTCAGGTCATCTCAGAGTCCACTGGGATGCAGCTCGAGCCCGTATCCAAGCAGGCCAAGTATCCCCTGACGGAGATACTAGACCGAGGGGATTCACCCACGGAGGCCTTTCTGGTGGCTGAAGCCATTGTTGGCCCAGCCTTGGAGCTCTGGCAGCGGCCTGCTTCCTGTCCTGCACCTTTGGCCAGGATGGCCAGGAAGTATGCGGTCCCTACTGGCTCTTTGCCGGGTTTTTCGGAACACCCCTCTGCCGAGGGGTTGGTCACCGACAGCGTTTTCCGGCGTTCCAGGAATGCTAGGGATGTGAACAAGCCCCCAAAGGTCCAGAAAGTTGGACTATGCGGGCAAAGGTATCCGCTCGTCCTCCCTTGGCCTCCGCCAGGCCAGCTCGGCCGCGCTGATGGCACACTTCTCCCACGCCCTCATGGGCTCCCTGGATGAGGTGATCCCTCATCTCCCGGCCGACCTGCAGACCATGGTCCGGCAGGTACAGGACCAAGGTAGGGCAGTGGCTACAGCAGCTCCAAATGACTCTGGACATTGAGACTCCTGTGCCAGATCGGTTGTGGCGGTGGTGTGCTGCCAGAGAGCATGGCTGAGGATATCCACCTTCACAGCGGATACCCAGCACAAACTCTGCGGATGTCCTTCTTGAGGACCGACCTCTTGACCCTGGGTGGAAGGTCACCTCCAGCGGATCGAAAAGTCCAGTGCCACTCTGGACTCGGTCACCTCTGCCCAGAAGGACAAAGGCTGCCAACAGCAGCAGCACAGAGTCTTTTCGTCCTTCTCGCCTGTGGCTGTCCAGCCCAACAGCACCAGCACCAGGGCCAGCAGGCTCATGCTTGGCATCCCAAACCCAAGCCGGCCTTCTCTCCAACAGGAAGCAGAGGAGGTAAGGCCCAGGAGGTCCCTCGGCGGTCCCTCCTGTAAGCCTGCCCAGTGATGGGGTTGAGGGTGTCGTCCCCAGCCTCGTCACTCCCCCTGGGTTCCCCCGTGGGGGAACGGCTCCGCCACTTCCTTTCCACTTGGTCCGTTATCACCATGGACTGTTGGGTTTTGGAGGTGGTAGGAAAGGACCTGCCCCTGGAGTTCGAGCAGGCCCGGCCCTGTCGAGCTGTCGCCCCTTGGGGGGGCTACGGGGTCCGCACCCTCTTTGTTGGCTCACTGAGCCGATATTGCCCTGCTCCTCGAAAAAGAGGTGATCAGGAAGGTGGCGGATCCTCCTCCAGACCCAGGGTTTGTGTCCAGGTATTTCCTGATCCCAAAACGGACGGGGGTCTATTGCCCCATTCTCGACCTGCATGACCTGAACAGGTTTCTAAGGTCTCGGACCTTCTGGATGGTCACTATAGCTCAGATAATCCCATCCTTGGAACGAGGCATGTGGTTCTGTTCTCTGGACCTTCGGGGCGCGTTCTTTCACATCCCAATCTGTCCGTCCCACCAGAGATTCCTCCGCTTCAGAGCAGAGGGATCCCTTTACGAGTTCTGGGCCATGCCCCTCGGCCTTTCCCTAGCTCCCAGGGTCTTCACCAAATGCATGGCAGTGGTGACAGCATTCCTGCGTCGCCGAAGGGTCCGGGTGTGACCCTACCTGGATGACTGACTGATTGCAGCCCCCTCCAGAGCGGAGGTGGAGCGGTCCAGGGATCTGGCCCTCCAGGTTTGCTCTCAGGTTGGCCTCCTCATCAACGAGGCCAAGTCGGAACTTGTGCCAAAGCAGGTGATACAATTCATCAGGGCAGAGCTCGACTCTCTACGAGCCAGAGCATGGCTCCCGGCGGACAGGGCCAAGGTTCTTTCTTCCTTTGACCAATCATTTCAGGTTGGGCAATCGCGCCCTGCCCGGGACTTCCTGTGCCTCCTGGGCCTCATGGCGGCCTGCACCAGCGTGGTCTGTTGGGCCCACTGGTACACGCGTCCCCTTCAATGGGGGCTGGCCAGCCAATGGTCACAGCACTTCAATCCACTGGATCAGCTAGTGACAGTGACCCAGGGGATGTGGAACACTCTCCAGTGGTGGACCATTCCAGCACATCTGCAGGAGGGCATCCCATTTGTCCGCCCCAAGCTGACAGTCTCTCTATCGACCGATGCCTCTCTGGTGGGTTGGGTTGCCCATCTGGGGGAGCACAGAGCACACGGCCTCTGGTTCCCTCAGGAGTCCCGATGTCAACCTGCTGGAGCTTCGGGCGGTTCTCTTAGCCCTCACCACCTTCGCTCCATTTCTATGGGGTCCAGTGGTTCAGGTCCAGTTGGACAATATCACGACCATGTACTATCTAAATCGCAAGGGCGGGACGCGCTCCATGCCTCTGCGCAGGGAAGCTCTCCGCATTTGGTCACTCGTGCACAATCTGGAGACGGATCTCCTCGCCATTCATGTGGCAGGAGCCTCCAACACCCTGGCCGATGCCCTAAGCTGGATAGGGGCTGCGTCTCATGAGTGGTCTCTCCTGTTGGAGGTAGTACAAGATCTAAAACACAAAAAGTAGAGCACTACTTTTTGTGTTTTGGATATTCGAATTGGGTATTGTAGCACCACGTTCTTGTGCTTACTCCAAGTCTGCTTTTGGTAGTACAAGAGCTCTTCTTCCACTGGGGCACACCTCAGGCAGACCTGTTTGCCTTCAGGGAGAATGCGAAGCTGAGACTGTTTCATGCCTGCTCTCCTCAGCAGGGCTCGCTGCAGGGGGATGCCTTCTCGAAGCCGTGGACCCCGGGCCTCTTCTACGCCTTTTCCCCCATTTCCCTTGATCCACAAGGTGCTTCTCAAGGTGAGGAGGGACAAGGTGCAGGTGATTCTGGTAGCTCCAGACCGGCCCCACCAGTTCTGGTATCCAGATCTCCTCAGTCTCAGCTCCAGGCTCCCGAGGTGGCTTCCAGCCCACCCGGACCTGATCTCAGTCAATCAGAGGAAGGTGTTCCATCCGGACCTTCAATCTCTGCACCTGACAGCCTGGTTCTTGAGCGGCTAGAGTTCCATGCCTTGGGTCTTTCCAACGAGGTCCTCAGTGTCGTTGAGGCATCCCGTAAGGAGTCGACCAGAAAATGCTACGCCTTCAAATGGAAGAGATTCTCCATTTGGTGTCAGGACAAGGGCCTGGACCCTTCCTCCTGTTCCTTGGCAAGCATTCTGGACTACCTGTGGTCCCTTTCTCAGCAAGGGCTTCGGTCAACGACCCTTAAGGTGCACCTGGCAGCCATCTCTGCTTACTGGGCGCGGGCCAGGAAGCAGTCAGTGGCAGGAGAGGAGAAGGGGTGCTTTTCAAGGCCTTGATCACATATCCCTCTGTGCTGCGAGACGTCCACCTCCATGGGATCTACTGCTGGTACTGGCTAAGCTCATGGGCAAGCCATTTGAACCGATGCACAGGTATGACATCTCTCACCTGTCGTGGAAGACCGCCTTCTTGGTGGCTATCACGTCAGCCAGAAGGATGGGAGAGCTCCAGGTGCTTTCCATCGAGTCTCCTTACCTGGTCTTCCACAGGGACAAGGTTGTCCTGCACCCCAACCCGAAATTCCTTCCGAAGGTGGTGTCGGAATTTCACCTTAACCAGGTGTTGACTCTGCCGGTGTTCTACCCCAAACACCTCGGAGGCTGAATATAGGCTCCATACTTTGGACCCTAGAAGAGCGCTCTCTTACTATAAGGAGCGGACGGCTGAAGTTCAGAGAGAGGTTCGCCAGCTGTTTGTCACCTACACTGAAGTCGCACCTGGCAGACCTGCAGCCAAGCGGACGATAGGCAGGTGGGTCACCTCCTGCATAGATCTCTGCTATAGGTTGCTGGACATGGAGCCTCCCAGAGGGATAAGAGCTCATTCTACCCGCCATACCGCTGCATCGGTGGCTGCTTCCAGGGATGTCCCTATCCAGGAAATCTGCAGGGCTGCTACCTGGAAGTCAGCACACACCTTCATTACCCACTACCACATCGACCTTGAGTCACGTCGGGATGCTGGTTTTGGGGCCACAGTTCTTCAGTCATTATTACCTAAGTAGGGGGTGTGCGCCTTGCCTCCCTCCTCCCGGAGAACTGCTAGGAGTCAGCCAGACAGTGTGGATGAACAACATATCCATGTCCCTAGAAATACAGGTTACTCCCTTGTAACAGGAGTTCTAGGAATGGTATAAGTTGTTCATCCACACGACCTCCCAGGCTTCGACGCACAACCTGCCTTCCAGCGGGCTAGATCTGGCATCATGGGGCGGAGCTGAGAGTTTTACCACCCGGGTGGGTGGGAGGAGCCAGCTTGAAGACCTTCCGGCAAGATTTAAAGCGGCAAGGAACCTGCCAGACAGTGTAGATGAACAACATATACCATTCCTAGAACTCCTGTTACAGGTGAGTAACCTGTATTTTCCAGTGCTTTGGAGAGAGGTGGAAGTATTGAAATCGGTCTGTAGTTGCTTGTGTTAGTGGGGTTGCCGCTCTTCAGAATGGGAGTGATTATGGCTCTCTTCCAGGCTGAGGGGAACTGACTGAGGCATAGAGAGAGGTTGAGAATTTTAGTAAGGTGGGGTAATGTGACATCCAGGGTCAGCCGAATGAGTTTAAGATATAGGGAATCATTACTGTAACGTGCACTGGCAATAGCTTTGGCAATGTAGTGTTTTGCCTAGCGGCAGGAGATGACTCTCAGCCTGAAGGGTATCGAATTGACATGACACGGGGTGTTGGGGGAAGGGTGGGGGGCAGAGTGGAAGAAATTAGGAGGGAGGATATGGGAGAGGTCCGAGAAGGCAGAGTTAAGGGCTTCTGCTATAGTGGAAGGATCCTGGGTGACATCCCCGTTTATAGTGAGTTGGGTAGGGGTGGGGGAGCAGGATTTCCCACTAAGTTCTTTTATGTTGTTCCAGAATTTTTTGCAGTCTCCCCAAGAGGAGGTTAGGGTTTATTGATAGTAAGTAGCTTTCGCCTGCCGTAGGGCCCAGGTACATTTATTGGGGGCCTCCCGGTATAGCTGTCTATCCTGTGTGCGTTGGGAGTCAAGGGCCTTATGCCAAAGATTGTCCCTTTGTTGGAGCAGGTTAAGTAGTGAGGGTGTGATCCAGGGGGTGGTTCTGGTTTTCACTACTTGCTTGGTGAAGGGAGCGAAAATGTCACAGGCCTTGTTGAAAGTGGTTATAAAGTGGGCGAGTGCTAGGTCTACTGACTGTATGGTGTAAATGGGGAGCCAATTGCTGGTAGTTAGATGGGCTTTGAGATTCTGTAGGCCTCCTCTTTTCAGCTGTCTCTGCAAGGAGATTTTTGGGGGGGCAGGGGGCAATTTTTCCGACCACCAGCAGATCACTGGGGAGTGGTCACTTCTAGAGTCAGGGAGCACCATGACCTGGGAGAGGTTCCGTGGCCTGTTAGTGAAAATGAGGTCTAAAAGGGTGGAGGTCCCGGATCTATTGTCCCTTCTGGTTGGAGAGGTGACAAGTTGGGCAAGATCGTATGCCAGGGCAGTGTCTTTGAAACTGGATGAGGCTGGGGATAGCCAGTTGACACTGAAGTCACCCATTACGATGATTTCACTAGTATTAGGTAGGTGGGAGATACTGTGGAGGATAGAATCAAATGCGAGTTTTTGGTTTCTCGGGGGGGGGGGGATATAAGCCGAAGTGATGTGGAGCATTTTGGTACCCAGACTGAGTTTTACTGTAAGTGTCTGGGCGCCATATTGTGGTGTGGGGGTTCGTACTTCGGTGGCATGGAGTGAGGATTTAACATAAATTGCACAGCCACCACCTCTTTTGCTGGTCCTGTCGGCCCGGAAGATGGAATAATTGCTAAGGGAGACAGCATCATTGGGTATTCTTTCAGAGAGCCAGGTCTCCGAGAGGGCTAGGATGTCTGGTACATGCTGGGCAATCCAGCCTTGGAGAGGGGAAAGTTTTTATGGTAGACTGCATATATTTAGAGTAGCTAGCAGTAGACTCCCCATAGGGTTGTTTGGAGAGGCCATAGTGCAGGGTGGTCCTGGGTTGGGGTGGATATTGCCAGATAATAAGAGAAGTAGAAGGAGGGCCAACCTGCAGAGTTTGGATGAGTGATGTTGGGATTGGTAGGGTGTACGGCTTTTTGTGCTGGAGGTGGGGACTGGAAGACTGGGAATGATGCTTGCTAGAAGGGTTAGGGAAGTGAGGGGGATGGTTATGGGGTTTACCAGGGTGGTGGGGGGTTGTGGTCTGGAGGGGGGGAGAGCTGAGGTACAATGTGTATCATGTGTGAGTATAAACCAGCAGGATCAATTTGGCTTGTTTGGGAGATGTTGGGAGGGACAGGGTCTGAAGTCATCATTGATAAATAAGTGATTAGTGGAAAAGTTATAGTAGTGTGGTTTGGGTGCCTCGAGGGGAGGGGGATTGTGAGCTTGTTGTAAGATCCATGAAGTCAGGAGGGCTGCTAATAGAAGAAATAACATTGTAGATGTAGATAGAGAGAGGTATGTAGCAGCGGCCACTAGTGTCGAGTTTGTGTAACCCGCAGCTGGAAAAGTGGGCTGATAGGTTATTTCAGCACGTCACCAAACCTAGCTATAAATTCGAGTGCCGACCAAAGGTGGTGGTGGTGGGGGCGGTGGGGAGCCAAACGCAAAGCACCAACTAACTGTGCGTTTTTGGCTGTGTTGTAGCATCGAGAAGGGGAGCTTGCAGCTGTGCTGGAAAAAGGCACCAGATGCAGTAACCATACAGTCCTCTGCCAACGGTCACGACTGCAGTCTGGAGAGAGGTAAAATTACCTTTGTGCAGCTTCAGGCTTCTTACGGGCAGGAAGGGCTTCAGGGACTGGCCCTCGTGACCTCCGATCTCCTCAGGGAAGGGAGGTGCTATTTTTGTGCGGCTTCGGGCTTCTTACGGGCAGGGAGGGCTTCAGGGACTGGCGGCACAACCTCGGTCTCCCTCGGGAGGGTGGCATCTTTGTGCAGCTTTGGGCTTCTTACGGGCAGGGAGGGCTAGGGACTGGCCCTCGCAACCTCCGGTCTCCTCGGGGGAGGGGGGTGGTATATTGCAGAGAGACTGGAAGGGAAAGTGTGTCTCTTTGCAGACGACACAAAGATCTGCAACAGGGTTGATGCACAAGGTGGGTTGGAAAGGATGAAAAAGGACTTGGCAAGGGAGGTCAAACGTATGGCAGCTTAGATTCAACGCAGAGAAGTGCAAAGTAATGCACCTGGGAAACAAAAACCCAGGGGAAGAGTACACAATGGGGGGTGAGATACCGACAACAACAAAAATGGAAGAAAGACTAAAGGAGTTTAAGATGTATAGCCTTGAGGAAAAGGGGGGGGACATGATAGAAACTTTCAGATACCTCAAGGAAATAAAGTCCAAGAGGGTAGCATCTTTCAGAAAAAGAGGTGTGCAAGAACAAGAGGGCACAATTTGAAGATAGAGGGGGGGGCGGCTCAGAGGTAATTTAAGGAAGTATTTTTTCACAGAGAGGGTTGTGGATGCATGGAACGGCCTTCCGGAGGAGGTTGTGGAGTCAAAATCAGTGGTGGAATTCAAGCATGCATGGGACAGTCATAAGGCAATTCTGGGGGTTGGGGGTAAGAAGAAGTAGGCTGCTGGTTAACTAGGATCTGCAGCTTATCCAGTAGGTAGGGAAATGGGCAGACTGGGTGCGCCAAGTGGTCCTTATCTGCCATCAGAGTCAATGTTTCTGTTACTCAACTGACATTGGCTTATGGCTGATAGCTAGATATCTTTTTTCCTTTCTTTTTTTTTTATTTTAAGATTGTTGGGAATGATTTAGCTACATGTGTACATTCCTATACTGTTTGTCTCACAGGGAGTCTATAATTTTGTTTGTGATCAAGTTTTCTCCCGAGACCTAAAGCCTTTTCACTGTGAAACTTTTTTTTTACAGAAAATGTGTTTCAGAAGCCTAAAAGCTGACGAGGCACTAATTAAATGCTTTTATTGAATTTGGTGTTGGTCCCATTTACACTCCTGTACTTAACTGTTTGTGACATAGTCTGGTGTTTACAAAAATAATCTCAGAGATGGTCTACTCCATAGAGCCACAAACAATTAACTGGATTGTATGCCGACAGTGGCAGGACCTCATGGTGAACATTTCATAGCTGGGGCCACCAATGTCGAATACATCAGGTAGGATGTTGGACACCTTCACTTTTCCTATAAAGCATGATGGCTCCATACACATAACATCTTATCTATGTCAGTTTTCACCATTCGTCACTGGTGGGTTCTGGCCGGAGAATCAGGACCCCACGGGGACATTTTTTTCTTTTTTTGAAGGGAGGTCGTTGTGGTGATGGCGCCGCCTCGAGGCCCACGCCATGCATGGTGTTCACAGGTTGGCCAGTAACTGACACCAACACCTCCTCCATCCTAGTTTTGCTTCTCGCGCCATCAAGTGAACACGACCTCGTGTGTGGAGCATGAATTTCATCAGTCTAGTCTGTCATGTGGTTCATCCTAGTTCTGTTTAGCTGTGTTTCTCAGCGCCATCTACTGGTAAGATCTTTCTTTTTATTTGGCGATGCCGAGTACTGTTTTCTGTTTGATGTTTTTCTGTCTGGTCATGTCTCATTCGGGGGACAAGAAAAAGGCTTCCAAGGCGGGCCGGCCTCCAATGCTGCGGTGTCCCTGTGGTTGGCTTTACTCTGTCTCGGACCAGCATGACCGGTGCTTGACCTGCTTGGGCCCGAACCATGATATGGACCATTGCGACACCTGTTTCTCCATGGATCGTTGAGTTCTGGAAGTCTGCACATTTAAAGTTGTACGTACACGGCCGTTTTTCAGTGGACAGGTGCGCACCAGGGACGCCAAGTGCAGGTCTCTTGACCATTCCTCTGGGTCCCCTCCAGGTTCTATACAGACCGCGGAGGAGGGGGCTTCCACTTCTTCAAGCCTTGCCTCAGCGGAAGACCCTTTTATGGTGCAGGAGGCCTGGTTCGATTTCTCCGGGAGTCGAGCTGGAGGCACCGTCCTGGCAATCACCTCCTCTGAGACGAAGGCTCCCCCAGCATTGTGGCCTGGCTCTTTCGGGTCTGGCCTGGCGGTTTCCTCAGTGCTGCCATTGGGGCCTCCTCAGATCCCGGTGCCGTGTGCAATGCCGGAGATCAGGGCAGTGCCGTGGGTGGTTTGGGGCCAGTTCGCGGCGACGCCTCAGATCCCAGAGCCGGGCCCCGTGCCTGTGATCGGGGCGGCGCCATGAGCAGTGTGGGGCTACCTCATGGTGCCACTTGTGGTGCCGTGAGAGGAGGAGTCCGTGAGGTAGTCTGGGTCCGTGCCTTCTATGGGGAGGATGATGATGATTCGGGGGCGGACCCTGACTGGCTTCCAGGTTCTTTGGAATCGTCAGACTCTTCATTGCTTAGCACATCGGTTCTGGTTCAAGCCCCTCCTTCAGATTTAGCAGTTTCTACTGGCATCGACCGATCTTCCAGTGTGGGGATCAGCACCAGCAGGTCCTCTGGGGCCAGCAAAACTTCTTATCTTGAAGGGGATGAACCCCCTGCTTTGGGTGCCCAAGCTGGGCCCACTTCTGGGTCTTCTGGGGCATCTGGAGCAGGGGAGGATGCTGTCTGTCGTCTGCCGTCTCCCAGGAGTCGGCGGGTAGGATTGAGCTACCTCAATTGACCCTGAGGAAGAGGTCCCTCTCTGAGTCTGAGGGGTTGAGGAGACAGTGTCAGGGGCAGTGTCCCTCCCTTGTAGCCTGCAAGGGCTCGGGTAGGAGTCACAGCACTGGCTCTGTCTTCTCACCTGAGGTCTTCCCTGGAGGGATCTCATCTCTCAAGGCTAGGGGCCGCCCTTCTGGACTCATGCGGCCCGAGGTCACCTCGTGGGGGGAATCCTTTTTTGGGCTGAGTCTCAACCATTCCAGCCAGGTTGAACGGCCGCTGGCTGCTCCTGCCGATGGATCCTCATGAGCTGTAAGGTCGCCTGTTCAGTCCCCCAGCCCTGGCAGTGGTCGCCCTCCTCCTCCTCCTCCTCCTCGGAGGTGTTTGACCCCTGTACCTCTGCCAACTCCTCTCTCTCGCTCTCCCAGGCCACTCTGGTCCTATGGGACCCTTGATCTGAGAACAGTTCAGAGCTATGGCTACCCTATTCCCTGCCTTTCTGAGGTCCATGGACAATGTGGTGTTTCACCATTCTCCTGGGCAGATGGTGCCTGACTCTCTGGACATGTCAGCTTCCTTGTCTTCTTCACTTGAGGCAAGGATCCCTCCATCCACCTCTCTTCAGATACTGTCCAAACCAGTTATCAGCATTTCCTTTTGAGGTTAGTTGACGAGCTCCACATTACCAGACTTACAAGTTGCAATCCTGAGTGGATGACATGCACCTTTCTAGGTGAGTTCAGTGCGGCCAACCTGGTGGTTTCCACCTGGCCTTCCCCCTTTAGAGTGGCGTCCTTCAGTCCCCTCTTCAGACCTGATGGCCTCCAGCACAGGTATTGCACACCGCTAGGGTCTCCAGGAGCGTTGTCTCACCCCCCCTTCAGGCGTGATGATCCTGGACACTCCTTCTGGGCATAGATGCCCAAGGCATGACCAGCCACGGAGGCAGACTCTGAAGAGTTTGACTTTTGGGGGAGAAGAGTGTTTTCCTCAGCATGTCTCTCCTTTTCCATATCAGCACATTAGGCCCTTCATGCTGCCTATAACAGGCACTTATGGTCCTTGCTAGGGCAAATCCTAACATCTTTGCCTGATTTGGAGGCAACCAGACACACCGTTGCCCTCTCCGCACGTGGCCTGGAGCTTGCGAGGCACCAAGCAAGGGCTTCGTATGACACCAGCGAGGTGGCGTCCAGGCTGGCGGAGACAGCGATCTGCATAAGGCGGATGGCACGGCTTTGTCTATCCAGTTATCACCCGTGGCCCCTGAAGGGTAATTGCCTCCTCTTTCAGGGGAACCCACCTTTTTCTCCCGCAGGGTGAGGTAGGAACTTCAGGGGTGACTTTCTTCTCACAGCCACAGAGACCCCCTCATTCAGACCAGTCCCAGGCCTAATTTGGCCTGCAGGGTCTCCCCACTCCTGTGTCCCACACAGGAGGCTGAGGGACTTCCTTCCCTCAAGGAGGTACCATGTCCCCTTCGGGAGGCTCGGTAATCATCCACCAGTGATGAATGGTAAGATATGAAAATTACGTACCTACCATAATTCTTGATCTTTCTCTGTAGCTTCACATTCATCATTGCTTCCCACCCTCCTTCCCCTCTTGGGCCTCAGTCTCTGGGCGATGCCTCCTCCCTGTTTGCCTCTCTGCAAGATGAGTTGAGGCCCTTGTAGTCCTCTTTCTGGTACCTCTTGGCTCAGCTCCTCTTCTGGGGGAGTCACCCCTGTCTTGGGAAAGACGAGCAGGGCCACACACCCTTTTTTCCTTGTGGGAGCTCACCAGGGCCTCTTTATCGTCCTGAGGGGGTTTCCCTTCTACTTTGGTCTGAATCTCTCTGGTTCGACCTCTTGCTTAATTCAAACCTTAAGGGCCCTCTTTGGGGTGTTGTTTGGGGGGGCCTTGCTGATCCCTCTCCCCTCTAGGAGCTGTGACTCTCCTCTCTTTCTAACCGGTAAATCAAGCAGATTTCTCCTTGCAGGATCCCTTCTCGGGGGGGGGGGTGTGAAAATCACGTCCTCTTGGATGGTCCCCTCCTGGTTTCGCACTCTCCTCCCTATGGAGATGTGGGACACCTCTAAACCTCTGTGGGGAACTGGATTTTCTCAGGAGGACCATGTAGCGGGGTGGGTCCTGTCCTCGCCCCAGGATTCCCTCAAGACAGGAGGGAGAGACACTGGCCTCCAGCTCTTCTTGGACTTCGAGGAGGGCGCTTTGAAATTGGTGCCTTATATTCCATTGCCTTCTGGACTTCTACAAGTCAGCCATCCCCCTCTAGATAATCCTTAAGTTTTGGGGGTTTTCTTCTGCTCCCTGTTTGGAGGGAAGAAATCTGGCTTAATTCAGTAGGTGTCATTTCCTCAATCCTCGGGGAGCCCTCTGGACCCCCGTGTATGGGGTACAGTGTCTCCCTCCTCCTCTTTTCTCACTCTTCTATCCTCTTTCTCCCTCTCTTACTCTGTCCATCCCTTGTTTGCCCAGAGGTTGGGGCCCCCTGTCCCAGACCCCTAGGTTTCCTCTGTTCTGTCCCCTTGACCGGCATTATTCCTTTCATGGCTTTTATATCCTTTCCTTTTCCTGTGCCTCAGGATCCCTTGCCCCGTCCTCACTTTTCTTTCCTAACTGCCTCTCTGGTGTGCAGAACTGGGATGAAGGAGGAGTCAGTATCGGTTACTGGCTAACCCGTGAGTGCGATGCAGTGCGTCGGCCTCAAGGGCAGTCACCGTCACAGCGTCGACTCTTCCCCTTACAAAAAAAAAATACTCTCACAGGGTCCCGATCCTCTGGCCAGAATCCAGCAGTGATGAATAGTGAAGATACACAGAAAGATCAAGAATTACGATAGATTTTTCACTTCCTGTCGATGAACAGAGTTCCAACATTTATCTACCAACAGGAACAAGGAATCCGTCCAAGGCCAGTCATACAGAAGCTTGCAAAGCAGATCACTAGAGTATGTCCAGTAACAAAATGGGCAATCTGAAAGGCAGACCATGCAGGGACCTGTAATACACAGAAGTCCTTCTCACTGAGGAACAGAGAAAGAGAGCGAGTTGTAAGGCTCAGTGGAGGAGACTCAGAATTCTACTGTTACTGGTTACTAATGAACCTATCGTCTTCAAAGATGTTGCCTCCATTCCATAGAAACAACGTACTGAATGAAGACATAGCACAGCCACCCCCCCCAAACAAAGGATGGAAGGGGCATAGGACGACAGTGCTCCCTCGAGACAGCAGGTGATGTAGCACAGCAAGGCCAGAGCAATCAGGTCCAGACTGTAATGTTTAGTGAAAGTGTGGCTGTCTCTGCAGGCATTACCAAACAGATTTTGGATGCATAAATTGACCTGAAACAAGCCATGGAGGCCACAGTGCCCCTAGTGGTGTGCCTCATGACCATACCAGGAAACTTCTTGCTAGCCTTCTGCTAGCAAGGTGAAATACTGGAGGAAGTCTTCCTTAAGAGATGCTGCTTAGAAACTGGCTTCCCCTGTATATGCAAGGCAAAAGACACAGCTAAGAAACTGAAGGACATGTATCCAGTTTTCTGGACTCTTTATTTGGGGTCTAGTGCTCATCTCTTCTGGCATTTTAACCTATCAAGGGCTGCCACAATTACTATGTACTCTGTTGCAAACGGTAGAGTAGTGCTTCTTATCCTGAGGAGCCAGATACTGGTTGTCTACCTTACAAAGGACTGCTGGCGAAGTACTAGGCCTGTACCATGCAGTCATAGTGACATCCTCAGGTACCAGAAATTTGGAGGAATCCTAATATGTGAGGCTGACTGGGCCTCCAAGATGTCCCACAGATTCTTTTTAGAGGAATTCTCTTCTTCTGTCATAAACAGCAAGAGTCTTCTAAATCGACCTCATGGTATGAAAGGAAGAATCTTCAGTCAGAGACCTAGGGACATAATAACCTGTGTCTTCACTCTTAGTGGACACAGTAAACCCTGAAGAGTGTCTGACTGGCAGGCCTTCCTCTTTCTCCTCTCCCTAGAGGTTCTCCACCAGGTCATGGTTATACTACTCCTCCTCCTCCTCTGCTGTGAGAGGAAGAAGAGGTTCCAGGCTAAGAGACGGGACCCTTGCAGAGGCAGGAGACTGAACAGATGATGCAGACTCCGTGGGCTGCGGTGTCACAAGGCTGTCAATGTAGGTCGTAGTCTTTGTACTAGCTTCGAGAACTGGACCCAGATTGCAAAATTACCTATGTTGACATGGACTGATACAGTTGCGGTGGTTAATATCAGTGTTGTCGACTTCAGTGGCTGCTGAGTCCAGTGCTGACTTGGAACTTGCTGTCGCATAGTTAGTAGTGTGGTGTGCCCTTTAATCCTGGGCTCTGGCTGTTCAGTAGCTAAACCAGGAGATGGTACTTGATGCCTGGCATCAGTCCACCCTTCTTATCTGTGCTGTGTGGACAGTGACTAAGCAAAGCAATCTTTATTGATAAAAAAGCACCTTTCTAAAAACCAAGGTGCTTGTACAACACAATAAATAAATAAAATATATCAATAGATAACAAATACAGCAAGTAAAACCAATAAACACAGCAGCGGCATGGAAATTCAGGATACGCTAGGCTAAATAAGAAGGTTTTAAGAGCAATTTTAAAACTGTGGATGGTCAGGCAATCTTGCATCCGACGAGGTAGAGAATTCCACAGGGTTGGGGCCATGAAACTAAATGACCTAGCCCCAGATGTCTTTAAACAGACCCTGGGAATCTCTAGCAATCCCTCATCAGTGGATCGGAGAGGGCGGGGGGGGAGACAGTAGGGATGAAGGAGATCTTGCAGGTAACTAGGTCTCTGGTCACGTAGGGCCTTATAGATCAGCAAACCGACCTTGAAGGTGATCTGCCATTGTACTGGCATCCAGTGCAGTCCACGGAGCACAGGCATTATATGACTGGTCCTGGAGGAACCAGTCAATAGCCTGGCTCCAGCATTTTGCACTAGCTGCAAGCAGCGGATATCAAGTCCCTGTAACCCTAGGTAAAGGGCGTTGTAGTAGTCAAGGTGGGAGTTAACGAAGGCATAGACCAAAACTGGAAGATCATCGGGAGGAACCAGGTGCTTCACCTGGGCGATATTCCTCAGATGGTAAAAAGAGGTTTTGACAGCTGCCAACACCTGAGATTTAAGAGCCAGGAAGTCATCAAACATAACGCCCAGGTTCCGCACCTGGTTTGAGGTAGTTGGCTGAACACCCCCAAGCTATAGTCCCGAGATAATCCTGCCAACAAACCCAACTCCCGATGACCTGGGTTCACAACCAACGCCTCATTTTTTTCCCGGTTTAACCAAAGGCAGCTCATGCTCATCCAGTCCTGGATCTCGGCAAGACAGTTGTTAAAGACCGAAACAGACTCATCCTGACCAGGCACAAAGGACATGTACAGCTGAGTATCATCTGCATAGTAGTAAAAATTCAAGCCGTACCACCTAATAGTCACTCCTAATGGCAGCATGTACACCGCAAACAACATGGGTGCCAAGATGGAGCCCTGCAGCACCCCGCAGGATAGGGGGAGTGGTGCCTAGGAGAGAGTCCTGGACACCACCCTTTGAGTCCTACTCTCAAGGAATGATCGAAACCATCTGAGGACTGTACCTGACAGTCCGCAGATGAACCACAGGTGCTCCAGCAGCACACCATTGTCTACAATGTTAAATGCCGCAGAGAGATCTAGAGGGACCAAGATGGAACAGGTCTTTTAATCTCTCGCTATTAGGAGGCCATTTAGTACCCGGATAAGGGCGGTCTCGGTACTATGTCTCTTCCTAAATCTGGACTGGAAAGAATCATATACATTGTGGCTGGTCAAATGATCATCCAGCTGCGATGCAACCACCTTCTCAGTAACCTTACCCACAAAGGGTAGGTTAGATGCAGGCCTGTAGTTTACCAGACAGTCTGGGTCCAAGGAGAGGCTGAACCACAGCCTCCTTCAGGAGATCCGGAAAGATCCCCCTCTCCAAAGACATCCAGACTATCTCAGCAGGGACCGGGCCGATTTTATCCACACCGCCTACTAAGAGGTGTGTGGGACCCGAGTACAAACTACAGTTGGTCGGTCGCAACAACTGGATGACCATCACAATGTCATTGATTGTGGGCCGGCAGAAGTCACATCACACCAACTGGGTGTCCGACATCTCCTGCCGACCACCACAGCTCCCGTTAGAGAGGGTTGAGCGGTCACCGGACCTGATTGTGGCAACCTTGTCTGCGAAGAATCAAGCAAACTCCTCACACCGCTCTTGTGAAAAAGCACCTCTAGGCTAGAGACAGATTGGATTGCACAATCTGTCCACAGTCCGAAAGAGCTGGGCTGATCGATTCTGCCCAGCAGCAATTTCCCTGCACAGGAATTCTGCCTTCTTACGGGTAATTACTGATTGATAGACCCCATAGTGGTGAATCAATCTAAGTCTGTCATACTCCAGGCCCAACTTCCACCAACACCTCTCTAGCCTTCGTCCCACTCTCCTCAACTCCCTCAAGGTCTCATCAAACCTAGGAGATCTGGGGTGACGAGTGAGGGGATGAACATGAACAGGAGCAGTGGAATCCAGGGCCACAAGAGTCTCAGCGAATGGTGACACTGCTGAGCAGACAATGTACATGAGCTCTAAAGCAAGACTGCCAAGCGTCATTCTTTCTGGTGTGCTGCAGTTGGGTCAACAGAGAAGTAAGGCTTTTACCTGTGACTGCATTGTCCCGCTTCATATTCTGGAGAAATGGCTAGTGACTTTTATCTGTGTCTCCTAGTAGCCTGGTTGAAACCATGGCAAACTGGACAGAGCGGAGCATCGTCGACGGTACAGTGAGGATTCATGCATAGTTTGTGACATTCACCACAGGAGGTCGTTTTGCCGCAAAGACACAGCCAAATCAGCAGCTCCTTGGTTGGCAGTGGCGTGCTTAACAACACAAAATGCTGAATGGATGGTCGTCAGTCCTGGAGGATGGTGTCACTGAGGTTAATTAGAAACAAAACACAGAGTTAACTTAAGAAAGAAAACTTAGGCAGCAAACAACAGTGAAGCATACAGGATGTCTCTACTGGTCCATGGGCACTTGATAGCGGGTGAAAAAAAGAACTGATGTTTATGGGGCCACCCATGTTATATAGGTGACACTGAGGTATCTAATATTGTACATGAAGCAATCGATGTGGGCAGCCCCAGCTACAAAATGTTTCCTGTGAAGTCTTCATGCTGCCCAATTACAGTCCAGTCCAATGTGTGGAGTTCCATGGAAGGGATATCCTTGAAAAAGTTAATTTAATTTGTTTGTTTTTTTAATTCAGATATCAATGGCAAGAGGCGTCTTGCTACTTAAGATATTCCAAAGAATGCTGAAAGTTTGATAATATCATACTTGGTTGTAACCGGTATAGTTACAGTCTGCAGCTACAGCTTCTGATTTATTTTAGCCATTGTTTCATTAAGTATCAACAAAAGTTACAGTGTTTATGTAACCTAAAATATTATCTTCCCTTCTTCTTAAAGGTTAGCCAGCACGAAAGAAAATGTAAAGACTGCATTTGCAGATGACTTTGACACCCCGAGGGCCATTGATGCAATTATGGACCTAATTCACCATGGCAACAGACAGCTTAAGGCTGTTACCAAGGTAACCCATCAGGAGGCAGATCTGAAAATGGCATCTGTCCATAATCTCACTGTAATACAGACATACTGAGAACTCATTATTGTATTTTTAAAGCAGCAGTCCATTTGCAAAAATGAATTCTCTTTATAATGCACTCCACTCATTTCCCAGTGTTGAACCCAGCTATTTACTTACAAATCCATTTATATGAGTTCACCTTATCTGGCTGAGCACTATAGAGTAGTATACACTCCTGCTTTCTGTGATGTAGCTGAGTGGTACAGCAACACCCTATCTGGGTGAGTACTACAAATTAAACTAGTCATCTCTGTAATACATATCTTAATTGGGATGGGGTTTAGAGGAGAGACAGTTGTGGCAGTTGTGGGGCACTCTTCTCTAGGGATGTGCTCTGGAGGAGGGGACACTGCCCCTTTTGCAGGACCATAACAGAGTTCCATGCTCAGCTGGTGGCAGCAAGGGTAGAAATATCTCAGCTGTGCATTCAGCTCAGCAGTGGCCCACTCAACTCCCCCAGAGACCCACTGGTCCAGAGAGATGGAGAGTGATGGGAGAGGGGGAGGGGGTAGACATAAAGATGTCCAGCCCAGCACTATCCAGATGGTGAATCACTTCGCACCCCTAGAGGAGGTTCAGGCTGCTGACTCCATTGGGGGGACTCAGGACAGTCGATAGGAAAATGCAGGACAGCTTCAGCTTCATGGCACCCATGGAGAGAAAGTCTGCTAGGAAAGTCCTAGTGGTTGGGGACTTAATGATTGGGGGGGGGTTTCAGAGAGTGGTGGAGGAGGGATTGGATGGGAGGAGGATGGTCTGGTGGCTTCCTGGGGCATCAGTCACCTGGGATTTAGACATGATAGAGGGGGATGGTAGAGAGGGAATAAAGGGAGCTAGGGGTGCTGGGTACCAACAGTGTGGTGAACCAGTTGGTGGGGAAAGTGAGGCAGGATTTCTGTAAACTGGGGACAGATTGGCAACACACTCAGCCTCTCTGGCTTTTTCGAAGTCCTCCCTGTGTGAGGAGGGAGGGAGGGGATGCAGGGTAGGATAAGGAGTGCTGGAATACTGGAATTTAACTGGTGGCTTAAGGGATGGTGTCAGGAAAAGAGATACCACTTTGTGGGGGATTGGGGGGACTTCTGGGACAAGAGACTCTTTAAGGTTGACAGACTTCACCTGATTGGGGGGGGGGAGCCTGCGCACTGGGGTGGAAGGTTGACGTCTATATCAGAAAATTAAACTGACTGTGGAGGAGATTGGGTCTAGGGGAACAATGGTGACTGATGAGAAGAAGGTGATCCTAGCTAGCACTCCCCCCACATCTAGGGGAGTGTAGCAGCAATGAGGGTACAAAGTGAGCTGTGGTGCTTACTGAACCAGGGGGAAGGGGCTGTAGAGAGAGGGAGTGCAAAGGGTGGAAGCACCAACAAAGTGGGGAGAAGACAAGGAAAACACATGCCAGTAGCAAAGTCGGATCAGTTGTTAGATGGAAAGGGGTAAGCCTTAACACCAGGAGCCTAGGTAACAAAATCGGCAAGCTCCAGGTGCTGATGGCAGACATTTAGGTGGGCCCTGTGGCCGTCATGGAAACATGGGGTTTGGAAAATAATGACTTGGGAATGACGGTCTCTGGATACTCACCATTCAGGAGGGACAGAGGAACTGGTAGAAGGAGAGGAGTTGCCCTATATGTAAAGGAGGGTATCAAGGTGGCAGAAGATGGGTGCATCAGGGCAGTAATAGGGAAGCAAAGTCAGTGTGGGTGCAACATGTGGCAGCCCAAGGCAAGAAAATATGCTTGAGGGTGATCTGTCATCCTCCAGGGCTGGGGAGGGGAGAGACAGAGAGCTCAGGTAAGAACCTGAAAGAGGGGTAGCAAAGGGGTAGGTAGTGGTGGTGGGTGATCTGAATCTGCTGGACATCGATTGGGATGTTCTGGTGGCCAAGAGTGCAAGAAGTCAGGCCTTGTCTTCCAGGATTGTCTACTGGTACAGCTAGTTAAGGAACCCACCAGGCAAACCACAGTTCTCAATGTAGTGCTCACTAACTCAAGAAGTAGTGGGAGCTGTGGGTTGGGGGAGCCGCAGGGGAACAGCAACCATAAGTCTGTTTGGTTTGAACTGGCCCTCAGGTCCGGCAAAACACAAGTGAGAGCTGAAATTCTTGATTTTAAAAGGGCAGACTTTGACAGGCTGAGGGAGCTGTTCAATGATAAGTTAGTTTCAATTAAACTTTATTTGTATAGCGCAGTTCTCATTGTGACTCATTGTGCTTTGCATCATATTAAAAACATTTAAAATATGTTACATAAACTCCATATAGAAGCCTTTTAACACAATAAATACTAAACATGGTCTGGGAAGGCTTGTCTGAATAAATAGGTTTTAAGCTCCCATTTAAACTAATCCATAGTCAGACTTTCTCTGATATAACGAGGTAGAGAGTTCCAGAAGGTCTGAGCTGCATAAGCAAAAGAGCGCACACCGGATGTTTGTAGGCAGACCCTCGGAACCTCCAGCAATCCCTCATCAGTGGAGCAGGCGGTAGGAATGCAGGGGGTCTTGCAGGTAGCCAGGCCCCTGCCCGTGTAGGGCCTTATATGTCAGCAAACCAACCTTGAAGGAGATCCGCTGCCTAACTGGCAACCAGTGTAGATAGTGGAGCACAGGTGTAATAATGACAAGACCTAGGTAGGCCAGTCAACAACCTGGTCGTCACATTCTGCACCAGCTGCAGGTGCCAAAGATCTACCCCGGAAAGCCCTAGGTATAGATCATTGCAGTAATCAAGGCGAGAGGTCATGAAAGCATGGACCAGCACTGACAGATCACCAGGGGGATCAGATGTTTGATCCTGGCGATGTTCCTCAGATGGTAAAATGAGGTTTGGACAACGGCCAACACCTGCTATTTAAGCATCAGCCCACCGTCCAAAACAATGGCAAATTTTTTTTTTTTACTCAATCCGAGGTGAGCAACTGGGAGTCTCCGAGCCGTAGCCCAGAGAGCTGACCAGATTGCCTCCTCACCTCCTGCCAACCAGGTTCCAGCACCAATACTTCAGTCTTGTCTGGATTCAACTTCAACCAATTGGCCCTCATCCAGTCTTGAATCTCAGTAAGGCAGCTGTTAAATACCGAAACTGGCTCCTGCTGTTCGGGTGCAAAAGACAGATATAGATGAGTATCATCAGCGTAGCAGTGAAAACTCAGCTCATACCATCTTATAATGTCCTATAGCAGTAGCATGTACACCTCGAACAACAAGGGGACTTAGGGGACAAGGTTGAGCCCTGCGGTACCCCACGTGGCAGGGGTGCCGAGGAAAAAATCCCTGACACTACGCTCTGTGACCTGCTAGTGAGGAAAGATTTAAATCAGTTGAGGACTGTACCCACCAGTCCACAGCAGACCCGCAGGCACTCAGTCAGGACCCCATGGTCCACAGTGTCAAATGCTGCCGAGAGATCAAGGAGAATCAAAATGGTACAACTCCCCCAATCCCTTGCCACCAAGAGATCATTTCTCACCTGAACCAGGGCAGTCTTGGTGCTATGCCTTTTTCTGAAACCAGACTGGAGAGGATCGTAGATGTTGTGAGCTGTTACATGGGTCTCCAGTTGAGTGGCCACCACCTTCTCAATAACCTTACCCACAAAGGGTAGGTTAGGGACAGGTCTGTAATTTGCCAGGCAGTCTGGGTCCAGTGAAAATTTTTTCAGGAATGGTCTTACAACCGCCTTCTTCAGGGGATCTGGAAAGACCCCTGTCACTAGGGAACCCTGGACTATCCTGGCTAAGACCGGACTGATGACATCAACGCATCCCACTAAGAGGCACGTTGGTCCCAGATCCAATCTACAGCAGGTTGGTTGTCACCTCTGGATGAAACTCACAACGTCCACAACCTCCAACCGGTCGCAGTCGGACCAGACAGACCGACTGTCCATGATCTCAACCCCATCACTGCAAAGCCCATTAAAAGGCACTGACTGGATTTCTGATTGGGATAGAGGTAATCCTACTGGCAAAAAACAGAGCAAACGCTTCACATCTAGACTGTGAAAAGGCTCCTCCGGACTGAAGACAGGCTGGATTGCATAACCTATCAACAGTGCAAAAGAGCTGAGCTGGTCTGTTAACTGCCACAGCAATCTCCTTGGACAAGAACTCTGCATTCTTACAGGAGATTACTGATTGACAGCCCCTATAATGGTCCATCAATCTAAGTTTGTCCCCATCCTGACTGGTCCTCCAACAATGTTGCTCTAACCTTCGACCCCTCCTCATCTCCCTATTAGTCCCATCAAACCAGGGGACTTCTGGTGCAAGGTGATGGGTCAAACACGGACAGGTGCAATAGAGTTGAGGGCCTCGGTGACAATCCTGTTATAGGTCAGCACCAATTCTCCCAGCTCCTCGCATGCACTCCTCAAACGTGATAGGTCCAGCACTGCCATTAGACCTTGTGAGGTCACACCCCTTAAAGGGTGGTACTGGACCATCTCCATAGGGAAAGGTCTATTGGAGGGCCTCGAACAAGAACCTCACAGTATGTTGATCTGACCACACAACTGGCTCCATCCTAAGGTCAGAAACCTCCATTCCCAGCTAGAAGATGAGGTCCAAAGAATGGCCGTGAATATGGATTGCAGAGGTAACAACCTGTGTCAGGCTGAACAAATACATCAGTCAGAGGAAGTCTTGACCAAATTGCAAGAGTTTGTGTTGACCCAAGTATTGAAGTCCCCCAGAATAATCCATCTGAGGAACTCCAACAGCAGCTCGGCAATGAAGTCTGCGACTTCCTGCAGGAATTCCCTCCCATACCCCTGAGGCTGGTAGATGAGAAGGATCCTACAACCTACACCTGCAAACCTTTGGATGGCTACACATTCGAAGGATCTTGCTGTTCCAACTGGGAAAACTGCGAGGTTCAGGTTCAACTTGAAACAGATTGCCACTCCCCCATCTCTACGATCCACTCTCGGGCAGTGTACTACCCGAGTACCCAGCTGAAACAGCTGATTCCAACACAGGGCCAGCACTTTTCATCCAGCCTGGTCTCGATGATGCAAGCCAGATCAGATGACACAACAAGATCAACAATAATTACTGTCTTGTTCCTAATAGATCTGGCATTGCACAACACTGCCTGAGAGGGATAGGCAGATGAGGCTGGTCCAGCATCCTGCCCACTAGTTGTGGAGCCCTTGGGTATGGGAACTAGGCAGGGAGGACCCCTTTCCTGGACCCATTTCGCCCCAGGGCACCTCCTTGTTCCCACCACCCCAGTCCGCCCCCCCCAACTCCCTTCCCCCTCTCAGGCTCCGCGAATTTCCATTTTCTCCCCCTACGCATTATTCCCAGCACCCATAAACCTCAACTGTTATTGGGGGACACTCAAAAGGTCGGAGATCACGGAGCCTGGAGAGGAAATAGTATCTTACCCTGGGAGCAATCGACCAACACATCCTAATGCTGATTCAGCTTCACCAATACAACTGTATAAAGCCTATAACCAATTTATACTTAGTTATTTCCCAGATTTTAAAACAAAATCACTTATTACCATTCACATCAACACTTATACACAAATACAGATATATCATTCGCATCCACTCACACCACCACCCCCAAACTCCCAACCCCAACTCTCCCAAAATCAACTATAGTACTACATAAAGACTTTCTTTCTTTCAGGGAGTTCGTAAAACAGTGAAGCAGTTCTGATAATCCTTACTAGCCTAGTGGCTTTAATCTCAAAAGGCACTCCCTTCCTCTCTCACAGGGCTACCTCTTGACCACTATAATCTTCAGGGAGAGTAAATCTTCCAAAATAGGGCCACCAAAAGGAGATCACAAAGTCTTAGACTGTCAGGCCACAATCTCCTTAGGACTCTCACCCCTAAGGTCCATTCTCTTTCTTTTTTATCTAAGGACACAGGGAACCCCTAAACCCTCTCACTGAGTGGGGTTCCCTTCTAGTCCGATATCCAACAAAATAGAAATATAGCAAGTTCCAGTCCCGGTGCCTGTATAGGCCCTCTCACAGCCCACCATACACCTGATTCAGTTCATAGACCTTTTCAGCCACAGATGCATCTCTTCTCAGTAACAACTTCAATTTCAGAAGCAGTACCGCCTCTCAGATTTAGTCAGCTCCCCTTACCTCCACTAGTCCGGGGAGTTGCTTTTCACAGTGCCCAGCCAGAGAACTGTATTCCAGATATAAAACACAGTCCCAGCTTCACCGCATCCATAGTAGCCATAGACGGTGTAACACCGAAAGAATAGCAACAGAAACCCTTAGATGGAATAGTGGTCCTATTCTCCCATGCTGCATAGGCAAGACACAGAAGACTCAGATTCAGTCTGCTCCGGTAATAATTCGGACGGACTGTCTGCTATTCAGGCATCAATCAGCTGCTTGCATCCGGTGATCCACCAATTCCTCAGACTCTATCGGTTCTCCAACAAAAGAGCTCTGTTCACCACTGCTGCAGAGCTGGTCAACTTCAACCACTCCAGTCAGTCCTCCCAGCCATGAACACCCAGCACCCGTGAAATCGTTGGCTCTCCAAACTCTCCAAGCTTCTCTCTCAGCGGCTTCCAGCAGCTCTTCAGCAGAGACCAGGAACTCCACAGTGCACTCCACACCAGGCACCGCCACTGTTGCCTTCCGAACAGGATCTCTCCTCAGAAGTTACAGGTATATAAAAACTGCTTCATAGTATGAATCTCTCGCAAAACAAAAAATCTTTCTCCTAATACTTCCTCACTTTTAGCCCTATCTATCACTCCCATCCCTAAACCTAACCCATTAACTAAAATAGCTTAAAATATTTTAAAATACCTTAAAAACATGCAATTAATACAAAGAGTCAGATTCCTCTCATAGACGGCAGCCCAGTGTGGCTGCCGTCTTCAGTCCTTGTAGTCAAAGTTGGGGTGGATAACAGGTCGGGTGGAAGAGAGATGGGGGTAATTCAGGGGGCCATTCGCAAGACATTAAAGGTATGCAGAAGAATGGTACCAAAAAAAAAAAAAAGGTTTAAGAGACCATTATGGTTCACTGCAAGAGTCAGGGAAGTGGTGAGGGCCAAGAAGAAGGCCTTCTGTAAATACAGAGAAAAGCAGAGGGAGGTAGAATGGGGAAAATATGTACAGAAACATAGGGATGCAAAGAGGGCCATTAAGGAGGCCAAAGCAGACACAGAGCTGCGTATTGCGGAGGGGGTCAGGAATGGAGAAGAACAGATCTTCGAGGATATCTTTTTCATCAGGCCACACCTTTGGAACTAATAGCTGCCAGGCACTAGGACCACACAGAAACTTTTGCAAGCAGTCTGCCAGGGGCTGACTACGACAATGTCAGACATCAGCATAGACATAAACATAGATGGCCCCTCCTCTCCCCAGCTCTTTTCCTGCCATTGATCTGAACTTGCTGGACTGTCAATGAAACGTCACTGCATATTGTTGCCATTTTCTTTCTTTTCTATGAAGTAATCCATTCTGGAGTGATTTTTGGCAATCTGCATGTCATCGAAAGAACCATCTAAACTTTTCCGGTACTGAAGTGCGGAGACAAAATCTACACTGGCAACTCCCATGACATCTGTGTCTGCTGCCTAGGCCTTGACCACAATGTCAAAACTTTCAAAATTTCCTGGGGGGGGGGTTAATTCTGCAACCAGACGATGCCAAAAAGGGGCTTTGGGGAAATTCTTGCTCCAAAAGATCATAGAAAGGATGGAGAAGGAGCTCCAACAGAAATCTGCTTTGTCAGCCCTGTCAACTGAATCATGGTTGTCGAAATCCTGGAAGAAAATGTCTGGGAGTCACAAACACATGCACCGGGACAAGGAGAAGCTTTTCCCGGTGCACTTTAGGTCGCCCCTGCATCCAGGAGGTATGGCCTCTTCTTTGACACCGTCATCTTCGTCAGTGACACTGACTGGTGACATGACAGCAAGATCAGGGCTTGGCATAGCTACTACTGGGCATATTATTACTAGTACATTGCCATTGATGTCAGGGACTCAGCCTCCCCCCATTGACTTCTCCAGTCACGCCTGTCGACCAAGGGGACACCGATGCTCAGGCAGTTATGATGTCTTTCTCAGACATGATTAGACATTTACTGTCTGGTCTCCCTGTTCTGGGGGAGCCGCTGACAGGGACTACTGTCAGTCCTCCATCAACATCACATGGAACTCCCTTGCCACAGCCACCTCCTGTGCTGCCACTGACATCGCTGGCACGGTCCCTCCTTCCTGTCGACCCGGTCGACAATGAATATGAGTACAATCTTGATCTTATTGTGCAGGAAGAGGAGGATGAGGCTGAAGACTGGGCTGAGAGCCAATATGATTTTGGCACAAGCTCTACAGTCACTACATGCAATGAAGACTCTGGTGAACGCACCACAGTCCTATCCTGAGGACTCTACTTTTTTCACCATTATGCAGCATAGCAAGCTGCCATGGGTTTTGCATTAGAGGAACAGGACACCATTTAAAAAACCTGCTGGAGTTCTTGGAGCTCCCAGAATCTCCTGCCATTGTGGTGCCTCCTCTGCTGCCAGCATTAGAAGATGCCACCTATGTAGCTTGGTACAGACCAAACAGTATACCAGCTATGCCTAGGAAAGCAGGTAAAATGTATTCTGCCTCTTCTGGGAAACCTTTTTATGTCACACAACCTGAGTCAAACTCATTGGTGACTAATCAAGCAATCAATCAAAACTTCATTTAAGCAGGCATAACACCATTGAGCAAGCTCATTTTCAAAGTGGTCCTGGACAAAAGAATGGCAATTACATGGTAGGCAAATACATACAAGGAACAAAAACAGGGATAAAAAAAGGAACATAAAACACATAATATAAGCACATAGAAAAATATAAGTACAGTTATAAGTAGGCAAAAACTAGAGCAGGACAAGCCTATTCGCACACCAGAGTAAGATAAATAGGAGGAAGCCTCTAGGGCACAACCTGGGGTGTGAAAGTAGACACAAGGAGTAACAGGGAGAGAACAGGGCAGTAAAAGAGAGGGAGGGAGGCAGGAAACTGTTTGCAATAAGAAACAGTGCTAACATTGGGGTGGGGGGGGGGGGGGCAAGCTAAAGCCTTTGGAAACCTAATGCTGCCCATGACAGGTCTAGGGCACATAAACACCAGAGTTCCCTTCCTCCTGATAAGGAATCCAGGAGGCTGGATGTCACTGGCAAGAGGATTTTTGCCTCTACGTCACAGGGCCTTTGTATTGTTAACTACCAAGCCCATATGATAAAATACCAGAACACCCTCTGGAGAAAGACCTAAGGCTGCTGCACAGGCCTTGTTTGAGGTCACCGCAAAGCAAGAACTGTTGAAAGCTTTGACATCTGGTGCTGATGTGGACAAACATTTGCTGTGAACAGCTTATGATGTTTCTGATGCTTCTGCCAGGAATGTGGCTTCTGGCACATGGCTCAGGGTGGCAGACTTTCCAAAGATGTCTAACAGTCTATTCTCAGTGCCCCATTTAGAGGACAGAAGTTATTTGGGCGTGATGTTCAGGAGATACTCAAAGATCTCCAAGCCTCAGGCAGGACTTTGATGTCCGTGCACTCCCTTTACCATACCCAGCCTAGGGGTAGGAGTAGGGATGCCTTTCACCTCACTGGTATTAGGGGACAGCACCCACACCCCAGACAGCAGGACAGGGGAAAGGAACTGGGGCCTTGTTAGTCCCCACCACAGCCCCAGGTGTCAATACAGAAGCATGTGGAGGCAATGGAGCTGCCCTCAACGGTTCAGCCTGACTCCTTGCACACCCTCCAACCACCTTTACCACCAAGGGTTGTTGTAGGGGGCTGATTCTCCCTTCATTTAGACCAAGGGAGGGAGGGAGGTGACTACAGATGCCTGGTTTCTGAAGATGATAGAAAAGGGGCATGCTCTGGAACTTCTGCACAAGCCCCCAGATCATCCCCCACCAGTCACAACATATCTCACAGGGCAGTTGTCCATGTTGCTGGAGGAAGGACAGACATTGCTGTAAAAGAGGGCTCCAGAACCTGTGCCTCTAGAACAAAGGAACACCGATTTTTACTCCCGGTACTTCTTTGTCCCAAAGTGGACTGGAAACCTGAGACCTATCATGGATCTCAGAGATCTTAGCTTCTTTATAGAATACAAGAAGTTCAGGATGGTCACTTTGCAGGGTTTCCTTCCATTACTGCAAACAGGGGATTGGATATGCTCCCTGGATATGAAGAATGCATACCTTCATATCATGATTCAGAAACGTCACCAAAAGTACTTAAGGTTTCTTCTTCAGGGGGACATTGCCAATTCAGAGTGTTGTCCTTCAGCTTGTCTTCTGCACCACTGTTCTGTACCAAATTCTTGGCAGTGCTGGCAGCAGCCCTATGCAGGGTGGGTCTTTACATCTTCTCCTACCTGGATGACTGGCTATTGAAAGCCCCCTCCAGGGAACAGCTCTTGAACACCTTAGTTCAAACCAGACAGCTGTTCAGTGCTCTGGGTTGACAGTCAACTACCAAAATCAGTGTTGACACCTTGCTAGAGACTGCAGTATAGAGAGGCAGTGCTGGACATGGCCCAGGGCTCTGTCTTTCTGTCTGTGGACAGAGCTGACCGCCTAATTGCCCAAACACAATTAGTGCACAACAGTTGTTATGTATCAGCAAGGACATTCCTATGTCTTTTGCACCTTATGGCAGTAACCATTGTCACTGTGCCACTAGCCAGACTGCACATGCAGATACCCCAGTGGACCCGAGTTCAGTGGGATCAGCTCACAGATGACCTAGAACAGATTAAGTAAGTAAGTAAGATTTTATTTATACCATGCCCAATCCCGAAGGCTCTTGGCACTGTACAAAGTAGTGCAAGGACATACACGTTGTATTTTATACAAGAATAAAAGGGTCAATAATTATCAAACAATTAAAGTCAAATAAATAGCAGTAAAATCAATACTGTAGCTAATTAAAAAATGCTTTGTTAAAAAGGTGTTCCTTTTGAGATCCCTTTTAAAAGCCTCCACCGACAGGGCCTCCCTCAGACATGTGGGGAGAGAGTTCCAGAGGCCGGGCTGGCTACCTCAAATGCTCAATCTCCCGAGGTTTTCAGCCTGGTCCTTGGAACCACTAGGAGGCCATTGTTGGAGGAGCAGAGTGAGTGCACTGAGATGGCAGGGGTCAGGAGATCACTCAGGTAGCTAGGGCCTAATCCGTATAGGGCCCTATATATGAGCAACCCCACCTTGAAGATGATCCTCCATCTGACAGGCAACCAATGCAGATCACACAGGACTGAGGTCACATGACCAGATATAATAAGATTCAGCTGCAGTTAACGGAGGTTCCCTCCACTGACCCCGAAGTACAGAGCATTACAGTAGTTTAGCCTTGACATGACAAAAGCGTGTACCATTGCAGGCAGGTCACCAGGTGGAACTAGGGTTCAATTGAGGCAACATTCCTTAAGAAGTAGAAACCACTCTGGACAACAGCTGACACCTGAGACTCAAGCGTCAAAGCATCGTCAAGGATGACGCCCAGATTTCTCACCCTAGTAGCAGCTACCAATGGAGTACGGCCAAGGAACAGTCCTGTTCCCAGCCCCACAGCAGCCACATCACGCCAGTGGCCAGGTTCGATCACCAGTGCCTCTGTCTTGTCGGGGATTTGTCGCAGCCAATTAGAGGACATCCAGTCTTGGATCTTCGCCAGGCATTTATTTAGCACTTCTACGGCATTATTTGTCCAGGGGGCAAATGACATATACAGCTGTGTATCACCTGCACAGTAGTGAAACCCCAGACTATAACATCTAATGAGCTCACCCGGGGTAGCATGTACACCACGAACAACATAGTTGACACGATTGAGCCTTGAGGGACTCCACAGGGCAGGGGTTTCAGGCAGAAGGAGAAATTCCCCATCACGACCCTTTGCATCCTGCCTGTGATGTAGGACTCAAACCAGTTGATGACAGTACCGGTGAGTCCACAATACTCTCTAAGGCAATCAAGAAGCACAGTGCGGTCCATGATGTCAGATGCTGAGGAGAGATCTTGGAGAACAAGAACTAACCAGTCTCCTCTATCTGCCACCCTGAGGAGGTCATTTTGCACCCTGACCAACACAGTTTTAGTGTTATGCCTTGCCCTAAACCCAGACTGAAATGGCTCATAGATATCAAAGGCCATAAGGTGCACCTTGAACTGCAGAGCCACCACTTTCTCAACAACCTTTTCCAGAAATGGGAGGTTGGCGATAGGTCGATAATTCGCCAGGATGTCAGGGAGAGATGGTTCTTCAGAAGGTGTCTCACCTCCTTCAGTCAGGGAAGAACCCCCGAGAGTGAACACTGCACCATCCCGGTGAACACTGGACCAATGGACTTGGCACATTCCACTAGAAGACGAGTCGAGCCCAGGTCCAGTTCACAAAAGGTGGTCCGCAACTTCAAGATTACCTCAACGACCTCTGCTACCCCCACTGGCTGAAACTCCCTCCAAACAATAAGAGTGCCCCTGCTCACACAAGGCCCACCACTGCAGGGCTGATCTTGCCCCACTGGGGAGAGACTGGATAGAGGACACCCTGTCAGAGAAAAAATGAGCAAACTGCTTGCACAAAGCAACTAAAAATGCTCTTGTTGGCTACAGACAGGCAGTATGAAGTAACCTGTCCACAGTCCGAAAGAGCTGAGCTGGTCCATTCCTCCCTGTGGCAGTCTCCCTGGAGAGGACCTCTGCTTTCTTATGATTGATTGCCCTTTGATATTCGCTATAGTGAAGTCTCAAAGCCAGTTTATCCTCCTCAGACCGGGTCCTCCACCAGCAACGCTCCAACTGGTGCCAGACAAACAAGATGGCTCTAGTCACATCCCCTGCACGCAAAGTGCTCATGTGGTGGATGGAATGCAGCAACCTACTCAAGGGGGGGTACCATTCTTAATCCCTTCCCCTTCCCAGATACTCACCACAGGTGCCTCGGGTCTGGGTTGGTGTACTCACTTGGGGCCTCACCAGACTCTGGGCACGTGAACCACCTATCTGCTGTGCAAGGATGCAGTGAGATTTTGGTATTGGGCCCTGGAACACGGTCTAGAACTATCAGCAGTACATGTTCCAGGTGTCCAAAATGTCTTGGCAGACAAGCTTAAGCAGCTCACAGTCCTGGATGCTCGAGTTGGAACTGCTGACCTCGGTGGTCAATGATCTATTTGAAAGATAGTGTCATCCATCTGTGTATCTATGTATCCAGAGTTGGACCTTTTTTTGTCCCCACACAACCCAGAACTGTTGGTTTTCTGCTTGCTGGCTCCAAGGCCTGTGGTTTTCTAGCAAGATGCATTGTCCCTCCCTTGGAAAGGGAGGTTTCTGTATGCCTTCTCTCCCTTCCCTCTGATTCAGAGAGTGCTACTCAAGCTGCAAATGGAGAGAGCAACTCTGATAGTCATTGCTTCGTTATGGCCTTGGCAGATCTGGTTCCCCTTAGTGCAACAGCTGGTGGTGGAACCCCCAGTACTTCTGTCCCTGTGCAAGGGTCTACTGTCACACGAGCAGGGAACTGTGGTCCATCCAGACTTGAAATCTTTCCATCAGCACGCATTACTCCTGAAGACATAACCATAGCTCATTTTGGGGTTTCCCAAAAAGTGGCTGATGTTCTGGTGGCTGCTAGAAAGCCTTCCACCAGATCCACTTACTCCATGATGTGGAAGCAGTTTTCTTTCTGGGTGTGATGGAGATCCTGCCACTGTTGAGCACTGACCTTTTCTTAAATCTGTTGCAACAGTTCTTCTATTTCTTGGCCTAATCTATCCTTTACAATTTCTAGTCTGTAAGGATGACCACCTATGGGAACCCCTTCCCCTTTCAAGACTATGCTATAGTGTCCTCTTTAATTTTTTCCTTTTCCCTCTCAGGTCCACGTACAGGGAGGTTATTGTGGTGACCTCTGAGCTGATGTAAAACAACAGGCTGCATTCCTCGTTCCTGGATTTAGTATGCGATACTGTAGCACTGTGTCATAAAATATCTTGATGTTATGTGCCTTATGTGTATGACACCTGTAAATGTTGAAAATACCACGGCATTAGGTGTTTTTGATAAAAGTAAAAAGTTAGTAGGGGACTGTATTATAAAAATTAAGTTAGTTGTGTTATTTAAAATGCATGTAAATTACAGATTGCTTGAGAGGCTCTTTAGCAACATGCATTCCTGCTTTAAGCTGAACCAGTCTAAAATGTCATGGTGATTTGCACATAGATCCCATTGCAGTATGGGGGTATGTGTGATGTTGTGTTTCTTTGAAATTTGGCTTTATTGCCAATGCCCTTTGGGGTAACCCTTGCTTCAGTGCTTCTGCACTGAGATTCTTTGTCTTCAGCTTGTTTTTGAGTTTTTCTTTTTTATTGAGCTCCCCTTCACCTGAACACACAAGACAAATATAGGGAATAAAATAATTTTCACTAAAGAGATAGATCAGTAGATGCTGACTAAGTGCAGAGGAAGGACATACATAGTCTATTGCTGCAAACTGATGTATTGAAGAAAGAACATGCCATTGCTTAAGGTTATTTCCAGTGTTTTTAAATATTCATCACACAGAGATTGTGTGTTGAACCTGAAGTTCTCTGCCTGGTCTATCTGTTATCTCACAACCCCTCCACCATGGGCCGCTTCTCACAACCATCAACGTGCACCTGGCTTCCATATCCGCTTTCTCTGTGCCTATAGGTGGAGATACAGTGGCTCAGTTGGAAATAGCCCGTATGTTCTTGAGCGGCATTGTACATCTAAAGCCCCCATTCACAATCCAGTACCCCAGCTTGGGACCTGAATCTGCACCGGAAAACGTGAGGAGAGACTAAAGCAGCTTAATATGTATACCCTTGAGGAAAGGAGGGAGAAGGGGGACATAATAGAAACTTTCAAGTATCTCAAGGGAATTAACAAAGTACAAGAGGATAGCATCTTTCAGAAAAAGAGATGTGCAAGAACAAGGGGGCACAATTTGAAGATAGAGGGGAGACGGCTCAGAGGTAATGTTAGAACGTATTTTTTCACAGAGAGGGTTGTAGATGAATGGAACAGCCTTCCTGAGGAGGTTGTGGAGTCAGGAACAGTGGGAGAATTCAAGAATGCATGGGACAGACATAAGGCAATTCTAGTGGGGGTTAGGAGGCAGTAGGCTGTTGGTTAACTAGAATCTGCAGCTTATCCATCAGGTAGGGAAACGGGCAGACTGGGTGGGCCAAGCGGTCCTTATCTGCCGTCAAATTCTATGTTTCTATGTTTGTTTTGGAAAACTCACTTTGGCTGCTTTTCAGTCAGCCATAACTTGTGACTTAACACTTTCTTTCTTGGAAAGTCTTTATTTTTTGGTTGCAATCACTTGTGCTCAAAGGATTTCAGAGCTGCAGGCTGTAATGTGTGAGCCTTTTTGTTTGATTTTTCACAAAGAGGGTGTCTGTGCATACTAATCCTAAGTTTCTAGCAAAGGTGGTGTCTGAGTTTACTTTAAATCAAACCATCCACCTGCCAGTGTGTTATCCAGAGCATGCCAATCCAGGAGAAGCATTATTCTATACTTCAGATGTGTATAGAATACTCCGCTACTATACACTCCATACCAAGGACTGCAGGAAGTTCTCACAGCTTTTTGTTTTATTTACCTCTGGGAAAGAGGGCGCCCCAGTTTTTAAAACAGTGCCTGTCCAAATGGCTGGCAAACTGTATTATTACTTTTTGTTACAGGAATTATGGTAAGCAACTTCCTGTTGTGGTTTGTGGTCATTCCACAAGAGCAGGGTTTCTCAAATAACAAGGTGAGTCTCCCTGGGGAGACCTCAACCTGTTCCATGGGAGGCTTAAGCAATTCTGAATGTTTTGAGTTTTAGATATTTTTTGAAGGGATGAGGCAAACTGAAAGATGATAATAGTAGGTGAATTTATGTATTTATTTACATATCAGTGACCAGGAAAGGTACACTGAGCCGAGGCTCTTTTCAGGTGTGCATGGGGAAGGGTAAGGAGTGAATACAATTCCAAAAGTAACTGCAAACGTCAAGCAATACAAAATGAACAGTAGTGCAAACAAATAAGAACAATGAACAAGTAATGAGAGATAATAAATGATCCACAATACTGGTGGCAGAACAGCCCAAACACAAGGGATAGCAAAGAGGTACTAGGAGCAAGAGCAGGTGGGAGCAAAAGGATCCCTGAGAAGTTGCTTAAGAGCCAGGTAAGAGGGGGTGAGGCAGAAATTGGTAGGAAGGCTGTTCCAGATGGAGGGGAAATGAAGAGCACAGTCTGACCCATGATGGTACCGTGTATCTTTGATCCATAGCTGCCCTCGATTATTAGTCATTCTTGATCTAAAGCCACACATTTTCAGACCAAGTTTTAATACAAGCCACTCTGAAACATAGCTTTACCTAGAGTTGCGGTACATGAAGATGTGTAAAAATCGTAATAAAACATCATGCTGACTGGATTACAGTGATTACAGCAACACCCCCCCCCCAAGCCCTCTTCCCATACATGCTAGCAAGCCTGTCCTGAAACCGCAGCTGTGAACAAAGAGAAGGCACTGTGGTAGCAGTTCGTGAGGTGATCTGATGAATAGGTGAGGCTGTACTTGTCACAAATGTGCTCCACATGTCAGGCCCTCTGCTCCCACAGTGCCAACCTCAAAGTGCGATAGTGTGAACAGGGGACAGACAGGGTAACCCTCTTGTCTGTTTTGGGTCTGAATCACCTACTAGCCTCGAGTCCTGGGGGTCAAATGTGAACTTTATGCTAGCATACCCAGTTAACAGACTCAGATATATATTCTTTTCGGAGAAATGCAATATCATCTTTGGCCCAGTGGCACGCAGTCAGGTTTCCAAAATGTACCCTTCGGACTCAATATGAGACCTAGGTATATTCTTACCTTTAGCAAGATTAGTAACACAGTCACGCCCTTAACAGCTGTCAGACTTAAACACTGGTTCAGCATTCACATGCGAAAGAAAACTGAGAAGACACAGGCAGTAGTCTAAGGAAAATGTTGTTTACTAAAAATTGTAAAATAGGTAAAATATCAAACATAGAACAAATATGTCAATAACTTAGTCACATAAAATAAAAGGGAAGTTACAGAACACAAATACGCCTACCACAAATACTTAAAAGTTCCAGATGAATTATCTTTCTAAAGTACCTAGTTACCAGTCCACAGACTAAGTGTGCCTTTGATTTTCAGGGAGTCCTTCTGCCACAACTTGTCAGATGCAGGCCATGTTCAAAAGTCAGTTTTCCCCAACTCCTGGTGATGTCACCCATGAGGTCACTATTAGATCTGTGATAAATCTGTAATCTGAGTATGGATATCCACAAGGATGTATGTTATTACTGTGAAAATCAGCAACTAGCAATTTCCCAAAATATGAGTCTCTTTGAGCAAAACATTCCCTTTGATGTTTCATAGCCCCACAACCTGTCACTAGTTCTCTGCTAGGTGGGAAAACCACAAAGGATCAGCCAAATGACTTCTCTTCCTGCTAGGGTCATAAAATTCATATTTAGTTCCCAGCTTCAAAAGCAGGAGCAGGTTATAAGGGGTAATAAACTGTCCTTTTGGAAGGCAGGCTTTAATTAGTGGTGTCACTGGTCTGTTTATCACATCCTGCTGTTTCTTCACACTGGCACTTTTGAGGTCAAAGGTCAAGTCTCCTTACACTGACTACCATCCTTAAGCAAGTAGTCACATACCATACACATTTTATTTATAACACAAATATTATACAGTATAACAATAAGCAGGTGGCAGAGTGTCACAGTGCTTAGTAAAGAACATGCTGCTAACTTGAAAGAAAAAAACAAGCGGGTGCCAGTGCCTTACGTATGTTTGGCGTGTTCAGTGTTTGCGGCATCTGTGGGCATGCCTGAGCCAGGCATGTCTGTAGTGATGTGCTTAGCAACATAGCAGCACTGACAAAACATCCAAGCTTAGCAGAAAAACTTTATTTCTAGGATCGTGGATATGTTGTTCATCCACACTGTTTGGCATGTCCCTTTCTCCCCTTTAAATCTTGCCAGAAGTCTTCAAGCTGGCTCCTCCCACCTACCCGGGTGGAATATACCTCGGCTCCGCCCCATGACTCCAGATCTTCCTTACCGCTGGAAGATGCTGGTTGCCTCTCTCATGCTCACAGATTTCGTAGGCCCTGGCTTTCAAAACTTCAGTTTTGCCAAGATTAAAACTCGTTCAAGTTAACGATTGTGCTTTTGCATCCTCGATCGTGGAAGAGAAATCTTCTCCAGGATTTCACTGGTGTCCTTGCAGCCAGAAGATGTTGCGCACCGATCCCCATCTCATGTGCGTCTACTGCCTAGGTGTTGGCCATGACACCCTCGTCCTGCAGTTTTTGCTTGGCCTTCCATCTTAATGACCTGGACGACTGCCTGGCATGTTTGAAGTTGGGAAGACCAGAGAAAAAGAATCCTCTGGTGAAGTGTAAGAAGGCTAGGTGGGCGGTTTCCGCTGAGCAGCTGGAATGCATGTAGGCGTTCGAAGAAGAAGCCGCAAACGCTTTGGCGAATCAAAGCTTTTTCGTTCCACTCAACCTGGGCTCCACCTTCACAGGTTCTTATAAGGAGTTGTGCCAGTCTCTCCCCACTCGAGGTGAGGCGCCTGCGGGGTCGCACTCCTCCCGCTCTCGAAAGAGGGACAAAGAACCCAGTTTGTCGTCTTCTCAGCGAAGGCGCTCTTGGGACTGAGAGAGGTCTCAGTCCCAGGAGCAAGTGGTCTCGACCTCAGTTGTGATCGCTTCCTCGGCCACAGACTTCACGGAGCTTCCATCTGGCCAGATGACCGAGGAAGTGGCCGATGAGGTCGAGATTGTACTCAACCCAATTGACACTCTGTCGCTGGCCATGGGCGATGACTCCTTGGCGAGGACTCCGGTCCTTGTGTTCCACCGATGAGGAGACCCAGCCCGCTGGTGTCCCCATCAAGGTCCTGGTTCCTGATCTCCGAATTTCACCGATCCCTCCCATGTCTCCCGAGCAACCGAGTTGGCCTGCCCAATCTCGGTCAAGGTCTAGAACCCCCTCGGCCGAACGGCCAAGGAAGAGCCATAAGCGCTCCAAAAAGAGGTGACACCACAGGTCGTCTTCTTCCAGAGGCTCTGACTGAAACTCCGTCGGCGCTTCGAGGACCTTATGTGGCAACAGCTGATTTTGACCGGGCAGAAGCCTGCTCCACTGCCTACCCCAGCCATTACTTGACTCGCCCCTCCCAGGCCAAAGCTGACCCCCTTGGAACCAAAGCCTTTGGTTTCCCCACCTGTGGGGCAGGCCCGTCCTCCGGTCTGGACTTTTCCGGTCTCTTCACCAATAGTGGTGGAGCCGCCACTTAAGCAGCTTGTGAGAGGGGCTTCTTCCAAAAAGGACTGACCAGATACTGGGCTTCCTCAATGTCTGTCAGTCATGGTCACCCCGAACAATCCTCGATGTGTCGAGGGTGATTTGGGCGGCAGGCCGCTGTACCCCGACTCCTCGGACTCGGATGTCACCGGGCTCCACTCTCATCCCAGGGATGATGAGTCATCCGTTGGCACAGGGATGGAGGAAGGTTGTTTCTCCTTCCAAGGGATCCTTTGTCTCATCTCTGATTCTACAGGGATGCCCCTGGAACCCATCTAGAAAAAAGCGGAGTACCCTCTCGCAGACATCCTCAAGAGAGGGGATACCCTGACGGAGGACTTTCCTGTGGCTGAGGCCATTGTTGGTCCGGCATTCGAACTATGGCAGCGCCCTGCCTCATGTCCAGCACCGTCTGCCCACATGGCCCACAAGTACGCGGTGCCCATGGGGTACCTAGCAGGGTTCACAGAGCACCCTTCAGCCGTGAGCCTGGTGACCACCTCTGTGTTCAGGCATACTGGCAGTTCTAAGAGAACTACAAGACAGCTCAAACAGTGAACAGAGTGTGCAAGTGTATATAAAGATACATAACATCACAGCAATAAACCGCACCACTCGGAGATCCACAAAAGGCAATATTTAATAATAAAAAAACACAATTAACAATGCATGCAGGTAAATGAGTAGTACAACCTCTACCGGTTTCACACAATTTGCGTCATCAGGAGGATGACCATTCATCTACACAGATCCCTTTTATACTAAATCAGCATCCTAAATTTAAAGTGCCAATGCGACAATTCAACAAAAAATATATATAAAACATAAAGTCCATGTATTAATAGTTCTGTCTTAATATGTATGAACAATTAAAAAATAATAATAAACCATATTACTTAGAGGGAAGCAGAGAAACTAGAACGCTATATACAGTTACCATTAAACAGCACATGTAGTGCATTCATCTCTGATATTATAGCATTGATACGTAACTTAGAAACAACTATTTATATATCAGTAAGAAAGACATGAACTATGTCAGGGTATTATATATGGAGCAAAAAACAACAATATTATAATATTCGGGAACGGACTCGGGTCGCTGGAGGGCCGGCCGGGGGGAGAAGGGTGGAGTGTCCTAGGGACTGCTCTCCTTCTCCGGGGGGAGGGAGGGGAGGTGTCCGGAGCTCGGATGACCCCTGGTGGAGGCCAGGAGTCACGCAGCTGCCGGCACAGGCACGAACTGGAGGCGGGGCAAGCGCTCCACGTCATTGCAGGACCCCGCCTCCCGCGAAAAAGGAAAATGGATAAAGCTGCCAGCAGCCCTAAATGAAGCTCGCCACGGCTTCAATTAGCCCCCCAGGCCAGCCTTCCGACCTAGTCTGATGACTGCGGCATGCAGCCAGAGTGCCGCAGCCCCACCGTGGGGGGTAAGCCACGGGTATCGGAGGGCCCGAGGCCAATATGGGGGGGTGGAAGTCAGTGGTTCGTGACCGGGCTGAAAGTAACGGGCTGCCGGCAGCTAGGGCAGGTGGAGATAAGAATAAAATGGAAAAAAAAAATGGCACACTTCTCTCATGCCCTTCTCAGGTCATTAGATGAAGTCCTCCCACATCTCCCCATGGACATGCAAACCACGGTTAAGCAGGTCTGGGACCAGGGCTGTGCTGTTGCCAAACAGCAGCTCCAGACAGCCTGGACACTGGAGATTCTTGTGCCCGCTCGATGGCTGCCGCAGTGGTCTCTTGCCGCAGGGCTTGGCTGAGGCTCTCTCCCTTTCTGGCGGATACTCAGCATAAGTTAGCTGATGTGCCTTTCCTTGGGACTGATTTGTTCAGCCTAGGAGTGGCCGGTCACCTACAGCGCATTGAGCAGTCCAGTGCCACCTTGGACACCAGTTCTGCCAAGAGTTCTTCGCACAAGACCCAGCAGAAGAAAAAGAAGAAGCCTTTTCGGCACTCTTCCCCTACGGTTCAGCAGTCCTCCTACCAAGGATGACAGCAGCATCAGCATCAGCAGAAGGCTCAAGCTTGGCACGCTCGGCCCAAGCATGGACCCCAACAGGCCAGCAAAGGAGGCCAAGGCTCAGGTCCTGGAGCCTCCTCCTCCTCTAAGCCTGCCCAGTGAAGGGGTGGGTGTTGCCACCCCTGTCTCCATCACGCAAGCTCTAGGTCCTCCCATGGGGGGGCCGGCTCCACCATGTCCTTTCTGCCTGCTCCGCTATCACTACGGACTTGTGGGTTCTCGAAGTGGTCGGTCAGGGTCTGCCTCTACAATTCGAGCAGTATCCTCCCAGCTGAGCCCACGCCCCTCGGGAAGAACGGATTTCCGCATGCACCCAGTCGGCTCTTCAAGACGATATTGCTGAACTCCTGTTCAGGGAGACAGTTACTATCATGGTGGTTCCTTCTGCAGACCCAGGCTTTGTCTCCAGGTACTTCCTGGTGCCCAAGTGGATGGGGGGCTGGTGCCCCATTCTAGATCTCCACAACCTGAATCAGTTTCTCAGGTCACGCACCATTCGGATGGTCACTCTGTCCCAGATCATACCATCCTTGGAGCGAAACATGTGGTTCTGTTCACTGGATCTGCAGGACGCGTTCTTTCACGTCTCAATCCGTCTATCTCATCAGCGGTTCCTCCACTTCAGGGTCGAAGGGACCCTGTATGAGTTCCGAGCCATGCTGTTCGGCCTGTCAACAGCCCCACGGGTCTTCACCAAATGCATTGCAGTGGTGGGTCATCTCCAGCATCGGGTGTCAGAATTTACCCCTACCTTGGCGATTGGTTCCTGGCAGGTTCCACCCATCAGGAGGTGGAGAGGTCCAGGTATCTGGCCCTTCAGACCTGCTGCCAACTTGGCCTCCTGATCAACAAGGCCAAGTCGGAACTCGTGCCTACCTAGGTGATGGGCTTCATTCGGGCAGACCTCAACTCTTGTCAAGCCAGAGCCCGGCTCCCAGCGGACAGGGTGGAGGTTCTCTCCTCCTTTGCCCAATCATTTCTGGTTGCGCACTTGCGCCCTGCCTGGGACTTTGTGCGTTTTCTGGGTTACATGGCAGCATGCACCTCAGTGGTCCGTTGGGACTGGTTGCACATGCGCCCCCTCCAGTGGGAGCTGGCCGCCCAGTGGACTCAGCATCATGGCCATTTTGGCCAGCTGATCACTGCAAACCAGAAGATGTGGTACACTCTCCAGTGGTGGACTACCCCAGACCGGTTGCAGGAAGGGATCCCGTTTGTTCGCCCCAAGCCAACGGTCGTCCTTATGGCCATTACCTCTCTCATGGGTTTGGGAGCCCACATGGGGGACAACAGGGCCCACAGGTTCTGGACCCCCGAGGAGTCCTGATGCTACATCAACCTTTTGGAGCTCAGAGCAGTCAGACTGGCACTGTCAGCTTTCGCTCCTCAGCTCCGGGGTCAAGTGGTTCAAGTCCAGACGGACAATACCACAACCATGTACTACCTCAGCAAACAGGGTGGCATGCACTCCCATCTGCTGTGCAAGGATGTGCTCCATATCTGGACCCTCATAAGCTGGTTGGAGGCGGATCTCCTAGCCATCCATGTGACAGGAGCCTCGAACCAGCTGGCGAGTGCACTCAGCCGTATAGGCCAGACATCCCACGAGTGGTCTCTCCATACAGAGGTAGCTTACAGTCTGTTCTCCCATTGGGGCAAACCCATGGTGGACCTGTTTGCCTCCAGGGAAAACACCAAGCTGAGGCTGTATCATGCCCACCCCTCTCAGCAGGGCTCGCTGCAGGGGAATGCCTTCTCGAGACCATGGACCCCAGGCCTCCTCTATGCCTTCCCTCTATTTCCCTTGATCCACAAGGTGTTACTCAAGGTGAGGCGGGACAAGGTGAAGGTGATTCTGGTAGCCCCAGACTGGCCACGCTAGTTCTGGTATCCAGAGCTCCTCAGCCTCAGCTGCAGGCCCCCGGCATGGCTTTGTACACACCTGGACCTGATATCTCTGAACCGGGGGAAGGTCTTCCATCCAGACCTTCAATCCCTGCACCTCACAGCCTGGTACCTGCATGGCTAGAGTTCCAGGCTTTGGGTATTTCTGAAGATATCTACACCGTGGTGGAGGCATCTCGAAAGGAATTGACCAGGAAATGTTATGTTAGGTCTGGACCCCTTATCCTGTTCTGTGGCTAACATTCTCAACTACTTTTGGTCTCTCTCTCCAAAGGGGGTCTACAGTCATCGACCCTTAGGGTGCACCTGGCAGCCATTTCTGCTAACCGGGCGCAGGCCGATCAGCCAACATTGGCACAGGAGACTGTGGTCGGGCGCTTTTTCAAAGGCCTGGATCACATATCCCCTCTAGTGCCTGAACCTCCACCTCTGTGGGATCTTCTGCTGGTACTGGCAAAGTGCATGGGCAAGCCATTCGAACCAATGCACAAGTATGAGCTGTCACCCTTGTCGAAGATGGCCTTCCTTGTGGCTATCACATCTGCCAGAAGGACAGGGGAGCTCCAGCTGCATTCGGTGGACTCCTCTTATCTGGTCTTCTACAGGGACAATGTTGTCCTGCGCCCCAACCCGAAATTCCTTCCAAAGGTGGTGTCAGAGTTTCACCTTAACCAGGTGTTGACTCTGCCGGTATACTACCCTAATTACACCTTGGAGGCCAAGTATAGGCTCCATACTTTGAACCGGAGACATACCCTCTCCTGTTACAAGGAGAGGATGGCAGAAATTCGTGGAGAGGTTCGCCAGCTGTTTGTCACCTACGCTGAAGCCGCTTCTGGCAGACCTGCAGCCAAATGGACCATAGCAAGATGGATTACATCATGCATAAGTCTGTGCTATGAGTTGGTGGGCAAGGAGTCTCCCAGAGGGATAAGAGCTCATTCTACCCACCATACTGCTGCATTAGTGGCTACTTCCAGGGACATCCATATCCAGGAAATCTGTTGGGCTGCTCCCTGGAAGTCAGCAAACACCTTCATTACCCACAACCACATCGACCTTGAGTCACGCTGGGATGCTGGTTTTAGGCCTCGGTTCTCCAATCTCTGTTCCCTAAGTAGGGGGCGTGTGCCTTGCCTCTCTCCTCCCAGAGAACTGCTAGGAGTCTGCCAAACAGTGTAGATGAATAGCATATCCACGATCCTAGAAAAACAGGCTACTCACCTGTAACAGTAGTTCTGGGAGTGGTATATGTTGTTCATCCACACGGACCCAGCCGACCTTCCCGGCTGCGGATGTACACAACCTGGCTTCCAGTGGGCTGAGATCTGGCATCATGGGCAGAGCCGAGGTATATACCACCCGGGTCGGTGGGAGGAGCCAGCTTGGAGACTTCCAGCAAGATTTAAAAGGGAAAGGGACATGCCAAACAGTGTGGATGAACATCATATACCACTCCTAGAACTACTGTTACAGGTGAGTAACCTGTTTTTACTGACAAATCAATAAGAAAATTAAAAAAGTAATGTCAGAATGTAAGTCACTCAATTTCATCCCCACTGCTGAGATCAAACAATCTGAGCAACTTTCTGGGTCAGCGTTTTCGATCGCTTGACTCTGCTGTCAATCAGCATTATGTCCCATGGCTAGTTTGCTGATCAACTCTCCTCTCACCAGCTCTGCTAGCCCTCTTTCCTTCATGCAGCTGATGATATTGGGGTCACTGCTGATAATTGCATAGACCTGCAAACAGACAAAAATTATAAGCAAGTGAATTATATAACCAACATGATTTGCAACAGGCAGACAAGATTACCTCAAAGGATTTTACTATAATTTCTTTAGTGACAGCCTGCTAGGCTTTCTTAATCCATTCAAGCATTCTGTCCTTCCCGGGTGCTTGTGGGTTGCCACCTTTTGTCAGCTCCCTTCCTTCCGAGGCCATTCATCGGTCGTAGCATTCTCTGCAAGCTGCTTTAAATGGAGCACCCAGCTCATGTCTGCAGGCTGATGGACTTTTCTACAGCTAGCAGGGATAATGGAGATGATGGTGAGGGTTTTTTTTTTTTTGGCATCTGCTTTAACAACGGGGCTGATATGGCAACTAAAGGCATCCCATACTAGCATCCGTTTAATGAATGCCCTACTGCCCCATACTTTGTTTGGCCATTCAGTACTCAGATCTTCATATAGCCATCCATTAGGACACATGGCAACAACAACCCCAGTAGTGCCCAGTGTCTCTTTCGGCACACTCTTCCCCTTTAACACCACAAACGGTGGTAGTTTTCTGCCCTTTCCCATTGCAGCCAGGCACACAGTCACAGTTTGTTTCTCGTGCCCTGTTGTGAGCAGCGGCAATGACTTTGTACTAGTGTGGTCTACTGTTCTATTGCCTGGCATGTCTGCCCAAACAGTGGTCTCATCCATATTGCCAGTCATGGATGTTGAGAGACTGCACATGTTAATCTGTCTGTTACAAAAGCAGGCAAAGTCAGTTATTTTTGGCACAAAGTCGTTTGGAAGTCTCTGATCGACAGTTGTTTTCTGGTGCATTGTGAATCCTCGACACCAGGAAATTTGTCCACCCATCCCCAGCTAGCAGAAAAGGAGGGGTCTTGAATTACAGCTATGGCCTTCAGTGCAGTTGCCTTTTTAGTTACCCAGTAGTGTTGCTTCCACTGTTCACTTACCAGGTTGCCAAAACAGACTCGCTTTCAGTGTACTTTGGCAAGCATCCTGACTCCAGCATGTGTGGTTTGAACCCATTGATCCAGCAAGAGTTACCTTCTCTAGAGAAGGACATTTTTTGCGCCACTCATGCAGCTGTTTCTCATCGCTATGCAGAGAAGCAGCAACAGGGCAATTCCCTTTTTTTCTCTGCTCTAACGAGCAGTGATGAACTTAAATTCCAGGTTGAAGGATTTCCTTTTGGACATTTGACAAAGGTGTTTTCTCTAAAGCATTCTCTATCTCTGACTCGGCAACTTCCAATACTGGTGCATATTGACAGGTGGCTTTTGTAGCTTAGCGTCAGCTATCAGTAATCAGCTGAGTGACAATCAATTACTGGCCATCCTCTAACAATAGCCACCCTTGATCAAAAGATGCAGCTGAAACATAAAATTTGTAATATTGACTGCGGCTTTAGAAGTGAAGATATATGGTATTGTACCAAAGAGTAGCAATGATTCAGAAGTCAAAATTGTAGTGCAGATACTGGCCTAGGGAAAGGGTCCGGGGGGGGGGTTAGAATAAGCTGAATAAAATGACAGCCAGTTACTCAAAGGAGTTTCACTTTTTTCCTGAGTACTGTGCAGAGTATGCTGTTTTTCTCTGGGGATGCCCAAGACTGTTTCAGAATTTGGGGGAGGTCTCTAGATCTTTCCTATAACTTGGGGGAGGCTCATTGTGACAAAGTCTAAGAACTAATGCACAAGAGGCATGGCCACTTCTGCAGCTTGTTTTCAGAATGTATCTGCTGCAGAGATCTGCGCAACAGCCACCTGTAGTACTGTCCACACTTTCACCAAGCACTACAGTTTGTACATTGTCTCTTGTACACAGGATGGCTTTGGCCCAACTGTGCTAAAAGGCCTGCTGTCATAAGCTTATAGGTTTCCGCCCCCCCGCCCCGCAGACTCTCAGCTTTTGGTATTGTTTGAGACTCACTCCAAAGGTGTGGCCTGATGAAAGAGATATCCTCGAAGAAGATAGAACAATTTTGTACTACCGTTGTTATGTAAACAATCTCAGATAGTAGAGTAAATAATATTAATATTAATAATACAGATTCTTGTGTCTTTGGAGTCTGCCAAGAAACATTTGTAAACAAGCAAGAGTACTAATAAATGTTTATTAGACTACTTATGCCAAGCATGTGACAGAGAAAATCACAAGGGAGATGAGTTTCTCACCACTCTCCTGAAGAATGTACATAATTTCCAGGATTGTAGGATCTCAGGTTCTCCAAGAACTCACTCTCTCTCTCCTCACTCTTCTAGAGGAGCTACAGTAGTTGCAGATGACTATATACTACAGATAACAGCATAGCAACAGAGATTACTTCATAGTTACAGATATGAGAAACAATATGTATTGGTCCTAAGTCATTTTCCACTGGATAATGACTTAGGAGACAGAATCACTAATGAGTATCATATGAGACAGAATATGCTTCCATTAGCATTATAGCTTGGACAAAAGAAGTGCTGACTGGGCTTTATTACATATGGCATTTCTTGCTTATGTATAATGTAAGACATAACAAAGAATTTCTCTCTGTCAGCTTGCTTAGACAAAGAGAAGTGCTGACAGGGCTCTGTTACACGTGGCATATCTGCCTGAGTGTAAAACACACACTACATATAATTATATGAGAATATAAGTATACAATAATCACTGATGATCCCTCAGAGTCATTTTAGCAGTGATTAGGTAGATTATATATGTAAAAAATAAACATAATACATTATAGTGAGGTATAATAGTCATGCATGATCTAAATCCTATGAAAGGATGTAAACATTGGCATATATGAGCAGCAAAGCACATTCCTGGCACTCATGCTTATATGATGGGTGCCTGTATCTATATGTTAGTGCAAAATAGCAGTATTACAATACAGTAGACCAGGAATACAGTATGAGGTGTATGTGGGACAATAGGGGGCATAACCCAGGTGCAACACCATAATAGTAGATCTCCAAGAGAATATTTTACATCAGTTCATGCCTCCCACCCTCCTTCCCCCTTTTTGGGTCTGCAACACTGGACTTCTGTGATGTTACCTCCATTCTTTCATTTTTCAACCCTCTTTTTCACCTGGTTTGTAGAGTGCTGGTTCTTTCCTGGTGTCCTAGAGGGAGATCCTTTGAGCAGATCTCTGACAGGGAAGTGAGGAGAGGAGGGGCTGCCCACGTTTATATATATGCTGACATTTGACATAATCATGGGCAGTCCCTGGCAGTCTGCTTGCAAACGTTCTGTGTGGTCCTAGCACCTCATGGTTATTAGTTCCAAAAGTATTGCCTGGTAAAAGAGATTCTCTTGAAGATCTACTGTTACAATAAAGTGGGAGAAGAGGGTTTACCTAAGAGGAAGGAGGGGGTCAGAACTAGAGGGCACAACCTCAGACTGCCAGAAAAAGATATAGGGACAACGTGAGAGGGTGTTTCTTCACAGAGAGGGTGGTCGCGCCTTGGAACAGACAACCAGATAGAGTGGTGGGGGCTAATTTGTGGGAAGAATTCAAGAGGGCATGGGACAAGCATATGGGGCTGAGTATTGGGGGAGGGTGGGGCTGGTAGGAAGGGGCAGGTGTGGTGGGGGAGGGCAGACTAGATGGGCCGGTATGGTCCTTTCCTGCCATCAAGCTTCTATGATTCTGTATTACGGTAAGTACTTTAGTGTTCTTTCTTCAGATATATTAGGGGAAAAGGAAGAAAGATAAGGGAATTATAAGGTTAGTTGTGGGGGGGTAGGGTGAAAAAGGAGGACAGGCAAAAGGCTAGCATCCTTAAAGATTGCTTTTTCTCAGTTTTCAGTAGGGAGGACTGTGGCTCCTTGCCGATAGTGGCATCAAAGCGGCCACTATTGAAGTCCCAGAGATGAGGCAGCCAATATTTAGTAGTGAAAAGGGTCCTAAAGGGCCTGGTAACCCTAAAGATAGGTAAGGCCCCACAAGATGGGTTGCATCTGAGGATACTCAGGGAGTTAGCAGCAGAACTCGCTGAACCTCTTGTAGGCATATTCAATAGCTTACTTAGGACAGAGGAAGTTCCTAAGGATTGGAAGGCAGCAGATGTAGTTCCGCTTCATATTGGGGGGGGGGGGCCAAAGAGCAGCCAGGGAACAACAAACATGTCAGTCTTACCTGTTGTAGGGAAGCTGATGGAATCACTGATCAAAAAGGACCTCATGGACTACCTGGAGAGCAATGGGCTCCAGACAGTAAACAGCATGAATTTGTGGCAGACGGTCTTGTCAGACTAACCTGATAGTTTTCTTTGATACTGGTATTAAAACTATAGCTAACCATTGGGCTCTGACTTCTCTGAAGGTCCTCCAAAACCTTAGGAAAGTGACTTGGACCAGAAATGGTCCAGGTCCTCTGACAGTGATTATGGGCAATCCAAAGTTTCCCCAAGGGCATATGGACCCTGTATACCAGAGATGTCATAGGCTTGGTCTTACTAACTTTGTGCAGTTTTTCTCAGATGGCGTTACTGTGTCTTATGCAGACCTTAAAAACAGGTATGCTTTGCTCTCCTCGATACAGATAATTATCGGTTCCTGCAGGTGAGACTCAGTCTGCTTTCTGGAGTATAGTCTAGAGGTTAGAAAAACGAGCTGTGAACAAGCTTGGTACATCCAGCAGACCAGACCTAGGTTTGATTCCCACAACCTCCATTTGCATACTGTGTGACTCTGAGCAAGTTACTTAACCGCCCCATGCTCCCAGGTGGCACCTGAAAACAGGCACTTGTGCCTAGTGGGCCTTACCCAGTTACAAAGATTAAAATAAAAAAAAAATTAAAATTAAAATTAATTTCACTAGGGATCTGACAGCATTAGAAGACTGTTTCTATTGAGCAATATGTTTGAAAGACAAACATCTGTCCATTTCTGTAATGTATAAGGTCCTACAACAAGTGCAAGGCCATACCCTGGCTAGGATTAAATCAAAATGGGAACAAGAAGCTGGCGAAACTGTTCTAGAGGATAGCTGGAATATAATCTTAGAAAGGGGATGGAAGTTAACTTCTTCCCCCAATTGGTGGGAATACAGATGGAAAATCTTAGTTAAATTCTTCTATACCCAGGCCGGCCCAGTGGCACTGAAGGTTGAGGCATTGAATGCCACACCTCATGCCATGCCGGTGACCCACGTTCGGGAGTGAGCTTGGGCCGCCAGAGGTCTCCTGTCTGGGGTGGGCGATGAGCTCGATCAAACTTGCCACAAGGCAGCTTTCCTCTCTGGGGAGGTGTGTGGTTTTTCTCCATCTCTTTGCTGCCACCCAGTGGAGACTAGGTGACAGCAGCAAGCCACATGGAAACCTGGCATTAGGCCAGCTGGGAGGAAGGGGCCAACACCGGAGCAGTGGAGCGCATGCGCACCACCATACATATGCGCAACCACGATCTGGGGTCCTGGTAAAACAGGGAGAAAATCAGGCAAAATAACTTGACTCCCCTGTTGCCAAGTAGGTGAAGTTGGCAACAGGGGAGCAAAAAGCAGTATGGGGAAGAAAAAAAATTCTTTCATACCTGTTCCATTACTACCCACTTTAGACAGGGGCAGTTGGATTGATGTTGGCGTGGGTGTCATGGCAGAGGCATGCACCATTATGTGTTGTAGAGTTGTCCCCATATTCAGGGTTTTTGGTGAGTGGTACAGGGGGAGTTAGAACAAATACGGGACATCCAGATACCATTTACTTATGAAACACTGGTTTGGGGTTTTCCTCTGCCTCAACTGAAAAAACAGCAGCAAAGGGAGTTGTTGCATATCTTTTGCCTTATAGAAATGAAATGCATTACTTGCTACTGGCTTACCCCGACAATCCTGACACTGGGTGAGTGAATAGAACAAATTCAGAGTATGGCCGATATGGTGAAAATCATGGCTGATCTGAGGTTGATCAGGGAAAAGTATCATACTGAGTGGGAAAGATGGCTTGCCTGTTGTGTTCAGATGTGAAATGGTTTCCAGAAGGATGGGGCCAAAGATCCTCCTCTCTCTATCTGCTCTCTCCCAGAAGATCCCACCAGGTGTATTAACAGACATACTGTTTTTCATTCCTCGCAGTTATAGTTAACTGAAAAGTTCTAGATGGGTTTGGTGTTTCTGTACTTATAATACACATTACTTGTTACATACTGTGGCATCTCACTGCACAGGGGGTTAGTATTACATCTTGTAGAGGATTTGATGCTGTCTCACTACTTTAACACCCCATTTAAACCATTGTATAAAATTAGATAACTATGCTGTCACGATGCCTCACAGTGTCTGTACACATATGTATTGAATGTGCTGCATCATTGCTGTTTTGCAGTGGCTTCTCAAAAAACAAAAGTTACCAAAAATAAGTGTGCTAAAGAGGATAGCATTTAGTGCTTGGTACATACCTGCTGTCTGATGGTTTGTGTAGTTATCTGCCTTCACGTGTCATACTTTACTGTATTACTTACTGTACATCTCTCACTTTTGCTGTGGGGGGAGGGGGCCCAGGGGGGAACAAGTTTTCCAAGTTGTACCCAATACACTCCTTAATAATAGCATCCCTGGGTCATCTAAAAGTCATTTGCTGGAATGTGAGGGGACTAAATTGCACCTATTAAAAGGTGCAAGATAACAGAAATTAAGTGACATGCAGTGTGACGTTGCCATATTACAGGAAACGCATATGCTAGGGGGGATACACAATGGCTACATTGTATGTGGGTGGGCATACATTTCCACAGTGCCTATACTTCAGAACAGAGGGGAGTGGCAATTCCTTACAAGAAATGCATTCAACTGGGCATCTGCAAAGAATACAAGGACCCGGAAGGCAGACTCCTTCTCTTGTATGACACCTTTCAGGGAGAACCCCTTATCCTTGGCAGTGTCTATACCCCCAGTATACCCAGTCTGAACTTTTTTAATTCCACTGTGGCAGAATTACTCGGGGCTTACTCATGTTATAAAGGAGATGATTTAAACCTAGCGCTTGACCCCCACCTTGATTGCATGGATCCAGGCCCCAAGAATGAGGAGACAGTTGCAAATCAGGTGGTCTCCACCTTCAGACAAACTGGACTACAAGATGTCTGGAGGGTCTTGCACCTTCTGACATTGATCATTTCTTCTGTTCATCAGCCCTCGACTCATTTAGTCATACTGATATAATTTTTCTTTCCCAGGACGTCTTTGCACAGTCATGGGAGCAACCCAGGGGAATATCCTTTTTTCAGACCCGTCCTGCTCTTGGTGGCCTAAGAACCAAAATGGGCCCAGGAATAAATGGAAACTGACCACCTCTTTCCTGCAACAGGAGTCAGCCATGAGCTGACTGATTATTATGCAATGAATGATACCCTGAAGTATCCCATTCTGCACAATGGGAAGCCATGAAGGTGACTATCAGGAGCAAGTTGATAGCTCGCACATCTAAGGTTCAGAAGGAGAGGGATGCTCTTCTCCACGCAGAAGAAGGTGAACTTAAAAAACTGGAGCATGAACTGCTTCTTCGCCCTGACCACAGAGCCATCCTTCATCCACAGACTGGAGCCCTAGAGACTGAAGATGTACACTACAAGACTGAATATGACTCGTACGAATTTAATCAAAAGTATTGGGAAGCCAGGGAGCAGCTGGGAAAACTTTTGGTAGCCACACTTTGGGCCCAAGAGGTGGAAAAATATATTTTTCTTATCCTCAACAGTGAGGGGGTGAAACTCACCACCTCACCCAATATTATTGGGCATTCCGGGACTTTTACTCCCATTTGTACTGAGTTGAGATGTCCCGGCCTCCAACACAGTTTGATGACTTTTATAGTATTACCCTCCCGCAGGTCCCACAACAACATGTGGTAGGGCTGACATCTCCCATCACATCAGAAGAGGTGAAATACTCCATCCAGACCATGTCACAGGAAGTCTTCTGGGCTAAGTGGCTATCCTATGGAATTTTACTACACCTTTGTGGAGACCCTGGCTCCACTAATGTCGAAAAGTGTTTCATGAAGCTTGGGGCAGGGGGACACTACCTCCTTCCTTCTCACAGGCCCTCATAACCCTGATACCAAAGAAGGATAAAGATAGTATCCTCTGTTCACAGTTCCATCCCATTTCCCTCGTCAATGTGGGCAACAAGATTTTCATAAAGCTGCTGACCAGAAGACTGGAAGCTGTCATTCCCTCCCTTATATTTCCTGAACAAGTCAGATTTGTTCCTGGCTGACTGGGGTTGGACAATATTCACTGGACCCTAGATCTGATCTGGGAGTCCAGATCTAGCACCATGCCCAGTGCCACCCTGTCTTTGGATGCCAAAAAGGCCTTCAGCAGGGTGGAGTGTGCCTACATGTTTGATGCCATGAGTATATTTGGGCTCCTGCCAAAATTAATCTACCTTGTCCACCTCCTATATGTTTCCCTGTCAGCAGTTGTCATAACCAACTCTTTTGTCTCCCACTACTTCCCACTGCATAGGGGAATACTTCAGGCAGTCAAGCCATTAGCTCAGAAAATTGGGCCTGCCCCAGACTTTGCAGGTATTTCAGTGGGTGGTTCCCCCTGACAAAATATCGCTCCTTGTAGACAGTATTACTTTATTCTTGTCTAATATTTCTATGTCCTTAGCCTCCCTCCAGTTCATCATTTCCTAATATTTGGCCCTGTCTGGCTACAAATTGAATGGTTCTAAATCCCAAGTTATGCCCCTCAATGATGCTGCACAGACTTCCTGTTTGCTGATTGCCCCTACCAGCGGTCTCCTGAGGGTGCAGTGTGTTTGGGGATTAAACTTAAACTGTTGCTGAAACAGTTGCAGCAACATCCAGATTACGTTGGACAAGCTGGGCTGTGACCTGGCCAGATGGCGTCTGCATATCGTCTCCATCTGGGGTAAGGTCGACATCCTGAATATGGTGGCACTTTGTAAACTTCAGTACATACTGGCTAATCTCCCAGTACAATTTCCCAGCACTTTCCTTAAACACCTTCTTACTAAACTCCACTCCTTCATCCAGTAAAGCAAGCCTCTGAAAATAAAAATACTGCAGGAGCACTGGAGCAGAGGTGGATTCAGGCTACTGGACCTCTGACAGTTTCATGAACGCATAGTTCTGAGATGAGCGATTGTGAATTATGCCCCATCCCTGACAACTCCCACACCAGAGTGGATTTCCTTGAAACTAGCCAAGGGGAACCTTCCATCCCCTCCTGCACTCATACTTCCAGACTGGTCCCTCAGAACCAGTGTTTCCCCATGTGCCAGACACACTAAACTTATTTATGATAAGCACAGCAAACAGCTGGTGTAGAACCATAGGACTGTGGCTAATAGGTAATTCTAGCACAACCCCCAGATGAAAATTGATGGATGGACGATATGTTGGAAATCCTGGCATGTCAGGGGCATTTGCTTCTTGGGGGTCATATACCATCCAGATACAGGGCTTCTGCATTCCTTTGAAGACCTCCAGAGGCTAATCTCCCACACACATGTATGGATGCACCTGCAGCTAAGGGATATGCTCAAACACAGTGTTTCCCCTCAACCATGTCCTCCCTCAGCCAAAACCCTTAGAGAGGTGGGTTCATTTTCTAACCTCCACCCAGCACCTGGCAGCTAAATTTAAGAAGGTCCAGCCTGCTACCACCCTCACCTGTGGGGGGCCCACAAGACAAATGGGAGACTGAACTAGACATTATACTTTTTCCCTCCACATGGGAAAAGGTATGGGTAAATGCATAAACTGGCAATCATGAACACCGGGCTAAGACCCTGCAATACAGGCTGCTCCATAGGGCCTACAGGATCCCGCAGTGGCTGTATGGAGAAGGGCTACTTGACCACAGCGACTACTGGTGGTGCTCTTCCCCCGAGGCAACCCTTACACACATGTGGACCTGCCCTGAATTGGACTCCTGTTGGTCAGCGGTCTGTTCAGCATGTGCCAGGAGTCCGAGATTCCCAGCTAGCACCCCTTGGACTCCCATCGCTGAACAACACTTTGGACCAATCACAGCTACTTTGGGTAACTGGAGCCTTGGTGACTGTCAAACATGTTCTCTTGTACCAGTGGAGAGACTCCCTCCCTCCCTCCCCCTGTCCAGGAATGGCTAAACCTCTTGGCTTTCATCGCTCAGTATGAAAGAACATGCCATGTGGCCATAGGGGAACTTAAATGTACTTCAATGTATGGTCTCCATACTTGAGCACTTTTCGGGGGCCTTTACGCAAAATTGCCCCAGTGGATGAGGTTGTCTCTGTTGTCCCCTCAGACAGATAGTAAGGCTAGACAGCAGTCTTCTAAACCTGTAGCGTAAAGCTAGCATTAGTGTGCAGTTTAACCCAGATAGGTGTCTCAGTGGTTTAGTCACTTTATAACCCTCCTTATCAGTTACACCTCTGTTTTCACTTTTTCTCTCCCTCCCCCCATGTCCCACCTCCCTTCCCCCAACATGATCACCATCACCTCTGCTTCATATTAGGAGACACCCTTGGGGGGAGGTGGGGGAGTTGTCCTGACTTCCCGTTGTTCCTCCTCATCTGCCAGCCTACACAGGGGAGTTTTAACTAGCTAAATCATACACACATAATAAAAGTTTTACAATAGCAGACCTTTATTGAATATGCTTTATTAGGTACTATCGAGTGACAGAACAGTAGTTTTAACACAAGGAAGAATGTTATACAACCTGTTCCAATCCTCCCTCCCCATACCACTTGGTGCACACTAGCTCTGCCAACTTGGTGCCTTCTCTGAATGTTTTTGCTTAGCTCTGCAGCTCAGTATATTATGAACAATTATTTTGTTTCTGGTCTTTGAGATATTATTCTAGTAAACATGTCAGGCATTTATAATCTGTTCTAATACGGTGCTGTCTTATACCCTCTATGATCAACTGTCGTTACATTATGAAGTACTGTTCCTAAAAGCAGTTTATCAAATCTCCGTATTTCTTACATATTGTTCCTGTTATTTTCTGGCTCTGAAAATACCTTGCAGCTGTGCCATTGTTATGGTTTTAAGACCTCAGTGTTTCCTGGATGTATACTCTATATGTCTACTTTGCTGAAAAAAAGAAAAATCCCAGTAAACATCTTTATGGAAAAAAAAGAGCAAGAATGCTGATCATCTTCCTTTGCATCCTTTTTAGAAGGAATGTAAGCACTTTGTCCCATGGAGTTAGCAGATCTGCACAGCAGGTGGCGTCAGTATGCGGCAAGCTGGCAACTCAAGATGCAGCCTTCATTATTCCCATGGCCTTTGGAAAGTAACCATGGATATCAGGAGTTTCTCCCTCTCAACTCATTGACTGTGGCATGGCTTCAGCCAAACATCACTTGGTTGCATTCCTTCCCATATATTCCAGAGATCCAGCAAGAGGTTGTGGTTCTTCCTGCTGTTGGGTCAGTGCCATCTGGTTCACAGCTAGGGGAGATACTCCAGGACAATGAAATCTCTTCTCTCTTTATCTACTACCTCTAGCATCTAGTGCCCAGAGAAACAGGGGCAGTCTTCTTCATTCTCTTCCTCTGCTAGACAGGTGCTGTAGCCAGGGAAAGGGAAGTAGCCACAAAAGAAAGACTAACAAAATTGTTCCTTTATCAGAGTAATCCGAGGCAGAGCACCATCAGTTTCTTTTCTCTCCTCTGTCATTCATCATCTTCCTGGTTGGGGTCTGTCTGTCACTGTTTCTCCCCAAGTGGGAAGAGATCACCTCTGATCAGTGTGTTTTCAAGAGCATAAGCCATGGTATCTCCTTAGACTTTGCGTCATCCCTTTCTCCCACCTGACAACGTCTGACTTGACCTGATCTCCCTTATCACCTGCCAGTGCTTCAAGAGGAGGTGCTTTCCCTCCTTTAGCTGTATGCTGTCAAGTGATGTCATACATTGAAGAGGTACGTGTCCTGCTATTTTGCGGTTACACGAAGGACTGACTTATAATGCCCAGTCTTTGACTTGTGTGGTCTGAATTGGTTCATCAGATGCCAGATATTCTGTTCAGAATGATGATTTTGGAGCAAGACATTCCTTTATTGGAACAGCAAGACTGGTTTTACAAAAAAACACAAATGACACACTTCACGGAGAAAATTACAAAAATGAAGAAAACCCAAATGGTGTTGGAAGTATAGTTTATTCTTCAGGTAAGAAGTCAGACAAGGAGGCACTGAGTAAAATTTTAGTGCTTTGAATATCTCTTACTCTTCATCAAGGGGCCGGTTTTTCACCCTTTACCTAAAAAAATGCATATTTTCACATCCCAATCAGCAGTTCCCATCAGCAATTTCTCCATTTTAGGATGGACAGCAAACTTCACTAGTTCAGGGCAATGCTGTTTGGCCTCTCAACAGTAACCTACATCTTTTCCTCCTTGCCTGGTGCCCATACCCAAGGGCTGCACACTTAGTGGGCAAGGTGCTGGGTCTACCTTGTCAGCCTATCCTTCTCGGGCGATGTTGTGCAATTCCAGATCCATAAAAAACAAGATTGGAATTATTGCTGATCTTGTTGGTATAACTGATCTGGCTTGCATCACCGAGACCTGGCTGGATGAAAATGCTGGACCAGTATTGGAATCAGCAATTCCAGCTGGGTACTCGGTGGTACATTGCCGGAAAAAGGATTGTAGGGCCGGGGGAATTGCCATTTGTTTTAAATCGGACCTGAACCTTGTAGCCTTCCTGGTGGGGGAGGCCAGGTCCTTTGAATGTATTGCGGTTGCAGGTGTAGATTGCTGGATCCTTCTCATCTACTGCCCTCCTGGAGATGGGAAGGAATTCCTGCAGGAAGTCATGGACTTCATCATCGACCTGGTAATGGAATTCACCAAGTAGATAATTCTGGGGGATTTCAATGTCTGGATCGATGATGAACTCTCATAATTTGGACAGAACTTCCTCCAACTTATGAATTTCTTTGGGCCTGACACAAGTGGTTACCTCTGCAACTAATATTCACAGTCATTCACTGGACCTGGTCTTCCTACTAGGGAAAGAGGTCATTGACCTAGTGGTGGAACTGATCAGTTGGTCGGACTACCATACTATAAGGTTCATATTTGAGGCACCCCCTAATAGATCTGCCCCTACAGAGATGGTCCAGTACTGCCCTTTGAGGAGTTTGACCCCAGATGGTCTTATAGAGATACTGGACCTATCAGGTTTGGCAAGTGTATGCGAGGAGTTGGAGGAGCTAGTACTTGCCTGTAATAGGGCAGTAGCAGGGGCCCTCGACTCTGTAGCTCCTGTCCTGGTTCGACCTCTCTCCCTTCGCCATAAGTCCCCTTGGTTTGATGGGACTTTGAAGGAGATGAGGAGAAGAGGTCAAAGGTTGGAGAGGCGCTGGAGGAAATCTGGCCTGTTGGATGACAAACTTAGATTGATAGCCCATTATAAAGACTATCAATCAGCAATCTTCTGTAAGAAGGCAGAGTTCCTGTCCATGGAAATTGCTGCTGCAAGGAACAGACCAGTTCAGCCCTTCCAGACTGTCGATAGATTGTGCAATCCAACCTGTCTTTAGTCACGGGGAACCTTTTCACAGGCAAGGTGTGATGAATTTGTTCAGTTCTTTGCAGATAAGATTGCAGCTGTCAGGTCGGAGATCAATTCAACACCCTCCAGTGGGCACTGTGATGATGGGGAAGAGGTTGCAAGCACCCAGTTGGTCTGACCTGACTTCAGCCAGTTGGCAGTGATGGACATCGTGCAGGTCATTCAAGGACTGTGTCTTACTTACTTTAGTTTGGACTCAAGCCCAACACGCCTCCTTATGGGGTGTGTTGAAGTTATTGGCCTGTCCTTGCCAGGATAGTCCGATGTTCACTAGAAACAGTTTTTGTTCCTGAACTCAGACCCCTAAAAGGTGGTAGTAATACCACTCCTTAAGAAATCATCTCTAGATCTGGATTGCCTGGCTAGCTACAGACCTGTCTCTAACCTGCTGTTTGTGGGCAAGGTTATTGAGAAGGTGGTGGTCGCACAACTGGATGACCATTTAACAGCGCATCATGTCTATGACCCTCTCCAATCTGGATTTAGGAAAAGGCATAGCACCAAGACTGCCCTTGTTCAGGTGCTGAATGATCTCCTGACGACGAGGGATCGAGGGAGTCATACCATCTTAGTTTTTCTCTATCACTCGGTGGCATTTGACACTGTGGCCCATGGAGTGTTGTTGGAGTGCCTGTGGATTTTCTGTGGACTGTCTAATACAGTCCTCAGATGGTTTAGATAATTTCTCACAGGCAGGACATAGAGAGTACAGTTGAGGATTTATTCCTCTGCACCTTTCCCTCTGCCCTGTGGGGTTCCTTAGGGCTCCATCTTATCCTCCATGTTGTTTGCAGTGTATATGCTACCATTGGGGGATGTTATAAGGTGGTATGGGCTGAGTTTTCACTGCTATGCAGATGATACTCAGCTCTACCTGTCCTTTGCACCCAAACTGGTTGGGACAGTATCGGTCTTTAACAACTGCCTTTCCGAGATTCGGGGTTGGATGAATGCCAGTTGGCTGAGGTTGAACTCGGACAAAACTGAGGTGTTGGTAATGAAACTTGGTCACTGTGGTATGAGGTTGCAGGTGGGGCAGTATTCTGTGCTCTAGCTCGGAGATGCCCAGTTGCCTACTTCTAATCAGGCACAAAATCTGGGCGATGTGTTTGACAGCTGTTTGACACCGAAATCTCAGGTGTCAGCCATTGTCAAGACCTCATTCTATAATCTGAGTAACATCACTCAGACTAAGCACCTGATTCCACCTGGCGACATGCCAACTTTGATCCATGCATTTGTAACCTTGCACCTTGATTACTGCAATGCCCTATACCTAGGACTACCTGGGGTTGATATCTGTCAATTGCAGCTAGTGCAGAATGCGGCAGGCAGGTTGTTGACGGGCTTGTCAAGATCATGCCACATCATGCCTGTGCACTGCTATCTGCACTGGCTACCGGTACATTGGCGGATCACCTTTAAGGTGAACTTGCTGACCTACAAGACCCTACACGGACAGGGTCCAAGCTACTTGCAAGATCGTCTTCGCCCTTACCGCTCCCTCTGTTCACTCTACTCCACCGACAAGGGATTGCTAGAGGTTCCCAGGGTTCGTTTGAAGTCATCTGGGGCCCGCACTTTTACTTTTGCAGCCCCCACCCTATGGAATGCTCTACCTTGTCGGATCAGAGAATGCCTGACCACTGATAGTTTTCAAATTGAGTTAAAAACATTCTTATTTAACCAAGCATTCCCCACTGAGATCATCTAATTCTAATGAAGTATTTCATATTACGTTTAGTACTGGTTACTGTTGAGTGAGTTTATGTTGTACAGTGCTTGTTTGACTTGCGAATTTACTTAGTGATGGTAGCGTTCCTTTGTAGATGGGGATCCATGTATTTCCCGATCCGGAGGATTTCCTGATTCAAGTGTTTGCAATCAGTGACTCAGCTAGCTCTCCAGGTGGCTGCGGAGCCCTTCTCCAATCTAGAAATCCTATTGAATGTGGAGAAGTCACAGCTCTCCCTGACTTAGTTTGTGGAATTTATTGGGGTGGTTAAACTCCCGGGGGCTTGAGCCAAGCTTCTGTCACTGTGGGCTCAGCAAAGCAGACATAGATTTCGAGCATTAAGCTGCAAAAAAATCTTTTATTGAACAAAATAGCACTCAGCACTTATGACACACAATATCAGGGATAACGCTAGCTTAACGCTTGGAATTCATGTCTGCCTTGCTGAATGTACTGTTATTACTGTTCTTTTTTGGTTTTGTGAGGGGAACAATACATCCCTTAATCAGTTACACCATGGACTGTTAGCGTGGAGCATGGTCCTTTGTTGAGTGTCGAACTTCTGTCACTGTGGGCTCTGGATCTGATGGAGTGTGCTGACTCCTTTTTGATTTGGGGCAGACATCTGGTGCAGTATTTCATCCAACTATATAAATATATATATATATATATATATATATATATTTTACTTTTATTGGTTATAACACAGGACAGCAGTATAGTCTGTTTCACAATATACAATATCCCAGACTCAGTGTAGATATCATCATAAAAGGGAACTTCAGAAACAGTGCATACAATTATAAAATGAATCTTGGAAGGTCCATGGCAACTATACTTCACTGCAGAAGCGGAGCTGTAGTGCACTATGAACCATCTGGAGTAGGTTTTAAAGTGAAGTCCATGCAAGGTCCTCGAAAATATCACTTTTCAACAGATCAACACTAAGTCCAGATCTTTCATAACATAACAAGGCAGCCAGTAAAGCTGCATCCTTAATGACATATGGTCAACAAAATGCATTTCCACAGAGATATGAAAAGGAGTAGTGTAAACTGAAAGATATGGCCTAGAAGGCAAGAGAAACGAGTCATTGAGAGGAAGGATATGACCACAGTGAGGAAAAGGCTAGAGAAAAGGTAGAAAACAGGTGAAGGGAGAGACCCGGCCTTATGGGACAAAACCTGAGCAGTTATCCAGTTGGTATAGAACCCATTTACACCATCTAATTTCAAAGAAGGGGATATGATTCATAATCCGAGCTGACATCCAGCAATTTTCCAAGTCGTTGCATTTGGCCTGTAGTTCCCGGTGCTCCTTCATGAGATGGATGACCACCCTTTCAAGCCGATCTGTTTGAGAATCCAGCTTACTGTGTTGGGCATCCAGGTCTTCAACCTTGCTTTCAGTTTTATCAATTTTGGCCGTCAGCTCAGAACAAAAGGTGCAAACATCCATCCTGAAGTTCTGGAGTTCTGCCAGAATAGTAGTATTGCTGGGCTGAGCAGGATAGACTGTGGCCTCCACCATGTTGTGGTGAGTTGCTAGGGCTTGTTGGCTGCCCATATGGGTTCCAGGTGCACCTGATGCCGGTATTGCTTGGTTTTTCCATCTCTTGCTGCCCATCAGAGGTAAAGACTCCTGGCTAAAAAAAGATAATTTTTTAGCTGAAAAAGATGGAATTCAGGAGCATTTGGGGGAGTTGATTGTAGGAGCTCTGAAATTAATACTGCACTCCTAATATGACATCACCGGAAGTCCCATCCAGCTGTTTCTTGACTGATGGCATCAAAGGACTTGGTCATTCCGTGGGCCAGACTCAGAATTCACTGTCTTCAGAGGGAGATGTGGGTGCTGTGATCTCAAAGGGAAGCCCCTTTGTTCCACCTGATTGTAGTCTCCGAGATCATGGTCAGTGCAATTCCTGGTGGCTAGGTGTCAAGTACCTCTCAAGGGGATTCCCTTCATCCAGCTGAACCCAGTGTTGGTATGGACAACAGATGCCTCCCTCCCGGGCTCAGAAGAACATGTGGCAGACCTACAAACAAACAGGCTGTAGTCTTCCCGGGAGTACAGCCACACATCAGTGTGCTCGAGTTAAGGGGACAGTTTGCCTGGTGCTTCAGGTATTCATGATGGTGGTTGGTCAGTGTATTTGAATAATCACAGACAACATCACAGCCATGTTCTGTCTGAATGGAGGGAGGGAGGGGACATTTGTTGAGGCACTGCACGGAGGCCCTGTTGACATGGGCATTGGTGAGTAGTCTCAAAAATCGACCATTTCCCATTGATCTGACTAGTGCAAACAAGTTACCAGACAGCCTCAGCTGCCTGGGAGATCTGTTCCTTGAGTGTCACTGCATCAGGATGTTGTGTACAATATTTTTCAATGCTGAAGGTCTCCCTGCATGTACTTACTTGCATCCTGGGAAAATCACAAACGGTCACTATGTTGTGTCCAACCCCTGACACTTTGCATGATCCAGGACGAGCCCTAGCCCTGAACTTTGCCTGCAAGTCCCACTTTGCCTTCCTTCCCTTTCCTCTGGTGTAGAAGGCCCTATCAAAGGCACACCTTAAGAGGGCTAGACTGATTCTGATAGCCGTGGCATGATCTTGCCTGTACTGGTATCAGGAGCCGAGTTGTCTCCACGCCAAGCATTCAGTCAAGTTCTTGTTCAGGCCAGACCTTCTCACAAGGTCCTTGGGGGGGAATTCAGCATGTGTAACTTGAGTCCTTACATCTAACAGCATGGTTCATGAGAGGCTAGAGTTTGTGTCCCCCACCTCTTGGGAGTAGGTTCTCATGGTGTTGAAAGCATCCCTAAAGTCTTCCACTCAATGGACATATGCTTTTAAGTGGAAGATGTTCACAGTTTGGTGCCAGAGGTATGGCCTGTCACGTGTAGATTTCCTGTTGGGGATGTTGACTTTGACTGGTATCTGTACCACCTTCCTCAAGGTGCATTAGGCCACTGTCTCAATACATCGAGCTGAGGCTGGTTACCCTCCTTTACATTGAAATAGTTGGTCAGTCATTTCTGTGAAGGCCTTGACCATATATTCACCCTCTTTCTCTAGCCTACTTCAGTTTGGAATGTTAACCTGATTCTCACCAAGCTCATAAAGAAACTGTTTGAGCTACTGGTGTGTTTCTTGGTGGCCATCGCTTTGGCCCTGCATGCAAGCGAGTTGCTAGCCCTCTCAGTTGACCCATCTCATTTGATTTCACATAAGGAGAAGGTTGTGCTGCGCACTAGTGATAATTTTTTTACCCAAGGTGGTTTCTGCGTTTCATCTGAATCAGACCTTGGAGCTGCCAGTGTTCTTTCCAAGGATGCATGGCAGCCCAGCTGAGGAGAAGCTGCATAGACTGGATGTCAGGACTATTCTCTTGTTCTGTGATCAGAGAATGGAGGACTTCAGAGTGACTGTATCACAGTTGTTTTTGACCCACATCAAATCATCTTGAAGCCATTAGCTTCCAAGCAGACCATCTCTTGATAGACTGCTTCCTGTATTGAACACTGTTAAACATTACAGTCAGAGATAAGTAGTGAAATATCTAGATATATCACTGTGAAATCTCAGTAAAATGAATGTGACTTTTCTGTGATATATTGCTACTTAACTCTGGCTACCTGTACACTGTGGACTCCAGAACAGATCCTGTGGATATTAGAGCCCATTAGACACAAAATATGGTAGCCTCCGCCACTGTTGCCGGGGGCATTGCCCAGTCAGTAAGATCTGCAGCCCTGCCACCTCGGCATCCACACACACTTTCATAACCCATTAGATCCTAGATTTTCAGGCTTACAGGGATGCTGCTTTTGGATCCTTTGTCTAAAAGTCTCTCTTCAACTGAGCAGTGGGATTTAGCAGGGCTACAGCTGTGGATTTTGGGGCCCAGGACAAGTCACTTGAAATGGGCCCCTGTTTCCCAAAGCAACTAATGCCAGCTCCTCCAGTGGGCCCCTCCTGAGCTTGGGGCCCCGGACAACATCTCTACTTTACACCCCCATTACTGCAGCCCTGGGATGTGGCCATTTGTTTTCTGGGTACTGCTAATAGTCTGTGTAAGATTTCCTAAGTAGAAGAAATCCAGGTAGTTGTAAGACAAAGTTCTAACCCCAGTAATACTCAGGTATTCATAACGTTATGCAGTCATCCTTGTAAGTAGAACTGCCCAGAGAGAATTTGGAGCATATCAAATGATGGAATCTTTTGCATGAGCCACTTTTCAAATGCTGCCTTCTGCTAACTCACTGCCTTTGTTCCAATCACCTCAGGTTTCTCTCTCTGCCTGTCAAGTGTAGATGGTCAGAGATCCTCTCCTCATCTTTTGTACTGAAGTAAGAAACCTTATAAAATACTATAAGTATTCTTTACGTTTCATTTGCTGCCTTTTACTTTTTGTTATTTAGGTAAACCCATAGTTTTAGTGTTTAAATTGAAAGTTTTCTCGGTTTCTGCTGGTTCGGTATAACTGGGGGTAAACCGAGGTTTATTTTATATTTATTGGAGTTTTCTGACAAAAAAACTCCATTAGTTATGCTTAATTTTATTAAATTAGTTTGTTTTAGAACCACTTATACCAGTTCCTGGACCGAGGCCTTGGTTTATTTTATCTCGGTTCCTAGGTTCTGGAACCGATCGCAACTGCTAAATAAACTTAAATTTAAATATTTATTTTTAGCGGTTGCAACCGTTTTTGGTTTTACATTGAAAATGTTGTAAAAAGAAACTGGTGATCCTGGTTTCAAACCTTGCAGTCAGTGTAGTGAACTTGTGTTAAGTCAAACATTCTCTTGCTTTGCCTATCTGGACATCAGCATTTGAAAGCAGAGTGAAATCTGCATTACATGTCCTGGAAAAACTACTGAAATGCCTGGATAAGGCTTAAAAAAAAAATTTTACCACCTAAGGGTCCTTCCAGCTTTAACCAGCTGACACCCCAAGTTACTGTGGGTGACTCCACAACAAATACTGTAACTGCTGCCCTGAGATGGGCATATAAGCAGTTTTTTAAGAGGCTTGTTGAATCAGCTGACTCCCTGGTTCCCTCAGTGAAACTGAAGAAAACTAGCACACATAACCCCCTGCTGACAGCATTTTGGGGACTTCTGTGTCTGCTATAAAACCTGCCAATTCCTTCAGAAATTACATGCTGTTCTGGCTGGGGAAGTATTTGCCAAGACAGGTGAGCACAGTTGTGTATTGCTTCCTTTGGCTATGATCACCTAAATGAACATGGTGAAATCTGTAAACTTTCCCAGGGGGACAAAGTGTGGAGAAATGCCTGAAACGGCTAAAGAAAACACTTTCATGCTTACAAGGGCTGTCTGTCTCTCAGCAGCAGACCTTTGCAAAGCAGTCTTCCTAATATTTAAAAGGAAGAATATGTAATTATTATGAAATGGAGGAGAACCTATTGAATCTGAGGTTTCCTTTGAACACGAGTTTGTCTCTCCCCACAGAACATCTGAGGATTATTCCTCATTCTTCACATTGGTGAGAAAGATAGGGCTGACACCCACTAAAAGTTTCCATTCCTGTGAATAAATTATTCAGGGAAGATACTTTTTACAGACTTCAAGCTCTGTTCCCCCTCTGGATAAGAGGACGTATAAGAAATTTCAGCTGGACAGGGAGGGAAGTGAAATTTATTCCCCCGTCCACCAAGGAGTGGTTAAAGTGACAGCCTGTGACAAATCCTATCATCTTAACAAGGATTCCAGGAAAAACTTGACAACATGGTCTAAAAATACATATATTTATCAGGTGCCTTGGCCATCAGGCAGGCACACATCTCAAGCCTATGTCAATACCAAAGTCACTGTGGTAGTCAGCCTCTGCTATGTCAGCCAAGGCCCAGATTCCCTCATCAGATGATCTAGCTGAAACAGCTAAATTTGGTTTGAGAGCAGCCAAATAACAATTTAAGTGGCTGCTGCCAGAATGGATGGGAAGTACAGGGGTTCAGAGGAGGTTTACCTGGCTCTGAGTCACAGACTTCACACAAGATACCCAAACCAAGGTTATAGACTTTCCAGTAGAGGGTAATTCCTCTTTGGAGAAAGATAAAGGCTTACATGAAAAAGATGAAGATATATATATATACCGTGTGTATATATATATTTATACACACACACACACACACACACTACAGCAAGCCCCCTTTTTCTGTTAGGCTGGGGCTGCACTTCGGTATCAGCAGTTCCCACAGCAGGGGTATTTCTGGCACCACTGACAAGTGGTCCTGGATGTAGTGAGTCAGTGATTGCATCTGAATTCAAATTCCTTCCACTAACACTAACAGTGGCAAAAGAGACCAAATAAGGGCGCTTCAGGCTCTGACCAGCCAACACCCTCCCAAATCTGCATGTGAAACTGCTGTCTCTTACTTACACACCCCTGAGAAGGGTGATTCAGGTTTAAAAAAAAAAAAAGTGGGTGAGTGGTCCGGCTATTACTCCGGTCCCCTCCACAAAAAACAAAAAAACAAAGTATGTCAAACCCCAGGAAAAACCTAAAGGGGTTCCTGGCATCACTGTACTTAAATTATTTCCACACTCCCATAAGGGAGTCTCACAGGTAGTGCTTCAGGTTCAGACTCTCATCAGGTCACTCTCTGGGAGTGTACACAGGGGTTGGATCTCCTTCAAAGACAAGGTGTCACAGTTTCCCCATATCTAGATGACTGGCTGATGGTGGTAGAATCACTCAAGTAAGTGAGTCTGCAAGTCATCTGGGGTCTCCTGGACTCTCTAGAGTCCTTGATAAATCTAAAGAAAGTCTGACCTTCAGCCTGCTCAAACACTCCAGTTCATAGAAGCAGAGCTAATTACCCTGCAAGGCAGGTTCTACCTGCCCCTACGCAGGGCAAGAAGTATTCCACTAAAAGCAGGCTCATTCAGGCTGAATGAACCAAACACTATAAGACAGTTTTCTTCAGCTATTGGCCATGTGGCATCTGCCACTGGCACATTCTTGGAATCCAGGTTACAGATCAGGGCCATTCAGTGTAGCCTCATGGCTCAGTGGTGTCAGAGACAGGACCCTCTTTTAAAACTAATTCTAGTAACTAGGACATTGTTACAGGCCTCCATTGGAGGAAAAGAGAAACCCAGTCTAAGGCAGGGGCTTCTTCTTTTCAGCAAAGAGCCCCTATCAGTTGTCTGACAACAGATGCATCCTTACTAGAGTGGGGCTCCCATCTGGGGGTTCACACCACCCAAGACACATTGTCAAGTGCAGATTTACTCCTGCACATAAACCTGCAGGGGCTAAGAGTAGTGTTACTGCGCTAAAGGTCTTCACACAACTACTACAGAGGTGGTACAGGTCAGAACAGACAATACCACCACTATGTATTACATCCATAAATAGGGAGGGACAAAGTTAAGCCCTTCCTGCTCAGGACTTATGAAAATATGGAGTCTAGCATGCTCCATGGGTCCCTTCAGGATGTTCATTTGCCAGGTAGGGACACTACCTTGGCAGATACCGTGATACAGATCAACCAGTCCCATCAGGAATGGGCCTTGTATAGTCAGGTGGTGCAAGTTATCTTAAGGAGGTGGGGCATACCAGAGGTAGGCTTGTTCGCATCCCACCACAACCACCACCTGCCACAGCACTAAGCCAATCAGAGATCCGAGACCAATTCTCCTGGATTCTCTGGTTCTGAGTTGGCCAGGGAAGCATCTGTACACTTTCCTTCCTTCCCTTTGGCATACAATGCTTTTCTCAAGCTCAGGTCCCAGTCAGCATCAGTGGTCTTGATAATGCCAGACTGGTCCAGGCAGACATGGTTCCCTCTACTAATCTCCATGTCTGGTTCCAAACCAATACACCTTTTCTCAGAGGCACAACCAGCTAATCTCCAACCAGGAGACTTTTGTACCTAAACCTTGGCTCACTCAGGCCCAAGTCATGCCTCTTGAGGGTCTGCTGTACAGTATGCAGCCTTGCATCTTTTTCACAGTGTCTAGACACTGTATGTGGTTACAGGAAGCCCTCCATTAGGAGACTGTATGCTTCAGAAGGGAAAAGGTTTACTATTGATGTTCAACCGGAAAGCTGTTTCCAACACATGTGGGGTCAAGCAGTGCTTGACTAACTTACCTATTTGTATTCATTGGATTTGCAGTCCAGCATCCTCAAAGTCCACCTAGCTGCAGTATATGCTTGCATATTAGCTGGGCAAACTGTTTTAATGGCCCCAGATCCTAGCCTCTCAGAGGTTCTTTTAGAGCCTGGCACATATCAGCACAGGCTGGTGTTTCAGCTGTGCTGGACTATTCTACCTATTTGCTTTCACTGGGCTTGCAGAACAGTACCTTATAGTTCCACCTGGTCTCAGTATTTATTTACTTCTCAGTTGGACAGAATGTTTTTTCAAGCCTCGGACCCTATCGTCAAAGGGTTCTTTAAAGGCCTGGTCCATTTGCACCCCTCTTCACAGGGAACCAGTGCCAGCATGGGGCCCTAGATGTGTGCATAGTTAGGCTCAGGGTTCCCCCTTTCTGAGCCTATGTTTTCAGCTTATTTTAGATATCTAAAAAAAAAACATATATAAAAATATATATAATGTACTTTTTTCCTTCTTGTAATGATTTCTGCCACAAGAATCAGTGACCTCAAGTCTCTCTGCATTGAACAGGACCATATTTCATTACACAGAGACAAAATTGTTCTGGGAACAAATAAGAAGTTTCTCTTTTAAAGGATTTCTGATTCCCATTTGAAGCATACCATTATACTTAAATACACAGATACATAGACAGTGTCTGCAGATAAGGGCCTACATTCCACCCAGTCTGCCCGTCTTATCTATCTTTTTCACTGAACACTTTAGTTTTGGTGAAAAGAATCTTCATGGTCTGGATGTCAAAGGAGCTTTTAGCTGTTACTTGGTAACCACTAAAGTCCATAGGCAGGACAGAAAACAGCTGTTCTGACCTATGAGAATGTGGAAAAAGGTAACCCAGCATCAAAAAAATCAGTTTCTCGCTGGATAGTACAGCTTTTTCAGTTTTTGTTATTCTAAGGCTGGAAAGGAGCCCCACCAGGGTTGAGGGCCCATTCCACAAGGGGCACAGCTGCTACTCTAGCAGCTGTTGGGATGTTCCCCGGTCTACATCTGTAAAGCATCTATCTGGAAACAGTACACACCTTTACAAAGCATTGCAATCTGGATATTCTCTCCAGGGGTGATGCTAGGTTCAACACAGCAGTCCTGCAAGTTCTGTTTCCAAAATAAGGTTCTGTGCCCACCTACAAAGGTACTGCTTAGTAGTCTGCATAAAGTTATGAATACCTGAGTATTACTGGGGTTAGAAGAAAAAAATACTTACCATAGTAATCTTGTTTCTTCCAAGTGATACTCAAGTATTCATAACTTTCCCTCCCTTCTCCCCTTCTGGAACCTTTGGCCTCTGCACTCCTGAATACTGTGCTCACTGGGGTAGAAATGCTATTTCTGGTACACATGTTGTGACTGTAATCACTACTGTTGTCCTCTTGCCCTCTTCAGGCGAGCTGGACATTCAGGGGTATCCTTTCATATGTTATGCCCTCCAGTTGGAGGCCCCTTTTTTGAGTGTTAAGGAAGTTCCTCTATTATTGTTATTAATAGTGTTGTTATTATTATTATTATTGTTGTAATTATCATTATTACAATTAGTCCCCATGGGCCTGTCTTTCCAGGCTTCCAGGAACTCTGAGGGGGTTTAGAACAAAGGCAGTTAGCATAAGGCAGCATTTGAAAAGTGGCTAATGCAAAAGATTCCATCATTTGCATATGTTCCAAATTCTCTCTGGGCAGTTCTACTTGCAAGGATGACAGCACAAAATTATGAATACCTGAGTATCACTTGGAAGAAACAAGATTACTATGGTACGTAATTTTTAGTTACTCCGCTTCAACTGTTATTTCAGTATTGGTATTCCTTCTACGGTCAGACAATCTACCCAACCTACCCTACCTTCTAGCCCTCCTCAGTGCATTCCTCATTTTCCTATGATACCATCACACAGGATATGAAAATAGCCTGGTGAGGATGTTAGACTAAGGGGAGGATCAGTGGCGGAGGAATAACCGGTGTAGTCGGTGCAGTGGCAAAGGGGCCCATTTGTAAAAATCAAGTTTTTCTCGATTGTTAACTTGACTTGTCTGTATAGACTGTCTGACAGCTCCAGCTGACTCAGTAACTGAGAGCTGTCAGCCATAGCCTGCCGTGGCCCGGTGCCACTACTACTTCCGTACTGCAGATGGCAGCACTGACAGAGTTGCAGGTTGGGAAGGAGTTGGGAGCACTCCACGCAGACAGGCAAGGCAAGTGGGCGAGACAAGAGTTGACAGTGGTCCTCATGCCTCACGCAGCATGGCGCGCACTCTACTATAGTTTCTGTGTCTCTCTCAAGTAGTGCACTACTCAGGCAGCAGTACCACTGTAGTGGGTGTAAGTACTGGATTACTGTGTATATTGTCATTGTGTACTTACTGGTGGTGAGAGGACAGGTGTCTTTTTTATGGATGGCCAGCCAGGAGGTGATGGTGATGCACTGTGGAGGAGGATCATGCAACTTGCAAGATGCTGCTTCTTGCCTTATTCTAAGTCTGCTCTAGTCTCTCTCCCCTAATTTGGTCTCGCGCTGCACACTCCGTGGCTCACCTTTCTCACTCCTCGCTGCTGCTGTTGTGGCTCTTGAGCCGAGGAGATGCCTGCTGCTGCTATGCCCATTGCCTCACAGCCTCCCTAGTCCCTCTGTCCTCAGGGGCCCCCCAAACATTAATGTGTGTGCTGTGGGGGCCAGGGGGTTGAAGCGCCGGGCTGGGGTGGGGGCCCAAAATTACAACCTGCACTAGGGCCCATCTTTCTCTTCCTCCACCACTGGGCAGGATCTGAAACTCTAGCCAGTGAGCATTATGAGGACACTGCGTAAGTGTGACTGTAGAAGATATTCTTCAGTGATAACATTCAGTGAGTTGGAGTATACAAGAGAAAAAACAGCTTCTGTGGATGATTTGCTGAGGCCTTTAATCACCACAGAAGTTGGTTATTCCGAGTATACTCCAACTCACTGAATGTTGTTGCTGTTATACGAGTCGGAGTTGCTGAAGTGCTGCAAATTACAGTTTTAGAGGAGAGCGGCAATGGGGAGACGTTAAGGAGAAAGTTAAACAGGAGTAGCGGCTGAAACAAAAGAAAGTAATTTTTACAGTCTATGCCATGCGCACAGCATTCAACGCCAACACACTAGTTGAAATAGTTCTCGGGAGCACTTGTTTCACCACTCTTTTTCAGGCAAAAAAAAAAAAGGGACGATACATTATAAAGAAAAGGGTGACCTTTATTTTGTATGCGGAGAAGTGGATTTTTTTGATACGAAGTGTGGAGGAAGGGGGCAAGGGTTGTGTTTGGTGCTGAGGTGGACGTCTGTTCAATGCCATTTTTTTTTTCGGCTTTGGATGCTTGAGATGTCATTAAACGACTGTGGGTGTGATTTGTGGGTCTGATTAAACGACTGTGGGCGGGGTTATTGTTTCATTAAAAGACTGTGGGTGGGGTTATTGTTTCATGAAACGGCTGTGGGAGGGATTTGTGTAAATAAATTATTCTTGGGGGGGTGGTTTGCAGTTTGTGAGGGAATAACCGACAGGTATTCTGTTCTGTGGTTGGTTGAGAACAGATACTTGTCATATAATAGCAGTTAAACAACAGTTGTAGATGAATAACTGTCTTTTGGGAGCTACAGTAAGTATTTTGGGTGCTTTTGGTATTGGAATAATGGGGGGTGCATGAGCTTATATTAGTGTGATTTTGTCAATATACTGTATCAGTTTTATATTTATTTAAAAGATTTGGCCAGGAAAGGTAAACTGAGCTACAGCAGCTTGTTTCCAGGTGCATAGGGGAGAGGAAGATAGGATTGGAGACTGAAAAGTACACAGTAATGCAAAAACATTCAGTTGAAAACAGTGTACAAATATAGCACTAGAGAAAATACTTGGATCATACAATAGATACAAAATGCTGCAAGAGAAACAAAATGTGCAGCAGCATTTGAAGAGCGTAGCCAACTATGCATGAATTAGTACACAGTAGTGTTTCTGTGAGGTACCTACAACACGATATGAGGGCTGGGGACAGTACTAGGGGATACCAGTGTAAATTTGTTATAGCTAGTGGCACAGTAGGAGGGCAGTCACAGAAAGTGTGGCGCAGCTTCTGGGAAAGACTCTTGAGTGAGCACCATGAGGTAGCAGGGGAGAGGAGGGAAGGAGTTGTAGAGGGTAGAGAGTCTCAGTGATAGGGGGTGTCAGAGGGTAGGCAGTCTCCAAGAGAGTGTGACCTGTACCAGTGACAGGCAGCACCAGGAGATAGACAGTCTCCAAGAGAATGTCACCTGTCCCAGTGACAGGCAGCACCAGAGGATAGACGGTCTCCAAGAGAATGTCACCTGTCCCAGTGACAGGCAGCACCAGAGGATAGACGGTCTTCAAGAGAATGTCACCTGTCCCAGTGACAGGCAGCACCGGAAGATAGTCTCCAAGAGAATGCGACCTGTTCCAGTGACAGGCAGTACCAGAAAATAGTCTCCAAAAGAATGTCACCTGTCCCAGGGACAGGCAGTGCCAGAAGATAGTCTCCAAAAGAATGTCGCCTGTCCCAGTGACAGGCAGCGCAAGAAGATGGACAGTCTCCAAGAGAATGTCACCTGCACCAGTGACAGGTGGTGCCTGGGGTTAAGGCAAGATCAAAGGTAGAGTTTGTGAGAAGATGGAGGATGTGGTAGGTGTGAGCAGAGCCTACTGCTGATATGTAACTATGTACTGCTGCTGCCCTTCCCTGGCACTCTTATAAAAGAGGTATTTCCTATCTCAGTGAGTGTTTTTTTTCCCCCTCCTGGTAAAAATAACATTAATGAATGAGTTGCTCTGAGATGGTGCCTCAGCGTTCTTTGTACAGGTGGTATTGCCACATTTATTAATTTAAATTTGGTAACCAAGTGGGACACACTAAGTCCAAGTTTGTTTCAAGGGGTTACTGTAAAGAGGAACCAGACAAACAAGAAATGTGCATCATACAAAATCTTCATAGAAACAGTATGGTAACAAAAAAGAGCTGCAGAAACAGTGGGACAAGAGTCCAAATACCCAGGATTACAAAGCTACAAAATTTGGACCATATGTAGGCAAGATAAAATGTACAAACAAAAATACAGGCAATGAGATTTTGGTAGCGATCAAGAATTCGAAAATCAAAAATAAAAGTTGAGACTGAGATTAAACTAGTGACAGGAGCAGGAGGGGGAGAAATGAGCCCTATGGAGCAGGTTCTGGAATTGGAGAGAGGGTGAGAGGCAGGTAAGGGTGAGGTGCTGCAGAGGTTTGGGAGCTGGACAGAGCAAGTAGACTGGCCAAAGGAGAATTTGAAGTAGGGGAGGGAGAAAAAACAAGCTTCAGAGTAGTGACAGGAGTATTAGAATTGAGTCAAGGGGTTAACTGCAAAAAGAATGAAAGGGGGGTCAAGTTTAGGACAGTTTAACCACATTTGCATAGTCCGAGGCTTGTAGGATCATCTTGAGAATGACCAGTTCCAGAGTTGAAGTGGCGCTCAGTAAAAAGCAGGGAGTACGCTGTGTAAGACAGCAGACCCAAAACTCAACGTAGAAAAACAGCAAAACACACACTGCACTTATTAAGTAATCCCAGGAGGCATGATTGCCACTGGAACCTTGGGGATCATTTATTGCCCCATAATACGAACATACGAAATTTGCCAGCAGGTAAAGGCCTAGAGGTCTATCAAGTCTGCTCGAATGTGCAGCTAGCACCCCTTATTCTGCAGCTGCCCTTCCCCTTCCACCCTTCCCCTTCATTAACCCTCACCCTTGTCCTGTCCCATCCTCGTTTGAAGAAGTCCACTGTTCTACTGCATACCACTTCAGCAGGTAACGCATTCCACCCAGCCACCACCCTCTCTGTAAAAAGTGTCTCTCATCTCCCTCCTGAACCTTCCTCGCCTCCAGTCTCATATCATGGCCCTGGTGTCCCTCCCTCCCTTACTTTGAACAGCCCCTCTGTACCTGTCTTGTTTATTCCTTTCATGTATTTAAAAGTTTCAATCATGTCACCCCTGTCTCTCCTCTCCTCCAGTGAGTACATGTTCAACTCCTTCAACCTCCTCTCGTATGATAAGTCCCCCAGCCCCTTGATCATCTTTGTTGCTCTGTGCTGCACCCCCTCCAGTAACTTAATGTCCCTCTTCAGATACGGACGCCAGTACTGCGCATTACCCAGGTGTGGTCTAACTAATGACCTATACAGTGGCAGAATCACCTCCTCCCTCCTCGAGGATATACCCCTGCACACGACCCAGCAATTTTGTTGACCTTGCAGCTGCCTTCCTACATTGTGCCGAGTTGTTCATTGACCCTGTAATGAGCACACCCAGATCCTTCTCCTCCTCTGTCTGGGCTAGCTGCACTCCCCTAGCTGGTAACTCCTCCTGATTCTTCATCCCAAATGCAGCACCTTGCACTTTTGGCATTAAAGCCCAGTTGCCAGGTGTCTGACCAGGTTTCAAGCTTTGCCAGATCATCCTGCAACCCCTGCCATCCCCCTAGGTCATCCACCACCGCGCCTAGCTTGGTATCATCAGCAAACAGACTGATCTTGCTCTTGATGTCCAATGATATGTCTGCAATGAATATCCCAAACAACACTGGTCCCAACACCGAGCCCTGCGGAACACTGCTCGTCACTGCCCTTGGGTGTGAGAGCTCCCCACCCACCACCACCCTCTGTTGCCTTCCCTGCAGCCAGTTTCCTACCCATCTCACCAGCTTTGCACCCGCCCCTGTGCCTACTAACTTCCTTCCCAGCCTTCCATGTGACACTGAGTCGAATGCCTTACTAAAGTCCAGATACAGGACATCCACTGCATGGCCCCTGTCCAGTTGCCTAGTTTACCCAGTCATAAAACTTGACCAGGTTGGTTTGGCAGGATCTGCCACATATGAAGCCATGCTGTCTGCTGTCCTGTAGTCCTTTGGCCTCTAGGAGGGCCACCAGCCTCTCCTTCAGGATAGTCTCCATTAGCTTACCCACGATGGATGTGAGGCTCACTGGTCTGTAGTTTCCCAGTTCATCCTTGGGGCCACTCTTGTGAAGGGGCACCACATGAGCCATCCTAATAATAATAATTAATAATCCTTATTATAATAGAGTGTATATTGCAGACTTATGGACAACTATGTCCCTGCACAGGTTCCTAATGCAAAAGCTTGTTTTTTTTTCTCCCAACTTGCAAAAATACAAAACAGTGAGCTGGCCCAGTGGCACTGAGGGCTGAGGCGCTGGGCACCTAACCTCCAGCCACGCTGGCGAGCCAAGTGTGGGAACAAACTCCAGTCGGCCAGAGCAGGAGAGGATTGAGCATCCGGGGGACTGTTCTTCTATCCCAGGGAGGGGAGGCCTGTTGGCTCGGCCTTAGACTGCCACAAAGTGGAAACCTGGTGACAGTGCAGCTTTGGGCAACACGAAGGGCAGGCCACAGTAATGTGATGCATGTGTGCCCCCCCATATATACATACACATACAGTGACGGGTGGGGAAAAAGATATAAAAATAGTGGTGGGGGCTTAATGAAGTCCTGTCTGCCTGTCCCCCAATCCCTGTTGCCACCTAGGACAATGGTCCGATCTGGATTTGTGTCATGGGAGATAAGCCTTGGGGGAACCTCACAAGACCAGGTGAGTCACGGGGGAGGTAGTCACTGTTTCGGAGGTGGAATAGGACTGAGCAGTCACCCCTGAGCCACAGGCAGAAAAACTTTGATTAAAAAAATGTATTCTAGGGACATGGATATGTTGTTCATCCACACTCATTGGCAGTATCCTTGCCGCTTTAAATCTTGCCGGAAGGTCTTCAAGCTTGCTCCTCCCACCCACCCGGGTGGTATAACTCTCGGCTCCGCCCCATGACGCCAGATCTTCCTTACCGCTTGGAAGCTCAGGTTCCCTCCCTAACGCTCTGCGTTTGCGACTGGTTCCTTTTTCCCCGCTTAGCGGATTTAAAATAATATTTTGCAAAAGACTTCAGTCTTCGATCCCTCGCGCTGCGGGGACAAATCGACTCCCGGTTTTAGGAGATGCCCATGCGGCAGAAGATGTCTCGGACGGATCCACACTCCACGTGTGTCTACTGCTTAGGCCTTGAGCACGACCGCGGGCTTGCGACCTGTGCTCATCTTTCTCGGCCCTCGCCCTCGAAGACCGTCGCGCGATGTAACTGGGCTGCCCCGAGAAGCGCTTCTCCGGGTGAAGTCCATGAGCCCTGCTGGCGGTGTCCGCGCGGCGGGCTCGGGCGGATCAGCTCGAGCGGATGGTCGCCTCAAGAGGAGGCGGCGCGGGCCGTATCTTCCTCGGCCGCGGCATTTATCCCGCTCTCTCTGGGTTCTTCCTACACGGCTTCCTTTAAGGAGCTTTGTCTGTCCCTCTCCACTAAAGGAGAAGGGCCTGCGTCTGCTGGACCTTTTCTCGGTCCAAAAAGAGGGACAAGGGTAAGTCCCTCCGTCGACGCTCTTGGGAGCGGGAAAGGTCCCTCTCCCCGGGCCGTCGACCGTCGGCTTCGGTCGACCGCTCGGCTTCGGCCACTGGCCTCACGGTGTCCCCGTCAGGTCAGTTGACCGAGACTCCCACTGATGAAGTCGAGATTTTTCTCGACCCATTGGACGGGCTGTCGCCTTTAGCAGCCGAGATTCCCCTCTCCCCGGTTCCCCCGGGAGGAGTTGAGGATCCCGTGGGCTCGCCTGTGCCTCCGGTTCCGGAGCCCTCGGATGGACCTTCCGAGGCGAAGGAGTGCCGGTTCGGCCGACACCTCCCGCACGACCCGGAAATTCCGGGACTCTGGTCTCGGTCTCGGACCTCTTCGCGGTCCAGCCGTTCCCACCGTCATAGGCGGTCTCGGTCTCGGCATTCAGGGTAAGCGGCTCGCCGCGTCATCCTCGCCCTCCTCCTCGATGAGGGAGGCTCATGAATTACGTCGACGGGTACGAGGACCTTATGTTGCAACAGCTCCTCCTGGCGGGAATAAGCCGACCCGCGCCTCCCGGCCATTAAGTGGCTGTCACCGGACGGCCGACACAACCCCTCGACTTGTCCGAGGAGCTACACCAGGCGGTTGTTCGGCCAAACCAGCTGCTCCACCGATTCGGTGGAACCTCGCCTCCACAGCCACCAATTGGGGCTCCGACCAAGGATTCTCGGTCGGCTAAGGGTTTACCCCATCGGCTGTCAGTTACCCTCACTCCCGACCGACCTCGGCAGGTGAAGGGTGGCTCAGGCCAGAGGCAGCTCTTTGAGGACTCTTCCGAGTCCGAGGCGATTCCTCCTTCTTCTCCAAGCGACTGGACTTGGAGTCTTCAGGAGGTCAGCCAATGGACGATAGCCCGTCGTCCTTCCTAGGACTGCTTCGGCTCATCTCGGAGTCTACCGGGATGGAGCTCGAACCCGTTTCCAAACGGGCCAGGTATCCCCTCACGGAGATTCTGGACCGAGGGGATTCTCCGACGGAGGCCTTTCCGGTGGCCGAGGCCATAGTGGGTCCGGCACTGGAACTTTGGCAGCGCCCTGCTTCCTGCCCTGCGCCTTGGCCAGGATGGCCAGGAAGTATGCGGTCCCTACCGTTCCTTGTCCGGTTTTGGAACACCCTCTGCTGAGGGTTGGTTACCGACAGCTTTCGTGCGCCGGCAACGCCAGGGGATGGACAAACCTCCTGACAAGGAGTCCAAGAAATTGGACTATGTCGTGCGAAAGTCTACGCTAGCGTCCTCTCGGGCTTCGTCAGGCCAGTTGGCCGTCCTCATGGCACATTTTTCTCATGCCCTGTTGGGCTCCTGGATGAGGTCATCCCTCATCTTCCGCGCCGATCTGCAGACTACGGTTAAGCAGGTGCGGGACCAGGGCAGGGCAGTGGCCAAACAGCAGCTCAGACTGCTTTGGATGTAGGGGACTCATGTGCCAGATCGGTGGCGGCCGCGGTGGCTATGTCGTCGGCGGGCTTGGCTGAGGATATCCACCTTTCGTCGATACCCAGCACAAGTTGGCGGATGTTCCCTTTTGGGACTGACCTCTTCGGCCCTGGGGTGGAAGGTCACCTGCAGAGGATCGAGAAGTCCAATGCCACCTTGGACTCGGTCTCTTCCGCTCAGAAGGACAAAGGCCGCAAATACAGCTAAGCCCTTTCGTCGTCTTCTGTGCCCCAGCGCCTGCCCAGCAACGTCAGGGCCAGCAGGCTCGGCCTTGGCATCCCAAACCCAACCGCCGGCTTTCCTAACAGGAGGCAGGAGGAAGGGCCCAGGAGGTCCCTCGGCCGGTCCCTCCTCCAGCCTGCCCAGTGACGGGCTGAGGTGTCGCCCATCCCCGTCACCTTACCCCTGGGTCCCCCCGTGGGGGGACGGCTCCGGCACTTCCGTTCCGCTTGGTCCACTGTTACCACGGACAGGTGGGTCTTGGAGGTGGTGGGAAGAGGCCTGCCTCTGGAATTCGAGCAGGCACCACCCTTCAGAGCCGTCGCCCCTCGGGGGGCTTCGGGATCCCCAGCCTCACTGGCGGCTCGTCGAGCCGACATCACTCTCCTCCTCCAGAAGGAGGTGGTAAGAGGTGGTGGACCTCCTTCAGACCCAGGGTTTGTGTCCAGGTACTTCCTGGTTCCGAAACGGACGGGGGGCTGGCGCCCCATTCTCGACCTACACGACCTAAACAAGTTCCTAAGGTCTCGAACCTTCAGGATGGTCACTCTGGCTCAGATTATACCATCCTTGGAACGCGGCGTGTGGTTCTGCTCTCTGGACTTGCAGGACGCGTTTTTTCACGTCCCTATCCGTCCGTCTCACCAGAGATTCCTTCGCTTCCGAGCGGAAGGATCCCTCTTGAGTTCCAAGCCATGCCTTCGCTTGTCTCCAGCTCCCAGGGTCTTCACCAAATGCATGGCAGTGGTGACAGCATTCTCTGCGGCGCCGGGTCCGGTGTACCCTTACCTGGACGACTGGCTGATAGCAGCTCCTCCAGGAAGGAGGCGGAGTGGTCCAGAGATCTGGCCCTCCAGGTCTGCTCTCAACTGGGCCTCCTTATCAACGAGGCCAAGTCGGAACTCGAGCCAAGCAGGTGATTTTATTCATCGGCGCAGCTCGACTCTCTTCGAGCCAGAGCGGCTCCCGCGGACAGGGCCGAGGTTCTTCCTCCTTGCCCGATCATTTCTGGTTGGCACTGCGCCTGCCCGGACTTCCTGCGCTCCTGGGTCTCATGGCGGCCTGTACCAGCGTGGTCCGTTGGGCCCGCTGGAACATGCGTCCCTTCAGTGGGGACTGGCCAGCCAGTGGTCTCACGCTGCGATCCCTTGGACCAGCTTGTGTCGGTGACACAGGGGATGTGGAATGCTCTCCAGTGGTGGACCGTTCCAGATCATTTGCAGGAGGGCATCCCGTTCGTCCGCCCCGAGCCGACGGTCTCTCTGTCGACCGATGCCTCTCTGATGGGTTGGGGTGCCCATCTGGGGGAACACCGGGCTCATGGCCTCTGGTCCCCAGGAGTCGATGCCACATCAACCTGCTGGAGCTCCGGCGGTCCGCCTGGCTCTCACCGCCTTTGCTCCGTTCCTCCGGGGTCAAGTGGTCCGAGTCCAGACGGACAATACCACGACCATGTACTATCTAAACCGCCAGGGCGGGACGCGCTCCATGCTTCTATGCAAGGAAGCTCTCCGCATTTGGTCACTCGTGCGCAGCCTGGAGGCGGATCTCCTAGCCATTCACGTGGCAGGAGCCTCCAACACCCTGGCCGATGCCCTGAGCCGGATAGGGGCTGCATCCCACGAGTGGTCTCTCCTGCCGGAGGTAGTACAGCATCTGTTCTCCCTTTGGGGCACACCTCAGGTGGACCTGTTTGCCTCCATGGAGAACGCGAAGCTGAGTCTGTTCCATGCCCGCCCCCCTCAGCAGGGCTCGCTGCAGGGGGATGCCTTCTCGAGGCAATGGACCCCGGCCTCTTTACGCCTTTCCCCATTTCCCTTGATCCACAAGGTGCTTCTCAAGGCGAGGAGGGACAAGGCGCAGGTGATTCTGATAGCCCCAGACTGGCCTCGCCAGTTCTGGTACCAGATCTCCTCAGTCTCAGCTCCAGGACTCATGCAGCTTCCAGCCCGCCTGACCTGCTCTCAGTCAATCAGGGAAGGTGTTCCATCCGGACCTTCAATCCCTGCACCTGACCGGCCTGGTTCCTGAGCGGCTAGAGTTCCAGGCTTTGGGTCTTTCCGACGAGGTCCTCAATGTAGTTGAGGCGTCCCGTAAGAGTCGACCAGAAAATGCTATGCCTTCAAATGGAAAAGGTTTTCCATTTGGTGTCAAGGGCTTGGACCCTTCCTCCTGTTCCTTGGCAAGCATCTTGGACTATTTATGGTCCCTTTCTAGTCAAGGGCTTGGGTCGACGACCTAAGGTGCACCTGGCAGCCATCTCTCTGCTTACCGGGCGCGGGCCGGGAAGCAGTCGGTGGCGCAGGAGAAGGTGGTCTGGCGCTTTTTCAAAGGCCTTGATCACATTTCCCCTCCAGTGCGGGAACCCCCACCTCCGTGGGATCTACTGCTGGTACTGGCAAAGCTCATGGGCAAGCCATTCGAACCTATGCACAGGTGTGCTCTCTCTCACCTGTCGTGGAAGACCGCCTTCTTGGTGGCTATCACGTCAGCCAGAAGGATGGGAGAGCTCCAGGCGCTTCCATCGAGTCTCCTTACCTGGTCTTCCACAGGGACAAAGGTTGTCCTTGCCCCCACCGAAATTCCTTCCAAGGTGGTGTCGGAGTTTCACCTTAACCAGGTGTTGACTCTGCCGGTGTTCTACCCCAATCACACCTCGAGGCGAATATAGGCTCCATACTCTGGATCCTAGAAGAGCGCGCTTATTATATGGAGCACGGCTGATATTCGGGAGAGGTTCGCCAGCTGTTTGTCACCTACGCTGAAGCCGCATCTGGCAGACCTGCAGCCAAGCGACGATAAGCAGGTGGGTAACCTCCTGCATAGATCTCTGCTATAAGTTAGCGGGCATGGAGCCTCCCAGAGGGATAAGAGCTCATTCTACCCGCCATACTGCTGCAACGGTGGCTGCTTCCAGGGACGCCCCATCCAGGAAATCTGCAGGGCTGCTACCTGGAAGTCAGCAAACACCTTCATTACCCATTACCACATCGACCTTGAGTCACGCCCGGGATGCTGGTTTTGGGGCCTCGGTTCTCCAGTCTCTCTTTCCCAAGTAAGTATTGGGGTGTGGTCTTGCCTCCCTCCTCCCGGAGAACTGCTAGGAGTCTGCCAATGAGTGTGGATGAACAACATATCCATGTCCCTAGAAATACAGGTTACTCACCTGTAACAGGAGTTCTAGGAATGGTATATATTGTTCATCCTACAACTCCCTCCGACACCTCCGGCTTGACGCACAACCCTGAGCTTCCAGCGGGCCAGATCTAAGGCCATGGGTGGAGCCGAGAGTTATACCACCCGGTGGGTGGGAGGAGCAAGCTTGAAGACCTTCCGGCAAGATTTAAAGCGGCAAGGATACTGCCAATGAGTGTGGATGAACAACATATACCATTCCTAGAACTCCTGTTACAGGTGAGTAACCTGTATTTATGGTCTCTCGTGGGAAGCCAGCGTGCTCGGATCAGCTGCCATAGTTGGACCGAGCAAGCTGTCTTGTTGTTTCCACCAGAGACCATAAGCAGTGATAAAAAAAATATATAAGTTTGCATTGTGGAACCTGTGCAGGGACATAGCTGTCTGTAGGTTTGCATTATATAGTTAATTATGTGGCAATAAATGATCCCTGAGGTTCCAATGACAATTTTGTCTCTTGGGATCCCTTATTAAATATTCTGCAAAACAGAAGGGTGCATACAACACCTTGGAACACTCAGGGTCAGTATAAAGTACATATATTTACTTGCTTGCTAACATACGGATGCCCAACACCCCTATGTTGTGCCAAAAAGGCTTTGTCAGGGGCCTTATTAAGTGCAGTGAGTGTGTTGCTGGTTTTGTATCTTGAGAATGATTTTGTGGCAGACCGGAAGAAGAAAAAAAATGATTCACCATAGTAAAGTTGTTTCTTCTCAGGGATCCATCCGTGAGCCTTACAAATGGCATCAGTCTGCAGGAGTGTGCTGCCCTGGAGATAGAACTTTATGCTAATTGTAGAATTTGGAATACAAGTTCAAACTCATACTTTTTTCAGATTTCTTATCAATACCAGCAGTTGAATTAGGTGCTGAAATGATTTTTAATGTGTCTGTTTTAAAGGATTTGTGAATGAGGACTAATAGTCTCCTTGTAGGGGCTAGTCCCATCATATCCATGAACTCCATTTCCACTTCCTCCTCATCCTCCTCTGTTTCATGAGAGGGGATGCTGAGGGTGTTCACCATTTGTTTGGTGAATGTGGAGTAAGTGTAGTCCTTAGTAGCCCTAGGAGGGAACCAAACTCATGGTCAGGGGAACCACCAGGTTCTGTTAATTTGGCTTCATCCACTTCTTAGTGCATATCCCCCTCCTCTATAGGCAGTTGGTCTGGAACTTGAGCCTAGGGAGAAGGTGCAGGCATATTAAATAAATGTCCCATATCCCGAAAGACATGGAAAAACTGCCACACCTTTGTCATGTCCTCTGTTCCCCTGCCTTCTCCATTTGCTTTACAGAAGAAGTGGAAGGGATATGGTTTTCTTTTTGCATTTTCTTGGCAGGCACTGGTTCCAGCACCTGCTGTAAGGCTGTTTCATTTGTATTTTTGCCATTGCTGGAGTCAGGGTTCCCCCTTTCAGACACCCTGGTATCTGTGCCATCCTTTTCCAATGGCTGAGCAACTTCATCTTGCTTATCTGACCCTTTGATGGGGATTGCTGCTTATGAGGAGAAGAACCATCTGATGCTTGCTTTCCAAAATCCTTGGGAGCTCCTTCTGAGTCTTTTTTTTTGTGTTTTGGTGACATAGAGGCAGACTGAGAAACCATAAACTCTTCTCTTTTTAAAGCCCTTTTCTTTTGGATTTTAGTGCAAAACTCTTTTTGCAAAGTGCACAGTTAATAAAATCGTGATTGGACCCAGGCAGGTCAGACAAACTTGTGGCAGTCTGCATTTGCCAGGAGCTGAAAACGAGGTACATTTTTTAAAGCCTGTGGGTCCTTTTTTCTTTCTAGGCCTATCAGTCATGCTAAATAATGATAGTGCCTGAAAAAAAATATTCGGTTCCCAAACACAAAGCAGTAGAAAAAGTATACTGTTTTACTGAAAAACTGTTCAAACTGCTTTTAAAGTACCAAAAACTGTAATCGTTAAATGTTTTCCACACAAAATGTAGTTGGTTCCCTTAGGCATAGACTGCGTTATCAAGAGGTCTTCTGCGATTCATGTGAACTGATCACCACAACAAATATTAAATTTAAAACTAAAACACCCTAACTAATGCAGAGTAATCAAAAAATAATGTTGAAAATAAAAACAATAAATGCTTGTAATAAATTTAAAGTACAGCTAACCAGAAGGCTGGAGAGGACTTCAGTGTGACTGCTCTCTTTAAGCAGAGAAGCAACTCTGGCATTAAGCCAGCAAGGGGCATTTTAACACATCACAGATTGAACTTGTATTCTGTAATTTGCATAAAGTTCAGTGTCCGAAGCATCACACTCTTGCAGACTGATCCACTTCTGTTTGTTGTTGTTGTTTAACCAGGTATAGCACACTAAGCTGAAAGTTTTTTTACAGGAGCAACCTGGGAGCACAAGGAGGTTAAGTGACTTGCTCAGGGTCACACAGTATGCAAGTGGAAGCTGTGGGATTCAAACCCCCAGGTCTGGTCTGCTGGATGTCACCAGATTTGCAGCTCAGAGCCTTAGACCACTGCGCTATACAGCCTCCTCTTAAGCATGATCGATGGATTCCTATTTTTTGAAGTGCAGGGCAGGATTTGTTGCAGTACAGTGCACCCAGATTGAAACAGAGTTTATCTTCTTGGACATAAAATCTCCACCACTCATTCACACTAATGAGAGTACGCCGGAGGCGCTAGGACCCAGTGGGAGCAAACTTTTTTAGGAGGGCCGGCGCCTGAGATGAAGCCATGAGGAAGTGGCACCGTGCCTGAGCCTGGTGCATACAGTAGTGACTGTCTCGGCATCGACCCTCTAACCGCCTTCAGTTCTTTTTTTTTTCCGCTTGCCGAGAGGCTTCAGTGATATCATTGCTAGCCCGCTGGGAGTCGGACGTTTTCAGTTTATTGTTTTGCATTTTATCCTCAATAAGTACCGATTATATTAATAAATTTTACTTATAGGACAGAAGTCTTCAGCCCTCCATTGATGGAGTTGGCCATGAGTGGGGCAGGTGACAGTAGGGAGACTTTGTATGAAAGCTGTTCAGCCAGCGGGGCCGGGTCTGGTCTGCCCGCCCTCCCCAGAAGGGGGGTCTGACAATGGATGGTCCAGTGCTCAGGGAGATGGGTGGTCTCCCCAAAAGCATAAAAAGAAATGGTCCCATTCTCTGCACCGTTCGGCTTCAAATTCTTCTTCAGCACACTGTTCGAAGAAGAAACAGCATCACTCGAGGTCACCCTTTGGTACGTCTGCACGTCAACGGATGGTTATTAGGGCCAGACGCCGGTCTCCACATCTGTTGGACTCACCGATTTCTTTCTCTGATGGCCGATCTCTTTGACACCGGAGCCCCTCTCTGCCTATTGGAGGGACTTCTGATGAGCAGTTTTCACCAGTGGGCTGCTCTTGTGGAGCAGTGGGTTCTGAAGTTGGCCCGATTGCCTAAGCCAGCCAGTCTGACACCGGGGCTTTCGGACCCTTCGGTTCCGGGACAGCAGGCAGGCAGGGTGATTAGGTCTTCCTAGTCATGCGGCACCGTCTTCGGTGCTGTCAACTCCATTCTCTGGTGTCTATCCCCCTCACACAGCTGCGGCGCAGGGGTCTACACTAATGCCCTTATCTCCAGCCATTTTTCATCCTGTTTCTTCAAATCACAGTTCTCAGACTTCTGTGATGTTGCCGTCGTCTACGGTGCCGACTGTTCCGGCATCGAGGCCCCTTGTGGCACCGCTAGTGCTGTCGGTGCCATCGGTGCCATGCTGTTTGTTGGCACCATGTGCAATGCTGTTTTCTGTGACGGCTCCTTCTCTAGTCTCGGCGCCGTTCTCTTCTTTGGTGCCGGGGATGGGTGTGGCACCATCTAGTTTGCAGAGGTTTTCGACTCCGATTCTCCTTCTCTTCTTCCTTCTGATTTTCACTCTGTTCCTGTCTATACTGTCTCCCCTGGACTGTCAGGAGATGATTTTGAGCCAGATCCAGATCTTAAACTAGGTGATGATGTTGATGCTGGGGGCAGGGATCAATCCTCCTGCAGAGCCTGCTATTGAGGACCTTTCCTTCAAGTCTCTGCTCAAGAATTTAAATTCTACCCTTTCTCTCTAGACCATAGAAATCGATCTTGGGAAGCTTTTGCATCTCCAATATCTTCATGTCCCGGAAATCCTTATGGATTTAACCCCTCCAGTACAGCCCTCTTTCAAGGCCCTTTTACAGATGCTGTGGAAGAATTCGGCTCTTTATTTATTTATTTATTTGTTAAAGATTGGATTTTGAAACCTTTGAGCCATAGGCTCATTTACAAAGGTACCTCACCACAGAGAGGACAACACTGTTACAAATTTACAGCAGGCAGACATATAGATTCACAAAGTTTATTCATATACCTTTATATAGATTTTACAAAGATTTTTCATACAATAGAATATGTACGCTATAACAGAGTTGTATTCCCTCTGTGGCCAAGTCCATAGATAGGAAATATGCCCTTCCAAGGACTGCCCCATCTTGACCTCACAAGCCTTTGCTGATGCCATAGTGGTCCTGGCAGAGAAGGATAAGGCTGTCCTCCCTCAGGAATCTATAGCCTGTCCTATAAACAAAGAATCTCGCAAGATAGACACCTTAGGTAAGAGAGTCTTTGCTGCCTCAACCCTGGGCATGTGCATTGCTAGCTACCAGAGCTGTTTTTCTCAATATGAGTATGTTCTTTGGCATTCACTCAAAGCAGTAGTAGAAGCTCTGCCCGAATCGAGGTTAACTCAGAGTTACTTCAAACCATAACTAGGGATATTGAGTCTAATAACCAACAGGTTAAAGCTGCAATGGACGTTTTTGATACTGCTTCCTGGGTGGCGGTGGCTGGCATCTGCACCCGTCGCCACTCTTGGCTGTATACTTCAGGCTTCATGAATGACACCCAGCAGCAAGTCATGGCCTTACCTTTCGACGGTATGCATCTGTTCTGACCTCAGGTAGAGCAAGCACTAGAGGCCACATGGAAGACTAGGTCTGCCATTAAGACAGCCAGACCTGGTAACAAGCGCCAGTTTCACAACCGTCAGTCCTTTTGGGGCAAAGGCAGAGGAGGTTTTAACACAAAGCAGAACCCTCAGCCACAAAAGAAAGCACAGCAGAAGGCACAAGGCCCAAAAGCACCCAGTGCCACCTTCTGAGTTTCTGGCCCAGGTCCCACCTCAGCTGCCTGAGGGGGACTCCTCCTCAGCAGTGGAAGGACATCTGACTCAGTTCTACAACCAGTGGAAATCTATAACATCAGACAAATGGGTCCTCAGGATAATCTGCGAGGGGTACTCTCTCAATCCTTCGGATAACCCCTCCGGATCATCTTCCCAACTGACAGACCAGGCTGTCGTCGGTATAGTCAGACCTTCTTGCTTTTGTGGTACAAGGCCTTCTGAACAACAGGGCAGTAGAAGTAGTTCCGCTGGATCAATGAAACATAGGCTTCTACTCCCATTACTTTCTGGTCCCAAAGAAAACCAGCGGCATGTGCCCCTTTCTGGATCTCAAAAAATTAAACAAGTTCCTGCACAAGGAGAAGTTCAAGATGATATCACTAGGTACCCTGCTACCTTTGATTCATCAACACGATTGGCTAGCCTCCCTGGACATGCAGAATGCCTACCAACACATTCTCATACATCGAAAGCACCACAAATACCTAAGGTTCGTGGCATTGGGTCAACACTATCAGTTCAGAGTCCTGCCCTTTGGGCTATCCTCGATGCCTCGAGTTTTTGCAAACTGTTGTGCAATTCTCGTGATGCACCTCTGGAAAATCGGACTACAAGTGTTCCCTTATCTGGACGACTGGGTTCTAGCAAGTCACTCCAGGCAAGAGACTCTAGAGGCCGTGGTCACAGCCTCAGACTTCCTCACATCCATGGGAGTACTGCTGAACCTCAACAAGTCACAGTTACAGCCCTCCCAGAAGCTCCTCTTCATAGGAACTCTTGCAGACACCTCCAGTGCGAAGGCTTTTCTTCCAGAGGACAGGAGTGATATCTTACAGATGGTCTGATACATCAGAGAACACAGCTCGGTTCGAGCTATCTCGATGCAACGGATGCTGGGCCTCATGGCATCCTCGGTGTTCTCTGTACCATTGGCTCGTCTTCACATGAGAATCTGTCAATGGATGCTCAGTAGTCCCCAACCACTCACCCTCAGTCCTTTCTCATTAAGGTGACGGAACCTCTGAAGAGGTCGCTCATCTGGTGGTCTCAGGAGGACAGCCTTCTGGAAGGATATCCCTTCACCCCTCTGGATCATCAGATCTCCATTACCACAGACGCATCTCTGATGGGTTGGGGAGCTCACTGCCGGGATCTCCACTTCCAGGGTACGTGGACTCAGGACATGTCTCAACTTCACAGAAACGTCCTGGAAATGAGAGCCGTCCTCTATGCAGTCCAAGGTTTGGAGGACATACTTTGTCACAAGAACATTCTCCTTCAGATGGAAAACAAGACAGTGCTGTAATACATCAACAAACAGGGCGGTGCAAACTCTTACCCATTATGTAGGGAAGCAGTGATAGTGTGGGAATGGTGCCTGGAGCACAAGGCTCTGATTCAGGTGGTTTACCTGCCAGGAGTACAAAACGAGCTGACATACTGTCTCAGTAGAACAGAGGTGGATCCTCACGAGTGGTCTCTTGACTTAACCGTCATTTAGTCACTCTTGAAAGAGTGGGGAACTCCAGACCTGCACCTTTTTTGTATCCCCACTCAATGCAAAATTGCCTCTCTTCTGCTCCAGAAATCCAGGACCTGGCATTTTTTGTCAGGATGCATTCAGGCTGCGGTGGACTAAACACTGTCTATATGCTTTTCCTCCTCTTCCCCTAATTCAGAGGGTACTGCTCAAATTGGAGTCCCAGGGGGGCAGAATGATTCTCACTGCCCCTTCTGGCCTAGCAGATATAGTTCCCGCCACTCAACAGACTGTTGGACCCCCGCCCCCCGAAAATGCTTCCCCTTCAGGAGAACCTTCTGACTCAGGGTCCTGTGGTCGATCCCAACCTGAGGTCGCTTCATCTTCATGCTTGGCTCCTGAAGAGACAGAGGTGAATAGGTTCAATGTTTCTCATAGGGTTTCAGATATTCTGTTAGCTGCGCGTAAGCCGGCCACTAGAAAAACCTACACTGCTAAACGGAAGCATATCTCTAGCTGGTGTGCAAAATCCTCTTGGAATCCTTTTTCCTGCCCACCGAATAAAGTCTTGGAGTATCTCTTAGACCTCTCAAACACAGGTCTGCAGTACTCCACAGTCAAAGTTCATCTTTGTGTCATTTCAGCATATCATGAGCCGGTACCTTCCATGTCACTGGCTCAGTTGCCCGTAGTTAAGAGGTTTCTTAGGGATATTCTGCATACTACATCTCCAATTAGATGTCCTGTTGCAGACTGGGACATTAACATTAACATTGTGCTAGATATGCTCACTCGTAAACCTTTTGAGCCTCTAGCTACTTGTGAGTTTAAGTTCCTCACTTGGAAAACAGCCTTCCTAGTGGCCATTACTTCAGCCCGTAGAGTTTCTGAAATACACGCACTGGTCACAGACCCCCCATACACTGTATTTCATAAGGACAAAGTAGTTCTTAGGACTCATCTTAAGTTTCTCCTTAAGGTTGTCTCAGAATTCCATCTAAACCAACCTTTAGTCCTTCCTACCTACTTTGTGAACTTCCAGAATGAGGGGGAGCATTCCCTTCATTCGCTGGATGTTAAGAGAGCATTGTGGTTCTATCTAGATAGAACGAAGGAAATTCACAAGGCTCAACAACTGATTGTTTCCTTCTGCGAGACCCACGGTGGCATGCCTTCGCCACTGCTATTCTATGGCACAGGTCAAGCTGGAAGGCAGAGTGTACACTCACTCTACCAGAGCAGTTGTGGCATCTCTGAGGAAATCCGTAATGTGCTCTTTGCAGATATTTGCAATGCAGCTACCTGGAGCTCAGTGCATACATTCGTTAAGCACTACGCCTTGGATGTCCATGCCAGACAACATGTCGTTTGGCAGGACCATTCTTAATGGACTTCTGACCTAAGCAGTTGAGCTCTTTATTTCCTGCCGCCCGTCTCGGGATTATTTAGCGCAGTACTCTCCCATTAGTGTGAATGAGTGGTGGAGACTTTATGTCCAGGAAGACATGGAAATTACGTACCTACCGTAATTCTTGGATCTTTTTGGACGAAGTCTCCATCGCTCATTCACATGCCCACCTATCATCCCCCGAGCTCACTTCTCTGTTTATGGTCTTCACCCCCTCAGTGGCTGAGCTGTGAAGACTTATTGTTGACCCTTCTTACACGGGTTATTTGGACTATCTTATGTCCGATTTTTAGGTTAGTCCTTTCTAGGTTAGTTACGCTGCACCTCCTTGGAAAAAAAGGAATACTGAGGTGGTTGGATGATAGACGCCGTGATAGTCACTACCGCATGCGCTGGACTCGTGGTGCCACTTCCTCACAGCTCCATCTCAGGCGCCAGCCCTCCTGAAAAAGTTTGCTTCTGCTGAGTCCTAGCGCCTCCAGCGTACTCCCATTAGTGTGAATGAGTGGTGGAGACTTCATCCAGGAAGACCAAGAATTACGGTAGGTACGTAATTTCCATTTTTTGTTAGCATTGTGTTGATTTGGTCCAGCCACCCACCAAAATACTTGAAATGGAGAACAGCTTCAAATGGGGTGCCATCAAGAGTCCCGAAGACAGGGGCATGTTGGAGCCTCGCTAGCCCCTGCTTCATGACAGAAGTCATGGTTGCAGCCTTTTTGTATTAAGAGAGCCTGTTCACTTATTGGGGTGTTGCATGTTGACTCTTTTTATGTTTCTATATTAGAAAAATGTTAAAAAAGACATCTTCTGGGATATCTCACTCATCAGGTCTTAATGTAGGAACTTCACCATCGGTGAAGCAGGATCCACATGGAAGATTTTTAGCAGTACAGCTGGGGCTGCCCACGCCGACATCATGTGACGACGTCACCAACCCTGTAATGGCATGAGCGGCCCCGCTCCCTCCTCAGTTCTTTTCTGCTGTTGACTTGCTCGCACAGGTCTCTGCGGAAGCTGTGTCACAGTTTTGCACCTTTTTCGACCTACAACTTTTTCTTTTCATTTACCTGAGAATCCAAAAAGTGGGACATCCGGTTATATGGCAGCTTAGCCCACGAGCTCTCAGTCCGCTCCCCACTTTAAAGTTGTTAAATTTAGCCGCAATTCCATTAGACTTACCTACTCAGCCATGAGAACTTTATGGCTACTAGTAATCTTTGAGGAGGATCCAACAGATTTGCTGTAATTCGCCCGTACACCGAAAACTCCGACGGAGATGCGACTGACTCAGGGGGCTCTGCACTCTCCAGCCAGACATCTCGAACCAAACCACGCAGGGAGAATAGAGCTAAAGTGGCGCAACCCACCAAAATGGACATCAAATTGGATAAAATCTTACAAGAACTACAGGACTTTAAATCCAATTTTCAAACATTTAAACAAACGCAAGAGTCATTTCAAAGAGAACTCACTGAGCTACACTCCACAGTCTCCTCCCAGGAACAGGCCTCAACCACCTCCCAGCTGCAGAACACCCTAAATCATGTTGCCCATCTCTGTCAGCTCACTGTTGAGCATCAGGAGGATGCTGAAAATCGTAGCCGCCATGAAAATAAACCTTTGTTTATACGGGGTCCTCGAAAACAGCGAGTGCTTGAATTTGCTTTCTTTTACAGAAACTCTCCTGCGAGAGGCCCTTGAGCTTGGCACTGATTTTAACTTTGAGATCAAGAGGCTCCATAGGGCATTGGGCCCAAAGCCCACACAGCCATCACTCACCACAGATCCATAATCGTTAGATTCCTCCGATTCCAAACAAAAGAACTAATTTTGAAACAGGCATGGGCTAAATCACATATCTACTGTGGTGATACTCGTATCTTCTTGGACAGCGATTACGCCCCTGCCATGATGCAGAGGAGGCGGGCATACATCCCTTTGTTCCCTCTTCTCAGGCAACAAAAACTCAAATTTAGAACCTCTTGTCCCAGTAAGCTGGTAATCCAGTTCCCCTCGGGGCAGCAGTCTTATGACAACATGGAAGACGCCTGTGTGGACTTAAAGAAACGTGGCTTTACATTGCCAGCCTCGGTTCACCTTCCCCAGAGATCTTCAGAGGACAGGGGTTCTCCCAGAGTGACTCCTCCCAGACAACAACCAGACCAGCAAGCCACCATTGCTTCTATTAAAAGGATGTGGGCACAGTTTTCCATGCAGACCAGCTGAAGCTTCTCAGATCCATGGACCTGGATTCACAGTGAGCAGTTAAGTGGGAGTTTGCCGGGGGGTTGAGGGGCGGCTCTGCTACTGTCCGTGCTCTGGGGAGACCTGGAGGAGATGATGCCCCTTCATTCTTAATATATATATATATATATTTTTTCTTTGTGACAGGAGGGGATTGGTGGAGCAGCCTCGCCCAAACACTGCCATTAAAATGGGATGGTGGGGGAGAGGCGTGCATGGCTACTGCTGGGCTTCCTCCTCTTGTGGGGTTAAAAAAGAGCAGACAGGGGCATGTACTTCCCAGCCTTAATGGAATGTTGCCAGAGTTGGATCCTATGAGAGTGCAAGATGCTGTCGGGCTGTTTGGGGTGGGAAAATATTGACTCTGTCCTGAAGCAGCCTTGAAACAGTTCGGTTGACCCTTATCTCACTTTGACCCCATTAAATAGGGGCTCCCAGGTGTGCTCCTACTCGAGGTGGGGCTGGTAGGTCCTGGATGGACGTCTCCTGCCTGTTAGGGTCTGGATGCCCTCCCTAAGATCGGGGTTACACCCCTTTCACCTAAATTCAGGCTGGCTTTACTGCACTAGCCTGTTAAATAGGGTGCAGTTTACGGCTCTTCTCGGCCTCGGGCAGCCTGGCGGCATTAGAGTGCACTTGAGTTTATGGGATTTACGGGCAAACTGGGAAGTTTGCCCTATTACTTGAGGACTGGATATCACATTTTCAGGTGGATTCTTGCCTTGTCTGCTCTGGACCTCATTACGAGAGGGTGTGATGGTATACTAGGCCCAGGGGTGGGTCCGCTCTGCCACCCTGTCCTCCTTATTAAACTCTGAGAGCGGTCAAGTGGCCTGGTGTTCGTGGGCGAATTCTGGCTCGGCCCTTCCTTCAGGCCCTCTTCCCATCATGGCGTCCCCTCCATTCCCCCTTAAAGGTGCGCACATGTGGGGTGGCCCTGGAGACCTCTCATTCCTCTGCTGACTCTCAACTGCCTACCATTATCATTTCTTCCTGCAAGTCTAGACACATGTAGATTAATACTTTTGGATGGCCTTCTCGCTGACAGTGTACCCAGCACTCAACCTCACCATTGATTATAGTGCACAGCCACCTTAGGATTATAATTGGGACCTTTACCATTGGGAAATTCTCTCAAAGCCTGTCAAGCCAGATTCAACACTGGTCCTTTACCAGGAACAATTTTCCGTTATACAGTTTGGGACTGGCGGACAGATTTTCCTTCTTTTTATTCTAGGCCCCCACTGACTATACATAGAGGTCTTGATTCTACCTTCAAGCTAATTAATGACCACACTGGCTGTTTTATATGATTCCCTGTCTTGTGATGCTCTCCCTGAAGACTAACACATCTGTCTTTGTATTCGTAATATTGAGTAGAACCCTGCATGCTTCTGGGAGATATGTTGTCCCTTCCCCCATGTATTTGATCTCATGATTGGTCACTAGATATGTTTCGGAGAACTACTACTATACCTTACCCTTCCCCCTCCCCCCTTTCATACATTAGGGGACGGGCCCTGGGCTCATATGCCACCCAAGCCCCGAGCTATAAAGGAACTGCACCATTTTCTCCCACCATCCCCCTTTTCTTTTTTGTTTTTCCTGATATTAGTTATCCTTGCCTCAATCCTTCCCCCTCCTGAATTTAGGGGCAAGAGTTTCCCCAGAACCCCATATCACCTTGCTGATTGGGTGCCCACTTTTGGACAGTCCACCAACCTGTCCTCAATACATGTCCCACTAGCGCACGTATTGTTGGAAGTCACAGATACTCCCCTTCATTGGGGACTGTATATAGTTCCTATTTTCCCATCTACTGTACAAATTAACACAGGCACACCCAGTTAGCGTACTAATTACTCTATAGTCTTTTCTCGAATGTTCATTTTTTCTATCCCATGGATCACAGAGCATTTAACTATTGTAAACTTTTCAGGTGACAATTACCTCATAAGACAGGAAAATAAAGTTGGTAATGTTTCAGGGGATTTTTTTTCTTTGGGGGGGACTCGGGGACTGTGAAATAGTTCTCGATTGACCTAGATATGCAGTGTCCCTTTAAAATCATCTCGCACAATGTAAATGGGCTGACCGGCCCCATCAAGAGGTATCGCACAATCCGAGCACTTAAATAATTTAACCCAGATGTTCTTCTACTACAGGAGACACACCTCTCCTCAGTTGAGCACCAGAAATTATTCAAATTTGGTTTCTCAGACCTAGTGGAGTCCTCCTACCAGAGAGACAGGAGAAGAGGGTCAGTGGTCCTGATCCCTAGATGCTCCCAACTTCAACTCCTTGACCAATACTCTGATAGAGATGGCAGGCTGGCGCTGGCTGTTGTTAAACTGAACCAACAGATTCTAACACTATGCAGCGTTTATATCTCACCAGGCTCTGATGCCTCCACCATACAGCACCTAATAGATGCTATCTTGACGAGACAGCAAGGGATCCTATTCTTAGGAGGGAACCTTAATTGCCAACTTAGCCCTTCGCTTGACTCATCTTCAGCACGTCCCTCCCCACAGTCCTCTGGACAAAAGCATCTTCAGCTTTTACTTCGAGATGTTGGTTTGGTGGACACGTTGAGACAGCGTCACCCCTCGCAACGGAAATGTACTTATTATTCTAGTGCCTTTAAACATTACTCCCAATTAGACTACTTCTGTATTGACAAGGAATATGCTGACCTGGTTCAGTCGGCAGATATCCTTAATATCTGCCTGTCCAGCCATGCCCCTATCACTCTAGAACTCAATATCCGAAAGGAAAGAAAAAATGCACAATGGGGATTTAGCCCATCCCTATTTAGGGATAGAAAATTTCGGGACCTTCTGGAGATGCGAATCCCAGAAATCATTCGAGATAATGTATCCCCCCAGACTTCCCCTCAGACTCTTTGGGATACGCTCAGAGTTGTGCTTAGAGGCCATATTATAGCTTATGCCTCTCATAAGAAAAAAACGGGCCAAGTCCAACCTGCAGTCTCTACAAGAGAAGCTTAGATTCCTTCAGGAGGCTCACATGCAAGGTGACTCAGACCTCCTTCCCTTAATTTCTCAGACACAGGCTAAGATCCAACTCCTGCTGAGAGCCAAAACTGAACAAGTCTTGGCTTGACTGAGGCAACGTTATTATGAGGGAGGGGCTGGGGCCTCTAAACTTCTGGCTTATCGTCTTAGAAATCAAATACAGCAGTGCACTATCTCTAAAGTCAAGGATCCCAAATCCGGACAGACCCAGTATTCCACTCCACATATTCTTGATGCTTTTAGGAAATATTATCAGTCCCTCTGCTCCTCCCTGACAGAGCCCAACCCACAAAAAATATTGTCCTTCCTTTCTCAGCTTCATTTTCCTGCCCTTTCAGCCTCGCAGCAGGCACAGATAGTAGCTCCGATTTCTGAATTCGAGCTCCAAACTACTATTCAAGGACTCAAAAACAGGAAATCTCCAGGTACTGATGGCTTTGGAGCTGAATTCTACAAAGGCACGTGGAATTTAGTGCAAACTCCTCTCCTGCAAGCTCTACAAACTGCCCATACTACTACTTCTTTCCCTGTCTCATGGAGACGCAACAATTTCCGTGATCTTGAAACCCCCACATCTGTGTGATTTATACTGCCCCATTTCGATGCTTAACCAAGGTTATAAGATTTACACAAGTATTCTAGCCCATAGATTTGATTATGTCCTCTCTTAATTAATACACCTGGATCAGTCAGGATTTATTAAAGGTAGGCAGACAACATTAAACGTATTTTGTACCTGATTGACCATGCCCAGTCCATGAAATCTCCTCTTTTGATACTGAGTCTCAATGCCCAAAAGGCTTTTGATATGGTCTCTTGGGGGTTTCTTCAGGCTGCCTTACAAAAATTTAAATTCCCTGGACCTTTTATGGATGCCATCAGAGGAATACACACTGACTCGTAGGCAGTCGTGAAACTGAACGGCTCACATTCCGACCGTTTCTCTTTATTCGGGGTACCAGTCAGGGCTGTCCCCTTTCCCCGTACCTGTTTGCTCTTTTTGTTGAGCCTATAGCCCAGCTATTCCGACAAAACCCCAATCTGTATGGATATAGAATCTCTCAGTCATCCTACCACAGAATAGCTTATGACGCTGACGACCTCCTTCTTTATATCACCCGCCCCGAAGAATCATTACAAACTTTAACTTCCCTGTTGAAAGAAATAGAAACCCTTACAAGTTACACCATAAATCAAAGTAAGTCAGAGGCCTTACTTATACAACCCCCTCTGCCCCAAGATCTTGTCTGGAGATACCCTTATAAATGGGACAAACCTTTTATAACTTAACTCGGAATTAAAATCCCCCAGAACTTCTCAAACTTATATTCCTTGAACTATTCTTCAACCCTCTCAAAAATAAACTTGGACTTGGTGAGATGGACCCCTCTCCCTCCCTCTCTCACTGATGGCCACAGTCAAGTCCATCCAGATGAATTCCCTTCCAAAGATTCTATACCTAATGCAAAACATCCTGCTGCCTCTTACAATGAAGGATATTCGGGATTGGGACTGCTCCATTAGTCGGTTCCTGTGGGTGAATCAACGACCCAGACTTACACTTAGTAAGCTTCAATGCCCCAAGGACAGAGGAGGACTGGCTCTCCCTAGTATTTTCCATTATTGGATAGCCGCTCTGCTCACACATATAACTACATGGCTTTTACCTCAATCCCATGCTCCACCTTGGCTCTTAGTGGATTGCCCCTTAAATTATTCTCAAGTGTTTCAGCCCGACAGTATGGCCCAGTTGGGGGGGGGGGTCCAGATTTACCAGAGGGATGCTCCAGTCCTGGGTGAAAATTCTAGCTTGACCGACTAATAAATTTCTGTCAACCTGGATGGTTATTCCTGCTGAAGACCCATCATGGGCACTGGCACGACTTCATGTTACCTTTCAGACCTGGGCTCGGTGAGGCATACGACATGTGTACCAAGTCTTCAACAATGCTGTCTTTAAATCATTTGATCAACTTAAACAGGAGTTCTCTTTAAACAAGAGTGACTTCTTCTTCAGGTTTCTGCAAATCCGTCACTTCTTAGATACGAAAATTGCTTTAGATGCTGCCACCCAGATTATCCCCCCATATCCTTTGTTGTTCCAGCTGGCAGGGGGTGGAAACCGTAGCCACTTAGTCTCCCGATTCTATAAAGCCCTACAAGGGGCACCAACACAGACCATGGACCTGGCGCAATTCCACTGGGAAGCCGAACTTCAGGCTGAATTGTCCCAGGAGGATTGGCTCTGGATCTGGTGCAGGCAACATAAAACCTCCAGCTGATATACCTGGAGAGAATTCTCCTGGAAGGTGGTGTCCAGATTTTTCCGCACCCCCCAGATCACTGCTAAATACTTAGCTGGAGGAGACCCCCTCCTGTTGGAGACAACACGGTTGTGAGGTGGCCACACGTACCCACATTCTATGGTCATGCCCGGTACTGGCAATGTACTGGTCTCTAATAAAGAATAGAATCTTAGATCTCTTCCCAGCCCTGGGCATCTTTTCCCCGGCTGTAGGGATTCTTCTTCATTATCCTCGCTACTTCAAGGATCCACACCAAGTATACCTTCTTAATATCTTACTCGGAGCAGCCAAGAAATGTATTACTAGGTTATGGCTTGTCCGGAGCCCCCTTCCATCTCAGCGTGGGAAAATACAGTATACGATGTATATAAACTGGAACATATGACAGCCAGACTACAAAATAAAATCCCTGAATTAATAAATTGCTGGAATACTTAGTTTCTTAACATCTCCCAATTCAGAGCCAACCAGCCACCTTAGTGGCCTGATGCCTGGTGGGGTAGACACCTATGACCATATTGTGAGGTTCCGGCCAGCCCTCAACCCGTTGTCCCTCTTTTGGGGACCTCCCCTTGATTGGATGGGTAGGGACCCTGCTTGATTAACTTCTTGAAAGGCAGAGCAGCCCCCCAGGCTTCCCCTGTTTCCCCCTCTACCTCTAGACAGGAATTGCAGATTTGGCTTGTTTATTTGCACCAGGCGGACAATAGCTTGACCATCATAATTATATACTCAAAATCTTGGCAGAAGATATTTATCATATTATGTATTTTCTTTTTTTCCTTGCCTGATTCTGCACTAGACTGTTATTGCCCTCTCCTGCATTTGTGTTTGCTGAAGCTTTTACCTTAAGGTATTTAGTGTACATGATGCTGATTTCCTGTAAACCTGCTCCTTGATACATCTAAGTTAAAACCTGAAATAAAAAAAACAGTTAAAAAAAAAAACAAAGAGAATCCAAAAAGAGATTCCTTTATTCTCAGATGCTTGCAGGCTGCTGAGGACGTTAGTAAGCATCTCCTGCGGGTCCTCTATGGTATTTCGGACACTATTGCCAGGGCTGCTACCACCGACATGTACCTATGTAGGCATTCCTGGCTGGGGGTCTCTGGCTTAGATGACCAGAACATCATCAGTGACCTACAGGCATTTGGCAGGGCTCTGAAATCCGTTTACTCGCTCTGCTATATGCAACCTAAGAGCAGGCTATGCCCTCCTTTTCATAAGGCACCCCGTAGACCAGGAGCAGCCTCTCAGCCTCAAGGCAAACACAGAGCCTCTGCCTCCTTGCCCACCCCCTCCACTACTGGAGCTGCGGTCAAGCGTCCCAGAAGTGACGGACCAGTCCCATCAGCTGGATCCACCTCTGCTTGACTACTTACCAGAAGCCCCTCCCCCCTTTTCTGGTCCCTGACCAAGAGGTGGTGGTCGGAGGTCAGTGCTCCCTCCACCTCAATCAATGGAAAACCATTACAGCAGATGCCTGGATTCTGCAAATCATAGAAAAGGTCACACTCTGGAGCTCACAGAGCAGCCCCCAGAAACTCCCCCTCTACCCTCCAGCTACCCCCTGGCCCACCTAGCTGTTCTCTGGGAGGAGGTATAGTCCCTTCTGCACAAGCAGGCCATAGAGCCTGAGGAACCAGAGGAACTTTGGGTTTTATTCCAGGTTTTTCCTGGTCCCTAAAAAGAACGGAGATCTGAAGCCCATCTTAGAATTAAAGGACCTCAATCTGTACGTCCTGTACAAAAAGTTTCAAATGGCAACTTTGCCAGGTCTGATACCCCTTCTCAAACAAGGCAGGATGCATATCTGCACAGCTCGGTGTTTTCACCATACTGGAGGTTTCTTCAATTCCTTTTTTTAGTGTGAGCATTACCAGTTCAAGGTGCTGCCCTTTGGCTTGTTCTCTGTGCCAGAGGTTTTTACCAAGTGCTTAGCAGTAGTGGCAGCGAGCCTTGGAATGGAGGGAATGTACGTTTTCCCATACCTGGACGATTGGCTCCTAAAGGCCCCATCCAGAGAATTGCTTCTTGGGACTTTTGAGAGAACTCTCCAATTGTTTCTCTCCCTTGGCATTGCCGTCAATCTTCCCAAGTCAGTCATGGTGCCGTCCCAAACTCTGCAATACATAGGGGGCAGTTCTAGATTCAGCACAGGGGCAGGCTTTTCTGCCTCAGGTCAGGGTGGAATGCCTTATTGCTCAGGCTCAGGAAGTGGCTCGGATCTGTTACATCCCGGCCGGGGTGTACCTGAGTCTGTTGGGTCTGATGGCGGCCATACCCACCCATTCCACTGGCCAGTCTCAATATGTGCACTCTCCAGTGGACTCTGCGAGTACAGTGAGACCAGCGTACGGACGATATAGATCATTTAGTGCTGGTCTCTTCCCCAGTCCGCAGAATGCTCCGGTGGTGGATGGATCTCCTGAATCTTCTGCTTGGAGTTCCATTCCAGATTTCATTACCACATCAGATCCTCACCACGGATGCCTCCAGTTTGAGCCGGGGTTCACCTGGATCCCTTTCAAACTCAGGGTTCTTAGTCCCAAATTGAAGCCTCCCTATATATCAGTGTCCTAGAGATGTGGACGATTCTGTATCCCATGCAGGCCTTTCAGAACCACCTTCTCCTGGGCCAGTTGCTGATTCAGTCAGACAACCTCAGTGTATTGAACTGCATCAACAAGCAGGTCGGAATGCATTCCTACCCCCTGTGCAGGGAGGCCATGAGAGTGTGGTATTGGGCATTGGACCACAGCCTGACTGTTTTGGCGGTCCTGTCCCAGGAGTGCTAAACACTCTGGCGGACAGCCTCAGCCAGACTCAGTCCAGCATGCACGAGTGGGAACTCCTTGCATCCATTGCAGAAGAGCTATTCGACAGATAGTGTCATCCATAGTTGGACCTTTTTGTGTCCCCATGCTACACAAATCTGCCCAATTTCTTCTTACTAAATCCAGGGCCTGGAGTTTTCTGGTGAGACGCATTGTCCCGCTCTGGAACGGGAAGTTTCTTTACGCCCTCCCCCCCATTTCCTCTAATCCAGAGGATGCTAACCAAGCTGCAGATGAAGGGGGCCACCATGATCCTGGTAGCCCTATTCTTGCCCCACCAGATATGGTTTCCTCTTTTACAGCAGCTGGTGGAGGAACCTCCAGTGCTGTTTCCCCTCTGCAGGAATTTGTTGACCCAGAATCAGGGGACCCTGGTCCATCCCAATCTCAGGTCCCTCCATCTGCATGCTTGGCTCCTGAGAACATAGCCATCACCAGATTTGGGGTTTCCAACAGAGTGGCAGAGGTTCTAGTGGCTGCCCAGAAACCTTCCACCCGAACCACTTATGCCATGAAGTGGAAGCGGTTTGCCAAATGGGCTGCCAAGCATAATCTGGACCCTTTCACCTGCCTGGTGAACCAGATCCCGGATTACGTGATCTCTGTATTACTCAGGTCTCCAGTACTCCTCCATCAAGGTGCACCTTTCAGCTATCTCAGCCTTTCATGAGCCCATGGGTGATCATACCATAGCTCAGCTGGATGCCTCCTGTACCTTTTTGAGGTGCATCCTGCATCTAAAACCTCCAATCTGTTCCCCAGTCCCAGCTTGGGAATTGAATTTTGTTTTGGTGAAGTTGACCCTGTCTCCTTTTGAGCCAGCCGCAACTTACAAGCTACGCTTTCTTTCCTGGAAAGCTTTATTTTTAGTTGCTGTCACTTCTGCTCGAAAAATTTCAGAGATTCAGGCCCTCAGGTGCGAGGAGCCTTATTTGATTTTCCACAAAGTCAGGGTGTCTTTGTGCACAAATCTTAAATCCTAAGGTGGTGTCTGAGTTTATGCTGAACCAGTCTATCCACCTTCCCGTTTATTTTCCTGAGCGTGCCAGTTCAGGGGAAATGCTGCTTCATACATTAGATGTGCACAGAACTTTGAAATACTACCTGCTCCGAACCAAGGAATGCAGAAAGTCAAAGCAATTGTTTGTTTCTTTCACCCCAGGTAGAGAGGGCATTCAGGTTTCCAAACAATGTTTGTCCAAATGGTTGGCTAACTGCATTGTGTTCTGCTATAACAAGTACAGTAAAGAATTGCATGAAGCTGTCAAAGCTCATTCCACATGAGTCATAGCTGCCTCTGTGGCTTGTTCCCGTGGGATCTCAGCCATGGACATTTGTGCAGCTGCCACCTGGAGTACCATCCATACTTTTACCATGCACTGCAGTCTGGACATTGCCTCTAGAGCCCGTGCAGGATTTGGCTGGCCTGTGTTGCAGGGCTTCCTTTCTTAAGCTTAAGGTTGGCCTTCCTTCCAGACTGTTTGTTTGCACCTGTAACTGCTTGGGACTTGTTCCTATGGTGAGACCTGATGACTGAGATACCCCCGAAGAAGATAGAACAGTTACATAAGAAATAACTGTAACAGTAGATCTTCGAGGGGATCTCAGTCATCAGGACTATTTCCCTCCCACCACCACCCTTTTTGGGGGGCTCGTTTCTGGAACTGGCTGTCTGGTGTATCCAGCCTTTCTTTTTGGGCCTGGGCACCTCTGTCTCTCCTTGGCCCCCCTTGGCTAGAGCTCTGCTCCCTTTGTGGGGGAAAGAACTGAGGAGGGAGCAGGGCTGGTCACACATTTATAGCATTGGTGATGTCGTCACATGACATTGGCATGGGTGGCCCCAGTTGTACTGCTGAACATTTTCCGTGTGGATCCTGCTTCACCGATGGTGAAGTTCCTACGGTGAGACCTGATGACTGAGATCTCCTCGAAGATCTACTGTTATGGTAAGTCCTTACGTAACTGTTTTGTTCCCCTCCCAAGGCTCATACAAATACAGCTTCGGTACTAACTCCATATGACACTAATGAGCAAATGGCAGTGTTTGAGAAATGCATTTTTAGGGGATGAATGAATCCATGTAAAAGGAAGAAATTGGTTGGTCAGCACAAAACAACTGTAATGCTCTGTCCAGCAAACAAGCATTTAGTCGGAATATAAATGACACTACTATGTGTTTCAGCAGCAGTGTGTTTTTATTAGCATTGACTGCTGCCATTTTTTTTGTCTGTGACAGGAGGCTAGTTCACCCAGAAGTCCTGTTGTGTATGGTGCCATAATCTCGTACATACAGCAGTTTTTGGACACTGTTGGTATTTCCATCACAGAAACACAGGTATGTAGCCAACTATTTAAGATGCAGTTCTAGTTTTTTGGCTTGTCTTGAGTAACTTAATGGGGTTATATGTTTAAGATGCTTCACCCGGTGTTGAAAACCGTGAATGGTTTAGGAACAAAAAAAAAATCTGGCACAGTACCACTAAGAGTCAGTCAGTTATGACTGCCTCCTCCATTCTGAGATGAAGGGTGTTGCTTAAAGCATGCATTCACTTCTGTGAACTAGGCAACTGGCTTTTTTATGTTTGTTTACAAAGAACGTGAGCATATTGGTATCAGTCTGGACTGTGAGAGGGCTTTTGGGGACGGGCCCCTCCTCTACCTATCACAGCTCAAGAATACATAATCTCCTCCCTAATTTCACCCCACTCCTGGCCTTTTCTCCTTATTTTTCCCTATAAAGTCCGTGCCCAATCACAAGGCTGTAAAATACAAGGTAGAGGGTTTTCTTGTGTAACTCCCAATTCCTGCTTGAAATCTTACTTCTGCTTTTCGTTCCACATATGCTGCAGTTTACTACCTTCATATGTGTTACTGTTTAGAACTTTGTTTCTCAGGGAATGACAGAGATGTTGCATGACTCATTTCATTTGCATACCCATGATTCAATGCTTGCGACTCATTAGAATTAATGTATTTTCATACATGGTAAAAGGTAAGTATAATAGATATTTTAACATGTTCCTACAGTAATTTATTTTATTTAGTTTTTGTTGACTGGGAAAGCGGGACTAGATAATTCTGCCTATTTTCAGCCTCGCCCCGGGGGAGGGGTATACAGATGGATACCAACTGAAATTGAACCAGATTAAGCTGTTGGTGGTATTTTTAGTGAATGAGGGAAATTTGGCCAGGACACCGGGGAAGTTCCCCAACTCTTTTCAAGAAGTGCCATGGGATCTTTAAAATCCACCTGAACAACCACCAGAACAGGCAGATGGGACCTCGGTTTAACGTCTAATCAGAAAGACGGCACCTCAGGAGTGCAGCATCCCCCTCATGCTGCACTACAGTGTCAGTATTGGGATTTAACCCAAGCGCCTGGTGTGGGGATAGAACCCATAGTCTTCTGATCTTCCAGCCTCAGAGGTGAGTGTGCAACCTGCTGAGCCATTGACATTGCTGTTTTATTACTTTAACATTATATGAGTTGAAACGTTCTATATTTAACCTTATTCATAATGTCTGCCTTGAGCCAAATAGCATTTTGGTTATTACAGCATAAATAAGCAGGACTCGACAGATGTGCTGCAGGAATCAAGCTGATTATGTTTGCTTGTAAAGCATGGTGAAGATATTGGTATCAATCTGACATGCAAGAGCACCTTTGAGAGTGTGTCGCTTCTTCACCTATCAGAATACTGAATTTCCTCCCTAATTCTACCACCTCTCTGCTTTCTCCTCCTTTTCCATTTGAAGTGCTTGCTCAGTCACAAGGCTGGAAAATGCAAGGTAGAGGGTTTTCTTGTGCAGCTCCTTATTCCTGCCTGAAATGTTACTACTGCTATTTATTCCACATACACTATTGTTTAACACACTTGGGCAGTCTTCCATTGAGTATGCTCAGTCACTGGAAATGCTCTTCAAGCATGACTTCTTCAACCACCCAATGGTGTCCTCCATCTCTACCCCTGCTGCTATCAGATTTCTTCAACAGGTCTCCTTCACAGTTACTAGGTTTTCTGCAAAGTTTTAGACTTTTTCAAATGGGGTGATGTCCTACAAGTGATCATTGTTTTAAATTGTAATGGCTTTTTAACTGAACAATAGAAAACTTTGATACTGAGAAAAAAAAATCATTGCACCCTCAGGTGGTATCCTAGGTATTTTTTTAGCATGGTGAGTACCATGAATTAATCTGTTTGCCTCCTGGGAAAGCAGGATGTGGGGGCTGTTTTGTGGTCATCCCCTCAGCAGGGAGCTAACATAGTAACATACAGTAATAATTAAAGGTCAGAAGGGACTCTTACCCGCTGCTTCAGGGATGAAGTAAGTATGCTGTGCAAACATGTACCAATTGATAAGGAATTCCCTACCCACTCTACTTCCCAGGGTACCCGGTGATTCTGTTAATAAGCAGAAATTTGTCCAGGCTTACCTTAAATGCCTGTACTGTTTTCATGTCCACCACTCTGGAGTGGTAGGCTGTTCCATATGTTTGCCACCTTCTGGAGAAAAAGTGGCTCCTAACATTAACCCCAGAGTTTCCCACCCTTGAGCTTTAGGGTGTGTCTCCATGTCCTGCTGCGGGACACCAGATCAGACAGCTCTAACTGATCTTGTTAATACACTTGAGTATGTGAAAGACTGAGATCATGTCCCCTCTCAGTCTTTTTCTCCGAGAAAAACATGTTAAGGGCCACCAGTCTTTCCTCATAGCTTTTGTCCCCCTTTGTCACTGATCATTTTAGTAGTCCTGCATTGCACCTTGTCCTTTTAGTACTGAGTAGACCAGAACTGCACCGCACTCAGTACTCCAGGAGGGGCCTTGTAAAATAGCAGGATTACGTCCCCTTCTCTGCTTGTCACACCCCTCTTGATGAACCTAAACATTCTGCTGTCCCTTCTGACAGTGGCAGTGCACTGCTTGACCTCCTTTATCCCTAGGTTCTTTTCCTCCTTGACTGCACCAACAGGCGCCCTATACAGTATGTAGATTCCATCTCTGTTTTTCCTCCACAGGTGTTGCACTTTGCATGTGATTACATTGCATTTGGTGCTCCAGCAGTCAGACCAGTTGCCCAGCTTGTTCCTGTCCTTCTGAAATTCTTCCCTGTTCCTAATGGAGTCCACCACACTGGCCAGCTTATGCCATCCATGAACTTAAGCAGTGTGCTAGAGACCCCAGCTTCCAGATTGTTGAAGAAGATGCTGAAGAGCAGTGACCCCAGAACCAGTTCATGAATGGCATGGGAAGTGATTAAATATGGGATATTAGAGGACACAAATCTTCTATGCACGGATGATAGGGAAGAAGTTATAACTTCAAGTTGTAACTGGTTGTGAACCTGGTAAGGAGACGTATTCTAGGGATTGTGAAGAAGCACAGAGTGCTGGTGAAGGGGAGCATGTAGTAGTAGTAGTATTCTTTATTCATTAAATATGAACAGGGATGGAATGCCATTGAGCCAAACTAATTTTCAAGGAGCAATTGCATATTTTATATTGCACATGTATATGTAACAAGATAGGCAATAACATTTCATTTCAGGCATATAGGAAACAAGACCAGCAAGATTACAGTCACCATAAAAAATAACCAAAACAACATATAACCTTCCATGAGAAGGCTCCTTGATTACACTCATGTAATTGTACACATAAATAGCTTGAGACAATCCATTTAAACTTACAAACAGTAGTTCAGAATATTCAGTCTTCCTACATAATAAATTGAAAATATACAACCTTATGTTCTCTCTTTTAAACAATATAGTTTTGGAGCTTTAGTTAAGTTAGTAAACCATTGTCTTATGGGTCCTAAATGAGTTGGTACACTTAACCTTCTCGATTGTGAGGGTAGTGTATTCCACATAATGGGGCTTGTTGAAGACTGAAGACCTGCCTATCTCCAGATTACACTTAGGGACAGTGAATTCAAAACCCAGTGAGGATCTCAGTCCCTCCCTTAATTCCCTGACCCCAAATTTTTCCAACACCTAGTTGGGTAGTTTCCCCCCTTCCTGATTTTTACCATAAAGGCTATTAAGTGCTAGTTCCTTCTTTCTTCCAGGCTCCACCAGTCTAAAGATTTGTACAGATCACAATGATGTGTCCTTCTGGTGTCAAAGCATAGTGGTGCCAAATGAAATAAGTGTGATTACATGATTTTTAGATGAATCTGTTTTGATGTTTTAACAGATACTTAACACAATGGGCTTGAGGAAGTGATGATGTTAGGCATGAACCATTGCCCTGGTCTTGTTGCGTGACAATAAACCTATTCAAGAATCAAGACAATCTGTATACATGGTGTTCATCTTCCTATATCCAGTACAAGGCATCACAGCAAGCCCAGAAAGACTGCGGTAGAGAGACTAGTAAATAAGCAGGGAAAAGGGAGATAAAAAAAATTACAAAACATATGAGGTCTGCTACCTCTACCCTACTCTCTGTCCCACACTGCTCTACCAAGATAGGCGAACAAACTTTCTCTCACTTTGCCCCTAAATTTTGGAATTTCATACCTTATCAAATCCGAAGCTCCAAACCACACTCCATGTTGAAAAAAGCTGTGTTCCCTTACCTAAATGCACTTGATCCTTGCAACTGTACATGATACCTTAACCAGTACACCCTAATATATTCTGCCTTGAATTTTCTTGCTCCAACATTTTCTGTTGTTGTATCCTACAGCTCTGCTCTGTATAATTGAATATCCCTGCATGGATATTGCTACTCTGATCCGTACAGTTGCTTATCCCTGCATGGATTTTTGTATTTTATGTCCTGCTGCTGTTTTGTTATGGTTGTTATACTTCATGTTGTAATTTTGTACTCTTCCCGGGTCGTGCCAAAAATAGGCAGGTCTTTGCCTAGTGCACTTACCTGGTTACCAAAAGCAAATAAATAAATAAATAAAAACCTTTTAAAATGATGAAATACTTGCGTTATTAAAATTACATAGAAACACAGAATGTGATGACAGAAAAAGGTCCATCCAGTTTGCCCAACCCTGCCTGTTACCTGTGTGATTGTCCTATTGACCATCTCCCCCACCATTCCCACTCCTGCTGTTATCAGACACCTGTGCCTCTCCCACAGTTGTTTGAATCCATTCACTGTTCTGATACACACCACCTCCTTCTGTAGTCTGTTCCACCTGTTCACCACTCCTTCCAAGAAAATGTACTTCTGAATGTCCCTCCTGAACTTCCCCCATCCACCTTTCATGGATTACCCCTTACGCTTGTGTTTGCACTAAAGGTAAAGAATTATTTCTAGGGGCATGGATACAGTTCCCTATCCACACCCTGGCAATAGGCTTTCCATCTGATACATTTCAGCTAAGCTACTCCTACCACCTGGGCATTATAACCCTGACTGCACCCCTTGATGTCAGATCTTTCTTTCCGCTGAAAGAAGAGGTCACCTCCTAAGCAGCTTCTGCTTTGGATATTGTGCCATTGGTGATTATTGTTTTCAGAGTTCTTCAAAGTTTTTCTCAAATTTATAGTTTGGGTTTTTGACTCTCCTCGACCAAGGATCATGGAGTTATGGAAACCAGGGTTTAAGTTTTGCATTCGGTGCCAACAGAAGATATTGGTCATTGAACCGCACGGCACATGCCTGTACCACCCTGGCAGGTAGCAGGATATGGCCAGGTGTGGTTTGTGCCTTTCTGTGCTTCCAGAATCCACCGGCCTTCAGAACGGGATCCGAAGACCCGTCCCAAAGATTGCAAGCTGGGTCGGTTGCACAGCTCGCAGCCCTCAAAGAGGAAGCGGCAGCCACTGCAGTGGGTACCTCCATGGTCTCAGTGCTTCTACTGGCTGGGTCCAGCATTGGAAGGTCATTCATGGAAGGCATCAGAAACATGTGTATGGTCACCTAGACCTTTAGAGAAAGCCCTGGCCACCACAGCAAGAAACAGAAGTGCCTCTGATGCCAGTCATGGGACCAGGAGAGATTGAGGTCCTCCTGCTCTCTCAAGTCCCCCCACTGCTCGACTGGTCAAGACTCCCTCGGTCGAGGGTAAGGTCAAGAGCTCTTCAGTACCCCTGTTGGGCTTGTTGACTTTGACTCTGGTCAGGCAGGCCATGGAGATTTTCCTTGAGCATGGTTGACTGGTTGTCAGATGAGACTGATACACAATCTTTCAGACACCACTTTTCCCAGTCCTCACTTAGGAGAACATGACCCAGTCGGTGTTCCCGACTGAATCACCTAGGGAGCAGCCTTCATTGGCGGTTGAGCGTCTGAAGCCTCTTCTACTCAACGTAGTCAGGCATGTTGTCTGCCATGACCCACTGGAGGGCTCTCCTCAATGTTGACAGTCAGGTTGGTGGTCAAGCTCCAGGTCGAGGTCTTGATTGTGATGTTCTGGTTCTCGATCTCTCTTGACTGGGAGGCATTGCGTCAGCACTCCTTACCCTCTTCATTATTGGGCAAGGAGAGGAACCAGCGAAAGATGTGCCAGTGCTAGAAGGAGCTCCTCTGGCAACAGTGTTCCATCGCGGGGCAGGGTAGGGCTTTACCCTCTGGACCTTCGATCACCTGGCAGCCACTAGTTATGCCTTTGCTGGTCCATGCTTTGCAAGTTCTCCCTGCATCTGCCGTTCCACCCCTGAGAGTGGAACCACTGCCACTGCAGCAGAAAATGGGTGCTCCGACAAAGGAGACCTGCTCAGCCACTGGCTTGCCAGGCTGGTTGTCAGTGGGGATCACCCAATCAGAGGATTCGTGGGTGGTCCACAGTGAAAAATAGTCAAAGGCCATTTTCAAGGTATCCTCAGATGACTCAGATCGGTCGTACATGATATCCTCTGGGACTTGCATTGAGGAGTTGACCATCGGCCATGAGCCCTTGTCATTCAGGGCTCTTCTCCAGCTCTTTATCCTCTAGAACCTGTCCATTAGAGGGCCAAGTAGCCCTTTATGGACTTGATAGGGACAGATCCCTGAAGGTTGCCTTTCCCATGGCTGTGACTATCTTAGGACTGGACCTAGAACTTTGGCAGCATCCTGCCCTGCACCCTCCACCTGTGTGGGCCACAAGTATGCAGTCCCTACCAGGTCCCTTTTGAGTTTCTCAGACCACTCTTCAGCCAAAGGACTGGTCTCTGACTCGGTCGTCTATAAATTTGGGGGCCAAGGGGATGTGGAGAAGCCTCCGGACAAGGAGTCCAAAAATACTGACCATGCCGCTAAAAAGGTGTATGCTGCAGCATCCTTGGGTCTCCCATTAGGCGAGGTACTCCACCATGATGGCCAGCTCTGGACACTCCCTGTTGGGAGTCCTTGATGAGATCCTCCCTGACCTCCTTGCAGATCAGCATTTGCTGGTGAAGTTGGTCCAGGACCAAGGTCAGTCACTGTCCAAACACCAGCTCCAGACGGCCTTGGGCATGGACGATTCCTGTGTTCATGATGTTGCAGCATCTGTCTCCATGCGTTGCAAGGCCTGGCTGCATCTTTCTTCCTTTACGACAGACAGACAGCATAATCTGACTAATGTCCCCTTCTAGGGACATGGATATGTTGTTCAATCCACACTTATTGGCAGGTTCCTTTGCCACTTTAAATCTTGCTGGAAGGTCTTCAAGCTGGCTCCTCCCACCCACCCGGGTGGTGAAACTCTCGGCTCCGTCCCATGATGCCAGATCTTCCTTACCGCCTGGAAGCTCAGGTTCCCTCCTTAGCATCCTGCATTTTAGACTGGATCCTAACTCTTCGGTTCATCCGAAACTAGTTTTGAAGTTTTCTAAACTTCGGTCTTCATCATCCCTCGTGACTGCGATGGACAAATCGATTCCCAGCTTTCGGAGGTGCCCTTGCAGGCAGAAGATGTCCAGGACAGATCCGCACTCCACATGCGTCTACTGCCTAGGCCTAGATCACGACCCGCAGGCCTGCAAGTTGTGCCGCTCTCTTTTTCGGTCACCGTCCTGGAGGATCGCGCTGCCCGATTAAAGCTCGGGCACCCCAAGAAGCGTTACCCACCAGTATAATCCAAAGAGGCTCGTTAGGCGGTGTCTGCGGCGGCTGGCTCAGCTGAGCAGCTCAAGCATATGATCACTCGGCCGCAGCATTTATCCCGCTCTCTCTGAGTTCCTCGTACTCGGCTTCATTCAAGGGGCTTTGTCAGTCCCTTTCCACAAAGGGAGAGGGGCCATCGGGACATTCCTTTCGGCCCAAGAAGAAGGAGTCAAAGGGTAAGTACCACCATCGGTGTTCGTGGGAGTGGGAGAGGTCTCCTTCCGCGGACAGTCAACCGTCGACTTCAGTCGAAGTTGCAGCTCAGGCTGCTGGCTTCAGGGTGTCCCATCAGGCCAACCTGCCGAGACTCCCATCGAAACAGTCGAGATTTTCCTCGACCCGTTGGACGGGTTGTCGACTGCTGAAGCCGACAACCCACCTTCGCCGGTTCCCCCGGTGGAGACCAAGGATCTGCCTGTGCCTTCGGGGCGGCAGTCCCCGGATAAAGTGCCCGAGCTGAGGGAAGAGCGGGTGTCCCTCGCCCCTTCCCAGACCTGTCCTCGGTCACCCCGAGGGTCTCGGTCTCGGACTTCATCTCGATCAAGCCGTTCCCACCGACATCAGCGGTCTCAGTCTCGGTATCGAAATTAGCGGCGACACCGTTCCTCCTTTTCCTCCTCCTCGGATGAGGAGAGGCTTTGATGTAAATTGAGTCGACATTACGAGGAGCTTATGTGGCAGCAGTTACTGTTGTCTGGGAATAAATCGACTCCGATTCAGCCCCCGGCCATCAAGTGGCTGTCGCCTGAACGACCGAAGCAACCTCTCTCACCCATCGAAATGCCCATTCCTGGGGTGGTTGTTCGGCCGAAACCAGCTGCTCCACCGATTCTGGTGGAACATCCGCCTCCACAACCGAAGTCTGGGGCACCAACCAAGGATTCTCAGTCGGGTCACTGCCTGCCCCACAGGTTGTTGGTCACCCTCACTCCCAACCGTCCTCGGCAGGTGGAGGGTGGCTCAGGGCCAAGGCAGCTCTTCGTAGACTCTTAGGAGTCCGATGACAACTCCTCCCTGTTCTCTAGGCAGGTCGACCTGGAGTCCTCTGGGGGCCAGTCATTGGACAATAGCCCATCGTTCTTCTTGGGTCTGCTTCAACTCATCTCGGAGTCCACTGGGATGCAGCTCGAGACCATGTCCAAATGGGCCAAGTATCCCCTGGTGGAGATACTGGACTGTGGGGATTCACCCACGGAGGCCTTCCCTGTGGCTGAGGCTATTGTCGGCCCAGCCTTGGAGCTTTGGCAGTGGCCTGCTTCCTGTCCTGCACCCTCGGCCAGGATGGCCAGTAAATATGTGGTCCCTATCGGCTCTTTGCCCGGTTTCTCGAAACACCCCTCTGCCGAGGGGTTAGTCACCGACAGCGTCTTCCGGCATTCCGGAAATGCTAGGGACGTGGATAAGCCCCCCGACAAAGAGTCCAAAAAGCTGGACTTTGCTGGGCGCAAGGTGTACGCTGCGTCCTCCCTCGGCCTCCGACAGGCCAGCGCGGCCGTGCCAATGGCACACTTCTCCCATGCCCTCATGGGCTCCCTGAATGAGGTTGTCCCTCATCTCCCGGCCGACCTGCCAACCATGGTCTGTCAGGTGTGGGACCAGGGTAGGGCGGTGGCGAAGCAGCAGCTTCAGATTGCTCTGGACATAGGTGATTCCTGTGCCAGGTCAGTAGCGGCTGCGGTGGCCATGCACCGCAGGGTGTGGCTGAGGATAGCCACCTTCACCGCGGATACCCAGCACAAGTTGGCGGACATCCCCTTCTTGGGGACATACCTCTTCAGCCCTGGAGTGGAGGGGCATCTCCAGCAGATCGAAAAGTCCAATGGCACTCTAGACTCAGTCACGTCTGCCCAGAGGGACAAAGGCCGCTGTCAGCAACAGCATAAGTCCTTTTGTTCTTTGGCTCCTACAGAATGACCAGCCCAACAGCACCAGCAACAGGGCCAGCAGGCTCGCACTTGGCATCCCAAATCCAAGCCTGCGGCTTCCTCCAACAGGAAGCAAGGAGGTAAAGGCCCAGGAGGGCCCTCGGCCGGTTCCTCCTTCAAGCCTGCCCAGTAACGGGTTGAGGGATGTTGCCCCCAGCCTCATCACTCCCCCCTGGGTTCCCCCCATGGGGGGATGGCTCCGCCACTTCCTTTCCACCTGGTCCACTATCACCACGGACTGCTGGGTGTTGGAGGTGGTAGGAAAGGGCTTGCCTCTGGAGTTCGAGCAGACCCCACCCTTTCGAGCCGTCGCCCCTCGGGGGGCCAAGGGGTCTACAGCCTCGCTGTCGGCCCGCCGAGCCAATATGGCCCTGCTCCTTGAAAAAGAGGTGATCAAGAAGGTGGCAGATCCTCCTCCAGACCCGGGGTTTGTGTCCAGGTATTTCCTGGTCCCAAAACGGACAGGGGGCTGGCGCCCCATCCTCGACCTGCTCGACCTGAACAGGTTCCTAAGGTCTCGGACCTTCGGGATGGTCAGTCTGGCTCAGATAATCCCATCCTTGGAACGAGGCATGTGATTCCGTTCCCTGGACCTCCAGGACACATTCTTTCACGCCCCGAGCCGTCCGTTTCATCAGAGATTCCTCCGCTTCAGAGTGGAGGGATCCCTTTTCCGAGTTCCAGGCCATGGTCTTCGGCCTCTCTCTAGCTCCCAGGGTCTTCACCAAATGCATGGCAGTGGTGACAGCATTCCTGCGGCACCGAAGGGTCCGGGTGTACCCCTGCCTGGACGACTGCCTGATTGCAGCCCCCTCCAAAGCGGAGGTGAAGCGGTCCAGAGATCTAGCCCTCCAGGTTTGCTCTCAGATTGGCCTCCTCATCATCGAGGCCAAGTTGGAACTCGTGCCGAAGCAGGTGATACTCTTCATCGGGGCAGAGCTCGAATGTCTTCGAGCCAAGCTCGGCTTCTGGCAGACAGGGCCGAGGTTCTTTCCTCCTTTGCCCAGTCATTTCTGGTTGGGCAATCGCGCCCTACCCGGGACTTCCTGCGCCTCCTGGGCCTCATGGTGGCCTGCACCAATGTGGTCCATTGGGCCCATTGGTACATGCACCCCCTTCAATTAGGACTGGCCAGCCAGTGGTCACAATGCTGCGATCCATTGGACCAGCCTGTGACAGTGACCCAGGAGATATGGAAAGCTCACCAGTGGTGGACCGTTCCGGCACATCTGCAGGAGGGCATCCCATTCGTCCGCCCTGAGTCAATGGTCTATCGACTGATGCATCTCTGATGGGTTGGGGTGCCCATCTGGGGGAGCACAGAACGCACGGCATCTGGTCCCCTTGGGAGTCCTGATGCCATATCAACCTGCTGGAGCTCCGAGCGGTCCGCCTAGCTCTCACAACCTTCGCTCCGTTTCTACGGGGTCAAGTGATTTAGGTACAGACGGACAATACCACGACCATGTACTACCTAAACCACCAGGGCGGGACACATGCCATGCTGTTATGCAAGGAAGCTCTCTGCATATGGTCCCTCGTGCACAGTCTGGAGGTGGATCTCCTAGCCATTCACGTGGCAGGAGCCTCCAACACCTTGGCCGATGCCCTAAGCCGGTTAATGGCTGCGTCTCACTAGTGGTCTCTCCTGCCGGAGGTAGTACAAGATCTGTTCTCCCACTGGGGCACGCCTCAGGTGGACCTGTTTGCCTCCAGGGAAAATGCGGAGCTGAGACTGTTCCATGCCCGCCCCCCTCAGCAGAGCTCGCTGCAGGGGGATGCCTTCTCGAGGCTGTGGACCCTGGGCCTCTGCGCCTTCCCCCAATTTCCCTTGATCCACAAGGTGCTTCTCAAGGTGAGGAGGGACAAGGCGCAGGTGATTCTGGTAGCCCCAGACTGGCCCCGCCAGTTCTGGTATCCAGATCTCCTCGTTCTCAGCTCCAGGCTCTTGAGGTGGCTTCCAGCCCGCCTGGACCTGATCTTAGTCAACCAGGGGAAGGTATTCCATCCGGACCTTCAATCCCTGCACCTGACAGCCTGGTTTCTGAGCGGCTAGAGTTCCAGGCCTTGGGTCTTTCCAATGAGGTCCTCAACGTTGTTGAGGCGTCCCGTAAGGAGTCAACCAGGAAATGCTATGCCTTCAAATGGAAGAGAGTCTCCATTTGGTGTCAGGGGAAGTGCCTGGACCCTTCCGTCTGTCCCTTGGCAAGCATTCTGGACTACCTGTGGTACCTTTCTCAGCAAGGGCTTCGGTCGACAACCCTTAAGGTGCACCTGGCAGCCATCTCTGCTTACCGGGCATGGGCCAGGAAGCAGTCGGTGGTGCAGGAGAAGGTAGTCTGGCGCTTTTTCAAAGGCCTTGATCACATTTCCCCTCCGATGCGAGAACCTCCACCTCCGTGGGATCTACTGCTGGTATTGGCCAAGCTCATGGGCAAGCCATTCGAACCAATGCACAGGTGAGATATCTCCCACCTGTCGTGGAAGACCACCTTCTTGGTGGCTATCATGTCAGCCAGAAGGATGGGAGAGCTCCAGGTGCTTTCCATCGAGTCTCCTTATCTGGTCTTCTACAGGGACAAGGTTGTCCTGTGCCCCCACCCGGAAGTTCCTTCCGAAGGTGGTGTCGGAGTTTCACCTTAACCAGGTGTTGACTCTGCCGGTGTTCTACCCCAATCACACCTCGGAGGCCGAATATAGGCTTCATACTTTGGACCCTAGAAGAGCTCTCGCTTACTATAAGGAGTGGACGGCTGAAGTTCTGGGAGAGGTTCGCCAGCTGTTTGTCACCTACGCTGAAGCCACACCTGGCAGACCTGCAGCCAAGCAGACGATAAGCAGGTGGGTCACCTCCTGCATAGATCTCTCTGCTATAGGTTGGCGGGCATGGAGCATCCCAGAGGGATAAGAGCTCATTCTACCCGACATACCGCTGCATCGGTGACTGCTTTCAGGGATGTCCCTATCCAGGATATCTGCAGGGCTGCTACCTGGAAGTTGGCACATACCTTCATTACCCACTACCACATTGACCTTGAGTCACGCCGGGATGCTGGTTTTGGGGCCTCGGTTCTCCAGTCCTTATTCCCTAAGTAGGGGGTGTGCCTTGCTTCCCTCCTCCCAGAGAACTGCTAGGAGTCTGCCAATAAGTGTGGATTGAACAACATATCCATGTCCCTAGAAATACAGGTTACTCACCTGTAACAGGAGTTCTAGGAATGGTATATGTTGTTCATCCACAAGACCCACCCGACCTCCCTGTCTTCGACGCACAATCTGGCTTCCAGCGGGCTAGATCTGGCGTCATGGGGCGGAGCTGAGAGTTTTACCGCCCGGGTGGGTGGGAGGAGCCAGCTTGAAGACATTCCGACAAGATTTAAAGCGGCAAGGAACCTGCCAATAAGTGTGGATGAACAACATATACCATTCCTAGAACTCCTGTTACAGCTGAGTAACCTGTATTTTCTGGGCACCCACCTCTTAGGCCCTGTGGTGGAAGGACATCTCATGTGTATAGAGAAGTCCAACGCCACCCTTGACTCTGTGGCTTTGTCCCAGAAGGAACAGAAACAGAAGCCTAAGAAAAAAGCTTTCAGGTACCTGTCGTTTCAGCCACAGCCCCTTCAGCAGCAGCCCCAACAGGGGAAATTTCAGGCCTGGCACCCCAAACCTAAGTGTTGCAGTCAGGGCCCCAAGCAGGGTGTGGAACAGCTGTGGTGGTACCCAACCCCAGCGGCCAGTGCCCCCGCAAAGGCTGCACAGTGATGAGTTGGGGGTGTCACCCCTCCATGCATCTTGTCCCTGTCTGCACTCCCAGTTGGGGGTCGGTTATGCCATTTCCTGCCACATTGGTCAGCTGTCACAATGGACAAGTGGGTGCTAGAAGTGGTAGTCAGAGGGCTGCCTCTGAATTTCAAGGCTTTTCTGCCTGACTGACTCCACACTCCTCAGTAGTCCAGGGTGTCGCAAGACATGTTGCCCACCCTTCTACTAGGCAGTCATTGCCTAGCAGTGTCAGGACTGGATGTTGTAACAACAGTCAGTGGTCATGGGGTGAGTTTCAGTCAGTAACAATTGAGGAGATCTTAGTGGTGATCTTAGGACAATGACCAACACACTGTGAACTGGACTCAGGCTCAGCATGACTCTTTGTGGGCTGTGTTGAGCAGCTGGGCCCAGTGTTCGCTGGGATTATTTAGTATTCCTTGTTGGAGGGGGGTCATCTTATGGCATTGAAAGTGTGCTGGCGAGACCCTTTTTCGAAAAAATGACATTGGACCCAGATATTCTGGAGGACTACCGGACGGTCTCTAACCTACCTTGTTTTAGACCAGGTTATTGAGAGGGTGGTTGCATTGCAGCTGGAGACTCACTTGGTCACCTGTGACATAAATGAGCCTCTTCAGCCAGGAGTTTGATCAAAGTTTAGCACTGAGACTGCTCTGGTCAGAGTGTATTATGACTGGTTCAGGGCGAGGGATAGAGGAGAATGGTCAGTTCTTGTTCTTCTAGATCTCTCCTCAGTGTTTGACACTGTTGGCCATGGGCTTTTGTTAGATTAACTCAGGGAGTACGTGGGACTCACCGGCAAAGTTATTAGCTGGTTTGAGTCCTATCTCAGGGGCAGGTCTTAAAAGGTTGTGATGAGTAATTTCTTATTGCGCCCAATGAACTTGTATTGTTGTGTAACCCAGGAATTGGTCCTCTTACCCATGTTATTTTTGGTGTATGTGCTTCTCCTGGGTGGGATCATTAGGCAGTATGGAGCTGGGTTTCACTGCTGTGCTGATGACACCCAGCTCTATATGTCTTTTGCACCTCAGGACCAGAGAGCGGTGGATGTGATGAACCAGGGTTCGCTGAGATCCAGGGCTGGATGTCATCAACCCAGCCAAAACTGAAGTACCGGTGATTGAGCCAGGTGGGGTGGGGGAACTGGCAGTGTCAAGGAGGGAAATGGGGCTTTGCCTTGTTACTTCCAGGCTTGACGCTGCCAAAAAGGTGAAAAATCTGGTTGTCATCCTCGACAAAGGGCAGACATTTGAGGCTCGTGTTCCGGCAGTTGTCTGGAATGGCTTCTACCATCTTAGAAATACTAGCCAGATTTGTTCCCTTAATCCCCCCTGAGGACTTGCCCTCTCTAGTACATGCCTTTGTGACATCTCACCTTTATTACTGTAAATCCCTCTACCTTGGGGTCAGTGGATGTATGCTGCAATGCCTGTAACTAGTGCAGAACGTGGCTGTGAAGTTGTTGTCCAGCCTTCTGAGGACAAGTCACATTACTGCTGCAGTAACCGTGCTGGCTACTGGTTAAGTGGTGTATCTCCTACAAGGTTGGCTTGTTAACCTATAAGGTCCTACACGGTCTGGGTCTGGGCTACCTGTGCGAGCTCCTGCATCCTTGTCTTCCCGCTCATACCCTCCGTTCTACTGAGAAGGGCCCCCTTGGTTGTCCCCAGGACCAGACTTAAAATGCCCAGGGACAGAGCCTTTGATGTGGCTGGTCTGATACTTTAGGATTTGTTAACAAGGGCCATGAGGGAGGCCCCCCTCAGTGGAAGTCTTTAAAAAAGGACTTCAAACCTTTTTGTTTGCTCAGGATTTTGATGTTTGAATTGTTGATTTACAATGGACCTGTTTATTTGGTATGCAGTCCTGCTTTTAGCTTTTTATATTTGGGTGTAGGGATTTTAATTTATATTAATATATACTGTTGTTAATTACTATGTATTGGGGCATTTATTTTTGCTACTTACTCTTTGTACTGGTGCGCTAGCTTTCCGAGGAAGGGTGGCAGACATAAATATAACTACAACTACTTTGGGAGGACATCACAGATGGCAGGCTGGTGCCCAATACTGGACCAGCATGATCTGAACCAGTTCATGCAGAATAAGCACAAGTTCCAGATGGTCACTCTGACTCAGATCATTCCTTCTCTGAACAGGGCATGTGGTTCTGCACCCTGGCCCTCTAGAATGTGTTCTTCCACATCCAAGTCATCCATCCCTCTGCCAGTTCCATGTCATGCTCTTCAGTCTCTTGTGTATACCCAGAGTCTGCACCAAGTGCATAGCAGTGGTGGCAACCTTTCTGCAGCGCAAGGACGTCTGGGTGTATCCCTACCTGAATGACTGACTGTTAGCCGGGCCACCTGAGGAGACTGTCAAGAGGTCCAGAGACTTGGCCCTCCAGACCTGTCATGACCTGGGCCTGTTGGTCAACCTGGACAAGTCCGAACTGTTCCCCTCTCAGGTCATCAACTTCTCTGGGGCAGAGCTAGACTCCCTGCAGGCAAAAGCCTGCCTCCTTGCAGACCGGGCACTGGATCTTACATCCTTTGCATGATCATTTCAGGTTGGGCTCTTGCGCCCTGTCCATGATTTCCTGCAGCTGCTGGGGGGTACATGGCATCCAACACCAGTGTGGTCCATTGGGTCCGCAGGCAGATGCACCACCTGGAGTGGAAGTTGGGCCTCTGTTAGTTCCAGCATCTAGGTCACATGGTCCAGCCAGTCACAGTGACCCAGCCAATGTGGGACACCATCCAGTGGTGGCTAATCCCAGAACATCTGAAGGAAGGAATCTATTTGACTGCCCTGAACTGTCCATCACTCTGACAATGGCTTGGTCTCTGGTGAGATAAGGAGCACACCTGTGAGACCACAGAGCCCATAAGTTTTGGTCTCCCCAGGAGTTCCATCATCACATATACCTGCTGGAGCTCCTTGCAGTGTGGTTTACTTTGACAGAATTTGCTCCTTTAATCAGAGGTCAGGTCATGCAAGTCCAGACAGACAACACCATGACAATGTTCTACCTGAAGAGTCAGGGCAGAACACACTCCCTTCCCCTGTGTTGGGTGGCCCTCCGCACCTGGACTCTCGTGCACAACCTGAATGCAAATCCTCTAGTGATCCATGTCATAGGAGTGAACAGTCAGATGGTGGCACTCTCAGCTAAGTAGGAGAGACATTGCATGAGTGGTCCCTGAATCAGGAGGTGGTGAACTACCTGTTCTGCTTGTGAGGGACTCCTCTGGTGGATCTGTTTGTCTCCCAGGAGAATGCCAAACTGAGGTTTCTAGGATCATGGATATGTTGTTCCATCCACACTGTTTGGCATGTCCCTTTCCCCTTTAATTCTTACTGGAAGGTCTAAAAGCTGTCTCTTCCTACCCAACCGGGTGGTTTATCCCTGGGCTCCACCCCTTGACTCCAGAGCTTCCCTTCTGCTGAAAGATTCTGGTTCCATCCTTATCGCTTACGCGTTACAGTAGACCCTGGTGAATAAATCTCTGGATTTACTCCGAGTTTCTCCAGATCGCTTCACGATTACGACTGTGATGGAGGACAGGTCCTGGCCTGGCTTTTGCCACTGCCCATTCGGGCAAAAAATGTCTCGAACCAACCCGCATGCCTCATGCGTCTATTGAATAGGGCATGCCCACGACACCCAGGCTTGGGATTTTTGCCACGCGTTCAAACCCAATGTATTGCACTATCATCTTGCACAACTTCAGCTGGGCAGACTGGAGAAACGGAACCCGCCAGTCAAATCAAAAGAGGCCCATTTGGTGTCCTCTGCGGCTGCGGGGTCCACTGAACAGCTGGAGCAGACAAAGTCCTTTGAATAGGAGGTGGCACAGGTTGCTGATCAGTCCTCTTCCCTGTCAGTCTTCGTCCTGCTCAATGTAGGCTCCACCTTTTCAGGCTCCTTTAAGGAGATGTGTCAGTCTCTCCCCCCACCAAAGGAGAGGGTCCTTAAAGTGCGCACGTCTCTGGCTGCTGTAAAGAGGAAAAGGAGCAAAAAGAAGGTTTGTCTTGCTGACGATGTTCTTGGGATCATGAGAGATCTCGGTCCCAGGAATTGGCTGTCTCGACTTCGGTCGAGATTGCAGTCTCGACCTCTGGCTTCACGGTACCCCCGTCAGGCTGGCCGGCTAAGACGCGGGACGACGACCCGGTTGAGATTATTCTCGACCCTGTTGACCTATAGTCGCTTGATGAGACCGACAATTCTTTATTCAGGACCCTGGTCCTGACTGGACCCACTGAAGAGACCCAGCCCACTGGGAACCTCTTCACGGTCCCAGTCTCTGACCTGGAATAGCCACGGTTCTCCCCAGCTCCTTCTGAATGACCCTGTCGGTCCAAGTCGAGGTCTAGAACTCCTTTGACCGATAGGCCAAAGAAAGCACATAAGCACGCCAAAAAGTGGTGCTGCTGCCATTCTTTCTCAGAAGAGGAGAGGCTTCAGCACAGGCTGCGTCGATGCTATGAGGACTTGATGTTGCGGCAGCTGATTATGGCTGGCCTGAAGTTGACCCCGGCTTCCACTCCAGCCATCACTTGGCTGTCGTCCTACAGGTCGATACTGATTCCCCAGAAGCAGGTCGACACCTTCCCTATGCCTATAGAGCTGGTTAAGACTCTCCTGGCTTGGCCAAAACCAGCCTCTCTGCCAATTTGGGTGGAACCACCACCTAAACAGCCTACCTCTGGAGCTCCTTCCAAGGAGTCTCAGCCCGTTAAGGGCCTTCTGCATAGGCTGTCAGTCACTCTCGCATCCAACCGTCCCAGGCGGGTCGAAGGTGACACAGGTGGCCGGCCAATCTATCCGGACTCCTCGGAGTCCAAGGACTCCAACTTGCATTCCTGTCCTTTGGACAACGAATCCATTGGGGGTTTCTCGACGGAGGAAGGTCCCACATTCTTCATGGGCATCCTCCATCTCATCTCCGAATCTACAGGGATGCCCTTGGAGCCCGTTCAGAAATGGGCCAAATGCCAGCCCATTGGCACAGCGATGGGATTTCCGCTAGTGACGCCGGTGACCCGGGTTCGGGAATGGACCCGGATCGTTGGAGGGCCGTCCGGGGAGAGGATAGACCGTCCTAAGGACTGCTCTCCTTCTCCGGGGGGAGGGTGAGGGAAGCGTTCAGCGCACTGAGGGCTCCTAGTGGAGGCTGGGGGACCTCAGGCAACCAACGGAGCCAGGTCTGGAAGGCGGGGGCAGATGCTTGTGTCATTGCACGTCCCCGCCTCCGTAAAAAGAGAAAAACCTGAGGCAAGGGCAACGTGCATATGACGCCCTCCCCGGAGGACCTTGAGACACCACAGCCACTGCGGATCCCCGACCAGCCATAAGTCCTGTGCGTTACCGGTGAAGGTGGCCACGGCCCCACCCTCCGGGGGGCAAGCCAGGAGTGACTGGGGATCTCGGCAGCCGTAGGCGATGGTAGAGGTCTCTGGGGCGCTGTGACAAGGGCAGAGGTAATACGGGGCCCAGCCTGGAAAAAAACAGAGAATTAAAAAAAAAAAAAGGGCCGAATATCCCCTCACTGATATCCTCAAATGAGAGGATTCTGCGACAGAGGCCTTCTCTGTGGCTGAGACCATTGTTGGCCCTGCCTTGGAGTTTTGGCAGAACCCAGCCTCCTGAGCTGCACACTCAGCCCGGATGGCCTGCAAGTACACGGTTACCATTGGCTCCCTCTTGGGATTCATAGAACACCCCTTGACTGAGGAGTTGGTGACTGAATCTGTGTTCAGGTGCTCAGGCAATTCAGGGGACACCGATAGACCCCCAGACAAAGAGTCCAGGAAACTGGGTCATATGGCCCCTGAAAGTCTATGTTACCTCTTCGCTTGGCCTTCATCAGGCAAGCTCAGCCATCATCATGGTGCACTTCTCTCATGCCCTCTTGGGCTCTCTGGATGAGGTCCTTCTTCATCTCCCCACAGACCTCAGTCAAGCAGGTCCACGACCAGGGCTGGGCAGTTGCAAAGCAGCAACTTCAAACGGCTCTGGACATCGGGGGCTCTTTCGCCCACTTGGTGGCAGCCATGGCCATGCACGTGAGGGGCTGCTGAGGGTCTGCACCTTCACTGTGGAAACTCCGCACAAATTGATGGATGTCCCCTTCCTGGGCACCGATCTTTTTAGTCCAGGAGTGGAAGGTCACCTCCAGTGCATAGAGAAGTCCAATGCCACCTTGGACTTGTTGACTTCTGCCCAGAAGGAATCCCAGGGCTCCAAAAAGCAGAAGAGAAAGCCTTTTCGGCCTTCTGCTCCTGCAGCCAAGCAGCCCCATTTTCAGTCGGGGCAGCAACAACAGCAAGCTCAACCCTGGCACCCTCAGCCCAAGCCAGGGCCCTCGGCGGCCTGTAAGCCCAGAGGAAAAGATCCTGGTGGTCCCCAAGCCAGATTTTCCTCCTCCAAGCCTGCATAGTGATAGGATAGGGATCGCCAACCCCATTCCCTTCACACTGACTCTGGGTCCTTCCATGGGTGACCGGCTCCGCTTGGTCCTTTCCACCTGGTCCATTGTCACAACAGACAGGTGGGTCTTGGAAGCGGTCGGCCAGGGGCTGCCTCTGGAGTTCGAGCAATACCCACCAAGCTGAGCCTGCGGCCCGTGGGAGGGAATGGTTTCTGTGCACACTCAGTTGGCTCTCCAAGACAACATCACCCAACTCCTCTACAAGAAGGTAGTGTCCAGAGTCATGGATCCCCTTGTCAACCCAGGGTTCATCTCCAGGTACCTCCTGGTTCCAAAACAGATGTGGGGGTGACACCTCATTCTAGATCTGCACAACCTGAAACAAATTCCTAAGGCCTTGCACATTCAGGATGGTAACTCTGTCTCATGTCATACTATCTCTTGAGCAGAACATGTGGTTTTGCTCACTGGATCTGCAGGATGCATTCTTTCACATCCCGATCCATCTGTCTCACCGAAGGTTCCTCTGCTTCCGAACAGAGGGAGCCCTCTTCGAGTTCCAAGCAGTGCTGTTTGGCCTGTCATTGGCCCCCTGGGTTTTTACCAAATGCATTGCAGTGGTGGCAGCCTACCTTAGGCGTCGGGGGGGGGCGGAGTGTACCCCTATCGCGACGATTGACTCATAGCGGGCCCCTCCATTCAGGAGGTGGAGAGCTCTAGGGATCTGGCTCTCCAGACCTGCCTCAAACATGATCTCCTAGTCAATGAGACCAAGTCGGAACTTGTGTCTTCGCATGTGATCTGCTTCATCGTGGCAGAGCTCGACTCTTGCCGAGCCAGAGCCAGGCTCCCAGCGGACAGGGCGGAGGTTCTCTCCTCCTTTGCCCAGTCATTTCTGGTTGGGCACTTGCGCCCTGCCTGGGACTTCCTGCACCTTCTGGGTTACATGGCGGCCTGCACCTCCATGGTCTGAAGGACCTGGTGGCATTTGTGCCCCCTTCATAGGGAGCTGGCCAGCCAGTGGACTCAGAGACACAGTCACTTTGACCAGCTGGTCACTGTGACCCAGAAGATGTGGGATGCTCTCCAATGGTGTACTGTCCTTGAACATCTGTAAGAGGGGATCCCATTTGTCCACCCTGAGCTGATGGTTGTTCTAACAACCAGTGCCTCTCTTGCAGGCTGGGATGCCCAAATAGGGAATCACAGAGTCCACAGGCTCTGGACCTCTGAGTAATCCCGATGTCATATCAGCCTGCTGGAGTTTCAAGCAGTTTGGCTGGCACTGACTGCATTTGCTCCTTCTCTTCAGGGTCAGGTGATGCAGGTCCAGATGGACAATACCATGACCATGTACTATCTCAGCAAGCAGGGCAGTACGCACTCCCGGTCTCTGTGCAGGGAAGCGCTCCACATCTGCACCCTTGTGAGCCATCTAGAGGCAGATCTCTTGGCCATCCATGTGGTAGGAGCCTTGAATCAACTGGCGGGCTCTCTCAGCCGTGTGGGCTAGGCATCCCACGAGTGGTCTCTTCATCCAGTGGTAGTACACAAACTGTTCTTCCACCGGGACAAACCTCAGGTGGACCTGTTCACCTCCAGGGAGAACACAAAGCTGAGGCTGTTCCATGCCCACCCTCCTCAGCAGGGCTCGCTGCAAGAGGTTGCCTTCTCGAAGCTGTGGACCCCAGGCCTCTTCTATGCATTCCGTCCACTTCCCTTGGTTCACAAGGTGCTCCTCAAGGTCAGGAGGGACAAAACAAAGGTGATCCTGGTAGCCTCAGACTGGCCCCACCAGTCCTGGTATCCAGATCTCCTCAGCCTCAGCACCAGGCCTCTGAGCAAGCCTGGGCCTGCTTTCGATCAGTCAGGGGAAGGTATTCCATCTGGACCTTCAATCCCTGCACCAGACAGCCTGGTTCCTGAGTGGCTAGAGTTCCGACGATGTACTCACCATAGTTGAGGCATCCAGGAAGGAGTCGACCAGGAGGTGCTATGCCTTCAAATGGAAGAGATTCTCCTTTTGGTGTCAGGGCAAGGGATTGGACCCTTCATCTTGTCCAGTGGCTAGCATCCTCGACTACCTTTGGTCTCTGTCCAAAGGGGGTCTTCAGTCTCCGACCCTTAAGGTGCACCTGGACAAGCCATTCAAACCAGTGCACAGGTGTGAGATGTCACACCTGTTGTGGAAGACCGCCTTCCTGGTGGCTATCATGTTAGCCAGAAGGATTGGGGAGCCCCAGGCATGCTCTGTTGAGTTTCCCTACTGGGTCTTCCACAGGGACAAGGTTGTCCTGTGTCCCCATCCAGAATTCCTTCCGAAGGTGGTGTCAGAGTTTTACCTCAACCAAGTGTTGACTCTGCCAGTGTACTACCCTAGTTACACCTTGGAGGCCGAGTACAGGCTCCGTACCTTGGACCTGAAATGAGCACTCTCTTATTACAAAGAGCACACGGCTGGAATTTGGGGAGACGTTTGCCAGCTGTTTGTCACCTACATTGAAGCCGTACCTGTCAGACCTGCAGCAAAGCAGACGATTGGCAGATGAATAACATCCTACAGTGATCTGTGCTATAGGTTGGTGGGCAAGGAGCTTCCCGTAGGGATAAGAGCTAATTCCACCCGCCATACTGCTGCATCGGTGGCTGCTTCTAGGGACATCCCTATCCAGGATATCTGCAGGGCTGCTGCCTGAAAGTCAGCAAACACCTTCATTTCCCACTACCACATCGACCTAGAGTCACATCAGGATGCTGGTTTTTGGGTCTCAGTTCTCCAATCTCTGTTCCCTAAGTAGGGTGTATGTGCCTTGCCTCCCTTCTCCCGGAGAACTGCTAGGAGTCTGCCAAACAAACGATCCTAGAAGAAAATGTTACTTATCTGTAACAGTAGTTCTAGGAGTGGTATATGTTGTTGATCCACGCGAACCCACCCTACCTCCCTGGCTTCGATGCACAACCCTCTGCTTCCAGCGGGCAAGATCTGGCATCAAGGGGTGGAGCCGAGGGATATACCAGCTGGGTGGGTGGGAGGAGCCAGCTTTTAGACCTTCCGGCAAGAATTAAAGGGGAAAGGGACATGCCAAACAGTGTAGATGAACAACATATACCACTCCAAGAGCTACTGTTACAGGTGAGTAATCTGTTCGTTTTTGTGCTCTTCTCCCCACAATCCAAGACAGTGTTGGGGGATGCCTTTGTAAGGCCCTGGACCCAAGTCCTCGTGTGCACATTCCCTGCTTTCCCAAAGCGGCAGTCAGCGCTCAGAAGGGCAAGGCGCAGATGATCTTGATAGCTCCAGACTGGCCCAGGCAGTTCTGTTACTCCAATTTCCTCAGCCTCAGAAGCAGACTACCATGACGGCTGCCTCTTTGCACATATCTGCTGACCAGACAACAGGGGATGGTATTGCACCTGGACCTGACATCTCTGCACCTCATTACCTGATTCCTGAGCGACCAGAGTTCCAGGCCTTGGGTCTGTCTGAGGAAGTGTTCCATGTTGTGGAGGCCTCCAAAAAGAATCAACTTGCAGATGCTGTGCATTTAAATGGAAGAGGTTCACCACATGGTGACAGGGCAGAAAGCTTGATCCCCTTTTGCTTGCCCTGTGGTGAGCATCCTGGAGCATCTCTGGTCCCTCTCTGTCGAGCCTGAAGGTGCACCTGGCAGACATTTTTGCTTACCAGGCGTAGGCTGGTAAGCCAGTGATGGCCCAGGAGAAGGTGTCCGGGTGCTTTTTCAGGGGCCAGGACTACCTGTCACCTTTGGTGCATGAAACACCACTACCATGGGACCTACTGCTGGTGCTGGCTCTGCTCATGGACAAGCCATTTGAGCCTATGCACAGGTGCGAGATATCTCAACTGTCATGGAAGATGGCCTTCTTGGTGGCCATAGTGTCCACCAGAAAGATTAGTGAACTCCAAGCACTCTGTGGAGTCTTCATACCTGGTCTTCCACAAGGACAAGGTTGTCCTTTACCACTATCCCAAGTTTCTTCCAAAGACAGTGTCAGAGTTTCACCTTAACCAGGTGATTAACCTTCTGGTATACTGTATCAAACCATCTATGGAGACCTACCATAACTCCATACCTTGGACCTACAGAGAGTGCTGTCTTACCATAAGAGGCGCACCTTTGAAATTTGGAGTGAGGCTCACCAGCTGTTTGTAACATACAGTGAAGCTGTGCTTGGCAGAGCGGCAGCTTAGTGGACGATTGGCAGGTGGATAATGTCCTGCATCAACCTCTGCTATAGGTTGGCTGGTAGGGAGGCTCTCATAGGGCTTAGGGCTCATTCCAGCAGACATACTGCACCCTCGTGGCTGCCCCAAGAACATCCCTATCTAAAAGATCTGCAGGGTTGCTAACTGGAGGGCCGCACACACCTTCATATCCCACTGCAGCATCGACCTTGAGTCCTGTCAGGATGCTGCTTTTGGGACCTTGGTTCTCCAGTCTCTGTTCACCATGTAGGGGTGCACACCTTGCCTTCTCCTCCTGGAGAAATGAAAAGAGGTCTGCCAGAATATGGATACTCAGCTGTATTCACACGCATAGAAAGACAGGATCTTACTTCAAGAGGTAGCTTTTGGAGCAGGTAACATAATTAGGACTGTCGCGACCTGGCGGCAGCTTCCATAATTCTTTTCTCCAGCAGTACCGACGTAGTCATACCCCCCCCCCACACCAACGTCGGCTCCACCCCTGACATCACCCTGTATAAGGGAGGAGTTCCTCATGTGCTCCAGTTCTTTCCCGCCACACGGTCAGGGTTAGTTCGCCTTCGGTTACCACTTGCAGTACCGATCGCTCTCCTTCCTTCTCCACCAAATTTCTTCATTGTTTAACATTTATGTCATCTTCCTCCAAGGGGCATGTCAACAAGAGCTCCTGTGGGTGACGGATACCCTCGAAGGACAGCCATTCCGCGTGCCTCTTCTGACTAGAGGCCGACCACGACACATGCCATCATTGCCAGACCTTCAATTCACGAATGCGTATCAGGCATCAGAAGTCCCTTTCTGCCTTTTTAGAGGATGCCAAATTGGCCGCTGTGGAACAGGCTTCGTCCTCAGGGGATTCTGATCACACTCCCACTTGCAAGCACCACAAGCACCGGGAACATCATGAAAAAGAGAGGTCCCACTCTAGGCCCAGGTCCTCGGGCTTGAAGTCCAGGTCATCAGGGCATGATTCCCACCTCACTACCCTTAAGCCATCCGGGGCTTCCTCTGCAACCAAATCTTCAGGGACCACCCTTCAACCGCTGAAGGTGCATCCGCCCGCCGAGAAGGCTCTCTCACTGGGCGCAGATAAGCACTCCTCCTGCTCGGCCTCCTCCTCCAAGGCTGACTCCCGGGAGTCGAGCAAGGCCTCTGGGTCTTCTGGTGGCAGGGCCTTGTCCTTGCCACCAAAATCGAAGGACTTCGACCGGCGCCCACCTTCGGCGGCTGACCTATGCTTGGTTAAGAAAACCTCCAAACACAAGTCGTACCGTCCCAAGGCCCCCGCCTCTGAGGGACGCCGCTCTGGCTCCAAGGATAAGCGGATGCTGGACCATCATCAACCCGCGACTCCTCTGGCCACTATTCTGGCAAAAGCTATTCCGCCACCAGTCAAGGTCCTCCTGATGCTGGCCACCCCGACGCCTGCTGATGTCAGCTCTGGGACCCTGTCGTCACGGTCGCCGGTCCACTTGATGTCACAGCGTGACGACAGGGGAACAGACGCCCCTCCAACGCCACCAATCAGGCCTACACCGGTGCCTGCTGACACTAGTGACAAGGGCTCGGATCCAACACTGGTTGCCCCCCGACGATGGGGCCGGCGATGGTACAGGCTCTGGTGCTCCTCTGCCGCTTGTGCCAGGGTCTCCAAAATTGAACCTTTTGCAGGTGAAGGAGCTCTTCTCCCACTGGTAGGACACGGTAAAACGTGATCTCCCAGTGGGGGCACCTTCTCCCATGTCCACTCCGGGGTCTGTGCTGGACGCCTCGAAGCCCTCCGACCTAGAGGTGGGGAAGGAGCCAGCACCTAAGAAGCACAAGGACAAGCAACACAGGAGGACAAGGTCCAGCAATTCCTCCCACTCTCTGGATATGAGGCATAAGAGGAGACGGCATAGGTCCCCATCCTCTTCGGCCTCAGATTCGTATGTGGACTCCGACACTTCCCGTATGGACTCTGACATTGACCCAGATTTAGGGGGCACGGAGGAACAGCCTAAATCTCCTCCGGATAACCCCAGCTTCATGGAGGTGATGAGGCACGTCCAGGCCAACATGGGTTAGGACACAGAGGCCCTGGACCCCGAGCGACTGCGGGTGGCTAAATACCTCCACCAAAAAGACTCTAAGCCGGTGGTCATCCCTCCCATGGTTGACACCTTTGAGGACATCATGTTCGTGACCTGGAAGAGTCCTCACTCCTCCTCTGCCCTGCCCAAGAAGGCTCATCGGCTCTACTGGACCCCTAAGAACCACTCCTTCTTGGCCGAACCACTGCAGCGGACTCAGTGGTGATTTCAGCAGCTCAAGATCGTTCACAGAGGCCCAAACACCTGAGCACCCAGCCACCTGACAGGAAGTTGAAGCAGCCGGAATCCATGGGACGCAAGGTGTACTCTGTTGCCACCTGCAGTATCAGGAGTCAACTTCCTGACACACATGGTCCAGTTTCAAAATCCCTTTGGGAACAAGGATTGGACATTGTGCAAAGCATGCCCGATTGCCCTCAGCTGGCAGAGCTTGCTAAATTGCTTCAGACTGGCTCAGACTTGGGTACCCATGTTCTGCGGTCAGCTTATGACTCTGCAGACACCTCCTCCTCCAGGGTGGCCACCACTGGCATTTGCCTCTGTCACCATGCTTGGCTTCAGGTCTCTTGAGTTCGATCCAGATGTTCAGACGAACATTCTAGATGCTCCCTTCAAGGGCTCCATGCTCTTTGGCGAAGACATGGAGAAGATCATCACCAAGCTGCAGGACTCTGGCAAGGCCATCCGAACCATGCAGTCCATGTACCGCCCGTAACAGGGCCGAGCTCGCAAGCCTCATTTTCATGGCCATGGGGGACATCAGCCTCAGCAGCCTCGCTTCCAGCCCCACTCGCAGTGAGGCGGCTTCAGTCGAAGGGGTGGAGCCAGGGGATCCTCTGCCTCCTCCACTAGACAGACCAAGGCAGCCACTGCTGCCCTCCCACCGCCTGACTATCCAGGCCACCCTCCTCCCCCAGACGCCCCATCGGGGAGCCGGTTGGAGGCTGCTTTTCCCTTTACGCAGATGCATGGAGTCAAGTGACCACTTACCAGTGGGTCCTCAAGCTCATGGAGTTCGGGCACTCCATCGAGTTTGACTCTCTTCTGCCGGACAGACCATCACCCCATCCTGTTATCCAAGGGAACACCGAGCGTTGGTCAGAAGGGAGATATCCCTTTTGGACAAAAATGCCATTGAGCCGGTACCTCTGGCCAAGCGAGAGGGTTCTTTTACTTCTTCCTAGTCCCAAAGAAGTTGAGAGATCTTGGGCCCATTCTGGACCTCAGTCATCTGAACCAATGGGTCTCCTAACTAAGATTCAGGATGGTCTCCTTCCCCACTCTCCTGCCCCTCATCTCAGCGGGAGACTGGCTGGCGTCCCTGGATATGCAGGACGCCTACTTGCCTATCCCTGTCTTCAGGGGCCATCAAAAATTTCTGAGGTTCAGCTTCGAAGACAAGACTATCAGTTCCGAGCTCTTCCCTTCGGTCTTTTTTCAGCCCCCAGAATCTTCATCAAGTGCCTGGCAGTGGTTGCCGTGGCACTGTGGAGACAGGGCCACTTTGTGTTCCCTTATCTGGATGACTGGCTCCTCCTGGCTCCCTCCAGGTCCCGCCTGTTGGAAACCATCAGGGACTCCATTTAGCTGTTTTCAGCACTTGGGAATCACTGTCAACAGGGACAAGTGTCATCTTCTCCCATCCCAGAACCTCCAGTTTATTGGAGCTCTTCTGGATACCACTCTCGTCGGGAAAGTGTTTCTTCCCTCTGACAGCAGGCCAGATTCAGGTCTTGGTGCACCCGATCTCTTTAGCCTCAAGAGTCCCAGCAAGACTTCTCCTCAGGCTGATGGGGCAAATGGCAGCTGCCATAGTTTCGGTCCCTCTGGCACGACTACGCATGAGAACCATCCAGTGGTCGCTCAGAGTTCAGTGGAATCAAACGCTAGACAGCTTGGACACCTCAATCCAGATCTCAGAGCCAATCCACTGAGAATTACGCTGGTGGATGTCATCACAAAATTTAGTGGTGGGTATCCCCTTCCATACAGAGGCACGTTCCCAGAATCTGACCAGACGCGTCGTCCTTGGGATGGGGCGCCCACTTCGGGACACATCGCACTCAGGGCTTCTGGTCCCCAATAGAAGAAGATCTGCATATCAGTGTTCTGGAGCTGAGAGCGGTCCTTTATGCCCTTCAAGCCCTGGACTTGGTCCTAGTGCCAGGCCACTTGTTGGTTCAGATGGACAACTCTTCAGTGATGTTCTACATCAACAAACAGGGTGGCACACACTCATATCCCTTCTGCCAGGATGTCATGCGGGTGTGGGATTGGGCTTTGGAGCACCAGCTCACGTCAACGGCAGTATACATTCCTGGGGAACAAAACGAGTTAGCGGCGTGCTCAGCAGGACAAAGGCGCAGACTCACGAATGGGAGCTGCTTCAAGAAGCCACAGATCACATCTGTTGGTGTGGGACACCAGAGCTGGATCTCTTCGTGTCACAATTCAATGCAAAACTGCCCAGTTTCTACTCGCTAGGTCCAGAGCCTGGAACTTTTTGGCACAACGCGTTGTTCCTGTCCTGGAAAGGGAGGTTTCTTTATGCTTTCCCTCCTTTCCCGCTACTGCAGAAGGTTCTCCTCAAGGAGCAGTCAGAACCTTCCGCCCTCATTCTGATCGCACCACTATGGCCTTGACAGATTTTGGTTCCCTTTAGTTCAGCATTTAGTGGCAGAGCCTCCACTTTCTCTTCCACTCTCCTCTCATCTTCTGTCCCAGGACAGAGGGTCCCTGATCCATCAGAATCTGCGCTCGCTTCACCTGCATGCCTGGCTCCTCAGGACCTAGCTAAAGCCAGATTTGGTGAGTCTGATCAGATAGCGCAAGTTTTGGTTGAGGTGCATAAGCCTGTCACCAGGGCCACTTACGCCATGAAGTGGAAATGTTTCTGTATCGGTCAAGAGGGTGGACCCATTGGTCTGTCCAGTGAACTCCATTTTAGAATACCTGCTCTCACTTTCGGAGTCAGGTCTCAGTTACTCCTCCATCACTCCTGGCCGCCATCTCCGTTAATCACTTACCAGTGCTGGATAAGACGGTGGCTCAGATGGAGGTCTCTAAAGCCTTCCTGTGAGGTATTCTGTATATCAGACCTCCCATCTGGGATTATGTGCTCCCTTGGGATCTCCTTTTCATACTGGAGAAGCTTATGCTTCCCCCTTCGAACCAGCTGTGGAGGCCAAACTTCGTTTCCTATCGTGGAAAACTCCGCTTTTGGTAGCCATTACTCCGGTGAGGCGCATTTCAGAACTTCAAGCCCTCATGTGTAAGGAGCCCTACCTAATTTTTCATAAAGTTAGGTTGACCTTCGCACTAACCCGAAGTTTCTACCGAAGGTGATTTCAGATCTCACCCTCAACCAATCTGTACAGCTTCCGGTGTACTACCCAGAGCATTCTAATAGGAGGAAGTCCTGCTTCACTTCTTGGATGTCCACAGGGCTCTCCGATGTTATTTGGCCAGGACCAAACAGGACAGGAAATATGATTAACTTTTTGTATCTTTTGCTCAAAGGTCCTTAGGTCGCCCGGTCATCAAACAGATGCTGTCACGCTGGTTGGTCCATTGCATTACTTTTTGTTATCAGAAGCATAACAGGTCTACCCCAGGACCAGTTAAAGCTCTCTCTACCAGGGCTGTCATTGCTTCTTTCACAGTGATGAAGCGGGTCCCTGCTGTGGACATTTGTGCTGCCGCTACCTGGAGTTCTGTTCGTACCTTCATCAGGCATTACAGTCTCAACATTATTTCCAGACAGAGCAGGTTTTGGCCTTGCAGTCTTGCAGGGCCTGGTTTCCTAAGGGACCCTCTCTGTTCCTGCTGTTCCATTACATTCCCTTTCCCCACCCAGGGGTTGTTTTAAATTTATACTGCTTGGGAATCAGTCCTAATTGTGTTACCTGCTGCAAGAGCTTCCTCTTGAAGTAAGATAGTACAGTTACGTAAGAACTCACCGTAACAGTAGATCATCGAGAGAAGCTCTTGCAGCAGGTGTATTTCCCGCCCTTCTTCCCCCAGGGATCAGGCTTTTTCCAGGCTTGTCTTTCTGCCTTTGTGAGGAAACATTCATCCTTCTGTCTATTACCTACTACATCCCTCTGCCTGACACGGGGGGGGGGGTACAAGAACTGGAGCATGTGGGGAACTCCTCCTTTATATATGGTGCTGTCTGGGGTGGAGCCGATGTCAGCAGTTACTGCTGGAGAAAAGAATTGCCAGAAGCTGCCACCAGGTGGCGACAGTCCTAATTGTGTTACCTGCTGCAAGGGCTTCTCTCAAAGATTTACTGTTACGGTAAGTTCTTACGTAACTGTACTTTACTCACCCGTAACCATTATTGTAGGAGTGGTATACAGTTTACATCCATGCAGCCCCTCCCCTGGGCCTGCCTTGTCAAGTGACACACAGGTGCCTGCTTCCAGAGTACAAAGATCTGATGCCACAGGATGGAATCGGGGGATATACCGTCCAGGTGGTGGGAGAAGCTTAGCTTGTTTGTGTGTTTATTAATTTGCTTTTGGTAACTGGGTAAGTGCACTAGGCACAAAATTGCCTATTTTCAGGCACGACCCGGGAGAGTACATTTTAGATATACAAGACTGTGTATGTGACGCAGCACATGTAAGCAGTACAGTACACAGTTAATTTTGACAAGAAATACAAATAGATTTACAACAGTATGATGAAAATACAGCACAGTAGTACAGGGATCTCAAAATAACGTTAAGTGGGAACATAGGTGTTAGCAATAGCAGGCATTCAAAGAGACAAGATATCAAGTAATAAAAGAGATGCGAGAGAGTGAGGGAGAGAGAAAGCAGAGAGAGGAAGGGAGGGAAGGAATAGGGATGAGTGAAACAGAGCAACAGGGGAAGGAGAGTGGCGCTAAGGTGGACTGTAGCAGGTGCAGGGGTTGAGAAAGCATAAGTGTCCTTTGTGTAGTGACTTAAAAGTGGCCTGGGAGGCTGTTTGTCGAATAGCATGGGGTATGGAATTCCAGTATTTAGGAGCAACTTTGGAAAAGGCGCGTGCACCCATATTAGCTCTATGCCTAGGTATGTGAAAGAGAGCTTGGTCAGTTGAACGCAGGCCATAAGAGAGAGACTGAGCATCCAGTAGGAATGAAAGGGATTGCGGGAGGCCAGATCTGACAATATTGTCAATTAATGAGCTGAAGGCCTGGAGTCTGTGAGCAGAGAGGCACGGCCATTTTAGGTCACTATAGAGCTGGCAATGATATTTGTAACGTGGAGATGCTGAAGCATAGCGGGAGATGCTGTTGTAGGTAGTGTCCCATTTGTGGAGGGATGATTTGGAGGCAAAGAGGTAGGTGACTGAGCCATAAGCAAGTGCAGGGAGAAGAAAGCCTTGTGCCACGGCAAGTCTGGCAGATGGGGTAAGGGCATATCTAGTTCGGTAGGCACTACCTATCTTGGCGTTAACTGATTTGCAGGTGGCTGTAATGTGTAGGTCAAAGTTGAGAGATGGATCTAGAGTAACGCCAAGATATTTAAAGGAGTTGGTGCTAATCAGAGAAGATCCGTCTGCGCAGGGGATAGTTAGGGCATTTTGATTCGCTTTAAGTCTGACAGCGGAGCCGAAGAGCATGGAGTAAGTTTTACTGGAGTTGAGGATGAGTTGGTTATTGGTGCACCAGGATTGAATATTAGCAAAGGCAACGGCAAGAGGATGGGTTAAGTCGGCAACAGTTCTGGCACTGTGATAAATAACTAGATCGTCAGCATAAAGCAGTGATGAACAATTGTTTGCAAGGAGTGGGATGTCGTTAATAAAGATGGAGAAGAGTAGGGCCCCAAGGATTGAGCCCTGGGGCACTCCAGTGTTAATGGTGGAAAGGTCTGCTATAGCAGAGTTAAACACTACCACTTGTTTTCTGCCGGACAGGTAGCTTTCAAACCAGGCCACTGCGTCAGTGGTGAAGCCCAGGGAGCGTAGTTTAGTTAGAAGAATAGAGTGGTTGACCAGGTCAAATGCCTTAGTTAGGTCAATGAAGACTACACCTGTTAGGAGGCCTGAGTCCATGGAGGCATATATGTCATTAGTGAGTTTGAAGAGGGCAGTAGAGGTGCTGTGCCCTTTGCGGAAACCATGCTGTGAGCTAGACAGAAGGTTATATCTATGGAGGTATTCTATGGATTGGGTGGCCACTAGTTTTTCCAAGAGTTTGCTAAGTACAGGGAGAATTGCAATGGGGCGGTAGTTATTTATTTCCATGGGGTCACCCTTTTTTGGGATGGGTGTTACTTTGGCTGTTTTCCATATATTTGGTACTATGCCATAGCGTAGAGATAGGTTGAAAATTCTGGTTAAGGGAGAAGCGATGAGTTGGGCAGCAGCTTTTAGGAGCCTTGGTTCAAGTCCATCGGACCCTGTGCTGGTGCTGTCAGGAATAGTGAGTAGCAGTTTTAACACTTCACCTCTCTTTATACTCCGGAACCTAAAAGGGGGTGCGTGAGTATCGGGCTGATATCGCCAGAGGGTATGGTGTTGGAGATAGGAGGGAGGGAGGTGAGGTAGTTAGAGAGATCTGAGAAGTGATGATTAAAAGCGTTAGCTATGGTTGTCGGGTTATTGCAGTGAATGCCATTTAACAGCATGTTACTGGTATGTGCCCCATTGTTGGCACCGAGAATCGATTTTATGGTGGACCCAAATTTCCTAGAGTCACCTGAGGCTTTCATAAGCAGGTCCTTACAGTAGGAGCTTTTGGCTAAGCGTATGTTTTTTTTGCAAGAGTTTTTTAGAGAGCGATATAGGTTGTGGTCAGTTTGTAATCCAGTGATCTTGAAACACCGCCAAGCCTTGTCTCTATCTCTTATTTGGGAAAATAGGGCTTTTGTTAACCATTTAGTCTGGGTTCCACGAATCCGGCGAGTGACACAGGGAGCATGGATGTCTTGGACAGGGTTAAAGTAGCTCAGGAAGTAGTCAAAGGCAGCCTGGGCATTAGTAGAAGCGTAGATCGGGGACCAGTCTATCAGTGAGAGATCATAAGTAAACTGCTCTAGGTTAATATTGGCCAAATTCGAAGGTAATGAGTTTTGGGGGTGGAGATGGTTTACTGGTAGAGTGCCAGATACAGTAGATAGGGGAGTGATCACTAATAGCATCTGCAAGGGTACCTGCACCTAATATGCTGTCTGGCCGGTTAGTTACTACCCAGTCGATCAGAGTACTGTTCTGAGGGGGAGCCATGACCCTAGTTGGGTCTGTGATCATTTGGTGAGGGTTGTGGCCGTGTACCAGGGTGTGGGAGGACTTGTTTATGGTACTCGACCAGTTCAGGTTGAGGTCACCCAGAATAAGGACTTTGTTACAACTGACAGTGCAGTCTATTAAGGAAAGGAATTCTTCAAGACCCTTATAGCCACTAGCAGGAGGGTTATAGGTGCAGACTGTGTGTAGCTTTTTAGAGCCTAGCTGCAGTGTTGCATGAAGTGCTTCACAGTGAGATAGTGTAGACATTTCATTATGGAATAGCAACAGGTGTGGCTTATAGAAGAAGGCAACACCTCCTCCACGTTTGGGAGAGGGTCTGTCTTGTCTAATGATATTCTAGTTGGGCAGGGAGCAGAGAGCATCAGGGGTGGCGGGTTTTAGCCAAGTTTCAGATAGGCACAGGATATCAGGGTGGTGTTGAACAGACCATGCCTCAAGTTCAGCAGTATTATGAAGGAGGCTCCTTATGTTCATGTGTGCGATGCGGAGGCCTTTGGTATCATTCCAGGTTGTGTTATGTAGAGGGAGGGTACCCACTGGTCCCGGGTTTAGTTCAGCATCACCAGCAAGCATTAGGGCCAGGAGAAAAAGGTACCATAGCTTGCGATGAATGAAAGGGGAGGGCAGGGTTATGCTGGGTACTGGTGACTTTTGCAGGGTATAGGACAGGTGGTAGAAGAGTTTGTGAGGGACAAGAAGAGGGAAAGTGTCTCACGGCCAGTTTGAGGGCGATCCCAGTGTGGCAAGAGTACCGTCATCTGGGTGGGAGTGGTGATGATAAGGCCTTGGCGGGTAATAAAAAATAGGCAGCCGTATAAGGTTGAGAAGAGAAAAGATTAGTAGTATCGTACAGCAAGAGCTTAAGGCCATGTTGAAATACCGCAAGTGAGTTATTTGTGAGGGGGATATGGGCAGTTCTTGCAATGAGAGATGCAGTACTTATTTAGCCAGACAAGTTGTTTTTTAAGCTGACGTGAGAGAAGCTAAGACTTTTGGGAACACATGGAATGGATAGAGGGTTAGTGGTAAGGTGGGTTGTGTTGAGGAATTTTAACAGTAGCTATCACTTTAATGAGAGGAAACTAGACAGAGAGAACTCAATTGGGTTACAATAAGGCTAGAATGGCAAACGAGAGACCGATAACCACCTCAGATTTAGGTTAGCAGAATGTATGAAATAGGAGCAGTATAATTGACAAGGAGTCTGTCATTCAGCTCGGCTTCTAAGGGGGAAGTGAAATTTATACCGCCAGTTTTTAAGCTTATTTGTGGAACAGGGGTAGTAGCTTCAGCCAGGGATTGCAGTGAGCGTTAAGTTTAGATAGACAGAGCACAAGCTGCTGGAGGGCTGTCCTGAGTGCACAACAGGTTGTTGCTCTATGTTACCTGAAATTATAGTTAGAAAGTTCTGGTGATTATTGTGAACAGTGGCATTTAGAACTGGATGAACAAAGCTCAAAAGAAAAGGTCTAGGAGCTGTCCAGACTGTGCTACGGGCTGTTAGTTAAGCTTTGTAGGTTCAAGATGTTTCAGTGGTCGGGAGTACTAGTGTATGCTAGAGATAGGGGAAAAGGTGGTGCTGCCTCAAGTGGTGGAAAGTTATAACTTAGTGGTGGAAAGTGAACTGATTGGTTAAATGCGTGAGCAAACCCATATAAGGGAGAGCCACCAAGGGTGGTGGTGGGGGAGTGGGAGCCAAGTGGAGTGCCGAAGGGTCTAAACTGTCTCCTGCAAATGCTGCATAGCTCCTGCTCGGCTATCTGTACCTGTGGCAAGGGTTCTGCTGGAGGAAGGGAGGAGGGCTTCAGGAGCCAGCTGGCCCTCGCGACCGACTACCGCCCGCTGCTTCCGGGGGGGGGGGGCAGGTGAGCAAGCTGAGGGAAAAGCAGACAATTTTAAGTCAGAAGGGGTCTATTGGTAGGCACACAGGGGAAGGGGGTGAGAGAAAGGGGAAGATTGTAAATGCTGTAAGAGGAGAGATCGGAAAAAAATTAAAAGCTTTACAGGGTTTTTGCCACAAGAAAAAAGGCACCACTTTTTAAGCAGATAAGGTTAAATTTAAACACCAGATTCATATGGTTCAGCCAGCCACAGGGTAGTAAAATTAACCTTTTTTAAAGTCCAGCTAGCATAAGTCTACGTGGCTTACATACGGCAGTGCTAGCTATAACTTAGTCATCTGTTGTGATTTAAACTGAAATAAGCACCAAAAGTCCAATGGTCGCCCTGCAAATGCTGCAGTAGCTCTCGGCTCGGCTTGGCTATCCGTACCTGTGGCAAATTTTCTGCTGGAGGAAGGGAGGGCTTCAGGAGCCACCTGGCCCTCGTGACCGATTACCACCCGCTGCTCCGGGGGGGTGGGGGCTCCAGGTGAACAAGCTGTGGCAAGGGTTCTGCTGGAGGAAGGGAGGGCTTCAGGAGCCACCTGGCCCTCGCGACCAACCACCGCCCGCTGCTTGGGCCCAGGTGGAGCAAGCTGTGGTAAGGCTTCTGCTGGAGGAAGGAGGGGCTTCAGGAGCCACCTGGCCTCACGACCGGCTCACTGCTCAGCTGCCTGGGGGTCCAGGTGAGCAAGCTGTGGCAAGGGTTCTGCTGGAGGAAGGAGGGCTTCAGGAGCCGCCTGGCCTCGTGGACCGACTCACCGCCTGCTGCTTTGGGGAGGTCCAGGTGAGCAAGCTGTGGCAAGGGTTCTGCTGGAGGAAGGAGGGCTTGGGAGCCGCCTGGCCCTCGTGGACTGACTACCGCCCGCTGCTTCGGGGCTCAGGTGAGCAAGCTGTGGCAAGGGGTTCTGCTGGAGGAAGAGAGGGCTTCAGGGCAGCTGGTCTTTATGTACCAACTACCGCCCCGCTGCTTCGGGGTCCAGGTGAGCAAGATGTGGCAAGGGTTCTGCTGGAGGAAGGGAGGGAGGGCTTCAGGAGCCGCCTGGCCCTTGCAACCGACTACCGCTTGCTGCCTCGGGGTGAGCAAGCTGAGGGAAAAGCTTAAAGACATATGATGAAAAGCCTGCTGCAGTGGAACTGCCAGTGTGGATGTGGACTGTATATCATTCCTTGAACAATGGATCTTACTTCAAGTGAGGCTCTTGAAGCAAGTAACACCATAAGGACTGAAGCCAGTAAGCACTAGGACCCCACAGAAAACAAAACTTCTCGCTAGCAGTCATTAGCAGGGGATCGCCCCTTGACAACGGCCAACCCCGATGTCAGCGTATGGTATAAAAGGGGCGGTCCACCAGAACCACCTCAGTACTTTTCCAACCGTTGATCTGTGCACATCGGCTCCACAGACGTCTTCTGCTCTAGTTGACTGCCATCTTTACTGTGTTACCTGGGCTTTATTATTTTCTTCTCTTTCTTTGTATTTCAGTGATTTTTTTTTTTTGCATGTCTCCTTCTTCATCTTCGGAGCGGCAGCAGACGGTGTATGCTTGCAGCAAGCAGCTCCCTCACAAAGACGGCCACTCTTCTTGACTGTTCTTCCTAGGCCCGGACCACAATACTGAGGCCTGTCAGCACTGCAAGGACTTCAACCGGCGCACCAGGATCTGCTGCCAGAAGACCCTGGAAGCCTACTTGCTTCGGAAGAAGCTAACAGCGATGGAGAAGGAGATCTGTAAAAGCACTTCTTCCTCTCCAACCTCTGGGGCTTCGACTTCTTCATCCTTTCACAAAGAGAAGTCATCCAGCGGAAAGCACAAGCACAGGGACAAACCCCGGTCAGCTTCCCGCTCTCAGTCCCCTTTCTCATCGGTGGCCGATTCTGGATTTTCCTCCCATGGGAGGTCGACTTCGGCAACCCTCACTTCCTCCAGACTTCCGGTGGTGAATCCTCCCACCTTCATTGCCATATTGGGTGGTGGTTCTTCTGGGCTTGGGACCTCATCCCCAACCTCTCAGCCCCTGACACTCAAGCCCTTACACCCAGCGGGTTCTCAGCTAGGTGGCTCAGCCAGGTCCTCCTCGGTTGGCGAGTCTTTGCCCCGTCACCCTCCCAGTCGCAGCATCAGCTAAGTTGGCCGCGAAACCTGGGACCAAGGCCACTAAGCGGTGCCGGGGCATGAGCTCAGCTGCCCTGGGAGAGTGCCGCCTCTGCCCCATTCGGGAGTTCGCATCCCAAGATGGGCTTCTTCCTCCAGGTTGGCTCCGGCTGCTTCACCAGACCGGTGCCAGCCTATGTCTGTTGGGTCGACCCAGCTACTCCGACTCCAGCATCACCCCAGCCAGTGTCACCTGACCTTCCTCCAAAGCCAGCTAACCCTGTCATCAACTCTCAGCTGACTCCAGGGGGCCCGGAGCCCAGTCTCTCAATCCTCACTAGACCGATGCCAACTAACACTACGCCCTAGAGGCCGATGCCAGCTAACCCAGCAACTCTAGAACCAATGCCTGCGTTGCCTTAGCCTAAAGAACCGATGCCAGGGCCTTCAGATCCTAACTCTGAGATGATGGGCCCCCAGCCCACACCACCCTCAGATTTTGACGTCTTTTTTATGGCTCTGTAGGCATATGTCAAGGAGAGGGAATCCTCTAAAGAGACCCCTATTCCTACTCCAAGGGAACCTCCCCCTAATCTGGACCAGGATAAGGTTCCCCCTAGAATGCCTGCGACACCCCCTTCTAAGGAATGTACTCCTCAACTGGATGGGGCATGCACTAGCCACCCGAAGACTCACCAGCGCACGCACCATTGTTCGCCCTCTCCTTCGCTGGATTCGGGGGACTCTGGGAGTTCTTCTGCTTCTACTCCCTGTGACTCCGGTGATTCTGACTTGCCTTCATATCTGATGGAACTGAGTGATACCCCTAAGTCCCCTCTGGACGACGCTCCTTTATGGATGTAATGAGACATATCCAGTCCCTCGCGAGTAGGGACATGGAGGAGTGGGACCCCGAGTGATGTCAGTTGGCCATTTTTCTCCGGAAAAAAGAGTCTCTGCCCTCGGTGGTTCTTCCCCTCATTGACTCCTTCAAGGACATCAATAGGACTGCCTGGATACGTCCTTCCTATACTCTGGTGATGTCTAAAAAGGCAGATTGCCTTCATAATGCCCCCAGGAATTAGCCCTTTTATGGGTAGCACCCAGAGGTGACTCAGTGGTCATTAACACTGCCCATGACTGCTCTAAGTGGCCCAGGCACCTCAATGCCTAACCACCAAAGACTCTAGACAGGTGGATCCCTTCGCCAAAAAGTTCTTTGACTTGACCACCTGTGCCATTCATTCTCTGAACTTCCTCGCCTGCATGGTTCAGTATCAAAATGCCATATGGGAAAAGGCTTTTGAAGTGGCCCAAGCTCAGCCTGATTGCCCTGGCAAGGCAGAGCTGCTTCAGCTTCTCAAATCAGGCTTGGATGTGGGTACTTACATACTCTGAGCCTCTTATGACACAGCAGATTCTGTCAGTACAGCCGCCAGCACTGGGGTTTGCCTTTGTCGCTACTCTTGGCTCAGAGTTTCAGATGTTGCCCCAGATGTTTAGACAAAACCCCTAGATGCCCCTTTCTGGGGCCCAGTCATCTTTGGCGAGGATTCTCAGAACACAATTACTCGCCTCCAAGAGTCAGGTAAGGCACTGCAGTTGGTTCACACCAGGTACCGCAGTCAGCCTAAATCCTCCCAGCATCAGCCCTTTTGTTGGTCCCCCAGGCAGCAGCCTAAGGGCCAACAACCCAAGAGTGCCTTCAAATGCAAAGCCTCTACTCAGGCTACCAAAGGATCAGTCCCCAGGGCTCCTAGAACCTCCCGGGCTGTGCTGTCTGTCCCAGCTCCTCCTACGTCTGATTCCTTACCTGACCCCCTCTCCCCTGGCAGAGGATCTCGGGGAGGTGGTGGGGGGGGTCGGTTCTCTCTGTACCTAGAGGGGTGAGCCATATAACCTCAGACCAATGTATTCTTCACTTCATAGAGAAGGGGCATACTCTGGAGTTCCTAGAGATTCCCCCGAACAATCCCCCTTTCCCTGCCAATACCTTCGGGCCCTCATCCAGGGGGAGATTCAGGTACTACTGCGAAAACAGGCCCTAGAACCCGTTATGGCAACTCAAAGAGGGAAGCAATTCTATTTTCATTTCTTCCTGGTTTCTGAAGAAAACCGGTGCCTTGCTGCCCATCTTGGACCTCAGTCACCTGAACCAGTACATAGAGTACAAATGCATTAGGATGATGACTCTTCCTGGCTTTCTTCCCCTACTTCATCAAGGGGATTGGCTTTGTTCCCTTGATGTGCAGGACACATATCTCCACATCCTGGTCTTTCACCCCCACAGGAGGTTCCTTCACTTCTGCTTTCAAGGAAGCCATTACCAGTTTTGGGCTCTGCCATTCGGCCTGTCCTTGGCCTCCTGAGTTTTCACAAAGTGCCTAGCAGTAGTGGCTGTGGACCTCCAGCAGAAAGGCCATTACGTCTTTCCTTATCTGGATGACTGGCTTCTAACAGCTCCCTCCAGGGACCAGCTGGTCAGAACCATGGAGGCCACCTTCGCCCTGTTCCATGATCTTGGGATCACTCTCAGCCTCCCCAAATCCTCCCCTTGTACAAGTCAAAGACTTCAGTATATCAGAGCAGTCTTGGACACCGCACAAGGTAAAGCCTTCCTGCCCCCAGACAGGGCGGAACGCTTACAGGCACAGGCTCAACTGGTATCTTCATCTCGCCTGGTTCCAGCTGGGTCCTTCCTTTGACTGCTAGGACACATGGCGGCAGCCATCGTGATGATTTCCCTGGCTCGCCAGCACATGAGAGTGTCCCAGTGGAACCTGCGGGTCCAGTAGGATCAGCACACAGATGATTTGGAGCAACTAGTGCTGGTCTCCAACACTGTGCAACAGACTCTAGCATGGTCGTTGGACCCCTCCAACCTCTCCAAAGGGGTCCACTTCCAGACAGTCTCCTCATCAGATACTGACCATGGACGTCTCAGGCCAGGGCTGGGGTGCCCATCTGGCAGACAGTCTGACTCAAGAGACTTGGTCTCCACAAAAACAGCATCTTCACATCAATGTCTTGGAGATTAGAGCAATTCTTTATGCCCTGTAGGCCTTCCAGAAGAATTTGCACCCGAGCCCTCTGCTGATCCAGACAGACAATATGTCAGTGGTCTTCTACATAAACATGCAGGGGTCCACTCACTGGTACCCCTTCTGCAGAGAAGCCGTGAGAGTCTGGTATTGGGCCATGGAGGACCACCTAGAACTGACTGCCGTACATGTTCCAGGCATACAAAACACCTTGGCCAACAGCTTAAGCCGATCTTGGTCCAAGGCACACGAGTGGGAACTTCTTTCCTCAGTGGTCAAAGATCTCTTCATTAGGTGGGGTAGCTCTGAGCTGGACCTCTTTGCATCCCCATTCAATGCAAAACTGCCCAGTTTCTGCTCGCTAGATCCAGGGCCTGGTGTTTTGTGACGAGGCGCTTTGTCCCTCTCCTGGACAGGAAGGTTTCTGTATGCCTTCCCTCCCTTTCCATTACTGCAGAGAGTACTTCTCAAGTTGCAGTCAGAAGGAGCAGAGATGATGATTCTGATATCCTCTTACTGTCCGCGATAGATATGGTATCCACTCCTTCAGCAACTGGCAGTGGAACCTCCGATCCCCCTGCCCCTGTGCTCTGACTTGCTGTCACAGAAACAGGGCACTCTGGTCCACTGGGACTTCAAGTCACTGCATCTTCATGCATGGCTTCTGCAGACTTAGCAGTTGCACACTTTGGGGTTTCCTGCCAGGTGGCAGATGTCTTAGTGGCAGCCCCGAAGCCTTCCACTAGAGCCAGTTTTGCTATGAAGTGGAAGCAGTTCTGTATGTGGGCCACCATTAGTCACCTTGACCCCTACACCTGTCTGGTAAATCTCATGCTTAGAGTACCTCCTTTTCCTGTCTGACTCAGGTTTGAGTTATTCTTCTATTAAGGTGCACTTACCCACAATTTCTGCGTACCATGCACCTGTTGAAGGCAAGACTCTTGCCCAATTGGATTTTTCCCGCACTTTCTTGTGGGGTATGCTGCATCTGAAACCTCCCACTGGGGACCCTGTCCCTCCATGGGACCTTTTGTTTATTTTAGAATTTATTTTAGAAAAGCTTACCTTGCCTCCCTTTGAGGCAGCTGCAAGCTGCGAGCTACATTTTTTGTCATGGAAAGCGTTATTTATAGTTGCTATTTCTTCTGCTTAAAGGATTTACGAGCTTCAGGTTCTGATGTGTAAAGAGCCTTATTTAGTTTTCCACAAGGACAGTGTCTGCTTGCGGACTATTCCTAAGTTTCTGCCCTAGGTGGTGTCTGAGTTTACATTGAATCAAGACATCCACCTGCCTGTTTATTATCCAGAGTATTCCAATCGAGGGGAGGCCTTACTTCACACTCTTGATGTCCACTGGTTGCTCGTCATTATTTGGATTGCACCTGTACTATCAGAAAATCTGATTAGTTGTTTGTTTCCTTCGCCTCTAGGATAGAAGGGGCTCCTGTTTTCCAAGCAATGTTTATCTAAATGGGTAGCCAATTACATTGTTTTTTTGCTACCACAAGTATGACAGACCTTTGCCGGGACCGGTCAAAGGCCATTCCACCAGGGGCATGGCTGCTTCCTTCGCATCCTTCAAGAAATGAAAATTCTGGAGACATGGATATGTTGTTCATCCACACTTATTGGCAGGTTCCTTGCCGCTTTAAATCTTGTTGGAAGGCCTTCAAGCTGGCTCCTTCCACCCACCCGGTTGGTAAAACTCTCGGCTCCGCCCCATGACGGCAGAACTTCCTTACCACTTGGAAGCTCAGGTTTCCTCCTTAGCGCTCTGCGTTTTCGACTGGTTCCTGATTCTTTTGGTCTCTCTGAATTTAGTTGGAAGTTTTCTATTGCTTCGACCTTCTCCTTCGCAGCTGCGATGGATAATTGGTTTTCTGGCTCCTGGAGGCGCCCGGTTAATTCCTCCAGGAAAGACCTGCACTCTGCATGCGTTTACTGCCTTGACTTGGACCATGATCTGCAAGTTTGCGATTTTGCTGTGCCTTTCGACCAGCGCTCAGAGGATCGTGGCGCTGCTTTGGGCTTGGAAGACTCTGGAACCTTTTTCCGCTGGAAAACTCGGAGACTCATCGGGCAGTGTCCGCCGGCTGTCTCGGCTGAGCAGCTCTATCATCTTTCCTCCATGGAGGGGCGGCGCCCAAGTCTGCCCCCCGGTTGCGCGCCATTCCGCCTCCTGAGTTCTCCTCATTCAGCTTTGTTCAAGAGCCGCCAGTCCCTTTCTCGACGGGAGAGGGACCTCGGGACCCGCCTCGGCCAGGTCAAAGGAGTCGCAGGCTAAGTCCGATCGTTGGCGCTGGCGGGAGAGTTCCCCCTCCCCTGTCGGCAGACTTTCAACTTTAGTCGAGGTTGCGGCTCAGGCCACTGGCTTCACAGTGTCCCCGTCAGGTCAGCCGGCCAGGACTCCCGTCAACGTTGTTAAGTCTCTCAACCCGTCATCTGGGCTGTCTTCTGCTGAAGTTGCCATCTCTTCGCCGGTTCCCCCGGCAGAGGCCGAGGTTCTACCTGTACCTTCGGGGTGACAGGCCTCAGTCCTTTCGTCCGAGCCGAGGGAAGAGCGGGTGCTCCCCACTCCTTCCCAGGCCCACCCTTGGTTCCCCCCGAGGATTGGGGTCTCTCGTCCCAGTCCTCTTCTCGTCAAGCTGGCCCTCACCACTTCTCGGCAGTCTCGGTCGGGCATCGAGTTAAGTGGCATTACCTGCTTCTCGCCCCTCCTCAGATGAGGAGTGTCAGCAGATGGCGCCGACATTACGAGGAGTTCACGTGGCAGCAGTTGTTATTGACCGGGAATCAATCGACACCGATTCATTCCCCGTCCAGCAAGCAGCTGCTGCCCGATCAGCTGACACAACCGCTCGCTGCAATCGAGGTGCCCACTCCAGGGCCGTTTGATCGTCTGAACCTTGCTGCCCCACTGTCTTCGGTGAAACCTCGGTCAGGTCACGACCTGTCCCGTAGGTTGTCTGTTACCCTCACTCCCGCCCGCCCTTGGCGGACGATGAGTGACTCAGGCCAGAGGCAGCTTTTCAGACCCTCTCGAGTCCACTGACCTTCCATGTTCCCCAGTCGAGAGACCCGGGTCCTCTCGAACGCTCTGTGACTATCAGCCCATCATCCTTTATGGGTCTGTTTCAGCTCATCTCGAATTCACTGGCTGCAGTTTGAACCCATGTCCAAATGGGCCTCTTATCCCGCGACGAAGATTCTAGACCGAGGGTTCACCCGGAGGTTTTCCCGTGGCCGAGGCCATTGTCGACCCGGCCTTGGAGCTCTGGCAGTGGCTCTCTGTCCTGTGCCTTCAGCCAGGATGGCCAGGAAGTACTGTCCCTGTCGGTTCTTCGCCCTGTTTCTGGAGCACCGCTGAGGGGTTAGTCACCGATAATGTTTTCCAGTGTTCTGGGAACGCCGATGTGGATAGGCCCCGACAAAGAGTCCAAAAGGATGGACTACGCCAGGCGAAGTTTACACCGCGCCCTCCCTAGGCTTCTGACAGGCCAGCTCGGCTGCACTGATGGCACATTTCTCCCACGCCTTTTGGGCTCCTTGGATGAGGTGCTCCCTCATCTCCCGGCCAACCTGCGGACCACGGTCCCGCGGGTGCGGGACCAGGTTAGGGCGGTGGCGAAGCAGCAGCTTCAGACTACTCTGGACTTAGGTGATTCCTGTGCAAGGTCAGTGGCAGCCGCAGTGACCATGCGCCGCAGGGCATAGCTGAGGTTATCCCCTTTCTCAACGGAAACCCAGCACAAGTTGGCAGACATCCCCTTCTTGGAGACTGACCATTTTGGCCCTGGAGTAGAGGGACACCTCCAGGGGACTGAGAAGTCCGATGCCACTCCGGACTCGGTCACCCCTGCCCGGAGGGACAAGGGACACCGGCAGCCTTTGCGTAAGCCCCTTTGCCCCTCGGCCCCTGCGGCTCGATCAGCCCATCAACTCCAGCATGAGGGCCAGCAGGCTTGTGCTGGGCGTCCTGACCCCAAGTCAGCATCTTCTTCTAAAAGGAAGCAGGGAGGTAAAGGCCCAGGAGCTCCCTTGGCCAATCCCTCCTCCAAGCCTGCTCAGTGATGGGCTGAGGGGCGCTGTTCCTGGCCCTGTCATCCCTACTCGGGATCCCCCTTGGGGAGACGGCTCCACCCCTCCTCCACCTGGTCCGCTTTCCCGGACCTCTGGGTGTCAGAGGTGCTAGGGGAAGGTCCTGCCTCGGGATTGTGAGCAGGCACCACCCTTTTGAGCTGTTGCCCCACGGGGGTCTTGGGGTCCGCAGCCTCTTTGTCAGCCCGCTGAGCCGACTTGCCTGGCCCTCTAAATAGAGGTGATCAGGAAGGTTGCGGATCCTCCTACAGACCTTAGGTTCATGTCCAGGTATTCCTGGTCCCAAACGGACGGGGCTTGCGCCATTCTTTATCCAGACGTCCGGATGGTCTTCTGTCTCAGATATCCCATCCTCAGAACGAGGCGGTGGCTCTTTCCTGGACCTCCAGGACGACTTACATTTCGTTCCGTCCTTTTCTTGGGAGACGCCTCCCTTTCTTAAGCGGGGGATCTCTTTACGAGTTCCAGGCCAGGCCCTTCGGTCTCTGCTCAGCATTCCTGCGGCACTGAGGGGTCCGGGCATAACCCCATCTGGATGGCGGCCTGACTGCAACCCTTCCAGGCGGAAGGGGACAGTCCAGAGTTCTGGCCCTCTAGGTTGCTCACAGACTGGTCTCCCTTTATCGGAGCCACATTGGAACTCATGCCTTAGTGGGTGGTCCTTCTTCGGGATGAGGCTCGACTCTTGAGTCCGAGCTCGGCTCCTGGCGGACAGGGCTGAGGTTCTTCCTCCCTTACCTAGTCAGGTCTGACTAGGCAATTGCACCCTGCCCGGGACCTCCTGCACCTCCTGGGCCTCGTGGCAGCCTGCTCCAGCGTGGTCTGTTTGGACCCGCCGGTTCAAGCGTCCCCCTAATGGGGGCTGGCCAGCCAGCGGTCACAGCGCTGCGTTCCTTCGGACCAGTCCATGACAACAGCCCAGGGGTTAGGGAACGCTCTCCTTCAGACCGTTCCAGCTCTTTTGCAGGAGAACATCCTGTTCGTCCACCCTGAGTCGACGGTCTTCTCCGACCGATGCATCTCGGATGGATGGGGGTGCCCATCAAGGGGAATACAGAGTGCACTGCCTGTGGTCCTCTCGGGAGTCCCGATGTCTTTCCTACCTGCTGGAACTCCAGGCGGTCCACTTAGCTTGCACCGCTTGCTCCGTCTGTGCGGGGTCTAGTGGTTTAGGTCCACGTGGACAACATCACGACCATGTGCTACCTATCCCACCAGGATTGGATGAGCCCCTCGCCTCTGTGTAAGGAGGTTCTCCACATTGGGTCTTTTGCAAAGCAGGGAGGTGGTTTTCTAGCCATTTCAATGGCAGGAGCCTCCATCATCCTGGCTGATGTCCTAAGCCGGATAAGGGCTGCGTCTCACGAGTGGTTTCCCTGCCGGAGGTAGCACAAGATCTTTCTCCCTCTGGGTCACACCTCAGGCGGACCTTTGTTCTTTTTCCCTCCAGGGAGAACTCGAGGTCGAGACTGTCTGATGCCCACCCCGACGGCACGGCTCACTGTAGGGGTTGCCTTGGAGGCCGCGGACCCCGAGCCTCTTCTACGCCTCTTCCCCCATTTCCCTTGACCCTCAGGCAAGGCGAGGAGAGACTAGGTGCAGGAGATTCTGGTAGCCCCAGACTGGTTTCGCCAGCTCTGGTATCCAGCTCTCCTCAGTCTCAGCCCCAGGCTCCTGAGGCGGCTTCCAGCCTGCCTGGTCCTGTTCTCTGTTGTTAGGGGAAGGTACTTCATCCAGACCTTCTATCCCTGCACCTGAAGGCCTGGTCCCTGTGCGGCTAGTGGCTAGGCCTTGGGTCTTCCGGCAAGGTCCTCGACGTTTTGAGGCGTCCTGCCAGGAGTTGACCAGACATGCTCGCCTTCAAATGGAAGAGTTATCCATTTGGTGTTGGGATAGGGCCTGGTCCCTTCCTCCTGTTCCTTGGTGAGCATTCCGGACCATCTGCGGTCCGTTCTTTTATTGAACAAGGGCTTCGGTCCGACTGAACCTCCAGGTGCTTCTTTAGGTCACTCCTGTCTTCCGGGCGCTGGCCAGAAGGCAGTCGGTGGCACAGAAAGGTGGTCTGGCGCTTTCCTAGGCCTTGACCACACCTTCCGTCTGGGGAGAGTATCCCCATTCTGTGAGATCTTATGCTGGTATGGGCTTAGCTCACGGGCAAGCCATCCGAACCCTTGCACAGGTGTGAGTTCCCCACCTGTTGTGGAAGAACACCTTCTTGGGGCTTCCATGCCAACCAGAAGGATGTGAGAGCTCCAGGCGCTCCTTTGAGTCTCCCTATCTGGTCTTCCACAGGGACGAGGTTGTCCTGCACCCCACCTGAAGTTCCTTCCATAGGCGGTGGCGGAGTCCTTTTCCCTAACCGGGTATTGTCTCTGCCGGTGTTCATCCCCATTCACGCCTCGGAGGCCATATATAGGATCCATTGGGACCCTATTTAATGCTCGCCTACCCAGGGAGCGTAGGTCTGAAGTTCGGGAGAGGTTCGCCAGCTGATTGTCGTCTACGCTGAAGCAGCACCTGGCAGACCTGCAGCCTAGCAGACGACGAGCGGGTGGGTCACCTCCTGCATAGGTCTCTGCTATAGGTGGGTGGTCATGGAGCCTCCCAGAGGGAGAGGTGCTGATTTTTACCCGCCCTTCCGCTGCATTGGTGGCCGCTTCCGAGGATACTCCTGTCCAGGATATCCGCAGGGCTCCTACCTGGATGCAGGCATATACCGATTTCCCCTTCCACATCGACCTTAGGTCACGCCCGGATGTTGGTCAGGGCCTCGGTTCTCCAGTCTTTATACCTAAGTAGGGGGTGTGTGCCTTGCCTCCCTCCTCCTGGAGAACTGCTAAGAGTCTGCCAATAAGTGTGGATGAACAACATATCCATGTCCCTAGAAATACAAGTTACTCACCTGTAACAGGAGTTCTAGGAATGGTATATGTTGTTCATCCATACGACCCAGCCGGCCTCCCGGCTCGACGACAACCTGGCTTCCAGCTGGCTAGATCTGGCGCCATGGGGTGGAGCCGAGAGTTTTACCACCCGGGTGGGTGGGAGGAGCCGGCTTGAAGACCTTCCGGCAAGATTTAAAGCAGCAAGGAACCTGCCAATAAGTGTGGATGAACAACATATACCATTCCTAGAACTCCTGTTACAGGTGAGTAACCTATATTTACAATCCTTCTGTGTATCTTCATCATTCATCACCTTTGGGCATGGAGGCCGGGGAGCTCTTTTTTTTTTTGATGGGCGGAGTCGACACACCATCGGTGTTCAGCCTCAACGACCTGACTGCGTGGCCTGCAGGTTGGCTGTTAGGAGTGGTCGACCCCGCTCTCCCGCCAGTTCTGAGTCGCTGTAGAGTAAGGAAAGGTTGGGAGGGAGGGACAGGGGAGTCCAAGGGACAGATAAAGGAAAGGATATACACACTAAAAGGAGAAATAAATGACTGAGAGGACAGAATAAAGCTGGAAAACTAAGGGGATTGGGAGGGGCCCCAATCTCTGGAAGTACAAAAGGAGGAGGGAGGGAGGGAGAGTTAGGGAATTTTAGAAGTAAGGATGTGAGGGTTGGGGGAGAGAGGGAACATACCCTGGAACCTTGACCTGTCTCCAGATTTTATTGGAACTTCGAAGGAGTAGCCAGAAGGCTAAACTGCCAGAATTCAAGGCACAGAGTCACTGACAATAACCCCAACATAAGCAGAATCGGCTATTCTGGAAGAAAAGTTATGATACAGGGAATACCCACCTCCCAAAAAAAAATCAGATTTTTGGCATAAGAAAACTAGTTTCTTAAATTAAATTGAGGTTGTGTCTAAAGGACAAGGAAATCAAAGGGAATTAAAGTAAAGCTGACTGGGAAAAGAGGGGAGAGAACAGAAAAGAGGGCAACTACCAACTCTCACCCCACGGGGGTGGAGCGGAGGCACTGAGGAAGGCGTGCCCCCCCATCCTGACCACTCTCCCCCTAGAGAAAAACATCCCCCATGTGCCCAAGGTCACCCTACTCCTGACCAACAGAAAGGAGGGGAGTGAAAGAGAGGGCACAGAGAGGGAGGTGGACCCAGAGACTGAGGCCCCAGGGGGATGGAGGATGGGGTTGTGATGAATAGTGAAGATACACAGAAAGATCAGAATTATGGTAGGTACATAATTTTCTTATCTTATCTGTGTCAGTCATCACCATTCATCACATTTGGGTGAGGCCCCCCCCCCCGAAGGGGGCCCTAACCCTAAAGGACTAAGTCCCTTAGCTCTCAGTGGGTAGCACTCCAAGAGAGAGAACCTTCATGGGTCTGGAGAGGCCCGGGAGTGGGGAGAGTGAGGCGGGGACTTCTCGGAAGGAGTAGGAAGTTGCCCCAACAGATACTACCTCACCCTACAGGAGAAAAGATGGGTTCTCTGGTAAGGGGAGAAAATCACCCTACTCCAGGCCAAGGGTGACAACTGGGAAAGACACGGCCATGCTGTCCACCTGGTGTAGATTGCTGTCCCTAAAACCCTGGAAGCTACCTCACTGGCGTTGTAAGATGCCCTCACTGGGTGCCTTGCTAGCTCCAGGCCACGTGCAGTGAGTGCAATGGCTTGTCTAGTTACCTCCGTGTCAGGCATTGCGGCTAGGAGTTGACCTAACCTGGACCACAGGAACCTATCATAGGTGGTGTAGTGGGCCTGATTTGCTGAAATAGAGAGCAGCAGCCATGCCAAGTAGAAAGTCATCCTCCCCAAGAAGTCAAAATCCATAGAGTCGTGATCCGGGGGCCGGTCACGGTGAGGGGTGCGAAGCCTATCTGGAGTGTCCAGCTGTGTAAATCCTGACTGAGGATGAGGCATAGAACCTGAAGACTCGGGGGCACAATACCTCTGTCAGAGATCCCTAGGGGCTGGGACTCCGGAAAAGAGTATCTGCCAGAAATGCAACAACGCCTCCGGAAAGGGAGCAGATCAGGGGAGCACCACAAGGATGTCCACACTGAAATCACCTAAAAAGGCATGCGTGGAGTGCTCTGGATTGTGCTGCATGGGTGAAGTGATATGCAGGTCCTCCAGCATCCTCACGAGGAATCGCTGATACTCTGCGAGATCATCAGCTGGGGAGATGTGGACAGACTGTTCCTCTCCTCCAGAAGAGGGGGATGAAGAGTCAGAGGACCTCAAGAGTTCAGAAGCTGGCTGCTCGGGGAGGTTGAAAAACCTGTCTGTCCATGGCCCTGACGTAAGAGGGAAATTGAGCAGGCACAGCTCTGAACTGCTCCTAGGAGAGAGGGCAACTAGGACCAAGAATACCTGGGAGAGCAGGAGAAGGTGGCACAGGAGAGGGGGACAGAGCTGACAACAGGAATCGGCTGTTCTGTGCCTGGGCCAGAGAGCGCACCTGGAGCCCCAAGGAAAGAGGGAGCTCCGGAAAACTCAACAGCCGACAACTGGTCCACCATACTGCAACTGCCTAGGCTGTGCCCTGAAGAATCCCCCCTGTGAGGTGATTGGGGCCGTGAGAGTCCAAAAGGATGGTCCCCTACCTCCAAAGAACAGGGCCCTCTCAAGGAAACTGAAAATGAAGGGCGGAGTTCTGCACTACGACTCTTTCCGGAAATCGAATAGGTCCCAGAAAAGGATCGCCGTGTCAAACCCTGACCCCTTGGAGTCCGAAAGAGCCCTTCTCCTCAAAATAGCCAACCTAGGCAGCTGGCAGCCCTGGTCAGTCCTGAAGGGACTATCTAGGAAGCAGCACTCTCCCCTCCTGTGGGTGCTCCAATCGGCCCCAAAGTTGGGACGATCCAGGCACACCACCTGAGGCGGTACCACCACTGAGGGGTCAGAAAACCCTCTGAGGCCAGGCTGCAGGGCAGTGGTGGCCTACACCACCACGTGCTGGCCAGAACCCCTGACTCTGGACCCAGGGAACACTGTACGCTCCTCAGAGGGGGTCTGGCTCCGGCCTGTCAAGGACACTACCAGGGTGTCCACATGAGCAGCCAACTCCAAAGAGTCAGACTGCCTATCCGACTCAGAGTCCGATTCCGCCTCCGAGGAGGTGGAGACCGAAGTCCTGTGCCAGATGGTACGTGGACGCCCGCTGCCATCCTGACTGAATAGGGCACCAGAACGAGGGACTGCTCCAGAGTCGGCGCCCGAAGCCCTCAAGCACACCGCAAGTGGTGCGCGAATAAGACACAGTGCCGAGGATGGCAGCAGTATCGGAGCTGGGACCTGTCACTGTGCCGTCTCGAAGTGGCGCCGAGGCCAGAGACGGTGCCGACGATGGCCCCAACCGCACTCTCAGTGCCACGGATGGCGTCGAGGTCGGAAACTCCCATGGTGCCATGTCGTTGCTCGGTGCTGCAAGCAACACCAGAGATAGACGCAGCACCATGCTCAACCACGGCACCGTGAACTGCGCTGAGGCGAGAAACAGACAAGGATGGCACCATAGAGCCTCCCATGGTGCCTTCAGGGCAGAGATGGTGCCGAGCGACAGACTGGCATTGACGGTGCCATCAGGGCCCATGGAGCTGTGAACAGCACCTAGGCCCAGACTGCATCGACAGACGGCATCAAGGACGGCGCCAACCCAGGCTTCCCAGCCCAAGAAGATGACAACGGGGGAGTCTTCACCCCCGAAGGAGCGATTGCCAAGGCGGTGCCTCCTGCCCACCCCTAGGAGGGACAGACTGGGCCTCCTGCACCGCGGAAGGGGCTTCTGCAACAGCGAGGCTACTTGAAGCAGAAGCCCCCTCCTCCACGGTCCGTATAGAACTGGGAGGGGACCCGAAGGAAAGGCCGAGAAACCGTCGCTTGGCCCGACGAGTGCACGCCCAGCCCCCGAAAGTCATCGGACCTCTTCCCACTTTCCACGAGTGTTGTTTGATGACACGATGGTCCATGGAGAAGCAGGCATTGCATGAATCCATGTCGTGTAGCGGGCCAAGACACACGAGGCAACGTTTATGCTGGTCGGTGACTGAATACTTACGGCTGCACGGGCACCAACGCATAGGTGGCCGTCCTGTCTTGAAAGTTTTCTTGCTCCCTCGACCGAGACATGGCCTACGGAAAAAACAACCAAAAACAAGACTCGACGTCGTTAATAAAAGAAAAGGGATAGTCTTACCAGGTGACGTCGAGTGGTGGCGGACATCGGAACCAGCAGGTAAGTTTTTAATAAGCGACGTCGACAGGCTCGGCGTCAAGAAAACAGATTAGATAGATAACAGAGCCAAAGGCTTCAGTTGAGCAGCAGGCCTCTTGCTAGTAGAGCTTCCACGAGGCGTGACCTCTATGGCGGGAGAAGAAGAACTGGCAGGAGGGTGGGGTCGACCACACCTAACAGCCAGCCCGCGAACGCCACGCAGTGCATCGGCCTCGAGGGGTCGCCAATGGTGTGTTGACTCAGCCCCCCCCCCAAAAAAAAGAGCTCCCGTGGGGTCATGACCTCTGGCCACCATACCTAAAGGTGATGAATGGTGAAGACTGGCATAGATAAGATCGTGTCCACTGCTGCTATTTGTGCAGCTGCCACTTTGAGTTCTGTCCACACTTTTATTCGGCATTACAGTCTGGACATTGCATCTAGGCATAGAGTAGGCTTTGGACTTGCTGTCCTGCAGGTCCCTGTCACCTGAAAGCTTTATGCTATCTTTTGCCTCCTGCCAGCTGAACTTGGAACTCCGTCTTCATGGTGTTACTTCGAGGGAGGCTCTTGCAGCAGGTAAGATAGTACAGTTATGTAAGAACTTACGTAACAGTAGATCTTTGAGAGGAGCTCTTGCAAGAGGTGCTGTTTTCCATCTCTCCATCCCCCTGGTGACTGCTTCTCCATCACTGCTACCTAGTTTTCCTCTATTTAAGAGGAACTCCTCAGTTCTCCAATCACTGCTCTTGCCGGAGTCTCCAGGGGGAGAACTGGGGTGGTGCTAGGGTACCATCCCTTTTATACTATAGGCTGATGTTGGGGGTGGTCCCCCGCTAATGACTGCTAGCTAGAAGTTTTATGTGGGGTCCTCGCGCCTGCCGGCTTCGGTCCATATAGTGTTACCAGCTGCAAGAGCTCCTTGCAAAGATCTACTGTGATGGTTAAGTTCTTATGTAACTGTACTTTACAAGTGAGTTACCTGTCTTTACAGTTTACCCTGTTTAATCCCATTGAGATGTTTACAAAGTATGTTTCTGTTCCGTCACATCTGTTTCTTGCTCTCCTTCTCTCTCCAGGGTGCACATGTTGAGATATTGTACCAGCCCACACCATGAGCACTGGTACCCGAGTGCAGTACTAAGGGGATGCTGTACTGTCAGGGCATGCCATCCTTCAGATAAGACATTAAACAGAGGTCCCATCTGCTTGTTTGCTTCCGTGGCACTTCTTGATAAAAGTAGGAGAATTTTCCCTGATTCCTGGCCAGATTTCCACCATTCACTGTAAAATACCATCAGCACCTTAATGTGACTCGATTTCAGTTCATTTTCCTGTGTACTGCACCCCCCAGCCCCTGGAAGAGGCTGAACATAGGCAATATTTTCTAGCCCTCCTTTCCCAATCAAAAAAATAAAAGTGAAGTAAAGATCCCTCAACCTTTCTTCATATGATTTCTCTCAAAGCCCCCTGGATCAGTTTGGTCCTCTGCACTGCCTCTACCCTATCACAGTCCATAAGCAGGTGCAAGGCTTAGAACCTCGCCCAGTACTCCAGGAGAGGCAAATGAGAGACCTATACAAGGAAAGGATCCACCTCCCTTCTCCTTCTACCAGTCTCCCTTCCTATGCACCCCAGCATCCTGTCTGCTTATTCCACTGCTCTGTTGCTTAATGATTTTCTGATATTATCACCCCTAGGTCTCTTGTCTGCTCTGTACTCCCTGATGCCACCCCCCACAAACAGGTATTGTTTTTAGGGTTCCTGTTCCTGATGTGCATTACCTTGCATTTTTTTGGGCATTGAATTTCAACTGCCATATGCTAGTCCCTTTTCTTTTTTTTTTGTAAATTCTCGTTTATTTTATAACTTACAACTTACTAAAAGTTCTTCAAGTCTTCTCATGCCCTCCCTCATTGCTGTGACCCCTTTTTCGCTGTCCATCCTACCACAGATCTTAGTGTCATCTGTGAAGAGGCAGATCTTCTTCTGAACTCCTATCCCTATGTCAAAAATTAAGATGTTAAAGAGGAGGTTACTACTCTGTGATCCGGATTTCAATAACACCAGCCAGCTTGTCAACTATGATGCATAAACAGCGACGATAAAAATCCTGGGCAGAGAGTCCAACTGTGATCATTACCTCATTAGGCTAGTACTGCAGGACCAAACTGACTTCACTCTTTTTGGACGTTATTAACTGTGGGTTATACCCTATAAAATTATGCTGCAACCCACCCCAAACAACCCAGTCAGCACTTGCACCTATTACCCATTTTTTTTTATTTGTACTTTATTCACCTGTCTCCTCGCAGTGGCCCGTATCTGATTAACCACCCCAGCCCCATCACCTGACTCCCCCGGGGTTCTTACTTGCGCCATCCTAGCCACAGGATTGGCTGCCCGGCAGTCGGTTCAGAGCCTGCGGGAGATCAGTCATTATCCTGACGTCATGAGGTGTTTTCAGTTTTCTCCCCTTTCCTCACCATTGCTTGGGCGCGACACGTCAGCGGCGTACATGGAGGCGTACGCACACTGTGGAGTTCGGCAGCACCCACCCTTCCTTTGGTGCCCCCTGTCACAAACGCACTCAGCAGGTCAGGCCCTCTGCTCCCACAGTGCCAACCTCTGAGCGCAATAGTGTGAACAGGTAACGGACAGGGTAACAACCACAGACAAGTGTGCTGCGATCGGCAGGCAGAACGAAGGAAGGTGCTATATTTAGGGCTGCCAACCCACAAACAGTCCAAATCCAGAATAAGCGCTCCAGCCTGATGACAGCAAAAAATGCAGGTCCAAACAGATGTTTCAATGCTATCAAATATTGATTTAATATAATGCAACATGCATAGTGACCAACAGGCTACCAAACACAAAGGTCACAAAACCCAGCGCTTCGACTCAAACAAGAGTCTTCATAAAGAGTAACACATAACTGGTGATACATGACCTTAAATATAGAAACCAATTAAATCCAAAAAAACAATCAAATAATTAAATCTTAATAAAAACACATAATGTTCATTAAAGAGACAAACATCCCAAAGTGATTATCACAATTAGTGCAGTTCTACGTTTTCATCACTAGATGGAGCAGCTAATTAAAGCGTAATATACACATCTAAATACTTATTGATTTGGAAATGCAACTATTTTGTCACAACAAACAAATGAATGAATATAACATACAATGAGATGATGACATAGAAAGGCCAAACCTCCAGCATAGCAAGGCAACAGGCAGAAAATAAACTGCAAGGCAACTTTTACTCAATGGACCTTCTTGTAAGTGAGGACCAAGGAAGCCGGAGGGCAGTCAGATGAAAAGAAATGAGAATGGACCTAGGGAGAATCATCATCTCATTGTATGTTATATTCATTCATTTGTCCCTCCCAGCTTGTCCAGGAGTTCATCCATCCGTCCGGGCATCGGGTGGGCGTCTGACTTCGTGACTGCATTCAGTCCACAATAGTCCATACAGAAATGAGTAGAGCCATCTGGCTTGGGCACAAGGACTATGGGTGAGGCCCAGGGGCTGTGGGGGCTCTGAATTACCCCTAAATCCAGCATTTCCTCCACCTCCCTCCTAATATCCTTTTGGACAGCCTCTGACACCCGATATGCTGTCCGCCATATGGGTGTCTGTGTTCCTGTCTCCACATCATGTGTTGCTAAGGGGGTTAGTCCAGGCTTGGCACTAAACAGTGGGGCAAAGTCTACTAAAACCTCCCTTACTTCCTGGATTTTGTCCGGGGCCAGCTGGAGTGACAGTTTAACTACCTCCGCAGAGGACTTCCACTTGTTTTTTTCCAGCAACTCCAGAAGGGGGTCTCCTTCATCCGTCCCCCCCCCCCCAGGACTAGATACTGCAAACACCATGTCAGCCCTATTAGCATATGGCTTTATCATGCTCACATGGTACATTCTTTCTGTATGTTTTCTGTCAGGTAACTCTATGATATAGTTCACATCATTTACCTTTCTAACTACTTTGTACAGTCCTGCCCACTCAGCCTGCAGCTTATCTTTCCAGACCGGAATAAGGACCATGACTTCATGACCCACCGTGTACAAACGAGCTCTGGGTCTGTGGTTATACCACACTTTTTGTTTCTGTTGGTTAGCTGCGAGGTTGCTCTGGGCTGTCCTCATAAGCTCCTTCAGCCTTTCCCTAAACCTAGGGATATAATCCACTATGGGAGTTCCTTGGGTTGCATGCTTGCCTTCCCAGTCTTCCCAGACCAAGTCTAGGGGCCCACGTACCCAGCGTCCATAAAAGAGCTTGAAGGGGGAAATCTTATCGACTCTTGGGGCACCTCCCTCTATGCAAACAAGTGGGGAAGGTATTTCTGCCAGTCCCTCCCATGCTGTTCAGCAAACGCTTGGTGCATTGACTTCAGGGTACCGTTAAATCTTTCCACAAGTCCATTGGCTTGCAGGTGATAAGGTGTCGTGCACCTCTGCATCATCCCACACTTCTCCCACAAACATTTCATCCGGTCCGACATGAAGGAACCCCCTCAATCAGTCATAATCTCCTGCAGAAACCCAACAGGGGAGAAAATCCCAAGTAAGGCATCTGCCACTTTATCTATTCTCAGTGAGGATAGGGTGACTGCCTCTGGATACCGGGTGGCATAATCCACCATAGTTCAGATGAACCTCTTCCCAGAGGAGTTGGGGGTATTTAAAGGCCCCACAATATCCATTCCCACTCTCTGAAATGGCTCCTCCACTATGGGCAATGGAATTAGGGTGGCTTGGGTCTTCTTACCTGCCTTTCCTATTTCATGGCACCGGTGACAAGACCTGCAGTACTCCTTCACCTGCTGGGTGAAGTTGGGCCAATAGAAATTCTGGGCCAACCACTACATAGTGCGCACAATTCCCAGATGACCAGACGAGGGAGTATCATGTGCAATCTTGAGCAACTGCTCATGGTATCCTTGGGGAATGACAAGCTGCCTGCCTATCACCCATCCCTCTGTCTTATCAGCGTGAGTATACATTAGTCCATTTTCCCAATAAACCTTATGTTTCTAGGGACGTGGATATGTTGTTCATTCCACACTGTCTGGCAGGTTTCTTGCCACTTTAAATCTTGCTGGAAGGTCTTCAAGCTGGCTCCTCCTATCCACCCGGGTGGTAAAACTCTCGGCTCTGCTCCATGATACCAAATCTTCCTTACCGCTTGGAAGCTCAGGTTCCCTCCTTAACGCTCTGCGTGTAGACTGGATCCTAATACTTCAGTTCGCCCAAAAATAATTCAAAAGTTTTAAGACTTCAGTCTGATTACTCCCTCGCTACAAGGGATGTAACAACCGACTTCAGATTTTGTGCCCATGGTCCAAAAAGAAGGACTCAAAAGGTAAGTCCCACTGTCGGCATTCATGGGAGTGGGAAAGATCCCCTTCCCTGGACAGTCGACACTCGACTTCGGTTGAGGTTGCAGCTAAGGTCGCTGGCTTCATGGTGTCCCTGTCAGGTCAGCCGGCCGAGACACCCGTCAACGCGGTCAAGATCTTTCTCGACCCGTCAAACAGGCTGTCGACTGGTGCAGCCAACAACCCTTCTTCACTGGTTCCCCCGGTGGAGACTGAGGACTTGCCTGCGCCTCCTGTGCCAGAGTCCCTGGTCAAGGCTCCCGAGCCGAGGGAAAGTGGTGTCCCCGGCACCTTCCATGCCACCCTTGGAACACGAGGTCTCGGTCTTGGCACTGAGGTAGGCGGCACGCTGCCTCGGTCCTCCCTCGGAAGAGGAAAAGCTCCGGCACAAATTGCATCAACACTACAAGGACTTCCCTGGCCATCAAGTGGCTGTCACCCAAAAGGCTGAAAAAAACCCTCGCTGTAGTCGGGGTGCCTAAGTCTGGGCTGGTTGTTCAGCCAAAACCAGCTGCCCCACAGATTGTAGTGGAACCTCTGCCTCCACAACCGAAATCAGGGGCGCTGACCAAGGACTCTCGGTCAGGTCAGGGTCTGCCCCACAGGTTGTCGGTCACCTTCACTCCCGACCGTCCTCAGCAGGTGGAGGGTGGCTCAGGCCCCAGGCAGCTTTTTGTGGACTCCTTAGATTTTGACGATGACTCCTCCCTGTTTTCCAGGCCCCATGACCTGGAGTCCTCCGGGGGGGGGGCAGTCGATGGATGAGAGCCAATCATCGTTCATGGCTCTGCTTCGGCTCATCTTGAAGTCCACCGGGATGCAGCTCGATCCCTTATCCAAGCGGACCAAGTATCCCCTGACAGAGATACTGGACCAACGGGATTCACCCACAGAGGCCTTTCCAGTGGCTGAAGCCATTGTTGGCCCAGCCTTGGAGCTCTGGCAGCGACCAGCTTCCTGCCGTGTGCTTTCGGCCAGGATGGCCAAGAAGTATGCAGTCCCTACCGGCTGTTTGTGTGGTTTTTTTGGAGCACCCCTCTGCGGAGGGGTTAGTAACCAATAGTGTTTTCCAGCGTTCCAGGAATGCTAGGGATGTGGATAAGCCCCCCGACAAGGAGTCCAAAAAGCTAGACTATGCTGGGTGCAGGGTGTATGCTACGCCCTCCCTCGGCCTCCGCCAGGCCAGCTCGGCCATGCTGATGGCACATTTCTCCCACGCCCTCATGGGCTCCTGGGATGAGGTGATCCCTCATCTCCCGGCTGACCTGCAGACCACGGTCAAGCAGGTGCTGAATCAGGGAAGGGCGGTGGCAAAACAGCAGCTCCAAATGGCTCTGGACATTGGAGACTCCTATGCCACATCAGTAGCGGCCACAGTGGCCATGCGCCGCAGAGCATGGCTGAGGATATCCACCTTCATGGTGGATACCCAGCATAAATTGGCAGACATCCCCTTCTTGGGGACTGACCTGTTCGGCCCTGGAGTGAAAGGCCACCTCCAGCAGATCGAAAAGTCCAGTGCTACCCTGGACTCGATCACCTCCGCCCAGACGGACAAGAGCTGTCGTCAACAGCGTAAGTCCTTTCACCCTTCTGCGCCTGTGGTACGTCCGGCCCAACAACACCAGCATCAGGGCCAGCAGGCTCGCGCTTGGCATCCCAAAGCCAAGCCTGCAGCTTCCTCTAACAGGAAGCAGAGAGGAAAAGGCCCAGGAGGTCCCTCAGACGGTTCCTCCTCCAAGCCTGCCCAGTGACAGGTTGAGGGATGTCGCTCCCAGCCTCGTCACTCCCCCCTGGTTTCCCCCCATGGGGGGACGGCTCTGCCACTTCCTTTCTGCCTGGTCTGCTATCACCACGGACTGCTGGGTGTTGAAGGTGGTAGGAAAGGGCCTGCTTCTGGAGTTCGAGCAGGCCCCGCCCTTCTGAGCCGTCGCCCCTCGGGGGGCTACAAGGTCTGCAGTCTCTCTGTCGGCTCGCCGAGTCGACACTGCCCTGCTCCCTGAAAAAGAGGTGATCAGGAAGGTGGTGGATCCTCCACCAGACCTGGGTTTTGTGTCCAGGTACTTCCTGGTCCCAACACGGACGGGGGCTGACACCCCATTCTAGACCTGCACAACCTGAACAGGTTCCTAAGGTCTCGAACCGTAAGGATGGTCACTCTGGCTCAGATCATTCTATCCTTGGAATGAGGCATGTGGTTCTGTTCTCTGGACCTCCAGGACGTGTTCTTTCACATCCCAATCTGTCCATCCCACCAGAGATTCCTCCACTTCAGGGCAGAGGGATCCCTCTATGAGTTCTGGGCCATGCCCTTTGGCCTTTTCCTAGCTCCCATGGTCTTCACCAAATGCATGGCAGTGGTGACAGCATTCCTGCGGCGCCGAAGGGTCCGGGTGTACCCCTACCTGGACGACTGGCTGATTGCAGCCTCCTCCAGAATGGAGGTGGAGCGGTCCAGAGATCTGGCCCTCCAGGTTTGCTCTCAAGTTGGCCTCCTCATGCATAGATACATAGACAGTGTCGGCAGATAAGGGCCTATGGCCCACCCAGTCTGCCCATTTGAGCTTGTAAGTTCAGTTTATGTTTTCCTAGAAGTCTGTTGCCCCTTACCCCTGACCTCCAGAATTCCTTTATGTCTATCCCATGCATTCTTAAATCCCATGATTGTTTCAGCCCCCACCACTTCCTCTGGCAGGGTGTTCTACTTGTCCAACACCCGTTCTGTGAAGAAATTCTTCCTCACGTTCCTTCTGATTCATCCTCCCTCCAACTTCATCCCATGCCCTCTAGTTTTAGAACATCTTTTTTGCTTAAAAATAGTGTATTCCTGGACCCTGTTCCTCCCTGTAAGATTCTTGTATGTCTCTATCATATCCCCTCTCTCTCTCCTCTCCTCCAGGGAGTACATGTTCAGTTCCTTCAACCTATCCTCATAAGACTTGTGATGCAATTCATGCACCATTTTTGTTGCCCTCCTCAGAACCTTCTTTACCCTGTCTATGTCCTTACGTAGGTAAGGTCTCCAGAACTGTACACTGTACTCCAGGTGGGGCCAAACTAGTGTCTTGTATAGTGGAATTATGACCTCCCTTTTCCTGCTGGTGATGCTCCTGCCTATACATCCCAGCATCCTATTTGCTTTACCTGCTGCCCTGTCACACTGTTTCCCTACCTTTAGGTTATCAGAGATGATAACCACAAGATCTCTTTCCAGCTTGGTGCATCAACGAGGCCAAGTTGGAACTCATGCCAAAGCAGGTGATACAATTCATTGGGGCACAGCTCGACTCTCTACAAGTCAGAGCACAGCTCCCGGCGGACAGGGCCGAGGTTCTTTCCTCCTTTGCTCAATCATTTCAGGTTGAGCAATTGCGCCCTGCCTGGGACTTCCTGCACCTCCTGGGCCTCATGGCAGCCTCCACCAGTGTGGTCCGTTGGACCCATTGGTACATGCATCCCCTTAATGGGGGCTGGCCAGTCAATGGTCACAACACTCCGATCCCTTGGATAAGCTAGTGACCGTGACCCAGGGGATGTGGAATGCCCTCCAGTGGTGGACCGTTCTAGCACATCTGCAGGAGGGCATCCCGTTCGTCCGCCCCGAGCTGATGGTCTCTCTGTTGACCGGTGCCTCTCTGATGGGTTGAGGTGCCCATCTGGAGGAGCACAGAGCACATGGCCTCTGGTTCCCTCGGGAGTCCCGATGCCACATCAACCTGCTGAGCTCTGAACAGTTCGTCTAGCCCTCACTGCCTTTGCTCCATTTCTATGGGGTCAAGTGGTCCAGGTCCAGACAGACAATACCAACGACCATGTACTACCTAAACTGCCAGGGTGGGACATGCTCCATGTCTCTGTGCAGGGAAGCTGTCTACATTTGGTCACTCATGCGCAGTCTGGAGGCAGATCTCCTTGCCATCCATGTGGCAGGAGCCCCCTACATTCTGGCCAATGCCCTAAGCTGGATAGGGGCTGCGTCGCACGAGTGGTTTCTCCTGCTGGAGGTAGTACAAGATCTGTTCTCCCACTGGGGCATGCCTCAGGTGGACCTGTTTGCCTCCAGGGAGAATGCAAAGCTGAGACTGTTTCATGCCCGCCCTCCTCAGCAGGGCTCGCTGCAGGGGGATGCCTTTTCGAGGCCGTGGACCCCGGGCCTCTTCTACGCCTTTCCCCCCATTTCCCTTGATCCACAAGGTGCTTCTTAAGGCAAGGAGGGACAAGGCGCAGGTGATTCTGGTAGCCCCAGACTGGCACCACCAGTTCTGGTATCCAGATCTCCTCAGTCTCAGCTTCAGGCTCCCGAGGTGGCTTCCAGCCCACCCGGACCTGATCTCAGTCAATCAGGGGAAGGTATTCCATCCGGACCTTCAATCCCTGCACCTGACAGCCTGGTTCCTGAGCAGCTAGAGTTCCAGGCCTTGGGTCCTTCCGACGAGGTCCTCAACGTTGTTGAGGCATCCCGTAAGGAGTCGACCAGGAAATGCTATGCCTTTAAATGGAAGAGATTCTCCATTTGGTGTCAGAGCAAGGGCCTGGACCCTTCCTCTTGTTCCTTGGCTAGCATTCGGACTGCCTGTGGTCCCTTTCTCAGCAAGGGCTTCAGTCGACGACCCTCAAGGTGCACCTGGCAGCCATCTCTGCTTACCGGGCGTGGGCCGGGAAGCAGTCAGTGGTCGGGCACTTTTTTAAAGGCCTTGATCACACTTCCCCTCCGGTGTGAGAACCTCCACCTCCGTGGGATCTACTGCTGGTATTGGCTAAGCTCATGGGCAAGCCATTCGAACCGATGCACAGGTGTGTCATCTCTCACCTGTTGTGGAAGACTGCCTTCTTGGTGGCTATCATGTCAGCCAGAAGGATGGGAGAGTTCCAGGCGCTTTCCATCGAGTCTCCTTATCTGGTCTTCCACAGGGACAAGGTTGTCCTGTGTCCTCACCCGAAATTCCTTCCGAAGGTGGTGTCGGAGTTTCACCTTAACCAGGTGTTGACTCTACCGGTGTTCTACCCCAATCACACCTCGGAGGCCGAATATGGGCTCCATACTTGGACCCTAGAAGGCACGCTACTACAAGGAGCAAACGGCTGAAGTTCGGGGAGAGGTTCGCCAGCTGTTTGTCACCTACGCTGAAGCTGCACCTGGCAGGCCTGCAGCCAAGCAGACGATAGGCAGGCGGGTCACCTCCTGCATAGATCTCTGCTATAGGTTGGCAGGCATGGAGCCTCCAGAGGGATAAGAGCTCATTCTACCCGCCCTACTGCTGCATCGGTGGCTGCTTCCAGGGGCGTCCCTATCCAGGAAATCTGCAGGGCTGCTACCTGGAAATCAGCACACACCTTCCTCACCCACTAACACATCGACCTTGAGTCACGCCGGGATGCTGGTTTTGAGGCCTTGGTTCTCCAGTCTTTATTTCCTAAGTAGGGGGTGTGCGCCTTGCCTTCCTCCTCCCGGAGAACTGCTAGGAGTCTGCCAGACAGTGTGGATGAACAACATATCTATGTCCCTAGGAATACAGGTTACTTACCTGTAACAGGAGTTCTAGGAATGGTATATGTTGTTCATCCACATGACCCACCCGGCCTCCCCGGCTTCGACGCACAACCTGGTTTCCAGCAGGCTAGATCTGGCGTCATGGGGCGAAGCTGAGAGTTTTACAACCGGGTGGGTGGGAGGAGCCAGCTTGAAGACCTTCTGGCAAGATTTAAAGTGGCAAGGAACCTGCCAGACAGTGTGGATGAACAATATACACCATTCCTAGAACTCCTGTTACAGGTGAGTAACCTGTATTTACTGTCACTTCCGTGTGCTCCATCAGAGTCTGCCCAAACCTTCAGCTTCTCTAGATTAGAGTCACTCTTCTGAGCAGCTGCAAACTCCTCACTTATTCCCAAAGCATGGGACAGGTCCCCATCAGTCTCTAAACTAGGGTCCCTAGCACTAGCATCAGGGCACTCAGGATCACTCTCATCCCTAACCCTCTGGCAATGGGTCACCCCTTCTTCTTTGGAGTAACCCTCCGCAGCGGTGTGGTTAAACGCTACTGGGGAAATTTCTACCTCCTTTTCATTAGTCTTCATATCAGGAGACACAGGCTGGGGAACCAGCCTCCCAGTGGTTTCCACAATGGCTTCTGTAGGGTCCGAGGAACTACAATTTCCCTGTCCCGCTTGGCTACAGGAAACTGCACACACCATCCCCTGTTTGAGATTATTGCCAAGGATGACGTCAGCTGCTAACGTTTTGGCTACAGCCATCTGTTGCACAGTTCCCCCAGTCTCACCCCGGTCTAGGAGAACACTAGTGAGTGGCAGTGTGGTCTTCTCACCAGTGAACCCTTCTACAGTTACAAATTTATTGGGTATAAGCTGACCAGGCTCTACCAGATCCCCTTTTACCAACGTCAGGGATGCCCCTGTGTCTCTTAATCCTTGTGTCTGTACACCATTCATCGTGACTGGGTGCATCTGTTCCCTCATGTTCCCAGGCATGCTTCCAGGACACACAAACAACCCACTTCTTTCTTAGCGCTATTCTGCATATTGCTTGTCCTTTTGGGACACTGCCTGGCAATATGCCCAGTTTCTTTACAAACCCAACATTTGTTTCTTTTCTCAGAAAAATCTTTTCTTTGAAACCTGGGGCTAACTGGTTTCAGTGGAGGCAATGAGGGTTTTAGCTGCCCTGAAGGCGCACTTTTCCCTTTCTGCGCTGCCACGCCCACCCCATTCGCTCTCAGAGCAGGTCTGCTTTTGGCATAGCGGTCCAAGAGTTCAGCGGCCTCTTACACTGTTTTGGGATGTCGGTCCTCCAGCCAGGTGCTGGACATGCCCCAAAAAACTGTTATAACAATATAGCAATTTCAATTTTATCTACAGAGTTTTGCTTCAGTTTCTTCCCACCAATGTTTTAAACACTGACGTTGTTTCTTTGTTGGCTCCTCATAGCTCATGTCAGGGCTTCTCCTGGGCTTACGGAATTTAGCTCTGTATGCTTCTGCAGTTAAATCAAACTTTTTTTAAAAGTGCAGCTTTAAGTTTGCTGTAATCATTACTGTCCTCATTGTCAATTTGACACAATGCATCCCGAGCTTTCCCGGTAAGTAGCGGGGATAGCTGGAAGCTCCAGGACCCTCTAGGAATATTTGCCTGAATACAAACTTTTTCAAAGGAATTTAAAAAGGCATCCATATCCTCCCCCTCTTTAAATTCAGTTATCAATTTGGAATTTAATTTGTAACCCAGTCCTGTAGTTCCAGTTAAACCCAAGCCACTTACCTGCTCTGGTGCTGGTGGTTGGAATCGTAGCTTCTCCAGTTCATGTTACCTCTGATGCTCACGGTTCTCCTCTTACTGTTCTCGCTCCCTCTTCTCCTCTGCAGCTCGCTGCTCTCGCTTCTCTTCTCTCTGGAACTCCACCTCCATTCTGCACAACTCAATCTGCAGCTTGATTGCTTCTGGCTCCAGAATGCTAGTGACCTTCGCCTGTTGCTGTGGCCCTTCGCTGGCACTGGCCCTGCTGCCCTCCTCACCAGATCTGGACACTGCACTGGCTGCTGGCCCCTCCATGCCCAAGGTTTGGTTCTTTACAGTCACAGTCTGAGACTCGACGCTCTGGGCATCTGCTGCCATCAGGGCATCCCACAAGGTTCTGCTTGGTGGCTCTCACCTCGTGCAGGACTCCTCTGTCCTGGCACAGCTGCCTCAAGTAGTCTGCAGTGTACCCACTGTAGTCGGAAGCTATCTGCTTCCCTAACTACGGCTACTCTAACTTGCACTATAGAAAAAAAATAAAACAGGTAGGAACTTGACTGTAAGCAAAATGATATAGTTTTGTTTCCTTTTATAAAAATAAATCACTGCCTTATTTTGCAAGTGAGCAGTACAATATTAAGCTGACACACTGAACAGTTAAAGCTTGTGTTACCAATTTTATCCCACTGCTGCCAACCAAATCTGTCACAAATGCACTCAGCAGGTTAGGCCCTCTGCTCCCATAGTGCCAACCTCCAAGCACAATAGTGTGAACAGGTAACAGACAGGGTAACCCTCCTGTCTGTTTTTGGGTCTGAATCACCTTTAGTCTCAAGTTCTGGGGGGATTCAAACTGTGAACCTTATGTTAGCGTACCCTATGTACAGGCTCGGATACGTACCCTCTTCGGGATTGCGGCACAATCTTTCGCCAGGGGCACCAAGCCAGGCTTCCAAAATGAACCTTTAAAACTCTATAAAAGACCTTACGTATATATTCTTACCTTTTCCCAGTTTAGTAACACCGTTAAGCTTTTGAACAGTTTTTGTCTGTCTTAACCCTCTTCTATATGTCACATGCAAAAAGACCTGGCAGACACGCCAGGCAGTCTTTTGAAAAAAAAAGATACTTTACTACAAGATGATAAAGATATGAAAAATATAAACACAGAACAATATATCAAAGAGCATACAATCCCTTAAAAGAACAAGGGCAAAGTACAAAACAAAAACTCCTATCACAATACATTTAGACTTTTTCTGTCTAACGTATTATCTTCATAAGTGCCTTGAAAGTTAGAGAACTGTTCCTTAAGAGCCCAAAAGGATGTGTCATATTCCCCAGTTACAAGGATACATTTCAATTCCATCTCCCCCACCCCCTTGGTTAGTCATCTCACTCCTCCCTTTTAGAATAGAAAAAAATACAAACATGATGTCTTATCAGGAGGTATATTAAATAAGGTGACATCGGCAACAATTCCATTTCCTAAATATGACTCCTTAATTAAACATTTTCTCTTTGATCCTTTGAAGTTCCTATTCCCAAGGCATATCAAAGGGTTTTACAACTTTTAACACCATGTTGGTATAAAATGTTCTTCCTATAGGAATCATAAAACTTTACGAGCCCTATATCCTGGCAGCTGGGTCAGTTCTAATTAAGACACAAAAACAGGAGACTCTTAATTAAGTCCCTCTGGTCCTTTAATTACCTCCTGGTTTCAGGTCACTTGTCACTGTAATTTCACTGAAACCTTCGGGGGGGGGCATCCATAAGCACGGGCTGTCTTATGTGAGACAATCACCTACTATATTTTTATATTACAAATATCATACAACAATCATAACCAGCTGGCCAAGCGTCAACCCCCGTCCAGTTCTACCTTCAGGCCTCCACCTGGGGGAAGTCATTTGGCGGGGCTGCCAACCCACACTCTTGGGAGAAGAGATCTGTCCTCCGGATGCTTAATCCTCTCCCTTCGCGGCTCACCCCGGCGACCTGCTCGCACCCCAAACACGGGTTGCCGGTGTGGCAGGAGGTAAGGCACAGATACCTCAGCTCTTCACGCCACTGGGCCAGCACTGTTACCCATTTTTGACATTGTAAAACTCACATTCCAAGCAAAGGCTAGCACCTTCCTACCCTGACCTCCTCTGGCCTCGAGTCATCCAGCATACTACTAGAAATTGTTTTACAGTCTGGGTGGGAGGGTTGTGGGCAGGTGATGGGCCTGACTGGTGTGGAAAGAGTAAGCACATTGAATTCTTTCCTGTATAACAACATTGCCATTACAAGGCCAGCCTTGTTGCCAAGAGCCAAATCTTGTTTCATTTGTTGTTGGTTTGTATTTCTCAGTTCACTGCAGAAGGCAAAGCTTCAGCTGCTCTTCACAGCGTTGTTGACCAGCTAGTTGACTTTCGCAGCAAGGTGCGCAATTATGCTCTTGCCGTAGATGAACCTGCTCAGAATATTTCTGTGGATGTTTCACTGTCAAAGGAAGCCAAGCAGCAACTAAAAGAGGAAAGAAAGGCACTGCAGTGTGAAAGAGAACCTCTTCTAACAGCCTGTGACATTTTGCGTCAGGATCTTGCTGCTCTTGGAATCTCCGTAAAGGTAAATTATCTCCTGCTTTTTATGCTGTCTTGCATGTGCACAAGCAACACCTTGTGGTACTAGCAGAAATGCAGAGGTGTGTCAGTGTTGGCGAATGCAGGGCACGCTTTAGTAGGTACATCCCTCGTTCCCCTAATTAGCCAGCATGCTAGCGCTGATGCAAGAATTATGTAAAGTGCCACCAACTTGAGAGAAATGTGCAGCTGCAATCGGAGACAAGCTTATCATGCAGCGGCAGAGATGACACACCTCCCGTACATGCCTTTCCTGGTGAAACATTTCAAGAGCTACTGACAGGAACCTACCTGCTTAGCTCTTGTTAGTTGACTGTTGGTCCTCTGTGCACCCTATTGTCATCATCTCCAATGTCTGCATTGAAAAAAAATCCTTTTTTTAATGTTTTTAATCAATCCACATTGAATGCATGTTCACGTGGTCCACTGCCCATAGTCCTCCCGCTCGCCTAGCAGCTTCATGTCATGTAGGGAAAATAATTTGCAAGGGGATGCAGGCAGAAAAATGCAGTTCAACACAGCAGCGTGATGTTGGAGGTGCTTTGATGGAATACAAGGGTGCTGATTTACAATAAAGGTACCTTTTTGTTGCGACACTATAAATACTCTAATCTCTCCCTTCCTTCCATGCATTCAGTCATGCCTTATCCTGTACAGGGGAACTGCTGCACCCCAAGACACCCCCCAATCTAACATTATTGCCCTCTGTCAGCACATCATGTCTTGGTAGCCCAGGTGGCCTAATGGCTAGTGGGGAAACAGCCGATTTGCTCTGCCAAGCTGGACTAAAAACATACCCCTCTTATGTTCCCCATAGACAGTTCTTTGACTGTAGGGATGTGATATGTAGCAGTCTCGATGTGGCGTACAGCATTGGGCTGAATTGCTGCATTTGAAAGAAAAAGGCTCCCTAGTACAATGTGGCATCATATTGGCTGCTCAAGTATTTTGGTGTGAAAGGCTCCACCGAAGTGCTCTTGGTGCCTGGAGTACAATAAGATGTTTGCTGTTCAAGTTCAGTCACTGTCAACGTTTACAAAGAAAGGAGCCTCTGGGGGGGTTCAGGTGTGGCAGCCCATGGAGTGTGCAGTGGTATTCATTATGGGGAGGTAACTATTCACAGTCCAATGAGCCCAACCCCAAACTGCCCATACTACTTTGGGGGGTGTGTTTCAGTTCAGATACCAGTTCCATCACCGAAGGTCCATTTCTCCAATTTACTTTTCTCATTCACTTCAGGGAATAACATAGCAGTTGTTTTCCTGATGGGGCAACTCACCAATAAGAAGGTAAGGGATCAGGGATTATCCTTCATGAGATACTGCTTATGCAGGGGATCAATAACTAAAGACGGCTAGTCTCTAGATCTGATCATAATTAGCTATAACAGCGATGCACTATCTCATACAACATGCTGTGATGCCTGCTTATTTTTAACCACATCTTTATATGTTTAAAGGCTAAAAAGTTGCTGCATTAACAAAGTCTAGTGTTTGTCACTGATACAGACAGTTTTGGTTAGACAGGGATTACAAGGGCCGTCTGAAAGAAAACCGTCCGCAATGTTTGTTTCTTTTTTTTTTTTCTGTACCTGAAGAACAGAAAACGGTCCCTCATTGTCCGCGGCACCCCCAACCTGCACCCACCCTCTGCACACCCCACCTCCCACACACCCCCCACACTCCATACTTATCTCCGAAGGTCCGGCGCTGCGATCTTTGGTGGAACAGAAACACGTCTGAACTCTTCAAAGCCAAACTATTAAATGAAGAAATGCCGGTAAGCTGTATAATGGCATCATGGGGGGGGGGGTTAACTTAGGTGGATATCTCAGCCATTTTTTTGAATTTGGTCTCCAGATTTTCAACATGGGGTTCTTGGGACCCCATCTAATGAACACATGCACTGTCATCTTGTTATTCAGTCCGGAAAGGTCATTTCGCAGTCACTGCATAGAATCACCTTTTGGGACCGATTAATGAAATGACAGTGCCACTGTTCATGACTTGGGGTTCCAAAAAGCATATGTTGCAAATCTGGTGAAAAAACTCCAAAAAATGACTGTGTTACAAGCGTGCATTGCACAGTTTCCATGCACTCTCGTAACTTCGACAATTTTTTATATTTTCACTCCAGATTTTCAATAGTGCCATTTTTTGACACCTCCTTATGAACAGTGCAGCTGTCATTTTTCACATCCTTCCCAAAATGTGTTTTAGGTACACCTGGCGCACAATGGGCGGTCGGCTGTGGGAAATCAACTTTTGGGACAGAGTAACAAAATCACAGTGCCACTGTTCATGAGCGGAGGTCCCAAGAAGCCTATGTTGAAAATTTGCTAAAAATCTCCAAAATAATTGGTGACATAGGCTAAGTGCTGTTGCTCAGTTTTAACAAGACGCCATGACTTCACCAGTGTTTCGATTTTCACTCCAGATTTTCAACATTGCCATTTTTTAACCTCCTCATGAACAGTATAGCTGTCATTTTTCACATCCTGCCCGAAATGTGTTTTCGCACCTGTGGCGCCATATGGCTCAGTCGCTGTGCAAAATCAGCTTTTGGCTAATGAACTGATAGTGACACTGTTCATGAGGTGGGGTCACAAAAAGCCCATTTTGAAAATTTGGAGTGAAAATACAACAAACACCCAGGGTGTTAGGGTTTCCAACCGTAATACCCCACCTTGTAGAGATTGACAGGCGTCAGGGGTGTCACCTGGGATTGTCGGCTGTAATGCTCATGCCATTCCACCCCCACGCTGCAGCTGGAGACAAGCATCAAGGTGTGCCTTGGACTCTTCGGCACCAAAGCTCACCCCATTCTCCTATACTGTACCCATCTCAGCGCATTTCATTATGGTATGGGGTGAGCGCAGTGCCCGAAGACCCCAAGGCACACCGCGACACTTGTCGGTGTCTGCAGGGTAGGGTGAGGTGAAGTGAAGTGGCGTGAGTATTATGGCCAATGATCCAAAGGCACAACCCAGTGCCTGTCAGTCTCTGCAGGGTGGGGGTGGGGTTGGCCTCAGTTCAGTACTTCTGCACTATCAATACCAATGCCAGCAAGACCGCATTTGACATTGACAAATGCTTGTTTTAAGAGACTTTTCTAAAACATCCGATTTCTTGTAGTATAAATTTCCTGCATTTGAAGGAGTTTAGGCAGCCATTCTGTGCTGTCTGGAACAAAGGAAAGTTCTGCTATGCCCATTTGTTTGAGCCTACTGCGTTGGTATGCTTGCTTGATATATGCAAGCATATTCTGTCGCACTAAGAGAGAGTTTTGGGGGGCTTGGTCCTTTCCACCGGTCACAAGCTCAGCCTTAGCAGTCTCCTCCCCAGTGCCACTCACTCTCTGCCTACTCTCTGCATTTCACTTTGATCTACTTCACCTATAACAGAGCTGGAAAAAGCAGAGTGGATACTGCTGTGAATATGTGTAGCACTTTCAAGGTTCCTATACAGCACAGCTGTTTCTTGAAGCTGCTCCGGGGCACTTTCTGTCTGTCACCTCCCCACATGATCCATGCTCCACGGCTGTTACTTTCAATTCCCCACCCCCCAAAGCAACTCAGCGGCACTTAGTTGTATGTCACACACAAACACACACACACACACACACCATTGCCACAGTCCAAGACCAGGGTGCCTAACCCTTGGTATCATTACTCTAAACTCCCGCATCAGAGTCTGACACTGAGGTGCCCAATACCTGGTGTCGCTATGCTAACCTTCCATCCCACCGCAGTCCAGCTGTGTTATCGGCAACATGCCTTAGAAGCCCTCGACTCTGTGTCTCAGGCTTCTGATGCTGGCAAGCACTGTCTGAGATCCATCTGTTATGCCTCAGATGCCGCTGCTAGAGCTGCCACCTCTGGCATTTGTTTAAAAGATCACTCCAGGCTCTGTGTTGCAGGTTTTGCCTGGGGTGTGCTACAGTCGGTCCTGAATGATGTATTTAAGGGCATCCAGCTCTTCTGAGCAGATGCTGAGGTCATTTGCAATGATCTAGAGACCTCCAAAAAGTATACAGTTACTATTCAATCCTTGACACTGATTATAAATCTAATTGAATATACATGAGTCATACAAGGCCTCTGAATCAATCATTAATGTCTTAGAAATAACTGATTCAGCTTCCAGCTCACACAGTGTGGCACACAATGCCTTGAACTTAAGATGTGCTAGTGCCACACTGCTCATGCCACACCGCTCAAAACAAAAAGTAAAAAAATGTAAAAACAAAAGCTGCTGCTGTGATTAGACTAATAATCAAAGTAACAGCCTTGAAACCGCCATTTCTGAGGGATTAACAACCGGCTGGAGGGAAATGGCCCTCACCTATACCTCAAGCCACCCATCCCTTAACTGGTCGTCAGTCTCTTGGAAATAGCGGGCGTCTTAGTCATTATTGCTTAAATACTTCCCAAAATGGCCATGTCAGAGGCTCCTTTTACAGGAGTCATCACATTAACCCTCCCTATGGTCAGTGATGAGGGTTTTCTACCTAGCAGCATCAGCAGTAGTTCATGGGGGCCTCTATAAAGCCCCCACTGGACGTGGGAAAGGAGCCCGTCAGGCATCCCCTCCTTCTGATTCCCTACCCTTCCACCAAATCATTCCTTGGTACCCCAGGTGGGGGACAGGATCTTGTTGACAACTTGATCTTCCAGGAATCAGTCTTCACCCTTGATTACCACTGTTGGGTTTGGGTCGGTGGCATCAGGATCCAGTGGGAGAAAATGTTTTGCAAGGAGGGAGCTGACATTGGCTACTGTTAGCATCTGCACACCTCAGTGGAGCTGCCTGTGCCAGCCAGTAACCGACATCGCCTCCTTCATGCACCTCAGTTCTATTCGTTCTGTTGTCTGTTCTTCCTGCCGTTGGGTACACACTGTGGGAGCAACAGTGCCTCATTTCTACTGGATCACCAACCTTCGGTACCACATGTCGTCTTTTCCTTTTTATTATTTTTGTTTTCCAACCTGATGCTGAAATCCGATAAATTAAAGGGGACTAAGAAACATTGTCGAGGGGGCTCTAGAGAGCCACGTTTGTGACTGGCAGCATTCCCCAAAGCTCTGCGTCTCGCACTGCCAAATACTGCAAATAACTTAAAGATATTTTAACATGAGAAGGGTAAAAGAACTCAATAGCTTAAAACCCTAGAAACAATCAGATACCAAAAATTACATAGGCAGAATGAAAGGAGCAGCTACAGGATCGACTCAAAAATCTACTCCTTTACCAGCTGTGAATCACCCAGAAGGGCCGGGATAAGCAGTGGGCCTGAGTGGCGGGAAAGATACAGCTCCTTGGGAAACTGTACTGAACACAGTACGGAAGATGGACAAAAAATTAGAACGCATCTTAGATTGCCTTGGAGCACAAGACACGACAATTGATTCAGCAACCAAAATTGCACAAGAAGCAGATACCCGTTCACGACAGACCCAAGCAACATTGGCTATCAGAAATAAACCATCTATGTGCCCACATGGACATGATAGAAAACTCCGGGTGAACAATGAACTTAAGGTTAGTGAGGGTCCAGGAAGGTACAGAAGGGGCTGATGTGCTGGCGTTTATAAAGAACTGGTTAGCAGCTTTCCTACCTGCAGATTTGCAGATCGAGGGGGACTCTTTAAAGCAAGCATTTCAAATTAACTTTAGAAGGGCCCAGCAAGACCAGGAGACCCCACGTACAATCCTACTGATCACAGACTGCCCAGCTACCAGAGATAACATCCTGAATTGGGCAAGGGTAAATTATCTGGTTGAAATGGAGGGACAGGAAATAGATATTTATTTATTTGCTTTTGGTAACTGGGTTAAGTGCACTAGGCAGAAGAATGCCTATTTTCAGGACTGGTCCTTTGCAACCAGGACCAGAAGAAAAATGTTCGATCCTCTCAGAAAGCAACTAGAGTTCAGGAGTGACCCACTCTTTGCTGGCTCCAGCTCGCTTATGCTTGACATACAGAGGGAAAACATGAGTTTAACAACCTGGAGGAGGCAGAAAAAAAGGGTGGAAGCGATTGCCAGAAAATTCAGGAGGAGACTATTGGAGAACCCAAGATTACCACAGGAGTCGGATGAGGACAAGGACTAATACCAGTCAGTAACATGACATTTTTATTGACTGCTCAAGGTTGTTTCATTTAAACTGGCCACGAGGTCAACTGGTTCTGAAAAATTGAACTCAACTTAAGAATTTACTCTAAACCGCTTGGTAAATTAATATGTACCTTCCCATTAGGGAGACGACTCCTCTACATGCTTGAGTCTGAGTTTCGAACTGGTAGCAGACCAGATAACAGATATATAAATGTCACATATATTGGTACGAATGTTTCTGGCACAGCTCACGAAGCCCGAGTTAGAGGAGCCTTCGAGTACATGTAACAAACTGTTCATGAGTCACAGAATTGTACTAAGCAGATGTGTAATTAAGTGGGGATTGTGGCCATGGGCCATGGTACATATCCCTTAAGTTTTACCTAAATTCATCTTTACCCCACAAGTTCAACGCAGCTTAACCATCCTAAAGGTTAGAGAGTAAAAATTGTTGGGATTGTACCCCATATGTTGTAACACAAAACAGCTGATAATTAATACTGATGCTAACATATGTGTAATATGTGAAGTACTGCAGCCTATGTAACCTTGCTCCGTTGTCTGCAATGTTTTCTTTGAAATCATTGAAAAAATGAATAAAAGAAAGTTTTTAAAAAAAAAAGAAACATTGTCTGCCTTCCATTATGTGTCAGTACTCCAGTGGGAAACAAATGATGAAGACTGACCAGCATTGGACGTGCGTGACCTGCCATGGCATGGATCACAGCATGGATAAGTGCAACACCTGCTTCATTATAAACTGTCATATGCTTGAAATCCTTGTAGTGAGGTGGTGTTGGCCAGTCCCCAGCATCAGTGGCAGGCATTGCACTTGCTCGGTCAAGGCACAGTCTCTGGAACTTTCCCATGGGCCCTTCCGCTTCACATCTGGTGTACAGGAAGCACAGGATCCTCCTTGACGTGACCTTGCCAAGGCATCAGATGTGTTGTGGGGTAGGTCTGGTGGACAGCCGGCTCCTTCTGGGTGGTTCACGGCAAACCATTCCCCCGTCTGTCTTTCCTGAACAGCAGATGCCTCCAGTGGCGAGGACAAACTTACTTGGACTTCCTCAGTGGACATTTTGGTGTTGCAGCCTTGTACCACCCCAGCTTCTGGCACCGTTCGTGGTGTCAGTGAGCAGGACAGTGCCTGGTGCAATATCAGGTCCCCTCTCATTCGTGGTGTTATGAGAGGGACCAACACGGGCTGTGCAGGGTCCTGTTGCTGACATGGAGGTGGTTCTCTCCTCTGGTGTCGTTAGCGGCATTGAGGATGAGGTTGACGCCGCCCCCAGTGACGGAGGCAGCAACAGCCAATGTGTCAGTCTTGGACCCCACATTGAGCATGACATGGGTGATGGAGTTGTCCCTGAGGTCATCACTGGTCTTGGTGCCACTCATGGCATCAGGGACTGGGATGGTTTTGGAGTCAGTGCCAAACCTGATGTCAGGCCTAGCACTTAGGATGGCGTCAGCTACAATGATGGGGATGTTCACCCATCTCCAGGCTCATTGTCAGCATGAGCATGGTGCTGGAGGCAGCACCGGCTTAGAGTCGAACAACAGTCAGGAGGTGGTGTTTTCCCCTAAAATGTATGCTGACACCGTCACTGGTGTCGACCAGGGCCACCCTATGGAGACTGTACTTCTCCTCTGCTCTCCCCACTTGGGGGAATCTCCCATGGGCACCGACCAGGTCATTCCTCAAATGTAAGTCGAACCTATGTGGGTGGTCCTTCCAGACTTTGTTCTCATGCAGGGTCCCCTGAGCAACCCCACAGCCCAGGCAGAGATCCTAGAGACCCTGAGTCTCTTTAGCCCAGGCAGAGGTCCCAGAGACCATGAGTCTCTTCAGCGCAAGCAGACGTCCCAGTGACCCTGAGTCTCTTTTCCGTCTCTGACCTCTGCCAATCTTGCCAGAACTACCAGGTATCATGGACCCTCTGGGGCTAATCTTCTGGTCTCATCAGACAGGGAATGACCAGTGTCTTACACCAGTGCTATAGGGAGACTGACAGGGTCCAGTTTAAACCCTGCCCCCTCATGCCACCCACATTTGGTTTCAGTGCCTCCTCTCTGTTAGCATCCTCCTTAGAGGACAATGAATCAGCCCTTCACCTCTCCTCTGCTTCTGAGTACACTGTGTACCAGAGATTATTGGCGAGCATGCTAGAGATGCTCAAAGTAGGTTTATACTCTTCTTGCAGTACATATCTTGGAGCTGGGACTCCTTGGAGCTTTCCATGATGGCTTTTTAGTAATCTCTTCTTGGCCTGGGACCTTTGAGAACTCATCAAGGATGGTATGGAGGAATCCCTTTTCTTGCCGTTAAGCCCTCAGGGACCTCTAGCTTAGGTACTTCGCAGCCTCAGGATCTGCAGGTACAATATCTCACCCCTCTTTAGGGCTTGAGGTCTTGCAGACTCAGACAGGGCCGAAACACCCTACATGTGACCAGCCTCACAAGGCTGATTCTGTTCAGGCAGATGCCCTGGGTAGGAAGGTATTTTCTTTGGCATACATCATGATGTGCATTGCTGCATATCAGGCGGCCTTCATCCGGTGCCTGTGGTTACGGCTAGGTCAGCTCCTTGCTGCAGTGCCACCAAGTTAGTTAGTCGGGCAGGCCATTTGCTTTTCTGCCAAAGGCCTGGAGCAGTAAGGCACCAATCAAGGACATCATACAATGCCAATGAGGTGGTCTTCAGGCTTGTAATAATTGCAGTCTGCATTAGGCGGATGGCATGATGTTGCCTTTCCAGGCTGGCACCTTTTGCCCTGCGTGAGGTGCTAAAGACATTTCCAAGATCTCTTTTTTTTTTTCCCTCCTGTAGAGTCAGGTGAGAACTGTCTGGCCACCCTCCTGCTTCCATGCCACCGGAGCCTGCACCTGACCCTGACCAGTTTAGGGTCCCACCAGACCCATAAGGAGCCTCTGCCCTCAGGTGTCTCCCCTTCTCCCACGCAAAGGGCTGTGGGATCACTGTTTCCCTCAGGCTGAGACAACTCCTCCCTCATAAAAAGAGAAGGCTGGTACTCGGATCCATCAGCGGGAATCGGTGGTGGGGACTGATTCCTGGAATATACGTAAATTACATGCTTGCCATAGTTGTTGATCTTCTGGAATATCTTTACTATTGATTACCACTCCGTGCCCACAGTCCCCCACTCAGTCAGAGCCCGGGCCTCTGGGCAACTCACCCTGCTACTCCTGGCAGCACCACATAAGTCTCTTCCTTGATGAGCATCTCCCCAGTCATAACCCACATATGGGTTGGTTTTTACCTACCCTGTTGTGAAAAAAGCAAAAAAGAGAGTTGGGCACTCTTTGGTGCCCTGCCGAGACCCCCCTCCAAAAAAAATATATATATGGGGTGATGGTCCTTAGTGGCTCTCTCACCAACCAAAAGAAATATATACATATATGCCCATTCCCTCCATTTTTCTTTCTTGTCCTTTTTCTCCTTACCTGAGGTATATCCCCTCTGTTGGTATATCCCTTCTAGTTGCTAAATGCAACATGCGGCCTTAGTTACTATCCAGTCTAACTCCACTGGACAGCTTCTCTGCATGTGGGTGGTTAGTACTATGCACTTTTTGGGGGGATCTGTACACTAGCTTTTACACAGGGCACATCCCTGTAGTAGCAGGAGAAGCAGGTCATATTGATGTATTTTTCTCTGTGTCAGGTCTTTTTGGTTTGTACCCCCCTTTTTCCTCCTTTTGTTCTGTGGCCTTGGCACACTGTCCCAAAGGATGCCTGTGGAGATGACACATTTCGACTCCCTTGGACTGTCCAGTCCTGCAGCTCCAGATGCACCTAGATTCCCCCTTTATTCTCCCTGATGCGAAGAAAGAGGGACACCGCTAACTCATGAGTTCAGTCAGTTCTGTCTGGTAGCATGGAGTTGCCCCTTTTCAGGAGTCTGTGAGTCTGTGTGTCTTTTTCTAATCTGGCACATTGTGCCTTCTCACTTACAAAGGGGTCTCATTCTTGGACGTCCACCTCATGAATCTTCCAGACCCACATGCTGAGGGCTACTGCCTTGTTTTTCTGGACCACTGTCCACCTCTTGTCAGGCTAGTGGCGTGAGGCTCTGGCTCTAGTGACCCTTCTACCCTTGTGCCACCTGTTGTGCTCTGGCCTTATTAGTCTAAGGTTGGTAGTCCGGTGTGATTATGTTGTTTATTTTATTCCTATATACTTTCTGTATCCCTTTGGGCCAGGCAGGATGTAGCCCTCTCATATTTTTCTTTCCACTTTGTTTCTCTCTTGGCGAACAGAACTGAGGTGCACAAGGGAGTCAGCATTGGTTATTGGCTGCTGCACGTGGCACCATGTGAGGTGCGCAGACACCATCAGTAGCCAGTGTCAGTTTTCTCCCTGCAAAAATAGTTCCCCTGTGGGATTCTGGTGCCTCCAGGCCCAGATCCATCAGTGGTAATCAATGGTAAAGATATTCCAGACAATCAACAATTATGGTAAGTACATCATTTTCATTTCCTGCTCCACTGCCAGGCTGTGACCACAAATATGCCCTGGAATCAAAGTCATGGCCTCCAGTGACACCTCCAAGGCCCTGCCATTACTGCCTTAAGCTCGTTACCATCCTGAGGGAAGAAGTACAGGCATTGCTGCACAAATGAGTCATTCGTCCACGTCCCCTGGTAGAACGCATCTAGGGGTTCTAAGCCAGGTAATTCCCAGTACCCAAAAGAATCGGCAGATTCTAGCCTATCTTGAACCTCAAGTGGATCAGCAAGCACATGGCACACAGCAAGTTCTGCGTGCTGTCTCTGGGTTCCACCTCCCTATCCTGTTGAGGGGAGATTGACTGTGAACTCTGGACATGCAAGGCACCTACCTGCACATAAACATCAGATGGTGCCACAGGCAGTTCCTCAGATTTTGCCTTGAGGGGCAACACTACTGGTTCTAGGCATTTCCCTTTGGGCTGTCATTAGTGCTACATGTCTTTACGAAATGCTTTGCTGAGGTAGCCACGGTACTATGCTGGAAGACACTCTTTATCTTCCTGTACATTGATGACTGACTCCTGAATGGGCCATAATCTGCCAGGGTGGAGTATACTTTGCACTACAGCTGACAAGTGACATTCTGAGGTGCCAGTGGAGGTGGGGCAGTCTGTTTTAGTTCTTTGTCATTAGCTCCAATACCTAGGAACCTTCCTCGGCCAGGCTGAGGCAAAGACCTGACATGCAGATGAGGATTTCTCAAGGATCAGTGCGTGCACAGTGGTCATGGACCTCAAAACCACTGGACCACCTTATAGTTGTTTTATGGTAGCCTTTGGGATATCCTGTTGTGCTGGAGGGTTCTCCTTTTCACAGCCTCAGCCATAGATGATTCTTACAATGGATGCCTCCAATCAGGAGGTCTGCTCAGGTTCTCTAAGTCCATGGGGTTATAGTCACTACTGCTATACAGCCTTCACACAAGAATGGGCATGCGGAGAGTTCTGTATGGACACCAGGCCCTGCCTGTCCTGTCATGTGAAGTTGTTTGCATGTCTACCCTCTTGTATGGAGTAATGGGCCACGGCCAATGGATGTGGCAGTGTGAATGAAGGGACCTCCCAGCAATTGTGACTGGACCTCTCAGGAGGAGAGAGACGGAAGTAAACTTATGAGAAGAAGTAAAATGTATACCTTATTTCTCATACTTTTTTGCCAAGTTAAAATCAGATGCAAAATAGTACCTTACAGTCAAGTTTCTCTGGTGACTCTGTGTTTCTCCTTTCTTTGATCCTCCTGCAGACTTTGTTAATGTAAATGACCTTATGGCTCCCTTACAACCTATTTAAGGATCCATGCCTGGCTTCTGCTAACACTGAGACTCCTGAGTTCAGACCTCATCTGTAGTCTCAGCTATAACTACTCTCCAAAGTGGCAGTATTACTGTGTGTGGGGCCAAGCAACCCTCCCCATCACTTGCCCTGTGTAGGTATGACTGGGATGACTCCCTTTCACCAGGCACACCTACTCCTTAAAGTGAAAGCTTTTCACCATATGGTGCCAGTTGGCATCCCTGGACCCTTTCACTTGCCCAGTCAGGAGGGTGCTAGACTACCTCCAGATTCTATCTTAGTCAGAGTTGCAGAACATCTTGGTGAGGGTTCATCATTCAGCCATTTTGGCTTTCCACGCCCTTGTTGGGAACGTGATGGTGACCCAACTGGACATGGTCCACAGGTTCCTGAAGGGCCTGTTGCATGTTGCTCCTCTGGTCCAAAATTATGTTCTAATTTGGGCTTGAACCTTGTGCTCAAGTCTCTGACATGAGCCCCTTTTTAAGCCTATGACTTCCTGTGACATGAAGTATCTGTCCTGGAAGATTTTGTTCCTTGCGTTTTTTACTTCAGCCAGGCAGGTGTCTGAACTACAGCCCTTAGTTTGTGAACCACCTTTTCTGATGGTTCACAGGGATAGGATGGCATTGTGTATTCATCCTAAATTCTTGCTAAAGTTGGTATCTGATTTTATGTTAAATCAAGTCACTGATGGAGCCGGCCCAGTGGTGCTGTGGGCTAAGGCACTGGATGCCTTACCTCGCACCATGCCAATGAGCCGTGTTCAGGAACGAGCACGGGCCTTCGAAGGTCAACAGGGGGGAGAGCGTGGAGCTGGATGGAGCCACCTAGAGGCAGCCTTCCTCTCTTGGAGAGGGAAGGTGGTAACCCTCAGCTCTTGACTGTCTCGCAGTGGAGGCCAGGGGCCAGTGCAGGCCCGAGGGAGTGCCAGGCGCTAGGCCGACGGGTGGGCGGAAGGGGCTGTTAACAGGGCAGTAGTACACATGCGCGCCTCCACGCGCATGCGTCTCTACTCCTGGGGCCCCGGGGTAATAGGGGAGAAAAGTGAAGAAAATGGATCCTCCAGCCATGGGATGACACCCGATCCTCCGCAGGCTCCACTCCCAGGCCAGGCATAAGGTAAACCCCAGTAATTCTGGGATGTCGGGGCTGGGGAGGAGGGAGGCGGGCTGAAGGGGCAGTCGGTAGGATAAGGAGATATAAAAGTTACATAAAATAAAAAAAAATCAGGTTACTGATTTATCCTCATTCCTCTGTGCTCCCTCAGGACTCAGCTGAGGTGCTTTTGCACTCCCTGAACATCCACAGACCCCTTCCGTATTACCTGGACCATACCAAGGACTATACCCAGTCCACCCATTTGTTTCCTTTGGCACCAAGGGTTCGCCAGTCTCCAAACAGTGCCTCCCGAAATGGATCTCTTCCTGCATCATATTCTGCAACAGACAGGAGGGGCAGGATCTGCCAGGTACTGTTACAGGGTATGCCACACAGGTCATGGTAGCAATGATGGCCTGTTTTCAGTCCGTATCAGCCGCTGATATTTTCAGGGTTGCTTCCAGGCACAGGAATCACACTTTTGATTCGATGTGCCATAGGAAAGAGGGTAATTTTTTTTTTTTTCCTTGCTGGGTTGCAAGCCCTGCTCTTCTCAGGGGTCAGGCCACTGTTTTACCAGCCACCCTGTTGTAGTTAGTACTGCTTGGTAATCATCCAGTGTATTATGTCTTTAAAGAGATACCCTTGAAGAAAATAAGTTAGTTTCCAGTAGACCTTCAAGAGGATCTCTGTGGAGACTTGGCTTTCACCAGCCACCATCCCCCTTAGTATGGCTGACCTTTCCTTGTAGCTTCTTGGCACAGCACAGCATAGTGAGTCTACCACTGGTTATCACATGCTGCCGCTTGCTGTGCTGTGGGCGGTGTTTGCTTCGCTTCCCCTGCTTCTTTGTGCATGATTGGTCAGAGCAGCCCCAATCCTGCTGTATGTGGATATTTACCAATAGCAGAGACACTGAGGTAGTTGGGGTCCATCCACATTATATAGGCAACATTGACACCGATGACATGCATAAAGGCTTGTTGACGTGGGTGGCTCTATCTTGCAAAAACTTCCCAAGAGTTCCTGACACCAGCAGCTTACAGTCCAATGGAGAGCTTCCTGAAGATTTACTGTTACTAGTAACTAACCATCTTACTTCGAGAGGGCTCTTGCAGTAGGTATTTACCATTAGGTCTGCGCCCCCTGGCATCAGGACCACACGGAAAACTTTAGCTAGCAGTGTCTGGCAGGGGACCGCCCACCAACATCACATAACTGATGTCAGCGTTACCCTCTATAGTGGGCGGTCTCCGGCCCGCCCTCCAGTTCTTTCCTGCCATCAATCTGTGCATGTCGGACCTTGCAGAGAACGCTGCTACAGTTCGACCACCATTTTGGATGAGTATTCATCTTAGATTTTTTCTTTTATTCCTTATCCCTTTTAGTAAATATTTTTGTGCATGTCTTCTCTGACGCCTCCTGAGTTGCATAAGAACAAGTGCAATTCCTGCGATACGCAACTCCCACATAACGGCGACCATTCCCTCTGCCTAGGACTGGAACACCAGACCGAGGACTGTGAAGCCTGCCTGAACTTCAGTCAGGCCACAGAACTGCAGGCAGAAAGCCCTCGAGGCCCATGTTTTGAAGCTGAAAATGGCATTGATGGAGAAGGAGTTGCAGAAACTGCAGAGTGCATCTTCCTCCCCTTCTTCAGACTCGCACTGACACAAGAAATGGAAGGACAAGGAGATGCACCGGGACCAGGATAGGTCCCCCTCCCACCCGTGGCTCTCCACGGGTACCACGGACAACCAGTGACCCTCTTCTTTTGGGAAAGGCACCACTTTTGACAAGCCTGCTTTGACCCAGGAGCAGCCTTTGGTCCCCCCTGCCGCCACTGGTCATGGTGGCGGCGGGTGCCTCAGCTGAGTCTGAGGCTCCTGCCACGCATAGGCCCCTCAAAACCAACGGATCAGAGTCTGCTGGTGGGGCTGATAAGTTGCTCATTGGAACCTCCTACAAGCGCCCTGCCCAGGTTGATAAGTTGGGCACTGGAGGCCCCGGTGACCGCCCAACCATGGCTGATAAGCCATGTGTCGGTTCTCCCGATGTGCACACAGTCCAGGTTCTTCCGTTGGGCTCTGACGAAAGGCCCAATGTGACCACCCAGTGCTCGCTGCTGCTTTGGCTGCAGCACTCCCAAGTGGGCTCGCCCGATCCAGGTGCTTATCCTCCCCTCCGATCTCTCCCGAGTGCCCAGAGCCGGAGTTGGAAGGACATCAGCCTGACAGTGCCGTTTCTGGGTTGCAGACGGACCTCCTTGTGAATTCCCCAGTCAACCCTGAGGACCGTCCACCTCGGGCTCCCCTGGCAGGGCCCTTCCCCCCCCGCCTCTGCTAGAGGGACCCTCCGGGTTATCATCAGGCTCAGTCCCTAGTGGCCCTCCACCTGACTATCTACCCTTGGGTCCTTCTTACCCACCTTTCAGGCCTCCATCTGGCCCTACGGCTCCTTATTCAGTGCCATCGCTGGATTCTCAGATGCATGGCTACCAGGTGCCGCGTTACCCTACCTCCGGATATCTTCTGCAAGGGTACCAGACACCAGGTCTATCTACTCCAGGGTACCTGCCATCGGGCTATGAGCCTAACTTCCATATGCCAGGCTATCCGCCATCAGGAAACCCAATGCTGGGCTATGCCCCTGGTTGTACCAGCCTCCACCGCCCCCACCTCCCCCTCCCCAGCCTCAGACAGACTTCAGGGCCATCCTCCAGTCCTGGTGGGCGAGACTAAGTCCCAGTTGGTGTCAGAGCTGGACAGTTGTCCTCCAGTGGCAGCCTCTACTCCAGCACGCCCAGATCTGATGCCAAGATCTCCTTCGCCGGTGGAGTCCCACCCTTCCACCTCAGACCAGACGAAAGGGGTGACTCCCACCACTGAAAAGGTTAGGCCTCCTATTACATTTATGGAGGTCCCCCGCACTGGGGTTTGGTCTCTAGTCCGGACTCACTCATCTGAGCCAGACTCGGAGTCCGATTCCTTTGCCTTGTCTTCTGACTTTGAGACTCCTCCACCGGATGAGCCTAAGACTAAGGAATCACAAAAGTCTGCTCCAGAGAACCTCCTCAAGAAGATTGCGGAGACCTGTGAGTGGAAATCTGATGATCAGGACCCCAAATGCAAGAGACTGGCCAAGCATTTGGATAAGCCAGATTTGTCTCCAGTCCTCACGCCTCCCTGGTTGAAGCCTCATGAGGACTTAGTCTCTACCATTTGGCTTATGCCTTCATCCATTCCTACCATAGCCAAGAAGGTGGATAGGACCTACCGTATGCTAGACAGCAAGGACCACCTGAGTGCCCACCCTAAAGTGGACTTGGTGGTCGTTTGCGCAGCCCACGACCGATCCACTAAACCTAAACACATGAGCACTTCTCTGCCTGATAAGGAGTCAAAGCAGTCAACCAATTTGGGCAGAAGTTTTATTCCTCTTCCACCTCAGCTATTCGCACTCTAAACTATGTGGCCCACATGTCGGTGTTCCAAAAGTTACCTTTTCACAAACTGGAGCCGGTCATTGAGGCCATGCTGGACTCTGAAGCGAAGGAAACACTCTCTGGCACAATTAGGTCAGCTAAGGTTGCTTGTCGCCACTCTCTTAGGGCGACCTGTAACGCACTTGACTCCTCAGCTAGGGGTACAGCCACTGCTGTCAGTCTGAGGAGGAGGTATTCCTCACTGAGAGTTTCTGAGCTGGCACCTGATGTCTAGGCTGCTATCTAGGATGACCCCTTTTGCCCAAGACATCATTACAAACCTCCAGGACGGGGAAGGCTTTACGTTCAGTGTAGATTATGTATCGCACTAGCTACAAGCCCAAACAGCTTTTTCATCGCCAGCAGAGATGGCAGATGAAACAACACCAGCAGGCCAGATGTCAAACCAAACATCAGGCCCCCTCAGCCATGGCCACCCCTCCATCCAAGAGCCAGAGAGCTTCAGGGGCGGCCCTCCCTCAGCCTCTTGACTCGCAGTCCGCCTCCCCTCCTTCTCTTCCTCCTCTGTTGCGGTCAGAGGAACCAGTGGGTGGAAGGTTCACCGGTCGTCTGGCAGGATGGGAGGTGATCTCTACAGATTTGTGGGTCCTTCGACTGGTATCTCAAGACCACGTTAGAATTTCTGGAGAGACCCCAAGACAACCCTCCAGGTCCCTCACATTATCCAAAAGCGCACATTTCTTTGATTAAAGAAGAGATAGAGGCTGTTCTACAAAAAGCAGCCATAGAGCCCAAGCCTCCAAACCAGGTAGGAAGGGGATACTACTTTCACTTCTTCCTGGCCCCCAGAATGACAGGAAGATTTACACCCAATACTAGACCTCAGCGCCTTGATTCTGTACATAGAGTACAAACGATTCTGGATGCTAACCCCTCCAGGCTTGCTGTCCCTGATACACAAGGGACAGTGGCTCTGTGCCTTAGACATGCAGGATGCTTACCTGCACATACCTGTTTTTCAGGCCCACTGCCGCTACCTCAGGTTCTCCTTTCAGGGGGAACACTACCAGTTCAAGGCCCTCCCTTTTGGCCTGTCTTTGGCACCCAGGGTTTTCACCAAGTGCCTAGCGGTAGTGGCATCCGAGCCACTGTATCTTTCCATACCACGATGATTGTCTAATCTCAGCGCCCGTCGAGGGAGTGGCTGGAACTCTCCCTTTCGGCTATCCTGGACCTATTTTCCCAAGTGGGGGTTACGGTGAACTATCCCAAGTCTAACCTTACCCCCTCCCAGCATCTGCAGTTTATTGGGGCGGTGCTGGATACGGCTCAGGGTCAGGCATTCTTCCCACTAGACAGGGTGGAAACCTTGCAACGCCAGGCACAGTTTGTGGCTTCCTGTTGTTGGGTTTCAGCCAGGTCAGTGCTGCGCCTCCTTGACTTTATGGCAGTGGCCATTCCTATGGTTCCTGTGGCCAGGTTTCACATGTGGATATAGCAGTGGACGCTCAGGGTTCAGTGAGACCAGAGATCAGACGGCCTGAATCACAAGATCATGGTCTCCGGATCGATGCGCCAGGACCATCACTGATGGCTGGATATCAACAATCTCTGCAAAGGGGTCCCCTTTCAGCCTCCTTCCCCCATCTGGAGTCTGACCATAGATGCTTTAGGGCTGGGTTGGGGGCACATCTGGAGAGCCACAGGACACAGGGTATGTGGTCTTAGTCAGAGCTCTCCTTGCGCATAAATGTGCTGGAGATGGGGGTGGTGATGTATTCCCTCCAGACCTTTCAGCACCTCCTAAACCCAGGTCCTCTGCTGGTCCAAACAGATTATATGTGCATAGTATGGTACCTGAACAAGCAAGGGGACACATGGTCATACCCCTTTTGCAGGGAGGCGATGCAGATTTGGTATTGGACAATTCAGCATCAGATCTCCCTCACGGCTGTGCATGTCCCAGGTATCCAGAATGTCCTAGCGGACAGTCTTAGCTGCACCCAAGCCAAGGCACACAAGTGGGAACTAAACCAATCAGTGGTCGAGGACATATATGACCAGTGAGTTCATCCAGATCTCGATCTGTTTGCCTCCCCATCCAACGCAAAACTTCCCATGTTTCTGCTTCTTCAGCAACTGGCAGTGGAACCCCCGGTTCCTCTACCTCTCTGTCACAACCTTCTGACCCAGGAGGAGGGCACATTGGTCCATCCTGGGCTAAAATCACTTCACTTCCACACGTGGCACCTTCTGAGATAGCCGCTTTGCATTTTGGTGTTTCACCTAGGGTAGCCCAAGTCCTCATGGAGGCCAGGAAGCCTTCCACGAAAACCACTTATGCTATGAAATGGAGAAGATTTTCCATCTGGGCCACCTCAAAAGGTTGGGACTCTTTTTCATGCCCCATCCCTCAGGTCATGTGGAGTACCTCCTGCATCTCTCTGTCGTAGGCCTGAGTTTCTCTTCTTTGAAGGTACACTTTCAGCCATTTCTGCCTACCATGTCCTCCCGGTGGAAGGCAAAACTGTTGCTCAGCTGGAGGTTTCCAAACATTTCTGAAGGGAATTCTCCACCGGAAACCCCTGGAGCATAACCCTGCTCCACTGTGGGACTTGAATTTTATTTTAGAAAAACTCACCTTGCCTCTTTTTGAACCAGCTGCAAGTTGCGACATGCGCTGTCTGCCATGGAGAGTGTTGTTTAGCTGCTGTTATTTCTGCTCAAAGAATTTCTGAGCTTCAGGCCCTGATGTTTAAGGAACCTTATTTAATTTTTCTTTCCCTACGTCTTACTGTACCTACATCTGTCAACCCCTTCCCCCCAATCCTGTACTTCATATCCCCCTGGCTAAACCTGTCTATCCTCCTGGACAGTACTCCACTCGGTCCTCATGCAGATGCAGTTCATCCTGGGCATACAGGCATTTTTTGCTCCAGAAGGCCCTCCAGTTGGCCAGAAAACAAAACCTTACCTCTTTCACCAGACTATTATCCGAGCATCGGCCTGCTTAATAATGGTCTGCTTCCACTCCTCACTATTCTTCAGGACTGGGAAGATCTTGGAAAAGATTACCGTGGATACTGTTTCCTTCAGGAACATTCCTAGTTTTGTGAATGACCTCTGCACATCCTTGAAACTTCAGCTTACTATATTGTTCATGCCAACATGAACAAGGAAAAGCTGCTGTTTGCCCCCCAGCCACCACCACCCACTGGGGTGCTTGACCTTGGATAGCATTCATTTAACCTGTGCTCTAGGTAGGCAAACCACCTCATTCAAGCTACCACCTTGATCCAGCATCCCCCCCAACCTCACCTGACTGTGGAGTCCCCAGTGACTACTGCCTTCCTGTCATCCTCCCTTCCCCTCTTCAGTGAAAGTGCTGGGGTGTTTAAAACATGGGTAGAATCAGGCCAACTGATGTAAAAACTAAGGGCCCAAACCAGACTTTGCTAAGTCAAAAAATAAAACGAAATATTTCCACAGCACAGTAGCTCACAATTGTCAGAAAAGTATTTTTTACTGTTCATTTTTCCTTCCTTCAGATATTGTTACTGAGCAGGTGAACAACTCTAGGCCCAGTGACAAAAGAAGGGGCAGGTCATTTCTGGTCAGAATGCAACTTTTATCATTTTGATGCACGTTAATGCTGCTGTCCCCCGCCATCCTTCCATTTCTGCGCCTTAGTAAGTCAGGTTTCATGGTACTTGGACTGCCCCACACGCCCCTGTTGACACCTCTCAACCTGGTCAGCCAGTTACTGTTACCTTCCTCCCTACCTTACCTGTCCCTTCCTACTTCCTCCCTAGCCTAGTGTCCAAGTCCCAAACTTTGTCTCATCCCTGCGCTCGTAATGTGCATTCAACTGTCTGCCACTGTAGCCTGACAGTTTTGACCATCCCCCTGTGATTGCAAATCTATCATCCCTCAACCTCTGTAGGCAGAAAGGTGTACATCACATAGCTCACAGTTGTGCACAAGGTGTGCTTTCCTCCTAGTGTCCCAGATGCTGGCCTCAGTACCCTACCCTACCCTTGTTCCCCTCCTCAGAAGTCCCCTCCTAGCTGCCATCTCTCTTTTTTTCTGCCCCAGTGGCACAGCCAGTTGCCATTCCAGACTAGCAGTAGGCCTCTCCAAGCAGTGACCAACTTGTTCAGCAACTGCAGATGTACCCGCCCTGCCCTCTGACAGGATGTTGTACATCATGCCGCGCTGGCAGCACTCTAAGGATGCGTCCATCCTCCCTGGTAACCTACGCCATTAGAAAAAGTAGATCTTCTAGGATATCTCCTCCGTTAGGCCACACCTTTGGAACTGTAAGCCATCAGCATTAGGACCACTCAGAAACATTTTGCTAGACGGGGACCACCCACAATGATGTGAAGCATTAACATGTATATAACATGGGTGGTCACATCACTCCTCAGTTCTTTCGCCCACCATTGATCATCCTTGTCAGACCTGGAAAAGAAAATGTTATCAACTAAGCCATTGCCATGTATTATTTACTTTTATTTAGTTTACTATTCTCTGTCTGTATGCTGCAAATGTCTAAAGAGCCTTTGTGTCAATATTGTTAGTGTGGATATAAAATTTACAAGGAAGCCGTCCCACCAGCGCAGCAGTTGGATTTCCACTTGCGATGCTGGTGACCCGGGTTCGGGAATGGAGCTGGGTCACTGGAGGGCCAACCGGGGGGAGAAGGATAGAGCGTCCCAAGGACTGCTCTCCTTCTCCTGGAGGAGGGTAGGGAGTGTGTCTGGCGTTCGACGGACCCCTGGCAGGGGCCGGGAGTTGTGCAGCTACCAGCGCCTAGCACATTCAGGGGGTGGGGCGATGCAGGATGTCATTGCAATCCCCACCCCCCAGGAAAAAGAGCAGCTGCTGGCCGCCCTTGGTGAAGCCCACCATGGCTTCAACTAGCCCCCAGGCTGGCCCTCCGACCTATCCCATTGTCTGTGGTGCTGGGGAAGTCCGGTGCCGCAACCCCGCTCTAGGGAGCAATTCAGGGGAATATCGGAAGGTAGTGGCCATTGTGGGGATGGAAGCCTTTGGACTGTGACTGGGGCTGAAAATATCGGGTGGCTGGTGGCAGGAGAAGCAAAGAATAAAAAATTAAAAAAAATTTACAAGGAAGACACACAAGGTTTGTGTGTGCTGTCTGGGCCTGTCTCAAAAAATGAGAACTTGTGAGATTTGCCAGAGCTTTAACAGGCTACAAGGTGACACCGTAAGAAAGCTCTAGAAAACTTCCTTGCATTAAAACTGTTGAAAACAGCAGAAATGGGATATTATTAAATGGGGGATTACAGAGGCAACAAAAGCCAGCACCAAGACACAGAGTAAGAGGGGCAGAGCAAGAAAACCATGCTGGTTTAATAGCGAGGTTGTGAAGATGGTGAGGGCAAAACAAGTGGTGCACCAGAGGCATAGGAGGAGAGGGAACGAAGTGGACAGGGAGGAATATGCAAGATGGTCCAGGGATGTGACCAGAAAAGTGAGAGAAGCCAAGGCCCGGAGGGAGCTGAGATTAGCGCAGGAAATTAACAGGGGCGAGAAAGACATTTTCAGATACATCAGGGAGAAAAGGAAATGCAAGGAGACAATAGTGAGGATAAAAAGGGATAGGGAGTGGATGGAAAAGGGTGAGGAGCAGGCAGAAGCACTGAATGAATACTTCTGCTCAGTGTTCACAGAAGAAAAGGGGGACCGCTGTCACCATGGACTGGGAGGGTGGGGACAGGGAGAGGAGGCGACAGATGGAAGAATTGGGGCAAGTAGAGTCCTTGAGGGACTGAGGGCACTGAAGGTAGACAAGGCACCAGGGCCAGATGGTATCCACCCCATGGTGCTGAGGGAGATGGCAGAGGTGTTGGTGGAGCCGCTGGCAGATCTGTACAGCACCTCACTGGAGTCAGGATGTGTGCCACTGGTCTGGAGAATGGCACATGTAGTACCATTACACAAGAGCGGGCCAAGGGATGAACCGGGTAATTATCATCCGGTAAGTCTCACCTCCATAGTGTGCAAACTCATGGAAATGATACTTAAGGAAAGACTGGTGTCGTACCTGGAGGACAGTGGCCTCCAGGATGTGAGGCAGCATGGGTTTGTTTCAGGGAAGTCTTGTCAAACCAGCTTGATACAGTATTATGACTGGGTGACAGGTGAGCTGGATAAGGGTCATGCAGCGGATGGTCTATACTTGGACTTCAGCAAGGCCTTCGATTCGGTGCCTCATGGGCAGCTTGGGGGGAAGCCAGCTGATGTAGGGGTAGGGGCAAAAATGATGAACTGGATTACAAGTTGGCTAAGTGGGAGGCTGCAACGTGTGGTGGTGAGAGGGCAGCTCACAACTCCAAGGCCGGTGATGTGTGGGGTGCCACAGGGCTCTGTGCTGGGGCCGGTATTATTTGGGCTCTTCATATCAGACATTGCACATGGGGTGGTGAGCAAGGTAAGTCTGTTCGCTGACGACACCAAAATCGAAGCAGTGGTGGATGGAGAGGAGGGATGGAAGCAGCTGCAGGGGGACCTAAGTAAGCTAGAGGAGTGGTCAAAGAGGTGGCAGCTGGGGTTCAGTGCAAAAAAGTGTAAGGTTATGCACTTTGGGGCGAAGAACCCAAGGAGAAAATACTGGCTGGGGGGGTTAAACTGGAGATCAATGAGGAGGAGAAGGACCTAGGGGTAATGATAACAGGGACCATGAACGACACTGCCCAGTGCAGGAGATCGGCTGCAAAAGCGAACAAAATGCTGCGGTGTATAGCGAGGGGGTTTTCATCCAGGCAAAGAGAGGTGATCTTGCCCCTCTACAGGTTGCTGGTAAGGCCGCACTTAGAGTATTGTGTGCAGTTTTGGAGGCCATACCTAAAACGTGATATTTGGCTACTGGAGGAGGTGCAGAGGAGGGCAACAAAGATGATATGTGCAATGGAGGGGAGAGACTATGAGAGCAGACTTGGAGACCTGAATATGTAGATAGAGACATTCAGGTATATGAGGGGAATCAATAAGGATGAGGCAAACGGGGTCTTTAACCTAAGGAGGGGGAGGGAGACCAGGGGGCATGGGCTGAGAATAGAGTAGGGAATATTTAGGAGGGAAATTAGGAGACACTATTTCATAGAGAGGGTGGTAGCAAAATGGAATGCACTACCAGAATGGGTGGTGTTATGTAAATCTGTGAACAGCTTCAAAAGCGCATAGGACAGGAACAGAAGGCGTGAGGGTGGGGAGTGGGGGTGGCAGTGGGATGACAAAGGGGTGGAGAGGGTGGGGCAGCTGCTAACTAGGGGTGCTAGCTGCACACTCAAGCAGACTTAGATAGACTTGATGGTCTGTTTCTGCTGGCACATTCGTATGTTCATAAAACCATGGAGAAGGAAGAGGGCTCAATATTTGCTTCTTCCTCTTCGTTGGTCGAGAAATAGTCATTGAAGTTTAAGGATAATGACAAGGAACAGTCATTGTCTCGGGCCTCCTCCTCATCCAGCTCTAAGCACAGAGACAAGGACAAGTCTGCTTTGGCAGTGAAGTCCCAGTTGCCCTTGAGAAAAGGTACATCCTTGTCAGTGCCCACTCCAGTGGTGCCAACTACAGCCCCCGATCATCGTTGAGACTCCAAGGCTGGGGCTTGGCTTAAGTGCTGCCGTACCTACTTTGGATGGTATGACGTCATCATCGTTTGGCCAAGGCCCTTCAATGCAGATAGTCCTGGCTCCTTTTCAGGGTGCTGTCAACTCTTATGTTGTGCTGGTGGTGTTCTCTGAAATGACTCAGTGCATTTTGCCAGGGTTGCCATTGAAGGCAGTTGTTCTACTAACAGAGCTTTCTGGTTCTCAGCCCCCCACTGAAGGATCCCATTTGTATTCCACAGATTCAAGTCTCTCAGCCACCCCTGATGTCACTGGTCCATTCTGTGGCTCCCATCATTGCTTGTGATGACAACAATGAAATAGAATGTTATCCTGACCTCATGGCCTTAGAGATGGATTTAAAGGAGGAATATGAGGGTGAAGGACAATTTGTGGAGGGTACCTCTCACTCTAGTTCTTTTCCTTTTTTTGTAACTCAGTTTTTGAGTTTTCATAAAGGCAAGTACATATAATAGGATAACACTTCATTCCAAGTGCAAGAATACAAATAAATATATATCATAGCTCTATTAGTTGATAACACAACCTATAAAATCCCCAAGAATGTTAATAAATAAAATATGTGTCCTAGTACTCCACGCAATTTTTGGGACCACTATGTAAACAGACATGTTGGGATAACAACACAGGAAAAAAGGAAGTATACATACTGATCTAGAGTTTTGATATTAAACCCTCAGATTAATTTTTATCTTACAGATACAGAAATTAGAAAAGAAAATAATCAGCAGTACTATCTACATTACTATCTATTTGGTACCATGGGAGAACAGACTTTAAAAGAAGGGGAAGGGGGAAGAGAAGGAGGGTAAACAGGAGGGGTAGAAATCGGAGGAGAAAGAGTCCCCTCTGCTTAACTTAATTTAGCAGGGAAGCAAGAAGCTGAAGGATGAAGTGGTGTCAAGGGAATAGGAACCACCAAAGGGGAGAGTAAAACCTCCCCAATAGCCTTTAACTTCCACTGGTCTGTCCCTTAAGATGCTACAGGTGCTAAATGTCTAGAAATGTATCCACACTGAAACAGAGTAGCTGTAATTCTCTCCATGGACTCTACCTCTAAGATTTTGTTAACCCATTGGCTGAAAGTTGGAGCCTTCAGGGAGATCCATTTCAGTGTTATACATTTTAGGGCGGCAACCCGTAAGATATGAACAAGTTTTGTCTTAGACCCTGTGCCGCCAGTGGTCCCCACCATATCAAGTACCATGCCATCAAAGGTGAATAGAAAATGGATACCCAGAAGTGCCTGTATGTCTTCATGCACTTGTTACCAAAACGGTGCTATGATAGGACACCCCCAAAAGATGTGCCAGTGTGAGCCTTTTAATCCACATTCTCGCCAGCATAGGTCTGAATGTGTCCCCTGGAAGTGTTTCGTAATGGTGGGAGTGCGAAACAATCTTACTACTATCTTACAGTTGAACTCGCGCCACGTGGACGCAGATGTCACATTCCATCCCTGCCGGAGTCGGCGTTCCCAGTGAGCCATAGAAATGAGGGAAGAGGACTCTTGTTCCCATCTGTGACGGCTAGCATCTGTCGAAGTGTGGGCCTGATCCATAAGTAATTGATACAACTGAGAAAGTGGTCGAAGTTTTTCTTTAAGATGAACCTACCCATAAAAGACCTCTTCTAATTGTGTCTGAGGTCATTGGAATTGCTGGGGTGTGGAAGTTGTAAGATACAGTACCGTACCTGTAAAAAGTGGAAGTGATCTTCCTTGTGTAATTTATATGTTTGTTGTAACTAGTGAAAAGACATACACATATCATCCAGGAAGAAGTGTGTAAAATGAGTGAGTCCCTGTGCCTCCCAATACCGATAACCCCAGTCCATTGTGGAGGGAGTGAAAGTTTCATGGTGTCGAATCAGGGAGAACGGGCCAAGAGTGTTCAGGGTGTCTGTTATCCTCCAGAGCCCAAGTATCATATTAATGGTGTGCCTAGTCCAAATTAGAAGAGTGGCAACTGGGATTTAATGCAAAGAAGTGCAAAATCATGCACATAGGGAAGAGAAACCCTGAAGTCACCTATAGGCTGGGAGGGGAGTTGCTAGCAGTCACAAGGGAAGAAAGAGACTTGGGCATCATCATCACTGATGACCTGAAATCTTCCAAGCAGACCACTAAAGCAGTAGGTAAGGCTAGGGGGTGTTAGGGTGTATTAGTAGGGGTATCACAAGACAGAAGAGGGAGGTAATAATCCCTCTTTACAAGACACTTGTTAGGCCCCATCTGGAGTACAGCGTGCAGTATTGGAGGTCACACCTTCACAAGGATATTAACCAAATTGAGGCAGTCCAGAGAAGGGCAACCAAAATGGTGCAGGAACTGCATTAGAAGACATATGAGGACAGATTAACAGAGCTCAATATGTATACCCTTGAGCAAAGGAGGGAGAGAGGTGATATGATCGAGGCATTCAAACACCTTAAGTGCATTAACACGGTGAAAGAGTCTAACATGTTTAAATATAAGAAAAATAGCAGGACAAGAGGACACAGCATGAGATTAGAGGGGGGCTGAAGGGGAATGTGAGAAAATTTTTTCACAGAAAGGGTGGTGGATGCATGGAATGGTCTACCTCAAGAAGTGGTGGCTATGAATACAGTGCAGGGCTTCAAACAGGCATGGGATAGGCATAAGGGAGCAATACAAATGAGTATGAATAGATAGGCCACTGACAGAGCAAAGGCCGATGGCACATTTATAAGGTAGAAAAAGAAATGGGCAGACTGGATGGTCCTTGCGGTCCTTATCTGCTGTCAACTTCTATGTTTCTATGATTCTTTACCGTATGGAGGGTTTGAGGTGAGATAATACCTGTAGGCAGAGTCTATATTGGATGCATGGACAGCTGTTGAAGTTCCATCTCATACCATTCAGCCTCCTTTCTCTGTTTAAGCCATGCATATGTAACTGGGGGGTCCCCACCCCTGCCTTTTTACTAAAACGACAGGTGGCATGCTGTTGGCATTTGGCAGCAATACCTGATGGGGGACCTGGGTTTGGGGAAGGATGAGGTGGCCTGGCACAAGGGACCTAGGTTTGGCTACTCTGCACAGGGGCACCTAAGTAAATCCAACTACAGGAAGCAATAACTGTAATGTCCAGAACCAGAATTGGGATTTTTCAGTGTGGCTTTATTTATTAACTAACAGAACATAAACAAAGCATTGCATGGTCCCCCCAAGGGCTACGTTACTGTATGTGCAGATTAGAGGTTAACACAGCGGTCCATTTGAGGAATGAATACATTACTACAGTTGTCTGACTTTGGACCCACCAGGTACTCAGCCTGGACTTTGCATGCGCTTTGGATACATAGCCCGACTGGCCCGGCTCCCCTGCCGGCCACTTGACTGACGGTCCACTTGAAGAATGAACCCAAACTTTACTTGGAAAGACATCCCATCAAACAAGGAGACTCCCAAACTGTGGTTCCCCACACCACTTAGAGTCTGCAACTCCTAGAGAGATTTGTTTTCTTACTTCCAAACGAAACTCCCATCAAACAAGGAGTAATTTTCCCATCCTGTGGCTCCCCACACCACTTAGAGTCTGCGACTCCTAGAGAGATTTTCAAGTTGCGACCCATGTCTGGGTACCCACCCCATCACTGGCCAAGTGCATGAGGCAAGTAGCAAAACACAGAAGAAATCCGTAGAGGTGGACCTGGTTACTAAAGATGGGGGTTTTCCACCTCCAGCTCCCACAGCCCATACCCGGCCATTTCTCTGGACACACAGAAAACTTTAGGACTTTAAAATGTAGATTGAACGGTGGATGACCTGAAGCACCCCTCTACAGCGAACTTTAAATCCATTTAAAACTTTAAACTGTTTGACTGCTCCATTTGTTCGTCCCTAGTGTACATAGTCCTCCCAAACAGCAGTCCCATTCATGTCCCAACTGAAGAAAACAATATGTTTGCCCCTTCAAATGGAGCCAAACACTCACCCATTCGTTGCAGGTGCCCCACAGGCGAAGTATTGTAACCTTTGCTGTTATACAAGAACAGACTAAATTAAATCAAGCAGCTTCCTTCCATGGTGGGAGAAGGGGATTGCCCCTGGAACCCACAAAGAACTCCCCCCGCCCCCCGGAGGGAGGGGGTACTGAGACCGGGGGAGCAGTCTCCATCACTTTAAAAAAAAATAAAACACAGGAACACTTCCTTTTTCTTAGTGAGAGATCAGACAGCAGACTGATGCTTCCTTCTTGCATAAGGACAAATGGAAGACTCCCTTTGAATTTCCCAAAGTTCTAAACTCACTCCCTGAGCTGTAGATTCCAAAGTGGCTCATGCAGCTGCGACAGTTTTATAGTGATGTCATCTCTCGAGTCTCAGCTGTGACTGAGGACAGAGTGAGACAGTGTGAAACCCATTTAACTGGAGTTTGACAAGCTGCCTTCCCTCCCTACCACTAGGTCTTACTGGGATTCTAGTAACCTCGGGTAACAAAGAGGTTACACTCGCCTTTGACCAGGAAAATGACTGTCCTCAGTCATTATGCACCCGGCCTTAGGCCATCCCACCCTATGTGCTACCTGCGGAGGAGGGTGATCAGGCCCCCTCCTACCATGTGCCAAGCACAGGTAGGCAACACTAAGGGCCTAGAGGCCTATAGCTAACATGCCAGCCTCTACTGTATCCACTTACTATGGACACCTAGTGGCTCTGGTAGAACCATCCAGAGCATAGCCCTGATAGATCAGCACTGCGGCCCCTACTGCAGGTCAGGGCCACAGCCTGTCCATCCCCCCTAACCCTGTAAGGAAAACCTATCTGCCTCTACATAACATCCCAAATAAAAACAAAACCCGGGGACCTCCCCGACCTTGGGCAGCCTGCAACTGCAACCATTAGCAGTAATAACACAGTACATTTAAATTCTACACCATAAGCACTGACGAGGAACTCTGATGAGCCCCTCCTCCTCTTCTTGTCTTCTCTTCTGTCTTCCAGTAACACCTGTAAGAAAAGACAAAAAAAAAAAAATCCTAATCTGCATGCACAGTCTATCTAAACAACAACCCTTATCATACAGAAAAACAAAACTGAACAATCCCAAAAAATATTTTTTTTTTTTTTTTTTTAGAAAAGGTAGAAAAACACAGTATTTACATTAAAGTGCATTAATGACATTGGTAACAGTACACCTTTGGGGGGAATGGAGTGCCCTAAAAGTCCCAACTAGTGACTACAAGGCCCAAAGGCCAGTCCATTAAAGAGTCTCTCCTGGGCCGGAGCCCCGTGAAACATAGTTCTTTAAGGCAATAATCCCGAAGGGGAGAGTCTTTGCGGACAGTTCACACACTTTTGAAGTCTGTAGTGTAAGGTGTGTACTGCAATGTCATAAGGATAGAATAAAAAGATTTTTTCAGACTTACCAGCCTCTTGAAGTATTTGGATTTCACAAACCTGGTCCCTTCCGAAGACTCTCCCTGGCAGCATTTCTTCTGATACAGCTGGGCAGACATCTTCCGGGAACCCACAGGAGTGCACATCTGGAAACAGCTGGGCTGATGTCATAACTGGAGAAGGAACCTTAGAACAGGAACAAAAAGAAAAACAGCTGGTCCGGCATCATCTGATTACCAGGCGATGAACAGGAAACAGCTGGGCTGGTGTCCTTTCTGGATCTGAAGTCATCTGGTGGTGCCAGTAGATGGTTGCTGAACAAGACAGTACACTGTGGACTGAGGAATATGGGGCACCTGATTCCTTGTTTATTCATATTGGCAGTTCAATAAGGGCACTTCACAGCCTTAGTGTGGCAGTATTGACTATCACTGCTCGGCTCTCCATTTTGTAGGCACGGGCTTAATTACTGGGAGGTCCTTGCACTGAGGCCAAAAGTAGAGGGGGTCAGCAGCTTGAATTATTACTCCGTCTGGATGCACATAATTCACACAGAGGGAGACTTCACATCCCTCTCGTCCACTATTCTCACTCTGTCCATAAACAGTGTCCTGCCTCTCTTCCACTGTATATACTTTTCGTGGAACAGTCTATTCTTTACATGCTGGTTAGCCCCAGGATGCACATGTTTCATTGCTTCATCCCAGATCCAGGATTTCCTGCAGTTCTCAATCTCCTCCCAGACTCTCCAAGGAAAGGTAGGAAAGGTCATACCAAAGATTTCATTGGCCTTTCTATGAACCAGTCTCTCCTCTTTACTTGCTTTGGTCAATCTGAGACCGTTGGCCTGGCTTAGGGGTGGCCAGTCCTGGTTCTGCCAGCTTCGCATCCTCAGTGAAATTAAAAAAGGATCCCTGACTTCTTCTTTTTCTGGTGAAGCCAGGGCAGTGGCATCTCCACCTTCTTGAACACATTCCTCCGAGGCAAGATCTTGAGGCTGTGTACCCGTTCCTTTCTCACAAGGCCACATAGGTTCCCCTCATCTTCCTCTTCACTGAGGATCTGAGCCCAGGATTGAGCAGTAGTTCTCACCCCGAGACTATCCATTCATCACTGGGAGGCGGAGGTTGACACCTCCATTCAAAAGCCTCCGCGATCTCATCTTCACCTTCGAGACTTGGGCTAGGCCCCCACCCAGGGACTATTGATGCTTTATCTGAACTTGCCTTCTGAGATCCAGCATCCAATGCTTCAATTTCAGATTCAATCTCTAATTCTGCACTCTCTAACTTTGTGCCACACTCCCCCGAGGGACCTTCCTCCACAGGCTCCGCCTGATGCTGTGTGCTGCCAACTGCAGATTCTTGAAGTTGTGTCCATGTGGGAGCCAAACATATTGGAGGTGCTTTATACAAGCCATATTTTTGTAGACATCCAGCACAGTGAGGAATCATAAAAGCCATCCTTCCAGCACTCAAACACATCTGGCATACATGCACTGGATAATTAGGAATTGCCACATCAGGAGGGAGTTGCCCTCTATAGCACCAATTTTCAATATCTCTCAATCTATTTACTGCTGCTGTTACTGCAACCCGGGCATGATCCGGGTAACGAGCTGGTCCTGAGGCCATAACTGCAGAAAAATAAACAAAAGTTCACTGTAACTGAAAGTCCCACTTTAATGAACACACTCTGTAGCTTTAAAATGGTTCCTCTGCTGCTGTGTTTACTTTACCACCTCACCCTGTAATGGCGGCAGCAGCACTCCTGTGCATCAACAATCAGACTCTGGGTCAAGCCACTGCGCACCCGATTTACATCAGCTACTAATAACTTTTATTCAAACTGCACAACTTGCTCTGTTCTGGCTGTTCACACATTTACAGGATTTTCCTTTGACTTTTTACATGCTGGCAACATTCATTTAATTACAGTCCCTTTAACTGCAGGTTTCCGCACAGGATTGCCTGCTTCTACTAGTGTTGATTTATTTTACAACCCACAGTCTCTCTCATGCTGCGAATTTTAAACTGAGGCTACTTTCATTGCTATGCACACATTTAATGGCTTTACAGACTTGCACTTGCCAGCAGGACATCACAAAATCGCTACTTGCAAAGCGACTATACAGCTGCACACACATTTTATATGGCATTACAGAAAATCACTGTTTTGAGCAGTTTTAACTATTTCCTCACTGTTATCGTAGCAGATTGCTGCAATGGGGTAAAACGGCCTGCAGCCAGATTTTTGAAGGCCTCAGAATGCAAACAGGTGGGCAGTCTCCGTGATCATAGTATTAACCACACAAATCACTGATCCCACAATCGATTGGCGGGTTGAGCCCGATTTTTAACTAGAAAGTCACTTTTTTACTGTTTACAGCGCTTTGAACACTTCGCGAACGCTCCTCCACTGCCAGTACACGCACTACTCTCTGTCTCCCTCTCGAATGCTGAGGCAATCACAGAAGAGCTGGCTGAGGGGCGGGACTAATGGCAAACTGACCAACCACATGATGCCATGCAAATGAGCCTCTTCTTCCTCACGAGGGCTCCTCTCCTCTCGGCGATCGTCAAGCAGGCAAATTTAAACTGAAAAATGCACACTCTTTTTTTTCAACTGACTCCACGGCGGGAGCCCATTTCAACCATGTAACATTGCCATTAACTCTGCAGTCTCTAGCATTGCACAGAAAGCATTTCCAACGTCCAGGGCATAATTTCTCTGTTGCTACCCCTAGTTTTCCACACTTTCCTTCACAGAAATTCATTTTAAAAGCATTTCAAATGTCCAGGGCATAATTTCTCTGTTGCTACCCCTAGTTTTCCACACTTTTCTTCACAGAACTTCATTTTAAAACTGACTAAAATGCTGTAAACAATTTTTGATGCAGGACAAGGACACACACTTTGGCTTTACAGCTCCTTGGTAAACAGTTGGCATTTTTTAAACAGCAGCACAAGATTCACAGCACACAGCAACACACTAGGGAAATTGCTTCATCTTTTTTGGGCTACCGACTGCCAGATAGCCAAAACACTAGCCTACTTGCCCAAGCACCTTCCTTCCCGAACAAATCCCAGCCTCCAATTTTGTAACCAGGGGGTCCCCACCCCTGCCTTTTTACTAAAACGACAGGTGGCATGCTGTTGGCATTTGGCAGCAATACCTGGCGGGGGACCTGGTTTCAGGGAAGGATGAGGTGACCTGGCACAAGGGACCTAGGTTTGGCTACTCTGCACAGGGGCACCCAAGAAAATCCAACTACAGGAAGCAATAACTGTAATGTCCAGAACCAGAATTGGGATTTTTCAGTGTGGCTTTATTTATTAACTAACTGAACATAAACAAAGCATTGCATGGTCCCCCAAAGGGCTACGTTACTGTATGTGCAGATTAGAGGTTAACACAGCGGTCCATTTGAGGAATGAATACATTACTACAGTTGTCTGGCTTTGGACCCACCAGGCACTCAGCCTGGACTTTGCATGCGCTTTGGATACATAGCCCGACTGGCCCGGCTTCCCTGCTGGCCACTTGACTGACGATCCACTTGAAGAATGAACCCAAACTTTACTTGGAAAGACATCCCATCAAACAAGGAGACTCCCAAACTGTGGCTCCCCACACCACTTAGAGTCTGCGACATCTAGAGAGATTTGTTTTCGAACTTCCAAACGAAACTCCCATCAAACAAGGAGTATTTTTCCCATCCTATGGCTCCCCACACCACTTAGAGTCTACGACTCCTAGAGAGATTTTCAAGTTGCGACCCACGTCTGGGTACCCACCCCATCACTGGCCAAGTGCATGAGGCAAGTAGCAAAACACAGAAGAAATCCGTAGAGGTTGACCTGGTTACTAAAGATGGGGGGTTTTCCCACCCCCAGCTCCCACAGCCCATACCCGGCCATTTCTCTGGACACACAGAAAACTTTAGGACTTTAAAATGTAGATTGAACGGTGGATGACCTGAGGCACCCTCTCTACAGCGAACTTTAAATCCATTTAAAACTTTAAACTGTTTGACTGCTCCATTTGTTCGTCCTAGTGTACATAGTCCTCCCAAATAGCAGTCCCCATTCATGTCCCAACTGAAGAAAACAAGATGTTTGCCCCTTCAAATGGAGCCAAACACTCACCCATTTGTTGCAGGTGCCCCACAGGCGAAGTACTGTAACCTTTGCTGTTATACAAGAACAGACAAAAACAAAATCAGGCAGCTTCCTTCCATGGTGGGAGAAGGGGATTGCCCCTGGAACCCACAGAGAACTCCCCCGAGGGAGAGGTCTCCACGACTTTTAAAAAAGCGTAAACACAGAAACACTTCCTTTTTTCTTAGTCAGAGATCAAACAGCAAACTGATGCTTCCTTCTTGCTTAAGGACAAACGGAAGACTCCCTTTGAATTTCCCAAAGTTCTAAACTCACTCCCTGAGCTGGAGATTCCAAAGTGGCTCACATGCAGCTGCGACAGTTCTATAGTGATGTCATCTCTCAAGTCTCAGCTGTGACTGAGGACAGAGTGAGACAGTGTGAAACCCATTTAACTGGAGTTTCACAAGCTGCCTTCCCTGCCTACCACTAGGTCTTACTGGGATTCTAGTAACCCCGGGTAACAAAGGGGTTACTCATAAATCCATGGCCCTTGAGCTGCCAGATAGTATTTTTGAAGGTCTGGAAGCCCAAGACCCCACCCCCCCGCGCTCTCTGTGGAGGTATAGTATGGACTGGGAAACTCTAGGGCGTTTGTTCTGCCAAACAAACTTGAGTAGAGTTCACTGTAATTCAGCCCTATAAAATTTAGGGATAGAAATGGGAAGTGTCTGAAACAAAAAGAGAAAACTTGGTAGTATGTTCATTTTTATAGAGTGGATCCTACCAGATAAAGTTAGGTGGAGTACATTCCAACAGGCCACATCTTGCTTAACTGTAACAGTTTCTGGTAATTATCTGGAAAGAGTTTTGTAATATCAGCAGAAATCTGAATGTCCAAATAATGAAAGCTGTTCTTAGGAGCCCACGCAAAGGGGAATTGGTCTTTGAAGCCCCGTGGGGGGGGGTACCACTTAATATGATTGCCTGCAATTTAGACAAATTGATTTTGTAGCCTGTCAACTGGCCGAACTGCTGCAAAACTGCCAACAAGGGTGCAAGGGAGTGAACTGGGTCTCCCAAAAACAACAGGGTGTCATCGGCATACAAGGCAATTTTTTGTTCTTGTGACCCTACCGTAATTCTCCTAATCTGTGGATGATATCTGATTTGTGCAGCCAGGGGTTCCAAACTAAGGACGAACAATAGAGGGGATGAAGGGCATCCCTGACAGGTACCACGCCCCAACTGAAATCTCTGAGAGTGATAGCCATTCACCCGTACGAAAACCTCTGGCTCAGTATATAGATCATCGATGGCCCCAATTAAGTTATTCCCCAAATTAAATTTAACCAAGGTTTGGTCGGTGTAAAAAATACCACTCGACCCGGTCGAATGCTTTTTGAGCATGGACACTAATGGCTAGTAGAAAATTGCATTTAGATTTTTGGGAAGATATTCTGTTAAGGAATCTACAGATGTTATCTTGCAGCTATCTACCCTTAATGAAGCCAGTTTTATTGTGGTGGACCAAAGCTGAGACGACACCCTGCAATCTGTTAACTAGAATTTCGGTAAATATTTTTAGGTTGGCATTTAACCCATTATACTCTGGGTGACCATTTTGTATCAGGAGAATCAATGGATGGTTCGGACTTCATACAGAGCTATTGGGTACAATGAGTTTTAATAAAGAGATAGGGCAGTAAGAGCTGCACTCCATGGGGTCTTTACCATGTTTCAGTAGGACAGAGATTTGGGCTTGCTTCCATGAGGGGGATATTGCTGCACCATCTCTTAAGATGACATTTGCGGCATCTTTCAATAGGGGAGTAAGTAAGCATTAATCCCCGACAGAGGAGGGCTCTACTAGTGGATTAATGCCCGAGTTGGGGAGGGGTTGGTGTACGAGGCTGCAGGCTGACTGCTTCCAACCATCCACTGGGCATTAATCCATCGGTAGAGCCTGACACTGGAGAGGATTAATGCACTTGTAACATGGCAAGTGCAAGGGAAGTACTTTGAACAATACAGTTTCACTTACAAGCACATACAGTAGATATTAACAACATGACTCATTTTAATGCACAAACAATGTGGCAGGGTAGTGCTTTTGAAGCTTTGAAGATGTATCGCCATGCGCGTGCACATTCAGCCGCTCACATATATTTATCTAGTGTGCGCTAATTATGCGGAAATGCGGAGCCGACTGCTGTCTCACACAAGCACCACGGTATTTTTTTTTTTTCATTCTAACCTACAGTTTCACTGTATATCCCTTGGTTTTTACAGCAGTGAGATGCATAATACTGCTGCATTCTGGTACAGATCTCTTTTTTTCCTGTACTCATGCCAACATGTTCCAAGATAGGTGTATTGTATTGTCTGAAAGTCATTTGCTGCTCACCGGTTCATTTTACTAGCCCTACATCATGCTCACTTATATCTGACTCAACTCAGATGCATCTGTTCGTGGTTCAGCCATTTCTGTGCCTCCTTCACTACTGCCACTCACCACGCTTCTGTCCCATATCCCCCACAGTACTACAGCACTCCGTGACCTCCCGACATTGATTGTCTCACTGTTGCATGACATGCACCATCTACAGGCGCGAATACATGCCGACACAAACTGTGTCTCTTGTCTACCTCCATTTCAAAGCGTGCTGCCAATATTCTTTAATTTCAGTGCTGCCCCGTCACCCTGGTTTAGAGAGGTGCTGCAAGAGCGGGCTCTGCTGCTGGATTAATACCCGCTAGATTTTCGTCAGCTGATGCCTTTGGACCAATCTCATTCCTCGATTTCACCATCAGCTTTTGTGCCATGTTACAAATTCTGTTTGAAACATCTTGTAAAATTCAGCTAGGTAGCCATCTTAACCCAGAGCTTTGGCATTTTTAAGGTGTTGAATTTGTTGGACAAGTTCCTGGTGTGTTATAGGGGCTGTGAGAAGTGCTTTATCAGTGTCTCGTAGGGAAGGAAGTGGAATAGTATCTAAGTAGGTTATAACTTCCTGAGTACGCGCAGGCCCTCTCTCTGGAATATACAGCAATTTGTAAAATTTGGCAAATTGCCGGGATATTTCCTTAGGAGATGTGAGAGGTGTGGCTGACTCCCTATAACACAGCTTCAAGACTGCCCTGTTATCCATTTCTTTATGGAGATGAGCCACCAGCAGCTTACCTGCCCTGTTGCCATTTTTATAAAAACCTTGTTTAGTATATATCGGTGCCCCTTCAATCTTATGTTCTAGCAACAGGGAAAGGGATTTCTTTGCCTCTTTGAACTGCAACTTAATGTGAGGATCAAGAGAGGTTTTGTGTTGTGTTTCTAAGACAGTAATTTGATTTTCTAATTCTTGCTGTTGGCGAGCTGTCTCTCCTTTTTAACCCTAGAGGCATAGGATATTATTTTGCCTCTCAGGTATGCCAATATAATATATATATATATATATATATATATATATATATATATATATATATATAATAGGATTTTAGAATGGGAGTGGTGTACAGGCCACCATCTCAGACGGAGGAGTTAGACAGGGAAGTAGCAGGACAGATCCGGAGGACCTGGTAGAAGAGTAGTGTGGTGATTGTGGGGACTTCAACATGCCAGGAGTGGACTGGAGCACCCCAACAACCAGGAACAGAAGGAGCAGGTACTGCTGGATGCCTTCCAGGACAGCTTCCTGCTGCAAATGGTCAGTGAACCAACCAGGTTAGGAAATACCTTGACCTTGTGCTGGCAAATGAGGACTTTGTGAGAGAACTTACAGTGGAGGAACCGCTGTCAGGGAGTGACCACCGCTCAGTATGGCTCACATTGGATATGGGCAGGAAGAGTGGAATCTGGCACAGTAGTGCTGGACTTCAGGAGGGCCGACTTTGGGAGGATGGGGGAAGTGGTAAAAGGGTACCTGGCCAGAATTCAATCTAGTATGGACACTAACCAGAGGTGGGAGCTCATAAAGCTGGGGATAGTGGAGGCAACCAAAACCTGCTGCAAAGCCCAGAGCAAGAAGGCTAGAGCTATGAAACCGATCTGGTTGAGCAAGGAGGTCATGGAAAAGGTAAGGAAGAAAAGAGCTGCCTTTAGGAAGTACAAGAAAACAGGGAGGGGGGAGGACAGGGAGGAGTACTTGACAGAATCGAAGGAAGTGACAAGGGCAGTAAGGGGAGCCAAAGCATCTATGGGACTCAGGCTGGCACAAGGCATTAAGAAGGGGGGAGAAGGACTTCTTTAAGTACATCAGGGAGAAAAGGAGCTGTAAGGATTAGGAAGGAGGGGGGGTTGGGTGGAAGCAGGGTGCGATAAGGCAGAAGCACTAAATGAGTACTTCTGCTCAGTATTTACTAAATAGAAGAGGGGAGTGACACCCAAGGTGGGAGAAATGGCAGAAGCAGGGGGGGGAGTGGTGACAGATGGGGAAATCATGGAGAGCAGAGTTCGAGAGGGTTTGAAGGCACTGAGGGTGGACAAAGTGCCATGCCCAGATGGCATCCACCCCAGGGTACTGAAGGAGCTGGCAGAGGTCCTTGCAGGACCTTTGACAGACCTATTTAATGCCTCACTACATTCAGGGTGTGTATCTCAGGACTGGAGGATGGCTCATGTGGTGCCCCCTCCACAAGAGTGGCCCCAAGGATGAACCGGGAAACTACAGACCAGTGAGCCTCACATCCATCGTGGGTAAGCTAATGGAGACTATCCTGAAGGAGAGGCTGGTGGCCCTCCTAGAGGCCAGAGGACTACAGGACAGCAGACAGCATGGCTTCATACGTGGCAGATCCTGCCAAACCAACCTGGTCAAGTTCTGTGACTGGGTAACTAAGCAACTGGACAGAGGCCATGCAGTGGATGTCCTGTATCTGGACTTCAGTAAGGCATTCGACTGAGTGCCACATGGAAGGCTGGGAAGGAATTTTGTAGGCACAGGGGCGGGTGCAAAGCTGGTGAAATGGGTAGGAAACTGGCTGCAGGGAAGGCAATAGAGGGTGGTGGTGGGTGGGGAGCTCTCACACCCAAGGGAAGTGTCGAGCGGTGTTCCACAGGGCTCAGTGTTGGGACCTGTGTTGTTTGGGATAGTCATTGCAGACATATCATGGGACATCAAGAGCAAGATCAGTCTGTTTGCTGATGATACCGAGGTAGGCGGTGGTGGATGACCTAGGGGATGGCAGGGGTTGCAGGATGATCTGGCAAAGCTTGAAACCTGGTCAGACACCTGGCAACTGGCTTTAATGCCAAAAAGTGCAAGGTGCTGCATTTTGGGATGAAGAACCCAAGGAGGAGTTACCAGCTAGGGGGAGTGCAGCTAGCCCAGACAGAGGAGGAGAAGGATCTGGGTGTGCTCATTACAGGGTCAATGAACAACTCGGCACAATGTAGGAAGGCAGCTGCAAAGGCCAGCAAAATGCTGGGTTGTATTGCAAGGGGTATATCCTCGAGGAGGGAGGAGGTGATTCTGCCACTGTATAGGTCATTAGTTATACCACACCTGGAGTACTGCGGCGCAGTACTGGGCGTCCTCAGATTTTGAAGAGGGACATTGTTACTGAGGGGGGTGCAGCGAGAGCAACAAAAGATGATCAAGGGGCTGGGGGACTTATCATACGAGAGGAGGTTGAAGGAGTTGAACATGTACTCACTGGAGGAGAGGGAGAGACAGGGTGACATGATTGAAACTTTTAAATACATGAAAGGAATAAACAAGACGGGTACAGAGGGGTTGTTCAAGTAAGGGAGGGAGGCCACCAGGGGCCATCATATGAGACTGGAGCGAAGGTTCAGGAGGAGATGAGGAGACACTTTTTACAGAGAGGGTGGTGGCTGGGTGGAATCGTTACCTGCTGAAGTGGTATGCAGTAGAACAGTGGACTTCTTCAAACGAGGATGGGACAGGACAAGGGGGAGGGTTAATGAAGGGGAAGGGTGGAAGGGAGGGGCAGCTGCAGAATAAGTGGTGCTAGCTGCACATTCGAGCAGACTTGATAGACCTCTAGGCCTTTATCTGCTGGCAAATTTCGTATGTTCATATGCTTTAAGGGCATTCCAGTACAGTGGAGGTGAGGAGTCTGAAAGGGGGAGGTTAAATTGTTGGAAAACATGAGTCTTCTCTTAGATCAGAGTTTTGAAGTTTTCTTGGGTAAGGAGACTTACTTTCAGATGCCAGGAGGTCGAGGTAGAAGGGGTATCCAGCACCACCCTCATAAGGACTGAGGCATGATCAGAAAGTGTGATAGAACCTATCTGGGACAGCGCAACTGCATGTAACCAGTTAGTTGGCATCATAAAATAATCAATGCGTGAGTATTGGTTATGGCTGTGGGAGGAATACATGTAATCACGTATAGTAGGGTTCAGATGTCGCCAGACCTCGGTCAGCCCATAATCTTGAGAAAGACGAAAGTTATAGATGCCTTGGATTTTTTTTCTGGGCAGGTCTCAGACTTATCGAGTTGGGGGGCAAGAGTCGTATTGAAGTCCCCCCTATGATCAACATGTTTTGAAAGCATCTGCTAGTAATTTAGAGAAAAAGGGATCCTAAGATACTCTTCATTCGGAGCATATAGATTAAGTAACGAGCATGGGCGCTCAGCAATTTTTTCTGTAATTTTTACATGACAGCCTTCAGGGTCAGTCTGTACTTTAGGTACTTTGATGGGAAAATGTCTACAGATTAAAATAACTATGCCCCTTTTATGTGAGGAAGCCTCACAGTGGGAGGCGAATACCTCACCCACCCATGCCTGTTGTAACTTATTATGATCTGCCTCTGTGAGATGAGTCTCTTGCACTAACACAATATCAGCCTTCATGTGTTGTAGTTCCTATAACAGTCTGGAGCATTTTATCAGTCATTTCAGACCCTTAACATTGTAGGTAAATGCATTAAAATTCACCATTATGTGGATCAAAAAGAAAAAGATCCAAACTGACCCCTCCTGCCTCCCCGCAAGTCACCCACAGCACCAATGTAAACATCAACTATCCAGAGCTATGTAAAAACCAGAACCAGAACATCCAGGAACCCTGGAAAAATGATGATTGTAATGAAGAAGAATATAAAAGGAGGTGGATATCTAAAATATCAACACCTGAAGGGAGGAAAACACCCTCAAGGAAGGTAGAATGGCAATAAGAGGGTGTCAGACCACTTGCTAGAAGCAGCCTATGTCTGACTGCTGTGCAAAATAGTGATCAGGAAGGGGTCAACATCTTCGCCCTCAGCAAACTGCACTGTATCAAGACACACCACCTTATATCTTGCACTTCATGCAATTACTGTTCAGACACAATCCATTTCACAGTGCACCCCACAGTCAACTCAGCATGTATACCAATCGTGAGTGAAACCTTATGATGGATAAAATTTGTTACGAAGGAGGTAGAATCAACCACTCCCTTCCCATCAGTAAAATGGTGGAGGAACTGGACTATGAATAAATATTGAGGACAAACACAGAAAAGAGAAATACATTTTTCCCCATCAAATCGTGTAAAACCATGGAGAAGTCCCCCCATTCACAGAAACCTGTTATCTCTAATTATGCAGAAAGAGACCTCAAACATCATAACCGTATAGTTGATGGTATTATCAACCAAAGCAGTAACCCCACGTCAGACAGGTAAAGCAATCCTGTTGCATATACTTATGTAAATTGCAGACAACAAAAACACATGAAGCAGCCAGCATTGTGTGCACCCTAAGTGGATTACGAATTGTCACCGTCCAGCATCCCAGCCTCAAAAATGGCCCATTTAAAGGAGACAGCAACCGAAAAGAAAGTAAAGGCATTTGTTAAGAACCTGCATCCTCACTCTAGTTCTACCATTCTACCCTCTTGTCTTGTAGTGAGGACTCAGTGGTTTATATAGTGGTCTCCTCCTGAGGACCCATCTTTCCAAGCTGTGATGCAGCAAATGCAGTCTGCCATGGGCTTTGATGTGGAACAGAAAGATTCCACTAAATAGAATCTCACGGAATTTTTGGAGGTGCCCTGCTCCTCCTCCATTATCATGCCAACTATATATCCTACATTACAACATGCTAATTTTGCTGAATGATACACATCAAACTCACTGCCTTCAATCCCTACGAAAGTTGATGAACAGTATCCTGCACCATTTGCTAAGCCTTATTATGCTAATAAGCCTGAAACTGACTCTAGTCATCACGGCTGCTCATGATAGGTCTAGAGCTCCTAGAGATGTGAGTACTTTACTTCCTGATAAGGACTCTGGGAGGCTGAATTTGATGGGCAAGCGTACTTATGCCGCTGCATCACTGGACCTTAGGACTGCAAACTACCAAGCCTACATGATCAAATATCAGATCAGCCTGTGTCATCATTGCTTGCACTGCTGCTCAGGCTTTGCCCGATGGCTCTGCCAAAACTAATTGTCTAAAACATGGTCTGCTGGTGCTAAGGTTGACAAATATTTGCTAAAGCAACTTAATGATATCTCTGGTGCTTCTGCCAGGGCTGCAGCTTCTGGCATTTGCATGAGAAGATATTCTTGGCTCAAAGTTGCTGGCTTTGCTGCAGATGTGCAGCAAGCAGTTTTGAATGATCCCTTTAAAAGGTCTAAACTGTTAGGTTATGATGTTGAAGAAGCCCCACATGGACTTAAGATTGTTAAAATGACTAAAGTCTGTGAAGTCCCTGTATCCCATTCCTACTAGAGGTCAGGTCAGGACTTTTTTTGTCGGCCTGCTGCCAGTGATAATCATAGCTACCATCAGCAAGGCCGTGGTGATCCCCTCCCTCTTTTTGCCCATGCAAAAGCAACCAAAGGAACTAGTTCCAGTGGCCCTGCTGCCCCCAGTTCTTCCTGACTCTCTTCTGTTCCCCCCCCCCAAGCTCTTACTGTACCTCCAGTCAGGTTAGTGTGGGGGCAGGATCTCCCTGCATTTGAAACAGTGGCAGGAGATCACTACAGACAAGTGGGTTCTGGAGATAATTGCAAGGGGACATGCTGCTCAGGATCTGTTAGAAATCCCTCCAGATCATCCTCTACTGCCTTTCTTTTATCCTTCAGGCTATTTTTTCTTTCTGAAGGAAGAAGTTCAGACTTTGCTTAAAAAACATTCCCTAGAACCAGTTCCTCCTCAGGAGAGAAACAAAGGGTTCTAGAATCATGGATATGTTGTTCATCCACACGCTTTGGCTTGTCCCCTTCCACTTTAAATCTGCCGGAAGTCTTCAAGCTGGCTTCTCCCATCCACACGGGTGGTATATGCCTCGGCTGTGCCCCATGGCACCAGATCTTCCTTTCCACTGGAAGATTCAGGTTGCCACCCTTGTGCTCACGCATTTTGTAGGCCCTGGCTCTAAAACCTTCTGTTATTCCGAAAATCCATCTTATTCGCATTAGCGATCGCAAATTTGCTTCTTCAGTTATGGAGGACAAGTCTTCCCCCGGATTTCGTCAGTGCCCTTGCAGCCAGAAGATTTCGCGCACCGATCCCCACACCATGTGTTTATATTGTCTCAGTGTTGACCATGACACCTCGAAATGCAAATTGTGTCTCGCTTTCCATCCTAATGGCCTCAACAACTGTCTCGGATGCCTGAAGTTGGGGAGACCGAAGAAACGGAACCCTCTGGTGAAATCCAAGGAGGCTTGGTGGGAGGTTTCTGTGGCTGTGGGATCCGCCTAGCAATTGGAATGAATGCAGACATTCGAAGAGGAAGCAGCTCAGGCTGCAGAAACTTCTCAGAGCATCTTCGTTCCGCTGAACCTGGGCTCCATCTTCTTAGGTTCCTTCTAGGAGTTGTGCCAGTCTCTCCTGACCAAGGGAGAGGGTCCTGCGGGCATGCATTCCTCTTGATCCCGTATAAGGGAGAAGGATTCGAGATCATCTTCCTCTCGACAGAGATGCTCTTGGGAGCAGTAGAGATCTTGGTCCCATGAACTGGCAGTCTCGACTTTGGTCAAGATTGCTTATTCGGCCGCTGGCTTTTCAGCTTTGCCGTCTGGTCAGTCGACCGAACTGTCGATCGACAATATGGAAATCGTCATCGACCCAATCTATCCTTTATCGCCGACTCTGGTCAATGATTCCCTCAATCGAACTCCTATTCTGAATTTCCCTGACGAGGAGACCCAGCCTGTTTGGACTCCCATCGAGGAAGTGGTCCCTGACCCCTGGAAATCACCAGTCCTGCCGGTGTCTCCCGAGTGACTGAATCGGCCTGTCCGATCTCGATCAGAGTCTCAGAACCCCTTGACCAAAAGGCTGAGGAAGAGCCATAAATGCTCTAAAAAGAGGCGATGTCATTGGTCATCTTCGTCCTCCTCAGATGAGGAGAGGCTCCAGCGGAAAGTCCATTGGCGCTAGGAGGAGCTCATGTGGCAGCAGCTGATTTTGACAGGGCACAAGCTGACTCCAGCTTCTACCCTGGCCATTACTTGGCTTTTGCCTCCTAGGCCGAAGCCGATCAAGTCGGTTCCCCCGCCCGTGGAGCCGGGAAACCTCCCAGCTCGGCCTAAAACGGTCTCTCCACCAATCGTAGTTGAGTCACTACCCAAGCAGCCTGTGGGAGAGGCTCTTTCCAAAGAAGATAGTCCGGACACCGGGCTTCCCCGGAATTGGTCGGTCACGGTCACCCTGGACCGCCCTCGGCGGGTCGAAGGTGACCTGGGCGGTGACCATTATATCCGGATTCCTCGGATTCAGATGTCACCGGCCTGCATTCTCATCCCAGGGATGACAAATCAGCCGTTGGATTAGAGATGGAGGAAGGTCCTTCGTCTTTTCAGGGCATTCTTCACCTCATCTCCGAGTCCACAAGGATGCCCCTGGAGCCAATCCAGAAAAGGTGGCGTACCCTATCACAGACATCCTCAAGAGAGGGGACACCCTGACAGAGGCCTTTCCTGTGGCCAAGGCCATTGTGGTCCCGGCCTTAGAACTCTGGTAGCACCCTGCCTCTTGTCCAGCTCCATCTGCCCGCATGGCCCGCAAGTATGCGGTTCCCATGGGGTCTCTTGTGGGGTTCACAGAGCACCCCTTGGCAGAGTGCCTTGTGATCACCTCTGTGTTCAGGCATACTGGCAGTTCTGCCAATACTGACCGACCTCCTGACAAAGAGTCCAAGCTTTTGGACCATTCATCCAGGAAGGTCTGTGTGGCTTCTTCTTTAGGCCTTCGTCAGGCAAGTTCGGCCGTCATCATGGCACACTTCTTCCATGCCCTTCTAGGGTCCTTGGACAAAGTCCTCTCATATCTCCCCATGAACATGCAGACCGTGGTCAAGCAGGTCCGGGTTCAGGGACGAGCTGTTGCCATACAGCAGCTTCAGACAGCCCTGGACATTGGGGATTCTTGTGCCTGTTCGATGGCAGCTGTAGTTGCCTCTCATCGCAGGGCTTGGCTGAGGCTCTCCTGCTTCCCAGCGGATACTCAGCACAAACTAGCTGATGTGCCCTTCCTAGGGACTGACCTGTTTGGCCCAGGAGTGGCTGGTCACCATCAGCGCATTGAGCAGTCCAGTGCCACCTTGGACGCTACTTCTGCCATGGGTTCTTCAGGCAAGAACCAGCAGAAGAAAAAGAAGCCTTTTCATCATTCTTCCCCTGTAGCTCAGCAGTCCTCTTTTCAAAGGGGACAGCAGCAAGAGCAGCAGGGTCAAGCTTGGTGCCCCCGGCCCAAGCACGGCCCCCCCCCCCAAGGCTCATAAAGGAGGCCAAGGGTCTGGTCCTGGTTCCTCCTCCCGCAAGCCTGTTCATTGACTGGATGGGGACTGCCAACCCCTCTCCCATCACCACAGCTCTGGGTGCTCCCATGGGGGTCCTGCTCCGCCAATTCCATTCCTCCTAGTGTTCACTGTTGCTTCAGACAGGTGGGTTCTCCAAGTGGTCGGTCAGGGACTGCCTCTGGAATTCGAGCAGTACCTGCCAAGCCAAGCCGGCGCCCCTCGGGAGGAAACAGCATCCGCTCAGACTCAGTCGGCTCTCCGAGACAACATTGCTTAGCACCTCCTCAAGGAGGTTATAGCTCCAGTGGTGGATCCTCCAGCAGACCTAGGCTTTGTCTCCAGGTACTTCCTGGTGCCCAAGCAGATGGGGGGGCTAGTGCCCCATTCTAGATCAGGACGACCTAAATCAGTATCTCAGGTCCCACACCTTTCGGATGGTCACTCTGTCCCAGATCATAACATCCTTGGAGCGAAACATGTGGTTCTGTACACTGAATTTGTAGGACGCATTCTTTCATGTCCCAGTCCATCTGTCCCATCAGCGATTCCTCCACTTCAGTGTTGAAGGGACCCTGTACGAGTTCAGACTTGTGCCGTTTGGCCTGTCATCGGCCCCAAAGGTCTTAGAAACATAGAAGTTGACAGCAGATAAGGACCGCAAGGCCCATCCAGTCTGCCCATTTCTTTTTCTACCTTATAAATGTGCCATCGACCTTTGCTCTGTCAATGGCCTATCTATTCATACTCATCTGTATTACTCCCTTATGCCTGTCCCATAGCTATTTCAAGCCCTGCACTGTATTCATATCCACCATTTCCTGAGGTAGGGCGTTCCATGCATCCACCACCCTTTCTGTGAAAAAGAACTTCCTCACATTACCCCAATTGGCCTCCCCCTAATCTCATGTCGTGTTCTCTTGTCCTGCTGTTTTTCTTGTATTGAAATATGTTAGACTCTTTCAACTTGTTAATGCCCTTAAGGTGTTTCGGTCATATCACCCCTCTCCCTCCTTTGTTCTAGGGTATACATATTGAACTCCGTTAGTATGTCCTCATATGTTTTCTGATGCAGTCCCTGCACCATTTTGGTTGCCCTTCTCTGGACTGCCTCAGTTTCGTTAATGTCCTTGTGAAGGTGTGGCCTCCAGTACTGCATGCAGTACTCCAGATGGGGCCTAACCAGTGTCGTGTAAAGAGGGATTATTACCTCCCTCTTCTGTCTTGTGATACCCCTACTAATACACCCTAACACCCCCCTAGCCTTACCTACTGCTTTAGTGGTCTGCTTGGAAGATTTCAGGTCATCGGTGATGATGATGCCCAAGTCTCTTTCTTCCTTTGTGACGGCCAGCAACTCCCCTCCCAGCCTATAGGTGGCTTCAGGGTTTCTCTTCCCTATATGCATGATCTTGCACTTCTTTGCATTAAACCCTAGTTGCCACTGTTCTGACCATTTTGCTAGTTTATCCAGATCTCTTCTCATTCTGCCCACCCCATCTGGATCATCTACTCTGTTGCAGATCTCGGTGTTATCTGCAAATAGACAAACCTTACCCTCCAGTCCATCTGCAATGTCGCTGATGAAGATATTGAAGAGGATTTGCCCCAGGACTGATCTCCGAGGTACCCCACTTGTGACTTGCATCTCTTCTGACTGTATACCGTTTACCACCACTCTGTGTTTTCTGCCCATCAACCAGTTTGCCACCCATTTGACCAACTTCTGACCCACCCCGAGCCTATCTAGCTTATTAATCAGTCTTCTATGTGGAACAGTATCGAAAGCTTTGCTGAAGTCAAGGTAGGTGACATCAACTGCTACCCCTTGGTCCACCACTCTGGTTACCCAGTCAAAGAAATCTATGCATTGCAGTGGTTGCAGCCCATCTCAGGCATCGGTGGGGGGGGACAGGATTTATCCTTACCTTGATGATTGGCTCTTAGCAGGTTCCATCCAATAGGAGGTGGAGAGGTCCAGGGACGTGGCCCTCTAGATCTGCTTCCATCTCTGCCTCCTGATCAACGAGGCCAAGTCGGAACTCGTGCCCTTTCAGGTGATGGGCTTCATCAGGGCAGAGCTCGACTCTCATCAAGCCAGAGCTTGACTTCTGGTGGACAGGGCAGAGGTTGTCTCCTCCTCTGCCCAATCATTTTTAGTTTAGCAGTTGCGCCCTGCCTTGGACTTTCTGCGCCTTCTGGGTTACATGGCAGTGTGCACCTCAGTGGTCCATTGGGCCCGGTTGCACATGTGCTTCCTCCAATGGGAGCTGGCCGCTCAGTGGACTCAGCGCCATGGTCATTTTGACCAGCTGATCACTGTAACCCAGAAGATATGGGATGCTCTCCACTGGTGGACCGCCCCAGACTGGTTGCAGGAAAGGATCCCATTCGTCTGCCTGTAGCCAATGGTCATCCTTACAACCTATGCCTCTCTCATGGGCTGGGGAGCCCACAGGGGTAACAAAAGGGCACACAGGCTCTGGACCCCTGAGGAGTCCCAATGCCACATCAACCTGTTGGAGCTCAGAGCAGTCAGACTGGCACTGTCAGCTTTCACTCCTCAGCTCTATCAAGTGGTTCAAGTCCAGAAGGACAATACCATGACCATGTACTACCTCAACAAACAGGGCGGCATGCACTCCCATCTGCTGTGCAGGGAGGCACTTCACATCTGGACCCTCATGAGCCGATTAGAGGCAGATCTCCTAGCCATCCATGTGGCAGGAGCCTCAAACCATCTGGCGGATGCTCTCAGCCGCTTAGACCAGAGATCCAGCAAACTGATGGTTGACCTGTTTGCCTCCAGGAACAACACCAAGCTGATGCTGTTCCATGCCTGCCCTCCTCAGCAGGGCTCGCTGCAGGGGGATGTCTTCTTGAGGCCGTGGAACCCAGGCCTTTTCTTTACGCCTTCCCTCCATTTCCCTTGATCCACAAGGTGCTCCTCAAGGTGAGGAGGGACAAGGCAAAGGTGATCCTGGTAGCCCCAGATTGGCCGCACCAGTTCTGGTATCCAGATCTCCGCAGCCTCAGTTGCAGGCCCCCGGAGCAGCTTCCAGCACACCTTTGTCCTGTCCAGTGGCTAACATTCTCGACTACCTTTGGTCTCTCTCCAAAGGGTGTCTATGGTCATCGACCATTAGGGTGCACCTGGCAGCCATCTCTGCTTACCGGGTATGGGCCGGTCAGCCGATGTTGACACAGGAGTCAGTGGTCGGATGCTTTTTCAAGGGCCTGGATCACATATCCCGTCCAGTGCATGAACCTCCACCTCCATAGGATCTTGTTCTGGTACTGGCAAAGCTCATGGGCAAGCCATTTGAACCAGTGCACAAGTGTGAGTTGTCACACTTGTCATGGAATAAGGCCTTCCTGATGCCTATCACATCTGCCAGAAGAACAGGAGAGCTCTAGGCACTTTCGGTGGACTCCCTTATCTGGTCTTCCACAGGGACAAGATTGTCCCTCGCCCCCACCGAAAATCCTTCCGAAGGTGGTGTCAAGTTTACCCCGTAACCAAGGTAGTTAACTCTGCTGGCCTACTACCCCCTACACTGGATTTCAGTACAGGCTCCACTTTGGGCCTGAGATGCCTTCCTTTACATGGAGAGGACGGCGGAAATTCTGGGAGAGGTTCACCAGCTGTTTGTCACCTACGCTGAAGCGGCTTCTAGCAGACCTGCAGCAAAGCAGACTATTCCAAGATGGATTACATCATGCTTAGGTCTGTGTTACGAGCTGGCATGCAAGGAGCCTCCCAGAGGGATAAGAGCTCATTCTACCCACCATACCGCTGCATCGGTGGCTGCTTCCAGGGACATCCCTATCCAGGAAATCTGCCGGGCTGCTACCTGGAAGTTATCAAACAGCTTCATTGCCCATTACCACATTGACTTCGAGTCACGCCGGGATGCCGGTGGGCCTCAGTGCTCCAATCTCTGTTCCCTAAGTAGGGGGTGTGTGCCTTGCCTGCCTTCTCCCGGAGAACTGCTAGGAGTCTGCCAAAGAGTGTGGATGAAGAACATATCCACGATCCTAGAAAAACAGGTTACTCACCTGTAACAGTAGATCTTACTTCGAGACACAGCTCTTGCAGCAGGTTACATCATTAGGACTAAAGCCGGCAGGCGTCAGGACCCCATGGAAAAATTCTAGCTAGCTATCTTCAGCGGGGACCGCCCCCGACATCAGTCCCGCCTCCGACGTCAGACGTAGTACATAAGGGGGCGGTCCTGCCCGATTCTCCAGTTCTTTCCGGCCGTCGACTTGCATGTCTCGACCCTTCGGTTCAGCTCTAGCGCGCGATGCGTGGTTAAGTTCTTTCCTACGGGAAATTTGGATTTCTTCAAGCAAGTTTTTCGCTGATGTCCTCTCCGACCTCCGGTCACTCTTCCAAATGTGCTTGGAAACAGATCCCTTCAAGGACCCCCACATGGCCTGCGTCCGGTGCCTAGGCCCAGACCACGATACCCGGGCCTGCTCCTTCTGCCAGGGGTTTAATAGTAGAACCCGGATTCGACGTTAGAAGGCCCTTCAGGCTTTCTTACTGGAAGAAAAGTTAAAGACCATGTCTTCCAAGGGGGAATCCGCTAAAAAGACCCACAAGCACGCTGAAAAACGAAGGGAGAAGGCCCCTTCCAGGTCCCCCTCCAGGGCTTCGGACTCACGCAGCTCCAGTTCCAGGTCCGACCGCTCCCCCTCCAGGGCCAGCTCTCAGCCTCCCCCGGCTGCGGTTAGGAAGTCTTCCTCTTCTCAGGCCAAGTCCGCCAGGCCATCCTCGTCTTTGTCCTCCAGGGCCTTGGTGAAGACTGGGGATCGCCATCATCATCATAAGTCAGGTTCCCGCCCTTCGGTACCCGACGTCAGGTCAGTTTCCTTGCCTCCTCGCAAAACGTTGGAGCTTACTTCTCTGAAGAGAGACGTAGGACCCGGCCTTGGTCGTCACGTCGTCACGTCCACTCGCCATACATCCTGGAGCCGCTGTCGGCCAGATGACCGTCGCCGGCCAGGCCTACACCTCAGCGGACGCCGGTAGGGGGACCGGCACCCGCTCCTCTTGAGAAGAGAGCCCTGACGCCTCCGACCGACGTCAGTCAGGAGACCTTAACCGAGGAGGATTTGACTCAGCCCGAGGACCAGACGGGCGACCCCGGTCCTGTCGAGACGCCTAGGGAACCCTCGCCGTTACCAAGCCCCCTGTGGAGCCAACGCCGGGATCCGATGACCGTCCACCGGAGCCCGGACCGTCGTCGGGCCTTTCTATAGCAGATGTGAAGGAACTCTTCACTTACTGGTGGGACACCATAAAGAAGGACATGGTTCCCACTCCTCCTCCTCTTCCTCCTACACCTCCGGTTCCTGCACCCCCCTCACCATCAGGGTCGGCAGGCCGTTTACCTCCTCCCCGGGAGTACGGAACCCCTCCCAGGGGGAGACCAGACAAATGGAGACCTCCGTCCAAATCCTCTTCTAGGTCACCCAGCCCCAAGAGAGCCAGAAGACACCGACGATCGCCTTCGACGGAGGACACGGGATCAGAGTTCTCAACACCAGATCCCCATCTCCCCTCTCCATCCCTTCACCGGATCCACGTGAGATGCCAAAGTCTCCTCCAGATGACCCTTCGTTCTCGGATATTATGAGACACATCCAGGAGAACATGGGATGGTATGCGGAAGAGCTAGACCCCGAAAGGATATGCCTTGCCAAATATCTTCGGCAGAAGGCCCCCAAGCCTGTGGTGGTGCCATCCTTGGTTGACACTTTCGTGGACGTCACCAAGGCAGCGTGGAAGCATCCACATTCGCTCCCGGCGATGCCGAAGAAAGCTGATCGCTTGTACAAGGCTCCTAGAGAAGACCAGTACTTGACCCAGCAGCCTCAGGCCGACTCTCTGGTCATCACAGCCTCACATGACCGGTCCCAGAGACTGCAACATCTGAGCATCCTGCCACCGGACCCAGAGTCCAAACATTTGGTCGCTATGGGTAGGCGCACATGTGCTTCCGCTACCTGCGCCATCAGATCCCTGAATTATTTGACCCACATGGTTCAGTTCCAAAATGCCTTGTGGGAACAGGGTCTGGAAGTGGCTGAAAAACTGCTGGAAGGTGAGCAGAAGAAGGAGATGCTTCAGCTCTTCCGTACGGGTTCAGATGTGGGAACCCAAGTACTACGAGCCGCGTACGACTCCGCGGACTCTTCGTCCTGAGCAGCAGCTTCTGGTGTATGCCTCCGGAGGCACTCTTGGTTACATGTCTCCGGCTTTACCCCGGACGTCCAGAAGAATATCATGGATGCCCCATTCGAGGGAGAACTCTTGTTTGGTAAACCTTCAGAGAAGATTATTACCAGACCTCAAGAGGCCGGGAAGGCAGTGAGGTCGGTTCAGGCCATGTACCGACCCAGGCTTAGTTCCTTTCGCAGGAACCAAAGCCGGTGTGGATGGATGCAGGGCAGCAGTCCCTCCGCCCACAACAGAGGGCTCGGTTTCGCAGAGCTAGGGGAACAACCCGCGGGTGAAGCCAGCAGCTCTCCAAGCCGGCTCAGCCAGCCGACCCTCAGCTGCCACAGCCTGGACTCCTTTCTCGCCCTCAGGATCAACGGAAATCATGGTCGGGGTCGATTATGAACTTCCTGCCAGGATGGCAGGCTATAACCACCAACAGGTGGGTTCTCCAGTTGGTCGGAAGAGGCCACTATATAGAATTCGCAGAAAAGCCACCCTCGAGGCCTCCTTTGCTCTCCCGGTATCCAGGTCAGCACAAATCTCTGATCTGGTGAGAAGTACTCGCGCTCTTGCAAAAGGGAGCAATAGAGTATGTCCCGGAGAACCAGAGAGGACAAGGATATTATTCCCACTTCTTCCTGGTTCCAAAGAAAACAGGGGACCTCCGTCCGATTCTGGACCTCAGCGATCTCAATATGTCGGTCGCCTACAAGAGATTCCGCATGGTGATTCTTCCGGGTCTTATTCCCAGGCTGAAGCAAGACGCCTTCTTAGCGTCTCTAGACATGCAGGACGCATACCTGCATATCCCTATAGCACAGGCGCACAAGAGGTTCCTGCGCTTCGAGTTCCTCGACCACCACCTGCAATTCCGAGCCCTTCCATTCGGACTGTCATCCGCACCCAGGGTCTTTACCAAATGCGTGGCAGTTGTGGCAGCGTCTCTAAGGAGACAGGGCCATTATGTTTTCCCGTACCTGGACGATTGGCTTCTCATGGCCGCCTCCAGAGAGGCGTTGTTACGTGCAGTCCAGAGCACCCAGGACCAGTTCCGATCTCTGGGCATCCTAATCAACCACGAGAAGTCTCTCCTGGTGCCGTCGCAGAAACTGCAATTTATAGGTGCAGTACTGGACACCGTTCAGGGAAGAGCTTTTCTTCCAGACGACAGAGCGGAGCGCATCAGATTCCTCATCAGGGAGTTATCGTCGAACAAGACCGTCCCTGCCAGGTCGGTCCTTCGCTTGCTCGGACACATGGCTGCGGCCATTCCTACCGTCCCTTTCGCAAGACTCCACATGCGGGTAACTCAGTGGATGCTCAAGGTGCAATGGGACCAAAGGCAAGACCACATGCAGCATCCAGTCAGGATCATGAACTCCGTGATTTGAGACTGGCAGTGGTGGCTAGACCCAGGGTCACTTTCCACGGGCGTCCCGTTTGTAGCGCCGTCCCCGGAGGTGATCCTCACCACAGACGCCTCCGGTCTAGGGTGGGGGGCACACCTGGATGGGGTGAAGTCCCAGGGTACGTGGACCCGCTGGAAGCTCATCTCCATATCAGTGTCCTAGAGATGAGGCGGTTCTCTATGCCCTGCAGGCCTTTCAGTCAGTAAACTCACGAGTACTCTTCTGCTTCAGACAGACAATACGGGCGTGATGTATTACCTCAACAAACAAGGAGGCAGACACTCTTGCCCCTTTGCAGGAGGCCATGAAGGTGTGGGATTGGGTAATCCGACACGGTGCAATCTGATCACTGTACATGTTCCCGGGTGGACAACACGATTGCAGAGCCTGAGTCGGCTCCCATGCCAGAGTCCACAAGTGGAACTTCTTCAAGAGGTAGCAGAGGATCTGTTTCTTCGATGGGGAACCCAGAGTTAGACTTGTTCATCCCCATCCAACATAAAACTGCCCACTTTTGCTTCGCTAGATCCAGGGCCTGGTGTTTTCTGGCGAGACGCCTAGTCCCTCTCCTGGGCTGGACAGATCTCTCACACTTTCCTCCTTTCCTGTTGATCCAGAAAGTTCTTCTCCAAACTGCGCGGGGAGCATGCAATGATGATCCTGGTGGCCCCCTTTTGGCCCAGACAGATCTGGTTCCCCTTGCTAATTCAGCTATCCCGGGAACCTCCGCTACCGTTGCCGTTCAGCTCCCATCTCCTGTCTCAGGAGGAAGGTTCACTAGTCCACCCGGACTTACGCTCACTGAACCTGCATGCATGGCTCCTAGAGACATTGCCATCTTGCATCACGGGGTCTCGCAAGAGGTTTCGGAAGTTCTTTCTGCAGCCAGAAAGCTGGCAACGCATGCAACATATGCCATAAAATGACGCAGTTTTTGTTTATGATCGCGAGGACGTGATTTTTCCCCTTTAGATTGTCCAGTGGGAGTGGTGTTGGACTACCCGCTCTCCCTCTTTCGTTCGAGTCTAGCCTACTCCTCTATCAAGGTGCACCTTTGTGCCATCTCTGCCTACCACCTTCCGTGGGACATCGTACAGTGGCACAATTAGACGCCTCTCGGAATTTTTGAGAGGGTGTTACACTCTAGCCACCCATTAAGGACCCAGTGCCTCCATGGGATTTGCTCTTTGTCCTGGAACAACTCACGCTTCCCCCCTTCAAACCTGCCGCGGATTGCGAGCTCGGTTTTCTGTCGTGGAAAACACTATTTTTGGTTGCTGTTACTTCAGCGAGAAGAATTTCTGAGCTTCACGCCCTCATGTGCAAAGAGCCTTATTTAGTTTTTCACCGGGACAGAGTATCCCTGAGGACGAATCCTAAATTTTTGCCTACGGTGGTCTCTACACTCACTCTAAATCAGGATATTGACCTTCCGGTCTACTTCCCGAACTACTCGAATAGAGGAGAGGCTCTGCTCCACACCCTGGATGTTCACCGCAGCCTGAGGTATTACCTCAACAGAACTAAACCATTTCGTAGTTCTGAGCAACTTTTCGTTTCTTTTTCTGAGAGAGTGATGGGCCAACCTGTATCCAAACAGTCGCTGTCTCACTGGCTTGTCCAGTGTATTTCATTCTGTTATGATCTCAAACAAAAGCCCCTCCCGGGTTTAGTCCGGGGTCATTCTACTAGGGGTGTGGCCACCTCCTTTGCAGCACTACGAAACGTCTCCACTTCTGCCATATGTGCTGCAGCCACTTGGAGCTCTGTGCATACATTTATCAGGCATTATAGCCTGGACATCACCTCTCGGCGAAGAGCCGGTTTTGGCCTGGCGGTGCTACAGGGTCTTCTGTCCTAGATTCAGGACCTGGAATGTTTTTTTTTCCTAGTTTTCTCCTCCCAGAATTTTTGGCAGCGTTACTGCTTGGGAATCAGTCCTAATGGTGTAACCTGCTGCAAGAGCTGTGTCTCGAAGTAAGATAGTACAGTTACGTAAGAACTTACCGTAACAGTAGATCTTCGAGAACAGCTCTTGCAGCAGGTACCTTCCCGCCCACCTTCCCCCTTGGAGGAGGCATGGCTTTAGCCTTTAACAACAGGGATTTTTTCCCGTTTGTCTTCTGACGGTGGATCCTCGGTCTCCCATTTCGATGTCAGCCTGCGGCCGGAAGTCTCCGGCGGGAGAACTGGGGAATCGGGCGGGGCCGCTCCCTTATGTACTACGTCTGACATCGGAGGCGGGACCACTGTCGGGGGCGGTCCCCGCTGAAGATAGCTAGCTAGAATTTTTCCATGGGGTCCTGACGCCTGCCGGCTTCAGTCCTAATGGTGTAACCTGCTGCAAGAGCTGTTCTCGAAGATCTACTGTTACGGTAAGTTCTTACATAACTGTGCTTACTAGGAGTGGTATATGTTGTTCATCCACACAGACCCACCCGAGCTCCCTGGCTGTGGATGCACAACACCTGGCTTCCAGCGGGCCAAGATCTGGCGTCATGGGGTGGAGCCGATGTATATACCACCCGGGTGGGTGGGAGGAGCCAACTTGAAGACTTCCGGCAGATTTAAAGTAGAAGAGGACATGCCAGAGAGTGTGGATGAATGACATATACCAGTCCTAGAACTACTGTTACAGGTGAGTAATCTGTTTTTCTATTCCAGCTACTTCCTAGCCATGAAATGGAGAGGGGATCCGCATCCTGTGTTAAATATCAGGGATTGCAACCTATAATCGAATGCAAAAAGTTTTGAATGGTGGGCTCTGAGTCCCCTACTACAAATGGGGGACTGGCTCTGTTTCTAGACATTTATTTATTTATTCATTCGCTTTTGGTAACCAGGTGAGTGCACTAGGCATAGAAATGCCTATTTTCAGGCACGACCCAGGAGACAGACAATGTAAAATACAAAATGCACATACATTTGATGCAGCACATGAGATAGGTGTAGAAAAAACAACAAAACACTAAACAATTGACTCAAGAGAGTAAATCATCCTGGAAAGGTGGAGACAAAATCCAGTATGAGGCAAACAGGGATAACATCTAGGTGAAAATACATAAACTTTTGTTGAAACAGAAAGTAAAATAGGTATTGTAAAATAAAAGTTTTACACAGCAAAGTACAATAAGTGCTAAAATCTGTGGATGTAATGAGACAGGGAGGAGAGGAGATAGTGGAGGGAAGGGGAAAACAAGTGAGTGGTGAGAGAAATAGAATACGAGAGAGAAGTTATATAGAGGCAAGGAAACAGGAACAAGAACGTACAAGAGGAAAGTTATTTCTGAAAGAAGGGATGGTGAGAAGGGAGTGGTCTATGGTGGATTGAAACAGGTGCATGGGCTAGTTGTGTGCAGATGCTCCCGGTGACGTGTTTTAAAACTAGCATGGGTAGGTGCTCCTTGAACAGTTGGAGGTAAGGAATTCCAGTATTTTGGGGCCATATACAGTATGCGAAAGCACTTGTACCCATGTTAGTTTTACATCTGAGAATGTGGAAAGGGGCTAGGTCAGCGGATTGGAGCCCATAGGAGAGAGGTTGCATAAGGAGCTGACAGGCAAGTGGTGATGGGATGCGAGATCTGACCATGTTATCAATTAGTGACCCCAGGGACTGGAGTCGATGGGCAGAGGGGCTGGGCCACTTTAGGTCAGAGTAAAGCTGGCAATGGTGTTTGTAACATGGAGATGCAGAGGCATAATGGCAGATACTGTTGTAAGTGGTGTCCCACTTGTGGAGGGAGGATTTGGAGGCAGATAGGTATGTGACTGATCCATAGGACAGGGCTGGGAGCAGAAAACCTTGAGCCACAGCTAGTCTTGCCCACGGGGTAAGGGCATAGCTAGTGCGATAGGTGCCTCCTAATTTAGCGTTTACAGATTTACAGGTGTTAGTTATTTGGAGGTCAAAGTCCAGGGATTCATCCAAGGTGATGCCCAGATATTTGATGGATTTGGTGCTAATCAGCGAGCATCCATCAGCACAAGGGATTTTTAGGGCATCAGGGTTTAATTTAAGTCTGGCAGGTGATCCAAATAGTATAGAGTGTGTCTTGCTAGTATTAAGAATGAGTTTATTCTCTGTTAACCATGACTGAATAGTTGAGAAATCCGAGGTAAGAGGTTGGTTGAGGTCAGTTAAGTTTCTTGCGCTGTGATAGATCACTAGGTCGTCTGCAAAGAGCAAAGTTGAACAGGTGGAAGCAAGTGCTGGGATGTCATTTATAAAGATAGAGAAAAGCAAAGGACCAAGTCTGGAGCCTTGGGGCACTCCAACATGAATAGATGACGGGGCCGATGTAGCTGAGTTGAAGACTAAAGCTTGCTTTCTTTCGGACAGGTAGTCTTCAAACCATGCCACTACATCAGAGGAGAACCCAAGGGAATGGAGTTTGGTAAGAAGTAGGGTATGGTTAACTAGATCAAATGCTTTCGTTACGCCAATGAAGATGGCACCTGTCAGGAGGCTGGAGTCCATAGCAGCAAAGATGTCATTAGTAAGTTTGAGGAGGGCAGTGGAAGTACTGTGTCCCTTTTGGAACCCATGTTGGGAGCTGGACAGAAGGTTATACTTCTGCAGATAGACTAGGGTTTGGGTGGCTATTAGTTTTTCCTGGATTTTACTGAGGAGGGAGAGGATTGCTATAGGACGGTAGTTTGTGATTAGTTTTAGATCTCCTTTTTTAGGAATTGGTGTGATCTTTGCTATTTTCCAGATGTTGGGGACTGTACCCTGACATAGAGATAGGTTGAAAATTTTGGATAGGGAAGAGGCTATAATTGGGGCAGTGATTTTTTAAAGCTTGGGTTCCAGCCCGTCGAACCCTGTGCTAGTATTGTCCGGGGCTAAGAGTAGTAGTCTCAGTACTTCGGTTCTTGTAATATACCATAACCTGAAAGGGGGATGCCTAGGTAGGGGTTGTTCATTTGCGCTGGGGGAAGAGGCGTGAGCACTGGGGAAAGAGGCCTGGTAGCTGGTAAGGTCAGAGAAGTGGTGGTTAAATGAATTTGCTATAGTTACTGGATTATTGCAATGTATGCCTTTTATCAGCATATCATTAGTGTGGTCTGTTTATTTGTTCCAAGGAGGTTTTATTGTAATAAAATTTCTTAGATTAAGCCCACGCTGCTTTAGTTAGCAGATCTTTAGAAGGAGCTTGGCTAAGCAGAATTTGCCTTTTGCATGCTCTGGGCTCGGGTGGTTGCTATACTGCCAGAGCCCAGTGGATATGAAACATTGCCACGTTTTATCCCTGTCCCTGATCAGTGCGAGTAGGTCTTTCGTGAGCTATTTAGTCTGGGAGCCATGGATCCTACAAGTGACACAGGAAGCATAGGTATCCTGGAGTACACGAAAGCAGGTCAGGAAATGGTCTAACACCATCTGGGCATTATTAGAAGTGTGGATGGGAGACTGGTCAATCCAAGTGAGATCATGTAAGAAATTATCTTGGTTAAAGTTAGCCAGGTTTCGGAAGGTGATGAGTTTAGGAGGTGGAGATGATTTGTTGATAGCACACCAGGTGCAGTAGATTGGAGAGTGATCACTGATTGAGTCGGCTAGGGTCCCAGCACAAACTATACTATCTGGGCGGTTAGTGAGGACCTAGTCTATAAGAGTAGTTTAACGCCATCTGGGCATTATTAGAAGTGTGGATGGGAGACCAGTCAATCCAAGTGAGATCATGTAAGAAATTATTTTGGTTAAAGTTAGCCAGGTTTCGGAAGGTGATGAGTTTAGGAGGTGGGGATGATTTGTTGGTAGCACGGCAGGTGCAGTAGATTGGAGAGTGATCACTGATTGAGTCGGCTAGGGTCCCAACACAAACTATACTATCCGGGCGGTTAGTGAGGACCCAGTCTATAAGAGTACTCTGCCGGGGGGAGGATACCTAGTAGGGGCCATGATTAATTGGAGGAGGTTTCTATCTTGGACCATGGTATGAGATGACTGGGTAGATTTACTCATCCAGTTTAGGTTCAGGTCCCCAGGAATGAGAACTTCATTTCGGCTAATAGTCTTGTCTACCTGGGATAGTAGTTCCTCCAGACCAGCTCTGCCCCCAGTCGGAGGGTTATAGGCACAGACCAGGTGAAGTTTCTTGGAGCCAAGTTGTAATATTGCATAGATCACTTCGCAGCTGGAGAGGGTAGGTTGTGTATTGTGGTATATTGTCAAGTGAGGTTTAAAGAAAATGGCAACCCCACCACCCCGCTTTGATGAGGGCCTGTCTTGCCGAATGATGTTGTAGTTAGGTAGAGAGCAGAGTGGATCGGGGTGGAGGGTTTTAGCCAAGTTTCGGATATGCAGAGGATATCAGGGTTATGTTGTGCAACCCATGCCTTGAGTTCAATCTTATTGCGAAGCAGGCTCCTAATATTTAGGTGGGCAATGTGGATGCCCTTTGTGTCATGCCAGTTTACATCCTTACAAAATAAGTTATTTGCAGGCCCTGGGTTCTTCTCTATATCCCCTGCTAAAATCAGGGTTAGACGTAACAGGTACCAGAGTTTGCAGAGGATGTGGGAGGTGGGCAGGTTTGGGTTAGGTATCGGGGATTTATTCAGAATGAAAAATAGACGGTATGTGAATTTATAATGAATGAAACGAGGGAAGGTGGCAGAAGGCTGGTCTAGAGGCATATGTGTAAAAGATAGTCTAGAGTTGCCAGGGTAGGCATTATTGAATTTAAAATTACTGGATTTTGGGGTAGTTTAGTAAAGGAAGCATATGAGGGTAATAACTGTAGATGCTATTAAAAGTATGACACAGGGAGTGATGGTCATATTTGGTATTCTTAACAGTGTCATTAGAGTAGTATGTGATTGTGAAAACAATGTAAAACCAGCGTTAGAATGTGGTTCCCAGTAAGAAGACAAACTTTAGATCAGGCGCCCTCTAGCAGTCACAAGGTATAAGCTGCTAATGGAAAAGTGAGGAGATAGTTAAAATTTGTCAAGGGGCGTGCTAATGGGCATGGTTTCACCCTATATAACTAGAGCCGGACAAGGGTGGGTGTGTTGAGTGGGGAGCAGTCGCACAGCGACTGCAGGGTATCAGCATGCAAGTTTCCAGTTAATCCCTTCCTTAGGAGCAGTCTCCTCACGCTCGCTTGCACAGGGCAGACAGTGCAGTTTAAAATGTGCCCAGTACGCAAGGAGCTGCTCGTAGGCTCTGCTGTTTACTTCCAAAGTCAATATTCACTTTAAAATGAAGCCTTTTGCCTTGCTGCTTGCCGGAGTAATTTAGCCGCTTCTTAAAGGAAGCCAAAATCAATATTCTACTTTAAAGTGAAGCCTTTGCCTTGCCGCTCGCAGGAGTAGTTAATCCGCTGCTTAGAGAAAGCCAACAGGTACTGTTTTACTTTTAAAAAATGAAGCCGTATGCCGAGCTGCACACAGGAGTAATTAATCCCTCACTTAAAGGAGCATTTTCTACAGAGCTACTCGCAGGCTTAAGCTATGAAGTATTAAAATGCTGGCTTATGCAGAGCTGCGTGCTGGCTATATGCTTTAAATGTAGCCTTCAGCTTGCGGTTTAAATTACACTGTGAGCACTGCAAACTCAGGGTCTGTACTTGGAGCCCGCAGATTACCTTCCACTTAATTAATAACAGTAGTGAGTCACTTTACAGTTACCGGTGTGCACTGCAGCCCTTAGGAGTGGGACAGGGAAAAAAAATTTATACGGTACTCTGAATCGCAGAAGCTAGTGGTAAGATCTACAGAAGCTGTAAGTCTTTTGGGCAGAGTCTGTAAGTCTTTTCATTTCAGAAACTGACCCTTGTTATTTTGCGCTGGGCAGATGGGTTCCGAGGAAAAGGCACCAAATTTGAAATCTCACACAAAGGAAAGGCTAAGCGAGGAGGCGCTGTAATGGGCTGACAAAATTACCTTCAGTGCCTTGGGTGAAACGGTCCTTTGCAGGGGAGCTCCAGGACAAGGTGTGCCCTCCAGTAGCTGAGGGTAAGCAAGCAGCTGATATAGGGAGGGGGAGGAGAACAATTAAGTGATTAAGAGTTTTGGGGAGGGGGTTGGAGAGAGTAGAGTAGTCAGTGCACAGACATAGTTTACAGACTTATGCTTGTAAGGCGTTTAAAACTGAGAAACATGCAGGGCTATGCAGTGCAATAACAGAATTGTAGACTCTAGTTAGGAAACAAAATATACTTTAAAGCTTCCTAAAATAGTAATTCAATTCTGGGTCCTGTGTTAAATTGAAGCCTTACAACAAATTCTACTCAATTTTCAGAAAGCAGCCTATAAGTAGGCTGGAGCAATATGCAGTCCAAGGCACAAGAAGAAAAACAGCCCCCCCCTGTGTGCAAATTCCCAGTTAATCCCTTCCTTAGGAGCAGTCTCCTCACGCTCGCTTGCACAGGGCAGACAGTACTGTTTAAAATGTGCCCAGTGTGCAAGGAGCTGCTCGTAGGCTCTGCTGTTTACTTCCAAAGTCAATATTCACTTTAAAATTAAGCCTTTTGCCTTGCTGCTCACTGGAGTAATTTAGCCCCTTCTTAAAGGAAGCCCAAATCAATATTCTACTTTAAAGTGAAGCCTTTGCCTTGCCGCTTGCAGGAGTAGTCAATCCCTGCTTAGAGAAAGCCAACAGGTACTGTTTTACTTTAAAAAAATGAAGCTGTATGCCGAGCTGCGCACAAGAGTAATTAATCCCTCACTTAAAGGAGCATTTTCTACAGAGCTACTCACAGGCTTGGGCTATGAAGTTTTAAAATGCTGGCTTATGCAGAGCTGCTTGCAGGGTATATGCTTTAAATGTAGCCTTTGGCTTGCGGTTTAAATTACACTGTGAGCACTGCAAACTCAGGGTCTGTACTTGGAGCCCGCAGATTACCTTCCACTTAATTAATAACAGTAGTGAGTCACTTTACAGTTACTGGCGCACACTGCAGCCCTTAGGAGTGGGACAGGGAAAAAATAATTTATACAGTACTCTTAATCAGAAAAGCGCTGACAAAAGCTAGTGGTAAGAGCTACGGAAGCTGTAAGTCTTTTCGGCAGAGTCTGTAAGTCTTTTCGTTTCAGAAACTGTCTCTTGTTATTTTGTGCTGGGCAGATGGGTTCCGAGGAAAAGGCGCCAAATTTGAAATCTCACACAAAGGAAAGGCTAAGCAAGGAGGCGCTGTAATGGGCTGATGAAATTACCTTCAGTGCCTCGGGTGAAACGGTCCTTTGCAGGGGAGCTACAGGGCAAGGTGTGCCCTCCAGTAGCCGAGGCTTCAGTGCCTCGGGTGAAACGGTCCTTTGCAGGGGAGTTCAAGTTCAAGTTTATTGCAGGAAAACTCTATTGAGCAAGCTCATTCACAAGGAGGTCCTGTGACATAAACACTTAAAGTACAAACACAGATAGGTAATAACAGTATATACATGAAATGCACGTTACATGATACAGGCTGGTATACATACAAGGGTACCACATAGGGTGACCGTGGGTGGTAAACATTGATATGAGACAGGGAAGTGACTTACAGGTTGCATACTGATAAATGAAACATGATGACTGGTGTGTGCAATACATATACAGTATTTTGGCAGCTAGAACAAACAACAGTCTACAATTGATATGGGGGGAGGAGCTCCAGGGCAAGGTGTGCCCTCCAGTAGCCGAGGCTTCAGTGCCTCGGGTGAAATGGTCCTTTGCAGGGGAGCTCCAGGGCAAGGTGTGCCCTCCAGTAGCTGAGGCTTCAGTGCCTCAGGCAAAACGGTTCTTTGCAAGGGAGCTCCAGGGCAAGGTGTGCCCTCCAGTATCATAAAGGATGCACACCTTTATATAAAGATCAGAAAATCCTGCAGGCAGTACCTCCACTTTATGCTGGAGGGTGACCAATATCAGTTCAAGATATTGCCCTTTGGCTTGACCTCTCTGCCACGGGTCTTTACAAAATGCTTGGCAGTAGTTGCAGCAGTCCTTCGCAGGGAAGACCTATATGTTTCCATTATCTGGATGACTGGCTCCTGAAGGCCAGCTCCAGGGAAGCTCTGCTACATCCCCTATCTTGGACATGTCAGTTGTTCAACGACTTAGGGGTCACAGTAAATGTTCCAAAATCTGTGTTGACTCTGTGCCAAAGAGTGCAGTATATAGGGGTGGTCTTAGACACAGAGAAGGAATATGCTTTCTCGCCACATGACAAGGCAGACATTCTGATTACTTAGGCATATTTGACACACAGGAGCCATTATGTTTCTGTATGTACAAGGTTGCAGACTTCATCATCGACAGGGTGTTGGAGTCTCCCAGATGGCTTATTTTGGGGGACTTCAATGACTGGGTCAATGATGTATCCTCACAATTCTGTTCCAAACATGACTGGGCTTTGCACAGACAGTTGCCTCTGTGACTCATCACCAAGGACACACCTTGGACCTGCTATTCTCACTGGGTGTTGAGGTCACTCACCACGGGATTGATCAGGTCGCTTGGTCCGATCACTGTACAGTGAATTTCTTGTTTGGGCCCCTCCGATGGTCCCTCCCTTGTTGAGATGATCATTTACTGCCCTTTGAGAGGATTGTCCCCGGCAAGACTGATGGTGGCGGTTGATTTTTCCAGTGTTGGTGCTGTTTATGTGACTAACTCGGGTGAAGCGGTGATGGCCTATAACAGGGCCATCTCCAGGGCACTCCGTACCATTGCACCAGTCTGTATATGACCCAAGTCTTCTCGCTTGAGACCCCCATGGTACGATGGGGCTGTCAGAGTGATGAAGACCATGGGTCAGAGGGTGGAGCATTGCTGGTGCAGGATTTGGTCAGAGGAGCATAAAGTGGCTTTGAAGAATCACTGTGCTAATTATCAAAGGGCAATCGACAGTAAGAAGACAGAGTTCCTGTCCGGGGTGGTTGCCGCAGGGAAGAACAGAGCAGCTCAGCTCTTTCAGACTGTGGACAGGCTTCTTCACCCTGTCTGTTTACAGCCAAAAAGAGCTTTTTCAGTAGCATTATACAAAGAGTTTGCTCTGTTCTTCTCTGACAGAGTATCCAACATTCGAGCCGGGATCTCTCCAGTGGGTCTAGGTCAGTCCCACATGGTGGGGTCTGGATGGAGCAGGGGCTCTCCTATTGTCTTGACAGAGTTCCGGCCAGTGGAGGTGGCCAAGGTTTCCAAGGTAGTTTCAAAGCTGCAGCCCACTTGTGAACTGGACCCTGGATCGACTCATCTACTAGTGGGCTGCGTTGAGGCTTTTGGTCCAGTGTTTGCCATTATAGTCAGGTGTTCAGTTTCAGAGGGGATCTTCCCTGACACCTTGAAGGAGGTGAAGCCCCTTCTGAAAAAACATCTCCCAACCCTGATGTCCTGGCAAATTATAGACCTGTCTCCTACCTCCCGTTTTTAGGGAAGGTTGTTGAGAAGATAGTGGCTCTGCAGCTCGAGGAACACCTGGTGACCTTTGACATCTATGAGCCATTCCAGTCCAGACTTGTGACAAGGCATAAAACAGAGACAGCTGTCCAGATGCATAATGGCCTTCTCAGGGCAAGAGATTGAGGAGAACGGTCAGTTCTTATTCTCCTCGATCTATCATCTGCATTTGATACCGTGGACCACATCATGTTGGATCGCCTTAGAGAGTACTGTGGACTCAGTGGTACCGTCATCAGCTGGTTTGAGTTCTTTCTCTGGGGCAGGAGGCAGAGGGTAGTGATAGGGAATTTCTCCTCCTCCCTGATGCCCCTGACCTGTGGTCCTATCACCGATGTTGTTCACGGTATACATGCTGCCCATGGTTAGGGTCATCAGACAGTACGGTCTGGGCTTCCACAGTTATGCAGATGACACTCAGCTGTACATGTCCTTTGCACCAGGGACAAATGATGTCATCAATGTGCTGAATAAATGCCTTGCCAAGATCCAGGATTGGATGAACTCTTAACTGGCTGGGATTTAACCCAGATAAGATGGAAGTACTGGTGATTGAGCCAGGTCGCAGGCATGATGGGAATACCTCTGGGACAACAACAGGTTTGGTCCTGGCGTCGACCCCATTGTTGGCATCCTCTAGGTGAGAAATCTGTGAGTGATCCTGGACGACAAGCTGACAATTGAGGTACAGGTGTTGGCTGTCATCAAAAATGTTTTTTACCGTCTGAGGAATATCACCCGGATTAAACCCCTAATTCCGCCCGAAGACCTGCAATTACTGGTACATGCCTTTGAAACATCAAGACTAGTGTTGTGCAAAATTGGAAGATTTTGTCAGGCAAAATATTTCACAAAAATTTGCACATTTTGCAAAATATTTCGCTGGGTGAAATGCAAAATTTCAACCCTTTGGGCGTGCAAAATTTTGCCCTGGAACTGGCAAAATTTGCCACTACCTGGTGAAATTTAGCCACCTGTGGCAAAATTTCTTGATTTCGCCACCGGGCCCCCAATCCTTCAAAATAAAAACAACAGTTCCCTCCCCTGTCCCTGGTGTTTAGTGGTCCCCCCGACCGATCACAGGTAGAATTCTAATCAAGAGAACCCTCCCCCGTCACCCTGAGCCCCAGCCCCCAATTATAGCAGCAAAAAAATGAAATAATCCCCACTTATGTCCCTGGTGTCTAGTGGTTCTCCCCCAGCCGATCACCACCCAAATTAAAATCAAGACCCCGGTCACCCTGAGCCCGGTCCCCAATCTTTGTTAAAAAAAAAAAAAAGCAGTCCCCTCCGCCCCGGTGTCTAATGGACCCCCCCACCCTGTACTGAGTCAGGGCCTACCTTGCTCCCACCTCCCAGTACCTGATTAAGTCACTGGCATAGTCCTCCACTCACCTCCACAGCCGGCGGCAGCCTGTATGGAGCGGTACGTACACGCTCATTCATTGAGCACTCAGACAGGCTGCCGGCTGTGGAGGTGAGTGGAGGGCTGTGGCAATGGCCCAATCAGGGTTGGCCATATATGGATGGGGCCAAAATTACGAAAAGTCACCACAATTTTGTGAAATATTTCACACTGTGAAATTGTCGATTTCATGGCAGTTTTGCTGGCGAAATAAAATTTCACAACAGGGCCGGCCCGGTGGTGCTGAGGGTTGAGGTGCTGGATGCCACACCCCGCACCATGCCGGCGACCCGGGTTCGGGTACGGACTCTGGTTTCTGGGGGTCGGCAGAGGTGAGGAGGATTGAGCATCCCCACGGATACTCTCCTCCTTCAGGGAGGGATAACAGGGGTGTTTAATACTCCCGACGTCTGGGAGAGCCGGTGGAAGCACCGACTATCGGGGCAATGGCGGCTTCCATTGGGGGGAGCCGGGGAGGGGAGGGGAGGACGCCATCAGACACTTGGCAGGCATGCATACGCATGTCCTGCCCGAGCCGGTGTCCTCAGTGGGATGGAAGGGAAGGGACAGAAAAAGCCAGATAAACACCCTCGGCGTTCTGGGATGACAGCCGCTCCAGCCACCCAGTCTGCAGTCACAGGCAGACCCCGCTGTGCAAGATGCTCCATGGAGGAAAGCGAGAGTGGTAGGAGTTACCGGAGGCACTCTAGGGGCAGACTCGGTGAGGGATGGGTGGCATTGAGCAAGCCTGAAGGGGAGGAATGCCAAGGGCGACCAGGAGGGGATAAAAAGAAATTTAAAAAAAAAAAAAAAATTCACAACATCTCTAATCAAGACTCCTGTAGGACCTATTTTAGTTGATGGTATACAAATTACTGCCCCTTTGGAAATGGCTAACATTTTCAGTTATCATTTTTGTAAAATATTTTCCGACCAACAGAGAGTGGATACTAGCAAGGACCTAACTGGAGGAAATATAAATGTCTCCACGGAGGATGTACTTATTAAACTTCATTCTTTAAAAGGTAAGCTGGTGATATTTCTGGGCACTTCTTGTATTTGCTTGCTGATAGTTTGTCTTTTCCATTAAAATCACTGTTTGAAAAGTATAGTAAGCTAAATGTTGTGCCTGCGCTATGGAGAACAGCCCATGTTGTCCCAATTCATAAAAAGGAGACCAAAAGCAATTTTGACAACTATAGGCCGATTAGCCTCACTGCCTCCATGTGTAAAATATTAGAAAGTTTAATTAAAGATATTGTTTCGCCTATTCTAATTACACTTGATACAGAACAACATGGTTTTAAGAAAGGACGTAGTTGCCTGACCAACCTATTATGCTTTTATGAGGATGTGAGTTTGCAATTGGGCAACAAATTACCATATGATGTTGTATATGTTGATTTCAGTAAGGCGTTTGATTTAGTACCTCATTGGGCCTTATTACAAAAACTTGTTTCTTTGAATATCATCCCTATTGTTGTCAGTTGGATATTAAATTGGTTAAGTGGTAGAACCCAGCGGGTTGTGATTAACGGACATCTGTCAGAATTGGGTAGAATTACTAGTGGTGTGCCCCAGGGCTCTGTTCTGGGACCCATTCTTTTTCAGATATTTATTTTGGACATTACTAATGTCACAAACCCACTCAGTAGGTCAGGCCCTCTACTCCCAAAGTGCCAGCCTCTGAGCGCAGTCTTGTGAACAGTGTAACAGACAAAGTAGCCCTCTTGTCTGTTTTGTGAGTTCGGATCAAGTTCTGGAGGGATTCAAACTGTGAACCTCTTGCTAGCGTACCCAATGCACAGGCTCAGATATTTCTGTCTTTGGGGGACCAGATATCTTTGCCTACAGGCACCTAACCAGGTATACAGAGATGACCCCTTAAAAACTTTAATAAAGACCTCAGATTTAAAATGCTTCCCTTTCCAGTTTGGTACCACCATTCAAGCTTATGTTTAGTATCTGCAATAACCATATACTTTTTTTACAACTAAAAAGAAGTCAAAGGCAGACCAAGTAAGTTCTAAAAATAATTTAAAATAGTTAAAAATATGTAAAATGCAAAATACAGAACTCTTATATTATCAGTCATACTGTACAGATCTTTTAAATGAAACAAGGTTTAAACAGTGCAAATTCCTCCTTACAGTACTTAGATTTGAAATCTTTCTAAATATCTGTTTACAAGTGCTCCAAGGATCTTTCCTCAGTCAGAGTCTAGGTAAAAGTGTGTGTAAGTAAAACAGAGTAACAGAGTATGGTGATCTGTGTGGGCTAGGCAGCAGGCTCCTCCCCAAACCCTCCCAGTCTTTTGTTGTGCAGATTTTGATCCTTGCACCTAATTGCAGATTGCCTGCAATAAAGTAGCTTTCTCACTGCCTTCTCCTCCTCTGTCCCCTGCCTTGCAGCCGGCACAGCCCTCCAGCTCCAGCCACAGAAGGGGCTCCGAGCATCAGCCAGGCGGCGACCTCCAGCCGACCAAGAGATCCAGGAGGCGGGAGAAGCAGTGTGAAAGGTACGGGCAAAGCCGCAACCAATCGGAAGCGACTGCTGTCTCTGCCTTGCTTCCCGATTGCGCGCCTTTCCCATTGACTTTAGCTGGACTCTGCAAAACTATTCTGATGGGATTTTCTGCTTAGCTGTAACTTTTTCAAGTAATCTTAAAAGAGCTGTTTTAACTTAAAATTGTGGGCAATTTAAACATTGTATTGCTGTGATGTTTGCTAGTGATTCAGCCTTTTCTGGTGATCTGTGTGGGCTAGACGCTTAGGCGCCTAACCCTCCCCCAAACCCTCCCAGTCTTTTGTTGTGCAGATTTTGATCCTTGCACCTAATTGCAGATTGCCTGCAATAAAGTAACTTTCTCACTGCCTTCTCCTCCTCTGTCCCCTGCCTTGCAGCCGGCACAGCCCTCCAGCTCCAGCCGCAGAAAGGGCTCCGAGCCGCCAGCGGGCCGGCGGCGACCTCCAGCCGACCAAGAGATCCAGGAGGCCGGGAGAAGCAGTGTGAAAGGTATGGGCAAAGCCGCAAATTTTTGCCCGCCCCCCCTCACCCCACTTGGTTGATTGTAGTTATACACTCTTTCCCGCCATTTCTCTAATCCACGCCCACATCTAATTCCCTTCTTTATTAACCCATACCTACTCTGCACAATGCTAACTTGCTTCCTTTTGCTCCTTAGCCTCTCATCTCCCCCAATCCATTATGATAATCATATTATACCCCCTGTCATGACGAATAAGATAATGAGTATGTTCTGCTCTCCACTGCCATCCACAATGTACAACCATCTGTTCCTTATTCACTTTGAACCACTCTTACACTGCAACCCCCTGGGGTATCCCACATAAAGCCTCTCTAACAATCCAGCACTCCCCTAGCCCCTTACATGTATCCTGGCTTTATAATAACCCACTATGCCTGTCAGTCGGACTCCTATGTTATGATAAAAGTCACACCTATATAGCAGGACCATCTCCCACTACACAGTGGGCACCTAGGACTAAGAGGAAACGCTCTGATCACTCTCTATCCCTATCCCTTGGTGTCCTACTCAAATTAATCTTCTACCCCCTTTTCTGCATTGGCACTATTGAGATTAATCCTGGCCCCATTGTAAGTTTATCTTCCCCTGCTGATCTGACTTCCATAAAAGGCCTAAGCTTCATACACTTCAATGCTTGCAGCCTCCTAAAAAAAAAAGTTCATCTTAATACAGGCTTGGGTGGCACATACTCTTCCTGATTTCCTGGTCATCTCTGAATCTTGGCTCAGGCCTACAACAAAAGACAGTGTTGTAAACCTTCCCAATTATCAGCTCTTCAGAGCAGATCGCCCTTCCAGGGGTGGTGGGGTGGCCATATACGTTAAGGACACCATCTCTGCAACCTGCCTCATCAACACATCCAAGCCAAATGAATTTGAATGTTTATCAATCAAAATATCCCTTCCCAATTCGTCTTCATTTAAACTGATTGGATGCTATAGGCCCTCCTCTGCAGGCCTTAAATTGCTTTCTCACCTAGGGTCAATTCTCAACCTAGGCCCTGAAGATACCATCATCCTTGGTGATTTGAATTTAAACTGGCTGTCTAATGTATCTGCACCTTTGATAACCTTTTGTGACACCTTTGGATTCACTCAGCTAATTAAAGACCCAACTAGGATCAACCTAAGAAATTCCAGCAACAGCTCACTCTTGGATATTATGTTGGTAAACAAGCCTCACTTATATTCACATGCAGGAGTACTGCCGAGTGATGTGAGACCATTACCCTATAGCTGGCATAAGATCCACACTCAAACCACCAAATCCTGCAGAATTTGTCCTCAAAAGGTCAAAAAGAATTTCAATATCTCAGGTTACCTCCATGACCTGAGTAATACAATATATTGGCAAGATTTCTATCTTACAACCTCTGTTGAAATAGCTCTCCAGACTTTAAAGGATATTATCACTAATGCTCTCAATATTCATGCACCTATCACCAGTATCAGAACTAGGTAAAATCCTGCCCTTGGTTCACCTCTGAGCTTAAAGCAGCCTTGAGAACCAGAGACAAACTGTGGAAAAGCAAGAAAAACAAAGGACACCAGAGATTGGCTAATTTCAGAAAAGCAAGGAATTCATGTACAAAAAAATAAGAACTGCCAAAACTGCCTATTATACAGCTGGAATTTGATGCCTCCTACAATAACCCATCCAGACTCTGGGGTACAATAAAAGGACTTCTGGGCCAAAATTCTACTCCTGCCTTAACCTCCAAACTGCTACTAAATGATACAGAAATTACAGGTAAACAAGAAATCTTAAATACCTTCAATGTTCACTTCACCACAGCTGGCCTAGCATTTGACTCATCACCTGCAAATATCCTGAGATCTTCCTTGAACCTGCAAACTACTGTGGGACAAATGGCCACTTCAACTTTTCCTTCATCCCAATATCCGTGAAAGAAGTGGAAGATCTCCTCTCTAATTTAGACACTACTAAGAGTGCAGGTGCAGACTCCCTGGATCCCTATTTCCTGAAAATTGCTTCATATGTCTTATCTGCCCCCCTCACTCATCTCTTCAATCTCTCCCTAACTACTGGATCCATTCCCTCTACTTGGAAAACAGCTCAAGTAGTTCCATTACTCAAATCTGGTGATACTAGGGATCTCAACAATTACAGGCCTATCTCCATCCTACCAGTACTATCCAAGATGCTCGAAAAACTAGTAAACTCTCAATTAAGGGACTATCTGGATAACAACAACCTTCTAAATTCTGCACAATCTGGATTCAGATCAAAGCATAGCACCATTACTGCCTTAGCCAAGGTAACTAACGATTGGCAGACTGCCTTGGATAAGAAAAATTGTACCTGTGCTGTGTTCCTGGATTTGAGTAAAGCCTTTGACACAGTGGATCATGACTTATTAATCACGTCCCTTAACTCACTAGGCCTGGATTCCCTATCACTCAACTGGTTTAAGGATTACCTTTCAGATAGGTCACAACTGGTTAAAAATGGAAATTACCTATCCACCTCAAAACCACTGCTAAGGGGTGTACCACAAGGCTCTATTCTTGGCCCTATCCTCTTTGCCATTTATATAAACAATATTGATGCCAACCTCACTCAATCTAACATTCATCTGTTTGCTGATGATACTGTATTATATGTCAGCAATCCCTCACCTTCTAAAGCCTGTGAACTGTTACAATCCGAATTCTCCATTCTGCAGCACAATCTACTTGACAAAAAACTACTTCTAAATGCCAAAAAAACAAAAGCTATGTTCTTTGCACAAAGAGTTGCTCTACCACTACCCCAACATCCACCACCCTACAATTATCCACCTTACTTGGAGAGAAACTGGAATTTGTTGATAACTTCAAATACCTTGGAGTCTGGATAGATAACAGGCTTGACTATTCTGTCCATATTGAGGAGCTACTTAAAAGCTAAGACAGAGGCTTGGACTATTTTTAGAATAAAACATTACCTAAACAGTGATTCCAAAAAAAGGTTAATTCAGGCCTCATTCCTAACCCTCATTGACTATGCTGATTTTCTCTACTGCCATTGTTCACGTCATCTCTTACATAAACTGGACACCCTGTATCACAGGTCCATAAGATTTATTACTGACCTTCCCTCCAGCACCCATCATTGCTCCCTTTATATGGCAGTCAACTGGACATCATTACAACACAGAAGAAATAGGAATGCTGCTATCTGGCTATTCAAAGCGTTAACAGGCAAACTACCTACCTATATCACTGATTGCTTTACCCAAATTACAACTAGGCCTTACACCTTAAGGATCAGTAAACTCACCATATTAAAGGTCCCCAATGCCTGCACCGGTTTGGGAGGGCTGCTTTCAGCTATACCTTAGCAGTTGCATGGAACTCTCTCCAAAATCCATGAAGCTAGATAGCCTACTACCTCTGGCATCTTTCAAAAGATTGTTCTCCCCCTTTTCCAGAGCTCTGCAATTGCTTTTATACAGCCTAATCCCTACCCTACCTGACCCACCTTCCTTTTCCGCCATTATATTAATTCAATTTCTATCTTCCAAATCACCTATTATATTCTCATAAAAACTAGTTAGACCCTATAATTTATATTTTATGCCTGCGATTCCCTTTGTCCCCTTTTTTCTTACAGGCTAAATGGTTCTACTGTTCCTTGTATATATGTAAATTGTTGTATATAACCATTTCATGTCATTGTATTGCTGTTTATGCTATTCTTGTCTATGTAATAATACTTGTATCCTCATTTGTATGACCACTCAGGTCCATCTTGTAAATGAGCTTTGCTCAATGATGTTCGCCTGAATAAATAAAGATTTTGATTGATTGATTGATTGATTGAGTATTCCTTAAACAACTGTATGGGACAGCCCATTTTTGTGTGAGGTCAGCTAGCTCCTCCTCTGTCAGATTACATATAAAAAAAATTTATATTATACGTAGAGGATAAAGTATGGGTCTGGGTGTGTAAATTTGAGTTTACACGTACCCAGACCCATATTTTATTTTATATAATTGTTGGGTTTCTCTTTTTCGCCTCAATAATTATATAAAATGAAAGAGGCTGCTGTGCTCGGCAGTCCGACTATGGCATGGTGCGTGGTCAGCTTTCACTCTTATTTCGAACATTTTTTTTTCAATATTGTGATGGTGGGCAATCCGGTAGCAAATGTGGTACATTTAAGTTTTTTTTAAGAATGTTATTTAGGAGTGTCCGTGGCAGTTTGTATGCATGCTGGGTTTGCAGTTCGGGAGACAGTGACCGAGAATCGAGGAAGTTCAAGTGGACGCATGCGCGAAGTGGATGAAACATGTCGCATGTTTGCCGTTATAAATGCTCCTTTATAGCGATAACTACGCCCATTGCTCTATGGGAAAAAGAGGAAGTCGTTAATTATAAAAGTATTACATTCTGCAACTTCAGCATAATTCATGTCCTTCAAATTACACTTCTTTTGATCTCATAATAAGCTTTCTCCTTCCACGACATGACGGCATCTTTATGATTTTCACACTTCTATGTAATAACCTGGGTTTTCCTTCCAGTGTCATTAAATGGATATGTTCTAGCAACTATGGTTGTAATTAACTCAGACAGACAGGATCCTTAATTAAGGTCTTACTTGTAACACATGGTCACTAAAAACTGAGTGTGTGTGAACTCACATGCTGTCAGCATTTTTCTTATGGCTTGCATCTTTCAGCTGAAACCTGGTTGGGGGGGCTGATGAGTGAGGTCATTCTAAGAGCACCAGATTTTTCAGCAGAGACAGTCAGTAATACATTTCATATTAAAAAAAATGATACAGCACTCAGAGCTGACTGTCTAAGTCACAACTAAGAACTGCTTTTCTAATGTCCTAAAATATGCTGATGACATCAAAATTGGAGGACTGTGTTCTAGTCATGAACAAATTGAACAAATCCAAACTGACTTACATAGTATTACTAAATTGATTAATCAGTGGGGCATGAAATTCAATCATGACAAATCTAAGGTCATGCACTTTGGGGTGCTTAATTCCTGTCATTCATATATCTTAGATAATAGAGTGATGAATCCAACCAAAATAGAGAAAGATTTGGGCATGTTAATTACTGATGATCTTCGGCCCGATTTGCAGATAAATTCTGTCATATCAAAGGCAAATAGGGTTATCTGGTCCATCCTAAGAAACATTAGATCAAGGGACAAGAATGCATTGATGCCTCTATGTAGAGCTTATGTTCGGCCACATTTAGATTTTTCTTCTTCTCTGTGGTCTCCCTTTAGGAAATATGATATATTGCGTCTCAAGAAAGTCCAGAGGAATTTTACAAAAAAGATCAATGGTTTACATCTTGACTCTTATGAATCTAGATTAGTCAAACTAAATCTAATGTCGCTTTCTACAAGCCGAGTAAGAGGTGATCTATTGTTTTTGTTTGATATTATGAATGACCGTTACATAATCAACAATCTTGGATTTTCATTTAAGGATGACATTTTTAATCTCAGAGGTCATCCACTTCAGTTGAAATGTAGGGGCTTTCATCTAATGCCCAGGAAATTCTTTTTTTACCATTCGCATTATCAATCTTTGGAATTACCTTCCTATAGAAATTATTTCAAGTAGTTCGAAGACTAGGTTCAAAAATCAGTTGAATAAGCATATTCAGGCTAGTTCTTTATTTTTTTACTGTTAGTATTTGGTACCGTCTTTGGGCCTCATGGCTCTCTTGCTACCCATCTACCTTAGTATGAACCTTAGTATGACTCGACTACTATAATGCTTACCTCGGGGTCAGTGGGGTGAACCTCAGCCAACCGCAACTAGTGCAAAATGCAGCTGCCAGGCTACTGACAGGGCTGTCAAGTTTGTCATGTGACCTCGGTCCTGCGGGGTCTGCACTGGCTGCTGGCCAGGTGAAGGATTCTCTTGTGGGCTTGCTCACCTACAAGACCCTATACAGATCGGGTCCTGGCTACCTGTCAGACCTCCTCACCCCACCATACCAGCCCGCTCCCTCCGTTCCTCCACCATGGACATCTTGGTGGTTTCGAGGACCAGGCTGAAAACCTCGGGTGATCGTTTGTCCTGAGTGACCAGTCCAGTGCTCTGGAACTCACTGCTAAAATTTCTGAGGGAGGCATTCAGGAAGGACCTGAAGACTTACCTCTTTAACTTAGTGTTTCCTGTTGATGTTTTTTTTAAATCCCGTAATATATTTTAAATTTAAATGCATTGGACTGTTTTAATTATTTTAATCTGTCTTTTACTGCTCATCTGATTTAACTATTGTTTTACTCTGCGTATTCTACCTGTATGGCGCCCAGAGTCCCCGGGATTGAGCACCTAACAAATAAGGTATTGCTTGAACTATATAACGTCTGTGGGCCTCATGGCTGTGGCCATAGTGACTGTGCCACTGGCACATTGTCATATGAGGATACCTCAGTGAACACTCAAGGTCCTTTGGGATCAGTTGACAGATGAGCTGGATAAAATGGTTCTCTTCACGTCTCTGCTTCGCAGAGCTTTGTAATGGTGGATGGATCACAAAAGCCTACTAAAGGGCATTCCATTTCTTGTACCAGCTTCTATCCAGTTTCTCACCATGAATGCCTCAGAATCTGGATGGGGTGCTCATCTTAGCCATTACCAGACACAGGGGTCATGGACCAAGGTGGAGGCCAAGCTGCACATAAAGGTCCTGGAAGTGCGGGCTGTCTTGTACAGCCTCCAGGCCTTACTGACTCATCTCTGCCCCAGTCCTCTGCTAATCCAGATGGACAACGTCACTGTGCTGCATTATGTCACCAAATAAGGGGCACTCACTCCTATCCCCTGTGCAGGGAAGACATGAAAGTGTGGCACTGGGCTCTGCCTCACGGACTTCAGCTGTTGGCTGTGTTTCTCCCAGGTCTCCAAACTGTGTTGGCAAACAGGTTAAGCAGGTTCCAGTCAGTGATTCACAAGTGGGAACTGCTGACCTCTGTGGTGAACAACCTCTTCACAAGATGTTGTCACGCAGAGCTAGACATTTTTGCATTCCCCACACAATGCAAAACTGACACATTTATACTCACTTGCTTCAGGGCCAGGAGTTTTTTTGGCAAGACATGCTGTCCCACTGTTGGAAAGGGAAATTCCTGTATACATTTCCCTCAGTTCCTGTAATACAGAGAATTCTGCTTGTACAATGGATGGAGAGTGCCACTTATCCTCATTGCTCCATTCTGGCCTCGACAGATATAGTTTCCACTCCTTCAGCATCTGGCAGTTGAACCTCCTGTCCCTCTACCTCTGTGTCAGGGTCTGTTGTTATGAGTCAAAGGGTCCCTGGTCCATCCTAGACATAAAGTCCCGCACCTGCATGCTGGGCTCCTGAAAACATAGCAGTTGACCATTTTTGGAGTATCCCCTAAGGTTGCTAATATCCTGCTTGCGACTAGGAAACCTTTTACCAGACATACTTATTCCTTGAAATGGAAACGCTTCACTTTGTGATCTGCTTCTAAGAATATGGACCCTTTTACTTGTCCTGTGAATTTTGTTTTGGAATACTTGCTTTCACTGTCTTGAATCTGACCTGCAGTATTCCTCTATTAAGATACATTTGGCCACTATATCAGCTTTTCATGCCCTTATTGATGGTCGTAAGATTGACCAGTTAGAGATATCATATACATTTCTTAGATGTATTCTTCATATGAAATCTCCTGTCCATGATCCAGTCCTGTCTTGAGACCTGAATTTCATTCTTGAAAAATTTATGTTGGCTCCTTTTGAGACTGCTGCAAGTTGTGGCTTATGTTTCCTATCATAGAAAATTTTATTTTTAGTTGCTGTGACCTCTGCCCAAAGGATTTCTGAGCTTTAGGTTCTGATGTGTGAGCCTCCTTATTTGATTTCTCACAGAGTATCTTTGCATATGAATCCTAAGATCTTCCTTGTGTCAGTCTTCACTATTCATCACTGGTGGGTGATCTGGCTGGAGACAAGCACCCCACATGTGCTTTTTTTTTCTTCTAGGAGGGAGGAGTCAGGCCACCCACAAGGCTGGATGCACTGCGTGGTGCTCGCAGGTTGGCCAGAAATGGCCGTTGGCTCTTCCTCCACCTCAGTTCTTCTTCTTCCGCCATCGAGACAGCACCTTGCCTGTAGCAAGTGAAATTTTGATGTGCCATTGTGGCCTAGTTCATTGGAGTCATCCTCGAAGCCTCAGAGTTGCTCCCTGGAGCCGTTTCTCCTGACGCCTCGGAGCTGTTTCCTGACACCGCTTGAGTTTCGCCTCGGTTCTGCCGTCCACTCAATGCTGTTATTGAAGTTTACCGGTAAGATCTTTCCTTTTCTTAGCAGTGTTGAGTCTTTTCCGCTTTAAAGTTTTAGTTACTGTTGCATCAACGTTTGTCAAAAATTAGCCGACCTCCTATGCATTGGTGTTCCTGCAGCCGGCAAATTTCCATTACAGACCAGCATGATGTTTGCCTCTCCTGCCTTGGACTCCAGCATGACATGGACCACTGTGATGCCTGCTTCTCTGTGGACCACTGCGTTCTTGAGCACCATGCATTGAAGTTTGGCAGGGCTCCACTGACTTTCAGGTGGCGGCATCACTCTTGTTGGTCCAAGCGTAGGACCCTCAGCCTTTCCTCCAGGTTCCTTCTCGGGCCTGCACAGTCCAGTGAAGAGGAGGCCTCCTCCTCTTCCAGTCTTGCCATGGAGGAGGTCTCTACCGTGGTGCCAGAGGGCCAGTCTGGGCCCACTCGGAACCAACCCGGGAGGACCGCCCTGGCAGTCACCTCTTCGGAGGTGCAGGCTACCCTGTTGTTGGGGCCCACGGCTACTGGGCCTGACATGGGTTGTTCCTTGGTGCCACCCATCATCAATGCCCCAGATCCTGGAGCCATTTGCAGCTCTGGTGATTGGGGTGGTGCTGTGAGGGGTGCAGTGCTCTTTGTGGCAACATCGTCGGGAGAACCCCCCGGGGTCGCCAGTCCGGAGTTCTTCTGCTTCTCCTCCTTTCCAGAGTTGGATGATCCGGAGGTATACCTGGACTGGCGGCCAGACTCCTCGGAGTCAGAGGGTTCTCTGTGGCCTAGCACTATTGTGCCTCTCCAAGCGCCCCCACCTGCGGCTTCCGTGACTGTGGCCGGCACTAGGGGGTCGGGGTTGGCGGCCCCATTGCTATGGGTAGGGTGGTCTGGGCTTTGGGGAAGGGGTTGACTGCTGTCCCTGGTGCCACCCCCTCTCTTAAGGCCAAGACTAGATCCCCCTTCTCTGCTACTCTCCTCAGAGAGCCTGCAGAGTTGGATCCTTTGGCACAGGGTCTGAGGAAGAGGTCTTCCTGCGAGTCGATGGGGTTGAGGGGACGGGGCAAGGGCCTTCCAGGGCTTGGGGAGGAGCTGCAGCTCTCTCTCTTGTCTCCCTGAAGGGAGTCCTCATTGGGTGGGGCTGGGTACCACCCTTCTAGATCCATGCTGGCCTCAGTCCCCTCATAGGGAAGCTTCCCCTACAGGGCTCAGTCCCAACCATTTTTCTTTACTACACAGGATGGTGACACTGCAGACCTACAGATTCCCTGTTCTTCCAGGATCTCCTAATAGGTCTTCTAGCCCTGGCAGAGGCGCGCCACATATGGTGGCCAGTTCCCTCGTGCCTTTGCATCCAGCCCCTCTTCTCCCAGGCCATATTGGTGCTTTGGGGCCTTTGACCTGGGGACAGTTCAGATCCCAGGCTGTGGAATTCCCCCAGTACATTAGGGCCATGGACAAACAGGTCTTTCGACCAGGTCCCCCTCTGCAGTCAGATTCTGACTCCGCATATTCCTCGGCCTCCTCGTCTTCCTCCCCTGAGGAAGAGGAGCCATCTGTCCACCTGTACTCTGACTCTGGTTAAGCTCAATATCAGTGTTTCCTGGCGAGGCTGGTCAGAGACCTGCATATTTCCTATTAGGCCCATCGCAATACCAAGCTTACAACGTGAGCCTTTTTGGGCGCGTTCATGGTACACCATTTGTTGATCCCCTCCTGGCCAGTGCCCTTCCAGGAGACGTGTCGTGCAGCACCTGGCAGCTTCCATCTGCCACATTTCCAACCCCCATGGACTGCGGGTGTTGGTACTGTTCACTCCAGGGGTCTCCAGGCACTCTACCTCATCCCACTGTGGGATTGACATGACTGGACACCACTACTGGGCATAGATGTCCGGTCTGCGACCGACACCCAGATCCTAACTCTGTGGCGTTAGATTGTCTCGAGCAGAGAGTGTTCTCCTCTGTGCGGATGATACTTTCTATTGCTTCACATCAGGCACACCATGCTGCCTACAACAGGCATCTGTGGACAATGTTGGGCCAGGCTCTGGCATCGCTGCCCAATTTGGAGGCTACTCGGCAAGCCATAGCCCTGTCTGCTGTAGGTCTGGAGTTGGCAAGGCACCAGTCAAAGGTATCTTACAACGCCAGTGAAGTTGCTTTATGACTTGCAGGGACAGTGCATTAGGTGGGCGGTGTGGCTTCGCCTTTCATGGTTATCACCCATGGCTCGGCGTAGGGTGATGACTCCTCCTTCTGGGGGACCCGTCTTTTCTCCTGCAGGGCGATACGGGAACTGCAGGGGTGCTTTCCTTCCCCCAGGGGATGGTGGACCCCACCTCACCCTGACAAGTCCCAGGATTAACTGGCCAGTGAAGAGTCTCCCCTCCCCCTATTGTCTCCCCCATGGGGGTCTGTGGGATGCTATTCTCTCAGGGAACTACTGGACCCCTTTCCGGGGGGGGGGCTCAGTACTCACCCACCATATGCAGGCCCCTGACCAACCTAAGGCAGCTGGTGATTGAGCCCACCAGGGAGGAGGCTGTACTGGACTTAGTACTGACAAATGGGGACAGAATCATGGATGTTGAGGTTGGCAGTCCCCTTGGTACCAGTGACCATAGAACTCTGTGGTTTAGAGTCAACATGTTGGCAGAAGAAAGCCATTCAAAGATTAAGATCCTAGATTTTCGGAAGGCCAGCTTCATGGAGATGGGGGAACAGCTCAGAATTACCCTGGCAGCAGAAGATATGGGGGGAGGGGTAGAAGAACAGTGGCTTAGGATCAAGAGATCCATAGCAGGAGTGACAAGTCAATGTGTCAGATTTCTTAGCAAAAGCAAAGGAAAGAAGTGGCCACTGTGGTTCTCTTAATCAGTAGTCGAGAAAGAGCAAGAAAAAAGTAAGGTATTTAGGAAATACATAGAGACACAGAAAGAAGACGACAGACTGAAGTATCTGGAGAAGCAGAGAGAAGCTGGGAAATCTGTCAGAGGGGCTAAGGCAAGAACAGAGGAGGGAATAGCACAGGCTATTAAGGAGGGGTACAAGACCTTCTTTCATTACTGTATATTAGTGAGAGGAAGAAGATCAGAAATGGTATTGTTTGGCTAAAGAAAGGAGAGGGTGGGTGGGTGGAAGATGACCTTGAAAAATCTGAGGTACTAAACAAATATTTTTGCTCAGTATTTACCAAGGAAGAGGCGGGGAGGGGCCAGGACTCACGAGGAAAGATGTACGGGGGAAAGGTGACACCAGCCTATTTACGGTAGATAGAATCTTAAAGGAACTAGGAAAAGTGAAGACAGACAAGGCAATGGGGCCAGATGGGATTCACCCTACAGTGTTGAAGGAAATCAGGGAAGTCCTAGCAGGTCCGCTGACAACCATATTCAACCAGTCACTAGAGACGGGGGAGGTACCTGGGGACTGGAGGAGGGCAGAGGTGGTCCCCCTGCACAAGACTGGAAGTAGGGGGGAGGTAGGCAATTACAGAACTGTAAGCCTAACATCAGTGGTGGGGAAGCTGATGGAGTCCTTGCTTAAAGAAAGGGTAGTGAAGTTCCTGGAGTCAAGTGGTGCAAAACACCCAACACAGCATGGATTCACTGAAGGTAGGTTCTGTCAGACTAATCTTATTGATTTCTTTGACTAGGTGACCAGGGTGGTGGATCAGGGAGGGCAGTGGATGTGGCCTACCTGAATATCAGTAAGGCCTTCAACACCAATCCCATAGAAGGTTGCTTAACAAATTGGGGAATCTGGATATGGGCTCTAAAGTGGTAAAATGGGTGGGTAACTAGCTAAAAGGCAGGACCCAGAGGGTGGTAGTAAATGGCATAAAATCAGAAGAGGGGCAGGTGACCAGTGGGGTTCCACAGAGATCAGTGCTGGGTCCAGTTCTATTCAATATCTTCATAAGCGACATTACAGAGGGACTGGAGGGGAAAGTATACTTCTTCGTAGTTGACACCAAGATTTGTAACAGAGTCGACACACAGGAGGGGCTAGATAAAATGAGAAACAACCTAAGACTACTTGAGGAATGGTCAAGGGTTTGGCAGTTGGGTTTCAATGCTAAGAACTGCAAAATAATGCACCTGGGACACAGAAACCCAAGAGAGGAGTACAGGATTGGGAAGCAGGTTCTAGCTACCACAAATCAGGAGAGAGACCTGGGGGTTTTCATAGCCAGTGGCCTGAAGTCAGCCAAACAGTGCGAAAAAACAGTGGGGAAGGCACACAGAATGCTGGGGTGCATAGGAAGGGGCCTAACCACTAGGAGGATTGAAGTGGTAATGCCACTGTATTGGTCACTGGAAAGGCCTAATCTGGAATACTGCGTCCAATTCTGGAGACCGCATCTCAGGAAGGACTAAGCAGAATAGAAGCAGTCCAGAGAAGAGCAACAAAAATGATACATGGACTACACCACAAACCTTGTGAGGAAAGATTCAAGGAAGTAGAGACACACTATAGCGCAGTGGTTTAAGACCCTGAGCTGCAAATCTGGTGACACCCAGCAGACCATACCTGGGTTTGAATCCCACGGTTTCCACTTGCATACTGTGCAACCCTGAGCAAATCACTTAACTTCCCTGTGCTCCCAGGTCGCACCTGTAAAAAAAGCTTTCAGCTTAGTGTGCTACTCCTGGTTAAACAACTAAATAAAAGAAGTAAACAGCTATTCACTGGAGGAGAGAGGGAGTACGATATAGACTTTCAAATACCTTAGAGGAATAAACAGGGTACAGAAGGGGAGCTTATTTCAGAGATGAAAGTGCACAAGGACAAGGGGGCATAACATGAGGCTGAAGGGAGGAAAGTTTAGGGGGAATGCTAGGAAGTATTTTTTCACAGAGAGGGTGGTGGATCCATGGAACAGCCTACCAGCAGAGGTGATGGAAGCGAGAACAGTAGAGGGATTCAGAAGTGCATGGGATAAGCATAAAGGCACCCTGCTGTACAGCAGAGCAGGGGAAAGACAGTCCAGATAAGAGTAGGGATTACCAAACCAAGTAGGGAAATGGGCAGATTAGGTGGGATGTATAGTCCTTATCTGCCAACAGATTCTCTGTTCCTATGTTTCTTAAATGGTGAACATTGACATGGAAGATATGAAAATTACGTACCTATCATAATTCTTGATCTTCCTGTGTATCTTCACCATTTGTCACTGAATCCCACCCACCTTCCCCTCACAAGGCTTCAGTCCCTGGGTGATGCCCCCTCCCTGCTCACCATCCTCCTTAAGAATCCATTGGGTCCCCCTTTTTTCCTTGGAGCATTCCTTATCCTAGGATGTGACTGGAAGATGTTTTGGGAGGACAGCAAGTAGGGCTTTCCTGCTAGCCCAGTGGGGGACTTCTGTTGGGCCTTTCCCCCTTGTCCTTGGTATGATCTCTGGGGTCAGCCCATCCCGTCGGGGTGCGCTGGCTTTTCAGGTCCCCCGGGATGGGGGGCTGGGGCTGACAGGAACTGCCCTCTGCTTCCTTCCTATATTATTTCTTTTCTTGTTCCTGCCTCCTTTCTCTTTGGGAGGGAGACTTTAATGGGTGGTACCCCTCCCCCCGAGCCCTGTGGGTTCTTCCTTGGAAAACAGTAATGGGGGGGGGAGGAATCCTCACCAATGTGAGTTTTTTTTTTCCATCCTCAGGGGTCTAGAGGCAGGAAAGAGGGACCTTCTTCATGTTCTATCCCTACAGGATTTCAGTAAAGCCGAGTTTCTGCCTCGGAAACAGCCCCTGTGGTGGGCTGTCTGCCTCCCTGGAGGTACTGCTGGTCACTACACCTGAGTGTCCTATGTGGAAGTTGGTCCCTCTTCTCCTTCCCTCTCCCGTTGTTTTCTCTTTCCCTTTCCTAGCCTTACTGGCCATCCAGGGACTTGGGGACCTTTCGGCCCATACCTTCCCAGATCCTTCTCCTCCGTCCTCTGGTTGGCCTGTTCCTTTTTTCAGTTTATATTCTGTCCTTTTACTGTCCCTCGGGCTCTCTTGCCCCACCCTCATTTTTCTCTATTTGTTTTTTCCCTGTGTCTCTCTGTCGTGCAGAACTGAAGTGGAGGAGGAGCCAGCGGCCATTTCTGGCCAACCCGTGAGTGCCACGCAGTGCAATGGCCTCGTGGGTGGTGCCAATGGCTCCGGCTCCTCCCTCCTAGAAGAAGGAGGAAATAAAAAGCTCCCACAGGGTGCTTGTCTCCAGCCAAATCACCCACCAGTGATAAATGGTGAAGATAACACAGGAAGATCAAGAATTACAGTAGGTACATAATTTTAATTTTCTGCCAAAGGTAGTATCAGAATTTATACTGAATCAAATGATAGACCTTCCCGTTTATTGTCCTGAGCATGCCAACCAGGGTGAGGCACTTCTCCATACTTTACATATACAAAGAATACTGACTGAGGTATTATATTGATCGTACCAAGGACTGCAGAAAGTCCTCTCAGCTTTTTGTTTCATTCGACCCTGGGGAAAGAGGTCACTCCTGTATCTAAACAATACCTATCCAAATGGTTAGCACATTATATTACATTCAATTATAGGTTGTACAGTAAGGAACTTCCTGCTGTTGTTCATGGTCACTCCATAAGGGGCATGGTCATTTATCGTACTTATTTCAAAAATGTCCTTGCTGCCGACATATGTGCTGCAGCTACATGGAGCCGACATTCACTGCTTCTTGGCAGCTGCCTCAGCCTGGCCTGCTTCCCAACACAGTGACTCAGGTTCACTTCCAAACCTAGATCACCTGCACAACAGTGGGACTTGCCGCTGCCGGCTCATCAGGGCAGCCTCTTTTGTACTATTTGACAAGCTTCCCTTGATTCGCTCTTATCAAGCCCTTCAAAATGTTAAATACTACTTTTATGCCCCCCACTACCCTCCTGCTCACCAGTGTGAACATTTCTAAGTGCCCCAGTCTCTGCTGTCTCCTCATAGTTCAGCCCCTCTAAACATCTTATAAGTTTTGAAGACCTGTGCTCTACCCTCTTATCCCACTCCTACTAAGGACCACTCTCTTAGGCTAGATCACATCAAAATGTCTGAAGATGTGAGCAAAAAAAATGTTTAGTTTAAATGTTACTAGTGCAGGGACCAATGGTAAATTACATAACTATAGGGGTTTTCATGCTTGCGCAGGACGATGCAAAACTGGTTGGCAAACAATGCCAAACTGAACCATGGAAGTGACTGTAGTACTAGTAATATTGGTTTTCAAAACAACATGAAGTCTTGCTGTATTCTGACAGTATGCAGTATGACCAACCGGTTCAGCTGCCCCGGAGAACCAAGACTTAAACACTGTGCAAATGCATAGAACGTTGAGCTCGAGTTCAGTTTTCAGACCACTGTCTTCGGTACATTCTATGTAACTAACCAGATTCTTTACTTCACTCGCCTGTGAAGACGCCTTGGAGACTGCTCCTCATCTTCTTCGGTTGAATTTCAAATGTCGACGTTTTTTTAAACTACCATTTATTTCTTTTGTTTTTCAAACCTCTGTCCTTCGGTTACAGGTTAGACTAGTCTAGGTTTAACTTCACTTTGGTAGGTTTTTGGTTTCCAAATGGTTCTCCATGACCAGGAGGAAATCGAAGATATTTCTTTCCTTTTTTGTGGTAAAGTGTTATTTAAAAACCTATCGTTATTGTTTGGGGATCCGGTTCAAAGTTTTAGACTAAAAACTGAGACTTTTTCTCAGTTTTTAATGCAGGCTCTGAACCGCTTGCTGCCTAAAACTTTGTCTCTCTCTTTTACTCAGCCTAACTAAAGCTGTCAGGGGTAAATACATAATTTTATTTTTGTTTATCCGGGTCTGACTAAGCCACTTACGGATAAAACAGTTTTAATTGGATTGGCTTAACCAGCCTAAGCTGTTTGGTTAAGCCTTAAATTTAGTAAGGGTTATGTCACTGAAACCCAAGAGAAAAACCGGTCCCACTGGGTTTCAGTGCTGCACCGAGTACGGGGAGCAATTTGCTAAGGCTGATCTGCACTTAGTATGTCTGTATTGCCTGGGTTTTGACCACCTGCAATCAGACTGTGACATTTTCAAAAACGCTCCTCAGTCTACCCTAGATAGACGTTTGGGTAACCCAAGGGTTAGAATGGAGAAATCCTCCAACGAGGTCTGGGCCGGTTCAAAAGAACCCGCTGAACCAGTTACCGAACACTCAGACTAAGGTGAATCCTCGTTTTATAAAAGACAAGCAACTTGGCCCCTGATACGGGCCCCTCGAAGAAGACGAGAAAAAGCAGTTCGGAACTGGGAAACAAGCAGTTGCTGCTCCAACCGCTGAAGAGATCGCGAAAGCTATATGCATAGTTCAGTCATTGCAGCCCGGTTGGGGTGAACTGGCTCAACGACCAGTTGTGCATCCTTCAGTTCAGGCACCTGCCAGTTCGGTTCCTTCAGGCTGTCTGGATCCAGAGGAATATTATGAATCTGAATATGAAGATTATGATGATGAGGAGAATGAGGGAGAACCTGTTGAGCCTGAGGTTTCTCCTGAACATCCTCAGTACGAGTCTCCTCCTTATCCTACAAGAGAATCTACCTCTCATTTTTCTTTTCTGAGACAGGTAGCAGAAACGTTGCAGTTGTTTGTCCAAGAGACTAGACAGGAGGAGGAGGAGGAAGATAGGGAGATGATGAATCTCCCTGTCTCCCGGGGACTCATGATTCCTATCCACAAGTCCCTCAAAAAAGCAGACATCTACAATCCTCCAGACCCCAAATTCTGTCCCCCAGTGGATAAGAAAATGGGCAGAAAGTATGTTGGCTGGCAATGGCACTGAATTTTTGAGTAGCTACTGCAGTCATGTGGGAGTAGTTCAAGCTGCAGCTTGTGAAAAAGTTGTCACCCCTCTCGCCTCTCATCCTTCTGATAAGGACTCAAGAAAAATTGACTCCTTAGCAAAAAAGGGTATTTAGCTGCCTTCCTGGGTATCAGGCCGGCATCCTATATGGCCTATGTATCTAGGTACCAGAAGTCCTTCTTGGAGTCAATGGGACAGTTAGCTAAAATGGCTTCCCCTGAATTGGCTGCAGACCTACAGGAGCTAGTTAGTAAAGGGGTTCAGTCATCCAAATGCCAGTTCCACATAGCAGTTTATGCCAATGATGCAGCCTCTCATTCCATGGCTTCATCCATTTCACTCAGAATGTTTTCTTGGCTGAGGTGTATAAACCTCTCCCAGGACGTGCAGAACAATGCCATTGATTTTCCCCTTACACAAAATTCTTTGTTTGGGGAGCAAACAGAGGCGTATATGAAAAAGATGAACGAGTATAGGGTAGCCTACAAGAATGTTGCTGCCAAAGAGAAAGCTGCCACCCCTCAAAGGCAACAAACTAGAGGAGGCAGAGGTAGACCTTACCCCAGGCCTTTCTATCAGGCCCAAGCCTTCCCCTCCTACCAGCAGCATAGGGGTTACTTTAGAGGTAGAGGCAGAAGAGGCACTGGCTGTGCTGGTTCCACTTCTCAGTCCACTGCACCCTCAAAACAGACACCTTGAGATGTCTGTCTGGGCTGCCTCCCCACCACCAGTAGGGGGCAGGCTGGCCTACTTCCTTCAGACTTGGCAATCCATCACTTCAGACAGGTGGATCCTGGAGGTAGTAGGCCAGGGTCTTCCTCTCAGTTTCAGACTATTCCCAAAAACAGGAGCAAGATCATTCAAACCTGCCGCTCCCCCACCCCACCACCACCACCACCCAGAAACAACTCTGCTGGAAGCAGAGGTTTCCACCCTGCTTCAGGCCAGGGCAGTGGAACCTGTTCCATGTCAGCACAAAGGAAAAGGATTGTACTCAAGGTACTTCCTAACCCTGAAGAAAAATGGGGCTTGTCAGCCCATTCTAGATCTGAGATACCTAAACAAGCACCTTACAAAGCCAAAGTTCAAGATGGTCACTCTAGCTATCATTCTTAGTACTCTCAGACAAGGGGACTGGTTGGCATCCCTAGATCTGAAGGATGCTTACTTTCACATCCCCATCAGGCAGTCTCACAGAAACTACCTCAGATTCAGACTGCCTTTGGGCCATTATCAGTTCAGGGCCATGCATTTCGGACTGACATCTGCCCCAAGGGCTTTCACAAAGTGCCTAGCAGTGGTCATGGTGCACCTAAGAAGGCAAGGAGTCATGGTTTATCCATGCCTGGATGACTGGTTGGTAGTGGGTCATTCCCCCCAGTATGTTTTTATTTTTTATTTTATTTTATTTAAACAGCAGTTTGGAAAACCTTTGAGCCATAGGCTCATTTACAAAGGTACCTTGTCACAAGGTCACATGTAGATGAAGCCCTAGTCATCACACAGGATACCGTCCAGTCTCTGGGGTTTCTGGTGAATCTCAAGAAGTCAGTCCTAAAAACCATCCAAATCCTGGATTTCATAGGGGCAGAGCTGAACACAATTCAAGCAAGAGCCTTCCTGCCCCCAGGAAGGCTGGACGCCATCATTCAGTTGGCAGAGTCCTTTCATCTGCAGGTTCCTCACCCAGCAAGGTATTTCCTACAGCTCCTGGGCCACATGGCTGCTACCACAGCAGTGGTTCCAGGCGCCAGATTTCAGATGAGGGACATCCAGTTACACTTGAGGTCCTTTTGGTCCCAGAAGAAGGATTCCCTTTTCAAGCTAATTCCAGTGTCGGCCACCATGCTGCAAGCTCTGCAGTGGTGGCAGGATAGGGACAACCTCAGGGAATGAGCTCCCTTCCTTCTGCAAGCTCCTTCAGTAGTGCTGACCACAGGTACCTCACTACTAGGGTGGGAAGCACACCTAGGGGAGCATACTGCGCATGGGACTTGGCTCCAGCAGGAGTCTCTGCTGCACATTAATCTGCTGGAGCTCAGAGCAGTGTTCTTGGCACTTCAGTCATTTGCCAAGATGCTACAGGAGAAGGTGGTGCAGGTCAGAATAGACAACACCACTACCATGTATTACATCAGCAAACAAGGAGGAACAAGGTCCTCAGTGCTGTGCATGGAGGCCATGAAAATTTGGAGTCTAGCCTACTCCCTAAACATTTCTCTGTCAGCAGTTCATCTGCCAGGGAAGGACAATGTCCTGGTGGATGCTGTCAGCAGGATCAACCAGGCCATCACGAATGGTCCTTGAACAGACAAATTCTGATGACAGTCTTCAGAAGGTGGGGCACTCCAGAGATATATCTCTTTGTAGCCCCAAACAATCATCTTTGTAGCCTCAGTTCTTCTACAGACCCCCGGCACTGGGCTCAGTGCCCCTGGATGCTTTGCTGCTGGATTGGTTGGGCAGAGTCCTGTATGCCTTTCCTCCATTCTCTCTGATAGCCAGAGTCTTGGTCAAACTCAGGGTTCAGTTAGCCTCCATGATTCTGATAGCTCCGGATTGGACCAGACAGCCATGGTACTTGATGCTGTTGTCCATGTCTGTGGTCAGTCCAATTTGCCTCCCCAGGAGACACAACCTCCTGACGTCATCCCAAGGGAGGATTCTCTACCCAAACATCGAGTCCCTCCAACTCAAGGCTTGGCTCTTTAAGACTTAGAGTATGCAGGCCTACATCTCCTCTGAAGGAGTCCTGGACATCCTTAGAGTTTCCAGGAAACCTTCCACCAGGAAAACCTACTCCAAATGGAAGAGATTCTCCATCTGGTATACCAAGAAGGACAAGGATCCCAGGAGGCTGACCTAGCAGTCCTGTTGGATTACTTGGTTCGCCTTCAATCCTTGGGCTTACAACCCTCCACCTTGAAAGTACATTTGGCAGCCATTACTGCATTCCTGTGTGCTGGGAAGGGCCCTTCCCCAGCTGCCCATCCTGTATTCAAGAAGTTCTTCAAGGGGTTGCTCCACCTTCACCCTCCTCACAGGGAGCCTACCCCTTCCTGGGACCTTATCATGTGCATAGCACAGCTTATGCAGCCCACTTTTGAGCCCATGTCCTCGGCAGAGCTCAAATTCCTGACATGGAAGACTGTGTTTTTGCTGGCCTTCACCTTGGCCAGGAGGATCAGTGAGCTTCAGGCCCTGTCAGTAGAACCCAACTACATTGCCCCTCACAGGGACAAGATTGTTCTACGTACTAACAGAAAGTTCCTCCCCAAAGTAATCTCAGACTTTCACCTGAATCAGTCCATAACATTGCCTGTCTTCTTCTTCACCTATCATTCCAGTTCAGGTGAACGCAGACTGCATAGCCTGGATGTAAAAGGTCCATCAGCTATTATATGGACAGAACAAAAGACCGTAGGAAGGACTGTACTCAGTTGTTCCTTACCTATGGTGAGGTGAGTAAAGGCAGGCCAGCCACAAAGAGGACCATCGCCGGATGGATTGTGGTTTGCATTCAGTTCTGCTATGGCAAATTGGTTAAGGAGTCACCAGTGGGCTTGAGGGCTCACTACACTAGAGGGACAGCTGCCTTAATTGCAGCTGCCAGAGATATCCCCCTGCTTGACATCTGTAAAGCAGCTACCTGGAAGACTGTTCACACATTCACTAAGCACTACTGCCTGGACACCCAGGCCAGCAGTGATGCTAGGTTTGGCACAGCAGTACTGCAGAACCTATTCCCTAAGTAGGTTCTGAGCCCACCTCCATGGGGCACTGCTTGGTAGTCTGCATACTGTCAGAATACAGCAAGACTCCATGTTGTTTGAAGAAAAAAATAATTACCATAGTAATGTTGTTTCTTCTAATGGAGTCTTGCTGTATTCTGACCTACCACCTTGCCTCCCCTCACGAACCTATTGAAGGGGGGGGGGTCTCTGCACTCCATTTGTTTATTCTGTTAACCACCAGTGGGTGGTGTTTCTTTCTGGGCATTAGTGGCTTGAGTCTTTATGCCTTTTCTGGTGTGTATTTCTCTTTGGGGTGTTTAGTTATGGTTATTATTTATTTATTTAGCTTCCTTATTAGTAGCTTTGTAAGAATCTGGTCAGTTAAAAAAAATATACCGAGGATAGTGGTTTGAAAACCGAGCTCGAGCTCAGCGTTCTATGCATTTGCATAGTGCTTAACTCTTGGTTCTCTGGGGTAGCTGAACCAGTCGATCATACTGCATACTGTCAGAATATAGCAAGCGTTCATTAGAAGCAACAACATTACTATGGTAAGTAATTTTTTCTTCTTTGCCATCCAGCGGGTGTAGCCACTCGCCCCACGCACCACTCTGATGCATCCGAAAATGTCATTGCGAAGATCTTCGTTCTTCTTTCAGATAATTCCTAATTTTCCTCGCTTTCATGCACTCTGCCTGTGAAAGTGTCAAAAGACAGTAATGCTAGAGATAACACCACAAACTAAACAGCAAATCTGGTAGAAACGATGAGAAATATGCTGGTCCTTGATGAGGTAGACTGGGCTTTATTATGGTGGGAAAAAAGCAACTGAAGTGGTTGGGGCCAGTGCCACTTTATGTACTGTAAGTGCAAACATGGTGCCATGCCTCAATGCCACTGATCCCAAAAGTTCTGGTTCCTGTGAGGACCTAATGCCTCTGGCCTAAAAGCAACGAGTAGGAGTCTGTGGAGGAGATAACCTCTTAGAAGATCAAGGCAAATCAATGAACTGAGGACAGGATGATGGTTACTACCTGGATCCACAACCACAGCATGATTTGGTGTGTCTGCCTGGTGCTATGTGGGTATCCCCACCATCTGTAGAAGGGATTTGGTCTTTTTAAAGTGTCTATCACCAACGCAGAAATAGTGAATAGGGTCACTGTCCCCAGCACAGAAATGGTAAATACTAATATAAAAAACTTGCAAGTTTTTCAGAGGACATAACTGGAGGATAAACTTGCTAAACACTTTCCCTCTGTGGTGGGGAGATGTATTTGTGATGTTCTGAGAAAGGGTGACGAACTTTCATGTCTTCTGCTATTCTGTAAAGTTCCTCTTTGTAATTTTTCTTCCCTTGTTTTTACAGGATAGAGGCAACATTTCCACGTGGGAACTAACCAGTCACAATCCAGCATCTCAAACAAGTGAAGAGAGCAAAACTTGATGAATTGCATTTGTTTGACTTGGGTGTAGTGTACATTATAGCACAGATCCTGAACACTGTATTTCTCTATCTTTTATAACATATGAGCTGGGGTCCAGATAAATTTGAAGACTGATAATATACCACTTTTTATAGTATTTCCATTTAAAGGGACACTGTTTACCCTTTTTGCAACATATTATTCTAGGTAAAACCACACATTTTATGACCGTGTACCTTCTCTAAAATTCATTGATGTTGCTTGTTGTTTTATCTGCTTCCTTGCTTAGTAGAGCTGAAATGCATGCTAATGTACAGTAATAACCAGCATTGTTTTGTTTCAGATCCTAGATCTATTCTTATTGCATAGTTTCTGAACATTAGAAACACCCAAAACAGTGCAGCCGCTCATGATACAATAGTCTCCTCTACTCCCACTTCATAATGAGTGGCTAGACTGTGTTAGGGCTGTTCCTAAGTTCAGGAAAGATGCAATGGAAGTTGATTAAGGAATGTAAAGCAAACATGTTTTTGTGTGGTAACAGCAGTACGGTGGCAGCCTGTTCTTTTCACTTTTTAAAGGAAAACTGTTGTTTTCCTAAACTCCCCTTTAAAGTAAACCTGTCGTTTTCCTAAACTCCCCACCCCCAAATCTGTACACCCCATTAGCATTTTTGCAACTACAGACAATTTTTCAAATCAGTGCAACTTACTTTATTTAATTTTGTAAAGATCGTGATCAGGTAACATGGTGTCTGCTGTGCTTTGCCATCTCAGGTTATAGTGTGGCTCCACACTGCTTACGTGTATTGAAAAGCATACAAGCAAAGTGGTGTGAAGTCACACCGCAACCTGAGATTGCACCATGCAGCAGGTGCCATGTTACCTGATTGCAGTCTTTACAAAATTAAAGTAAATTGCATTCATTTAAAAAAAATAAATTCTGTAGTTGCAAAAGCACTAATCGGGGTGGGGTACAGCATTGGGAGGTGGTGAGTTTAGGAAAACAACAGTTTTCCTTTCAAAAAAAAAAAGAATCAGAATCAAACAACCAGCTAATTCAGCAGTCTCTACAGAATGGAAACAATCGTAACATGTATTTTTTAAACTAGGGATACTTTAAGGCCTAAGTGGGTCGACAGTGTCCCTTTAAGTAGTAGTAATGTATCATGCACCATTTAAGACCAATACAGACCTCCTTTCCTAAGGAGCAGTTACTGTACAAATGTAAGAATTCCTTAACCTCCAAGTTTAGCACATTTTTCCTATTTGTTTGTTTAAGAATTGCTGCCTCACCCTTCCTACAAATATGAGACTTCACACAGCTACCCAGAAATCACTGTTGTTTTTCTGTTTATTTAAAAACATCTGTGCATGTTGTTGAGTTCATCCATGCATGTATGGTGGTCTCAGTTTTGCAGCAGGAAACCTGCATCATTAAAAAAAACCTTCAGATTGCACAGGTACAGTCCTTATCTGAACCCTGGATACTAGTAAATATAGGAAACATGTTTATTATTGGGTGATGTACAAGACTGTTTTTTGGGGGGTTTTTTTGTAAAAGATTGTCTGCAACATAAAATGTGTTTTATTTTTTACTTTAAAGATAAAAATATACTTGCTATTAAATAAAGAAAATTGTAATGTTTTCAAATTGCCAATCCAGTTCACTTATCTGGAGACGCAACTGGAATCTGTGCTGTGGAAGGCTGTGACGCAAGTGCTGAATTTAGGAAACTGGGAATATGTGATGTGCTTCTATGTGATATGGAATTTATCTTCATGAGTGGTCAGTGACTGACTTTTTGATGCTTACAAGTGGCAAAGCCACAAATGATGGGACAAGAGGTCACTGACCTTAAATGAAGATGAAATCCATTTCTCATAGTTGGACATCACATATGCATTTTATACAGTGAACATTAGCACTATCAGTAAAGACCACAAAATGAAGCTTTGCCATTTTTTTAAACCACAGTCTTTTTGACTCTGTTCTCTGTATGTGGCTCATTACACTGACGTTTTGTGGTGTGGGGGGCTGAGAGGAAGTAATCTATGTACTGAGGTTGGTTGATTTGAAAGTGCATGAGAGTTTTGAATGAACTGTAGCTCCTGCACGGGTCACTGAGTGGATCACTCGCACTGATTTGCAGTTTACAGCAGTGCGAGACAGAGCAGTGAACCACAGCTTGTGCCAGTTACGTAACCTACTAAGGAGAAAACGTCTGCTATTAGCAAGATAAAAATATTTAGAGTGTCATGAACCCACTCCTGGGGATCAGGCCCACTTAGCTCACAGTGTCCACCCTTAAGTGCAGTCTGTGACAAGGAAGGGGACAGGGATACCCTCCTCGTCCTTTAGAATGCTCACCAAAGTCACGACGGCACCTCTGCCATGAGGATTCTGGTCATCCCTCTAGTTCTCGATAAGGGCACAGTACCAGTCTCGAGTCTTGTGGCCAAATATGAACCTTTCCTTGACTGTTACACACAGGAGGAAGACCCCAGCATACCACTCTCTTTGGGGTAGCAGTGTAACACCTGATTTGGCCTTCTTCCTGCAGGGCATACAATAGCCTGTTTCAAAATCTTTGTAGACTCTGGTAGTCTCCCTATCCTTCCAGCTGTCCCTTCCAGGCCTCTTTTCAGTTTGGTTGCTTATGGTGTGACTCCTTTGGCTATAACAGTTTTCACAGATTATTAATGCTGTTTTTACAATTCACACACAAATAGAGAAAGTCTCACGCAGAGCTTCTTTAGACAAAGGTTTTTACTAAAATACTTAAATAAATGCAGTTACAACTAAAAGAGAACATATACTAATTTAGGTTACGGTGTAAGAAACATAATGGGAAAAATACACAGAAAAATGCAATTAAACATGTTAGCTACGTCTACCTTGGGTATGAAGATTTTAAAGTCCAGAGAATCGCTGGTTTGAAAAATATTGCAGTCTTGTTGTAGCAGCCTTGTGGTCAGGAGAAAGAATCCAAGCAAAATGGCCCTGAGTGTCTGTGCTGGAGAGTTTATGTAGAAGACCCCTTCCCCCTCCAGTCTGTGAATAAAGACTGGTCCTTCTGTGAATAAAGGCTGGCCCTTCCACTTTAGGCCACCAGGTGTCACTCCTTGTGCTTTTCCAAAGTCTTATTTTCCTGATAATCTTTGATGTCAGATTCCCATAGTTAACACAGGGTTTATAATCTCACACAGGCCTGTTAGAAGGATGTTTCCTAGCACTTATTAAAAATGTCAGTGTACTGTGGGAACCTTTTCCATCACCTCTTGTCTAAGACCATTTCCCTTTTGATCTTAAGGGTTTACAGCAGTGGAAATAGCTTCTCTTATCCTGGGATTTTGAAGTGGCTTAATTTAATTAATTATGAGGAAGAACCTGCAAATTGTATGATTATAGAAACTGATTTTATTATTTCTGTTTCCCTTGGCCAGTTAACATTAGAGGATTACCCTTTTATCATGCATCCACAAGCTTTCTGACAAGTACTTATCAGATTCCTGCAAGCAAGGCTGGCCATATAGGTCAGAGGAAGGTCAAACCCCTTTTTTTTAAAAAATAGTCTTTTCTCTATGTGCTTTTGCTGACACTAGCTTGTACATAGAATTACATAAAAAAACATTTATACAACAGAATAATATCTACAAATAAGGGTTAGCAGCCGGGCAGATTGCCACACCCCTCCCTCCTAGACTGAATTTGCGGGAATCCATCCCTATGCAGGGTATGATTTTCACAAATTCTGTATGCTGCTCTACCTGGTGAGATAGCCCGCTGCATTGGCATTGGCCGATCTGGCTCTGTGGGTAATGATTATATTGTAGCCCTGTAAGGCAATACTCCACCTTAAGAGACAACCATTCGTTTTCCCCATCTGCACTTGCCACACCAGGAGGTTATGATCGGTCTGTGCCTCGAAGTGCCTTCCGTAGAGGTACAGCTCTAATTTCTTCAGGGCCCATACCAGCGCAAGGCACTCCTTTTCAACTGTGGAATAGGCCTTTTTGCTAAAGTACAGTATTGGTGATCTTTCCCTTGGTTAGAGGTCTGACTGAGGACTGATCCAATCCCCACATCTGAGGCATCTGTCTGGACTACAAATGACTTACTGTAGTCTGGAGTGGCCAACACAGGGGCACTACACAGTGCCTCCTTTAGCCGTGTGAAGGCTCATTCACTGGCTGGCTCCCATTTTACCTTTTTTAGGCATTCTTTTCTTTAGCAGGCCAGAGAGGGGAGCTGCCAGAGTACTGTAATTTGGTACAAACTTTCGATAGTACCTGGCAGTCCCAAGGAAACTCCAAACCTGCATCTGGGTTTCAGGCCTGGGCCACGCCTCTATTGCCTCAGTCTTGGCTTGATTTGGACAGAGCTGCCCTCACCCTGCTACATGGCCTAGATATGCCACCTCCACCATGGCCACCTGGCACTTTTCAGCCTTGACAGTGAGCCCTGCCCTCTATATTCTGCCCAACACTTCCTTCAGATAGCACAGTTGTTCCTTCCAGCTAGTACTGAAGATGGCAGTATCATCCAGGTATGCCACTGCATACTCTTCAGTACCATGTAACACCTAGTTGACCAACTTTTGGAAGGTGGCAGGGGCATTCTTCATTCTAAAAGGCATTACCTTGAACTCAAATAATCCTATTGGAGTGATGAAGGACGACCTCTCCCTAGCTCTGGCAGTTAACTCCACCTGCCAATACCCTTTTGTCAAGTCAGTTGTGGTAAGGTTTGTGGTAAGGTATGTTGCCCCTCCCAGCTTGTCCAGTAGTTCATCCATCCGTCCATGGCATTGGGTGAGCATCAGACTTCGTGACTGCATTGAGTCTATGATAGTCCACACAAAAGCGAATAGAGCCATCCGGCTTGGGAACGAAGGCTATGGGTGAGTCCCAGGGGCTGTGGTATTTCTGGATATCCAGCATTTCCTCCACCTCCCTCCTAATGTCCTTTAGGACAGCCTCAGACACCTGGTAGGCTGTCCACCAGGTGGGCACTTACGTCCCCGTGTCTACATCGTGTGTCACTAAGGGGGTTAGTTCAGGCTTGTCCGTAAACAAAGGGGCAAAGTCCGCTAAAACCCTCCTCACTTCCTGGGTCTGTTCCGGGGTCAACTGGGGCAACAGTTTGATTGCCTCTTCAGAGAGAACTCCCACTTGCTTTCCTCCAGCAAGTCTAGTAGGGGTTCTTCTTCATCAGTCCCTTCCCCAGGACTACACACTGCAAATACAATATCTGTCCTACTTGCATACGGCTTCATCATGTTGACATGGTACATTCTATGGGTACGTCTCCTGTTGGCAGTTCTACAGTATAGTTTGTGTCAGTTACCTGTTTGACTACCTTGTATGGCCCTGCCCATTCGGCCTGCAGCTTGTCCTTCCGGACCGGAATTAGAACTATGACTTCCTGACCTACACTGTACGAGCAAACTCTGGCTCTACATTCATACAAGACCTTTTGCTTCTACTGGGCAGCTGACAGGTTGCTCTGGGTGTTCCCATAAGCTTCTTCAGCTTTTCCATAAACTTTAGGACATACTCCACTATGGGAGTTCTCTGGGTGGCGTGCTTGCCTTCCCAGTCTTCCTGGATCAAGTCTAGGGGCCCATACACCCTTCATCTGTGTAAGAGTTCGAAGGGGGAAAACCCTGTCAACTCTTGGGGTACCTCCCTATATGTGACTAATAGATGGGAAAGGTATTTCTTCCTGTCCCTCCCATGCTGTTTAGCAAATGCTTGGAGCATCAATTTTAGGGTACCATTAAACCTTTACCAAGCCCATTGGCTTCCAGGTGGTAAGGTGTCATGCGTCTCTGCACCACCCCACACTTCTCCCACAAACACTTCATCAGGTCCAACATGAAGGTACCCTCTCAATCAGTGATAACCTCCTGCAGGATCCCGACATGGAAGAAAATCCCTAGCAAGGTGTCTGCCACTTTATCTGTCCTAAGTGAGGAATGGGCAGCTGCATCTGGGTATAGAGTGTCATAATCTACCACCATCAGGATGAACCTCTTCCTGGAGGAGCTTGGGGTACTCAAAGGTCCCACAATATCCATTCCTACCCCCTGGAATGGCTCTTCCACAGCGGTCAAGGGAATTAGGGCAGCTTTGGTTTTACTGCATGCCTTCCCTATTTGTTGGCACCGGTGACAAGACCTGCAGTATTCCTTCACCTCCTGGGTGAAGTTGGGCCTATAGAAGTTCTGGGCCAATTGCTGTGTGGTGCACATGATTTCCAGATGTCTGGACATGGGGATATCATGAGAGATCTTGAGAAACTGCTCATGGTATCCCTGGGGAACGACAAACTGCCTGCCCATCACCCCTCCCTCGGTCCTTATGTCCTTCGTATATAATAGTCCATTGTTCCAGTATATTCTATGTCTCCCATTGTCTCCCTGTGTCCCGTCAGATTCTGCACAAGCCCTCAGCCTCTCCAAACTAGGATCAGTCCTCTGAGCAGCTGCAAATTCTTCACATTTTCCCAAGGCATGGGACATCTCCCCTTCAATTCCTAAACTAGGGTCCATAGCTCTAGCATCAGGGCATTCAGGGCCACTGCTATCTCTAACCTTCTGACCACTGGTTACCCCTCCCCCTCAGAGTAACCTTCTGTAGCTGTTTTGTGAACTGCTATGTGGGGAAGTCCTACTTCCCTCTCACTACTCTCCATTTCAGGAGACACAGGCTGGGGAACCAGCCTCCCATTGTTTTCCACAGGAGCGTCTATGGGGTCCAGGAAACTACAGTCAACCTTTGCATTCTGACTGCAGGTAACCACACACACCACCCCCTTCTGGAGATTGTTCCCTAGAATCACATCCAGGGTGAGGTTGTCTGCCACAGCCACTTTTTGCACCCTCTCTCCTGTTTCACTCCAGTCCAGGAGAACGCTAGCAAGTAGCAGAGTTTTCTCCTCCCCAGTGAATCCCCTTACTGTTATGAACTGATTAGGTATAAGCTTTTCAGGCACAACCAAATCCCCTTTTACTAAGGTAAGAGACGCTCCCGTGTCCCTCAACCCATGAGTGTGTACCCCATTTACAGTAACCGGGTGTATGTCCTCCCTCATGTTTATAGGCATGCTCTCAGGGATACACAGTGCACCCAACTCTGTTCAAGCACCACTTTGCCCACTCTGTGCCTTTGTAGGACACTGTCTAGCAAGATGCCCTGGCTGTTTGCAAAACCAACAATCATCATTTCTTTTATCCGAAAAATCCTTTTTTTGTAACCTGGGGCCTCCCCCTTTCTGTGCTGGTGGTGAGGGTTTTAGCTGCCCTGAAGGTGCACTTTTCCACTTCTGCACTGCCACACTAGCCCCACTTCCCTTCAGAGCAGCTAACATTTTTCAAGTCAAACTATCTCTGGCTGGAAGCTGCAATACTGAACATAGAATTTGCAAGAAAGCGAGTTGTGCTCACAACAGAGGGAGGCGAACCTTACAATTGTCTTTGGTTTGGAGCAGATATTCTGCAGGTGGAAGCAACTTCTAACTGAAAGGTGAAATAAGGAACTTAGAATTAGCAGGAAAAGACAGTTTTTGTTACAATTCTTAAGATTTTCAGTGCAGGAAGAGTTTAAAGCACAGCTGCCTTATTTTGGGGCTGACTGCTTTCAGAGCACAAACCACCAGGCTGTTTTGGGGCTGCGGAGGTTTTACCTCTGTCTGACTTGGATGTCTGGATTTTTCTCTGTTTGATTAACGGTATTTTTTTCTGTCAAATTGTTGTGTAGGGTATCTTGCTGACAGGAAAGCACTCATCACAGCGGTGGGTCAGAGCTCTTAGCTGATTGTTTTGTGAGGGCACAGTTTAGGCCCAACCCTTTCCCACCCCTCACCCCACTCACCCCTGGAAATAGTTCCTTTATACCTGAGGTTCTGACATAATTTCCTCAAGAGGCAAGCTGCATATCACTGTCATATCCCTCTAGCACACTGCACTGATAATATAAGCATACACATTGTATAATATATATATATATATATATATATATAAAAACAAACCAATCACACACACAAACACACACAAATAAAAAAAAAGTAGATAAACATGTGGGGAGTAGTGTAATGTAATGGCTATGGGGCAGCAGTCTTCCAGGAGTCTTTCTGGAGGCTGAGATGCTGCCCTATTTGCAGACAACTCTCTGCCCTGAGGGAGGAATTTGCCCGTCTCAGGCCACACTGGACAGTAGTAAGGGAACCTTCCCCCAGGCCGCACTGGATGATAGGAAGGGAACCTCCTCTATCCAGGGAGCACCAAAGCCGCCACCACTACCTCAGAGGTTGCGAAGAAATCACAGTAGTTGGACCACAGTGGGCTCAGGGAGGGTGAGGATGGTAGAACAGAGGCACACCCAGTCAGTTGTTCCACTCCATAATCCATACACCATTCTGGGGGAGCATGGCTCCCCATGGATGCACTCGCAGAGAGAATAAGGAGGCTGAGGACAACTGTCACAAGGAGGCCTACAGGAGGAGGCAGAGGACACCACAAGGAAAGGAAGCAGCTCCTGGTGGGGACTCAATTATTAGGGGTTAGAACTGGGGGGAGCAGGGAAAGCTGAAGTAAGGTGCCTGCCTAGTGCCATGGCTTGGAGAGAGAGGAAGCGCATCCTCAGGATCACGAGAACAACTGTACGGGAGTCTGAGCTGGATGTCGTTGTCCACCTAGGGACAAATGTCTTGGCTCAACATGAGATTAGAGCAGTGCAGAAGGACTTTGTAGAATTGGGGAGGGGCCTAAGACAAGTAGCACACACAGTATCCTTTTCAGAGGTGCTGCCTGTCAGTGGCATGAGTGAGGCGAGGGGGTACTTTGCACCATGCATTTTAATGAATGGTTGAAAAAATGGTGTGGAGAACAGGGGTTTGGCTTCATTGGGGACTGGGGTTCCACCTGGAGGGACACCAGCCTATACTGACAGGATGGTCTGCATCTGTCCAGGAAGTGAACAAGTCTTTTGAGCAATAGGTTTAAAGGCTTCATTGGCAAGCTTTTAAACTAGTCGGGGGGGGAGGCACTGATAAAGCAGCAGGAAAATCCCAGCTTCTCCCTACAAAACAGGGTACTAAATGAGAAAAAGACCAAAGTAGAAAGGTCAGTGGGGGATGCTGGAACAGAAGGTAAAGCCATCAAAAAATGGAGAGCAGTGAGTACCAATGCCCGTAGTCTGAGTAACAAGCTTCCTGAATTAGTGGCCTTGATGGAGGAGGAACATCTGGATATCATGGCAGTCACAGAAACATGGTACACACAAAACCATGACTGGGACGTAAACATACCAGGATACACTGTCTACAGGAGGGATAGGGAGGGTAAAAGAGGAGGAGGAGTAGCTCTTTACATAAGGGAAGGAATCAAAGCAACAGAACAAAAGGGAAAACAGGGAGGAGAAGAAGCACTGTGGGTAAATTTGGAGACAGGCAATGGCACCACAGTCCACACAGGGGTTGTATAAAGACCCCCTTCTCAGGGGGAGGAAATGGACAAGGAAATGATAGAAAGTATACTTAGAATGGCAGAAAAAGGGGAGATATTGCTGATGGGTGATCTGAATATGCCAGATGTTAATTGGAGTGCAGCTGCAGCAGCCACTTCGAAGAGTGGGGTTATTCTAGATGCCCTACAGGGGGCATGCCTTAGACAACTAGTATTGGAGCCCACTCAAGAGGGAACAATCTTAGACCTGGTTCTCTCAAATGGAGATAAAGAGAGGATCATAGATGTAGAAGTGGGTAGCCTTCTGGGAACTAGCGACCATCGAACAGTATGGTTCATAATAAACACAGCAATAGAGTCAAGTCATACAAAGGCGAAAGTACTGGACTTTAGGAGGGCTGACTTTGCCAAAATGGGTGAGTGCCTAAGGAATGCACTAGCAAATGGGCAGGAAGGAGGGGTGGAAGAACAATGGGGAATAATAAAACTGCCATCACAGAGGTAACAAGCCTTTGTGTGAAGCAAATAAACAAAGCGAAACTATGTAGAAACCACTATGGTTCTCAAAGAAGTGGCAGTGAAGGTTCAAGAGAAAAGAAGCATTCAGGAAGTACAAGGAATCACAGAAGGAGCAGGGCGAAAACTGTATCAGTTAAAGCAAAAGGAATCTGGGGAGGCAGTCAGAAAAGCAAGGCCCAAACCGAGAAAGTGTTAGCCAACTCGGGTTAAGAAGGGGATAAAACCTTTATAGGTACATCATGAGTGAAGGAAGACCAAGGGAGGGATAGTGAGGATAAAAAGGGAGGAGGGTGGGCAGAGGGTGACTGTGAAAAGGCAGAGATACTAAACAAATATTTTGCTCAGTCTTTACAAAGGAAGAGGGGAGTACCTAAACAACAGTAGAAACACTCTGGATACAGAAGTTGATACCAGCCATTTACAGAAGAAAGGGTTCTGAAAGAACTCTTAAAACTGAAGGTGGACAAAGCAATGGGACCTGATGAGATTCATCCCAGAATTCTAAAAGAACTAAGGGTAGAACTAGTGACACCACTGACTACCCTCTTTAACAAATCATGGGAGGATGGGGTGGTACCGAGGACTGGAGGAGGGCAGATGTGATTCCCTTCACAAAAGTGGGAGCAAGGCAGAAGCAGGAAACTACAGACCTGTTAGTTTAACCTCAGTGGTAGGAAAAATGATGGAATCACTTGAAGGAAAAACTGTCGATTATCTAGAGGCCAGAGGGCACAGGACCCAAGGCAGCATGGATTCACAGCGGAAAGGTCATGCCAGATGAATCTGATAGATTTCTTTGACTGGGTGACCAAAGTAGTAGATCAGGGAGGGGCTCTGGACATGGCCTACCTAGACTTTAGCAAGGCATTTGACACAGTCCCACACAAAAGATTAAGATACAAGTTTGCCAGCCTGGGAGTGGGTCCCAAGATGACAGCCTAGGTAAAGAATTGGCTAGAGAATAGGACACAGAGAGTAATAGTAAATGGAGTCCACTCTGAAGAAAGGGGGTTTGCTAGTGGGGTACCGCAAGGTTCAGTATTAGGACCGGTCTTCTTCAATGTCTTTATAAGCGACATTGCAGAGGGACTGGAAGGAAAAGTATGTCTTTTTGCAGATGACACAAAGATCTGCAGCAGAGTTGATGCACAAGGTGGGGTGGAAAGGATGAGAAGGGACTTGGCAAGGTTAGAGGAATGGTTAAATATATGGCAGCTTAGATTCAATGCTAAGAAGTGCAAGGCAATACACCTGGGAAACAAAAACCCAGGGGAAGAGTACACAATGGGGGGTGAGATACTAACAACAACAAAAATGGAAAGGGACCTGGGGGTAGTCATATCAGATGACCTAAAGGTGGGCAAGCAATGTGAGAGGGCAGCAAGGAGAGCTGGGGGGATACTGGGATGCATAGGGAGAGGCATCACCAGTAGAAAACAGAAAGTTATTATCCCTCTGTACATACAGCTGGTCAGACCCCATCTGGAGTACTGTGTGCAGTTCTAGAGACCAGTCTCCGCAAAGACATAGACAGGATGGAAGCTGTCCAGAGGAGGGCAACTAAAATGGTGCAGGGTCTGCACCGGAAGACATGTGAAGAGAGACTTAAGGAGCTTAATATGTATAGCCTCGAGGAAAGGAGGGTGAGGGGGGACATGATAGAAACTTTCAAGTACCTCAAGGGAATCAACAAAGTCCAAGAGGGTAGCATCTTTCAAAACAAGGGTGTGCAAAACAAGGGGGCACAATTTGAAGATAGAGGGTCAGCTCAGAGGCAATTTAAGGAAGTATTTTTCACAGAGGGTTGTGGATGCATGGAGCAGCCTTCAGAGGAGGTTGTGGAGTCAAAAACTGGTGGAATTCAAGCATGCATGGGACAGTCATAAGGCAATTCTGGGGGGGGGGGGCAGAAAGAAATAGGCTGCTGGTTAACTAGGATCTGCAGCTTATCCATTAGGTAGGGAAATGGGCAGACTGGGTGGGCCAAGTGGTCCTTATCTGCCGTCAAATTCTATGTTTCTATGTAGAGCAGGCCTGTTCCTGGCATAGGAGTCCGAGAGCTCAGCAGCCTCCTGCGCTGTTTTGGGTCTTGGTCCTCCAATCAGGTTTTTAGCTCTGCTGGGCAAGCCTAAAAGAAATGCTCCACAAGTACAACCTCCTGAATTTTCTTAACAGAGTTTGCTTCCACTCCCTCCCACCAGTGTTTCAAAAACTGACGTTGCTTTGTGGTGAGTTCCTCATAACTCATGTCAGGGCTTCTCCGGAGCTTATGGAACTTGACCCTGTATGCGTCAGGCATTAATTCATACTTTTTAAGCAATGCAGCTTTAAGTTTCTGATAATTACTACTGTCCTGATTGTCCATTTGGCCTAGTGCCTCTTGCCTTTTCCCAGTAAGCAGCAGGGATAACTGAAAGCTCCAGGACTCCCTGGGTATTTTAGTCTGGATACAGACCATTTCAAATGAATTCAAAAATGCACCCATTTCTAGGGACATGGATATGTTGTTCATCCACACTGTCTGGCAGGTTCCTTGCCACTTTAAATCTTGCTGTAAGGTCTTCAAGCTGGCTTCTCCCACCTAAAACGGGTGGTAAAACTCTCAGCTCCGCCCCATGACGCCAGATCTTCCTTACCGCTTGGAAGCTCAGGTTCCCTCCTTAATGCTCTGCATGTAGACTGGATCCTGATTCTTCGGTTCATCCAAAACTTATTCTCAAATTTTCAAGACTTCAGTCAAATTACTCCCTCGTAGCTGTGATAGACAAATTGACTCCCGGTTTTCAGTGGTGCCCATTTGGGCAGAAAATGTCCAGGACGGATCTGCACTCCACGTGCGTCTACTGCCTCGGCCTAGACCATGACCCACAGGCCTGCGGAGTTATGCCGTTCATTTTTGGCCAACATCCTGCAAGACCATGCTGCCCGGTTGCAGCTTGGGCGCCCCGAGAAGCACTACCTGCTGGTGAAGTTGAAGGAGGCCCGTTGTGCGGTTACCGCGGCAGCTGGCTTGGCTGAGCAACTCGAGCAGATCCCCCTTGAGGAGGAAGCGGCACAGGCCGCATCATCCTCTTCCTTGGTCATGGCATTTATTCCGCTCTCTCTGGATACCTCCTACTCAGCTTCTTTTAAGGAGCTTTGCCAGTCCCTTTCCATGAAGGGAGAGAGGCCATAGGGACATTCTTCTTGGTCCAAAAAGAAGGACTCAAAAGGTAAGTACCACCATCGGTGTTCACGGGAGCGGGAGAGGTCCCCTTCCCCGGACAGTCAACACTCAACTTCGGTCGAGGTTGTGGCTAAGGCCACTGGCTTCATGGTGTCCCTGTCAGGTCAGCCGGCTGAGACACCCGTTGACGCGGTTGAGATTTTTCTCAACCCGTCGGACGGGCTGTCAACTGGTGAAGCCAACAACCCTTCTTCACCAGTTCCCCCAGTGGAGACTGAGGACTTGCCTGCCCCTCCCGTGCTGGAGTCCCCGGTCAAGGCTTCCGAGCCGAGGGAAGAGCGGGTGTCCCCCGCCCCTTCCCAGACCCATCCTTGGAAACACCGAGAATCTCGGTCTCGGACATTGTCTCGGTCCAGCCGATACCACCAACATTGGCGGTCTTGGTCACGGCACCAAAGTAAGCAGCACCACCGCTTGTCCTCAGAAGAGGAGAGAGGCTTCGGCGCAAATTGCCTCGACGCCATGAGGACCTGATGTGGCAGCATTTACTTCTGTCTGGGAACAAGCCGACAACGTCACCTTCCCCGGCCATCAAGTGGCTGTCACCCGAGCAACTGAAACAACCCCTCACTGTAGTCGAGGTGCCCAAGTCTGGGCCAGTTGTTCGACCAAAACCAGCTGCCCCACCGATTGTGGTGGAACCTCCGCCTCCACAACTGAAATCGGGCGCCGACCAAGGACTCTCGGTTGGGTCAGGGCCTGCCCCACAGATTGTCTGTCACCCTCACTCCCGACAGTCCTCGGCAGGTGGAGGGTGGCTCAGGCCCCAGGCAGCTCTTCACAGACTCCTCAGAGTCCGACGATGACTCCTCCCTGTTCTCCAGGCCCATTAACGTGGAGTCCGCCGGGTGCCCGTCGGTGGACGAAAGCGCATTGTCCTTCATGGGTCTGCTTTGGCTCATCTCAGAGTCCACTGGGATGCAGCTCGAGCCTGTATCCAAGCGGGCCAAGTATCCCCTAACGGAGATACTGGACCGAGGGGATTCACTCACGGAGGCCTTTCCGGTGACTGAAGCCATTGTTGGCCCAGCCTTGGAGCTCTGGCAGTGGCCTGCTTCCTGTCCTGTGCCTTCAGCCAGGATGGCCAGGAAGTATGCGGTCCCTACCGGCTCTTTGTCCAGTTTTTCGGAACACCCCTCTGCCGAGGGGTTGGTCACCGATAGCATTTTCTGGCGTTCCAGGAACACTAGGGATGTGGATTAGCCCCCTGACAAGGAGTCCAAAATGCTTGACTATGCCGGGTGCAAGGTGTACGCTGTGTCCTCCCTTGTCCATGCTGATGGCACACTTCTCCCATGCCCTCATGGGCTCCCTGGATGAGGTGATCCCTCATCTCCCGGCTGACCTGCAACCACAGTCCAGCAGGTACGGGACCAGGGAAGCACGGTGACAAAACAGCAGCTCCAAACGGCTCTGGACATTGGAGACTCCTGTGCCAGATCAGTTGCGGCTGCAGTGGCCATGCGCTGCAGAGCATGGCTGAGGATATCCACCTTCACAGTGGATACCCAGCATAAACTGGTGGATGTCCCCTTCCTGGGGACCGACTTCTTCGGCCCTGGAGTGGAAGGTCACGTCCAGCGGATCGAAAAGTCCAATAGCACTCTGGACTCAGTCACCTCCGCGCAGAAGGACAAAGGCCGTCGACAACAGCAACATGAGTCCTTTTGCCCTTCTGCGTCTGCGGCATGTCCAGCCCAACAGCACCAACGCCAGGGCCAGCAGGCTCGTGCTTGGCACCCCAAAGCCAAGCCTGTGGCTTCCTCTAATAGGAAGCAGGGAGGAAATGGCCCAGGAGTTCCCTCGGCCGATCCCTCCTCTAAGCCTGCCCAGTGATGGGTTGGGGGTGTTGCCCCCAGTCTCATCACACCCCCCTGGGTTCCCCCATGGGGGAACGGCTCCACCTCTTCCTTTCCGCCTGGTCCGCTATCACCATGGACCGTTGCGTGTTGGAGGTGGTAGGAAAGGGCCTGCCCCTGGAATTCGAGCAGGCCCCACCCTTCCGAGCCGTCGCCCCTCAGGGGGCTACGGGGTCCGCAGCCTCTCTGTCAGCTCGCTGAGCCGATATCGCCCTGCTCCTCGAAAAAGAGGTGATCAGGAAGGTGGTGGATCCTCCTGCAGACCCGGGATTTGTGTCCAGATACTTCCTGGTCCCAAAAAGGATGGGGGGCTGGTGCCCCATTCTCGACTTGCACGACCTGAACAGGTTCCTAAGGCCTCGGACCTTCAGGATGGTCACTCTGGCTCAGATAAATCCCATCCTTGGAATGACGCATGTGGTTCTGTTCTCTGGACCTCCAGGATGCGTTCTTTCACGTCCCAATCCGTCTGTCCCACCAGAGATTCCTCCACTTCAGGGTAGAGGGATCCCTCTATGAGTTCCAGGCCATGCCCTTCGGCCTTTCCCTAGCTCCTAGGGTCTTCACCAAATGCATGGCAGTGGTGACAGCATTCCTGCGGTGCCGAAGAGTCTGGGTGTACCCCTACCTGGATGACTGGCTGATTGCAGCCCCATCCAGAATGGAGGTGGAGCGGTCCAGAGATCTGGCCCTCCAGGTTTGCTCTCAGGTTGGCCTTATCAACGAGGCCAAGTCGGAACTCATGCCAAAGCAGGTGATCCAATTCATCGGGGCAGAGCTCGACTCTCTATGAGCCAGAGCATGGCTCCTGGCGGACAGGGCGGAGGTTCTTTCCTCCTTTGCCCAATCATTTCAGGTTGGGCAATTGCGCCCTGCCCGGGACTTCCTGCGTCTCCTGGGCCTCATGGCAGTCTGCACCAGCATGGTCCATTGGGCCCGTTGGTACATGTGTCCCCTTCAATGGGGGCTAGCCAGCCAATGGTCACAGCACTTCAATCCGCTGGATCAGCTAGTGACAGTGATCCAGGGGATGTGGAACGCTGTCCAGTGGTGGACCATTCCAGTACATCTGCAGGAGGGCATCCCGTTGGTCTACCCCGAGCTGACGGTCTCTTTATCGACCAGTGCCTCTTTGATGGGTTGGGGTGCCCATCTGGAGGAGCACAGAGCGCACGGCCTCTGGTCCTCTCGGGAGTCCCGATGCCACATCAATCTGCTGGAGCTTCGAGCGGTCCATCTAGCCCTCACCGCCTTCATTCCATTTCTATGGGGTCAAGTGGTTCAGATCCAGACGGACAATACCACATCCATGTACTACCTAAATTGCCAGGGCGGGACACGCTCCATGCCTCTGTGCAGGGAAGCTCTCCGCATTTGGTCACTCGTGTACAGCCTGGAGGTGGATCTCCTTGCCATCCATGTGGCAGGAGCCTCCAACACCCTGGCCGATGCCCTAAGCCAGCTAGGGGCTGCGTCCCACGAGTGGTCTCTCTTGCCGGAGGTAGTACAAGATCTGTTCTCCCACTGGGACACACCTCAGGTGGACCTGTTTGCCTCCAGGGAGAATGCGAAGCTGAGACTGTTTCATGCCGGCCCCCCTCAGCAGGGCTCGCTGCAGGGGGATGCCTTCTCAAGGCTGTGGACCCCGGTCCTCTTCTACACCTTTCCCCCATTTCCCTTGATCCACAAGGTGCTTCTCAAGGCGAGAAGGGACAAGGCACAGGTGATTCTGATAGCCCCAGACTGGCCCCGCTGGTTCTGGTATCCAGATCTCCTCAGTCTCGGCTCTAGGCTCCTGAGGCGGCTTCCAGCCTGCCTGGACCTGATCTCAATCAGTCAGGGGAAGGTATTCCATCCGGACCTTCATTCCCTGCACCTGACGGCCTGGTTCCTGAGTGGCTAGAGTTTAAGGCCTTGGGTCTTTCCGACGAGGTCCTCAACGTTGTTGAGGCGTCCTGTAAGGAGTCGACCAGAAAATGCTGTGCCTTCAAATGGAAGAGATTCTCCATTTGGTGTCAAGACAAGGGCCTGGACCCTTCCTCCTGTTCCTTGGCAAGCATTCTGGACTACCTGTGGTCCCTTTCTCAGCAAGGACTTCGGTCGATGACCCTTAAGGTGCACCTGGCAGCCATCTTTGCTTACCGGGCGCGGGCCGGGAAGCAGTCGGTGGCACAGGAGAAGGTGGTCAGGTGCTTTTTCAAGGGCCTTGACCATATATCCCCTCCGGTGCGAGAACCTCCACTTCCATGGGATCTGCTGCTGGTATTGGCTAAGCTCATGGGCAAGCCATTTGAACCGATGCACAGGTGTGACATCTGTCACCTGTCATGGAAGACTGCCTTCTTGGTGGTGATCACGTCAGCCAGAAGGATGGGAGAGCTCCAGGCGCTTTCCATCAAGTCTACCTATCTGGTCTTCCACGGGGACAAGGTTGTCCTGTACCCCCCCCCGAAATTCCTTCCGAAGGTGGTGTCAGAGTTTCACCTTAACCAGGTGTGGACTCTGCTGGTGTTCTACCCCAGTCACACCTCGGAGGCCGAATATAGGCTCCATACTTTGGACCCTAGAAGAGTGCTCGCTTAGTACAAGGAGCAGATGGCTGAAGTTCGGGGAGAGGTTCGCCAGCTGTTTGTCACCTACGCTGAAGCCGCACCTGGCAGATCTGCAGCCAAGCGGATGACAGGCAGGTGGGTCACCTCCTGCATAGATCTCTGCTATAGGTTGAAGGCATGGAGCCTCCCAAGAGGATAAGAGCTCATTCTACCTGCCATACAGCTGCATTGGTGGCTGCTTCCAGGGATGTCCCTATCCAAGAAATCTGCAGGGCTTCTACCTGGAAGTCAGCACACACCTTCATAACCCACTACCACATCAACATTGAGTCATGCCAGGATGCTGATTTTGGGGCCTCGGTTCTCCAGTCTTTATTTCCCAAGTAGTGGGTGTGAGCCTTGCCTCTCTTCTCCCAGAAAACTGCTAGGAGTCTGCCAGACAGTGTGGATGAACAACATATCCATGTCCCTAGAAATACAGGTTACTCATCTGTAACAGGAGTTCTAGGAATGGTATATGTTGTTCATCCACACAACCAACCCATCCTCCCCGCCTTTGATGCACAACCTGGCTTCCAGCGGGCTAGATCTGGTGTCGTGGGGGGAAGCCGAGAGTTTTATCACCCGGGCCGTTGGGAGGAGCCAGCTTGAAGACCTTTGGCAAGATTTAAAGCGGCAAGGAACCTGCTAGACAGTGTGGATAAACAACATATACCATTCCTAGAACTCCTGTTACAGGTGAGTAACCTGTATATCTTCCCCCTCTTTAAATTCAACTATTAATTTAGAATTTAATTACCCCAGTCCTGGAGTTCCAGGTTCACCCCGCCACTTACCTCCTCTGGCGCTTGTCATTTTAACTTCTCCAGTTATTATTCCCTGTGATGCTCTTTTTCCTCTCTCTCAGCCGCTCTCTGAAGCTGTTTTCCTTGCAACTCCATCTCAAACCTCTTTTGTTCTCTTTCCTGCTGGGTTTCAAACCTTTTCTGCTCGAACTATAGCTCCAGTCTCCTCAACTCTAGCTGCAGCCTGATCCCTTCCAGTTCCAGTGCTGTGGTGACCTTCTCCTGGCGTTGTGGTTCTGAGTTCCCTCTGGTCTTACTGTCCTCCTCCCTGGAACTGGACTCTGCAACATCCCTTGGCACTCCCAAGGCCAAGGTCTGGTCCCTTTCAGTCACTGGCTGTGACTCAAGGTCCTGGGCAGTCACTTGCTCATTGGCTGCCACAAGAGCCTCCATGAGGTGCTTTTTGGTTTGCCCCTCGCACTGGATCCTTCTTTCCTGACACAACTATTTGAGGTAGCCTGCAGTCTATGCACTGTAGATGGAAGCCATCCTCTTCCCTAACTACTGCTACACTAGCTTGCACCTGAGGGAAAAAAAAAAACAGGTAGGGAACTTTATACTGTAACCAAATTATTATTATTTTTATTTTAAACCTCTGCCTTGATTTTGTGTGGACTGTTTACATTTTATCAGTCTGATGCACTGGACTTGGATCCAGCTCTTATACCTGTGCCACCAATATCTGTCAAATCGCAACACTGTGCAACCAGATCTCTCGGGTCCCAATGCTGTGCACCAAATCTGTCATGAACCCACTTCTGGGGATCAGGCCCACTGAGCTCACAGTGCCCACCCTTAAGTGCAATCCATGATGGTGGGGGCAGGGATACCCTCCTCGTCCTTTAGAATGCTTGCCGAGGTAATGAGTACACCTCTGCCACGAGGATTTCTGGCATCCCTCTAGCTCTGGATAAGGGCACAATGCCAGTCTCGAGTCTTGTGGCCAAATATGAATCTTTCCTTGGCTGTTACCCTCAGGAGGTAGACCCAGGCGTCACACTCCCTTCGGGGTAGCAGCGTAACACCTGATTTGGCCTTCTCCCTACAGGACTTGCAACAACCTGGTTCAAAATCTTTTTGGTTGCTTGTGGTGTGACCCCTTTGGCTATAACAATTTTCACAGTTTATTAATACTGTTTTCACAGTTCACACACAAATAAAGTCTCACTCAGGCAGAATTTCTTTCGACAAACAAAAGTTTTTACTAAAATACTTAAATGAAGTTACAACTAAAAGAGAACATTTACGGTACTAATTTAGGATACAGTATAAGACACAGAATGGGAAAAATATACAGAAAAACGCATTAAAACACGTTAGCTAAGGCTGCCTTGGGTATGAAGATTTCAAAGTCCAGAGAATTGCTGGTTTGCAAAATATTGCAGTCTTTCTGTAGCAGCCTTGTGGTCAGGAGAAAGGACTCAAACAGAATGGTAAAATGGCCCTGAGTGTCTGTGCTGGAGAGTTTATATAGAAGACCAGCCCCCCAGTCTTAATAAAGACCGGCCCTTCTGTGAATAAAGGCTGGCCCTTCCACTTTAGGCCACTGGATGTCAATCTTGCGCTTTCCTAAAGTCTTATTTTCCTGATAATTTTTTGATGTCAGATTCCCATAGTTAACACAGGGTTTATAATCTCACACAGGCCTGTTAGAAGGATGTTTCCTGGCACTTATAAAAAAATGTTGGTGTACTGTGGGAACCTTTTCCATCACCTCTTGTCTAAGACCATTTCCCTTTTGATCTTAAGGGTTTACAACAGTGGAAATAGCTTCTCTCATCCTGAGATTTTGAAGTGGCTTAATTTAATTAGTTATAAGGAAGATCATGTAAATTGTATGATTATACAAACTGATTTTATTACTTCTGTTTTCCTTGGCCAGTTAACATTAGAGGAATACTCTCTGATCATGTATCCACAAGCTTTTTAACAAGAACTTGTCAGATTCCTGCAAGCAAGGCTGGCCATGTAGGTCAGAGGAAGGTCAAACCCCTTTTTAAAAAAATCCAGTCTTTTCTCTATGTGCCTTTGCTGACACTGGCATGTACATAGAATTACATAAAAAAAACATATATACAGCAATATAATATCTACAAATAAGGACTAGCAGCTCACCACATAGAGAGCTAGGGTTCTGTGCTTTTGATAGTGTTTTTATCTTGGTAAAAAAACAGCAATGTATGTTATATAAATCTCTATCTTATCCAAGTTCTGCTCAGAGCCAAAACAGTTGCTTGTGCATAAACCTGATTATGGAAACATAACTAATGAGTGACTTAGTTGTACAGCACTTGCATTTTGATTTTAAAATGTTTTGCTGATTCCCATGGACTTCCTGCTGTCTGACCTGGTCAGTGGTACCACAATCACACCCATGAACCCCACACTGTTGCAGACTCCCATAGCGGGGGGGAGAGAGGATCCCCCCCCCATCAATGGTGCAAGTTACCAACCCAGCCTACTGGTGCACAGAACCTGAGTGAGTGCCAGGTCCTCATTATTTCGGCGGTAGGTGCCCTCTCTTTTTATTTTGTCACGATCAGTACAAAATAAGAGCTTGCACAGACCATACCATAGGGTCGTGAAGTATATTAAACTTGCTATGAAACCTTTAGTATTATGAAAGATGAGCATTCGCATTTCATATGTGAGATACAAGACTACAATGGTAATCTATATGCATATGCATAGTGGTAGCTGTAAAGCGATATACCTTCAATGCTTGGCTCCGTGAACATGTAAGGAAATAAAAAAATGTCTGTAACCGGCTTAGTGGAACCATGATTCTACATGAGATAACTCCTAGTGGAGTTTCTGTGCCCTTGCAACTCCATGTATGCCACAACATACCTGGTTCTTTCATTCATGGTGCTAAGTAGTAAGAAGAGTTCAACCTCAGAAACTTAATCAAATTTTTAACATTTTACAGTCCGACACCTAAATAAATAATATTGTTAAAATGCAAACTGTGAGCCAGGGTTGGTAAGGACAGAAATTTTCTCCTTACATTTGTCTTTCATGTGCTTCCATGTTCGTTTGTTCTGATAACGCACATTGTTCATACTTCTACGGTACAGCCACTTAACGGAATACTATGATCAAAGTGTTTCTGACACAAGGCACAGCTAAACTTACTAAAAGTATTTCAGTCTGAAAGTAGTTTCTGCTTTTCTGAACTCAGATCGAAGGGCACAGAGTAAAAAAGACAAGCCACTGTTTTTTTTAAATACACAGAAATACTGTTTCTAGGGATGTGAATATGTTCTTATCCACATTTGTTGGCATGTCCCATTCCCTTTAAATCTTGCTAGAAGGTCTAAAAGCTGGCTCCTCCTACCCACTCAGGTGGTATATGCCTCGGCTCCTCCCCATGACGCCAGATCTTCCTTTCCGCTTGGAAGATACAGGTTCCCTCCTTATGCTCCACGTTGAGTAGGCCCTGGCATTCAAAACTTTGGCTAAATTACCGAAATTAAAGCTCGCTCAAGTATCTCCTCAACAGTTCGTTATTGCGACCATGATGGAGGACAAGTCCTTGCCCGGGTTCCACTGGTGTCCCTGCGGACAGAAAATGTCTGTACCGATCCGCATTCCACATGCGTCTACTGTCTGGGCCATGCGCATGACCCTCAGGCCTACGATCTCTGCTGCGCCTTCCACTCTCAGGTGCTTGACGATCACCTCGCATATCTTCAACTGGGACGGCCAGAAAAATGGCACCCACCAGTCAGATTTAAGGATGCCCGTTGTGTGGTCTCTGTGGCTGCGGGATCTGCCGACCAACTGGAGCAGATGAAAGTCTTCAAGGAGGAGGCAGCTCGTGCCGCTGAACAGTCCTTCTCATTGTTGATTCTTGTTCCACTCAAACTGGGCACCTCATTCTCCAGTTTCTTCAAAGAGATGTGCCAGTCGCTCCCTACTAAAGGGGAGGGCCCATCGGGTTCGCACACCTCCCGGTCCCGTCAAAAGGACAGAGAGCCGAGAGAGGAATCTTCCCATCGATGCTTTTGGGACAGAGATCTCGGTCACAGGAGTCTCCTATTTAGACTTCTGTTGAAATTACGGCCTCGGCCACTGGCTTCATGGTACCCCCTTCAGGCCAGATGGCTGAGACGCAGGACGACGACCAGGTCAAAATTGTCATCGACCCCTAGCTGACTGATGAGGCCAACAATTTCTTGTTTAGGACTCCAGTCCTACTGACTGAGGAGGAGACCCAGCTAGCTGGTGCTCCACCCTGGGTCACGATCCCTGATCTGGAGGAGCCGCGGTTCTCCCCTGGCTCCTTCCGAGAAGCTCTGTCGGTCCCCCCAGCGGTCATCTTCTAGATCTTGAACCCCCTTGACAAGAGACCGAGGAAATCCCATAAGTGGCACTCCAAGAAGTGGCAATGCCGCCATTCATCCTCATCCTCCTCAGGTGAGGAGAGGCTTCGATGCAAGTTGTGTCATCGCTATGAGGATCTCATGTGGCAACAGCTAATGATCACTGGTCCGAAGTCGACCCCGGCTTCGACTCCGGCCATCACCAGGCTGTCGCCCTCTAGGCTGACGCCGACTGCTCTGGAGCCGGTAGACACCATTCCTCTGCCTGCGGAGCCAGTGAAGACCCTCCCGGCTCGGCCCGAAGCTGGCCTCTCCACCTATTCTGGTGGAGCCGCCACCTAAGCAGCCTTCCTCAGGGGCTCCTGCCAAGGAGTCTCTACCCGATCAAGGTCTCCTGCGCAGGCTGTCAGTCACCCTTATTCCTGACTGTCCACGGCGGGTCAAGAGCGACTCAGGTGATTGGCCACTTTACCCGGACTCAGGGTCTCAGGATTCGGACCTTCACTCACATCCCTGTGATGACGACTCGATGAGTCTACCGACGGAGTTGGGCCCCACATTGTTCATGGGCATCCTCCATCTTATCTCTGAATCAAGAGGGATGCCGTTGGAGCCCGTTGAAAAATGGGCCGAATACTCTCTGACTGATATCCTCAGGAAAGGTGATTCTCCATCTGAGGCCTTCCCAGTGGCCGAGGCCATAGTTGGTCTGGCCCTGGAGCTTTGGCAGCACCCAGCCTCCTGCACTGCGCCATCTGCTCGTATAGCTCACAAATTCGTGGTCCCTATCAGTGCCCCTTCGGGGTTTACACAGCACCGCTCGACTGAGAGTTTGGTGACCGAATCTGTGTTCTGGCGCTCAGCCAATTTAGGAGACACAGATAGACCTCCAGATAAAGAGTCCAAAAAAATGGGGCCATTAAGCCAGGAAAGTCTATGCTGCCTCCTCGGTTGGTTTCCAACAAACGAGTTCAGCTGTTGTTGTGGCACACTTTTGCCATGCCCTTCTGGGTTCCCTGGATGATGTACTTCCTCATCTCCCCACAGACTTTCTAACCACAGTCAAGCAGGTCCATGATCGGGGCCGAGCTGTTCCTAATCAGCAGCTCCAGATGGCCTTAGATATCGGGGATTCTTGTGCCCGCTCAGTAGCAGCTGCAGTTGCCATGTAGCGCAGGGCTTGGCTGCGGGTATCGACCTTTACGGCAGACACCCAGCACAAACTGGCGGATGTTCCCATCTTGTGTACCGACTTGTTCCATCCAGGGGCCGATGGTCACCTTCAATGTATCGAGAAGTCCAACACCACCTTGGACTCCGTTACTTATGCCCAAAAATCGCAGAAGAAGAAGCACTTTCGACCTTCTGCCCCTGCGGCCGAGCAGCCCTAGTATCAAACTGGGCAGCAACAGCAGCAGGCTCAGGCTCTGTCCAGAGGAGGTCTTCGGTCTACGACCTTCAAGGTGCACCTGGCAGCCATATCTGCTTACTGGGCGTGGACCGGTCAGCAGTTGGTAGCACAGGAAAAGGTGGTCTGGCATTTCTTTAAAGGCCTCGACCACGTATCCCCTCCAGTGCGTGAAACTCCACCTCCATGGGATTTACTGCTAGTTTTGGCAAAGCTCATGGGCAAGCCATTCGAACCGATGCGCAGGTGTGAAATGTCACATCTGTCATGGAAGACCGTCTTCTTGGTGCCTATCATGTCAGCCAGAAGGACTGGGGAACTACAGGCGCTCTCTGTCGAGTCTCCCTAGCTGGTGTTCCACAGGGACAAGGTTGTCCTGCGCCCCCACGTGAAATTCCTTCTGAAGGTGGTGTCAGAGTTTCGCCTTAATTAAATGTTGACTGCCTGTGCACTACCCCAGTTACACCTCTGAGGCCGAGTATAGACTTCATACTTTGGACCTGAGACGAGCGCTCTCTTATTATAAGGAGCAAACGGCTGAAGTTCGGGGAGAGGTTCACCAGCTGTCTGTCACCTACGCTGAAGCCGCACCTGGCAGGCCTGCAGAAAAGCAGACAATTGGCAGATGGATTACATCCTGCATTGGTCTGTGTTATAGGTTGGCAGGTAAGGAGCCTCCCAGAGGGATAAGAGCTCATTCTACCAGCCATACTGCTGCATCTGCTGCTTCTAGGGATGTCCCTATCCAGGATATCTGCAGGGCTGCTACCTGGAAGTCAGAAAACAAGTTCAGTACCCATTACACATTATGACATCAACCTAGAGTCACACTGGAATGCTGGTTTTGGGGCCTCAGTTCTCCAATCTCTGTTTCCCAAGCAGGGGGTATGTGCCTTGCCTCCTTCCTCCTGGAGAACTGCCAGGAGTCTTCCAACAAGTGTGGATAAGAACAACATATCCACATCCCTAGAAAGACAGGTTACTCACCTGTAAGAGTAGTTCTAGTAGTAGTGTATGTTTTTCATCCACACTGACGCACCTGACCTCCCTGGCTTCGACCCACAACCTCTGCTTCCGGCAGGCAAGATCTGGCGTCATGGAGCGGAGCGAAGGTATATACCACCTAGATGGGTGGGAAGAGCCAGCTTTTAGACCTTCAGGCATAATTTAAAGGGAAAGGGACATGCCAACAAGTATGGATGAACAACATACTGTATACCACTCCTAGAACTACTGTTACAGGTGAGTAACCTGTGTATTTGGCACATTTTAAATATAAAATAAGAGAAACACTGTATCACACATACCAACAGAAGCAACTGTTAAAGTAATTTTAGGAGTCTTTGGTCCCATGAAGTCAAATGGAAGCAAATGGTCAAGTTTTGCATCACATATAAAGGCAGCTCCAGCAATGGCATTGACGATTCATTCATTTAATGCGTTCATGTATTCATTCATTTAATATTTTTATTAACCAGTGCACTGGGCAACAAAAGGCTATTTTCAGGCATGACCTTGGAGATAACATATAGAATGTTTACTGGGAAAGCAATTACATACGAACATAGAGAGAATGCCAGCAGATACAGGTCTGATGGTCTATCTAGTCTGCTCGAGTGTACAGTTAGCAATATGTTACACTGCAACTGCTCCCTCCTTTCCTACCCCATAACCAATTTCATGCCCATACTAGCTGTTACCCCCCCTCCTCCATGCCTTATTGGCAACCTTCTCCCTGACTTTGTCCCATCCCCTCTTAAAACTGCCTACCATCTTCAGGGATACCACCTCCTCTGGCAGTGTGTTCCACCCTGTCACTACTTTCTCCGTGAAATAGTGCTTTCTCATTTCCCCTTCTTAATCTACCACCCTCCAACTTTAGATTGTGCCCCCTAGTGTCCTTTCCTCTCCTTAATCTTAAAATTTCCTCTGTGCCATCTTTATTTATGCCTTTCATATATTTGAAGGTTTCTGTCATGTCCTCTCCATCCCTTCATTCCTCCAGGGAGTACATGTTGAGCTCCCTCAGTCTCTCCTCGTAGGGTTTGTCCTCCTTGCCGAGGATCATCCTGGTTGCTCTGTGTTGGACCCCCTCCAGCAATTTAACATCTTTCTTTAAGTAGGGGGCACTAGAACTACACGCAGTACTCCAGGTGTGGCCTCATCACTGACCTGTACAGTGGCAGGATGACCTCCCCTCTCCCGGACATGATTCCTCTGGCAGTACACCCCAGCATCTTATTAGCCTTAGCTGCTGCTTTTCTGCACTGCATTGAATGGTTCATTTGCCATGTTATTATCACCCTAAGATCTTTTTTCTCCTCTGTAGGGGATAACTGTACCCCCCCAAGTCAGTAATGATTCCTTGTGTTTCTTGCTCCTAAGTGCATGACTTCACACTTCTTTGCATTGAACCCCAGCTGTCATGTTTTTGACCAGTGCTTGAGCCTAGCTAGATCATCCTGTAGCCCCTGCCACCCCTCTGTTTTTTAATCTGCACAAGGCTGATCTTATTCTTCCCGTGCAAGATGTCAACAATGGAAATGCCAAACAACACTGGACCCAGCACCGAGCCCTGTGGTACCCCACTGGTTATGGCTCTTGGAGTTGAGATTTCCACAATTATGACTACCCGCTGCTTCCTTTCATTCAGCCAGGTCCTGATCCACTCCACCATTTTCTCACCTGCTCCCTGATATCTTAGCTTGCTAATCAGTCTCCCATTACAAAGCAGACGGCAGACGTAAGATGCCATCCAAACAGTACAGTAATACATTTTTTATATAGCGCAATTCCAAGCATCAAAGCGCTTTACCTAAAAAACATCATAAAACAGTTCAAAAAAATCATATAAATATGTTGACTCAATTAAAATTCTCACAATTCCTAAAACATCAAGTACTAAAAGACTGTTTAAATAGATAAGTTTTTAAACTGGTCTTGAAGCTCTACACAGTCCTGCACTCTCTAATTTGATGAGGTAGAAAGTTCCACAGGGATGGCGCCACGAACATAAAGGCCCTGGCGCCAGATGTCTTCAGCCGCACCCTGGGAACCTCTAACAGCCCCTCGTCAGTTGAGTGGAGAGGCGGGCCAGGGCTGTAAGGAACCAGGAGCTCTTGCAGGTAACTTGGTCCCAATCCATGTAGGGCTTTGTAGGTCAGAAGACCGACCTTGAAGGTGGTCCGCCACTGTATAGGCAGCCAGTGCAGGTCACGCAGCGCAGGAGTAATGTGACTGGTATGTGAAGTCCCAGTCAGTAATCGTGCCACAGCGTTCCGCACCAGCTGCAAGTGGCAGACATCAACCCCCGGTAGCCCCAGGTATAGGGAGTTGGCAGTAGTCAAGGCGCAAGGTCACAAAGGCATAGATCAACATGGGCAGATCATCGGACGGAACAAAGTGCTTAATTCTGGCAAAGTTCCTAAGATGGTAAAAGGAAGATTTTAACGACTGCTGACACCTGCGCCTGCAGTGTCAGCCCATTGTCAAATACCACCCCCAGATTACGCACCCGTTCAGAGGTGGACAGCTGTACACCATCGAGCCAAAGCCCTGAAGGTAACCCCACTACCGACCTCTCTATCCAGTGCACCAGGTCAACAACCAACATCTCAGTCTTCCCAGAATTCAGTTTCAACCAGCTGGACTTCATCCAGTCATGGATTTCCACTAGACAGCTGTTAAACATCGAGACGGTGCTATCCTGGTCAGGCGCAGAAGACAGATAGAGCTGTGTATCATCTGCATAGCAGTGAAATCTCAGCCCATATCGTCTTACAGTGTCTCCGAGGGGCAGCAGATACACTGTGAACAACATGGGGGACAGCACCAATCCCTAAGGGACCCTGCACGGCTGAGAGAATGGCTCAGAGGAAAAATTCCCCGACACCACCCTCTGAAACCCGTCAGCTAAGTAGGAATGGAACCATCTGAGGACTGGACCAGTCAGGCCACAGATAACCCTCAGGCACTCGAGTAGAACCCCATGGTCCACAGTGTCAGATGCTGAGGAGAGATCCAGGAGCACCAAGATGGAGCAGCGCTTCTGGTCTCTTGCCACCAGGAGATCCTTGAGCACCCGAACCAGAGTGGTTTTGGTACTATGTCTCTTCCGTAAACCTGACTGGAGAGGATCGAAGACTTCGTGGATGGTGAGATGGTTCTCCAGTTGCAGCGCAACCACATTCTCAACCCCCTTCCCAGCAAAGGGAAGGTTAGAGATAGGTCTGTTGTTTGCACAGATGCTTAGGTCCAAAGAAGCTTTCTTAAGAAGCGATGTCACCACCGCCTCTTTCAGGGAGCTAGGGAACTCTCCCGAGTCTAAGGAGCACAAAACAATCTCTGCAAGAACTGGGCCGATGGTCTTCATACACCCTAATAATAGGCATGTAGGGCCCAGGTCCAGACTATAGTAAGTTGGCCGCAATTTCTGGATGATCCGCACAATGTCCCCTATCTCCAGCCCATCGAAAGATATCCAAGAAGACCGAGAGGAGGCGACCATACACCGACCACCACTAACCCCCATAGAGGGTGCTGAGCAGACCTCGGCCCTGATGTTGGCCACCTTATCTGCAAAGAATTGAGTGAACTTATCACACTTATCTTGTGAAAACGCTCCTTGAACCTGTAGACAGGTTGGGTTGCACAGCCTGTCCATGGTTCAAAAGAGCTGAGCCTGTCGGTTTTGAGCAGCAGCTATCTCACTGGACAGGAACTCTGCCTTCTTATGTGAGATTGCTGATTGATAGTTTTAATAGTGATCCATCAATCTAAGGTGGACAGCCTTAAGGGTTGTTCTCCACCAGCAAGGCTCTAGCCTTTGTCCCACCTGTCTCAACTCCCTCAAGGTCCCATCAAACCAAAGGGACTGAGGGCTGGGAGAGAGGGGACGAACACGGATTGGGGCAATAACATCCAGAGCCTCAGTAATAGCCTTATTATAGGCCAGAACTAGATTATCTGGGTCCTCGCCTTCCCTTGGAACTCCTGATAGGTCTAGTACCACCAAAAGACCCTCTGGGGATACACCTCTCAATGTGCGGTATCTGACTATCTCCACAGAAGCAGGTCTATGGGGAGGCTGGGAGTTGAATCTTACTGTGTAGTGATCGGACCACATGACTGGCTCCCACCACCAAGTCGGAGGACTCGACCCCCAGGAGGGAGACTAGATCAAGCGAGTGACCCTGATTATGAGTAGCAGAGGCAACTACCTGTGTGAATCCCAATGAAGACGTAAGTTGGAGGAAGTCTTGACCAAACTGTGAGAGTTCATCATCGACCCAGGCATTGAAGTTGCTTAGGACCTTCAGCCTGGGCGACTCCAATGCCGCATCAACGATGAAGTCTGCCACTTCCTGCAGGAACAATTTCTCACCCCCGGATGAATGGTAGCTGAGAATGATCCTGCAGCCCACACCCGCTACTACAGTAAGCTCAAATGATCTGCCACCTCTACTGGTACACCAGCAAGACCCAATTCTGATCTAAAACAGATCGCCCCCCCCCTGCAGTCCAATCTCAGGTGGTGTATCACCAAAAACCGGCTGAGACCGCGCTTCCAAAATGGGGCCCGCGTTGTCATCAAGCCAGGTTTCGGTGATGCAGGCCAGGTCTGCAGTCTGAACAAGGTCAGCAGTAATTGCTGTCTTGTTCCTAATAGACCTGGCAGTGCATAACACCACTCAAGTCGAATGGGGTTCCGGGGCTGACCGAGTTATCTGCCCCGAAATACAGGAACCCTTGGGTATAGTAACCAGACATGGCGGACCATGATCTAGAGACTATTTTGCCCCAGTGCATCTCCTGGACCGCACAACCCTGTTACGGCCGCCCTACTCTCCCCCACTCTGGAGTCCAGGACCCCCAGTCCACCTCTGCTTTCTACTAGCAATACTTAAAGCCCCACATCTGTTATAGACTGCTGCAGGCAGAGGAGGACAATAAAAGGCCCGGAGGTCCCGGAGTTCGGCAGGGGAGTAGTGCCCGACTGGGAGAGCAACAGGATAACACATCTTCTGTCAACAATAACCTGTATTGCTCCCACCTTATAAAACAACAGAAGTATAAATCAAACACAGTTTATCCTACAGACAAAATTTCAACCCTCCCCGAAATTTCTAATATAAAAAATAAACTTAAAACTATAATATTAGCAAAATACTAAATATTATACAGAATATAGTACACTGGGGTTCTCTCACAACTCCAGCTTAATTGTCTTGAAAAGTATCTCCACTGCCTCTCACACAGAGGGGAAAAGAAAATGTAATAAACTGGAGTCCTCTCACCACTCCAGTTCAACGTTCAAATGAAATCACCCCCACCACCTCTCACGCAGTAGGGGGGATACCAACAGGAAAAAAAAGAAAGCAAAAGAAAAACCAAAAAATAAAACTTACTCATCACACAGTTACGGGTAGGGGGAGAAACCACATCAAAACGATCCGCTTCTCCCAATCACAGACCCTTCACAGAGCCACAGACCAAAGTACAAGATCAAGTCAATTTCGACTTCCAGATAGCATAAAATAATCAGGTCTTCGTTGCAGCAGGGCAATCCTCAATAGCCAGAGAGAGCAAAAGTTCAAATCCAAACTGCAGTCTTCAGCATGATCTGAACATCAGCAGATATAACAGCAGACTGGGGCGAGCAAAGCTAGCCACTAAGGGAGGGACCCCTCCTCCTTCCACCAGGTGCACCCTTCTCACGAACTACCCCAACCTCCCCACGACCTGCAACTACAGTCCCCAGGGAACAACCCACAAGAGAGCCCCATGGAGGGCTTAGGAGAAGCTGAAACGAACCACTGGCTCCCTAGTCCTCGGAGGGTGACTCCCATCTGGTCACGGAGGATGAGAAGTCCTCAGCCCTGGGCACACAGAGGTGGTCCCCCCACACACACTGCACCCAGACACACTGATTCTGCTTTCAGTCAAGTTTCACAAGCTTTACACAGGCACAATAATTCCTACTCATGATACCAAGTAGAATAGGAATTCCTTCTTTAATCCTTCCATAAATATCTACAGGTTAGGACCAAAAGATCCACAAAGAGTCCAACGTACTCCAAGGGTTAGCAGTAACTCCAGCAATAGCAGTCCCAGGCCTCCGATAGAGTCCAACGCTAGGCTCACAAATGGATCCTCCCTTGAAAGCATTAAAGCCCCATATATAGATTTTAGATCCATCTACCGATGGACCAAGCCGGAAAAACACAAAGTTAGACAGTCATGCGTGACAGTCAGGTAACAGGAAGCACTCCAACAAGCAGCGATGGCTCCAGTAGTAATAATCCTAGGCCTCCAAAAAACAATGACAGTCCGAGGCCTCTGAGTAAAGTCCAATACTAAGTTCCCAGACAGGCTGTCCCTCAAGAATGCTAGAACCCCAACTTGAATTTTAGATCTGGCAAAGACGGACCAAACCAGGAATGTAGCGGGGCTAAACAGTCGTATGTGGCAGTCACTAAATTAACAAAATTGGGAGAAGCAAAATACGGGAAAACACGCAAAAACAGGCAATAGCTCAACACGGACCTCTTGATGGCAGGCTCAGCCTAGCCGCCATCTTCTCCATCTTCTGTGTAGTATACAATATAAGAAACAGTACCTGAAGCTGAACAGATACATAACAAAGAAAAGTCAGAGTAAAGGAGAGTTACATTTGGTGAGCCTGGCCATTTATTTATATTGAACACACATTACCAAAGACTCCTGAAATGACTTGCAGTTTTACATGTCTTTAATGAAAGACATATAAAAGCTGCATTTTTGATTATACAATTGTATTTCCAGATAAGAGTGATGTATTAGTATGTGAACAAGGGACAGCAAAGCAACCATGTAGATAATTTTTTTTGTTAATTTATTGTTTTTTGTCGCGGGGGCACCAATATCCTCCTTGGTCATGGACCTCCGACTCCCACCTCCCATCTGCGGCTCTGTTGCTCCCCTCGGAACCCCTGGCTTACCCCCCAGAGGGTGGAGTCGCGGCACCCCACTCCCAGCTATGGGTGCCGCAAATCCAATATCTAGTGGAGGAGTGAGCGAGCCTTGAGAGGCTAATTTGAAGCTGGAAAAGGCTTCATAGAGGCGGCCCCCCCTGCGGAGTTTTTCTTCTCCATATGTGTGCAGGTGACGGGGACGTGCAATGACGACCAGAGTCCGCCCCGCCCCTGAGGAGTATCCTGTGTCAGTGCGGTGCAGTAACCCCAACCTCTGCCGGGTGCCGCTGTTGCACCGATCACAAAGCCACCCTTCCCCCCAGAGAAGGAGAGCTGTCCAAGGGATGCTCAATCCTTCTCCCCCAGCCGGCCCTTCAGTGACCCGAGTCCGTTCCCAACCCTGGGTCGCCAGCGCCGCAAGCGGAAATCCAACCGCTGCGCCGGCGGGCCGGCCTGTGTAGATAATTTTGTAAACTTAATTATAGAAATGATAAAAGGGGACCCTACAAACAAGGCATCAGATCCCCAGACTCTGCAGGGTGGTCAGATATTCAAATTGAAAGGGCTAGGTATCCAACAGACATGGAAAAGTTCCTCCTGTTTAGCGGTGGAAACAGATTTGAACTCTTGTTCATCATCCCACAAACTGAGGAGTCTGGGAGTGTTTGCTTGAAAAGTTGCTGTTTTTTATTTCAAAAATTCTGACATAGTACACGAGTATGATAAAATACATTCTGGGAAATGCTCAAGAGATTCTAGTGTGCAGGCTAAGCACACACTCAAGTTTGAATATGCAGTAGCAAGGTGGGGAATGTTATGAGTGCTGGGTAAGAGAAAGACATGAGGGAGATTTTAGGAATAGAAATATATACAAGCATACAATGATGGCAGCAGAATGAAGCCTTTCAGTCTATTGAGTCTGCTTGTACTGCAGGGTTAAAGCACCAGCTGTTGACTCTGCCTCCCTCCCCAACCAATAACCTCTCCTTCCTGTCTACCCCTTTTGACTCTGATTTTCCCTTTTACCCTGTCCCAGCCTCTTTTAAAGCCATCCACTGCTTCAAGCAATACCACTTAGGAAGCCCATTCCAACCTACCACCACTCTCTCTCTAAAGAAATGCCTCCAGGTCTCCCTCCTAAACCTCCCTTCCTCTAACTTCAAGGAGATAGGAAACTATTTATTGCTGTTTGCAACTGCTCAGTAAAATTATAAATAACAAGCACTGGCCTCAGTGTGTTTTTTTTAATATAGTAGATGTTTAAAATTCATATCGACACGCTACTACCTAATGTTGACACCTCTATCAGTTTGCCTGACTTTTTTTTTAATCAGGAGTCAGCGCTTGCCAAGTTGTGAAATGCTCTCGTCACTGACTCCTTATTTTATACTGCTATAACGAGCGCTCTAGACTCGGCAACCGTTTTGAAGCAAACTCAGAAAATTATGATGCCACACTCCTCCAACTTGGTCTGTCACTTTTTGTCAACTGGTTCACACTGTACCCCCTCCCCCCACCCTTTGGCCAGTCCCCTTACAAATATTAAAAAAGTCAAGTTATTAGTAAAACCTGATATTTTTTTTTCTTGCCTTCTGTAAGTCCACACCATACCCTCTTGCTGTAGAGTCCCTCCTCCCAATGTTGGGAGTTTAGCTTACTTTTCTTGTATGTGGCTCATTGACTGTCATTGCACCAGAAGAAATGCTGTTGCATGTTCTCACCCAGTACTGAGGTGACGTGGGAGACAGCGAGAAAATGTGGCTTTTACAGCTAACTAAAAAAGGTGGCACGCTGTTGCATTTCCCAGCCCAGGTCCCAGTTTGCAGTTTGTGGGGGCTGTTAGAACAGTCTCCGTGAGCAAATTGCCCACCATAGATGAATGGGGCACTTTGACATGCCTGAGGACATTTTATGTGCTTCCCGGCCCTAATGACATTTAAGAGAGGGATGAGGGATCGAAGATGCGGCCAGTTGCCAGCCACTAAAGGAATGTTTTTGGTTTTTTTTGCTGGAGGCTGACAGTGCTCATGAACCACATGCAGAGAAGGTAAGCTAAGCTCCGGGGTGGGGGGAAATAACCGTACACCAAGAGGGCAGGGTATGTACATACATGACACAGGAACAGAACCATCAGGTTTTACTAATAACCTAAACTTTCTGTTTGTAAGGCACCGGGGGGGGGGAATGGAGTGAATTGGTCGCCAAATAAATGATAGACTATGTCACAGAGTTCAGTGGCCAAGCAGCCGGCCACTCCCACTTCCTGAGCTATATAAGCAGTTCCTCTCAGCCTCATTGTGAAGCATTTTTGCTTTGCAGCCGAAGGTTCTGTCGGTTTGTCCTCTGTGCTGGTTGGGCCTCCCTGGCTGGCTGGGGCCTGTGCTGCCCCCGCCCCCACACCTTGTTGCTCCTGCTTGTCTCTGCTGGGCTTCTGTGTTTATTTCCTGCTTCTGGTTTGTATTTTGCCTTCGGCTGTGTGTGCTTCCTTCTGTTTTTGTTCCCTGTTTTCTGTGTTTGTGTGTCTTTGGTTTTGTCTTTTGGGGGGCTTTGTTTCTAAGCTCCTAGCATACTGCTATTCCAGAGCTCATACTGCTTGCTTCAGTTACTCACAACTCTCAAATTACTTGCACTGCAACTGTAAACCTGCTCTGTGTGTTTCAGCTCCACTATAGCTGCCCCATGTTGCATACTGGATTACTTTCACCTGACTCAGATTAACTTTGAACCTGGCCCTACAGCTGACTCAAGCTTGTTCTGATTACCTTATTGCAGCAGTCTAATTGCACTGCCTGGTGACAGTGCTTTCAGAGCATTGTGCCTTTTATTTTTTTTATTGCAGTTACAACTCTGTACTCAATTGTTTTCACTACTGCTGCACAGGCCTAATTGCTTACTGCTACTGCTTTGTTTACTCCCATTGCTATTATACCTTGTTGTACTCTGAGGTTAGCTAAAGCTCCTGCTGAGGCTATTAAGTTAGCTTTAAAATCTGCATGTGGTTCTCAGCCCTTCCATTACTTCCTTGTTTGTCCTATGGTGGGGACTGGGAGGTGTTTGGGGGGTCGTGGCCAATGTGATTAATTATTTCTGTTCTAAATCCTGTCTTTGCCGCCGAAAATCCTCAGAGTTTGTTACCTTGATTTGGCTTTGAAATGCCTGGCTGGCTTGCCCCACTATTCAGTGCTGTTTGCCATACGTTATGCAGACCTACGTGCAGGTCCACTTATTACCACTCTGTTTACTGACCTACGTGCAGGTCCACACTTGCTTACACAACCGTTACTCCTTGCTTATGCAAACCATTGCTTCATGCTTACTGCCATCCCCTCGGCTTCAGCCTCTGGGATTCTGCTGCACTCAATCTGCATTTGACTTTGCAAGGTCTCGGCACTCAATGCTCATTATGATCGCAGCACGCCGTGCTCATTCTGCTCACCAGCTTTTCAGCTGTCAATCAATTTCTGGGGTATGCCAGCCATTCTATTCTGGTGCAGGGTTCCTGCAGCCAGTGGTCTTGCTCTGCATTTAGTCCTCATCTCTAGTGTGTCCAGCTTGGGGCGGGATCCTTCTCACCTGGCCCGTAGCTGGGAATGTCCTCACCCCGGGCTTGGCTTTAGCTGCCTGCTACGCAACAGCAGCTCCTGGTGTAGAATTTAAGACTAGCAGTGAAGGGTGGAAAAAGTTACCTCCTTTGGCGCTAGTGCTGCACTGTAACGGTTAGCCATTGACTTCAGTAGTTTCCCTGGCAAGGTACCTTCACCGTATCCTCCCTACGACTGCCTCTGGTTCACCTGGTTTGATTTAGGGTGGGTAGGCCAGGTGACTGCCTCAGCAGTTGTTGCTCTCCTCCTGCACCTTGGATGCACGTATTGTTGCAGAGTTTTCTCGCAGCCTTCCATGGCATTCCTGCTAGAGGGTTTAAGTGTGAGCCTTCCTCCAAATTGGAATATTTTTCACCTCCCTTTAATTGGGTTTTCCAAATTGTAGCTGCAGAGCCATCACTAACTAAACTATCCTAGGCCTGGAGGGAAGGCGACCTAGGCCTTGGATCCCCAGAGATTTCCTCCTCCTCATGGAGGTTTTTTCTCTCCTCTGTTGCCTCAGGTCATAACACTTAGTATAGTTGTTTCCCCTAGTTTCTTTAGGTATGTTCCACTGTTGGATGGAGATGGAGGATGTCCTGCCATTCCCTCTCTCCTTAGGGGATCCCCTAATCTCTATGCAATCCATCAGTATCATGCTACGCAAGACTGGGCATTCATTACGTTATCCAACTGAGCTTCTCATTGCATTATCAAACTGCATATGCTTCTCTACTACTACTACGTTACAGTTACTGCTTCTATGTCACTGTTAGTGCTTGCTCATATGCTTCATGTTGCTTTCTTCTTTGGGGATGATTATACTACATTCTTTTGGGGATTCCTAAATTACCTTTAGCCACGGGAATCGTCCCCTGGCACCTCTAGGGGTGGAACCCTCTCTGAGGGTTCCTTGCCTTTTGTACCCTTACAGGGTGGTAATTCCTCTGGAATAGAGAGTGCGAACAGCCAAAACCAAACTAATACAGTTGCACAAGCATAACACTATACTGGCTGCGTAGATCAGTGAATTGGAAAGGCTTTGCCTGGAGTTGAGTGGCCAAGCAGCCAGCCACTCCCACTTCCTGAGCTATATAAACAGTTCCTCTCAGCCTCATTGTGAAGCATTTTTTCTTTGCCCCACCATCCTCCTCCTCCAGCGGCAGCACTCACTCCTTAGGGGGATTCCTAAGGTACCTTTAGCCATGGGAATCGTCCAATGGCACATCTAGGGGTGGAACCCTCTCTGAGGGTTCCTTGCCTTTCGTATCACTACAGGGTGGTAATTCCTCTGGAATACAGAGTGCGAACGGCAAAAACCAAACTAACACAGTTGCACAAGCATAACACTATACTGGCTGCGTAGGTCAGTGAATCATTTTGTGAAGTTGCTTTTCTAAACAGTTGCTTAGTCCAGAACGTCTGCTATAGCAGTCTAAAATAGGGAGTCTGATGTGACATTGCACAGCTTGGCATGCACTGACTCCTGGTTAAAAAAAAGCCTGCCAACCGATGGAGATGTCAACATTAGGGAGTATCATGTTGATATGAATATTAAACATCTGCAGTAATACAAAAAGACACACTGAGGCCACTGCTTGTTATTTATGATCCATTTAACAGTTGCAAACAGCAGTAAATCATTTCCTATCCCCTTTGTCAGTGCTTCTTTATGTTTTTGTTCCTACTGAGTCTGAAGTAACGCTCTTTGTTCCCCTTATTTATACCCTTCAAATACTTGAAGATCTCAATCATATCCCCTCTCTCTCCCTACTCTCCTCCAGGGAGTACATGTTTAGGGCCTTCAGTCTTTCCTCGTTTGTCCTACCCTGCTGACCCATAACTATCTTTGTTGCCCTCCTTTAGACTGCCTCCAGCAGGTTTATGGCTTTCTTATGGTATGGATGCCAGTACTATACACTGTACTCTAGGTGTGGCCACACAAACAACGTGTACAATGGCAGTATTACTTCCTCTTGCTTACTACTAATCCCTCTAGCTATGCAGCCCAACATCTTATTTGCCTATACTGCTGCCTTCCTGCATTGCATGGCATGTGTCACATCACTGGTAATAAACACCCTAGTCTCCTTTTCATATTTAGTTACCAGGACCCCTCCCAGGCTGTTCCCCATCTTCGGGTTCCTAGCTCCTATGTGCACCTTGCATTCCTTTGCATTGAAGCCAAGTTGCCAAATTCCAGACCACTTACCAAGCCTTGCCAGATCTTACCTTAGTCCTCTGCTGTGTCCACCCTCCCACAGAGCTTGTCTACAAATAAGCAAATGTTGCCCTTGATGCCTTCTCCAGTGTCATTGATGAAGATATTAAAAAGCACCAAACCAAAAACACAGTTGGTGGCATCCCTAACTTATTAAAGCTCCCCCACCACCACTACACCCTGGGTCCTGCCCTTCAGCCAACTAGCTACCCACCTAGTCAATTTCTTTCCTACCCCCAGATCCACAAGCTTCTCGATCAGTCTCTTGTGGGGCACAGAATCAAAGGCCTTGCTGAGTTCAAGTAAAAAATGTCCACCGCTTGGCCTTTGTCCATTGTTTTTGCGACCCAGTCAAAGAAATCAGTGAAGTTTGTTTGACACAATCTTTCAGTCATAAATTTGTGTTGCCACTCATTCTGAAAAGGCCATTCTCTTCCGAATATCTTATTAGCTTTGCTTAAATATGGCCTCCATGAGCTTGCACACAATTGAGGTCAGGCTGACCAGTCTCTAGTTGCCCAAGTCATCTCTGGGACTGCTGTTATACAGTGGCACTACATGTGCTGTTCTCCAGTTCTGCTGTACGACCCCTGACTTCAGTGAACTTTTTTTTTTTTTGGTTTGTCTACACCGGGCCACCACTGTGAGGCATCCCTCCAGCTGTTGGTGCCCCCAGAACTCTCCCCCCCCCCACGGTGGGGGAGGTAGGGCCATGGCTGCACTGCCGCACTCAGGATCCAGCCATGTGGCATGAAGAGGGCCCATCGTGACTGGGCGCAGAACAGAGGAGCTAGCATCATTTGGCCAGCTCACCCAGATTTTAACCCTGAAATCCCACCCTGTAGGCCGTGGACGTGCAATGACATCAACGCAGTGCGTACTTGCACCCACATGCCCGCTGCAGACGTTTTGCTAACAGCATGAACTGTCTTCATGTGGTCTTGTCCTGGTGCCCACCCAGCCTCCACTGGATGGCACACAAATGCCGACCCCCCCCCCGGAGGTGGAGAGCAGTCCCTCGGACACTCTACCAACCTGCCCCCCCGGCCGACCCTCCGATTCCCGGACTCACTCTTCCAGACTTGGATCATCCGTGTCGCGAGCAGTAGCACTACCACTGCGCTGGTGGGTCAGCCCCTCCAGTGAATTATTGAATAAGTCAGCAGGCAGCCTGCAAGTTCCAGCTCCCTCAGCACCCTTGAATGGATTCCATCAGGGCCCAGGGATTTGTCTACCCTTAGGGCTAACAACCCTTGCCTTACCCCATCTACCTCAATGAGTCCATCTGTAATCCCTCTTCCCCCTCTTTTCCACTTGCTACACCGGTCTGTCTCTCTCCTTAGTAAAGACTAAACAGAAATACTCGTTTAGACCTCTGCCATGTCCCCATTCACTTCTACTCACCCTTCCTCCTTTCTGAGCCATTCTGTTTCATCCTTTGTATCCCTTTTCTCACTGATATACAGTACCTAAAGAGGGCTTTTTTCTCATTCCCTCAGCTAGCTGCAGTATATTCTGAGCTTTAGCTCACCAGACTACCCTTCATCCACTACTTTTCTTCAGATAGTCCTCCTTGTCCTCCTCACTCTGGGTCCTCCTGGACCTCATATAGGCAGACCTCTTGTCATTAATTGCTTGGGTGATCTCTTTACTAAACCAGCTGGGTGCTTTGGCCCTTGCGTTTTCCCTTTGAGCCTAACACACTCCCTTATGGCTTTCACTATTCCCTCCTTGCTGATGGACCACTTTTGGTCCACCCCATCTCTGTGTTGATGCCCTCCAGGTGCCCTCTTAGTAGCTCCTCCAGCCTTCTGAAGTCCACCTTTCTGAAATCCAGGACTTTGGTCTTTGTGGGTGCTTTTTCTCTACGTATGTACAACTGGAACCACACTCTGCGGTGGTCACTACCACCCAAGGGCTCCTCAGCTTGGATGTCCTGGACATGGTCCCTGTTTGTTGATACGAGATTGAGAATTGCCCCTTCCCTAGTGGGTACTGAGACACCCTGGTGCAGGAATCCATTCTGCACTGCATCTAAAATCACCTGACTCCTGGCACAGATTGGGGGGGCTTTTCCAATCCACCTTAGGCAGGTTAAAGCCCCCACAGTTGCGATCTCTCCTTTTCCTGCAGCTGGTCATAATCACTGAGCTCATTTCCCTGTCCTTTTCCTCCTCCTGGTTGGGCAGCCTGTAAACCTCCTCCAGTCTTGCCTTTCTCCCTCTGTTGGACAGTAACTGAACCCACATCACGTCTCCCTTCCCTTCATCCAACTCGTCCCTTGTACAAGGTTATACCCTCCCTTATGTAAACACAACCCCCCTCTTTTTCCTACTTCTCTATCTCTCCTATATAGTTTGAACCCAGGGATCAAGAGGTCCCAGTCATTGCTAGGGGTACCCTTGTCTCATTGACTGCCTCAGTGTCCACACTTCTGTCTGCCAATAAGGGCTGCAGGTCGTCCACCTTGTTTCTGTGACTTCTTGTGTTCAGGGACACCACCTTCCACCTAGAATCTGAGTCTCCCCCCTTCGCCTTTTTTTCCTCCCTCCTGCCCCTGTTTGTCTGTTTCCTTCTCTTACATCCTCTACCTTCCCAATTGCTCTCAGTTTGGTCTAACATCCAGTTCTCCCTGCCTGGTATTGGGGGGATGCCTGTTGGCCTCCTCCTAGTCCTGGAGACTCAGGGCCTGAAGGCCCACTTGGCCCCCCCTTTACACTTTAAATTAAGATCCCAGATATGTACCCCCCTATTTATCTCTGAGTACTGTTGAACCCCCTCTACTGAGGTGCAGTCTGTCTGGTGCATAGAGGGATTTGTCGGACCAATCTCTCCCCAGCCATATTGCAGCCGTACCCTTCCTCCTTGCATCATTCTGCAACCAGTCATTAAACTCCTCTATCCTTGTCTTCCTGACCTTGCTGGCTGTCAGTACTGGCAACACCTTTGTGAATGTAACTGATCTGGCTCCCCTCTATAGATCCTTCCCACAACCTTGAATCTTTCCTGTACCACCCCCACCTCCCCAACTACATTGTTCGCACCCAGATAGGTGTAAGCTTGAAAGGGGCTACCAAAATGTGAAATGAGGTTCAATTCTTTAAACTCGCAATTTATCAGTTATGTTAAGCAGTTTTTCATGCTGTGACTTAACTAATAGCAAACTCTGTACAGAGCCAACATAGCTGCTTCAGACCAGTGAGTCCAAGTGAAAAGTACTCGGAGCTCCCCTCACTGTGCATGCTTAAGAAAGAACCCACCGTACCCATGATGGCCACCATGACAGAACTGTGGATGTGCAATGAGTTCATAATGGCCATCTTGGGCACGACGGGCTCTTTTGTTTCACCTGCAACTGTGGAAGTAATGGATGGAAGCAGAATAATGCCCCTGCGGAGGGGAAGGGGTTGTGTGGCCCATGGAGGAAAGGGGTGGCTGAGAACTAATCCACCAACACTGACAGCAGCACTGTGAACACAGGACCGCAGCAGTGTGGAAGCACAGAGCTGAAGTATCCAGTCATGCTTCTGGAGCCCTTTTTCACTATCCTAGCAAAATGTCTACAGGGCTCCATCCATGCAGTCATAAAAATGGACTGTGTTGTGAGATAACTCACTTACAGGGGCATGAGAAAAAGCATCCACAAAATTGCATATGTATCAAGGGGCATTACACTACAGCTGCATATGTAATAAGGGATGTTAAACTGCAAGTACACATGCAACAATGGTCATTATTTATTTAGCTTTTGTTGACCGGGTAAGTGCACTAGACAAATCCTGCCTATTTTCAGGCACGACCCGGGGGAGGGGGATACAGATTAATGCCAACTGACCTTGAACCAGATTAAGCTGTTGGTGGAATTTTTTTAGTGAATGAGGGAAATTTGGCCAGGACACCGGGGAAATTCCCCTACTCTGCTGGCGCTCTGTGGCCAGTAGAGGGCTGCGACAGCTCTGCACCATGGCAGAGGCTCTGCAATCCTGTGAGGAGATGGACGCTAGCGAGGATGCTCCTGCTGGCAATACTTCCTTGTGTCTTTTGGAATCCGCTGTTGAGACTATGGAAAATGAAGATACAGACCTGGAGACGTCTCCTGCTGTCCCGGAGATGATCGGTTCGTTACCGATTCTGGAGATATTTTTCACTGCATCTACCGACCCTGTGTGCCTTGCGTCTGCCATGGGGTCTTCAGATTCTGTGCTCAATGTTTCCACTACGGACGGCTCTCTGCAACGTATGCTTCCGGTTGTGATGTCGGAAGGTCCAACAGATTCGGAGCCCCACGCTGCACCTGATAGACTGTCTACCACATCACAAGTTTTAAGGCGCCGATTTGGTTTAATATCACAGGACTCTCTTGATTTTAAGGACTGGTCGGAGGAAGATTCTTTACTTAAAGCTGGCTGGACACAAAACGCTTCGGGGACTTGGGTGCCTGACCCTACTTGGCAACCTGTCTCATATCTCTCACCTAAGTGTGCCACTTTCCTGAGCTCAGGTATAGACATTGCTCCTTCTGTTGTTCATGATGTTACTGGTGCGCACCTATTGTTAAAGGATGCTGAGGCTGACTGTAGCCCCAGTACGTCCTTGGGTGGGGGGAGACACTTAAGGCTACTGCTGTAGCAAGTGATGGGTTTGGCTCCTGCAAGAGCCCTGAAAACTCTCCTTGCACCCCTATGGCTGACCTGTTCAAAAATAAACTTGAACAGGCTCCCAGGAGGAATGCAGTTCGACTGAGATATAGAGGGGGTTTGAATACTCATCCGGATAGGTATTATGTTGCTAACACTTTGCTTAGAGATTCCATGTCATTTCTTCCTTCAGACCTGTTTGCACTTATCCATGTTTCTGGGGAGGATTCTTTTGATGTAAGCTTTAGACTTAATCATAGCTTAGAAAAATGTTGGGAAAAGTACTCCATTCTCAAAACTAATCCTTTATGGCTTCCCTTTTTAGCCATCCCTCTGACTAGGCCACAAATTCGGTATATCACTGTCATGTTCAGAAATGAAGGGGTGAATGTCAGTGACATTTACCATTGGCTGCAAAAATGTTGTGATATCCTTGGACCTCCTGAAGCTTTATTGGATTTACAGGGTATTTGGACTGGGGGCTGGAAGTTCAAGGTTAAACTGTTTCACGTGAATTCTGATATTGTTCATCTCCCAAATAGTTTTTTTCTAGGAAAGGACAGGGGTGTGTGCTTTTATTACGGTCAGCCCCGAGCTTGCTATAAATGTGGCTCACGCACTCACATTAGTAGTTCTTGTGACATGATGAAATGTTCACTATGTGGGGGGTATGGACATTTGATGGACCTGCGTCAGAATATTTTCCAGTGTAACCTGTGTGATGAAAAGGGGCATGCCTTTCATCAATGCCCCTGGGCTAATCGAAATAGAACCGAGGGATGGGATCACGATGATTTAGTACTCCAAGCTCAGGTTAAATTGAATTATCCTGATCCACCTGTATCGGCTGTACAGAAGCCTGTACCCGTGGTGGATACCTCTGGCCCTTCCTCTACTCTGATCTAGGCCTCTGAGATGGAGGGTGTGTCTGACAGGCCTAAAATGCCTCCCCCCCACCTTTGAGACTGTTAAAGGATGGAGATTTACAAGATCGTCTTTGAAAATACCCACTCCCTGCTCTATTCCCACTTCTATTATTTTTTTACCCCTACAAGAAGACTTTGGAGATTCAGACTTAGACTCTGACACATCCCATAGATCTGAGATAGTCACAGAAGATGAAGAAAGTAAATCCACAGAATTGGCTAAAGAAAAGAAAGGGGAAAAAAAAAAGGAAAGCAAGCAATAGTTTGAAAGGGGGGGCTTAGCTGAACAATGACACCCTATGGCCACTTTGCGAATACTATCTTTTAATGTCTGCAGCTTGAAATCATATAGAAAACAAATTTCTGTATTGGCTTATTTTGCAACACTTCATGTGGATATTATCTTTATTCAGGAAAGTCATCTTTCCTCACTAGCTGAGGTAGTTAATATTAAAAGACAATGGCACTGGGGACCTTCATTTCGGTCCTTTGGACTGGAACCTGCAGATAGAATTGGCATTCTTTTTAAATCCACCAATTTTCACATTTTTCGGCTAATGGATATTAGTCCTAGTAGAGCCCTAATTTTGGATGGCTTTATAGGAGACTTTTCTTTCCGTCTTATCCATCTTTATGCCCCACAAACAAAATCAGCCAGGGTTGCATTATTTGGGGAAATTAAACCATTTCTCTTCCCCAGAATGCATTTTGTTTGGGGAGGGGACTTTAATTGTACTTTAGATACCCCTTTATCCGGAGCTACCCAGAAGAAAGTATATTGTGACTCTAATGCTCTGAAACAAATTCTTGCTGACTCCAGCATGCAGGATGCTTTCCGTGCATTACACCCCAGGAACCCTGGTGCTACTTATCATAGGTTTATTTATGCCACAAGAATTGATATGTTTTTTTTCTCTCAACACTTACATCCCATTTCTTGTAAATCTCAGCCCTCGGAATTTTCTGATCATAACACTCTTTTTTGCACTTTTAGTTTACATTCTTTTCCCCCCAAGATATTCTCAAAATATAATCGATAGAGATTGAATATGTCCTTTCTTGATACCCCCCCTCTTTCTATTCTCAGACTGATCTTTTTTTCGCATATAGGGAATCTGTTTTCTGTGCATACACAAATTCTTTGAATTGGTGGATGGACACAAAATGGGAATTAAAAAAGCTTTTGCTTTCTTTTGGAAAAGCTAGAGCTAATTCTCACTATATACAGTACTTGCTTGTTCGTAATCAATTATACAAATTGATGTCCTCCCCTTTTGAACATACCCGTGATTTGCTTCCTCAAATTAAGGTCCTGAAAGCGCAGATGAAATCCTATCAATATGATAGAGCGAAGTCCCTAGAATTAGAATTAAAATTTGGAACTAAGACCACACCAGCTTCTGACCCCTTTATGGCATGTAAACAAAGACTAGAGGCCACCCTTATGACCCAGCTAGTTTCACCTACTGGTCTTTTGCTTACCAAAGATATGGACATGTTGACTTTGGTTCAACAACATGTTACGGCTTCTTTTCAGGATAGATCTACTTTTACTTTACCTGATATTTCTAGTTTCACTGCTCCTCTTCCACAAATATCTACCTCTCAAGTAATTTCATTAATACAACCTATTTCTTCCCAGGAAGTAGAACAAGCTATATTACAATGAAGTAAGGGTACTTCACCAGGGTGGGATGGTATCCCTAATGAATTCTATAAACTGTTTTTGCCTCACATGATTTACTTTTTGCCAAAGGTATTTATTTTTTTATTGTTTTCCTCTGTGGCTTTTTCTGGGTTTAACACCTCTCTACTTTTTTTTTCTATATAAATCAGGGGACAAAACCCTATTGTCTAACTGGAGACCTTTGAGTTTGTTAAATAGTGACTACAAAATTCTGACTAAAATTCTTAGCAATAGATTATTAATGGTAGCCAGGTCTCTTATTCACCCGGCCCAAATATGTGGCATCCCTCATAGGCACATTCAGCATAATTTATATCTTTTAAGAGATTTATTCGAACTCAGTAATAAAGGTCATATTTCTGGATATATTGTCACTTTAGATCAAGCTAAAGCATTTGATAGGGTTAGACATAATTATTTATTCTCCATACTTTTACGGTATGGCACCCCTACACCATTTATAAATTGAATTTCCATCCTATATGAGAGCGCTAGTTGTGTTCCCATGGTTAATGGACTTTTTGGTACAGAGTTACCTATATCGACTGTGGTTCGACAGGGTTGCCCATTGAGCCCACTTTTGTATTCTTTTGTTTTGGACCCTGTTATCGGGCAGATTGTCTGGGACACAAATATTATTGGATTAACACCTTCCTCTACTTTACCAGTTGAAAAAATAACTGTTTACACGGATGATATCACTTTATTACCTAAAGATATTCCTTCTTTAACTACTTCATTACACATTTTTTCTATTTTTGAGACACTTTCCGGAGTCCAGATTAACATGCATAAGAGTTTTATTTTTCTATTACGGTCTACACATCTGGATCCTTCTGAAATTGAAGGTATTCCAGTGGCTTCTTCTCCTCATAAGATTCTGGGCATTTGGTTTGGAGCAGGAGACTTAGTCACTTATAATGAGTACAAAAAATTCAACAGTACATGGGTTGCAATGGCAAACAGTTACACAAATTGTGCCAAGGCATAGTACATGGTATGCCAGTGTACTGCGGAAGAGAGAGAGAGGCAGAGGCAGACTGTTAGGGTGAGGTAGGGAGGGGCAGTGGGAGCTGGGATAGGAAGGGCAGAGGGAAAGAAAAGAGCCAAGGGGCCCCCCTTATTAGGAGACCTGTACGTACTGCTAAAAAGTTGAGGAGGTTCATTTAAAGGTCCCTTTTTAGCAGCTTTTTGTACTTTGCAATAATTGCATTCAGTTCATCTGTCTGTATTTCAAAAGAGGAAACTCCGCAAAGTTTATTGTTCTGAGAAAGCTTCTCCTTTGTACACTATCATTATTTATTTGCTTTTGGTAACCAGATAAGTGTACTAGACAGAACTGCCTATTTTCAGGCACGACCCGGCAGAGTGCAAATCAAGGAACAGGTAAAAACAAATACATATACAGTGTTGTACAATCAGAGTTCCATACAGTTATACAGAGGTGCAAGTTACATAGTACATAGAGGAGGTACATATCACACAATATAATAGGAACAAAAAAGCAAAAAGGCACAATTTACAGTTAATAATGTACAAAACATGACAGTGCTGTTGGTAAGTCAGCAAGGAGACAATTTCTAGGCAGAGACTGGGAACAAAGTGCGTAGCTGCAGCTGAGGAAGAGTGTGGATATCCCAATAACATGACCAGGTGAAAACACTCGCATGCTGTTGGGACTTCAGCTGCAAAGAGTACCATGTTTTCATTGTATCCACTGTTATTACTAATCAAATGTAAAATCCCTTTCAATAAATATCAGCAAGAAAAGTGTTAATTTGTACTTGTTCTGGATATAAACATGTTTTGATTCTTAGTGGGAAAACTGTGGGGATGCTAGAGGGTGATAGAGCAGCATGTGTGTCCTTTTTGTAATCAAAGTGAGGGGGCGGCTGTGCATTAGCTAATATTTCAGGCACTTGAGGGTAATTGGACAAAACTGCATCAGGTGAAGCTGTGCCACAGTCTTGCAGTGATGGCTGCTATGGAGTCATAGAAGTAGGAACAGCATTGGAGGCCATTGTTTCAGCAGGAGTAGCAGAAGCACAAGCAGCTGTGGGGTCAGCAGGATTTACATGGGAGGCTGTGGAATATGCTGGCACAGAATAACATGGAAAGCTGTAAAGTCAGCAGGAGCAGTGGGTAGACCACTAGAAATGGTGTCTGGCACCAGGACAGAGGGGCCACAATGGCAGGCAAAGCAACAGGAGTATCATTTGCAGTTTCCACAAATGCAGCTGAAGCTGCTAGCTTCTTTATCTTCCAGGCTTCATCATTCCTTAGGTTTCACATGGGCCATATTCATGAGAATCAGAGGGTAATCCCCCTGAAAAGGCAGAGTTCCTCTCACAGGTGTTTGCCACTGGAAGTAACTGAATGGCAAAATTGTTCCTAGACTGTGGACAGATTACTTTACCTACCCTGTTTACAGGCAGGTGCATGTAGTTCAGCCTTTCAATGTCAGGAGTGCAGTCAGGTCTTCCTTGACAGGATGTCATCAGTGAGGTCATGTTCTCCCCAAGGGTCCTGTCATGTGCTGAAAGTGTCATCCATAAGATGAACAATGACCCCTTTATGGCCCTGGATACATTTCAGCCAATTTTGGATGTGGAGATGATCAAAGTGTTTTGTCTACTATGTCCCACCTGCTGTGCTTTGGACCTGAATCTCACCCAGCAGTTACTGGACTGCCAGGACACTCTGGGTCCAATTTTTGTGGTGATTGCTTGGTGTTCTCAATCCAAACATTGTTTCTAGGGATGTGGATACAATGTTCTGTCCACACTGTCTGGCAGTTGCCTTTCCCTTTAAGACTTGGCTGGAACCGTCTTCAAGATGGCTCCTTCCAGCCACCCAGGTGGTAACTCCCTTGGCTCCGCCCCATGATGCCAAATCTTCCTTTCTGCTGGAAGGTTCAGATTTTCTCCTTACCGCTCCTGTGTTGAATAGGTTCTGGCATGCAAATCTTCAGATCTACTTCCGAAACTAACTCTAAAACTCATTTAGGTTCCGTCTTCGCCTCAATCTTCGATCGTGACCATGATGGAGGACTAGACCATTCCTGGGTTTCGCCGATACCCTTACTGGCAGAAGATGTCCCATACAGATCCTCACACCTCATGTGTCTATTGTCTGGGTCACGATGACGAGCCACAGGCCTGTGACCTTTGTCAGAAGTTCCACCCTAGTGTTCGCGATGACCGCACTGCCCACCTGAAGTTGGGCAGACCAAAGAAATGATACCTACCAGTCAAATCAAAGGACACCTGTTAGGGGGTCTCCACGGCTGCGGGGTCCACTGAACAGTTAGAACGGCTCAAGGCCTTCAAGGAGGAGGTGGCCCAGACTGCTGCTCAATCCTCTTCTGCCTCAGCCTTTGTTCCACTCCAGTTGGGCTCCACCTATTTGGCCTCCTTCAAGGAGCTGAGCCAGGCCCTTTTGACTAAAGGAGAGTGTTTCACTGAGTCACACAGTTCCTGCTCCAAGAAGGACAAAGAGAAGACTCATCGTTGACGCTTCTGGGACCGAGAACGTTCCCATTCCCAGAAAACTTCAGTTTTGACTGCGGTCAAAACCGAGGCCTTGGCCACTGGTTTCACAATGACACTGGCCTACGATGCAGCCAAGATTTTTCTCAACCCTGTCTACTGGTTGTCCTCTGAGGAGGCAGACAACTCTCTTTTCAGGACTCTGGTCCTGCTGGTAACTGCTAATGAGTCAGCCCAGCTTACTGAGCCAGAACTGCTGGTCCTCAACCAAGATCAGGAGGAGCCACGGATCTCCCCAGCTCCCTCTGAGCCCCCCGTCGGCACCACCAATGGCTGAGGTTGAGGTCTCGGTCATCTTCAACTTTGGAGTCGGGCAGATCCCGCTGACATCGGCAGTGTCAATCTCGACACCATGGTAAGCGGTGCCACCGCTACTCATCTTTGTCCCTTTCTGTTGAGGAGAGGCTTCAGCGCAAACTGTGTTGACACTACGAAGACCTTATGTGGCAACAGTTGGTTCTGTCTGGGCTGAAGCCACACTGGCTACCACCCCGGCCATTACATGGCTGTCGCCCGAAAGGCTGACACCAACTCCCTCGGCAGGGCCAGTAAACACCGTTTCTCTCCTCCCCCTGCAGAGCTGGTTCAGACCCTGTCAGCTAGGTCGAAGCAGGCTTCCCCACCAGTCGTGGTAGAGCCACCACTTAAGCAGCTGACAGCTGGAGCACCGACTAAGGAGTCTCGGCTGGCCAAGGGATTTCCCCACTGGCTGTCAGTCACCCTTACATCTGACCATCAGTGGTGGATCGAGGGTGACACAGGTGGCCACCTGCTTTATTCGGAGTCTGAGGATTCCTCTTTGCACTCCCATCCACTAGATGTGGAGTCGATCAGGGATCTTTTCATGGATGAAGCCCTACTTTGTTCTTGGGCATTCTTCAGCTCATTTCCAAATCTACTGGGATGAAGCTGGAGCCCATCCAAAAGCAGGCTCAATAACCCCTCACAGAAATTATGGACAAAGGGGATTCTCCTATGGAGGCCTTCCCAGTGGTTGAGGACATTGTTGGCCCTGCCCTGGAGCTTTGGTAGCATCCTGCTTCTAGCCCTGCGCCCCCGGCCCATATGGCCTGCAAGTATGCGCTGCCCACCAGTACCCTTTCAGGGTTCACAGAGCTTCCCTTGGCTGAGGGGTTGGTGGCTGACTCTGTGTTTTTGTGCTCAGGTAATACCTGAGATGTCGATAGACCACCGGGCAAGGAGTCTAAGAAATTGGACCATTTGGCTGAAAAGGTCTGTGCTGCCTCCTCGCTAGGTCTCCGTCAGGCGAGCTTGGCTGTCTTGATGGCACATTTCTCTCATGCTTGATTAGGCTTCCTGGATGAAGTGATCCCTCACCTTCCGGAGGACCTTCAGACCATGGTCAAACAGGTCCGAGACCAGGGTAGGGCAGTGGCAAAACAGCAACTCCAGATGGCTCTGGATGTTGGTGATTCTTGTGCCCGCTCAGTGGTGGCTGTGGTTGCCATGTGCCATAGGGCTTTGCTGCAGATCTCGACCTTCATGGCAGATACCCAGCACAAGCTGGTGGATGTTCCCTTTTTGGGCACCAACCTATTTGGGCCTGTGTGGAGGGTCATCTCCAGCGCATTGAAAAGTTCAGTGCCACCCTGGACTCTGTGACATCCACCCAGAAGGACAATAAGGGCTCTAAGCAGCAGAAGAGCAAGTCATTTTGGTCCTCCATCCCTGCAGCCAAAACAGCATCATTCTGGCCAGCAGGCTTAGTCCTGGCAACCTCAGGCCAAGTCCATGGCCTCGGTGCCCCGAAAGCCTGGAAGGAAGGGACCCGGTGGCTCCTTAGCCAGATCCTCCAAGCCTGCTCAGTGATGGGATGGGGGCAGCCACCCTCATACCCGTCATGCCTCCCCTGGGTCCTCCTGTGGGGGGGGAGGCTCCACCACTTCCTTTCCACCTGGTCCACTCTTACCACAGACAAGTGGGTTCTGTAAGTGGTCGGTCAGGGTCTGCCTCTGGAAGTTCGAGCAGTACCCTCCAAGCCAAGCCAAGCCCCATGGGAGGATTTGGTATCCGCAATCACTCAGTCAGTTCTTCGAGATGACATAGCCCAGCTCCTCTGCAAGGAGGTCATGGTCAGAGTTGTGGATCCTCCAGAACTCCCAGGGTTTGTCTCCAGGTACTTCCTGGTGCCAAAGTGGATTGGGGGCTGGCGCCCCATTTTAGATCTGCATAACCTGAACAAATTCCTCAGGTCTCGCACCTTCAGGATGGTAACTGTGTCCCAGATCATACCATTTCTGGAGCAGAACATGTGGTTTTGTTCTCTGGATCTTCAGGATGTGTTCTTTCGCGTCCCGATCCGTCCATCCCATTGAAGGTTCCTTTACTTACGAGCAGAGGGAACCCTTTATGAGTTCCAGGCCATGGCTTTCAGCCTCTCCTCGGCCCCCAGGGTCTTCATGAAATGCATAGCAGTGGTGGCAGCTTACCTGAGGCGCTGAGGGGTCGGGGTGTACCCCTACCTGGACAACTGGCTGATAGCAGGTCCCTCCAGGATGGAGGTGGAGTGGTTCAGGGACCTGGCCTTCCAGACCTGCATCGACCTTGGCCTCCTGGTCAATGAGGCCAAGTTGGGATTCGTGCCCTTGCAGGTGATCAATTTCATTGGGCCAGAGCTCAGCTCCCGATGGATAGGGCAGAAGTTATCTCCTCCTTTGCCCAATCATTTTTGGTTGGGCACTTGCGCCCTACCCAGGACTTCCTGCATCTTCAGGGTTACATGGCGGCCTGCACCAGTGTGGTCTGATGGGCCTGTTGGCATATGCACTTCCTCCAGTGGGAACTGGCCAGCCGGTGGTCTCAGTGCAAAGGTCACTTTGACCTGCTGATCACAGTGACCCTGAGGATGTGGGATGCCCGCCAGTGATGGATCATCCCAGAACATCTGGAGGAAGGGATCCCATTTGTCTGCCCTGAGCCGAGAGTCATCCTGATGATCGATGCCTCTCTGATGGACTGAGGTGCTCACCTGGGGTAACACAGAGTCCACGGGCTCTGGACCCCCCAGGAGTCCTGATACCACATCAACCTGCTGGAGCTCTGAGCGGTTCAGCTAGTCCTGACCACATTTACTCTATTTATCCAGGGTCAAGTGGTCCATGTCCAGATGGACAACACCACAACCGTGTACTACCTCAGCAAGCAGGACGGGATGCTCTCTGCATCTAGACCCTCGTGCACAGCCTGGAGGCAGATCTCCTAGCCATCCATGTGGCAGGAGCCTGTATTCAGCTGGCGGATGCCCTCAGCTAGGTGGGCGAGGCATCTCATGAGTGTTCCTTCCATCTGGAGGTAGTTTACAGTCTGTTCTCCCAGTGGGGCACCCATCAGCTGGACATGTTTGCCTCCAGGGAGAATGCAAAGCTGAGGCTGTTTTATGTTCATCCCCTCAGCAGGGCTCACTTCAGAGTGAAGCCTTCTCGAGGTAGTGGGCCCCATGCCTCTTTTATGCCATCCCTCCACTCCCTTGATCCTCAAGGTGCTACTCAAAGTCAGGAGGGACAAGGCACAGGTGATCCTGGTGGCTCCGGACTGGCCCCGCCAGTTTTGGTACCCCAATCTCCTCAGCCTCAGCAACAGGCTCCCGAGGCGTCTTCTTACCCCAGTAATACTCGGGTATTCCTAATTTCTGCAGTGTCTCTTTAAGATAGAGCTGCCTGGAGAGATGGAACATATGCAACTGTTGGAATCTTTTACGCATGCCACTTTTTCAAATGCTGGCTTCTACAAACTGCCTTAGTTCTAAACCCCTCAGATTTTTCTCTCTGCCTGTCAAGACTAGACGCTCGGAGATCCTCTCCTCATTATCTTGTTCTGACTTCAGAAAACTTATGAACTATATATACAGGTATGTATTCTTTACATTTCATTTGTTATGTTTTACATTTGTAATTTTAAGTTAAGCCATAGTTTACTGTTTGAATTGTAAGTTTTCTCAGTTTCTCCCATTTCAGTATAACTGGGGGTAAATCAAGGTTTATTTTATATTTATCGGGGTTTTCTGACTAAAAAACTCCATTAGTTATGTTTAATTTTATTAATTTAACTTGTTTTAAGAACCGCTAATACTGGTTCCGAAACCGATAGCCTCAGTTCACTTTTACCTTGGTTCCCGATTTCCGATTGGTTCCTTGTCGGTTCTGTAACCTACGGCAACCGCTAAATAAACTTTAAATTTAAAAAATTTTAGTGGTTGCAACTTTTATCAGGTTTTCACTGAGACTGTCAGAAAAACTGAGAAGAAAAACTGGTGATCCAGGTTTCAGACCATGTATTGAGTGTGGTGAAATTTTGCTAAGACATGAACATTAAAAGCAGAGTGAAACCTGCATACATGACCTGAGAAAACTATTAAAAAATGTGTGGATAAGGCTGAAGAGAAAACTGTCACCACCTAAGGGTCCCTTGAGCTCTGACTAGCCAACACCGTAAATTACTGTGGGTGAAACCACAACTACTACTATAACTGCTACCCCTGAGACGGGTATACAAGCAGTTCCTAAGAGGCTTGCTGAACCGGCTGAGCCCCCAGTTCCCTCAAAGAAATCAAAAGAAAACAAAGCACATAGAACCCCTGGCTGGACAGCTTTCAGGGACTTCTGTGCCTGCTGTAAAGCCTGCCAGCTCCTGAAGAAATTGCACAAGCCTTCAAGGTCATTCAGGCTTACAAGGGCTGTCTGCCTCTCAGCAGCAGACCCCTGCAAAGTAGTTTGTCTCCTCTGCTCAGTCTTCCTATTATTTAAGAGGAAGAATAGGAAGGAAAGGGAACCTATTGAACTTGAAGTTTCCCCTGAACAGGAGTTTGGCTGTTCTCTCAGAGCATCTGAGGTTTATTCCTCACACTTCATGTTTGTGAGCATCACCACCAGTGAAGTGATTGAGGATGAGGAGGAAGCTGAATACTTGGAAATGATGGGGCTGACACCCACTAAAAAGCTTCTCCTTCCTGTAAATAAATAATTCAAAGATACTTTAAAGATTTTACAAACGCCAAGCCCTGTTCCCCCTTTTGATAAAAAGCTGGATAAATATCAGTTGGACAGGAAGGGAGCTGAATTTCTATTCTCCCACCCTGTCCACCAGGAAGTGGTACAAGTAGCAGCCTGTGACAAGGCAAAGATACCCCATGGTATCCCATCCTTCTGACAAGGATTTCAGGAAAATTGACAGCATGGCAAAAAAAAATATATATATTTATCAGCTTCCTTTGGCCATCAGGCAAACCTTCAAGCTATGCTGCTCAATACCAGAAGTCACTATGGCAGTCTGTCCTTGCAACGGCAGTCAAGGCCCAGACTCCCCTGTCAGGTGATCTAGCTGAAACAGCTACATTTGGTTTGGAAGCAGCCAAACACCAGTTCCAATGGCTGCTGACTCTAATGACACTGCTGCCAGATGGATGGCAAATACAGCGGTTCAGAGTAGGTTTACCTGGTTGTGAGCCACAAACTTCACTCAGGATACCCAAGCCAGGGCTATGGATGTCCCAGTTGAGGGTAATTCCCTCTCTGGAGAAAAGATAGAGGCTTACATGAAAAAGGTGGATGAATACAAATGCACATACAGAAGCAATTCTGCAAAAGAAAGGCTTCCCCATCCACTGAAACCTGTGGAAGGGGAGGTAGAGGCAGATCATTTCACAGCAAGCCTTTTTTTAATCAGGCCATGGCTGCGTCTCAGTATCAGCAGTACCCACAGCAGGGGTACTTCAGGGGCATAAGGGGTTCCAGGAGTGGTTCCGTTGCCAGTCCCAGGTCCAGCCTCAAACAAAACAGACACCCAGATGTGTCTCCCTAGGCGCCACCCCACTACCAGTAAGATGCAGGCTGACTCATGTTTTCCAGTCTTGGCAAAAAATCAATACAAACAAGCGGGTTCTGGATGTAGTGAGTCAGGGATTGTCTCTGAGTTTCAAATTCCTTCCAGCAACAAATGTTTTCAGACCATCTACAAATGTAGAGAGAAAACTCCTGGAAAAAGATACTTCCTTACCACAAAGAAAAATGGGGAGTAGTGGCCTATCTTAGACTTCAGGGTACTAAGCATGCATCTGACAAAGCCAAAGTTTAAAATGGTGACTTTGGCGTTGATTCTGCCAATGCTCCAAAAAGGGGACTGGTTGGCATCACTGGACCTAAAAGATACCTATTTCCACATCCCCACAGGGAGTCTCACAGAAAATACCTCAGGTTCAGACTCCCATCAGGTCACTACCAGTTTTCAGCCCTGCCTTTCTGTCTCACTTCAGCTCCAAGAGTGATCACAAAGTACTTGGAAGTGGTTGTGACACACATTCAAAAACAAGGTGTCACAGTTTTCCCATACCTAGACGGCTGGCAGGTGGTTGGAAAATCACCCCGGCATGTGAGGGAGATCTGCAACTCACCCAGGGGCTCCTGAAATCTCTAAGGTTCCTGATAAATCTGAAAATGTCTGTCCTTCAGCCTGCTCAGCACTGCAGTTAATGGGATCAGAGCTAAATACCCTGCAAGGCAGGGCCTACCTGCCTCTGGAGAGGGCAAGAAGTATTCCACTGATAGCAGGCTCATTCAGCCTGAATAAACCAAAAACTGCAAGACAGTTTCTTCAGCTACTGGGCCACATGGCAGCTGCCACTGGCACAGTCCTGGAATCCAGGTTCCAGATGAGGGACATTCAGTTTCACCTCAGAGTGCACTTGTGTCAGAGAAAGGATCCTCTCTATCAAAACTAATTCCAGTAACAAAAAACATTGTTACAAGCCCTTCAATAGTGGAAAGAGGAAACCAACTTAAGGGAAGGGTTCCCCATCAGTTGTTCTGACAACAGATGCATCTCTACTAGGGTGGGGCACTCATCTGGGGTTTCACACCACCCAGTGCACATGGTCAAGTGTAGAGTCACTCCTGCACATAAACCTGCTGGAGCTAAACAGCAGTGTTACTGGTACAAAAGGCTTTCACACAACTAGTACAGGGAAAGGTGGTACAGGTCAGAACAGACAATACCACCACAATGTACTACATAAACAAGCAGGGAGGGATAAGGTCAAGCCCTCCCTGCACAGAAATCATGAAAATATGGAGTCTAGCATACTCCATGGGGTTTCCCTGCAGGCTATTCATCTGCCAGGCAAGGACAATACCTTGGCAGATACCCTGAGTCAAATGAACCAGGCCCATCACGAATGAGCCTTGAACAGTCAGGTGGTGCAAGTGAACTTCAGGAGGTGGGGCACCCCAGAGGTAGACTTGTTTGCATCCCACCAGAACCACCTGCCACAGTATTATTGCAGACCACCACATCGGGGAACAATCCCCTTGGATGCTCTGGCTCTGAATTGGTCAGGAAAGCACCTGTATGCTTTTCCTTCCTTCCCTCTGGTGTACAGAGCATTGCTCAAGCTCAGATCCCAGTCAGCATCAATGGTCTTGATAGCACAAGACTGGGCCTGGCAGTCATGGTGCTCTCTGCTATTCTTCATGTCTGTGGCCGAGCCAGTACACCTTCCTTGGAGGCAAAATCTACTAACCTCCAACCAGGGGAAACTCCTGTACCCAAACCTCAAGTCACTTGGGCTCAAAGCAGAGCTCTTGAGAACCTAGCATATGCAGGCTTGCATCTTTCTGAAAGGGTCTTGGACATTTCAAAGGGTTACAGGAAGCACTCCACTAAGAAAACCTATGCTGCAAAATGGAAAAGGTTTTCTATTTGGTGTTTAACCAGGGGAGTGATACCAGCACAGGCTGGTGTCCCAGCTGTACTGGACTGCCTTACCTATTTGCATTCACTGAGCTTGCAGTCCAGTACCTTAAAGGTCCACCTAGCCGCAGCATCTCCTTATATTTCAGGTGGACAGAGTGTTTCTCTGGCCTCAGACCCTATCTTCAAAAGGTTCTTTAAAGGCCTGTCCCATTTGCCCCGGAACCAATGCCAGCATGGGACCTAAATGTGTGTATAGCTAGGCTCATGGGTCCCCCTTTTGAGCCTATGTATTCAGTTCATTTGAAATATGTCACATGAAAAACTGTTTTCCTTGTGGTAATGATTTCTGCCAGAAGAATCAGTGAGCACCAGTCCCTCAGCATTGAACAGGACTGAATTTCATTCCACAGAGACAAAGTGGTCCTGGGAACAAACAGGAAGTTTCTTCCTAAAGTGGTTTCTAATTTCCATTCAAGCCCCAGGAAATCTTGCTGTATTCTGACTTATGCAGTATGGTCTCACCATAGGACTGCCCCGGAGCTGAAATGGTTAACAGAACCTATGCAAATGATGGAATGCTAGGCTCGAGCTCAGTTTTCAAACCACTGTCCCTGGTAAACAGTTCTAAACCATCAGATTCTTTTCTCTGCTTGCCTCAGTAAGACGTCGCTAGAGAGCTCTCCTTCATTGCTTGAAGAAAAGTTTAGTTTCTCGATTTTATCTAGTAGTTTCTTATTTTGGTATTCCTATCACTGTCCTTGGTTTTCAGGTAGAATTTGTTTAGATTTTAGTTTTTGTAGGGTAAGTAGTCGTTTTTCTCTTCGGTTAGTTAACCAAAGGGAAACCGACATTCTCCCTTAGAGTTTTTCTTAAGTTTAGTTATTTAAATTGTACTGACTCGGGTATAATCGGTTGTTTTAATTTAAAATTTAAACGGGGTAACTCTTGGTTCTTTAATCGGTTAATGTAACCAAAAAAATAAAAGTATATTTACTTTAGAGTTAGTCACTCTGTTGTGGTTGTTTCTGGGTTATGTCACAGAAAACCAAAAAGAGAACAGGACCCACAGGTTTCCAGCACTGTACTGAGTGCGAAGAACTTTTTGACAAGGCTGATCCACATTTCCTGAAGACAGATTGAGAGATCTGCAAGAATTTCCACAGTCTACCATCGAAAGACATTTAAAGAGATTGAAGGAAAGGATAGCTGACAAGGCTGCTGACCCAGCTGTTGAACAACCGGTTCCTCCTCAATCTGAACTGGAGGAGCTGCCCTCTGAAAGGGGCGATAGTTCCTCTACCAAACAATGAACCACTGAAAAGGCTGCTGAACTGGGAATTGCAGTTAAGAAAAAGGAAAAACACCAGAAATAGCAACCGCAGAATGACGTAGTTCCTTCCGCAAGGGAGATCGCTAACGCAATCAGAATTATTCAGTCTTTATAGACTCCAGTTCCGGTTGGCTAGCAACCATTACTGGTCACGATTCAAACTCCCAGTTCTACTCAGGTCCCCAGTTTAACAGACATTGGTGGGGACCAGTTTGAAGAAGAGGACTGTGAGGAGGAGGATTTTGGGGAACCTATTGATCCTGACGTTTCCCCTGATCCTTATAGACCAGATTCCCCTGATAAGAGAACAGAGGATTTTACATCCTGTTTTTCTTTCATGAAACAGGTGGCACAGGCCCCCAGCCTCCCAACCCAGGAATCTACTGAGGATGAGAAGGAAGAGGACTATAAAGAAATGATGGCTGTGCCAGCATCAACAAGATTACTGATGTCACTCCATAAGTCCCTGACAAAAACAGACAATTAGATTGTTGCAGACACCCATTTCTGTGCCTCCTATAGATAAGAAGGCAGACAAAGAGTATTAGGTGGCCAGGACTGGTGCTGAATTTCTTTTTGGGCACACCAGTCATGAAGGTGTGGTACAGGCTGCAGCTTGTGACAAAGCTGACATCCCCCTGGCCTCTCACCCTCCAGATAAAGATTGTAGGAGGGTGGATTCTACTGCTACAAAAGTGTACCTAGGGTCCTCCCTGGCTATTAGGCAGGCCTGCTATATGTCCTTTATAGCTAGGTATCAAAAGAACCTTTGGTATACTGTGCTAGAGAATGCCAAAGCAGCTCCTTTTCCCATGGCTGCTGGCCTGGAGGAAGTTGCAAAAAGGGGAATCAAGGCTGCTAAAATACAGTTTAGGATGGCAGTGGACTCCAGTGACACTGCATCCAGGCAGATGTCATCAGCAGTGTCACTTAGGAGGTTTGCCTGGCTCAGAACTACCAGTCTGACTCAGGTCACATAAACTAAAGCCATGGATTTCCCTTGTGACCCTATGTCTCTGTTTGGAGAACAAACAGAGGCATAATTGAAAAAAATAGATCGGTACAAGGCTGCCTATAAGAGTGCAACAGCAAAAGAGAGAGCTTCTACCCCTCAGAAACACCTGGCCAGAGGTGGCAGGGGCAGAGCTCACTACAGGCCTTTTTTCCAGCCTCAAGCTTTTCTCCAGTACCAACAATGGGGATACTTTAGAGGCAGAAGGGGCAGTGGCCGTACTAGTGCCAGTGTCCAGCCAGCAGCCCAGACAAAGTAGACACCCTGAGGTGTTTGTTTGGGTCATCTCCCCTGTCCCAGTAGGGGGCAGGCTGGCTCACTACCTCCAGGAGTGGAAAAATATCACCACAGACAAGTGGGTCCTGGAGGTAGTGGGCCAGGGTCTTGTCCTCAGCTTCAAGTTCATGCCAGAGTTGAGGTCAAGAGTCTTCAAGCCCTCTTCCCCATCAGAAACAGCCTTGTTGGAAGAGGAAGTTTCAAACCTTCTGTTACAAAAGGCAGTAGAGCCAGTTCCCTCAGACCAGAGAGCAAAGGTCTTGTACTCAAGGTACTTCCTCACAATAAAGAAAACAGGGGAGTGGCGATCCATTCTGGATCTCAGACACTTAAACATTTATAAAACCAAAATTCAAGATGGTTACTCTGGCTACTATACTACCAATCCTAAGGCAGGGAGACTGGCTAGCATCCCTGGACCTAAGGGATGCTTATTTCCATATCCCAATAAGAGGATCACACAGGCAGTACCTCAGGTTCAGATTACCATCAGGCCATTACCAATTCAGGGCAATGCCCTTTGGACTGACATCTGCTCCAAGGGTGTTCACAAAATGCCTGGCTGTGGTTGTGGCACACCTAAGGTAACAAGGGGTGTCAGTGTTCCCCTACCTAGATGACTGGCTGATAGGCCAGTCATATCAACAAGTAATAGAGAGATTGACACTCACAGGATACCCTACACTCACTGGGGTTCTTGGTAAACCAGAAAAACTCTGTTCTGGAACCAGTTCAACTGCTCAGATTTATAGGGGCAGAACAGGATACAAGAAAGAGAAATGCTTTCCTCCCTCAAGACAGCATGGACAACCTTATTCAGGTAGCCAGTTCCTTCAAGCTGCATGTCCCAAGGCCAGCAAGACACTTCCTGCAACTGCTAGGCCATATGGCAGCATCCACAGCAACTGTGTCAGGAGCCAGGTTCCAAATGAGGGACATTCAGTTCCACCTGAGAGCTCATTGGCTTCAAAAAAGGGACTCTCTGTCAAAGCTAGTGCCTGTCACAGTGACATTTCTCTAGGCTCTGCAGTGGTAACAAGAGCAGGCCAATCTCAGGCAAGGGGTGCCATTCTTGCAGCAAGCCCTTTCACTGGTACTGACTACAGATGCATCCCTCCTAGGATGGGGAGCACACTTGGGGATCATACAGCAAATGGCACATGGACAAAACAGGAATCACTCCTGCATATCAACCTGTTGGAACACATGGCAGTTCTCCTGAGTCTCCAGTCATTCGCCAATCAAGTAGCGGGCAAGGTGGTTCAGGTCAGAACAGACAATATAACCACTATGTACTGCATAAACAAACAAGGGGGCACAAGGTCAACTCCCTTCTGCATGGAGACAATGAAAATTCGGTCCTTGGCATATTCGCTGGAGGTTTCCCTCTCAGCTATCCACCACCCAGGAATGACAATGTGTTGGCAGATGCTCTCAGCAGAATCAACCAAAACCACCACTAGTGGTTATTGAACAAGCAGGTCCTGGAGGACATCCTCAGGAGATGGGGCACTCCAGAAGTGGACCTGTTCGCAGATTCAAGCAATCATCAGCTGCCACAGTTTTGCTGCAGACCCCCTGTCAAGGGAACAATTCCCCTGGATGTACTTCTGCTGGAATGGACAGGGATGTTCTTGTATGTATTCCTCCCTTTCCTCTGCTGTTAAGGGTGCTGAACAAACTCAGAACCCAGCCAGCAACAATGAGTCTCATTGCCCAAGACTGGGCCAGACAACCTTGGTACTCCATGATTCTGTCAATGTCAGTAACCAAACCAATCAGTCTACCCAGGAGGCACAACCAGCTGTTATCCTCACAGGGCAGGGTCATGTACCCCGACCTGCAATCCCTCAGGCTCAAAAATGACTCTTGAGGACTTAGAATATGCAGGTCTGCACCTGTCAGAAGGGGTTATGGAGATTCTGAGAGTATCCAGAAAGTTTTCCACCAAGAAAACCTATTCTTCCAAATGAAAGAGATTTTCCTTTTGGTGTCAGGGCAATGGTGTGGATCATAACCAGGCCAGCCTGTCTATAGTCCTGGACTATATTGCCCAGTTACACTCTATGGGTTTAAGGGCCTCTACCCTGAGAGTGCACCTGGCAGCTGTCTCAGCCTACTTGTCTGTGGGTAAGACCTCTTCCCTAGCTTCTAACCCAGTGTTTAAAAAATATTTAAGGGGTTGTTGCACCTGCATCCACCACACAGGGAACCAGCTCCCATGTAGGACCTGAACATTTGCATTACCCAGCTCATGCAACCCCCCTTCGAACCCATGTCTTCGGCAGACCTCAAATATGTGACTTGGAAAACAGTATTTCTGGTAGCTATAACCTCTGCCAGAAGGATTAGTGAGCTTCAGGCATTGTCTAAAGAACCTGGGTACATAGCTGTCCACAGGGACAAAGTACTCCTTAGGACTAACAGAAAATTCCTTCCCAAGGTGGTATCAGAGTTCCACCTCAATCAGTCTATTATATTGCCTGTCTTTTTTTGCTGATCATTCCACCTCAGATGAACACAGGCTGCACAGCCTGGATGTAAAAAGGGCAATCGGCTACTACCTTGACCACACAAAAGGTCATAGGCAGGAACAAACTCAGCTTTTCCTCATCAATGGGGATGTGGGGAAAGGAAACCCAGCCACAAAAAGATCCATTGCATGATGGATTGTAGCCTGTATTCAGTTTTGCTATGCTAAGGTGGATAAGCAGCCACCTGCAGGCCTCAGGGCCCATTCGACCGGGGTACAGCTGCTTTTTTGGCATCTGCTAGAGACATTTCCCCTAGTGGACATCTGCAAGGCAGCCACGTGGAAGACAGTCCACACATTTACCAAGCATTATTGTTTGGACATCCAGGCCAGAGGGGATGCCAGGTTTGGCACAGCAGTCCTGCAGAACCTGTTTCCTAAATAGGTTATAGGCCCACCTCCAAAGGTACTGCTAGGGTAGTCTGCATAAGTAGAATACATAAGATTTCCTGAGGCTTGAAGAAAACATTACTTAGCATATTAATCTTGATTCTTCCAAGGGAACCCTACTGTATTCTGAGCTCTCTCCCTTTCTTCGCTACTAGAAACCTATGGTCACTGCATTCCAGCTGTATTAGGAATGTTGCAAACCTTAGTGGTGCTACATAAAAAATTGTCAGGGGGATTTATAGTTATTAATGGGGGAGACTATTGTTACTATTAGCATAGTTAGATAGTTCTTTGTGCATGCTTCTTAAGAATCTGATGGTTTAGAACTGTTTACCAGGGACAGTGGTTTGAATACTGAGCTTGAGCTTAGCATTCCATCATTTGCATAGGTTCTAGTAACCATTTTGGCTCTGGGGCAGTCCTATGGTGAGACCATACTGCATAGGTCAGAATACAGTAAGATTCCCTTGGAAGAAACAAGGTATCCCGTGATTTAAGCGAGGAAATAATAGCGACTGAACTATAGTGAATCAGGAATAGCGAATGTAATAACAGCAACTGTATAATTATAGCGCAGGTCAGCATCAGCAGATTTCGTCCAAGTTTAGCGAGTATAAACAACAGCGACCACTGACCTTTCTGTGTGGAGAGACTTAGGGGTCCCTCCGATAATTACCAAACTACTGTACCACATAATGGTTGGCTCCCAAGTTAACACATATTATCTGCATTACCATCTGCTCCCTCCAACTTCTTTAACCTCTTCCTACCTCAGTCACCTCAGCTGTGTTGCAGACTGACACCACTTCATTTGGTGATGTGACGAGTTCTGGACATTCCCGCTGAAAGAAAAGCAAATAATGGCTCCAAACCACACCAGAGCATGCACAGGTACAATATTGAATAGGCACAACAACAAATACCAGCATTTCTTGAGGACATATTCCAAATGTTCAGCTTTATTTCAAAGAATCACAAAGATGCCACAGACAGCCACACAGACAACCCTCAGTGTGGCCATCAGTGATTTTTTGAATGTGACTTTGTGATTCTTTGAAATAAAGCTGAACATTTGGAATACTTCCTCAAGGAGTGCTGGTATTTGTTGCTGTGCACATTCCCGCTGGCTCATCTGCCTGTTCTTCATTATCACAGGATCATCAGCAGACAGCAGGAAGCGCGAGTCCATAGAAGTGGGGTGTTAGTGTTGCAACAGTGAACAAGTTTAACAAGGTGAGGGATTGCTGTTACTACTACCATGCTAATATATGTAGCGCCATTAAATACAGTAGCTATTGTTAATGGAACTGTGATGGAATCATCATTTTGCCGATTGCGATTTTATTTTTGCGATATTGACATGGAACCAGAAACAAGATTATTATGGTGAGTAATTTTCTCTTATGTTACCTGTCTTTTTCATTGAACACTTTAGCTCTGGTGAAAGGAGACTTCATAGTCTGGACGTCCAAATAGCTCTTAGCTACTACCTGACAGCCACTAAAGTCCGTAGGCAGGACAGAAAACAGCTGTTCCTGACCTATGAGGATGTGGGAAAGGGTAACCCAGCATTAAAAAGGTTGGTTTCTCACTGGATAGTACAGCACATCCAGTTTTGTTACTCTAAGACTGGAATGGAGCCCCCAACAGGGTTGAGGGCCCATTCCACAAGGGGCACAGCTGCTACCATAGCGGCTGCCAGGGATGTTCCCTTGGTGGACATCTGTAAAGCAGCTACCTGGAAAACAGAACACACCATTACAAAGCATTATAGTCTGGATATTCAGTCCAGAGGTGATGCCAGGTTTGGCACAGCAGTCCTGCACAGTCTGTTTCCAAAGTAGGTTCTGTGCCCACCTCCAAAGGTACTGCTTCGTACTCTGCAGAAGTTAGGAACACTTGAGTATTACTGGGGTTAGAAGAAAAAATTACTTACCATAGTAATCTTGTTTCTTCCCAGTGATACTCAGGTATTCATAACTCTATAGTAATCTTGTTTCTTCCCAGTGATACTCAGGTATTCATAACTCCCCATCCTGCCTCCCCTTCTAGAACCAGTAGCCTCTGCACTCTTAAAAACACTGTGTTCTCAGGGGTATCTGTGCTACACTCTGGCACATGTGATTGTGTTCACTAATGTTGTTCCCCCTTTTTCAGGTGATTCTGACATTCAGGAGTATTCTTTTGTATGTTATGCCCACCAGTTGGAGGCCTTTTTGGGTGTTAAGGGAGTTCCTACAATAATTATTATTATTATGATAAATATTGTTATTATTATTATTGTACTTCATCCTCGTAGGCCTGTCTTTCTAGGCTTCCAGGAAATCTGAGGGGTTTAGAACTAAGGCAGTTTATAGAATGCAGCATTTGAAAAAGTGGCAAGCGCAAAAGATTCCATCATTTGCATATGTTCCATCTCTCCAAGCAGCTCTATCTTAAAGGGACATTGCAGAAGTTATGAATACCTGAGTATCACTGGGAACAAACAACATGACTATGGTAAGAAATTTTTTCTTCCAGAATGCCCGGACCTGCTTTCCATCAATCAGGGGAAAATACTCCATCCAGACCTTCAATCCCTGCACCTGACAGCCTGGTTCCTGAGTGGCTAAAGTTCCAGACTTTGGATCTCTTTGAAGATGTCCTCACTGTGGTGGAGACATCTTGCAAGGAATTGACCAGAAAATGCTATGCCTTCAAATGGAAAAGATTCTCCATTTGGTGTCAGGGCAAGGGGTTGGACCCTTTGACCTGTCCAGTGGCTGGCATTTTGGATTACCTGTGGTCTCCCTCCCAAGGGGGACTTCGGTTGATGACCCTTAAGGTGCATCTGGCAGCCATCTCTGCTTACTGGGCATGGGCTGGTCAGCAGTCAATAGCACAGAAGAAGGTGGTCTGGTGCTTCTTCAAGTGCCTTTGACTACATTTCCCCTCCAGTGCATGAACCGCCACCACCATGGAACTTGTTGCTAGTTTGGCAAAGCTCATGGGCAAGCCATTTAAACTGATGCACAGGTGTGACATGTCTCACCTGTGGTGGAAGACCCCCTTCCTGGTGGCTATCACATCAGCCAGAAGGATTAGTGAGCTCCAGGCACTCTCGGTGGAGTCTACTTTACCTGGTCTTCCACAGGGACAAGGCTGTCCTGCTCCCCAACCTGAAGTTCGTCCTGAAGATTGTCTCACAGTTTCACATGAACCAGGTGAGGACTCTACCACTGTTCTTCACCAATCACACCTTGGAGGCCGAACATAGGCTCCATACTTTGGACCTGAGGCGAGCGCTCACTTATTATAAAGAGCGTACTGCTGGAGTTCGGGGAGAGGTTCACCAGCTGTTTGTCACCGATGCTGATGCTGCACCTGGCAGACCTGCAGCCAAGTGGATGATTGGCAGGTGGATCACATTCTGCATTGATCTCTGCTATAGTTTGGTGGGTAGGGAGCCTCCTGGGGGGCTAAGGGCTCATTCCCTACCATACCGCTGCATCAGTGGCTGCTTCTAGGGATGTCCCTATCCAGGAAATCTGCAGGGCTGCTTCCTGAATGTCAGCACACACCTTCATTTCCCATTATCACATTGACCTCGAGTCACACCGGGATGCTGGTTTTGGGACCTCAGTTCTCCAGTCTCTGTTCCCGTAGTAGGGAGTGTGCACCTTGCCTCCCTCCTCTCAGAGAAGTGCTAGGAGTCTGCCAGACAGTAAGGATAGAACATCATATCCACATCCCTAGAAAAACAGGTTATTCACCTGTAACAGTAAATCTTCCACAGGGATAATTTCTTGCAGCAGATAATACACTTGGGTCGTCACCAAAGGGTGTTCTTGTGCATGGCAGCTTTTTTCTAGCAGTCTTTTCCAGGGGTCACCCATACATGACATTATCATCCTGCACATTTGTAAGAGTGGGTGGCCCTAGGCATCCTCAGTTCATTTTCCCCGATGTCTTCAGCTCACACACAGCACCTAGCAATTGTGAAGCAGTCATTGATGAGAACTTGAGCTGGGAATGAATTTTTCCTCTGTTTCCAACCTTCATCGATGAATGTCCATCGAATCTACAAACAAGTCATCACTTTTTCGGTCATGTCATTGTGGTAGGGAGCAGGGCCGGTTTTAGGACTTTGGGGGCCTCCAGCAAACTCTATGACTGGGGCTCCACAGACAGGGCGGGGCCCTCCCCAGTAATCATTCTATAATCAAAAGCATATAGTTAAGGAACCAGAGCTCTCATTGCTCTATTACCTCTCCACCACTCTGCTGCATTAAACATCTGCATTGTCCATATAATCCAATATGCTTCCTTATTGTAAATTGTTGAGGGTTCTTAGTGTCATCATCCAGCTGAATTATGATTAAGCCTGACCACTCTGACAAAGTGACCACCTCCATCGGTCAGGAACAAATATTATGGTATAAAATTGGAGGAGTTCTTAGTCTCATCATTCAGCTGAATTATGATTAAGCCTGACCACTACGGCAAAGTGACCACCTCCATCGGTCAGGAAAAACATTTCATCTTGCCTTTAAGACCTGCTGTCCTCCTGCTTTCTCAGTCTTGTGGGAGTAAACCGCACTCCAGCTTTATTATTAGAAAGTATACTTAGAATGGCAGAAAAAGAGGAGATATTGCTGATGGGTGATCTGAATATGCCAGATGTCAGCAGCCACTTCTAAGAGTGGGGTTATTCTAGATGCCCTACAGGGAGCATGCCTTAGACAACTAGTATTGGAGCCCACTCAAGAGGGAGCAATCTTAGACCTGGTTATCTCAAATGGAGATGAAGAGAGGATCACAGATGTAGAAGTGGGTAGCCAACTGGGAACTAGCGACCATCGAACAGTATGGTTCACAATAAACACAGCAATAGTCAAGCCATACAAATGCAAAAGTACTGGACTTCAGGAGGCTGACTTTGCCAAACTGGGCAAGTGCCTAAAATGCACTGTAAAGTGGGCAGGAAGGAGGGTGAAGTGAAGAACAATGGAGAATAATAAAACTGCCATCACAGAGATAACAAGCCTTTGTGTGAAGCAAATTAACAAAACAAAACAATGTAAGAAATGACTATGGTTCTCAAAGGAGGTGGCGATGAGGTTCAAGATAAAAAAGAATTCAGGAAGTACAAGGAATTACAGAAGGAGCAGGACAGAGAACTGTATCAGTTAAAGCAAAAAGAAGCTGGGAAGGCAGATAGAACAGCAAAGGCCCAAACTGAGGAAAAGACAGGCAACTCAGTTAAGAAGAGGATAAAACCTTTTATAGGTACATCAGAGGCGAAGGAAGACTAAGGGAGGGATAGTGATGCTTAAAGGGGAGGGGGGTGGGCAGAGGGTGACTGAAAAGGCATAGATGCTAAACAAATATTTTTGCTCAGTATTTACAGATGAAGGGGGGGTACCTAAAACAAACAAACAAAAAAAAAAACACAATAGAAACACTCTGGATACAGAAGTTGATACAAGCAGATTTACAGAAGAAAGGGTTCGGAAAATTCTTAAAACTGAAGGTGGACAAAGCAATGGGGCCTGTTGGGATTCATCCCAAATTCTAAAAGAACTAAGGGCTGAACCAATGACACCACTGACTACCCTCTAACAAGTCATGGGGAAGATGGGGTGGTACCTGAGGACTGGAGGAGGCCGATGCAATTCTGCTTCACAAAAGTGGAGCAGGGCAGAAGTGGGAAACTACGGACCAGTCAGTTTAACCTCAGTGATAGGAATACACACGGGGAGATACTAACAACAACAGAAATGGAAATGGACCTGGGGTAGTCATATCAGATGACTTAAAGGTGGCCAAGCAATGTGAGAGGGCAGTAAAGAGGGCTGGGGGATACTGGGATGCATAGGAGAGGCATCACCGGTAGAAAAACAGGGAGCTGTTATCCCTCTGTACAGAAACCTGGTGAGACCCCATCTGGAGTACTGTGTGCAGTTCTGGAGACCCAGTCTCCACAAGGACATAGACAAGATGTAAGCTGTCCAGAGGGCAACTAAAATGGTGCAGGGTCTGCAGCGGAAGACATATGAAGAGAGACTAAAGGAGCCTAATATGTATAGCCTCAAGGAAAGGAGGGAGAGGGGAGACACGATAGAAACGTTCAAGTACCTCAAGGGAATCCAAGAGGGTAGCAACTTTCAAAAAAAGAGTTGTGCAAGAACAAGGGGGCACAATTTGAAGATGGGGGTGGCGGCTCAGAGGTAATGTAAGGAAGTATTTTTTTCCACAACGAGTGTTGTGGATGCATGGAATGGCCTTCCGGAAGAGGCTGTGGAGTCAAAAAGAGTGATTGACTTCAAGCATGCATGGGACAGCCATAAGGCAATTCAGGGGGTGGCGGTAGAAAGAAGTAGGCTGCTGGTTAACTAGGATCTGCAGCCTATCCATTAGATAGGGAAATGGGCAGACTGGGTGGGCCAAGCGGTCCTTATCTGCCATCAAATTCCATGTATGTTTCTATTGGACAGTGTGTTCCAGCCAGCCAGTGGAGCTCACCAGTTTGAAGGTTAGTTTTCCTCCATTCTAAGGTGTATAAGGGATTTGGCAAGCTCAGCCCCAGTATGTGCAGTGAAATTATGCAGGAGTTTTAAAGCTTCAGAGGGACTTTCCGAACTTTTTGTGGATGAATTCATTGATTAAGTCACTGTAAGGAGACTTTTGCCAACTCGTGCTCAATGGACAGCACTGCTAGCCCAGACAGTCTTTCTTGGCTCATTGATGACCTCAGATAAGTCTTTATCAACTTCAGTTTTGAAAAACTGCGTTCTGCTGTACCACAGTTACTGGTACCGTCAAAATCGCAGCACTACATAGGCATTCATATAGATTTCATGTAGCTGGTTTCAAGGAGAAAATTTAACACTTGTATAGGTGATGTATCATTCTCGACCATTCCTGCCAGGTTCCTAAGTTCATGTGCAAGTTCATGAGCATCAAAATCAGAGTGGTTACTTGTGCTGTCTGTTAATTTTCTTTGAGAGCCTCACATTGTTTTATCAGGTCTTCTATGGAAACAGAATTTAGCATTTTATGTTGACAGAAATCAAATGTTTCGCAAACTCTGACATTTGCTGAAATCGTTCACTAAAGGACATCAGTGTGGTGTCCAGTAGTGTGTTGAAAACTCAACCTGAAAACTGAGTTTTGGGTCCTGCACTGCATCGTCGTGTCCCTAGTAATCAAATAGTCGCTTGACCTTTCTGTGTCTTGTCTGGCGGAATCCAGCTGGGACATCCAGTTCTGCAGCAATCTTTGAGCCCTGTGCCAATGCCTGTTCAAACCCTCTCTCTGTACTTTTAAGTATGTCAGTAGTTGAAGCAAGCACCTTCACACAGGTTGATATGTCAACTGAAGCACTCTGCAATATTTTGCTTGCAGTTCACTTCAAGCAGGACATCATACCAGATGATGAGACATACAATGAATTTGAATGAGAGGAGTTCAGCACAAAGTGACCTTGCCTCTGCATATGCTGCAGCATCTTTGGCTCTTACAGACTCTGCAATGTCCTGCAAAGCACTCCTAAAGTCTTGGAGCTGATAGCGAAGTGCTTTACAGACTCTATGCGGCACTCCACGAGTCTCACAAAGTGGCTTTAGGTGATCTGAACATGTTTTTTCAATATTTGCCAGCGGCTTGTTGAGGCAGAGCAAAGATTGTAGACCTGCTGCAAGCAACCAAAGAATGAGACAGCATGTCTTGATGAATGGGCTCCATCGCTAATGATGAGGTTCAGGCAGTGGCAAGCGCATGGCACATAAAATGCTCTGCAGTTCAGTTCTCTTATGCGCGCCTGCACACCAGCTCGTTTGCCTTTCATGTTGCTCCCATTATCATATCCTTGCCCCCGACAGTTGCTGATGTCCAGATTATGTTGCTTCAAAGTCTGAAGAAAGGAGTCAGTCAGTCCTTCTCCGGTTGTGTCATTGACAGGTATGAACCCCAAAAAATGTTCCTTGATGATGGCGACATTTTTTGAAACATCCATAGTCGAACAACAAGTGTCATCTGCTCTTGGTGGCTAATGTCAGGCGTACAGTCCAGGATCACGGAAAAATATCTGGATTCTTGTATCTGTGATGCAATGGTCCGTACAACTGCACCTGAAATTAGTTGAATAATTTCATTTTGAATGTCCTTTCCCAAATAGTGGTCCATTATCTCCTTATTCTGAATCCGAGGAATATGTTCAGCCATTAGTGGGTCAAACTTTGACAGGAATTCAACCTGCCCCAAAAAGTTTCCATTGCCTGGGGTATGAAGCATATCACTTGTGCCACGGAAAGCCATATTCCTCTCAGCCAAGTATTGAATAGTTGCTATGATAGTTCCATTACTCACGCCAGTGTATTACTTCTTTCTCTATTAGCAGCTGTCTCTTTTCATCCAATGTCTGGCGCTCTTCAATCTTGTCTCCAGTTCCTTCCACTTTATCATGCTTGCTGCATGTTCGGTGCTGCAGTCATGGGAACTTAGAGCCTTTGACATTTCTCTCCATGCCGATAACCTTCAGTCCGAAGAAGATTGTTTGAGTGTCCAAATAATTTGCAGGCAAAGCAGAACAGTGCACCCTTGGAGACGAAGTCGTTAACCAACTAAGCTTACTCTCTCACCACTGGGTGCAGTGCGAAAATAATTTTCTGCTGTGAATCTTCTCTTTCTCATTCACTGGGAATTGGTACAGTATGACTTGAACAGGTCCATGCTTCACAGATGACACTCGTACCTCATCCCTTAGTGTGTCTGGCAGTTCAAGATCCTCAAATGAAATTTCAGAAGATCCAGCTAAATCACAGATGATGGTATCTATGCAGGTGGGCACAGTACTGACAGTGGCAGGTGCATTCGTGGTCTCTTCTGAAGGCAAAACTCCTGGAATGATATGTTGACAGGTGGTGGAAACAGTACAGACCGTGGCAGGTGCATTTTTGGTCTCCTCTGAAGGCTGAACTTCTGGGGTGATGGTGGACACCATGTCTTCCACTACAGCAGTTGAAGGAACTTGTGCTCCAGGCTCAGGTGCTCTTTCAAGATCAGCTCCGCTTCCCAGGCTTTCACAGGAATGTGACGGGGTAGTAAAAAATTTCTCAATGGCACCTCTTTGCTGCTTTGTGTCATCATCTCTCTTCTGGTGTAACTTTCTCTTCACAGCTCCTGACAAATATGTGCGCTTCATGTTTTTAAACTGAAGGTGCAAAAAAGCAAATGCCATTAAATGTTTGCACCAGAATTTTCAAAAGTGTACAGCTTTGTACTTTCCCCATTCACTTAACTGGAAGATTAATACATTAGGCATTTTAAGTTTCGGCTTTGTGGATCCAGCAATACTTGCAATGGCCTGCTCTCTGTGAAGATTGGGTGTCCAGCCATCCCAGGAGTCCATGGCCACTTCACCATTTTGCTACACTGTGAGAGTCCTGGTTCCTCATACCTCATGCTAGGATGATCACATCTCCACCCCAAGCCATGAGTCTTAGCTGGATATCCAAATTTGGGTGGAGAGACATTGATTTTGCCAGACATCAACAGGTAGGCATGTTTACCAGTGGGACTGCACATGTCTGTGCATGTCTCTGTGAGTTAGACTGAATACAAACACACACACACCACACACACTCTGTATGTTCATGTAAATAAAAGCAATTTTTAACAGAACTTTGCTTGGCTGTTTCTTTAACTACCCACACACCACAGCTTAACAAACTCAGGGGACCCAATTAAGCTAGAGGTGGTCAGAGTGGTGGCAGCTGGGGTTCAGTGCAAAAAGTGTATGCACTTTGGGGTGAAGAACCCAAGGAGAGAGTACTGGCTGGGAGGGGTTAAGCTGGGGATCACTTGGAGAGGAGAAGGACCTAGGGTAATGGTAACAGGGACCATGGATAACACTGCCCAGTGCATGAGAGTGGCTGCAAGTGAACAAAATGCTGGGATGCATAGCAAGGCGGTTTCGTCTCTGACGGAGAGAGACAATTTGGCCCTAAACAGGTCACTGGTAGGCCGCACTAAGTACTGTGTGCTGTTTTGGATGCTGTACCTAAAGTGTGATATCAGGCAACTGGAGGGGGTGCAAGAGGGCAACAAAGATGATGTGGAATGGAAGGACACAGAGTATGACAGTAGGCTGAAAGACCTGAATATGTACACCATGGAGGATAGAAGGGACGGGGGCATGATAGAGACGTTCAAGTATCTGGGGGGGAATCAATAAGGGGAGGTCACCAGGGGCATGTGCCAAGAATAGAGGAGGAAGATTTAGAAAGGAAATGAGGACACTATTTAACAGAAGGGTGGTAGCAAAATGGAACACCTTAGCAGAATGGGTGATAGCATGTAAATCTGTGAACAGTTTCAAAGAGGCATGGCTGGGACAGGGAACAGGGAGGGTGGTGGTGGCAGTGAGATGACAAATGGGAGGGGTGGGGTAGTTGCACACTCTAGCAGACTTAGCTGGACCAGGTGGTCCATTTCTGCTGGCACAGTCATAGGTGCCATCTCTACAGGCGTTGCTTTAATCATCCTACTTGGTATTTCTGGTTTGCACATTGCATGCATGAATTTTTTTGAACTGTGATGTAGTTTATGACCCGTGCGTGATCATTCATTGTTGGCACAATGCATCCATGTTCTGCTGTAGAACTTTGTGGCTAAGGACATAAACTCCATAGAATTCTAAAATGTTATGTAAACAGCAGAGAGGGTAGATGAGAAACACCCACTGAAGTAACTAAAAAGCCTTTAGAAATGGAACAATTACAGAATTAGAAAATATACTGAAAAACTGCTTCCAGTGAGCAAGATGACTTCAAATTCAGCGCTGTTCCCCATTAACATATTCACCAATTGTGTGATGCAGTATCTACCAAGTACACCCAAGCAGTTGTTAATGAGTTAAATTCCAACACTAAGCTGTCTGCATTTTACATTGTCCTACAGACAATACCAGGTGAAGCACAGTAAAGAGCTGCTAATGAGCCCACAGCCACGTGCACTTTTTACATTTGTCCTACTAATGCCGTCTGGATCTCGTAAGATCTGCTAATGAGTCATGACTTAGCTTAATCACATTATGTCCCACAGCTGAGAAAGCATTCCAGGTCTGAGACCTCTAGAAAAAAAATGTAATTAATGCAACAAATATTTTTCTGCCTGGATTGGCACTTTAATTTGCTTTCAAACAGGTGTGGGTCTTTTGATATTCACCTCAGGGCCCTACTGGCATGTAGTCACCCAGGTAGACCACCCATCAGTTGGGTCCCTACACCAAAGTGCATCTGCCTCAAAAGACTTAACTATATAACAGTAACCCGGCATACTAGCTAACTGAGAGTGTGGGCCTCAGCCCCAGCCAATATGCAGAGCTAGTTAAACCACAACACGAGACAGCAAGAGAACTAAAATCCTCACGCAGAGTTTTTTTCGTCACAATACATTCTCCATTAGTAACACGCCTATTTGATTTACTATGAAAAGACTTCTACAGCATGCAGTAGGCTCTAATAGGGAACAAGCAGAATTGACTGCCTTTTACACTTTTGAAAGCCTTGCAGACTTCTGACTGCAAATACTGAACAACTCCTTTAGTACAGACTCACTACACAGCTTTTAAACTTTATCTGCCACATAGACTATAGAAGCTGAGCTGAGAACCGAGTGTAAAGACAGTGTACTGTACTACCCCCTAGAACTAATAATTAAAAGCCTTGCACCTTACAACATTCTTTACATTTATGTTGGAATTACATGGGAGAGTTGCCTACATAGCTTCGAAATAAGCTCCTGTAGGTAGCTCTTACACAGTTATTGACTTAAACCCCAGAAGCACCAATAGTTCCCAAAACTCCTAGGTGCAACTCCAATGCTGTTAGTAGCATAGCTGTCTTCTGTTGTAAGTCACGGACATCATAATAAGGAATTTTATACTTTACAGTATGCTCACAGTAGTGACTTAAGAGATATTTTGCCATGAGCATCCATGCTCTGTCACTTACAAGTTATTACCTCCCTTACCCTGCATGCTAGATCTTCCAGTGCTGTATTGGGGCATTCTACAATATCTTGAGTGTACTGAGTCATTGTTGGATACAACCATAGATACATAGACACAGACAGTGTCTGCAGATAAGGGCCTGCTACTGCCCACCCAGTCTGCCCATTTGAGCTTGTAAGTTCAGTTTTTGTTTTCCTAGAATCTGTTGCCCCTTAACCCTGACCTCCAGAATTCCTTTATATCTATCCATACATTCTTAAATACCGTGATTGTTTCAGCCCCACCACTTCCTCTGGCAGTGGCAGAGTGTTCCACTTGTCTACCACCGTTCTGTGAAGAAATTATTCCTCACGTTACCAGAGGCCAGTCAATCACCAAGTGTGGACCCTCCCTTTCAGTTCCAGGAGAGGAGAGCTGTTATTCGGATGCTCAATCCTCTCCTGCCCTGCTCACCCTAATGGCCTGGGCTCATTCCTGAACCGGGTCACCAGCTCCGTGAGATGTGGTGTCCAGCACCTCAACCCTCATCGCCACTAGGCCAGCCCTATATAACCATATACCACCTTTTGCTTGTTTATAATGGGTCACTACAGACAGTGCATGGTATAGCCACTATGAGGCGTCAGACCGAGGTCCCATCTGCCTGGAGTGGTGGTAGTTCAGGTGGATGTTAAAGATCCCATGGCACTTATCAAAAGAGTAGGGGAATTTCCCTGTGTCCTGGGCCAAATTTCCTCATTCAATAAAATACCACCAACAGCTTAATCTAGTTCAAATTCAGTTGCTTATCATCTATCTCCCCCGTCACCCCTGAAAAAGGGACTTCTAGGCCCAGTGGGCTTACCGGGTCAACAACATTCAACCAACCAACCAACCAATACCACTTCACAAAGCAGGATTTACAGTAACTAGCAATTTCTTTATAGGAGTGGCGTGCTAAACACAAACTTTCCTCCTACCCCTAGAATCGCCTGTCCAGACTTATCCCATCTCGGTACCTACCTAGCTACATAAAAACAACAACAACAAAAAAAACGCACTGCAAAACCCGGATCTCAACCTCATCTAAAGCAAGCAACTGTCTATAATGCAGTACCCCAGTTTTGGCTTTAACAGTCAGGATCAGGAGTCAGTAGCAGCCATCTCATCTCCCATTCCCAACTATCCTTACCTTAATTGCAGGCAGCATCAGATTCAGTATAATACACTGACAGCATCAAACAATTATTTGAAACAAATATACATACCCGTCCTAAGCAGAAAACTTGGTCTCCGACTGTGGGTGTAAGTCTCCTCAACTCAAATCCGGGCAACAGACTACAGTAGTACAGACACACACTGGATTTGTGGTCTTCTGTCCAGCTGCTGCTTGCTGAATGCTGAGCTTAACAATTATTTCTTAAAAGAAATAAATGATTTACAGAGATAGCACAGCAGTCAGCACAGCAAGCAATACTGAGCACAGTGCACCGAGGGTAACGGCTGGCCCAGCCAGCAGCAGCAGCAGCACTTACTCAGATCAGGACAGGAACCCGGTTACTACAGGTAGCGGCTACCAGTTGAGTGGTTGTGGCTTCAGATGCAGATAGCAGTGGTCTGGTCTTCTCGACTGTGTCTCACGGCGCGGCGGCGTTCTCTCTTGCTCTCTAGTCTCCCCGAGTCTCTCTCTCTCTCTCTCTCTCTCTCTCCCGGCAAATTGCAGTCTGCAGACACAGTCGGCTCCTCCAAGTAGTGTAAGTGACACAATCAGCAAGCAAGCTTAATAGCTTATCTGACTACTCCCTCTAACGCTCTGGAACTAAACTAGTCCTTGGTTGAATAGGACTCCAAGGGATCATCTTTATGGAGCCCTCACGGACCTGAGTGGGAACCAAATGTTTCAGGTCCGAGGGGGAGGAGGTGCACAATAGCAAGGGACTGAGTGGAGCCCTGTGATTGGCTCCAACTGCTCCTCCACGTCACCATGATGTGCAGAATATAGGGGAACGTGCAGAAACATGCTGCCATTTTTATGGTCTCACAGGCTCTCTATCACTGTGGCCAGGAGGACCAGGACAATCAGCACAGCGTGGAAGGGGAGGCGCGGGCAGGAGGCAGGGGCCGAATGTACAGCACAACAACGTGGGCAGCTGTCTGAGAGATCGGTGGGGTCAGTTCTTAGACAACGCCCCTCACCCACAGTGACCTTAAATTGCAGCCGGTCGGACAGTCGTGTCGCGGTTCCTGAAAATGTAAAGGCGAATGGCGATTGGCGAAAAGAGGAAGGAACCAACTAACCAGCAACTTAATGTGAGTGAAAATAGAAAAAGTAAGTTTATGCTGGCGCTGCTTTTTTTCTCCGCTTTGCCTTGCACTGCCACTTCTTGTACAATCACAGTCAGCTGACAGTCAGGCTGAGGTCGTGTGAGGTCTTAGCTGGAGACAGTTGCTGCATGCATGCGGCGGGGGTCGGCGGGTGGGTCAGTGCCAGTGAGACGGGGGCCTCGCGGGGCTCGCGGGTGCCTAACGCCGGCCCTGGTAGGGAGATTTACCACTACGACAACCATACCATTTGTGTTAGATGTCTGGGTCCCACACACAACACCATCTCTTGCAGACACTGCCAAGAATTCAACCAGGCAACATGTCGATGACAACTGCAGGAAATTGAATCTCACCTAATGGAGCAGAAATCTTAGAGAAGGTGGCCCTTCCCAAGGAGCCCCCCACTGCAGCTTCACACAAGAAGCATAAACGTGATAAGAATAAATCATCTTCATCGTGCAGACATTCGTTGACGGCCACCATCACTGGTGCTCCACCATCGACGATGCCCTCTAGAACTGCTACCTCTTCGATGGGAGTTTACACCCTCTCATCAATGGTGCTTTCTGGTGCCCCTTTAGCAGTTTCCATGGAACCTTATGTAAGTTCTGGTGACTCCCCCATCAACACATTTACTGTTGACAATGGCTGTTTTTAAGCATTTTACTACCTCACCACTTACTGCCCTGTCAACAAGCCAGATTTTTATGGGGAGGACGATTGGATTTTCTATGCCCACAGCCCCTCATCTTTCACAGCCATTCTCTCACAGGGGCCAGCCAGATAGGGGCCAAGACCCTAGTATTTATCACCCAGGGACCAGACCTGTTTATACCTCATGTCCAATTACCTACAGGATTCCTCTGGTTTCCCAGAGACCTCCTGCCCCACCTACTACTTCACTGGACGTGGCAGCCATAGTGCAACAGGTTTTGGAAGTAATGAGGGGTTCTCAACCTTCCAGTCCAGGAGAGGCAGGTCACATTTCCTGTTCTCCCACCCCTCCACCTAAGCATTTTCAAGGTGCGATAGAACCTTCTCTTGCTTGGTTCCCCCCATCCTATGAGGAAGAATACTTTGCAGGAGAGGCAGAATTGCCTGAAGGTTTTCCAGGAGATCTTGAAGATGTGGATCTCCAGGACCTGGACTCTTGTTCTCAGTCCTTTATTTCAACTATAGCCTCCTTGCATGAGGATGCCTCCCATCAAGCTACTGCCTCTCCTCCTGATGACTCATCCTTTCATGAGATGATGGTCCAAATTCAAAAAATCATGGTGTTTTCACCTACAGAACATGATAAACAGAGGAAAGATAAGGCAGACTATCTTGAACTACCTGAGGAGCCTGTTGTAGTGGTACCCCTACCTATAAAAACTCATCAGGATGCCGTGCTGGCTGCTTGAAACCAGCTGTCAGCTGTTCCGACAATTCCTAGAAAGGTGGATCGCCTGTACTAGGCTCCTCTCGACCACCCTTTCCTTTCCTTTCCACTAACCCTGAAGTGGATTCGGTAGTGATCACAGCGGTTCATGATCATACAAATGTCCAAAGCACATGAGCTCATTACCCCCTGATAAGGAATCCCACCGTCTTGATTACCTCAGGAAGAAGATATTCCAGGCAAGTACCATGAATCTCAGAATTCTAAATGATATGGGACACATGGTTAAATACCAATGTACCCTTTGGTTTTCTGCTATAGAACTAGTCAATGAACTCCCTCCTTCTTAGGAGAAACACCAATTATTGACAACAGTTTCAACCGGCAACTCCATCTCTTGACATCTACTCTGTTTGGGGTACGATGTGATGGATACCCCTCCTGGATGTTGGCCATGGGTGTTACCCTCAGACAACATGCCTGGTTGTGTGTGTCAGAATTTACACCAGATGTGCAGCATAAAGTGGTAAGTGCACCCTTCAGTGAATCCAAACTTTTTGGTCCTGGCACCCAGACACTTCTGGATGATCTCCAAGCTTCTGGTCAGACTTTACGTATGGTACATGGCATGTATCATTCCTCGCAGCCATCTTACCAGTACCACTCACAATTCTCTTTTCAATCAAAGAGAAGTGGCAAACACAGAGGTACATATAGAGGTAGATTCCATGGTTATTCCCAGCCATCCTCCAGGATCGCCAATTCTACCTCCAAGGCTCCCGCTCCCACCCCTCAGGTGCAGCCAGTCAGCCCACTTCCCAGTGACCAACTGGGGCATTGCTCTGGCTTCCTCGACCAGGCCTCGGAAGTCATGGGTGGTCATTTTGCCCTCCATTTAGAGGCTTGGCAAGTGATAACATCAGATGAGTGGGTTCTTCAGATCATATGGATGGGGCATACGCTGGAACTCACCTCATTGCCTCCCCCTCGTCCTCCCCACTCTGTCTCTTACCCACCTGACCATATCCCCATTCTTCAAGAGGAACTTCAGGCACTTCTTCACAAGAATGCCATCTATCCGTTTTTTTCTTCAGAGTACCATCAGTGATTTTACTCCCATTTTTTTCTGGTACCCAAATGTACTGGGGATATCAGACCTATACTAGATCTCTAGACAACTCAACCTACATATTCAGTTCAAGAGGTTCTGGATGGTCACTTTAACATCCAGTATGCCAATGTTAAAACAAGGGGATTGGCTATGCGCAATAGACATGAAAGATGCCTACCTACATATCCCCATACACCCCGCCCACCATCGGTTCCTATGTTTCTACCTGCTAGGACAACATTACCAATTTTGGGCACTCCCGTTCAATCTCTCATCCACTCCAAGAGTCGTTACCAAGTGCCTAGCAGTGGTGGCAATGGCCCTGAGGCAGGACAGACATTTCATCTTCCCATACTTGGACAATTGGCTCATAAAAGCAGATTCCAAAACCTCTCTGCTTTTGTCCTTCCAGGCAACCCTCATTCTGTTCCAGTCCCTAGGAATTACGGTCAACTGGCCCAAATCCAATCCAACTCCTACACAACTGCTCCAGTATATAGGAGATGTTCTGGAGACCGCCTCTGCCAGGGCTTATCTCCCTACTGACAGACAAGACAGGCTTCTGTCTCTGGTTTCCCAGAGACAAACTCAACAATTTATCACAGCCAGATGCCGGGTACGCCTTTTGGGACATATGGCCGCAGTCATCCCAACGGTGGCCTTTGCCCATCTACACATGAGACCAATCCAATGGACTCTTCAGAGCCAATGGAGACAAAAGACAGAATCATAGTCACTCCCATTCTATGCTCGTCCCTAGACTGGTGGACCCATCATGCCAGCCTGTCTCAAGGCATGCCCTTACAGGACTCTTCTTATATGCTTCCCCCCATCCTACTCCTGCAATGAGCTTTACTCAAACTACAACCTGAACCTGCCTAAAACCTCCTATTAGATGGTCCATCCCTCCATGGGACTTAAATTTCCTGCTGGAAAAGCTGACCCTTGACCCCTTCGAGCCAGCGGCTAGTTGCGACCTCCGCTTCCTAGCCTGGAAGACCTTATTCCTAGTAGCTGTTACTTCAACTCACAGTATTTCTGAGCTTCATGCCCTAATGTGTAGAGAACCTTACTTAATCTTCCATAAAGACAGAGTGTCTCTTTGTACCAGTCCCTCCTTTTTACCCAAGGCGGTCTCAGAGCATGCCTTAAATCAGTCTATAGAACTGCCAGTCTACTTCCCTGAGCATTCTAATTCAGGAGAATATCTCCTACACACTCTAGATGTTCATCACATCTTGAGATACTATATAAATCATATCAAATCTTTCAGGAAGACTCCTCAGCTTTTTGTTACCTTTGCTCCAACCAGGGAAGGCTTTCCAATCGCTAAACAGACCCTCTCCAACTGGTTGGCACATTGTATAACCTTTTGTTATATGACATATAACAAACCCTTACTAGGACACGTCCAAGCCCATTCTACCCATGTCATGGCCACTACAGCAGCCTGCTTCAAAGGGGCGTCTATCACAGATATCTGCAATGCAGCCACATGGTCCACAATACATACCTTCACGAAGCACTACAATTTAGACACTGCTTCTTGCCATAGGATGGCCTTTGGCCGTGCTGTCCTACAAGGCCTCCTGTCATAACTTCTCCACCCTTTCTGGGTTTACTGCTTGGGAGTCATCCCAAGTGTATTACCTGCTGCAAGAGATTATCCCTGTGAAAGATACTACAGTTGCGTACTTACCATAATGGTAGAACTTCAAGGGGTATCTTTTGCAGCAAGTACGATCCCTCCCTCCATCCCCCTCCTTCTCTAACAGAACAACTCTGATCCAAATATATATATATATATATATATATATATATGTATATGTATATGTATACACATGAGGGATACCTAAGGTACCTCGGTTCTCCGGTCCTCGCTTAGTGAGCTGAATCCGCCAGGGAACTGAGGATGCCTGGTGCCACCCACTCTTACATAGGTGCAGGATGACGAGGTCTTGTGTGGGTAGCCCCTGGAAAAGACTGCTAGAAGAAAGCTGCTGTGCACAAGTGCGCCCTCTGGCGATGACCCAAGTGTATTATCTGCTGCAAGAGATACCCCTCGAAGATCTACCATCAGGTAAATACGCAACTGTACTTTCTAGGAGTGGAACAGTTTATGATGTTCATCCACATGGACCCACCTGACTGCCCCAGCTTCAGTGCAGAAACTCTGCTTCCAGCAGGCAAGATCTGGTATCATGGGGCAGCGCCAAGGGAAATACCACCCAGGTGGGTAGGGGGAGCCAGCTTGAAGATGTTTCTGGCCAAGTTTTAAAGGGAAAGGCAACTGCCAGACAGTGTGATAATAATAATAATAAAATTTATTTATATGGTGCCTTATCTGTAACCAAGGCGCCTCACACTTTAAAACAGAACAAACATCAATAAAATTAACATTACAATAGCAATGCACTAAAAGAAAACAGGGAAACTCAATTGCTGAAAGCCTGGTGCCACAAATACGTTTTTAAAGATTGCTTAAATCCCTCCACAGTTGTGCACTTCCATAGCTGACGGGCTAGAGAATTCCAAAGGGTAGGGGCTGCATACATAAAAGCTCTTGCCCCAGATGATTTTAAACATACCCTTGAAATCTCTAGCAACCCCTATTCAGCCGAGCGGAGTGATCATCCAGGGCAATAGGGGACCAGGAGCTCTTTCAGATAATCCAGGCCCAGTCCGTATAGGGCTTTAAAAGTCAGCAAGCCGACTTTAAAGGTGATCCACCACTGTACTGGCAGCCAGTGCAGATCACACAGCACCTGCGAAATATGACAGGATCGAGCAGATCCCATCAAAAGCCGGGCCGCTGCATTCTGCACTAGCTGCAAGCAATGGAGTTCTACCCCAGGAAGCCCTACGTAAAGGGAGTTGCAGTAATCTAAGCACGAGGACACAAAGGCATGGACCAGTGTATGAAGATCGTCAGATGGAACCAGATGCCTAACCCTGGTGATATTCCTAAGATGATAAAAGGAAGATTTGATGACAGCCGACACCTGCAAATGCAGGGTCAGCTCCTCATCAAAAATTACTCCCAGGTTTCGCACCCATTAAGAGGTTGGGAGTGAAACGCTACCGAGAAAAATTACCGAGGATGAACCAACCCATCAACCCCCCTATCCGGTGACTCGGGTCCACAACCAGCACCTCAGTTTTTTCCGAGTTCAACTTCAGCCAGCTGGAATCCATCCACTCCTGGATTTCTTTCAGACAGTTATTAAAGACTGAGACAACTCCAACCTGGCCGGATTCTAAAGAAAGGTAGAGCTGGGTATCATCAGCATAGCAGTGAAACCTTAGCCCATGCCTTCTTACAATGTCTCCGAGGGGTAGCATGTCCACCGCAAACAACATGGGTGAAAGCACAGAACCCTGAGGAACCCCACACAACAGAGAAGTAGGGCCTGAAGAAAAAAAATCAGACACCACTCTCTGTGTTCTACCCATGAGGAACGATGTAAACCACCTGAGGACCATTCCCGACAGTCCACAGATATACCTCAGATGACCCAGCAGCACCCCATGATCCATGGTGTCAGATGCTGATGAGAGATCCAAAAGAACTAAGATGAACTGCTCTTCCAATCTCTAGCCATCAGGAGAGTATTGAGCACCGGAACGAGCACCGTCTTGGTACTATGTCTCTTCCAAAAACCAGACTGGAGCAGTTCATAGATGTCATGGATGGTCAAATGGTCCTCCAGTTGTGCTGCCACTACTTTCTCAATCACCTTCCCTAAAAAGGGGAGGTTCGAGATGGGCCTGTAGTTTGCATGGCAGTCTGGGTCCAAGGCAGAGTTCTTCAAGAGAGGTGTCACCACCACCTCTTTCAGGGAGCTAGGAAACTCTCCAGATTCCAAGGAGCACCAGACTATCTCTGCTAGGACCGGACCGATGACATCAATACAACCCAAAATTAGGGAAGTTGGTTCAGGGTCCAGACTACAGCACGTAGGATGCACACCCTGGATAATCCTCATGACATCCATGAACTCCGGATGGCTAAAGGTACTCCAAGAAAATCAAGGTGCAGTTAACTCGCACTGATCAAAAGCAATGCCCATAGAGTGTGCTGGTTGGAGTACTGCCCTGATGTCAGTCACCTTATTAGCAAAGAATCGAGCAATTTCATCACACTCTAATTGCGAAAAGGCTTTCCAGACCTGTAGACAAGCTGGGTTGCACAGTCTGTCCACAGTACAGAAGAGCTGAGCTGGTCGATTCTGAGCAGCTTTAATCTCCCTGGATAGGAACTCTGCCTTCTTACGGGTGATTGCAGATTGATAGGCTTGATAATGGTCCATCAATCTAAGGTGGTCAGTATCAAAAGTGGACTTCTGCCAGCAATGCTCTAACCTTCGTCCTAGTCTCCGCATCTCCCTCAGAGTCCCATCAAACCAAGGGGATCGAGGGCGAAGGGAGAGGCCAAAAACGGATGGGAGCAATGGAATCCAGAGCCACCGAGACAGCTGAATTATAGGCCGTCACGAGGGTCTCTGGGTCACTGCTTGCAAATGAAAGGGATGATAGGTCAAGCATCGCCGTTAGGCTATGAGAAGTTATATCTCTTAAAGGGCGGTACTTAACCATCTTCCTGAAGGAATCGCTTCTCATCACTGGATGGACAATAAATGAGGGTGATCTGACAACCTACACCTGCTACAACAGCACACTCGAATGACTCAGTCTCCTCAACTAGTACACTCGTGAGGTTAAGTTCAGTCTTGAAACAGACCGCAACCACCCCACGCGCGGTCCAATCTCGGCCGGTGTATCACCAAGTACCCAGGTGGAGTTAAAGCCTCCAAAATGGGGCCAGAATTCTCATCCAGCAAAGGTCTCAGTGATGCATGCCAGGTCCACCTTTTCAACAAGATCTGCAATAGTTGCAGTCTTGTTTTTGGTGGACCTGGGCATTGCACAGCACTGCCCGAGTTGGACAAACCTCCTGGGCCGCCCAAACCACCTGCCCACCGCAATCAGTCATGCCCTTGGGTATGGAAACTAGACATGAGGAACCATATTCTTAGTTCTATTTCACTTCAGGGCATCTCCTGGATCTTACCACCCTGATACAATGACCCCCTCATTCACCCTCCACTGTTCAAAGCCCCCCACCTCCCTCCATCTCCTGAGCACAATACCTAGCACTCTACAGCACAGGTAAACTGCAAACTCAAGGGCAGGAGTAAAGAAAGGGTGGAGGGCACGGATAGCAGAGGTTGAATAGCGCACAACTGTGGGGGCAGGCATCCAACACATTCCACACAATTCAAACTATTTGGGTCTAAGGCCTATAGTTAGTTACTACTAAAATTCCCCAAAATAAAACCCTTGAATAAATCACAATATAACCAATTCAACAGCTCTTTAAAATAAATAACCAGTAGTCCACAAATCAAACAGTTTAAGTCCAGATGATCAGTGAATAGACCAGGGAAGCTACCACCTCCCCCGATCAATAATGCCAAAGCTTCTCAGTCCCAGGTTCTGCTCTCACCAGAGTCTGAGTGACAAGCAACAGAAATAATAAAAAAAAAATAAAACAAGCTGTAAAAAAAGTTAATCCACAACCACCGTGATAAATCCAACAGTCCTTTACAGCAGATAACCAGCAGTCCGTAAATCAGACAGACAGATTCCAATACTGGATGAATAGGCTCGTCGGAGATTATTAAAAGAACAATAAATAATACAATCGATCCATATGCAGCATAAGGCCATGTTAGTTCAATCAGTCTGGCAATCTGAGAATCCCCAGTGCAGCAACGGGCTGAACTGTGCAAATCAGGAACCTAGAGGAGGCCCCCCAAGTGTAGCAGCTCATAGGCCCTGGCATCCAGCCTCCAGCGACCCACAACTACAATCCCCTGAGAGGCAGGCCTCACAGCGTGACCCACAAGAGGCCTAGGAGACTCCAACCAACTGTCAGGCTCCCCAGAGAGTCGTCGGGCAGCTCCCGCTTGGTCACGGGAGACACACAAGCCATTTAGCCCCAAACACAATAGAGGAGCTCCCCCCACCTGACACAATTCCCAAACCGCCACTGTTTTGGTAAAAAATCCGGTGAAGCATCCACTGGATGTGTACTCACCACAACCGGCAACCTCCATGAGCAGCAGACTTCAACTTAGTCGAACACTTCCCCACTCGTTCGATCTGCACTCTCACTGCAGAATCTTCACAGTAGGTGACAAGGAAATCAAGAGTCAGGAATGATTCAGCCCAAAATCTTCGTAGCTCACTCCCATGAAGCTACACAGCAGATTCCAGGCCATACTCCTCTCAGAAAAGCCATCCCAATCTGCCTCAAAATCCAAACTAAACCATGGCTCACATCTAGCGGAAAAAGCCAGTGGATACTGAAATTAAACTGCTAGTGCTCCCAAGTAACAAGGGAGTACAGCTATCACAAAGTGGCCAAACAAATGAGGAGAGTGGCCGTTCTAAAAGCTAGGCGATAGATGTCACAAAAACGACGTGGACCTTATAAAAATACCAACTATAAAGCCACAAAAAATGCTTGCAGATATATATAACTCACTCAATGATGCTTTCTATGTAAAAACTAACTAAAATACGATTAAATGAAATGCAATTAGCAGCATCCAAGTTCAGAGCTCAAGCTGCACAGTTCTCAGGCAGCTCACACACCACCACCATCTTAGCTTGTGGATGAACATCATATACCACTCCTAGAACTACTGTTACACAGGTGTGTAACCTGTTTTTCCCTGCCATTCTGAAGATAATAGTGGTGAAGCTACTCTTAAAGGAGCCATCTTTGGATAACTGCAAACCTATCTCTAACTTCCACTTTCTTGGGTAGGTTTATAATAAGGTGGTGATGATGCAGCTGGAGGCTCACCTTGAGCATTTTAACATATAGGAGCCACTCTAGTCAGGCTTTAGGGCCACCATGGCATGGATACAGTACTCACCAAGGTTTTCAATGATCTGATTAATGTGAGGAACAATAGGGTAGTGTTCAGTTCTTGTCTTCCTTGACCTCTCACTAGTGACGTTAAGATAAAAAGATCTATATGAGCAAGGGGCATGAGGGACACCAAGTGCATGGTTGCTAGGCTAACAAAGACATTAAACACCTATCAAATTCTGCATGTCTAAAATAACGTATTAAAGTACAAAAATGAGCTAAACATTTCTGGATAGTATATGTATATGACGCCACATAACCTAGATTTTGCTTGTGTGAAAAATATAAATAAAAAGCTCTACTGAGTGACAAACACGTTGTCAGTATAGCCTAGAAGTTAAAGCATTCACCTGTGAACAAGCGTGTTATAGCCAGCAGACTTTGGTTGATTACCACAACCTCCACCTGCATACTTTGTGAACCTGAGCAAGTCACTTACTTTCCCTGCGCTCTCGGATGTTCTTGTAGATGGGCCTTGTCTGGTCCCTAAGAATAGAAAAAAAGTAACAGGAAACCCATGCTAGTGGTTGCTAAACTAACAAGAACCAAATGCATATTGAATTCTGCATGTTAACAAAATAACATAGAATTCAAGTTAAGCAAGTACCGCAGATCCATAGCTAGTATACCTGTATAATGACTCATAGTTTTTCTAGATTGACTAGAAAGATAAAAATATCCCTATTTGTTTGATATGTAACGGGGAAACCAAATGCATAGTTACTAAACTAACATACATCAAACACTTAATGATTTCTACATGTTTAAAAATATAGAATTCAAGTTAAAACAGTAAAAAAAAATCCCAATGTAGAATAATTGTGTAAAGCACTTATGTCTGTTTTTTCTAGACTAAATAATTTAGATAAAATTCCAATATCAATGGCAAACATAATTGGAGATACTACATTTAGAGTTGCTAAACTAACAAAAACATCACACCCTAATTTTCCCATGCCCTTAGATTACACATGAAAAGGAACTTCAGCTCCAGGAAAAATATTCTAAATAAATTTAACAGCTTGGTACTTATTCTAATACCCATTTATTCTAATATCTATTTTAGCACTGTCGTAATAAACATACATTCCCTCTTACTGGACAAAAAAAATCATAATTAGTTTCTGAAGCCTTTCTGAGCTCTTTTTTTGCATAAGAATACAATGCCATGCCAAAGTATGCCCAAATGTAATCGACCAGGCTGCAAATGTAATGGGCTTTTAGCTGGTTGCACATGTAATGAATACACTCTCTGTTAGATATTACACACTTACAGCGTAGTTCCATAACAATGAAAGGGGCTCCCAGGCTGAAAACAGTATTTACTAAACCTTCAAGAAGGAACCTCTGCCTGCTCTCTGTGGTATTTGGTAATCATACCGTGTTCATGAGTGGCTGGGGAGGATCCATGTGGTTTCATATGAAACATTCTGGGAGTTGGACATTAATTGGCCTGGGGAGCAAGGGTCAAGTGCAGCAGTCATTCACAAAACACAAGTTCCTAAACAAACAGCTCTATCCTGTTGCAGCCACATCCGGAATTGGTGAGTAACAGAAGAATATGGCAAAAATGTTTTGATGGTTTGAGGGTACCAAGTAACTAATGTAACAGCTGGGGACACAAACTGTTACATGTGCCACCAAAAAATTACAGACAACTGTCCAGGAGACAGAACCAAATGCAACACAAAACCAGTGAGATAAATATCCATAGTACACAGGAGGTCAGGGCTAAGTAGATCTTACTTCGAGAGGACTCTTGCAGTAGGTAATCACTTTGAGGACTGAGTGCCCCTGGCATCAGGACTTCACGGAAACTTTAGCCAGCAGTATGTGACAGGGGACCTCCCACCCAATGTCATGTGACTGACATCAGCATGACCTTATATAGTGGGTGGACCCCACGCCCGCCTTCCAGTTCTTTCCCGCCATCGACCTGATCAGTCAGACCTCGTGGAGATCGTACATTGCAGTTCGACTGCTATTTCAGACGAGTATCCATTTATTTCTTTCAAAAATCAGTATTTTGTTTATTTTGTGCATGCCGTCATCTAATGTCAAGCAGAAGAACAAGTGTACTTCATGCGGTGCGTAATTACTGCACAAGGATTTGCACTCCCTCTGCCTCCTCTGCCTACGCACAAGGTCGAGGACTGTGAACCATGCACCAGTTTCAACCTGGCCACACGGAAGCGCCGCCAGTAGGCACTTGAGGCTCATCTTTTGAAGCAACAAATGGTCACCATGGAGAAAGGGCTCCAAGAATTGTGTAGTGCTTCCACCTAGCCCACCAAATCTAGGCACAAGAAGGAGGAACATCGGGACCAGTAGTGGTCCCCCTCTTTCCCGAGGCTGCCTGCCAGCCCCTCAGATGAAAGGCTGCATTCTTTCTCTGGGAAGTCGGCCACTATGGCCCAGCCTGCCCTGCCTAAGGAGCAGTCTTCGGGCCCCCCGTGACCACTGGTTCTGGTAGCTGCAGGAACCTCAGCTGAGGCCATGCTTAGACCTGTCTCCATGGGGGGGGGGGCTGCCGGGCCAGGTGGAACTGTTAAGTGGCTCATCGGTCCATTCGACAAGCACCCGGCTCAGGCTGTTGCATCAGGCTCTGCGACTCTGGAACCCACCCAGCTTCAACCAATAAGTTGAGCATTAGGAATTCTGACCACCACACGGTCGGCTCGGCCGATAAGTTGGATGTCGGAGCTGATGACGTCCGCCTGATCAACCTGGCATTGGGGTCTGGTGATGGCCCCAATGATTACCAGCTGTTAGATCTCTCTCAGCCTCCCCTAGAGGGTTCTTCTCACTGGGCCTCCCCTTCGCCACAGGACATGGCTCCACTTCCCTCACTTATTAACAGAGGGACAGGAGTTGAGGGGCTTCCGTCAGGTGACTTCTCCCCAGGCTCACCTCCAGATTTGGGGTTAAGAGCTGGTGTTAACCTAGATGGTTCCCAGCTTCCTCTTCTGCTGTTGGGGGCCTTCTCCACCACTGGTATGCTTCGCATCGGATCTCACCCTACCAGGGCCCTCAGGGTTTGGCATCCCGCAGGGCCCCCTCTCGGGGCCTACGACTCCTCCATCAGGTCCTCCATTGAGCTTGCCTCCATCTGGTCCTCCATGGGCCCTCCATCAGGGTATACTCTGTCAGGCCTCCTGTCGAGTTACCCTCCATCAGGGCACCCCCCCGTATCACCCTGTATCAGAGTTCCCGCCATCGGGTTATCCGGCACCCCAGGCTCCAGCATATAAACCACTGGGCTATCCCCCATCAGAGTTTCATGCGCCAGGGTTTGCACCTGTCTACCCTCTGCTGGGATAGCCGTTGATGCACTATCACACACTGGGTTTCCTGACATCAGGCTTTGCCACTGGCTATCCCCGGGCTTATCAGCCTCCTCTGCCTCTGCAGCCTCGGACTCCAGCAGATTTTCAATCCATCCTGTAGTCTTGATGGTCAGAGACCAAGGCACAGAGCGTGTCAGAGCTCAGCAGTCGTCAGCCTCCCAGGGAGCTCCCTAGGAGCCCTGATGTGCTGTCAGTGAGGCAGGTTCTGGCTCCTCTGCCTCAGCCAACACTGGTCCCTTCAAAGGACCTGATGTCTGCCTGGCCTCTGGATAAGCCGACACTGGGACCACAGAATTTGGCCCACCCTGATTCTGGGTCTTCAGACTCATATCAGGATTCTGACTCGGATGCTTCCTCATCGGCAGGGTTGGGCTTCGTAACCCCACCCATAGCCACAGCCTAAGGAATCCCCAAGATTGCTCCCAGAGGATCTTTTCTTCACAGATCTCCTATGCAAAGTTGCGGTGGTCTACAAGTGGAAGTCAGATGCCCAGGACCCCAAAAGGCAGTGCCTTGTGGAGCACCTGGACATGCAGGCGATGGCACCAGTCCTTACCCTGCCCTGGCTGGAGCCACATGATGATCTGGTATCAACAATTTGGATGATGCCCTCCTCTATTCCAGCAGCAGTCAAGAAGGTGGACTACACCTGTCGCACTCCAGAGGGGAAGGACCACCTCAGTATGCACCCCAAGGCCGATTCGGTTATCATTGCGGCTGCTCATGACTGGTCTTCTAAACCCCAACACAGGAACACTTCTCCTCCTGATAAAGAGTCTAGGCAGCTAGACCAGTTTGGAAGGAAGTTTTAGTCCTCCTCCACGCTGGCTGTGAGGGTTCTAAATATGTAGGTCACATGTTGGTCTACCAAAAGTCCTCGTTTGCCCAGTTGGAGCTGGCCATTGATGCCCTGCCGGACTCTGAGTCAAAATCCATATTGGTGGATTCTATCCATTCTGCTATGGTGGCCTGCAGACTTTCCCTCAGGGCTACCTATGATGCTGTCGACTTGTCTGCATGAGGAGCCACCATGGCAGTCAGCCTCTGACACTTCTCATGGCTGAGAGTGTTGGGTTTGGCCCAGGATGTGCAGACTGCCATTCAGGATGCCCCATTCAAGGGGTCTGTCCTGTTTGGGGGCAATGCACAGGATATTATTACCATCCTGCTGGACAAAGGGAAGGCCCTTCACTCGGTACAGAACATGTACCAAACAAAATTTCAGGCGAAGAAGCCTTTTCACCACCAAGGAAAAAGGCAGCCAAAACAACAGCAGACGGCCCGATGTCAGACCAAACATTGGGCACAGTCAGCCTCAGCTGCTCCCCTGGTTAAGTTTCAAAGAGCTTCAGGTGCAGCTCTTCAACCCCCCCCCTCACATGACTTATTATCCACCCTCTCACCTCAGGATCTTTCAGGGGAGCAAGTGGGTGGAAGATTTGCTTGTCATCTGCCAGGATGGCGGGCAGTGACTACCGACTCTTGGGTTCTTCAGCTCATAAAGCAAGGCCACACTCTGGAGTTTCTCAAAAAACCTCCAGACAGGCCTCCAGCCCAGTCACACTTCCCCAAAAGTGCACATTCCTCTTCTCCGAGAGGAGATACGGGCTCTATTACAAAAGGAAGCAATAGAACCTGTTCCTGTGCATCTGGAAGGAAAGGGATACTACTACTACTACCACTTCTTCCTGGTCCCCAAAAAGACAGGAGATTTGCATCCCATTCTGGACCTCAGTGCTCTCGACCTGTACATATAGTTCAAAAGGTTTTGGATGCTGACCCTCTGGGGTCTCCTGCCCCTCCTGCACAAGGGTCAGTGACTCTGTGCTTTGTATATGCACAATGCCTACCTACATATTCCTATATTCTGGGCCCATCGTCACTACCTTCGGTTCTTCTTTCAGGGGGAACATTACCAGTTCAATGCTGTACCCTTTGGCCTGTCCTCAGCACCTTGAGTTTTCAGGAAGTACCTGGCAGTAGTGGCAGTGGCCCTGAGGCATCAGGGCCAGTGCGTGTTCCCCTACCTTACCGACTGGCTTCTGTCAGCCCTGTCAAGGGAACAGTTGAAACTCTCCCTCTCTGCAACCCTGGACCTTTTCTGTCGAGTGGGGATCACTGTAAATTTTTCAAAGTCCCAGCTTGTCCCTTCCTGGGCACCTGCAGTTCATTGGGGTGGTGTTGGACATGGTTGAGGGTATGGCTTTCCTCCCCCTGGATAGAGTGGAAACCTTGCAGAAGCAGACCCATATGGTGGCCTCCAGCAGGAAGGTCTGGGCCAGGTCGATTCTTCGGCTGTTGGGCCTGATGGCAGTGGTCATTCCCACTGTGCCTTTAGCCAAGCTCCACATGCATATTTTGCAGTGGATGCTAAGGGCACAATGGGACCAGAGCTTGGATGACCTGGACCAGATGGTTATGGTCTCCAATTCCATGCAAAGGGATCTCTCATGGTGGCACGATCTTTCCAGTCTCACCAAGGGGGTCCTTCTTCAGTTCCCTCCTCCCACCCAGGCTCTGACTACAGATGCATCAGGGATGAGTTGGGGCTCACATTTGGGAAACCACAAAACCCAAGGCAGGTGGTCCCAAGTGGAGCTTTCTCTACACATCAGTGTGTTAGAGATGACAGCAATGTTGTATGCTCTTCAAGCTTTTCAGCACCTGCTTCTCCAGGGCACCCTGTTAGTCCAGTTGGACAACATGTGCATGGTCTGGTATCTCAACAAGCAAGGAGGCACATGCTCATATCCTCAGTGCAGGGAGGTGATGCAGGTGTGGAACTGGGTTGTTATGTAGTGAAAAAAAAGTTTCTGGAGACCAGCCACTCAGTTCATCATAAGAAATGTAGTTTTATTTTGATATTTTCTTAGAAGAACAGGTGTTCTAAGAAAATATCAAAATAAAACTACATTCCTTATGATGAACTGAGTGGCTGTTCTCCAGAAACTTTTTTTTCACTACATTGAAGTCAACCGTTCAACTAGTCCCCAATAGGAACATTTGGACTACTTTATACAAAAAGCACCCACCCATGTTCTCTTCCTTGGCAGAATTGGGCTGTTAGGCATCGAATTCACCTCACAGCTGTTCACATCCTGGGCATGCAAAACATCCTAGTGAACAGTCTCAGCTGCACCAGAGTGAGGGCCCACAAGTGGGAGCTTAAGCAAGAATTGGTCAACCACATCTTCGACCTGTGGGGCTGTCCAGAACTGGATCTGTTCACCTCCCCGTACAATGCAAAACTACCCAAGTTTTGCTCGCTTGCTCCAGGGCATGGTGTTTTCTGGTGAGATGCGCTATCTCTTTGCTGAACAGGGCATGTGTTTTCTGGCGAGGCGTGCTATCCCTTTGCTGGACAGTGAGGTTCTTGTACACCTTCCCCCCCTTTCCAGTTCTGCAGAGGGGGTCCACATGGTTCTGATTGTCCCTTTTTGGCCTTGCCAAGTTTGGTTTACGCTTCTTCAGCAGTTAGCAGTGGAACCTCCAGTTCCTCTGCCTCTCTGCAATGACCTCCTGATCCAGGAGGAGGGCACAGTGGTCCATACAGGGCTGAAACCCCTTCACCTCTACACGTGGCATCTCAAGATATAGATGCTTCAAGCTTTGGATTATCCTCCAGGGTGGTGGAAGTCCTTGTTGAGGCCAGAAAGCTATCTATGAGGACCGCTTATGCCATGAAGTGGACGCGTTTTTCCAGTTGGGCCACTGCAAAGGGTTGGATCCAATCTTGTGTCCTGTTCCGTTGGTCATGGATTATCTCCTGCACCTTTATGATTTGGGCCTGGGGTATTTTTCACTGAAGGTCCCTTTGTCTGCCATTTCTGCATACCATTCTCTAGTGGATGGCAGAACAGTAGCTCAGTTGGAAGTTTCAAAACCTTTCTTGAAGGGGATTCTGTATCTCAAGCCACTGATTCACAGTCCTGCACCACTGTGGGATCTGAATTTTGTTTTAGAAAAGTTGACCCTGCCTCCTTTTGAACCGGCTGGTTCCTGTGACATGCACTATTTGTCTTGGAAAGCGCTTTTCATAGTGGCAGTTACTTCAGCTTGAAGGATTTCTGAACTTCAGGCCCTGATTTGTAAGGAGCCTCATTTAATTTTCCATAGAGGCTGGGTGGCTCTTCATACCAACCCTAAGTTCTTACCCAAGGTGGTTTAGTAGTTTACATTGAACCAGTCGATTCAGCTTCCAGTGTATTACGCCGAGCATTCCAATCAGGGAGAAGTGATTCTTCATACCTTAGATGTTCATAGAATTTTGCATTATTACACTAACAAGACAAAGACTGTCCGGAAGACAAATCAGCTTTTCATTTCTTTTGCACCTAAGAGAGAGGGTGCGGGAGGTTCCAAACAGTGTTTATCTAAATGGCTGGCAAACTGCATTACTTTCTGTTACCAAAAGCATGGTAAGACCCTCCTGGGGGAGGTTAAGGGGCATTCTACCAGGAGTATGGCTGCCTCTGCCGCTTGTTTCAGGAATGTGTCAGCCGCTGACATCTGCACCTCGGCTACCTGGAGTTCAGTCCACACCTTCACAAGGCATTACAGTCTGGACATTGCTTCTAGGCGTAGGGCAGGTTTTGGTCTAGCAGTGCTTCAGGGCCTCCTGTCATGATTTCTGTGCCTTTAGCGGACCTTTTTTGCTGCCTCCCGTGTTTCAGTTTTCTTCTGATTCGCACTGCTTGGAACTCAGTCCTCAAGGTGATTACCTGCTGCAAGAGCCCTCTTGAAGTAAGATAGTACAGTTATCTAAGAACTTACCATAGCAGTAGATCTTCGAGAGGCTCTTGCGGTAGGTAACCTTTTTCCCTCCCTCATCCTCCAAATTTTATTGGTTTTATTGCTCTTTATGAGCTCATTCTGCGCTTCAGGAACCTCTGTTTCCTTTTCTCCTGCCATGCCTTCTCAGAGGTCTCTGGCGGGAGAACTGGAAGGCAGGTGTGGGGACCGCCCACTATATACTGTCACACTGACATTGGTCACGTGATGTCGGGTGGGCGGTCCACTGTCAGATACTGCTGGCTAAAGTTTCTGTGTGGTCCTGATGCCAGGGGACGCTCAGTCCTCAAGGTGATTATCTACTGCAAGAGCCTCTCTTGAAGATCTACTGTTACAGTAAGTTCTTACGTAACTGTACTTTATTTAAAGAAGTAAACCAGAAGGCATTATAGCGATATTAATGTGTGTACCCATGTCACAATTTAGTGCCAAAAAATGCAGCATTTCATATGAAGTCATTAACATTTTTTATAGTTTGAGTAGACTGAAGACTTTCATTTTATCATACAATATGGTCATACAAGTGGCATCATAATGCTATTATAATAACTGGTGAGCGTTTTTTCCCTAAGGAAACCCAGCTTGTAATTTGTCATTATAAAGGAGTGTTTATAATGGCAAACACGCATTGGGTTCCCCTCACTCCATACATGCCCAGCCGGCTGTCTTCTTGTTGTCTCCCTGAACACTGCACCGTCACTCACTCTCAGCGTAGAAACACAGAAATTGAAGGCAGATAAGGACCTCTAGGCCCACAATTCTCCTACCAAAATTGTCCCCACCAACTCCACTGGGAGGCTGTTCTATGCATCTACCACCCTTTCTGTGAAGAAATACTTCACGTTACTCCTTAATCTACCCCCATTCAGCCTCATGTCATGACCCCTTGTTCTAGAAAATCTCACTTTCTGAAAGATTCTACCCTACTGTACCTTATTTTTGCCCTTGAGATATTTGAAGGTCTCTATCATATCCCCCGGTATGCATATTGAGGTCCTCCAGTCTCTCCTCATTTGACTTTTGGTGCAGGCCCTGCACCATTTTTGTTGCCCTTCTCTGAACTGCCTCTACCCTGTCTATGTCCCTATGGAGATGCAGCTTCCAGAACTGGACACAGTCCTCCAGATGAGGTCTTGCTAATGATTTGTTCAGAGGCATCACCACTTCCTTTCTTCTGCTGGTGATGCCTCTCCCTATGCACCTCAGTACCCCACTGGCTCTCCCCACAGCCTTGGCACATTGTGTGGCCACCTTTAGGTCATCTGATATGATTAGCCCCAGATCCTTTTTCTGTTTGGTGGCTGTCAGTACCCCCCCAAATCATGTAAGCCTCCCCTGGGTTCCTGTGCCCCAAATGCATGATTTTGCAATGTTTGCATTGAGTCTTATCTGCCACACTGTTGACCATTCCTCTAGTTTACATAGGTCCCTCCTCATTCTTTCCACCCCTCCTGGAGTGTCTACCCTGTTGCAGATCTTAGTGTTGTCTGCAAAGAGGCATACCTTTCCTTCCAGCCCCTTGCAATGTCACTTATGAAGACACCCATAACTGATCTTTGTGGCACCCTGCTGGTCACCCTCCTTTCCTCGGCTTTACCACCACCCTCTGTGTTCTATCCCTCAACCAATTTCTAACCCAGTTTACTACCTTGGGACCTAGTTCCAGGCTGTCTAGCTTGTTAACAAGCCTCTTATGTGGAACAGTGTCGAAGACCTTGCTGAAATCCAGGTAGGTCACATCCATACACCCCTGATCCACCTCCTTAGTCACCCAGTCAAAGAAATCAATCAGATTTGTTTGACATGACCTTCCCGCTGTGAATCTGGGCTTCCTTAAATCCTGTGCTCTGCTGGATTCAAGATGTTCCACAATCCTTTCTTTTAGCAATGATTCTATTATTTTCCCCACAACCGAGGTCAGACTGACTGGTCTATAGTTTCCAGCCTGCTCCCACTTTTGTGTAGAGGGACCACATCTTTTACAAAAAGTAAATCTTTTACACAAATAAACTCCACTGTCATAATTAAAATTTTTGAACCCTGTCTGCTATTTAAACCTGTGCTCAATTAAAAAAAAAATAAAACAAATAAATAATGGTTTCAGCAGTCATGGACAGCACTTAAACCAGATCGAACCGCAGCGGAACAGGAATGTGTTTTTATTTTATATAACTGCTGTGGCGAAAAAACTCTCCCCAGCAATTATATAACATAAACATGGGGCTGTGTGTAAAACCCCAATTTTACACATACCTTCAGTGTTGCATGCTTAAATAAACCTCATAAGCTTCGCTCTTGGGGTTTATGTATCATCCAACACCTCGAGTGTGTGTAAAATTCTCATTAAGCACACAACACCATATATTATTCTGTACGTTATGAAATGTCAATAGAGGTTATAACAAGCTAGGAGCTGATGAGAATTTTGAATCTCCATTGGTAACCCTTTCTCATGCACTTACCCACATGTATAATCACATAAGATTCCCCCAACCCCCTGCACCAGTTGATCCATCCTTCGACACACCCTCTCAACTGTCATCCCTGGCATGCGGTATCACCTTCCTCCCTGTACTTGGTTACCCCTTCTTTCCACAGTGAATACCCTTAACTATCCAGTCCTCCAGGATTATGACCCTTCCCTCCCACCCTCTCTGACTATCCCTACAGCTGATGCCTATCTGATGCTCCCCTGCCTTGAACACCTCTCCTCCCCACTTCTCCACACCCTGAGTGATCCCCCCCACGCTCCCTTCATCTCCCTCTCTTGCCTTCCCTTCTTCTCTGATCTGCCCTTTTTTACTGCCTAAACACCCTACCTCATTTTCCCTACCCTGCCACCCTTCCCACTCCCCCTACCTGATACCAACTCCACTCTTCTTGGACATTGTTCCCCTGCCTTCACCACTGCTGTGTACACTTACATTCTCCTTCTCCTGACCAACTCCCCCAGTCCCCAGTACCTGTACCTGACACCTCCCTCCATCTCCTTCCCCCCTCTGCCCAGCTCTAGTCAGTGGGAGGAATATGTTCTGTACGGCACTCCTCTAGGTGCTCCTACTCCAGTCCTGCCTCATGTGACTCCACCTGTTAACCCCCACCAATTTCCATTCCTCTTCTCTGGTCCCCTTCTACTTTCACCCTCTATGGTAGGAGCACCCACTGGAATAAGATCATTTCCTCCTTAACCCCCCCGTCCGCATTCCTCTCCCACCTGGACTGCCCACACCCGCCTTTCTCTCCTCAGCCCCATCACCTCACCTCCATTCCTCATTAGTCTTTCTGATTCCCATCTGAGCTGTCTCACCTCTGCCATGAGTGATTCAGGTTCCTACACATGGGACAACTCCGTGCCTCCCACAGCATTCCAGGAATACTGTTGCATGGCATCTCCTACCACATATTACTCCACTCCTGTTTGCCTGTTGCCTATACATGCTTCTACTCCCCCACATGCTACCTGAATCCAGGCCCGTTCACTTGTTGTACAGGTTCGATTATCAGACCCTAACCTCTGCCGCTCCCCACTTGCCAGACCTATATGGCTTACATCAGATAAGATGTAGATTCACCCCCTTTGTTTCCTTGTGAGCTAACCCTAGAAGTGGTTGGTTGCAAACCTGTAAACCCTTTGTGTACTAAGTTGGCTTTAACTCCCTTGCAGTTTGATCAGATGACCCCAAATAAGAACTAACTGAAGCCGAACCTAGATGGAGTTGACTGCAAAGATGCTAAACCTAGTTTATCCTATCAGCTGACCCTAGATAGGAACTACTATAACTGTAGTGGAACCTAGATGGGGATGACTGTATTGCTACAACCCCTTGTTTGCTCTGTTGTCTGACCCTACATAGGAATTAGTTGCATTCCCTCAGATTTCTTTGTCTGCTAACTGACTTGTAAGCTTACCCTAGATAAAGACTAGCTGCAGCCTCTCAGTATCACTTGTCTGTCTACGCCCTATGGGAAAAATTGCTTATCCTAGAAAGGAGTTATACTGCAACAACTCCATTTCTCTGTGCTTAGGTCATCTTCCAGCATGTCTGTCCACATTCTATGAAGACCTACCCCGATGGGGGGTACCACCGTAGTCTTCTTCCTCAGTTTCCACAGTTCCTCACTTGTGTTCGCTTTTCCCTCTCCCTCTCCTTTATTTTGCCTACCCTCCATTGAATAGCATGGCCTACGGATGCCCTGCCAATGCCCTAGACGCCACTTCACTTAGTTAGACGCCACTTTCCTGCTTCATGGCACTCATGCTTCAGGATTGCTCATGCGAGGAGTGCTTGGAGTTGTGGGTAATTTATAGTACACTGCAGCCAAGTAATTGGTCAGCTGCAGTCACTTGACCAGGCCCCCCAAACAATGGCTCAGAGAATACTAACTATACCAACCCTTTCCTCTCAGAGTGTGTAACCTCCTTCCTACCACAGTGCTTTACCTTTCTCCCTCCCCTTCCTGATTCAAAGGCCCTCATTTTGGTAGTTCTGATCCCATTTAAACAACAGTGCACAAAGGAAATTGAATGGGTCTGCGCAGCATGTGTAGTTTTATAGATATACTTCCAAGCTGCAATTTAAAAGAATACCAGATGACTTTTATATCTGCTTCCAGCAGACTACCTTTCCATTATGACCAGCAATTAACATTTACACAAACATTTTCCCAAACTGCACCTTCCCTTCCCTCCCACAAAGCCTTACCTCCCTTCCTACCCTTCTGTAGTTCATTCCCAATTATTCTCCACCAAATAACTAGCAAAAAAAGCACAAATAAACATCAAATTGATGTACAGTACTACCAAACATTTGTACTAAATTTTGATAATTAAAAAAATAAACAATTTGACAGATAATCATTTGCCAGGTTGCTGTCAACAATATTAACTGACAAAAATCCAAACAAGCATCCATTTTCAGTTCCAGTCATTGCTGCAAAGAAATGCTAGCACTAGTAGGTGGTCAGAAAGACATTTTATATAGATGGAATGGAGGGGCATGTCAGATAAAGTGTATCACATGTAGAAGCCGCCATGACTTGTGAGACTGCAGAAGGAAGCTTTTGACAATAAATGGGCACTATGAGTTGTATTTATCATCTCAAGAATTGGCACTGTGCTGCGATGGCCCTCTTTGTAACCTAATGCCTCTCAGACTCCAGTATAGAGTCGGTGGGAAAGGGGGAGCTGATCGCTGGCCAGACCGGCCAATCCTACATTGACACTGGGAGTATATAGCCATTATGACAGCCTTCTGAGTGGCAGAGACTACACACCCCTGGATATGCAGAATGGGTACACTGGCATCTTTCAGGATTATTTGTACTGTGAGTTGGTCCTACTTCTCGCCCCTCAGGATCAGGCCAGTGAGTAGCTCTGCATTCCTGTAGTGGATTAGGTAAAGAAGGAGCAGAACACTGATTCATTACAGAGGCAGAGGGCCCCTCGTGGGCACGGGAGGGTCTCCATGGTATGTGTCAGCCCCACACACCCATGTAAGTGTGCATATAGAGCTTAATGGATGGGACCCTTAGAATAACAATATGGAATTGTGTTTAGCTGCCTGCAGAAGTGTGGACTTTTCTTGCAAATCACTGAGGCTGAGACTCCTAATTTTTGTGTTTATTCCTGCCTGCATAGCGTGCTGAAATGAAATATATATAAAACACCTTTCAGTTTTGGCCCTTTCTTTAAGTGAAAGACTAGCACACAATACCATCATATAAAATTTTGTTGGAACTTTCTCCCTTGCTAACCTGACTGAGGCCTCAGGTAAGCAATAATACCCGACAGGGTGGGCGGTATTGGGCTATACCGGACCGCCCAGGGGTGTAATGAGACCCGATGCCACAGGTACTTAGGGACAAACTGGGGGAATTCATAACCACTACACTTAATTTAAACTACTAGGGGGGCAGCAGTGGGTGTGCAGGCCTACAGACTCAGAGAGGAGGAGGTCAGTGAACCCCCCCCCACAGTGATGGAAGAAGACTGGAGGGAGGAGGTGCAAGGGGTGAGAACACAGTTAGTAAAGGGTGGAGGGGGTGAGGAACACATAACAAGGGTACGTGGAGTGGTGCACACAGAGAGGATAAATGTGACTAGAAGAATAGAGGGAAGAGAAGGAAGGTCAGATTCTAGGTGGAGGGTGATGTCTCTGAATGAGCATCATCTTGGAAACAAGATGGGTGACCTGTACTGTTAGTAGACAGAAGTGTGGACATAGCTGCAGTAACTGAGACTTGGGCAACATCACACCATGACTGGGACCTTGTGATCCCTGGATCGTGTAACTCTCTAGCTATGTTCTACTTCATATGCCTCACTGTTTGTAAACTGCTCTCCCACTGTCATGTAACCTCATAACTAGTATCCTGTTACATAGAAACATAGAATTTGACAGCAGATAAGGACTGCTTGGCCCACCTAGTCTGCCCATTTTCCTACCTAATGGATAAACTGCAGATCCTAGTTAACCAACAGCCTACTTCCTCCTACCCCCACTAGGACTACCTTATGTCTGTCCCATGCATTCTTGAATTCCCCCACTGTTCTTGACTCCATGACCTCCACAGGAAGGCTGTTCCATGCATCCACAACCCTGTCCATGAAAAAATACTTCCTCACATTACCTCTGAGCCATCCCCCCTCTATCTTCAAATTGTGCCCCGTTGTCCTTGCACACCTCTTTAGATACTACCCTCTTGGACTTTGTTGATTCCCCTGAGGTACTTGAAAGTTTCCATCATGTCCCCCCTCTCCCTTCTTTCCTGAAGGGTATACATTTTAAGCTCTTTTAGGCTCTCTTCGTATGTCTGCTGGTGCAGACTCTGCATCATTTTGGTTGCCCTCCTCTGGACAGCCTCCACTCTGTCTATGTTTTTGTGGAGATGGGGTCTCCAGAACTGCACACAAGGGTCTCACCAACTGTCTGTACAGAGGGATAACAACTTCCTGTTTTCTACTGTTGATGCCTCTCCCTATGCATCCCAGTATACCCCCAGCCTTCCTTACTGCCTTCTCACATTGCTTTCCCACCTCCTAGGTCATCTGATACAAAAAAATCCAGGTCCCTTTCCATTTTTATTGTTGTCAGTATCTCACCCCCCCATTGTGTACTCTTCCCCTGGGTTTTTGCTTCCCAGGTGCATTACCTTGCACTTCTTTGCATTGAATCTAAACTGCCATTCATTTGATCATTCCTCCAACCTTGCCAAGTCCCATCTCATCCTTTCCACTCCATCTTGTATATCAACCCTGTTGCAGATCTTTGTGTCGTCTGCAAAGAGACATACTTTTCCTTCCAGTTCCTCTGTAATGTCACTTATGAAGACATTAAAAAGGACCAGTCCCAGTACTGAACCCTGCGGTACCCTGCTAGTAACCTTCCTTTCTTCACTGTGGACTCCATTACTACTACCCTTTGCATCCTGTTGTCCAGCCAATTTTTTATCCAGGCTACCACTTTGGGACCCACTCCAAGGCTGGTTAACTTGTTTATTAATCTTTTGTGTGGGACTGTATCAAATGCCTTGCTAAAATCTAGGTAGGCCATGTCCACAGCCCCTTCCTGTTCTACTACTTTCGTCACCCAGTCAAAGAAATCTATTAGATAGGTACTCAACAATGTTTTCCTTCAGAAGTGATTCCATCATTTTCCCTACCACTGAGGTCAAACTAACTAGTCTGTAGTTTCCTGCCTCTGCCCTGCTCCCACTTTTGTGAAGAGGAATCACATCCACCCTCCTCCAGTCCTCAGGTACCACACCATCCTCCCATGATTTGTTAAAGAGAGTAGTCAGCGGTGTCACTAGTTCTACCCTTAGTTCTTTTAGAATTCCTGGGTGGATCCCATCAGGCCCCATTGCATTGTCCACCTTCAATTTTACTAGTTCTTTTAGAACCCTTTCTTCTGTAAATGGACTGGTATCGACCCCCGTCTCCAGAGTGTTTCTCTTGTTTGGTCTAGGTACCTCCCCTTCCTCTTCCTTTGTCAATACTGAGCAGAAATATTTATTCAGTATCCCTACTTTTTTACTGTCACCCTCTGCCCACATTCCCTTCCCTTTATTAAACCTCAGTATCTCTCCCTTGGTCTTTCTTTGCTCCCTAATGTACCTATGAAAGGTCTTATCCCCCTTCTTAACAGAGTAGACTATCCTTTCCTTGGTTTGGGCCTTTGCTATTCTGACTGCCTTCGCTGCCTCTTTCTGCTTTAACTGATAAAGTTCTCTGTCCTGCTCCTTTTGTGTTTCCTTACATTTCCTGAATGCTGTCCTTTTCCCTTAATCTTCCCTGCCACCTCTTTCGAGAACCATAGCATTTTTTCCTTCATTGTGTTTTGTTGATTTACTTTACACAAAGGCTTGTTGCCTCTGTGATGGTTGTTCTGATTATTCCCCATTGTTCCTCCACCCCTCCTTCTTGCCTGTTTGCTAGTGCTTTTCTGAGGCATGCTCTCATTTTCCCAAAGTCAGCCCTCCTAAAGTCCAATACTCTTGCTTTTGTATGGCTTGATTGTATGGCTCTGTTTACCGTGAACCACACTGTTTGGTGGTTGCTTTTTCCCAGATGGCTACCCACTTCTAAATCTGAGATTCTTTCTCCGTCCCTGTTTGAGAGTACCAGGTCTAAGATTGCTCCCTCCTGAGTGGGTTCCAATACTAACTGTCTGAGGCATGCCCCTTGTAGGGCATCACGAATTACCCTGCTCTTGGATGTGCCTGCAGCAAAGGTGCTCCAGTTAACATCTGACATATTCAGGTCCCCCATCAACAATCTCTCCCCTTTTTCTGCCATTCTAAGGATGCCTTCTATCACTTCCTTGTCCATTCCCTCTCCCTGAGATGGGGGTCTGTATACAACCCCCATGTAGATTGTGGTGCCATTTCCTGTCTCCAGGATGACCCATAGAGTCTCATCTGTTCCCTGTTTACCCTTTAGTTCTGCTGCTTTGATCCCTTCCCTTACATACAGAGCTACTCCTCCTACTCTTTTACTCTCCCTGTCCCTCCTGTAGATTGTGTATTCTGGTATGTTCACATCCCAGTCATGGTTCTCTGTGTACCATGTTTCTGTGACTGCCACAATATCCAGACATCCCTCTTCCATCAAGGCCACTAGTTCAGGGAGCTTGTTACACAGACTATGGGCATTGGTACTCATCACCCTCCAATTTTTGATGGCCTTAGCCCTTTTAGCCCCATCCCTGTCCTTACTGCCTTTGCCTTTTTTTGCATTTACCTCTGTCCTGCTTCCTAATGACTTCTCTATCTTGTTGATTACCTCACTAATTACCATGTTTTGTGGGGGGAGGCTGGGATTTCCCTGCTCCTTTTCAGTGCCTCCCCCCCTTGGCTAGTTTAAATGCTTGCCAGTGAAGCATTTAAACCTATCACCTAGGATCCTGGATCCCCCCCCCCCCCGGACAGATGCAGACCATCACACCAGTATAGGCCTGCATCCATCCAAGTGGCTTCCCAGTCCCCAATGAAGCCAAAACCCTGAGCTCCACACAGTTTTTAACCATTCATTGAATTCCATGGTGTGGAGTACCCTAAGATTACCCTTGCCATAGACAGGCAGCACCTCCAAGAAGGTTACCGTATGTGCTACTTGTCTAAGGCCCCTCCCCAACTCTACAAACTCCTCTTGCACTGCTCTGATCCCATTCCTAGCCAGGTCATTTGTCCCTAGGTGGACAATGACATCCAGCTCCTTTCTCATGCAGCTGCTTCCACGATCCTGAGGATTCGCTTCCTGTCCCTCCAAGCCATGGTGCCAGACAGGCACCTTACCTCCCTCTCCCCTTCCTCCCCCACTTCTACTCCCTAATGATTGAGTCCCCCACCAAGAGTTATTTTCTTCCCCTGTGGGGTCCTTTGCCACCCTCCTGTGGGTCTCCTTTGTGGAGGTTCCCAGCATCTTCCTTGGGCTCCACTGCAGGTGCCTCATAGAAACATAGAATTTGATGGCAGATAAGGACCGCTTGGCCCACCCAGTCTGCCCATTTCCCTACCTGATGGATAAGCTGCAGATCCTAGTTAACCAGCAGCTTACTTCTACCTACCCCCATCCCCTAGAATTGCCTTATGACTGTCCCATGCATGCTTGAATTCCACCACTGTTTTTGACTCCACAACCTCCTCTGGAAGGCTGTTCCATACATCCACAACCTCTCTGTGAAAAATACTTCCTAAAATTACCTCTGAGCCGCCCCTTCTATCTTCAAATTGTGCCCCTTGTTCTTGCACCACTTTTTTTTGAAAGATGCTACCCTCTTGGACTTTATTGATTCCCTTGAGGTTCTTGAAAGTTTCTATCATGTCCCCTCTCCTCCTTTCCTCGAGGCTATACATTAAAGCTCCTTAAGTCTCTCTTCATATGTCTTCTGGTGCAGACCCTGCACCATTTTAGTTGCCCTCCTCTGGACAGCTTCCATCCTGTCTATGTCTTTACGGAGATTGGGTCTCAGAACTGCACGCAGTACTCCAGATGTGGTCTCACCAGCTGTCTGTACGAGGGATAATAACTACTGTTTTCTACTGGTGATGCCTCTCCCTATGCATCCAGTATCCCCAACCCTCCTTGCTGCCCTCTCACATTGCTTGCCCACCTTTAGGTCATCTGATATGACTACCCCAGGTCCCTTTCCATTTTGTTGTTGTTAGTATCTCACCCCCATTGTGTACTCTTCCCTGGGTTTTTGTTTCCAAGGTGCATTGCTTGCACTTCTTAGCATTGAATCTAAGCTGCCATACATTTGACCATTCCTCTAACCTTGCCAAGTCCTTCTCATCCTTTCCACCCCACCTTGTGCATCAACTCTGTTGCAGATCTTTGTGTCATCTGCAAAGAGACATACTTTTCCTTCAGTCCCTCTGCAATGTGCTTATAAAGACATTGAAGAGGACCGATCCTAATACTGAACCCTGTGATTCCCATTGCTAACCCCCTTTTTTCAGAGTGGAATCCATTTACTATTACTCTCTGTGTCCTATTCTCCAGCCAATTCTTTCCCAGGCTGTTATCTTGGGACCCACTCCCAGGCTGGCTAACTTGTATATTAATCTTTTGCATGGGACTGTGTCAAATGCCTTGCTAAAGTCTAGGTAGGCCATGTCCACAGCCCCTCCCTGATCAACTACTTTGGTCACCCAGTCAAAGAAATCTATCAGATTGGTCTGACATGACCTTCCTGCTGTGAATCCATGCTGCCTTGGGTCCTGTGCCCCTCTGGCCTCTAGATACACAACAATTCTTTCCTTCAGAAGTGATTCCATCATTTTCCCTACCACTGAGGTTAAACTAGCAGGTCTGTAGTTTCCTGCTTCTGCCTTGCTCCCACTTTTGTGAAGGGGAATCACATCTGCCCTCCTCCAGTCCTCAGATACCACCCCATCCTCCCATGATTTGTTAAAGAGAGTAGTCAGCGGTGTCACTAGTTCTACCCTTAGTTCTTTTAGAATTCCTGGGTGGATCCCATCAGGCCCCATTGCTTTGTCCACCTTCAGTTTTAAGAGCTCTTTCAGAACTCTTTCTTCTTAAATGGGCTGGTATCAACTTCTGTATCCAGAGTGTTTCTACTGTTTGTTTTAGGTACCTCCCCCTCTTCCTTTGTAAATACTGAGCAAAAATATTTGTTTAGTATCTTTGCCTTTTCACAGTCACCCTCTGCCCACCCTCCCTCCCTTTATTAAGCCTCACTATCCTCCCTTGGTCTTCCTTTGCTCCTGATGTACCTATAAAAGGTTTATCCCCCTTCTTAACTGAGTTGGCTATCTTTTCCTCGGTTTGGGCCTTTGCTCTTCTGACTGCCTTTCCAGCTTCCTTTTGCTTTAACTGATACAGTTCTCTGTCCTGTTCCTTCTGTGATTCCTTGTACTTCCTGAATGCTTTCTTTTTCTCTTGAACCTTCACTGCCACTTCCTTTGAGAACCATAGTGGTTTCTTACCTCGTTTCGTTTTGTTTATTTGCTTTACACAAAGGCTTGTTACCTCTGTGATGGCAGTTTTTATTATTCCCCATTGTTCTTCCACCCCTCCTTCCTGCCCATTTGCTAGTGCATTCCTTAGGCACTCACCATTTAGCAAAGTCAACTCCCTAAAATCAGTACCTTTGTCTTTGTATGGCTTGACTCTATTGCTGTGTTTATTGTGAACCATACTGTACGATGGTCGCTAGTTCCCAGATGGCTACCCACTTCTACATCTGTGATCCTCTCTTCATCTCCATTTGAGAGAACCAGGTCAAGATTGCTCCTCTTGAGTGGGCTCCAATACTAGTTGTCTAAGGCATGCCCCTGTAGGGCATCTAGAATAACCCCACTCTTAGAAGTGGCTGCTGCAACTGCACTCCAGTTAACATCTGGCATATTCAGATCACCCATCAACAATATCTCCCTTTATCTGCCATTCTAAGTATACTTTCTATCATTTCCTTGTCCATTTCCTCCCCTGAGAGGAGTCTGTATCTAACCCTGTGCGGATTGGTGCCATTGCCTGCCTCCAAATTGACCCACAGTGCTTCTTCTCCTCTCCCTGTTTACCCTTTTGTTCTGTTGCTTTGATTTCTTCTCTTATGTGAGAGCTACTCCTCCTCCTCTTTACTCTCCCTGTCCCTCCTGTAGATAGTGTATCCTGGTATGTTTACGTCCCAGTCATGGTTCTGTGTGTACCATGTTTCTGTGACTGCCACAATATCCAGATCTTCCTCCTCCATCAAGGCCACTAATTCAGGAAGCTTGTTACCCAGACTACGGGCATTGGTACTCATTGCTCTCCATTTTTTGATGGCTTTACCTTCTGTAGCGGCAACCTCCACTGACCTTTCTACCTTGGTCTTTTTCTCATTTAGTACCCTGTTTTGTAGGGGGAGGCTGGGATTTTCCTTCTGCTTATCAGTGCCTCCCCCCTTGACTAGTTTAAAGGCTTGCCAATGAAGCATTTAAACTGATTGCCTAAAGACTTGTTCCTTCCTGGACAGATGCAGACCATCCTGCCAGTATAGGCTGGTGTCCTCCAGGTGGAACCCCAGTCCACAATGAAGCCAAACCCTGTGCTCCACACCATTTTTTCAACCATTTGTTAAACTGCATGGTGCAAAGTACCCTCACCTCACTCATGCCACTGACAGGCAGCACCTCTGAGAAGGATACTGTGTGTGCTACTTGTCTTAAGCCCCTCCCCAACTCTACAAAGTCCTTTTGCACTGCTCTAATCTCATGATGAGCCAAGTCATTTGTCCCTAGGTGGACAATGATGTCCAGATCAGACTCCCGTGTAACTGTTCTCGTGATCCTAAGGATGCGCTTACTGTCCCTCCAAGCCATGGCACCAGGCAGGCACCTTACTTCAGTTTTCCCTGCTCCCCCCAGTTCTATCCCCCAAATAATTGAGTCCCCCACCAGGAGCTGTTTTCTTTCCCTGTGGTGCCCTCTGCCTCCTTCCTGAGGGCCTCCCTTGTGACAGTTGTCTGCACCCTCCTTAGTCTCCTCTGTGGGTGCATCCATAGGGGAACTATGCTCCCCCAGAATGGTGAATGGATTGTGGAGTGTAACAACTGACTGGGTGTGCCTCTGTTCCACCACCCTTACCTCCCTGAACCCACTGTGGTCCAACTGCTGTGCTTTCTTGCAACCTCTGAGGTAGTGGTGGTGGCTGTGGTGCTCCCTGGATGGGGAGGTTCCTCCACTGTCCAGTGTGGCCTGAAGATGGGCAACTTCCTCCTCAGGGCAGATAGTTGTCTGCAAACAGGGCAGCATCTCAGCCTCCAGAAAGACTCCCGGAAGACTGCTGCCCCACAGCCATTACATTGTACTACTCCCCACATAACTGTCTACCTTGTTTAGTTTTTTGTGTGTGTGTGCGTGTGTGTGATTGGTGCGTTATATAGAAATATATGTATTTATATAATGTGTATGCTTATATTGTCAGTGCAGTAGCTGAACAGAGGATATGACAGTGATGTGTACCTTGCCGTCTTGAGGAAATGATGTCAGAACCCCAGGTATAAATGAACTATTTCCAGGGGTGGGTGGGGTGAGGAGTGGGAAGGGGTTGGGCCTAAACTGTGCCCTCAAGAAACAATCAGCTAAATGCTCTGACCTACCGATGCGATGAGTGCCTTCCTGTCAGCAAGATGCCATACGACAATTTGTAATACTGCTTCAAACCAATTTGACAGAGAAAATACCCTGCTAATCAAACAGAGAAAATCAAACATCCAAGTCAGACACAGGTAAACCTCCCCAGCCCCAAAAGCCTGGTGACTTGTGCTCTGAAAACAGTCAGCCCCAAACACGTCAGCTGTGCAGAAGGGCAGACACAGAAAACAGTATTTAGCCTATGTGGGTTTAAACTCTTCCTGCACTGAAAACCTTAACACTTGTAACACAAGTAAAGCAAACTCCACCTCCCTCTGTTGATTGAAAGACTGCCTTTTCTGATAATTCTAAGTTGCTTATTTCACCCTTCAGTTAGAAGTATCCTCCACCTGAAGAATATTAACTTTCCTAAGGAATCTGCTGCAAACCAAAGACAATTGTAAATTGTAAGGTTCACCTCCCTCTGTTGTGAGCACTACTCACTTTCTTGCAAATCTTAAGTCCAGTGTTGTAGCTTGCAGCCAGAGGTAGCTTCACCTGAAGACTATGAGGTTATCCTCCATAGAGGAACTATCTACCAGAACAGCGTATGAGTTATGGAGAGGTATAGCTGGAGGGATGCACCTCTGTTCCACCACCCTTTCATTCCCTGAGCCCACCTCGGTCCAGCCACCCCTCTTTCTTGGCAACCTCTGAGGTAGCGGCAGTGGCCCTAGTGATCACTAGGTGGGGGAGGAGGTTTCACAAATCCTAGCCAGTTTAGCCGGAGATGGGTAACCTCCTCCCTCAGACCAGAGAGGTGCCTGCAAATAGGGCAGCATTTCAGCCTCCAGAATATCTCCCAGAACACTGCGGCCCCACAGCCACTGCACTGCACCACTCCCATCATGTCTTATTTTGTGTCCTCTCTCCTGTTTCTCTGTATGCTTACTCTTTCCTCTCCTTACAACTCTCACCCTTCCTGTTCTGGGACAGCAACTTCCTGTATTCTTCAGTAGTCTCCTTCTTCCTTGCTCAGAGCCAGACCACCATCAGCTGGGGTTGGGGGGGGGAGAAAGAGCTACTTTTTTCCTTCAGGGTTGACAAAACTAATGTTTCTCTATGATCCTTCCCTTCCTACTGCCAAACAGGAAGTTCCTGTTGTCAGTCAAATCCAGTGGCTATAAAAGTAGTACTGGCTTATGGTGGAGGGGTGGGATGGAGGGCAATTAGTAAGAAAAATGGTAGCTTTTTTAGTTAGCTGCTTTCTGCTCTACAAGCAAGATTTCTGTCTTCCAAAAGCTAGCAGCAGGTAGTTGTAATTGGAGTCACCTGTTTTTCTATGGCCTAAGCCACACCCCCAATTAACCCTTCCCCCTACTGATTTAGCAAAGTAAGTTGATACAGTACCCTTCCCAACACAGAAACACACACTGACTTTCTTTCTCTTTTTTAACCCTAAATGAGACCCCCTCTACTTTTAAAAAAGAATCTGTTTGCTTAACCCCAACAGGCACTAACTCCTGCTGAAATAGAAGTGTTAAATTAATAAGAAAAACTGTAGCTTTTTTAGTCAGCTGCTTTCTGATCTACAAGCAAGATTTCTGTCTTCCAAAAGCTAGCAGCAGGAAGTTGTAATTGGAGTCACCTGCTTTTCTACTGCCTAAGTCACACCCCCATTAACATCTCTCTCCTCCTACTGATTTAACAAAGTAAGTTGATACAGTACCCTTCCCAACACATAAACACTTTTTTAACCCTAAATGAGACCCCTCTACTTCTAATAAAGTATCTGTTTGCTTAATCCCAGCAGGCACTGATTTCTGCTGAGATAGAAGTGTTAAATTAGTAAGAAAAATGGTAGCTTTTTTAGTTAGCTGCTTTCTGCTCTACAAGCAAGATTTCTGTCTTCCAAAAGCTAGTAGCAGGAAGTTGTAATTGGAGTCACCTGCTTTTCTACTGCCTAAGCCACACCCCCAATTAACCTCTCTCCCCTCCTACTGATTTAGCAAAGTAAGTTGATACAGTACCCTTCCTAACACAGAAACACACACTGACTTCCTTTCTTTAACCCTAAATGAGACCCCCTCTACTTCTAATAAAGTATCTGTTTGCTTAATCCCAACAGGCACTGACTCCTGATGAGATAGAAGTGTTAAATTAGTAAGAAAAGCAGTAGCTTTTTAAGTTAGCTGCTTTCTGCTCTACAGGCAAGATTTCTGTCTTGCAAAAACTAGTGGCAGGAAGTTGTAATTGGAGTCACCTGTTTTTCTACTGCCTAAGCCACACCCCCAATTAACCTCTCTCTCCCCTCCTACTGATTTAGCAGAGTAAGTTGATACAGTTCCACAAGTCCAGCTGCTGTATGTTGTTATGACTGTTTTTTACCTTTGTATCATGCTATGACCTTGTATTGTTTGCCTGCAACTTGTAATCCTCCTGGGTTGCACCTGAAAATAGGCACTTGTCTGTCAAGTGTGCTTACCTGGTAAACAAAAGCTAAACAAATAAAAATAAATAAACTATACAGGAGGGACAGGGTAGTCAGGAAGGGGAAGGGGTGACAGTTTATATTAGGAAGGGAATAATTTGCACGAGGGAGGAGTCAGAGGAAGGGGAGCTGGAGGCATTATGGGTTCAGCTAAGGTCCAATAGAAGGAGAGAGATGAGGTTGGGGGTGGTTTACAGACCACCCAGTCAGGATGAAAAGAGGGACATGGAATTGAGCTCACAAATATTGGAAGCTGCGGGGAAAGGAGAAGTGGTAATTGTGGAGGACTTCAGCCTGCCCAAGGTGGACTGGAGCATACCATCCACAACATGTGCTAGGAGTCAGGTGATCCTGGAAGGACTGCAGAGTGGGTTCCTGACTCAGGGTGTCACTGAACCAACCAGAGCTGAGGCAATTCTTGATCTGGTGCTCACAAATGGGGAGCATGTACAAGAAATAATGGTCAGGGAGCCACTGGGTGGAAATGACCATTGCACAGTGTGGTTCCAGTTGGATATGGGCAGGGAAAGCATCCTAACTAAGACCAAAATCTTGGATTTCAGGAGGGCAGACTTCAAGAAAATGAGCAAAGTGCTAAGAAGCCATCTGATGGGTATCAGAGCAGATATAGGAGTGGACCAAAGGTGGCCTATCATTAAGGAAGGAATACTGGTAGCTTCAGATGAGTGTGTTAAGCTCTGGGGGAAGAACACGAGGCCAAAGCGCCCAGCTGGTTCAGTTCTGGGGTTGTCCAGGCAGTAAGGGAAAAGAGGTTGGTCTATAGAAATTTCAGGAAGACCAAGACAGAGATGGATAGGGAAAATTACTTAAGGTTGGCTAGTGAGGCAAGTAAGGAAGTCCAGTGAGCAAAGGCACAGAAGGAGCTGCAGATAGCTGAAGAAATTAAGAAAGGGGAGAAGGCTTGCATTCGTTATATAAGTGAGAAAAGGGACAAGAATGAAGGGATTATTAGATTTAAGAAAGGGATGGAGGATAATGGTGGAAAAGCAGAAATGCTAAGTGAATACTTCTGTTCCATCTTCAAGAGAGAGAAGGACAGACCAGTGCCTTCAGGAGGGAAAAGAGCGGGGGGGAGGGGAACACAGATGTAGTGACAGAGGAGGATAGAGTGAGGGAGGGGCTGTTGGCATTGAAGGTGAACAAATCACCAGGCCCAGACAGAGTACATCCTGGGTACTAAAAGAACTGGCCAAAGAGCTGGCAGGGCCACTGGCAGACCTATTTAATAGTTTAGTAGAGTCAGACATGGTACCACAAGACTGGAGAACAGCCCATGTTGTGCCCTTCCACAAAAGCAGTCCCATGGATGACCCAGGGAATTAAAGACCAGTCAGTCTGACCTCCATTGTGGGCAAGCTCATGGAGACCATACTAAAGGAAAGGTTGGTGGAATATCTAGAGGAGCATGGTTTCCAGGATGTGAAGCAGCATGGGTTCATGGGGGGGAGATTGTGTCAAACAAATCTGATTGACTTCTTTGACTGTGTCACTACGACAGTAGACAGGGACCAAGTGGTAGACATCCTCTATCTTGGTTTCAGCAAGGCCTTTGACTCTGTGCACTATGAAAGGTTGATCAGGAAATTGTTGGATCTCGGGATTGGGGAAAAGATGGCCAGATGGGTGGAAAACTGGCTGAGGGACAGAATGCAGAGGGTGGTTGTGGGAGGAGAGTTATCTGGCACCAGAGAGGTAACCAGTGGGGTCCCGCAGGCTCAGTGCTGGTGTTGTTCAATGTCTTCATCAATGCCACTGGGGATGGCATTATGGGCAAAATGTGCCTATTCATGGATGACATCAAGATCTGCGGGAGAGTGGACACAGCTGAAGGGATACAGGACATACAGAAAGATCTAGAAAAGCTGGGGAGATGGTCCAGGATCTGGCAGTTTGGCTTCAATGTCAAGAAATGCAAAATTATGCATATTGGAGCCAAGTATGCCAGGACAGAGCGCTACCTGGGTGGAGTCCAAGTATCTGCATCAAAGGAGGAGAAGGACCTGGAAGTGATGATCACTAGTGACCTGAAGTACTCCAAGTAGTGCAAGAAAGCAGCAGCAAAGGCAGACAAGATGCTGGGATGCATATCTAGGGGGATCAGTAGTAGGAGAGAGGAGGTTACACTGCCCTTGTACAGGTCACTGGTAAGGCCACTTCTAGAGTATGGAGTTCAGTACTGGTGCCCACACCTCAAAAAGGACATTAATCTGCTGGAGAAGGTCTACAAAAGATAATAGCAGGTCAGCAGGGTAGGGCATATAAGGAGAGGTTGAGGGCACTGAACATGTACTCCCTGGAAGACAGGAGAGAGAGGGGACATGATTGGAACCTTCAAGTACTTTAAAGGGATAAATAAGGTTGATAAGGTGAATCACGAGGGGGCACAGTCTTAAGCTGGAGGGTGGGAGGTTTAGGAGGGAGGTCAAGAAGCACTTCTTCACAGAGAGGGTGGTGGACACTCGGAATGCGTTGCCGGAAGAGGTCATCTCATTGAAGACAGTGAGCAGCTTTAAGAGAGGCTGGGATAGGCATAGGGGGAAGGTAAGGATCATGGGTAGGGAGGATGGGAGGAGTGGGGAGGGAGGGCAGGGACGCTAGCACAAGCTGTGGACCCTGCAGTACGAGCAGACTTGATAGACTAAATGATCTTCTTTTGCTGGCTTCTTCGTATGTTCATATGTCAAAAGTTGTTAGGTGTTTCTCAAGCTATAGTGCCATCATCTTCTTAATAACCTTCCCCAGCAAGGGGAGGTTAGAGACTGGTCAATAATTTGCCAGACAGTCCAGCTCCAAGGATGGTTTCTTAAAGAAGGGCCTAACCAGCACATTTTTCAATGTGCATGGAAAGACCCCCTCAGAAAGGGAGCACCAGACTAGTTTGGCGAACAGTGGACCCAGAACCCTACACACCTCACAGCAAGGTGTGTTGGGCCCAGTCCCAGTTTGCAAAAGGTGGGCCTCAGCTCCAAGATCATCCCACAGGTTTCATCCACCAGTCAGCCAAAACTCTTCATAGACAGGTGGATAGCTTCTGTCCACTACCAGCTTGCCCATGCCAGGTTGCGAGTCACAACAGTCTGTTTGAGGAAATCCTGGGCCAAATTGAAGACACCATTTTAGAAAACAAAATGAGCAAACTCTTTGCAACGTATGGATGAATTAGGTCTCACCAGTTGCAGACAGAAGGGATGAAGAAGTCTGTCTACCATCCAGAAAAGCTGAGCTAGTCGGTTTCTCCCTGCCACAGTTTCCCTGGACAGAAATACTTCCTTCTTACAGGAAACTGTCTTTTGATACTCACCATAGTGAGTCCTCAAAGCCAGTTTGTCCCCATCGGCATGCGACTTCCTCCAGCAATACGTCAATCTCTGACCCTTGGACTTCAACTCCCTGAGCTCCCATCAAACTACAGGGATCTCGGGGGCACTGTGGAGCCCGAGCCAAACAGCAGCAGGAGAACATAGCTCTGAGCAGTTGGACAGATTTTATTAAAATACTGTATTTTCTAGCAGTTTTTGAAAAAGATTTTTGGTGCCACTGGAAAGAGGAACTTCTTAAATCCTAGGATGGGCAACCCGAAGAAGGTTAGGGGTGGGACAGGAGGAAAACCGAGTGGGATCCCTAATCCACCTAAGACTCCTGGTGAAGATCAGGCCGCGTCTAATCTAGAATCAGAGGAAACTATGGCCTCCATAGGTCTGAAGCTGAAAAGAATCATTACTTCAGTAGCTGAATTAAATAATAAAATGGATACCTTTGCCACAAGGGTTACAGTAGTGGAAGGCCTCAAAACTGAATTCCACGACGTTAAAAAAGCAGCGGAATCCTCCACAGCAGCTACGGCCACGATCATTGAAGAAAATGCTCACCTTAGGGCCCATATGGAGACCTTGGAAAATCAGTCTCGCTCTTCCAATGTGCGTATTCTAGGACTGGCACAGGGGGTTGAAGGAGACCATCCTCTATTAAATATTGGCTAGAGGAGAAACTCCTTTTGAGGGGTCAATCCTCCTTCTTTAATGTCCAAAAAGTTTACCACGTAACTCCCAGGGGTCAAAGAGAGGAATCAGAGGTGCCCCGCATGCTGCTGGTAGTGACAGATGGAGTGGGGACGAGAGACCGAATTCTGCGGTTGGCCAGACAGCTGAGCCCCATTATGCAGGACAAGCATGCTGTCCTTTTCTTCCCTGACATTAGTTATGCCACCAGAATGCACCGTAAGAAGTTTGATGGTACACGGCGCCTACTGCGCAAAGCCTCGTTTCTCCATTCTATCATTTTTCCAGCCAGATTACGCATTGTGCACCAGGGGAAAGTGTGACTGTTTTCTGATCCCACTGAGGCCAGGAAATGGGCCACGCGTTTCATTTCTGCCACAGCTCGGCATACCAGAGAGACTGAATTGGAAGATGAGGAAATTGGGGAACTGGGAGCTGGCTGAACCAATGGTATGCCTACATCGTTGTTGATGATGCTTCGGTACTGTACTGGAGAGTACTGAAGGACTCTTGTAATTGTTAAAATTTATACCTACAGCTTGGAAGGTTTAACTTAGTTTGGTGGCATAATATTAATTAAACTTAACACAAATATAGTTCGAAGGAATATATTAAGAGCTATCAGGGCTTTTGTTTTTCTGCTGCTGGTGTTTAAAATTAAAAGTTTATAGTTAACTTTAAATTTTTAGTATGACGTCTCTTACTCTGCCTTTGTGGAGTTAATGCTTCGTGCTGGACATTATATTTAAATGGACTTCAATAAGACAAAATTAGTCACACTGCTCATGGGCTCTTCACCACAGCTGATTTACTGTTAATATTTACCTGTGATGTTGTATCTTGCATTACCCCCTAATGTGGTATCAACATGTTCAGGATGCTTTTACTTCCTTAGATTAAGGGAAGGCTTATTCTCTCCAGAAGGAATATCTTTACTTCAATGTCCTGATTGGTCTTGAACATGGTAAAATGTAAAAATGTGAATACTTTTTAAATCAAATAAAAAATAAAATATGAAAAAAAAACTACGGGGATCTCAAGTGTGAAGTTTGGGTCATATGTGGACTGGTGCAGCTGTATCAGATTCAGAAGTAATGGTCCTTTTATAGGCCACCCCTGCCTACTCCAGTCCAGTCGCACAAGCATCCATCATTCCCGATAAATCAACCACTGCCTGGAGTCCCTCTGAGGGCAACCCCTTTAAAGGGTGGGTGATGACCATCTCCACAGGAGTGAACTACAAGGTGAGGCCCCAAATGAGAACCTCACTGTACAGTGATCCAACCAACTGAGCAGATCAACCTTGAGGATGCTAATCTCGAGTCCCAGTGAGAAAACCAGGTCCAGGGCATGACCGTCTTGATGGGTCACAGAGGTAACTACCTGTGCTATGTCCAGTGATTACATCAACTGGAGGAAAGCCTAACCAAACTGCAAGAGTTGGTCTGCATAAAAATGAGTACATAACTGCATTTCATGGCATTTTATCAGTTTACTGTTACAAATTATTTTTAAAACTATCTCTCATCTTACCTCGGTGCAGACCTGGTACACTTGTGCAAATGGAAATCACCCTCAGCTTTGCAAACTAAAGCACCATAAGATTACAAACACATCATAGTCAGCAGTAAATAACAGCTTAGATATTAGTAGTGTGGAAACTGTATGTGGACCAACACTGTAGTCACTATATGCCATGGAGTTAGACAGTATGTAAAAAGGGACTGTTTGCAGACAAGTATGGCTGCCATTATACAGCAAGGAGTTTGACTCCCTAGCACCCCACTGCCTCCCAGCAAGTCACTGCTTAGTCCTCTCCAAAGTGGTAAGTCACTCTCTTACCACTCAGCCTGGCAGTTTGTTCCTTATTCAGGAGTGCCCACCACCTGTCAAAACGCTACAGAATGAATTCTCTCCAATTTCCTTTATTTATTCTTTACTTTGAATCCTCCTTGTTTGTTGCAGTAATAATTAAGCAGTTGATTTCAGGAGCCACAGCAGTGTGTCCCCATGTAGTTGGGCAGTGTAATTGTTCTCTACAGATGTGTGTTACGTATATTAACACTGCAATTTCAGTAAAAGAGATTTATACAAAGGAGGCTCTTCATCCTGGCCTTTGGTCAGGACTAGAAACATAGACAGTGATGGCAGAAAAAGACCAGTAGCCATCCAGTCTGCCTTTACCACTCTATCACACCCCGAGACCTTTTGTCCATATGAGGTCTTGGCCTACATTATCCACCCCCTTGCTCCTTGTTTAGTATTACCCACCTGAGTAACAACTAAACCCTTAACGCTGTCCCAACTGGGTTTCAAACCGATTGTTCCATGGCTCAACCACCCCTCTGTAAAATAAAACTTTCTCACATCCCTCTTGATCCCCCCCCCCCAGCTTCGACTTGTGACCTCGTCTTCTAGATTTGGCACTGTTGTTGAATAGTTCCTTTGCATTTCATTCCTTTCAGGAACTTCAAGGTCTCTGCCACATCACCCCTCTCTTATCTGGCATCGAGAGAGTACATATTCACTTCCCTAAGCTGTTCCTTATAGGATCTGTCCTGCTGTCCTGGAATCATTTTGGTTACCTTATGCTGCACTGTCTCCAGCCTGTCATTGTCTTTCCTTAGGGGAGGACTCCAGAACTGGCACAGTGCTCCAGCCGTGGCCTAACCAGTGATCTATAGAGAGGTAGTAATACCTCTTTACTGCTGCTAAGCCCCTCCCAGTACACCTCATCTTCCTTTTTGCCTTTATGTACTCCTTGTTACACTGGGTAGATCGTTTTTATTTTTTATCATCTTTCTATTTCTCTCCTGCAGCCACTGACCTGCCTTATCTCCAGCCACCGCTGCACTTCCCCAATGACCACAGAGGCACATCTGCCTGGGCCAGCTGGCATATGCAGCTCTACCCACAAGAGGGAGCCTCCCCTCGGTCCCTGCGCCAGGCCAGGATCCAGTACTGGCCCCGGTGTCCATGCCCACAAGCCCCACCGGGCTCAGGAAATGTGGCCATCAAGCTGCCGTGGACAGTGCTGCCATTTTCCACCATTTTTAACTGCAGGAGTGCAAACATGCAATGACGTCTAGCACTGACGCGCTGATGTCTACTGCACTCCTCCCTCCATTGCACCATTTCTAGCAGTGCCTTTGGGCATCCCCAGGGGCCACTGCAGATCGGTGAAGACCCACATCCCTCCCCAGGATAGGAGAGCAGTCCTCCAGATGCTCAATCCGATCCTCCCTGCCGACCCCTGACAACCCAGGCTCGCATCTGAACCTGGGTCACCAGCAGGATGCAAAATGTGTCCAGCGCCACTGGGCCTGCAGGGGAAGATTGTTTTTAGGAGTCACCTATGATGATTGTCAGATCCCTTTCCTCGGAAGTGGTGTCCAGCTTAACCCCTTTCATCCAATACTCTATTCTAGGATTCTTGCTCCCTATGTACATCACCTTGCAGTTTTTTGCACTGAATATTGGTTGCCAGATGCTGGACCTCCTCCCCAACATTTCCATGTCCCTCTGTATCTCCCTTACCCCCTCCTCACTGTCTAACCTACTACAGTGCTCAGTGTCATCTGCGAAGAGACACAATGCATTCCTTCTCCTAAGTCGCTGATAAACGGTGTCCCCTTTCCCTTGATTGCACAGAAAGTGCAGTAGCTGTGTTTCAGAAACATCAGGTGCATCTGAAAAAACTAATAGAATAATAGCAGAAAAAAATAGAGCAAAGGAAGACAGCCAAAACATGCTGAACTTATCAATTAAAATGTTTAATGCAGTTCAACAACAGGGAATTCCAATCAACAGTAGGGGGTATTTTTTTTTAAACTAGGAAATAAACAGTTTTATTTATTTATTTAAAACTGGTAACCAGGAAAGGCATGCTGAGCCAAGGCTCGTTTCCAGATGTGACCTAAGGGTGGGAGGAATGGGAGTACAGACATAAAGAGCATTACAATCTGTAATCGGTGCAAAACCATTTGGGTGGGCACTGTCCAGCATGCCCTGGGAAAGACCCTCTCTAACAAGGGATGCCATAAATCTACTCGTACCGTTGTGTCAAAATCGCACTTCTAGAGTGGATTCCTGGTATCACAACACAGTTGTCCCAAACTTCACTACATACTTGGAACAATGCAGGTTCCACCAAGCCATGTAATAATTAGACCCCAACTTCTAAATGTCACATGTATTTGTTTTTAGTGTATGTGCAAGTACAATGTTATTTTATTGATCACCATACATTCAGACCTCTCCGGCATCAGAACCCCATCCAATGGGCTTAGGGTGCTTTCTGCAAGGGGCCGTCCTTAGCAAATCTGGCACCTGCCCTTTCTCTTTTATAAATATTGTGTAAAATCCCATGACCCCAAAATCTTCTGACAAAAGATGCCTGAAAGGATCATTTTAAAAACTGCAGTATTAGAGCAGCAGTAATTGTTATTAGTTGGCAAATGGCAAAAAAAGAAAAAGTATTGTGCTCTTAACTTTCCTACATTTATCGTTAGTAGAATTTTAATTCAGGTTGACATTTAAAAACTGTGGTGATTACTAGTTTTGTAACTAATGGGACATGTCTATACTAACTGCCTAACCATTTAAAATATATATATATATATATGCTGACAGGTGCATGAGAGTGTCTTCCATTATGGTTGAGCTAGGGCTCTGGGGGGATGCATAAGCCAATTAAGTTGTCATGGACTTACTGATATTTTCTGAAAGAACATTACACCATAGTCCTCAATACAGGACATAGACTTTTGTCGTGTCTTGGACTGGGCACCCACAGAGACTCTCATCCAGATTCCCTTACCCTTGCCCAGTGGTAGGGTGGGCCATGGTACCTCAGGCAGGGCTTCATGTAGCCTGGTCTCCTTCCAATTTTTCCTCCTTAGCACCCCCCAGGGCTACAGCAAGCATGGAGGATGAGTGTGCATGGAGGCATGCATGCACTCCAGAACCGCCAGCCCCTTCCATGACCTGACTTTCATCAGTCTCCTGAGCATCGGCACTACCACCAGGCCTCCGCCTGGTGGCAACGAAGAGCCAGGCTGACTCACCACCCCAGTCTTGCAGAGAAGAGCTGCCAGATGGTCATTCGATTCTCTCTCTGTGCCCTCCCTCAGCTGACACCTGGCAACCCGAACTCGTTCCGAAACTCGGGTCGCTGGCATGGCAAGAGGTGAGATGCTGCCAGATCTCAGTCCTCTGCACAACTGGGCCTGCTCATGTGGGGAATGTTTTATAGGGACCTCAGTCATTAGGTAATACCCCCTCTCACGTATAACTTTATAGGGGATACTGTGTTACTCTAGGTATCTGATTAAATCTATATGTAAATGACTGATGTTCTCTGTAAGGACAATGACTGCATATTTGTTCTGAAAAGACAATCTGCTGAAATCTGAAGTTCAAGGGTAGAGGTGCTGTTAAGCTGATTGAACAATGGTTTTACTGGAATGGAGCTCCTGTACATGCCTTTGAAAATAAGTAATTTAAATTGCTTTTTGCTGTTTTTTTTTTTTTGCATTACTAAAGTTTTGTTATCAGTGTGTCAGCAATTTGCGACTGTGATGTGGCCAAAAAAGGATATGACTCAGGGCTGCCTTGAGTCACCACTCATGATGCAGGTGACGTGCGCTGAAGAATGAGCCCACGACATTGGGAGCTGGATGGTGGTGGGGGGTGGGTAAGAGGGCAGCAGTCTCTGCTGTTATATTACCACCTGTGGGATCAAGTGCAGTTGGAGATGCTGGCAGGAGGGAGGACAAGAAACATAAGACAAAAAAATACCAGAACATGGTAGAATGACACTGGCACTCTTGAACCTGCGGGAAGGGAGGGGGGCTGCTTCTACCCTGCAGCAGAATGCACCATAGGCTCCCTGTGGACCCTCTTGGAAACTGGGTAAGAGATGGAGAAGAGAATGGATGAGGCTAGGAGGAAAGCCTAGCAGAGAGGGCAGCACTGGTGAAGGGCGGATAAAGAAAATTCAGGCAGCGTGGAAGCTTAATTATCTGCTATGCCTACCTCTGGTTTGTCAAAATAGGCTGGGCATGGTGCACAGGGCAGAAGAACAAAATTACTTACCGTAGTAACGCTCTTTCTTTCTTCTGTTGGTTCAACAATACACAAATTCACACTGTGCCCTGGAGACATGGAACTTATCATGTTCAAAGTCTGCAATGTAGTCATGCTCCCTCTACTGGCTGAATGCCAGATCTGTTTCCAAAATCCAAGGGAACAGTAACCACTAGTATCCACTTAATAAATAACTACTGAAATTTTTGAAACCAATTAAAAAAATTGTAGGCATGGTTATTGTTAAACTGACCTCAATTTTAAATTTGTGAGAACTGCAAAAGGAGTAATGCTCAAGCACAGAGAAACAGACTGATTCTTCTTGGAACCTACTTTCAAACACACCGATTCCTGTGGGATTTTATTTTGTTCTGGATAGTGGTTCGTATTGGCTTATTGTTGGATCACATAGAACAAAGAACATTACTATGGTGAGTAATTCTTTCTTCCAACATCTGGATTCCAACAATAAGGCCACTACAAAGTGCAGAGTCACTAGCAGTACCTTGCAAGGGTGGGTCTGAAACCTATTTAGGAAAAAGGTTTTGCATGACAGCAGTCTCAGACCTGGCATCACTCCGAGACTATATGCTTAGGCAATAATGCTTTGTGAAGGCTGTTTTCCCATTAGCTGGTTTGGAGATATCTTAAAGGGGAATGCCACTTGTTGCTACCACAGAGGTAAAGGTGCCCCTTGTGGAATTTGCCATTAGAACTCTGGGGGGTTGCTTACCAGCTTTCTTGTAGCAGAACTGGATGCAGGAGACTATTCATCGAGCAACAATCTTTCTAGCAGCTGGTTTACCTTTTCTAACCTTTCCTGTGTGACAAACAGCAGTATGCCCGGACATCGTTCGTCTGGTCCATGTAATGACCTAATGCTGTTTTTGCATCGAGGCAGTGGAGCTTTTGCTCATCTTAGCGGGAGTGCTTCAGAAAAAGTACAGGCAAAGAAACTGACTGGTTAAGGTGGAACTCTGATAACATTTTAGGCAGGAAAAACAGGTTACTCACCTGTAACAGTTTATTTTTATTTTATTTAGTTTTTGTTGACCGGGTAAGTGCGCTAGACAAATCCTGCCTATTTTCAGGCACGATCCGGGGGAGGGGGATACAGACGAATGCCAACTGACCTTGAACCAGATTAAGCTGTTGGTGGTATTTTTAGTGAATAAGGGAAATTTAGCCAGGACACCGGGGAAATTCCCCTACTCTTTTCAATTAGTGCCATGGGATCTTTAACATCCACCTGAACTATCACCAATCCAGGCAGATGGGACCTCGGTTTAATGTCTCATCTGAAAGACGGCACCTCAGAAGTGCAGCACCCCTTTCATGCTGCACTACAGTGTCAGTACTGGGATATTAATCCAAGTGCCAGATGTGGGAACTGAACCCACAGCCCTCTGATCTCCCGGCCTCAGAGGCGAGTGTGCTACCTACTGAGCCACTGACACTGCCAGAAACAGTAGTTCTAGGAGTGGTATATAATGTACATCCACACTTCTGGCAGTGTTTCTTTCCCTTTAAGGCTTGCTGGAATGTCTTCAAGCTGGCTCCTCCCACCCACTTGGGTGGTAACTCCCTCGACACCACCCCATGATGTCAGATCTGACCTGCTGGAAGCAAGACTGGTGTTCCACTTGCCAGGGGAGGTCGGGTGGGTCAATGTGGTTGTACATCATATACCACTCCTAGAACTACTGTTACAGGTGAGTAACCTGTTGTTCTAGGGATGTGGATATGATGTATTATTCACACCTGTGGAAACTCCTAGCAGTTTTCCAGGAGGTCAGGGCAAGGTGCACACCCCCTATTTAGAGAATAGAGACTGGAGAACTGAGGCCCCAAAACCAGCATCCCGGCATGACTCGAGGTAGATGTGGTAGTGGGAAATGAAGGCGTGTCCTGACTTCCAGGTAGCAGCTCTGCAGATTTCCTGGATAGGGACATCCTTGGAAGCAGCCACCGAGGCAGCAGAATGATGGGTGCAATGAGCCCTTAGCCCTACGGGAGGCTCCCTACCAGCCACCCTGTAGCAGAGGTCAATGCAGGATACAATCCACCTGCCAGTCATCTGCTTAGCTTCTGGTCTGCCATGTGCAGCTTCAGCATAGGTGACAAAGAGCTGGCGAACCTCTCCCCGAACTCCAGCCATGCACTTCTTATAACAGGCAACGCTCGCCGCAGGTCCAAGGTATGAAACCTGTGCTCAATCTCCACAGTGTGATTGGTGAAGAACACCAGGAGATGCATCACCTGGTTAAGGTGAAACTGAGATACAACCTCCGGGAGCAACTTTGGGTTGGGGTGAAGGACAGCTTTGTCCCTGTGGAAGACCAGGTAAGGAGACTCCACCAACAGCGCCTAGAGCTCACTGATCCTTCTGGCTGACCTGATAGCCATCAGAAAGATGGTCTTCCATGACAGGTGAGAGATATCACATCTGTGCATCGGTTTAAATGGCTTGCTCATGAGCTTTGACAACACCAGCAACAAGTCCCAAGGTGGTGGAGGTTCACGCATTGGGGAGGGATGTGGTCAAAGCCTTTGAAAAAGCACCAGACCATGTTTTTCTGTGCCACCAATGGCATACCAGCTTTCGTCCAGTATGCAGAGATGGCTGCCTGGTGCACCTTAAGGGTTGTCAACCAAAGGCCCAACTGAGAGAGAAATCAAAGGTAGTCAAGAATGCTAGCCACTGGACAAGATAAAGGGTCAAGCCCCTTGCCCTGACACCAAATGGAGACCCTCTTCCATTTGAAGACATAGCATTTTTGGGTTAACTCCTTCCAAGAAGCCTCAACCAAGATGCCACAGGAGCCTGCTGCTGAGGCTGAGGAGATCAGGGTACCAGAACTGGTGGGGTCAGTCCAGAGCTACCAGGATCATCCATGCTGTGTTCCTCCTGGCTTTGATCAGCACTTTGTGGATGAGAGGAAATGGAGGGAAGGCATTGAGGAGGCCCAGGGTCCAGGGCCTCAAGAAAGCATCCCTCTGCAGCATTCCCTAGCCTCAGCTTTGCGTTCTCCTTGGAGGCAAACAAGTCCACCAGAGGGGTGCCCTAGTGGGAGAACAGACTGTGTAATACCTCCGGATGGAGAGATCACTTGTGAGACACCTCTCCCACACAGCTGAAGGTGTCCACCAGCTGACTAGATACATCGGCCACATGGATGGCCAGGAGATCAGCGTCCAGGCTAAGCATGAGGGTCCAGATGCTGAGAGCTTCCCTGCACAGAGGAAGGGAGTGCATCCCACCATGTTTATTGAGGCAGTACATGGTCATAGTGTTGTCCATCTGGACCTGAATGACCTGACCCTGAATGTGCAGAGCAGAGGCTGTCAGTGCTAGCCAAACAGCCCAAAGCTCCAGCAGGTTGATATGGCATCGGGGCTTCTCAGAGGTCCAGAGTCCGTGGACTCTGTGGTTCCCCAGGTGGGTACCCCAGCCCTTCAGGGAGGCATCGGTCTTGATGGTGACCATCGGCTCTGGGAAGACAAATGGGATCCCTTCCTGCAGATGTTCCATGACTAATCACCATTGGAGGGCATCCCACATTGGCTGGATCACAGTGACTGGCTGGTTGAAGTGGCCCTGGCGCTGGGACCATTGGCGGGCAAGCTCCCATTGCAGACAGCACATTCTCCACCGGGCCCAATAGACCATGCTGGTACATGCTGCCATGTATCTCAGGAGGTGCAAGAAGTCCTGAGCAGGGTGCAACTGCCCAACTTGAAATGATCAGGCAAATTAGGAGAGAGCCTCTTCCCGGTCCACCAGAAGTCAAGCCCTGGCTCTGCAAGAGTCAAGCTGCACCCCATTGAATCACCTGCAAAGGTACAAGCTCCAACTTGGCCTCGTTCACCAGAAGGCCAAAGGAAAAAGCAGGTCTAGAGGGCCAGGTCCCTGAACCATTCCACCTCCTCCCTGGAAGAATCCGCTATAAGCCAGTCTTCCAAGTAGGGGTACACCCAGACCCCTTTGCACCTCAGGTAGGCTGCCACCACTGCAATGCACTTGGTGAAGATCCTGAGAGATGAGGATAGGCTGAGGGGCATGGCCTGGAACCTATAGAGAATTCTCTCCACAAGGAACCACAGGAACCAGCAGCGGGATGGGGACATGGGAGAATGTGCCTCGAAGATCCAGAGAGCAGAACCATATTTTCTGCTCCAGAAATGGAATGATCTGAGACAGAGTGGCCATCCTGCAGGTGCACAACCAAAGGAATTTGTTCAGGTTGTACATCTCTAAGATGGGTCACCAGACCCCCATCCATTTTGGCACCAGGAAGTACCTGCAGACAAACTGAGCTTACTGGAGTGTCCGGGACTAGAGCCACTACCTCCTTCTTGAGGAGTTGGATGATGTCTTCCCAAAGGGCTGACAGTAGGTTGGTGGACACCATGTTCTCCCATGGGCCACGGGCTCAGCAGGGTGGGTAAGTCTCAAACTCTAGGGGCAGACCCTGACCAACCACCTTGAGGACACACCTATCTGTGGTGACAGCAGACCAGGCAGAAAGATAGTGGTGGTGCCACCCCTTCCCACGGAAGGACCCAAGGGAGTCAGGACAGGCAGGGGTGAGGCACCCTCCATCCTATCACTGGGCAGGCTTGGAGGTGGAGGAGGGACTGACTCAGGAAACAGCAGGACCTCGACCACCTGGCTTTCAGAAGACCAAAGCAACTGACTTTGGTCAGGAATGCCAAGCCTGGGCCGCTGCCCAGCTGGTGGCTGGGACAACTTGGCTGCAGTGGCAGAGAAGGGCCAAAAGAGCTTCTTCCTCTGGAAATTAGAGCACTTGGGATCCCTCTGTGTGGAGATGACAGAGTCAAGGGTGGCACTGGACTTCTCAATGCGAGTAAGGTGTTCTTCCACCCCCGGCCCAAACAAGTCAGCGCCCAAGAAGGGAACATCTGCCAACTTGTGCTAGGTATCTGTCATAAAGATCAAGATCCTCAGCCAAGCCCTGGCCACAGCAGCAGCCATAGATCTGGCGCAGGAGTCGCCGATGTCTATGGCTGTCTGGAGATGCTGCTTGGCCACTGCTTGGACCTGGTCCCAGACCTACTTGACTATTTTCTATAAGTCAGCTGGGAGCTGGAAAAGCACCTCATAGAGAGTGCCAAAAGGGGTGAGCAAAGTGGGCAATTAAAAGGGCCGAATTCACCTGCTGAAGGCCGGGAAAAGAGGCCGCATAGACCTTTTTGGCCACAAGATCCAGTCTCTTGTATTCCTTGTCAGGAGGCTTATCCAAGTCCCCGACATTGCCCGTATGCCAAAAGACTGAGTCAGCCACCAGACCCTTGGCTGAGGGATGTTTGGTGAAACATGACAGAGAACCGGCAGGGACCACGTACTTGTGGGCCACCCATACAGACGGTGCAGGGCAAGTGCTGTGAAAGCTCCAGAGTGGGCCCAAGAATGGCCTTGGCAACCGGGAAGGCCTCCCCAGTGGAGTCACCCCGGTTGAGAAACTCGGTCAAGGGGTAGTTAGCCTGTTTTTGGACATGCTCCATGTGGAGTCCTGTAGATTCCAAGATCAAATGGAGCAGGTTTGCAAAAAAGGTGGGACCATGTTTCCACCGACAAATCATTTCTCCCCACTTGGCATCCAGTGGACAGGAGTGTAGGGAGGAGCCCTCAGACTCCAAGGATTCATCAAATAGCGATTGACTGCCAGAGTCCCCGCTGACCCTATGGGATCAGTCAGAAGTCATTGTAACCAACAGCCACAAGGAAGTTGGGAAGTGGTACAGGCATCCTTCGTGGGGCAGGGGACCACTGACAGCTGCTTAGGTGGCGACTCCACCTGGTTGGGCAGAGAGGCCAGAATAGGCTGAGCTGGAACCGGACGAGCAGGAGTAGGCTGGGACCTGGGTGGCGGGAGCCATGGAAGAGCCTGGGTGGGGGTCAGAACTGGCTTAAACCCAGTAAACATGAGCTGATGCAACATTAGCTCTTCGCAGCGCTGACATATTTTGTGGCAGAGCCTCTGTAGTGGCAGCGCTGCTTGGCCAAATGCCAAGAGCAGGAACGCTGATGCTGGCATGGGTTGCTTGACTCCAGGCTTCATGATCGAGTCCTTGACCTCAGCCATCAGGGATGCTGATGGTGGGACTCAGTGGGAACCTGTGAAAGCCAAGGAACCTCCTGGGTATTTGGATCCCGTGGGGGATGGACTGGATCAACAGGCTGGTCCGAACCACCCCGGGAAGTGACAGGCAGGACCATAGTCCTAGAGAGGGAGGTGTTAACCTCATCGGGCGACAATGTGTCAGCTGTCTCGAGAAAACTCTTGACAGGTTGGTCAATGGGTATCTTGACCAGCTGGCCCAACAGGGAGACCATGGAGCCAGCAGCCTGGGCTGAAGGATCAACCATAGTCGAAATCTCCAGAAAAGTGTGGAAATCTGAGGTCCACGAGTGCTCGCAATACCACGATCGATGGCAGACTCTTTTTAGTCTCCTTCTTGGAAGATTTTGATGTTGTTCCCTTAGAGGGGTCCTGCCCAAAGGTGGGAAGGGACTGGCACAAATCTCGAAATGCTCCTGTGAAGGTGGTGCCAAAGGGAGTGGTACAAAGGCCAAAGCCGAAGAGGCATTCTCCATGGCATGAGCCACAGCCTCTTCAAAAGCCACAAGTTATTCAGTGGACCCTGCAGCTGCAGAGATCACCCAATGAGCGAATGGGGGGATCTCATTCATCTGGGCACCCTAAAAGAAGCCGCGCATGCCGGTCTGCTAAAGTAGAAGGATGCCAGGTGCAACAGAGGCCACAAGCCTGGGGTTTGTGGCCTAAGTAGTAGACGCATAAGGTGTGCAGTTCCATCCGGGACATGTTCTGCCCACACTCGAATTTTTTAAGCCCAGCACCAACCTCAAATGGTCCATAATGGAGATGTACAAAGCATCTGAAGATGAAAGTAAATCTGCAAAATTTTGCAAAGGTTTGAAGCAAAGGGCCTACTTGGTGCAGAGAGCGGTAAGGAGGGAACCTTCTTCTTCCAGCAGAAAGGAAGTTCTGATGTCATGGTGTGGTGTCGAGGGAGTTACTACCCTGTTGGGTGGGAGGAGCCAGTTTCAAGACATTCTGGCAAGCCTTAAAGGGAAAGGAACACTGCCACAAGTGTGGATAGTACATTGTATCCACGTCCCTAGAACTTCTTATTTTTTTTAAGGAGTACCTTGTCCACGTGGACTAGTAATTTGGGACTTTACACAGGCTTGAAGTTCACTCACCCTTCTTGCAGATGTCATGGCTACTAGGAAAACTGTCTGCCAATTGACATATTTTAAGCCTGATGTAGCCATAGGCTCAGAGGGAGATTCCGTCAGCCGTGCAAGGCAAATATTTAAGTCTGATGGTGGAATTGGTTTACTCTCTGGAGGATGGAGGTGACTGAGGCCTTTGAAAAACTTTGAAAATAGGCTGTGAAGCTAGAGAGTTGCCCTTGTCTGCTGATGCGAAACCTAAGACAACTGCCAGGTGTATCTTTAGTGTTGAGAGTTGAAACCCCAGGGACTAGTGTACCATGTAGTCCAGAACTGCTGGTAGTCCTGCCTGTTTTGAAAGGATTTTCCTGGGAGCAAACCAAAATGAAAATCATTTCCATTCAGAGGCATAACCTGTTCTTATTTGCTGGTTTCCTGGAAACTCTCAGGACTTTCAACACCACTTATGACAGATTCAATCCAGAAAACTAATTCATCAAGAACCATACTCTCAGGTGTAATATTCTGAGGTCTGGGAAGGTTATCCTGCCCTAGGACATAGTCAGCAAGTTGTGTCTCAGTGGCAGGATGGTTGGGGATTTGCAGGACAGGGTCAACAGCATTGAGTACCATGCCTGCCTGGCCCAGTCTTGGAATGTCAGGATCAATGTTGCTTGTTCTGATTCTAGAACTCTGAACTGACTGGCTGTGTTTGAGAAGAGCTCCCAAAGCTAAGTGCTTTTTGATATAATTTTCAGTTTAAAAATTGTTTTGTTTTATGTAAATTTAGGTGATTGTGAAAGACAACCCTGTAGGCTCCAGGAAGATATAAAATTTGTGTGGTAGATATTTGTTGGAAGTCAGAAGGATCAACACATTTATTTAGTGTGATCATTCTACTCTGATGTGGTTAATTTTAATACTATAGTTTAAACCCTTTCTGTATGTGCCTTTGGTGGTGTCTGATATTGAGAACCTAAGTGTCAATTGTGGGTATCCTGTCTGTTTTGGTAGGTACTTTATTTTCTTTGTTAAACAGCTGAGTATACCTATTGCCTAATACTTTATAGTACATTGTATCTTTTTGCTCAGTATCTGATTTTCTCTTCTTTCCAATGTTTTAGAACTGTTTAGTTATTGTGGCAGAGGTGTGGTACTGTGTTCTTTCTTGTAGTTCAAGGTGCTTTTGGAACTGCTGATTTCTATTGGTTTTAAACAACTACATTTTTTTTTCTATTTTAAAAAGCTACATCAACTTGGTTTGTTGTCACCTGTTTGTTGTTGCTAAGTAGCAGATGTTTTGCATTGTGCTCTGATTCTGTGATAGAATCTGTATTAGTAGAAGGTAGATTATTGTGATTGTAGTTACCTTTTGATGGTAAGGATAAAGAGGTGAGATAGAAGTGTATGTATTTTCAAATATTATAGAGGAACAGTGGCAGGATTTTAGGACAGTAAATTAATAAAAGGGAACTAGGAGAGCTTCAGTAGCAGACAAGTAGTGGAATAGCAGTATAATTGCAGTATAATGTGGGAGTGGTGCAATGCAGTGGCTGTGGGGCAGCCATATTCAGGCAGATCTTCTGGACACTGAGGTGCTGCCCTATCTGCATGCATCTTTCTGGACTGCGGGATGAGGTAGCCAGACTCAGAGCGGAAGTAAACTGGGTCAGGAGTACCATCACCCCTATCCAGAGACCACTCAGTCCAATGCAGCTGCCTCAAAGGATGCAGAGAATGAGGAGTACTTGGATGACAGTGGGCTCAGGGAGGGTTAGACCAGTCAGGCAGAGGCACATCCCAGATCCTATTCCACTCAAGAACTCATATGCCACACTGCCAAACAGGGACAACCAAATAGAGGTACCCAGAGAAATGGAAGGAAAGGATGTGGAGGTTAGCTATGCAAAAGATGGAGATTAGCGCCAGGAGGTGGATAGGCAGAATAGGGGCAAAATTCAGCAGAAGGGCAGACAGCAAGGTGAACCAGAGATAAAGGACAACCAAGGAAGGGGCTGAGTAGAACAGCGAAACAGTCTAGGGAGGTCAAATCATGGAAAGTCATGTGCAAATGCCAGGAGCCTTAGCAACAAGATGGAAGATCTGGAGGCTGTCATGGTGCAGTCAGACCTGGACATTGTGGCCATCACTGAAACCTGGTGTAATGATAACCACGACTGGGAGTTGGCCATACCTGGCTACAACATATTCAGAAGAGACAGGGCAGTCAGGAAGGAGGAGGAGTGGCACTGTATGTGAAAATGACATAAGGGCCACAGAGATCCAAGAGGAACAAAATGGGGAGAGATACTGTGGGTTAAGCTGGAAAGGAAAATGGGCCAGCCATCCAGACAGGTGTGGTCTATAGACCACCAGCCCAGGAGGAAGAAACAGATAGGAGTTGATGCTAGCCATCCAGAGGATGGCAGACAAGGGTGAGGTAGTACTGGTTGAGACTTCAATATTCCAGACGTGGACTGGAGCATCCCAGCAGCAGCATCAACTAGGAGCAGATTTATCCTGGACTCCTTCAGGGTGCCTTCTCTCAAGCAACTGGTCATGGAACCAACTCGGCAGAAGGCAATACTGGACCTTGTGCTCACAAACAGGGACAGTGTGATGGGGTAAGAGTGGGGAGCACCTGGGGAACAGTGACCACCAGTCACTGTGGTTTGAAATCACAGAAAGAGCAGAACCAAACCACACAAAACACGTATCCTGGATTTTAGGGGGCAAACTTTGAGAAATGGGAGATACTTGAAAGAGGCATTAAGGGAATGGGGAGGAATCAGGGGTTGAGGAACAGTGGAAGTATTTAAATGGGGATTACAAGAGCAACAGAATTATGTATTAGCAGGTTAGCAAGAGGAAAAGGAAGAGGAGACCATTATGGTTTTCCAAAGAGGTAGCAAAGAAAGTGAAAGCCAAAAAGATTGCATCAGGCAATACAAAAAGACACAGGCAGAAGGGGATAGGGAGAAGTACCAGGAGAAGCAAAGGGAGGCAGGAGGTTAGTAAGGGAAGCCAAAGCTCAGACAGAAGAACACATTGCAAAATCAGTGGGTAGAGGGGAAAACCTTTTACAGGTACATAAGGAAAAAGAAAGGCAAAGGAGGGATAGTGAGACTGAAGGGGAGGATGGGGCTTGTGGAGGATGACAACAGTAAAGCTGACACATTGAACAGGTATTTCTGCTCAGTCTTTACTGAGGAAGAGGAGGTAATGGGTCTGAATGAGTACAAGGGTGAGAATGGTGCAGAATGGACACAAGTCCCTTTACATGAGAAAGGGTCCTGAAGGAACTGGAAGTAATAAGAGTTGATAAAGCAATGGGGCCAGATGGGTGCACCTCAGGGTCCTTAAAGAACTAAGAGAGGTGGTGGCTGAACCTCTTGCTATCCTGTTTAGCCGATCACTAGAAACAGGGAGGTACCCAAGACTGGAGGATAGCAGATGTAGTCCCTTATACAAAAGTGGGAACAAAGAGGAAGCGGGAACTACAGACCAGTCAGCCTCACCCCGGTAGTGGGGAAGATCATGGAAGCACTACTGAAGGAGAGATTGCGGAACATCTGGTTGTCAATGGACGACAGGACCCAAGGCAGCATGGTTTCACCAGGGGAAGGTCATGTCAGACCAACCTCATTGAATTTTTTGACTGGGTGACTAGGGAGGTGGATCAGGGGAGGGCAGTGGACATGGCCTATCTGGACTTCAGCAAGGCCTTTGACACTGTGCCACATAGAAGACTATTGCACAAACTGGGGAATATGGGTGGGCAGGACAGTAGTGCGTGGGTAGGTAACTGGCTGGGCTGCAGGACACAGAGGTGGTAGAATGGCTGTCACCCACAGAGGGAAGAGTGACCAGTGGGGTACCACAGGATCAGTGCTGGGACCGGTACTATTCAATATCTTCATCAGTGACATTGGCGCAGGACCTAGAAGGCAGAATTTCACTGTTTGCTGATGACACAAAGCTCTGTAACAGAGTAGACACACCAGAGGATGTAGACAGAATGAGAAGGATCTGCAGAAACTTGAAGAATGGTCAGGGGTTTGGCAGTTGAAATTCAATGCAAGGAAGTGCAAGATAATGCATATGGGGCACAAAACCCTGGCACAATATATCAGTTGGGGGTGAGGATATAGCATGCACCAAGCAGGAAAAGGATCTTGGAGTTATCATCTCTGATGACCCCAAGGCAGGGAAACAGTGTGACAAGGCAGCAGGTAAAGCAAATAGGATGCTGGGATGCATAGGCAGGGGCATCACCAGGGAAAAGGGAGGTCATAATTCCACCATACAAGACACTAGTGAGGCCGCACCTGGAGTACACTGTAAGTTCTGGAGACCTTACCTCACGTAAGGACATAGACAGGGTAGAGAAGGTTCAGAGGAGGGCAACAAAGATGGTGCATGGATTGCATCACAAGTCCATGAGGACAGGTTGAAGGCACTGAACATGTACTCCTGGAGGAGAGGAGGGAGAGGGATATGATAGAGACATACAAGTATCTTACAGGAGGAACAGGGTGCAGGAATGCACTATTTTTAAGCGAAAAGATGTTCCAGGACTAGAGGCATGGGATGAAGTTGGAGGGAGGACGATTCAGAGGAAACGTGAGGAAGAATTTCTTCACAGAACGGGTGGTGGACAAGTGGAACACCCTGCCAGAGGAAGTGGTGGGGGCTTGAAACAATCACGGGATTTAAGAATGCATGGGATAGACATAAAGGAATTCTGGAGGTCAGGGGTAAGGGGCAACAGACTTCCTGGAAAACATAAACTGAACTTACAAACTTAAATGGGCAGACTGGGTGGGCCATAGGCCCTTATCTGCCGACACTGTCTATGTATCTATGTATCTATGTTCCCTCCTGAGCTTCATGAGTACCCTGTGTATAAGGAGAAATGGAGGGAAGGCATACAGAAACCTCCCTATCCACGTCAGTGATAGGGCATCCTCTGGAACTGTGCCTCCGACTGGAGATATGCAACAAAATTTGGAGAGCTGATTGTTGTCCAATGAGTTGAACAGATCTATCTGTGGAGTGCCCCGCCTTCTGAAAATTACAGCCAGCATTTGCTAGTTCAGAGTCCATTTGTGGTTGCCATGCCTGATTCTGTTTAGAGAGTCTGCCTTGCCTGGCAAATGGGCTACAAACATTTTGGCATCCAGAGAGTATGCTAGGACCCAGATCCTCATTGCTTCTGTACACAGTTTTGAAGATCTTGTTCCTCCATGTTTGTTTATGTGATGCATGGTAGTGCTGTCTGTCCAAATCTGGACTCACTGACCCTGCAACTGGAGGAAAAAGACTGCATCAACAGGAGCCCTTCCTAGAGCTCAAGGAGTTTAATGTGCTCCTATGTCTCATCTGGAGTCCAGATGCCACTTACCATGAGGTCCTCTAGGTGGTCACCCCAACCTAGGAGTGAGGCATCAACTGTGAGAATGTTGGTGACAGATTACTAGAGGAAGGGAGTGCCCTCTCTGTGGGTGCTTTCCTCTTTCCGCCAATCCAGTGCTTGAAAAAAGTTCTTAGTGACTGGTACTGAGTGAGACAAGGTATCTGACTTTTGGGACCAATATTTTCTTAGGAGGTACTGTACTACTGCTGTGGCTAAGCCATGTGATCTAGTAGAAAGCCTCTTGCAGGCCTTAACTGACCTGGAATGAAAGACCTTGCACTGGCAGTCAGGTTTGCTACCCTGCCTTGTAGAGGGAGTGCTCTTCCTGCAGGGTATATAGCCCTGCTCCAATAAAGTGCAAGATCTTAACCGGTCTGTCTTGAGACTTCTGCAGATTTGTTAGGAAACCTAGCATTGACAAGGTGTTCTTTATTAGTCAGATGGAACACATTGCTACCTCCCTTGTTTTCTCTGAGACTGACCAGTCATCTAGGTAAGGGAAAACCACTGCACATTGCCTTCTCTGATGAGCTGCCACTACAGCTAAGCACTTTGTGAACACTTGGCGCTGAGGTGAGACCAAAAAGTAAAGCTGTGAACTGATAATGGAAACTTCCTCGCACAAATCTTAGATACTTTCTGTGGCTGTCGCTGATGCATCCTTCAGATCCAGTGACCCCAGTCAGTCTCCTGACTGCATGAATGGGATTACTTTGCCCAGTGTAACCATCCTGAACTTTTCCTTTTTGATTTTTCTGCTTAGGTATGTTAAATCCAGAATGGCCCACCATTCTTCATTCTTTTTGTAGGTGAGAAAGTACTTTGAGATAAGGCCCTTTCCCAATTGTGACACAGGGATCTTTTCTGCTGCTTTTTCTTGCAACAATTTTTTTTACTTCCAAATTTAGCAGGTTTATTCTACTGGGGGATGTGATGTAAAGTTGTTTTTTGTCTCTGCAACTTTAAGAATTTTTGGAACTGCAGTACCAATGGCTGATAGGTTACCTTGGCAAAATTGCCAGGGGTCTTGTTTTGGCTGTGGCTTAGGGGCCGCTACTGTAGTATGCCTGGAGTCCTTCTGGCCCTAACCCTACAGTACTCTCCCAGTAGATGGTAAGTGTAACCATTGTAGGGCCTGGAGTAGTAACCTCTTCCCCCTGCCTCCCCTTCCCTATGGTCTGTAGGAGGTAAAGTCCTTCTCTTTCTCTGCCAGACTTTTATAAGTGCATTTCTGCTCATCCATTCTTTTCATGCATGCCTCAGTTTTGTCACCGAATAAATCTCTCAAAGGGGAAATCAATGGCTTTTGCCTTAGTGTCTTGGGTGAGAAGTGCTGTCCTTAGCCAGACAAACCTCCTCAAGGACACTGTGCCAGGACTTTTTAAGCTGAATCACTGGCAGTGACAGCCATGTGAAACTGATATTTTGTGGCCTCCAGAGGTAATTTTGCAGTTGCTGCCAGGTCCTGTGCCACCTCAGCATCCACTTTCTTCAAGGGCAGCACTGCATTGCACAGGGCTTTTTGGTACTGAGCTGTGTAGGCCAAGTAAGTTCAGTCAATCATTCAAGTCTTTATTTAACCAGGCGTTCATCATTGAGCAGAAGCTCATTTGCAAGATGGACCTAGGTGGAGCATGAACAATTGTATATACAGGTCAACATAGGTATTTACAAGGCAATACAGATAATACTCTTTACAGAGAGGAAGAAAAAGAAGTTCATATGTACATAGAATTATACAGATATTATACAGATTACATGGTATTTACATACATAGAAGTGTCTATAGGAAGATAAAGCAGGTTATCCTCCTCCCCCGGGTCGTGCCTGAAAATAGGCAGGATTTATCTAGTGCACTTACCCGGTCAACAAAAGCTAAATAAATAACTAAATAAATAAATAAATAAATCTAAGGTTGCAGGAGGAAGTGACAGAAGAAAAAAATAAAAATAAAAATATATACCAGGTAGGGGAGGGAGGGAGGGAGGGTAGGGAAGAAAGGCTAGGAGGGCACGGTGCACAGAGAGGAGTTGGTAAAACAGGATGTAGAGAAGGTGGATGGAGAAAAGTATGATGAGCTCGGATTGAATGCTATAAAGTATCGGGCATGGTAGGATGTCACAACCCAGGGTAGTGAGCTCCTATCCGAGGTTGGGAAAGGAAGAATAAGGGATGGATGGGCCTAGTGTTGATAATACAGGGGATAAGAGAGAGAACAATTAGGCTGGTGAGGAGCAAGCTGGGGAGTCAGTACTTAAAATTGGGTCTAAGCATATTCATATACCAGTGCAGGCACCGTACTGGGTCTGAGGTGAAGCAGTTAGCATACTTCTCTGATTGTACGGAAATAAAGCATCTTGAAGGCATTTATACCTATTAGAGTGCTTAATTTGAGTTTTTTTTGTAGGTCGTTCCATAAGGTAGGTAGCACGAAGCTTATAGCTGCCCTGCCGAAGCGGGATTTTGCTTTGGGTACTTTAAGTGTAATAGCTGAGTAACTTCTTAACGCGTATTTCCCAATTATACTGAGGGGAAGACAGCAAGGAGATATAGTAAGGCAGCTTATTAGAGATGGCTCTATAGGTCCAGAGAGCAGCGTTTCTGTGGCACCTGAACTTTAGCCTCCTCAATGGGGATGTTGAAGGTATCCAACATGTGTCTCATGAATGAGGATAGGAGGAATAGTCCTCATTAACCACTGGCAGAGAACAAAACTCCTGTTCTGGAGAGACATCAGGCTGTATTGGTTCACCCTCCTCCTCATGATAAGATTCCCCCTACAGTACAGGTTGCTGAATAGGAACCGGAAGCTGGGGGATGGAGGCATGCCCATGAGGTTTCCCTTAGCCTTGAAGGCTTGGAAAACCTGCCACAGCTTTGTAATGTCCGTTGAGAGCGTTTGTTTCTGTTTCACTGCCCCCTCATTATCCCTTGCAAGAAAAGTGTTAGGGATGTGCTTTTCTGATTTTTTTTTTGCAGGCACTGGTTATAGTATCTGTTCAGAGGCTGTTTTTCTCACATGTTTGCCATTACAGGTTTCAGGGTTCCCACTTTTGAGCACTCTGGTATTTTTGCCACGTCTTTCTGGAGGCTGAGCAGTTTTATCTTTTTTGTCTGTCCCCTTTGACAGGGACTGCTGCTTATGAGGAAAAGAATCCCCTGATGCTTGCTTTCCACCATCATTGGGTGCTCCCTCTATTTGTGAGCCTTTTGTATGCTTAGGTGACAGAGGCAGAGTGTGAAGCCATAAGTGCTTCTCTTTTTCATTCTTTTTTCTTTGTGTTTTTGGGTAAAACATTTTACGAAGGTCACAGGTTTTGAAATTGTGATCTGGGCCCAAGCACTTTAAACAAAACCAGTTGCAGTCTGCCTTTGCTAAGAACTTAAAATAGGATTTACAATTGTAGCCCCTCTCCGGTGTCATCCGGGAGAGGGCCACTACCCCTGCCTGCTGTCTAGAATACTGGACACGGGGCCTAGGTTCCCAAAGCTGACCTACGGGGGTCCTTTCCCAAAACTGAAATAAAAATGGCGGTGCCTCCATCCAATATACATATTAATGGGTCTGTTTACTTGCAGCACAACTCCCGGGATGTCGTACCAACCCACCTCCCCAACAGTTACCCCAGGCATGGACTTACCAAGTTCAAAACCTCAACGCATTCAGTTACATCATTTACCTTTCCATTTCATCCAATAAACTGCTCTCTAAAATCAAGCTCTGGATCCATTTTCTGCTGCAAAATAATAACTCCATGGTTTATTTATAGGGGGATGATTTAGGAATGGGGTAGTGGAATAGAGTTCAAGCATTTTCATTTTGCATTTTCCAAATCACATCTCCCTTTGATTCAAACCTCAGAATTCAAACAATGCAGCCATCAGTATCTATCTATCTATCTATCTATCTATCTATCTATCTATCTATCTATCTATCTATCATCTGTCTATCTGTCTGTCTATCTATCTATCTATCTATCATTTGTCTATCTGTCTATATGTCTGTCTGTCTACCTGTCTGTCTGTCTGTCTGTCTATCTATCTATCTATCTATCTATCTATCTATCTATCTATCTATCTATCTATCTATCTATCTGGAACAGGTGTTATAGACCCAGACCTACAGGTTCCGGTCCATTTACCCCTAAGTCCTTCACTGGGTACCCAGATTTTAGTTGCAGGCCTGAGGTGCAACTGGTGGCTGGCCTTGGCATGCTAAAGAATTAAACTTTAAACCTTTTTACATTTCCTTTGGCTTTTCCTCCAGCCCTAGACAGCATACTTAAACTATATGCAGTCCCCAGATGCAGGGCAATTCCTGTGGTTTACTCATGGTTCTGCAGAATCAGTCCTTGAATAGTACAGTTCACAGAAGTCCTGGGGATGGATGGCATCACAGGCAGAACTGGGCACAATGCTTTAATGGGGTCACAGACGCTGCAGCTTGCTCTTCCTTCAACTTGCTCACAGATCTTGCAGCTTGTCCCCTTAAGCCTGTTACAGGCCCCATTGCAGGGTACATGTGCAAGGCCTGCCAACTACAGGGGACCCAGACTGGGGAGTGGCCCCATGGCCTGACTCCCTCTGATTAGAGCACTCTAGCACTCGGGTACAAGACCCGTGACCCCCTGCAGCGGCAGACCCCACTTGATGGGGGTTAGCTAGTTCCCCACCTGGCCCTGGGTGCCAACAGAAACATTCATCAAATTCTCTTCTGCTGTTCTCTTTCTCTGTCTCTTTTTCCTGCTACGGTGTGTAGTCACAGCAATCCATTACTCTCTTTGCTGTATCTCAGGAGCAGGCAACAGGTACTCAGACCAGAAAGCACATGTCCATCCTTCTGCTTTCACCGTCTCTCAGCCTGACACAGCCACTTTTTTGTTCGGTCTCACACAGATATCTCCTGCACACTCACACTCCAGTTTCTCACTGTGCAGGTACTTAGCATTTCTCTGGCTCGAAGAGGCTTTCTCTTCCTTTTCTCTTTCCTCATCACATTTATATTCCTCATCCTCTGTATACTGTCTTTTCCCCAGCTTAGACACAACATTCATTCTTTTACCAGGCTTAGAATGCAAACTTGGTCTTTTTCCTGGCTTAGACGCAACCTTTGTCCTTTTATTCAGGCTCAAGACACAACCTTTCCTCTCTGCTTCTTTGCCTCACTGCTGTGGTGCAACTTCAGAACAATGCAGACAATTCAGCAACCTGTAGCTTTCTCTTTCCTCTTTCAAGCTGCTTCTTTCTTTTCCCGATGGGGTAGGCACTCCCTGCCCTGGGGGACAAACCGCTGGCAGCCCCAGGCAGGCTCATCTCGCAGCCCCATTCTCTCCAGGGGCAAGAGCCCCCCTACTCAAAGAGGAGCTCCCACCAAACTATCTCTAAACCCAACTGTCCTTAACTTTTGGGAGCTCTTTCCTTGCTCCCCATTGGCTGGAGCCACTGTCCTCAAGAAAAATTAATATGTGTGAGGCTTCCTCGATGCCTCATTGATGCAGAAAAAGGCACCTAGATATTCCTCTGTATTTTCCCCCAAGAGTCCTTTCACACAGTCCCAGAGTCTCTGGCAAGAATCCTGGCTCAGTGGTTGGCTGACTGGTGTCACATGGCTGCTAACATGGTGGCCATTGTAAATAGTGTCCACACATTTACACAGAGTCCCATCTTTTATGTCCCTGAGCAGCCAAACACCTTTACTTTTATTTATTCATTTCCCCACCATTGTGTAGCCACTCCTGTGCCTTCTTAAGCGACTGCACTACTTAACATGTCAGCTCATCCCTTTCTCAGTCGCTGCTGCCTTTCTGTATAGCTCCTAGGTAACTCACAGCCCCAGTGCAGTCTATGTGTGCCCCAATCTCTGGCTGCAGTCCATGGACACATTTTACACATTTATTTCCCTCCACAGACTGGCAGTCTTCCCCTTTTCCTTTAGCACACCTTCATTTATTTAGTCACTTTTCCCTGCCCATTGCTAGTGCTGTTCACTATCTCCTCAGCGCTAGACAGGATCCATTACTTCAAAAGGATGCTGCCTCACGAATATTAATGAGGTTGCATCTTGATCCTCGAGCACAACTGGCGCTCACAAAAACTGCTCCTTGTAACCCCAGTAATACTCAGGTATTCATAAATTCTACAGTGACCCTTTAAAACAGAACTGCTCAGAGAGAATGGAACACATGCAAATGATTGAACATTTTGCACGTGACAACTTTTCAAATACTGTCTTGAGCTAACTGCCTTAGTTCTAAACCCCTTAGATTTCACTCTTCACCTGTCCGATCTAGACACTCAGAGTTCCTCTCCTCAACTTTTATCTGTGACGTGAAGAAACTTACAAAAACATAGAAGAATCTTTTTTTTCTTTCATTTGCTGCCTTTTACTTATTATAATTCTAGTTAAACTGTAGTTTTAGTGTTAAAATTGTATTTTCATCAGTTCTTCCCGGTTCGGTGTAACCGGTGGGGAACCGAGTTATTTTAGCTTATATCGGAGTTTTCTGACTAAAAAAACTCCATTAGTTTATTTTATTTTTATTTAAAACACTTTATTTTTGTAACCGCTTTATCGGTTACTGAACCAATAACCTCGGTTCATTTTTCTGCGTTTCCTGGTTCCTATCGGTTCCTTTATCGGTTCCGGAACCGACCACAACTGATAAATATTACTTAAAATTTAAAACTATTTAGCAGTTTCAATTTTTTATCGGTTCCTGATAAAATGTCTGAAAAACCTAAAAAGAAAACTGGTGAACCTGGTTTTAAAAATTGTTCTGATTGTAGGGAAGTATTTGCTAAGACAGAGAAGTACAGTTTGTGTGTTGCGTGCCTTGGCTATGATCACCTAAAAGAGGAGTGTGAAATTTGTAAAACTTTCCCAGGAAACAAATGTGGAGAAATGCCTCGAATGGCTAAATAAAACACTTCCTCCCCCAAAGGGTCCCTCAGGCTCTGACCAGCTGACATCCTCTTCTGCTGTGGGTGAAACCACTGCAATTTTACATTCAACCCTTGAGACGGGTGATAAAATGACTTCTAAGAGGCCTGCTGAAGCAGTTGACTCCCGGTTCCCTCAAAAAAGACTAAAAAAATTAAAGCACACAGAACCCCCTGATGGACAAAAAAGTTGGACTTCTGTGGATGCTTTGGTTCTCCCCTCTCCTCAGGAGATAGCACAGGCTTTCAAAGTGTACAAGCCTTACAGGGACTTTTTCCTCCTGGCCAGCAGCCATCTGGGCAGGCCCCAGCCAGGCAGGCTGACTCTTCAGCCAAATCCTCATTTTTTGAAGAGGAGGATTATGGGGAGGAGAAGGGTGAACCCATTGAATCCGAGGTTTCCCCTGAGCAGGACTTTGGCTCTCCTCCCAGAACTACTGAGGATTATTCCTCACACTTCACTTTTGTGAGAAGGATGGCTGATGCCCTGGACATCACCACGAGTGAGGAAATAGAGGATGAGGAGGAGGTGGAATACCTCGAGATGATGGGGTTAACTCCCACTGAAAAGCTCCTCCTCCCAATCAATAAATTCTTCAAGAAAGATGCTTTGAAGATTTTGCAGACTCCTAACTCTGTCCCCCTTCTTGATAAGAGACTGGACAAGAAATATCAGCTAGACAGAGAGGGTGCAGAATGTCTGTTTTCCCACCCTGACCATCAGGGGGTGGTGCAGGTGGCAGTCTATGACAAGGCCAAAGTGCCCCTGGCTTCTCACCCACCAGAAAAGGAGTCCAGAAAAACTGACAGTATCACCAAGAAGGGATATTTGTCAGCCTCCTTGGCCATCAGGCAGGCCAATTTTCTGGCCTATGCAGCTCAGTACCAGAAGTCACTGTGGCAATCTGTCTTGGCTGTGGCAGATAAGGCCACATCACCCTTGTCGGCTGATCTTGCAGAAACTGCTAGGTTTGGCTTGAAGGCAGCCAAGTATCCATTTCAAATGGCTGCTGATACTAATGACAGCAGGTAGGTGGATGGCCAGTACTGTTGCTCAGAGGAGGTTTGCCTGGCTAAGAGCCACAAATCTTATCCAGGACACACAAACAAAGGCCATGGATTTCCCTTTGGAGGGTAATTCCCTTTTTGGAAACAGAACAGTGACTTACATGAAAAAGGTGGGCAAATACAAAGCCACCTTCAAGAGCACTTCAGCCAAAGAGAAAGCCTCCCCATCCACCAGGCCTTATGGGAGGGGAAGCAGGGGCAGGTCCTTTCATAACAGGCTCTTTTTCCAGGCAATGGCTGCACCCAATACCAGCAGTATCCCCAGTAAGGGTACTTCAGAGTTAGGGGCAGAAGGGGCCCCAGGAGGGGATCTCAACCCCAGTTTCAGCCCCAAACTAAACAAACACCCTGATGGATTTTTCACAGGCCACCTCCTCTCTGTCTGTCAGAGGCAGGCTGGCTCGTTACCTCCAGACTTGGCAAGGAATCACCACAGACAAGTGGGTCCCAGAGGTAGTGAGTCAGGGACTGTCTCTGACTTTCAAATCCCTTCCTGCTCTGAGAACCAGAGTATTCAGACCATCCTCCCTCGCAGAAAAGAAGCTGTTGGAGGAAGAGGTTTGAAACCTGCTACTGTCAAAGGCAGTGGAGCCTGTCCCAGCTCAGCAGAAAGGAAAGGGGTTTAACTCAAGGTATTTCCTCACCACAAAGAAAAATGAGGAGTGGTGGCCTATCTTAGACCTCTGAGTGCTAAACAAGTGTCTAAGAAAGCCAAAGTTCAAAATGGTAACACTGGCATTGATTCTGTCGACACTTCAAAAAGGAAACTGGTTGGCATCACTGGACCTAAAAGATGCCTATTTCCACATCCCCATAAGGGAGTCTCACAGAAAATAGCTCAGGTTCAGACTCCCATCAGGTCACTACCAATTTTCAACTCTGCCATTTGGTCTCACTTCAGCTCCAAGAGTGTTCACAAAGTGCTTGGCAGTGGTTGTGGCACACCTTCAAAGACAAGGTGTCACACTGAAATGAGAAAACTGCAGGAACAAACCAGGCAGAAAGAAGGGATGCAGGAGACAGGGACTTCTACAAGAAGGAATGGGGAAATGGGGCATGGACCAGAAATGAAGCTAAGTGTACAGGGAATACGGGGAAATCCGTGGGGGTGTGATCAAATGGAGTAAGGCACAAGGGCAGGTAGCACCACAGATGAGCCAAGAAACTAGGCACTGATGCAGGGAGATGAGCAGAAGGAGCAGGGTGGGGAGAGAAAGTCTCAAAAAGATTCAGGGGGGAAAAGGGCAGCACGGAGGAGCCAAGAAACCAGACATGGGCTCAGGGAAATGAGCAGGAGGAGGAGGATGGGGGGGAAGAGGTCTCAAGAAGTTTTTTTGGGGGGGAATAACAAGGGTAAGGGTAAGGATAGGGAAAACTTGGGAAAGGGTGGGAAAAACACAGCTGTGAGAGGTGCCCAGGAGGAAGGGGACAGGGTTTTAATAGGCGGGGACTCTGTTATAAAAGGTGTTACATGGAGGAGAAGGGGAGACAGAGGGGCCAAAATATGGGTGGAATGTCTGCCAGGTATGATGGCAGCCAAAGTCATGCACTGGATCCCCTCAAGGGGGAGGGAAATGGATGAGAAAACACATCTGATCTTCCACCTAGGCACAAATGACCTTGCAAGAAGTAGTGTATTGGAGGTGCAGGCAAGGTTTATGGCACTGGCTAGGTTCTGCAGCAGCTTGGATTTTAAATCCCTGTCTTTCTCCGAGGTGCTGCCAGTACCAAGGGCCAGCATGGAGGTGAAACAAAGTATAGAGGAGTTCAACAGTTGGCTGGCAGGTTGGTGTGCTCAGAGGGGATATGGAGTGGTAGGAGATTGGGGTACAATGTGGAGCGACAATAGCCTCTATGCCTCGGATAGGCTGCACCTAAATGGGGAGGGGAAAGCAGTGTTGAAATGCAAGCTGGATGATTATGTTGATAAACACTATCATTTAAACTAAACTTGGGGAGGGCAAGGAAAAGCTCTATTTATAGGACAAGAAGCAGGGTGGGGGTAAAAGCCCCTACCCGACAGACAAGAGGCACGGGGCCAAAAAATATAGGGCAGGTAGGAGAGTGGAGCAGGAAAGAGGTGGGTGGAGGGTCATGTGTGCAAATGCCAGAAGTCTGGGTAGGAAGATCCTGGATCTAACAGCAAAAATGGTTGAGGAGGGCCTTGACATTATGGGGTAACAGAAACATGGTGCCACTAAGAGCAGGGATGGGACATGGAGAAACCAGAGTACACACTGTTCAGGAAGAAAAGGAAGGAAAAAAGAGTGGGGTTGCACTCTACATAAAGGAGAGTATCAGGGAATCAGAATTGCAGGGCAAGTGAGTGAGGCCGAAGGACTCTGAGTCTCTTTGACAGTGGGGAAGAGGAAGGTGGTGCATATGGTATTGTCTTACAGGCCCCCAGCACAGCAGGAATCAGTGGATAGATGCATAGCTGATGAGTTCGTGAGAATAGCGGCAAAGGGGGAGGTGGTGCTGATGGGGGACCTAAACCTACCAGATGTAGACTGGGACACCCTATCGGCTGCATCAACCAGCAGCAGGGAAATATTGGTCTCCCTGCAAATGGTCCTGCTAAATCAACTGGTCAGGGAGCCAACCAGGGCAGAAGCTACTCTCAATCTAGTCCTGACAAAATAGGATAGGGTAGAAGATGTATCAGTGGGTGAACACCTTGGTACGAGTGACCACAACACAGTCTGGTTCAGAATAAGGAATACTGTGGAGATTCACAGGTCTAGGCTGAGGGTGCTGGATTTCAAGAGAGCAGATTTTGGGAAAATGGGGGAAGTAGTGGAGAGGGCTTTGGAGTGGGTGGAGGAGTTGACAAATGTGGAGGTAATGTGGGGGAGGATAAAAGAATCTATTGTGGAGGCCACTGACGAATGCGCCAAGACAGCAAGCAAAAATGAGAGGAGGAGGAAATCTCTGTGGTACACTAGGGATGTAGCAAAAAAGATAAAGTCAAAGAGAAAGGCCTTCAGGAAGTTCAAGGAAACGCAGGCCGAAGTGGACTGGGAAGATACCAGGTGATCCAGAGAGAAGCCAGGGTGGAGGTAAGGAGGGAAAAGGCACAGACAGAGGAGCGCATAGCTAGACGGGTCAAAAAAGGAGATTACTTTTTTTCGGTACATCAGTGAAAGGATGAAGACTAGGCAGGGAATAGTCCAGTTAAAAACAAACTAGGGTGAGTTGATACAAGGGGACAGAGAGAAAGTGGAACTACTGAGCAACTATTTGTGCTCAGTGTTCACTAGGGAGGAAGAAGGCGTAGGCAGCACAGCAGGAAAAGCTAAGGCAGGGGAGGGGGATGTGGATACGAGTCCATTCCAGGTGGAGGGAATTTTGGGAGAACAAGGCTGCATGAAGGTGGACAAGACAATTGGGCCAGATGGTATGCACCCAAGGGTGTTAAAGGGATGAAAGGAGATAATGGCAATACCATTGACTGCACTCTTCAGTAAGTCCCTGGAGTCTGGGGTGGTACCAGAAGACTGGAGGCAAGCAAATGTGGTCCCACTGCATAATGGGGGAGGGAGGGAGGAAGTGGGAAATTACTGGCATGTGAACTTGACATTGGTGGTTGGCAAGCTCATGGAGAAACTAATGAAAGTCAGGATCACCAACTACCTGGAAGAAAGTGGCCTGATGGATCCAAGGCAACGTGGTTTTACAAGGGGCAGATCCTGTCAAACAAATTTGATAGAGTTTTTTGACGCGGTCACCAAGGAACTGGACCAGGGGAGGGCAATAGATGTTGATTATCTGGATTTCAAAAAGGCATTTGACTCCACGCCCCAAAGAAGACTGCTGTATATAATGTCATGCCTGGGGCTGGGGCAGAGGGTGGTTAAATAGGTGGGAAGCTGGCTGGGGGACAGGAGGCAGAGGGTCATAATAAATGGGGTGGCATCCGGAGAGGGCATGGTCACAAGTGGGCTCCCTCAGGGATTGGTGTTGGGGCCCTTACTATTCAATTTATTTGTAGTGGACATTGTGGAGGGCCTTGAAGGGGGCGTGAGTCTGTTTGAAGATGATATTAAAATCTGCAATAAGGCAGACACTCAGGAAGGGGTAGAAAGAATGTGGAGAGATTTGAGGAGGCTCGAGGCATGGTCAAAGAGGTGGCAGCTTTCATTCAACACAGAAAAATATAAAATCATGCAACTTGGTTACAGGAACCAGAGGGCAGGGTACTGTATGGGGGCAGAGACCTGGAGGTAAAGGAATAAGAAAGGGACATGGGCATCACTATATCAGGGGACGTGAAGGTGGAAAGGCATTGTGGGAGAGTAGTGGCTGGGGCAGCAGAATGCTGGGATGCATCAGAAGGGGGGGGTTACCAGTAGAAAAAGGGTGGTCATAGTATCCTCATACACCCATATGGTTAGACCGCATTTGGAATATGGAGTCCAGTTCTGGAGGCCATACCTCAAAAAGAATGTGGGGAGGTTGGAGCGAGTTCAGAGGAGAGCAACGAAGATGGTAAAGGGAATCAGCCACCTGTCCTATGAGGAAAGGTTGAGAGATTTGAACATGAACTCTCTGGAACAGAGGAGGGAGAGGGGGGACATGATTGAGACCTTCAAGTACTTTAAGGGTATAAACCAAGTGCCAGTGGGAAGCATCTTCCAGCTGAAGGGAAATCAGAGGACGAAGGGACATGGCCTGCAGGTGGAGGGGGGGCAGTTCAAGGGTAATATTAGGAAGCACTATTTCACAGAGAGGGTGGTGAATAAGTGGAATAGGCTCCGGGAGGGGGTGGTTGGAGAAGCAACAGTGGAAGGCTTCAAAAAGGCATGGGACAGCCTCAGGGGAGTGTTGAAGGTGGGGGGGGGGCGCATGTCCTAGCAGATAGCTAGACAAATGGGCAGACTACGTGGGCCTGTTAGTCCTTTTCTGTCATCACACTTCTATGAATCTATATTTGGACGACTGGCTGGTGGTAGGAAAGTACCTGCAAATCACTCAGAGGCTTCTGGAGTCCCTGGGGTTCCTGATAAACCACAAAAAATCTGTCCTTCTACCTGTACAGGTGTTGCAGTTCATAGGGGCAGAAATCAACACACTGCAAGGCAGGACCTACCCGCCTTTAGACAGGGTAAGGAGTATCCAGCTGATCACAGACTCATTCAGCCTGCACAAGCCAAAAACTGCAAGGCAGCTCCTACAGCTCCTGGGCCACATGGCTGCAGCCACAGGCACTGTCCTAGGTTCCAAGTTCCAAATGAGAGACATCCTGTTCCACCTAAGGGCGTGCTGATGTCAGAAGAGAGATCCTCTCTTAAAGCTGAGCCCAGTAACAAAAACCTCGTTATGGGCACTTTAGTGGTGGAACGAGGAATCCAATCTAAGAGAAGGAGTTCCTTTTCAGCAAGAGTCCCCATCAGTTGTTCTCACAACAGATGCATCTCTGCTTGGGTGGGATGCCCATTTGGGGAACCACACAACCCAGGGCACTTGGTCAAGTGCAGAGTCACTTCAGCACATAAACCTGCTGGAACTCAGAACAGTGTTTCTGGCACTAAAGACCATCACAACACTAGTACAGGGAAAGGTGGTACAAGTCAGGATGGACAATACCACCACAATGTACTACATAAACAAGCAGGGAGGTACAATGTCAGGTTCTCTCTGCACAGAAGCCATGAAATTCTGGAGCCTGGCATACTCTCTGGGAGTTTCACTACAGGCAATCCATCTGTCAGGGAAAGACAATACCCTCATAGATGCTCTGAGTTGAATCAATCAGGCCCATCACGAATGGACCCTGAACAGGCAAGTAATGGAAGTGATTTTCAGGAGGTGGGGTACTCTAGAGGTAGACTTGTTCACGTCCCACCAGAACCACCACTTGCCACAATACTGTTGCAGACCACCAGATCAGGGAACAGTCCCCCTGGATGCTCTAGCTCTGAATTGGTCAGGGAAGCATATGTATGCTTTTCCTCCCTTCCTTCTGGTGTACAGGGTATTGCTCAAGCTCAGGTCCCAGTCAGCATCAATGATCTTGATAGCACCAGACTGAGCCAGGCAGCCATGGTACTCTCTGCTGCTCTCCATGTCTGTGTCTGAGCCACCAAGCCAATACACCTTCCTCGGAGGCACAATCTGCTAACCTCCAACTAGGGGAGGCTCCTGTACCTGAATCTCAGGTCACTCAGGCTCAAGGCTTGGCTGTTGAGGACCTAGAATATGCAGTCTTGCATCTTTCTGAAAGTGTCTTGGACATTTTAAGGGATTACAGGAAGCCCTCCACTATGAAAACCTATGAATCAAAATGGAAAAGGTTTTCTATTTGGTTTTCAACCAGGGAACTGGTACCAGCACAGGCTGGTGTCCCATCTGTACTTGACTACCTTATCTATTTACATTCACTGGACTTACAGTCCAGTACCCTCAAGGTCCACCTGGCTGCAGCATCTGCTTACATATCAGCTGGACATACTGTTTCTATGGCTTCAGATCCTATCTTCAAGAAGTTCTTCAAGGGCCGGGCCCATTTGCACCCCCCCCATAGGAAACCGGTGCCAGCATGGGACCTAAATATTTGCATAGCTAAGCTCATGGGGCCTCTCTTTGAGCCCATGTCTTTGGCTCATTTGAAATATGTCACATGGAAAACAGTTTTCCTAGTGGCAATGACTTCTGCAAGAAGAATCTGTGAGCTCCAGGCTCTGCATTGAACAGGACCATATCTCATTCCAGAGGGATAAGGTGGTCTTGAGAATGAACAGGAAATTTCTCCCTAAGGTGGTCTCTGATTTCCACTTGAACCAAACCATTACCCCACCTGTCTTTTTCACTGAGCACTCTACCTCTGGTGAAAGGAGACTCCACAGTCTGGATGTCAAGAGAGCTCTTAGCTACTGCATGACAGCCACTAAGGACCATAAGCAGGACAGAAAACAGTTGTTCCTGACTTATGGGGATGTGGGAAAGAGTAACCCAGCATCGAAAAGGTCAATTTCTTGATGGATAGTACAGTGTATCCAGTTTTATTACACTAAGGCTGGAAAGGAATCCCCAACAGGTTTGAGGGTCCATTCCACAAGAGGCACAGCTGCTACCATAGCAGCTGCCAGGGATGTCCACTAGTTGACATCTGTAAAGCAGTTACATGGAAAACAGTACACACCTTTACAAAGCACTACAATCTGGACATCCAGTCCCGGGGTGAAGCTAGATTTGGCACAGCAGTCCTGCAGAGTCTGTTTCCAAAACAGGCTCTATGCCCACCTCCAAAGGTACTGCTTCATAGTCTGCAGAAGTTAGGAATACCTGAGTATTACTGGGGTTAGAAGAAAAAATTACTTACCATAGTAATGTTTCTTCCTAGTGATACTCAGGTATTCAGAACTTCCTACCCTGCCTCCCCTTCTAGAACCAGTAGCCTCTGCACTCCTAAATACTGTGCTGTCAGAGATATGAGTGCCACCTCCTGGCACTGCTTTTCTAATTATGATCCCAGTGGTTTCCCCCCTTTTCGGGTTATTCTGACATTTTTAGGTACCTCTTCATGTTTTACCCTCCAGTTGGAGGGTTTATTTAGGGGTTATGGGTATAATTATCATTATTATTGTTGTTATTTGATATACTTAGTCCTCGGGGACAAGCCGTTCCAGGCATCCAGGAAATCTGAAGGGTTTAGAACTAAGGCAGTTAGTTCAAACCAGCATTTGAAAAGTTGTCACGCGCAAAAGGTTCCATCATTTGCATGTATTCCATTCTCTCTGAGTAGTTCTGTTTTTTTTTTGTTAATCCTTTTTACCTGCTGGCCCTTTGGTCTGCTATTCACGTCCCAGCATCCGTCCATCTCTGGCTGCCGTCCAGTCCTGCCCTGGCCCCCAGTGAAGTCCCCACTGCCATTTTACCCACACAGCTTGCCCCCCACAGTGGGTCGGCAGGGAGTCCCCCTCACTCCCCACCGACACAGGATCCAGTACCAGCAGTGGTGCCCCTGAGGCCAGGCATCCCCTAGATGGCCATCAAACCACTGCTACTGAGCGCCATTTTCCCCATTTTCTGGCCGGCATGAGCAGGGGTGTGCAATGACGCCAATGGGGGAGCGTGCATGCATCTGCACGTGCTCCCTCCTGGTGCCATGCCCCAAACTCACCCCCTTCTGTGCAGTACCAGCACCTCCCCTGCTGACCCCCAGCAACCCGAGTCCATTCCCAAACCCGGGTCTCCAGCATACAGCGAGGTGTGGCATCCAGCACCTCAACTCTCAGCACTACTGGGCCGAACTCAGGGCAGTTCTGTCTTAAAGAGTCACTGCAGAAGTTCAGAATACCTGAGTATCACTGGGAAGAAACAACATTACTATGGTAAGTAATTTTTTTCTTTTCTTCTCTCACTGTCTCTCCACCTGAACTAAGATTCCTGGCCCCTCTTTTGCTTTGTACTGGGACCGGGACCACCAGAGAGTCAGCCCAAAATGGCCCTGGGATGGCCAAAATAATTTGAGCTACTGCACATGCTCAGAGCTCACTGGCACCGCAGTGCTATTTCCAAAGTCGGCGGCTCCACGCTACACCTCCTCCGGCCCCGCTCTCTCTGGAAACCACAATGGGAGCCGCAGGACAGACCCAGGAATAAAGGAGCAAACCAGGAAAATGGGACCCATGACAAAAAAGAATGGGGGGTGGACCAACACCCCCCTGGGAAACGAGTCTTTTTCAGGGGCTCACAGGTAAGCCCCCGACAGTGGGGGTTACACAATTTTCAAAACCTATAGGCCCGGTTTTCTTTTTTGGCCCATCAGTCATGCCAGATGTGCTGATAGTGCCCAAAACTGTTATATTCGGTTCCTTTATGTAAAAATATGTAAATAAAATCCTGTATATACAATAAAGGTGAAAGTGGTATTATTTTTAAAACAAAAATGTGTTTTTTCCAGGTGTTAGCATGGCCTATTCCAGTTCCTGGGAACCAGAGAAACCACTGATTTGTTTATAATTATAAAATGGGTAAGAGAAATACTGTACTGTGATTGGTGGAATCCAGTCACATAACCTTGCTGATATCCCAGAAAAACAGCACAGGTCAGAAATGCAGAACTTTCTGAACCTCATTATTTGGTCCTAAAGCAAAGAAATCAGGAAAGCCATTTTATAATCGCAATAAGGCATTTCCAGGGTGTACGTAATTGAGGGATAACGGCACTTCTCGTGTGTGTAAAGCCCTTGGCTTCACCTCAGGCTTCACTTCCAGAGGCGTAACATTATCCCACAATAATGCATGCCCTGTCATACATTATTGCTTAAATAATTTTTTTTTTAACTTCAAACTTTATTTAAATAGTTCATCAAAGCAAGGTTAATACAATCACAATCATTTTCAGAGGTAAGCCTCCTCACCAATTAAATCTATAGATAAAGGTATGCGATCATCTTTTACATACAATGTAATTTATTATTATGTCTATTTTTTATTTCTCCAGATCCAGGATATCTCCATTGTCCAGCTTCACCCTAAAGTGATCCCACATATAGTAGGCGAAGACATCAAGAGGAACTCAGTGACCATTCAAGCGATTAAGATCCAGATAATTTTATCCTCTGTGTAATTTTATATGTTATTTGAGTTATCAATTTATTTGTAACATGTCCCTCTAAGGAATAAAGTTGTGATCAAATTAAGACCTATCATCCACCAACCCTGCCTTGAATAAACAAATCATATGATATAAACAATTAGTATGTAGCTATCTTTCTTTCTTTCTAATACAGTTTATTATCTTTAAAGTTAATATTCATTGTTCTCTTGGTCCTCCCCTTTTAAATAAACAAAAGGAAGAGGATAACAAAGTATTCATAATCAAATCGCAAAACCAAGGGACAGCCAAGTGTACAGTCAAGGTAAACTCAAATGTAGCAATGACTCCTGTTCTGGTGCTACGACCTTCTATCAGTGAGTTTTTATCATTCCCGTTCTCTCTGTCAGTACCATGAATCCCCACTCAGTTTCAAATTTTGAGTTAGTGATTCTGTTGTGGTCCCTATTGCTGAAGTAGCTGCTCCAGCACTGGTTGACCCTCCTTCTCCTCCCAGTAATGAAAAAAAGGCAGCCATCTAGAGCTGAATTTTTCAGTGGTCAGATTCAGTCTGGCCATGACAGCTTCCATTTCTTTAATTTGATTAAGATGTTGGTGCCAGTTAGAGGCCTGTGGGTGTCCATCTTCAACCAGTTCTGCGTAACTGATTTCAGGGCTGGCACTATGAGGATGTTAAAAAGGTATTTACCTGCTTTGGTTTTTATCTCTTGTGGAGGGGTTCCTAGTACTAAGTTTTCAAATTTCAGGGGGGATGTCAGTGTTAAAATATTTTTTATTACTGCAGCTATCTCCGCCCAAAAGTGTATGAGCTTAGGACATCCCCAGCAAATATGGTAATGTGTGCCCAAGGATCCACACCGTCTCCAGCATTTATTTGTTGTAGAGGTAGCATAGTGGTGGCTCTAAAGAAGTGAATATTAATTTTCCACCTGAATTCCCTCCATGTGGGGGAACTAATGGTTTTGTGGGTACCCAACCAAATTGTTTGCCATGTAAGATCTGAAATCTGAAGGTTCGCCTCTACATTCCATTGATGTATCACTTTTTGAATAGCTAAGGTTCCACTGCCCTTCATCAGAATTTTATAAATTACAGAAATGTAGGATTTAGTATCCCTCATGGTGCTTTTCTGGTATGTGAAGACAATGGGGGCCACCAGGCTCTGTGTTAATTCCAATGTTCCTATAGTATTTGTGATATAATGTACACATTAATAGAATCTGAAACAGCCATGTTTGGCAATTGGAACTCTGATTGAATTTGGGCAAAGGGTTTCAGGCTTTCCCCTTCCAGGAACTGGTGTGGATATTTAAGACCTTGTAGGGCCCACCTGAGAAAGGTCAGATCCCCTCTCAAAGCTGGGAAACCAGGCATTTGTTTTAAAGGGAGGTGTCTCCATACTGGGCGTACTATTTCCCATGTCTATCTGACTTTGAGCTAGAGTGTCATGGCGTGTTTAGTGAACTTATTTGTAATAAGTTTCAGGTCTCCTGGAAGAATTCTCCAAGGCAATACGTTAAGAGGAGTTAGATGATACTCTCTTCTATTTCTAGCCACCCGCCTCCTTTGCCCGGTGTTAGCATTTTGATCACCAGTAAAAGCTATACTGCAAGGTAATATTTTGTGAAGTCTGGGAGCTCCATGCCCCCCTGCTCTTTTCCTCTGTCAGGATATCCCATCTAACTTTCTGCTTTTTTCCGGCCCATATAAAGACTGATATTTTCTTTTTTAGATCTTTCCAGTCCTTTGAGGGGATTGGAAGGGGGAGGGTTGTAAAAGGAAAAAGAAATCTGGGCAAGATATTCATCTTAACTGTTTCCAATGTGTTGCCAAATGTAAGAGGAATTAGGTTCCACCTACGCAGAGCTGCGAATACCTGTTGTGAGAGGGTGCTGTAATTGTTTTGATATAATGCAGTAAGTCGTGTAGGAATCTGAATTCCTAGGTACCTTACTTTAGTATTTATCCATTTAAAGGGAATCAAGTCTGCCCAGCCCTTGTCTTTTGTGCCTCTTTTTATGAGCACCTCCGATTTCATCTTGTTTACTTTAAAGCCTGAGATTTCTCCAAAATCTGTAAGTAATTTTAGTAAGTTGGGGACTGAAGAATGCTCAAGTATATTAGGATATCATCTGTATATAAGGATATCTTATGTGGTGTATGCTATATGGTGATGCCCTCAATATCCTCCCTCTGCCTTATTGCCTGAGCTAAAGGTTCCATGTGTATTGCAAAAAGCAGTGGGGATAAGGGGCATCCCTGCCTTGTCCCTCTGGAAATTTTAAAAGGCAATGATAGAGTTCCATTCACCCTCACTCTAGCCTGTGGATGCTGACAGCCAAGCTTTACCCAGATTAAGAAATTCCCTTCAAACCCCATTTTCTCCAACCTGGAAGAGGTATGCCCAGTTCAGCGTATCAAAGGCTTTTTCAGCATCTAAAAAATTTGCCAGAGCAGGGTACTGAATGGCTCTCTTCCTCTGAATTATATTCAAGAGCCTTCTAATGTTATCAGATAGATGGCAGTGTGGGATGAATCCCGTCTGGTCTGGGTGAATTAATAATTCTATGTACTCTTGGAGTCGAATTGCAAGTATTTTAATGAAGATGTTCTGGTCCTGATTTAGCAAGGCAATAGGTCTAAAGGATTCACGCTTAGTCTTATCCTTCCCTGGTTTGGGTATAACTGTTATAAGTGAATGTGACCAGCTCTGTGGGAGCTCACCCTCCTCCAGGTACCGATTGAAGACATCTGAGAGGAGGGCGTCAGTGATGTGCCCAAACACTTAACAAAATTCTCCACTGAAACCATCTGGGCCTGGTGTTTTCCCTGAAGGCAAGCTTTTAATAACTGCAAGTACTTCTCCCATCGTTACGGGGTGATTTAGTTCATTTCGTGCAGAGTTTGGTAGTTTGGGAAGTTTAACAGAATCTAGAAAAGCTTTAGTTTTAGTACTGGCTGGTTCCTGTTCTTCTGAGTACAACATTTGGTAATATTTTTGAAATTGGGAGGCTATCTCCTTGGGGGAGTCCCATCTCTTACTTGGGGTTCCCTTTTCTTCTATATATGGGACATATCGCTCTGCTTGGGCTGCTTGGAGCCTAAATGCCAATAATTTTGAAGCCTTGCCCCCTACTTCATGGTATTTTTGGTTTATGAACCTTAAACATCCTTCAACTTTATTATTTTCAAATTCTTGTAGGGCCTCTCTCTCGCTCGCCTCAGCTCCCTGAGTATCTTCTGGTTTGCTGGGTTGGCCTTGTGCCTGTGCTCTAGAGTAACAATATCTGCTAACAGCCTTTTTTGTGTTAAATTTGTGAGTTTCTTCTGGGCAGAGGCAAAACTGATTATTTCTCCCCGGTAACTGCTTTAAGTGTATCCCATTTTAAGGAGGCGGGGGAGGTAGTCGAGTGGTGGACTTCTGTAAAATCAGTTACCTTTTGCTTTAACCTGTTCACAAACATTTTGTTATTTAACAAGGAGACATTTAGTCTCCATAGTGTCTGTTTGTCTTGGGGTGGGAGGGATAGGTGAATAGACACCGGGGCATGGTCCAACAGGGTTATAGCATGAATTTGGGAATTGCTCACATTATGAAGGTTGGTAAGATTTGTGAAAAACAAATCTATTCTAGAGTATGACCTTTGTGCGTGTGAATAAAAAGTGTAGTCTTTTCCTTCGGGTGATGACCCCTCCAGATATCTGCTAAGCCCATTTCTTGTGTTAGGGAGACCAGAGACCTGGAGGCCGATTGGTTTGTCAGTGACTGGCCCGACGATCTGTCTCTTTGGGGTGAGAGGCTGTATTGAAGTCACCTCCAAGTATTAACTGGCCCTGAGGGAGGAGTGCTATTTTTGAAAGACCTTTTGAAAAAATTCACCCTGTCGAATGTTGGAGGCATATATATTAATAAAGTGAATAGCCCTGCCCTGTGTGTGGGCTGAAATCCACACATATCTGTCATGTAGGGCCCCCTCAGAGGAATTCACCATTAGATTCAAGCCCCTCCATATCAATATTGCCAACCCCACTTTTTTCGATTTGGGGTGTGATGCTGCCACAACCTGACCCACGCTGGCCCTTCTCAACTTCAGATGCTCAGGCATTGAAAGGTGCGTTTTTTGGAGGAAGACCACATCTCCCCTGAGCCTCTTTAGTTCCTGTAGCATTCTTGTTCGTTTAAAGGGGGAGCTGATTCCCTTAACATTATAGGAACAGATCTTTCATAGTATCATAGTAAAAGCCAGCAGAATAGGCCCCATGGTCTATCTTGTCTGCTCGGAAGCTAGCCCCCTACTGGGAGCTCGCTAGCCCCCTATTAGAAGCTCGCACCTCCACCACCCCCCAGCCATAGAGGTGGCTCTCCCTGGCCTCATCTTCCCCTTGTACCTGTCCCAACCCTTCTTCAATCCTTCCACTGTGGTCTCTTCCACCAGACTCCTGGGCAGTGCGTTCCACCCTCTTTGTGAAGAAGTGTCTGCTGCACTCCTCCTGTACTGTCCCCTTCCAGCTTCCACTCATGCCCCCTGGTAGTTCCCCCCCTTCTTAAGCCTGAACACTTCCTTGGCTCCACCCTTATTTATTCCCTTTACATACTTGAAAGCCTCTGTCATGTCCCCTCTGTCCTTTCTCTCCTTCAGTGTGTACAGATTGAGTTCATCCAGTTTCTCCTCATAGGTCCTACTCTCCATGCCATGAATCATCCTGGTCACCCCCCTCTGGACCCTCTCCAGCAGCGCTATGTCTCTCTTAAGATGGGGTCTCCAGAACTGCACACAGTATTCAAGATGCGGCCTAACCAGTGCATTATACAGAGGGAGGATCACCTCCCCCCTCCTGGTGGTAATCCCCCTGGTTATGCAGCACTGTTTCCTGTTTGCTTTTGCTGCAGCTCTGTGACGATTCTCTATGTTATTCATTTTGCTGTCCACCACTATCCCTGAGTCCCTTTTGCCCGATGTGACTTGCAGTGTGGTGCCCCACAGGGTGTATGCATGTCCTGGGTTTCTGATCCCCAGATGCACCCTCAGATGCAGCACTCTACATTTGCCTGTATTGAACTTCAACACAGTGCTTTAGAGAAACTGGTAATTGCTATTTTTCTTTTAAACTTAGATTGTGGGCATTTAGTGACACTGTACTTTCTTTGTTGTCTTTACTTAAAATTGTTTTTGGGCTGTTGAAAATTTAAAATGTAGTAGTGGTGTAATTCTGTGCTGTCTTTAATTGCTGCAAATTTTCGCCCACCTCTCCCTCCCCTTCCCCCCAACTCTTAATTATATGCCCTGTTAAATCTGATTGACAGGAGCTAAACACAGGGTATAGTAAGGGATGTGAAGTAGGAGGGCATAAGGAAAAAGCCCACCCTCAGCACAAGTGTTTTGACTCATTTATTTATTTATTGGTTTTTTTTTTTAAAGAAAATTATCTGAGGATCAGTGGCAGGATTTTAGGACAGTAAATTAATAAAAGGGAACTAGGAGAGCTTCTAGTAGCAGACAAGTAGTGGAATAGCAGTATAATTGCAGTATAATGTGGGGAGTGGTGGCAATGCAGTGGCTGTGGGAGCCATATTCAGGCAGACCTTCTGACATTGAGGTGCTGCCCATCTGCATGCATCTCTCTGGACTGTGGGATGAGGTAGCCAGACTCAGAGCGGAAGTAAACTGTGTCAGGAGTACCATCACCTATCCAGAGACCACCCAGTCCAATGCAACTGCCTCAAAGGATGCCGAGAACGAGAAGCACTTGGATGACAGTGGCCTGGGGGTTAGAGCAGTCAGGCAGAGGCACATCCCAGATCCTATTCCACTCAAGAACTCATATGCCACACTGGCAAACGAGGACAACCAAATAGAGGTACCCAGAGAAGTGGAAGGAAAGGATATGGAGGTTAGCAAAGGAGGTGACCTCAGCGGGGAAAACAGTGGACCCCAGAGGAGGAGGAAGTGAATCCTGGTGGGGGACTCCATCATAAGAGGGATCCAGCTAGGAACACAGGAGGGGGAGGACAGGGAAGTGAGGTGCCTACCAGGTGCTACGGCATGGAGGGATGGAAGGAAGATCCTGGGGATCACTGGGAAGGCAAGACGGGAGGATGAGCTGGATGTCATTATCCACCTAGGTACTAATGACCTGGCAAATGGGGAGCCAAAGGAAGTTCAGGAAGAGTTTAGGAAATTCGGGAGGGGTCTCAGGCAAGTAGCTACTTCTGTCACTTTCTCAGAAGTACTACCGCGAGAGGCAAGGGAGCACATAGGAGTGCACGCACCAGGAACTTTAACTCATGGTTGAAGAACTGGAGCTGTGAGGAAGAGTTTGGATTCATTGGTGACTGGGGACCCACCTGGAGGGATGGAGGTTTGTTCAAGCCTGACGGCCTGCATCCATCCTGGAGGGGAATCCAAGCACTCAATGATAAGTTTAAATGCTACATTGACAAGCATTTAAACTAACAAGGGGGGTGGCATGCCAGCAAGGAGGGTACCTACTTGCTCACCCCCACAGCTAGCAGTGGAACCAGTGAACCAGAGGAGTGGCTATCTCTGCAAAGCAGTGTGCAAAAGATGGAGATTAGTACCCAAGAGGTGGATAGGCAGAAAAGGGGCAAAATTCAGCAGAAGGGCAGACAGCAAGGAGAACCAGGGATAAAGGACAACCAAGGAAGGGGCTGGAGTAGAACAGTGAAACAGTCTAGGGAGGTCAAATCATGGAAAGCCATGTGTGCAAATGCCAGGAGCCTTAGCAACAAGATGGAAGTTCTGGAGGCTGTCATGGTGCAGTCGGACCTGGACATTGTGCCCATCACTGAAACCTGGTGTAATGATAACCACGACTGGGAGATGGCCATACCTGGCTACAACATATTCAGAAGAGACAGAGCAGGCAGGAGGGGAGGAGGAGTGGCACTGTATGTGAAAAATGACATAAGGGCCACAGAGATCCAGGAGGAACAAATGGGGAGAGATACTGTGAGTTAAGCTGGAAAGGAAAATGGGGACAGCCATCTGCACAGGTGTGGTCTATAGACCACCAGCCCAGGAGGAAGAAACAGATAGGGAGCTGATGCTAGCCATCTAAAGGATGGCAGACAAGGGTGAGGTAGTACTGGTTGGAGACTTCAATATTCCAGATGTGGACTGGAGCATCCCAGCAGCAGCATCAACTAGAAGCAGATTTATCCAGGACTCCCTTCAGGGTGCCTTCTTCAAGCAACTGGTCATGGAACCAACTCGGCAGAAGGCAATACTGGACCTTGTGCTCACAAACAGGGACAGTGTGATGGGGGTAACAGTGGGGGAGCACCTGGGGAACAGTGACCACCAGTCATTGTGGTTTGAAATCACAGAAAGAACAGAACCAAACCACACAAAAACACGTATCCTGGATTTTATGGGGGCAGACTTTGGGAAAATGGGGAGATACTTGAAAGAGGCATTAAGGGAAGTGGGACAGGAATCAGGGGTTGAGGAACAGTGGGCAGTATTTAAATTGGGGATTACAAGAACAACAGAATTATGCATTAAGCAGGTTAGCAAAAGGAAAAGGAAGAAGAGACCATTATTGTTTTCCAAAGAGGTAGCAAAGAAAGTGAAAGCCAAAAAGATTGTATCCAGGCATATAAAAGACACAGGCAGAAGGGATAGGAGAAGTACCAGGAGAAGCAAAGGAGGCAGGGAGATAAGTAAGGGAAGCCAAAGCTCAGACAGAAGAACACATTGCAAAATTAGTGGGTAGAGGGGACAAACCTTTACAGGTACATAAGGAAAAAGAAAGACAAAGGGAGGATAGTGAGACTGAAGGGAGGATGGGGCTGTGTGGAGGATGACAACAGTAAAGCTGACATATTGAACAGGTATTTCTGCTCAGTCTTACTGAGGAAGAGGAGGTAATGGGTCTGAAGGAGTACAAGGTGAGAATGGTGCAGAAATGGACACAAGTCCCTTTACATGAGAAAGGATCCTGAAGGAACTTGAAGTAATGAGTTGATAAAGCAATGGGGCCAGATGGGGTGCACCCCAGGGTCCTTCAAGAACTAAGAGAGGTGGTGGCTGAACCTCTGGCTTTCCTGTTTAGCCAATCACTGGAAACAGGGAAGGTACCCAAAGACTGGAGGACAGCATATGTAGTCCCCTTATACAAAAGTGGGAACAAAGAGGAAGCAGGGAACTACAGACCAGTCAGCCTCACCTCAGTAGTGAGGAAGATCATGGAGGCACTACTGAAGGAGAGATTGGTGGAACATCTGGTTGTCAATGGACTACAGGACCCAAGGCAGCATGGTTTCACCAGGGGGAGGTCATGTCAGACCAACCTCATTGAATTTTTTGACTGGATGACTAGGGAGGTGGATCAGGGGAGGGCAGTGGACATGGCCTATCTGGACTTCAGCAAGGCCTTTGACACTGTGCCACATAGAGGACTATTACACAAACTGGGGAATATGGGTGTAGGCAGGACAGTAGTGTGGTGGGTAGGTAACTGGCTGGGTGGCAGGACACAGAGGGTGGTAGTAAATGGCTGCCACTCCACAGAGGGAAGCGTGACCAGTGGGGTACCACAGGGATCAGTGCTGGGACTGGTCCTATTCAACATCTTCATCAGTGACATTGCACAGGACCTAGAAGGCAGAATTTCACTGTTCGCTGATGACACAAAGCTCTGTAACACAGTAGACACACCAGAGGGTGTACACAGAATGAGAAGGGACCTGCAGAAACTTGAAGAATGGTCAGGGGTTTGGCGGTTGAAATTCAATGCAAAGAAGTGCAAGATAATGCATAAGGGGCACAAAAACTCCTGCACAATATATCAGTTGGGGGGTGAGGATATAGCATGCACCAAGCAGGAAAGGGATCTTGGGGTTATCATCTCTGATTACCTCAAGGTAGGGAAACAGTGTGACAAGGCAGCAGGTAAAGCAAATAGGATGCTGGGATTTATAGGCAGGGGCATCACCAGCAGGAAAAAGGGAGGTCATAATTCCGCTATACAAGACACTAGTGAGGCCCCACCTGGAGTACAGTGTACAGTTCTGGAGACTATACCTACGTAAGGACATAGACAGGTTAGAGAAGGCTCAGAGGAGGGCAACAAAGATGGTGCATGGATTGCATCACAAGTCCTATGAAGACAGGTTGAAAGAACTGAACATGTACTCCCTGGAGGAGAGGAAGGAGAGAGGGGATATGATAGAGACATACAAGTATCTCACAGGGAGGAACAGGGTGCAGGAATACACAATTTTTAAGTGAAAAAGATGTTCCAGGACTAGAGGGCATGGGATGAAGTTGGAGGGAGGACGATTCAGAGGAAACATGAGGAAGAATTTCTTCACAGAACGGGTGGTGGACAAGTGGAACACCCTGCCAGAGGAAGTGGTGGGGGCTGAAACAATCACGGGATTTAAGAATGCATGGGATAGACATAAAGGAATTCTAGAGGTCAGGGCTAAGGGGCAACAGACTTCTAGAAAAACATAAACTGAACTTACAAGCTCAAATGGGCAGACTGGGTGGGCCATAAGCCCTTATCTGCCGACACTGTCTATGTATCTATGAATCAACCCCCAACTTCCTTACCCACCTTCCCAGGGTATCCAGATCCCCCTGCAGGGCTTCTCTCCCCTTCTGCCTGTCTGCCAGTGCTCCCAGTTTTGAGTCATCCATAAAGAGACTTAACCTACTCCTAACACCCCATCCTATGTCCGAGACATAGGAGTGGCCCCAGGACCGAACCCTGGGGGACCCCACTGATGACCCTCCTGGGGGAGGAGACTATCCCACCAACCACCACTTGCTGTATTTGCCCCATAAGCCAGTTTTTCACCCACCTGAACAACTGACCCCCACCCCCACACAACCCAGCTTTGTTAGTAGGCCGTTGTGGGGTACCGAATTGAACGCCTTACTGAAATCCAGATAGAGGACATCCACCGGCCTACGTCAGTCCAAGGCACCTGTCACCCAGTCATAAAACTCCACCAGGTTAGTCTGGCATGACCTCCCCGGAACAAAACCATACTGCCTGTCATCCAGGTGCCCCAACCTTTCCAGCTGCCCCCCCCCAGCCTCTCCTTGATAATGCCCTCCATAACCTTGCCTACCACAGACGATAGGCTAATGGGCCTATAATTCCCCATCTCCTCTCTGGACCCCCCCTTGTGGATAGGCACCACATGAGCCACCTTCCAATCTTGAGGCACCTACACTGTCATCAGGGAGATGTTGAAGAGTGAGGCCAGTGGAGCTGCCAGTACATCCACCAATTCCTTCGTCACCCTTGGATGCAGCCCATCTGGCCCCGACACCTTCTTAGTCTTTAGTGACTGGAGGGCCTCTCTCACCCTATCTGCTGTGATTTTGCCCTCCCATCCCCCCCTCCTCGTGCATCCTCTCCTCCCCTTCTAGATATGACCCATCCCCTGCCCTAGTCTCATCCAATCCTTCAGTCTCCAAGTGACCTCCTGGTTCAGTGGACTCCTCTACCCTCCCATCGGGTTGGAAAGATCCCCCACCTCCCCTGGTAAAGATAGAGGCAAAGTACTCATTTAGTACTTCTGCGTGTTCCCCAGCTTCCTGTGCCCATTCCCCACAAGTTCTAATCCTGCTGATCTGTGCTCTTACTTTTCTTTTCTCCCCTATATATCTATAGAACTCCTTCCCCCCCACGGATATCCCTGGCCAGGTTAAGCTCCTTCTTCGCCTTGGTTCCCCTTACCACCCTGGTGATCCTCTTAGCTAGGAAGTCATACTCTCCCCTCTCCCTAGCTCCCCTTGAGTGCTTTAAGCATGCATAGGCAGCCTTTTTCTCTCTCTCACTGCCTCCTGCACCTCCCGGGTCCACCAGCACGGCTTACCGGTCCTACATTGCTCGCGCCTTACCTTTGCGTGGGCCCTTGAAGCCTCCTGCACCCCCTTCTTAATGGTCTCCCACATGCTACCAGCATCCATGTCTGTCCTTATTTTATCCAAGCACCCTTTAAGATTCCTTCCCATGCCCTCAAAGTTCATCCCCCTGAAATCTATTACTTCTGTGTTAGTGCAAATTTCCTCTCCCCCTAGGAACATAAGAAACCTCCAGGCCCCTTATCTGGTCACTATATGCTAGGACAATGTCCAGGATCTGATCCTGCCTAGTAGGCTCCCCCACATGCTGGACTAGGAAGGCATTCTGAAAGACATCCATCAACCTCTGCTCCCTGGCCACCAAGGATGTCATAGTGCCCCAGTCTGCCCCTGGCATCTTCAGGTCGCCCATGATCACCATCCTGCCCTTTCCGAGGCCACAGTGACGCCTGATGTTCTCAGCCAGATTATCCTCCAGTTCTGCTTCCAATGAGTGGGGGTCTGTACACCACCTTATTTTGTTATCTTTTACCCCGCCTCATTTGTAGGGTTACCCAAATTGCCTCCACATCTCCTTCTGCCTCCTCGATTCCACTAACTACTATGTCATTTTTGACTATCAATGCCACCCCCCCTTCCCACACCCCTATCCTTCCTAAACATTGTGTATCCCTCTAAATTTAGGTCCCAATCATGCCTCTGGGTGGCCCATGTCTCAGTAATTGCCACCAAGTCTGCTGCACCCTCAACTAGCATTGCCTAGAGCTCTGGCATTTTATTGCCCAAGCTCCTGGCATTGATCAGGACTGTCCTCTACCCGACCCCCCAACCCCCTCTCCAGTCTTCTCAGCCCAGTGCAATCCCCTGTCTCTCTTCCCTCCTCAGTTCCCCCTGGTCTTTTAACGTTACCCGCAGCCTGCTTTGCATGATCTAGTCCTGAACCCTCAAGCTTCCTCGCTGGGGCTTTCAGTCTTTTTATCCCCCTCTTTTACAAGTTTAAGCCCCACCTATCACCAATGAATCCAAAAAGTTTTAGTTTAAGGATCTCCTTCCCCTCCCCCCCTCCAGGTTAAGATGCAGCCTATCCCTGGCATAAAGCCTCTTGTCTTCCCATGTATCACTCCGGTCCACCATCAATCCATACCCTTCTGACTTGCACCACTCCCTGAGCCACTGGCTAAACCCCCTAAGTTTTTGCTTATTTTCCCCACTTGCCCTTGGTACTAGCAGTATCTCAGAAAAGGAGATTGAGCAACCCATAGAGTGGCAAACCCTGGCCAATTCCCTGAATCTTGCCTGTATCTCCAATTGACTTTTCCCTTCTAAATCGTTTGTTCCCAGGTGAACTAGAAAGTCTGGGGATCCTCTGCATTCCCTTGGCATTGAATATAGCTGGAATTTGGCCTTAAGTACTGATAGGCCTGGGATACATTTAACTTTGACTAGGCTGCCTTTTCCTTCCCCAACCCCCTCCCACTGGATACCTCTAATCATGGAGTCACCCAGCAGGAGTACCTTCACCTCTTCCCCCAAGTTACTAGCCTGTTTGTGCTCTTCCATACTCCTCCTTCTGTCTACATCCCCCAGCTTGCTCCTTGCACCCCCCACAGCCTGGGTGTCTCTATTTTGTGCATGCCCTTCTGGGCTCCCTCTTCTGCCTATGTCCCCCAGTTTTCTTCTCTCACCCCCTGCAACTTGGGGGTCACAGGTCTGTATGTGCCCTTCCAGACTCTTTCTCCTGAATATGGCCCCCTGCTTGCTCCTCGCCCCTCCCACAGCCTGGGCATCACTAGTTTGATTGTGCCCTTCCAGGCTCCCTCTTCTGTCTCCCTCTCCCAGCTTGCTCCTCACACCCCTCACAGCCTGACTATCACTAGTCATCCCCCTTAACTCTTCCCCAGTTGGTCTGTTGCCTTTGACTTCTCCACCCAGGCCTCATATTCCTGCTTTCCTTCTCCTCTCCTCTCCTCTCCTTCCCCCCTTCAGGGTCTGCAGTAATGGACCCTTGTGCCCTAGTGCTCTCTACACCATCCTCTTCTGGAAATTCCAGTCTTGGAGCTGGCCTACCCAGAGTGCCCCCTCCTCACCCCCCTCCTTGTCCAGTTTTCCCTTCCTCAACTCTGCCCTGTCCTGAGTCCTGGCCTTGTCCGTCCCATGACTCTGTTCTGTGCATCCCTCTGCCTTAACTCCTCAGACCCGGCCCTGCCCCTCCACACCCATCTGGTGCCTTGGTCTCACGCCTCCATGCCCTCCCTCCTTGGATCAGGCCTCCTCCTATCCCCTGCCCCTCAGACACCTGACCAATCCCTCCCATCATCCTGCACCCCCTGCCCACCAGCTTCTTCCACCTCATCATCCGGGTACAGCAGGGTGAAGCAATTTGTAAGTGTGATGCCTGCCCCAAGCTTGCCCACTCCTGTCCCCTTCCCCTCCCCCTTCCTTGGTTCTCTCTGGGCTGCCCCCTCCTTTTGGAGGGAAGACTGTACACTGGTATTTTCACGTCTCTCCCCCCCCGGAGCGACCATGTGGTCCTAGTCCTCTCACTCCTGCCTTTATACCCTGGGGTATGCCATTTTGTCCTCGACTATCATCATATGTTTTCTGCCCCCTTCGCCTCCAACCCACCCCTTCCTCCCTCCAACTGCTTCCTGATCCCTCGACCTCCTACCTGAGGCATGCCAACTGGTAACACACTGGGCATCCCTCAAACCTCCATGCCCTATTCAGTATTAAAGATACCGTCTCTTGCATCATTCAATCTCATCCTCACTGTTAGGTCTGGGCAATATGGGCCCCCTCGGCAATAAAAGTACCCTCCAATCCATATACACTCAATCAATCTACCTTTTTCCCAGCAGCAGCCAGCATATGCCTGAGCAATTGATACCAACAGTACCCATGATGCAGTAGCCAGCACTACCCATGCGTCACTCTAATAGGATTAGAATGTTGCAAGGCTTTATGGGACTCACCCAATAAATGTAGGGTGAGCCTTGGGGCGGGTGGGAGTACATCACAGGCTGTGTCAAAACACAATCGGCCAAGAAGTCCTCTAGCAGTGACAGCTCACACAATCACCAACTTGTCTCCTAGAATCCCTTACTTCTACCCAAACTAAATGTAAAAGCACAATAAATGGCTGTTAAGACCAGCCCTCAAATACAATTACAAACACACAGAAATACCAGCTAAGAAAAAAATAAAAATCTTTCAGATCTACTTACACTCACAGCCACCAGCTAAAGGCTCCTTCTCCCTCTCCCCTAACTGAAGACTAACTGAGATGGCAGTTACACCTCACATTCAAACAGCACCAATCCCCTGTAATATGATCTTTAAGGAAGCCATTACGTTATATTAAACAAAGAAAGTTGGAAATCATGAGTCCCATATTGATTCTGCAATATCAACTGATCTGTGTCATTTTTGTGTAATTTATAATTTTGTTGAGTTTTTCTTGTAGAGAGAAAATACATAGCATATCATTGGAATGATACAAATAAAGATATAAATACAATTCAAAACATTTTAGCCCGATAACACTTACCTCTAAGAGAACTAATCTGTGTTATGATAAGGTTTTATTATATTCTGAGTGGGGATCAAAGCATTCTGTGTACAATTGACTCCTACTTGGCTACTCTTGGCATTTAGCAAACTAATCATTACTTTACAAAAAAACCCCACAGCCCTTATATAAGGGTGATAATAACAGTAAATGTATAATCTACCTAAAATTAACAATAACAGGCAACAAAACAATGGCCAAACGGCTGTGTTGAACGTTACAGCCTATCAGCTATTCAGGTTTTGAGAGAAAGGGTTGGAATTCCCCTTCCTCAGAATCATCTTTATTTTGTACTTCCCAGGTGAACGCTTAGGCTGTCTCCAATCGTGTGAATGGGAATGGTCTAGGTCCACGTGTGGTATATAGCCTATATAACGCTACTTGCCCCTTTGATAGGAACTTGGAGCTAGGGTGTATATTGCTTCTTGTCTAAAGTACGTCACCGAGAAGAGGGATGTCAGTTTTCCTCCGAAACCCGACCAACCCATCCCTTTATATAAACAAGTTTCTGATATCCTCCCCCCAACACGTAGTTATATCCCTACTAGCTTATATAGAGGGTCAGTGAGTATGCATTAACCAGTGGATCCATCCATTGGAGAACCCCCCTGTGTCAATCCAGCTGCCCCTTCAGCCAATTATGAGGCACAGTAATATTTAAGTGTCGTTCACCACTCGCCATAAGGTTATTCTTTAGGGAAGTTGAGACCTTAATTCCCCTCACCCTCCCCAGCGCCAGCCTCAAACTTCTATAAGTTGACCAATGGCTGTGTGTTTTAATCCCAACACCTGTCGATACATTAGGCCCCCCTGGGCACCATCATTAAGAAAGGCTACAATTGAAATTGCCCATTAAACACATCACTCCTGTCTTGTTTTCTCTCTCTCTCTCTCTCCCTCTCCCCACCATATAAGTTGGAAGTAATTTGCCTTCTGAGTAGATTTATAACATTGTGACATTATTGAATATTGCTTACATATCTTAAACCCAGTGTCGATAAATTAAAAATCCTTTTCAAGAACTATCATAACAAAAAATGGCTTAAATGTACATTCATAGCAAAGGAAAGAGAGGCGCACTATGTTTAACATCGATGGGGCCATGTTGGATTTAACCTACAAATAATTACAGCTCTTTTAATGCAAAAGTCCATCTTATCCGCTGAGATAGGATTTGAGGATTCCAGGGTTAAACGCATCTTCGATCACTTAAAATGTGATCACACTGATTCAGCGGTGAGGTGAGGACCCAAGTGCTGACTCGAGACTGGATTGATTCAAGGTGCCTTCTGCTCGAGGCATGATTTTGGCAGCATCTTTAACCAACTGTTTTGGTATCGATCCTGGAAAAACTGGTTTTTGTGCCTTACTTGGTACATGCCAGACGCTCTTGAGGAGGTTTTGTTCAAAGGTCTCCAGCTCCAAGTCAGGTAACAATATACCCTAATCTTTTAATAGTGGCTTAGCCTCCAGGAGATTTGCAAAAGTCTTGGGGCCCGAATCCAGATGCAGCCGCAACCTAGCCGGGAACAGTAGTTGTTCCTTACAGTTTTTCTTGTCTTTGATTTATTTTATTACTGCTCACACTTTAAGCTGCTCACCTTGCAGGGCAGGTGAAAAAGTTTGCTAGAAAAAAATATTGTGTTCTTGGTATTTCAGGTCTTTGTTTCGCCAGGCCTCTTGCAGTACCCATTCTTTGCTTTGGAATAGAGCCATCCGTACTACCCATGATCTTGGCCTCTCAGTGGGGCTGACTGATTTTGGCACCATTGAACGGTGGGCCCTGTCCATCGTTAGGTCTAAGTCTGAAGGGACTGACAGCACCAAGTGGATCAGCTGTTGGACAAAATCAATGGGGTTGTGAATCCTTCCTCGGCCCCCTCTGGGACTCCGTGAATATGGAAATTGTTCCGTCGGGACCGATTTTCTATGTCTTCCAGCTGAGTATTAGTTTCCCTTTCACGCTGGAACAGAAACAGCAGGACCCTTTGTTCTGTGTCTTGGGTGTCGGATATTTCTGAAATCTTCACTGTGTTCTCTGTGATCCGTTTATCCATGCTTTTGACGTCCTCTCGGAGGTCTGCGATGGATGATTCAATTTTCTGGACTGATAATAGGATCTGTTGTAGGGTGTGTTCAGATGTTTTTGACATTATAAGGTCCTTGTCTTCCATGTCAACCGACGACTCCGACGCCGTGCGGTCATGGCGGGCCCTGGATGTGAAGGCCTCCATCTCCTCATCCAAGGTGAGTTGCTTAAGCTTGGCTTGGGAGGCATTATTTCTTTGCACTTTAGGTTTGTTCCCTTTTACTGACATACCTTACACCAATGGCTACTTGAAGTAATTTTGTTTGTGTTTATCTGGAGGGAGGATTTAGTTAGATTGACTAGTCTGGCTTCAGAGCTCTTGAGCTATGCTCCAATTAACTTGGTGACGTCACCGGAAGTCCTTATTGCTTAAATAATAAACAAACACCCTGCCTAAATAATGCAGAGTTGTTGAAAAACAAATTTGAATAGGAAAATAATAATAAAAGAGTAAATATGTTTTTAAATGTAGACCTGAAAGTTGGAAATGTCTTCGGAGTGACTGCTCTCTTCAGTCGTAGAAACAAAACTGGCATTAAGCCAGTAGGAGGAACGTGACAACACTATAAAATTTGTCCCAGTAGCCTCCAATAAGGCTGTTGTATTGTAATATGGTTCCTGATTTTCACATTTTGGTATTTTTTTCACCTTTTTTTAATATAATATCACTAATTCAGACAACCTCCTCTTAATGCGGCCGCCTAATGATCTGGTGTGTTCACTCAGTGACATGGTGCCAGAGCTCAGCTAAACTTGTACACAGTCAGAGTTTAGACATTTTTAACCAATATGAGCTAACCACAGTGTCAGACAGAAGACATTGAGCTGAGCTTGCTAAAGTAAGTCTCATTTAAAAATGAGCGGTGAAATCCAGTTAAATCTTTGTTTAAAATTTTGAAACAAAAGCAGTGGCCCCAGCACTGATCCCTGAGGGACACTGCTGAACCCCTCTCTATTCAGAGTAGTGCCCACCAGCCACAACCTTCAGCTTTCTGCCCCAAGCCAGGTATCAGTACACCTTGGGCATGTCTCATGTATACATCCCTGGTGTGCTTTGACCAGAAGTTTATAATGCATCATGGAGTCAAAAGGCCTTGCTGAAGTCCAAACAGACCAGGTCTGTGGGTAAGCCGATGTTTATTTCCCTGGTCACTCCTTCATAGAATGTGATCAGGTTGGTTCAGCATGATCAGTCCTTCATAAAGTCAAGAGAACATTGGCCTCAATCAAGTGCTCAATTATTCTGTCCTTAATAATAGATTTCAGGACCTTGCCCAGCACTGATGTCAGGCTGATTGCACTATAGGTTCTCTGTGTTACCTTACCTCTTCTTGAAGATGGCAACCACATTACCTGTCCTCTGGCATCACATCAGTATAGACAATCTTATGAAAGGCTGCACTAGGCCCTGCCAATTGTTCCATTAGCTCCACAATGATCCTAGGATGTATCCCATCCACTCCTTGAGACTTACTGGGTTTGACCTTTGCCAGGTAGCCTACTATTAGGGTGGGTGTGATGTCTGCAGACTGCGTCATAGCTACCCTTGATGCCATTGGCCTCCAATGACTATCCCCTTCTGTGAACATCAAGAGAAGTACTCATTTCATATCTCAGCCATCACCCATTTCATGCACAGAAACATAAGAATTTGTCTGGAGAGAGACGGCCCATTGGCACTGAGGGTTGAGGCGTCGGATGCCTTGCCTCGTGCTGTGCCGGAGACCTGGGTTCGGGAACAACCTCGGATCATCGGGGTGCAACATGGGGGGCAGAAGGAGTGGGACTGAGTGAGCTGCCAGACTGCTCTCATCTCCTGGGGGTGGTGGGGGTGGGTTGTCGTCCCTCCCGTAGTTCCATTCCCACCAGGTGGAGGTCTGGTGGAGTAATGTAGGCAGATGGGGGCGGCAGTACGGGTGGATGGATGGGGCTGAGCTGGCTTCTGGTGTGTGTGCGCGCCTCCACGTGTACATATGGCCATGTGTTGGGGCCCCAGGGGGGAATACCAGGAGAAAACCTACCAGAAAAAGCCTATAAAAATCTTTATATATATAAAAAAAATAATAATTTGTTTGGAGACAAGGACTGCTTGGCCTACTCGGTCTGGCCAGATGGTCCCTGCCTAGTCTATCCTCACAGATCCTAGCGTATCTCCGGCAATCCTTCCTCTTCCCTACCTATTTACTAATATTCCCCTGTGTCTATCCCACGCATGCTTGAAGCCTGCTACTGCTTTCTTCCCAGTCTGTTCCATTTGTGTACAACTCTTTCATTGGAGTAGTACTTCCTCACATCCCTCTTAAACTTCGCCCCCTCCAGAATCATCGCATGCCTTCTGGTCCTGGTGCTCTTTCTCACTTGACAGAGGCTCCCTTACTGCACCTCCTTTATTCCCTGTGAAGTACATTCAGGTCTCTATCATGTCCCATCTAACTCTCCTCTCTTTCAGGGTGTACGTGCTGGGATCCATCAGTCTGTCCTCACAATGCTTTGGTGCAACCCCTTCACTATTTTAGTTGCCCTCCTCTGGACTACCTCCACCCTGTCTTTGTCCTTTTTGAGGTGCGGCTTCCAGAACTGGGCACACTACTCCAGGTTTGGTCTCACCAGTGAGTGATACAGTGAGAATATCACCTCCTTCCTCCGACTGGAGATGCATCTCCCTATGCATCCCAGCATCTCTCTGGCCAAATCCACTGCTTCGTCACATGGCCCTGCCACTTAGAGGTCATCAGCTATGATACCCTCATTGTCCCTTCCATGCTTAGTGACTGTGAATACCCCCCCCTCGCTGTCCAGTACTCAGCTCCTTGGTTTCTATGCCATAGGTGCATGAGTCTGTGCTTTATCACTCCTTGAGTTTCCCAAAATCTCTACTCATTTTCGCCACCCTCTCCTGAGTGTCCACTCAAGTACACATTTTGGTGTCATCTACAAAAAGGCATACCTCCCATTCCAGTTTTTCCTACAATGTCCCCCTGCTGGTCACTCTCCCATCATTACAGTGAGTGCTGTTAACCACCACCCTCTGTTTTCTATCCGTTAACCAGTTTCTAACCCAACATACCATTTTGGATCCCAGCCTTAGGTTGCTCAATTTCTTTGTCAGTCTCTTGTGCAGCACAGCATCAAAGGCCTTACTAAAGTCCAGGTAGGCCATGTGCACTGCCCTCCCCTGATTTATTTCCCTGGTCATCCACTCAAGGAAATCAATCAGATTTGTCTGGCATAACCTTTCTTCCCCATAAATCACTGCTGCCTGTGGTCTTGCAACCCACTGGATTCAAGATACTCTACCAACCTTTCCTTTAAGGTTTCCATTAATGTCCCCACCACTGAGGTGAGACTGAGCATCCTATAGTTGATAGCCTTCTCCCTGTTGCCACTCTCTTTTTTTTTAGTTCTATATTTTTGTTGCCCCCACTCCCCCAGGGATCTGCCTGGTCACGGACCCCTTTTGCCCCACTTTCATTTTAGCCAGGCTCCAGACACCTCCGGCTTGCCCCTTCAGGGTGGGGTCATGGACACCTTAGGGCGTCAGTGCCGTGAACGTGGGACTAAAATTGTGGAGCTGGCCCCGAAAGCTGATTGGGGCAGGGACAGGCTTCATAGCGGCAGGGCGCGAGCTGTATTTTTCTTGATTTTTTCCCCGAGGGGTGGAGATGTGCAATGATGACCTGCGTCTGTCCCGCCCCTCTACTACTGTTATATGCCTGCACTAGTGATTCCTTCCAGCCTCTGCTAGGAGTCATCACGTGCTGGACATTCTTCCCAACCCTCCCACTGAAGAAGGAGAGCAGCCTGAAGGTGCCTCAATCCTTCTTCACCAGCCAGCCCTCCAGCTCCTGGGTCCGTTCCCTAACCTGGGTCGCTGGCGTCACAAGCAGAAATCCAACCACTGCGCCTGTGGGCCAGCCTTCCTGTTGCCACTCTTATGTAGAGGGACCATGTCTGCTCTCCTCCAGTCCTCTGGAACCATGCTTGTTTCCAGAGAGCTGTTGAATAAGGCCATCGCTGGGTCAGCTAGCACTTCCCTGAGTTCCTTTAGTAGCCTTGGGTGTATCACGTCTGGTCCCATAGCCTCACTTTCAGAGCTGCAAGTCCCTTCTGTACTCTCCTCTAGAAATGGAATTGTGTCCATGTCCACCCTTTGTTCCTTCTCTTGGTGGTCCATTGCCACTCCCTCCACTGTGAAGACTGAGCAGAAGTACTTGTTCAGAATGTCTGCTTTTTCTTGGTCCACTTCTGCATAGTCCCCCCCCCCCGCTGCCTTCCTTATTCTCATTATCCCTACCTTGCCTTCCTTGTTTCATTTATGTACTTGAAGAATATCTTATCCCCTTGGCTATTCTTTCCTTTGTCTACACCTTTGCTCCCCTCACTTCCTTTTCTGCTTACCTTGGTACATGTCTCTGTCTTTTTCCCACTACGTTTCCTTATACTTCCTGAATGCCACCCTTTTTTCCTACATCAACTAGGCCGCTTCCCTAAAGCACATAATGGTCTCATTTTCCTTCAGCTTTTACTTCCTTTCTTCATGCAGAGTCTGGATGCCTTAATTGTGCCCTCCCTTATTTTCCCCTCTGTACTTTTATCCTCCCCTGGCATCTCCCCCCTCCCTTCCCCAATGATGCAATTTCTGAAGCACTCTCCCATGTCTAAAATCTGCCCTCCTGAATCCGGGACCCTTGTCCTTATGAGGTTTGCCTCTGTTCACAATTTATGTTAAACCAAACTGTACAGTGATCACTGGGTAGGGTTACCAGATTTTGGAACACCAAAAAGAGGACACTTATGAGTCCCAGAAACTGGCCACCATGTGGGTATTTCAGGTCCATAGTTTTAAGCCTGTGCCTGCACCTTTTAAAATATCTGGGTGCTGGGGAAGAAAACACCTCGGCCCTGGACTTAAATTTCTTGCCATCTTGCCCACCTATGAAAAAAAATGAACTCAAGGCAAGCAAAAAGAAAGTCCAACTGACTACTGCTGCCAAAACTTTAACCATATGGTGTTGTGCCTCAGAGGATGAACAGTCACACCCTATGAGTCCGTACAATCCACAGTGACAAAGAGTGAATGCAAGTTAATTAACTTACCAACCAAATTGGCAACTTCATAAAGTGACAAACAAGGCTGCACCACTGCAGAATTGGAATATTTTGTCTGGGTTTAGTTTCAATAATTGATTATTACTCTTTGGCAACTACCACTTTCTGCTGCACAACACTAGTCCTGCACATGGGTGATGCTACGCTCATGTGAGGATAGCAAGCCTTTACCATTCCTGAGTATTCAGGTTTCACCTGTATGGCAGGGGATTTTAATGTGGTAGTTATGGCAACTACAGTCAGTCAGTAAAGTAGCCCAAAAACCAGGACAAAATAACACTTTATGAAAAATATGCCTGGATAAAATTTCACAGGTTTGAAAAGATAAGTCCGGGTAAAATCGGACGTTTGGTAACCCTTGTTTAGGGGACTGCCCACTATGACATTTGCAATGCCATCCTTGTTTGTAAGCACGAGGTCCAGCATTGCCCTGTACCTGGTGGATACACTGACCAGCTGCCTGGGAAAAGCCCCATGTAGGACGTCAAGGATGGCCCTGCTGCTTGCTAAAGTTGCAGTTGGAAGGCTCCAGTCCACATCTAACAGACTGAAGTCACCAACTAGCAGTATCTCCCAGCTAGTTGCTATTTTGGTGATGTCTTCTTCAAGTGCCTTATCCAACTCTTCTCCCTGTGGTGGAGGTCTGTATACCACCCCTGTATGGATAGCAGCCCAAGTGCCTATCTCCAGGGTGATCCACACCCACCTCCAGCCCTTCCTTTTCCTCTAGCTGCCGCTGCACTTATTTATTTATTTATTTATTAAATTTTGGTGACTGGATAGACCCACTGAGCCCCGGAGGTCCCTTTTCAGGGTGACCCGGGATTACATTACATGGTAGAATACAGAGAGAGAAGCAGTTCATTACAATGTACAGGCAGTAACTTTTCAGGTTTCACGTGTACATGACATTATACAGTACTTTAAGATATTTTAACTATGATGGTGTAGTTAAAGCAAGAAATATAGTTCTTAGCAGATGTGAAGAGAGACAATGCTTGGCTTAAGTTGCCTGATGTAACATTTAGGAGTGTTAGGGGGAGGGGGGATCTCAGATGCCATGACAATTGCATGTGCTGGCTTCTAGCAAGTGGGCCTTAAGTCTAGTGCAGAAGTTCTTGATTGAGGAGGCTTCCTGTACTAGGGGTGGAAGTTTGTTCCACAGGAAGGGGCCGGTGTTGGAGAAAGACGTGCCGCCCGCCTTAGTCCTGACTCTGGGTACTTCCAGCAGAGTTCGACCTGAGGTCCATAGGCTCCGACAATTGTGCTTGATGGCAATGATCCTTGAGAGGCTGGGTGGAGAGGATGGGTTCAGTAAGTTAAAAGCAAGGCAGAGCAGGGGTACTGGAGGCATTCGTCCAGTGAAGGCCAATGTAATCGGGCTAAGGTGTCACAGTGGTGGCTTCTGGAGTGATCCTGTGTAGCAAACTGAGCTACCTTGTTGTACAAAACCTGATGCCTGTTGACCTCGTGCTTCACCATGCCCTATGCGACTGGGACAGCGTAAGTCAGTGTGGGGAGAAGGACACTGGAGGCTATTAAGATCCTAGCTTCGAGGATAAACTGGTCCTTTAAGTGGTATAGGATGCCAAGTTTGCCATGGATGGTCTTAGTCACTTGGCCATCATGGTTCTTGAAGGTAAGACCTTGGTCCAATGTGAGACCTAGATATTTTAGGGAGGTCACAACTTTGATACGGTTTCCTGAGAGTGAGGAGAGCTGTAAGGATTGGGTTCTGTCTTGTCCAAGGCAACTGGGTCCAAACAGTATGGCCTTGGCTTTTGCCTGTATTGAGGACCATTCTGTTCTCTTTTTAGCCAGGACTCCAGTGACATTAGGTCAGCTTGGAGGAGGGGGCCAAGGTTAGCCAAGTTGTCCAGGGATCGGTAAATGAAGGTGTCGTCTGCATACTGGACAACAGAGCTTCCCCCACAGTGGTCGTTTAAGTCGTTTGCCAACAGGGAAAGAAGGAGGGGACCAAGTATAGACCCCTGTGGTACCCCCTCTTTTTAGGTAAAGTGGGTCAGATAGAGCACCCTTCCAGATAATCCTCTGTACGCGGCCTGATAAGTAGCTCTCAAACCACTTGAGGGCATGGGGGTCTAGGCCAAGTTTATCCAGCTTAGCTAGAAGGAGTTTGTGGTCAACAAAGTTGAATGCCTTGCACAGATCTATGAAGCCCTTGCCTGTTGGCGTCCCATTGTCCATTGCTCTGAGTGCATCTGCCGAAAATTTAGTAAGAGCAGTGTCCATGCCATGCTTTGTTCTAAAGCCATGCTGGAAGGGGGCAAGGAGCTGGTGAGACTCTAGGTGGTCACGGATTTTCCTATAGACTAGCCTTTCCTGGAGTTTTGCAAGTGTACAGAGCAAAGAGATAGGCCTGTAGTTGCTAATGTGTTCCCTAGGGCCACCCTTGTGGATGGGAACCACATTGGCCTGTTTCCACTGGTCAGGGACGACGCGCTCCAGTAAGGATTGGTAATGAGCCAGATCAGGGGTCTGGAGAGGGATGGAACTTCAGCCTTAAGTAGTCTGGGGTTGATCCCGTCAGGCCCTCCTGAGCCTTTGATTTTCAGAGCCTTTAGGAGGGTAAAAAACTCTTTTATCTCACTTCTGTGACCTTGTTTACCTCACTTACATATAATACAACCCCTCCTCCCTTCCCTGTCTCCCCTGAATAGAGAGTGGCTAGGTATGACCATACTAAGGTTGCTAAGTATTTCAGGAAGAGGAAGTTGATCTATATTGGTAGGATTTATGTGGTAACAGTGATCGCAGAATAGCGATCGCCGTTACGGTGAACTGCATATCGCCGAAAAAAATTTCAGCGATGCACTCCCTGGCGCACAGCAAAAGGGCACCGGGGACTTCGATTTTATATGTAAATGGGCACCCCCCACTTAAGGATTTTCCACTCCAGGGGGGTACATGTCAGGGGAGGGGTGTGTGAAAAAGTAAAAAAAAAACATTTTGGGCTGGGCGCAACAAAGGGTACCTACGCTCAGCCCCGAACCCAGTACCCTATGCAGCCCAGGCTTGTGCCCACCCACTATGCCAAGGGAGCAGCTTGGCAGCTCACCATGACACCACCCTTCACAATCCCTCCTCCCTCCCACCCTCGCTCAGCGTGATTGCCCCCACGCACGTGGACATGTAGGGACAGGATGTCGCTATTTTCATGAACCCCCCCATCCGGTTGCCTTCCTTCCCTGGTAGCCCCGCTGACAGGTGCTGCGATTGAGTCACCATTTTTGTAGGCACTCAATCGTGGTCGCCGAAATCACGGGATGCCATATTGGTCCTTCTAGCCTATTCCCCCACTGTTCAGTGGATGGTGCTATCAATTTATTATTATCCATATAGATGTCTAACTGTATTTTGAAACTGTTCACATTTGTAGCATTCACAGTTTCTTGCCATGTCCAAGTCTTGGCTGTCAGTGCACCACAACCCATTTGTGGCCACTCAATCCAGGCTAGCCTCTGCCAAGATGGCCTCCACGTCTGGAATTTTATTTCCCAGACTCCTTGCATTGGTGCACATGGCCCTCCATACCCTACTTCCTCCCTGCCTGCTTTCCTGCCCCCTGCCTGTCCTGTTCCCTGATGGTCCCCCTTACCCAACTCTTCCCTTGTTACCTTCTCCATTACCTGTTTCCTTCACTCCTTCCTTCTTGCTTCCCTCCCCTTGTTTGCAGGGGTCCAATCCCCTCCTTAACTTTCCCCTTTTTATTTTCATTTAAGTTATGGAGGAAACATTTCTTGTTACCTGCAGCTCTGCTGCTATCCTTGTTTGCAGACCTCCTTTGGCATCCTTTATTTTATTCTTCCAATTCCTAAGTGCTGCTTTGTACTCCTCTGTTGCCTGAAGGCAAATCGACTCTTCCTAGCAGTTATAGACCCTTTTTTTTTTGTAGGATCAATTCCCGTAGGGGTTCAAGCAAGGAGTTCAGGGCCTCTTCTGCCCTTTACCTGATTTTTATAAATTTACTGTGCTTTTTGGGGTGCCAGACTCCCGTAGGGCTCAGCTCCTGACTCCCTTGACCTCTGCCCACCCCTTGGACTCCCCTGAAGCAGTGATCCACTCAGGTGTGCCCCCTCTGGGTGGGGCTGTCAGTCAGGTATGGGCCCCATGGACAACTCTTACAATGGTCCCGGCGGGAGCACCACCAGAAAGCCTCTCAGGCTTGCTCACCAGGGTGGGGCCGCAGGGCCAGATGAGCCGATGGGGACTCTTGCTCGGTCACCAGCCAGGCGTCTTGAAGGGCGTCATGTGGCCAGAGAGACCAAGCATCATGAAGGGAGTTGGCAGCCATTTTTTCCATTAACAGGAGCTCCCCAAGAGGCATGGTGTGTAGGGACGTAATGTGCTGCACACAACATCCGGCACACCTCCCTAACAACTCAGCACTGGCAGCTGTACTCCCCCTGACCTCTGCCAAGGGTCAATCATGCTTCAGTTGCACACCCTCCACCCCTCCAGAGGAGAAGAGCAGTCTCTAGGATGCTCACTCTTCCTCCCTCCAGTCAGCCCTCTGACGCCTGGAGTCCGTATCTGAACACGTGGCGTCAACATTGCAGGCAGAAGCCCAACCTCTGCACTAGCAGGTCAGTGGCCCTTATATTTTATTCCTTACAAGGATGCAACCTCCACAGCTGCTTTAAGCACCTTCGGCACCACATGTGTTCTGCATTACCAGCTTCAGGCAGCTTCTCAAAAGCCTTGGCCACCAGATCCTTCTCCATTGCAAAGCCTACCTTTATAACGTTGAGAGTCCTGGTGGCTGAGGCCTGACTAGTTTTCCCTATCACCAGGGAGATGGTTATCTGGTTATGGTCGCTGCCTCACACTGGTTCTTTTACTTTCACACTGGAGATGATTCAGTCCTCACTGCTCAAAACAAGGAAGCTGGCCATAGTAGTCCCTGTCTTTAAAATGGGAGATTCATATGAAGTTGTTTATTTATTTATCTAAAAGTTGATAACCAGGAAAGGTACCATGAGCCGAAGCTTGTTTCCAGGTGCGACCTGGGGAAGGGGGGGATGGATAACAGCAAATACAACACAATAACAGGAGTAACAAGAAAGTACAGTAAACAAAAAGAGAGAAAGCTAGGAAGTATGTACAATCATTTGTGAACTTGGAAACTAAGTACAGGATAAATACAAATAGTAGGCTATGTACAGTAAATACAGTGAAAAGCGCTACAAATGTACAGGGGTATGTCTTATTAAAGGAAGGAATTGAGACATATTGCGATCCCAGGCTAGGAAGGGGTACAGCTGCAGGAGATGACTGGTGAAAGTCTGAGAAGGTGCTTGAGACAGTGGAAGGAGGGTGAAAGATGGATTGGGAGGGGGAGACTACTCCAAAGAAAGGGAAACTTGTAGGAGAAAGAGAGCTTACCAGCAGAGATTCAGATACGAGGGAGAGAAAAGGTGCAGGAACAGCTAGAACACGAGTTGTATGGAGAGGGAGTTTCGGGAGAGAGGAAGAAGGTAAGGTATGAGGGAGAGACCCAAATCAATACTTGGCTATGAAGGTAGAGCAGCGGGAGGAGCACCTCGGTGCAAGTGACTGGAGAGAGAGGGCGGAGTAGAAGTCACAGTGGTGAGTTAATGGGGGGGGGAGTTTGAGGCAAACTGATGAAAAGCATGGAAAAGGACATCCAGTTTAGCAAGAGAGGTGGCAGAGGCAGCACTGAAGACTATGTCGGCATAGTGAAAGACAGGACGGATCCATTTGACTAATAGGTTGCTTCTTACAACGAAGGACAGGCTGGCTTTATACCAATAGAGTAACCTGAGTTTGGGGCACAGCTTGGTGTGGAGTGCACTGAAATGGGAGGAGAACTCAAGGGAAGGGTTGAGCCAGACACCCAGGTATTTGTAAATGCTAACATTGTCGAGGAGGGTATTCGCTGCAGAAGAGAAAATGGCCATTGAGGGAAATTTGGCAAGTTTCTGTTTGGAGCTGAAGGTCATAGCAGTGGTTTTCTTGGTGTTTAGTTTAAGGCAATTGGAGTTAAACCAAGCTGTGACTGCAGAGAGGTCATGTTAAAGGGGAATTGAACAGCACGTATGGATGGGCCAGACAGGAAAAGGATGGTGTTGTCAGCGTACATGTGGATACTGGAGTGAGTGCATAAGGAGGGAAGGTCATTTATGAAGAGGGAAAAGAGAACCAGCCCAAGAATAGAGCCCTGAGGAACGCCGGCGACGATGGGGAGGGTGGGAGAAGAGATGTTGTTAATAGAAACTGATTGGGAGAAGTCTGATAAGTAGGAACAGAACCAGGACACTGAAGCAGGGAATAGGCCAATGGAGTGTAATTTAGAAAGCAGGTGGGAGACAGAGTCAAAGGTCTTGGCTAGGACAATGAATATGGCTGAGGCGATATGGCCAAGATCCATAGTGGTGTGGATGGCGTTGGTGAAGTGGAGTAGTGAGGAGGTGGTGAAGTGAGACTTCCTGAAGCCAGACTGGTAAAGGGAGAAGATACTGGAAGTGGAGAGGAAGTTATTGAGGATGAGAGATTCTTGGACATTAGCAAGTGCTGGTACAAGGGAGATAGTGCGGTAGTTGCCAGGGATGGTGGGGTCTCCCGCACTTTGAAAAGGGGAAGAACTTTGACAAGCTTCCAGACCTTAGGAACTGAGCCAGTGGAGAGCAAGAGGTTTAGGATATAAGTTAAAGCTAGCAGTTACTGTCATATTGCTTTACTTGTCAGGTCTACCCACAGCTGCCAACTGAGGACCTCAACAGGTGCGTAGTTTGGGAATTATTCTTGATGAGGGATTGACCCTGACATCTCAGGTGTCATCTGTTGTCAAGACCTCATTTTACCATCTGAGGAATATCACCCGGATTAGGCACCTGGTTCCACCCGACGACCTTCCAACATTGGTCCATGCCTTTGTGACCTCTCGCTTGGATTACTGTAATGCCCTTTACCTATGGCTACCAGTGGTTGACATCCGCCATTTGTAGCTGGCGCAGAATGCAGCAGCCAGGTTACTGACTGGGCTTTCTCAATCTAGCCACATTACTCCTGTGCTGTATGCACTTCACTGGCTGCTAGTGCAATGGCGGATCACCTTTAAGGTCAGCTTGCTGACCTATAAAGCCCTACATGGACGGGGTCTGAGTTACCAGAAAGAGCTTCTTTGCTCCTATAGCCCCCTCGGTCCACTGCGCTCCGCCGACGAAGGATTGCTAGAGGTTCCCAGGATTCAATTGAAGACATCGGGAGCTTGTTCTTTTGCGTTTGCAGCACCTACCTTGTGGAATTCTCTACCTCATCGGGTCCGAGAATGCCAGACCATGGAGAGCTTGAAAACGGAACTAAAAACCCTTTTATTTAATCTTGCTTTTGCTATTACTTTAGAATTAATCAGCTGATATGATGTGTCAGTATTTTAATTGTTATTGATCTTAAAGGGAAACACTAGAAAAGGCACAGCTTTACCCATGTGCTACAAAAATGCTTGATTAGTGCTTTCAGACAGTAGTTTTTTTAAAATTCCCTCTAATTGCTTTTTTAGTGATTTACACAGTGGCCTTCAACTTTCACTTTCTATTGCTGGCAGCCACCATTTCATGAGTAGCAGAGTGCTTCCTGAGCTCACTTTATGCTAATATGTCCTGCCAACCAATAGCAGAGGTCAAACAGGCATATTAGCATAAAGTGAGCTCAGGAAGCTTACTGCTGCTCATGAGATGGTGGCTGCCTGCAACAGAAAGTGGAGGTTGTGGGTAGCTGTTTTAAATCATTAAAAAAAAGTTGTTACAGTCTGATAGCACTAATTGAGAGTTTCTGTAGTGTCTGAGAAAAGCTGTGTCTTTTTCAGTGTTTTCCTTTAATGTTTTTATGCTTTATACTTCTGTAAAGCGCTTTGACATTCTGAATTGCGCTTAATAAATAAAAGTTATTATTATTATTTAATTAGTCTCCATAACGAGGGTCTGCCCAATGGTCCAGTGGATAGCAAATTGTGCTCTAATGCCTGCAACCTGAGTTCGGTATTGAGCTTGAGAAGCTGGCTGGGTGGCCCAGGAATGGTGTAGCTGTGCAGCTGCACTCCCTGCCTGGGGAGGGAAGGGTATCATTTTCTGCCACTTGAGCAACTCCCTGTGGTTTTGCCTGGGAACTATCCCTCCACAAGGGATGCTGAGCAGGTCAAGGCCCAAAAAGGGGCTACACATGATGCTTGGGGCAGTGACTGGGGTAAAAATGGAAGAAAAACCTGCAGTGGCAGGAAAATTTCTCACCATCCTCTCAGGTCCCACCCTACCAACTGGGCCCTGGCTTGAAATCTGGAAGCGTAATGGCGGGGGGGGGGTTGACAATGCTCCTCTTCTGGCCCAGCCACATGGGGGAAATCTATGGGGGATCTGGGCCACCTCAAGGTAGTCCCTCAGATGGTGGGTGTTGGGACTGGGGGATGGTTAAGTGCAGATAAGGGCCCTGCACTGAACAGGGGCATGGCCTTGATTTAAAAAAAATTAGTCTTCAAAATGCTTAAAGAGTGAATTCATAAACAACATCATTCTTACTTGTCAGCTTATAATTTGTTGATTTCTCAATAGCCTGGCATCATGCAAAAAAACTCTACAACTGTAGCTTTTTTAGAACTCATAGATACTGTTTCCTGGATGCTAAAGGATAAATAGTACATTGGGGTAATGAACATGGATCTAACAAAGGCCTATGAAACAGTCCACAATCCCATGTTATTACAAAGGTTGCTGGGTATTAGGGTCAGCCTGAAGCTTGCTTTTGGTTTGCTTCCTATTTAAAGGAAAGAAAAAACTGATATGCATAAAGATGTCAACTTTGTCATCCTGTGGGTCACCAAGGGTATCCCGCAGGGGTTGATATCAGGACCATTGCTGTTCACACCTTTTGTAAATCACCTTCCTAGCATAGTAAACTATTCATTCATGAAATAGTATACTGATGATGCTGTCCTCTGGGCTAAAGCCCCAGCACCCAATGAAGCCAAGGAATAACTTAAACACGATTTTAACATTTTGCAGTATTGGTTAATTTGTAATAAAGTACAACTCAGTGTTAGTTTGGATGCCAAACAAGTTGAAAAGGTGTGATCTGTCAGACTTTCAGATAAACACAATGGATGGCATAAAAATTGGATCATGTGGACAGATACAAATATTCAGGGATGTGGGTAGACCTGGTTTTAAATTTAACTTCTACGTAAGTTAGATTTATAAAAAAAGTTATTCAAGGACTGGAAGCCCTCATGCCGGTCTGGTGGCACTGAAGGTTGAGGAGCTGGACACCACACCTCGCGCCATGCTGGTGACCAAGGTTCAGGAAGGAGCGTGGGTCATCAGGTGTCGCCAGGGTGGGAGAGGCTGGGAGTTTGATTGAGCTGCCACAAGGCAGATCTCCTCTTCCGGGTGGGGACCTAGTCACTCCCACTGCAGAACTGCCCCCAGGAGGAGGCTCAAGGGTAGTGCAGCTGGGGAGCGGCTAGAACAGGTAGGGTGCTGTGGATTGCTTTGTGTGTATCCCTCCATACGTGCCCGGGCAACAGTGGCAATGGGAAGGGAGAAAACATGGAAACATAGAGCTGGCAGGCTCCGTGATGGCCCTGAGCACCTGCACTGCTCCCCCGGAGCCTAAATGTTGGCTTCCGGGGGGGGGAGTCGACACCCTTTGCCATACCACGGGGGGGGGCAACCTGTGGGGGACCTGCAGAGAGGGCTGAGTGCAGGAAGCCAAGGACTGGTGAATGAGCCCCACCGAGGGAGGGGCCGTAGCTGCCCGCCAGCCCCAGCAAGGAGGAGGATAAAAACCTTGATTAAAAAAAAAAAGATTGAAGGCCCTAAGGAGGCACTGTCACAGCCTGAGACCGGACACTAGGCAGAAAATCGTTCTGCAGAACCTGCTTCCTTTATTTGCCTAACAGTTTAAGTTAGCAATTGGCCAGCAAATCTAATCTACAGAGACTGAATAAAATATGTTATAAATTACTTCTGTTTGCTTTATGTTATATGGGCCATTTTAGTAATGCAATTACAGTTTCTTACATTTTTTTCTTCTCTTTTGGGGGCTCACATATCCATTTCATCCCTTTGGCAAGGAAACTCCAGTCTCCATTGGAGGTGATGAATTTCGGCATAACCCAGTTGGAAGATCGATCGGGGAGAATAGAAGAAACCAAAGGGATCATAAAGTATATATAACATATGAAAGCCCCCCTGCAATGTCTAGTGGTATGCTCCAGACCTATAGGCAGCAGAGCTTCCTTTGCACTAACTAGAGCTTCCAGATAAATTAACTAGTACACTCCCAGAGGGGGCTTACACATACAAATGGAGGATTTCAAGAATGAAGAGAGTTTACACATGAAGTATTATCCTTTACTTGAAATACAATGGGGCAAATATCTGGAATAGAGTTATTAGATTTATTAAAACCTGCCAGTGTATAATATATTCTGTGAACTAGATTACATTGTCTGATTTAGTTTTGTATTTTGTAAGATAGCAATATGTGAAGATATGGTTAAGACCACTGTGCATCCTCTAGACTAAAGATTAAATCTTTTTCCCATACTGACTTCAGCAATGGTAAGTTGGTTAGTGTCCCATCTCTAATCCCAACATAAATCTTGCCTATAGCTTTTTCTCAGATGTAACTTCAACCAAAAGGTTTTCCATCGAGGGTTATAGAAGGTAAATTTAAATTACAGACATTTTTTTCACTTCTTCCCTAATATGAAGAAATAGTTTTTTTAAAAAGAGCTGGGGGGGGGGGATGGCACTGTGAAGCCCAAGCAGACTAGTCACACTTTCTACCAGCTCCATTTGATAATAACTAAAGGCACTAAATAAGTTAATTTTTTAAAGAATTCTTTCGTTTTTGTTCCCAGACAAGAAAATCCTACACCAGAGAACAGTATGGGAAATCCTTGTCGCGATCAGGGTGCTAATGCCCCAGGCAAAGGAAAACAAGAGGTAGCAGGCCCAACAGTAAGTTCTGCGGAGGAGAGTGAGACTGCTGCTGGGCAGAACTGGGGGACAGAAACCATGCAATTGCTGGGCCTGAAAATGCAATGACTGATTTCAATATATTGAATTCAAGTACCTAAAGGGAATTAACAAAGTCCAAGAGGGTAGCATATTCCAGAAAAAGAGATGCGCAAGAACAAGGGGGCACAATTTGAAGACAGAGGGGGGACGGCTCAGAGGTAATGTGAGGAAGTATTTTTTCACTGAGAGGGTTGTGGATGCATGGAACAGCCTCCCTGAGGAGGATGTGGAGTCAAGAACAGTGGGGACTTCAAGAATGCATGGGACAAGCATAAGGCAGTCCTAGTGGGGGGTAGGAGGAAGTAAGCTGTTGGTTAACTAGGATTTGCAGCTTATCTATTAGGTAGGAAAATGGGCAGACTAGGTGGGCCAAGCGGTCCTTATCTGCTGTCAAATTCTATGTTTCTATATTTCTTCAGTTACCAATCTAAGTCAGAAAGTGGATCCCTTTACTAACAGAGTTACAGTAGTGGAAACTGATATGGACTGCATGAGAATCAAAATGATTGATGTTAAAAAGCAAGTTGCTGCATCTACAAGTGCCGTGCCAATGGTGGTAAAAGAAGCACAGCATTTCAGAGCATGACTGGAAACTCTTGAAAACCAGATATGGGCTGTGAATATCAGAGTACTGGGATTACCAGAAGGCACTGAAGGGGATCACCCTAAAATGTTTATCAGGGAATGGGATGGATAGCAGAAAAACTCCTGTCGGAAAGTGGCCACAATAGCTTCAAGATTCAAAAAGCTTACTGCATCATGCCACATGGGAGGATGGAGGCCAACAGTCCTCTGTGTACTCTGTTGGAGGTCACAGCAGGAGTCAGGGAGCGAGATCACATTATGTCTCTGGCAAGGAGGAATGGTCCATTCTCCTTGGATGGTCAGCCTGTACATCTCTTCCGTGATATAAGTTATGTAATGAGACAGAGTAGGAAGAAGTTCAATGGAGTTTGCCACACTCTTAAGGAACTTGATATTTCTCATTTGATCATTTTACCTGCACGCTTGAGAACTGTGCACTAAAGCAAAGTCTAGGCCTTCTCAGACCCAACAGAAGCAGGCAAGTGGGTCAAGAAGGTGTGGGCAGAGCAACAACAACATCAAGGTCCTGATAGAAAGGAAAACGCTGAAGAGACAATGGAGTAAGGACTTCTGAACAATAATCATTTACTCCACCAGTTCATTTTTGCCTCACCATTATACTTAACGAAACTGGTCATTCCTGAGATGGTCAATTTGCTTGTTGTATAACTTTACTGAGTTGTTTAATCGTATGTTCAGACGCTAGTATTAAATGGATTTCAACCTGGTTTAAAATGTTCTGTCTCCATAATCTGAGGACTTCCTTACCTACAGTTCCATAGAACGCCTATATTGTCAGACAGGGGGCAGTATTCTTATATGGATACAGTTTAGTAGACTGTTTTAGTACTTTCGCTTAACTGAAAGTTTACCATCTATCGAGGTTTTCAACTATTGTTTAGAGGACTAACATGGCAATATGTTCCCCTAATGGGGTGGTTCATTGTTAATATTAATCCTGGATGTTTATTTTGTCGGACACAGCAATGTTGCTCATGGACTTCACTGCAGTATATTCATTGAACTTTAAATTATTTTTTATCATGCTGTTGGTAATCCCCCATGTTGTATCACTTATATGAGGGATGCATATTAGATTTTTCTTCCTGTGGTTAAGGGTTTTCAGTTGCAATGGATATGTACCTATGTGGACTGTCTCTCATATGGAAAGTTATTGATTGTTATCAATAAAAATAAAGTTTAAAAAAAAGAGCCTGGAGGGAGTTTAAATTTTACACAGAGATACTGATGTGAGATAAATTCCCTGGGTTATAAAGATCTCTTAATAACATAAATCCATCTTGCAACTATGTTTTGGATATGTGAGCCAATGGGAGATGTGGATTACAAAATAAGGGCCATAGCTGAGACAGTCTACCCTTACACCCTAATAGGCTGTTTGCTTTTGTCGAGAGACCTTTGTAGTTTTAGTGCATGAAAAACTAAGATGATGAGGGCCATCCTTATTAAAATCTAACTCAAGGCTGAGATTAATCATTTACATGGTATAGTAGTAATGAAGCCTTCATAGAGAGCCATGACAAGGATGAATCCAAATCTTTGAACCAGAAATGAACTGGATCCAGCTGTGCAGGTAAATAATACCAAAAAAGGTTAGGTAGTTCCAAACCACCTTTTTCCAGGGATAAACATAATTTTTCATTTTTTTTCTCCAGAAGCTGTGAATATTTTTTTCTCTTCCTTGATGGGGAGGGACTGGAACAGGAACAGAATATGAGAAGTACATTCTTCTTGATTATATTGGCTCTGCCCTTCAAGGTCAGAGGAATGGAGGAGCAACTATCAAAATTAGAGTAGATTATCTCTAACAGGGGAGTGTAGTTTAATTAAAAAAAAATTTCAGAGGGGCGTGGCTTACAGCCAACTGAGCAGGTTGCATACCCTAGAGTGCTCACTGACTTTACAAAAATAAATGGCATACACATTTAAAATGTCTAACCCAAACATCTCACGCACTGCGGTATAGTTGCTTGGAACTGATTCTGTACTTAATTTGAAAGAAACTCCATCAGAAGTTATAGAGAATCCGTGGAAAATAGGACAGCACGAAGCCGGCTGAGGGAAGCATGGCAGTCCATTGGAAGGTGTTGAAACCAATGGCCTAGTGACCGGAGCAGAAGGAGACTCAGAGCCCACCAACAGCATTGTTCTCCAGGCGGTGAAAGCACTTGATACCTCGGTGAAAGCACTGGATGCAAAACTCGACACCTATAACTCCCAGGTGTCAGCTCTTGAGACAAAAATGGAGATGATTACAGTGGAGGCATGCTTGGCAAAAGAATCCACCGACAGGACTTTGACCATGACTGCAGGGCTCATCTCGGAGAATAAATTACTCCGATTGTGCCTGGAGCAACTGGAAAATGGGGCTCGATTGAACCATGCGCGCTTGCTAGGGATACCAGAGGGAGTGAAGGGAAATGATCCCTTACAATATGTCTGCAATCTGCTACAATCAGCTCTGAATTTTGAACCAGTGGAGGCAATCTTTCAAGTTTACATAATCACACCCAGAAAACCAGCAGAGAATTCTGACCTTCCTCGAACAATTCTGATCATGACTGCGAGGCAACATATTCGGGACCAGATACTTTACTTGGCCAAAATGAAGGGGATACTGCATCTGCCTGAAGTCTCATATTTCTATTTCTTTCCAGATCTCAGTTATGCCATGAGGCAACGCAGAAAGACGTTTGATGCTGTTCGTGGTGAGCTTAAATAGTTGGGAATTAGCCATTCGCTACTGCTCCCTGCAAAGCTAAGAATTTCCTATGCAAGTAAAACTTTCATTTTTTCTGACCCTTCTGAAGCTGGTAAATGGCTCCTTAAAATTAAAACTGATTTCTCACAGAAAGAGCTGGACCCTGTGGAACTTACTTACACTCGAAAAGATGACTCTGTCCTGTCTCATATATAATCGGGGTGTAATACCCCTGGTCTAATTCCACCATATCTTTAAAGTTTTGTTCTGAGCACTACTGCAATGTACTGCTTGTGCCATTTTATTATTTTATTGTTCTTTTGTATGGCCATTTTCTAAGTTGGAATGAGTGCTTAATGGTAGCAACCCTTATCGTGGTATTTATCGTATCATCATTGTTTACATGGACTTTATAAGAGTCAGTTTTTGACTTAGTGGGTCTGACACCCCAGGACTTTTCGTTTAAACTTAAGGCATATAGTCCATGGTCACGGCTGAGAAAGCAATTGACATACATGTTGTATACCCTTGACCTTGTGCAGGCAAATGGGGACTTTGTGAGGGAACTTACAGCAGAGGAACTACTGTCAGGGAGTGACCACCACTCAGTATGGCTCACATTGGATATGAGCAAGGAAGGAGTGGAATCTGGCACAATAGTGCTGAACTTCAGGAGGGCCAACTTTGGGAGGATGGGGGAAGTGGTAAAAGGGTACCTGGCCAGAATTCAATCTAGTATGGACACTAACCAGAGGTGGGATCTCATAAAGCTGGGGATAGTGGAGGCAACCAAAACCTGCTGCAAATCCCAGAGCAAGAAGGCTAGGGCTAAGAAACCGATCTGGTTGAGCAAGGATGTCATGGAAAAGGTAAGGAGGAAAGAGCTGCCTTTAGGAAGTACAAGAAAACAGGGAGGGGAGGACAGGAGGAGTACTTGACAGAATCAAGGAGGTGACAAGAGCAGTAAGGAGCCAAAGCATCTGGAACTCAGGCTGGCACAAGGCATTAAGAAGGGGAGAAGGACTTTTAAGTACATCAGGAGAAAAGGAGCTGTAAGGACCACATAGTAAGGATTAGGAAGGAGGGGGGTTGGGTGGAAGCAGGGTGCGATAAGGCGGAAGCACTAAATGAGTACTTCTGCTCAGTATTTACTAAACAGAAGAGGGGGATGACACCCAAGGTGGAAGAAATTGCAGAAGCAGGGGGGAAGTGGTGACAGATGGGGAAATCATGGAGAGCAGAGTTCGAGAGGGTTTGAAGGCACTGAGGGTGGATAAGGCACCAGGCCCAGATGGCATCCACCCCAGGGTACTGAAGGAGCTGGCAGAGGTCCTTGCAGGACTTTTGGCAGACCTATTTAATGCCTCACTACATTCGGGGTGTGTACCTCAGGACTGGAGGATGGCTCATGTGGTGCCCCTCCACAAGAGTGGCCCCAAGGATGAACCGGGAAACTACAGACTAGTGAGCCTCACATCCATCATGGGTAAGCTAATGGAGACTATCCTGAAGGAGAGGCTGGTGGCCCTCCTAGAGGCCAAAGGACTACAGGACAGCAGACAGCATGGCTTCATACATGGCAGATCCTGCCAAACCAACCTGGTCAAGTTCTATGACTGGGTAACTAGGCAACTGGACAGGGCCACGCGGTGGATGTTCTGTATCTGGACTTAGGTGAGGCATTCACTCAGTGCCACATGGAAGGCTGGGAAGGAAGTTAGTAGGCACAGGGGCGTGCAAAGCTGGTGAGATGGGTAGGAAACTGGCTGCAGGGAAGGCAACAGAGGGTGGGTGGGTGGGAGCCTCACACCCAAGGGCAGTGATGAGCGGTGTTCCACAGGGCTCAGTGTTGGGACCAGTGTTGTTTGGGATATTCATTGCAGATATATCATGGGACATCAAGAGCAAGATCAGTCTGTTTGCTGATGATACCAAGGTAGGCACAGTGGTGGATGACCTAGGGGATGGCAGGGTTGCAGGATGATCTAGCAAAGCTTGAAACCTGGTCAGATACCTGGCAACTGGGGTTTAATGCCAAAAAGTGCAAGGTGCTGCATTTTGGGATGAAGAACCCAAGGAGGAGTTACCAGCTGGGGGGAGTGCAGCTAGCCCAGACAGAGGAGGAGAAGGATCTGGGTGTGCTCATTACAGGGTCAATGAACAACTCAGCACAATGTAGGAAGGCAGCTGCAAAGGCCAACAAAATGCTGGGTTGTATTGCAAGGGGTATATCCTTGGGGAGGGAGGAGGTGATTCTGCCACTGTATAGGTCATTAGTTAGACCACACCTGGAGTACTGTGTGCAGTACTGGCGTCCGTATCTGAAGAGGGACATTAAGTTACTGGAGGGGGTGCAGCACAGAGCGACAAAGATGATCAAGGGGCTTGTGTGATTATAGTTATTGTTGTAATGTTGTCCCATGTCACAGTGTGTAGATTGTGACAAAGCATCACACATATGGGCAGCTTGTCCAACACGTGAAGCCACCACACCAGCAGCATTCATGTTGTTCACTGGTGCAGTATTGACCACCTCATGGGAGCAGTACTCAGTGATGCCTTTGCTGACAATAATGGGGTGGGATGACCAAACGTGGGTACTGGAACACTTGCTATATAAGGAAAGGACAATGCACTGCCACCACACTGTGGAGCGGGAGCAATACCACCTGTTATTCCAGCTTTGTGGCTGACTTGCAGTAGTTTCATCCTGTGTAGGTGTACATGTTTGTGCATTTTGTGCTACCACAATAGGAGTCCGATAATGGCCAGACAGTAGCGCTAACATATTTCTGAAAAACTCTGCATTCTGCTCTGCTTCCTGCCTACGTAACCTTTCTTCCATCTCCCTCTCCTCCCTGACCCTCTCCCTCTCCATGGCCATCAACTCCTTATGTTACTCCATCAGCATTTTCCTAGTGGGCTCGAAGACTACTTCAGCAAGCTCCTGCATCTGACTGACCTTCTTCTTTCTGAGGCTGCATAGTGGCTCACTGTTGGATGTCCGCTTGTGCCGAGCAGCATTCACATCAGCGGATGCAGTGCTGCTGCCAGATGTTCCACATGGGCTTGATGTGCCCTCACCAGCAAACTCACTATCTAAGCTGACGGATAACTCGGCAGCCTGATCAACATCTGCAATAAATAAGGTTAGCACATGCTGAGTTGGTATGCTGTTGGGGGGGTTGGAAGGCATACATAATGGAGCAAATGGCAACACACCTGATTCTGGACGCTCAGTGACAGGGTAGTCATCTACATCAAGTTCAGAGTCTGGAGGGTCCACCTCTGTTTCAATTTCACTGCTTTCAAGGACATGCAGTGGATTAGATGTGGGTTTTGTGCCCAATATGCGATCAAGCTGGTCAAAAAAACGGACATACAACCCGACAACCGCCAGATCAGCGATTGCTGTCCTTTACCTTATGATACCTGACCTTCAGCTGCTTTATTTTATCTTGGCACTGTTTGGCTGACCGCTCAATCCCATTTTCAAATAAATACTCAGCCACCTTCTGGTATACTACAGTATTTCTCCTGAAACTATTTAACTCCTCTTGCATGCACTCCTGTGACCAAACATCAAGCAGGAGTTTAGTGGCCTCTTCAGACCAACTTGCGCTGCGATCACTCATTGCTGCCATGTATACTGTTACTCAACTGCACAGAGGAGGGTATTTAAAAATGTCCCACAGGAAAAACGCCCAAGGGTTGGGGTGTGAAATGGCCTGAAATACCCAGCTCCCTGGGACAGAGAAGATGCCTTAAACTTTCCCGTTCAGCACTGTTGACAGTGCGTGTACTTCCTGGTAGGCAGCATACGCACATGCCACAACACCGCACTATGCTCTGGAAAGGTAAAGCAGTGCATTGTGGATTGCTGGAGGACACATTTCACAACAACACTTCATTCACCCGTCTGCACTATTCGTCAGACTGAAGAAAAATAAGGTAACGTTTCAGCAACCGTGCTAAAGACCTGCTCTTCGGTGGTTTAAAAAACGGTTTAGGGAACGCTTTATAAAATGTTATAGGTATGAATGCTACCATTTTTAGACCAAGTGGTAACATTACAGGGTGCCAGTAACATTACCAAACCACTAGTCTGGACAGGGCCTATGTGTATTACTTTGTGCATCATTTACTCAGCCTTAAAGACAAGATCTTTGTTAAGATCGTATAATCCGAGTTGAGCAAAGAGATAGGATGGTAGAAACTGCAGATATCTGGATTTTTATCTTTCTTGAGTGGCAATGAAATGATAACTTGGGCACAACTCTTTTGCATTCAAGTAAAAAGAACTTGAAGTTGTGGGGCTGTATCAATCAAGCATTTATAAAATTCATTCACAGGTTCATCAGGAGCCTTGTTCTGGAGACTTGCCATTTGGTAAGTCACCTGTCACTGCCATAATCTCTTCTGTGGTTATCTTACTATTTAACAGGGTGTTACCTTCTCCTGACAGTTTAGGAATTTGAAGTCCATCCAAAAAAGAACCAGTCTCAACCTCTGATGCCTCCTGTTCCAAACTGTATAGATTATGATAATGTGCCTTAAAAAGAACATCTGTTTTTTTTCCTAGATCATAAAAAGTGTTACCAAAATCAACTTTAATGCAAAGTAATACTGTTATACCCTTGTTCACATTTGAGTTGGTAAGCTAGCCATTTGTCAGGCTTGTCACTAGAGAAAAAAATGTTTAGATTTAGTCCTTGCCATGGCCCTCTCTGCCACCTCGGTTGCCTCTTACATTGACCCATATATGTTACCGAAGGGATCTTGATAACTACTTATGGCACTTTGTGGCCAAATGCTGCTTTGTCTGACTTTGTACATCAAACCTGTAATGTCTGGTGACTGTGTGGCGGGAATGACCACATAGCCAGAGCACACAGTTCAAATGCAGAAAATTCTGCTCTTTTGACCGAGGAAGCTGCCATATTCCTGATGAAATGTGCTTTCATTAATACTGGCAGCTTCAATGTTGCTGCTAAATAAGCCTTTGCTGTACAAGATCTGATCCACTTTGCCAGTGAACCTTGAAACCTTTTTGACAATCTTTAGCTGCTTCAGAAAGTACAATAAGATTATCTGAGCAACAGTATTTTACAGATCCCTTACGATAGGTTCAAATTTCTAGTATATCATTTCTTTTGGAATAGCCAGCTGTAGACAAATGGAAGAAGGGCATACCTCTTAGCTTACATAAAAGAGTGGGAGACTTAGGAAGAAAAGAGGGCACTGCCCATAAACCTACTTGGTAATTATACATAATGAGATATGGCTCATTGCAAGAGAGGGCCTGGAGCTCACTGTTGCATCTGTCAGAGCAGATAGCCATCAAGAAGCAAACTTTATAGGACAGGATATCCTTGCTGATGGAAAATAAAGGCTCGAAAAGCAGCTTGCAAAGTGCTGAGACAACCACATTCCGTTCCTATGTGGCAAGTGGAGAGTGATGGATATGTCTGGAATAGCTAACTGCTCAAAAAAAGTGAGTAACATCAGAATGAGTACCTAGGGGAAAACCCATCCAAAGGACTGATATGGTCCCTAGAGCCAAATCCTGACCCCAGAGAGTGCTGAGGGCAAAGCCCTCATCTACGTAGTGCAAGAAATCTGTGGAATAGTGGTTTTTAATACAGAAACATAGAATTTGATAGCAGATAAGGACCGCTTGGCCCACCTAGTCTGCCCATTTCCCTACCTAATGTATAGGCTGCAGATCCTAGTTAACCAACAGCCTACTTCCTCCTACCCCCCATTAGAATTGCCTTATGTCTGTCTCATGCATTCTTGAATTCCTCCACTGTTTTTGAGTCCACTAACACCTCAGGAAGGCTGTTCCATGCATCCACAACCCTCTCCGTGAAAAAATGCTTCCTCGCATTACTTTTGAGCCACCTCCTCTATCGTTAAATTGTGTCCACTTGTTCTTGCACATCTCTTTTTCTGAAAGATGCTACCATCTTGGACTCTCTTGATTCCCTTTAGGTACTTGAACGTTTCTATCATGTCCCCCCTCTCCCTCCTCTCCTTGAATGTATACATATTAAGCTTCTTTAATCTCTCTTCATATGTCTTCTGGTGCAGATCCTGCACCATTTTAATTGCCCTCCTCTGGACAGCCTCCATCCTGTGTATGTCCTTGCGGAGATGAGGTCTCCAGAACTGGATGCATAACTCCAGATGGGGTCTCATCATCTGTCTGTACAAAGGGATAGCAACTTCCTGTTTTCTACTGGTGATGCCTCTCCCTATGCATCCCAGTATCCCACCAGCTCTTCTTACTGCCTTCTCACATTGCTTGCCCACCTTAAGGTAATCTGATATGACTACCCCCAGGTCCCTTTCCATTTCTGTAGTTATTATCTCACCCCCCATTTTGTACTCATCCCCTGGATTTTTGTTTCCTAGGTGCATTATTTTGCACTTCTTTGCATTGAATCTAAGCTGCCGTATATTTGACCATTCCTCCAACCTTGCCAAGTCCTTTTGCTTCCTCTCCACCCCACCTTCTGTATCAACCCTGTTGCAGATCTTTGTGTCATCTGCAAAGAGACATACTTTTCCTTCTAGTCCCTCTGCAATGTCACTTATAAAAACATTAAAGAGGACCGGTCCCAGTACTGAACCCTGCGGTACCCCACTAGTAACTCCCCTTTCTTCAGAGTAAATGCCGTTTACTATTACCCTCTGTAACCTGTTGTCCAGCCAATTTTTAACCCAGGCTACCACACTGGGACTCACTCCAAAGCCCTGTTACTTTACTCAGGAGACAAAAAAAAACCCCTCCAGGTCTTGTCATATGCAAAGGAGGTCAAAAGCTTTCTAGATAATATACGGGTATCCACTAACTAGGCATAGAAACCTTGCTTTAGAAGCCTTCTTCTTTTAGGAACCAGGCTGCTAACGAAAGCGACCTTTGGTTCACATGTCCTACAGGTTCCTGACCTAGGCAATGCATGTGGCAAGGGAGCCGGTAGAGCTTCTGAACTATGAGATCTTCCAGGAAACAGTCTTCATTTTTGATTCACACAGATGGGTTGTGAGCTGGAAGCACTAGGACCCTGCATGAGTCAATACTTTTCAGAAGGGCTGGTGCTGAGATAAGCCACATGCACACATGATACCACAAGACTGACTTGTGTTACATGGCTTACCTTGGCACCAGCCCTCAACTGCCTCTGATTTTTTTTCCCTGCTTCGAGTGTGCTTCAGTGATAACGTTGCTAATCCACCAGAAGCAGAACTTCACATTTATATGACAGCAGTATTCTATTTTTCTCAGTTTTTAGTGTTTAGAGTTAGAATTTGTTATTTTTGTGTCAGTTTAGTGAACTCACAAATATATTTTTCTCAATCTCTCATAACCCTGCCAGGTCAACAGTTGATGGCCTCGGACGATGATGATAAGAAGCCTCCTGAAGCAAGCTGCTCTGGCAGTGAGGCTGTGTCCGGTCCACTTCCCCCTTTGGAGGAGGATTCTGGTGATGGACAGTCCTGTACCCAGTAAGGAGAGCAGTTCTTCCAGAAGCACAGAAAGAAGTTGGCCTGTTTCTGATTCCAGTCAAGGTTGTGGTGCTTCTCAGCTTCAAGTTCTTAATCTTCCTGTAGGAAGGAGAAGAAGTAGTACCTCTCAAGGTTGCACTCTATGAGGTCTGTGGCAAAGTCCCCGATGCCCTGGAGCAGAGGAGGTCAATGTCTCAAGCCCAGAGTCCCTCCCTGTCTATTAGTGGGGACTTCAGTGGGCAGTTCCACTGCTGGGCAGCTGTCATAGAGTTGTGGGTGCAGCATTTGGCTTGTTTTCCTCTGCTTGCTGAACTGATCCCTTGCCCTTCAGGGCTGGTGGCACTGGAGCCGTGGGCAGGGCCTTCAAGCTGGGTACAGCATTTGGCTCCAACAACAGCATCAGAGTCCTGATCAGTGGCCATACCACCGACTGCTGTCCCAGTAGCCACAGCCCCATTCAGTGTCTTTGTAATGGGGCTTGCCGCAGTGCCTTTGTCAGTCACTTTAGTGCCAGCTGGATTGTCAGCGCTTTGGTTGGTGCTGGGTTTAAGCTTCTCAGGGTCTTTCTTGGCACTGACCTCAGCACTGTTCTCGGTGCCAGACAACCTCCCAGCACCGGATTCAGTTCTGGCTGTGGTGCCACCTCTGACACTGGTACCTCATAAATTGGGGTCAGTGTTGCAGATGGTGCCTAGGTCTTGCTCTGGATTGAGGTACTTGAGATCCACTCTCCTGCTTAATCCTCCTTCCAGGAGAGAGAGATGGAAGGGGAGGAGTCTGCCCCCGAACTCATTATTTCTGAGGGTGGTGACAAGGACTCCTCTTATAGCCTAGTCTCTTTGAACCCAGGCCCTTCTCCGGTTCTCAGGAGAATTTGTCTTTCCAGGCTTTTGTAAAAAATATGTATTCTGTACTTGACTTTGAGCCTTCAACTATTGACCCAGGTAAACGCTTCCATCTACAGTGGATAAACATCTCTACCATGGCAGTCAATTTAGTTCCCCCTATTCTTCCAGCATTTGAAACCCTCTCAGATGTAGTTTTGGAATAGGCCTTCTTCTGTTCTGTCTGTCTGTAGACAGTTAGATAGAAAGTACACTGCCCCTAAGGACAGACCAGTGTGTGTGTCTCAGTCCATAGCTAATGCTGTTGTTATTCTCGCTGAGAATGACAAAGCTATTCAGCCCCTGGAGGTTGCATTGCATCAACAAGGAGTCATGCAAGATAGACACCATGGGTAAGTGAGCTTTCACTGCTGCTACCCTAGGCATGAGAATTGCAAGCTGCTAAGGGCATTTTTCCAAATACGAATATACCCTTTGAACCTCACTTAAGTTTCTCAGTCTTTACCTGACTCTGAGACTAAACAAAAGATACCGCAAACTGTTACTCGCGGCATTGAATCTAACAGTCATCCGCTTAAAGCAGCTATGGATGCCTCTGACACTGCTTTTTGCTCCGCTGCTCGGGGCATTTGTATCAGAAGGCATCCCTGGCTTCATACTTCTGTATTGTCACAAGATGTTCAACAGCTGGTTATGCACGTTCCCATTTGATGGCACTTATCTGTTTGGACAGCAGGTGGAGAAGTCTCTTGACGCCTCTCTGAAACCTAAAACGGCTATAAGGACTTCCAAGTCAGCCCCTGCTAATCCACAGAGAAGGAAATAATGAGGTTTCTTTCGGAACAGGCAGTACTATGAGGAAAACGTAGGAAAGCTCAAAACAAATCTCTCTCTCCAGCCGTAAAAGAACATAAGAACATACGACAATGCCAGCAGAATCAGACCATATGGTTTATCACATCTGCTCGAATGCAGCTCACAGATTATGACACTGCTACTGCCCCCATCCATTTTTCCTCCCTCCCTAGGTTGCCTCTCTGAGCCCCCCCATTCCCTTCCCTACCTACCTGTACCTTGCCCATGATCCTATCTCAACCTTTCTTAAAACTCTCCAGTGATTCCAGTAAGATCACTTCCTCAGGTAATGCATTCCACTGAGCCAACACTCTTTCTGTGAAGTAGTGCCTCCTTAGTTCTCTCCTGTACTCCCCCCTCCCCACACCAGTTTCAGGCTATGTCCCCTCATGGGCCCTACCCCCTTCAATCTAAACAAACCATCAGTGTTAACCCTGTTTTTTTTTTTTTTGCATAATAGTTTTATTAAGATTTTAAAGTGAACCATAGACATACAGGAAGACAATAACAACCAACACATTATACTGTCATTCAGTAGATTAGTCCTTGTATCCTATATGCATTAATATATTACCAGTAATTTATCCCCTTATAAATATAACAAGGCAATAAAGAATAACATTATAAAAACTAATTAATGTGTTAGGCACAACTGGATAGTAAGGAAGAAAAACAGATTACTGCTCCATTTTCAATAAAAACGTAGTAAAATCCTCTGTTTATCTACTAAAACCAGACTTTTTCACATGAATTACATACTATAAATTGACTTAATCACGCTCTTAGTTATGGTTTGGAACTTTATACTATGTCATTATTCTGGCATCTCATTGTGTGCAGTATTCTGCTAATCTATCTAAGTTCATCACCCGTCTCTGCACTCTATTAACACTGCAGCTTCTCCTGGTGTAAGGGTACTTAAAAACCTACTCCAATCCCCCATGAACCTTTCTGCTCTACCCTTTAAGGCATACGCAAGACGATCTACAGCCAACACTTGTATAACTAGTTTTCTCCACTGTTCTATTGTAGGGTTTATCCCTGCTACCCAGGTATGTTGGATGCCTTGGCAAGCTACTGCTAATAGGACACATATCCATCTGGGATAGGAACACCATTCTTCATCATCTCTCCTCTTGACCCCAAATAAAAGTGAGTGTGGAGAGACCACCACGTTTTCTCCTCTCATCACTGTTATTTCACTAGCTATCACCTTCCAATATGCTGATAGACATGGGCATTCCCAAAAATAGTAAAAGTCCCTCGGGCTACTTTACATCCTTTGCATAGTGGGGATATTCCTGGAAATATCTATGAACCACACAGGGTGGGTAATGTAATCGATGCACAAACTTATATTGCAACTCCTTAAATTTATTGCAAAGAGGTAGCCCTATGTGGGACCCAAGTATAAGCTCCCAATTATCATCCATAATCTGGAGCCCAAGATCTTGTTCCCACCAGTGTTTAGCCCTGCGGAACCCATCAAAGAAGAAGCAGCCCTTATTTTGCTTAGCAGCTCTTCCAGTGAACCCCTTTTCTTTTATTCTCGCCCCAAATACTTCCTGCTCCAGGCTCATGAGAGGTGAGTTTCCATTAGAAGTTTTTTTCAGCCCCTAACATAGGTTCTAATCTGCAGGAATCTAAAAAAATGAGATTGGGGTAAACCCATCCCCAGTCGGAGCTCATCAAAAGACCACATTCCCCCTTGGAGAACAAATCTCCCACACAACGAGCACCTCTATTTTGCCACACACGCAATCCCAAGTCTTCCAGCCCTGGTAAGAAACTTGGGTTGCCCGCCACTGTTACCAGCAAAGTATGTTCATTTTCAGCCCCTTTTCTCTTCTTAAAAGCTTCCCACGCTTCTAATACACTGATCACCAGAGGATTTGGATTCTGTAAGTGACGGTAAGCTTTTAAGCCTCCCATCGCTAAGTAGGCCAAAACTCTACCTGGACAGTCGTCTTCTTCCAGGTCGAGCCAGAAAGCTGCTTTGCTCAAGTTAACTCAGTTGTGTACATATCTATATTGGACCGCTAAGTAATACCTCTTCACGTCAGGGTAGTCCAACACCACCCTCTGTGGTCTTAAGTTTCACTAAGCTAATCCTTGACCTTTTCCCTTGCCATATAAACTTGATAAAGCTATGTTCCAGTTTCTTAATATCTTTGGCCAAGGGGCACATAGGAACCATCTGTAAAATGCAAAGAATTCTAGGCAGTATATTCATTTTAATTAAATTAATTCTGCCTTTCCAGGAAATGGGAAGGGCTAGACCTGTCTAGGTCCTTGACATTTTGATCAAATACTGGGGTGTAGTTTAGCCTATATAGTCCACCAGGGTCATGCCCCACCTTGATATCCAAATATGTGAAAGAGTTTTTGATCTTCTTCAGGCCCAAAGTGTTATACCCTCTCTCCCTCTTTCTTCCCCATAAATATAATTTCTGATTTATTAAATATTAAGTTTATAGCCTGAGAAGGAAGCAAATTGGTTTATTATCTGGAGAAGAGAAGGCACCGACTCCTCAGGCTGGGTTACAGAAAGAACGATGTCATCATCATATAGTGTAATGGTACGACTGCCTCCATCCCTGCCAGGAATCCCATGGATCAGCAGACTACTCTGCACCCTGATCACCAGTGGCTCAAAAGCCAAAGCAAACAGGAGTGGAGAGAGGGCATCCATGTCTCATACCCCTCCAAAGGCGGAATTCCTCCGAGAGCGCATCATTTCCCAAAACCAGGGCAGTTGGAGCATGATAAAAGGCACTGACCCACTTCACAAACCCATCTCCCAGCCTGAATCTGCACAGAACAGCCATCAATTAATGCCACTCTATCCCATCAAAGGCTTTCTTGGCATCCATGGACAGCATACATGCCTGCTCAGGATGCCGACAGCTCCACCAAATCACATTTTGTAGTCTTCTCTATTGTGATAGGCTAGTCTTCCCTGTACAAAACCAGTTTGGTTGGAGTATACTATTAATGGCAAAATCTTTTCCAAGCATAAGGCCAGTACCTTAGTCATAATTTTGCAATCATAATTTATGAGGGAGATGGGCTTATAGAAGGCACACTTAGTGCCATCTTTACCCGTCTTTGGCAAGGTGCAGATGTTAGCATCTTTGGCAAGATGCAGATTTTAGCCTCACAGCATGTCCCAAGGAGCCCCGTCTCCCCCTTTGCCTCCTCCATAAGATCCCGCAGGAGGCCAGTTAATTCATCCCTCAATTCCTTATAATATTCCACCCCAAAACCATCAGGACCAGCCTCCTTACCCCTCTGCAAACTCTCTATAGCTCTTACCACCACCTTTTTCATTATTGGGGCCCTAGTGTCTGTCTTTACACCTCCTCCAGCACTGGGATGTTTAGCCCCTCTAAAAAATCTTCCAACAACTTCTCCGCCCCCCCACTCCACTCAATAGAGCTGTTCATAAAATTCTTTAAAACACCCCCTTAACCAGATGTCATCGTATAGTAAGGTGCCGAATCTGTCCTTTATACTTACTGTTTTTTAACTGTTCTCCCCCCCCCTCCATTAGCCTGACCAACAACGGGACTGGCTTGTCACCCTATTCATATATCCTTTGCCTGGCAAAGAGCAAGTGTTCATGGTGATTTCAAGCTAGGTAGACTTTCGTCCATAATGCTTGCCTTATTATTTATAACCCTTTATCTATTCTATCCAAAAGGAAGTTATCAAGTTTGTATCTATGCCTTAATTTACTGTTATACTTATGTGTTGTACTGCTATACTGTGTATTTTGGTTTGTCTTACTGTGACAAGGTACCTTTGTAAATGAGCCTATGGCTCAAAGGTTTTCCAAACTGCTGTTTAAATAAAATAAAAAAAAAGTTTGTTTTTAAAGGAGTCCATATTTGTACTAGACACAAAGTGTGATTTTACTTCTTCCATGAGGAGAAAGTTTAAGGATTCACGAGCTACGAAAAGTTCCCACGACACTCTCTTTCCCCCACCCCATGCTACCCTTTTTCCTAGGTCTCTTATCTTCCATTCTAGATAAACTATTTTCTCCTTCTCCTTTTTAAGTTTGGCCATGTAACTTATAATAACCCCATGCACGAAGGCCTTTCCCGCCTCCCAGAATTTGCTATAATATCTACAAAGCCGTTGTCTGTTTCAGGATAGCCTTTCCACTGTTCTTTTAAATAGTCTCTGAATTCTTTCTTGGTTAACAAGTATGTTGGAAATTTCCAGCTACCCTGACTATAGGTCATTGACCTCAACCTTATATCAAGTTGGACCATGGCGTGATCTGAGACAACAGTGGGGCTATCCTGTACCCCCATTACACTTCCAGACCACTCTCTCAGTAGATAGATATAATCCTAATGAGACCATGAAGAATGTGGGTGCAAAAATAAAGTGTACTCCCTGGCTCAGTGGTTTGATGTCTGCCAGGAGTCCACCAAATTAAGATCAGCTAAGCCCAGCTGCCAGTGATACATGCTCTTAGTAGTCCCATGTCTAGTTCTGGAATAATCTAATTTAGGGTCTACTACACAATTAAAATCCTCTCCCATAATTAAGTTTGGGAACTATTCTCTATTCCAATATCCAGAAGTTGCTGGTAAAAACCTTGTGGAGCACAGACACTTCCAAAAGTGACCTGCTGGTCCTGAATCTCACCCACTACAAACACAAACCTACTCTCTCTGGAGTCTTTTACCAGTCGACAAAGGGATAATGGGAAGTTTTTATGGATAAGCACAGCTACTCCTCTCTTGTGGGAGGAAAACAAAGAAGCATAACATTCCCTGACTCATCCCCCCACCAATTTCAAATGTTCCCGAGTGTGACAGGGTTGAATAAGGCCCTGCCCCATTGTTGTGCAGAAAGAGTTTAAATGCAAGAGTCTGTTCTATCCTCTTCTTTTCTGTCTCTTCTCTGTCTGGTTGCACAACCAAATTTTCTTGTGAGACCTAGGAACTGATCACTCCAACAGTTTTGCAATTCTCCACCTCTCGCTAACTCTCTGCCTTTCCCTGTTATTTCTGTCTTTTCTTCCCCCTTGCATATCTGCGGGTATAAAAACATATGTGAATCTTGAAATGCCACTGATTCTGGGATCCCTTTGTTTGAAACTGTATCCCTTTGTTTAAAACTGTATATAGTTGTAATGTTGAAAAGATTGCAAAGCTATTTGGAACTCAAGAGATTAACCTAAGGTGCAGCTTTAAGCCTTTTATAGAGCTGTAAACAAGAGTTCAGTTCTGGGTCACTATGTTCTTTTTGCTCCACCTGCATTGAAACTGACAACAACATTCTATAAACTTACATGAACATTCTGTGAGAAGCAGGCTCTCTAATGAGTTCCCAAAGACTTATAAAAAGAGCAGCAATGCTTTTGCTAGACAGACAAGGAGAGTGAGAGACTGAGATTTGAAACAGAAGAAACACTCAGAAGAAGGACTCTGTTTTCTGTGTTTGTACTGCCTTTGTAGATAGGGGATACATGATGTGCACTTGTGTGATATGGAAAATATTTTCACTCCTTTAGAGAGATCTCTGAATAGTCTATCCAGAGGTCACTGTGCAGGAATGAAAATATTTTCCATATCACAAAAGTGCACATCATGTATCTGATTTATACAATAAGAGTGTGTTTTCTGCTGTTTTTTGGTATGATGACATCACTACAGTGAAAATAATTGCAGGCGACATCACCTCAGGGAAAATAAATCCATTTATTTTCACTGTGGTGATGTCATCACAGTGGTTATTCCACTGCAGTGAGAATACATGTTTTTATTCAATTAGTTATTTGCTTACCTGTATTGTATAAATAGTTATACTGAACAATTACATTTTTTATTTTACTGTTATTGGAAAAAAATAAAATGCTACTTGTGAATTTTACAACTGCTCCTGGTCTTCCTATGCTTCCTGACCTGTGCCTCAATGACAGATGGTGATAGCAGTGTGATTTATGCCATGCATACTCCAAGCCAGGAGTTTTGTGTGTGGGTACTAGACCTGGTAGTAGAGAAGCATAGAAGAAAGGTGTGGATTCTGCAGCAGCAAGTCCAGGAGTGATTACCAGAAGTATGGCAGCCAATTTAGCAGAGACAGAAGCCCAAGCTGAGACTGTACAGCCAGCACCAGCAATGGAAAAAAAAAAAAAAAAAGAACAGGCAGTGACAGAATCTGAGAGCCTGACTGCCTTTTTCAAATCAAATGGTGGGGTATACAACAAACAGAGATGGAGAAACAAAGAAGAGAGGAGATGCAGCACAGAGAGAGAAAAAGAGATTGCACATTTAGAGGCACAGAGGAAAGAAGAAATGCAACAACTTGAGAAGTGGAGAAAAGAAGAGATGCAGTGACAGGAGCAGCAAAGAACAGAAGAGATGCAGCGATGGATGCCTTGCAAGTTATCAAAGGTGGAGGATCTGGCACTGGTCCAGCAGAGCAACAAGACACAAACAACTTAAAAATACATTACACTTACAAAGTTGTGTCCCTTGGATGATATTGAAGCATACCTGACAACTTTTGAAGGGTTGCCACAGCCTGCCAGTGGCCAAAGCAGTAATGGGCAGTCAGACTGGTACCTTACCTGGCAGGTAAGGCCCAACTTGCTTACAGCAATATGAACACTGCACAGTCAGAAATCTGAGATCTAATGAAAAGTGAAATTCTGAAAAGATATGACATCTCAGGAGAGACATACAGTCCCTGAGGTATAACTCATTCAACAATCCTTGAGAAGTCTTCACCTGTTTCAGAGAACTCCTCATTAAATGGCTTCAACCAGAGGGCAAAACAGTCCCATAGATCATTGACACATTTGCAGTAGAGCAGTTCATCTACATCATGCCTACAGACGTACAGCTTTGGGTAAAAGAACACCGACCAGAAAGTGGGAAAAGGCTGATCTTCCCTGTGTCAGTCTTCACCATTTATCACTTTTGGGTGTAAACCAGAGTGCAGCCCCCTGTGGGAACCTTTTTTTTTGTTAGGGGAGGAGCCACCACCGGTGGCACCACCCACAAGGCTAGCGTTCTGCATGGCACTCATGGGTTGGCCAGTAATGGCCGTTGGCTCCTCCACCTCAGTTCTGCTTTTCTTGCTGTCAAGACAGCACCTCACCTGCAGCAACAGAACAAAAGATAACTGCATCATCTGCAGCCTTGTTTTGGCATGGCACTGCACCTGACCTCGAGCTGCATTCAATGCCATTTCAGTATAAACTTCGCCTTCGTTTTGTTGTTCAGTACTCGGCACCATTTATTTGAAGATCTGATAAGATCTTTCCTTTTTATTACTTAAATGGTGTTGAGTCTTTTCTGTTTATTGTTTAACCCTTAGGCTGCCAACAGAATTAGAATGTATAGGAATTCTGGACTGATATATTAGTCCGCAGCTCTGCAACAGTTAAGTTATTGTTTGCATCATGCCAGGTTCCGGGGGCAAGAAGTGTTCTTTGAAAGTGAGCAGGCCTCCTATGCATCAGTGTCACTGTGGCTGGAAAATTTCTGTGTTGAACCAGTATGATGTCTGCTTAACATGCCTTGGACCTCAGCACAATATGGACAACTGTGATGCCTGCTTCTCAATGGACTGCTGTATTCTTGAGTACTGTGCATTTAAAGTTGACAGGGCTCTGCTGACTTTTGAGGGGGGGCAGCACCGCTCACGAGGATCCAAGTGCAGGTTGCTTTGCTCTTCTTCCAGGTCACCTCATGGGCGTATACAGTATGGTAAGGAGGGCTAGTAGGAGCTCTCAATCAAAAAATTGAAATGGGGAACTTCTGGTATGTCCCTCTTTCTTTGTCCTTGGGGAAACCTCCAGGGTCAATCCACTCCCTTTGGGATGTACTGACTCCTTCTTGGGGTCCCCTAGGATGTGGGGAGAGAATGGGTCTGGCAGGGACTCCTCCTTCCCTTTACCCTCCCTGTCTTCTTACTGCTCTACCTCTTCAGTCTCCCTCCCCTTCTGGGAGGGAGGTGTTATTGAATAGGTGGGATCCTCACTCCTCCTCCCGAACCCTGTGGGTTCTCCTTTTGGAAGTGATAACTGGGGCGAGGACTGAGGATTCCCAAACAGTGGTGGTTTTACCACCCAGTAGGGGGTTAGAGGAAGGAGGGAAAGACCTTCTCCATGGATGCTCAGTCTGACCCTGGAAGGGGTTAATAATGAGGCTGGGATAAGGATCCTGCATCAACTGCTTCTGACCTAGTTGAGTGCCTACCTTGGGAAGCACATCCCCAGTCACTCAGTGCTCTGAATCTGTCAAGGTGCTTGGGTTGATGGGTCCCTTCTTCCCTTCTCCCATTCCTCCCATTATTTCTCTCTCTCTCTCTCTCCTTTCCTGTTTGAATGGCCATCCAGGGACTTGGGCGTAACAGCCCATACCCTCCCAGATCCTCCTCCTCTGTCCTCTGGCCAACCTATTCCTTTTTCAGTTTATATCTTTTCCTTATACTGTCCCTCAGGCTCCCTTGCCCCACCCTTGTTTTTCTCTATCCCTCTGTTTTTTCCCCCGGTCTCTCCAGCAAGCAGAACTAAGGTGGAGGAGGAGCCATCGGCCATTACTGGTCAACCAGTGAGTGCCACACAGTACATCGGCCTCGTGGGTGGCACTGCTGCTGGCTCCTTCCCCTAACAAAAAAAAAGCTCCTGTGGGGTGCTGCACTCTGGCTTACACCCAACAGTGATGAATGGCAAAGATACATACGAAAATTGATAATTATGGTAGGTACATAATGTTCATTTTCTTTGGCTGAAGACTGCCAAATGGCCAGACAGACACCAACACAGTGAGATAACAACCAAGCACCAGTAAGACACTCTTTTTCCCATTTAAATTCCAAGTCTCATAACAACTCTGGTGGGGGTAAGAAATCTGTACCCAAAGACCTTGTTTATGATAACTATAGTAAGCCAGGTCGTATTGCAAGAAATCGCTGTAGTAAGAGTGACACTGGAGAAGATTTGTACCTAGCAAATTGGGGAAAGTACTTAACCAGATTTGTCCTTCTACCCTGAATTGTCCCCATTTTTGCCCTGCAATACCTTGCACTCTCCTCTACCACCTCCCCCTAAATAGTCATCATGCCCCCCCCACTCAGTGCCCCCTACTCTCCTTTCTGGATAGCTGCTTACTGTCTTTTACCTGACAATGCCACCTAGGCTGCTACTGTTACCTGAATTATCCTAGTGTTAAACCATCTCTGTTTCCTATTTAAATTGTATTTTTGTCTATGTTTACTCACCTAACTAGATACTTCTAAACCCACAATGTATGGATACCCACCCTTTATGACGTGGAACCTTTGTAAAAGAGTGGTCTCCCGCTCAAAGGTACTGTAATCCAAGATTGAATAAATTAAAAAAATTAAAAAAAAAGGTGGGAGATAAGACTGTGAGGGAATTTATAGATTCAGGAAGCAGACAGACCCTAGTGCATACTAAAGTGCTGAGAAAACAATTTCCAAAAGGACCAGGTACTGGTGTCATCTGCATCCACAGGGACACATAATACTATCCCACCAGTCAAGTGACTCTGACTATTAATGGGGTGTCACACCAAATGAAAGTGGGGGTAGTACCTAAGTTACCTGGACCTGTGATTATTGGAAATGACTTTCCAGGATTTACAGAATTAATCAAATGAGTAAATCCTGATGTTTCAGCAGCTGTGGTGACAAGAGCTCAGGCAAAGAAAATCTCACATGGTGGGGACTCTTTTCCTTTTGCTGATTTTGATTCAGACTTGTTTGAGCACAGCTCCAAGATCTGGAAGTCCAGAAAAGAATGATGACACTTAAAGAAATAGTGGCAACAAAAGACTGACAGACATAAGGGATTAACATATGAAAATGCTGAAACTAAACTGATAACTGATTGTGATTTTCTTTCTGAGTAAGCTAGTGATGTTTCTCTCCAGGGTTATTTTAAGCAGCTGGGGGTGAAACCAAAACAGGGTGAACCTATATTTATAAAATGTAATGGGCTACTATACAGTTTGGGTGGTACCTCAGACACAGTACCAGATAGAACAATTGGTTATACCACAAAAGTATAGATCTGAGTTGCTACAGATAGCACAGTAGTCCTATGGCTGGTCACTTGGGCAGGGATCACATCATTTCCAGATTGCTGTATAGATTTTACTGGCCTGGAAATCATGAAGACGTTGTTACCACTATTGCACTTCTTGTGCCGAGTGTCAGAAAGTAGCCCCAATGACTAATAAAAAAGACAAGGTGCCCCTGGTGCCCCTACCCTTGATAGATGTGCCTTTTGAAAGAATTGCAATGGATGTTGTTGGCCCCTTAGACAAAAGTAAAAAGGGTAATTAATTCATTTTGGTAGTATGTGACTATGCTACTTGATACCCAGAGGCATTTCCAATGCATACTGTCACAGTCCCAAAAGTAGCAGCAGAGCTTGCCAAACTTTTCAGCAGGGTGGGCATACCAAAACAGATTATTACTGATCAAGGTAGTAATTTTGGTGCTCCATTACTAAAGGAGCTGTACCGACTACTAGGTATCACTGCCATAAGAACCTCCCCTTATCACACTCAGGCAGTCTTGTTGAGTGTTTTAATCAAACCCTAAAACTCATGTTTAAAAAGTTTGTGAAAGGGGAAGAGAAAGACTGGGACCAATACTTACCTTACCTGCTTTTTGCTTACAGAAAAGTGTCACAGGCATCAACAGGTTTTTCACCATTTGAAATGCTGTATGGTAGACAACCTAGAAGGCCACTAGATGTAATAAAAGAAGCATAGGAAGATAATCTCATCAGAAACAATCTAGTACATCTTATATGTGTGCCCTGAGAAAGAAGCTGGCTAAATATGTTGAAATCACCCATAGTAATCAGGAAGAGGCCCCAAATCAGCATAAGATGTATTATGACTATGGGATAAAAGAAAATGTTTTTGAGCCAGGTGAAAAGGTCTTGCTATTGTTACCCACTACAGAAAATAAACTGTTAATGAAGTGGCAAGGGCCTTATAAAGTGCTTAGATGTACTGGCACAGTTAACTATGAGATTAAAACCCCTTATAGGAAAAATCCTACTAAGATATAACATGCTAACCTCCTCAAGAAATGGGTTGAAAAAACACCAAAAGCTGTCTTGCTGGTTTTACCAGAAACTAATAAAGAAGCTATTGATGTAGCTTATGATAGACTGGAACAAACTGTAAATGCTGATGCTGTAAAGGTGAATGTTTCCTTAACCTTCTGAACAAACCGCATACATTTGTAACTTCCTAAAGACATTTAACAATACGTTTACCATGGTACCAGGCCGAGCAAAAAGGGTCAAGCACGTAATAGTGACAAGGAATGCTCTCCCTATTAGGCAAATGACATACATATTACCAGAGTGGTTAAGAGCAGATGTGGTTAGGGAAATACAAAAATGACCGAATTGGGTATCATAGAAGAGCTGAAAAGCACTTGGTCATCACCAATGGTGACTGTAAGCAAATAAGAAGGGGGTGTAAGAATCTGCCTTGATTTTAGGAAACTTAATCAAGTGTCAGAATTTGACAGTTATCCTATGCCCAGAATAGATGATTTGGTGGACAGGCTGGGGCATGCCAAATATGTAAGTACACTTGATCTCACCAAGGGTTACTGGCAAATCCCCCTAGCTAAAGAAATCAGAGATAAAACTGCATTTGCCACTGTTATAGGATTCTGTCAGTTCACCACCATACAGTTTGGTTTACATGGTGCACCCGCTACATTCCAGCAGTACATGGATGTAATTTTATCCCCTCACACTGGTTATTGTGCTGCGTACCTGGATGATGTTGTGGTGTACAGTCCAGACTGGAAAAGCCACCTGGAACACCTATGAGCAGTTATGCAATCGATCAAAAAGGCAAGGTCTGCCAATTAATCCTACTAAGTGTGCATTGGGCATGCAGGAAACCAGATATTTGGGCTATGTGTTGGGAAATGGAGAAGTTAAGCCAGAAATTTCTAAAATAGAAGCTGTAGCTAACAGTCCTGTCCCTAAAACAAAGAAACATGTCAGGTCATTTTTAGGGCTGGCTGGTTATTATCTGAGATTTCTTCCCAGCTTTGCTGAGTTAGCTACTCCCCTCACTGAATTCACAAAGAAATGGTTCCTGAATAATGCGAAATGGACCCCTAAGTGTGACTAGGCATTTTGGTCCATTAAGGCTGCATTATGTTCAGCTTTTGTTTTAAGAAGCCCAGACTTTGAGAAACAATTTCTGTTACAGACTTATACATCAGAGGTAGGCCTAGGTGCAGTCTTCAGTCAGCATATAAATGGGAAAGAACATCCTATTCTATACGTAAGTAGGAAATTGCACAACAGAGAGAAAAGATACTCTACCATTGAAAGGGAATGCCTTGCAGCAAAGTGAGCCATGGAGATCCTTAAGTTTTACTTACTAGGAGCTGACATTTTGTACTTGTAACAGATCACAATCCTCTCTGTTGGCTTAACCAAATGGAGGATACAAATTCTAGAATCACATGGTGGTATCTGGCACTACAGCCATTTAAATTTAAAGTGATGCACAAATCTGGGAAAGAGAATATCAATGCTGATTTTCTGTCAAGATCTGGATCAAGAATTGAGAATTCCGAAGGTTGGAAAAACAAACAAAAAAAGTGAATTGAAACTTCTCTGTTTGCTATGCTGCATGTGCACTGAACTGTGAAAGTTATAAGTGAATGCTAGAAGATAACGTTTTGGAAACCTGTTTTTGCAAAACAGGTTCCCTCTTAAAGAGGGGGGGTATGTGACAGGGTTGAATTAAGGCCCTGCCCCATTTGTTATGCAGAAAGAGTTTAAATGCAAGGGTCTGTTCTATCCTCTCCTTTTCTGTCTCTTCTCTATCTGGCTGCGCAACCAAATTTTCTTATGAGACCTAGGAACTGATCACTGTGATGGTTTTGTAATTCTCTGCCTCTCGCTAGCTCTCTGCCTTCCCTTGCTATTTCTGTTTTTTCTTCCCCCTTGCATATCTGTGGGTATAAAAATATATGTGAATCTTTATGTGGAAATGTCACTGATTCGGGTATTCCTTTGTTTAAAACTGTATATAGTTATAATGTTAAAATGATTGCAAAGCTATTTGGAACTCAAGGGGTAAACCTGAGATGCAGTTTTTAAGCCTTTTAGAGAGTTGTAAACAAGATGTCAGTTCTGGGTCACTATGTTCTTTTTGCTTGACCTGCATTGAAAATGACAAGAACATTCTGTGAGAAGCAGGCTCTCTTAACGAGTTCCCAGACAAAGACTTATACAAAGAGCAGCAATGCTTTTGCTAGAGAGACAAGAAGAGTGAGAGACTGAGATTTAAAACTGAGAAGAAACACTCAGAAGAAGGACTCTGTTTTCTGTGTTTGTACTACCTTTGCAAATAGTTATATTGAACAATTTAATTTTTTATTTTACTGTTACTGGAAAAAAATAAAATGCTACTTGCGAATTTTACAACTGCTCCTGGTCTTCCTGTGCTTCCTGACCTGTGCCTCGATGACACCAAGGTGTCAGGTGAGTTTTCTATAATAAAAAGCCACCATGGTGTTCCCTCTTTTGAGAGCCGCCAGAATTTTAGTGCATTTAGCAGGGCTAGAAAAAACTTTCTTTTTTTGAACTTGAAGAATTTTATTCATAGTTTATAATACATTCATAACATAGACAGATTTACAATTGCATAGAGTAGTACATTACCTCATAATAGTATCTCTGTACTTATCTTTTGTTATTCCTTTACAGGTGTGCACTCTCCTGAACAGGCCAGAACTGATAGTCTACAGCAGTATTTCCGTGGAGTAAGAAGCATATCCCACCCTTTCTCAGCATGTAAAATGTGGGATACTCCATCTCTCCCCTTTCTGTCTAAATCTATTATTTGAACAATCTGTTTTAAACTGAATTAATATAATTAAACAGCTTCCTTGCTCTAAATGAAAAGAAACCATCATTTGTTTTATAACAATTTACTTAATAAATATCCAAACAAAACTTAAAAACTAGTCGATGTGTATTCATTTTCTTCTCATTATAGGGTCCAAGATTCACAGTTTTCAACAAGCACTATTCCTGCCCCCCGACCTTTATTTCATACTACCACTTTTATCATTAAGATAAGAGCTATTGCTCAAGGATTGGTGTGCCTTGTATACTTTCTATATAAGCATAGTATGGGAGCCACTTTACATTATACTGCTTTGTACTCAATCTCAGTTGACCCATTCTAGCTTCCATGTCTTTAATTTTGGTCACATTAGTTCTCCACATGGTGAGGGACAGAAAATCAGGCTGCAACCAGTGTTGGGTTATTACTTTCAGGGCTGCTACCAGCAATAGATAATATAGATATTTTTGATTATTAGACCTGATTTCCAAGGGAGCTAGTACCAGCACCATATGAGCCCCATTTATAGTGAAAGTCCCTTGAAAGATGGCCTGCAAAGCTTGGCCAATCAATTTCCCATATGAGGTTATCTGAGGCAACCCCAAAATATGTGAGTGTATGTGTCTCATTCTCCACAACCCCTCCAACATTTGTTTGTTGTTGGAATTGTGTAATGAGCAGACCTTACAGGTGTAATAAAATACCTGGAAATTACTGTCCATCGGAACTCCTTCCAACTTGGTGAATTAGTAGTTTTGGGTATGCCTGACCAAATGATTGCCCACTTTTCCTCTGATAAGGGCATATTTAATTCTTTCTGCTAGCTTTGTTCTATTCGTTGGACTAGTAGCTTTCCTACATCTTCCTGGAGTGTCTTATATATGTATGATATAAACCCATTGGTATCTGCCATACAACTTTTTTGGAAGGTAGTAGTAATCGGAGGAGGGAGATCATAAAGTATCGCCTGCACCCCAGTTGTTGTATATCGGTAGTGTCGACATTGCAGAAATCTATAGAAATCTGCTTTCAAAAGGTTAAACTGTTTCTGCAGGTCAGTGAAGGATTTTAAAGTCTCTTTTTGAAAAAATTGTGTTAGGGAATGTAGAACTTTGCCTCGCCAGCGTTTGAAACACTTATCTCCAGGGATGGTTGGAAAATCTGGTAGTGAATCAAGTGGAATGTACTTCCATACCGGGATTGGTGTTTCCCACCATTGCCTTACATCCAGCCATATCTTCATAGTATGTCTGGTCCATTTGTTATTTATGTGTTTAAGGCCTGGATTCAGAGCGATCCAAGGTAGAATCTTAAGGGGAATGGCTGGGTGTGCTTTTTCTTCCATTAGAGCCCATCCACCTTCATGACCTGGGTTTACCATGTTGAGAATTGGTAGTAGTTGGGCTGCTTTGTAATAATTATAAAAATCTGGTATGCTCCGTCCTCCTTTTTCCTTGGCTTATGTGAGAATTTCCCAGCATTTTCTGGGTCTTCTCCCAGCTCAAATAAATCTGGACAGCTTTTGTTTTAGTTCCCTCCAGTCTTTCCTCAAAAAGGGCAATGGTAGGTTGCAAAATAAAAAAGATACCTTGGAAGTATATTCATTTTAACCGCATCTATCCGGTTAGTAAATGTAAGTGGTAATATCTGCCATCTATTTATATCTGCAAAAACTTTCTTTTGTAGTAGACCATAATTTATCTGGTATAGTCTGGATATTTTTATTGGAATCTGTATACCAAGGTACCGTACTTTATCCTTCGCCCATTTAAATGGTGTCTTCCCACACCACTCTTCAGGTTTTATACCTTTTAATGGAAGAATTTTAGATTTGTCCATATTAACTTTAAAACCCGAAATTTTACCAAATTGAAGCAGCAGATCTACAAGGGGAGGAATCAACCTTCCAGGTCCTGTAGAAACAGTAAAGTACCGTCCACATATAGGGAGATTTTGTTTTGCGTCTTTTCTACCTGAATATCCTGAATCTTGTCCTCCATCCTTACTGCCTGTGCAATGGGTTCCATAGCTAATGCAAAAAGTAACGGTGATAAGGGGCAACCTTGTCTGGTGCCTCTCGCTATTGTGAAGGTCTCTGATATAGTGCCTTTGACTTGTACCTTGGCTAAAGGATTTTGGTATGCCAACATAACCCACTTCAGGAAAGATCCCTCAAAGCCCATGCTTAATAACACTTCCCTCAAATAACTCCAGTTCAGCCTATCAGAGGCTTTCTCAGCATCCAAAAAAACTGCAATCTGTGGAATTTGAGAAACGCCCTTGTGGTTGATTATATTAAGTAGATGTCTAATATTATCAGACATATGTCTATGAGGTATAAATCCTGTTTGGTCTGTGTGTATTAGGGCCTCTATATGTTTCTGTAAATGGTTAGCCAAGAGTTTTGTAAATATTTTGGAGTCCTGGTCAATAAGGATATAGGTCTATATGATTCACAATATGCTGTTGGCTTACCAGGTTTGGGTATTACTGTAATGAAAGCATCGTGCCAGGAGCTTGGGAATTTGTTTTCTTCTAACATAGCATTCATGACTGTAGTAAGGGGGGGATACATTTTTTTTAACTTTTTATAAAATTCTGCCGGTAGGCCATCTGGCCCTGGGGATTTGCCTGTTGGCAGGTTATCAATTACCATTTGAACCTCTCTCTTTCTCTCTGTAATGGGTGCGGATAATTCCTGTTGCATTGTAGGGGATAATTTGGGAAGTTTTAGGGTATCCAAAAAGGATTTAGTTTGATTTATCACTTCTTGGGGGCCTATTTTTTCAGTATATAATGTATGGTACTATTCTTTAAAAGTCCTAGCTATTTCCCCTGGTTTGTTTACCCATTCATTATTTTTGTGTTTGTTCTGAAGGAAGGGGATATACCTGTTTGCTTGTGCTTTTTTCAATCTGAGTGCCAGTAGTTTCAGTACTTTTCCTCCGCCTTCATAATATTTTTGATTAGCGAAGCGTAAAATCCCTTCTGCTTTTTCTGTCTCCATAGCATTAAGCTCATTTCTTTTTTTTATTAGCTCTTTAAGAATTGTCTCCCTACCTTTAGGTGCCTCTCTATGCTCTCTTTCCAATACTTGAATCCTACTCTGCAATTCTATCAATTTTGTATTCTTAAGTTTCTTTTTAGCTGAAGCTAAACTTATCATTTGACCCCTTGTTACTCTCTTCATGGTGTCCCACCAAAGCATTAGGGAACAGTCTGCTGTGGGAGAATCTGTAGCCAGGTGTTTGGTGTTTTGTGTAATTTGTTGTATGAAGTTTTTGTCATCTAGCAGCGAGATATTCAGCTTCTAGCTAGTCACTCTAGGTTAATTTCCCCAAACTATCTTAATGGATATTGGAGCGTGATCTGCTAACGTTATGGAATGAATCTGAGAAGAGGAAAAATGGTGAAGATCTGTGCTGTGAGTTATAAAGAAATCTATGTGTGAGTACAAGTTTTGAGGAGCTGAGTAAAACATATAATCTCTCTCGCTCTTATGATGTGACCTCCAAATGTCCAACAAACCCCACTCTTCCAGCAATGTCTTTAGTGTTCTGCTGGCTGTCTTAGAGGTATTTGTGTGCCTTGAGGAATGGTCCATTGTTGAACACATGGTTGCATTAAAACTCCCCCCCTCCCCAGTATCAAAAGCCCTTTGGGAAGTGTGGCTAGGTAATGAAAGATTTCCAGATAGAACTTATCTTCCTTTATGTTAGGTGCATAGACATTCACTAAATGTATTAATTTGTCCTGTACTGTACCTGATACTCTGATACATCTACCTTGATATACTTTATCCGTTTCATTTATTGCTAATGGGCATTCCTTTTGAATTAAAATTGCCACTCCTGCCTTTTTAGTCTTTATACTTGAAGTTGCTTCTACTCTCCCTACCCACATACGTCTTAGTTTAGAGTGCTCCAAGTCCGAAAGATGCGTCTTCTGGAGAAAAGCCATGTTGCACTCCATTCCCTTAAGTTCAGATAATATTTTGGTTCTTTTGATGGGGAATTAATCTCATTAACGTTATAAGAAACAACTTTAAAATGTGCCATTATGTATTACCATTTTTAAGTCCCATGCCTTAAATCCAATGTCCTGAGTGTGACCGAGCCCCCACCCGGTTCCCATAAAATCCTCCATCTATGTCCTATAAATTGAGAATCACATCGACAAACCATGTAAATATTTATAAACATAAAACTTAGAACTGGAACCAATGAACCCATATGGTTCCTTTTATAAACCATTTGATTATAAGACCAAAAGACTTACTATGTAACTTCCTAGGAGGATCAGACAGCAAATGTACCTTCGAGAAGTCACAATTCTGACTAGTCTGATACCCCAGTGATGTGCAAGGGTGTTGTAGTTGTTGCCCGAATAAGGGTTAGCAGCTCACAACTAAAAGACTGTACGTCACTTAATATGCGAAAAGGCCGAATACACTCCATCCTCCTGATCACCCCTCCCCTTGTACCTTCCGTGTTATTAGAACAAGGTATGTGACACAACCCTTGTCCTTTGTGCCATATCCATCCTGTTCAGATTCGAGTCCCCATCATCTTATATGTGGATTTTTAGCACTTAGATCATGCTGTATATAATTTGTCCCACATATTCTTGCAGTGCATTAAAGTTTTAGCCAAGCTTCTTTCTCCAAAGGAGTAACATCAAACACTCCATTTCGACCTTTTATCAAGTATTACTCCCCCCCTCTACTGGTCTTGTCTGGTCATTGCTGTATACAAAGCTAATTATTCTTTTGACTGAGTCTTTCCCTGCAAGAAAACAGAAAATTGAACCTTTATAACGATCTTAAGTCCATCAAAAAGAAAAAAAAATCAGAAAAATTCTTCTCCCTCCCTCAGTTCCATCTCCCTCATTTCTTTTCTCCCCTTGTACAGTAAGAACTAAGTTAGCCCCCATTATGCTCAAAAAGTTCAGAGGAGATCCATTAGTATAACACAGTACCTTGGGTGATCAACAGTAGGTCACCCTTTCCCTTGCGAAGACACAGATTTTTCACCATTTTGATCTGCGGTTCTGCACTCTGCTCGTTGTAGGAGTTTAGCGATGTCTCTGACTGCCGCTTGTGCAATGGAGCCCGGAAAACCACGTTTTCTAGTAGCACTTCTTGCTACAGTGCTCCAAGCTCCTATTTTTAACTTTTTCTCCAACAGTTCAGTTTCTAGGTTGGGTATCGAAACCTGCAGCTCCTTGAGTACCGGGATTGCCTCCACCACTGAGGAAAGACCTTAGTTCCTGATTCAAGGGGTACCTTCAATTTAGTCAGAAACAGGAGCTGCTCTTTCAAATCTTTTTTAATCCTCAGCTCTTTGATGACCCCTCATACTCTCTGCCGCTCTGCCTGTAGTGCTATCGAGAAGTCTTGATCGAAATAAATAATTGCCTCCTTATATTTCAGCTCTTTATGCTGCCATGCTTCGTGGAGGATCCACTCCTTACTCTAGTAATGTAGCATTTTAATGATTAACGAGCGGGGTCTGATTGTGGGATCCACCAGTTTAGGTACTAGTGACCTGTGTGCTCTCTCAATCTCCAAATTTAAATCTGTTGGGGAAGAGAGCACCGCTCTAATTAGTTGCTGAATTAAATCTCCAGTCGTTGCAAACCCCTCTTCCAGCCCCTCAGGAAGCCCATGGACCCTGAAATTATTATGGCGGGATCGATTTTCCAAATCCTCTAATCTGGCTTGTGTCTCATGGTCCCTCTGTAACAAGTACAGAAGTAAACAGTCTGTGCCATCCTGCACCTCCGTAAGCTCGGTGAGACGAGAATCATTAGCTGAAACATTTTTATCTAGCGTACGAACATCTTGTTGTAAATCTGCCAAGGCTGTGTCTATTTTGTTAATGGTAGCTAAGATTTGTTTCAATGTATGAGACGTACTTTCAGGTCATTCTGTCTCTTCTTGATCCCATTCTATTGAGGATTCAGAGGGCTGCCATCTGCACGAGGGTAATGCAGCTAGGCCATCCTGATGTCCGCTCAATGTTGTTTGCCTCATTTTTTCTGTGGATGAGTATTTCAGACCTTTCGCCTTTTGTGGTTTGCCTGCCATGCGTGCTATTGAAAGGTCGATCAAAATGAGAGTAGGGAAAGTGTCTTGATGAGGATTCGGTTGGATTAAAGCAAGATAATCGTGAAGTCCCCTGAATCAGCCTCCTGCCGTTATGGTGACATCACCGGAAGTCAGCTTCTAGAAAAACCTTTCACATTCAATGAAACTATTCTATCTACCCAGTATTAGTTATCTTTAAGCCAGTTAATTTCCCTAACCTCCAACCTTCCTCTTTACACAGGAACATATCATTATAAGGCCTGTTACGGTGAGCAGTTAACATTTCAAAATAGCAAACAACAATTAACCAACAAGCAAACCCCATAGTTAGTAAGAAATTATCTAACAAGTAAAATAATCTCCTTTTCTTTTTATATACTCCCAATCCCCTAAACCCCCAATGATATCCTTCCATAGAATAAGTAAGATAGTGATAATACAAACCATTGTGTTGTTCAGTGCGCTCCCCGCCCTCTACTCCACCATCGTCTAATCCAACCTATATAACACATATGGATAAAGCTTATTCTTCCTTGTAGTGTCAAATTACTAATGATATATATTAACATAGCTGAACTATAACCATATCAAATATTTTAATAAATTCCCCCCTTCCCATGCTTCCCCTTTAGTGTGGGAAGTCATCCTCCTACCAACACTGCAGCCCTGTCCACCCATGAGGAACCCCCCAGTTCCCCTCGACCACCAGCCACCACCCTTCCCTCCAACACATCATTGTTTTTGGATCTAAAAGATAAGCACATATGAATTTGTCCCCAGCAATACATGTCTATAGAGAATAGAAGCCTCCACATGTTCCCTCTCCCCATGCCAGCCCACAATCCAAATAACTTACTTAATCATTACAAGGCCCAAGTATATCAGAAGCCTAGAAAAATAATCCTCCATTTGGTCCCTCAGCCCTAATATTCAAGTAAGAAAGAGGGGCTGGAAATCAATGGGGTTCCCCCACCCTCCATACAGCCCACAGCACAGTATATATTTATATGAAATAGCTGGGCTAACAATTCCTCTAGAAGGCCTCCCTACCCTATCTCTTCCCCATGTCCCTTCCCCAATATATTCCCCACTTCTGATCTCACAGCCACAGTCCATGATTTTTGAAGCAGGCACAGGACCAGGGAGGGGAGGCGGCCAGTGTCACCAACTTCACACGCAGGCCCCCCCCGGCCGCCGATCTCCAGCACTGCCATCTTCAAAGTTCAGAGTTCCATTTCATCTTGAATAGTGATGCCTTGAATAGGCCATCTTCCTGCCTTCATATGCCTGAGAATGTTCATGGTTCAGTGTTTCCAGTCATGGCTTTTCCAAAAGGGAAGGCAGAAGAGACTTAGGGGGATTCTTATGGTGTTTTGGACCAGTTCATAGGCTGCTTGCAGATACATCTTGAAGCCTTCCACTTAAACTTGATGTGGGCTAGCACGAAGGGGGAAGGTGTCTGTTCATAATACGTGTTCCAACTTGAAAGAGTCCAATCCGGGAACATAACAAGTGAAATAATAGAAATACGTCTCGATAGGGTGGCTCAGTGGTAGTGCAGAACACGACTGTGGAGAAGCCAACAATGTCCCAGAGGGTTCCCCCCCCCCAGAGCAGATGTAGGACCATGTTAAAAGAGGTGCCTAGGAAGTTTATCAGGTCTCCAGATTTCACCATCTAGAAGCTCACTTTTCTCTATTTTTCCAGTCCCACTCCTCCAGGAATGCCTTTAACTTCTCCAGCTCCCAAAATGAATAGGCAGCACCTTCTAACTTGACCTTTACTACTGACGGGTACACCATACCAAAATCAAGGCCACTCTGTCTCAGCATGTTCATATGGGTGTTAAACTGCTGCCTTTCATTTGAATTCTGGATGAAAGGTCCTGATGTATGGTGAGTTTAGCCCCCTTCGTATACCAGCTTTTTTTTTCCTGTAAGCAGCCAGCACAGCCTGACTGATGATTCCCAGAGCAATGTAAAGGAAAGATTATTTGTCTGGGTGGCTGATCACCTGAGGGACGTGGTGCTAGGGCTCGATGGGCCTGCTCAATTTTGAGTCTTCCATTCTTGGCCTCCATCCCTAACAACTGTGGTAGGGTTTCAACACAGAAGTTAAAAACGCTGTTTCCTTCTTTGCCTTCTGGGAGACCTCATAATTGGAGATTGCTTCTTCTATTATAGTTCTCCTGGTAGTCTAAGGTCTCTTTAAGCTCCTTGAGCTCTTTTTCAAGCTGAGCCATTTTTTTTCTGGAACCGGCCTCACGGAGTCTTCCACCTCCAACATTCTCTCTGTTCCAGTTCGGAGATTCTTTGGGAATGTTGGCACAGTTCTGCAGTAATAGCCGCAATTTTAACTTCAAACTGGTCTAGTCTGGGGTTCAACCCATTTAGGATTTGTTCCAACACTGCTTTGCAGATTAATGCAATCTCCAAAGCCAACAATATCAGGCCCATGCTGCTACCGACGGCTCCTTCTTGCTGATCCGATTTATTGGTGTTTTTTGAGTTTTGCCTGGCCAGTGTACCTGTAAGGAGGCACTCATCCATTTTAAAAGTACTTCTGGATCACTTTTCAATGCTTCAATACACTATTTATTGTAAAAAATAGCTTTTATTCCAGCGTGGCGTGGAGCACCAGAGGGATGCATCTAACTCAGTTAGCTGCTCATAAGCCAGTGTTAACCCTGTTGATACCCTTCACATACTTAAAGGTCTCTTTCATATCCCTTCTGTCTCTTCTGTCCTTCAGGGAGTATATGTTGATCTCCCTTAGCCTCTCTTCATAGGGCTTCTCCCCATTCCACGGATCATCTTAGATGCCCTCCTCTGGATTTTCTGTCGGAGCACGGCATCCTTTTTTAAGTATGGGCACCAGAACTGTATACAGTACTCCAAGTGAGGCCTCACCAAAGATTTGTACAGTGGCAGGATAACCTCCTCCCTCCTCGAAGTGATCCCCCTAGCAATGTAACCCAGCATTCTGTTTGCTTTTGTTGTTGCTTTCCTACATTGTTCTGAGTGGTTCATTTTGCCTGTGATCACCAACCCCAGATCCTTTTCCTCATTAGAGGTGGATAACTGCTCCCCCCAAATGGTATCTGTACTCTGGGGTCCTAGCCACTAAATGCAGTACACTGCACTTCCTAGCATTGCACACCAACTGCCATGTCTATGACCAATGTTCAAGTCTTTCCAGATATTCCTGGAGTATCCTCCTCCCCTCCTCACTGTCCACCATCGCTCCTAACTTGGACTGAACGGTGAGTAGGTTCATTGTACTCACCACTCCCTCTGTAATATCTGCTATGAAAGTGTTAAAAAGCAGTGGACCCAGAACAGATACATGCAGGACCTCAGTAGTGACCCTCTGAGGTGTCGAGAACTCCCCACCACCACCACCACCACCACCCTCTTCTGCCTGCTACTCAGCCAGTTCCCAATCAACTTAACCATCTTGTCCCCCACCCCAAGTTCCTCAGCTTGCCCAGCAGTCTCCCATGTGGCACTGAGTCAAATGCCTTGCTGAAGTCTAAATACAGGAAATCAACCGGCCAACCTCCATCTAGAGATCTTGTCACTCAGTCAAAGAATTCGACCAGATTAGTTTGACAACATCTCCCCTTGATGAATCCATGTTGCTGGGCATCCTGAAGGCTTTTTACTTCTAGGAAATCCACCAGCCTTTTCTTCAGAAGGCACGTCCGAAAGCACCTAGTGCCACTCTCTAAAGTTCTGGCCCCAGTCCTGCTTCAGCTTCCTGAAGTGGACCTATGTTCTCCAGTAGAAGAGTGCCTGACCCAGTTTTACTGTCAATTGGGAGTCCATCACAAGGGACAAATATGTCCTCAGGATCATCCGAGAGGGATACTTTCTGAACTGTACAGAAATCCTTCCAGAAGACAACTCTTATCAGCTCACATGTAAGAGCTTCTGGGACAGGATATTGTGGGCCTTCTGAGCAACAGGGCAGTGGAGGCAGTACCAGAGTCAGAGTGCAACACTGGCTTCTACTCCTACTATTTCCTCATACCAAAGAAATCAGGGGCCATACGCCCTATTCATGAGCTCAGAAATTTGAACAAATTCATGGACCAAGAGAAATTCAAGATGGTTTCTCTGGGATTTCTGCTTCCCTTTCTGAAACCTCAGGACTGATTAGCATAGCTAGATATGCAGTATGCTTATCAGCATATTCTACTGCACCCCAGCCACCAAAGATACCTCCGATTTGTTGTGCTGGGACAGCATTATCAGTTCAGAGTCCTGCTTTTGGGCTGTCCTCAGCCCCTTGGGCCTTTACAAAGAGCTTTGCCGTTCTCACAACACATCTGAGAAAACTAGGACTCCAAGTTTCCCCTTGTCTGAACAAGTGGCTAATAGCCAGTTCATTCAAGCAAGAGACAGAACTAGCAGTGGCCACAGCCTCTCACTTCCTTACCTCCATGGGAGTTCTGCTGAACCTAGAGAAGTCTCAGCTTCAGCCTTCTCAGCAACTCCTGTTCATGGGGTGGGGTGCCCACTGCCAGGGTATCCAGACACAGGGTGCCTGGGACCCATGTCCATCTCCGCATCAGTTTTGGAGGCCTCATCTCAGGAAAGACATAGACAAGGTGGAGGCAGTACAGAGAAGGGCTACACAAACGGTACAGGGGCTGCACCAGAAGTCATATGAAGAGAGGCTAAAAGACATCAATATGTTTTCTCTGGAAATGTGGAGAAAGAGGGGGGACATGATAAAGATGTTCAAATATCTCCAAGGGATATTTCTTGAGGAAAGGCAGGAAGCACACAAAGGGAGAAAAGAATGGATCTCCCCTGCCATGGAAGTCACAGACTTGAACCCCTCAACATGTCACACAGTTTGTTGAGGGTCTCACAATGTATATAGTTGCAATTATGGGGGCTTAGTTTATTTTTAACCCCTAGTTTATTGAATATAGTCCAGTTGGCTAGGCAGTTGCTAAAAGCTACTACATTATCAAAACAAAATGGAAAATGTAGTTGTGTTTTGAACAGTATGCAAACTAAGAAACAGCGAAGATGATTTTTTAGGCCACCGAATGTACAGCATTGGTGTGTGGTCCAACTAGATATAAAAAGGGAGGGGAAGAGCAGCACTTGGGAGCATGGATCAAATTTGACAAAAGATTGTTTGTGGAGCAGGATGAATACAGGTATATAATGTAAGATGTGGGATTTTATGGGAGGCAAAGCCGAGGCCTAGTTGGGGCATGCATAGTGAGCTCCTTTGTAAACAGAACCAAAAATGGTGGTATCATTGGTTAAATGTACGTCTCTTAATATTAATGGGCTTTCAACCCCACTAAGAGATCCTGGCTCTTTCAATATTTTAAAAAACAATCAAGCGAAGTGATTTTTCTTCAGGAGACTCATCTAACCGAGGGAGAACAAGTGAAGTTGTCCTGGGGGGGTAGATATCGGGTTTTTTCATCCTCATACCCACAGGGTAAGCGCAGAGGTACAGCAGTTTTGATTCTCTGCACCACTCAATTTCAGATGGAATCACAATATGTAGATTCAAGGGGATGCTATGTGATTTTAACAGGTCTCTTATATGGGAAACAGGTTACACTAGCTAATGTTTATTGTCCCCCTCAAGCTTCCCGGGCCAAACTTAAGCTGTTTTTTTTAGTAAATTATTAGACAGGATGCAAGGCTGCTTGATAATGGGGAGGATTTAAATCTGACCCTTTTGCCACAACTAGACACCTCCACACCGGTGGTACATCGCTTGACTGCGGCTCAGCGATATTTCCGTACCCAACAAGCATCTCTGGGGCTAATGGATGTCTGGCGAAATATTTTTCCTACCACCAGGGCATATACTTTTCACTCACCTTATTTTAACACGCATCCCCACTTAGACTATTTTTTATTTCAAAAAAACATACAAATTGGTTGCAAGATATTATAATTTGCTCTCGGTTTTTATCAGACCACTCCCCTTTGCTTTTGAAAATCGATTTAAATATACCAAGAAGAACCTCTGGGTGGCATTTCAGTATCTCATTCCTTAGGGATGAGAGTTTCAAAAAAGCTTTTAGTATTAAAATCTCACATTCTAAATGAAAATACCACCCTGGAGGTAACTTCCAGTATAATGTGGGACACACTGAAAGCGGTTATCCGCGGTGAACTTATAGCATATGCTTCATATAAGAGAAAACAACAGGAAGCGGCATATGAAAAACTACAGGCAGAACTTCAGGAGTGTCAGCAGACCCCAGAGGCTAACATCCTTATGGGTAGAACCCGGATTAATCAGCTAAAAGCAGCCTTACAAAAAATCTTAGATGAAAAAGTACAACAGACGCTATTTTATCTTAAGAAATATAGATATGAGGGGGGACCCAAAGAAGGTAGAAACAGCCCGATGTCTCAGAGACCATAGGACCTCCTCTTGTATTTCACTGTTAGCCTTCCTGCAACAAGGCCTTACAACTAGGACAACGCCAGAGATACTGGAGATATTCTGGAGTTATTATTTCCAGTTGTATATGGCTCCCCCTCAGTGGGGGTATTCTCAGCTTGAGAAATTTTTTGTCCAAATATCACTTCCTACCATTTTCCAGGGCTGTGCTGAAAGGCTTAATGCCCCTATAACAATGGAGGAACTAAAAACACCACTTTCTCACAGCAAAACATTGAAGGCCCCAGGTCCTGCTGGGCTACCATCAGAATGGTACAAGGCTTTTATTTAAAAAAAACTTTTCCCCCATTACTGGCCACTTTTCAAGAAGTGTAGGAGTGGGGATTTCCCCCCTCCCTCCTGGGCCTATGCCACCATTTCCCCAATATTAAAACAAGGCAAAGACCCAGGATCAGCCACTTCCTATAGACCGATTTCCATTCAAAATATGGACTATAAATTATATATGTCCATATGGGCATATAGATTGGAGGAGATTTTACCGAGACTAATACATTCTGATCAGTCGGGCTTTATCCGCACCAGACAGACTATCAACAATATTCATAGAACGATACACTTGATAGGTCATATAAATCAGAGAACTATTCTGGCAGCCTTGGTTAGCCTGGATGCGGACAAGGCATTTGATAGAGTCTCATGGCCCCTTTTTATGGAGGACTCTTGCCGGTTTTGGCCTTCCTGAGGAGTTTGTATTATTACTGTGACATATTTATGCTTCACCCCGAGCTTTTATAAAAGTAAATGGGCAGTTATCTCTACCAGTTCCTATGACACATGGGACCCAAAAGGGCTACCCCTTATCACCCCTGCTTTTTGCTCTATATATCGAGCGTTTGGTGGAAATACTAAGGCAGCGCCCAGATATCCAGGGTGTCCCATTGGTAGGGTGGGCATTTACACTTTCTCTATATGCAGATGACATTTTGTTGACCCTGCTAAACCCTGAACAGTCCATCCCAGCTATGACTGCGGTATTGAAGAATTTCACTGTCCTTTCTGGCTAAGAGATAAATGTTCAGAAAACAGAAATTCTGACCTTTAATTATGCTCCAACACAGACTTTGAAGAAGATATTCCTGTCTTGTTGGAGGGGTAATAAAATTAGGTATTTGGGGGTGCTTCTGCTTCAGAATTTAGATCACCTAAAACTATTCAACCTAGAACCGTTAACGCAGGACATAGAAAGGCTGATTGGGAACTGGACGCATGTGCATCTCTCCTTTTTTTCCTAGGATTGATTCCATTCGCATGACCATTTTTCCCAAAATACTGTATTTTTTTCAAACTTTGCCATTTGTACCTTCTCAATACTATTTCATAGCCTGGAATAGAATTCTTTCTAGGGTTGTGTGGGCAGGAAATGCCCCGAGGATAAGGTGGCCCTTGCTGCATTTACTGGTTGACAGAGGGTGCTCGAACCTTCCATATTTATTAGAATATCACAGAGCAGTCACATGTAAAACAGTTGTGACATGGCTTAATAATGCATTTGAAGTACCATAGAAATTCACTGAATTTATACTGAATGATTTATTTGATATTCTCCTGATTGTTTTTGCACCAGTCAACACACCCAAATTTAAAAAAAATTTTCATTTGGCACAAGCCACACTTTGAGAAGTTGGTATAGGATTAGAGCCCTATCAACATTAGAGCATACCTTTTACTACTTTCAACTTTTAAAGCAAAACAAGAATTTCTACCAGCACAAATGGACCTCACCTTTCGTGGGTGGCATAGAAGGGGTTTATCTTTGATATATCAATTCTTAGACACCAGGGAGTAGTAACTTTTATAGCCTTGCAGGCATCCCATCATCTACCTCACCTGGACCATTTTCCATACTTGCAAGTAAGGGCATTTCTGTTGAAGAAGAATCCTCCTCGGAATGCTTTGCTAAGTCCCATACCACAATTTATGTATCTCTTAATTGAAGCTAAATGGTGCTCACATATGTCACATCTGATTGGTCTTACTTACGAAGCTCTCAGAAATCACTGGGCTGAATCTACACTGAATTTACTAAAAGCATGGAATATGGTTTTGGGTTCTAATATTACCTATGAAAAGTGTTTGGAACCGATTCTCCCCTCCATGAAAATATCACAGGCCCCATATCGGCAGGAATTTATTTGGAAGTGTTGGACCTGTTTTTTTAATACCCCTGACAAGCTGATCAAATATTTACCATTGAAATATGAAGCATGTTGGAGGCAGTGTGGTGAACCCCGGGCAAATACGGTACACATATTTTGGAGCTGCCCAAAGATTGTTCACTTTTGGCAAGAGATTGGTTCAAGCTCAGCACAATTAATAGATGCTGAACTGATTCTAACGCAACAATTGGTATTGCTATATATATCAGAAGATGGCATAGTGCCACCCCATAAAAGTAAGTTCTATCTTTATTTGGCAATGGCAAAGAAGGTGATTACCTGCCTGTGGCACACTACTGCAGCCCCAGTGTTGGCTTAATGGCATTTGGTGATGAATGAAATTTATTTTTTAGAACGTACAATCTCTACCCAGTTGGGTAGAGCACCGCAATCTGAGTTGTTATGGAGGTCATGGGTCTTTTATTTATCACAAATAGATGAATCTTCTGTTCCATAGACAACATTTGGAAATTAAGTATTTAAGAAAATATATCCCAGTTGACAGCCCAAAGGGTAAGAATATGGTAATAAGTGTATTGGATAGTTGGAAATGCCATATGCCATATACTGTATATAATAACTGGCTATGGTCAATATCAACTCATTTTCAGGCTTGTTCAAAAGTCGTATTAACTTGCAGGTTGATACGAAAAAAGTCGTATCAACCTGCGAGTTGACTTCTACATCCTCGTGCCCAGAATCATAGAGAAATCAGCTTACAGGCAGCACGAGACACTTCTATAATGGCAAAAACACAAAGGCAGTTCGTCCATCAAAAAACAGCATAAATAAATCAGGGAGACTACCCATCTAAAGAGACAGCACAATAAAACTATTGTAAAAGCATAAAATCCACAGCTAACATCGTAAACTGCAATCACAAACCAAGAAAATGTTTCTCCGAAACACATACTTTCACCACTATCCCTTTCTCTATTCCCAGGTTGGACGACCTTTTACCTTGGATCTGAGGAAGCAATGTTCTAGGATTTCTACAAGACAAAAGTTATTTTTAGTTAAAAAAATGTAGTTCACTAAAGAATAGTACAATAAGTTGTCTCCTGCTGATCTTAGCGGTAGATTTATATTTCGTAGTCTAATGAACTTTGCCCTTTGCCCTTGTATTGAAACTATCCAGAGACATCTGGTAGATAAAGCCTCGAAACAAAGATTTAAAAAGGTACCAAATTTTCATGTAATTGCATTCTGTTCACTTCTCTCTTAGTAAAATATGTACTGAAATAATAAACGCTGCATATGGAGTTGTGTGAGAGCTGTTTGTTTTGTGGAGTGATGCGAGAGGTTTTTCTTTTCTTTACCACGTCATTTGAACTTACCTGATATTGACCATAGCCTGTTATTATATAAAATAAAGCATATGAAGAATTGGTTAACATGGAGTTTTACACCCTCGATGTGTGATAATAAAAAAACTCTCGAGCTACGCTCTCAAGGTTTTAATATTATCACACATCTTGGGTGTGTAAAAAAACTCCATATCAACCACCTGCATATGCATTATTCTATATATACATGTCAATGCTTGTTAAACTAATGTTGTTGATTGATTTATGCTGTATGAACTATCCCACTGTAATGGAATTTGAAAAATAAAGAATATAAAAAAAAAGTACCTCAAAGGGATAAATAAGGCACAAGAGAGGAGCATCTTTCAGAAAAAGGGATGTACTAGAACTAGGGGACATGACCTGAAGTTGGAAAGAGGAAGGGTCAGGGGAAATGTGAGGAAGTACTTCTTTACAGAGAGAGTAGTGAATGAATGGAACAGCCTCCTGGCTGGGGTGTTGGGGACAAAAACTGTGGAGGAATTCAAAAATGCATGGGACAGACACATGGAATAACTGAAACAGGGAAAGGGGGAGCAGCAGATCAACTAAATCTATAGTGCAAGTGAAGGTAGGTCAAATGGGCAGACTAGATGGGTTAAGGCGGTCCTTACCTACCAGCAAATTCTTTGTGTCTGTGTATCATAGGAGCTGTTCTGGATACTACCAAGACCCAGGCCTTTCTTCCAGAGAGCAGTAGGCATACCAGCCATCAGATGGCATGCTGCATAATGGAGTGCAAATCTCTGCAAGTGCATTCCATGCAGCACATATTTGGTCTGCTAGCCTCCTCAGTGTTCACAGTGCACCTGGCATGGTTACACATGAGAATGACTCAGTAGATGCTCAGTGCACAGTGGTCACAAACATCAAATCCTCAAACTCACCCCATTCTGTTGACCAAGCCCCTGGTTCGGTCTCTTGCATGGTGGACAAAGGAGGACAAGTTCCTCCAGGGCTTTCCCTTTTGTCAACCAGAGCCTCAGGTGACTATTACCATGGGAGTTTCCCTAATGGGATTGGCGCCTGCTGTCAGGGTATCCAAAACAGGGTAACTGGAACCTGTCCCCATCTCTGCATCAATGTATTGGAGATGGGAGTTGTTTTGTATGGTCTGAGAGCCCTAATGGACCTAGTCAGCCACAAAGTAGTCTTCCTTCAGACAGACAAGTCTGTCATGTACTACATCAACAAACAAGGAGGAAAACACTCTTACCCTCTCTGCAGGGAGGCTATGAGAATGTGGGAATGGTGCCTAGAGCAAGGGATCCTGCGCCAAGCAATCTACCTGCCAGGAGTACAAAATGCTCCGGTAGACTCATTCAGAAATGGAATTCTGAGCTCAAGTGAAACTATTACCATCCAAATTTGGCATAAATATGATCTTTCAGCCCATCATTTAACAGCGACCACGGTGTGACATGAATTTTCTTGGAAATGCAGAGATCGCTTTTTCAGAACACCTGAAGTAGTCACTAAGTATACCAGTCCAAGTCAGGTGATGTGCCAGAGGAACTGTGGAACTAGCCCAGCGAATTACACCCATATTTTTTCGTCTTGCCCCTTGCTGTGCCTGTTCTGGACAGCAGTGATGTAGGATTTAGAAATAATCTTAAATGTCCCTGGAGCAATTACTCCTTTACTGATTCTTCTAGTTATCCCCACCCCAAGGAGTTTTTTTGGGGGGTCAGACCCTAAAACTTTTCCTCACTTTGATATTAGCTGCCAAAAAGATGATAACCAAATTATGGTTAACCACCACTAAAATCCCCCTGGTAAATAAGTGATGGACCATCATAGCTGAAATATATGCCTTGGACAGATTAACGTATTCTCTTCACTGTCAAACCCCCACTTTTGATCTGCATTGGAAACACTGGATCTGGCACTAAATGCAAGTTGATCCATCCTTTGTGCCTTAAGAGGCCTCCCTCACCCCCTCCTCCCCTCCTTTCTTGCTTTCTTTATTTTCTCTTTTCCTCTCTACCTTTTCTTTTTAACTACTCCACAGAGGATTGACTTTGACTAACCTCAACTTTTTCTTCCCTCTAAATAAAATGAATGCTCTGCTATAGAATGTAATAGTTTAATGGAAAAGCTGATGTACTGTCTACAGTCTTATGTTTATGAAGAGGTTACCATTGTTTGTGCTTTTCTCTGTAGTCCCACAATGTCAACTTTCTGACACATTTGAATATGTCTGAGACTGCTACACCTTGAATAGCGTTGTACCATTTAAGACTATATCCTTATGCATATGGTTATTCAGCTATTAGTTATGTTTTATCTGTGTTTTATTATGCAATGTCTATGTTACTCTTTATGAAAAATTAATACAAATTTTAAATACAAAAAAAATCTCTGGTAGCTGAACTGAGCCAATCAGAGGCCAATCCTCAAAAATGGTCACTAGCTCCAGACATTGTGAGATTGCTGTTCAACAAGTGGGGAACACCAGATGTGGACCTTTTTGTGTTTCCTCTCAATGCCAAACTTCCTCAATTCTGCTCCAAAAATTCAGGACATGGTGTTTTTTATCAGGATGATGCATTTAGACTGCAATGGCAAAATCAATTTCTGCATTTCCTCCAATCCCTCTAGTGCAGAAGGTTCTGCTCAAACTGGAGGTGCATGGAGACACGTTGATTCTAATTGCCCCCTGCTGGCCTCAACAGATAATGGTTTCCTCTGTTGAACAGATTATCAGTCACACACCTAGTATCCTCCCACTCAGGATAGAATTACTGACTCAAGGTCCTCTACTCCATCCCAACCTGTGCTCCCTTTACCTTCAAGCCTGGGTCCTGAAGACATAGAAGTGAACAGGTACAAGGTGTCTCAGAGGGTCTCTGAAATACTTTTGGCTGCCCATAAATCTTGCACCAGGAAAACCTTCGTAGCAAGGTGGAAAAGATTTTCCATCTGGTGCTCCAAATCCCACATGAACCCCTTTCTGTGACCACCTGACAAGGTTCTGGAGTACTTGCTGGACCTTTCTGATGCAGGCTTGCAGTATTCCACAGTCAAGGTCCACTTGTGTGCTATTACTGCATACCATGAGCCCATTGGTACCCCCTACCTGGCTCAACTGCCACTTTTTAAGAGGTTCCTTAAGAGTATTTTTAAGAGATTCCTTAAGAGTATTTTGTGCACAAGGCCCTCATTCAAAAGCCACTAGCTGCCTGGGATGTCAGCCTTGTGTTGCACGTGCTCACCCACAAGCCCTATCCCTTTGAGCCTTTTAGCAGAATGTGAGCTAAAGTTCTTAACTTGGAAAGCAGCTTTTCTTTTTTTTTAACCTTGTGTTTATACTCCCTATCTGCCTCCTCCCTCCACTCTCTCTAACGTCCTCTGTGGACCCCCCAGACCCTGTCATGATTTGCCCCTAGAGCACCTCATCCACACACACTCCCCTGAAGACCCCCAGTATACCCCCTGGGTAGGGGTGGAGAGGGTATCCCCGGCACTTACCTCTCTCCAAACCAGCACTCTGTATGTGTACGTGGAGCCAGCACAGCAGAGTCTGCCCGATGAGCCCTGGAGATGTCCAATGGAGGCGTCATCCCCTAGGAGGGAGCAAGATGTTTTTTCCTGATTCTTTCCCCCCTGATGTCGGCATGCAGTGAGGAGCTATGAGCTAGGAGGCACGCTGAGATGTATCTCCTGCTCCACCCCTCTACCGACCGTCACCCAATCTGCTGGCTGCTGCTCCACCTACCACTCCACCAGGTTCCCCCAGGTGGCGGCATTGCAGCGGGAGCCTGCAGCTACCCCCCCGGAGAAGGAGAGCTGCTGTCGGGCATGCTATCCTTCTCCGCCCAGGCCGACCCTCGACGACCCGTGCTCGTTCCCGAACCCGGGTCGCCAACGTGGTGTGAGGTGTGGCGTCCAGCACTTCAACCCTCATTGCCACCAGGCCAGCCCTGGAAAGCAGCTTTTCTAATGGCTATCAGAGTCTCTGAAATTCGTGCCTTTATCACAGATCCCCTGTACACTGTTTTTCACAAGGACAAGGTTGTTCTCCACACGCACCCTAAGTTCCTTCCAAAGGTGGCGTTGGAGTTCCATCTGAATCAGCCTCTAGTGCTGCCTACTTACTTTGCCAATTTCCAGAATGAAGAACGCATTCTCCATTCTCTGGATGTTAGAAGAGTTCTTAAGTTTTACCTGGACAGAACTAAGAACTTTAGACAATCCAAACAGCTCTTTGTCTCCTTCAATCTCAGTCAACAAGGACAGCCTGTTACATTCAAGTGTATTTCTACCTGGATTGTGAGCTGTCTACCACTGCTATGCCATTGTGTAGGTCAAGCTGGAAGGTCAGGTACATGCCCACTCCACCAGAGCAGTTGCCATGTCCCTGGCAGAGATTCGCTCTGTACCTATTGGTGATATTTGCAGAGCTGCAACCTGAAGCACCATGCACATGTTTGTTAAGCACTATGCATTGGATGTCCATGCCTGGCAACATCCCTCCTTTGGCAGGACTATCCTGAATGGACTTCTGTCCTGAGTGAGCCTTGGCTCCTACCACACCAGTCCAAGGGACTTAGTCTGAACTTGGTACTCTGAACCATTAGTGCGAATCAATGGTGAAGACTGATTTCTGAAATATATAGAGGATAATGTATGGTCATCGATGATTAACCGGTTTGTTAACCATCGAGAGGTTGCCAGGGCTACCATGTAAACCTTGACAGCGAAGCTCAATAGATGTACATCACCATGGCTACCTCGAGATGGGTTAAAAGAACGGTTAATCATCGATGTACCATACATTATATTTTATAGTGTATGGTACCATTTATGTTTTTTTTAAAAAGAAAGCAGTTCCTTACTGCAGTTTTTTTTTTATGTTACCACCGCTCTGCTCTCACTGCAGCTGCCATTTCAAAGCCATCTGATCCAGTTGCAGGCATGCCCAGACTGCTCCCGGTTGTTAACCCATTGATGTGACATACCATTGATGGATTAACAATATTGTGATGTCGCATTGATGGTAAAACATTGTTATAGAAAGGTGGAGTTCTACCTATAATGATGTTCTACTATACATTATATGAAAATTACATACTCACCATAATTCTTGATCTAGGAATAGCTTCACCATTGATCCACACACCCACCCACCATCCCCCAGGCTTATTCCAGTCTGTTTGCTGGTCTTCACTCCTTGTTCTTGGTTTGGGCTGTGAAGACACTGTGTTACTGGTTTGCTGACCCTTCTTACACAGGTGATCAGGGCTATCTTATGCCTTCAAGTTAAGTGCATAAGTGCTAGTTAGGTTAAGCTGCATGTCCTCTGTAAAACAGGTACGGTTGAGGGCTGGTGCAGAGGTAAGCCATGTAGCGTGAGCCAGTCTCATAATGCTGTGCGTGCATGCAGCTTACCTTGGCACCAACCCTTCTGAAAAGTTCTGGCTCCTGCAGTGTCCTAGTGCCTCCAGCTCAGAACCCATTAATGTGAATCAATGGTGAAGATAGTCATAGAAAATCAAGAATTATGGTGAGCATGTAATTTTCATTCAAATCCTTAAACCATGGTCTTCTTGGCCACTCTGGAGTTATCAGAAGGAAGCTTCCTCTTGACTGGTGAATTGTTCAAAGAACCCTTGGAAGCAGTGGCACTGGAGGAAACAGACAGGCATTTTGAAAATCTACCATTGAGAGAGAACGTAAGTTGCCTCCACTAGTAGACATTGGAACCCACTGAAGAATCTGGGAACCTAATAATTTTCTTTGGATGCAAGGAGATCAATCTGTAGGGTCTCAACCTGACCATGCAGAAGGCTGAATATCTGAATTTAGGGACCACTCCCTGGATGGGTGATCTGGTGGCTGAGCCAGTCCGGCTGAACATTTAATCCCCCCCAAACGACTGAGGCACAAGATTCTTTTCTGCCTACTAAAGAAGTATTTGATTTTTTTTCATTTTTTTGTGCCTTCTTCATTGTTTACGTACGTGACCATCACTGCAATGTCTGAGCAAAGTTTTATCGCTTGAGACCGGAACTGCTCCTGAAAATTATTCGAACCTTTCATTTATAGGGCTACCATGAACATTAATGTTAACAGTGCCCTACAAACCTATGTCCAATGTTTACATAAAATGTGATATTGCTATAATTTACTGTCCTTCAGCCCCCACCATCAGAGGAGCAATCCGGTTGTTGCTGAGCAAAGTCTATTTAATCATTTAATCATTTCGACTTTTCCAGCCTCAATTGGGTCCAAGTATATGAAAGTCTTACCTGCGTATGTTATTTGGAGTCTAGCAGGAAACTGGAGAGCATGCTTGACCCATCCCCCAAGTGCACAGGACAGTTTCAACCACATCAAAACCTTGCGCTTCTGTTGGGCCAGGTAACTAATATCAGAAAAACATTAAAATTGCACACCATTGTCCAGGAAATGTTGACCTTTATTTTTAGAAGCTCCCAAGACATGATTGCTGATGTGTGGGCCTCCTGTTACCACCAGGATCATTCGCAGTTTGTCACTGCTGGGCATCATCAGCATTTCAGTACCTGACCTGTTATGTTCAAATTTAACACTGTTTTCATAAATTCAGTCACAAAACTAATCAGATACATTCCTTCAAGCAATTCTGGGACTTCCAGCACTTGTAAATTGGCCATTCACATTTTATTTTCCATGTGCTCCATTTGGAGTCAAAGCAATTTATTCTCAGCAATAAGTCATGTAACCACAGTTGCTGTATTGTTCGCAGTTACAGTCACTGCATTAGCCATGATGGTGACTTCCTACATCCATGGTTCCATATTTGTGAAACTGTTGTTCAGTGTGTCCATCTTTTTGGCAGGATTGTGGATGGCCTGTAGTAGTGGCCCCCATTAAATGGTTCCCCTTCTGGGTCTGCTATGTTACTCAGGCCACCTGCTCCTGCAGGGTCTGTTGGCTTGCCTAATCTAGTCTTCCCAGTGTCCTGAGACATCATATGCCAAGGTTTTCCCAATTACTGAACTCAGTATTTTAGGGTTCAAAATGTTCCTCTCACCACAAACTACACAGGATGACCACTCAAAATGAAACAGAAACTCAAGAAATTGAAATTGTATGTTTTTTTTTTTTTTTATCATTTAACACTTTATCCTCCTTGCAGCCATGGTCCTGCCCACGTCCAGCCACCGCTCCACTCCATCGCTGACCCCAAAGCTCGCATGCCCAGCTGGCAGATGCAGCTACACCTACGAAAGGGGCCCCCACTATAGCCCCCACGCCCAGCCAGGAAACCAGTACCGGCACATGTCTCCAGGCATCGTCGACTGGTGGAGCTGTGGCCATGAAGCTGCCATGGATCCATGCTGCCATTTCCCATAATCACCCCATTTGGGATCATGGGCATGCAATGACATCTATGCACCTATGTGCAGATGTCCGCCATGATCCCCCCTCAGTTACACCATCGCTTTCGGTACCTCCGTGCATCCCCAGGGGTCGCCACAGTGTGGTGTACAGTCCTCAACCCTCCCTAGGACTGGGAGAGCTGTCTCCAATGCTTAATCCCAGTCCTCCTCTGCCAACCCCCGATGACTGAGCTCATTCCCGAACCGGGTCGCCAGCGTAGCATGAGGTGTGGTGTCCAGTGCCTCAACCCTCAGCGCCACCAGACCGGCAAGAAACTGTATGGTTTAAATGGAGAGTGCCAGAGAGCACACTTCAGAGAGTCTGATCATGTTGACAGCTGACTCCAGCCCCTCTAAAGGGGAGTCTCATATTGGTTTGACACAGGGAACCACAACCGTAGAATGGGGGGATTGAAGTGGCCCCATACAGAAGCAAGTCTATGGAACTAGTTCAGATTTGGCTATCATCAGACCCAAGATATGAAGGCACAGGTGGGCAGAAACTACATTGATCGAATACCTCAATTTCTGATCTGACAGCATGATTACAGATTATTCTAGACCAAAATCTGATTTCCAGCTGTAAAAAAAAACAAACAAAAAAACTAAAACAACCCCTTCCCAACTACACCCCCAAACCAAACCACTCTCTAATCCTCACCCCACCCCCACCACCACCACCAAGTCCCCTGGAAGCATGTACACATTGTAGTAATTATGTTGTACCCTTACAATAAAAGAAAAACCCATACCCTCACCTGCACTAAATCAGCAACCTCCCTGACTCACATCACTCTGGTGCAATTCCCAACCCTCCAGTTTAGAAAAGACCCACCTGCCCAGCACACCCTCTAGTCCCCACTTCCCTCCTCTCCTCCTCCCACACCTATTTTGATAAATCAGAGTCGGATGACTCAGATCATGGTCACACAGTGGAGCAGACTGCATTCTCCTCCAGACCAGGAGGTATGAATGGACGATGACAAACAGCTGATCAGGTGTTACTATGAAAGGACACCGCCATTCATTCACACCTTCTGGGCTGAAGATGAGCACAAACTACTCCACAACAGGACTATGCTCTAAGTCACCCAACTCAGATATATCAAAATATCCAGGTGGTATGGAGAAGGAGGTAAATGGAGGCTAGCGGGTATGTTGGGCAGGGGGTTCTTTATTGAACTGGGAGATTGTGGCTTATGTCTGGGCAGGAAAATTGGGGAGGCTCCTGACCCAGCACAGGTAGAGGGATGGGGTTTTCTTATTATAAGGGTACACATCATGATTTTAATAAGAAGAATTTGCTCTTAGGGTGCTTGTGGGGGAGAAAGGGGGTTGAAGGTTAGAGGGTGGTTTGAGTGGGGAAATACTTAACAGGTCAGGGGGCTCACTAAGGGTAGGGGAGGATTTATTTTTAATTTTTTTTATTTCTACAGGTAAATGCTATGGGTTCCAAATCTGAATGTCCATATCTGTAATACTTAGGATTAAGGATTTTCAACAGCTTTATCTGAAAATCCCACATTTTGGCTGAAATCTGTAACCCTAGCAGTAACCACCTTATGAACTCTGAGATGCTGAATGTCTCGCTGAAAATTATCCACTCGGGAACAGGAGAGGAAGACTCGCTGCAGATCAGTTTGGAAATAGGGTCCCAGGTGTTCCAGTCTCTGAGATGGAATAAGGGAACTCTTCTCTCTGTTCATTATCCAACTGTATTGTCCCAGGACTTGTAAAGTCCTGGTTACAGAGAAGTTTGCTGCCTGTTACAATGAAGTTCTGATGAGGAGGTCGTACAGATAAGGAAAAAAGTGGTGACCTTCTTGTTTGAGGGAGGCAACAGCCATTATCAGCACCTTCAAGAAAACTCTTGGGCCAGAAGCCAGGCAAAATGGGAGAGCTCGGTACTGAAAATTTGTTTTTTTTTTACTTGCCCCAGCTCCTTGGCTCTTCAAAGGGGGCCTCGTACCCCCTCTGACTCCCTCTGCCAGGTTTCTTTGGGATCCCTGGCTTCATTGTGCTAATTTTGACCGGGGGTTTATTCATTTTTTCCCCCATTTTCTCCTCATCCCTTGAGGGTGCCAGCATGAAGGACGCTCATCCAGACAAATGGCGTGCTGATGCATGCCAATGTCAAGCGCCTAACAGCATCCTCCCTCAATTCCATAGAGCCATTAAGCACCCCTGCCCGTGCTTCTACCGGTGGAAGAGCTACAGGTACATACCTGGTACCCACCCTGTTGGATGCTTTATCCTCCTCCTCCCATCTGACCCCCGATGACTCGGGTCTGTTCCTGAACCCAGGTCACTGGAATAGCATGAGGTGTGGTGTCCAGCAGCTCTACCCTCAGCACCAGTGGGCCAGCCCCGGTACTGAAAATGTTGATTCCAAATGGAAAACCTCAGACATTTCTAAGAGTGTATAAGGACATAAAGGTACACATCCAACCAGATCTATGTATGCCATATGGTCCCCTGGTGCTGTTCTGCCATTATGATAGACCAAAGATACTCCATCTTGAACCTGGTTTGCTTCACAAACTTATTTAGAATCAATAGATTTAAAATTGGACAAATATTCCCTGATTTCATGGGGACTATGAAATACATTGAGTAGAACCTCTGTCCTCTCTCAGAGGGGGTACTGGGACTATTGCCACAATCTGTATTAGGTGGTCCAGGGTCTGGTCCACTGCTTTTCTTTTCTTTTCTTTTCACAGAGCTTTTAGATACTGGAGACTGAAAATATTAGCCCTTGGCACAGTAGAGAATTTTTTTGCATGACCAGGATTCAATTTCCAGCACTCATAAGTTCTTCATTGTGGTCTGGACCCATCTTTTGGAAACACTTTGAAGGTATCCCCCAAGGGCCAAAGGACAAGAATGACCCATGAATCCTCATTTAGAGAATCAATCTTCCTGTTACAGAATGGCTGTGAGAGAAGGATACTGTATTTGGAGAAAACATAAAACCAGTGAAGGAACCTCTGCCTCGCTGTCTTCCATAGCCTAAAAAGGAATGAACACCACCTCTATTAGACTGACCTCAACCAAAAACCTCTCCCCCAAGGAAGTTGAGAGGAACTTTGTTGTCCCCCGGATATGGGCAACTGGTCCTTTTTGTTCTGAATATTCTTTAAAATTCCATACAACTTTGGAATGAACAACAAACCACCAACAAAAAGGACCCCATGCAAATATGCCTTGGTGGTCCACAAACCAATGCTTAAGCCAGACTTGTGTCATATAGCAGAAACAATGGCAGAGGGGCACCTGGCAGAGAGCTGGAGGCTGTCCAGAGATGCATCACACAGGAATGAGGATGCTAAAGTTAATGAGAAGCAGAAGATTGGTATATTAGGAAACCCTTTGGCAAACCATCCAGGAGAGTTGACACTCATCGTATAGCACCCTGGAGACCAGAAAGGAGGTACATATAATTTTGATGTTAGACTCTGCTGCCAAATTCACACACCAGTAGGCTGCACCTCTTTTCTTATCATTCCCATCAGTAGAACAGACATTCCCTCCACTGTGATAGTGGTATGCTTAACCATATTGTTGGGTATTTTGCTGGGCTCTGTTGGACGCCCTCTGACTTTGTTATTATGATCTAATAAACCCTTTGTTACCTGTAGGGAAACATAACCCTTTGGAGAATGTCAGGAGATCACTACACCATAACAAAACACACAATGCCCTCTTATAGATTCTAGGACTAAGAAAGGATAATAAAAGAAGCAGAAGTCATCATAAAAGTTGCATAAGGCACATTTATTATCCTACCAGCTTGCTTTATAGGACAGTCATTATATATTGCATACTAACTATGTAACATATGCACCTGGGAGTCTGAAGCTGTCAAACACTACAGAGTCATGCAGGGTCTGCCTGCAATTTCCTTGGAGAGGAGTAATGGGAAAAGGGGTTTTATACCCTGATAAGATCTAGTCTGGTGATAGATAGCCAGCTCATGTGCATGTGATGATTGCACTTACTGTTACCTCTATTGGCCAATTTGGGGGGCAACAGAGTATTATCTTAGTTGCCCTTTTGAATGCTACAATTTGTAACATTCTACTCTTAAGAATACGCTTATGTCAATAACGTATTCTTATGGATGAAACATTTTGTAATGTGCCAACATGCTCTCTGAAAGGCCCATTCATATTTTATAGCTGAGACTGCACATGACACCTTAGCTGTAAAGGGGGGCTCCAGGACTTCCTTCATAATTATTAGACATTATGGCAGCAGACAGCAGTGCAAGTCTAAACTAGAAAATCATTTGTGGTGGTTTTGTTCTGTGCCCTGCAGAATCATATGTAGGGTAAAGGTTGTGCTTTCAGAAGCAGTGTGTTGCATAACTTGGATCTATTATATGTAAAAGTAAAAAAAAATACCTAGCCTTAAGTGTATGTAAAACCTGTACTAATTACTATGTGACCCCCCTCAATTATGTGTTCCTAGTGCTACGTGTGTGTGCATGTGTGCATGTGTCCCCAGCTCCGTGGTGTAACTGATACATCTGTGTGAGACATTTATTTATTTATTTAGCTTTTGTTTACTGGGTAAGCATGCTAGACAGTCAAGTGCCTATTTTCAGGTGCGACCTGGGAGAATTCCAAATGTACAGGCAATAACAATTCAGAGACAGAGTAATATCACTCAACAAGGTACAGTCAGGTACAGGCAGAGAACTCAGGTAATATACAGATACAGAGACAAGGTAGTGGCAATCAACAAGGTACAGACAGGTATGGACAGAGAGCTACAGTCAGGTACAGACAGAGAATGAATATAATGCAAATATAATGCAAATACAGAGTTACGGCATGGCAACCACAGGGGTAAGTCAAGGAAGCAAGCAAAAGAATCATCAGGGAATTTATGAGGTGTGCACTAAAGGCCTATGCACACACCCAGTCATTGATGGGCTCTGGCACACCGTGGAGGGTGGGGCTGCTAAGAGCAAAGACAGGCAGAAGCTTGTTTTAAGTAGCCCCAGAAGGAGGACCTGAAACAGCTGTGGGAGGGGGCGGCTCTTACATGAGCAGGGAGGAGGTTCCAGGACCTGGGGGCAAGGTCCATGAAGGTGCGATCCTCTGCGAAGGAGTGAGTTTTTGGGACCATGAGAGCCTGGGAGTCACTAGACCTCAGCTTACAGCTAGAGGGGGGAGGCTGGAGCAGTACGGCAAGTGCCGAAGGAGTTGATGATTGGATGATGTTGTCAGTAAAGTTGCCCATAACAAAGGATTGATGATTGCTAGGGGAGAGCCACTCCAGCCTGGAGTAGAGCTGGCAGTGATGGGTAAGATGGGTGTGGCTGATAGGGTGAAGCAACACACATTGTTATATGCAGTGTCCCATTTCATGAGCCAGGATTTTGGGGCATTCACGAAAGAGGTGAACCCATAGCAGAGCGTGAGAAGAAAACCCCCTTTTGCAATTCTAGTCGGGCAGCTGGGGTGAGGCAGCTTTTGGCCCTATATGCCACACCCAGTTTACAGTTTGTGGTCTTGCAGGAGTTACATATGTGCAGGAAGCGGTCCAGCTGAGGGTCAAGGGTTACTCTTAGGTACTTGAATGAGTCAACAACTGACAAAGGGATGCTATTGGTACCAGCGACTTTGAGATCAGCCTGATGCACTCTAACCTTGGCAAAGGAGCCGAATAACATGGCCTGGGTCTTCTGGAGGTTGATGACAAGCTTGTTAGCCTGGAGCAAGGATTTGATGTGATCAAAATCAGAGTTTAGTCTAGCGTTTATGTCTCTGATATCCTGGGAGCTAACAAGAAGCACAAGGTCATCAGCATATAGGGTGACATGTCCAGATGCAGGGACTGTGGGCAGCTGATTGATAAAAAGGGAGAACAGTAAGGGGCAGAGGACACACCGCTGAGGCTCCCCACAGGTTACCAGTGCTAGTCCAGAGAGGGATTTCTGGAACCTCGTGTATTGTTGCCTACCCGTGAGGTAGTTGGAAAACCAGGTTAGGATGGGGGGGAGGCCGAGGGACTGGAGGGCAGTGCCCAGAAGAGTGTGATTGACCAGATCAAAGGCCTTAGACAGGTCGATGAAGATAGCCCCCATGAGTTTTCCCTGGTCAGTCTCAGTTCTGATTTCAGAGGTGACCTGTGTGAGGGCAGTGGAGGTGGTGTGCTCTTTACAGAGCCCATGCTGCATGGAGGAGAGGAGGCCATGGGTTTGTAGAAGGAGAGCAAGCTGGGCGGCCACAACCTTTTCAAGCAGTTTGTTTGCTGCAGACTGAATCGTTATAGGGTGATAGTTTTCAAGTATTTTGGGATCACCACGTTTGAGTACTGGGATCACACGAGCCACCTTCCATATGGCTGGGATAGACCCAGATATGAGAGAGGAGTTGAGAACATGAGAGACAGGCTGGGACAAGAGAGGGGCTCCCAGGTTGAGTAATTTGGGCTCAAGGTTGTCATGCCCAGTGCCAGAGTGAGGAGAGAGGCCAGCAAGGAACTTCCGTGTCTTGTTGTAGGAGACAGACTCGAAGTAGAAGGGAGGGGGAGGAGGCTGGGGCACAGTGCCAGGAGTGGGACCCAGATCATATGTAGCTGGGGGCATGGAGGTGAAGTCTGACAGGTCTGAGAACAGGATGTTAAAGGCATTGGCTATAGTTCAGGCATTGTTGCGGCTGACTTCATCGATTTGCAGGTCGGAGACCTGGGGCAGGCAGGACCATTAACGGTGTATTTGATGATGCTCCAGAAGTTTCTAGGGATTTTGGCAGTTGCCTCAAGGGAGGGTTTGCAGAACCCACTCTTAGCCAAGGGGATCGCCCACTTACAGGAGTCCCTGAGCTGCCTGTAAGCCTCAAGGTCAGATCTGTCCCCAGAGTGCTTGAATTTTTGCCAGTTTTGGCCCCTAAGCTTCATCAAGGCAAACAAGTCCACTTGTAACCATTTGGTGACAGTGCCCCTCACTCTCCTTTTTATGAGTGGGGCATGTCTGTCTTGCAATGGGGCAAATATGCCTAGGAAACAGTCCAGGGCAGTAGAAGGGTCACTGTCAGGGTAGACTGGGGACCAGTCTGTCCTACTGAGATCAGTTAGGAAACTGTTGTAGTCAAATTTTGAATAGTCCCTCATCCGAATGATTTTAGGGGGGACCCGGGGGGGCAGGAACCTTCCAGATACAGTAGGTGGGGAAATGGTCAGAGATGGAATCAGGGAAGAGGCCAGAGGCTGAGATACGGTCTGGCCTATTGCTCAACATCCAGTGGAAAAAAGTGCCTTGTACCCCAAAGGAAGAGGGGTTCATAAACTTTGGCATTACCACTCAGCCAGTTTAGGTTAAAATCCCCGAGCACTAGGAGTTCATTAGTCCCCACCTTGGGACTGAGGCAGTCAAGAAGATGTGAGAGGCCATGTACACCACCTTTGGGTGGGTTATAAACACAGGCCAGGTGGAGCTTCTTTGCGTTGCCCAATATAAGAAGGGCATGTAGGTACTCACAAGCTGGGGAAGGGGGTGAGGTATGACAGACACTTTAAGGTGGGGTTTATATTAGAGCACCAGTCCACCCCGCTGTTTGTTACCCTCTGTGTCCTGTCTGATCGCGAGGTAGCCAGGGAAGGCACAGACAGAGTCAGGGTGGACTGGTTTAAGCCAGGTTTTGGAGATCCCCAGGATGTCTGGATTGTAGTGGGCAACCCAGTCCATAAGGTCTGAGAGGTTGGTGAAAAGGCTGTGGATATTGAGGTGGGCAGTCTTTAGGCCCTTAGCATACTGCCACTGGAGGGGAGGCATGCTGAAGTGAGGGGGTTCGGGTGTTAGGCTAGGATAGCAAGCCCAGGTAAGAAGAAGGGGAGTCAAGTACAAATAGAGCATAAAACAGCTGCACAGTAATATTTCAACACACAAGTAGCCAAAACCCGTCGATATGCAGTGGCAGTGGATAAATTCAAAGTATTGAATGCAGTAGTCAGCAGAATAGAAGTACTTAGCAGGCAGAAATTAGTTCACATCTAATAATGCAGACATCAGTGAGCTAAATTCTGAAACTAGGGGGCTGTATCTATATCACATGCTAGCAACAAAATAAACAGAACAACAGGCCACCACGAGGGGGTCAGCAGAGAGTAGGATCAGACTGACACGGAGTTAAAAGCATGGCATATCAAGTAACATTTCTGTGAGCAAGAAACAGTTTGTAGTGATCTCCGCTAGGGGTCAACTGAGTGGAGGGAGCAGGCAGGAGTTTCAACCAGCTGAGACTGAATGTAATAGGCCCACCAAGAGAGTGGGATGGGCAAGAGCGCATTTAAGGGGAGAAGGGAACTGGGCAGGAGATTTATAGAATTCAAATCTCGGTCCCAGTTTCAATTTATAGAATTCAGATCTCGGTCCCCGGTTTAATGTCGGGAGCCCCAACTGGCACAAGTCCTTGTAGATAAAATCAGATTGAGCCCCGAGGAGCTCCGGTTCCTGCAGCTGTATGCCCAAAATTGAGGAGATTTGTTCTCGTCCAGCTCTGATGAGCTGGGAGTGCAGCCTGTTCGAACAAAATGGCCCTTTCTTTTATAGCCCAGTGGGGCAAGTAGTGCAGGGAGGACTTGACGCCTTTTTTAATTTCAAATCGCGGTCCTCGGTTTCAATTTATAGAATTCAAATCTCGGTCCCCGGTTTCAAGTCAGGAGCCCCGACTGGCACAAGTCCTTGGAGATAAAATCAGATTGAACCCCGAGGAGCTCCGGTTCCTGCAGTTGAATGCCCAAAACTGAGCATATTTGTCCTCCTCCAACTCCGATGAGCTGGGAGTGCAGCCTGTATTGAACAAAATGGCCCTTTCTTTTATAGCCCAGCAGGGTGAGTAGTGCAGGGAGGACTTGGCGCCTTTTTCAATTTCAAATCCTGGTTCCTGGTTTCAAGTTGGGAGCCCCGACTGGCACAAGTCCTTGGAGATAAAATCAGATTGAACCCTGAGAAGCTCCGGTTCCTGCAGTTGTATGCCCAAAATTGAGCAGATTTGTCTTCCTTCAGCTCCGATGAGCTGGGAGTGCAGCCTGTATCGAACAAAATGGCCCTTTCTTTTATAGCCCAGCGGAGCGAGTAGTGCAGGGAGGACTTGGCATCTTTTTCAATTTCAAATCTCGGTTCCCGGTTTCAAGTCGGGAGCCCCGACTGGCACAAGTCCTTGGAGATAAAATCAGATTGTGCCCCAAGGAGCTCCGGTTCCTGCAGTTTTATGCCCAAAATTGAGCAGATTTGTCTTCCTACAGCTCCAATGAGCTGGGAGTGCAGCTACATGTTATGCCTGTTTGTGTGCGAGATGCCCCACTTATAGATGTGGGTATTGTGTGGATGTTAGTACTCCCACTTATTAGGCGTGGGTGTGCATGTAAGTATCCCCACTTACAGATATGGGCTTGTGTGTGTGTAAGACTATCCCACTTATGGCTGTGGGTTATGTACTTGTGTATCATCTACATGCCATGAGCATACAGGTAATCATGACGTGCCTTGTGCACATGCCGTGTGTGTGGGTAAGCTTGTAGTCATGATCAAGGCCACTGTTTTTCATTTTTTACTGGAAAATCTGGTAAAATTCCAGAATTAGGGTTGCTTGAAGACCGGTAAAAACAAAGATTTCATGGAATCTGGCATTTTATATCAAATCAGTAGAGCTACAAAACTTATGTTTTTCTTTTAATTCCTTCCTGTACTATTTTCAATTTGCTTTATGTAATGCTCTGTATATTAAGCCTTCTTTAATTCTGATTATTTATGCACATACTAAGAGAATGATAGCAGAATCCTAGTAAAATCCGAAAATTAGATAACAATCACTGGTGCAATTCCAGAATCTGAAGTCTTGAAAACATCATTTTAATGCTTTGATCACCGTAAATCAGTGGCCTTGGTCATGATGTACCTTGCATACGTCATGTGCTTGTGGGTGAGCATATTCTTACAATCCCCCCCTTGTTACCTACAAGCATACAGACAATACAGAAAGAAGGAAGAAAGAATTAGTGAACAAGAGAGTGGATAGATTGGGTAGCATAGAGAAACTTGAGGTGAGATCTTAAAAAAGTTTGGAGTTTTACAAAAGCAAAAAGTAGTAATAAGAAGTATAAAAATAAAAAAAACTTGAACAATAACAAATCCTTTAAATGTGAATTCCAACCATGTGTTGGTAAGTGCAGTGTGTGTATCTCCATCATGAAACATAGTTTTTAAATGAATCTTCTGTCTTCTGAACACTATTTTTGATTTGAATAACGTGTGTGTCTTTCCTTTTCATTAACCTTTTAACATCAAAGTGCAATTGATCTATATGAACATTAAAAACTGGTAAGTGTTATATCTTTTAAATGGGTGACTTCAGTTTCTATAGAATCTTGTTCTTGGAGGGGAACAAGAATGACTGTATGGCCTATGACAGTGTGTTCATGGGGTGTAAAGCAGAAATTGGGGTTTGCCACGTTGCAAATCATAGTACTATAAACAAAAGACTTGTGACTAGTAACCACACCGTATAAACCTTCAGCATTTTAGGTAACTCGAACTTCAGGTACAAGTCATTTGGTAAGTCTGATGGGGCACAAAATTGAGGAGTTTGTGAGTTTTTTAAACTTATATTTATTGATTTTGATACGATAAAGTACAAGTATAGCCCGAAGAACAGTGCACAATATAAATACAAATCAAATATCATTATACATACAGTATCTTTGGCACTCCTTGCTTGTTACATCATCGAGAGGCTATCCTTATGTGACATCCACAAAACAGAGCAATCCAAAAAGGCTAATTGATGCCATGAGAGGGGAAAAACATTATTAAGAAACATTTTACTTTATTGCTATAAAACACCCCTTTAATAGGTGAAACTTCCACTATGTCCACTATCGGGAAACACTATTAGGATAGGAACCCACTCTTCACACTCCACAGCACTCATTCTTTACTATTGCTTAAAATAGGCCTAGCATACATTTTTTTTTATTTTATTTTTTTTAGATTATTTATCCTCATTGGGCTACCTCTCTGCCCCCATTAGACCACGCATCCTCTTGCCGGGGATCCGGCCGCCGTCCGTCTCAATTGGGACTGGTGGCACCCTGCCACCCCTGCAGCTTACCTCCTGCAGTGAGGCGGCAGGGAGACTCCTAACTCCCCACCTTCTCTGATCCAATTTGGGTCCCAGCTTCCTGAAGAACACTCATGGACGGCCATCAAGCCGTGTGACAGGTGCCACATTTTTTCCTTGTTTGCTCCGTTCCTCCCCCCCTTACTGGAGCTCTGGGCATGCAATGATGCCAGCGCAGGCAGAGGCGCATGCGTCCACATGCCTCTTCCCCAGGCATCTGCCCAGACTCCACCCAATGCTGTCACCCCATGCCCTGACCCCCAGCCTCCCCGGAGAAGGAGAGAAGTCCAGCGGACACTCTAGCCTTCTCCTCCCCACCAACCCCCAGCAACCCATGCTCATTCCCAAACACGGGTTGCCAGTGCAGCGCAAGATAAGGCATCCAGCACCTTAATGCCACTGGGCCTCTAGTATACATTTTAATAAACTTTCAGATTTTAAAATTAAACAACACCAAAACTGTTCTTGGTCAGTGAGGCTTATCAACTCTCTCAAAAATTACTACACGATTTGTAGACAAAATAAAGGATTCCTTAGCCAGCAGGACAATTACCCTAGTACTTAAAAAAAAAAGACTAATCTGTGTCATTGTACTTAACATTAGTACCCACCATATCTTTATGACCTAGGAAAACATTCTGACAAATTTGGTACAGCACTATTAATGCAGGCATAGTATTTAAATTTAAACTTCACAAAGTCATTATAAGAAGTGGATGAGTCCTCATCTTGTTAGGGAGCTCATACTTACGGAGTTACAGTGTTGCAGCTTTCCAGCGTTACCCTCATTCTCTGAGTCAGAGTTAGAACCCCTCGCTGCATAGTCCAGTTCAATTTTAGTTAACAGCTTTGCAGCATCCACTGGGTCGGCAAAATGGTATGATTTGGCTCCATATTTGATATTCAAGGTCGCCAGTATCAAAAGGACGTGATGAATCCCCAGTTGGCGGAGCTTAGAGTGCACTCTGTTGAAGGCCTTATGATGTTACTTCATACCAAAACTGAGATTGGGGAAGATGTGTATAGGGCCTCCTTGCCACTGTGATGGTCCTTTTCATCTTGCCTCCTGAAGAGTTTAGTCTCTCTTTGATTGAGCCCAGTATTGCCAGTACTGCTGAACTTGCTGGATATGCTATATCTGTGTGTAAGCGGGAACCCCTGGCATTCACCCAGTAAGCCCTCAAGATTGTTACGGGAAAGTTGAGGTGCAAAATGTCCTGGAGCCTGTGTTCCAAAAAGCCATTCAGGTCGTCCCCTTCTGATTCCTTGGGCAGTCCCAAGATTCGGATGTGGGACGCCCATGCCCCTTTCTCAAGATTCTCCAATATGCACCTGAGGAGGAGGTTTTCCTTTACCAGGTCCGAAGTGGTTGCAAGCACTTTTTCTGCAGTTTTTGATGCCCCTTGAGCCTTTTCATCTACTGACTCTAGCCTGGTTTCCACAACCTGGATGCGGGCTGTGAATTCATCCATTTTGAATTGAATGGCTTTTAAAAGTGCAGCATTCACAGGCTGATTGGGGTTATTGTCAGGAAGCTCCTTTTCCTTGTCAGGGCCTGTTTGATATCTTTCTGCCTGGCCCTGTCTCCTCCAGTCATCGTTTTCATTCTAGCCATGATGCCAGCAGCAGATTTTGGTATGCTTGTGATCCGCAAATACTATTAGATCCAGTAGCAGTGTTTGTTTGATGATTTGATCGAGTTTAGTTGGTAAATCTGTCAAATTATCTTTTTGGTGGTGCAGAGTGATGACAGAGTGCTGCTTTCAGCTTAACTGCTAGCCATGCCCCTGAGGAGTTGGTGAGTTTAATAGAAAATGGAATTCCAGTAGCCTTGATGAAAGCATTGCTACTATGCTTCATTGGAGTCTTGATTGAAGTCTTGATTGAAGAGACGCCTGAAGAAATGTTTTTTTTGCTGAAGTCAGGGATTGCTCCTCTCTTATTCTTGCCTTCATGTATGGTACAGAAGGTTTGTGTGCCCAGGGAAATCACCGATCTTGCACAAATGATTCAGTAAGGTATCTGGTGGAGCTCGCCAAGTTTCCGGTGTATTCAAATCCAACAACAAAGTTCTGGCCTGCTCGAGCAATGAATGCTACTACACACAAAGTCTTTTTAAAGTTCATTATTTTTATTTTATAAAGTCCCAACGTTTCGCCTAGTATTAGGCTTCTTCTGGGGAACTGTAAAAAGATTTATAAACAAATATTTACTATATTTCACATTTGAAAATATTTAATTTTTTTATTTTCAATTTTTTATATTTTTCCATATTAGACCATGCTAGTCATAAATAACTGGATGTATCAAATTTCAATTGTAGTTGTTAAAGCAATATTAAAACCAAAATGATATTTTAACCACCTGGTTATCCTTTACAGTCATTAATAGTCAAAATTCTTATACATATTGCCCAACTAGATGCCACCTATATAAATGCATGAAAAATTCATTGCCTTACTTTTTAACAATGTCAGCAAAAGCCAAACATCTGCAAAGTCTACTCAAGAATTGCCTCCTGTATATGTTCACTTTAAAAATAAAATAAATAATAAATAAAACACTTAGGCCAAGTACTACATACTCCAAATTGCAACAAAACAATGCTATTTTATCATTTATTGTTTAAGTTCTCAGTATTCACCTTTTTATTTATTCTACTTTTTGATTCAGATATTTTTCTTCAGCCATTTAACTGATAAATAAATAAATATAAGGGGACAGAAGAAAAAAAAGGAAAGACCATCAATTGTTAATTTAAGTACTTTAAAGTTATTTGCACACATTATACAATATTTCTAATATGGTCATACACTCGATTTTAAATATTCAGCTTTTTATATGGTACTTTGCTTTTTAACATGTTTTCTTCATGCCTCATGTCTATTAGGCAATGTGCACAAGGGAAAGCTATTTTTACAACCGTTGGTGGAACAAATTCCAACTTATATCAAAGACACCACTCATGTATTACAACTAATACAACATTTAAACATTGTAGGGTACCAGATGATATCTTACTTGTTACAATTGATGTAAAGGATTTGTATACATCTATACCACATGACAGAGGAATAGAAAGCATGGGAAAACTGTTAGACACTAGACCACATGACCAAAAACCAAAGACTCGAGTCCTACAAGATCTGGCTGAGATAGTTTTATATAAAAACTATTTCAAATTTGAAAACCAGTTCTACCAACAAGTCAGAGGTACAGCAATGGGCAGCACCATGGCCCCAGGTTACGCCAATGCCTTTATGCATGATTTTGAAAATACACATGTTCTAGGCGAAATAGTAACAGGGTATGCTTTTTAAGGATAGAATCGTGTTTTGGAAAAGATACATTGATGATATATTACTAATTTGGAGAGGAAATATACAGGAACTAACTGAGTTTCAACAATATATGAATAGTAGAGATTCTAATTTATTGTTTACATTTTCTCATGATAAACAGCAGGTAGATTTTTTGGACATAACTATCTATAAAAATGGACACAAACTAGAAACCAAGTTATTTAGGAAAGCAACAGACAGAAATACAACATTACATAGGAAAAGGTTTCATCATAATAAACTAATTGAAAGCATACTCTAATCGCAGTTTTTAAGAGCAAGGTGTAACTGTAGTACTGAAAAAGAATATATACAAGAACAGAAAAATATTCAAGTAAGGTTTAGAGAAAGACAATATCAGAAAAGTAACATAGAACAAGCCCAGGCTAAGGCAGCAAGGAAATCTAGGCAGGAACTTCTTATATTTCCTGGGACTACTAAAACAGAGACTGACAAAAAGAACCCACTTGTTTTTAGCACTGTTCACAATAATATTCTGTCACAGCTCAAAAAAGTTATTTTGAACAATTGGAATATTTTGCAAAAAAATCCTACGACCTCTGGGATTTTCCAGGAAAAACCATATGTGATTTCTAAAAAAGCTCCCACAATTAATGATAAACTAGTACACACACAGCATTGGAAAGAGACCCCCAAAGGGTCCCAATTACTATTGTGTCCCTTAAAAAATGGAATGTACCCCTGTGGTAAATGTGCAGCATGTGGTAACACTTCTCGGAGAACATCTTTTAAACACCCCCATACAGGAAGAGAATATTATATAAGGTCACATATAACATGTGCGACGATGGGGGTGATTTATCTTATTCAATGTCCATGCGACCAACTATATGTTGGCAAAACATTGAGAGAACTAAGGACCCGTATCTCAGAGCATAAAAGTCATATCCGTAATAGAGATGAGCATTCCCCTTTTGCTAGACATTATAAAGAAAGAGGTCATTCCTCTGTGCAAATTAGATTTTGGGGACTTGAACAAGTTCCTGAACCAGCAAGAGGCGGCTGCTATAATGATTTGCTAGAGAAAAGAGAGATGTTCTGGATGTATGAATTGGGCCTTATTCATGAGAAATGGGGTCTAAATGAGGATGTTAATTGGCAGGTGTGTTGGGGGAACTAAGAAGAAATAGAAGATGTTTATGAATATTAGAACTACAGTGGTAAGGTCTAAGTATGACACCTTTTCCATCTGACTCCAAATAATGTAGCAATCTCTCCTTCACTTATCCTAAAGTAAAAGATACAAATGTGGTTAACTTAATTATAATGAAAAGAAAATGGTTGATCTAGCTATGGTCCCATCTATCATTTTCAGCGATTCTGCAACTTGCTGGGAATGTCAAATAGGGCCAGTGAGCATACTATTATTTAAGTTTTACTACACAATCAAAATCATGTATCTTAATTACATACCTTTTAGCATCTCAAGCTGATATAATTATGTCACCTTTTACTATAAGCAGCAGTTTTGCAGCTAGCTGGGAATGTTAGATGTGGTTCTCTAGTAAAATAATATTATAAAGTGCTAAAAATACACTTGGAATTGTGTTATTTACTATACACTTTTTTCAATATTTGATGCAGCTTCTATATATTTTTCTGTGAACAGTGGATGGACTGATTAATTCAGTCACTGCCTATAAAGAGTTAGTATACATTTTAAAAAAACTGTGTATATCCCTTTAAAAGACTTTCCAACAGAGTCAATTATCCTTGCAATGCTGAAATGTCAGGGAAAGGAGTCACTGGTCGCTATGACGACCATCTTGCTTTGGCAAGGAATGATGACACAAGCTTTGGTGTTATGTGACTTCTTTCCCTGACATAAAGAGGCCTAGTCAGCCAAGCAACCAGTGCTGCCAGTCTGCCTTCAGAACTCTATTGAGTAAGTCAGATTTTTTTGTGTAACATTGAAACTTAGAAATGCACTTAGTCATAGGATTTATTAAATTAACAGCAAAAGGATTATTAAATCAGCGAATGAAAAGTTTTAGACTATGAAGTGAATTGTATTATTTAACATTTAGAGGAGAATGTTTATCTGATAAGCTAAAAATGAAAACTAGGGGAAACAAATGAAGCTTTGCATGTAACTGCATCAGATGCTAGAAGCACATGGCACTTGAAAACTGATTTAGGTTTGTTTTGTGCACACATGGTTTAAATAGGCTAAATCTGAATTTTAAAGGGAATGAAAGAACATTCACATAATTACTGAGTTTTTAAGGAATTTGAGTAGAGGTGGATTGAAATATATATAAAAATGGGTTGGTTTTTGAACACATGATTTAACACTTATGTAGGTAAATAAAAAAGTAATTGCTTTTTTGTTTTCAACCCCCAGCTTTCCGTGGTGCACATTGCCTAATAGATATGAGGTATTAAGAAAACATGTTAAAAAGCAAAGTACCATATAAAAAGGTAAATATTTAAAATCGAATGCATGACCATATTAGAAATAATGTATAATGTGTGAAAATAACTTTAAAGTACTTAAATTAACAATTGATGGTCTTTCCCTTTTTTTTTCTGTCCCCTTATATTTATTTATCAGTTAAATGGTTGAAGAAAAATATCTGAAATCAAAAAGTAGAATAAATAAAAAGGTGAATATTGAGAACTTAAACTATAAATGATAAAGTAGCATTGGTTTGTTGCAATTTGGAGTATGTAGTACTTGACCTAAGTGTTTTATTTATTACTTATTTTATTTTTAAAGTGAACATATACAGGAAGCAATTCTTGAGGAGACTTGGCAGATGTTTGGCTTTTACTGACATTGTTAAAACGTAAGGCAATGAATTTTTCATGCATTTATATAGGTGGCATCTAGTTGGGCAATATGTATAAGAATTTTGACTGTTAATGAATGTAAAGGATAACCAGGTGGTTAAAATATCATTTTGGTTTTAATATTGCTTTGACAACTACAATTGAAAGTTGATACATCCAGTTATTTATGACTAGGATGGTCTAATATGGAAAGATATTAACAATTGAAAATTAAAAAATTAAATATCATTTTCAAATGTGAAATGTAGTAAATATTTGTTTATAAATCTTTTTACAGTTCCCCAGAAGAAGCCTAATACTAGGCGAAACGTTGGGACTTTATAAAATAAAAATAACAAACTTTAAAAAGATTTCATGCGTAGTAGCATTCATTGCTCAAGCAGGCCAGAACTTTGTTGTTGGATTCATGTATGGTACCCCAAGTATTAGCATTGTTGTGGGTACCAGTTCTGACTGGTGAGGAAACAATGTGCTGGTTTCCATCAGTTGCATCAAAGTTCATGCCAGCTTGGTCAATGGATTACCCTTCTTCGAAGTCTGGTTTATATCCACACACAGGTGTGACCACGGTAAAGACATCACACCTGCACAGGTAGTGGTAGCCCTTCCTAATGCAGCGGTCTGTATGGGGGGGGGCTACCCAGGCATTCAGGTGATGGTGATGAACAAGGAGATCTGGCAGCTTTGTCCGTTCCCAAAAAATGTCTTCTTCCAAGTGCCCAAGTGATTGTACCTGTACCAGTTTATTAAATGCTGCAGTATCCTTATCAAATATAGGCATTGAAACAGTAAATGTGACAAACATTGTATCTTTTATATAATAGTCATGTCTGCTATAGCAGGGCCCCGGTTGGGGTGCACTGTAACACAACCAAGGTTTCTAGCAGTGGCAATGGTAAATGTGACCGTACGATCCATGCACTTCATAATACATGCTACAGTATATTGTCCCAGTGGGAGAAATATCACTTGGCCTTATGTCCATCATTAATGAGATCTGGGATCTTACCAGTTTCTAAATCTCATAAGAGAGTTGTAATGGTGGTGAGTGCAAAGCTTTCATAAACAGAGCAAAGGATTTCCTACCTATGTGGTGTTGTCTAGCCTCCTTATTATTATAGTGTATTAACTGTGTTAACTTGTGTCTGGTCTAATTAAAAATCCTAGCAATAAAGTGCATATTATATGTGGTGAACCTTTCTTCTTGTGCAAGACTGGCAATACCACATAGCATATGCTGTGTTACATCCTGGTTAAATTTACCATTAAATAATTTAGCATGCCTCCTAATTTTGGCCAAATTGGACCAATTGCAAATAGATAATCCAGTCCCTAAAATATCTGTGGCAGATGCAAAAAATGCCTATCACACCTGAAGACCTAACCCTCTTTTTCCCGTGTTTAGGTCTGATCACCCCATGGTGTTCTGTAGCATACTTCCCTGCTACAGGGTCTTGAGCTCATGTTTGAAATGCTGCCTTAATATCAAGTAGCATGACTGTATGACATTTACCTACTAGCTGCAAAAAAAAACAATAACAAAAAATTGAATGACACCAGATCCACCTTCTGTAGCCACATAGCAGAAAATTATGAATGAAATTTATCATATGGAGAAATTCATGGCTAGGATCCAGGATAGGGAAGAACAGCTCAGAAATAAGTGGCAGAAATGGATACTTTATGTGTCTGACTACTGCCCAGCTTTTATACCATAATAACCCTAACTAAAACTTAAAAGAAACCCCAAAAGAGGCATTAAAAAGGCTAAAACTGAAGGGAGGGTCTGGAGGCCATAAGTAGGGAAGGAAGGAGAGACATGGAGGGGTAAGTATAAATACCAACAGGGGCTATAGTTGGGGGTTGGGGAGAGTATGTCATGGCTGCTAAGGTCATGGTTGGGGGTTATGGGGGACTAGTGCCTTAACCCTAGACCCAGAGAGGCCCTACACCTTAACTTCTTTGGGTGGGGGAAGCTGCAATCTAGGAACCATCCTCGAACTACTCCAGAGATAGCCAAGGGACGGGTGTAGAAAGTATGAAAAGGGAGGTGAAACACTTGCAGACAGATCACTGGTAAACTGTGATGAAAAGGAATAAAATGTAAAACGACTACTGTATGTGAAATATGTAACTGTAACCAAGGAGTGAACAAGATGCAAGCATTTTCCACTGAATTGTCTCAATAAAAAATTTAAATACAAAAAAAAAGAAGTGCATAGGCATAGTGAGACATCAGTGGTTGACAAAGATATGCCCTCTGCAAATGAAATGGCCAAAGCTCGGCATGTATATCAGACTTTACAATCTATGGGCAATATTTTCTCAGCTCCTTCGGGGTCTAGTGCTCCTCTTCATGACCCTGGGTATGCCCAGGCATTTTATTATGAGGAAAAGGATGATGAAGAATTTCCACAAGATGACTCATTAGACCCAGATGGTCACACTGGTGGTGATTTACCTGATGATAATGATGAAGTTTCTTCCCATTTTACCTTTGTCAAACAGATGGTGGACATCCTGGAACTCCCCCAACCCCCAGGACGACTGGAACAAGAGATGGAGGAAGACTATGTAGAAATGATGGGTCATACTCCTTTAAAGAAATTGACTTTGCCCATACGTAATACATTAAAAAGACCAACTTTTAAAATTCTGGAAACCCTTTCATTTGCTTCAGGGGTGGACAGAAAGATTTAGAGGAAATACCAGCTTGGTAAACTGACTGCTGACTTTCTCTATGCACATCCAGACCACAAAGGGGTGGTTCAGGCGACAGTCTGTGACAAAGTTAATGTGCCAGTGTGCTCAGTCTCCAGAAAAAGAGTTGAAAAAATTGGATTCCATGGGTAAGAAATCCTGTACTACTGCTTCTTTGCTTTTATGCTTGTCTACTTACATGGAATATGCAGCTAGATATCAGAGAGCTTTACTGAAGTCTTTCCTGGCTATAGTTCATCATGTGGGGGAGACACTATGCTCAGGGACATCACTGAAATGGTGAAACTGGCCACAGAAACTACTATCAGTTTCACGTGGCTGTAGATAATAATGGCACAGACTCGAGGGTTATGGCACAGGCCATTTCTCTCAGGTAGTTTGCTTGGTTAAGAACTACTAATCCTACTCAGGATACCCAATTACAGGCTATGGATTTTGCTTGTGAGAAAAATTCCCTTTTCGAGGATCAAGCAGAGACTTACATGAAGAGAATGGATGAGTACAAAACTACCTATAAGAGTAACTCGGCCAAAGAGAAGCCCTCTACTTCCCAGAAACCTCAAAACAACAGGGGCAGGAGAAGATGTTATTTTCCTAGGGTATTTTATCCTTTGCCGATGCCTATGATTTTTTCTCAGATGAGAGTTGTTTTCAAGAGAAGAGGTAGGAGAGGCCAGAGAAAAGCCAACTCCATTCCTGTCCCCTCTGCTCAAACCAGACAACAGTCCTCCTGACTCCTCTTTGGTCGCCTCCCCTCTTCCAGTCGGGGCAGGCTGTCCCACTACTTCCATCATTGGCAGCTCATCACCACAGACAACTGGGTGTTAGAGGTAGTGGGTCAGGGCCTATCTCTTCAGTTCAGAAAAATTCCCTTTCCTCCTAGGCCCCAAGCTCTCAAAACCTCTAACCCCAACAGAAAAACTGCTGTTGGAGGCAGAGGTGAAGAATCTTTTGGAAGTCAAAGCTGTGAGAAAGAGTGCCCTGCCCCCAGTGGGGAAAAGGTCTCTATTCCAGGTACTTCCTTACTCTGAAGAAAAATGGGGAGTGGTGACCTGTTCTGGACCTAAGTACCTGAACAAGCACCTACTGAAATCAAAGTTCAAAATGGTAACCTTAAATCAGGTCATTCGTTCTCTGACGCAAGGGGACTGGCTAGTTTCCCTAGATCTGAAGGATGCCTATTTCCACATCCCAATCTGGCAGTCCCAAAGAAAATTCCTCAGATTCAGCCTGCCTTCAGGCCATTACCAGTTTGCAGCCATACTGTTTGGACTAACTTTTGCTCCCAGGGTTTTCACCAGGTGCCTGACAGTGGTTGCAGGTCATCTCAGAAGACAAGGGATTTCTGTTTTTCCCTACATAGACAATGGGCTAATCCTGGCCAATTCTCCACAGGCAGTTGCAGAAGCCCTAAACCAGATAGAAGATACCTTGCAGTCTTCGGATTTCATTATCAACAAAGACAAATCCCAGTTTCAGCCTGCCCAAGCTCTATAATTCATAGGGGCAGAGCTCAACACTCTGCAGAGGAAGGCTTTCCTTCCTGCAGACAGAATTCAGAATTTCCTCAGCCTGTTAAATTCCTTCATTCTAGGCCAGCCGAGGCCAGCCAGACACTTTCTCAGACTGCTCAGTCACATGTTCTTTATGACCGCAATAGTCCCAAGTGCCAGATTCCAGATGAAGGACATTCAGTATCACCTTAGGTCTCACTGGTCTTAGAAAAAGGATTCCTTTGCAAGGCTAGTGCCAGTCACAAGAACCCTTCTTCAGGCTCTAGACTGGTGGAAGGAGCAGAAGACCTCAAGGTAGGGGTTCCTTTCCAGATTCAACAACCCTCCCAGATCCTGACAACAGATGTCTCCCTCCTAGGTTGGAGTGCCCACTTAGGGGACCAGTCCGTAAGTGGCACCTGGACACCCAAAGAGTCCACATACCATATCAACCTCCTTGAACTCAGAGCAGTGTTCTTGGCCATCAAGACTTTTGCCCCATAGCTCAGAGGACAGGCTGTTCAGATAAGAACAGACAATACCACTGCCATGTTGTACATCAACAAGCAAGGGGGCACAAGGTCAACCAAACTGTGCACAGAGGCAATGAGGATTTGGTCCTTGGCTTACTCCCTGGACGTGTCTCTGTAGGACATTCATTTCCTGGGAAAGGACAACACTTTGGCAGATGCTGTAAGCCACGTCAGTCAGGGTCACCATGAGTGGACCCTAAACAAGTAGGTCCTTGCCACAATCTTCAGAAGGTGGGGGGTTCCAGATCTGGATCTATTTGCATGCAGCCTTAACCATCAGCTACCACAGTAGTGCTGCAGGCCCCCAGCGCTGGGGACCATCCTAGTAGATGCTCTGACCCTGGACTGGGAAGGAAGGGAGGTTTCTGTACACTTTTCCTCCCTTTCATATGATTTACAGGGTCCTTCTCAAGCTCAGGACTCAGCCAACCACCATGATTCTGGTGCCCCGGATTAGGCAAGGCAACCCTGGTATTCCCTTCTCCTCGCTTTGTCAATCAGGAAGCCCATCAGACTACCAGCAACCCACAGTCTCCTGACTCTTCCCCAGACAGGGGTAGCATACCCCAACATCCAGTCTCCTCACCTGAAGGCTTGGTACTTGAGGAGTTAGAGCAACCTGAATCCCAGTACTCTGAACAAGTCCTGAAAATTCTGCAAATGGCTAAAAAAACCTAGCACTAGGGAGACTTATGCTTCCAAGTGGAACAGGTTCTCTCTATGGTGCAAGGATAAGAACATAGAGCCCTTGCGGACTACTCCTCCTACCCTCCTGGATTACCTAGTTCACCTCCAGGTAGAAGGCCTTAAAGCTTTGTCCTTGAAAGTGCATCTGGTGGCCATCTCAGCTTATCTTTCCACTGGAAAAAGAGATCCGTCATTTCACAGTCCATTTTCAAGAAGTTTTTCAAAGGTCTGCTGCACCTTCAGTCTAGTGTGAGGGAACCTGTCCCTCCTTGGCACTTGAGCCTCTGTATAGCCAAACTCATGGAACCTCCTTTTGAGCCCATGGTTACAGCTGATCTCAAGTATCTCAAGTATGTAACCTGGAAAACTGTCTTCCTGGTTGCCATCACCTCTGCCAGAAGGATTTCGGAGTTGCAGGCTCTTTGTACAGAACCTAACTACATCACTGTAGGACAAAGTAGTGCTTAGGACAAACAGGAAAGTTCTGGCCAAGGTGGTTTCTGAGTTTCACATTAACCAGTCTATCACCCTGCCGGTCTTTTTCACCTATGGTGAAGTAGGCAGAGGGAGACCAGCTGCCAAGAGAACCATTTCCTGCAGGATTGTCTCTTATATCCAGTTCTGTTACAGCAAAGCTGGTAAACAACGCCCTCAGGGCCTCAGAGCTCACTTTACTAGGAGCACTGCTGCCACAGTGGCAGCTGCAAGGGATGTCCCTTTGCTCGAAGTTTACAAAGCAGCCATTTGCAAAACTGCACACACATTTACAAAGCACTACTGTTTGGATGTGCAGTCCAGATCTGATGCCAAATTTGGTAGAGCAGTGCTACAGAGCCTGTTTCCTAAGTAGGTTTCTGTGCCTGCCTCCCAACTGTACTGGTTTGTAGTCTGCACCTGTCAATACATGCTGAAGAATTCCTGGGGTAAGAAGAAAAAATTACTCACTATAGTAATGTTGTTTCTTCCACAGGATTCTTCAGCATTATTGACACTCCAACCCATCTTCCCCTGTGAAACCTGTCTGGGGATGGCTCTGTTATTGTGTCTTAACCAGATTTGTCTAGTTTCATTGTTTCTTTCTTTGACTTGTTTTATAATAGTGGTTTGGAATTTGCAGTTGTTACATTAACACTGTTTTTTCTTCTGGGCACAGTTTTTGCACTTTTGTTCAGCGTCAAAATAGTTCTGAGGTCCTTCAGGCTGACGGCAGGCAGCACTCCTCTCGCTCTCTTCTAATTGGCCAATGTTCCTGCTCATTTACATTGACTCCTCCTCTCCAGGGCAGCTAAACCCAGCTGGCATACTGTACCTGTCAATAATGCTGAAGAATCCCTTGGAGGAAACAACATTACTACAGTGAGTAATTTTTTTTGAAGTCCATATTCAGTATGGAAATAGGTTGGTATGATGTGGAGCATTGTGGTGTTTTATCTGGCCTAAGTAATGTGGATATCATGGTATAATTCCATGTTGAGGGAGGCATATGTCCGCTACCTCAGCGAATGCTCTCTGAATCAGTGGGAGGACTGGGCCCATAAACTTCTTATACCACTCTGCAGGGAATCCATCTGGTCCCAGGCATTTCAAAGTTTTTGAGTTTGATCTGGATTTCTATTTTGGGTTAACGTATTAGTTCTGTCAGTCGGGCTTTTTGCATCTCTGTAAGTTTAGGAAGGTGTAGGCCAGACAGGAAAGAGTGGAGTGTCCTGGGGGAAGCTTTATATAGTTGTTGATAAAAGTTATAGAAAATCCTCTTTTGTGTGTCATCATGGTGACTTCTTTTGTAATCGGATCTCTAAGTTTTAAAATATTTGTCTCTGTTCTTCAGGTTCAGAGCTCACAAGCTAAATTTCTGATGCCCTGGGAGCCTCCTTCATATGACGTATGTTGCAGGAAGGCTAGTGTTTGCCTTTTGAGATCCATTATCTTTTGTAACTGTGCTGTTTCTTTTATCTGACTGTCTACCTCCCGGTCAAAGGGTCTGATAAGGGTCTGATAACCTAGTTACAGACCCCTTTTGTTTTTATATTTCAAGGGAGATACTAAAGTAATACTACGACTAGATCCATCCTTTTTGTGTCTTTCCAATCTGTGTAATGTCTCCTGTGTTGTCTTGTCCTGCATAGCCTGGCCACCTATGCATTTTTCTTTTACTTTAATCGTGTTTGTCTGTTTGTGTGTATTGTTACCCCCCCATCCTGTCTAGTCGCGTTTACATTTGGTACCTCCCAGAAAGTGAAGGAGTTCTTTTTCTTTTATCTTCCTTTGAAGCTGTAGCTTTAAATGCTTCACCGAATATTTGAAGGTTTCCGAACAATGAATGCCCTTAAATCACCCCTTTTCATCAAAATTTTCCCTCTGGATTGGCTCTCCTTGCTAAGAAAGCTGTAACAGCTTTACCTGAAATATTCCCTTCCAAGGATTGAGAGTACTGGCGTAACGCTCTATTCTGGCATTCTTTATGAGCTGCAGGAATGTGCGCACTATCGCACAGCTCGTAAAGACCGCAACTCTACAAAACGCCAACACTATGGCTAGTATTGTTAAAATTGTAGCGTGTTAAGTCGCTAGCTGCTCCTTTTGCGCTAATGCGCCTTTTTGTAGTTTATTTTTATGTTTTAGGAGCTGCATTTGTGTTTTGGTCACTGGCTGTGTAGGAACTCTGTTTTATTCACTCGGCGGACAGCCTGCTAAACGGTTTGCACTAAGATTGTAAATACTCCCATTACAATGAAAACTCATCAAATGAGAATAAAATAAATATAATATAATGAAAAGAACCATAGGGAAAGGGTTTTACCTGCTCTGGGATTAAAGGGCTTTCTGTGTAGTGGACTCTCTTCCTAAGGGCCAGCCGGCCATGTTTTTGATTGTTTTATAGAAGAAGAACAATAGGGGGAGGGACTATCCCCTTGAAGCCAGAGGTTTTAGACCCAGAAATGTAATAAAATGTGTATAAAGCCTATATATAGATAAAATGTTTCTGTGAAACATCACCTAAGCATACCTTGAAAGAAAATGAGAATATTCATGTAATAATTATTTTAAAGAGGCTGAGTGACAGGAACTCTAGCCAATAAGGAATAGCTTTATTGTATATATAGCAGCTCTCCTGAGAGAGAGATCAGATGTATTCCAGGGTGCTGAAGTGTTTACACCCTACCTAGCGCTCTAGTGACTATGGTTTTCTTTCTACACAAGATTTGGACTATTTTGAAGCTGCATTGCTGCTGATTTGCTATGTCCTTTGAATGCATGTTATATTTATTTTGACGAATTCAGTCCGCCTTTTACTTTCATTTCCTTACTTTATATTGGAGATTTCCAATAAAGAAGCTATTGGAAGAAGAAGCATCTGTGTGTGAGTCCGTCAGTATCCCAAACCTTTTACATTGGTGTATAACTGTTATGTTGTGAGAGTCTCGACTAGGGTATTATACTGTTTTTCTAGCTCTTTTTTTTGTTAGATGAGTAAGCGATTATGTCTCCACTTAGGACTGTTTTTACTGTGTGCTTAGGAGACTAGGGCCTGGATATTCAAACTGCGCTCAAAACTGGCGCAACAGCAGGAGCAAGCGCAAACCAGTTGTGCAAATGCGCAACAGGTGCGATATTCAAACATGGAGCAGAGCAAATTGCGCAAGCAACCAACGTCTCAATATTGCACATACTGTGCCATCGCGCAACCAGGAAGGAGAAGCTGAGCCAAAATGTTGCGCTATGGCGCAACCAGGGAAGCTCAGCTGAGCAGTCCAGAGCTGCCATAGCGCAAGCACAGCCCCCCAGAGCAATGGAACTGCACATCCAGGGAGGCAGGCTGGGGCACCACCAGCCATGCCACACATGGGCACAGGAACACACTGCAGAACCCACACCACACCTGCACACCCCAAGAACAGCATCACTGGGGTGGGACGGAAGATCCACGTGCCCATGGGGACAAGCCAACAAAGCATAGCAGAGCCATGACACCCCAGCACAACCACTGGCAGGCGGAGAGTGCCACACACAGGGGGTTGACAACCACAGTGCACATCAGCCCCCCTATGCACAGCACACCCTGCACCGTGACCCCAAGACACTGCTCATGTGCAGTGACTGGCACTGCAGGAAACACCATGCATCCCCCCTGCCACACGTCAACCCCATGCTGCAGAGAAGCATACCAGCCAGACCCACCCTGTGCACCCAGCAGTGGGTGGCAGCAGACGGCAAGACCAACAGAAAGTCAATGCCATGCGGTGATACCTCCCCATGGACACACACACACACACACACACATATATACCCGACCATACCAGCCCAGATGGCATTGTACACCCCTGCAACGGAGCACCCATAGACAGTTGCAAATCAGAGACCAACACAGCAGTCGTATCAAAATAGAAATGTATATTTAAAAGATTAACATATAAACAGGTGAAACTATGTACAAGTGGGGGATGGGTAAAAGGCAGGGTGTTCAAGGGAGGGAATAAAAACCTGGAGAGGAAGGCAGGGTGATAGGGATGGGAGAAGTGGGAAGGGAATGTGGCCTATGGCTCCAGCTGGCTGCGGTCTTCCCTCTGCTGGTGTCCCATCCTGTGCCTCCGCCTCCTGGAACCATGGTGCTGTGTGGCCTGCAGTATCGCCTGGTTCTCTACTGAAATCTGGGTGAGGTGCGAATATCCCTCGAAATCCTCCTGAGTACCTCGAGGCCTAGGAAAATGGGAACACAGTCAATGGCTGAGACTGACCACAACCCTGAACACCACCCAACCTGCAAGCCATATGGCCAATGTCCTGCACCTGTGATGGCATGCACCCACCCACAGTGAACATGCATATGGCCATCACAAACAGGCAGCACCAGCTATCGCACCACTGCACACACACACTGCCCATGCCCATCACAGCACAAACAAGGCTGCAAGTGATGTGGCAGCGTGGTGTGATGCCAGTTACACAGCTATGTGCCCAGTGCATGCCTGGACCACCAGTGGCATACACAGGCGTGCTGTGATACTGCACAGTGATGCATGTCACCTGTGTCGTGCCACCATGCACATAAAATACATGAACAGTGTCGGCAGATAGGGCCTATAGGCCACCCAGTCTGCCCATTTGACCTTGTAAGTTCACTCTGTTTTCCTATAAGTCTGTTGTACCTTACCCTGACCTCCAGAATTCCTGTATGGTTATCCCATGCATTCTTAAATCCGTAACAAGTCAGCCCCACCACTTCCTCTGGCAGGGTGTTCCACTTGTCCACCACCGGTCTGTGAAGAAATTCATTCTCATGTTTCCTCCAGATACGTCCCCCTCCAACATCATCCCATGCTCTCTAGTCCTGGAACATCTTTACGCTGAAAAATAGTGTTGTCATGCACTCTGTTCCCCTGTAAGATACTTGTATGTCCCCATCATATCCCCTCTCCTCCCTCCTCCAGGAGTACATGTTCAGTTCCTTCAACCTGTCTTCATCGGACTTGTGCTGCAATCCATGCACCATCCGTGTTGCCTTCCTCTGAACCCTCTCTACCCAGTCCATGTCCATACGTAGGTATGGTCTTCTGAACTGTACACTGTACTCCAGTGTGGGGCCTCACTAGTGTCTTGTATAGTGGAATTATGACCTCCCCTTTGGTTGTGTTGTGCATGGCTGGTGGTCTGGCCCCCCCCAGCATGCAATAGCATCCATGAAGTAATGATACTCACACTGCTCCAGCAGCTGGGTCTGCCGCTGCTGCTGCTGTGGTTGGGGCACAACACCCCCTGGCACCGGGGCCCTGGCAAGGCCCACCTCACCCTCGCCCGGCATCCTCAAAATCCGCCCTGTGGGAGACATATGTTGAGACAAACATCAGTGTGACTCAAAAGCAGAGTGCCTGCCCACACAGCCATAACCATCCATCGCACAGCTGCACACACTGACACAGCCAACCGTGTCCGAGCCGGCACCTATGCACAGCCACCCAAGCACACACACACACCCCTACAGAGAATATAGCTGCATAGGTGGTACACTCACCTGGCCTAGGGACTACGCCCCACCTGGCACACGACCGCAGCCTCATCAAAAGTTCCGGCTCCCTCCGGCGGAGGTCACTGTACCGGTGCCGGCACTGCTCAGCTGACCGGCCCCGGCCAGTGACCTCCACCAGGTCAGTGGCCACTTGCTGCCACATGTGTGTCCTAGGCATGGTGAGGGGGGCCTCACCATACAGTGCCTCACAGTGGGGCTCCACCAGGGCCACCAGGTTGGCCACCTCCAGCTGGCTCCAGGACACTGCCCTTCTCCGTGCCATGGCACCAACTTTACAGCAGGCAATATGGCGCCCCGCTGCGCCGTAACCCCGTGGAGTTGTTGCGCAATGAGCCACCCTGAGGTTCCAATCGTGCTGTTCGAGCAGCGCCGTCACTGTACATGGCGCTGTCACCGGACAGCGCAATAGGGACGTACACATGGCATGCGAACAGCGCCAGGGGTCAGAGGCCATACACAAGGTCACGGCAATGATGCAAGGCTACGCACAGTGCCACCGGACATATAGGCATCCTGCGCGACTGCAGAGATACGCACCAGCCACAGTGGACTATCGCGCAGTAGTGCCACAGCGCCATATAGTGCCCAGTGCTGTAGCGCCACTGGCACAATGGTGGCCATGGCCTGAATCACCTATCGCTCAGCAGGTCTGCAACACGATGAGCATCCGTAAGCTGTCTGGGCATGTGCAATGCAGTGTGACGCGCGGCCACAAACCTGCGCCATTGGCTCAGCTGGACCTTCCGTATTGCGCAGCGCAAACGCAATATTCAGCCGACATATGCAAATCATCGATCAGCCATTCAAAGGCACAGTGGCGATTAGCATGTCATTAAAGTTGAGCCACACCTCATTTGCATGTGTTGCGCTATAAAATGCGACAGTGGGTTGTGCTGGCCAGATTTGGTTACTGCAGGTGAGAGGTGAGTTACATGCTGTGTGATGCTCAGGACAATGCTCATGGGTGGAGGATGATAAAGGCTGAGGGGGCTGAGCATGAAAAGGGCACTTAGAAAGGGACAAAGGGCACCCTTTCTATCAGTATCTGCCATGCGGAGAGGAAACGGGGCTTCCGCACCCCCCCGGGCCGGCAGCTATGCTCATGGGGTAATGCTGTCGACTGCACAGTGACAGGTGTCCACTTCCACCCATACAGATCACCATGACTGACCAGAGCCAAGCTGAGGGTGTGGACGGCGGGCGTAGGAGGAGGCTGAACTTCACCGTGGCAGAGACAGAGGCCCTCTTCCAGACCTACCTGGAGGATGAGCCACTATTGAGTGGATGGAGGGGCACCCCTCAGGAGCGTGCAGCTGCAAGGGAGGGGGTAGCTCGGGCCGTCAACCTGCACAGAAGCCACCAGCGCTCCGTGCAGGACTGCAGGAAGAAGATGGGGACTGACCGCAGGAGGCTGAAGGAGAAGGTGGCAGCCTTCAGGGCGGCACGTGCTGGCACTGGTGGGGGCCCACCAGTGGTGTTGCAGCTGACCCCTACAGAGGAGACACTGGTCGCGGCCATGCAGCCGAGTGCCATTGTGGGCGTACCTGGCGGAGGATTCCAGACAAGTGGAAGCCCATCACTGCATGGTATGACATGGTGGTGTTGTTGGGGGGCTGTTGTTCACATGCACTCACATGTACTCTCTTTCTGTTACAGATCCTGTTCGTCTGCAGGAGACGGTGGTGGTGGTGGTGGGTCCAGACAGTGAGGCAGACCTGCTGGACGTGGAGGAGGGACCATCCACCTTCGCCACCAGCCTGCAGGCACTGCAGCAGCAGCATGCAGGCTGGGCCGACAACTCCGGTGTCAGTGATACGGGTGCAGGGGGTGCACAGCCTGTGTCACAGCAGTCTGGCATGCAGGTATGCCAGCATGCTATGCCTATGGCAGTGGCACGCACCTGCACCATTGATGATAGCAGGCCTGCAATGGGCAGTGATAGGTGTGTGTCCCATGACGGACACATGGCAGGCCAGCACGTGCCCCTGGGCCTTCCTGGTTCACACCTGTGTACCAGCATGCTGGCACAGTCCCAGGCTGTGCCTGTCAGCACCGGTGGGGCAGCACCAGTGGCTGTGCAGGTGTCTGGAACTGTTGTCAGCATGGAGGTGGAACAGGTGGACCTGGGGCTCAGCAGTTGGAGGGGCGGCAGCAGCAGTCGCACACCAGGTCTGGGGGTACAGTGTCAAGCAGTGGCACATGTCCACCGCCTTGATCTGCCCATACCTGGTCCTGGTGAACAGTGCCCACCCTCAGGGGTGCTGTGCAGCAGGACCGTCCACACCCTAGGGTCCGCGATGCCATTGGGGCACAGTACCCATTGGACGAGCACACCCGCCTGCTGCAGGAGTCGGTACAGCTGCAGGGGCGGGTTGCAAGGTCCGTGGAGGCACTGTCTGTGTCTGTGGAGCGGCATAGCAGGGAGTGTGCTCGGGACCGAGCCGAGCTGGTCCTTATGCGGATGGATGTGACCGCTGCCATTGACAGGCTGACCCAGGCAGTGGTCTCTGTCGCGGATGCATTGGCCACACTGTCAGGTGCCCCTGTACCACACACCCCACACAGTGCACTCTCCACTCCCCGTTCCTGGCATCGTGTGACACCAGGCCTGTCGACGCCGGGTTCTGCTGTGGGCATCCCGAGCACCCCTGGTGCAAGTTTGTTTGGCAGGATGCAGACCCTGTGCGGGCAAGGTCATGTTCGCGCAGTAGGACCCCTGGTGGTGCACCAGCACCACCCGATGTGGCCCCTGCTCAGCCTGCCAGTGCTGCTGGGCCACGGCGGGGCCACCCACGCATCCGTGGTGGCCGTGGGACAGTGCTACCTGACTGAGCTGTCTCCCAGTGCAGGCCCTGTCTAGTGCTGCCCTGTGTGCAATGTGTGTCATGGTGGGCAGTGCACTGCTGGGTGCTCTGCTCACCAAGCTGACACACGGACCACCTGCACACTCTCCCAACTGCTGTCCACAGGTGCGTGTGTGATGATGCCTGCATTGCACTGTACACCAAGGTGCAAGGGTGCCCAGGTCCGACACACACGTGTGGACAGTCCAGGTGGTGGGGTGGTAGGTGGTGCTGTGTGTTGCGCAATGTCATTTCCGCAGTGCTGTGCTGCTGCCCATGTATGCTGCCTGGTGTGTGTGTGTGCTCCATATGTGTGCTCACCTCTCTGCTGGTGTGTTGGTATGCCTGGAACCTTCACCTCCCCTGACCTTCATGCACGGTGTGTTCCCCTGTGTGCCTGTGGTTTGTGCATGGACAGTGTTGCCTGCACATGTCCCCTTGCCTTACCTGTGTTGGGCGTAGTGCTCTTCTGCAATGGTGTCCCAGTGCAGCTGGGCCTGCCGGGTCAGTCGGGGGTCCCTCCGTCCTAGGGGGGGCTGATCATCACCCACATCACCAGCGCCACTGGCGTCCCCATCGCTGTCCCCCTCTTGGACCTGTATGGCTATCCCATGGTCTTTGGCCATGTTGTGCAGGATGCAACAGGCCAGGAATATCCCAGAGGCCTTTTGGGGGCTGTACTGTAGGGCTCCGCCGGAGGTGTCCAGGCATCGGAAGCGTGCCTTGAGCATCCCAAACACCCGCTCTATGATGTTACGTGTTGCGGCATGTGCCTCATTGAAACATAGCTGTGCTGGGGTCGTGGGTGCCGTACGGTGTGAGCAGCCAGGAGTGGGTATCCGCAGTCACCTGTGTGGAGATAGTGAGATCGTGTCATGTCAGGTCCATATTGCCCATATCCTTGTGTGCCACTACCATGGCACCTGTGTCATTCCCAACCTTGCCCAGGGTTTGCATTCCATACATGTGTACTCACCCACTAGATGACCCGTGGGGATGTTCCCACTTTCGAATCGATGGCACAGTGCAGACTGGTGCCATATGAAGGCATCATGTGCTCCACCAGGGTGTGTGGCACAGACATTGATAATGCGCCCAGTGGCATCACACATCACCTGGCAGTTGACACTGGAAAAGCCCTTTCGGTTCCGATAAGCCTGGCCGTCGGGGCCAGGTGGCGTGCGAATGGCCACATGGGTGCAGTCTATGGCCCCTAGCACGCCAGGCATACGTGCTACCCTGTGGAACTCCTGCATGTTTGCTGTACGCTCTGCCGCGGTGCTGGGGAAATGGATGTACTCCGCAGCATGAGGCAGCAGTGCGCTGAGGAATTGGGTGAGGATGCGTGACGTGGCTGACTGTGTAATGCCTGTGGTGTCCCCTGTCAGCCTCTGGAAGGTGCCCGTGGCGAGCAGGCACATGCAGGCTGTCACCTTGGTCTCCGGACAGAGCATGACTCCGTCGTGAGGTGCCTGCATCACATCACTGCACAGCTGCAGAGCCGTCTCAGTATTGCCCTGTTCAGGCGGTACTGGCCACAATCTCGAGCGTCTGTGTACAGCTCGAAGCTGATGGCATCGACACCGCCTGTCGGGCATACCGCCGACGGCCCTCCGGCCCACGCCCCCTGCAGCATGGTGTCTTCACCCTCATTACAGCTCCATGTGGAAGCTGACACTGTCCATCTCCTGGCTTCTGCCCCCGGCTGCTGTTCCTGTGTTACCCCGCTGCCCCCACTGCTGCTTCCCACTGCACCGGGCACCCCCACTGGCCTCTCTGTCCTCCTGGACCCACTGTCCCTCTCTGCCCTTCCAGCTCCTGTCTCTCTCTCTCTCTCTCTCTGTCTCTCTCACCCAGTTTGCGGCCTGCTGAGGTTCTTTGCTTCGCTTGAACCTTTTATTTTGGCTCAAATCCGGTACTGCGCAACTTCCGGCTGAGCCACTCTTGCGCATTGGGCAAGTGTTTGGATATCGCATTGCGCACTTTATGCATGGACCCGCCCCCTTCGGTTGCGCATGCCTTCATTTCCATTGCGCTGTTGCTCAGCATGTTTTTGGTGGCGCAACTGGCCCCTTCTGAATATCGCAGAATGGAGCATTTTTGGAGTTGCGCACGCGCAACCCTGTTGCACATGGCGCAAACCTTTTGAATATCTTGGCCTAGGATTTTTAGAATTGTCTAATATTATTTCCAGGATTTGTGCCTCAGTGAGGTTGCAGAACTGTTTATCTTTTAATAGGGAAAGGTTTAATCTCCAAAATGAGGTCTGTTGCTGTTTTCCCAGATCCAGCTTTAGGAGAAGGGAATGATGGTCAGAGAGAATTTGGAGGCCGTAACTGAGGTCTCGAATATTTGTGAAATGCTCAATAATGGTAAAGAAGTAGTCAATCCTTGAGAACAATTTAAATCTAGGTGATAGATATGTGTATGCTTTTTGGGTTGGAAAGCACCGTTGCCATATATCAACTAATCCTGGGTGTTTAAAATTTTCTTTGATGTATTTTAGGGTGGGTGTTGTTCTGTGTGCCTTAGGAGACAAAGTGTCTAGTTCAGTAGAGAAGATTATATTTAGGTTCCCACTAAGGATCAATTGGCCCTGCATTAATTCCAGGAGTTTGTTCAGGAACATGCCTACCACCTTGGGGTCTGTCCTTGGGGGCAGGTATATACTGACAAGAGTCCACTCCTGTTAATAAAGACATCCCCTTACTACCACAAAGTGGCCGTGAGTATCAAAGTATGCGTGACTCTCTTCGAAGGATGTATTAGATGGGATCAGGATCACTACTCCCAGTTTCTGACCACTCAGGTGTGATGAGGTGAATACCCTGTATCTTTTGCCCCAAGTTAATTTCACATGTTCTGCCAGGCAGGAGGTGTGTCTCCTGCAGATAGCATACATCTGCAGGTTTACATTTTATGTATTGCATCAGTTTGGTTATTTTAATGGGGTTATGTAGGCCATTGATATTTTGGGAGAAAATTTTAACTGTTTTATGTGACATTTTTATATTGTTTTGTTCCCCAGGTTGTGTGTGCCACATGGGCGGTGCAAGAGACCAGTGTCTCTCCAGCATTTTCCCTTAGTAGTCTCCAGTTCTGATGTTGAGCCCTACTCCTGGTTTCTGGCTGTCTTTGAGTCTGTGGCCTCAAGCACTCGGTTTGAGGCCTACTTCTCCTATCTTTATGTAGTACAGAGTCATTTCCTTTAACTTCAACATATATAGATGTCATTTCAATAAGCAAGCAATAACACACGATGAGGTGTGGGTTACATGCTGATAAGAGCACGCCTAGGGGTGTACTAAGGCACAAGGCACTTGTGCTGAGTGCCTTATGCCCCTGGGTATGCTCTTATCAGCACATAACCCACACCTTGGAGTGTGTTATTGCGCTTATAAAATGGCCACAGTAAAGTAAATAGACTTTTGTGATTGTGAAATTTTTTTATTAAAATTTTAATAAATTAATAGAATAACAGATTGTAGGGACAAAAAATAGTCAGTTTTTGCCTTTGTAAATTAATGCAACTGGTTTAGGACAGTAACTTGCTTAGTTGTTTAAAATGAGTTGTTGAAATTTTTTAAATATGCTATGCAATTTTTACCATTTGAACAGTTTTACAAATCTTTTAATGAAGGAAACATTTTGAAGACTAAAGAGTAAAGACTTTCTTACTGTAACTGTTCCAGTTCGTTTCCTTTTTTTTTGTTGAAGATGTCAGCTTTACTGTAACTGGTGCAGAGAAGTCCGTTTTTAAGACCATTTTTTTCTTGAGGTTCGTTCTGAACATTGTGCTGTTTGCAGTGGAGAAAACATTTAAAATCTTTCTTTCAAACTGTTAACATTTTAAAGTAAAGTTTATAAACTGATGCGGTGCTCATTTTTCTTCGCATGGTGCTGTTTCCTGTTACATGGTGTTGCGTTATTTTGATAGGGTTATAAACTTTACATTGTGTATCACGCAGTTTGGGGTGTTGAATGCTGATGTTTTGGTAGTGGCATTGAACTGCTGTATGAGGCTTGTTGCTGGGAAGGTTTGTTCTGGGGTTTGATTCTCGTCAGGAACGGAAGCTGGTACATTTCCGGTGGTGGGAGCAATGTCTGAGCTGGAGCAAGGTACAGGATTTTGTTGTAGTGAGTTCTGTTTTGCAGCATTAATGGAGAGATTTCTATATGTGCAGATGGGTTGGTTTTATTGTTTTGTACCTTGTTTTTTTGAGATAAGATATGGCTCCAACGTTGACGATCTTCAGGGGTGGCAGCCCAATAAGAGCGGAGGCTGGATTCGGCTTTATGGCTGGTAACAGACATGATCTCTCTGGCTTCTAGGCCTGCAACTGCAAGTAGTTGGACAGCCGTGGCTCTTACCGAATGGTTAGTGTATCTGCATGACAGGGAGGCTTGTTTGCTGATTTTTGGCATTAAGTTAGGTAATTGATGCCTAAAGGCTCTCGAGTGTACCAAGTGTTTACAGTTTCTGCAAGGCTGTCTGAAATTTTTCTCTGGTGGCAATAAAAAGCTGGAGGGTTAGGAGGCAATTTTTCAAGGTATTTTTTGAAGGATTTTACAGAGCAGAGGATTATTAGGCAAGCTGTATATATATACCCACAATATTGCTGCTTTGAGGAATCTTTTTTTTTTGTGGTTCTTTGTATATTCATTGAAGCTTTGAGTTATGTATTCTGCACCTTGTCCATCTGTTTTAATTTTGAAGTGCTCCGGTTTCAGTTGTCTTCAGCCCTCTCTGCCTCTTCGAGCCATGCAAAGCTGTATGTCGAGCCACATTTTATAGAGTAGTCCTCTAGGTGTATTTGGGGTTAGAGCAGGAGAGGTTTTTAGAAGTTGTAGATCTTGTTCTGCTATGGCAGGGTGGTGCTTTGCTCAATCTTTGCCCTCTCTTCTATACTTTTTGAGAACTGCAGAAAAAATGTAGTTTGCAGGGCTCATGTCAGGATGGCTGTGCAAGTTTATGTTTCTGCTCAAAGGTGGATTGTTGAGGTGTCTGTTAAGACCCACATGGAGCTGTATCAGGCTTGGTAAGCTGTATTCTGTGTCATCTATCTGATGGATCTCCACATAGAATATTTTGAAGTATTTTACACAGGTCACTAGGTGTTATTGTTTGAAAATCTATTGCCATCCCTTTTGCTTGAGCCCAGGTTTGAAACACTAAGACTGCCCATTGTGTTGTTTTTTGTGTATTTTGTTCATCTTTTGGTTTTTCAAGCTGCTCTAGTTGTTCATCTGTCATTTCTGTATAATGAGTGAGGTGTTTCTCTTTTCTTTTTCTCTTTGCAGGCTGTGGTGTGGCGATCGTTGCTTCTATCCTGTTGGATTCCTGCCTTTCATTTTCTGAAGTTTCCTCGGTCAGTGCGGATTGTGTTCTGGGAGTCTGTGCTGTGGGGGTGACGGAGTTTGCAGCTGTAGCAGTTGTCGAGGTGGATGGCTGGAATGGAGCGGTCTGTGGTGCTATCATTAGAGGACTGTGCGGTTCTTCATATTCAGCAAAATTGGCAAGTACTGCTTGAAAATCAATGTGGAAAATAGCTGGAATTCTGCTGTTCATTATGTGACAGGTGCTGTGGAGGATTTCTTTCTTTCTATTTGGCAGACGCTGAGACTTGCAGTGTTTACTTTGAACAGCGTGGTTTCCCGTCAACGACAGGTTTTCTTTTTGACTATTTTTTGCTGTTTTTTAAGTATTTTCTTCCTTTCTGGATGTTGCAGTTTCCGACGATGTGTTTAGTTAGAGGGAACCACGATAGCTGTCATTGACTGAGTGGTCTGAGGAGAATGTATTTCACGCAATGGCATCAGTGAGCTCTGCCAGTCAGCGTTTTTGTTTTCAGTTGGCAAAGCTCACTGATTTGCTGTTGTCATGCATAGTGTTGGTGGCTGGTAGTGCCGGTTGACTACAATATCATCTGGTAAGGACACGGCTGAGATGATGTTGTAGCCAATCAATGGCTTGGAATTTTTAAGCCCATTTTATAAACTGCTGTAACCCAAGTATGCATTCATGTCTCTTTTTTGTTAAATATATACAGTAACTTTTTTCTAAGTTTCATACTATGTAGATAGTCATAAATCCATGTGGTAAACCACCAACATAGTGGTACCTTTGGGTAAACTATATACATCCGTAGAAAAGCCCAGTTGGGGCTATAACAGTAAGGGGAGTTTTGTCTGGGCCCCTTGAAACTTCTTTCACATTTAATCTTATAACATTTATACAACATAGTGCAACTAAACTAAATTGAGTGACTTCCAAACTTTGGGTCGGATACAATATCCACCCAGGGTACCCATGCATATCCACCCAGTCCAGGTTGAGTATGCTAGGGTAGGAGGTATTACAGTGGTGTCTCTCCACCCTGCCCTCCTGAGGAGCTTTATCTCTCCAACAAAAATGAACAATCCAAGGTTGGGGGGAGTTTCCCGTCTCAAGGGACATACTGTAAGGTTAGTGGGAATAAGGGTAAATAATACAAGGAAAATTAGCGCTTCACCATGGAAGAATACTTACCATGTAAATTCTCCTACTCCTCCACTGTCCACAGTATTTGTTACAGGTGTTGGAGGGGGAGGGGGACCCCCACACACTTTTGGATCAATGCCTGTTCAGGTCACTAAACCTGAATTATCTGAAGATGGACCCGCATCTGTGGAGCAGTACCCAGTGGGGAAAAGGTCAGAGATCCAGGCAACAGCACCCACCCTGATCTGACCAGGGCTCTATGTTTTCTCAAATTGTGAATTATACCCCAGATCTCAGCCCCTCCCCAGAAATACCATCCAGGGCAATATCTCTCATGTGGGCCGCCTTATTTTACCCACAAGACCGGAATTTTTGTTGCCTTATGAACCCCTTTTACCTTTATCAAGCTCCTATCTTGTTTACTTTACGGGAAAGACAGGAGGGATATGACCCCTCCCCTTCAGCCACTTCCGGTACTAGCTTTATTGGACCAGTATGTTCATCTTGGCCCATTCAGTAGGACCCTTTGATGTGAGGTCCAGTTTAGTGTGATGGTTTCAGGGGTGTCATTCAGAGGCTCTTCTCTTCTCATGTGGGAGGGAACCATCGAACATTCCTTCTGGGCATAATGTGAGCATGGGAGTCACACATGGGCTCCTGAAAGGCCCAGTATGTTTCCACCCTGAGGGTTCCGATAAGTAAGATATGCCAGGGATCCCCATCAATAAATATCTATTGCACAGCCTTCTGATCATCTTTGCCATCAAATCAGATGTGGGAACTGATGTAGCTGGAACACTTCTCAGCTTCCAGTGCCCACATCATGCTAGTATTCTAATCTGGGTATTAGGTGGGTGTTCTAATAGGATGGGTTTCTTTCTGGGGAGGAGGAGGAGGAGGGGCCCATAAGCACCCGTCCATGATTAATTAACCATACAACTAGTGTGTGGCCTTAGAGTCACAGACCCCCACCCCTCCGCTGGTGTTTGCAGCTCACTGTATTATATCACCCCCTTCAGGTCTGGGGGTTCCCAACTCATCAAGACACCAGTCACACTTCACCATCCACCAGCGTCCTCGCATGGTGGAGCTGTAAGACAATCCCCCATTTCTGGGGGCTGAATCTTCCAGCCTTAGTTCCCTGTCTATGTTTTAATGTAGGTGAGACATGGGGAGTCATCAAAAGGGCTTTCTGCTTGTCCCCTTCCTACCTTTCTCCTGGCTTTCTTCCTACCCTCTTTTTCTTTTACTCCAGCCTGTAGCTGGTGTCCATACATAAATCATTCAATTGTATAAGTGTGCTATCGGGTGCTTTGCCCTCCCCCTTCCTCCCCACTGGACCCATCCTAAGGGGGTTAACGCATATGTTCTTTCTTGGGCTAGGATTTTCTAACTTTCATATTTTGTTTTTTCAGGACTCCTGTTTACTTAGCATAATGTCATTTTTCTCTCCTCTCCTCTCCTCTCCTCTCCTCTCCTCTCCTCTCCTCTGCTTGTTTAAAAGATGCATTCATCACCCCCAGGTCTCATAGTCCAATTGCTTCCTAGACCCACCCCTCTGTAATCTATCTCTGTTATACTGGGAACACCAGCCCAACTGATGTTTTGGGTCTTTGTGAACTGGGAGCCCATCTCGCACATGGTGACTCGCTTGGTATGTCTGCCTGTCTCTACCAGTCACCACTCCATGCTCCCTCCTACAGTCTAGGATCCAGAATGACCCACAGCTCATTCCAGCCACTCTTCTGGCGGCCTGGCCATGGCATCTCCAGTGATATCATCACCCAGGGGCCAGTCCAAGGAGCATGTACCATGCAGCCCAGGGCACCACAACCAAAATTTGTTAGCCATTTTCACTCTGCACTATGTATATCAACTACAGCGGTGGCACCCAAATCACAAAGCATCACTCATGCCTGTCTGCACTTTTGGGAACAAGTGCCTCTTTGCCTTATTATTCTTTATTTACTCCATATGGCTATCAATTTTAAACACCCCCTTTTGTTTTGATTTGATGGACGAGGATAAGTACCACCTATCAGTGAAAGCACCACCACCGGGGTGTCAACCCCACTGTTGGATGGCTGATCTAAGCTGCCAGCCTCATGGGGAACCCCCGGAGAGCAGGCCCCCCCCCCAGCATCTCCATATTGCCTAAAGGCTGATCTATCTGGAGCAGGGGGGACCTCCTTCCCTTTAGCCCCATTGAATCCAGTTAGTTCCTACATCTCAGTTCCTCAGGCAACTGACCCAGGAACCAAATGTTTGAGTTTCATGGCTATGTTCTGGGGCACATCCATTAACTTGGGCCCACTGCACCACAAGGCACTGCCATTTTGTTTCTCTTTCCTGAGCTCCTCAACTCCACTGCCTTTCCCCATCTTAAACAGAGCATTGTTTGTTTCAGGACCTTCTCCATGACCTCTTTCCCTCCATGTTCCTTCAAATCAACATTGTTCCTGTCCCCCCTCCCCCGCCACCAAGGTCGTAGAGTTCCCAAATTGCCCGTGAGACAGAAAGGTGGTAATTATCACCGCTCAAAACTATAACCCCAGTACTTTGTTTTATAGAACACAGGGTAAGAAAATAAAGGCAAGTTTTCAACCCATTTCCTTCAAAAGTATTCCCATTAGTCTTTACCCATAGTCATTTGGATTTTTGTTTTGTCTGGTCAGGACCAGCTACCAGCACTGTTCAGTCACTGCTTGAATGTGGATTCAGCACAGTGTTGGTGGGTGAGGTGGGCTGGGAAAGAGGGTGTGGGGAAACCTCACCATGGCAAACCATCAAGAGTCTACCTTTCTGGAAATGCCCAAGGATGACCACAATTTTCTAATCATTTGTTTACACCTGGTGAGTCCTGCCTACTGTTTCATTCTGTGAATGGCATCTGAGTGTGCGGAGACTCTGGGCATTTTTCCCTAGGTGTATTTGTCGCCCCTAAGGACCCCCTACTAGACCCTTTCCTATAATGCCTATTCGGGTCCCCCCCTAAAACCTTACCCCCTTCCCTCCAGAGAACCCCCCTCAGCCTACCTCTCTGGCGTGATCTTGTCCATCACGTCTGTTGTGGAATCAAAGTTATTGGCTGGTGCAGTATTCAAGTTGATGGTTCGGTTCACTAAAAAGTCTGCAGCAGGTGAGTAACAATGGCCATCATGGTATCCTTGCTCTGTTTCTGTCTCTGCGCTTTGGTGGTCACTTGCTGCCATCTTAGTGTTGGGTTGTTTGGTCAGGGTTTTTGTGTGGATTGCTGATCTTTGAGTAGTCCTCCATTACGTAAGTCATCCTCTGCCATTTGGTACTGCTTAGAGCCGTTCGGAAAGTGCAGTATTACTAGTTTCACTGGGTAGGGAGTCTTGAATTTTAGTCTGTGTAGTCTCAATGTTGGGAAAAGAGGTAAATACGCCCTCCTTAGCCTCATGGTATCAGGTGCATAGTCATTATCCAGTAGTATTCTGGTGGTGCCATAATAAATTTTTTGTTTTCTCCCAAGCTAGTTATAACATTTTTTCCTTTGTAGTGAAATTCAATAGTTTAAGTATGACTGAACACAAGCGTGCCTCCGGAGCCATGGGCTTTGGGCCTAATGCCTGGTGGGCCCTCTCAGTATTTATGGGAAAGTCCAGGGATAGATCCAGTGCAGTTCTGAAAAAGACATCAAGAAATGCTGACGTCCAATCCCTCTGAATTCTCAGGTAGTCCATAAAGCCATACATCATTTGGTGAGATCTATTTTCCACATCTTCTGGTGGTTTAAAATTACTGTTTGATTCTCCATTATTTTTTGAAGTTGGATCTCAAGATGATCAGTCCAGTTTTCAATGGTGGTGGTTTGTTTTTCTAAGGTATCAGTTCTCTCCTCTAATCCTGCCAGGTCTCTGTGTAATTCAGTAACTATCCCCTTAACCTCCTCCCAAAACAAAAGTAATTTATTATAGATAGTGTCCAACATGATCTTCTTTGGTTTACATTTTCCAGGTGTGTTTGTTTTCTTTGTGGTAGCTCCCTGTGAGAGCAGCATGATATCAGATGTCTGAGACTGCTCAAAATCGGAACCTTAGAGCTGGTATCCCTCATCATCCTCTGGTGGCAAAGCATTTTTTTTCGGTCAGGCTTCATCTTTTACTTGTAGTCTCCCTTCTATTACTTTTAAATAGTAATTTGTTTTGTTTTTACTGGTTTTAAGAGAACAATTTAGTGGAGGGGTATCGGAGCTCCTTCTCTATGCTGCCATTCTGCCTGGAGATATCACTGGAAGTTCAGTTGTCACAGTTTTGACCTTTCTTCCTGTCTTCCTAGGGCTCCTAATCATTCTCTCCACCCCATCAGGAGTGTCCACCCTGTTGCAGACCTCGGTGTCATCTGCAAATAGGCAAACCTTCCTTTCCAGTCCTTCTGCAATGTCACTAATGAAGGCATTAAAAAGGACTGGCCCGAGGACTGACCCCTGAGGCACCCCACTGGTCACCCCTCATTCCTCGGATTTGATTCAGTTTACCACCACCCTCTTCTTACTGTCCCTCAGCCAGTTTCTAACCCAGTTCACCACCTTGTGACCCACACCCAGGCTATTCAACTTTATTTACCAGTTTCCTATGTAGAAAGGTGTCGAAGGCCTTGCTGAAATTGAGGTAGGTAACATCTACTGCCCCCGATCCACCTCCTTCATCACCCAGTAAAAAAAAATCTATCAAATTTGTTTGATATGATCTTCCTGCTGTGAATCCTTGCTGCCTTAGATCCTGTGCTCCACTGGATTCCAAGTGTTCCACCATCCTTTCCTTAAGCAGTGCCTCCATAACCTTACCCACTATTGATGTGAGGCTGACCGGCCTATAGTTTCCTGCCTCCGCCTTGCATCTACTTTTGTGAAGAGGGACTACATGCACCCTCCTCCTGTCCTCTGGAGCCATTCCTGTATTGAGTGATTCACTGAACAGGGCTGCTAGCTCCATCTTTAGCTTCTTTAATATCCTGGGATGTATGCCATCTAGGCCCATTGCCTTGTCCACCCTCAGTTTTGTGAGCTCTTCTAGGACTCTTTCTTCTGTAAATGGACTGATGTTCACCTCCCTCCCCCTTTGCATCAGATGCCCAGCCATGGTCTGTGTCCCTCACCCTCTTCGGTGAAAACTGAACGGAAGTATTTATTCAGTATCGAGGCCTTTTCCAAGTCTCCCTCCACACACACACCCTTCATCCCCTCTGAGCCTCACAATCCCACCACTCACCTTCCTTCATCCCATTTCTTCACCATCTGTGCTAGTCTTACCTCTCTTTGTGCCTTTGCGCTCTAAACAGCTTTCCCTGCTTCTCTCAGAATATTTAGGCACACCACCCTATCTTCCTCCTTCTGTGTCCCCTTATATTTTCTGAAAGCCAGCTTTTTGGCCTTTACTTTCTTTGCTACATCTATTGAGAACCATAGTGGTTTCTTCCTTCTCTTGCCTTTACTTCTCAGCCTAATTTGATTTGTCACCTCCATTATGGCTACTTTTAGGTGTGCCCACTGCTCCTCTAATTCCCCTCTTGCATCCTTCCTTGCCAATGCTTCTTTGATACATATCCCCATCCCAGAAAAATCTGCCCTCCTAAACTCCAAGGCCCTTGCCTTTGTGTTGCTTGACTGTGACCCTGTACCCATGTTAAACCATACTGTGTGGTGGTCACTGGACCCCAGGTGACCTTCCACCCGGACTTCTGTGATTTTGTCACCACTGGTCAGTACTAGGTCCAGAATTGCTGTGTCCCTGGTGGGATCAAGTAGTACTGCCTGGCCTGGTGGCACAGAGGGCTGAGGCGCTGGATGCCTTACTTCTCGTTACACCGGTGACCTGGGTTGGGGAATGGACTTGGGTCATCGGGGGCGGCTGCAGGGTGAGCGGGTGAGGCAGGATTGAGCAGCCATAGGAGCAGCTCTCTCTCTTTGGGTGGTCATCACTCCCCATGGTTCTGCTGCCACTGGGTTGAGGTCCGGTGGCTGGCGTGGCAGGGAGGGCAGCAGAGTCGCAGGACAGTGTCTTGAGCCACAGTGTGCGCATGCCTCCACATGCATGCACCCTTCTGAAAATGGGGACGGGCGAAAACGGGGAGAAAAATATCTAAACGATAATATATATATATATATATATATATATATATATATTAAAAAAGTACTACCCGGCTGAGGCTTGCCCCCTGCAGAGAGTCCAGGATGTCTCGGCTCCTGGTTGGGGCAACCACTGGGATGGTCCAGTCCACGTCTGGCATATTAAAGTCACCCAGCAGTAATTACCTCCACTTTTATTTTATTTATTTATTTAACATTTGGATATCACCTTTGAGCAAGGTGCTCGTTTACTAAGGTTCCACATCGGTGCAAGACATTACATTGGTAGCGAACTGTATGCCAATGCTACTGCGACTTTTCGACAGTGACTGACACTACAGTGAAAACAGCACCAGGTCACTGTAGTGTCGGTGCGGGACCCCGCCACTGCTTTCCAGGGGTATTGCACTCCCACCCCGCTCTGACTCGGAGTTGATTATTTTAGTAGTGGGGTGTGGGGGGTGCGGGGGGGCAGAGCGCCCCAAAGAAAACATTCTGTCCTGTGATTTCCATCATGCCAACTGCAAATGCTGTTGCGATAAGGGAGTCGCTGTAAGGTCAGTCGACAAATAATTTGTTGACCGACTGTCATGGATTCACAGCAAACCACATATATAAAAATTCAAGAAACATAATCAAACAGCAACCAACACATTATACAAAGCAGTTAGACATTGAATCGGAAATCAGCAGCCATCTTTTGTTGCCATCGCATGTATTTCTTCCTCTAGCTCCCTATCTACCTCCTCCCCCCAAGCTAGATGCCTGTAGAGTACCACTGTGCGAATTGCTGTGCCATTGCCTGGCTCAAGGGTGACCCACAGTGCCTCGACCTTCCCCTGCCTACCCTGTACTGCAGTAGCTTTTATTCCTTCCCTGATGTACAGGGCCACCCCTCCCCCCTTTTCACCCTCCCTGACCCTCCTGAATAGAGCATAACCCAGTACACTTACCCCCCAGTCATGGTTTATGGTGTATCATGTCTCGGTTATTGCCACTATATCTAGGTCAGCCTCTGCCATCAGGGCCACCAGGTCTGGGATTTTATTTGTATACATGATCTTCCATTTATCACTGCCTGTCCACCTTTTATTCCTGGTTGTGCCTTCTTTTTTCCTCCTCTCAACCCTAGTTTATTTCCTTTGTTGCCTCTCTTCCTCTGTTATTTATTTTATTTATTTATTTATTTATTTAGTTAAACATCAGTTTTGAAACCTTTGAGCCAGAGACTCTTTTACAAAGGTACCTCGTCACAAAGAGGACATAAGAACAATAGTACAAGGGACACAGTAATTACAAAGTTACAATTCAATTACAATTTTGTTACAGTAGAATTCAATCTCCATGAAGCAAAAGATAACATAGGGTGCAGAAACTTAGGGTCGGGGGAGAGCAAGTAGGAGTGGGGAGAGGACGGGAGGAGGAATTAGTAGGAAGGAAGGGGGTGGGGGAGCGCTCAGTGAGCATTGTCAACAGTGTATCTTATCCCCTGTTATCCCCTTCATAATGGGTTCAGGTGTACCTGTCAACAACTTGACTTCCTGACCTTTCTTCCTGGCTGCTCTAACCTGTTGGGGTGGGCTGCTTGGGTCTCCCTGCTCCCATCTGCCCCCCATTTGCTAGTGTAAATGATTGCCGAGGAAGCTTTTAAAGCATTCATTGAGGATTGCCATCCCCTTCCTAGACAGATGAAGGCCGTCACCCTTGTACAGGCCTGCATCTTTCCAGGTGGTTCCCCAGTCCCCAATGAATCCAAAACCCTTTTTCCTGCACTTGCCCTCCAATCAAGTGTTGAAGCTACTGATGTGGAGATTCCTAGCCTCCTCCCTGCAAGGGACTGGTAGCACATCTGAGAATGTCACGGAGCTCGCTACCTCCCCAAGGTGCCTTCCTAACTCCCTGAAGTCCTCCTGCACCTGTTCTATGCCTGCCTCATCCCTGGCTAGGTAATTTGTTCCCAGGTGGACAACGACCTCCAAGCTCCCCCCACCACCTTAGCAATCCTCTGGATCTGCTCCCCCTCCCTCAGAGCTGTGCCTCCTGGAAGGCACTTTACCTCCCTGTCCACCCTGCTACCTGTGTCCAAATCCATTCCCCGGACAATTGAGTCCCCCACCAGGAGTAGCTTCCTCTTCCTCTGGGGTCCACTACCTCCCACCCTGAGTATCCCTCCTGAAGGGCCCGCTCATCCTCCCTGGTCTCAACCTTGGACTCCCTTGTGGGACTCGCTTGCTCCTCCAGGACAGCAGAGGAGTTTCTAAGTTGGACCGGTTGGGGGATGTGCCTCTGTCCCACTTCACGCACCTCCCCTGAGTCCACCGTAGTCCATCCAGACCCCTGCCCGGAGAGCCGTTGCAGTAGTGGCTGGGGACATGGTAGCCTCTGGGTGGGGGCGAAGGTCCCCAGCAGTCCATCCAGCTCATCCTGAAGACTGGCTACCTCTACCCTCAAACCAGAGAGGTGCCTACATATGGGGCAGCACCGCAGTACCCAGAACGTCCTCCGGAAGACTGCTGCCCCACAACCACTGCACTGCACCACACCACTCCCTGCATCTTCTCCTTCTAGCACAGAAACATAGAAATTGTCAGCAGATAAGGACCACTAGGCCCATCTAGTCTGCCTGTAAGCCCTGTATTTGATTATAACTTCTGACCTTCCCTCTGCTTTACCGCTATGGTTCCCCTATGCCTGTCCCATGCATGTTTAAATCCAACCACAGTACTTGCTCCTACCACCTCCTGTGGCAGACCATTTCAAGCATCCACCACACTCTCTGTGAAGAAGAACTTCCTCACATTCCCTCTTAACCTGCCAACTTCCAATTTCTTGTCATGCCCCTCGTTCTTGTACTCCTCCTGTATTGGAAGATGTCTCTTACCTGCACCTTGTATATGCCCTTGAGGTACTTGAATGTTTCTAGCAAGTCCCCTCTCTCCTCCTCTCCTCCAGTGAGTACATATTGAGGTCCCTTAAATCTCTCCTCGTAACTTTTATGGTGCCAGCCCTGTACCATCCTAGTCACCCTTCTCTGGACCATCTCCAGCCTATTAATGTCCTTTTGAAGGTGCGGCCTCCAAAACTGGACACAGTACTCCATGTGAGGCCTAACCAGAGTTTTATATAATGGAATCACTACCTCCAGTCTTCTGCTGGTGGTGATACCTCTGCCTATGCACCCCAGCATGCCACTGGCCTTTCCTGCCACCCTTGTACTCTGCTTTGACATTTTCAGGTCATCTGAAATAATACCCCCAGGTCCCTTTCTTCCTCGGTGACCGTCAGCAACTCCACACACACCCATCCCCCCATCCTGTAGCTTTCTCCAGGGTTTCTATGCCCCAGATGCATAATTTTGCACTTCTTTGAATTAAAACTCAATAAAGAGGTTCAATAAAGTGAGAAAAGAGGGTTATCTTAAGAGGAAGGAGGGGGTCAAAACTAGAGGGCACAACCTCAGACTGTGAGGATAAAGATACAGGGGTAATGTGAGAGGGCATTTCTTCGCGGAGAGGGTGGTGGAGCCCTGGAACAGACTACCATACAGAGTTTTGGGGGCTAAATCGGTGGAAGAATTCAAAAAGGCGTGGGACAAGCATATGGGGCTGAGTATTGGGGGTGAGGGCGGGGGCTGGCAGGGAGGGGGAGGTGTAGGGGGAAAGAAAAGGCAGACTAGATGGGCTGGTATGGTCCTTTTCTGCCATCAGGCTTCTATCATTCTATGATAACCTCTGTTGCCACTCCTCAGACCATTTCTCAAGCTTCTTCAGGTCCTTCCTCATTGCTCCCCCCCCCGGAGTATCCACCCTGTTACAGATCTTGGTGTCATCTGCAAACAGGTAGACCTTTCCTTCCAGCTCCTCTGCAATGTCACTTATGAAGACATTGAACAGGACTGGCCCAAGGACTGATCCCTGAGGTACCTCGCTGGTCACCCCTTGTACCCATTTATCACCAACCTCCGCCTCCTGTCCATCAGCCAGTTCCTAACCCAGTTTACCACATTGTCTCCCATGCCCAGACTAACCATCTTGCTAACCATCCTGTTATGTGGGACAGTGTTAAAGGCTTTGCTAAAGCTGAGGTAAGGCGACATCCACCATCCTCCGCCCGATTTGCTTCATGACCCAGTCAAAGAAATCTATCAGATTTGTCTGACGTGACCTACCCGCTGAGAAACCATGCTGCCTATGGTCCTAGGCACTGATGGCTTCCAGATGTCCCACTATCCTTTCTTTAAGCAGTGTCTCCATGATCTTCCCCACTACTGAGGTGAGGCTGACTGGCCTATAGTTCTCTGCCTCCTCCCTACTGCCGGATTTGTGTAGCAGGACCACATGTGCCCTCCTCCAATCCTCTGGCACCTCTCCAGTGCTGAGTGACTCAGTGAACAAGGCTGCTAGAGGTTCTGCTAGCTTTCATTGCACCTCCCTTAATATCCTCAGGTGTATGCCATCTGGCCCCATTGCTTTGTCCACCTTCAGTTTAAGGAGCTCCTGCAGAACTCTCTCTCCTGTGAATGGACTGCTGTCCACCTCCCACCCCCTTGGAATCTGTTGCTCAGCTGTGGTCCCTGTCCCTCGCCCTCTTCCATGAATACTGAACAGAAGTATTTATTCAGTATTTCTGCCTTATCCATGTCTCCCTCCTTACACTCCCCTTCCTCCCCTTAATAATCCCTCCCATTTTCCTTCTTTTGCTGATGTACTTATAGAATGTCTTGACCCCTTTCTTTACTCTCTGTGCTAATTCTGCCTCAGTCTGCACCTTTCCTTACCGCCCTCTCCGCTTCTCTTAGACACTCTAGGTACACCTTCCTGTCCTCTTCCCTTTGGGTCTCCTTATACTTCCTGAACCCTGCCCTTTTAGCCCTTACTGTGTTTACTGTGTCTGCTACCTCTTTCGAGAACCATAGTGGCTTTCTCCTTCTCTTGCCTTTTGATACTAATCTGATGCATTGGTTTGTCACTTCCACTGTGGCTTCTTTTAGGTGCTCCCACTGCTCTATCACCCTCCATCCCCTTTTTCTCCCGGGCTATTTTGATACCCCACCGCATTTCAGTGACGTCTGCCTTTTTGAAATCCAAAACCTTTGACCTAGTGTGACTTGACTGAATCCCTGGCCCGATGCTGAACCACAGTACGTGGTGATTGCTGAATCACAGTTGCCCTTCTACCTGGACATCTATGATTCTATCCCCGTTGGTCATCACTAGATCAGAATCTCCCTGTCCCTGGTGGGATCAAGCACAAGCTGCCTGAGTCCTGCCTCCTGTAGGGAATCTAGGATGCCTCTATCTCTGGCTGAAGCAGCTGCCTGGGTGGTGCAATCCATGTCCGGCTTATTGAAATCCCCCATTAGCAAAATTTCACCTTTTATTGCCATCTTGTGAATTTCATCCACCAGCTCCCTGTCCACTTCCGCCCCCTGTCCTGGAGGCCTGTATATCACCCCTGTGCATATTGTACTATTTCCAGGTTCGAGGTGACCCACAGTGCCTCTACCTCTCCCTGCTTACCCCATACCTGTGTCGCCTTTATACCCTCCCTGACATACGGGGTGATCACCCCTTTTTTACCCACCTGATCCCTCCTGAACAGAGCATAACCTGGAACACTGATTTCCCACCCATGATTTGCAGTGTGCCAGGTTTCAGTTATTGCTAGTATGTCCAGAGCTGCTTCTACTTTCAAGGCCTCCAGGTCTGGGAGTTTATTTCCAAGGCTGCGGGCATTAGTTATCATGGCTTTCCATGTTGTGCATTTTAGATTACTCCCTCTGCCCCTGTTACTGCTCTCCTGCTTCCTTCCCCAACCCCAGCTACCTTTCTTGAGTGGTCCTGATTCCACCACTTTGGCCTCCCCTCTGACAACTTCAGTTATACTTGCGCTCAAATTATTTTCCTTCATGTGCCCTTGAGGGGTGTTACTAAGCCTCCTGACCCTCCTGGCTCCACCCCCTTAGCTAGTTGAAGTGCTCACTGCTAAAGCATTCAAACTTGTCACTCAGAATTGTGGTCCCCTTCCCGGATGGATGCAAGCTGTCATCCTTATAGAGGCTCGAATCCATCCAGGTTGGGCCCCAGTCCCCCATAAAGCCAAACCCTTCCCTTCCACACCATTCCTTCAATCAGGAGTTGAATTTCTGGATGCAGAGTGTCCTAGCCTGACCCCTGCTGTGGACAGGTGGAACCTCCAAGAAGGAGATGGAGTGTGCTATTTGCTTCGGGCCCCCCTCCAGCTTCCTGAAATCTTCCTATATTCTGGCTAACTCCATCCTGTCTCCTATCACGTCATTCATCCCCAGGTGGATGATGACATCCAGTCACTCCTTCCTTGCTATTGCCCTTGCAATCCTATTGATTCACTTCCCATCCCTCTATGCTGTGCTTCCTGGGATACACTTGACCTCCCTGTCTTTCCTGTTAGGGTCCCCTAAAGTAACTCCAGTCTAGCAGTCTGTTGCTACATTGTCTGCTCCAAGGGTACTCTCCTTAAGCAAGCTACAGTGACCACTGTTCTCAGTACCACCTGATATAGTATTCACCAACTAGCTTCTATTAAGAAGAAGAAATAGGCTGTTGGTTAACTAGGATCTGCAGCTTATCCTGTAGATAAGGAAATGGGCAGACTAGGTGGGTCAAGCGGTCCTTATCTGCCATCAGTCTATGTTTCCATGTTCTATATTTCTTTTCTAGACCCTCCCAATTTTTTTCACTCTTTTTGTTTTCTCCTCTCCTACTTTTCTTCCCCACTCTTGATGTTGGTATCTTGCAGTTCAAAGGTGCTGATCACAGATAGCCTTTGTTATGTTGTCTGGGTGATCCTGCCCTTTCCTGGTTCCGGACAGGAAGTTGCCAAATACTCTCCAGGTGTTTCCCTATAAAGGTAGATGAGCCCAGGGTGGGTGGGATGGGTAGAAGGGAGGCAGCTTTATCTTCCTGTGCAGCCCTGGGGAAAAACAATCAGTCCCAAATCATCTGATCTCTCCACCAACTGTAGACGCTACCTGTAAAACAAGCCCCGATTTTCACAAACACAGAAAAATGCCCTGTGACAGGATTGAATAGGACCCTGTCCCAGTTGTTATGGATAGTTTGAATGCAGAGATCTGCTCTGTTCTTTCCTTTCCTGTCTCTTGTTTGTCTGGTTGCACAACAAAATGTTCTCTTGAGACCTAGGATTTGTTCACCCAGACAGTCTCTCAGTTCTTTGCCTGTCACTGTCTCTCAGTCTTCCCTTGCCTTTTCTGTCTTCTCCCTCCTTGTATATCTGCTGGTATAAAAACATATGCAAATCATTATGTGGAAATGTAACTGATATTGGGATCCCTTTATTTAGCAATTATATTGTGTTACTGTTGAAATGTATATAATTATAGTCTGAGATGATTGCAAAAAGCTATTGGGAACTCAAGGGGTTAACCTGAGAGCAGTTTTTAAGACCTTTTTCAAAAGCTGTGGAGAAGGGGCCTCAGTTCTGGGACATTGTGCTCTTGCTGCACCTGCCTGAAACACACAAGAACATTTTAGAAAAAAACAGGATGCTTGGTAAGGAGGGGGGTTGCAAAGAACAATGAGAGAGCGAGAGAGAGACAGCTGCAATGTTTTCAGATACACAGAGATTGAAGGAAAACTCAGATGGAACTTTTCTGTTTATTCTGCCTTTGTAAATGGTTATTCTGAACAATTTCATTTATTTATGTTACTGCTGGTATTAATAAACACTTTTTGTGAATTCTACAACTGCTTCTGGTTTTTCCTATACTTTCTGACCTGTGTCTTGATGACAGATGGTGTAAGTGGTGGGATTATGCCACACAAACTCTAAGCCAGGAGTTTTGTGTGTGGGTACTGGACCTAGGACCAGGGAAGCATAGAGAAAGGTATGGATTCTGCAGCAGCAAGTCCAGGAGTGGTTACCAGGAGAATGGCAGTCAAACTAGCAGAGGCAGAAGTTCAAGCTGAGACTATACAGCCAGCACAAGTTATGGAAAAAGAACAGGCAGTGACAGAACCTGAAAGCCCGACTGCCTTTTTCAAATAGTGGGCTATACAACAAAAAGAGATGGAGAAGCAGAGAGAACAAGAAATTCAATGTTTAGAAGCACAGAGGAGAGAAGAGATGCAGTGACAGGAGCAGCGATGGCTGGATGCCTTTCAAGCTATCAAAGGCAGAGGATCTGGCACAGACCCAGACAAGTAACAAAACACAAGCAACTTAAAAGCCATTGAACTTACAAAGTTGTGTCCCTTGGATGATATCAAGGCATACCTGACAACTTCTGAAAGAGTTGCCACAGCCTGCCAATGGCCAAAGCAGCAATGGACAGTCAGACTGGTACCCTACTGGACAGGGAAAGCCCAACTTGCCTATAGCAATATGGACACTGCACTGTCAGAAAACTATGACCTGGTGAAAAGTGAAATCCTGAAAAGGTATGACATCTCAGGAGAGATCTATAGGCAGAGATTTTAATCTCTGAAGTACAACCTCGAGAAGCCTTCACCCGACCAGAACTCCTGTTAAAATGGCTCCAACCAGAGGGCAGAACAGTCTCACAGATCATTGACACATTTGCCATGGAGTAAGTCATCAACAACCTGCCTACAGATGTGCAGCTTTGGGTAAAGGAACACTAAACAGAAAGTGGGGAAAAGGCTGTTTCTTTGGCTGAAGACTACCAAATGGCCAGACAGACACCACAACAATGAGGTAACAGCCAAGCATGGTAAGACACTATTTTTCCCATTTGAACTCCAAATCTGATAAGAACTCTGGTGGGGGTAACAAATATGTGCCCAAAGATGTTATTTGCTATAACTATAATAAGCCAGGTCACATTGCAAGAAATTGCTGTAAGAAGAGTGACACTGAAGCAGATTTGTCCTTGGAAAATTGGGGTAAGTACTTAACAGATGTGAAGGTGAGGGATAAGGCTGTAAAGGGACTCATTGATTCGGGAAGCAGACAGACCCTAGTGCATGTTGAGGTGCTGGGAAAACACTATGTAAAAGGACCAGGTACAGGTGTCATCTGAATCCATGGGGACAATAGATACAATCCCACCACCCAAGTGACTGTGACCATTAAGGGTGTGTTGCACCAAATGAAAGTGCGGGTAGTACCTAAGTTACCTGTACCTGTGATTACTGGAAATGGCTGTCCAGGATTTACTGAGTTAATCTCAGTGGTAACAAGAGCTCGGGCAAAGAAAATCTAAAACAGTGGGGACACATTTCCTTTCAATGATTATGATTCAGACTTGTTTGAGCACAGCTCCAAGATCCGGAAATCCAGGAAAGAAAGACAATGCCTGAAGTAACTGTGGCAACAAATGACTGATGGACATAAGGGGTTAACATATGAAAATGCTGAAACTAGACTGATCACAGATTGTGATTTTCTTTCAGAACAAGCTAACGATGTTTCTCTCCAGAGTTATTTTAAGCAGCTGGGGGTAAAACCAAAACAGGGTAAACCAATGTTTAAAAAATGTAATGGGGTACTGCATAGAGTTTGGGTTAAACCTCAGACACAGGAACAGACAGAACAATTGCTTATACCACAGAAGTACAGAACACAGTTGTTACAGACAGTACATGATAGTCCTATGGCTGGTCACTCAGGCAGGGACTGCACCCTTGCCAGATTGCTGTATAGATTTTACTGGCCGGGAATTCATGAAGATGTTCCTACCTATTGTAATTTCTGTGCTGAGTGTCAGAAAGTAGCCCCAGTCACTAGAAAAGACAAGGTGCCCTTTCCCTTGATAGATGTGCCTTTCGAGAGAATTGCAATGGATGTGGTTGGTCCTTTAAACAAAAGTAAAAAGGGTAATAGATTTATCCTGGTAGTATGCAACTGCAACTCGATACCCCAAAGCAGTTCCAATGTGTACTTTCACAGCTTCAAAAGTGGCAGCGGAGCCTGCAAAATGTTTCAGCAGAGTGGGCATACCGAAAGAAATTATTACTGATCAGGGTAGTAATTTTGGTGCTGCATTACTTAAGGAGCTGTACAGACTACTAGGTATCACTGCCATACAAACCTCCCCCTATCATCCTCAAACAGACGGTCTTGTTGAGTGTTTTAACCAAACCCTAAAATGCATGTTGAAAAGGTTGTAAAAGGGGAAGAGAAAGATTGGGACCAATACCTGCTATACCTACTTTTTGCTTACAGAGAAGTGCCACAGGCATCAACAGGGTTTTCACCTTTTGAAATGCTTTATGGTAGGTAGCCAAGAGGACCACTGGATGTGAAAAAAGAAACACTGGAAGATAACCCCATTCACAAACAATCTATAACATTCAGTTCCTCTGAGATTAACTCAGAACAGAGGTTCTTTGTCTTTTAAATAGTTCTTTATTTTAATGGGTTCACCACAACATAACCCAGACAGACCGTCTTAGGGTAGTTGGTTCATTCCACTGGGGTGTCAAACAGATGAGGCATACTGATGAGTCCTGGTAGGACGAAACACGTGTCTATGTCATCTGTTAGCACCCTTTGCAAACTGTGAGAGGCCGTTCGGCACCATGCAATTCTGCTTAAAGTTGAACCAGCATAACATTCTGTGGTGATTTGCATATGCAGCCCATGATGCTTTGCATTGTGTGGGCATGTGTGATTTTTGTATTTTCTTGAAACTTGGCTTCCAAGCCAAATGCCCTTTGGGGTAACCCTTGCCTCAGTGTTTGTGCACAGAGGTTCTTTGTCTTATAACATCTTATATGTGTGCCCTAAGAAATAAGCTGGCAAAATATGTTGAAATTGCTCATAGTGATAAGGAAGAGGCCCAAAACCAGCAGGTGTATTACCATGGGGTAAAAGAAAAAGTTTTTGAGCCAGGTAAAATGTTTTGCTACTGTTACCCACAACAGAAAATAAACTGTTAATGAAGGGACAAGGGCCTTATAGAGTGCTTAGACATACTGGCACTGTAACTATGAGGTTGAGACCCCTGACAGGAAAAATCCTATTAAGATATACCATGCTAACCTCCTCAAGAAATGGGTTGAAAAAATGGCAAAAGCTGCTTTGCTAGTTTTACCAGAAACTGATAAAGAAGATGTTGATGTAGCTTATGATAGACTGGAACAAATTGTAACTGCTGATGCTGTAAAGGTGAATGTTTCCTTAACCCCCGAACAAATTACAGAACTCTAACTTGCTAAAGACATTTAACCGTACTTTTACCACAGTACCAGGCTGAGCAAAAGGTGCCGAGCACGTAATAGTGCCAACGAATACTTGCCCCATTAGACAAAAGATATACAGGTTACCAGAGCGGTTAATAGCTGATGTGGTTAAGGAAATACGAAAAATGAAAGAACTGGGTATCATAGAAGAGTCGAGGAGTGATTGGTCATCTGCAATGGTAATTGTAAATAAAAAAGGGGGTGTTAGAATCTGCCTTGATTTTAGGAAACTTAATCAAGTGTCAGAATTTGACAGTTATCCTATGCCCAGAACAGATGATTTGGTAGACAGACTGGGGAGTGCAAAGTATATCAGTACCCTTGATCTCACCAAGGGTTACTGTCAAATCCCTTTAACTAATGAATCCAGAGACAGAACTGCATTTACCACTCCTGTTGGATTCTATCAATTCACCACCATGCTGTTTGGTTTACACAGCACACGCACTACTTTCCAGTAGTACATGAATGTAATTTTATCCCTTCACTCTGGTTATTGTGCTGTGTACCTGGATGATGTCGTGGTGTACAGTTCAGACTGGAAAAGCCACTCGGAACACCTACAAGCAATTATGCAAGCTATCAAAAATGCAGGTCTGACAATTAATCTTACCAAGTGTGCATTGGGCATGCAGGAAACTAGATATCTGGGCTATGTTCTGGGAAATGGAGAAGTTAAGCCTGAGGTTTCTAAGATAGAAACTGAAGCTAACAGCCCCGTCCCTAAAACCAAGAAACATGTCAGGTCATTTTTAGGGCTGGCTGGTTGTTATTATCGGAGATTTGTTCCCAAGTTTGCTGAGTTAGCTACTCCCCTCACTGAACTCATGAAAAAACGGTACCTGAATAATGTGAAATGGACCCCAGAGTGTGATGAAGCTTTTCAGGCCATTAAGGCTGCATTATGTTCAGCCCCTATTTTAAGAAACCATTTTTGTTATAAGCAGATGCATCAGAGATAGGCCTAGGTGCAATACTGAGTCAAAATATAGATGGGATGGAACATCCTATTCTGTACATAAGTAGGAAGTTCCATGACAGAAAGAAAATGTACTCCACCATTGAAAAGGAATGTTTAGCAGCAAAGTGGGCTATGGAGTCCCTTAAGTTTTATTAGCTGGGAAATTACTTTGCACTTATAACAGATCACAATCCTATCTTTTGGCTTAGCCAAATGAAAGATAAAAATTCCAAAATCAGAAGGTGCTAACTGGCACTACAGCCATTTAAATTCAAGGTGATACACAAATCTGGTAAAGAGAATAGTGATGCTGATTTTCTTTCAATCTATAGATCAGGAATTGAGGGTTCTGAAGGTTGAAAAACAAATGTATGAGTTTGAACTTTACTGTTTGCTGTACTGTTATAGAAAAAAGGATACTGCAGATGTGCTTCATTTCTGAAAGTTAGAAGCTAATGTTGGAGAACTAATAGAAAGTTTTGGAAACCGGTTTGATAAAACAGGTTCCCTCTTAAGGAGAGGGGTGTGTGTGACAAGGCTGAATAGGACCCTGTCTCAATTGTTATGGAGAGTTTGAATGCAGGGATCTGTTCTTTCCTTTCCTGTCTCTTGTCTGTCTGGTTGCACAACCAAATCTTCTCGTGAGACCTAGGATTTGATCACCCCGGCAGTCTTGCAATTATTTGCCTCTCACTGTCTCTTAGTCTTCCCTTGCTGTTTCTGTCTTCTCCCTCCTTGCATATCTACTGGTATAAAAAATATATACAAATCATTATGTGGAAATGTAACTGATATTGGGATCCCTTTGTTTAGAAATTATATAGTGTTACTATTGAAATATATATAATGATAGTTTGAGATGATTGCAAAAAGCTATTGGGAACTCAAGGGGTTAACCTGAGAGCAGTTTTTAAGCCCTTTTTCAAAAGCTGTGGAGAAGGGGCCTCAGTTCTAAAACATTGTGTTCTCGCTGCACCTGCCTGAAACATACAAGACCATCTCAGAAAAAAAACAGGATGCTTGTTAAGGAGGGGGGTTGCAAAGATTTATGAGAGAGAGCTGCAATGTTTTGAGAGACACAGCGATTGAAGGAAAACTCAGATGGATCTTCTGTTTATTCTACCTTTGTAAATAGTTATTCTGAACAATGTTATCTTTTTTATGTTATTGCTAGTACTAATAAACACTTTTTGTGAATTCTATAAGTGCTCCTGGTTTTTCTTATGCTTCCTGACCTGTGCCTCGATGACATGCCCCAAACACAACATTTACACCAGAATATACACAGAAGTAATACTTAGCTTACAGAACAACCATCAGCTCTCTGACCTACTCCTGCATAATGACGTCTGCTGCTAACTTGCTTGTAGCCTTCCCTTTTAAGCTCCTTTCCTGAATTTCACATCTGGCACCTTTTTAATTCACCACCCAATTGGTTGGCCCTCCTCCTACGTTAGCAAGTAGATATTGTTGCATCCAATGCTCCAGTGTCTACCCCTAGTGTCTTGAGAACAACAGCTGCAAAATAAAACTTGTGTAACTCAGTCTTGACACTGCTGCTAGGATTGCCAGATGTACCCTCCCCACAATACCAGAAGTCTAGTGTTTTGGCTGAAAAAGCTGTTAGACTAGCAGAGAACAGATAGAAAAAGCCACTGTTCTGTGGCAGAACTCACACGTTTTAAATAACAGTGGTCTGCAGAATGCCATAACTCCAGAGAACATAAAATGCCCCATAAAATGCATCATACAAAAACAGTACATTTCCTGAACAAATTAAAATATCTCTGGTCGCTGTTCTTTTGCTGAAATAAAGGGCCTTATAGCAAGCTACAGGAACAATGTAGTACAGCTGATCAGAGACTTACTGGGAGCCTTTAGAATGGCTTCTGTACTAAAAATTCAGAAATCCTGTAAACAGTGCTGAGAGCAAGCAGTATTAACTTTAAACCATTTTGAAAGATTGAAAAATGCCGAAGAAAAGAGATTATGTGTGTACCATACTCAGAGGAGAACAGGCCCCTGCATTCATGGAGAGCCAGCACTCAGCCATTGGCTGAGCATGAAATGAATGTTCACATGGCCAATGACTGAGTGGAGAAAGAAAGGGAAAATACAGAAAAAAAACATCTCAATAGCCTAAAAACCACTGTGCTAGCTTAATACAGGAAAAATTGAGAAACCTGTGCTTTCAGCAAATACAGGAAAGTGTTCTTAGTACACACCCTTTAATGTTGAATTTAATATATTTATATGCAGTCACATAACTCACTGAGATCTTCACAGAAGATGTAAGTGAGAAGAAAAAATTGCTCACCAAAGTAGTCTTGTTTCTTCCAAGATATTCTTCAATATAATTAACTCTAGCAGTCAGCCTCCTGTGTTGAACTGCCTCGGAGATGAATGGAATTTATGCAAATGATGGAACATCTATTGGCTTGTGGCACCATTCAAACTGCTGCCCTTACCAACTGCTGCATTCTGTAATGCTCAGATTCATTGGAGCCTGCAAGTGTAGACCCCTTACTGGTGTATTGTAACTAATGATAAAAAATCTAAACAGTAACAACCCTTTTATTTTACCCCTGTCCCCTTGAAATGCCAGATAGGACCATAAGAATGAAAATAGGGTCACCTGGTTTTCAAACACAACATATCCAGTGTAAAACCCTTATAAGAATAAAGCACCAGCTGTAATGCAGAGGCTAACTGGTTCTGGAAGGGGAGGTAGGGTGGGCAAGTTAATCATATTGAAGAATACCTTGAAAGAAACAAGATTACTTCAGTGAATATTTTTTTCTTCTAACCCCAGGAATTCTTCAATATGATTAACTCTAGTAGACTACGAAGCAATACCTTTGGAGGTGGGCGCAGAACCCTATTTAAGGAACAGGCACTGCAGCATTGCTGTGCCAAACCTGGCATCATTTCTGGATAGTGTCCAGACTGCAATGCTTTGTAAAAGTATATACTGTTCTCCATGTAGCTACTTTGCAGATTTCCAATAGGGGAATGTCTCTGGATGCTGCTACTGTAGCAGCTGTGCCCCTTGCAGAATGTGCCATCAGGCCCAATGGGGGCTCGTTACCAACTTTACTGTAGCAGAACTGAATGCATTGCACTACCCAGTGGGCAATTGTCCTTTTTGAAGCTGGTTTTCCTTTTCCCACATCCCCATAGGTCAGGAACAGCTGTTACCTGTCCTGCCTGTGTGCTTTGGTGTGATCCGTATAGTAGTTGAGAGCTCTCTTAACATCCAGGCTATGTAGCCGGTGTTCCCCTGAACTAGAGTTCTCAGTAAAGAAAATTGGCAAGGTGATAGACTGATTCAGATGGAAGTCAGAAATTACCTTTGGAAGGAGTTTCCTGTTGGTCCAGAGGACCACTTTGTCCTTGTGGAAGGAGATGTATTTCTGCTCTATGCACAGAGTTTGTAACTCACTTATCCTCCTAGCAGAGGTGATGGCCACTAGGAATATGGCTTTCCAAGTGACAAACTTTAAATGTGCTGTAGTCAAGGGCTCAGATGGGGGCTCCATTAACTTGGCTATGCAGATGTTGAGGTCCCAGGAAGGCACAAACTCCCTATGGGGAAGGGGATGCAGGTGAGTTAATCTCTTGAAGAATTTCTTGAAAATAGGATTAGCAGCTTTAGAAGCATCCTTGCCAGCCAAAAGGTAGGCTGATACTGATGCCAAGTGGACCTTAAGGGTAGTGGGCTGTAGACCCCATGAGTGTAAATAGGTAAGATAGTCCAACAGGGCTGGTAAGCCTGCCTGAGGAGGTACTATCCCACTGGAGTTACACCGTATAGAGAACCTCTTCCATTTGAAAGTGCAGGTTTTCTTAGTAGAGGGCTTCCTACAACCCAAAGAACCCAGAGTATGCCCTCAGAAAGGTGTAGTCCTGCATACTCTAGATCCTCAAGAGCCAAGCATGAGTCTGAGAGATCTGCAGTTTGGATACAGGATATTGCCCTGAGAGGAGGTCAGGAGATTGTGCCTCTGAGGGAGGTGTATGGGCTTGACCACAGATGGAGAGAACAGTAGCGAGTACCATGGCTGCCTGGCTCAATCTGGTGCTATCAGTATCATGGTAGCCAGCTGGGACCTGAACTTGATCAGGACCCTGAATAGCAGTGGAAGGGGAGGAAAAGCATAGAGGCTTCTCCCTGACCAGCCCAATACTAGGGCATCCATGGGCACTGTGCCCTTTGCTGGAGACCTGCAAGAGAATTGGGGCAACTGGTGGTTCTCCTGTGAGGTGACGAGGTCTATCTCTGGGGTGCCACACCTGTGAAATACCACCTCCAACACTTGTCTGTTTAGGGACCATCCATGGAGGTTTTGGTTGACTCTGCTGAGTACATCTGCCAGAGTTTTGTCCTTCCCTGGGAGGTGGATAGCCAACAGGGACACCTGTAGGGAGTATGCCAGACTCCATATTTTCATTGCTTCTGTGCAAAGCAGGTCGGATCTTGTCCCACCTTGCTTGTTGATGTAATATAGTGTGGTGGTTTTGTCTGTCCTGACCTGTACCACCTTGTCCCTTACTAGGGATGCGAATGATTGTAGTGCCAGAAGCACTGCCATGAGCTCTAGAAGGTTTATGTGCAGGAGTGACTCCACAGGTGGCCATGTACTGTGCACTGTATGCTCTTCCAGATGTACCCCCCCACCCTAGGAGGGAGGCATCTGTAGTGAGTACCAGGGTAGGGGATTCCTTTTCAAATGGGTCCCCTCCCCTGAGGTTGGTTTTGTCTTGCCACCATTGCAGGGCCTGTAACAATGTCCCTGGAACTGGTATCAACTTTGAGAGAGGGTCTCTCCTTTGGGACCAATGTGTCCTGAGGTGAAACTGAATATCTCTCATTTGGAATCTGTAGCTTTGCACTGTTCCTGTGGCCATATATACCAACAACTGCAAAAAGTGCCTTGCTGGCCTTGGTCTATTTAGACTGAAAGAACCTGCCAACTGCAGAATATTGTCTAGCCTGTCCTATGTCCCCTGCAGGGTATCTAACTCTGCCCCTATGAAACTTAGTACCTTAGTAGGTTGGAAGACAGACTTCTTGGCACTGATTAAGAACCCTAGAGATTCCAGTGTGCACTGAGTGGCCTTGAGAGACTCCTTCACATCTTGCAGTGACTTGCCCATGACTAGCCAGTCATCCAAGCAGGGGAGCACTGTAATGCCCTGCCTCCTTAAATGTGCCACCACTACTGCCAGGCACATTGTGAATGCTCTGGTAGCTGAAGTAAGGCCGAATGGCAGGGTTGAGAACTGGTAATGTCCTGAAGGTGGTCTGAACCTGAAGTACTTCCTGTGTGATTCCCTGATGGGGATGTGAAAATAGGCATCCTTTAGATCCAGTGATGCCTGCCAATCTCCTTGATGGAGTGTGGGAAGAATCATTACCAAGGTTACCATCTGGAGCTTTGGCTTTGCCAAGTGCTTGTTTAAAGCTCTTAAGTCAAATGGGTCACCACTCCCCATTTTTCTTTAAGGTTAGGAAGTATCTGGAGTAAAACCCTTTCTCCCTTTGGGTGAGGGGAACTGGTCCTACTGCTTTTGCCAGTAGCAGATGCGACACTTCCTCTTCTAGGAGTGTTCTTCCTGATGGGGTGATGGTCTGAAAAACCTTGCTCTTAGTTTGGGGAAGGATTTGAAGCTGAGGGCTAGGCCCTGACTCACTACTTCCAGCACCCACTTGTCTGTGGAGATGGTTTTCTAAATCTGGAAGTAGTGGGTTAGCCTGCCCCCTACTGGCAATGGAGAGGTGATCCTGACTGGCACATCAGGGATTCTGTTTTATTTGGGCTGTAGCTTGTGGGGATTGTTCCCCTTGCCTAGAGTCCCTCCAACCTCTACCCCTGAAGTAACCCCTCTGCTGTTGGTAAGCAAGGATAGCCTGTGCCTGGAAGAAGGGTCTGCAGTAACCCCTACCTCTGCCTCCCCTTCCTTGAGGACTATAGGAGGTGGAACCTCTTTCTTTCGCAGAGTTGCTTCTGAAGGTGGTTTTATACTTATCCACTTTCTTCATGTATGCCTCTGTCTTATCCCCGAAAAGAGTTATTCTCTACGGGGAAGTCCATAGCTTTGTTCTGGGTGTCCTGGGTAAGGCGTGCTGCTCTAAGCCAGGCAAACCTCCTTAAAGCCAGAGTTAAAGCCATCCACCTGACTTCTGTATCACTGGCATCTACTGCCATATGAAACTGGTATTTTGTAGCTTCTGAGCCGAACCTAGCAGTTTCCATTAGATCAGCTGCTAGACCAAGTGGTGTCTTGTCTGCCATGGCCATTACCGAATTCCAAAGGGATTTCTGGTATTGGGCAGCATAGTCCATATAACTGGCTTGCCTGATAATCGGGGATGCTGCCAGGTATCCCTTTTCTGGCCATGCTATCCAGTTTTCTGGAATTCTTTTCGGGGGGTGGATACCCAGAGGCACCCTGGCCCTGTCACAGGCTGCTGCTTGCACAACCTCCTCTGGATCAGGGTGTGAAAGCAGAAATTCAACCTCCAATGGGCCAAACTGATATTTTCTATTAGCTTTCTTGTCCTTAGGTGGGATGGTATGTGGAGTTTCCAGTATCTTGAGCACATGTTTCTTTAAGAATTTGTTTATGGAAAGCAGAAGCCTCTTTGTAGGTGTTATCCTCATCATCTTCATAAATTCTGCTTCCTTCTCATCCTGCACAGACTCGTGTGTTGTGAGATCTAGTGCGTCTACCATTTGTTTTACAAAAGTAAAATGAGAAGAGTAGTCCTCTGATAATCTTGGTGGAGATCCGAACTCTTGTTCAGGTGATACCTTTAGTTCAATGGGCTCTTCATCCTCCTCTTCATATTCCTTGTATGAGGGTTCAAGCATAGTAGGAACCAAACCTTGAACCAAGGAAAAAGTGCTTTGAACTGCAGCCAGAACAGGAACTGACAGTTCCCCTCAGACAGACTGAGGTTGAACCGGTACCAACCCAGACTGGAGGGCTTGCAAACCCTTCAAAGCTTATGCTACTGCCTCAGCAGTAGACATAGAGGATTCTGGAACCGAGAGCCCCACTGCCTTTCCAGCCAGGGGTTCAGTGTTTCTCTTTTTATCTTTCTTTTTTGCCAGAACCGGGTCTTTCACCGGTTCCCCAGTTCTTTTTTGTTTGGATGTCTCGCCTTTTTCAGGGATGGTAGAATCGACATTCTTCGGTTTCTCTGTGACCGGATCTGAAGTACTATCAGGAGGATCCATCTTTTCTTTAAAATGCTTAAGGTACTTTTCTATAGTTTATTCAGGGAAAGTTTTGCAGATTCCACAGACAGCCTGAAAGTGATCAGCTCCTGGACAAAAAAAGACACAAATCGTGTTTGTCTACTTTTACGAAAACCTCCCCACACTGGACACAGTTTTTAAATCTGGTAGGTCCTTTTATTTTCTTAGGTTTATTGGACATACACTACAAAATACAAAGAAAAACAGAACATAAGCCCAGTTTCCAACTGAGTTTGAACAGGAAGAAACCCCAACAGGCGGTTCAGAGCTATAGCAGTCGGTTTCTGAATCAAGAAAATCTGCTAGCTTGACAAATAAGAGACAGCCGCTACAAACCCCAGAAGAATAACGTCTGTTAAAACTTTTTTTTAATGTAAAAAACTAATAAAATAAGAAGAATCCGCCGGTTCCTTGATGGTTGTGAGGAACCGACGAGGAACCACAAACTGAATTAAAAATTAACTAAAACTAGCGTTAACTATGAAAAATAAGTAAAGGCAGCAGAAATATATTAAAATTAAGGGCCTGCCTTATTCACAGTTTCTTAGACTTCGCAGGTTGTGCAGTGAAGAGGATGATTTTGCTGAGCAGACCCAAATAATGACTAGTTTTTTATCAACAGGGGATACCCTAAAAGCACAGTGGACAGAGCACTCTCCCGGGTCAGTAACATGCCCCGTAACCTTGACCCCCACAGGAAGGATACTGTCACACAATAACAACGGTGAATTCCACTAGTTCTTCCTTTCCATCAGAGCACACCTTCTTTTCATAGGATCATCACTAGTAACTTTCCCATTTTGCAAACTGACCCTAACATTGGTGCTTCCTTTACAGAACCACCTATTGCCTCCTATCACCAGCCACCTAACCTGCGGAATCTCCTGGTTAAAAGCAGCCTACCTACTCCTAACAGTTTCTCCCTCCCAGGTACCAAACCTTGCAACAGGACTCGCTGCTACACCTGCAAATTTATTTCTAGTGTGACTGAGATTCGGGGGCCTACAGGTGTTTTTCACATCACCAAGGAGTTCTCATGCACCTCCATTAATGTGGTGTATTGTATTCTTTGCAGGAAGTGTACAGCTATTTACATCGAAGAAACTGGTAGGCATCTTTCTGACCGTTTCAGGGAACATTACAGAGCAGTCAGGAATGGTGAAACTGCTAAACCCATTGTATCCCACTTTATCTTCAGGGACCACAGTGTCAGTGACCTTTCTGTTTGTGTCCTTCAGCAGAGCTTCTGGGATTCTGACCAAAGAAAAAACATGAAATCCAAGCTGATCTTCCGGCTTGGCTCCCAGCAGCTCTCTGGTTTAAATGATAGACTTATTTTCCACTAACATCTTTCAGCCATCCCTTTTTATTACCCCCTAAAGTCTATTTGTTTTTGTACTCATTTAATTTATTTTTCATTTTCACCATAAGTCTCCATTTCTGTCTCCTTCCTACACATTTGTCACCTTTCAGCCTTCTTACTAGGCCCTGTTAATTAGTCTCCACCTGGGAACATCCCCAGCTCTTTCTCTTCCATTATGCTTTATCTTTCCCATCATCACCTTTTTGTTTCACAGATTCTCTCTTAATCTTACCATTTCACTTCTTCTCCCTGAGCCCCCCCTTTCTTCTTTCTCCACATATATATCTCTCTCATTTACCGCTCCTCTACACTAACTTGTTTTTTTTCTCTCTTAGATATTTCCTGAAGAAGACCTAAGGTCGAAACATAGATTTTTAACTCTATTTTCAGTGTGCATTTAATATAACCATTTTGTTTTGCTTTTAGACCACATGCTGACACAGCGCCTTGTTTTTACAATTTATATTAAAATTAAAACATTTATATTTAGATTCACCAAATATAAAGGTTTTTCTCAGTCACGCTGAGAATGAAATCTGAGCGTTATAGAATGCAGCAGTTGGTAAGGACAGCAGTTTGAACGGTGACATAAGCCATTAGATGTTACATCATTTGTATAAATTTCATTCATCTCCAGGGCAGTTCAACACAGAAGGCTGACTGCTAGAGTTAATCATATTGAAGAATTCCTGGGGTTAGAAAAAAGCAGTTTTGACCAATTTATTTTATTTTTTATTATAAAGGTTTTTATCTCTCTAGGGTAGACCAGTTAGCTACTCAGCCTCATCCCTGAGCATTGTCGACTGTCCCGTGCCTCATTCCTGGTTGGTGGGTAGGTTCCCCGTGGATTGCCCTGAGGCAGGGGCAGGGAGGAGGACCATACCCCTGATACCTTTCATCCGTAATTCCCCCCAACTGGAGCAGCAGGGTAGGTTGCAGTGCCACAGACGAGGCTTCAGTAAGCCCTGGTCCCCTATTTTTTCCTTCCACATACTGGAGCTGCAGTGGCACTGAAGGCACATGCATGCATTCCAGAACTGCAACTCCTTCTACCCCCATGACCGAAGTCTGTCTCCCAAGCATTGGCGTTCCCACCAGGCCTCCACTCAGTGGCAGCCAAGAGCTGGGTTGACATACCACCCTAATCCAGGAGAGGAGAGCTGCCAGATGGCCACTCAGTCCTTTCCCAGTCCCCCAGACAAGCTCATTCCCAAATTCAGTTCGCCGTTGTGATGCAAGTTAAGGCATTACAGTTACAGCACCTCAGCCCTCTGTGCCACAGGGCCAGCTGGCTTGACTAATTTAAACTCCTTTTTAGACAGGCCTGATTACATTTTAAAAGACTGCCTAAAGAAACAAACAGCCCATGCCTTATAGAGTTACTTAAATACGGAATAAAAAATAATAAAAGTGGCAAAGATATGGTAGATGAGGAGCTCCTCAGAAGTGCTGCTGCCCCAGCACATTGGTACAGAAGTCTGAACAAAATGGACAGTGGAACACTCCTCACGATACCAACATTATGTGCTACTAGGTTCAGCTGTTAAAGCAACAGCTGTACATGCGAGTCCCTGATCAGGGTGCACCTTACCCATATGGTAAGTTATTCCCATTGACAACGTGAGACTACACAGAGCTGAACCTTTGTTGTGGTTTCCATTTCAGTGGAGTAAGCTAGTGCTTCTTGTAGCTTGGCCCTCTCCTTTTGCATTGAGGATCATACCTTCATGCCTTTCTGAGGCTTCTCTGGGCTCTCAGACTGCAGCGCTCCATAAGCATCAACAGTCCTTGGGCCACTCTCCTTCTAGGGCCCCTTCCACTTATATGCTGCTGTCGTCCACTTTACTGTTTTTTTCAGCCTCTCCTATTTGGCATATTCTCTGAGGCCCACTGGGTTACTTTATTTATTTATTGGATTTTGTTTACTGGGTAGGCCCACTAAGACAATGTCTCTTTTTCAGAGATGACTCTGGATTCATTTACACACTTTCAGACCTGCAACCTTCTACTTGCTTGAAACAATAAGGGTTGGTTCATGGAGCCTGACACTTTCCTTCTAAACCCTCTTGAGATGCTTTTCCTGCAGGGCCTGCCTGCCTTCCTGGTGGACAGTAAAACCTTCATTTACATCCCATGGAACACTGACGATGACCCAAACACCAAGGTAGGCCTCAAAGCAGTCTGATGACACTGGAGATGGTGCCAGCACTAATCACTCGAGGGGCCTGGTGCCAGCACCATCAGCAGTGCCATTATACGCTGAAACCACTGTTCCATAACAGCTGCTCAGTGGCCAAATTGTTCACTGGAAACCTCCCTATGGGGCAAGGAGAGACTCTGGTACAAAGATGTGGAGTCTGCAGGTGTCGGGGACCCCTGGCTTAAAGACACCAAAATATTTTGGCAGAGTGATCAGAGGGCAGCCATGAACAGTGCCTTTTCTTTTGTTTGCACTTTCTCTGAGTAGATGTTGAGGCCCAGTGAGCACAGACCCTGAGGCAAAGCGTGTGTTGGATCTAGATGGTTTCTTTTTGCAGCTATGGGAGGACTGTCCTGTTCCTCAGATGCTGGACTGCCTATTGCCAGTGCACTCATCTGGAGTGGAGTGTTGGCCAGACATAACCCCATTGCCAGAGCACCAAACCTGTTTTAGGCTGTCTACCTTCCATGGTGTCAACCTTTTTTTGGGAGGTAGGGCTGTGAGGAAAAGTTTTTTTTTGATTTTGTATGTGTAGCAGCTAAACTGACACATAAATGCTAATAAAACTGAAGAACTGAATGCTGTTATTGTATAGAGAATGAAATTCTGGGCCAGACAAGGAGAATGGAGTGCTGTGAACTTGACAGTGGGGAAAAAAGGAACTGAGGCATTTGGGAGCTGGGGCCACTAAATACCAGTGGGCGTGTGACAGTGTATGTACACAGGGGCTACTCACTCCACTAGCCCCCACGAGAAATGTTCTATCTCCCGCAGGGTCCTACTTGCCATGGCTAAGAGCCATTAGTGGGAAGCTATGGAGAAGATTTATTTTTGGAAGATCGTGTCATTTCCAGTCAGAACCAATAAAATACACATTGCCATAACTTAGCTAGCTATGGCAGCAGAAATCACGCTGCTTTCACAAACCAGTGATGTCAACATTAAATACACACAAAATAAAGAACAGTTTCATACTTACTGTAACAGAAGATCTTCAAGAGAATGTCTTTCATCAGGCCACACCTATGAAACTATGAGCCACCAGGTGCTAGGACCACACAGAAACTTTGCAAGCAATCAGCCAGAGGTCACCCACGATGATGTCAGATGTCAACTGATACATAAGTGTGGGAGGCACCTCCTCTTCTCAGTTTCCCACCTAAGATCATGCTTGGAGGACCTCTCTGTAGGGAACCAGGAGAGAACCTAGTACTCTGCGAAACCAGGAGAGGCAGAGGGGTAAGGGTAGACTAGAATGGAGATAGCAACAGCCCAGGCTAGAGTTTTAGGTCCAAAAGGGGGAAGGAGGGTGGGACCATGGCCTGATGAATGACAGTCTCTTGAAGCTAAAACTGTTCTATCTTCTTCAGTTATATCTCTTTCATCAAGCCATACCTATGGAACGAGTACCAAGCAGTATTGTCACTGAACAGTCTGGGTGGCTGGAGCCTATAGACTTAAGAAAGTAGGCCTTGTAGCACAGGTAAGCTAAAGGCAGCCCTTCTGTGAGAGACAATTTCCAGATTGTAATGTTTATTGAAGGTGTGGACAGTACTCCAGGTGGCAGCTGCACAGATGTCTGCAGCAGATATGTTTTTAAAACATGCAACAGAGGTGACCATGCCTCTTGTGGATTGACCATGAACCACCCCAGGAAGTTCCTTACCATACTTCCTGTAACAAAAAGTAATACAGTTGGCAAGCCACTTACATACGAACACACAAACTTACGAAACTGACAGCAGATACAGGCCATATGGTCTATCAAGTCTACTCGAGTGTGCAACTAGCAATCCCTTATACTGTAGCTGACCTTCCCTCACCTCCCTCTGTCATGGTGACTCTTCCCCTCACTTTGTCCCACCCCCTTTTAAAACTGCCCACCAACTTACAGGACACCACTTCTTTGGGCAGCGTATTTTACATAGACACTACCCTTTCCGTGAAAAAGTGCCTCCTCATTTCTCGCCTGAATCTTCCTCCCTCGAATCTCAGACCATGCCCTTCCCCCTCGTGTCCCTCTCCCTCCTCAACTTAAAAAGCCCCTCTGTACCAGTCTTGTTTATACCCTTCATGTATTTAAAGGTCTCAATCATATCTCCCCTATCCCTCCTCTCCTCCAGGAAGTATATGTTAAGCTCCCTTAGCCTCCCCTCATAGGGTTTGTCTTCCAATGCCATGATCATCCTTGTTGCTCTGGGCTGGATCCCCTCCAGTAATCTAACATCTTCTTCAAGTATGGGTGCCAATATTGCATGCAGTGCTCCAGGTCCTGCCTCACCAACAATATGTACAGAGGCAGTATCACCTCCCTCTCCTGGAGGTGATTCCTCTAGCAGTACGCCCCAGCATCTTGTTGGCTTTAGCTGCTGCCTTCCTGTACTGTGCTGAGTGATTCATTTGTCCCGTTATCACCTCAAGATCCATCTCCTCCTGTGTAGCAGCTATCTGCACTCCTTCCAAGTGATAACACCTTATTAAGTTCCTTGCTCCCAAATGCAGGACTTTGCACTTCTTAACACTGAACCCCAGCTGCCATTTGTCTGACCAGTCCTCAAGTTTTGTCAGATCATCCAGCAGCCTCTGCCACCCTACTGTGTCATCCACCACTGCACCAATCTTGGTGTCATTTGCAAAAAGGCTAATCTTGTTCTTAATGCTACGCAAGATGTCGGGTATGAAAATGCCACACAACACTGGGCCCAGTACCGAGAACTGTGGCACCCCATTTATTACAGACCTTGGAGCTGAGAGTTCCACTCCCACCACTACCTTTTGTTGCCCCCCTTACAGCCAGTTCTTGATCCAATTCACCATCTTGGTCCCTGCTCCTTGGTATAATAAATGGCTAATCAACCTCCTATGTGGCACTGAATCAAATGCCTTGCTGAAATCCAGATTCAAGACATCCACCACAAGACCCTTGTCCAACTCCCTAGTCACCCAGTCATAATAGTCAACCAGGTTGATCTGGCAGGATCTGCCAGAGACAAACCCATGTTGCTTCCTGTCCTGGAAACCATTACTTTCTAGAAAAGTTACTAACCTCTCTTTAAGGATTGTCTCCATTAACTTTCCCATGATGGATGTGAGGCTCACTGGTCTATCGTTGCCCAGTTTATCCTTGGGTCCTCTGAAGTGTGAGCCATCCTCCAGTCCTGGGGTATGCACCTTGTTTCCAGAGAGGTATTGAACAAGTCTGCCAATGGCTCTACCAGGACCTCTGCTAATTCCTTCAGTACCCAGGGGTGGATGCCATCTGGTCCTAGCATCTTATTCACCTTCAGTGCCCTTAAACCTTCTAGTACCCTGGCTGCTGTGATTTCTCCATCCATCACTCCCTCCTCCCCCTGTGCCAACCCTCCTTATCTCCTAAGGCATTGACCCATCCTTTTCCTTAATAAATACAGAAGTATTCATCTAGTGCTTCTGCCTGGTCTTCCCCTTTCTCTGCCCACCCCCCCATCCTTCCTATTCCTTACTATCTGATCTTTGCAGAGCCTTCTCTCTCTCTCTCATGTACCTGAAGAAGTCATTTCCCCTATCCTTGATGCCCTGTGCCAGCCTAAGCTCTCTGGTAGCCTTGGCTGCCCTGACTGCTCTGGTCACCTCTCTAGATTTCTTCAGGTACTCATCTCTATCCTCCCCCACCTGGATCTCTTGAATCTCCTGAAGGCTGCACTTTTTACCCTCACCTTTTCCAACAGCTTCACGCTTAACCAACTTGGTTTCCTGGCCCTTTGTGTATTGGTACAGGGTCTAGAGGCCTCCACATGTCCTAGCCTGATTGCTTCCCATTTCTGGCCAGCATCCATGTGCGGGTGGATTGTGGCTAGGTTCCCAGCCACTATTTCCCCCATCCTCCCAAACTCAGCTTGCCTGAAGTCCAACATCCTGGTCCCTGTTCCTGCAACCTCCTTGCCCATGCTGAGTGAGAATCACACTGTGTGATGGTCACTCCCTACCAGCAGATCCTCCACCTCCAGCTCCCTGACAAACTCCCAGTTAGGCAGCGCGAGGTCCAGAGTGTTGCCTAACCTGGTTGGCTTGTTTATAGTCACTTGGACAAGCACTGTTTAGAAACTGGGGTGCCCACTTTCCTAGGAGTGCCCTCTTTACCAGGGGCAAACAAAACAAAATGCTGTAAGGACTTTTTGCAGTCCTTTGTGTGGTGCATATAGTACCCAAGTATTCTATGTACATCTACAGTATGGAGTAACGCTTCCCCTGGATTGGCAAGCTCAGAAAAATAAACTGGCAAGTGGATGGTTTTATTCAAAATAAACTCAGACACCACCTTTGGTAGAAAGTTAGGACTGGTACACAAACACCCTATCTTTGTGGAAAATCAAATAAGGAGGGTCACACATTAGGGTCTGTAGCTCTGAAATCCTTCGAGCATACAGTAAGTTTTCAACTAAAAACAACGCTTTCCAAGAAAGCGTAAGCCACAAGTTGCAGCTAGTTCAAAAGGAACCAAAGTAAAGTTTTCCAAAACAAAATTCAGGTCTCAAGCCAGGACTGGATTATGGATGGGAGGTTTCACATGTAGAATGCCTCTCAAAAATATATGGGCCACCTCCAGCTGGCCAACCGTATGATCCTCTTTAGCCACATGGAAAGCTTATACGGCAGCCAGGTGCACCTTGATAGAGGAATACTGCAGGCCTGAATCTGATAAGGACAGCAGACACTCTAGAACCAGAATGACTGAACAGGTGAACAGATCCAGATGAGAAGTGTCCCATTAAGCAAACTGCTGCCACTTCATAGAATAAGTGGATCTGGTAGAAAGCTTTTTAGTAGCTACTAGAACATCAATCACAATTTGGGAAACCCCAAAGTGAGCAATGGCTATGTTTTCAGGAGTCGTGCATGCAGATGAAGAGATTTGAGGTCCGCATGGACTAGGGTTCCCTGTTCTTGTGACAGTAGACCCTTGCAAAGGGGCAGAGACATTGGGGGTTTCATTGATAAATTTTATAGTAAGATGAACCAGATCTGTCAAGGCCAATGGGGAGCAATGAGTATCAGAGTTGCCACGCCATTTATAGATTGAATAGCAATCTCTGAATTGGAGGGAAGGCATACAGGAACCTCGCTTTCCACAAGAGGGACAATTAATTTCACCAGAAAACTCCAGGCCCTGGAACAAGTGATCAGAAAAACAGCAGTTTTGCAATGTATGGGGACATAAAAAGGTCCAACTCTGGACAACCCCATCTGTTAAACAGGTCTTCCACTACGGAGGTCGACAGTTGCCACTCATGCATCCTAGACTGGGACCTGCTTAGCCTGTCAGCCAAGATGTTTTGGATGCCTGTGTCGTCGAGGCACAGGTCAGAAAGCATAGGAAAAAACAGGAATAGTTGTAAAATTCATAGCAAGAGTTTTATTTGTACCAACAGTTACATAAAAAAAATAATATTGTTCAGTATAACTATTTACAAAGGCTAAATAAACAGAAAAAGTCCATCTGAGTTTTTCTTCAATCTCTGTGTCCATCTAACATGCAATTGCAGCTCAGCTCTCTTATAAGTCCTTCCAATCCCCATTCTTAACAAGCATCCTGTTTCTTCCAAAGTGTTCTTGTACGTTTCAGGCAGGTGCTGCCAGGAACACAGTGTCCAGGAACTGAGGCCCCTTTTTCACAGCTCTTCTGCAAAAGGCTTAAAAATTGCACTCAGGTAACCTCTTGAGTTTCCAATAGCTTTTTGCAGTCATCTCAAACTATAATTATATACATTTCAACAGTAACACTATATAGTTTCTAAACAAAAAAGATCCCAACATCAGTTGTATTTCCACATAATGATTTGCACATATTTTTATACAAGCAGATATGCAAGGGAGGAAAAGACAAAGAGCAAGGGAAGACTGAGAGATGGAGAGAGGCAAAGAATTTCGAGACTGTTGGGGTGATCAAGTCCTAGGTCTTGTAGTAAAATTTGGTTGCCAACCAGATAAGACAAGAGACAGGAAAGGAAAGGACAGAACAGATCCCTGCATTCATACTCTCCATAACAACTAGAACAGGGTCCTATTCCACCCTGTCACAGCCTGAAACATGTACTGATGACAGTTCTAGACCACGTTCCAGAGCCAACTACCAAACCCTTGTTGCTTCCCTGCATGGGGATATGAATGAGTTCCAACTTGCTTGCTGATGTAATGCATCACACTGACATTTTCTATCTGTACCAGCAAAAGGCCTGGGGACAGATGGTTCTGAAGGCCTGGAGCCCATACAGGACAGCTCGCATTTCTAGGATTTTTATATGCAAGGTGCTCTCCACTGGGTCTGTGTATCCTGCATCAAATGGAAGCCCAGGTGGGCACCCCAACCCATCCCTGAGGAATCTGTTGTTAAAATCTGAAGAGGGAATAAGCCAACCCAGAGGTGTGGAGGACTGAGGCAGCTGTGCCTTACCTCCTGCCATACCTGTGACCCATGATCATGGTGTGAGGGGGCCACTGGGGGGCAGCTGGGGAGGGAGAGGATTGAGCATTTGAAGGACTACTTGAGTATCTGAAGGACTGCTCTCTTCTCCTGGGGAGGGAGGAAGGACTGGCACTCATGCCAAACAACTGCCTCCGGGTGGAGGCCCTAGGGTAGTGCTGGTCTGATGGGTGCCAGGGAAGGGAGGGTGCTGTGGGACTTCCGTAGATGTGCACATGCCTCCATGTACACACATCTGGTGTGTGCGCCCCAACAACAGGGATGGTAGAAAAATGGCAGAAAAACTCCTAGCTGCGGGTGACGACCAACCCTCTGCAGGCTCCATATCTGGCAACTGAGCGAAGTTGAGAAGGTAAGTCTGGGTGATACCAGGGTGATGGAGCTGGGGGGGGTCTTTCTGAAGGGGGCAGCTAATGTGACGAGGAGCATAAACCGTATATAAAAAAAAATCTGGAGAGGGAAGGGGATCAGGAAAGAACCCCTTTAATAGGTTGCTGGGTTCTATCCACCACCTGAGCACTTTGGGCACAGGGGATGTGACTAGAACCATCTGTTTTAGGTGATCTGTGAGGTGATCCCACTGGACTGTCAGGATCCACTGGGAATTTGCATGTGCAGCCTGGCCAAGGGTACTGTCACTATGGCTGCTGCCATGAGACCCAGCAGGGTTCAGGAACGTCCTGGCTGAGACATACCTGCTGTCATGCACTAGCTGTGCTTGGACAACCAAGCGGTGAGCCCTGTCCAGAGACAGGAAGGCTGAGCCCTGGGCCGTGTCCAATACTGCACCTATGTACTGTAGTCATTGGCAAGGGGTCAGTACTGATTTTGGTATGTTGACAGTCACCCGTAGAGCATCAAACATCTGTTTGATTCAAGCCATGGTCTGCAGGAGCTGATCCCTGGAGCGGGATTTCAGTAGCCAGTCATCCAGGTAGGGGAGAACATAAAGGCCCACCCTGTGAAGGGCTGCTGCCACTACTGCTAAGCATTTGGTAAAGACCCCAGGTGCAGAAGATAAGCCAAAGGGCAACACTCTGAACTAGTTATGTTCCCTTTGAAACAGAAACCTCAGATATTTTCTGTGAGCCTTCTGGATTTTGATAGCTGATAAACAACTGATTTTAGAACTCCTCAATAATCACTTTGCCACAGTCACACTTTACCACACTTTGCTACTTTGTCTCTTCACCAGTCAACAACCTCCAGGCACAGTTGTGCGGCCAGAAACCTTAATGGCTGAATCATAGCTCATTAAATCATGAAGCAATCTTCTCCTTCTACCCTGTCACAGTGCATAGCCGTTACCAGGTGGGGTTCGTATGGTTCGAAAGAACCCCCCTTTTGAAATCTCCCCTTTTTTTCATTATTTGTAAATATGTTTTCAATATTTCTGTTTATTTTGTGACTGCCACAGAGTGCTTATGCACACATGATGAACCCCAGCACTTTCTCTCTGCATGCGTCCCCCCTCATCATCTGCTGTTAATCAGTTTCCTCAGTGCCAGTAAGATGACTGGAGCTGCTTTCTGAGTCTTTTTCATCACTGTCCCCCTATGGCTGGCTGGCCAGTTGCAGCTCATGACAGCATCATGAGTGTGACTGGGATACAACATGGCTGCTGCCACAATTCACACTGTCAGCTGGCACTCAAGGAAGATAGAGCATGGCAGAAGGCTCAGGGACGACATCTCCAGGAGCCCCAAAAAAGAGTAGAGGACCTAGGCTTACAATTTTACCAGTCACCGGCAGATATATTTTGCTGGCCATAATTGCCAAAAACGTGTCCCTTATTAACTGCATATCAAGGGATAGGCTGTGCAGAACTGGGCAAAGGAGCTTTTCAAGTGGGTGGGCTGAAGATTCAGAAATAAATTACTTAAATCCTCCTCTATACAAAATTTAAAGTTGTCATGTTTCATGTGCCTCTTTTAACTTTTCATAAATTAAGCAAAAGAGGTACACAGTGGAAAGGCAATGCAAGTGTTTGAAAGGGTCTGGCTGGGATCTACACTGCCACCTCACTAATTGTGCTGTTCAGAGAGGTCTTCGCTATGGTCCCATTTTTATTGACATTCAGTTCCACTTTTGTCTGTGCTATCTGTGCCAGACACAATTAAAACAAATATGTTGTGATAAGCATTTTCTCCAGATGATCTCATGTGTCAATAGAATGGCATTTGTTGCTACAGTTCAGTGTTATGATCATACCCACTATACTTTTGGAAGTATGGTGAGGGTGGGCATTTAGGAGATGGTAACTTTGCACAGGGAATCCCCGCCACTGTCAAATTACCTTTCCTCTACCTTTCCCCTAACTCCCATTGTCATGCCTACCACACTGGAGAATGAAGTGGGGACAACACATGTAGTACCCAATACTGAACTAAGAATTATGTTACAGATTTTTTTTCCAAGCAGGGTGCTTGGTATAGAAACAGACAGTGATGGCAGAAAAAGACAGAGTTCTTTCCAGTCTGCCCAAGTTCCCTACAATCCCTGGAACCTACCATTTTTCCAGGGTACTAACCCTCCCCATCCTCTCTCTATTCTCCTCCTTTTTTCTGCTGCCCCTGGTAACTATTATTCACTTCATTGTGGTCCCAGCCCTGCTTGAATCCTCTGATTGTTTTTGCACCCATCAATTCAGCTGACACACTCTTCCAAAGTTTCACCACCCTTTCCGTAAAGCAGTACTTCCTCACATCTCTCCAGAACCTACCTTCTGTTAATTTCCATTCGTGTCCATGTGACCATGAATTGGTACTCAGGCTAAATAGTACCCTGCAGTTCACTCTGTTAATTCCTTTAAGTAACTTGAAGGTCCCTATCACATCTCCCCTCTCCCTTCTGGTCCCCGAGTACATATTTAGTGCCTTGAGGCACGCCTCATAGGATCTGCCCTGCTGTTCCTGAATCATTTTAGTTACTCTGTGCTGCGCTGTCTCCAATTTATCCTTATTATTTCTGAGGTGAGGACTCCAGAACTGGGCACAGTACTCTAGGTGAGACCACACCAGGGATCTGTAGAGGGAAAGTATTATCTCCTTTCTGCTGCTATCAATACTCCTACTGATACATCCCAGCATCCTGCTAGCCTTGCTATAGGCCATGTTGCACTGACTACTGCTTAAATGGTATATTGAGCTGGGGAGGGTGGGGGTTACAGCAAGGAGTAGAGCATCAGTTCTCACACTTTGCGATAGTGAGCCTCCCCAAGCCATGAAAAAGAGTTTGAGCCTCCCTCAAATTTGGAAAAAAATCTTGGACCTCCCCACAGGGGAAAAAAAAAATCTACTTTGCACAGTACACCAGGAATAACGTGAAACTAGTAAAGTTGACTGAGTATATTCTCTTTTTATTCAACTTATTGCTCTCCACCCCTATGCACCCCAGGTTATATTTGTCACTCCTTTTTTCTGACTCTTGGGTACATGTTACTGTGTCTGGAACAACCAACCTAGCCAATTCATATCTCCCTCTCTTACCCTGTTGTTAAGCAACATCTTGTACCCTTACCTTAGGTGACACCTGAAAAAATGCATCAGATCTCTGTGCCTTTCCCAGTCACTAATTTGCATACAAATACCTACTATAGAAATGAGCCTTGACTCAGTGTGCCTTTCCAATGCACTAATTTGCAAATAAATACCTATTGTAGAAACAAGCATTGACTCACCAAGCCTTCCCCAGGCATTAATTTACATGTAAATACACATCTACAAACAAGCTTTGGCTCAATGGGGGCTTCCTGGTCAAATATTTGTGCATAAGTAAAGAACTTCACTTGCAATTATCACAATTTAATTTGTTTTATTCTTTCACACAAAACAGACAAAACTTAAAATTTAAATACTGTTCATTCTCATACTTGACCGGGCCTCCCCTGGAACAATTTGGGGCCTCCCTTGGGAGGCTGGCCTCACCAGTTGAGAACCACTGGAATAGAGGGAGCTCAGATATGAGTTATATAGGCTTAAAATAAGCCATGAAGGTGCACCACAGAGCATACCATAGCCCATAGTTTCTAAGGGACATACTATGTCTGAGACAATGCCTTAGGTATATTACAGTAGCAGCATCTTGCTGCCCTCTGGTACTGAACACATGTATGTATTCACTCTGTAGCCAGCCAGATAATAATTTTGCTTAGAGCAAGGGGCGTAGAAGGTCTCAGATATGACTTCTTTAGCTTCAAAATAAGCCCTAAATTCACCACATAGCTTCTGGGGTCCTAGCAGCCCTAAGACCCACATCTTTTTTTAAAGGTTGCAGACTGCATAAAAAGAACCACCCTTGTGAAAATCCTGGCAACGGCCCTGCAGTGAAGCATACTGAGAACCTTCTTTTGCCCCTTGATACAAGGAAATGTGCTGGGGTGGGTCTTATAGAACTGTACTATTTAAAGCTAGGATATTATGGTAGTGAATTTGCAACTCAGGCAACATCTTGAGAAATATAATCTTCTAAATACAGTCCAGTCTAGGTTTAGACCCTACCATAGCACAATCTCTGCACTTGCTAAGGTCACTAATGATTAGCAGATGGCACTGGATGCCAAAAAGTACATATGTTCCTTGTTTCTTGACCTTAGCAAAGCCTTTGATACAGTGGACCATGACATGCTTCCGACCACCCTTCACATCATTGGAGTAGATACACTGGCAATAAAATGGTTCACTGATTACCTTACTGAGCGGTGCCAACAAGTCAAAGCGATGGGCAATCTCTCCACGCTGAAAACCCTTCAAAGGAGAGTGCCTCAAGGTTCCATTCTAGGACCATTGTTGTTTGCTGTCTATATTAACAACTTAAATGACGGTATCAAGGAAGCAAGCACTCATCTATTTGATGATGATACTGTGCTGTATTTAGACAGACCTACACCAGAACTGGCATACAAAGACCTCCAACTTGAATTTAACTGCTTGCAGGAAAACTTATTGCATTTGAAACTTCTGTTAAATACAAAAAAACCTAAGGTTATGCTTTTTGCCCATTCAGCTAATGCTTACAATCGTAGGGCCACAACTACAACCCCTCAAATTCGGACACTCCTAGGTGAGCCCTTGGAATTCATATCAAAATTTAAATACTTGGGGGTATGGGTTGATGATAGGCTATCATAATTGGAACATTTTGAGGAACTGATAAAAAAACTAAAACAGATGCTTGGTATATTCTTCCGGATTAAGCATCTATTCCCACAGGAGGCCAAAACTCATTTAGTGCAAACCACCTTCATGCTGCTATTGGACTATGCTGACATCTTATATGGGTATGGACCCAGTACGGCCTTAGTGAAACTTGACACTCTTCACCACTGGGCAATTAGATTCATAACTGGTGCATCATATTCCACCCACCATTGCACCCTTTATACCATGGTAGGTTGGAGCTCACTTAGATTCAGATGCCACACAAATGCAGTCCACTGGACACTCGGCGCCATGTCTAATAAGCTCCCTAAATACATCTCTGACTGCCTTTCTGTCTGCCCTGAAGGGAGCTACCTCCTAAGAAGTCTTTCTTATACCTCTCTTCTTATTCCCAAGGTTAAAACAAGCTTTGGCAGAGTGGCTATAAGTCACTCTGTCCCTGTCGTTGGAACAATGTACAAAAAACACTGAAAATTGTACTTCGATGAAATTGACTTTCTTTAAAAATCTTTTGTGGGGCCCTCAAGGAATCTTGCAACTGTGTTCACTAATAACCTACTACTTGTTGTATTCTCCCTCAATTTAATTCTCCTCCTTATATGACTCTTACCTAACTGAATGAAATGTATATATGTATATTGTGTGTAAATGTATAAGATATTGTAGTATGTTTAACCTGCTTCCTGCACTCTGTCCCTGTTGCCTTGTGTACTTGGCCCTCCCCCACAGCCGATGGACTCTTCCCAAGCCCTACGCTGATCGCCCCCTGCAAAAGGCATGGAATTCAAACTGAAAAATCTGCACAGAGACAACCCTGTTCCCTGGGAGCCTTCTGGGTCAAGAGGGCAACCGAGCAGCCCTCCTCCACAGCAGACAGACTCTTTCCAAGCCCCATGCTGATCGCCCCCTACAAAAGGCGTGGAATTCAAACTGAAAAATCTGCACAGAGACAAACCTGCTCCCCGGGAGCCTTCTGGGTCGAGAGGGCAACTGAGCAGCCCTCCCCCACAGCCGACGGACTCTTCCCAAGCCCCACGCTGATCGCCCCCTGCAAAAGGCGTGGAATTCAAACCGAAAAATCTGCACAGGTAAAGGAGACCAGGACGAGTGAGGAGTGCAAACGGCAGAGCGAGGACCCCCCGATGCTACACATCGGCTGCCCCGCCGCCCCCACCACCACCCTTGGTCTTCACTCCTTTTTATAGGATAAAGCACCTGACTGAAATTAACTCATCAGGTGACTTTTCCATTTGCAGGTTATCACAGCTGTCCATTAGTGGCCACTATAACAAAGGACCTTCTGGCTACCGTGCCCAATACAAAACTCCAATACCCCCTCTAGTGGCGTTTAACCATCACTGCACCTGCTTCCTCTAATCCCAACCTTTTTGCACCACCTGCAAATTACTGTGCAACTCGGGGAAATATCTGTCTCTCCCTACCAAATTGCCTGCTACCCACAAAACTGCCAGTTGCATCATAAACTAGGTAGTCAGAAATTACAGCTGCTGCTGTACCTGCAGTATCTAAGTGATTATTAAGCACTGTAGTAATCCAGTTATGTCTTGTAAATTGCATGTTATTCTATTTTTCCCATGAGTCGTATAAATGTGATTTCAACTCTACCTCAGGGGTATGGTTTTCAGTACATATATGGGTGCACCCTTAACTGCCTGATTACCTAATTAACACTGTATCTCCAGCTAGATTGCCTCCCCCTATTGCTTAACATGAGCGTGCCTGGCCTCGGGCCATAGACAGCTCCTGCGTCCAACCTGCCTGCTGACCTAAAGGGCAGCGGCGCTCAAACTCATCCCCAGGAGGATCCTATAGTAACAAGTGCTACCAAGACCACCTCCCTCCAATACGTTGTCGCATCTATCTCTGGGGTAAGACATCTGATACCCTATAAGTTTGGGTACTGCTGACCAGCAGCTCACTGTAGTAATTCCTGGCCACATCACTGACCTGATCTGTCAGGGACTCGGTGCCTGACGAGGCTGGTTATTACTCTTAAGTTGAGCACAGTGGGCTCAGGGGAACTTATTCTCAGGGGCCCAACCATCCCTACCGCCCATCCATCCCTCCTCCCCACTCGCCCTCCTCACCAGCATGATGCCCTCCATGCTTGGACCCCCCTCTCTTGGCTGCCCAAATAGAGGGCTCCTACTGGCCATCCTGTACCTCCTCTTCCTACACTGGGCAGATAGGACTATAAGCACAGGAAAACAGGACCTGAGAAGTCCTCCCAAACTGGACATTCCCCCATGACATTCTTGGGACCACTACACCTTCCCTCTTAATAACATGGAGGTGCTTCTGACTGCCCATGTATTCTGCAGGAGAGGCATCCTGTACTCAACTCTACTCACTGCTAAACGGAGACTCTAAACTAAGTCCTTACCCCTCAGTCAGCTTCCTTCTCTTTGCCTCCTTGCTACCCTCCTGCTCATGGCAAGGGACATCCAACCAAATCCTGGACCCCCCCTTACGATCTTCTGGTCTCCTCCCCGCTGGACCCACACTGGGCAGCCAATAAGGGCCTGAGGATTGCGCACATGAATATATGTAGCCTGAGACCCAAGATGCAGGAACTTCAAGCCTGGCTGGACTAGTACAACCCGGACATCCTGGCCATATCGGAAACCTGGCTCAAGCCTCACATACCCTCCCACGAGGCTGCAGCCCTAGGATACCAATCCTCATAGACAAGCTAGACTGAGGAAAAGGGGTGGAGGGGTCCTAATTTACACAAAAGACACCCTTAACTCAGTGCAGGTCAACCTGCTACAGGCCAGTAGTATGGAAAGTGAATCGATCTTCGTTCGCATCACCCTTGGCCCATGTAAGCATCTCAACATTGGATGTGTATACAACCCCCCAACCAATGCGCGCTCATCTCTGGAGGCGGTCCTGAGGGACATCTACGATGAGGTCACCTCTGAGCTAATCATCCTGTGGGACTTCAATCTGAATTGGGCCCGAAAGACAATCCCTCCCTACTAGGGCTGGTTCAGGAAGCTAACCTTATGCAGGTTATCACAGGGCCCACCCGAATGAACTACAAAACGGGTAACCATTCCACACTTGATTGGGTGCTTACTAGCAAACCCACCAATATAAAGGCACCTGGCACCCTAGCGGATGCCCTGAGTGATCACTCCCCAATCTTCTGCTCCTGAAAAAACAGGGCCCCCAGAGTCCCCCTGCGAATACTCGCAACACAGGACTACTCAAACTATCAACCTGAACACTTGATTGGCTGCCCAAATGGGATTGATTGGAGCCCAATCAAACTACTCCCCACACTGGAAGAGGCTACGGCCTTCCTCCAGGGAGCTATCATTATGGTTGCTGACTGCTTGGCCCCTTTGAAGAAATTCCGCACCAAGGGGAGCTGCTACAAGTGGATCACCCCTCAAGTGAAAACACTGATGAAAACTAGGGACACTGCTTGGAAAAAATACAAGCTCTCCTCCCTATTGGCTGACCTAAACCACTACAAGATGCTGGAAAATAAGTGCAAACTGGCCATCAAAGTGGCCAAATGAGACTACCTCACAGATCTACAGAAAAAGAACCTAGGCAACCCTAGACTCTTTTGGCTCACATAACCGGGCTTATAAAGGGGAGCGGGAAGACAGCTCACTGCCCTATAGAGGTCAATGGCCAATTAACTAACGATGACGCTAGCATCGCCATGGCTCTCAACCGCCAGTTCATAAACCTGGACCTGCTCAAAGCGGACTTGCCACCACTCCTCCCAGTCTCGAATGATCCATCCCCCAAAGCCTGGACTGCCCAACCTTCCACATCCGGCTTGTAAGACCAAACGAAGTCCTCCCATTACTAAAGTCCCTCAAAATGTCTGGAGCTATGGGACCCGATGGCATCCCCCCCACATACTAAGGGAAGGGGCCCCTGCACTCACCAGGCCCCTCATCTGGCTCCTTAATCGATCCCTTATCGCAGGTGCCATCCTGGAACAATGGAAACTGGCCCATGTAGTCCCCATCCACAAGGGTGGTTCAATGGAAACTACCAACAGTTACAGGCCCATCTCCCTGCTATCTAGCCTTGGTAAGATTAAGAGAGACTAATTTATGGACAACTCCGATACTACCTAGAGCTCCACCATTTACTTGCCCCCTCCCAGCACAGTTTCAGAACCAATCATGGGACTGACACCGCGCTTATCAAGTTCTCCACTGATGTTCTCAGAGAACTGGACAAGAGATCCCCCACCGGGGCAGTCTTCATTGACCTTTCCAAGGCTTTTGACCTTGTAAACCACAACCTGCTCCTTACAAAACTGAGCCAGGTCAGGTTAGACAGCCACTCCCTATCGTGGTTCAACAGCTACCTCACAGGGAGGACACAGAGGGTAAAATGGAAAGATTCCCTGTCAGAGCCTCTCCCCCTAACGGATGGGGTTCCCCAAGGATCAATCCTTGGCCCCCTTCTCTTCTCTCTTTTCACAAACGATCTCAGTAAACACTGTGGGGGTAGCTCAGTGGTACAGTATGCGGATGATGCGGTCATATACCACCCCTCCTCTATTCTGGGAGATCTCTGCTCCGGGCTAGAGGAAGACCTGGGTTCCCTTGAGCAATGGCTTGTCACCAACAGAATGATCATTAACCCTAACAAGACCAAGGCCATGCTATTTGCCCAAGAACCCTCGGCCGGGACAGAAGCCCACATCTCAGGCTGATGACCAAATCAGGAAAAAGACTTGAGGTGGTTGAATCAATAAAATACCTTGGCCTCACCCTGGATCAGTGCTTCTCCCTCAAGGATCATGTCAACCAGGTAACCAAAAATATTCACACCAAACTCGGGACCTTGTATAGGCTGAAAGATCAGTTGATACCCGCGGCCAGGGCCTCCATCGCCACAAGCGTCCTCCTCCCTACCCTCTCCTATGCAGCCTCAGTGATACAGGGAGCTGCCAAAGAAGAGATGAACAGATTACAAGTTCTCTATCACAAGGTGGCTTGCTTCGCCACCCTATCTGGCTCCTGGGTTCACCACTGTGACACTCTGTCCCAACTAAACTGGCCTTTCTGGGAGGCCCGGCTCCAATACCCCCTACTCTGCCACACTCATAAACTACTCAGCCCATCCCCTCCTCCCAGCCTCTCTGGACTCATTGCCCAAAAGAGAAACCCTAGCCTCCTCAGAACAATGGACAGAACCCTCCTTGCAGTGCCAAGGGTTAGAACCAAGGTGGGGGGTAAGTCGTTCGCCATCACAGCGCACACCCTATGGAACTCCCTGCCCCCTGGTGTTCAGGATGCTACCTCGACCCACACCTTCCACACAAGGCTGAAGGCTGATATGATGGTCACCTCCATATGCAACTGCTAAAGTGAGAGGCTCCTAAGTGGAAGCCCACCCCTCTCCCTCATATGGAAATAGCGACTATCACTGCACCCCATCTATATAGCACTGCACCCCATCTGTAGAGCTTACCCAGGAAATGTTAACTACTAAAAAAGCTACTATGTCTTACCTCTTAAATGTAACTGCTGAAAAACTACTATGTATTATGTTCCTCGCTGTCTAGTGTAATGTACCTGTGCTGTATGCTACCCCATGTATTATTCCATGTAATTCCCCAGGTCGCCCCTGAAAAAGGGACCTTCAGGGCCCAGCAGGCTTACTCGGTTATCAAAATTTAATAAATATTGTGCCTTAGTTGCCTGTACCTGACCCAGGTCCACCTTGTAAATGAGTTGTCTCAATGGTGTTTCGCCTGGATAAATAAAGACTGATTGATTGATTGATATGTAGGCAAGCATCCTTCATATTGAGGGAACAAATCCAATCCCCTGCTTACAGCAGGGGGAGTAAGCCCTGCAAGTTGACCATTCTGAACTTCTTGAACTCTATTGAAGAGGTTCAGCTCCCAGAGATCCAAGATAGGGCCACAGGTCACCTGTCCACTTTGGGACCAGGAAATACCGAGAGTAAAAACACTGTTCTAGAGGCATTGGTTCTATGGCCTTGTTTTGTAGGAAGGTCTATGTCTCCTCCAAAAAGTAGGGGCAGGCATTCTGGAGTATAATGGGTCACTAGTTGGGGTGATCTAGAGGTATGTCTAGAAGTTCCAGAGCATGTCCCTGTTCTATGATTCCTAGAACCTATGCATCTGTTGTGACCTCTTTCCACTTGTTCAGGTGAAGGCAGAGGCAACCCCCTGCAACAACCCCTGGAGGTAAAGGTGGTTGAGGGTATACAAGGAGTCAGGCAGAGTTGGTTGGGGTGGTTCCCTCATACAACCACCTCTAGGGGCTTTTGAGTGGGCACCTGGGAGTGGGCAAGGCTCCTGCTCCCTTGCCCCTGCCTGACTGTCTAGCTGTTGAATGCTGTCTGACACCAGCTGGATGAAAAGGGACCCTACTCCTACACCTAGGCTGGGTATGGTAGAGGGAATGTACAGGCTTCAAGGTTTTGCCTGAGGCCTCAAGAGTGGACAGGATATCTTGAACCTTGGCACCAAACAGTTTATGTCCTTGCAAAGCTGCATTGAGAATGGACTGTTGCATGTCATTCGTAAAGCCTGGCACCCTAAGCCAAGAACATCTCCTGAGACAGATGCCAGAGGCCACAACCCTGACAGAAGCATCTGAGACATCACAGGCTGTGCATAGCAAATGCTTGCTCACACCAGCCCCAGCAGAAAGGGCTTTGAGAAGCTCTTTTTTTGGGATGCCCTCTGACAAGACTTGTGCAGCAGCCTTGGCCTTCCTCCAGAGGGTGCTCTGGTACTTTATCATGTGGGACTGATAGCAATGCAAAGGCCCAGTGATACTGAGGCAAAACTTATTTTGCCCAAAACACTCACCCAACTGGACTCTTTATCAGGATGGAGGGAACTTAGGTGCTTAGGTGCCCTGGATCTGTCATGGGCAGCATTAATGACTACTGAATCTACCTCAGGCTCGGTGGCAAAAAATAGTTTCCCAGAGGGGGACCATGTACATTATATCTGCCTTCCTGGGTACAGTTGGGATACTGTTAAGTCTATACCAGGCAGCAAAGATAGCATCCTCCAAAGCAGGAAGCAGAGGTGGCACCATAACTACAGGAAATTCTGGCAGCTCCAGAGACTCTATGATGTTTTTTTGGTTGTGTCCTGTTCTTCCAGGTCAAAGCCTATGGCAGCTTGTAACTGCTGCGTCATAGTGAGGAAAGTGAGATCCTTGGTAGGGGACCTTGGTGTGTTTATCACCAAGTCCTCACTACAAGTAGACACTAGGGAGCTGGTGCCCCTATCATAAGGGCTTTCAGCATAGTTCTCAGCATTCTCCTCCTCATCCTGCATCAAGTCAGGATTATATTCATACTTATCATTGAGCAGGTTGACCAAGAGAAGGGAGCAGGCTGGTGACATCGGTGGCACTCTAGGAGGCGGCCGCAGCAAAGGTGTACCTTGTGGCATCAAGGGTAAATTAGTAGTAGCCACATCGCTGGACCCCCTAGAACTTGGAGGTTAGGTAGCAGGTGTCAAATCACATCCGAAAAAGAAGATAGGATTGCTTGAGCGTCAGTGCCCCTGTGGTCGATTGGTGTGACTGGAGGAGTCGATGAGGGAGGCTGAATCCCTGACAGTGAGCCATGCTAGCTAGGCCTGGTAGTGTCTGCATCAAGCCCCAACCCTAGTGTCATATTAGTGGTCAGGGGGGTGAGCGGCGTCACTGTTGGGGGGGATGATGGTGTTGATAAGGCTGTACTTGCTGTATGAAGGGGTGACCTGGAATGCACTGGGGAGGTTATCTCCTTCTCCTTGTCCCAGTGCTTGTGTTTGTGACTCCCTGAAGCCTTGTCCCAGTATTCTGAAGACCTGGACTTGGTAGACGGGGCTGGCAACATGGCGGTGCCCTTCTGCTGAAGCACATTCTCTATACTAGCTGCCTTCTTTTTTTTTTTTTTAATTACTGTATTTTTCCCCACTGGCACCCCTAACCCCTGCAGTGGGCTGCTCCCTTTCTCGGCGACGACCCTCACACCTCACCCGGGATGCCGCTCCCCCAAGTGGGGCCACCTGAGGCGGAACTGAAGGTGGCTGAAGGGTCAGGCACCAAGCCCAGGCTCATATGCGGGGGCCAGCGGATTTTTGCAGTAAGTCCCCTTGGAGCTGGGAACATGCAATGATGCTGATGCTTTATGGCAAACATCTGTCCCAGCTCCACCTAAGTTGCAGTGTGGCGCTGTGCCCCCTGGCCTCCACCAGGGAGTGAGCGACACCAGAACTAGCTCCCTTACCCTCCCCAGAGAAGGAGAGCTGTCCTCCAGATGCTCGATCCTTCTCCTCCCCTGCCAACCCCTGGCGGTCCATGCCCGAACATGGGTTGCCAGCATGGCGCGAGGTGTGGTGTCCAGTGCCTCAACCCTCAGCACCACTGGGCTAGCATACTAGCCACCTTCTACTTAAGGTGTTTTTTTCTAAAGTCCCTTTATGACATCATCTGGTCATGAAATTAAAAGCCTGACAAACTCCGCAGGCTTTCACATTGTGATCCAGGCCTAGGCAGCAGACACAGATGTCGTAGGTGTCACTGGTGTAGACCTTCTCACCACAGGCACAATATTGGAACAGGTTCAATGGTTCCTTCAACAACATACAGGTCATCAAAGATCCCTATAAAAGTGATTACTTTTCTAGTGGTGTTTCCTTGAGCAGTCCAATGAGTATGGTCAATGGTGGGAAAAGAACTGAGGAGAGCGATGGGGCCGCCCATGGTTATGTATCAGCCAACATCTGACGTCATCGTGGGTGGATTCTGACTGACTGCTTGTAAAGTCCTAGCACCTGGCAGCTTATAGTTCCATAGGTGTGGCCTGATGAAAGAGATATCCTCTAAGATGATTGAGCAATAAGGCATGACAGGGTGTGTGTTATCGTAATAACGTCACTCCTGGGGTGGGTTGAAGCATGAGGTGAAGCCGAGTGCTTCCACCACCCCAGGATTGACGTTATTACACGATAACACACATCCCTGGAGTGCCTTATTGCTATTATACAATGGCTCGTTGTTATACAAAAAAAAAAATAAACATATAAAAATGATTTTAAGGGATCCAAATGGTCATGATAATGGAGGTCAGGATCCATAGAAAAGCAATACAGTGATGTTATTGTGTAATAACATCACTGTCTCAGGCACACATTGACCAATCAGAGTCCAGGAAATTTTCTTGCCATTGTATAATAAACAATAACCCACCTGCCCATGATATACGTAGGACATTCCATGGGTTGAATACAAATAAGCTTTCATTCACTCTTTCAAGATGCCAACAATGCAGCCGGGCACCCGTGGCTTTGTCACTCAGTGCTAGTCAGCATTATTGACAACATTCTTGATTGCTGACAACATTCATGAGTGAGTAAAAAGTATATTTGTGATCAATCCATGGAATATCTCTTATATAAACAATGACAGTGAGAATACAAATTTCCAGATAAATGCATTTATTTTGCACGCAGAGTTAAAATGATCATTTATTTCCACACCAGGAGTGCCATAATAAAGGAATAATGCATGACAGGGTGTGTGTCGTGCTGGGATAACGCCATGCCTGGGGGGGTTGGGCACGAGACCGCAGGCCGAGTGCATCCAATGCCCCAGGCGTGGCATTATCCCAAACAACACACACCCTGGAGTGCATTATTCCTATTATACAATGGCTTGTTGTTACATATAAAACAAAAAAATAATTTTAAAGAATGTTTTTGTTAGTGTGGAAAAATATTTTTGTTTCTCAAGAGAAGATGCAAAAAAGAGGTCATCATCATGGTGGTCATCATCCATATTGGTTCACAGTGCTGAGTCTAGACCTGTGGCGTCGTGCTGGGATAACGCCACAGGTCCAGCCCCCAAACTGGCCAATCAGAGACCAGGATTCTTTCTTGCCATTGTATAATGAATATTTCCACTCCAGAAGCATCACCAGATTCAATAACAACTGCTAGAATTCCTAAATGATGTGAGTCCTTACTGGTAGCTATCTGGCATACTTATTCTTTTGAGTGTAGTTATCAGAATGTACTCATTTGAATGTGCATGGGGAATTAAAAAAGTCCAGAATCAAGGTTTTAAAAGTAATTTTTTATTAATAAAATCTTAGTACTTGAGCACTATGACCTACCTTGCAAAAGAGACACTGTTGTCATATAAATGATGCATGCCATGGGCAGGCTAAGAATATCACATTTATTGTTATCTGCAGAGTCTGACCTTGTGATGTCATAGACGTCAGAACCTGCCAATAAAAATAAGTGTGATATTTTTAGCAAGCTCATGGCGTATCCCATATATAAAAAATATGCCTGATATTTTATGGGTATTCCATGACCCCATGACATCATGGGATGTGATGCCACCACGAGAGGTAAAGCCACGAGTGATGTCATGTGGTCACAGACCACAAGTAAAAATATCAGACATATTTGTATTAAGCCCATGACATAACTCATTAATGCAATGGCATGAGTTTATGTGGTAAAACTGTTGGGTGTGCTGCTGTTTCAATGAAGTTAGTCAAAATTCTATAAAAAACACGTTCAAGTGTAATCAAGTCTTGGAATGAAATTATGCCCGTCTTCTATTCTGAAGGATTTACAGTGAGAATATTTGCTTTGCCATCCATCCAGAATGAGAATATCATGATATTTTCACATTAGGTCCCTGACAAGTAAAAAACAACCTTGATATGTTTGACTTTTTAGTTACACTACTGTATATAAATCTGGTGTATACAATGGCCTGACTTAAAATGCATAATTTAATTTCATGAGTAAGGGCAAGACTATAACTCATGCGTGGTGCTCCCCCCACACATGGTAATAAGTTGCATATTTTGAGTCACGTCATTGTATATGCAATTTATACATCAATTTACAAAGTATAAAGAAAGGGTACTCATGATAATAGCTTCCTTTCTTCTAAATAATTAGAACATCAAGTACAACTTTTGTATCATCTCCACTTCTGATGAGATGTTCTTTGAGGTCTCTTCTGACCATCTCTTGTCACTGTCCAGGTAGAAGCAGAAGATCCCATGGCATGGTTCCATGTCAAAATAACACTTACAAAACCACGCCGACAAAAACAATGAAGGAACAATAGCACCAAGCAAAACAGGGAAGAGCACTACAGCGTGCTCCAAAATCAGTGCAGCTACACTTACTTTTTCTGGGGATGGGCTCCACCCCGTTCCACCCCCCTTTGAGGGGTTTCACCCACCGCACCCCATAATTAATATACCTATCATCGGGGATGAAATTAGGGACAGGGAAAACTTGGGAGGGCTACTCCACAGGGGGACACAGGTCGGGAGGGGGAGAACTTTTGGGGGGCAACCTGGAGTGGAGGGGAACAAAGTCAAGAGGGCAAGCAGAATGGGAAATAAACAAACAATATCTCCTCACAGCCAGTCTTGAACCTGGAACTGCCAGCTACACAGGCGGTGGCTCTAACCACTACACTACTCGGCCAGCTCAGATCTGGCCCTCCAAACAACTACCTATATGCCTGAAACAGTAAGTACATCTATGGCTCCCTGCCAAAAAGAAAGCATTGAACTTACAATGCACTGTTAATAGCATATAGCTCGTTTACCACTCATCATATTTTACGTCGTCCAAATTGACTCACTGCAATTAAACCGCTCTATTCACTTTATACCCCATGGCATTTATCGAAGATGAGTAGGAGTGTTTTTTATTTATAAAAATACATATACAAAAAACAACAGAACATAGAGTAAAAACAGTGAATCTTACAAAGGAAAACTCAAAAGCAAAGCTAAACAAAATACAGCAAATCAGAAACTATAAATGTTGCATAAGCATAATTACTGAAAAAGTAAACCAAGGAAAACATTCTAATGTCTCCTCACCATCACATAACAAGCCAATGAAAAACAAGCCAGCTCCAGATTATAACAAAGTCACTTTTTCCCAGTACACATAAAACTGTTGTCTAGGTAAATGTAAACTCTCTATCACACACTAGTCTAAGCTCATTTGTCTCATTAATCAGCATAAGGTGCATAGGCACCAGTTTCTGTTGTAGTAAAAAGGAGCATCTGGCATGCTATATATGCTCCACTTCAAACAAGCCATTATGGCACACAATGTACTGTAATCCCAAGTGTTCCAGAAGTCAGAGAAAAAGCAGAATATCTTTTTTTTTTTTATACTTTATCACTCATCCACAGAGCCGACAGGTAGCTCCGACCCTCCCCCAGAGGGACTCATTTTCTAACCTGAACGTGTCGTCAGGTCATCATGGACCCCATTGGCTCCCAGACTTTTTCTGCTTTTCTCCCCAGGGCACCCAAACTGTGCAATGGGTGAGGCAGCTACCCCCGCCTCCGTGGAAACAACCATACAACCTGGACGTGTGTCCTCCCCTGTTCTGGGTGACACACCTGTGCCGACACCCAGCCACTGCAGGGTGTCAGTCTACAGTGCATTGCACTGTCCCCTTCCCCAAGGAAGGAGAGCTGTCTATGGATGTTCGATCCTTTCCACCCCTCCCCCTGCCAACCCCCGAGTGACCTGAATCCATTCCCAAACATGGGTCACCAGTGTGATACAAGGTGTGGCATCCAGTGCCTCAACCCTCAGTGCCACCAGGCTGGCCAGAAAAAGCAGAATATCCAGTTATCATATGAGAGTTGAGCAAAACTCAGGAACATTCCACGGTTTAAAAATCCTGTATGTAAGAGCAAGTGAAGAATAAGTGTTCCATAGATCCTATGATCTGCTCAAAGGAGTCCTGTAGAAGAACAGTAGGGGTATTTTTATTAAAACAAATAAAAAATAATGCAATATAAAGCAGGAAATATGCTAGTGTATAAAGACAATTTACAAGCACTAATCAGAGAGAATACAAAGAAAAAAATGTAAGACTAACCACAATATACCAAACTGAGAGAAAAAAGATGAAAAAAAAACAGTATTACAACATAAGTCAGAAATTGAAATTAATGTATATAAAAAATACTGTAATTACAAAAACATAACTCCTTCCTGTAGTATGTGAAGTAGGAAACAAATTTATCCTGATACAGAGATATGACCACACACAGGTCGTACAGAGATAATATTGTTTGACAGTGTTTCCTAACTCTTGTGTCCTTGAATAATGTAGTACTGCAAGATATTGTAAATATACCTTATCCAGTGCTACCTCAGTCATGCTTATTACTTCCTCTGGAGATATATGCTTTTGTTGCATAGTCAGAGCACATCTTGCCTGTCAGAGGTAATACTTACAAGCAGCTAGTATCATTTGTAAAGTGCTTTTAACCACCCATGTGTGTAAATACCTAAGATTATCATTGAATATGTCATATGTAGAACAAACTCTGGTGAGATCCACAATGGTTGATAATGCATTAATGTGATGAGAGATTTATTTATTTCAAAGATTTTACGAGGAGACATATTGAGCCAGTAACAGCTCATTTTCAGATGTGTCCTGGGGGAAGGAGAAAGAGGGAAAAGATAACAGATACAAAAATACAGAACATAAAGTTTATAGAAATAGAATAAGAGTAACAAAGGTATAGAGGACAATTATGTCTAAGAATAAATTGACAAAAATAAGTTACCAAGCAACAAGTTGTGGAACTGACCAAACATCATTTAAATAGTTATTAACTTATCATAATAAAAACTAGGGGGGATGACTGATACTGGGGAAGAGGTATAGAATTAATGTGTGACTTAGTTGTATTACTGTGATGTAAAATCCTTTGCTGGTCAGGCGCCTTCTCTTTTGGGTTTCCTAAACTTTGGAACTCTCTCCCCTTAACCATTTGTTCTGCCCCTTCCAAGCGCTGTCTCTCTCCTCTCTGCTCCATGACCACACCGTTACCCCCTGTGCCTGCCCTTGAGTCATAGCCCTTCCCCACTCCTCAGTTTACCCTCTTCCCCTCTTTCTCCAGGACCACACTACTCCCTCCTGTGGCTGCCCTTGAACCATAGCCCTTCCTCATGCCTCAATTTACCCTCCTTCCCTCTTTCTCCTCCTCCTTGCCCCTCCACCTCACCAACCCTCCTCCCTCTCTTCTTCCTCCCTCATCTTCACATTCCTTTCTCCACCCCCATCTGCACTACTTCTTTCAGTGCCCCATCCCCCGGTGCCCTCACCACTGAAAAGTACTATTGCTTGTACCCATGGGACAGATTCCCCAGCGTGTCCTTGTAAAATTTTTGTCTATAATTTTACCTGTCTGATAAACCTCGCTCATGTTCATTTTGTACTGTTTAATTGATGTCTCTATATGACATTTTATTGTATAAGTTATTGTTCTATGTTGTTCTTACATCTCTTTTCCCCCTCTCCCCAGAACACATCTAGAAATGAGCTATTTTTCAGCTCAGTATGCCTTTCCTGGTGAAACTTTTGAAATAAATATACAGAGCATGATTCTCAAAGAGCCCTGTGACTGATGCAAGCTGCAGCAAACATTAGCTTGCATCAATGCCCAGTGCACCAGGGACCCTGTGCCTGATTCGCTATCAGGCAGGGTCCTGGTGGCATAGTCTCCCGTCTTGCGGCAACCCTGGCCATGCACTAAAAATGAGGCACATCCGGAGGGTTGCCGCAAGCCATGGAGTGGCCGTGTAGCAATCCAGGACAGCCCTCCCGAGCCCCATTACCAGTGGTATAATCACCCTGGTGGTATAGCAGACCCCTGCCCCATTTCCCGATGTGACCCCATATGTAAATAATGGTGGCAATCTATTGGTGGTGGTATAGTGAACCACTCATCCAGATCCCCGATGTCACCCCTACACGTAAAGAAAAAAACGGAACCCATTGATGGTGATATAGTGAACCTCACTCCCCCTATCCTGGCAGGTACTGCCCACCACCCCATATCCCCCCATCCTAAACTCTGAGCCAGTAACCAGCACATCACTCCTCTCACCACCATGGCTAGCTGCTGATTGACCTGTCATTGAGCAGCGTGCTGTACTATACAATGCGTGCTCATTGACTGACAGCTCAGCTCATTCTCTGTGAAGCCCCAGTATGTGGGGTGAACTAAAAAGTTTACTTTGAGTATCCTTTTTGGCAGGGGTGAGTGCTCCTGTCACATTTCTCTACATCAACGATTATTTGTGTGCTGCACCACCATCCCAGTGCTCACTTCCACCTGTGATCGGTAGACACGTTTATTAGTCTACATAACATCAAAAAATGGCACTTAGAACAGTAACAAATAATGTGTTGCCTTGTTGATTACCCTCAGACACAGGATGATACTGTATTAATCTAATTGATTAAAGTAAATTTCATTTATTTATTTATTTAAAAGTTTTACCAGGAAGGCATGTTGAGCAGACAACTGCTCAATTTACCATATCATTGCCTGGGATAACATCTTTTAGTGTCTGCACTATTATAAAACAACTTCCTCTTTTCTCTATATGTGTAACACTGTAAGAAATGTTGACAACCTTTGTAATTGTATTCACTATGTGTGAGTGTATGGGACCTCACTGAAAATGAGCTTTTGCTCAACTGAGTATCCGATTCATGTAATGAATAACATATTTTACTACTACTACTGCTACTACACATACACTGCCTTATATGGCATTTATTTGCTAATACATATAAATCTAACTTTTATTGTATTTAGGATAAACACTGTGACACATTAACACACATACCCTGCTTCATGTTCTGAACAGTGCACACGCTACAATATAGCATTACAGTCATTTGCAAACTGACTAGGAAAAGGTTCATGTATCAGGAAAGAGTTAACAGAGTGCCACATAGGTGCGCATGTGCACACACATATACACACACACACTCCCACATAGGGAAACACACACACAGAGCCTGTTGTCTCTACCTGCGTGCAACATTCCTTTCTTGGCCTTCTTTGTTGTACTAACTTTCACCAATTAATTTCAAAAATATAAACAATAACCAGAATAACCAATATAAAAACTCATTAAGTGATTTACGTAAGTTAATGCATTATTTACTGCTGTCTTTTTTTTTTTTAACTCTTGCAGATCTTCTGAACTGATAGCAACACTTTACTCTGTGTTCTAAAATATGAACCTCATTCCTCAACGATGGGGTCACGAGGGCCATCAGAAGCCAGCCCTCCCCAGCCGGAGTAATGCTGCTACACCCACCCCCCCAGAGAGACCCAGCAAGACGGGGTCGCAAGGGCCATTGGAAGCCAGCCCTCCCCAGTCGGAGCAATGCTGCTACACCCCCCACAGAGAGACCCAGCAAGGTATGGTGAGAGACCAATTTAGATACCAATTGTAGCTTTAAGAGCTTGTGCAGTGCATAATGAAGTCTTAGTTTACCTGCATTGATTTATTTTGTAAAGCCAGGGATTCGCAGTGGGCTGTATTAATTTCCAGACTGTACCTTAAGAATCCTCCTCTGACTGTTGCTTATAATCTCCCCTCTTTTCTCTCCTTCTCAGACAGAGTTCGAGGGCCATCAGCCAGCCCTCTCCAGCTGGAGCAACCCTGCTACACCCCCCGAGAGACCCAGCAAGATGGGGTCACGAGGGCCATCAGAACCCAGCCCTCCCCAGCCGGAGCAATGCTGCTACATCCCCCCGAGAGACCCAGCAAGGTATGGTGAGAGACCACAGCGCTCTCAGCAGTAGCACCAGCATTTATCAATCAGCGAGAGTGTTTTGGTGCCAAATATCATTTCAAACAAAAACGGACTTTCTACTTATCTGTCGACATAGCTTTACAGATAGTTTATTTGCATTGCCTTATTTTGTAAAGTCCCAGTGCTCACATTAGATACCAATCATAGCCTTAAGAGCTTGTGTACTGCAAAATTAAGTCTTAGTTTACCTGCATTGATTTAATTTGTAAAGTCAGGGATTCGCAGTGGGCTATACTAATTTCCAGACTGTACCTTAAGACTCCTCCTCCAACTGTTGCTTATAATCTCCCCTCTTCTCTCTCCCCTTCTCAGATGGGGTCTCAAGGGCCATCAAAAGCCAGCCTTCCCCAGCCGAAGCAACGCTGCTACCCCCCCCCCCACAAGAGACCCAGCAAGGTATGGTGAGAGTCCATGTGCTCTCAGCAGTAGTGCCAGCATTTTTCAAATGGTGAGAATGTTTTGGCACCAGATATCATTTCAAACAAAAACGGACTTTCCACTTATCTGTCGGCATAACTTTGCAGATAGTTTATTTGCATTGCCTAATTTTGTAACGCCCCAGTGCTCACATTAGATACCAATCATAGCCTTAAGAGCTTGTGTACTGCAAAATTAAGTCTTAGTTTATTTGCATCGCCTTATTCTGTAAAGCCCCAGTGCTCACATTAGATACCAATCGTAGCTTTAAGAGCTTGTGCAGTGCATGATTAAGTCTTAGTTTACCTGCATTGATTTATTTTGTAAAGTCAGGGATTCACAGTGGGCTGTACTAATTTCCAGACTGTACCTTAAGACTCCTCCTCCGACTGTTGCTTATAATCTCCCCTCTTCTCTCTCCTTCTCAGACAGGGTCATGAGGACCATCGGAGGCCAGCCCTCCCCAGCCGGAGCAATACTGCCACCACCCCCCCCCCGAGACCCAGCAAGGTACAGTGAGAGACCATACGCTCTCAGCAGTAGCACCAGCATTTACCAATCAGCAAGAGTGTTTTGGTGCCAAATATCATTTCAAGCAAAAATGGACTTTCCACTTATCTGTCGACATAGCTTTACAGATAGTTTATTTGCATTGCCTTATTTTGTAAAGCTCCAGTGCTCACATTAGATACCAATCATAGCCTTAAGATCCTGTGTACTGCAAAATTAAGTCTTAGTTTATTTGCATCACCTTATTCTGTAAAGCCCTAGTGCTCACATTAGATACCAATCATAGCTTTAAGAGCTTGTACAGTGCATAATTAAGTCTTAGTTTACCTGCATTGATTTATTTTGTAAAGCCAGGGATCCACAGTGGGCTGTACTAATCTCCAGACTGTACTTTAGGACTCCTCCTCCTCCGACTGTTGCTTATAATTTTCCCTCTTCTCTCTCCTTCTCAGACGGGGTCGCAAGAACCATTGGAAGCCAGCCCTTCCAGCCGGAGCAATGCTGCTACAAACCCCGAGAGACCCAGCAAACAGGGTCGCAAGGACCATCGGAAGCCAGCCCTCCCCAGCCAGAGCAATGCTGCACCCCCAGAGAGACCCAGCAAGGTGCGGTGAGACCACATGCTCTTAGCAGTAGCACCAGCATTTTTCAATCAGCGAGAGTGTTGCCCCTCCTGCACTGCACTCCGGCTACCCCACCACCACCCTTGGTCAGCATAGAGTTATATAGAGCTATCCACATGACTCGCCACAGCCAATCAGCCCACTCTCCCATTAGCAGCTTATCAGCTGTCACCTCTCGTGGCCACTACACCCAGCTCCTGGCTGTATTAGTCAACAGGCACAATGATGCCTTTGTATCTCTCACTATTTTTCCTGTCATTTCCACTAGCCTCCTTCCCTCCAGCTATCTATCGGCAATGGCAACTTAACCCCCCCACCTACCCCCTGCACAGCTCACCCACCACTTTGTTCTACCTCCACCCTAGAACAAATGCCCCATGGCCCCTTGTACAATTGGGTTATTGGTGCAAACATTCTGCCTCCCTCCTTTCACTCAGGGCAAACAGTTCTTTGCATCACTGCCTCTTGTGGCACCCTGTATGACCTGACACATGTTGAGTGGTCCTTCATACCAGGCATCTTCCATTGACTATGCACGAAACCTTCAAGGCCAGATTCCGTGCAGTGTGGGACACCCATGCTCCTCTAAGAAAAAAAAGGGTCAGGGCTCCCACCTTCCCTGGGTCTCTGCAATCATTGGCCAATTCCACACCAGAGATCAGGCATAGAAAACACACAAGATAATGAGCACCCAAACATCTCTCCAATGCTACCGTGTCCTCTGCAACTCCTGCACCAAACTTATACACCAGGCCAAAAAGAATTACTTCAAGACGGCATTTAACTCAAACCTCAATCACTCAACAAATTTCTGGAAAACTATCAAATCCTTACTCTCCCCCCCCCCTGCCCAACCACCGACCCCGACCCTAACCATCCAAGGCTTTACTGTCTCTCTGACCCTGGCGAAGTGGCCTCTGCCTTCAATTCCTTCTTTACCAGCTGTGCAGACTCTCTCCTATCAGCTCTTCCACACCCCCCAAGCCGCGTACCTCCTCGAAAATGCTGTCCACCTCCCAACCCTCCAGTTTCTCTTTTCACCCAGTCTCCCCAGCCGATGTACTACAGGCACTGCAGGTTCTCAATCCCAACAAAGGCAAATGTCCCATGGGCCTGGACACCAAAATGTTACACCTGTCTGCCCCTGCCATAGCTGCCCCGCTGACTGACCTTTTCAATCTCTTCTTTTCATTAGCCAATATCCCAGCCGACTGGAAGCAGGCAATTGTCATCCCCCCTCCCCAAAGGTGGTGACCACTCCTCACCGAGAAATTACCGCTCCATCTCTCTCCCTCCCCATCCTGGCCAAACTGCAGGAACATCTTGCTCTCGCCCAACTCTCCTCCTATCTAGACACTTCCTCCTTCTTCACCCCCTACCAGTCTGGGTTTCGCAAACTGCACTCAACCATCACCTCCCTAATGAGGATCACCAATGCCATCTTCAGCGGCATGGATAAAGGGCACCTCAACTCACCTCAGCCATTTTCATCGACCTGGCTAAGGCCTTCGATACTGTCTTCCACACCCTGCTATTAGCCAAATTAGACAATGCCAGACTCTCTGGCCTGCCACCAGCTGGTTTCATTCATACCTGGTAGACAGATACCAATCTGTAAAAATCAGCCCTCACGCCTCTAGTCCCCTGCCAGTCACTACTGGTGTCCCCCAAGGCTCAGTCCTGGGACCGTTACTTTTCTCTGTTTTCTTAAATGATCTCCCATCAGCCTGCCCACACACATCCATCCACATGTACGCAGACGATACCGTATGCCACAGGCCCCTCCACTGCTGAAGTGGCAAATGTACTGCAACAGGACTTCAACGGGCTCAGCATTGGTTCTGTTCCAACCAATTGTTCCTAAACACCAAGAAAACCATCTCGCTAACCTTTGGCTCGCAGGCACGACTCTCCTTCCGATCATCCACATACCAAACCTTGGATGGGACCCCCCTGCAGGCATGTACTGCCTTCAGATACTTAGGGGTCTGGCTCAGTCAGCACCTGGATTTCTCCACGTGCATTGAATCAATTCACAAGAAACTGCACCCCAAACTTGGCACCTTATATCACAATAAAGGATGTATCCCCACATTGTCCCGGAAGGAAAATGTCCAAAAAATGATTCTCCCATTACTTGACTATGGTGATATAGTCTATGGCTCTGCTCCCCCCTCCTCCTCCTCCCCCCTAGCCAGTTTGGATACCCTTTTCCACTCCTTCTGTCGCTTCATTCTGGAATGCCCACAAATGACTCATCATTGTGACCTCTACAGCAACCTAGCCCTGACTTCACTACAGGCCCGCAGGCAGGTCCACTACAGTAGGTCTATAGCTAAATACTGGACTCAGTCCCTCCCCCCATACCTTGAATCCACCCTCTCAACACAGCCTCCGCCTGCACACTCCCTCAGGAGTGTGGATTCCAGGCTTCTCCATGTCCCTTTCATGGGCTCATCCAAAGGTCAAGCTGCTTTCAAATACCACATACCCAAACTTTGGAATGCTTTGCCTATGAACATTAGACATACCACAAACTCTCAGCATCTCAACCTCCTCCTCAATGCCCATTTTTCCACCAGTAGCACTTGCACCTAGCTCAAGCAAGCCACCAGTGCATATGATTCATGCACCATATGACCGCCTGCCACTCTACTGGGGCTTGGTTGTCACTGCCATTCAGTACTTCCTCCCAGCTCTGCTACCGTTACATAGACCCACGGCCTGTTCCCATCCCTAACTTCGCTAACTCAGACTATTATGGCCGCTCCCTCTCAGCCTGGCAGCTAACTGTTCTTCCTCTAACAATGTAATTATATCATCTGTCTGTTATGCAAGCACTGCTTTCTTTTCTGTTTGTAATTACTACATTCTCTTCTAATCAATTGTAATTATAGCCAACTGCACGTACTGTAATTTTTTGCTTACTTTTGTGTGCTTGTATATATTATATATGTATTATATGTACTGTATGCTCCCTGCCCCCCTACCCCCAGGATGCATCTAGAATCAAGCGGTCCCCCGCTCAGTATGCTTTCCTGGTTAAGCTCTTAATAAATAAAAAAAATAAATAAATAAAATTACAGTTTATGGCTGGGAAACTTATCGTTGACATGTTTACTAAAGACCACAAACTATGGATCTTTCTTGAAAGAGAATACTGCTCAGATTGAAGCTAGTAACCATGTTATCATACAAGTCCTGTTATGCACAAATTAAGACTGAAATACAAGCACTGTTAGTGAGCATTTCCCATCAAAACTTAAAAACACTGGCAGAGTGAAAGAAAAAATGCTTCTTTATATTTTCAAACAGAAAAAAAATAGTGCCTTTAGTGGTATAATTGTAATACAACTGCAATTTTATGAAGTCCCTTCAGAATCTGATGAGCTCCATTTTTCTGGAGTTAATACGTTTTATTGATTTGACTTATTAAGATGATACAAATATTAAAACAGTCGGATACATTGCAAAGATCTTACAGACTGTTACTTATGTCTGTAGAAGCAGAGAACGGAACATGCTGGCCAAATAGTAATGAACTGAATATACTAGCCAGGTAAGCAGTAGGATAATACTCTGTGCCTGGATGTACAACACCTATCCAGCTGGAGATTAACTTTGAAAGTATTAGTAGTTGGTGCATTGCATTATGGCTAACTCATACAAACATATCTTACCTGGCCCCATCCTGCTAGTTTCTGCAGTATTTATTTATTTATTTATTTAAACATCAGTTTAATAACCTTTGAACCAGGAGCTCATTTACAAAGGTACCTCGTCACATAGAGGACAGCAGACAGCAGCACAAGAAACAACAGTTAATACAGTTAATATTTGACAAAGCATCAGAACTTATGAGAGGTCCAGAGCCGCTGTCCTCTACTTTACGCCTACAAAATACAAGAGATCACACACACAAAGCAAACAGGTCTTCATTGTCAGAGAAGATACTATCCTTTACTGATATTATACCATGTCATCCATAGAGCAGGGTCCCCTATAACTCAGTAACAATCTCTCCAGCACTTGCCCCTAAATGCACCATGAGAGGAGACCATTATAGTAGCATGGTTGTGCCTATTCAGCCGATTCCCTCCCTAGGTTTCAAAAACAGAAGGAAGGGAGTCCAGAGGGCAGTATATTTAAAGGGGGTATTGGTCACAGTGAGTGATATTCTGGCCCAGTTGGCAACTTGAGCCATGGAGGTTAAATACCTCCCCCAGGGAGGGGATTATCTGGGACTACCATTTACACAGTAGGAGTCTTTTAAACCTGCATACTGAGTGTCAGAAGTAGTTTCAACTCGGAGAGACAAAGGTGAGGGGCTGGGGTCTGGAGTCCTAATAACAGCAACTCAGGGGACTGAGGCACAGGCTTTCTAAGTATTTTGGACCCCATCTCACAGGTAGCCTGCCATAGTGGCTGGATCAGCCTGCAGGACCAAAGTATATGGAACAGGTCACCTGGGAGTTCCTGACACCTCCAACACAGGTCAGACTGAGCCAGCTTTGCCTTGGCGAGGACGACAGGAGTCCTATACCAGGAGTGAATTATCTTATTCTGTATTAGTTGACTACTGGTGTCAGGATATGCCCTGTGAGCTAGTTTTAGACAAGACTTCCACTCCAGGTTCGTAATAGGGGCATACAGTGCATTCTCCCATTTGTGCTTGGATTCCTCTCCTTGGGATGGGATGGTGCTCTGAATAGCCGCATATACCCGGCTTGACCATCCTCTTTCTAGAGCCAGCCATGACTCTGCCTGGGAGATTTGTTGTTCTTGGTGCTGCTTATGCCTGTATGTAAGGATGGCACTTCTTATTTGAAGGAATCAAACTATGAAACTATGAAAGCTATGTTCTTCTCCACTAATTACTATACTAACACCTTTTCACCAAGCAATCTTCCCCAACTATCCACCATCCTTGGAGAAAGCCTTGACTATGTTGACAAATTCAAATATTTAGGGGTATGGATTGACAACAGGCTTGATTATACTCAGCATATTGAAGAACTTCTGAAAAAACTTCGCCAGAGGCTTGGCCTTTTCTTCAGAATTAAACATTATTTAACCAGAGATTCAAGACAGAGACTAATCCAGGCCTCATTTCTATCACTTATTGACTATGCAGATTTCCTCTATGGCCACTGTTCTATTTCCTATTTAAGTAAACTGGATACCTTGTACCATAGAGCTCTCAGGTTCATCACAGATCTTCCATTCAACACTCATCATTGCTCTCTCTATCTGCAGTTGGCTGTACATCCTTACACCTCAGAAGGAACAAAAATGCTGCATTATGGATATACAAAACCCTGTCTAACAAACTTCCATCCTATAATTTAGATTGCTTTACACTGCACAGCTAGGTTATATGCCCTAAGAAGCAACAACCTCATCACTTTGAAGCTACCCAAAGCCAGCACCGGCATGGAGATCTGCAATCAGTTACTCTCTAGTAATGGCATGGAATTCTCTGCAGAAGACCCTAAAGTTGACCACCTTTATACCTCTAACATCCTTTAAAAAGCTCTACACAAGTCTCTTCCCAGAGATATGCAATTGCTTTCACAAGGCTTAGTCCAATCACATTCATTACCCCCCTTTTTCTTACTGCAGCTTGCTAGCCCTTACCAAGACCTCCACAGCTACCCCTGTCACTACTTCTACCCCATTCACTCACTACTAGTAGACTTAGTCCCTATCCAAAACTCCCAGCCCCTCTATGTCATTTTCAGAGGCTGCTTTCAACATTTTAGTAGTCATCAATCATAACTGTCTGGTTTAGCTTGCCTTGGAGCCTGTAATCTCCGGCTACCCTGTTTGTATATATGTTTATATTATTGTATCTGTTTATATAGATGTGTTTTGTATATGTCTGCTTTTGTACCTTCAAGTTGTTCCTCGACCTATCAGGTCCATCTTGTAAATGAGCTTTGCTCAATGATGTCCGCCTGAATAAATAAAGATTTTGATTGATTGATTGATTGATTGAATCACCAGAAGTCTTTGGGAGAGATCCCATAAGAGCTCCGCAGGCCCTCAAAGGAATTAAGGGTATCTGTACCAGGAATGAGCATATCTCAAAGCAATGAGATACCACCACGTTCCTATGAGGGCCATGCAATTGATTGTTTATTGATGCTAATCTCATTATTGCCCCATAGTGGGGTAAGTCTTAGGGGAGATGGGGAGGCGCCAACTTCTTATGCACCTTGGCCCAATATTCCAGAGAGAGACCTATAGTAGGATGAGATCAAGTGCCCTTAGGGGGATGCTTAAATAACAATAGTACCAAGTGAGTACACTGACATACTTCTCTCTCCATATCCAGCCACTGGGGAGCATTGTGTTCAGGGAAAAGGAACCATTTTAACATCTGAGCCAGCTGAAAGGCCCATATATACCCCTCTGACCACAGAAGATCCCAGCCCTCTTCCGACCAATAAGCTCTGAGCTTATTTCTACTGTACCTAGGTTTCTTACCCTCCCACAAAAAGGATCCCAGCAGGGAGTCTAACTTAGTAAACCAATAACGAGGTATTTTCTAAGGAATGTGGGAGAGAAGATACATCATTTTTGGTGCTGTGACCATTTTAATTGCGGATATTTTACCTACAAGCGACAGCTGAAGAGATTTCCATCTGTCCAGTTCTGTACGAATGGATGCAAAAAGTGGTTTCATATTCAGGTCCCAGATTGTATGCAGATTGGGAGAGATAGTAATGCCCAGTTAAGTAATCCCCTCCGGGCCCATCGGAGCCCATGCTGAGTAACCATTTGAGAGGTACACTTAGAGTTTAAAGGTAGGACCTCTGTCTTGGCCTGGTTAATCTTGAGCCCTGAAAATGTAGAGAAATCTGACAAGGAAGACAGTAGGGGAGGGAGGGAGGTGACGATATCGGCAATAGGGAGCAACAGGTCATCCGCATACATAAGAGTAGGGTATGCCCTTGTTCCCACCTGGACCCCAGAAATTAGAGGATTTTGCCTAATAGCAGTCGCCAGGGGTTCTACTGCCAATACAAAAAGTAGTGGAGAAAGTGGGCTGCCCTGATGGGTACCCCTACCCAGTATGAATGGGGGAGACAGCATCGCATTGGTAAGTATCCGTGCAGCTGGGGATGAATATATTGCCCCAATCCAGGCCCGAAACCCCACCCCCAAGCCCATAGTACACAGTACTTGTTGGACATAGTCCCATTCCAGGGAATCAAAGGCCTTTTTGAAATCTGTTGCAATGGCATCAGCGGGGGAAGATAATGTTTGGGCCTTATGGATTAAATTTACCAACGATCTAATATGGTCCGTGCTAAAGCAGCCCTTAACAGTGCCTACTTGGGTTGGGTGGATCAACCTGGGAAGGAGAGGATTAAGTATATTAGCTAGTATCTTAGCTAGCAACTTGCTGTCAGCATTCAATAATGAAATAGGGTGGTAGCTGGATGCTTTAAGAGGGTCTTTACCTTTTCTTGGTAGGATAGTAATAGTCGCCTCCCTAAGGGATGAAGGGAGAGACCCTGTTTGCAATGACTCAGTAAATACTTATTGCAATACTGGAGAGATTATGGGATGCAACAGCTGACACACTTCAATATGGAAACCATCCCCTCCTGGGGCCTGTCCCTTTTTAAGGGAGAGGATGGTGTCTGCCACTTCCTGGGTTGAGATCAGGGCATCTTGGGCTTCTGAGATTTTGTGGAGATGTAGGGACTCCAGAAATGGGTGGACCCATTGGGGGTCTGGGGTTCTGGAGGATTCATATATCGAAGAGTAAAAATCCATCATTATTTGATTAATACCTTGCACTGAGGTCTGGGTCCTACCCCCTGCATCCTCTAAAGCCACTATATGCCTTTCGGCTTGCTGCTTTTTGAGACGGTATGCCAGCAGCTTACCCACCCCTTTTCTCCCCCTTCCCAATATTTATGCTTGAGTCTAATGATTGAAATCTCTGCCTTTCTAGAGACCAGCTCATTCACTTGCATCTTCAGAGAGGTGACCTTGTGATCTGCCTCTGACCTAAAGGAAGGGACACGAATGGCCTTAAAAGCAAGCTCCGCTTCTCGGAGTTGTCGTTCAAGCCCCCTCAAATGTTGTTCCCTCCTCTTTCGGTGCCGGCTCGCATACCCTATTATCGCCCCTCTTAGAGTAGCTTTGAATGCCTCCCATGTGGTACCAACAGAGGTATCTGCCATGAGGTTATGTCGAAAAAATTCTGTTGCTTCCTTTAAAGTCTAAAGTATGAAGTAGCAATTGGTCCAGCCTGCATGCCAGAGACTTAGGGAGAAGGGGGCCCTACGTGAAGGCAAGATGCACAGGGGCATGATCTGAGATAACTAAAGGATGAATAAGGGTATTAACAGTGTTACTAGTAATAGAAGAGGTGAGCCACTATTCTACTAAGAGAACTATGTACTGGGGAATGAAAGGCGTAGTCCCACTGGGAGGGGTGAAATATTCTCCAGATGTCCGTAAGGGCCAAATCTTGATGTAATTGAGCCACTGTCATTACAGCCCTGGAGTGGGGCTCAGTATTGGAAGGGGATCTATCCAGGAAAGGGTCCAGAGTAAGATTAAAATCATCCCCTAATAAAATGGGGGTGTCTTCTGGAGCTATGGATCCCAGCACCTGGGCCAACTTGTGAAAGAAGGAGACCGAGTCCTCATTCGGCGCGTATACGTTACCCAGGATCAGAGGGCCCTCCCCAGCATCCATGAGTACCACCACCCATCTACCCTCAGGGTTTCTCACTTGTCTCTGCAATTTCCATTGTAGTTGCTTGTGAAGCAGAATCGCCAGCCCTCTCTTTCTAGAGGAGGCCGAGGCATGAATGACCTGACCTACCCACTCCCTCTTCAGTCTCTCAGGATCCCCCCGGTAAGTTTGGTCTCCTGCAGGAAGGCGACCTTCGCTCCCAGTCTCTTAAGGTGGCCCAAAACTTGCTTCCTCTTGTTTGGGTTGTTAAGCCCTCTTACGTTCCATGTCAGACAAGTGATATCACCTGTTAGTAATAGGGAGCAAATATTTAATTAAAAGATATATCAAGAACAACCAGCAGATAGGTGGCGAGGACAGCCCAACCAGAAGAGGCAAATTTCTATAGAGCGCCACCAGATATGGAGAGAGTGGGTAAAGCCCATATACCCTGCCCCTACCAGATGACCTTATACTAACAGATAACAAAACATCTGTGTGTCTCTTGTGAAACAAACATACATAAACACATTAACAAACTACATACATTGTGCACAGTGTACCATGCAATTTGGGGATATAGAGGTGTCTCTTCAGCTGCAGAGCCGTGCTGTAGGCCAGCCCCTATTCACAGGGTGTTATCAAGTGGTATCCATCCTTCCTTAGCACTACAGTGAGTGCGGGGGGTGTCCCCCCCGTAGAGAATCGAGCAACCCAATAAGAAGGTTGGACCATGTGGCTCATTGCAACCCCAGAGAGTTGAGAGAGCTGCTCCAGCAGTGTAGCTCAGAAGCTGGGGGTAGTTAAAGTGGGACTACACAACACTTCTAATGAGGTGTAGGTTTGCAGGAAGGAAAGTGGGGGGGAACTGCCCACTATTTCAGCAAGCCTAGGGTTATTGCTGATGGGTGCCAACATGTTCTCACAACAAAAATCTTGGTGAGGTCAGGCTCGTCTCACCTATGAAGAGTGTACTGTAAGTCACCCAATGCGGGGGCTGGGAGATCTCCCCTTGATAGAAAATAATAATAAAAAAAAAAAACCATACCAGGGGGGCGCGCTGTCAAAATATCGTAATTTGAGATGGAACCTGTACTGCCTTAGGTGTCTTAAGCAAAATATCATAAGTTAGATGAGTGAGCATGATGTACAGCACAGCGATCCCTTGTGTACTGCCTCTGTTGGCAATTGTATTTCCATCTGTATTTGTCCATTGCCTTATAACCCATACCTAGAGACTTGTATTTTTCTTAAGTAAGAAATAACAAGAAATTCAAGGTGTAAAAAGAAATAAAATGAAAACACATAAAAAAAGTTACAAAATTGTTTATTTTTTTGGCAAAAGTGAAATAAATGCATGCAGCAGTCGTTTAGGCTCCGTTGTTACCAAAGAGGTGGTCCACAAGGAAGCAGCAGCAGAACTGTCTGATTCACAAACCTCTCAAGACCATAGCATAATGCTACAATGTAATATACTAGGAATGTGATTTCTAGTGTGTATACGATCATTTTGAGGTATTTCATGAATGTAAATGAGATAACAAGAAATAAAACTACATTTTAAATGAATAAAATGAAATAACATGAAATTCCAGAAAAATAAAAATAAAAATTATAAAAAATAAAAATAATTTCAAGGGGATCTACCCATACCCCATGTGTGTATCAGCTTTCACAAAACCAAATAAATAAAATAAAAAAATTACCAAGAAGAAAAAGAAAACCAAAGAAAACTGGGAGGGAGATAAATAAAGCAACCAAATGGCTCCTGGTTGTCTTAAGCTTGGTCTTCAAGCTGTCAGTATATCGGCTTGTACTGGGGAAGCTACTGATACTGGAGACCACTTGGCAGCGTGTTTGGGTTTTTACATCTGGAGCCACCTACTATTGAACTTAACATAAAAGAAGACTGGATTTTGGCCTCCATGTCCTGCTGCAGAATCAGCTTGTCCCGGTCAAATCAGTACGACTAAAAGATTTAGTGAACTGCCTGTGCCCTGTTTTTTTTTTTTTGAGTAATCTCTTTATCACCCCTATGTGCGCCCAAGCTGCCTCTCCTTCAGGCTACCTAGGGCCACAGGCAATCTCCCTACTATCCACCCTTCAGCAGTCTTACCTCATATTCGCAGCTGTCCATGGTGTAGTCCCGCTGTAACCCTTCACCGGGTGGGTCCCCACTCCTCCAAGAGGGAAGGCACCGGCGAGGAGGAGGCACTAACATGCTATTTTTTTTCTTGCAGTCCCAGGAGCTGCTGAGGCAATCTGCGGCTTTTTGGGGAGTCTTTGGGGATGCCTGGGTCCGGCAGCCATCATCTGGCTAGACTTCCGGCATGGATTTTCTGGTTTTCTAGTTCCCCCTAATGCACTGCTTCCTGTAGTGCCCCTGGTCTCTACTGGGGGCTGCTACATGAGTGAGGCAATCCCTAACCCTTCCCAGGATTGGAGAGCAGTCCATCAGATGCTCAATCCTATCCTCCCCTACCGACTCCCGATGACCCAATTCCGTTCCCGAACCTGGGTGGCCGGCGTGGCCCTGGTTTTTAATCAATGCTGTTTTTCTTTTAGTAGGTTTTCCAATGCAAGGTTTTACTTTGCAATGCTTTGACATCCCTGTTTTAACAGTGATGTTTAGTATTGCGCTGAATTGACACAGAATCTATTTTTGCAGGTTTTGATGTAACTGCAGTGCACCTGTGTAGGTATCATTTTGGCACACTGGGTACCTATTGGTATAGCTCTGCTTTTATCGTAATTAATACATGATCCTGCTGTTGCAGAGTACATAGTTAATGTGTGTTTAATGACTGTTTCTGTAGTCCTGTTACCCAAAATAATACATAGATCATCTGCATAGGCTAATATTTTATGCTCTGGTGAGTCTGCAGTAAGTTGAATTCCTACTATATCCTGCTTGTCTTGTTTGTTTTTAAAACTCAATTTTTATTGGGTTTTTAACAGGGCATGACATATAGACTTCAGACATCACCTCACACTTGGAGTATCAAGTTATCTACAGGTGTAACTTACAGAAACTTACACCTCACACATACCTGTAATCTTTACAACTCCACTGGTTGGTTACTTCTGAACCTTAGGCCAGATACCAAGCTTGCCTGCTTGGAAAAACTCTCTTAGGACTGACCCCGCCATGCACAGCTGCTCTGTTCCAGCACAATCAAAACCAAAAGTCACCAGGGGATCTGTTAAGGGTGTACTACATGAGCCGTTCAAGTGAACATCCCTTGCTCAGCATTCTCTTACTTTTCAAGGGCCCAAATGGTTAAATGACCTCCCTTCACCCCTCCTGGAGCACTCTAAAATTGACCCCTTTAAGAAGGAATTATATTCCTACCTGGCCCTCGATAACCACTGTGACTACTTCACCTAATGGCAGTCCACTGATGGCACCCCGACACAGCTCCTTTCACCCTTCCCCTTCTCCTCCTCAGTACTTCCATCCCAACTAACTTCCTTTTGACTCCAACTCCTGCTAAATACTAACTTCTCCATGCCCCTCTACTATATCTTTATCCTGTCCTATTCCCTATTCCCACTCCCTCTATCAGAGACAGAGCCCTCGATGGCGGCTGTCAGTAAGTAACCTAGCACTTAGCAACAACTTATACCTATTCTTTAACTTCTTTGTTACTGTAGCTTAAATAATCTATGTATTAGAATGTCTTGTAGCTGAGAACTACGTCACTTCTATCTGAAACTGGTATGCAAAACCACTGTTCAATGTACCCACTATCCTGTATATATCATGCTTTATGTCTCTACTGTCTGTATTTGATTATTGACATGGAACCTATGTAAAAGAGCCATTCTGGCTCAAAGGTATTAATCTGCATCTGAAATAAATAAAAAATAAATAAAGAAGTACATAATATTTCAAATCACAAGTTCTGTTTACATAGAGGCTAAAGGCACAAAGAAAATGCTCTGAATAACAGAGGGAAATCTTTGGTTTGCCATTCTTGTCAACTATGTCGGACTCTTCTCCTACCAGTAATATATGTGAGCTGTTAAAGCATAAGGAGCTCCAACAGATATTAATGGGCTGACCGTGTCAAATCCAACTCTCTGATTTAATCATCCCCTATGGAACAAAAGTGGGGCTATGGGAAGAAATGTAAAGGAACCAAGCATTCCATTTGTTCATTAATGTTGAGGATGTGTTATGTAGCGTTGCAGTCATAGTTTCCATTTGTATACATCATAAATTGTGTCTTTCCATTTCTCAGTGGTTGGGGAGAAGCTTGTAACAGAGTCTGGTAATGACTTTTTCGCAGCAGAGAGCATAATACTAAATAAGTAGATCCGATGTTTTGTTTAAATGCTTTGGAAAATGTAATAATATGGCTATCTCTGGGGTCAATGTTCCCAGAGAAGAAAAAGGTCCAGCACTGATTTGCTCCCCCCAGAAATCAGTGAGGATGGGGCAGAACCAGAATATATGCGCATGTGTTGCCACTTAGCAACCACATTTTCTCCAACATGATGAATCACCAGTTGTGAAATATTTGGCTGCTATCTGGGGTGTATGAAAGTAACGGATCGCCACCTTCCAACTGAATTCCCATCAGATGTATGAGGCTGTCACTCTATGTTGTCTTTGCCAAATTCTGCTCCAATCCTCTGATGATAGGATGGTTACAAAGTCTGCCTCCCAGGTGGTCTGAGTACCCTCCATTAGAAGTGTAGGGGAAGATAACAATGCTTTATTGACTCTAGATATTAAATGTTGCGGGGACTGTTCACCCATGATCTGGGTTAATAGCCTGAATATTGGGGGTATATCCACAGTGGATATATCTATCCCCAAGACAGATGATAAATAGTCAGAAAAAAACACTTCTCATAAAGACTTGTGAGAAGAAGGGGGCTCTCTAAATGTAACAGGGGAAGTGCACTATACCCCAGGAGCTGATTAAACAGCCCAGTAAAAATAAACACATGGGGTCAGCACAAATAATTTACTTTGATAAATTCAGTACAAAAACATGAAAAAACACACACAGAAATGGCCTAGCTCTCACCAAGTGTACAAGGAATGCAGGTGTTGGCAAAGCCGTGGTGATCCAAAATGTAAAAAGCAGGTCCGTAAAGTGCTTGTAACAAATAATAACACAGAATGGGCGTGTGACTACATGCAAACAGCGTCTCAGCAAAAAAGGGAAAATTGTGCCCAACGACTCCCAAAAAACAGAGCATGGACTGCAGAGCATACATATATATCCAGTTCAGGGATAAAACCAGCAAAATATCACAGCTGAACCGTAAAGCATGGAAAAATGCCAAAATACTCATGCCGCCACTATAACCTGCTCAGACCACGGACAGCAATACTTCCGGATATGCTTATGTAGTGACTGATAGGTGGTCTTCTTCAGAGCATACCATACCATCCTAATAGAGCCCATTATAAACCAAAGAACCAGTACAGATTTAAAATGACCAAGAGCAACAAAGATTCTTGCACAATGTGTAGCACCATATACAAAAACATGCAATCATGCAGACAAAACTCACAAGCATTAGAATCATAATAAAACAAACAAACATAAAGTTACATATATTCAATAATACAAATGCAGGTCACAAACACCAGAATCTTAAAATTACACACAATAAGGCATAAAGTTACTATGTTACAGTGTATCGCCAAAAATTACCAAAAGATTATCTATACAAGTAATACACAGTAGTACCAGAAAAAGATTATAATGCCAAAAGAGAGTACAGCCAGCAAGGCATGCTCTCCTTAAGCCCAAACCAAAAATACCAAATAATGACTACCTATAAAGATAACTTACAATATAGCACCCAAAAGGGAACAGAGCCGGCAAGTCATGCTCCCTTATGTGACCAGAGCGCGAACAAGTCATGGTCACAAAAATATTAAATAATACCACTAAATGAAGAGCAGAGCCAACAAGTCTTGCCCTTCCTGTGACTAATATAATATAATATAATATAATATAATATAATATAATAATAATAATTTGTATTTATAAGGCACCTTTCAAATGTCAAGGCGCCGTACATAATAATTAAAACAGACATAATAAAAAATACAGGCAAACCAATTAAAACATTCAGTATTCAGGGAATGCTGTTTCCCATAAAAAGGTCTTTAGACCCCTCTTAAAACCCTCCACAGAAGTGCACTCACGCAACCGATGGGGTAGAGAGTTCCAAACGGTGGGGGCAACTTACGAGAATGCCCGAGCACCAGAAGATTTCAAATTCACCCTTGGAACCTCTAGCAACCCCTCGCCGATCAAATGGAGAGATCGATCAGGGTGATAGGGAACCAGAAGTTCTTTCAGATAGGCTGGGCCCAGATCATGTAGGGCTTTGAAAGTCAGCAAGCTAACCTTAAAGGTGATCCGCCACTGGATTGGCAGCCAGTGCAGTTCGCGCAGCACCGGAGTAATATGACAGGATCTTCTAGAGCCCATCAAAAGCTGGGCTGCAGTGTTCTGCACTAGCTGCAGGTGATGGATTTCAACCCCAGAAAGCCCTAGATAAAGGGAGTTGCAATAATCCAGGTGCGAGGACAGGAAGGCATGGACTAAAGTAGGCAGGCCAGCAGATGAAACAAGATGCCGAATCCAGGCGATATTCCTCAGATGATAAAAGGAAGTCTTGATGACTGCCGACACCTGTGAATGTAGTGTCAACCTATCATCAAGAACTACCCCAGGTTCTGCACCAGTTCAGAGGTTGGGAGAGAAACGCTACCCAGAAAAATTCCGGATGACACAACACTACCCGCCCCCTATCTGTCGGCCCGGGTCCACAACCAGTACCTCAGTCTTATCCGAGTTCAACCTCAGCCAACTGGAAGTCATCCACTCCTGGATTTCCTTTAGGCAGCTGTTAAAGACCAAGAGAGCTCCCTCCTGGTTGAGAGCAAAAGAAAGATAGAGCTGTGTATCATCTGCGTAATGGTGAAACCTCAGCCCATACTTCCTTACAATGTCTCCGATGGGTAGCATGTACACCGTAAATGACATCGGTGACAATGCTGAACCCTGAGGCACCCCACACAACAAAGCAGTTGAATCTGAGGAAAAAACCCCAAACACAACCCTTTGTGATCTCCCAGTGAGGAATGAAGTGAACCATCTTAAGACGGTTCCAGATATTCCACAAAGCAGCCTCAGGCATTCTATCAACACCATGTGATCTACGGTGTCAAACGCTGAAGAAAAGTAGAAGAGAACCAAGATGGAACGGCTCTTCTGATCTCTAGCCATCAAGAGATCATTGAGCACCCGGACCAGTGCTGTCTCAGTGCTATGTCGAAATCCAGACTGGAGGGGTTCATAGATGTCATGGATGGTCAAATGGTCTTCCAATTGTGCAGCCACTGCTTTCTCAATCACCTTCCCAATAAAGGGAAGGTTAGAGATAGGTCTGTAGTTTTCCAGACAGTCAGGGTCCAAGGCAGCTTTCTTCAAGAGGGGTGTCACCACTGCCTCTTTCAGGGAGCTAGGAAACTCACCAGAATCCAAGGGCTCCCCCATATGCATTGAAAAAAACAACTAAGCAATCTAGTTTCTATTTGTTTAGTGGTGTAAAGACAGCTTAAAAACAGGAACATTGGTAGTAAAAATGTGTGTGCCATGTATACTCTTTTTTTTTTTTTATCTCATTCTCCACCTATTCCATTTGGCTACTCTGTCTAGTGCAATGTTGAGTAAGTATTCCCAGTTATATAGTGCTGCTCCTTGGTACCCCAAAAAGATTCCTAGAATCTTTGTTCCTGTATTGCTTTTTGGTATGTTGTTTAGATGTGATTCCTGTGTAAAATCTTGTCCTACTGGAAGACAGGTACTTTTTTGTAAATTTATTTGTGATCCAGAAGTGTGTGAGAATTCATCTAGTAATTGTTCCATTGGTACTGCTGACTGGCTGTCTGCTAAGACAATACATAAGTCATCTGCATACCCCAAAGTTTTAATTTCAGTGTCCTGACTCGAGACAGATAGGCCCCATATGTCCTAGTGTGTATTGATCTTTCTGACCAGAGGGTCCAGGGAGAGGATATACAAGAGGGGGCTGAGTGGGTATCCTTGCTATACCCCTATATTTATCTGGCATGCTGTCCATATTCTTCTGTTAACATATGGGGACATTTTTGCTTGTTTGTAGCATAGTTTTATCCAGTTGATGAATTGTTGTAGTAACCCATATTGCTCTAGGACACATCCATAGGTATGGGTGTGAGACCGTATCGAATGCTTTAGATTGATCTAAATTTACTAGGAATCCTGATATCTCACCAGTTTCTCCTTTTACTAATATTTCCCTGATAAGAATTAATATTTCCAATACCTTCCTTCCTGGAAGAGAACATGCTTGTGAGTGATGTTTCAGTGGTGTCAGGACTGGTACTGGTCTGTTGCTTAATATCTTAGTGAGGATTTTGAAGTCTGTGTTTAACAGTGAGGTAGGTCTCCAATTATCTAAAATCTCTATCTCCCTTTTTATGTAGCAGGAGTAATAACCCCTGATACATGGATTGGGGCATAATATTGTTCTGTAGGATATAATTATATACATCTGTTATTTCTGATGCCATATATTGCATTAATTCTTTGTAGAAAGCATAAGGTAGTCCATCTGATCCTGGGGCTGTTCCTGTCTGTCATTGTGCAACAACTGACTGAAGTTCTTGTTTTGTAATTTGGCCTAACAATGTGTCCCTGTCTTCTCAGGTAATCTGTAGTAATTTACCTTGTTGTAACCACTCTTCTGTTCCTCTGGAATGATATGTGTTGTGCGTATAATTTATTTATAAACTATTCTATTTCAGTCACGATGTGTGTTGCCAGTGATCACTTGTGTACCCATTTTTAATGTTGAGATGTTTTTTTTTGTTGTGTGTCATACAGTTCTCATAAGGGTTTGCCTGTTCCTCTGTCCCTTGAATCCCATACCTCTGTTCAAATTCTAAAGATTTGTTTCTATCATATTGGTTCTCCACCATATCCTGTTTGATCATTTTGATTTGTTCTGAATAATCCTGACCTGTTTCAGTTTGAAGAGAGATTAAGTTATACAATTGTTTTATTTGTTCTTAGCGAGCGGTTTTATATAAACCCATAATTTGGCCTGTAGTTTTAAAATATTTAGTTAGGTCTGCCTTGGTTTGTTTGAACCATTCGAGTGTATTCTCATATAGAAACGTAACTGATTGTCTGGTCTTGATTGTATCTGCAAAGCCTTGTCTGATCTCTGGTGAGTCAAGGAGGGTAATATTGTATCTCTAGTATCCCTTTCCTGGTGTGTCCTCTACTGAATATGATAACCTTATCTCTAACAGCATATGATCTGATGTTGCTACTGGGTGTAGTTTTGATGTTTGTATGGTAGAAATAGTGATATGAGCCAATAATCAATTCTAGTTTTTACATTCCCTCAAAAATATGTGTATTGTGTGGAAGAGTGGTTAGTATGAAAAGCATCAGTTAAGTTGGTTTGAGAGATTATTCTGTTTAACATAACTGCGTCACAGAAGATTTTATCTATTTTAAGGCCCCTATCTTTTTTTAAACTACTGCAATTGAAATCTCTTCCCCATAGTACAGCTCGAGCTGTCAACAAAAATGGCTGGATCATATTAAACAACTGTGTTCTTTTTGCTCTTTCTTGGGGGCATACACTTTTATCAGCCTAAAGTTTTGTTGTTCTAAAGAAAAATCTATCATCATAGCCCTGCCTGGTTGTATATCCTGTACCCTATTTATTTTTATCAGTGGGTTATTGAAACACACTCCCACCCCACTGCACATGTCTTCTCCTATGGACCAGTAGGATGGGACACCAATCCAGGTGGTACTAGCCTTCTGGATATCCATTAATGTAAAAAGCAGTGCATCTTGAAACAATACCAGATCATAATAGTTAGAGTTAAAATACTGGAAGGTAGATTTTCATGTTCCTATCAGATTTTAAACTATTCGCATTAAGCAATGCCACACGGAGGTCATAGGTCTGCAGGGTGTATGTCAATCAGTTTTTTTTTGCTTTCTTAAGCTATATCTTGTCCCCATGCATCTCTTTTTTTTTTTTTACCTTCCCTGCCATTTGAGAAGTATTTTCTACCAGTTCCAAAACTCCTCCTTTGTTGGAGGAGTGGTGTGACGTCCCTTCTGAATCTTCCACCATCTTTGTGTCTCCCCATCTCAAGGCCTCAAATTTGTTTTGTGTTGGTATACCCTACCTCTGTTGTTGTTTTCCACTATGTGTTTTAGAGGTTACTGTTTGGTAAGCTGTCCCTGTTTGTGTGTGTGTGTGTCCGGGAGGGAGCATTTCTGTGCTTGGTGTATCTAGCTGCTCTTCCTGTGTGTGAGGTTCAGGTTGTTCCTCCTTATCTTCTTGCCCTGGATCTTCCTGTCATGTCTCTGGGTCTGGCTTTCTAGCTGGGGATTGCTGTGTTGTTTGTGCAGAGGTTTTGGGTGCTTGGGCCTGTTCCCTTTGTTCTCTGGGGGGAAGGGGAGTTGGTGATCCCTGTCTGGTAGCCCTATTGATATAGAAATCTTGTTCTGCAAAATCCCCATTCCAGGTGTTGTGTGAGACCCATGGGCAAGTGAAAATAGAGTGTCCTGCTTCCTCACATAGCTGACATACAGGTGGTACTGTGCACCCAGCACTTGTGTGGCTTGTACTACCACAGTGTAAACATCTCTGTACTTCACAGGTATTACTCAGGTGCCTATGGGAGCCACATTTGTAACATTGTCTGGGTTGTCCTTTGTAAAATAATACCCCTTTGTCTTTGCCAAGGTAAAAGCAGTTGGGGAGATGTTTAATCCCTGACTCATCTTGCCTTAGTTTTATTTTAACTCTCCAACCCCCCCGTCCAGAAGCCTTCATTGTCGACTATGGGTTCAGAAGTATCTTGCACCTCACACTTTGTGCCAAGCCAATATAAAATGTCTGTGACGATAACACCTTCATTACGGAATAGTACAGTTATAATCTTGAAGGTGGGTTTAGTTAGTGGAGTGGCCTGGAAGGGGGCCCATAGTGGTGTTTTCTTATGAGCATTATACAAAAGCCAGAATCTGTCAAGCATGGAAGTGGACCTGAAGCTTAAATCAAATGTTGCCTCTCCTGGAGCATGGATTAATGCGTATACCTCTTTAGGTGTAAAATTCATATCTTGCTACAGCAACTGTCTTCCTACATAGAACCTATCGGGGTGGAATTCTAAGCCCCCTAGGTACCTTAACCTAACTGCATGTCTCCTCTTTGCTTGTTCTAGAGTTTTTTTAAGCAGGTTAGCATAAGTAACTCGCTCAGTAAAAGTCTCTTCAGGTGCCTCATCCATGGGGATCTCCCCCATATCCACTGACTGCCCCCCCCCCCGTATCATTGTCATTGTTATTATGTAGATTTAATGGTGGAGGTACCACTCCCATGAGTGCTTTAAAAAATATCTCTGGAGGTGTCTCTATAGGTGAATAAGAAATACCTCATTGAGATGTGTGGGGCCCAACTGTCGTAGGATCTTTTCCTGGCACTGCTTCTTGTGTACAAGGTATTCCCTCATTTTCTATGTTATTCACCACCACTGTTGTTTGCATTTCTTCTCTGTCTCCAGCCAAGGTTAGGAAGTCCTCTCAGTCTATGCCTGTTTGTGAAATATGCAGTGAAGTTGTGGGACTTCCATGTGTAGATGTGTTTGCATATGTCCTTCTACATCATTGCCTTGCGATCTTTGTTTAGACCCTGAAAGTGGGATCTCTGGGTCCAGGATCCACGATCTATCTGAATGTTGTACCCAGCCAGCTCCTTCATGCACTTTCTGGTGTTGCTGTCTGAGTCTGGGGCTATCAGTTGGGGGATTGGTCCTGTATCCATTCTGTGGAACTCCAATGATTTACCAGCTCCAGAAATGAAGATTTCTAGTACTGGGTTTGTGCGCCTGCTGTACGGACTCAGAGAATCCACTTGTTCTGCTGGTTGTGAGTTTTTTAAAATCTTTGCTGCTGCATGTTATATCCTTTGTCCAATTGTGCCAATTTATCACTGAGCTCATTAGCCATTCTGTCAGGTTACCATTTCACCTCTTGTTGTGAAATCTGTATGTCTGTATGTTCTTTTTCTGCATTTCCCATCACGTTTGAGGCTACCACCTCAGGGACACTATGCTGGCCACCCGCTGCAGGGTGCTCCCCCAGCCATCCCATTCACTGCCAGTTCGACTTCTGGCTCCTCCATTTCCTTGACCAGCACTCCCCCTACAGGTGAGTAGGGGAACTTCCCCGGTGTCATGGCCAAACACTCCCACATCAGTAGAAACTGGTTCATGTAACTCTCTCCACAGGATGCACCTGGAAACAAGCTGTCATGACTTAATGTGTATTTTCAGGTCAAAAAAGAAAAATGACAGATAAATTACAAATTATTTGTGGAATAGTACCCCAGAACTTAGCATGTTTTTGAATGAAACCCCCCCCCCCCTCTCTTTCTCTGCTGGTCTCGCACTGATAGCCTTTCCCTAACAGATCTTTTGTTGAAGAATCCTGTTGTAACTGACACCTAATTTAAAATAAAATGTCAATAGCAAAAATTTACTAATTAGCATAAAATAAAATTGTAAAATATTAAAATGTTAAACCAAATTTTAAGTAACAAATTTTAAACACCAAGTAGAAACAGGCAAAGGTTCACTGTAAAACTCAAGCTGGAGTGACCATGTAACACCTACTCCAACCTATCTATAATAATCCTAAAAAAGGCAGGGGGGTAGGGAAGGGTGAGTTGTACTAGCTGTTCTTATTATTTAGAAGAAAGGCAGATACTATGGTGCAGCTCTTGCATACACCAAGCAGTACCCTGGGTTGGAGGGTCTCCGGATTACCTGGGAAATAGAATTTGCATCACTGAGGTGCCAAACCTTGCATCCTCTCTGGCCTGGACATCCTGTCTGTAGTGAGTAATGACTGTGTGGGCAGAAGCCCAGATTGTAGCCTTACAGATTTCACCCAGGGGTATGTTCCTTCTGGCAGTAGCAAAGGCTGCAGTTCCCCTTCTGGAATCAGACAACTACCTCAGGTGGCACTTTTCCTGCAGTCACATAACATTATTGGGTAGTGGATATTAGCCATCATTTTTTTTTACTTTATGCTTATTCATTTTGTAATGAAACAACATGCAAAGCATACATGTTAACAGGGCATTTACATAGGTGCCAGTAAATTACACACCACATGCATGCATTCTGATATCAGAATAAGACAGTACGTCTATCAACTATTTGATACAGCAGGTGGGGTACTGCCAAAGTCTTTTTCATGGATAACTCCAAAGGCTAGTCCCGAATAGCTAATAAGTTATGAACTGTGTGAGGCAAAGATATATTCTAAGGGAGAAAACCAACAATAGGTAAAGTGGCATGCCCTATTGAGCCATTGTTCCCACCACATTTCTAATATGTTTGGCATTTACATATCCCTACAACAGTTTGCTCAATTGTGTGCTTAACACAACTGATTGTAATTGTGCTAACAAACTAATCACAGAATAAGGAACATGCAAGCAGAAAATTCACCATTCAAAAACAAATCTGTGCCCATACAAGATTAGAATTTAGTGATGCGAGGAGTACTGTATAATTATGAGTTCAAACAGTGTCTGAAAATAGATCTTTGTCCTTGTAAGTAATCAGCAAACAAGACCTGCCAAGGTTGGTGTGCAACATGCTTCGTGTGGACTAAGCATTATAAGATAGTGTTCAAACACTTCTGCATCCCTGCCCGAAGCCACATGATTGGCATCATTATTGAAAGTGTAGTATACTCTCCTACCAAAGAAATACAAACAAACAGGCCTTAACCTTGGATATTGTAACATAGCTGGGATCATTAAAAGACATACTTAATACAGGAAAAGCACAATATTTGTACTGCAGTCCCCCCATGTCTCTCAGTTCCAGAAATTCAGTTCCATGCTTTAGTCCTGTAAAGCCCCAATACATGCAAAGACTCTGACTGTCTCTCAGTCCTCTTTAGTCATGACATATCCCTCTGGCTCTGTTTGTGATCTGCCTCTGAATTCTCCTGCCAACATGCTGCCCTTCTTTTGGTCTTCTGCCGGGTCCAAATATTCGTAAGTTCAACCTCCGTGCATTATTTTTTGTCGAGCCATTGCAAGGAATGAATGGACCATACCAAGGCCCCTCAATTGCTGTCTGAGTGGATCAAACAGCTTTGTCCTTGACCTGGTAGCACAGGATCCATCTGGGAACAGCTTCACCTCATTGTCTCCTATTTTAATTGGAAAGTTTGAACAAGCACATTACAGAACAATGTCACAAATCTTTGGTCCTTTATTAACCACCAAGACAGTGTGTGGAGCAAAATTATTAACTTGAGATGAAGCACTTGTTGACTCTATGCCCTTCTTTTTTTTTTTGGAAATTAAAGTTTATTGGAGAATTTTTCCATTAAAATACATATACAGACAAACAGACATTAAACCAAATTCTAACCTCTTAAACAATAATAAAACCAATAACAAAAGAGAGGGAAAGGAAGACAAAGGAGAAGAGAAACAGAGAAGAAAAGGGAAAGGAAAGGAAAGGAAAGAAGAAAGAAGAGAAGAGAAGAGTGGGTACCTTTACTACCAAAGAAAAAGAGATACAAAGGGAGTATACAAAACGTTTTTTTAGCTACTGGCTATCGATCATACATTATGGTTTCTACCTAAAACTAGATGACTCTCACCAATATAAATACAACTGCATATACAGGAGACCCAAAAAGGAATAAAACAAGGAAAGTGCACGTACATTAAATATCAAAAATAAATAGAATATACCATATAAAACATGACATGACAAATGGTTCAGAGGAGGGAGGTGACCTCCTAATTACATTCTCGGCTAGTATATCTCAGCTGCACCCACAGTAACGTTATAAACACATCTGGCCAACAGCTCTAGAATAGGTTTCCCCACGAGAAGCCACGAAATGCAGAAATGGCAACCACTTCCCTTTGAATTTATCTAAGAATAATCTCAATTTAGCCATCAGGTACTCCATATCTAAGATCCTGATACAAATATCATACCATGAGGTAGTTGCAGGCTTATCTGGAATGAGCCACAACAAATTGATGGCCTTAGGGCTGCCGCCACTAGGATCCCATGCAGGTAGCAGGAGGCTCTAGAATTGAGAGAGGGAGGGGGCAACCCCAACAACCAGTATTGAGGGGTCTCTGGCATCACGGTCTCAAAAACCTTTTCCATAATGTCCCTTATTTCCCTCCAGTATTCCTGAATAACCTTACATTCCCAATAAATGTGAAAGTAGGATCCAATTGACTGACAGTTTCTCCAACAAAGGTCAGAGTGATATAACTCAAAATGTTTTGTCACCAGTGGAGGTCTGAAGTATCTAACAGCCAATCTCCATCGAAATTCTCACCAGAAAAGGGATGCTGAGGTGCTTTGGATGCCCTTCCAAATGGAAGTCCAATCACTATCTGATAAGACCACCTCAAGGTCTCTGTGCTAAGCATCCTTAACTGGTGTCTGGGGGTCCCTCTCTGCCGAATTCATACCCTGCACTATTTTCGAAATCAATTTTTTTTGGTGGGGGATCTTAATCAGGGAAATCAGAATAGATTGTACTGGATTGTCCACTGGTTCCTCTCCAAACTTTCGCTCTATTTCATTTTGATGGACGTAGTGCCTAAGCTAGAGATAACGAAAAAAATCTGTATGTTGGAGGTTAAATTCAACCCTTAATTGTTGGACGGATTTTATTTGGTTCCCATTAAAGCACTGACCCAGGGTGTTTAAACCATTTCTACCCCAACAGCGAAAACCCAGATTCCACTTCAGAGGGCCGAAGTCACGACAACTTAGTATTGTCGTGGATTGGCTAATCTTTAAAGATAAGCCTAGTTTCTGACTCATGTCCCTCCATGTCTGAGAGATTACCCTCGTGAAGGGGTTTCTGAAGTCTAGCAAACACAATCTGGAGGTATCCAGAAATATTAAGTCTGAAATGTTGCCTAAGGGAGAGTCAGCCATTTCAATGTGAACCCACTTAGGAGGAGTCCCGAACCATGGTGATCAGAGGTTGTAGCTGGGAGGCCCAGAAGTATTTCTGGATGTCTGTAATCCCAAAGCCCCCTCTTTCCTTGGGGGCCAACATGATCCTCAATTTTATTCGAGACCTTCTCCCAGACCAGATGAATTTGGAGAGGGTAGAATTCAGATCCTGCCAGAATTTCATTGGGGGTCTAAGCAGAATAGCACCCAGGATGAACACGCAGATAGATTCTCCTGCCAGAGAGGGAGAGGGGAAGCTCCCTCCACCTATTGCAGTCCTCCTGAATCTCCTGGAGCACCCTTAAATGATTTGTGGAGTATATGGCCTGGGAACCCAAACCCCAGATATCGAAACCCAGATTTACACCACTTGATTCGCTGCACCTCTGGTAGGGGTTGACCTAAGGGACCACCTAGGGGAAATAGTTCGGACTTATCAAAATTTTCCTTGTAGCCTGAAAGGGCTCCGAATTTGGAGAGAAGGTCAAAAATCTTGGGAATAGCCACTACTGGATTTGAAATATATAACAAGGTGTCGTCAGCATATAAAGAAACTTTAACCTCTACCCCCCCGGACCTGGAGACCCTGAAAGATATCGGTTTGTCGAATGTATGCTATGAGGGGTTCCAAACTAAGGGTGAACAGGAGAGGGGAGAGAGGGCAGCCCTGCCTGGTACCCCGCCTGATCCCAAACTGGGTGGAAACCAACCCGTTCACCCGGACCTTTGCCCTAGGTCTGGTGTATAGATTGGTGATCCAGGACTGAAATTTATCCCCGAACCCAAAGCCCCCCAGGACCAGGCCCAAATAGTGCCAATTTAAATGATCAAATGCTTTCTTAGCATCTAAAGACAAAACTGCAGAGAGTGGAGAATCCATGGGGAGCTGGGTCGATGAAATGACATTCAGCAACAATCTAATGTTGTCCTGGATGTGTCTACCTGGTATAAACCCAGTTTGATCTGGGTGAACGAGAACAGGGACCACCTTCTGTAATCGTTCACTAATAATCTTAGCAAAGATTTTTGCATCTTGGTTGAGCAACGAGATAGGCGGTAACCAGCACACAAGGCAGGGTCCTTCCCTGGTTTGGGCAATACTGATTTGACGGCTTCCCCCCAGGTGTCCGGCAAGGCCCCTGGCTCCTGCACCACATTACAAACCTTGGTAAGCAGCAGGGTTAACACATCTTGAAATCCTTTGTAAAATTCCGATGTGAATCCATCCAGGCCAGGAACCTTGCCAGACCCGAGGGCCTTGATAGCCGCCCCCACCTCGCTGTCATTGAAAGGAGCCTCCAAGAATTCTCTGTGAATATGAGACAAGACAGGAAGCTCCAATCTCTTTAAAAAATTCAAGACTTTCTCACTATGGTCTTGTATCTCCTCCACCGCATAAAGTTGCTTATAGAAATTGCAAACTCCTGCACTATCTCACCAGTGAGAATCTTGTAGGTTTGACCGGATGATCCTGAACTGATCTTCACCACATATATGTCAGCCACCTGCTTCCGAAGTCTTTGTGCAAGCAACCTACCTGCCCTCTCTCCCCTCTCTCATAGTACCTTTGCCCAGCATATCTAACAGAGTTCTCTACCTGTCTTTGTAAAAAGAAATTGTAGGTGTCTCGGGCTTCCCTCAGTTTTTTGAGGGTGAGATTGGACCCTGTACATTTGCCTCTAAATTGGCAATAGAGGTAAGGGCCTCTTGTATAGGGGCTTGATGCAATTTGTGCCTATGAGAAGCATACGCCATTGTGTGTCCCAGCACTACGGCCTTTAGGGCGTCCCACAGATATTTGGGTCTGGAAAGTGCCTCTGCATTTTCTTTTAAGTAACACTGGATAACCCGTTTGGTGGATTCTCTATACTGTTTATCATTTAATAAACCTGGGTCAAATCTCCAGAATCTACCTCCCACCGCTGTATCCCAACGAAGCTGTGCCTTAACCATAGCATGATCAGATATCGTGATTGGGAGGATGGAAATATCCCTAAATGTGGGCAGAGCATTTCCTGAGTGTAAAATCTGTCTAGCCAAGAACACATATTTGAGGCTGGAGGAAAAAAAGTAAAGTTTTTCGTGGAGGGATTGAACTGTCTCCACGGATCTATAAGTCCTGTCTCTGTGCATAAGTTGCGAAGTAATCGAGAACAGGACTTAGACCCCGGAGTTTTAGTAGAGCTTCTGTCTTTATTAATGTCCTCTACACAGTTCCAATCCCCTATGAGGATTACCTGTTCTGGGGTCAGTTTGGCTACGGAAATAAAAAGGGAGCGGAAAAATTCTCCAGAAGGTGGGGTAGGGGCATAAATTCCTATCAGATGTAGTACCTGACCCTTATAAATGCCGGAGACTATTAGTTGACGTCCGGAGCCTGACTTAATAATGGACTGAATTTGAAAGGGAAGCCCCTATGAAATAAGATGGCGACACCCCCCTTTTTGGTTTGTGGGTGCTCATCCGAGCATACTACACCTACCCAAGCCCTTTGCAATTTCATGTGCTCTCCTGAGGTCAACCTGGTCTCCTGTAAACAAGCAATGTCACATTTCTCCCTTTAAATTCAGCTAAAACTTAAGCTCAATTACATTGTTGATTCATTTTACATTGAGTGAACAGATTGTCAAGTCAGCCATTGTCTATATATGGGGAAACTCCAGAGATATATGGGCAACCTGCGTTCACTCCTATGGTCATAAATCCATGCAACAAAAAGTAATCCTCTCTCAAGAAAAAAGAAGGAAAGATAGGTATAGAAAGGAGGTAGAGCAGAGAACAATACACCAATACAGAAAAACATTAGGTGCAATAAAACTTTAAATGCAACAAGCATAATACTAAACTTTGCTCCTAAAAAAGGAGCTCAACGACATCAAGCCGCTGATCTTGTGTGGCTTAAAAGCCAAAGCGTCCATCAAGGGTAATAGCAATCACCCCAGTGGACGTGAAGCAGGGGGAGAAGAACTACACCCCCAAAAGAGAACAACACTCAGCTAGGAGTGAAAAGGTTGGAGGTCACCCAAAAAACCAAGGGGACCACAAACCCGTGCCCTTTTTTGTTTTCCTTCTGAAACTTCCGGGAAGGGCTGGAAAAAACCCTTCTGTTCTCCAACAACAGCATAACCTTAAACATCATTAATGAAGAATCAAGTGCAACATTAAAACTTATACCCACACTTTGAATCAGCATAGAAAACATAGACCACCCTGAGGGAGGGGTACGCCAACATAGACTCTCACCCAAGTGCACTACAACTACATAGATTATCCCATCCACATCCTAACGATCCCCTTACAGTGTAAGATCAGGGATTCAACTGTGAGGACATGACACTGCTATAACCGGGTAATAGATATTCACTATTTGTACCTTGAGCAAATGAACAGTAGTCCAACAAAGCAGTATTCAAGTGGGGTAACTATGTGTCTTTAACCATCTGACAATATTACTTTTCATCACTGTCTGAGGAAATTACTACCCCCCCACACTGTAAAAATAAAAAGGAAAGGAAACAGCAGTAATTTAATAAGTAAAGGGGTGGTATGGGTGATATAACCAGGACCCAGTTAAAACTTTGGCGCTTATCTTAATGCAAGATATTCAGGCCACCCTCCATGGAGAGATCTGAAATTGGACACACGGGCACTGAGCCCCACAGCACTAGGCCTCACACTAGACTGGGTCCCATCTTTGGAAAAGGCAGAGGGAGGGGAGTTGGGACTGGACTCCAGGAAGGTGCCACACCAAAGAGTGATCCCACCCTGCACGATCTTCCTTAAAAGGAGGTCTGCCCTCCAACCCCATCGTATCTCAAATGCGAGACGCTGCAAAAGAAAAACTGCTGAACTCCCCAAGCCCAAGGCAAAACTGGCCAGCAGGGAGAAAACAGAGAGGTAAGCATCGAAAGGCACTAAACTGAACTGATGCAATATCGCTTTAGATTTCACATTATTAGGGTGGATTTGATCTTGACAAACAGTCCCTGGGAAAGAATATGGTTAGAGCAGTTCAGGTATTTTTCTGAGAGTGTTTTCCTTGGGAGATCCATTTAGAGAGGTCAGCATGGAGGGGCAAAACGGAATCAGCCCTAAAGTGAGGTCGGTGGTTCATCTTAGGACCCGGAGCCATGGCCCAGAGAAGCTGCTCTATCTCCTTCTCCGCAATTTCTTCTTTGATGTCAGGAATTTGGATGTCTTTAGAGACCAAGAAATCATTTGCCCTTAATAGTGTCTCAAAAATGTTGGGACCTTCAGTGAGATCTATCCACAGTTGAGCAGGGTAATGCAGTTGGGCCCTCATACCCTTCTCCCTGAGCTGCTTGACAATATTGAGCACCTTTCTCCAATGCTGGGCCAACGCAGGAGGGAAGTCTTGGCCTATAAAGACCTTGGTCCCATCGAAGTTTAAATCCCTCTTTGCCCAAGCGAGATGGAGGATTTTATCTTTTGTGGGATACCTTAGAAATGTAATTATGATGGCTCTAGGTGGGGCAACCTGCCTGGGTTTTGGGGCTAGGGCTCTATGCACCCTTTCAATCTCCAGCTGGGTTTCTTCTTCGATTTGTAACTCCATTTTCAGCCAGCACTCCATGAAAGCCACCATGTCAGCCTGCTCTGCCCCTTCAGGAATACCGACCACTCTTACATTGTTGAGCCTGGAGCACGCCGCTGCATCCTCTGCCTTGGCTGTTAGGGCTTTCTCTCTGCCATACAGGAAGGCTAATGATTGACCGTAGACCATGTGCTCAGCCTGTAGACCCTCGAGATGCTGTTCCACTGAGGTCGTCCTGGACTCCAGATTTTTAAAATCATGCTGGATGTCTGAAACTTTGCCCATCTATTTTGTGCAAGAGCTTCAAAATTTTTTTGGATTCTGACCTAGTACTGGTGGAGCCAGAATCCGAGCTAGAGTCTTCGGCCCTGGACACTGAGAGCACAGATGACTGGGAGGGAGCTGGCCTAAGGCCCACCATGGGTCTAGCTTGTGGGTTTGCTGCAGCAGATTTAATGATCGATGAGCCCCTCTTTTTTGTACTGACCATCACGGGTCCACTCCCGTAGCCAGAGCGTGAGGCAGAAGTTCAGGATGTTGCCACACTGCACAGGATTCGGTACGATTTAATGCCAGAGATCTAGGAGCGAAGAGTTAAGTGGCCATTCCTGTCCGCTACATCACCGGAAGTCATTCTATGCCCTTCTGATGTCGGAGGACTTTATTGAAACTTCAGGTAGGCAAGGTTCAAACAAATGGGCCCAAATCTTCCCCTTCTGCACTCTCTAGGAATCCCACTGCCCACAAGTTCATCGCTCTGTTGCCATTTTTGATAGTCTCTAATAGTGCTCTCAAGAGTGAATTTTTAGCAGCCAGCTTGAGCACTGCAGCCTGCATGGATAAGGATCAGTCATTAGCCTCTTCAGATGTAGAGATTGCTGAGTGAATTTTCACATCTTGTGCTCCCATTCGCTCTTAGATGCATTCCATCTTTCTGTCCATCTCTCTCACAGCTTGCAGTACCATGTCCCATACCAGGAAATATCCTGCTTTGCAAGGACTGCTAATTTCACTTCAGCCAGGCTGGTTCCATGATGCCTGCTGCTGCAGCGGCTGTTCTGTCCCGCTTCTGCTGCAGTTCCTTTCAGGCGCACCATAATGATTTCTGTATCAAAGTGTTCAGGACCAGAAAACTGATTCAACTCTGTTGAGTAAAATAACATTTTACACTTTTAATTAAGATCTTCTAACTTTTTCTGTGTGGTTCAGCAGAAGCTGCTGAAGGAGAGATCCTGTCTCAAGCTTGGCTGTCTAGTGCCCCCTGATACTAGCCATCTTGACAATCTGTGTTTGCTAGCAGGGTGACCCTGTGACACTTATTTTATTTAGTCTTTGTTGATCTAGAAAGGGAGACTAGGCAATTCTGCCTATTTTCAGCCTTGTCCCTGGGCAGGGGGATACAGATGGAACTAACTGATATTGAAACAGACTAAGCTGTTGGTGGTATGTTTAGCGAATGGGGGAAATTTATTGAGGACACCAGGAAAATTTCTGTACTCTTCCTGTAGGGGAACCTGTAGCCATCTGACCAAGATGGCTGACTCTGGAGGAGAGGGTGAGGAAGGTGCAGATGGAGATGTGACTGACAAACTGGCCTCTATCCCAGTCACTACAGCAAATGAGGTCCCTGAGCAGATGGAAATTACAAAACAGAGCAGTGGAGAGAAAATGAACACTGGTTGCATGAATGATGATACTACCATGGAAGATGAAGAATTAAGTTATGCAGAGCAAGAATTAACGAAAGCCTTGCAAGCAAAGAAGCAGAAACTCTTGGCAATGATTGCAGAGGAAGAAGAGGGGTTCGGGAAAGAGAAAGCATTTGTGCCAGCTGCAAATGATCAAAGAACCCACTGATGTGTCTGCTGGGGGGCTGACAGACACAGAATTAACAGCAGCAGTTGTTCAAGCTGAGTGTTCCACTGACAAGAACATGTTGGGGATTCTAAAACCCCTGACTAAAAAATCGGCAGTGTCATACCCACAAAAGTCATCCTGGTCTGCAGAAAAAGCTTTACAGGTCGCAGGATGGAAAAGAAATGACAAAGGAGAATGGCATCCAGATGAACAAGATCTCACAGTACAAAGATACAGAATGGAAGCACGGCACGTTCAAAAATCAGCTGTGTATCAAGAGGTCCGACAGCTCCTTAATAAACTAAAACCCAATTGTTCTACAGGCCATGACACCCTTGAGCCTAGGTTTCTCAAGCTAGGTGCTCTCGCCCTTGCCTGACCCATCTGTGTTTTGTTCAACCGGTCCTTCCTATCTAATACTGTCCCTGACAAATGGAAGGTCGCCATGGTGGTGCCTGTTCATAAGGGTGGACCTAACAGTGCTGCTGAAAACTTTAGACCCACCTGCTGTTCTTCACCCTTATGTACTGAGGAGATACCTGTAAATTGCACCATTGCCTATGCATCATTTGTATTGTATGTATGTATGTAAATCCCAGGTCACATCTGGAAACGAGTGGATTCCTGCTCAGTATGCCTATCTAGTAAATCTCGTAAATAAATAAATAAATAAATAAATTTCCATTCTCTGTCCACTGGCTAAAATCCAGGAACAGATCATATATGACCACCTACAGAACTACCTACATAGATACATACATACATAGACAGTGTCAGCAGATAAGGGCCTATGGCCCACCCAGTCTGCCCATTTAAGTTTGTAAGTTCAGTTTATGTTTTCCAGGAAGTCTGTTGCCCCTTACCCCTGACCTCCAGAATTCCTTTATGTCTATCCCATGCATTCTTAAATCCCGTGATTGTTTCAGCCCCCACCACTTCCTCTGGCAGGGTGTTCCACTTGTCCACCACCGTTCTGTGAAGAAATTCTTCCTCACGTTTCCTCTGAATCGTCCTCCCTCCAACTTCATCCCATGCCCTCTAGTCCTGGAACATCTTTTCGGCTTAAAAATAGTGCATTCCTGCACCCTGTTCCTCCCTGTAAGATACTTGTATGTCTCTATCATATACCCTCTCTCCCTCCTCTCCTCCAGGGAGTACATGTTCAGTGCCTTCAACCTGTCCTCATAGGACTTATGATGCAATCCATGCACCATCTTTGTTGCCCTCCTCTGAACCTTCTCTACCCTGTCTATGTCCTTACGTAGGTAAGGTCTCCAGAACTGCACAGTGTACTCCAGGTGCGGCCTCACTAGTGTCTTGTATAGTGGAATTATGACCTCCCTTTTCCTGCTGGTGATGCCCCTGCCTATGCATCTCAGCATCCTATTTGCTTTACCTGCTGCCTTGTCACACTGTTTCCCTGCCTTGAGGTCATCAGAGATGATAACTCCAAGATCCCTTTCCTGCTTGGTGCATGCTATATCCTCACCCCCAACTGATATATTGTGCCAGGTTTTTGTGCCCCATATGCATTATCTTGCACTTCCTTGCATTGAATTTCAACTGCCAAACCCTGATCATTCTTCAAGTTTCTGCAGGTCCCTCTCATTCTGTCTACACCTTCTGGTGTGTCTACTCTGTTACAGAGCTTTGTGTCATCAGCGAACAGTGAAATTCTGCCTTCTAGGTCCTGCAATGTCACTGATGAAGATATTGAATAGTACCGGTCCCAGCACTGATCCCTTGGTAACCCACTGGTCACTCTTCCCTCTGTGGAGTGACAGCCATTTACCACCACCCTCTGTGTCCTGCTGCCCAGCCAGTTACCTACCCACCGACTACTGTCCTGCCCACACCCATATTCCCCAGTTTGTGCAATAGTCTTCTATGTGGCACAGTGTCAAAGGCCTTGCTGAAGTCCAGATAGGCCATGTCCACTGCCCTCCCCTGATCCACCTCCCTAGTCACCCAGTCAAAAAATTCAATGAGGTTGGTCTGACATGACCTTCCCCTGGTGAAACCATGCTGCCTTGGGTCCTGTAGTCCATTGACAACCAGATGAACACCTAGAACACCATAATCTATTATCCCCCCACCAGCATGGGTTCAGAAAGAACCATAGTACTCTCACTGCCTTAATAAGTTACCTCCGTTATATTCCAGGCCATGGACAAGGCTTCATCGCGCCCATTGGGCCAACCTCTACCAAGGCCTTTGATCTGGTCAACCATGGCCTACTGCTCCAACAGCTACACTCTATCAGCCTTGATGCCTCTGCCTTAGCCTAGGTCCAAAGCTATCTCTCCTGCCACTCTCAAAGGGTTAAGTGGGCTGGCTCTCTTTCTGACCTCAGACCCATAACCCATGGTGTCCTACAGGGCTCCATATTGGGCACTCTGCTGTTCTCCTTATTCATTAATGAGTTTCCTAATAACTGTGAAGGGGCATCAGTGCACTTATACACAAACAATACTTTTATCTACTGTTCCTCCTCTGATGTTGATTGGACCAACGACAAGCTAGTCACTGACTTTGTCTCTTGAAGACTGGATCCTATGGAACCAACTTGTCCTTAACGCCAAGAAAACAAAGTGTATGTTATTCTCCCATTCTCCCCCCCGACCCACACCCTGCATCCTCTTAGGATTTATTCCCTCAGTGGTGATGCCCTTGAACCTGTCCTTACCTTTAAATACATGGGAGTCACCCTGGATACCTCACTTTCCTTCAATGCTCATGTTACCATCCTAGTCAAAACACTGAAGCAAAAACTAGGGCTGCTGTACCATACCCACCCCTTCCTCTCCGCAGCCTCTTGTCTTAAGATTGCATCCTTCTCCCTCTTCTAACTTATGGGGCTCTGCTTCTGCTCACTACTTACTCTTCTACATTATTTAAACTCAAACCGACTTACCATAGAGTGTGTAGGTTAGCCCTGGGAGTTAATGTCCATCACCACCACTGTGATGTTCTCTCTGATCTGGGTTAGCTATCCTATGAATCCAAACTGAGCTTTATGTACAAGCTGGTCCACAAGTATATGCCTCCCTGCCTCAGTGAGTATATCTGCCTTAGACAATCTCATCGTACCCTGAGATCTGCTTTACTCCCCTTGCTCATACTGCCTAAACTGTAACTAGCCCTGGCACTCAAATCCTTCAACTTCACAGCTGTGTGTGACTGGAACGCCTACCCCCCCATCCATCCTGTCTTGCACTACCCTCACTAAGTTCCAGTTCAACTTGATTTCCTTCCTCTCTGCTTCTGGATCTTGCTCCTGCTTCCGGTGATATTAGAATTGATCATTAACAGCTCTATTTGTCTTGTCTTCTCCTCTTTGCCCTAGCCTTCACCCCAAGCCACCTCCCTTGTCCTGCCTTATACTTAGATAGTATTCTTGCCTGCTCCTGTCTCCTGTATTTGCTATCCCTAGCTATTTATACCTATTATGCAGACTACTACCTTGTTTGGGCCTTGACTTTGTTGCAATATTGTTTAGTTTTATTGTCTATTATCTTATTTGCCACTGGCTGTATCTGTATGTACCTTAATTTACTGTGAAACTTTGAACTGCTATGTAACTAATCTATCCATTGTGATTGTCATTATTATGTTTTTGCATTCCACTGTAAACATTTTGCACTTCCGGGTCATCCCTGAAAAAGGGACACTAATTGTCTCAGTGGTCTTACCTGGTTACCAAAACTCAAATAAATAAATAAGATGAAGGGGCAGACATTGACAAGAATGCCAAGCCACAGCTGCCGGCAGGTGGGAATGAAGCAAATACAGCTGATGGCGGGCAGTGTTCCGACACTGTAGAGACACTCAGCAGGGAGGAAACCCAAGACTTCAGTCACAGTACAGGTGAGGTAACTGAAACTGCTATAACTAATAAAGAGCACACTCTGCATAATGCTGCTACAACAAGTAATGCTGATTTAGACACGGTAATAAAACCAGATGTTTCTGTTTCTTCCTCTGTGGCTGGTCCTTCCAGGGATATACCTACAGCCAACAAACCTCCCTTGATGCATTAAATAATCTGGAGTTAGAGTCCCAGGAACAACATACAGACCAAAGTACAGAGCCAAAGCAGTATGCAGATTTGTATGGTACTAAAGGGTAGCTCGTACCATGTAAGAATGTGGTCAGACTGATTTATAAAGGGGGCCTGGAAACTCCACCTGATAGGGTGTACATTAAGAGAACATTGTTAAAAGACTTTCAAATGTTTTGCATCCAAAATCTATTCGCTCAGACAGACTCGAGCTGCGATATTAGTTCAAACAAACAGCAGGTTTGTACAGATTCTGGCAGCAATACAAAAATTAAAAAATACTCCTTTGTGGCTGCCATTTATAGCAGTACCTTTGATTCATCCAACCCTTAGTATTATAACAATTTTATTAAAATTAAGGAGGGAATATTGCAGATATTCTCTACTGGCTGAAACAGAGATTAAAGTTTTGGACAAACCTGAGCCTATCATTGATTTGGTACAAATATGGACTGGACTGGGGCTGGAGAATAAGTGTTAAGTTGCTTCAAACAGATAATGGGGTTATGCATTTACCTTGTAGTTTCTTTCTGTGTCACGACAGAGGAACTTTGTTTTACCAAGGTCGACCCAAGTCCTGTTTTAAATGTGGCTCTATAGCACACTTACAGTAAGTAATGCTTGTGATAGCTCTCGATGTAGTGACTGTTTAGAGTATGGACAGATGACAAAGGATTGTAAAAATGCTTTTTGTTGTAATCTTTGTGAAAGAAGAGGCCACTCCTATGCAAAATGTCCATGGGCTTCTCACAATGGGGGGGAGGTCTGTCTCGAGAGGTTCTGGTAACTCAGGCTCAGCAAAAAGGCGTGGCTAAGGTCTCAGAAAAGAGACTGGAGGCCTTGCACAATGCTGAAAAAGATAAGTCTGACCCTTCAGTCATACCCCCTGGACCCCAAACTATTTTGGAAAATTCTAAGGGGACACAAGAAAATGAGGAACCTACCCTATGTATATCCACAGGAGGGTTTCCAAGCCCTGGGGTAAAAGTGGAAGGCATAAAATAAGTGGGCTTGCATCACAGTTTGCTACCCAAAAAGAACAGGTTACTCACCTGTAACAGTAGTTCTAGGAGTGGTATATGTTGTTCATCCACACTCTCTGGCAGTATCCAAGCAGTTCTCCGGGAGGAGGGAGGCAAGGCGTACACCCCCTATTTAGGAAACAGAGATTGGAGAACCGAGGCCCCAAAACCAGTATCCCAGCATGACTCAAGGTTGATGTGGTAGTGGGTAATGAAGGTGTTTGCTGACTTCCAGGTAGCAGCCCGACAGATTTCCTGGATAGGGATGTCCCTGGAAGCAGCCACTGATGCAGCCGTATGGTGGGTAGAATGAGTTCTTAGCCCTCTGGGAGGCTCCTTGCCCACCAACTCATAGCACAGATCTATGCAAGATATAATCCTTCTAGCAATAGTCCATTTCACTGCAGGTCTGCCAGAAGCAGCTTCAGCGTAGGTGACAAACAGCTGGCGAACCTCTCCCCGAATTTCCGCTGTCCTCTCCTTATAATAGGAGAGAGCACATCTGAGGTCCAGAGTATGCTGCCTGTACTTGGCGTCTGAGATGTAGTTAGGGTAGTATACTGGCAGAGTCAACACCTGGTTAAGGTGAAACTCTGACACCACCTTTGGAAGGAATTTCGGAGGGGGGGTGCAGGACAACTTTATCCCTGTGAAAGACCAGATAAGGGGAGTCCACTGAAAGCACCTGGAGCTCCCCTGTCCTTCTGGCTGACGTGATAGCCACCAGTAAGACTGTCTTCCACAACAAGTGTGAGAGCTCACACTTGTGCATGGGTTCGAATGGCTTGCCCATGAGCTTTGCCAAAACCAGCAAGAGATCCCACGGAGGTGGAGGTTCACACACCGGAGGGGATATGTGATCCAGACCTTTGAAAAAATACCTGACCACTGTCTCCTGTGCCAATGTCGGCTGACCGGCCCATGCCCGGTAAGCAGAAATGGCTGCCAGGTGCACACTAAGGGTCGATGACCTTAGACCCCCTTTGGAGAGAGACCAAAGGTAGTCTAAAATGTTAGCCAGAGAGCAGGATAAGGGGTCCAGACTCTTACACTGACACCAAATGGAAAACCTTTTCCATTTGAAGGCATAACATTTCCTGGTCGATTCCTTACAAGATGCCTCCACCACAGTGTAGACATCCTCAGAAAGACCCAGAGCCTGGAACTCTAGCCGCTCAGGTACCAGGCTGTGAGGTGAAGGGATTGAAGGTACAGATGGAATACCTTCCCCTGGTTCAATGATATCAGGTCCGGGTGTGTACAAAGTCGCTCCAGGGCCCTGCAGCTGAGGCTGGGGAGATCTGGATACCAGAACTGGTGGGGCCAATCTGGGGCTACCAGAATCACCTTCGCCTTGTCCCTCCTCACCTTGTGGATCAAGGGAAATGGAGGGAAGGCATAGAGGAGGCCTGGGGTCCATGGCCTCGAAAAGGCATCCCCCTGCAGCGAGCCCTGCTGAGGGGGGTGGGCATGGCACAATCTCAGCTTGGTATTCTACCTGGAGGCAAACAGGTCCACCAATGGTTTGCCCCAATGGGAGAACAGATTGTAAGCTACCCCTGGATGGAGAGACCACTCATGGGATGTCTGGCCTAAGTGGCTGAGAGCATCCGCCAGTTGGTTTGAGACTCCTGCCACATGGATGGCAAGGAGATCCGCCTCCAACTGGCTTATGAGGGTCCAGATCTGGAGCGCCTCCTTGCACAGCAGATGGGAGTGTGTGCCACCCTGTTTGTTGAGGTAGTACATGGTCATGGTATTGTCTATCTGAACTTGAACCACTTGACCCTGGAGCTGAGGGGTGAAAGCTGGCAGGGCCAGTCTGACTGCTCTGAGCTCCAACAGGTTGATGTGGCATTGGAACTTCTCGGGGGTCCAGAATCCATGGGCCCTCTGATCCCCCATGTGGGCTCCCCAGCCCATAAGAGAGGCATTGGTTGTCAGGATGACCATTGGCTCAGGGCAGACAAATAGGATTCCTTCCTGCAATCGGTCCGGGATGGTCCACCATTGGAGAGTGTCCCACATCTTCTGGGTTACAGTGATCAGCTGGTCGAAGTGACCGTAACGCTGAGTACACTGAGTGGTCAGCTCCCATTGGAGGGGGCGCATGTGCCACCTGGCCCAATGGACCACCAAGGTGCACACCGCCAAGTAACCCAGAAGGCACAGAAAGTCCCAGGCAGGGTGCAAGTGCCCAAACAGAAATGATTGGGCAAAGGAGGAGAGGACCTCCGCCCTGTCTGCCAGGAGCCGGGCTCTGGCTTGATGAGAGTTGAGCTCTGCCCCGATAAAGCCCATCATCTGAGAGGGCATGAGTTCCAATTTGGCCTCATTGATCAGGAGGCCTAGATGGGAGCAGGTTCAGAGGGCCAGATCCCTAGATCTCTCCACCTCCTGAAGGGAGGAACCCGGCAGGAGCCAACTGTCGAGATAGGGGTATATTCGTACACCTCAACACCGAAGATGGGCTGCCACCACTGCAATGCACTTAGTGAAGACCCAAGGGGCCGATGACGGGCCGAACGGCATTGCTCCTAACTCATACAGGGTCCCTTTGACCCTGAAGTGGAGGAACCTCTGGTGGGATGGACGGATTGGGACATGAAAGAACGTGTCCTGTAGATCCAGTGAACAGAACCACATGTTTTGCTCCAGGGATGGTATGATCTGGTTCAGAGTTACCATCCAGAAGGTGCGAAACCTGAGATATTGATTCAAGCCATGGAGATCTAGGATGGGGCGCCAACCCCACATCCGCTTGGGCACCAGGAAGTACATGGACATGAAGCCTGGGTCTGTAGGAGGATCCAGCACTGGAGCTACCGCCTCCTTGCGGAGGAGCTGAGCAATGTCATCCCGAAGGGCTGACTGAGTGCGAGCTGAGATCCTTTCCTCCCGAGGGGTGTGGGCTCAGCTGAGAGGGTACTGCTCAAATTCTAGAGGCAGTCCCTGGCCGACCACTTCCAAAACCCACCTGTCTGAAGTGATACCGGACCAGGTGGAAAGGAAGTGGCGGAGCCGGCCCCCCATGGGAGGACCCAGAGCTGGCATGATGGGTGTAGGGGTGGCAACCCCTGACCCATCACTGAGCAGGCTTAGAGGAGGAGGAGGCTCCTGGACCAGCACCTCGGCCTCCTTTATGGGGCTGTTGAGGACCCTGCTTGGGCCTGGGGCACCAAGCTTGAGCCTGCTGTTGCTGCTATGGCTGCTGACCTCCTTGATAGGAGGGCTGTCTAACCGCAGGGGAAGAGTGCCGAAAGGGCTTGTTCTTGTGCTTCTGCTGGTTCTTGCCCGAAGAACCCTTTGCAGAGGTAGCATCCAAGGTGGCATTGGACTGCTCTATATGCTGGAGGTGACCTGCCACTCCAGGACTGAAGAGGTCGGTGCTGAGGAAGGGCACATCAGCTAACTTGTGCTGAGTATCCACCAGAAAGGAGGATAACCTCAGCCAGGCCCTGTGGTGAGTGGCCACTGTGGCTGCTAAGGAGCGGGCACAGGAATATCCAATGTCCAGGGCCATCTGGAGCTGCTGTTTGGCAACAGTATGGCCCTGGTCATGGACCAGCTTAACCGTGGTCTGCATGTCTGCTGGGAGATGAGGGAGGACTTCGTCTAGTGACCCCAAAAGTGCATGAGAGAAGTATGCCATGATCACAGCCGAGCTGGCCTGATGAAGACCCAAGGATGAGGCCACATAAACCTTCCGGGCAGAGTGGTCCATATACTTGAACTCCTTGTCCAGAGGGTGGTCAGTGTCAGCTGAGCTACCCATGCGTCTAAACACAGAAGCAGTCACAAGGCTCTCGGCCGAGGGATGCTCTGTGAAGCCCACCAGGGACCCCATGGGTACCGTATACTTGCGGGCCATGCAGGCAGACAGAGCTGGGCAGGAAGCAGGGTATTGCCATAGCTCAAGGGCTGGGCCAACAATGACTTAGGCCACTGGAAAGGCTTCCGTTGGGGTATCCCCCTTGAGGATATCTGTGAGGGGGTACTCTGCCTTCTTTTGGATAGGCTCCAAGGGCATTCTGGTCGACTCTGAAATGAGGAGGAGGATGCCCTGAAAAGAGGAAGGACCTTCCTCCAAGCCTGCCACTGATGACTCGTCATCCCCTGGATATGAGTGCAGACCAGTGGCATCCGAGTCCGAAGAATCGGGATATAAAGGTCTCCAGCCTATGTCTCCCTTGATATGCCAAGGGTGATCGGGGACCACTGTAATGGACAGACGACGGTGGAGGCCGGTGTCTGTCCTATCCCCTTATGAGGGAGCCCCTCCCTGAGGCTGCTTAGAAGGTGGTTCCACCAAAATCGGTGGGGAGACCGAAACAGACCGAGCTGGAATGCGTGCCGGCCCTATGGGTGGAGGAACCAGGATCTTCGGTTCTGGAGGGGTCGGCGTCGGCCTAAGAGGCTGAGACCAAGTAATGGCCGGTGGAGCCGGCTTCAGACCGGTCTGAATCAGTTGTTGCCAAATGAGATCCTCATAACATCGACGGAGCTTCTGTCGAAGTCTCTCCTCATCTGAGGAGGATGAGGATCAGTGGCGCCACCTCTTCCTAGAGTGCTTGTGACCTTTCCTCATTTTTTTGACCAAAGGGGTCCTGGTCCTCGATCGAGATCAACGGGGTAGGCTGGTTCAATTGGGAGAAGCCGTAGTAGGGGAGAACCGAGTTTCCGGCTCCTTTCCCTCGATCAGGACACCCAAGGGCTGGGCCTCCTCGTCGGGGAAGGAAAGGATGGGTATCCTTTCCAAGGAGTCAGTGACCGGAGTCAGCAACAACGGCTTGATCGGGTCGAGAGAAATCTCGGCCGGTTCAGCCGTGTCCTCGGCCTCGGTGCCCTGGCCTGATGGAAGGTCTGAGAAGCCGGCGGCCAAGGAAGCGATCTCGACGGAAGTTGAGACCGCTAGGTCCTGAGAATCGGACCACTCTCGGTCCCAGAAATGTCTTCTTCAAGAAGAAGATGATTTAGGGTCCTTGTTCCCTTTCCTAGGGTGGGAGGAGTGCAAGCCCAAGGGCACCTCACCCCTGGTGGGGAGAGACTGGCACAGCTCCCAAAAGGACCCAGTGAAGGTAGAATCCAGGTTAAGCAGCCGGAAAAAACTTCGGCTAGCCGAAGGTTGAGCAGCTTCCTCTTCGAAAGCTGCCATCTGGTTGAGCTGCTCGGCAGATCCCACAGCTGCGGAAACTGCCCACCTGGCCTCCTTCGATTTCACCGGTGGATTGCAAAGCTCCAGTCTCCCCAGTTTTAGGCGTGCCTTGCAGTCATCCAGGATGTTAGAATGGAAGGCCAGACAGATGGTGCAAGAAGTGGTGTCATGCACGACACCCAAGCAGTAGACACATGAGAGGTGGGGATCGGTGCGCAACATTTTCTGTCTGCAGGGACACCGGCGAAATCCAGGGGATGACTTGTCCTCCATGTCCGATGCGCTTGGAACGGTATCGTAAACTCTGATGAGTTTTAAAGAAAGTGATTGTGGCGAAAACCGTTGTTGAGAATCCAGGGCCTATGAACTGCAGAAGTAGCACGAGGGAACCTGAATCTTCCAGCGGAAAGGAAGATCTGGTGTCATGGGGTGGAGCAGTATTTACCAGCTGGGTGGGTGGGTGGGAGGATCCAGCTTGAAGACTTTCCGGTGAATTTAAAGGGGAAAGGGACATGCCTGAGAGTGTGGATGAACAACATATCCATGCTCCTAGAAATACTACTTGCTAATCAAATGTAGCCTTGATTAGCAGACATTGCTATTGTACTGATTTGCTGCACTATGGTAAAAAAGTTCTGAACTGCAGTAATTCCTGCAATTGCAGTAAACAGTACAGAATTGTGTAATTTTTCCCCGCAGTATGCAACTTTTCCCCCACAACTGCTCCTCAGATTTGGCTTGTTGCTCATCAACATTTTGTTGATTAGCAAAGACTGCTAATAAAGTTTCCAACACTAATTTATAACTTGCTGTGTCAGAGACAGAGGGAGATATGTGTTTAGAAATGGAGGAGATGTTAGGAGAATCTTCAAAGGCTCAGCCATCTCCAGTGCAAATGCCACCTCCTCCCCCCCCCCCGCCGAGGAATCTGAAATTGTGACATCCAAAGGGGAAAAGAAAAGACCTAGACCTGAAGTAAAATAAGACAGAAGGAGGAAAAAAATGAGATAGAAACATAGATTTTGACGGCAGATAAGGACCGCTTGGCCCACCCAGTCTGCCCATTTCCCTACCTACTGGATAAGCTGCAGATCCTAGTTAACCAGCAGCCTACTTCTTCCTACCCCACTCCCTAGAATTGCCTTATGACTGTCCCATGCATGCTTGAATTCCACCACTGTTTTTGACTCCACAACCTCCTCCGGACGTTCCCATGCATCCACAACCTCTCTGTGAAAAATACTTTTAAATTACCTCTGAGCTGCCCCTTCTATCTTCAAATTGTGCCCCTTGTTCTTGCACACCTCTTTTTTGAAAGATGCTACCCTCTTGGACTTTGTTGATTCCCTTGAGGTACTTGAACGTTTCTATCATGTCCCCCTCTCCTCCTTTCCTCGAGGCTATCATATTCAACTCCTTAAGTCTCTCTTCATATGTCTTCCGTGCAGACCCTGCACCATTTTAGTGCCCTCCTCTGGACGCCTCCATCCTGTCTATGTTCTTGGAGATTGGGACCCAGAACTGCACACAGTACTCCAGATGGGGTCTCACCAACTGTCTGTACAGAGGGATAATAACTTCCTGTTTTCTACTGGTGATGCCTCTCCCTATGCATCCCAGTATCCCCCAACCCTCCTTGCTGCCCTTTCACATTGCTTGTCCACCTTTAGGTCATCTGATATGTCTATCCCAGGTCCTTTCCATTTTGTTGTTGTTAGTATCTCACCCCCCATTGTGTACTCTTCCCCTGGGTTTTTGTTTCCCAGGTGCATTACCTTGCACTTCTTAGCATTGAATCTAAGCTGCCATACATTTGACCATTCCTCTAACCTTGCCAAGTCCCTTCTCATCCTTTCCACCACCTTGTGCATCAACTCTGTTGCAGATCTTTGTGTCATCTGCAAAGAGACATCCTTTTCCTTCCAGTCCCTCTGCAATGTTGCTTATAAAGACATTGAAGAGGACCGGTCCTAATACTGAACCCTGTGGTACCCCACTAGTAACCCCCCTTTCTTCAGAGTGGACTCCATTTACTATTACTCTCTGTGTCCTATTCTCCAGCCAATTCTTTACCCAGGCTGTCATCTTGGGACCCACTCCCAGGCTGGCTAACTTGTATATTAATCTTTTGTGTAGGACTGTGTCAAATGCCTTGCTAAAGTCTAGGTAGGCCATGTCCACAGCCCCTCCCTGATCTACTACTTCTGTCACCCAGTCAAAGAAATCTATCAGATTTGTCTGGCATGACCTTCCCGCTGTGAATCCATGCTGCCTTGGGTCCTGAGCCCCTCTGGCCTCTAGATACTCAACAATTCTTTCCTTCAGAAGTGATTCATCATTTCCCCTACCACTGAGGTTAAACTAACAGGTCTGTAGTTTTCTGCTTCTGCCTTGCTCCCACTTTTGTGAAGGGAATCACATCTGCCCTTCTCCAGTCCTCGGGTACCACCCCATCCTCCCATGATTTGTTAAAGGGGTAGTCAGTGGTGTCACTAGTTCTACCCTTAGTTCTTTTAGAATTCTGGGATGAATCCCATCAGGCCTCATTGCTTTGTCCACCTTCAGTTTTAAGAGTTCTTTCAGAACCCTTTCTTCTGTAAATGGGCTGGTATCAACTTCTGCATCCAGAGTGTTTCTACTGTTTGTTTTAGGTACCTCCCCCACTTCCTTTGTAAATACTGAGCAAAAATATTTGTTTAGTATCTCTGCCTTTTCACAGTCACCCTCTCCCCACCTTCCCTCCTCTTTATTAAGCCTCACTAGCCCTCCCTTGGTCTTCCTTCACTCCCTGATGTACCTATAAAAGGTTTTATCCTCCTTCTTAACTGAGTTGGCTATCTTTTCCTCGGTTTGGGCCTTTGTTGTTCTGACTGCCTTCCTAGCTTCCTTTTGCTTTAACTGATACAGTTCCTTGTCCTGCTCCTTCTGTGATTCCTTGTACTTCCTGAATGCTTTCTTTTTCTCTTGAACCTTCACTGCCACTTCCTTTGAGAACCATAGTGGTTTCTTACATTGTTTCGTTTTGTTAATTTGCTTCACACAAAGGCTTGTTACCTCTGTGATGGCAGTTTTTTTATTATTCCCCATTGTTCTTCCACCCCTCCTTCCTGCCCATTTGCTAGTGCATTCCTTAGGCACTCAACATTTTGTCAAAGTCAGCCCTCCTAAAGTCCAGTACTTTTGCCTTTGTATGGCTTGACTCTATTGCTGTGTTTATTGTGAACCATACTGTTCGACTGTCGCTAGTTCCCAGATGGCTACCCACTTCAACATCTGTGATCCTCTCTTCATCTCCATTTGAGAGAACCAGGTCTAAGATTGCTCCCTCTCGAGTGGGCTCCAATACTAGTTGTCTAAGGCATGCCCCTTGTAGGGCATCTAGAATAACCCCACTCTTTGAAGTGGCTGCTGCAACTGCATTCCAGTTAACATCTGGCATATTCAGATCACCCATCAGCAATATCTCCCCTTTTTCTGCCATTCTAAGTATTCTTTCTATCATTTCCTTGTCCATTTCCTCCCCCTGAGAAGGGGATCTGTATACAACCCCTACGCGGATTGCGGTGCTATTGCCGGTCTCCAAATTTACCCACAGTGTTTCTTCTCCTCCCTGTTTTCCGTTTTGTTCTGTTGCTGTGATTCCTTCCCTTATGTAAAGAGCTACTCCTCCTCCTCTTTACCTCCTGTCCTCCTGTAGATAGTGTATCCTGGTATGTTTATGTCCCAGTCGTGGTTTTGTGTACATGTTTCTGTGACTGCCACGATATCCAGATGTTCCTCCTCCATCAAGGCCACTAATTCAGGAAGCTTGTTACTCAGACTATGGGCATTGGTACTCATTGCTCTCCATTTTTTGATGGCTTTACCTTCTTTTGCAGCATCCCCACTGACCTGTCTACCTCGGTCTTTTTCTCATTTAGTACCCTGTTTTGTAGGGAGAGGCTGGGATTTTCCTGCTGCTTATCAGTGCCCCCGACTAGTTTAAAAGCTTGCCAATGAAGCATTTAAACCGGTTGCTCAAAAGACTTGTTTCCTTCCTGGACAGATGCAGACCATCCTGCCAGTATAGGCTGGTGTCCCTCCAGGTGGAACCCCAGTCCCCAATGAAGCCAAACCCCTGTGCTCCACACCATTTTTTCAACCATTCATTAAACTGCATGGTGCAAAGTACCCTCGCCTCACTCATGCCATTGACAGGCAGCACCTCAGAGAAGGATATTGTGTGTGCTACTTGTCTTAGGCCCCTCCCCAATTCTACAAAGTCCTTCTTCACTGCTCTAATCTCATGATTAGCCAAGTCATTTGTCCCTAGGTGGACAATGACGTCCAGCTCAGACTCCTGTGCAGCTGTTCTCGTGATCCTGAGGATGCGCTTCCTGTCTCTCCAAGCCATGGCACCAGGCAGGCACCTTACTTCAGTTTTCCCTGCTCCCCCCAGTTCTATCCCTCTAATAATTGAGTCCCCCACCAGGAGCTGCTTCCTTTCCTTGTGGTGTCCTCTGCCTCCTTCCTGTGGGCCTCCCTTGTGACAGTTATCCTCAGCCTCCTTAGTCTCCTCTGCGGGTGCATCCATAGGGGAGCTATGCTCCCCCAGAATGGTGTATGGATTGTGGTGTGGAACAACTGACTGGGTGTGCCTCTGTTCCACCATCCTCACCCTCCCTGAGCCCACTGTGGTCCAACTGCTGTGCTTTCTTCGCAAACCTCTGAGGTAGTGGTGGTGGCTCTGGTGCTCCCTGGATGGGGGAGGTTCCCTTCCTACCGTCCAGTGTGGCCTGGGGGAAGGTTCCCTTACTACTGTCCAGTGTGGCCTGAAGATGGGCAACTTCCTCCTCAGGGCAGAGAGTTGTCTGCAAATAGGGCAGCATCTCAGCCTCAGAAAGACTCCCGGAAGACTGCTGCCCCACAGCCATTACATTGCACTACCCCACATTTTTTGTGTGTGTGATTGGTTTGTAATATAGAATATATATATATATATATATATATATATATATATATTATACAATGTGTATGCTTATATTGTCAGTGCAGTGTCTAGAGAGGATATGACAGTGATATACCTTGCACTCTTGAGAAATGATGTCAGAACCCCAGGTATAAAGGAACTATTTCCAGGAGTGGGTGGGGTGAGGGTGGGAAGGGTTGGGCCTAAACTGTGCCCTCACAAAACAATCAGCTAAAAGCTCTGACCCACCACTCGATGAGTGCCTTCCTGTCAGCAAGATGCCCTACACAACAATTTGACAGAGAAAATACCCTGCTAATCAAACAGAGAAAATCCACATCCAAGTCAGACACAGGTAAACCTCCTGCCCAAAAACAGGCCTGGTGGTTTGTGCTCTGAAAGCTGTCAGCCCCAAAATAAGTCAGCTGTGCTTTAAACTCTTCCTGCACTGAAAATGTTAAGAATTGTAACAAACAAACGTAAACCTAGATCCACCTCCTCTGTTGCTTGAAAGACTGTCTTTTCCTGTTTCACATTGCAGGTTTTTCTATGACCACTCCTTAACCACAGTAACTTTTTTAAAAATAGTTTAACTATCACAAACTCCTACGCACCAGTAAATTATTTAAAAATAGTTTCTGTCTCAAAATCCTAGTAGTCAATCCAGCTACCCCCAAGGAACAACCAAAATGCAGTATTCAAACACTTATGAAGTTACTTCCATGATAAGCAGAGTTTGCAAGCTCCTTTTTCAACTCCTCAGCCAACTGTAATTCATTTAAAAATAGTTTAACTGTCAGAAAATCCTAGTAGACAATCTAGCTACCTCCAAGGATCTACCCAAATGCAGTATTTAAATCCTTCTGAAGTTCCTAACAAGATAAACAGAGTTTGCAAGCCCCTTCTTGGTTAAACACTAAATAAATATGTGAATAAAAAGCAATTACCAAGGGTAGTTAGTTTCACCTCCCACAGAATTAAGCAAAAGTGCACGTTTGTTGCAGATATCAAGTGCACTATAGAATTTCTCACACAGCTCACAGTTGAATAAAGAAGTAGTGTCCTTCCAGGTCCAGAAAATGTGCTTTTACTATACTTACACAAAATAAATACAGTGCTCTAGCCCAGGGACAAGAATGAGGGGATACAGAAGAAGAGGATGGAGACTCTGAGGCCTCATCACTCCCTTCTTCCTGGCAAGATTTCTCTTCGGATTAGGAGGACTCTCAGTCAGAGACCATGGCATCCAAGAGAATGAAATGGAAAACAAGGTCTAGGGATAAACTAAAATAAGAATATGGAAAGATTTTCTTTTATCTTCATACTAACAATTATGGGTTCTTTGTCTGTAGCCACCTTAAATGTAAACAGCATTAAAAAGTTACAGAAAGAGCATTTCTACGTTTGCAGTATTACAGGCAGATACTTTAATTACACGAAACAAGACTGAAAACAAAGCATGAACAAATGCAAGCCTCTAGACTTTGAACTAAAGGTCCAGTCTTCTTGTCAACTGGCACAGACTGGTGTGATGGGATTGGGATATTATTGAATGACCCTGACTTTAAGGTAATAAAGCTGGTGGATATTCACCCGGGTAGAGCCCTAGTACTGGCTGTGACCTTTAAACAAGATAGGTCGTGAATAACTGCAGTATATGCTCCACAGACAAAGGCTTCAAGGGTCTTGTTGTTTCAAGAAAGTGAACCTCATTTGCATACATACAGAGTGACAATTTGGGGGAGGTGACTTCAGTTGTGGAGTAGCAAGAATTGATAGAGGCCTGCTCTGCCTGCGATGCCGATGACCTGTGTTCGGGAACAGACTCCAGACATCGGAGGACTGGCTGGGACAGAATGATTGAGCATCCTAGGGACTGCTCTCCTTCTCCAGGGGGTTGTGTGTCCAGCATGCTACGGACCCCTAGTAGAGACTGGGGGAACTACAGTGCCAGTGCCATATCAGTGGGGGGTGGGGCGGATGCTGGACATCATTGCATGTCCCTGCCCCCGATACAGTATACACAAGAAATGCTAGCCCATAAGTGTGATGCTCTGCTCCATCACCTCCACTGCCTACCATGTCCACCGGGTGGGGCCCCGCTCCCATGGCCCCACCCTGGGGGGTAAGCCAGGGCAAGTAACCATTGACTTTGGGAGGGGAGCGCCTGCCCGGTGGCCCTTCCCGGGGGGGGTAAGCCTGGGCACAGGGAGGCAGTGAGGGTGGGAGCTGAGTCCCTGCAGGGAGATCAGGGAGGCGACATAAAAAAAATTGATAGAGGCCTAAAAACTGCAAAAATGTTCACTGACTTCAATTGTTTAAATGCTATAGCAAGTCAAGCTTTCTTAAAGGATGCCTACCCCAATAAGCATTTAACGAGTGGACATACAGTAGAAGCCACTTAATTGGGACGGGTAGGTGACAGGCTTTTCATCCCAATTACCAGAAGTGCTGTTTTTTGCTATCAGAACAGCAAGTTAGGCTCACTCAGACTCCTCTTATTATTATCGATTGCTCCCAATGGCTCTCTCTACCACGCCAGCCTGCAAACGTTAACAAACAGTTACAGTATGTATGGTTCAGATCACTGTGAATATGATCATACCTTTCGAGATGTTCCAGTCGCATAGTTTGTCACCGTGCCACAACAGTATGAGCTGTTATGTTCAGCTTGAAGAGATGGGACAGCTGGGTGACGTTATGAGAGAGAAGATGAGCAGCGTTGTTAAGAGAGTGAGCATTGTTGAGAGAGCTGGCACCAGGAGATCAGCTGACACTGCAGAGAATTAGAAGCACCAGAGAGAATTAGGAGCACTTACGACAGTAGGGAGCAGCTTTCATTGCACCAGATGAGGGAGCCAGATGACACTACAAAGAATCAGCAAACAGCCAAACAGCTTAAACCGTGTGTAAAGTTGTGTGGGTCAGAGGGTAAGGAGAGATCAGCAAGGACAGGGCAAGCGGAAGTGTCACTGACGGTGCCGTTCAAATGAAAGGCATGCCTGTAGTTCACTGGCCAAGCAGCCAGCCACTCCCACTTCCTGAGCTATATAAGCAGTTCCTCCAAGCCTGACTGTGAAGCATTTTTTCTTTGCAGCTGGAGGCTATGTTGGTTTGTCCTCTAAGCTGGCTGGGGCCTACCCCCGCTTGCTGTTTATGTGTGTCTCTGCTGGACTTCGGTGTTTGTTTTCCTGCTTATGGTTTGTATCTTTCCTCCAGCTGTGTGCTTCCCTGTGTTTTTTGTTTCTTGTTTTGGGCCCTTCCCTGTTTTCTGTTTTGCTGTGTTTTGGTTTAGTCTTTTTGGGGGGCTTTTATTTTCTAAACTCCTAGCATACTGCTACTGCAGACCTCATACTGCTTGCTTTCAGTTACAAATCTCAAATTACTTGCACTGCAACTGCGAACCTACTCCGAGCTCATGCTGCTGCTTTCAGTTACCTACAACTGCAGCCACTGCTGTTTACTTTACTTACTATTGTATCCCATGCTTGTGTTTTACACTATGCTCACCACGCTCAAACTACTGCAGTGCACCTGCTATTATTATCTGTGGGTTTCAGCTCAACCATAGCTGCTCCATGTTGCACACTTAATTCTTTTCACCTGACACAGTTTACTCTGACCCTAGCTGTGCTGCTCATTCCTGCTGTCATTCTACCTGAGCTTCATTGCTTGCACTGTCTGGCTACACCTGCTTCAAAGCATTTGTCTCCATGTTTCATTGCAGTTATAACTCTGAGGTCAGCCAACTAAGCTCCTGCTGAGGCTGTTAATATAGCTTGTTAAATCTTGCCTTGCCGCCAAAAATCCTCAGAGTGTTTGTCACCTTGATTTGGCTATTCCTGTTTGGCTGGCTTGCCACCAATTCAATGCTGTTTTAATGCGATACAATACGTTATGCAGGTTCTCCTATTACTACTACTGCTTACTGACCTATCAGGTCCACACTTGCTTATGCAGCTGTTGCTTCTTGCTTACGCAGACCATTGCTTCATGCCTACTGCCATCCCCTCGGCTTCGGCCTAGGATTATACTGCACTCAATATGCATTCAACCTTGCAAGGTCTCAGCACTCAATGTTCATTGCGATTTCAGCATGCTGTGCTCATTTAGCTCACCTGCTTTCAGCTCTCAATCAATTCAGGGCATGCCAGCCATTCTATTCTGGCACAGGGTTCCTGCAGCCAATGGCCTCGCTCTGCATTTAGTCCGCATCTCTAGCGTGTCCAACTTGGGGCGGGTCCTTCTCACCTGGCCCACAGCTGAGAATGTCCTCATCCCAGGCTTGGCTTTAGCTGCCTGCTATGTGACAGCAGCTCCTGGTGTAGAATTTAAGACTAGCGGTGAAGGGTGGTTACGATGATCTCCTTTGGCTCTAGTGTTCCACTATAATGGTTAGCCATTGACTTCAGTGGTTTCCCTAGCGAGGCACCTTCACCACATTCTCCCCACGACTGCCTCTGGTTCACCTGGTTTGATTTAGGGTGGGTAGGCCAGGTGAGTGCCTCAGCAGTTGTTGCTCTCCTCCTGCACCTTGGATGCACTTATTGTTGCAGAGTTTTCTCGCAACCTTCCACGGCATTCCCGCTAGAGGGTTTGAGTGAGAGCCTTCCTCCAAATTGGAATATTTTCCACCTCCCTTTAATTGGGTTTTCCAAATTGCAGCTGCAGAGCTGTCACTAAATAAACTATCCCAAGCCTGGAGGGAAGACGACCTAGGCCTTGGATCCTCAGAAATTTCCTCTTTATAGGGTTTTTTTTCTCTACTCCGTTGCCTCAGGTCCTAACACTTAGTTAGCATAGTTGTTTCCCCTAGTTTCTTTAGGTAGGTTCCACTGTTGAATGGAGGTGGAGGATGTCCTGCCGTTCCCTCTCTCCTTATGGGATCCCCTAATCTCAAGCAAACATCAGTATCATGCTACACAACCTGGGCAGTCATTACATTATCCAACTGAATATTTCATTGCATTATTAAACTGCCTATGCTTCTCTACTACTACGTTACAGTTACTGCTCCTATGTCACAGTTACTGCTTGATCATATGCTTCATGTTGCCTCCTTTTTGGGGATGATACTACATTTCTTTTGGGGATTCCTAAGGTACCTTTAGCCATGGGAACCCTCCCGTTGCACCTCTAGGGGTGGAACCCTCTCCGAGGATTCCTTGCCTTCGTACACCTACAGGGTGGTAATTCCTTTGGAATAGAGAGCGCGAACAGCCAAAACCAAACTAACACAGTTGCACAAGCATAACACTATACTAGCTGCATAGGTCAGTGAAATGAAAGGCATGCCTATAGTTCGCTGGCCAAGCAGCCAGGCATTCCCACTTCCTGAGCTATATAAGCAGTTCCTCCAAGCCTCACTGTGAAGCATTTTTTCTTTGCCCCACCATCCTCCCCTCCTCCTCCAACAGCAGCACTCTCTCCTTAGGGGGATTCCTAAGTACCTTTATACACGGAACCGATCCCGTTGTACCTCTCAGAGGTGGAACTCTCCGAGGGTTCCTTGCCTTCATACCCCTAGAGGGTGGTAATTCCTCTGGAATAGAGAGTGCGAACGGCCAAAACCAAACTAACACAGTTGCACAAGCATAACACTATACTGGCTGCATAGGTCAGTGAACTACTATTAGCGCTGTTCACATCTGCTCAGCTGATCCAGGACCGTCACAAAAGCCAGTGAATGGGACTGTGAATGGGACTCAAGCATCCCAATAATCCAGCACTCCCATCCCTATTAAGGGTATGGGGACCCCATAGAAATTAATAGCCACTTAATCGGTTCCTGGAGGGACGTCCTAATATAGCGGACATCCTGATTATCCATGTCCCGATTAAGTGGCTTCTACAGTACTTATTCCACAATAATTGATTATCTGTTTGTTTCAAGAATAATTACAGTTACAGATGCAAAAACATGGAGTATTAAAATATCGGGCCATAAGTTGTTGCATTGTGATATAAAATGGGGAGGAGCTCCCACTCATGGGAAGGGGCCCTGGAGATTAAATAATAGTGCCTTGACAGATCCAGTTCTAGAGAGAACATGAGAATATTTGTGGAAAGCTAGACTCTCAGTCCAGTGCTTTTATGATGTTGCCCTCTGGTGGGAGGATAGTAAAAGGGATTTCTGTGAAACATAGAAACACAGAAGTTGACAGCAGATAAGGACTGCAAGGCCTATCCAGTCTGCCCATTTCTTTTTCTACCTTATGAATGTGCCATTGGCCTTTGCTCTGTCAATGGCCTATCTAGTCATACTCATCTGTATTGCTCCCTCATACCTATCCCATGCCTGTTTGAAGCCCTGCACTGTATTCATATTTACCACTTCCTGAGGTAGGCCACCACCCTTTCTGTGAAAAAGAGCTTCCTCACATTACCCCTTAATCGGCCTCCCTCTAATCTCATGCTTTGTCTTCTTGTCCTGCTATTTTTCTTACATTGAAACATGTTAAACTCTTTCACTTTGTTAATGCCCTTAAGGTGTTTGAATGTTTCAATCATATCACCTCTCTCCCTCCTTTGCTCTAGGATATACATATTGAGCTCAGTTAATCTGTCCTCATATGTTTTCTGATGCAGTCCCTGCACCATTTTTGTTTCCCTTCTCTGGACTACCTCAATTTGGTTAATGTCCGTGAAGGTGTGGCCTCCAGTACTGCACACAGTACTCCAGATGGGGCCTAACCAGTGTCTTGTAAAGAGGGATTATTACCCCCCTCTTCCGACTTATGATACCCCTACTAATACACCCCAACATCCCTCTAGCCTTACCTACTGCTTTAGTGGTCTGCTTGGATGATTTCTGGTCATCAGTAATGATGGCGCTTAAATCTCTTTCTTCCTTGTGACACCAGCAACTCCTCCCAGTCTATAGGTGGCTTCAGGGTTTCTCTTCCCTATGTGCATGATCTTGCCTTCTTTCGTTAAACCCTGTTGTCACTCTTCGACCATTTTGCTAGTTTATCAGATCTCTTCTCATTCTGCCCACCCCATCTTGATCATCTACTCTGTTGCAGATCTTGGTGTCATCTGCAAACAGACAAACCTACCCTCCAGTCCATCTACAATGTCACTGATGAAGATATTGAAGAGGACTGGCCCCAGAACTGATCCTAAGGTACCCCTTGTGACTTGTATCTCTTCTGACTGTATACGTTTACCACCACTCTCTGTTTTCTGCCTCATCAACCAGTTTGCCACCCAGTTGACCAGCGTATGACCCACCGAGCCTACCTAGCTTATTAATCAATCTTCTATGTGGAACAGTATTGACAGCTTTGCTGCTGAAGTCAAGGTAGGTGACATCAACTTCTCCCCCCTTGGTCCACCACTCTGGTTACCCATCCAAAAGAAATCTATGAGATTAGTTTGACAGGACCTTCCTTTTGCAAACCCATGCTGTCTTGGATCATGTGCTCTATGGATTCAGGTGTTGCACTATCCTTTCCTAAGGAGTGTCTCCATAATCTTGCCCCACTACTGAGGTGAACTGACTGGTCTGTAGTTCCCTGCCTCCTCCCTGCTACCACTCTTGTGGGCGGGATCACATACCCTTCTCCAGTCTTCTGGGACCTCTCCTGTGCTCAGAGACTCACTAAACAGTTCTGATAATAGCTCTGCTAGTTCCACCCTCAGCTCCTTTAGTACCCTTGGATGTATGCCATCAGGTCCCATTGCCTTGTCCACCCTGAGCTTATCGAGCTCTTGTAGGACCCTTTCTTTTGTGAAGGGACTAGTGCACACCTCCCTTCCTCCTGTGTCCATGGTGCTGAGCTGTGGGCCCTGCCCTACCTTCTCTTCAGTAAATACTGATCAGAAGTATCTATTTACAATAGATGCTTTCACATGGTCCTCCTTCTCACACATCCCTTATCCCCTTTAATCTTAGCAATACCCCCTCTGGACTTTCTCATTTCACTAATGTATCTATAGAAAGTCTTGTCACCTTCTTTTACTGTTCGTGATGAGTGTTTCCTTGGTTTGGGCCTTTGCCTTCCTTACTGCCTTCCCTGCTTCTCTTAGGAAAGTTTGGTATGCCTCCTTATCTTCAAGCCTGCTGCATTCCTTATATATTCTGAAGGCCAGCCTTTGGCTCTGACCTTTTCTGCTACTGTGTTTGAGAACCAAAGTGGTTTCCTTCTTCTTTGCACTTCCTTTTCTCACTAACACAATGGGATGTTGCTTCAAGTATTGCATCTTTAATGCTTGCCCTTTGCCTGTACCCCCTCACCTGTATTTCTTTTTGCCAGGGCTAGCTTAACTACTGTTGGCCATCTTATCAAAGTCAGCTCCTCGAAGTCCCATATTTTTGCCTTGGGATGGGATGATTTTGTTCTAGTAATAAATTGTCATACCATGTGATGGTCACTGCACCTAGATGACCTTCTACCTGGAGATCTGTGATCCTTTCCCTGTTAGTCAGTACTAGATCTAGGATAGCTCTGTCTCTTGTGGGTTGTTGTACCAGTTGTTTGAAGCCTCCCCCACAGGGAATCCACCACGTGTCTAGTTCTGGCAGATGTCCCTGCTGGTATTGACCAATCTGTATCTGGCATGTTGAAGTCTCTCGTTATCAGAACCTCACCTTTAGCTGTCATGTTTTGTATATCTTCTAACAGTAACATGTCTATGTCCTCCCCCTAGTCTGGAGGCCTGTACACAATCCCAGTTCGTATGGTTGTCCCATCTCCTATTTCCAGGGTGACCCACAGTTCTTCTGGCTCCTTATGTGTATTCTGAATTTCTGTAGCTTTGATATTTTCATTGACATAAAGGGCCACTCCACCACCCCTTTTGCACCTCGATCTCTTCTGAACAGTACATAGCCAGGTACTGAAGTCTCCCAAGTGTGGTTCAGTAAACCATGTCTCGCTAATGGCTCTACATCCAGTTTAGCCTCTATCATTATTGCCTGCAGGTCTGGGATCTTGTTTCCCAGACCGCGAGCGACCCCAATACATGATTTTCCATTGGACAGATTTTGGGGGTTAGTTGTTAGGCGGGTCCAGCATTTCCCTATGCACTGTATATGGGGCACCAGACCTTTTCTTTACCTGGTGTTGCAAAACAGACTACAGACATGCTGAACTCGTTTGACTACTCAGCTGGGGGGAGGGTGTTCTTCCCATCTTGCGTATGGGTGCTGCACTCTCCCCATTTGCTAGCTTAAATATTCTGCAAAACATCAAACTTCTGCCCAATGCACTGACTTCCTCCTTAGTCAGATGCAATCCATCAAATTTAAAGAACTTTTACTCCCAAAACTGTTGCCAGTTTCCTACAAATTTGTGTCCTTTTTCCTGGCACCAGCCCTTGAGCCATATGTTTAGCTCCCCTATCTCCCCTTCTCTGACCTTCCATCCATCTGTCCCCCTCTTCCAGACTGGCAGGATCTCAGAGGAGGAGATGCCAGATGAAATTGATGATAATTTGTCACCCAGCCTGGTCAGGTGTTACTTGGTCTCCACAACTGACCATCTGGTGAGATTGTTAGTCCCTATGTGTACCAGGATATCAATGTTTTCTCCTTCTTCCTGAACAATTTTAGCAATGCAGTCAGTGTCTCTCCACACTGATGTACCTGGGAGACATCTGACCATTACCTCTGGCTGAAGATACGTATCAACTCCCCAAATCATGGGGTCTCCTATGATCAGAAGTTTTGGATTTCCTTTTTCTTTTTGTTTTGGTTCCAGTTTTGGGTGAGTTTTGTTGTGCTAGCTCCTGTGCTGCAGTGTCCTGCTCTGCTGTCCTCTGCCTCTTTGTTTGATTTTGGAGATAGAGGCAGATACCTGTTTATAGTTTTTATATGGTTTGTGGGTGATATGTTGGAGAGCACCGGTGATGAGGCACCAGATTTGCCCCTCCTAACCACCTGCTAACCTCCTGGACCAACTTCCCTCTGCGGTCGAGGTGCTTCTGTTGGATGTTGGGGAAATGGTGGATGGTTCTTATAATATATTTCCTCTTGAATATGCAATTTGAGGCATGCAGTCTCTGCCCATGCTGCCTGGGGCTGAGCCCTTAGCTCTCCAATGGCCCAGCATGTAGGACAGTGTCTTAAATCCTGTAAAACTGCCCTTCTGAAAACTGTTCTGCAGTACCTGCAGTTAATGATATCCATTCCAGATAAGCTGCTGGGTTTATAACCTGGTCAGAGTAATTAGAAGGAAGAAAATTAAAGCAAACGTTTGATTTTGTGTTTTGTTTGTTTGTTTGTTTGTTTGTTTTTGTATAGCTTGTTATAACAAGTTAAAGTACTAGTGCCCCGTAAATGAGGTCACTGTGTGGATACCCCTCTGGTCCACCCCTTCCTGCTTTGCTACAGGAAATTTCACAACTGTGCTACCCTATAAAAGGAGTGTAGTGTGGGGTGGTTGGGGATGGGGGTGGGTGGCTGGGCCCTTCCCCTACCAAGGAAAAAGAACCATGGACAAAAACAAGGAGGTAAGAGCAGAAACAATCAGCCAGCAACAAATGCAGTAGCCCTGAAAGCTTATCCTAATGATAGATAAAACTGTAAAACCTGTAAAGCACCACCTGTAATAATTTCACAGAAGATATACCCTGTAAAAACTCTTGCTACAGAAAAATAAAGCAGTAATAGAAGACATACCTTGCAAAAGACAGTTTAGATGAAGATTACAGCAGTAATCTGTAGCACCTACACCTGTAGCACACCCGTAGAAATACTGCAGAAGGTACCCAACAACAACAATTTGAATCAGAGAAAATAAAGCAATAAAATATTAGGAACAATCCTCGTGATTACAAAATAAAAATAACACACAGTAAATCCGCCTTGCCCAAAGAAGCCTTAATCCTTATCCTTGCTCTGGTAGGGTTCTTTGCTCTATCCTTCAAGCAACCTACAAGAAAAGAGCTCCAGGTGAAGGCTAGGCCTTTGCCAGGAAACCAGTCTTCCACCACCTAGTGAACTGTCTAGCAACTACATACTGGACGAAAAGCAAAGAATACTTAAAATATTTACACTTGAGAGGACAGTTACAAAATGTAATTTCAAGGACTGAATTGGAGAAAACAGACACTAGTTCTCAGATCTCAATACTTCAAAGAGAAAGGAGGCAATTCCAATACAACAGAGCCCAATCCTTACAACAAGAAATGAGATTCAGAACTCACTGTAATAGACAAACTTCTGACCTGTACAGAGACTGCCAGAAAAGAGTAGAGAGTAGATCCATACAATTCTTATATGATACAAACGGACAGATAGGAAGCACTAAGAATGAAATATTACAGGTAACTTCTAAGTTTATTAAAGATACTTTTAGCACAGAACCTGACAAAGAAACTGATCCTTCGCTTTTTTTTACAGCGCAATATTCCAGAACTGAAACAACCAGATAGGGAAGCTTAGGTAGCACCCATTCACAGTGAATGATAAAAAGAGGGCACAGATCCTTCAAAAATAATGCAGCACCAGAGGTTGGCGAATTAAGTTAGGAATTTTATAAAAAGTTTAAAACACAGTTAGCCTCCTCCTTAGCTGAAGTATATAATACATGACTCCAGCAAGGTGCCCCTCTTGAATCTATGATGAAGGCACTCTTAATACGCATTTACAAAAAAAGCAGATAAGTCTGACCTAAGGAATTGGAGACCCTTGAGTTTATTAAATACAGACTATAAGATCTTAGCAAAAATCTTAGCAGACAGGCTGGCTAAAATTACAGAAATTCTAATATGCCCCTACGAGACATTTTCTTTTAGAAATAGGCTGATACAGGATAATTTGATAGTATAAAGAGAATTATTTAGCAGAGAGTCAGTGGATTTGGTGAGCGGATACATCTTTAGTATAGGCCAAGAAAAAAACTTCAATAAGATTTCACATAAATATTTATTTCACATGTTAAAAATCTTTAAGTTATCAGATATCTTCATACAATGGGTTTAGTGCTTATATAAAAAGGCAGTCATTATATCTAACATAAATGAGTGGCTAGGGAGTCAGTGTATTTTTAGAAACGGTGTGCAGTAAGAGTGCCCCCAAGTCTACTTTTATATACATCTGGCCTAGATCCACTGCTGTGAAATATCCACTATCACCCTAAGACAGAAGGTATTTCTTTAACACACAGGTCCCCACAAACAAAAATAATGGCCTATGCTGATGACATGGTGCTTACGATTAAAAATGAATAATCTACTAGGGAAATCCAGCAAATAGTGGATACATTTTCAGCAGTCTCTGCAGCCAGTATAAAGTATAAAAAAGTAGTGGACACCCCTTGGGAAAAACAGTAATGAATCACCCACAAAGTATTGCATCATTAGCAACTGAGCAGAAAGACATACACATTTTAGGTATTACTTCTGGGCAGCAAAACATAGCAGAGAAGAACTGGGAATCTTGTTTTAAAATCACTGAAAAAAAGGTAAATAATTGAAAATAAAGAATATGAAAATTAAAATGGATTCTTCTAATAAAAACTTTATGAATTCCAGTTTTCTTATATATAAGTTATATTTTTAGCCTCCCCCAGATTTTAGAAACAAAATTATACAGTATTTTCTTTGAAGCACTATGGGTAATTGCTTAAATCCTGTCAAAGAAATCATATAAATCTATATAAAGAGAGTTTGAGGTTGCTCAACCCGCTAGTTTTTATTATAGTTTTTCTTGATAAATAATATTAATGTGATTGTCAGAAAAATAGAAGAAACTTGACTGAAACTCAGAGAATGGTTGTCTCCATCTCATCTCCCAGGGCGGTGACAAGCGGGGTGCCACAGGGCTCTGTACCAGCCGGTGTTGTTTGGGATCTTCACAGCAGACATCTCAATAGGCATCAAGAGTAAGATCAGTCTGTTTGCAGACGACACCAAGATGGGAGCAGTAGTGGATGTCTTAGAAGGGTGGCAGGAGTTGCAAGATGATCTGGCAAAATTGGAAGCCTGGTCGGACACTTGGCAGCTGGGGTTCAATGCCAAGAAATGCAAGGTGCTACATTTCAGCGCAAAAAAACAAGGAGTTACCAGCTAGGCAGGGATTCAACTAGCCAAGATGGAAGAGGAGAAGGATCTGGGCTGATCATAATGGGAGCAATGAACAATTCAGCACAGTGCAGAAAGGCAGCTGCAAAGACTAATAGGATGCTCTGTTGTATTGCCAGAGGCATATCCTCCAGGTGGGAGGAGGTGATCCTGCCGCTATACAGGTCAGTGGTTAGACCACACCTGGAGTACTGTGTGCAGTTCTGGTGACCGTACCTGCAGAAGGACATTAGGTTACTGGAGAGGGTGCAGTGCAGGTCAACAAAAATGATCCAGTGGCTAGGGGACTTACCCTACAAGAGCAGGCTGAGGGAGTTGAACATGTACTCCCTGGAAGAGAGGAGGGATAGGGGGAAATGACTGAAACCTTCAAGTACATGAAGGGAATAAATAAGATGGGCATGGAGGGGCTTTTCAAATTAAGGAAGGGGAGGGACACTCGAGGACACAATCTGAGATTGGAAGGGAGAAGGTTCAGGAGGGAAATGAGGAGACACTTTTTTACAGAGAGGGTGGCGTCTGGGTGGAACACATTTCCAGAAGAAGTGGTATCCTGTAGAACAGTGGGCTGCTTCAAAGGGATGGGACAGGAGTAAGGGGAAGGTCACTGGAGGAGGGGTGGCGGGAGGGGCTGCAGTATAAGGCTGCTAGCTGCAATCTAGCAGACTTGATGAGCCATAAGGCCTTTTATCTGCTGGCAATTTTATATGTTCATATATTCCTGACTAACCTTTCACATTTAAGAGTAACAGCTAAGGTGAACTTTATTTCGGATTATATTATAGGAGCTTTTCAAAAATGGAACTTAACATATGGAACAATGTTAGCTATAAACGAGAAATCACTATATCAAGATATTAAGGAAAGAAACTTTGGCTGTGATGTAACATTCTCCCAATGCCAGGAATAGGATATCAAATTAGCTTTAAAGCATTTGAGAAACCCTAACTTGCCCTCTTTTGTGCAAGACAAAGTAGTCATGGGCAATAGGGTCAAAACTCTCATAAACATAAATGACTCATGAAAGGCATTGCTTAAGGAAGGATGTAAAACAATATTGAAACTCAGAAACATTTAGATTTTCCATTGTCCTTCTGTGAAACACCTCTGGATTCATACTACCTTTAGTGGAGGAACCTTTGTTTAGGATTATAATTTACAGGGATTAATACTGGGATTTTTCTCAAATAAGTAGAATTTTCTGGTATGATTCTAGTACTTTACAGGTTATTTGTGCCATGCTGAAGTATTATATATGGCAGGCTAGATGTACTTAGGTTTTGCAACAGAAGCATGTCTCATATCCAGAAATAATACAGAATGTGAAGAGGTTACAAAAGTATATGAGCAAAAGACAGTAAAAATATACAAATACAAAGGTGGAGACAATTATGGAGCTTTTTTTTTTTTTTACTTTTATCTGACATTCCTTGTGTGGCTGACCAAGAGTACAGCCATTGCCTCCCCTCCTCCCCTGGGTATTTGGCTGGGTCCTGGCATCCTGGAGTCACCAGCCCTTCATGGTTGGGTACTGACATAACGTGATGCCAGTGTCACACTACTTGATGCCGAGGAGTGTCTTCCCATTCTTTCTTGCCCTATGCTGCTCAACCCCAGAGTACGTCAGTGCAAAGGACATATGTCCAGACTGGCAACGTGCGGAGGCATGTTACAGCAAAGCACTTAAAAGCACACTCCCATCCCTGACTTTGTGAGATGGGCCCATCTCCCATGCTTCACACAGTGGCTGGGCAGAAGCGGCTTGAGAGCTGCCAATGTGTCCCTCCCCAGAGGACAGCATCCAGGATGTTCTGTCACATCCTCAGCTGGCCCAGCAACCCAAGGTCATTCTCAAACCCAGATCACCCGGTGTTGGAGTGGTAGCACAGCTGCTGTGCCGACAGACCCATACTAGGTTTTAAAACATAGTACCATATAATTCTTGATTAGTGGAAATGTGTAAGACATGGTTTGATGAATACTGACGATAAATGTAGACTACATTATTATTTTGTTTGAAAAAGTCTGGAAAATGTTTCCATGTTATGTACTCCTATATTGTTTGTTTATGCTACTCAATAAAATTCCCTACTCTTCCAGAAGGTGCTGCTGTTGGCAAAGATGACGAGCAGTATAACGTGAGATGGTGCTGGTGCCACGTGTTACTCTCACTCCTGTACCAGAACAGTGGGAGGTTTTAGTGTGGAACACTTGTAAAGTTGGAAAAATTGATATATAGTACCACAGAAACAGCTACTGGTGCAAAATCCTCAGATAAGGATATTTTGGCAGAGGAGGGAAGCTGGCTGCAGCTATGCAAGAATGCTTAGTACCTGCTAGCCTTAATGTCCAAAAGAAAATGCAAAAAAAGCATAGACACTGTTTGCAGCACAGCTAAGGAAGGCATCTCTCCAGAGCAATACGGAGGAGTGAGACAGTGAAGCAGCCGGCCACTGCTGAAACTGTAGTTCAGACTGGCATTACAGATACTCCAGAGAGTGAACGTAGCATATCCACTGACAGGCAGTCTGACAAGCCATCACTCTCAGCTGGTGAGAATGATTCAGAAGCATCAATGGAGCCACAGGATAGTGCAATACAGCAGCCTCTGAAAAAACTGGAGCCAAGTGAGAAAGCAAAAGGTACTGTATCTAATGTAAGACCTTATTTAGGGGCAACGAAACTTACGGAAAAGAAAAAAAAATGTGTGTTCCTAATGCAGGCTGGGTGTCAGTTGGGTTTATGGCACACCCACCTGTCAGTTCACAGTACCGATGGCTGAGAGGAAAGCACATGGTCTGATGGAGACAGTGTGGTGCAGTGGTTTAGGCTCTGAGCTGCAAACCTAGAGATCTGGGTTTAGATACAGCCCCACTTGCATACTGTGTGACCCTGAGCAAGTCGCCTTTCCCTGTGTGCTCACAGAGTGGCCTGTAACAAGCTTTCAGCATGTGTGCCACTCCTGGTTAAACAATTGAAGAAAAAAAAAAAAACACTAAGCGAGCCAGTTGGACAAAAGACTGAACCGGAAAGTGGCAGACAGTACCTGAAAACAAAAGTCCTGACACTGTACAAAGCCATGCCAGGGATGGCTGGAAATCAGATACCTGACCTTCGCTGTAGTTCTGGATACACAGAACATCAGATAATAAAAATTTGACTAGCAAAGTAAAAATACTGGGCTAAATACTGGTTCTACAAACATACCAGTGGCTAATAAAACAGGAAGAAGGGTTAACACTGAAAGCAGACTCAGCACACTGGAACCTACTAAAAGTAGTACAAGAGACAACTGATGACAATTGTGTTGTGGAGACTGTTGAAATGCTCTGATTTAGACCATTAATTTTAAAATAATACTATGAAATATACTGCAGCACATAGGAAGATGTCTCTACCATTGACTCTCAGACTGTGAAGTATTAATGAGAGGAAGGACCCAGCACTTCTCATGTGTCCCTCGTGGGGGATAGAGTGGAGCAGAATGTGGTTCAGTACTATTTAACTGACCATATATCAAAAGAATAAACTGCAGCAACACTCAACAAAAACTAAACTGGCAAAGATTCAGAGCCTGGGATACTTTTTCTTCACCCCCACCTCCACCACCACAGTGCATTTAAGATACAGTGGAAGCATGGATGACCTACTAGACAGACAATATCACGGGCAAGTTTTATTAAGAGGCATTTATATTCTTTACATTTGAAATACATGCTCTTATACATACCCCAGAAGATGTCATTTTCAAAGAGTAGCTTTAAAACAACTGCATTTTGGAAGGTTTTGGAAAATATAATTAAAGTATTCAGAATTGTAATTTCTTTCAGGCCTTTCCTTTAACAAAATCTACACTAAAACAGTTAATATTCTTTTTAAAAGCGAAGGGGTCAGTGTATTTGATTTTAAGCATTCATTGTTGCAAATGTGGAAGTATTGTTATTCATTAAAGGAATAATGCCTGACAGGGTGGGTGTTATGCTGGGGATAACATCCCACCTTGGAGTGGTGGGCCGGGGCCACTGGCGAGGCATCCCAGCTTTCGAGGAAATGTTATCCCATGTACCCACCCTGGAGGCATAATCCCTAATATCAGTGGCTCATTGTTTCATGCAGAAAAAAAAATTTTAAGGAATTTTATTTAGTGTTTTAAAATATTTTTAAGAAAAATGCAGGCAATGCTCAAGATCATCCATAATATCATCAGCAGGATGTTATACCTGGATAACATCTCTGCTATTGATAACCAACTGACCAATCAGAACCAGGATACTTTCTTGCCATTGTATATTGAAAATATTCACCAGGAAAGACATACTGTAATAATAGTAATTTCGAATATATCGGAAGTAAATAATGCAATACAAAATGAGGTAAAACATCTTCAGTTTAACTTTTGGAAGAACACAAGTTGGTATGTCATGCTGGACAACAAAACCTGCTTCAAGTGTGATTCTTTGACCACCTCAATCTGTCTGATAAATTGGCTGTCATTTGTCTACAATATGGTCATATTAGGATACTACCCAAATGAACTCATTGTAATCTTTGTGTGAACAGGACATTCCTTTAGAACCAGTAACAAGACAACACATAATAGAGACATAAGGTTGAGTCGGAGGATTTATTGAATAAAGCTCGAAAAATGGTATCACAAATGGAAAAAATGATGGCAGAAAACTGTACAGCATCCTAGCCGTCCCCTCATCAAGATGAACATGCTGAGGTAGGAGATCCTGAACCACCAAAATGAGCACTTGATGAGGGCCAAAAATAAAACTCCCATATTGACTAGAATTCTATAATGTGAACACTACAGTTACCAAAACAAAGTAATGAGAGAGTAGTACAAATGGACATTCAGACGAAGACAATCTAAAAAAAATGAACAACTGAAAAAGGTGAAGAAGAGATTACAGACCCCAAATGATCTTAGATACCAACAGGGCTAAGAGAAATGCACCTAAATCAAAACAGAAGAATGGACTTCAACGTCATCTAACAAATTTGAGTTACTAACATCAGACCACGGGAATCTGATAATACACTGGATTAATTCTCATCAATGCAGCCTTCACAAAAAATGGCCTCATAGGACACAGATGAAGAGTTCTTCTTCAAAAAAGAAAAAAAAAAGCGGGTATTGAAAGCGATAAGCAGCTGGCCACTGGCAGGCTGGGCATCATGCCTCCTGCTGCACCCCGGAACAGAGGTTCAGGGTGGACTCAGATCACTCGGGAACTCGGTCAGGAAGAAGATCCATGATCCGCCACTCGACTGTCACCAGGAGAATAGTGCATCGTAGACTTGCAGTTTGGGAAGGGCAGGCATGGTGCTGGGGTGCCTCAGCGATGGGCGCATACTGCGCTCATTGCTTATTCAGCTGTGAGGGAGAAAATCAGAGGAAAAACAATAGGTTGGGGCAATGAAGCCCACCCCCAACACCAATAGTCAACAATCTCGGAGGTGTAGTGGGCTTGGGATGGCTGGGTGATATGAGACAGGCGTGAGTCACCAGTCTGCCACAGGTGATGAAAACCTCTCTATATATATATACAAATGGAAAGAAATTGTCAAATACATAAATGTCAGTAATTTAGTGTAATCAATATATCTCCCCAAATGCTAAACATTTTCAAATTCAATATAGCAAAGCACGCTAAAGGTATAAAAAAACAAGAAGATTACTTTGTTTTCCATTTTAAAAGACATCATGATATTTTTTATTACGAAATCGATTGACTAATATTTGAATAATAATCAGGCAAAAGACTGTGGTATTGGACTATCTTTTCTGGTTTGAGGAAAGATAAATATGATGTGCTGGAATACTGAACTGATAATACGTAACCATTCTACTAGACATAGTGCCAGAACACTAGGTTTTAGATAATACCAGATCACGGTTATTAATATATACCTCAAAGACAGAAACACAAAAGAACTTCTTTGGCTTTAATTAAACTTTTCGTATACATCTGGAAAGTCATAGGATGGACTTTAACTGTATGGTAGATATTAAGGACAGGGAACACAAACAGTAAACTGGTTTGTGATTTAACCACAAAATATGACATCGTACAAGTTTAAGGATATAGCTAGAGTCTGTCATAAAACAGGGATGGCATATTATAAAAGAATCTAGCTACCCAAATGTTTTTTGTTTATATCAACAATTTGGGAATAGAAAAGTTCTCTCTACCTTTGAAAACTCAGTCCATTTTGATCCAAAGGGCAGCAGGAGAAGTGGGCATAAAGAGAGGAAGGATTATGGAATTAAACAATAATTATTAGAAGATCCGCTTATTAAGTTAAAGTACAGATATTGTTAAACAGTCTGGCTTGTTTGTGATGATTTAGGACCTGGTGGATGGAAACAAAGACAATGTTACAATTTACTTCCAGTGGTTGCAGAAAAAAAGAATAGAATATACTGGGTATTTGTCCTTTCAGTTCGCATCTGTTAAATAGATAATTATGAGTGATCAGATACAGAATATAAAGACAGACATGCAGAAATAAAATAATAGAACTATGTACACTAATGGAACCAGAGTGGTACACAAAGACAAATCTATGCCCTGCAATATGTCTGATAGTTGTAGAGAGAGGACGAAAAAACAAACAGATAACATCTTTGTAAAGGCTGGCCAGTGGTGCAGAGCTGAGGCAACTGGTACCTTACCTCAACCGCTGGCAACAAGCTGGAATGGACTGGGACCCAGGCTAGCAGGGAAGGAGAGGAAGGATTGAGCATCAAGGACTGCTCTCCTCTCCTGGGGTGGGTAGTGGGACTCGTTGCACTGGCAACTCTGGAGAATAGGAGCCTGCAGATGCAACATGGTGAACGACACAGAAAAAGGAAACTCACTCCATATTAGCGGATGATGACTGCCTGGCTCCCGATGCCATCAATGCCTGGAGCCATATCCAATACAGCACCCGAGGACAAGTGTTGCTAGTCTGCCCCACCCCTTAGCGCACTTTCCTTTGGAGACAGGGGCCATCTGGCGAAGGTGCTGCGGGTTACCTGGATGGCGCCATGAATACAGAGGCTTGGGGACAAGATGGATGGAGGGGCATTAGCAAGCCTGAGAGGATAGCTGACATGGTAGCATGTTGGGGAAAAATAATGCAAAAAAAAACGTTGTAAATATGAATGGTCATATAGTTACCAGTATTGAAAATATTCTAAAAAGTAATTCAGGAATATGAAAGGTCACTATTTTGGACATGAATAAAACTCTACAGGACCCTATAGCATTTTAACCAAAAGTCTGGAAAAAAATCACAAGATAAAACATTACTTTAAAATCATAGCACAGCCACCTACCCAGGCTTCAGTGACTGCAGTTGCGGCTTGATGGTGGTGGATGCACTCAGTGCAGTTCTGCGCGAGGCGCAGGAACGGCACAGCAGGAACCATGGTCTGTTCCTGGGGGGTGGCCCGGGTAGCGGGAGGATGTGACCACTGCGGTGACAGGCAGACACATGCAACTGCTGTCAGGCTTTTGGGCTTTGATTTCATTGCCCATGCGCTGCAGACACTGCCGGTGTCACGTCTACCCCATTCCGGCGTCGTGTGCCACCTTCCATGTTGACACCGGGTTGGTTGTGGGCACCGAGAACTTCTGGCACAGGCATGTTCGTGGGCTGCAGACCCCTGCCTGGACACAGTCAGCCCTGCAGCGTCACCTGGGGACTTTCGTTGCCTCCCGTGGGGCCAATGGTCAGCCTTGCATGGCTGCAGGTGGCTGGGCCACCCACGTCTCCGTGGTGGCGGTGGCTGTGCCGCGTGACTGGCCTGTCTCCACCATAGCTACTGTCTGCCACTGCCCGTGGTAGTGTGTTGTGCACCATGTATGCACGGTGGGGTACTTACCCGCACAAACACGTTCAGCATCCCTCCCACCCTGGCTACTGGGATGTGCATGATGATATTGCATTGCACTGTCCGTCAGTGTAATGGTGCCCAGTGTCTGAGACGCGGCAGTGTGGCCACTGTGTGGTGGTGGTGTGGACCTGTGTGTGGTTAGGGTTGTAGTCGGGTTGGCATGCTTTCTACCCCTTGCAGTCTGTGGTGTGGTGTGTGTGTGTGTGTGTGTGTGTGTGTGTGTGTGTGCGAGTGTGCGGTGGGTGTTTGGCCTTGCCCATCCCACGGCGCGGTGTGGTTCCATGCTCAGACCCATTCCCTTGCTGCCATCCACCCCTTGGGCTTCATCCATGCCTGTGGGTTGTGCCTTGCCATTGGTGGTTGCACGTGGCTATGACCTACCTGGTGGCTAGGTGCTCCTCTGTGATGGTGTCAGGTGCAGTTGTGCCATCCGCATCAGGTGGGGTTCCTTCACTTCCAGGGAGTGGCTGCCATCACCGCTGGACCAGCATCCTCGTCTGTCCCCCTTCGGCCCTACAGCTATCCCACAGTTGTTGGCCATGTTGCAGGATGCAATGAGAGAATAGCCTGCAGGCTCGAGGTTGTACTGTGTAGTGCATGAATGTGTCCAGGCACGGGAACGCGGCTCTCACATCCCAACATCCGGCTAGATGACATATGTGGTGGCATTGCCCCTTCTTATCATTGCTGTGATGGGGTCACGGGGCACCGTATGGTGTGAGCAGCCAGGGACAGAATGGGTAGCACTGTCACCTGTGTGTAGAGGTGGACATTAGTATGGTGGTCTCGTCTCGCTCTGCCATGAGCCATCAAGGCGGTACCCAAAGCACCTCTGACTATGCCCGTCCCCATGCCCATGTCATCCTGGCGTGATTTGCATACTCTGCCACTAGGTGGCCAGTGGAGATTCCCCACTCGAACCTGTGGCACAGTGCGGACTGGTGCCAGATGAAGGCATCATGTGCTCCCTCAGGGTATGGCACAGACATTGGTTATGTGCCACCTGGCATCACACACCACCTGGCAGGGATGTTGAAACCCTTCCAGTTGATGTATGAAACACCATCGGGCCGGGTGGGTCACGGATGGCCACATGGTGTGCAGTGTGGCCCCAAGGCGCCAGGCATACGTGCTACCCTGTGGAACTCTTGTATGTGTGCGTGCACTCCGCCTGTGTGCTAGGAAACAGATGTACTCACAGCATGTGGCAGCAGTGTGCTGAGGAATGTGTGAGTAGGCATGATGCGCCAACTGGGTTATGCCTGTTGTGTCCCCTGTTGGTCTCTGGAAGGTGCCCGTGGCGGCAGGCACATGACAACTGCTCCTGTCTCCGCTGACAGAGCATGGCTCCCGTTGTGTGGGTGCCTGCATCTCATCACTGCACAGCTCACAGAGCCACCTCAGGATCGCCAAGGTTCCGGCGGTACTTGGCCCACAATCTCTGTGTTGGTGTGGTGCTCGAGAAGGTGGTGCAGGCTCAGTACCACCTGTTGGGGGCATGACTAGGCATGGCCCTTCTCTGGCCGTGCCCTTTTCTGCCTGCTTCTCACACCCCTCATTACCACTTCCATCTGGAAGGTGGCACTGGCATGTCCTGGCTGGTGTCCCCCCGCAGCTGTTATCCCGTCCCCGCTGTCCTCTGTGATGCTCCCCTGCACGGGTACACCTCCAGCCTTTGGCTGTCCTGACTACTGCCACTGCCCTCAGTCCACTGTGGCACTACCCTGTCTCTCCTGCACAGTAGCACAAGCTCCCCACTCCTGTCCTGTTCCTGTGTGTTCCCAGGTGTGCCCTGTCCTGCTCCTGCACAGTCCCACTCACTGCTACCCTGTTTCTGGTTGCTGTCACCTCACTCCCACCTCTCACTTCCCTGTAGCGTTCTTGTGCCTCTCTCTTGTTCCTTTTTATTTTGGATCATTTCCGCTATCACGCAACTTCCACTAGCTACCCTATTGCACATGGCGCATGCTGCTGACCATCGCACTGCGCCATTTATTCATGGTTCCCCCCCCCATGGTTGTGCATGCATTCATTATCATTGTGCTCTTGCACATTGCAACTTGCGCAGCGCAGCTGCCTCCCACTGAATATCACACAATGGCGCATTTTCGTACTTGTGCTGGCGCATCTCTGTTGCGCATGGCGCATCCCTTTTGAATATCTGGGCCAGTGTATTTATTTATGCTATTAACTAACATTTTGTAGGTAACTGGAAATATTTGTTTCTTGTCTTCTATGGAGACCCTTGTAAATAAGCATAATTTTATACTCAATGGGTAATTTTCCATGTTCATCTATGAATAAAATCATTACTTACTTACTTACCACCTTCTTCCTCTGAACTGCTATATAATCTGGCTCTGAGGACAAGGCATGGAGCTCACTGATCCTCCTCCTGGCTGAGGTGATGGCTACCAGAAGAAAAAATTACTCACCTTAGTAATGTTGTTTCTTCTAACGGAGTCTTGCTGTATTCTGACAAATTGCAGTGAGGTCCAACCTTCGGACTGCCCCGGAGATGAAAGAGTTAACTTTCCATGCCAGGCATGGAATGCTGAGCTCGAGCTCGGTTGAGACTCTGTCTGTTGCTGTATGAACTCAAGCCGTCAGATCTTTACGAGCTAAACTCACTGAGTGTCCTGTGTGGAAGCTGTAAACCTACACTAGCCAACTGGCTACTAAATATAATAAACAGATTTTTTGGTCCCAAAACAAAGACTCAAGTCAGGAAACCTAAAAAAAGAAATAAACACAACACCCACTCACCCAAGAAAGGGTGATAATAACAGGTGGGGCACCTCTTGAGTGCCAACACTGCTACTGCCCACCCACATCCCAAAAACAAAGGTTCTAAGAGGAGGGGAGGGGTCAGAATACATCAAGACTCCATTAGAAGAAACAACATTACTAAGGTGAGTAATTTTTTCTTCAAACAACATGAAGTCTTGCTGTATTCTGACAAATTGCAGACCACTGCCAGTACCTCCATGGAGGAGGGACACAACCCATCTAGGAAATAGGCTCTGAAGCATTGTTGTGCAAACCAAGCATCACTCCTAGCCTGGATATCCAAAGAGTAATGCTTGGTAAAAGTGTGAACTGTTTTCCAGGTAGCTGCCTGACATATCTCTAAGATAGAATATCCCTGGCAGCAGCCAGGGAAGCAGCTTCTTACCTCTGGTAGAGTGAGCCTCAGGCCTGAGGGGTGGAATCCTGCCTAGTTTTCATAGCAAATTGAATGCAAGAGACAATCCACCTGGCAATGGATCTTTTAGTGGCAGGTTTTCCCTTACCAACCTCACCATAAGTGAGGAACAGTTGGAGGGAGTCAAACCTGTGACCCTTGGTACGCTCTATGTAGTAGCTAAGGGCCCTTTTCACATCCAAACTGTGCAGCCTCCTCTCACCAGATGAGGAATGGTCAGTGAAGAACACAGGAAGAGACATAGACTGGTTAAGGTGGAAGTCTGAAACCACCTTAGGTAAAAACTTCCTGTTAGTCCTGAGGACCACCTTATCTCTCTGGAAAGAGATAAAATCAGGCTCCACTGACAGGGCTTGTAACTCGCTTATGCACCTGGCAGAAGTGATGGCCACCAAGAAAACAGTTTTCCAAGTCAAGTACTTAAGCTCTGCTGAGGACAAGGGCTCAAAAGGGGGTTGCATAAGCTGAGCAATGCAAACATTAAGGTCCCAAACAGGGGCAGGGTCCCTGAATGGCAGATTGGTATGAAGCAATCCCTTGAAGAACTTAGAGAATACAGGATGAGCTGAAAGGGAAGAAGGCTTACCTGCTGAAAGAAAAGCAGAGACAGCTGCCAGATGCACTCTTAGTGTAGCTAGTCTGAGTCCCAAGCTATTCAGATGAACCATATAGTCAAGGACTGTGGGCAGGCCAGCAGACTCTGAAGAAATATGCTTCCCAGACCACCATATGGAAAATATTTTCTATTTGGAATTGTAAGTGTTTCTGGTGGAAGGCTTCCAAGAAGCCTTTAGGATATCCATAACACCTTGGGAGAGGTGTAAATCAGCAAACTCTAACTCTTCAAGAGTCAGGCCTTGAGATTAAGAGATTTGAGATTTGGATACCAAACCCTTCCCTGAGCACAGGTTAACAGGTTGTAATTCCTGGGAAGAAATAGGGGAAGGTGGACTGCTAAGGACAACAGGAGAGGGTACCAGGGCTGTCTGGCCCAGTCTGGAGCAATCAGAATCACCTTGCAGGGTTGAGACCTGATTTTGACTAGCACCTTGAACAGGAGAGGGAAGGGGGGAAAAGCATACAGGAACTTCCCTTCCCAATTGAGAACTAGGGCATCCAGGGGGGCTGAGCCCAACACTGGGGGCCTGTAGCAAAAGAGGGGAAGTTGGTGATTGTCTGGGGCTGCAAAAAGATCTATCTGTGGGGTGCCACATCTGGAGAAGATCACCTTCAAAACCAGGGGATCCAGTGACCATTCGTGATGGCCCTGAGATATCCTGTTGAGAGCATCTGTCAGGACATTGTCCTTGCCTGGGAGGTGTACTGCATGTAAGAGAGGTGTTCAGGGAATAGGCCAGAGACCATAACTTCATTGTTTCTGTGCACAAGGTCCGTAGGACTGAGTGCCCCTTGTTGTTGATATACCACATTGTGGTGGTATTGTCTGTCCTGATCTGAACTACTTTGTTCTGAACAGACTTGGAAAAGTCTGAAGTGCTAGAAACACTGCTCTGAGTTCTAATAGATTGATGTGAAGCAGAGATTCCTGAGGAGACCACAACCCTTGGGTGGTCAGGTCTCCCAAGTGGGCTCCCCACCCCAAGATGGAGGCATCTGTAGTAAGGATTAGAGAGTGAGACTGAGTGACAAAAGGAACTCCCTATCTTAGATTGTCCTGATTCTACCACCACTGCAATGCCTGGATCAGGGTTCGAGTCACTGGGATCAGTTTGGTCAGAGGATCCTTTTTCTGAGACCAAAAGGTTCTCAAGTGGAACTGAATGTCCCTCATCTGAAATCTTGCTCCCTGCACCACTGCTGTAGAAGCAGCCACGTGCCCCAGGAGCTGCTGAAAACTGCCTTGCTGGTCGAGACACCTGTATGGTGAATGAAGAGGCCAGTGTAATAAAGGGTCCTTGCCCTGTCCAGGGAAGGAAGGCTTGCTTTACTGTATCTAGCTCATGCATATGAAGGTGAGGAGCTGTACAGGCTCTAGAACTGACTTTGAAAGATTCAGAAGGAAAACTAGAGAAGTGAGCAGTTGCTGAGTTCTCTGTAGGTGTAACTTGACTTGGTCTGGGGACTCATTTACTATGAGCCAGTCGTCCAGGTATGGAAAAGATGGAATCCTTTTCCTTCTTAGGAAGGCAACTCACTACTGCCAGGCATTTTGTGAACACCCATGGAGCAGAGGTTAGCCGAAGGGCATTGCTCTGAATTGTAATGGCCTGAGGGCAGCTCGAACCTGAGGTTTTTCGATGGGAGCTTCTGATGAGAATATGGAAATAGGTATCCTGAGGTCCAGGAGACTAGCCAGTCCCCTGGCCTTAGAGAGGGGTAGAATTATTCCCAGTCACCATTTGAACTTTGGCTTTAAAAGGTGCTTGTTTAAATATCTGAGATCCAGGATGGGCCACCATTCTCCTGTCTTTTGGGGTGAGGGAGTACTGGAGTACAATCCTTTCCCTTTGTGTAGGGTGGAACCCTTTCTATAGCTCTGAGAGCCAAGAGGAAGAGATCTCTGCCTCTAGGGCAAGTGCTCTGAAGATTTGCAGGTGGAAGGGATCTGGTTCTCATCTTTGGAAATTTTCTGAAGCTGAGAACCAGTCCCTGGCTTACTACTTCCAGGACCCACTTGTCTGATGTTACAGACATCGAGTCCTGGACAAAGTAAGCCAGCCTGCCCCCCACAGGTGGTGGAGAATCAGCCCTGGCGAACCCATCAGGGTGCCTGTTTGGCAGGGGCTTTAGGCTGAGAGGTGGAAGCAGGCCTGCTTGTACCCCATCTGCCTCTTCCTCTAAAGAACTCCCTCTGAGCATAAGCAGAAGAGGAGGCCTGGGCTTGGTAGAAAGGCCTATGAAAAGGCCTGCCCCTGCCCCTGGGATGCTGCCTCTGAGTAGTGGCTTGCCTTTCCTTGGCCTGAGGACTCCTATAGGTGGTCCTGTATTCATCCATTTTCTTCATGTAGTTCTCTGTTTGCTCCCCAAACAGAGAATTACCCACAACAGGAAAATCCATGGCCTTAGTCTGGGTATCCTGGGACAGGCTAGTACATCTGAGCCAAGCCATCCTATGAAGGGTCACAGATGTAGCCATGACTCTAGATGAAACATCATTGGAGTCCACTGCAGCATGGAATTGCACCTTGGATGCCTCAATACCATCCGCAGCTACCTGCTCCAGCTCCTTGGCAAGCTGGCCAGGGACCTGTTTAGCTAAAGCCATAACAGTGTCCCATCTAGATTTCTGCTATCTAGCTGTATAGGCCATATAATTGGCCTGCCTGTGTCCCAAGGATGCTACCATGTACTGTTTCTTTGCCAAGGCATCAATCCTCCTAGAGTCCTTATCTGGGGTGTGTGAAGCCAAGGGTATATTTGCCTTATCACGGCAGCAGCCTGCACTACCCCAACATGGCTGCATTGCTGGGTAAGGAACTCTGTATCTGAGCCTGAAAGAGTATACCTCTTGTCCATTCTCTTATACACAGGAGGTATAGAATTAGGAGTCTTTAAAATTTTTATTGTCTGTTTCCCAAAAGACTTATGAAGGGGAATAGACAGCCTCCTGGACTCTGGGATATCCGTCATTTCAACATAGTCAGGCTCCTCCTGGTCATCCACAGCTTCTTCCATAGGAAGCTGAAGGGTTTCAGCCACTTTCTTGTAAAACATGAAGTGGGAGGGGGACTCAGAAAGCCTAGGAGGAGACGCTCCTGAAGGTCTGTCTGGGGAGATGTCCGGGTCAATGGGCACATCTAGACTTTCATAATCACATTCACTTTCCTCATACTCTCCTTCCTCCTCCTCCTCTGGTTCATAAAATTCCTCTAAATCATAATCCAGAACCGGTGGAACCGACCGAACCGAGAACCTTCCTAATGGTGCCGGTTCGGTGGGTTCAGGGATAGCGACTGAACAATTTTGATCGCTTTGGCTATTTCATCCAGCTGTTGGAGAAAGAACTTTGATCCGCACCGCTGATTTATCCCTTCTTGATTTCTTAACTGAACCGACTCCGGAATCGGGGTTCTCCTTTTGCCCGAAGAAGTTTCACCTGGTCAGAGGGCACCTTCTGGTTTGCTGGAACCGAACCGGGCTGGCCATCCGGTCAGCGGACTTCTTGGCCTCCCTTTCCCTGAGCCTACCAACTCTTTTCTAGGGTAGCTGCAGGAAAATTTTTACAAATCTGGCAGTCTGAATCGAGGTGGTCAAACCCCAGACAATAAACACAGGTGGTGTGGGGATCAGCCTTAGCAAAGACTTCCCCACACACACTACAGTGTTGAAACCCAGTGGGCCCGGTTTTTCTTTTGGGTTTCTCAGACATGGCCAGTCCTAAACAAAAACTTACCCTTTTTTGGCAATCCACCAGGCAAGACACTCTTATCAGTTCCTGACCGTGTTACGGGTCGTGGAAAAAATTTAAATAAAATCTGTTTTTTTTAGAACCGATAAGAACCAGTAACCACACTCTAAAAGTAGAATTAAGATTTTTAAACAACCTGATCGGTTCAAACCAAACCGATGACACGTTTACAAGTTCCATACAGAATAAAAAACAAATATAAACCTATCTAGTACTCATGAATACCAGAGACAGAGACTGAACCGTATAGGGTTGTGTTTAAATTCGGTCGAAAACCTAGAAAAACGGTACTTTAACCGACAAATTGAACCGAGCAAAGGAGAAATCTCCGGAGCGACTGTTCAATGAGGCGGAGTAAAGAATCTGACGGTTTGAGTTCAAACAGCAACAGACAGAGTCTCAACCGAGCTCGAGCTCAGCATTCCATGCCTGGCATGGAAAGTTAACTCTTTCATCTCCGGGGCAGTTCGAAAGTTGGACCTCACTGCAATTTGTCAGAATACAGCAAGACTTCATGTTTGAAATACTGTTTTCCATGTCACATACTTAAGCTCTGCTGAGGATATGGGTTCGAATAGTGGTTGCATTAGCTGGCAAATGCATATGTTAAGGTCCCATGCAGGAGTGGGTTCTATGTGAGGGGGATGCAAGTGCAGGAATCCCTTGAATAATTTCCTGAATACCTGGTTGGCTGCCATGGATGCACCTTTTCCAGCAGAAAGATATGCAGAGACAGCTGCTAAGTGTACCTTAAGGGTGGAAGGCCGAAGACCCAGAGAATGCAGGTGTTCTAGATAGTCCAAGACTACTGATAAACCAGCCTGGTGGTGGGCTATCTGTCTCTGCCTGCATCAAATAGAAAACCTCTTCCACTTAGACGAGTATGTCTTTCTGACGGAAGGTTTCCTAGATACCCTGAGGGACCTCTAGCACCCTTCTGAGAGGTGTAGGTCAGCATATTTTAAGTCCTCAAGAGCCAAGCTCAGTCTGAGGAACTGGAGACTGGGGTACAGGACTCTGTCCTGAAAGGTCGTCAGTAGGTTGTGTCTCCTGGGCAGGAAGATTGGTTTGGAGACTGGCAGGGTCAGTAGCAGTAAGTACCAAGGCTGCCTGTCCCAGTCTGGAGCAATGAGGATCATTGTTGCTGGTTGAACCCTGAGCTTGTTCAGTACTCTGAGCAGTGAGGGAAATGGTGGGAAGGCATAAAGAAACTTCCCTGTCCAATCCAGCAGTAGAGCACCTAGAGGCACTGTGCCCAGTGCAGGGAGTCTGCAATGGAACAGTGGCAGCTGGTGATTGTCTGAGGCTGCGAATTGGTCCATCTCTGGGGTGCTGCACCTTCTGAACACCACCTGCAGGATCTGCCTGTTTAGTGACCACTCGTCCTGGTTCGGTTGATCCTGCTGAGGGCGTCTGTGAGGACACTGTCCTTCCCTGGGAGGTGAACTGCTGAGAGGGAGATCCCCAGGGAATAAGCCAGGTTCCATACCTTCATGGCTTTCGTGCACTGGGGGGGACCTTATGCCCCCCTTGCTTATTGATGTAGTACACACTGCGGTTGTATTGTCTGTCCTGACTTGAACCACTTTGCCCTGCAGCATTGAAGTGAAGGACTGAATGCCCAGATAGACTGCCCTGAGTTCCGGAAGGTTTATGTGTAGCAGAGACTCCTGCTGGAGCCAGGTACCATGGGCAGTATGCTCCGCTAGGTGGGCACCCCATCCTAGGAGGGAGGCATCTGTCAAGATTGCAGCTGCAGGAAAAGCACGCCTTCCCTGAGGTTGTCCTTTTCCTGCCACTACTGCACAGCTTGAAGCAGGGTTCCTGTGACTGGTACCAACTTTGATAGGGAGTCTCTTCTCTGAGACCAGTGAGTCCTGAGGTGGAACTGAATGTCCCTCATCTGGAATCTTGATCCTGACAGAGTTACTGTTGATGCAGCCATGTGACCTAACAGCTGGAGAAAATGCCTTGCTGGACTGGGGGTATGAAGCTGGAAAGAGCTTGCAAGCTGTCTGCTCCTTCCTGAGGGGAGTGCCTCTTCCTCTCAGAGTATCCAGTTCCACCCTATAAACTCCAAGAGTTGAACTGGTGTTGGCATTTTTTCTGGTTTACTAAGACGCCCAGAGTACACAGGGTATCCTGAGTGGTCAATGCTTTTCTTACCTGCTGAGAAGACTGGCCTACCACCAGCTAGTCATCCAGGTATGGGAGGACTGTAACCGCCTGTCTCCTTGTGTGTGCAACCACTACTGCTAGGCATTTGAACACTCTTGGAGCAGACATCAGGCCGAAAGGCATGGCCTTAAACTGGTATTGTCCTGATGGCAATCTGAACCTGAGGTACTTTCTGAATGATTGCCTGATGGGAATAGGGAAGTAGGCATCTTTTAGGTCCACAGATGTCAGCCAATCTCTCTTCCTGAGTGTAGGGAGAATGGTAGCCAAAGTGACCATTTTGAACTTTGGCTTTGTCAAATGTTTGCGTCTGAGATTCAGTATGGGTCACCACTCCCCCATTTTCTTTAGAGTGAGGAAGTACCTTGAGTAGAGACCCCTTCCCTGTTGGGCCAAGGGAACTGGCTCTACTGCTTTTTCCAGAATCAGTTTTGCTACTTCCTCCTCCAACAGAGTTGCCTCTGCTAGGCTGGCAGGTCTGAAAAGTCTTGCCTTCAGTCTGGGAAGAACTTTAAAACTGAGAGCAAGCCCCTGGCCCACTACCTCTTGTCTGTGGTGATGGATTCCCAAGCCTGGAGATAGTGGGCAAGCCTACCTCCAACTGAAAGTGGGGAGGCGACCCTGGCAGACCCTTCAGGGGGTCTGCTTGGTTTGTGTACTTTGCTGAGTGCTGAGGCTAGCCCAGCTGCTGCCCCTTCTGCCTCTGAAGTACCCCCTCTCAGGCTGGTAGGCTGATGACACCTGAGCCTGGAAGAAGGGCCTGTAAACACAGGTTACTCACCTGTAACAGTAATTCTAGGAGTGGTATATGTTGTTCATCCACACATCTATCAGTATCCTTTCTCCTTTAATTCTTTCCGGAAGTCTTAAAGCTGGCTCTTCCCACCCCTTTGAGTGGCATATCCCTTGGCTGTGGCCCATGACACCAGATCTTACCCACTGGAAGCAGTGGTTGTGTGTCGAAGCTGGGTAGATTGTGTGGGTCCGTGTGGATGAACAACATATACCACTCCTAGAACTACTGTTACAGCTGAGTAACCTGTGTTCAGGGCCCTGAGTTTTCCGTGATTCCGCGGGTGCGGCAAACCACAGAAATATCCACGGAATTTGCCATCACCCGCGGAATTCGCAGCCGCCCGCGGAACAAAACGTGCCCCTCTCAAATGTTAGTATGCCATGGTGGAGCCACCCCAGCATAGCAAAAGCTTAATTTACAACGGGGTGCCCAATCTCATCGGTTTCACTGCCCCTGAAGAGTTTCTATGCCACACTGGGAGCCCACCCCAGCGTGGCAAAGCTTCCTTTGCAGACGGGGTTGCCCAATCCCCCGTCGGCTTCACTGTCCCCCCCAAGCTGCCTGGTGCCACGCTGGGAGCACACCCCAGTGTGGTAAACGGTTCATTTGCCGACGGAGGTGCCCAATCCCCCGTCAGTTTCACTGCCCCCCCAAATGTTTCTATGCCACGCTGGGAGCCCACCCCAGTGTGGCAAAAACTTCCTTTGCCAACTGGGGTACCCAATCCCCATTGGCTTCCCAACCCCCAAGCCACCTGGTGCCATGCTGGGAGCCACCCAGCATGGCAATGTCATTTGCCGACGGGGTGCCTAATCCCCATCAGTTTCACTGTCCCCAAATGTTTCTATGCCATGCTAGGGAGCCCACCCCAGCATGGCAAAAGTCCTCCTTGTGTGGGAATCCCAAAAACAACCTAAACAAAAAAACTTTCCATCGTGATTCTTTTGCCCCTCCCCAACTCACACCCCACCTCTGTGCACTCCACCTCCCCACACCCCCACCTCATCCCCACCTCAACCCATACTTACCTCCGGAGCCCAGTGCGATGATCTTCTGTGGGCAGGGAACACGTCTGCACTCTTCAAAGTTGACCACGAACTGAAGAAATGCCGGTAAGCTGTATAATGGCATAAGTGGATTTTTATCAACTTTAGTGCATATCTCAGCCATTTCTGGGAATTTTTTCACCAAATTTTCAACATGGGGTTTTGGGGCCCCACCTCATGAACTGTGACACTGTTATTTTGTTAATCGGTCCCGAAAGGTGGTTCCACAATCACTGCATGGAACCACCTTTCCAGAATGATTAACGAAATGACAGTGTAACAGTTCATGAGGTGGGCTCCTAAAAACTCTATGTTGAAAATTTGATGAAAATATTCCCCAAAACGACTGTTTTATGAGCGTGAGCTGCGCAGTTCCTATGCACGCTCATAACTTCAAGCATTTTTAATATTTTCACTCCAGATTTTCAGTATTGCCATTCTACCACACCTCCTTATGAACAGTACAACTGTCATTTTTCACATTTCACCCAAAATGTGTTTTCGCACATGTAGCGCACAATGGCACGGTCTGTGTGCAAAATCAATGTTCCAGACAGATTAATAAAATCACAGTGATACTGTTCATGAGCAGAGGTCTTAAACCAGCTATGTTGAAAATTAGGTGACAAACAGCCATAAAATGACTGTTATTAGCGTGCATTGTGCAGTTCCTATGCACGCTCGAAAAATTAATATTTTCACTCCAGATTTTCAGTATTGCCATTTTACCACTCCTCCTTATGAACAGTACAACTGTCATTTTTCACATCTCACCTGAAATGTGTTTTCGCACATGTAGCGCGCAATGACGCGGTCGGTGTGTGAAATCAATGTTCCGGACAGAGTAATAAAATCATAGTGATACTGTTCATGAGCAGAGGTCTTAAACTGGCTATGTTGAAAATTTGGTGACAAACACCCTTAAAATGACTGTGTTATGAGCGTGCATTGTGTCATATTTTGGCAAAAAAAAAAGAAAAGAAAAAAAAAGAAGGGTAAAAATGTGCCGCAGAATTGCCGCAGAAAATGGTGCTGAGTGCTGCAGAAGTTCTGCGGCAAATGAGAACCCTGCCGCAGAACTTTGCTCCGATGTGCCACAGAAAAATCAGGGCCCTGCCTGTGTTTCTAGGGATGTGGATATGTTGTTTTATCCACACATCTGGCAGACTCTTAGCAGTTCTCTGGGACAAGGTAGGCAAGGCGCACACCCCCTACTTAGGAAAGAGAGACTGAAGAACTAAGGCCCCAAAACCAGCATCCCAGCATGACTTTAGGTCAATGTGGTAATGGGAAATGAAGGTGCTTACTGACTTCCAGGTAGCAGCCCTGCAGATTTCCTGGACAGGGACGTCCCTAGAAGCAGCCACTGTCGCAGTGGTATAGCAGGTGGAATGAGCCCTCAGCCCTCCAGGAGGCTCCCTACCCACCAACCTATAGCAGGGATCAATGCAGGATGTAATCCATCTGCCAATCATCTGCTTGGCTACAGGTCTGTCAGGTGCAGCTTCAGCATAGGTGACAAACAGCTGGCAAACCTCTCCCCTAATTCCAGCCGTATGCTCCTTATAGTATGTGAGTGCTTGTCTCTGGTCCAAGGTATTAAGCCTGTATTTGGTATCCAAGGTGTGACTGGGGTAAAACACCAGTAGAGTCATCATCCGGTTCAGTGGGAACTCTGACACAACCTTCAGAAGGAACTTCAGGTTGGGGCACAGGACAACCTTGTCCCTATGGAAGACCGGATAAGGAGACTCGACAGAGCACCTGGAGCTCCCCAATCCTTCTGGTTGACATGATAGCCACCAAGAAGACAGTCTTCCATGACAAATGCGACATCTCACACTTGTGCACCGGTTCGAATGGCTTGCCCATGAGCTTTACCAGTACCAGCAGTAGATCCCACGGTGGTGGTTCACGCACCAGAGGGGATATGTGATCAAGGCCTTTAAAAAAGCACCAGACCACCTTCTTCTGCGCCACTGACTGCTGACTGGCCCACGCCTGGTAAGCAGAGATAGTGGCCAGGTGCACCTTAACGGTCGTCGACCGAAGTCCCCCTTTGGAGAGGGACCATAGATAATCTAGGATGCTAGCCACTGGACAGGCCAAAGGGTCTCTTCCATTTGAAGGCATAGCACTTCCTGGTTGATTCCTTCCTAGATGCCTTGACTACAGTGAGTACATCTTCAGAGAGACCCAAAGCCTGGAACTCTAGCCGCTCAGAAACCAGGCTGTCAGGTACCGGGAATCAAGGTCTGGGTGGAGTACCTTTCCCTGATTGATGGACAGCAGGTCCAGGCATTCTGGAAGACTCCTTGGGAGCCTGATGCTGAGGAGCTTAGGGTACCAAAACTTGTGGGGGCCAGTCCGGGGCCACCAGGATCACCTGTGCCTTGTCCCTCCCGACCTTGAGGAGCACCTTGTGGATCATGTGAAGTGGAGGGAAGGAATAAAAGAGGCCTGGGGTCCATGGCCTCGAGAAGGCATCACCCTGCAGTGAGCCCTGCTTAGTGGGGGTGGGAACAAAACAGCCTCAGCTTTGCATTCTCCCTGGAGGCGAACAGGTCCACCAGAGCGGTGCCCCACTGGGAGAACAGGCTGTGCACTACCTTTGGATGGATAGACCACTCGAGGGACACCTCGCCCACTCAGCTGAGGGTGTCCGTCAGCTGACTGGAGGCTCCTGTCACATGAATGGTGAGGAGATCGCCTCCAGTCAGCTCACGAGGGTCCAGATGCAGAGAGCTTCCCTGCACAGAGGCAGGGAGTGCGCCCCACCTTGCTTGCTGAGACAGTACATGATGATGGTGTTGTCTGTCTGGACCTGAACAACTTGACCCCGAATGAACGGAGTGAAGGCAGTCAGTGCCAGCTGGACTGCTTGGAGCTCCACCAGGATGATATGACATTGGGACTCCTTGTGGATCCAGAGCCCATGGACCCTGTGTTCCCCCAGGTGGGCACCCTAGCCCATGAGAGAGGCATCGGTCATCAGGATGACCGTCGGCTCGGGGCAGACAAATGGGATCCCTCCCTGCAGCTGCTCCGGGATGGTCTACCTTTGGAGAGCGTCCCACATCTTCTCGGTCACAGAGACCAGCTGTTCAAAATGACCTAGGTGCTGAGTCCACTGGCTGGCCAGCTCCCACTGCAGGAAGCGCATATGCCACTGGGCCCATCGGACCATGCTGTGTAGCCCAGAAGTTGCAGGAAGTCCAGGGCAGGGCACAAGTGCCCAACCAGAAATGATCGGGCAAAGGAGGAGAGAACCTCCGCCCTGTTCGCCGGGAGCCGGGCTCTGGCTCGGCAAGAGGCAAGCTCTGCCCTGATGAAACAGATCACCTGTGAGGGCATGGGTTCCAACTTGGCCACGTTGACTAGGAGGCCAAGGCTGATGCAGGTCTGGAGGGCCAGGTCCCGGGACCTCTCCGCCTCCTGCCTGGAGGAACCCGATATAAGCCAATCATCCAGGTAAGGGTACACTCGGACCCTTCAACGCTGAAGATGGGCCGCCACCACTGCAATGCATTTGGTGAATACCCTGGAGGCTGATGACAGGCTGAACTGCATGGCATGGAACTCGTAGAGGGTTCCCTCTGCTTGGAAGTGAAGGAACCTGAAGTGGGACGGATGGATCAGGACGTGAAGGAATGTGTCCTGTAGATCCAGGGAGCAAAACCACATGTTCTGCTCAAGAGATGGTATGATCTGAGACAGTTACCATCCTGAAGGTGCAAGACCTAAGGAACTTGTTCAGGTCATGCAGATGTAGAATGGGGCGCCATTCCCCTGTGCGTTTTGGGACCAGAAAGTACCTGGAAACAAACCCTGTGTTGACAGGGGGATCCACAACTCTGACCACCACCTCCTTGCGGAGGAGTTGGGTTATGTTGTCTCAGAGAGCCGACTCAGTGTCCACAGATACCTTCTCCTCCCATGGGCCACAGCTCTGCTTGGTAGGTACAGCTTGAATTCCAGAGGCAGACCCTGGCTAACCACTTCGAGAAACCACCTGTGTGTGGTAACAGCAGACCAGGCAGAAAGGAAGTGGCAGAGCTGGCCCCTCACGGAAGGACCCAGGGGAGGCGTGATGGACATGGGGTTGGCCGCCCCCATTCTGTCATTGGGCAGACTTGGAGGAAGATCCAGCCAAAGGGACGCCGGGTTCCTTCCCTCCGGGTTTTCGGACCATGAAGCCACTGACTTGGGCTGAGTGTGCCAAGACTGAGCCTGTTGCTGCTGCCCAGACTGGTACTGGGTGGCTTGGCCGCAGGGGCAGAAGTCTGAAAGGGCTTGCGCTTCTGCTGTTTGGAACTCTTAGATTCCTTCTGGGCAGAAGCAACAGAGTCCAAGGTGGCACTGGACTTCTCGATGCATTGTAGGTGACTATCGACCCAGGGCCCGAACAAGTAAGTGCCCAAGAAGGGTACATCCACCAATTTGTGCTGGGTGTCTGCCGTAGAGGTCGAGACCCTCAGCTAAGCCCTGTGGCACATGGCGACTGCAGCTGCCACCGAATGGGCATAAAAGTCCCCAGTGTCAAAGAGACAGCATAGACCTTCTTAGCAGAGTGGTCCAGTTTTTTGGACTCTTTGTCCAGAGGTCTATCAGAGACTCCTGTATTGCCCGAGTGCCAAAACACGGAGTTGGTCACCAACCCCTCGGCCGAGGGGTGTTCAGTAAACCCTGAATGGGAGCAGATGGGCACCACATATTTGTGGGCCATCCGGGCTGATGGCACAGAACAGGAGGCAAGGTGCTGCCAAAGACCCAGGGCCAGGCCGACAATGGATTCGGCCACTCGGAAGGCCTCCGTCGGAGAATCCCTTTTGTCCAGAATATCTGTTAGGGGATATCAAGCCCACCTTTTGAACAGGCTCCAGAGGCATCCACGTGGATTTGGAGTTGAGACTGAGGATGCACATGAAGGATGTGGAACCCTCCTCCGTCGAGAGACCCCGAGCGACTCCTCATGAAGCAGACAGGAGTGCAGTGAGGAGGCCTCGGACTCCTAAGAGTCCGCATAGATCGGCCGCCCACCCATGTCACTTTTGACCCAAAACAGGCGGTCAGACATAAGAGTGACCGACAGTCTGTGAGGAAGGCCCTTGGTGGGCCGAGACTCCTTGACTGGAGCCCCTGAGGACGCTGTTTGGGTGGCGGCTCCACCACTATCGGTGGAGAGGCTGGTTTTGGCCAAGCCAGTAGGGCCTTCACTGGCTCCGCAGGCAGAGGAACGGTGTCGACCAGCTACGGAGGTGTCAGCCTAACAGGCAACAGCCATGTGATCGCCGGTGTGGAAGCCGGAGTTGGCTTTGGACCAGCCAACACCAACTGTTGCCATATAAGATCCTCATAGAGTTGGCGCAACTTGCACGGAAGCCTCTCCTTTTCTGAGGAGGATGAGGATGAATAGCAGCGGCGCCACTTCTTGGAATGTCCAGAGCGACGTTGATGAGACTTCTTTGACCTTTCAGGTCTAGAAGACTGAGACCTCGACTGCCGGGGGTGCTTGGAAGGAACCAGGGAGATCCGCAGTTCCTCCAGGTCATGGTCAGGGGCTGTAAGGAGGTTCCCAGCAGGCTGGGTCTCCTCATCAATAGGTCCAGGCAGGACCAGAGTCCTGAACAGAGAGTTGTCGGCCTCATCTAGAGACAATGGGTCGATGGGGTCAATGACAATTTTGACTGAGTCATTGTCCTGGGGTCATTGTCGGCTGGCCTGACGGGGCATCATGAAGCCAGCAGCCAAGGCCGCAGTTTCAACCAAAGTCAAAACTGAAGATTCCAGGGGACAAGAACATTCTCGATCCCAAGAACAAAGGTGAGTCTTCTTTTCTCTTGACTCTCAGGAACATGAGCTGTGCAATGCCAAGGGGACCTCCCCTTTGGTCGGGAAAGATTGGTACAGCTCCTTGAAGGAGCCTGTAAAGGTGAAGCCCAGTTTCAGTGGAACAAAGGCAGAGGTCAAAGAAGATTGATCAGCGGCCCGAGCCACCTCCTCCTCGACGGCCTTCCTCTGCTCAAAGTTGCTCAGTGGACCCCACAGCTGCGGAGACCACCCAATGGGCTTCCTTAGTTTGACCAGCGGTTTCCATTTTTCCGGATAGTGAAGCTGCAAACGACCGAGACAATCATCGAGCACATTTGGTTGAAAAGAGCAACAGAAATCACAGGCCTGGGTATTGTGCTCGGAACCCAGTCAATAAATGCACGTGGTGTGCGGGTCAGTACGTGACATCTTCTGTCTGTAAGGGCACCGGCAGAACCCGGGCGAAGACCTGTCCTCCATCGCAGTCGCGATCTAAGATCGTTGAGGAAAAACTCTTGTGAGTTTAAGTTTTGAAAGTACATCCAATGATTTGAGTGCCACGGCCTACTCAATGTGGGAGCAGTAAGGTGGGAACCTGCTTCTTCCAGTGGAAAGGAAGATCTGGCGTCATGGGGCAGAGTCGAGGGATATACCACCCAGGTGGGTGGGAGGAGCCAGCTTTATGACTTCCAGCAAAAATGAAAGGGGAAAGGATACTGCCAGATGTGTGGCTAGAACAACATATACACATCCCTAGAATGGGATTTACCCCTGCCCCCTTTTCCCTGGTACTTCTGTGGTGTTGCTGCCTTCTCTTTTGCAGCAGCACTCTTTTTTTTTTTTTTGTATCTTCTGATTTTGCTCCCTGGAACTCTCTGACTGCCCTACTCACTGCGCCGCAGTCCCGCCTGCCTGAAATCCTGCCTCCTCAGAGATAGCTGCCCTCCACCATCCACAGCTAGCAGACCCCCATCTCTGGGCCCTCTGAGGTAGGGACGCCTCCACTCTGATGTTCTATCTATAATAAAGTGTGTTGCAGTGGTGGTGGAAGGACAGAGAGGGTGGAGGCAAGGGTCTGAATTGGTTGTGTGGTGACACAGCACTGAGGGGATCCATTGCCTATCCAGGAGCAGGGTTTTTTTCCCCAGGTTTCCCCCAGGAGTGCAATGACGCCAGCACAGCTGAGCCATAGGCATCCACCACACTCCTCCCTTAACTTTTCCATGCCTTATGTACCCGATCTCCAGCGGGTGTCACCACTGTGCTGGAAGTCCCCCTGGATCCCTCCCCAAGGAGTGGAAGCAGTCCATCAGATGCTTGAGCCTCTCTGCCCCCCACCGATTGAGCTAATTCCTGAACCCGTGTCGCCGGTGTGGCATCCAGCGCCTCAACCCTCAGCACCACTGGGCCAGCTGCAGCAGCACTCTTATAGGCTACATTATACTCATCCATCTTCTTCATGTAAGCCTCTGTTTGCTCACTTGAAGAGAGATGTAGGTTCACAAGGGGAAAGCCAGTGCCTTTTGTTTGTGTGTCCTGTGACAAATTAGTGGCCCTTAGCCAAGCAAATCTCCTCTGTGACACAAAGGCAAAAGAAGACTGCACTCAGCATGGAAGACACACTCAAATTTACTTTCAACAATGGTTGAATTTATTTATCACTGCTGTGGAAGCCCCTAGCACCTCGGCAAAAGTGCCTTCAAGGGGGCGTATTACAATCCAACTGACAGACGTGAACGTATTTAAATACAGACTTGTAGTGATGACAACATTCTTTCTTAAACCAATCACACTTAGTGCAAGATTTCTTAGCTTGTGCCATTCTTACACAATATCACAAACTTCAAGTTATGTAACTACTTAAAAAAGGAGCTTACATGCAATTCCCTATAGAAAACAGAGTACAAAATTTATATAAATTCTAACCTTAACTATTAAAATACTAATATACATTTTATAGTGAATCAAGTATTCATTTTCAGTCTAGATCACATATTTCCTTCAGGGATCTCCTAATACTTCATATAGGGATACACCAGTATACATTTAACCATAGACATTTGTGCAAATATATACACTTATTTTGTGTCTACGTGCCTTTTTTAAATAAACAAGAAAACTTATGCATCAAAACTCACTATACTTGTGTATTTTTGATGCTGAGAAAAGAGAGAAAGACACACAGAAGAAGGCAGGAGGTGGATGCCATCTGTACCGGAAACATAGAATCCACAGCTTATGTCATAAAAAACATAAAAAAGAGATTATGATATGCATTATTCTTAAAGAAACTGTATAGTTTAAACAGTCCTTATTATCATTTATCTAATCACCAACATTTTTTACACTTCTACAGATAATGTAAGAAAGAAAGTGGAAAGGGAGAAAAAAGAGGCTTCTATTTTGGGGTTACCTGGGCAATAGGGTTTACGTTAAAACAACTTCTCGGCCTTCTATTTTTGCCTTAGAAATGGTTTAAGATCCCATATTTCATGCTAAACGTCCTAAGTCTACATCTCCTCTCAGTATGCCCAGGCTGTTCCAAATTATGTTCCCTATTTCACCAGCCGCTACATTATACTCTAAGGAGCAAGTGATCTGATTATTCTCTTTCGATTCTTTACCTCTGTGTTCCACTAACTCCTCGTTTTGTTTTTAATTATTTCCATTGCGTTCCTTAATATTACAGTGATGTATCCTCTTTGACCTAAACCTATTCAGTAGCTCATTTGCCTGTTCCTCAAAATCCTGGTCTGAAGTGCAATTTCTCCTTATTCTAACCAGTTGTCCATATGGTATAGAATTTTTTAGTTTACAAGATGTGAGCTATCACTCCTTAGCAGAGAGTTAGTGCATGTAACAGAGTGCTCAAAACTGTGATGATTGACTTGACATCTAAGCCTTTTTTAGACAAGAGAGGCCAAGAGGGCACAGAAAGAAAAGAAGAGGAAGAGGTACAAGGGGAGGAAAATCCAGGAAATCTAAGCAGGAAGAGACATGCGCTGAGGAATCTGAAGAGTCAAAGCAACAAATAATTAGAGTAATTTCCCCCCTCAGTAAGCATCAAGTGCAGCTTCTAAAGAAATGATTTAATTTTGTGCCCACACCACCTATAGACAGTTTCACTATTTACGTGGACCTTTTCAAACTATTTAGAAAGACCAGATTTAAAATATTTTTTTCCAGAAAGGAAGAAACGCTGAACAGCCTGCAAATATGAGTTATTTTGAGGATCCTATGCTTCAAATGAGCAAAATGAGGAATTACTGAATGAAAAGCTTGATTTCTTGTTGGCTAAATTAGATATGGGATGTAGATATTACAGAAACCGAGCACACAGAAAATGGATTGCAGGAAGGATTGGTTGAATCAGCAGAAGCGAATCTTATTGTTATCCAACTTGTTAAGTAATGAGAGCATTAACTCTGGTCAAGATGGAAAAACACCCCATAGGTTCATAGGTTGTATCAGAGCATAGAAGACATAAGTCCATATAGCTCGCCAGTTTGCTAACAATACCCACGTATGCCTTTATTAATTAAATAAGAATCTAGCCTGATTTTAAAGGTATTCATAGTAGGACTTGTCACTACTTCGCTTGGTAGTGTATTCCAAATTCCTGTTGTTCTTATACTAAACCAATTTTCCCTTCTTTTTGTATTATATTTATCTTTATACAGTTGATAGCAATGTGCCCTGGTATCATATGTTTGTTGCCTTAATTTTAAATCTAGTTGCTCCCTTAATTGGTTGTCACTAAGTGCTCTAAATATTTGGCACATATCCCCATGTAATCTATGATACTCCAATGAATATGGTCCTAGTTTTTCCAATCTCTGTTCGTAATTCAAACCCTGAGCTTCCTTTATGCCCTTGGTTGCCCTTCTCTGCACCCTCTCCAAAGCAGCAATGTCCTTCCTGTAACCTGGTGCCCAAAACTGCGCACAATACTCTGCATGCGGGCGTATCAATGAAGTGTACACTGGCAGCAATACTGCTTTATCACGACTTGTGATATGCTTGCGTATGTAGTGTTGTATACCACTTGCCTTCCTAACCACCTGGCTACAGTGTAGTCCAAATTTTAGTTCATTGTCAATTCTTATTCCTAGGTCTTTTTCATCCTGTACTATCCTCAGCTCACTGTTACATAGTTTGTATTTATAATGCAAGTTATTCTTGCCCATATGCATAACAACACATTTATCAGCATTAAATGATGATCTCTTTGTTTTTCCAATCATTCTTCCAATCCTGTAAGTGCTGTTTGCAAAATAGTGGCCTCATTGATATTATTGACTGAGTATCCCAGCCGTGTGTCATCCGAAAACTTTGATAGCCATACTCCATCATTGACACTCATACTAGAAATATATATATTGAAAAAGCATGGTCCCAACATCAATCCCTGAGGTATCCTACTTGACACTTCCACCCACTCTGAGCATACTCTTCTCACACACACTCTCTGCCTCCTATCCCCCAGCCATGCCTCCACCCAAGAAGAAACTTTATCATGGACACCCATATCCCTGAGTGCTCCTATTAGTTCTTCATGCGGCACCTTGTCAAATGCTTTTGCAAAATTAAGGAAGATAACATCCACCGAATTGCCTGTATCCAAGGCTTTGTTGACCCTACCATAGAATTCTAAAAGGTTTGTCTGGCATGATCTGCCCTTAGTAAACCTGTGTTGTGACCTATCAATGATACCCTTGCTACTCAAAGAGTCAAGGATTTGGTCCTTGATCATAGTCACCAAGATTTTACCCAAGACCGAGGTCAGGCTGATGGGGCGATAATTTTCAACTTGTTGATGAGATCCTTTTTTGTATATTGGTATGAACAGTGCCTGTCTCCAATCAGCAGGCACTTCAGACATATCCAGGGATTTTTGGAAGATGTAAGTTACTGGACCTGCCAATTCTTGTGCCAGTTCCTTAATTACTCTTGGATGGATTCCATCCGGACCCTGTGCTTTATTAGGATTTATATCCTGAAGCCTTTGAGCTACATCAGGGATATTTAATGTAATGCTAGATCCTTGTGACATGTTTTGCTGTTTAGTTGGTATACGTTACGCTTTGTTAAAGACTGATGCAAAATAAACATTACACAAATCTGCCATTTCCTGATTATCTGAGGTTAGATGGCCAGCTGGATCTTTCAAGGATGTAATGCTACTATTGTTTCCTCTTTTAGAGTTAATGTATGAATAAAAGGATTAATAATTATTTTGTACTTTGGTGGCTACTTTGTATTCATATGTCATATGATGATTTCAAACAAATAACAAAGCCTTTGAAAACACAGTACTATTAAAGAGTGCCCAAACAAGCAGTTTTTTTTTAAAATGGCAAACTCCAAAATCTGGCTTCATAGCAAGGTAAAGTGAATGCTGCTGTTTACATTTATGCTAAAACTGCATTTATGTAAATAACATAAATGCAGTTTCATAGCTTTTGGAAAATGTAAACATCAGCCTTTCACTTTCAAAAAACAGCCTTACCTTCTCCTTAAGATGTCTGCCAAGTGTGTTAAGTGATGAGTCATGATGACATCATCGGAGCCAGAGACAGAGATCCACATATATTTCTATAGTGCTAACTAGTTCTTCTTTCCCTCTTTATTTTCAATTGTTGAACCAGAATGATCAACACCATGTATTACCTCATGGATTATTTTGATCAGTACACATGTTAGGCTATGATTTTGTTCATTTTGTTTACTTGAACTTGCGGAAAATGTTTTGCAATCCAGCTGACTTTTTTCTTTGGCAAACTGCATTACAGTACAACACTTCAAATACCTGATGATCTAGTGGTTATATGATGTACTGAATTTTGCTTTTTTGTTAACCAGGAGAGACACACTAAACTGAAAGCTTGTTTACAGGTGGGGCCTGGTAGCACAAGGAAGTTTAATGACTTGTTTAGGGTCACACAGCAAAGTACCGGTCTTGTTCAGTTCCAAAGCTCATGCTCTCTTGTTAATCTACAAATAAGGCTTTCTTTTTCCATGTGAACTCCTGCACCTAGCCTGCTTTCTGTTGAACACCTCACCATCCATACCCTGTCCTTAGTACTGCCTGGGGCTGCATATGAGCCTGCAGTCTCATGAGGAGAATTATCACACCTCAGATTGTAATCTTGTACCTCAGAGAGTTGTGCACACCTATTCTGATATACATCATCAGCTGGCACTGTTAAAAAAATGCCTCCCATATCACTCTCCAGTCCACATTCTCAGTGATTGACTTCTGCTCCCACAGTAAACATTGAGTGGATCACCACCCTTCTGCACAGTGAAGATAGTATGTACAGTTCCCTGTTGTGTTTTTTTTTCCACCTCATTAACCAACAACTAGATCTTCCTGGAGGGCCAAGCAATAAGTATCATGACCCACCAGAAAAACTGCTGTTTATGCCCTCATAAGGGCTGCACTTACAATGGATAACAATATTATTAGCAGGGAGAGGCATACTAATACCTTGAGCGAATCTACCTGACTTCCAGTGTCAGTCTACTCCTTTATCTGTGATCTGCAGAACCCCGCAGGACAGTTCCCAGCAATTCTTCTACATTAATTTTCTATGCTCTACTCCATAATGTGAGTTGGCTGGCTACCACCCTTCCAAATCTTGAATGAGCTATACACAACTCCCTCAATACTGTCCTAACAAACATCAACACCACCCCCTCATCTGAGGGTAATCTCCCTACACTGAATTCAAGTAACAGTTTAGGTGCAGCCCTGCCACTCTGAGTATTTGTCATCACTGGCTACTCTCATCCACATGAAAAGAGAGTGTCCAGGGAAATCGCCTCCTTTTTTCTTCAGATTATAATTCTCATTATTGTTGGGTGGAGCTTGCCTGTTTCCAGTAGATTACTGAACAACATAGATGACTGGCATGCTCATAAGCAAGAAATGCTCTTACACCATTGATTCTTGTCTCTGAAAATATCACGAGAAAAGGCTTTAATTTATAAGAATAACAGAATATGAGTTATGAAAGAGGTACATTATAATATATTAAAAATGAATGAATCAATAGTAAGTGATTTAATGAATGTAAATTCATATTTTCTTTTATTCTTTAATTTATTTTTATTTAAGAGAGCATCTGAGATGATTTCATTTCAGCAAGACATGGCCGTCATTTTTTGGCCTCAATTGGCAGTGTTATAAAGTAAGGAAAACATATTTAATTAAACATAGGTGGTCCTATTTCATAGGAGCAGCAGTAAATATATTAATTTATCTTGTGTGTATAATATTTAAAAATGTTAAAAACGTGTAATATAAATAGAACAAACAAATATAAACTGCATATCATTAAATATAAGTGTTCAAACAAATGTGAATGGTTCATATAAAAATAAACAAGAAATTTGATTTAAAATATTTCATATGTTTTTACAGTTCCCCTGAAGAAGCCTAATTATTTAGGTGAAACACTGGGATCTTCTAAAACCAAATAACATTTTCCGAGACAAGAATCAATGGTGTAAGAGCATTTCTTGCTTATGAGCATGCCAATCATCTATGTTGTTCAGTAATCTACCGGAAACAGGCAAGCTCCACCCAACAATAATGAGAATTATAATCTGAAGAAAAAAGAGGCGATTTCCCTGGACACTCTCTTTTCACATGGATTTGATGATTTGACCTCTTTTTGGTGGTCAAAAACCAGTCAACAGGACGTTTGCCTCAAGAAGACCTGAAAGCCTAATCAGCCAGGTTAAACTGATTATAAACTTTTACAAAAACTTTTGGACTGTCACAAAATTGGACACTTTACATATCATTTATAAGTTTTCTCCGCATTTTGTAATCTGTATTTGGATATTACTGTAAGTTCCAGTTGCTAATATTATAATTTTCATGATTTATAAAAGCTCTTTTTAATACTGCATATAAACAAGATTAACTTCTTTCTCCTATTTAGAATAAGCCTCACTGTACGTAATGGAAACATTTAATGAAGCAAGTGGAAGTGCAGAAGCAAGTTACACCTTCTGCACTTTCACAGACACAGAATGAGAATTATTTTTTAACCAAATGAAGGGAGGTAGAAATCTGGCACAGATGGATATGGTTAATGCTAAAACTCTTAAAAATAGAATTGAGAATTTAAAAAATAAAGATTTAAGATTAGATTTACATGGTTTAACCCTGGTAAAATATTTAGAATTTAAACATATTCCACAAGGTTTACGAGTAACAATAGAACCCAATTTAGGTATAATAGATGAGATAAGGACATGATGCAGCGTTGATTTCATGTATGCATTATAGAGGCAATATTAAGAACATGTCGTAAATTAGCAGAAGATATTCAAGAATATCAAAATTCCTTAAAAACGCAAATTAAAACAGAAGAATTAAATGAATGGTTGGAAGATGTCAATAGTAAACTTAAGGATTATGAAAAGACATTAAGAGAGACTAAAATCAGAAAATTTTATAGAGACACTGGTGATTATAAAAACAATAGAATATACACATATAAGAAAATACAGAGAAGGTTTTCTCAAATAGGGATATGAGCTCAGATAGCTCTGATAGTTATACAAAGAGAAGTAATAAATTTGACAAACAACAACAAAAAGAACCTTTTTTAGAGAAGGACAAAACAGGACAGCCAGTTTCTCAAGTAGATACACAGAGGAGCACACAGAATATAGATATGGAACAAGGAACAATGGACAGATGCGACTTAAGGAGAAGGGAACTAAACCTAGATACAAGAGAAATAGACGAGCAGCATGGAGAAGGAAGAGGCAGAGGAACCAGAAGGAATCAAATGGGAGGGAGACGGTAATCTTTAATTTAAGTCAACAATCTTTAAGTCAAGATGAGATGAAAGTATTATCGCTAGGATTATCTTTTTCAGTAACTAAAGAAGTTGATAAATTCCAAATAGAAGCAGATATGCAAAAAAATTTCTGTAAATTAAGGTTACATTTTCAGTTTTATGATAAGTTGGACACAAATCCAGAACAGACAAAACTGAAACAAGCTTTGAATATTAAATCACAGTTCATACCCTTAATAGGACACTCACATGCAGTAGAGAATTATATTGAAACAACAAATCAAGAAATTAGACACATTTTAAAATCTGACATATCGTTAAATAGTTCCAACTTATCAAAACATGAAAAAATAGCATTGAACTCATTAGAAAATGATAATTCCATAATTATAAAACCAGTAGATAAAGGTGGAGCAATAGTTATACAGGATGTTAAAGACTATAGACAAATGTGTCTTGACTTATTGGAAATATCAACAAATTACACTAAATTAGAACAAGACCCTGTAGAGTTAATTAAGAACCTAATACAAATAACTTTACATGAAATGGAAGTAAATGGATAGTTAAGAAAATGGGAAGTTGAAGTAATGGATAATAAATTTCCCAAGAACTCCATTATTTTATACATTACCTAAAATTCACAAAAATCTGGACAAACCACCAGGAAGGCCCATCGTATCAGGGATCGGTTCAATTTTTAGAACCTATATCAAAATCTATTAACTATCACTTACAGCCATTAGTTCAAAAAATTCCAACTTACCTAAAAGATACAACACATATGTTACAATTAATTGAAGAATTAAATCTAATTGGGATCCCAGCAGATAGTTTACTAATAACTATAGATGTTAAAGATCTGTACACCTCTATCCCTCATGATAAAGGAATAGCATCTATGGGTAAACTTTTAGACTCCAGACCATCTGGAGCAAGACCAAAAACACGAACCTTACAAGAATTGGCTGAAATAGTTCTTAAAATGAACTACTTTAAATTTGAAGAGCATTTTTATGGGCAAATATAAGGGACGGCCATGGGGAGTACCATGGCCCCAGGATATGCTAATGCATATATGCATGACTTCGAAAGCACATTTATCTTTGATGAAAAAGGACCAGGACATAAATTCAAAAACCACATTATGTTCTGGAAAAGATTTATTGATGATATAATATTAATTTGGATTGGAAACAAATCGACAATAGAAGAATTTAAAGAATATATGAATACTAGAGATCCAAATATGACTTTTGCCTTCACCTACGATAAAAAACATATAGATTTTTTGGACATTACCATTTATAAATGGAATAATCAATTGCAAACAAAACTATACAGAAAAAAATGGATAGAAACACAATTTTACATAAAAGGTTTCATCCCCAAAAACTAGTAGAAAGTATTCCATATTCACAGTTTTTGAGGGCACGTCATAATTGTAGCACTGATGAGAGCTATAGCATAGAAGCTAAAAATATAGAAGAAAGATTTAGAGAGAGACAATATTCCAAAAAAAATTACAACAAGCACAAAATAAAGTAATCACAAAGCAAAGACAAGATTTACTAAGAAAATGCAAGAAAATGTAAAAGATTGTAGCCCATTAACATTCAGCACAGTACATAATAAAATCATGCCACAAATTAAAAAAATAATTTTAAACAATTGGAGTATATTATTAAATAATCCCACAACGTCTGAAATATTTTGACAAAAAACGTTTGTGGTTTCAAAGAAAGCACCTACTATAGGAGATAAGTTAGTTCATATACAACATTGGCCAGGAACTAATGCAAAATCACACTTGTTACTAGGCCCATTAACACATGGAATGTAACCCTGTGGTAGATGTACAGTATGTGGAAATAAATCTAAAAAAATAAGTTATAAACATCCACATACAGGAAAAGAATATAAAATTAGGTCTCATATTTCCTGTAAAACAAAGGGGGTCATATATATAGTCCAATGTCCCTGCGACCAACTTTATGTTGGCAAAACATCAAGAGAATTAAAAACTAGGATCTCAGAACATAAAAGCCGTATAAGAAATAAAGATGAAAATTCCCCATTAGCTAGACATTTTAATTCAAGAGGACATTCTCCGATACAAATCAAATTCTGGGGATTGGAACAGGTTCCATTCCTTGACAGAGGTGGTAATTATGATGAGTTACTGTTAAAATGTGAAATGTACTGGATGTATGAAATGGGCTTAATCAATGAAAAATGGAGCTTAAATGAGGAAGTAAACGGGCAAGTATGCTGGTGAAATGACTAGGATACTATTCCTCAAATAAGTTAGGGTCATAACTGACATACTAATAAAAACAAATTAAAGGATCCTGCAAACAAATCAAAATAATAAATTAGATATGAGTATTGTTACTTTTGAATGATTAGAAAGGCCTGAGATTGGGTCTCTCTCCTGAAAATATACTTAAGAATATGAATAAGGTAACGATGGCCAAATAAGTTTTTTTCGCCTTCCCCCCCTTTTGTCTTCTTTTTTTTCTCCTTTGATTCCCCTGCCATAGTCATAGTAATAAATGTGAAGAGATAAATAAAAAGCCATCTGTTTAGCCAGAGTAGTTAGCATAAGATGAACTAGTGCAAAATTTATAAAATATAATCTAACAATGCAAAATTGAGTGCAGTGAAGCTTTAAGGACCGAATTATGTCAAGGAATGGAGTCATTGGTTGCTGTGGTAACCACTTAGCTTAGGTTAAGTTTGATGACATACACATGTCATCACATGACTCCCTTCCTCGACATAAAGAGGCTAGCCAGATGGGGAATCAAATGATGCCAGTCAGATGTCAGGAGAGCTTGGATCGTGCAGCACATACAAGTAGTGAAGCCATAATTAGCAGTAAGTAAAAAAGCTTCATAAGCTTCTAACACAATTCACAGCTTTAGAAAGGACGGTCTAGTGTAAAACTTGTAAAGTATTTGAGCACATAGCGTTATGCATAAGGCTTTCATTATTTTGAAACAAGTCTCAGAAACATTTAGTTAACATGAGTTTTGCACAAGGTGATAAAAGTGTACCTCTCAGTTTGTGTAAGTATGAGCAAGCAGTTCAAACTGATTGTATTTCGAGAGATGGCAGAGTCAGTAGTATCTTTGATTACTTTGAAACAAGTCTCAGAAACATTTAGTTAATATGAGTAGCGTACAAGGTGATAAAAGTGGACCCTTCAGTTTGTGTAAGCATGAGCAAGCAGTTCAAACTGATAGTAATTCGAGAAGATGGCTGAGTCAGCAGTATCTTTTCAAAAGAACAGCAAACTAAGCGTCCTTTAAAAATAAAGAATCAACAAGTTTAGTGGTGCCAAGATCTGCGCCATATACATCTAACCTCTTTTCAAAAGGTTAAAAGTTAATATAAAAGGATAGCACAGTGAACAGTGAAACCACAATTAGTAGAAAGTCTGAAAGCGTTTTAAATCATTTTATACCCATAGTAAGAAACTTAGAGTGTGAAACAATAAATACAATGGAAAATATAATGTGTATGTACAGGGTTTTGACAGGAGTTAATTTGATAGAGTAAAAGCTTTCCCTAATCATATAAACAAGTAGTCAAAATTAATAGTGAATGGATGTTTAAAGGCCAGATCATTTGAACACGCACTCCCATCAGCAGGCAGTTTAAATTAAACCAATTAATGAGACAAAGTAGACCACGGAATAACTCTTAAAAAATAAAGTGTAACATGCCAACAGTTAGTATAAGCAAGCGAATGTTAAAGTACGTATTTGCAACAGTAGAGAGAAAGTAGTGCATGGAACAACTATACAAAGCACAGTATGTTTAACAGCCAATATAATGGACAATGAATGGAGTAAAGGCTATTTCATGCCAGAACAATTAGGTTAGAATTTAGTCTATGCAAAATATTTAATTAGTACCAGGAAGCACTTGTGGGCTAATTCCAAAAGGATTAATTAATAAGTTAATTGATACTGGTATATTAAGCCACAAATTTAGTGTAATCTACATGGATTGAAAGCCGAAGTTAAAATCTAATTTAGAATCACAATCAAGTTATTAAATGATTAAAAAAGCTAGTAAATAGATGAATGAAAGTAATGCTAGATGACAGCGTATTTTAAATGCCAAGAAACAGCTGTGAATCGACTTTTAAAAGGATAAAGTAATAAGCTCATCCATGCTGGTGATTTGTGTTACTTTCGCTTGAGTAACTTAAATGATTTGATAGTTGATGTTATTACAACATAATTTCGAATAAGAAAACAGTCATTAAAGGACTAGTAAAGCAAATAGACAGACGAATGAAAGCTATGATAGATGACAGTGTTTTTTTTGAATGCGTAAAAGAATCTGCGAGTACGAAGGACATTTTGAAGCATGGAAGATAAGTGTTGAATGTCCTACGTTTATAATAATTGGTAACAAATGGAGCATGAAGTAACGAATGTTGTTTTAGCGCATTGTACAAGTTAACATACTCAAATTAAGAGTTAGATACGGAAACTGATTTAAACTTTTATTGTTTATGAAGTGACCTTCTTTTCTTCCCTATTTACTATACTTTATTATATTTTTTGTATTTCACAGAAAAATATCATGAGAAAAGGCTTTAATTTATAAGAATAACAGAATATGAGTTATGAAAGAGGTAAATTATAATATATTAAAAATGAATGACTCAATAGTAAGTGATTTAATGAATGTAAATTCATATTTTCTTTTATTCTTTAATTTATTTTTATTTAAGAGAGCATCTGAGACGATTTCACCTCAGCAAGACATGGCAGTCGTTTTTTGGCCTCAATTGGCAGTGTTATGAAGTAAGGAAAACATATTTAATTAAACATAGGTGGTCCTATTTCATAGGAGCTGCAGTAAATATATTAATTTATCTTGTGTGTATAATATTTAAAAATGTTAAAAACATGTAATATAAATAGGACAAACAAATATAAACTGCATATCATTAAATATAAGTGTTCAAACAAATGTGAATGGTTCATAAAAAATAAGAAATCTGATTTAAAATATTTCATATGTTTTTACAGTTCCCCTGAAGAAGCCTAATTATTTAGGTGAAACGTTGGGATCTTCTAAAACCAAATAAAATTTTCCCGAGACAAGAATAAATGGTGTAAGATAATTTCTTGCTTATGAGCATGCCAATCATCTATGTTGTTCAGTACTCTCATCCACAGTCAGGGAGTGATCATGATGCTGGCAGACCCACATTTCAGATCTCACAGTGATCTGCTCAGCGTCCTCCTTCATGTCTTCAACTAACCTGAATATAGCTGTACCCTGCTGGAATGGCCTCTTCAGTCCCACTCTGGCATTCATTCTTCTCACCTGCTCCCCACACCAAAAACTGGTGAGTTAACTACCCTTCTGCATCATGAATGTGTTTAGTACAGTCTCCCATGTTATATTTACATATTAATAATAAACATGATCTTCTGGTAAGCCAGGCTGATAGCAGCATGGCACAAGTGGAAAAATAGGTGTTCCTACCCATATAAGATCTAAGCCACCTATGATTAGGCACTATTATATGATGTGCATAATGATGTACACACCCATCATTTAATAGTGCCTAATCAAAGGTAGCCTAGATCTTTTAAGGATAGGAAAGCCCATTATTTCCTTTGTTCCTTGCTGCTATCAGCCTGACTTACTGGAAAGATATGTTTATATTTGATATGTCAAAATAAAACAGGGACTGTACTACTTGCATTCATGATGCAGAAGGGAGATGAACTCACCAGTTTTTGGTTTGAGGAGGAATAGTGAAGAATGAATACCAGAGGGGGACTGAGAAGGCCATTCTTGCAAGGTACTGTTATATTCAGGGAAGGGGGAAGACAGAAGAAGATAAATATGAGCAGATTGCTGAGAGAAATAAGATGTGGGGCTGCCAGCACCTTGAGCACTACCTGACCCCGTTGTCCTGGCCAACATTCCCCTTCCCATAAAACCAGTTCACACAATTGTCCAAGGCTATGTGTGGATATTAAAGGGGCACTATCAGCTTTTCCCCTACATTTCTGACTACTTTTAATCTATAAGCTTGTAGCCACACACTTATTAAACATGTACAGTAGAATGCCCCATAGATGCAAAAATAACAAATTGTACCTGTTTTTATTAAATTTAAATCAAAATCCCCTTTCACTCGGGCCGCAGATAACTGACCCACCACCGGAAGCATATACTGGATGTGAACGCGCACCATGAACGCTCGCTGTCCCGGAGTGTGATTTGATACCATGACACTGCCAACAAGATAATCCCTTTGTGAAGTCTACTAATCCAAAACGCTCCTGGTGCTTAAAAACCCAAACCAAGCACTCAGAATATCACAATTTATATCTGCAGACTTCAGCCAAAATCCCACGCATGCGCTAAGGCGGCATGTTATTACGCATGCGCGGGATCTTCGCCTGTGTCTCCTTTGCACCCCGACATCCTAGTCATCTCAGAAACCTGGCTAAAACCGCATAATAATGATGCGGAGGTATCCCTACCAGGGTATGCCATAATCAGGTCCGGCCACCAAGGAAATAAGAGAGGCAGAGGCGCAGCTATGTATATCGCAAATAGCCATCAGTTCTCTGTAGTGGACCTCCCTGTATCACCTGGGAACATTGACACACTACTCATAAAAATCTCCCTCCCCAGCTCAAACCCCATCTATGTGGCTGGCTCCTACTGCCCCCCCTGCATTCCGTCCGAGGCCATTCTCTCCCACTTGGGCAATCTACAATCACATGCAGCGAAGGGAGAACTTCATATCACTGGCGATTTCTACATAAACTGGATCGGTCCTGATAAAGCACATATAAAGACTGAAATTAAGGCACTATCTCTATCTCAGCTCATAACAGAACCCACCAGGCTAAACCACAAATCCCTAAATCACACCTTATTGGACTGGGCACTCACCTCCCACCCACATAGAATAGTAAGTGCTGGCCTCCTACCTGATTCCCTAAGTGACCATCATATGATCTACTTGATCAGGAAGGTTCACTGTCCCCCACCCCACCCCCAAAACATTAGTCACCAGGTCTTATAACTCCCTCAACCTAGCCACCCTCCTGTCTGATCTAAGACAGATAAACTGGTCCTTCATCCCTATGGCGCCCACCATGGACATAGCTTTCGAGGTTTTCAAAACAACCTTCCTTAAAGTCTGGGATAAACATGCCCCTCTACGAATGAAAAGAGTCTGCGGTACGCATCTCCCCTGGATCTTGGCAGACATTCTCAAATTATGCCACACCAGGGACCACGCCTGGAAAGTATATAAAAAGAGGGGCACTCAGGCCTCCCTCATTACCTACAGATCCCTTTGAAACAAGTGTACAAATAGCATACAATTAGCGAAAAAAAACTACTTCCAATCGACCTTTAACAAAAATTTAAATCACCCAACGGATTTCTGGAAATCTCTTAAAACCCTGCTCTCCCCCCCCACCCAACCGGCCGCACCAGCTCTACTAGACCAAGGTTCCCTTATCGCCGACCCTATCCAAGCAGCTGATGTTTTTAACACTCACTTCGCCAGCTGCGCAAATAAGCTCCTATCCTCCCTACCCCACACCCACCACATGGCGCCTACCCTCAACACATGTGCCCCTCGCTCTACATCCTCTACCATACCGTTCTCCTTCCGCACAGTTGCCCAAACCGATGTCTATTGCTCCCTTCAGTTGCTAAATCAAAACAAAGGGAAATGCCCCACTTTCATGGATACAAAAAATGCTCTACCTCTCCACCCCAGTTATTGCAGCCCCTTTAGCCGACCTCTTCAATCTATGCTTCTCCCTGGGCAAATTACCTACAGACTGGAAGCTGGCCACTGTTATACCTCTGCCAAAAGCAGGTGACACCTCCTCCCCAGGCAATTACCAACCCATCTCCCTACTTCCTATCCTGGCCAAACTCCAGGAACGTTTGGTCCTGTCCCAACTCACCCCGTACCTAGCAGCCTCCTCCTTTTTCACACCATTCCAATCGGGTTTTTGTAAATCCCACTCAACCACCACCTCCCTACTTCGGGTCACAGGTGACATCCTCACGAGTATGGACAAAGGTCACATCACCCCTGCCATTTTCATAGACCTAGCCAAGGCCTTCGGACACAGTCTCCCACTCCCTACTACTCTCCAAACTCACTGCCTCAGGGCTCTCTACCTCGGCCACAAACTGGTTCCACGACTACCTAGTAGGCAGGAGTCAGGTAGTCAAAATAGCATCTCACACCTCCCACCCTTTGCCTGTCCCAACTGGTGTCCCACAAGGCTCAGTCCTGAGTCCCCTTCTCTTCTCCATCTTTCTGAACGACCTCCCAGCAGCATGCTCACACTCCTCTATACAGATGTACGCAGATGACACTGTCCTTTACTCCTCTGGTCCCACAGCCCTCAGCGTAGCTTCCCAACTACAGGAAGATTTCAACTCTATCCAGAACTGGTTTAGGACTAACCAGCTATTTCTTAACTCAAAAAAAAACATATCGTTAACCTTTGGCACCCCTCAAAGACTCTCCTGCCAAGATCCCTCCTCCCCTTTCAAAACCCTGGACAGAACTCCCCTGGAAAACTGTACGAGCTTCAGATACCTGGGTGTATGGCTAGACCAACACCTTGATTTCTCTGCTCACATCACTTCTCTTCATAAGCGGTTACTTCCTAAACTTGGAGCACTGTTCCACAACAAAAGCTGCCTCCCCGCACAAACAAGCATGCCATTGTACAAAAAATGATCCTCCCTGTAATCGACTATGGTGACATAATTTACTCCACCACCCCCATGTCAGCTTTGGCCAGCCTAGACACCCTGTTCCACTCATTCTGCCTCTTCATCCTCGGCTGCCACAAATCAACCCACCACTGCGATCTCTATAGTTCACTAACTCTACCATCCCTACATGACCGTAGACAAACCAACTGTGCCAGATTTGTAGCCAAATTCTGGTCCAACTCCCTCCCCCCCACCTGACCTCTGCTCTTTCCCAACAACCGACACCTACGTACTCCCTTGGACGGGATGACCATAAACTGCTCCATGTCCCATTTATGCACACATCCAAAGGACAGGACGCTTTTAAGTACCGAATACCTCAGACCTGGAACACCCTACCAGCCTCCATCCGTCACGCATCAAATACCTCCCTACAAAACAAGTTACTCCATACACATTTCGCCTCCAGTTGCTCATGTATCAGATAAGAACTCTTACTTAAATGTCTCGCTGCTATATTCACATATGTACTGAACTGTAATCTTCCCTCCGTTTTCTCTATACTGTTTGTAAGTATCCTACCCCTGACTGTAATCCTTCCCCCAGCTATGTAATTTTTCCCACACAAATGTACTGTAACAATCCTTGTTTCAACTCTGCACTGTCTAAGCATTTTGCTAATATGTAAGTGGGTTCCGGCCCCCAGGTCGCATATGGAATTAAGCATGTTGCTCAGTATGCCTTCCTGGTAAATCTCGAAAATAAATAAATAGGAGTAAGCAAAGGGGTGGTACCAGATCTAATCTGTTACTGCAAAGCGAGAGTGCATGGATCTGTAAAGCTAATACAGTGCAATCTCTAGGCTTGAATGAGAGACGGGATCTCAAACCATTTCTAAGGCAAAAATAGATAGCTGAGAAGTAGTTTTGATGTAAACCCTATTGCCCAGGTCAATCCCCCCATATAGAGACGCCTGTTTTGTTTTCTCCCTTTCCGCTTTCTTCTCACATTACCTGTAGAAGCGTAAAAAACATTGGTGATTAGATAAATGATAATAAGGACTGTTTAAACCATACAGCTTCTTTATGAAAATAATGCACATCATAACCTCTTTTTTTATGTTTTTTATGACATAAGCTGTGGATTCTATGTTTACCGTACAGATGGCATCCACCTCCTGCCTTCTTCTGTGTGTCTTTCTCTCTTTTCTCAGCGTCAAAAATACACAAGTATAGTCAGTTTTGATGAATAAGTTTTCTTGTTTATTTGAACAAAAGAAAAACTTACTCACCATAGTAATGTTGTTTCTTCTAATGGAGTCTTGCTGTATTCTGACATTATGCAGTTAGCCCCAGCACTTGAACTGCCCTGGAGAGGAAAGAGATAACTCTATGCAGAAGCATAGAACATTGAGCTCGAGCTCAGTTTTCAAACCTCTGTCTCTGGTACTTATCAGTGTAACCGTCAGATTCTTACAAGCAAACTAAGTACTAACTATGGAAATTGTGTAGTATATGGCCAAAAGGCAACAATTGGGGTCCCAAAAAGACTCAAGTCGAGAACCCAAGAAAAAAGGTAGTGACAATATAATGTATATATTAAACATAACCACAGTAACAAAAACAAGTACCCCACCCTTAATATGGCAGGTACAAGTTACACCCCTGAGGTGCAACGCTGTACCTGCCAGCCCACTTCCCAAAAACTAGGTTCTGAGAGGGAAGGCAGGGAGGGAGGTCAGAATACAGCAAGACTCCATTAGAAGAAACATTACTATGGTGAGAAATTTTTTCTTCAGACAACATGAAGTCTTGCTGTATTCTGACAATATGCAGACTACCAAGCAGTTCCCCCAGGAGGAGGGAATGCAGAACCTGCTTTGGGAACAAGTTCTGCAGTACTGCTGTGCCAAACCTAGCATCACTCCTAGCCTGGATGTCCAGAGAGTAATGCCTGGTGAATGTATGTACTGTTTTCCAGGTGGCTGCCTTACAGATCTCTAAGAAGGGTATATCTCTGGCTGCAGCCAGAGTAGCAGCTATACTCCTAGTCGAGTGAGCCCTCAGAACTGAAGGGGGTGTTTTGCCCAATTTGTCATAGCAGAATTGTATACAGGAGACAATCCACCTGGCAATAGTTCTTTTCGTAGCAGGCTTACCTTTTCCCACTTCACCATAAGCGAGAAACAATTGAAGACAGTCATTTCCGTGTGCCTTAGTATGCTCTATGTAGTAGCTAAGAGCTCTTTTAACATCCAAACTGTGTAATCTTCTTTCTCCTGAAAAATGGTCAGTGAAAAATACAGGAAGAGACAGACTGGTTCAGGTGAAAATCTGATACCACTTTGGGTAAGAACCTCCTATTGGTTTTTAGGACCACCTTATCACTATGGAAGGAGATGAAGTCAAGTTCAACTGACAGGGCCTGTAATTCACTAATCTGTCTGGCAGAAGTAATAGCTACCAGGAACACAGTTTTCAGGTCAAGTACTTCAGCTTGGCCGAAGCCAGAGGTTCAAAGGGTGGCTGCAAAAACGGGGCAATGCAGACATTAAGATCCCAAGCCAGAGTAGGCTCTTGAAAGGGAGGGTTAATGTGAACCAGACCTTTGAAAAACTTACTGAAAACAGGATGAGATGCCAGGGAAGAGCCCTTCCCTGTTGAAAGGAATGCAGACAGCTGCAAGGTGAACTTTCAGGGTTGCAGGCCTAAGGTCTAGACCATTAAGATGAACCAGATAATCTAAGGCTGTAGCAAAGCCTGCAGAATCAGGCACAATGCTCTTCTGAGAACACCAAATGCTGAATCTTTTCCATTTGGAATTATACATTTTTCTAGTGAAAGGTTTCCTGGAAACCTTCAAAATATCCAGGACTCCCTGAGAAAGATGCAGGCCTGCATAGTCTAACTCTTCAAGAGCCAGGCCTTGAGGTTGAGAGACTGGAGATTGGGGTACCAGATCCTCCCCTGGAAGGAGGTTAGGAGATTGTATCTCTTGGGAAGAGACGGGATGTGACACTGCCAGATACAGCAGCAGAGGATGCCAAGGCTGTCTGGCCCAATCTGGAGACACCAGTATTACTGTGCAGGGTTGAGATCTGATTTTGATCAGGACTCTGAACAACAGAGGGAAGGCATAGAGAAACCTGCCCTTCCAATCCAGAATGAGAGCATCCAGAGGAACAATCCACAGGAGTAGAGGTCTGCAACAAAACAGAGGAAGTTGGTGATTGCCCGGGGCTGCAAAGAGATCCATCTCTGGAGTGCCCCATCTGGAGAAGATGACCTGTAGTATGGGAGGGTCCAGGGACCATTCGTGATCCCTGTGGGAGATTCTGCTCAGATCATCTGCTAGTACATTGTCCTTTCCTGGAAGGTGAACTGCTATCAGGGAAGTCTGAAGAGAATAGGCTAGAGACCACAGTTTCATGGTTTCTGTGCACAAGGCCATGGACCGAGTGCCCCCCTGCTTGTTGATGTACCACATTGTGGTAGTGTCTATCCTGACTTGAACCACCTTGCCCCTGACTGAGTCCGAGAAGACCTGAAGGGCTAGAAAAACTGCTCTGAGTTCCAGGAGATTGATATGAAGGAGAGACTCTTGTGGAGACCAGACCCCTTGAGCTGTAAGGGCTCCCAAATGGGCTCCCCAACCTAGCAGAGAAGCATCTGTAGTTAGGACTACTGAGGGAACCTGAGAGAGAAATGGAACTCCTTGTCTGAGGTTGTCCTGGTCCAGCCACCACTGGAGAGCTTGGACCAGAGTCTGAGTTACTGGTATCAATTTGGTGAGAGAGTCTCTTTTTGAGACCAGAAGGACCATAGGTGGAACTGAATGTCCCTCATCTGAAATCTGGCTCCTTGCACCACTGCAGTGGAAGCTGCCATATGGCCCAGGAGTTGAAGAAACTGACTTGCTGGACGAGAGACTAGAGGCTGAAAAGAGGAAGAAAGATCTGTTAGGGCCTTTACCATTGTTAGAGGCAGGAAGGCCTTTGCTTGGCTAGTATCCAATTCTATCCCTATGAAAGTAAGAAATTGTACTGGTTCGAGAACAGACTTTGGGAGATTGAGGAGAAACCCCAGAGAACTGAGCAAGTCTTGAGTGGTTTGCAGAGCTGACTTGACCTGGTCTGTTGACTGACTCACAATTAACCAGTCATCCCGATATGGGAAGATGGAAATGCCCTGCCTTCAGAGGTAAGCAACTACTACTGCAAGGCACTCTGTGAACACCCTTGGAGCGGATGTTAGGCTGAATGGCATGGCTGTGAACTGATAGTGCCTGAAGGCAACTCGAACTTGAGGAACTTTCTGTGGGAGCACCTGATACGAATGTGGAAGTAGGCATCCTTGAGGTCCAGGGATGTGAGCCAATCCCCTGGCCTTAGAAAGGGAAGAATTATTCCCAGAGTCACCATTCTGAATTTTGGTTTTGAAATGTGTTTGCTCAATTACCTTAAGTCTAGGATGGGTTGCCACTCTTCTGTCTTCTTTGGGGTAAGGAAGTACCTGGAGTACAGACCTTTGCCCTGTGTTGAGTAGGAACCTTCTCTATAGCTCTGAGGGCCAGAAGAGAGGAAACCTCTGCCTCTAGGGCAAGGGTCTCAGGGATGGATGCAGGTGGAAAAGACCTGGCCCTCAGTTTTGGAAACCTTTTGAAGCTGAGAGCCAGTCCCTGGCTTACCACTTCCAGGACCCACTTGTCTGAAGTAACAGATTTCCAGGCCTAGAAGTAGTAAGCCAGCCTGCCTCCTATTGGAATGGGGAAGTTGACCCGGGCTGACACATATGGGTGTCTGCTTGGCAGGAGCCTTGGACTGGGAAGAGGATGCAGCCCTGCTCATCCCCCTGCCTCTCCCTCGAAAGAACCCCCTCTGTGGAAAGGAAGAGGAAGCCTGGGCTTGGTAAAAGGCCTGTGGAAAGGCCTGCCCCTGCCCCTAGACTGCTGCTTCTGAGGAGTGGCTTGCCTGTCTTTGGCCTGTGCACTCCTGTAGGTTGTCCTGTGCTCCCCAGAAAGTTACCCACTACAGGGAAATCCATAGCCTTGGCCTGGATATCCTGCAAAAGGCTAGTACATCTGAGCCAACCATGTCTTTTGAGAGACACAGATGTAGCCATGACTCTTGATGCCACATCATTTGAGTCCACAGCAGCATGACATTGCACTTTGGATGTCTCAATTCCATCAGCAGCCACCTCCTCCAGCTCTTTGACTAGCTGGGGGGAGGCCTGTTTAGCCAGTTCCAGAACCGTATCCCACCTGGATTTCTGGTACCTGGCTGTATAGGCCATGCAATTTGCCTGCCCGAGTCCCAAAGAGGATGTCAAGTATTGTTTCTTAGCCATGGCATCAACTTTTCTGGAGTCCTTGACTGGGGTGTGTGAAGCCAAAGGTATGTTAGCCCTGTCACAGGCTGCAGCCTGCACTACCCCAACATGGCTGCAATGAGTGTATAAGAACTCTGTACCTGAGCCTGATAACATATACCTCTTGTCTATTCTCTTATCCACAGGAGGTAAGGAGTTAGGTGTTTGTAAAAGTTTCTGTGTCTGTTTCCCCAAGGACTTGTGAAGTGGGATAGACAATCTTTTGGACTCTGGGATGTCCATCATTTCTACAAAAATTAGACTCTTCCTCCTCCTCCTCAGCAACTTCAACCATAGGGAGCTGGTGGGTTTCAGTCACCTTCTTGTAAAACAAGAAGTGTGAAGGGGACTCAGAAAGCCTGGGAGGGGAGACATTGGAGGGCCTGTCTGGGGAAATGTCTGGTTCAATGGGCACATCAGACCTTCAAAGTCATTACCTTCGTCCTTATTATCAGGATATTCTTCTTCTCCCCCCTCCCACTCCTCATAGAAAGCATCCGGATCGTAATCTTATGGAGTTGGATTTGACCTAACCGGCGGTACCGGTTCGGATGGAACTGGGCGAAGCGACTGAACTATGCTAATCACTTTGGCTATCTCATCAGCGGTTGGAGAACGCGGTGCTGGACCTGAAGTGGCTGACTTGCGCTTCTTTTTCGATGGAACTGACCCCTTGGAGTTGGACCTCCTTTTGCCCGAGGAGGTATCGCCTAGGTCAGTAGGCATTTCCTCAGGTTCGGCCGCAACCGAACTGGGCTGGCCATCCGGATCTACAGACTTCTCGGCCTCCCTTTCCTTCAGCCTACTCAACCTTTTTTCAAGACTGGCTTTAGGGAAGCTTTTGCAAATCTGGCAGTCTGTTTTGAGGTGGTCAAACCCCAGACAACAAACACAGATGAGGTGGGGGTCGGCCTTGGCAAAGGCCTCCCCACACTCAGTACAGTGTTGAAACCCAGTGGGGCCATTTTTTTCCTTGGATTTCTCAGACATGGCCAACCTAACCAATTACCCTTAAAGCTTTCAAGCCAGGTAATAAAGAACCGATTGGTTACAAACCGTGGCACGGGTTCTGTAAAAGAACAGAAAAAAGTCCAGTTCTTTTGAAACCGATCGGCACCGGCACACAACACTAATCTCAGAAATTAATAAAATAATAAGACAAGTCGGTTCCTAACCAGACTGACTGATGAAGAACTAAGACAAAACGCAATTTCCACAATTTATAAAATAACACACAAGTCACCACCTATCTACCACACTACCTGTACTGTAGACAGAGGCTGGAAATCCGAAAATAATAAACAAATCAGTTTAAAACTGACGCTTTTTTTGAACTCTACCGAACCGAAGCAGAGGAAACCTCCGGAGTGACTTCACTGTTAGGCTGAGTAAATAATCTGATGGTTACACTGGTAAGTACCAGAGACAGAGGTTTGAAAACCGAGCTTGAGCGCAATGTTCTATGCTTCTGCATAGAGTTAACTCTTTCCTCTCCGGGGCAGTTCAAGTGCTGGGGCTAACTGCATAATGTCAGAATACAGCAAGACTTCATGTTGTTTGAATACGTAGACACAAAATAAGTGTGTATATATATATCTGCATAAATGTCCATGGTTAAATGTACAGTATATTGGTGTATCCCTATATGAAGTATTAGGAGATCCCTGAAGGAAATATGTGATCTAGACTGAAAATGAATACTTCATTCACTATAAAATGTATATTATTATTTTAATAGTTAAGGTTAGAATTTATATAGATTTTGTACTCCGTTTTCTATAGGGGACTGCATGTAAGTTCCTTTTTAAGTAGTTACATAACTTGAAGTTTGTGATATTGTTGTTTAAGAATGGCACAAGCTAACAAATCTTGCATTAAGTTCAACTGTGATCGGTTTAAGAAAGAATGATGTCATCACTACAAGTCTGTATTTAAATGCATTCACATATGTCAGTTGGATTGTAGTACGCCCCCTTGAAGGCACTTTTGCCGAGGCACTAGGGGCTTCCACAGTGTGGTAAGTAAATTCAACTATTGTTGCTGAAAGTAAATTTGATTGTCTTTCGTGAGGAGCACAGTCTTCTTTTGTCTTTGTGTTTTGTTATTTGTGTTTGTTATCCTGCAGACTATGAACCCCGCAGAGCCAGAGCGCGATTATTTTGCTATGAACCCCAAACCTCCTCACAGATACTGAGGTTGCCATTTGCCTGCCAACAATGTCATTTGCATCCAATGCCATCCAAAACTGGCATTTAGAAGCTTCTATGCCCCTTTTTGCAGCTTCAGACAAGTCTGAGGCCATGGGTCCAGGGCAAGCCTTGGCTATTTCCAAAACATGTTGCAGAGGCTCTTCTGGTATCTGGACACATAAGCCATGCAGGTTGCTTGTCTAATAGCCAAAGAAGCACCCAAATAGGATTTCTTGGCCAAAGAATCAATTTTCCTAGAATCCTTTTCTGGTGGATGTGATGCCAGGGAAATCCCTGCTTTATCACATGCAGCAGCCTGCACCATCTCTTTGCGGCTGGGATGCCCAAAAAGCAATTCTGCTCCAGACTTGGCCACCCAGTACTTCCTATCCATCCTTTTGTTCACTGAGGGGATGGAAGTTGGGGTCTGCAAAATCTTGGAGGTCTGTCGCTTCAAGGACTTATGAATGGGCAACAAGAGTCTTTTTGTTGCATGCACAGCCATCATTTCCATATAGTCTGGGTCCTCATCCTCCTCTTCTGTGGATTCTTGGGTGGAAAGGTCCAGAGTCTGTGCCACTTGCTTCATAAAAGCAAAGTGGGATGAAAAATCCTAGCTGCCTTCTCAGGGGAGTCAGGACAGTGAGGATCAGGGGATACTTCTGGTTCCAGAGGTTCCCCATAATCTTCATCCTCCCCTTCCAAACAAACTTCATCAAATTGTTCAAGTGAACCGGGAACCGAGGAAGTACCCAGGTCCTGAACATAGGACTGTGAACCAGGACACTGAACTGGAACCGCGGTACTGGTTTTCAGCACCTGAAGAATGCTTACAGCGCTAGCTATAGCTTCTACGATTGGAATCGTCGGGATCATCGATTGTGGTTCCTTAACAGAGTGCTTTTCCTTTTTCTTCTTCTTAGCAGAACTTGCTGGTTCAGAGGCAGTGTCTGGGGTTCTTTTTTTTTGTACTTTGTATTTATTGCTTTAAGATGAAAACAATACATATACATCCTCATACAAGGTCATCAGTTACATTCAGTATCAATACAGTTGATATACAGGCACGATCCTTGTAATCTGTTACAATAGGAATGGAGGGTTAGCCAATAAAATGTCCAAAAGGAAAATGTCCATTAATGCCAGGTGACTCAATAGCTTAGGAGAGTCCATCTTAGGTAGTAACATCAGGAAGATGCATACCACAATCCTATTACATAGATACATAGACAGTGTCGGCAGATAAGGGCCTATGGCCCACCCAGTCTGCCCACTTGAGCTTGTAAGTTTAGTTTATGTTTTCCTAGAAGTCTATTGCCCCTTACCCCTGACCTTCAGAATTCCTTTATGTCTATCCCATGCATTCATAAATCCCGTGATTGTTTCAGCCCCCTCCACTTCCTCTGGCAGGGTGTTCCACTTGTCCACCACCCGTTTTGTGAAGAAATTCTTCCTCATGTTTTCTCTGAATCATCCTCCTCCAACTTCATCCCATGCTCTCTAGTCCTGGAACATCTTTTTCGCTTAAAATAGTGTATTCCTGCACCCTGTTCCTCCCTGTAAGATACTTGTATGTCTCTATCATATCTCCTCTCTCCTCCTCTCCTCCAGGGAGTACATGTTCAGTTCCTTCAACCTGTCTTCATAGGACTTGTGATGCAATCCATGCACCATCTTTGTTGCCCTCCTCTGAACCTTCTCTACCCTATCTATGTCCTTATGTAGGTATGGTCTCCAAAACTGTACACTGTACTCCAGGTGGGGCCTCACTAGTGTCTTGTATAGCGGAATTATGACCTCCCTTTTCCTGCTGGTGATGCCCCTGCCTATACTTCCCAGCATCCTATTTGATTTACCTGCTGCCTTGTCACACTGTTTCCCTACCTTGAGGTCATCAGAGATGATAACCCCAAGATCCCTTTCCTGCTTGGTGCATGCTATATCCTCACCCCCAACTGATATATTGTGCCAGGGTTTTTGTGCCCCATATGCATTATCTTGCACTTCATTGCATTGAATTTCAACTGTCAAACCCCTGACCATTCTTCAAGTTTCTGCAGGTCCCTTCTCATTCTGTCTACACCCTCTGGTGTGTCTACTCTGTTACAGAGCTTTGTGTCGTCAGCAAACAGTGAAATTCTGCCTTCCAGGTCCTGCGCAATGTCACTGATGAAGATGTTGAATAGGACCGGTCCCAGCACTGATCCCTGTGGTACCCCACTGGTCACTCTTCCCTCTGTGGAGTGACAGCCATTTACCATCACCCTCTGTGTCCTACCACCCAGCCAGTTACCTACCCACCACACTACTGTCCTGCCCACACCCATATTCCCCAGTTTGTGTAATAGTCTTCTATGTGGCACAGTGTCAAAGGCCTTCCTGAAGTCCAGATAGGCCATGTCCACTGCCCACCCCTGATCCACCTCCCTAGTCACCCAGTCAAAAAATTCAACAAGGTTGGTCTGACATGACCTCCCCCTGGTGAAACCATGCTGCCTTGGGTCCTGTAGTCCATTGACAACCAGATGTTCCACCAATCTCTCCTTCAGTAGTGCTTCCATGATCTTCCCCACTACCGAGGTGAGGCTGACTGGTCTGTAGTTCCCTGCTTCCTCTTTGTTCCCACTTTTGTATAAGGGGACTACATCTGCTATCCTCCAGTCTTTGGGTACCTTCCCTGTTTCCAGTGATCGGCTAAACAGGATAGCCAAAGTTCAGCCACCACCTCTCTTAGTTCTTTAAGGACCCTGGGGTGCACCCCATCTGGCCCCATTGCTTTATCAACTCTTATTACTTCCAGTTCCTTCAGGACCCTTTCTCGTGTAAAGGGACTTGTGTCCATTTCTGCACCATTCTCACCCCTTGTACTCCCTTCAGACCTATTTCCCTCCTCTTCCTCAGTAAAGACTGAGCAGAAATACCTGTTCAATATGTCGGCTTTACTGTTGTCATCCTCCACAAGGCCCCCATCCTCCCCCTTCAGTCTCACTATCCCTCCCTTTGTCTTTCTTTTTTCACATATGTACCTGTAAAAGGTTTTGTCCCCTCTACCCACTGATTTTGCAATGTGGTCTTCTGTCTGAATTTAGATTGCTATTTATCCAAATACAACTAATATACAGTATTAAGAAGAAATTATGTTTTTCAGAAGATAGTCTGCACACTGCCATGGGAAAATACTTCCTCAATTAACATTTTAAAGAAATATAATCTAACACAGGGACAGAAACAGCATCCCATTGCGAACTTCTATCCTAATAAACTGGTATACACAACAGCTTACAGGACTAAATTTGTCCCAACCAACCCCCTCTTAACAAGAAGTTATAAAGACCTTAATGTCCAAAATAAAAGTGAGTTTACCTAACATCAGCAGCTACCCCTGTAGAGATCAAGTGGTACCCTAAATCTTGAAATTAAGGAGGGTATCAGGACATAGGAACAAAATACTAGAAAATGAGAAAATGCCTCCATTTATAAAGTAGGGGAACAGATTGCCATCAGTCCTTTGGTAACGCTCTAGTAATTTTTAAATAGTCCAGTGACCCAGAAGGTAACCAATCGGTTCAGTCGTTGTCCAATGTGTCTTTTTCCACGTTCCCCTCCGTTTTAGCATCAAACTCCCTTTTAATTTTAGCCATCCAGTGCCCAGCCTCCTTAGGATCGTTGAACTGCCAGCTTTCCCCCAAGACAATCCAAAGGTGTGCTGGTAACAAGGAGGAGTGTACTATTCCCAGTGCCCTGAGTCTCTGTCTGGTCCCATCAAACTGCTTGCGGTGGGCTCCGGTTTGAAATGATAAATCTGGAAAGATTTTGATGTCTTGCCCCACAATATTGATCGAGTACACCGATCTTGCAGCCAACAAGAGCTTGAGCCCAGATTTCCACTCCCACTGTTCGTACTAGGACAGTGCAGGGTTGATCTGTGGTGGCAGGCCTGATCCTCAGATTCACTCTATAGGCCTTCCAAAGAACACCCCAATCAAAGTCTTCTAGGACCAGAATGGTGCTTGCATCCAGTGTTTCAAAAAGTCCAGTAAGTTTGCGCCTTTAGCCCCCTCTGGAACTTCCACTAGGCACAGATTCCCAGCTTCAACTTAAGTTTTCTAGGGCCTCTAACCGACACCTCAATTGAGTATTCTCCTTCGTTAATGTACAGACTGCCGCATGAGTTGAAATCGAGGGTTTATCCACCTCAGCGACTGTGCCACTAAATGTTCTCTTATAGTAATCTCATGCATCTCTAGTTTTGCTAAAGTATGCTCCATTTTGTTATCTATGGATTGCACAGTTGCCACCAGGGGTTCAGTTAATTTATTTTCAGTGGAAGTCTAAAACTTCAGTGATTCAAAATCTGGAAGTCATTCCAATTTTTTGGAAGTCAAAATACTTCCAGGATCCCACTTGTGGAAGTCAATATTCTAGGAAGGATGAATTTTACAGATATTAATACAACATATTAGTGGTAAAATATAATTTCTTTCAGAAAAATACATTTCTGACTTCCATGCCTATAGTTTTGGAAGTCATCTAATTTTTTTGTTTTACATCTGGAAGTCAATCACTTCCTCCCCCTTTATTTTGGAAGTTTTTGCCTTATTTTTGGAAGTCAAATACTCCAAAAATGGACTTAACTGAACCCCTGGTTGCCACCATGGAGGAGCTTGAGAACTTTTTCTGTCGAGCCCTGCCCTGTGGCTTGCAACTTCTCGGGCCTGCCCCGTTTTGCTGTGGTGGATTTTGAAGCTCCTGATCCTGTCGGTTTTATTTTCCCCATCTTATGTTTAGGTTTGTTGTAATGCTGGTAACATTAGGAATCTAACTGTATAACTTCCTGTCGCCTTTACGCGACTATTTTAGTTGAAAAATATTGTTTTTCCTGGCTAAGGTGCAGAGCTGATCTGAAAGATGTCCTGCTGAGAGATTGTCTTGCTAGTGCCCCCCCGCAGTTCTCTTGTTACCCGAAGAACCTTCACCCTGGTCAGAGGGTTGTTCAACTGGTTCCTTTGGGTTTCTCCTTTGAGAGGAGGAAGTTTTATCCGAACTGGTCAGCAGCCTTTTCAGACATTTTTCCTTCAGTCGGTTCAATTGCCTATCAAGCGTCGACTGAGGAAAACTCTTACCAAATTTCACAATCTGCCTTAAAGTTGGTCAAACCCAGACAGACAGCACACACTAAGTGAGGATCAGCTTTGGCAAACAGTTCCCACACTCTGTACAATGTTGAAAACCTGTTGGGCGGTTCTGTTCTTGGTAGACACAACCAGCAAAAAAAAAAAACCCTAAAAGTGGGTTTTATGTGAGCCCACAGCACACACAAAAAGAATATCTTTCAACCATTTTTTTTTATGCAGTCAGTTCAGCGACTGAAGAGAGAAAGTACAGTTACATAAGAACTTACTGTAACAGTAGATCTTCGAGAGGAGCTCTTGCAGCAGGCTATAACCATTAGGACTAATACTGCAGGCATTAGGACCCATCGGAAAACTTCTTAGCTAGCAGTACCCAGCAGGGACCACCCCCTGACGTTGGCCATGGTATAAAAGGGGGTGGACCCAGCTCCACCCCAGTTCCCCCACCTAGCCCCGTGAACGGGCCCTGACGAGAGAAAGAAGCAAAGCCTGAAGATGGTGTTCTGTACACCTCTTTTCAGGGGATGGAGGGCGAGAAAACAGCGCCTGCTGCAAGAGCTCCTCTCAAAGACCTACTGTTACAGTAAGTTCTTATGTAACTGTACTATCTTACTTCGAGTGGGAGCTCTTGCAGCAGACTATAACCATTAGGACTGAGTCCCAAGCAATCCCGTGCCAAGGAGGTGCCTAACCCCAGGAGGTGGAAGATGGGATGATGCTGGAAAACAGCAAGTCATGATAGAAGTCCCTGAAGGACTGCCAGGCTGAAGCCGGCACGGTGTCTGGATGCAATATCCAGGCTATAGTGCTTCACAAAAGTGTGCACAGAATTCCAGGTGGCAGCCGCGCATATGTCTCTAATAGAGACATTCTTCAATGCGGCAAAGGAAGCAGAGACTCCCCTGGTGGAGTGACCCCTAACCAGGCCCGGAAGGGGTTTATTGCGCTTTTCATAGAAAAACATAATGCAGTGGACAAGCCACTTTGAAATAGTCTGCTTAGACAACGGATTGCCTGAGTGTTGTGGCGCGAAAGCCACAAACAGTTGCTCTGATTTACGGTGTGCAGCTATGCACTTAAGGTAGTACCATAGCACCCTGTGAACATCCAGAGTGTGAAGGAGAGCTTCTCCCCTATTGATGGGAGAAGAAAAGTAAACTGGAAGGTCAACTGACTGGTTAAGGGTCAATTCTGAGACCACTTTAGGAAGAAACTTAGGATTCGTTCTGAGGGAAACCCTTTCCCTATGAATAATTAAATACGGCTCTTTACATGTCAGAGCCTGGAGCTCAGAAACTCTTTGAGCTGAGGTAACAGCAACTAAAAAACAAACCTTCCAGGAAAGGTAACGCAGCTCACAGTCAGCCACTGGTTAAGGGGGGGGGAGAAGAGTGAGCTTCTCCAACACAAACAAGAGGTCCCAGCATGGGATCGGATCCCTAATGGGAGGTCTCATGTGTAGAATCCCTCATAAAAAGGTGCAGGCCACATCCAGTTGGGCTAAGGTTTTGTCCCCCAAAAGGGTGTGATATGCCGAAATGGCCCACAAGTGCACCTTTATGGAAGAGTAGCTCAAGCCTTGTTGATATAAGGAGATACTGCAATGCTGAGTTCACCAGACAGGTGAGGGGGTCCAGATGGTGAGATGATGCCCAAAGGCAGAAGCGCCTCAACTTCATAGCATAAGTGGAGTGAGTAGAGGGCTTCCTCACCGAGACGAGGATGTCCACCTCCTGGGAGACCCCATGCCTGGACTTTGCAACGTCTGTAGGAGCCAAGCATGAAGGTGCAAAGACCTGAAATCAGGATGGACCAGTGAGCCCTGATCCTGGGACAGCAACTGCGGGCATATTGGTAGCGGAACTGGAAGTTCCGAGGACAACCGCTGAAGTAGTGGGAACCAAATCTGCCAAAGTCACAAAGGGGCAATTAGAATCATCCGAGCTCCTTTGGCCTGTATCTTCAATAGATCTCTCTGAATGAGAGGGAAGGCATAAAGAAACCTCCCTGATCTACAAAGGGACAATGCGTCTGGCCAGAAAACACCAGGCGCGGGCTCTCGCGAGCAGAAAATTGGCAGTTTGGCATTGTGTGGGGATGCAAAGAGGTATAGATCTGGTCAACCCCATGTGTAGAAGAACTGGTCCGCTACTGATTGCAGTAGCTCCCACTCATGTTCCTTGGACTGAGACCTTCTTAGGCTGTCTGCCAAGTCATTTAGGACATCTGGAACGTGCACTGCGGACACAGAGATGCGCCACTGTATCGCCCAGTACAAGACTCTTATCGCTTCCCTGCACAGGGGGTAGGAGTGGGTGTCCCCTTGCTTGTTGATGTAGAAGACGACCGCCATGTTGTCCACCTGAACAAGGAGAAAGCCTGGGACAAGGTCCTCCTGAAAAGCATGCAGCGCATTGAGGACCGCTCTCATTTCCAGAACATTGATGTGGAGATCGCGCTCCTTAGGGGTCCAGACTTCTTGTGTTTGGTGGGCTCCTAGGTGTGCCCCCAACTCAAATCAATGCATCCATTGTTAGAGCCTGATTTGGGGGCTCCTGATGGAAAGGGACCCCTTTCTCTAAATTTAGAGGGTCCAGCCACCAAAGTAGCATCTTCTTGGCCGGCTCTGTGACCCTGACCATGTGATCTAGGTCATCTGAGCCTTGATCCCACTGCACCCTGAGCATCCATTGTGGGATTCTCATGTGGAGGCAAGCCAGAGAAGTGACAGGAATGGCCACTGTCATGTGCCCCAGAAGTCTGAGAAAGGTCCTGGCCTGGACCTGAGGGGTCACAAGGACCAATCTGGCAATCTTCCACAAGTGATTGCCCCTCTCTGGAGGTAGAAAAGCCATGCCCTGGACCAAATCAGGACCGCCCCTATGAAGACGAGTCTTTGGCTGGGCACTGGGGAAGACTTTGGAAAGTTTAGGGTGATCCCCACCTCTAGGAATAGAGCATAGGTATCTCCGAGAGCCTGAAGGAGGCGGGTCCTTGATGGGGCCGCAAGCAGCCAATAGTCGAGGTAAGGGAAGACAATGTCCCTGGCACCTTAGAGCCGCAGCCACCACTGCCAAGCATTTGGTGAAGACTCGAGGAGCAGCTGAACAGGAGAACCTGAAACTGATAATGCGCCCCCTGGAAGTGGAACCTCAGGTACTTCCTGTGGGGGGAAAGACCCCTATGTGCATGTACGCATCTTGCATGTCTAGGGAGCAGAGCCAGTCTCCTTGATGCAGCAGAGGAATAAGCCCTGGAAGCGTAACCATCCAGAACCTTTGGTATTCGATATAGTTATTTAAAGAGCTGAGGTCCAGAACGGGATGAAGATCCTGTGTCTTCTTTGGGACAAGAAAAAAATGAGAGTAATATCCCTTTCCCCGCTGCTGCAGAGGGACTGGTTCTATCACCCTTTTCCACAAGAGGGCCTGAATCTCTCCTTCTATGAGAGGAATGTGAGAAGGAGGATATCTTGAGGACCTTGGTGGAGTATCTGGAGGGATCTCAGTGAACTTCAGTGTATGTCCCCTCCTTATAATATCTAGGACCCACTGGTCCACAGTTACTGAGCTCCAACCCTTCAGGTGAAGGGAGAAGTGACCCCCTACTGCCTCCCCTGGTATCTCCGGAGGAGGAGGGGGGTCAGAAGGGAGTCATTGGGTGGAGCCAGGAGTGGGCAGAGGGGCTTGGGAGGACTTGGGGCCATGAAAAGGAGTGCCTCCAGGTTGCTGGCTCTTCTTTTGAAGCCATCCCTCTGACCCTGTTGGTTGCCATGGGCTTTGGCACCTGAAGGCTTCCGAAATGGCCGCCTTTTTGCTCTCTTCTGGTCCCCAGGGTACATTTGTCGGATGGACCAGATAGATTTCCCCAACTCCTGGACATGAGAGATAAGTGACTTCATCTCCTGCCTGAAAAGGACAGAACCCTGGAATGGAAGGTCCCTGATCCCAGACTGCAGATCCTTGTGAAAGCCAGAGACTCTCAACCAGGCATGGCACCAGAGGCAGACACCTGACGCTGACGCTCTGGCCGCCTATCTGCAGTGTCATATGAGGCATGGAGAACGTATATGCCTACGTCTGAGCCCGACTTAAGAATGTCCAAGAGCTTCATCTTTTGTTCAGAGTCTGGCAAGGCAGTAGCTAGCTACTGCCCTCTCTCCCATAACGCAGGCTGGTACTGGACCATATGCATGAGGAAGTTGAGGGACCTAATGGAGCAGGTGGAAGCAGAGTAGACCTTCTTGCCCACCTGGTCCAAGTAACGGGATTCTAAGTCAGGAGGCTGGGAGCTTAGGTGCTTGGACTTGTCGTGGGCAGCTGTAATCACCGAGGAGTCCGCCTGAGGGTGTTTTTCCAGGAAAGGTTCGGCCCCCGGGGCTCTGTACAGCTTGTCTAACTTCTTTGGAACCACCAGGACTGAAGCTGGATGCTTCCAAGTGATCCTGGTAAGATCCTGGAAGGTAACCACTAAAGGAGGCACCACAAGGGATTTGGGCTTCTTCTGCCTCAGGTACTTAGCCAGTCGACGGCGTTCTGGGTCCAGGTCCTCCGTTTCCCATTCCTTGGAAGCCTGGATGTGCCTCATGACATCCATGAAAGGAAGATCGTACTGAGGTGAGCGGGGTTGGTCATTCTCTCCTGGAGAGCCCCCCGACTCCAGAGAGGGATGAAGAGGTAGATGGAGTAGACAACCTGCTACTGGGCCTTGAGTGGCCTGAGCTGTGTCTTGGACTCCCCCCACTCGAACGTTGGTTGCTCCCGGACCAACGTCAGCTACGGGACTGGCGACTGAACAATGACCGACATCAGGAATGGGATCGGGCCCACCTAGAAGAACAGGAATAGCTCCTGGACTAGGGTCGAGACCAGCGATGGCTGTCTGATCGTGAGGGGTGCCGACGCTGGTCCTGAGACCGAGACCGGGAATGAATCTTGGAGGGTAAGCATGGCAGTGGCCTCTCGGGGGTCTTCCATGGGGAAGTCTCGGGCTTGGCGTTGTCCGGTTGGTCAGACGAGTCCAGCTTCAGTGGAGACTTCTTTCTTGACCTGACTCCACCAGAAGGTGAACAGTTCCTGCAGCTGGTCCTTGGTGAAAACCAAGGATGCAGTCCCTGGAAAGGGAGGCAGAGAAGCCGGATCAGGTAGGTCATGGGAGGGAGAACCTTCCTCCAACCCCTGTGAGGCAGAAGACTTTGGGGTTCCAGAGGCCACTCCTGCCGCGGGGTCTTCCACCACCACAACCTCTACCGGCGTCAGTACCACTGGAGTCAGTGCCAGGGTGATTGTCTCACCCAGCGGCTTGCCAGAGTCAGGCGAAGCCGAGACCTTCCTAGGCAGGGCCGTAGCTTGTGCTGAGGAGTCAGGGGGGTAATCCAAAGAAGAGCCAACTTTCTGGACTTATCCCCAGATGATCCTGCCTTGGCTGGTGCCGTTTTCTTGGCAGGAGGGGGTAGCACCTTGGAGCCTTCTGGGCGCTTCTCTGAGCCCGAGGAGGGAGAGGCCTTCTTGTGGGATGGGCGAAGCGAGACTGGGAGCGGTGATGGGATCGGCTATGGTCCTTCTCGTGGGAGCACTTAGCAGACTTGTCCTGGTGCTTGCTGCCTTCTCTGCCCCCCCCCAGGTGTGCAGAACCTCCAGGTTCTGTTCAAGAAGGTGGGACTTTAGAGCCTTCAGGCGCCTGATTCTTGTCCTGCTGGTAAACTCCTTGCAGATGGAGCAGGACATGCTGCTGTGGTCTGGGCCCAAGCAAAAGATACAGTTGGTGTGGCTATCCTGAGATGGAATTTGGCGGCCACAGTGACACTTATTCCTCTTGGGCTCAGAGTAGACAGGTGATGGTGACATGCGCCGGACAGGAGTCGGAGTCGATGAAAAAGAAGTTGAAAACACAATGAAAAAACAGATGAATAATTGAAGAAAAACTCTCTTCTTGCAGGTTTTGCTGGGCTGGATAGCCTGAACTTTCCCAATGTGAGTGGGTCGTGGCGGGAAAAGAACTAGGGTGGAGCTGGGTCCATTCCCTTTAAACCATGGCCGACGTCGGGAGCGGTCCCTGCTGGGTACTGCTAGCTGAGAATTTTTCCGGTGGGTCCTAATGCCTACAGCATTAGTTCTAATGGTTATAGCCTGCTGCAAGAGTTCCCACTCGTAGTAAGATCTGAGAATTACCACAGTTTCTCTCAAAATGTATTAACCGGCCCAAGAAGGTTCAAAAGTAAAACTTCAACTTTAAAATTATATAAATAAACGTTTGATTTCCTCCTGATTAAATTAACTGAGAAGAATCTGAAAAACTTACAGGAATTAAACTAAATCTAGACTAATCTACCTGTAAACTCAAGGGCAGTGCTTTAAAAACAGAAATAAAATTTACTTCAGAAAAAATGAGAAAATCTTCAAGAAAGATGAAGGAGGGCTCTCCAAGGCATCTGTACTAGGCATGCGGAGTAAAGAATCTGATGGTTGCAGAATATTTACCAGGGACAGTGGTTTGAAAACCGAGCTCGTGCCGAACATTCCATGATTAGCATAGGTTCTATTAACCATTTTAGTTCCAGGGCAGTCTTATGGTGAGATCATACTGCAGAAGTCAGAATACAGTAAGATTTCCTGGGGTTTGAAGAAGTGAAGAGGGAGCAGGACTACCTGCGCCTTTATAGGGTGTGTCACACTGGAATCTGATGTCAGCATGGGTGGCCCCTAATAAACTGATGCAGAAAAAGAGCTTCCATGGGATCCTGACACCAAAGTTCCTTAAGTGTGACCTGATGACAGAGATATCCCTGAAGAAGATATTCTGGTTCCTATGGGCAAACAGTGCCTTTAGCTTCAAAACTAACGTGTGTGGCTTTATAGAGGAGACACGACTCTGGAAGAGTACAGCTAGCCTGCTAGAGCAGCGGTAGCACTACTCTGCCTGTGGTACTGATTACCTGTGTCTGGGAATGAACACAGAACTTCAGAGGGTTGGCCGAGGGGGTCCAAGCATGCTAGCGACACCCAGTGGAGGTTGGGTATGGAACAGCTGGGACCACAAGCAGAGGGTGGAGGTGACAGTGGACATCTGTAGGTTGGGTGCCGACATCACTGCATGTCCATACCTCCTGTGGGGTGTGTGTGTTTCTACAGAGAAAAACTTGGGCTGGCGAGCAATGAAGCCCCAGAACCCCAACTGAATGACAACCCCAGGCATAAGTCATGGCTGGGGCCACAGGCTGATCACAGTCTCTCCCCTTGGGGAGACCCACAGCAGGGGACAAGCTGCAGGTCACCCAGACTGGGCAGCCAGGGGGGATGCCAGGAAGGGTACAGCCCCTGCCCATTGCCTGAGAGATAAACAGAATCTAAACACACACACCCCCAAAAAAAAGGACTCTGGTGAGTAACCCTTTCCTATAGTAAATTCGTACAAACTTAAGCCTGTATACATTGAAATGTACTGGGACATGGGAGTTCTGTGAGTTACATTTACAGTACTAAAGGTGCCCACACATGAGACAAGTGTGAACTCCTTTATCAGCCAGTTGGTGGCGACACTTGGACAGCTGGTTCTGATTACTCTATGATTTTTGTAAAATAAAAATATAGTGTGATTGTCATGAGAAATGCTGTGCTCCTGGATGATGCCCCCCCCCCCAAGGTTTCACTTCAAAGGACAGGATATATGCTAAACAGCAGATCTCTGTAATGCAATTAACTTCTCAGTTTGCTTTAAAAGCTAGGAAGTAGAATACCCATTTATGATGTCCTCAGGAAGCTAAATTGCATCTGGTGCCATGAAGCACATTACATTGCAGTGTAAGTGGCAGCTAGTCATAAAAAGGTCTTTGATGTGTTTGAGAAACAAAACTGCTCATGGATCAAAGAGACTGAGAAATCACAGTGTTAATTAAGAAGGTCATCATTTGAAAAATGAGTTTTACTGAAGTCACAAAATGTAATACTTCTTGATGGGATTTCCTGTTCTGTGTGTGTGTGTGTATATATATTTATATATATATATTTTATATACCCTAAAAAGGAGTTAGATGATGACATCATGGAGAAGGCAGGTTCACGACAGTGTTTTAATTATGCTGTGAGACCTTTAGGTGATATACATGTTTGGACTCTGAAAAAAAAACATCAGGCACTGTTAGAAGGTATACATTAGATAGACCAGTCTAAGCGTATTGTGGTAAGAGATTTTGTTTGTATTTATAATCTTGTTTTTTTTTTTTACGTGATTGTATGATTCTGTGATATATGTTCTCTATTTATATTCTACATAGTTTTTTTCTATTATAAGTAAAACCTCTTATTTTGAGAGACTTGGTGTGCCTTTGAAATTTTTTCTTTGACATGTGAAGCATATATGGTCAAAGCTGACATTGTGCGTAAGCTTACTGGTTTACCAAACTGGGAAAAAGGTAAGAGTTTATTCTGAGGTTTTTCATAGAGTTTTTAAGGGTTCATTTTGTACACCTGGTTAGGTGCCCATAGGCAAAAGATATCTGGCCCCCTCTCGAAGAGCAGAATTATCTGAGCCTGTACATTGGGTACGCTAGCAGAGGTTCACCATTTGAATCCCTCCAGAACTTGAGATGAAAGTTTGATTCGAACCCACAAAACAGACAGGAGGGTTACCCTGTTTCTGTTCACAATACTGAGATCAGAGGTTGGCACTGTGGGAGCAGAGGGCCTGTCCTGCTGAGTGGGGTTGTGACAGATGAAAAAATTACTCACCTTAGAAATTATGTTTCTTCTAATGGAGTCTTGCTGTATTCTGACTACTGCAGTTAGCCCCAGCCTTTAAACTGCCCCAGAGAACAAAGGGTTAACTTTCTATGCAGAGCATAGAATGCTGAGCTCAAGGTCAGTTGAGATCTCTGTCTGCAGCCCTTTGAAATCCAACCGTCAGATTCTTACGAGCAAAAAACTCACTTACTATCCTATGTGGAGACTGTAAAATTTTTGATAGCCAACTGGCAACAAGAGTTTTGAATTCCCAAGGAAGACTCAAGTCAGGAAACCCAAAACCAATCCAAATAATAATAATAATAAAACAAACACCCAAACAAAAAGAGGAAGGTGTAAAAGAAGCACCCCTGAGGTGCAACACTGCATCTGCCCACCCACTTCCCAAAAACAGGTTCTGAGAGGGGAGGCAGGTCAGAATACAAGACTCCATTAGAAGAAACATAATTACTAAGGTGAGTAATTTTTTTCTTCAAACAACATGAAGTCTTGCTGTATTCTGACAATTGCAGACTACCAAGTAGTACCTCCATGGAGGAGGGACAGAACCTACTTTGGAAATAGGCTCTGAAGTACTGCTGTGCCAAACCGAGCATCACTCCTAGCCTGGATATCCAGAGAGTAATGCTTAGTAAAGTTATGGACTGTTTACAAGGTGGCTGCTTCACAAATTTCTAAGAGAGGAATATCCCTGGCAGCAGTCAGGGAAGCAGCTGTACCTCTGGTGGAGTGAGCCCTCAGGCCTGAGGGTGGAATCTTTCCTAGTTTCTCATAGCAGAATTGTATACAAGACACAATCCACCTGGCAATAGTTCTCTTGGTGGCAGGTTTGCCCTTTCCCACTTCTCCATAAGTGAGGAACAACTGGAGAGAATCAAACCCGTGACTCTTGGTATGCTCTATGTAGTAGCTAAGGGCCCTTTTAACATCTAAACTGTGTAGCCTCCTCTTTCCTGAAGAAGAATGATCAGTAAAGAAGACAGGAAGAGACAGACTGATTCAAGTGGAAATATGAAACCACTTTGGGCAAGAACCTTCTATTGGTTCTAAGGACCACTTTATCCCTATGAAAGGAGATAAAATCAGGTTACACTGACAGGGCTTGCAATTCACTGATACATCTGGCAGAGGTAATAGCTACCAAAAAAAAGTACAGTTACATAAGAACTTACCGTAACAGCAGATCTTCGAGAGGAGCTCTTGCAGCAGGCTATAACATTCAGGACTATGCCACAGGCACTAGGACCCTCCGGAAACATTTTCAGCCAGCAGTATACAGCAGGGACCGTCCCCGACGTCGGCCCTGGTACAAAAGGCGGCGGACCAAGCTCCACATCAGTTCTCCCACCAAGGCCCACAAACAAGCCCTGACAAGAGAATGAGATGAAGCACATAGAGGAGATGTAAATGAAGATGGATCTGCACACCTCGAGGGGGAAGGCAGGTGGGAAAGTAACGCCTGCTGCAAGAGCTCCTCTGGAAGATCTACTGTTATGGTAAGTTCTTACATAACTGTACTATCTTACTTCAGTGGGAGCTCTTCAGCAGGTTAACATTCAGGACTGAATACCAACCAGTCCACGCCAAAGAGGTAGATGACCCCGGGAGGTGGAATATGCTGACTCCAGAGGCCTTAGGACAAAAGTCCTTGCGAAACAGCCAGACTGAAGCCGGCTCGGCGTCTGGAGACAATATCCAAGCTGTAATGCTTGACAAAGGTATGCACCGAGTACCAGGTAGTGGCCGAACATATGTCCCTGACAGAGACATTTCTCAGGGCGGCGAATGAAGCAGACACTCCTCTGGTGGAGTGACCCCTAACCGGGCCCGGTAGGGGCTTATTGTGTTTTTCATAGCAGAAGGAAATGCAGTGGACTATCCACTTCAATATCGTCTGCTTGGTCACTGGTTTGCCCAAGCATTGTGGTGCAAAGGCCACAAAAAGTTGCTCTGATTGATGGTGTGTAGCTGTCCATTTGAGGTAATACCTCGAAGTCCTGTGGACATCCAATGTGTGAAGGAGAGCCTTCCCTCTATTAGATGGGGAAGGAAAATAGACTGGAAGGTCAACCGACTGGTTGAGGGTCAACTCCGAGAGCACTTTCAGAAGAAACTTAGGATTTGTTCTAAGGGAAACCGTTTCCCTGTGGAAAATCAAAATACGGCTCTTTACACATTAGAGCCTGAAGCTCGGAAACTCTTCAAGCTGAGGTAATAGCAACCAAAAAACAAACCTCTGAAGAAAGAAAACGCAGCTCACAATCCGCTGCTGGCTCAAAGGGATGGAGGATAAGCTTCTCCAACACAAAAAGGAGATCCCAGGGTGGGATAGGGTCCCGAATGGGAGGTCTCATATGCAAAATTCCTCTTAAAAAGGTACGGGTGACATCCAATTGTGCCAACACCATATCTCCAATGAAAGCATGATAGGCGGAGACAGCCCACATATGCACTTTGATAGAGGAGTAACTCAGGCCATTTTGATACAAGGAGAGGAGATACTGCAACGCTGAGTTCACTGGACAAGTGACAGGGTCCAAATGCTGTGACAAGGCCCATAAACAAAAACGCTTCCACTTCATAGCGTAGGCGGAGCGGGTGGAGGGCTTCCTTGCCGAAATTAGGACTGCCGCCACTTCCGGGGAAATCCCGTATCTGTGTTGAGCTACGTCTGAAGGAGCCAAGTATGTAGGTGTAAGGAATGAAGGTCCAGATAGACCAGTGACCCCTGCTCCTGGGACAGCAACTGCGAGCAGATGGGCAGCGGAATTGGAGGCTCCATGTAAAAACGCTGCAGGAATGGGAACCAAATCTGCCGAGGCCATCTGGGGACTACAAGAATCATTCGGGCCCTTTCTGCCAGTAACTTTAGTAGGACTCTCTGAATGAGAGGGAAGGGCAGGAAGGCATAGAGAAACCTCCCTGCCCAGCAAAGGGATAATGCGTCTGGCCAGAAAACCCCAGGCGCATGCTCTCACGAGCAAAACATTGGCAGTTTGGCGTTGTGTGGTGACGCAAAGAAGTCCAGCTCTGGATGACCTCACTTGTCAAAGAGCTGATCTGCCATGGACTGTAGCAGTTCCCTCTCATGTGCTCTGGATCGAGACCTGCTTAGGCTGTCAGCCAGATCGTTGAGGATGCCTGGAACGTGCATTGCGGACAGCAGAATGTGCTGCTCCAGCGCCCAGTACTAGACTCTCATCGCCTCCCTGCAAAGGGGATAGGAATGAGTACCCCCTTGCTTGTTGATGTAGAAGACGACTGCCATAATGTCTGTTTGAACCAGAAGACAGCCTGGCACCAGGTCCTCTTGAAAGGCCTGTAAGGCATAGAGGACCGCTCGCATCTCCAGTACATTGATGTGAAGGAATCGCTCCTCGGGTGACCAAACCCCTTGCGTTCGATGAGCACCCAGGTGCGCCCCCCACCCCAGATCTGATGCATCTGTCATAAGAGTCTGACTTGGAGGCTCCAGATGAAATCTGACCCCTTCCTACAAGTTCTGGGGGTCCATCCACCAAAGCAAGGTTCTCCTGACTGGCTCAGTGATCGTGACCATGAAGTCTAGATCATCGTAGCCTTGATCCCACTGCACCCTGAGCATCCACTGTGGGATCCGCATGTGGAGGCAGGCCAGGGGTGTGACAGGAAGAAAAAAATTACTCACCTTAGTAATTATATTTTTTCTAACGGAGTCTTGCTGTATTCTGACAATTGCAGTGATTCCCAACCTTTGAACTGCCCCGGAGAACTAAGGGTTAACTTTCCATGCAAGCCATAGAACGCTGAGCTCGAGCTCAGTTGAAGTCTCTGTCTAGAGTGTTTTGAAATCAAACCATCAGATTCTTACGAGCCCAACTAAACTAAAAATTCTAACTGGCTGAAAAGTTTTGGATTCCCAAGGAAGACTCAAGTCAGGAAACCCAAAAACTAAACCCAATGTACTCAAAAAATAACAATAAAAAATAAGCACCCAAACAAAAGGGAGGAGGGTGCCAGCAAATACACCCCTGGGGTGCAACACTGCACCTGCCCACCCACTTCCCAAAAACAGGTTCTGAGAGGGGAGGCAGGGAGGGAGGTCAGAATACAACAAGACTCCATTAGAAGAAACATAATTACTAAGGTGAGTAATTTTTTCTTAAAAGTACTTGAAGTCTTGCTGTATTCTGACAAGTGCAGACTACCAAGCAGTACCTCCATGGAGGAGGGACAGAATCTACTTTGGGAATAGGCTCTGAAGTACTGCTGTGCCAAACCGAGCATCACTCTTAGCCTGGATATCCAGAGAGTAATGCTTGGTAAAGGTATGGACTGTTTTCCAGGTGGCTGCTTGACAAATTTCTAGGAGAGGAATATCCCTGGCCGCAGCCAGGGAAGCAGCTGTACCTCTTGTGGAATGAGCCCTCAGGCCTGAGAGTGGAGTTTTCCCAGTTTTTCATAGCGGAATTGTATACAAGACACAATCCACCATGCAACAGATCTTTTGGTGGCAGGTTTGTCCTTTCCCACTTTTCCATAAGTGAGGAACAACTGGAGGGAGTCAAACCTGTGACGCTTGGTATGCTCTATGTAATAACTAAGGGCTCTTTTTACATCTAAACTGTGTAGCTTCCTCTCTCCTGAGGAAGAATGATCAGTGAAGAAAACAGGGAGAGACATAGACTGGTTTAAATGGAAGCATGAAACCACTGTGGGCAAGAACCTTCTATTGGTTCTAAGGACCACTTTATCCCTATGAAAGAAAATAAAATCAGATTCCACTGACAGGGCTTGCAATTCACTGATACACCTGGCAGAGGTAATGGCTACCAAGAACACAGTTTTCCAAGTCAAGTACTAAAGCTCTGCTGAAGACATAGGCTCAAAGGGGGGTTGCATAAGCTAATAATTGCAAACATTCAAATCCCAGGCAGGGGCAGGGTCTCTAAAAGGGGGATTGGTGTGAGACAATCCTTTAAAAAATTTACAGAACACAGGATGGGAAGATAGTGAGGAAGACTTTCCCACAGACAAAAATGCAGAAACAGCTGACAAGTGTACCTTGAGAGTAGCTGGTCTGAAGCCTAGGCCATTAAGATGGACCACATAACCCAGAACCGTAGGCAATTCAGCAGTGTCTGGAGAAATATTCTTCTTAGAACACCACATGCTGAATCTTTTCCATTTGAAGTTGTAAGTCTTTCTGGTGGAGGGCTTTCAAGAAGCCTTGAGGATGTCCAGAACCCCTTGGGAAAGATGCAGATCTGCAAACTCTAACTCTTCAAGAGCCATGTCTTGAGATTGAGGGACTGAAGATTGGGGTACCAAATCCTCCCCTGAGAGGACGTTAACAGGTTGTAATTCCTGGGAAGAGACAGGGGAAGATGGACTGCTAGGGACAGCAACAGGGAGTACCAGGGCTGTCTGGCCCAATCTGGAGCAACCAGAATCACCTTGCAAGGTTGTGACCTTATTTTGACTAAAACTTTGAACAGGAGTGGGAAGGGGGGAAAGGCATACAGAAACTTCCCTTCCCAATTCAGAATCAGGGCATCCAGGGGGACTGAGCCCAGGACTGGAGGTCTGCAACAAAAGAGGGGGAGTTGGTGATTGTCCGGGGCTGCAAAGAGATCTATCTCTGGAGTGCCCCACCTTGAAAAAATCACTTTCAACACCTGAGGTTTCAGGGACCATTTGTGATGGCCCTGAGAAATCCTGCTCAGTGCATCTGCTAGCACATTGTCCTTGCCTAGGAGGTGAACTGCTACAAGAGAGGCTTGCAGGGAAGAAGTCAGGGACCACAACTTCATGGCTTCTGTGCACAAGGCCGTGGACCGAGTGCCTCCCTGCTTTTTGATGTACCACATGGTGGTAGTGCTGTCTGTTCTGACTTGAACCACCTTGTTCTGAACCGACTATGAGAACGCTTTTAGAGCTAGAAAAACTGACCTGAGCTCTAGAAGATTGATGTGGAGAAGGGATTCTTGGGGGGACCACAGGCCCTGGGCAGTGAGGGACCCCAAATGGGCTCCCCAGCCCAGAAGAGAAGCATCCGTGGTAAGGACCACTGAAAAAGGCTGAGCAACAAAAGGAACACCTTGCCTTAAATTGTCCTGATCCTGCCACCACTGGATGGCCTGGATCAAGGTCGGAGTCACTGGGATCAGTTTGGTAAGGGAGTCCTTTCTCTGAGACCAGTAAGCTCTCAGGTGGAAATGAATATCCTTCATCTGGAATCTTGCCCCTTGGACCGCTGCTGTTGAAGCTGCCATGTGGCCCAAGAGCTGGAGGAAATGCCTTGCTGGTCAAGATACCTGAAGGCTGAAGGAAGAAGCTAGTTCCATAAGAGCCCTTGCCCTTTCTAGAGGAAGAAAGGCTCTTGCTCTGAGTGTGTCTAGTTCTGCCCCTATAAAGGTAAGGAGCTGGACTGGTTCGAGAACTGACTTGGAAAGGTTGAGAAGAAATCCTAAGGAAGTGAGCACCTGCTGGGTCATTTGCAGGTGAGACTTGACTTGGCCTGGAGACCGACCCACCAATAGGCAATCATCCAGATAAGGAAATATGGAAATCTTTTGCCTTCTTAGAAAGGCAACTACTACTGCCACGCACTTTGTGAAAACCCTTGGAGCTGAGGTTAGGCCAAAGGGCATTGCTCTGAACTGATAGTGGCCTGGGGGCAACTCGAACCTGAGGTACTTTCTGTGGGAGCACCTGATAGGAATGTGAAAGTAGGTGTCTTTGAGGTCCAGGGAGGCTAGCCAGTCCCCTGGCCTTAGAGAGGGAAGGATTATTCCCCGAGTTATCATCTTGAACTTCGGTTTTAAAAGATGTTTGTTCAGATATCTTAGGTCTAGGATGGGTCGCCACTCCCCTGTCTCTTTTGGGGCCAGGAAGTACCTGGAGTACAGTCCTTTGCCCCAGTGTAGGGTAGGTACTCTCTCTACAGCTCTTAAAGCTAGGAGAGAAGAAACCTCTGCCTCTAGGGCAAGGGTTTCCAAAAGATTTGCAGGTGGAAAAGATCTGGCTCTCATCTTTGGAAATTTTTTGAAGCTGAGAACCAGTCCCTGGCTTACTACTTCTAGGACCCACTTGTCTGATGTAATAGACATCCAGTTCTGGACAAAGTAAGCCAGCCTGCCCCCTACTGGAATAGGAGAGTTAACCCGGGCAGACCCATCAGGGTGTCTGCTTGGCAGGGGCTTTAGGCTGAGGGGTCGATGCAGGCCTGCTCATCCCCCTTCTGCCTCTCCCTCTGAACAACCCCCTCTGCGAAAATGAAGAAGAAGAGGTCTGTGCTTGGTAAAAAAGGCCTTTGAGAAGGCCTGCCCCTGCCCCAGACTGCTGCCTTTGAGGAGTTGCCTGCCTTTCCTTGGCCTGAGCACTCCTGTAAGTTGTCCTGTACTCGTCCATTTCTTCATGTAGTTCTCTGTCTGCTCCCCAAACAGAGAATTACCCACTACAGAAAAAATCCATAGCCTTAGCCTGGGTGTCCCCGAGGAGGCTAGTACATCTGAGCCAAGCCATCCTCAAGAGCCACAGATGTAGCCATGACTCTTGATGACACATCATTGGTGTCCATAGCAGCATGAAATTGCACCTTAGATGCCTCAATCCCATCTGCAGCCACCGCCTCCAGCTCCTTGGCTAGCTGGGGAGGCCTGTTTAGCCAGTGCCAGTACAGTGTCCCACCTGGACTTCTGGTACCTGGCTGTATAGACCATGTAATTTGCCTGCCTGAGTCCCAGAGAAGATGCCATGTACTGCTTCTTTGCCATGGCATCTATCTTCCTGGAGTCCTTGTCTTGGGGGGTGAGAAGCCAAGGGAATATTTGCCTTGTCACAGGCAGCAACCTGAACTACCCCAACATGGCTACATTGCTGATATAAGAAATCTGTGTCTGAGCCTGAGAGTGTATACCTCTTGTCCTTTCTTTTATCCACAGGAGGTATACTGTTAGGAGACTTTAAGATTTTTTGTGTCTGTCTCCCAAACGATTTATGTAGGGGAATAGGCAGTCTCCTGGACTCTGGGATATCCATCATCTCTACATAATCAGGCTCTTCTTGATCTTCCACAGCCTCCTCCATAGGAAGCTGGAGGCTTTCAGCCACTTTCCTGTAAAACATAAAATGGGAAGGGGACTCAGAAAGCCTAGGAGGGGAAACACCTGTTTGTCTGTCTGGGGAGATGTCCGATTCCACAGGCACATCCAGACCTTCACTTACATCATAATCCTCAAATTTCCCTTCCTCTTCAAACTCCGGTTCATAAAAATCTTCAAGGGTATACTCTTGAACCGGGGGAACCAACCGAACCGAACCCCTGCCAGAAGAAGCCGGATTGGTTGGAACCGGATGGAGCGATTCCACAATCTGAATCGCCCTGGCTACCTCTTCGGTGGTCGTAACATGAACCTCTGGATCTGAACCACTCGATTTATCTTTGCACTTTCTTTTTGTTGGAACTGATCCCTCAGAATCGGCTCTCCTTTTGCCTGAAGAAGTATCGCCCTGGTCAGAGGGCACTCCTGGTTCGGTCGAAACCGAACCAGGCTGGCCATCCGGGTCAGCGGACTTCTCGGCCTTCTTTTCCCTCAGCCTACCTAATCTCTTTTCAAGGGTAGATTTGGGAAAATGTTTACATATTTGGCAGTCTGAATCGAGGTGGTCAAACCCCAGACAATAAACACAGGTGGTGTGGGGATCGGCCTTGGCAAAGACCTCCCCACACTCACTGCAGTGTTGAAACCCAGTGGGCCCGTTTTTTTTCTTGGGTTTCTCAGACATGGCCAACCTAACCAAACTTACCCTTTTTCCGGCAACTGCCAGGCAAGACTCCTTTATCGGTTCCTAACCGTGTCACAGGTATTGGAAAAAAATGGTTAAAACATGTTTTTTTTAGAACCGATAAGAACTGGTAACCACACACTAAATATAGCAAAATTCATAATCAAATGGTCGGTTCAGCCGAACCGACCGCACTTTTACAAGTTCCACACAGAAATAAAGAACAATTCCTATTTAGTACTCGTGGCACCACAGACAGAGACTGAACCGACTATGCGGATACTTTTTTTCGGTTTAAACCGATGAAAAACTGAAAACTTTAACTGACTTCGAACCGAGCTGAAGGAGAAATCTCCAGAGCGACCGTTCAGTGAGGCGGAGTAAAGAATCTGACGGTTTGAGTTCAAAACACTCCAGACAGAGACTTCAACCGAGCTCGAGCTCAGCATTCCATGCCTTGCTTGGAAAGTTAACCTTTAGTTCTCTGGGGCAGTTCAAAGGTTGGGAATCACTGCAATTGTCAGAAAACAGCAAGACTTCATGTTGTTTGAATGGCTGCCGCCATGTGCCCCAGTAGCCTGAGGAAGTTCCGTGCTGGAACTTGAGGAGTTATTGAGATCCCTTTGGCAATCTCTCACCCCCATCCTGGGGGAGAAAAGCCATACCCTGGGTAGAATCCAGGACTGCTCCAATGAAGGCAGCTTTTGACTGGGCTCTAGGGATGATTTTCAGTACATTCAGGGTGATCCCCAGCTCTCGGAATGAGGTATAGGTGTCTCCGAGGGCGTAGTAAAACCTGCCCTTGATGGGGCTGTAAGTAGCCAATCATCTAGGTATGGGAAAACATAGTGTCCCATGCACCTTAGAGCCACAGCCATCACTGCAAGCATTTGTAAAGACTACTTGGAAGCGAGAGGCGAATGGAAGAACTCGGAAACTGGTGAGTGCTCCCCTTGAACTGGAACCTCAGAAACTTCCTGTGTGGAAGGAAGACCCCGATATGCATATATGCATCTTGCATGTCTAGGGAGCAGAGCCAGTCTCCTTGGTGCAGCAGAGGAAGTAGACCTGGGAGGTTCACCATCCTGAACCTTTTGTACTCTATAAAGAGATTGAGAGAGCTGAGGTTCAGAATGGGACGAAGATCCTGTGTCTTTTTTGCGACCAGGAAGAAATGGGAGTAAAACCCCTTTCCCCGCTGAAGCAAGGGGACTACCTCTATTGCCCTTTTCTGCAAGAGAGTCTGAATCTCTCCTTCTATTAGTGGGATGTGAGAAGGAGGATAACGGGAGTACTTTGGTGGAGTATTTGGGGGAAACTCCATGAACTTCAGCATGTGTCCTCTCCTGATGACATCTAGGACCCATTGGTCCGCAGTAATCAACTTCCACCCTTCAAGATGAAGGGAGAAGCAGCCCCCAATCGTCTCTCCTGGGTCATCTTGTGGAAGGGGGGGTGGAAGGGAGTCATTGGGTTGAGCCAGGCGTAGGCAGGGAGGCCTGAGAGGACTTGGGCCCACGGGTAGGAGCACCTCCAGGCTGCTGATTACCGGATCTCCTACAGAAGCCACCTCTCTGGCCCTGCTGATTACCACGGGCATGACCTTGGCCACCTGAGGGCTTACAAAATGGGCGCTTTCATTGCATAAGCAGTCCCATGTGGTACATCTGATGGACCGACCAGATATACTTCTCTCGACTCTTGCGATAGAAATCAAAGTTTCGTCTCCTGCCCAAATAACACGGTACCCTGGAATGGTAAATCCTTGATACTGGACTGCAGATCCTGGTGAAAGCCCGAAACTCTCAACCAGGCGTGGCGCCGGAGGCACACCCCAGAAGTGGCTGCCCTGGCTGCCGTATCTGCAATGTCATACGAGGCTCTCAGGACATGGGAGCCTAAGTCTGAGCCCGATTTCACGATGTCCAGAAGTTCTGTCTTCTGATCAGAATCTGGCATGGCCTTCAAAAGCTCTTGTCCTCTCGCCTATAGCGCATTCTGGTACTGGACCATATGCGTCAGGAAGTTAAAGGACCGTATGGAACAGGTGGAGGCAGAATAAACTTTCTTGCCCACCTGGTCCAAATACCGAGACTCCGGGTCGGGAGGCTGTGAGCTCAGGTGTTTCAGCTGCCTGGATTTGTCATGAGTAGCCATGATCAATGAGGAGTCCAGCTGAGGGTTTTCTACTAGGAAAGCTTCTGCCCTCGGGGCCTTGTACAGCCTATCCGACTTCTTAGGAACAGCCGGGATGGAAGCTGGACATTTCCAGGTAGTCCGCGTGAGGTCCTGGAAAGTGTCCACTAAAGGAGGGACCACCCGTGGTTTTGACTCCTTCTGCCTCAGGTATTTTGCCAGTCTCCGGCGTTCTGGAGCCAGGTCCTTCGTCTCCCACTTGTTGAAGGCCTGGATATGCCTCATGACGTCCATGAAGTTTGGATCGTCTGGAGGTGAGCAACGCTGGTCCTTCTCTCCCGGGGATCGCTGCAAGCTGAGAGAGGAAGATGACGAAGATGAGGATGAGGGAGCTCGACTATAAGATCTAGAATAGTCTGATCTCTCCTTATGACCAGACTCCCTCTGTCGTTGGTAACTGGGGCACGACTCCAGTCCAGAGACCGGCAACGGAGCAAAGACCGACGTCTGTCAGAGGACTGACATCGGGAGCGCTCTCATCTAGAAGACCGAGAATGGCTGCATGTACGTGACCTGGACCAACGACGGTCTCCAGAGTCCTTGGAGTGTCATCGGTGGTCTCCAGACCAGGCGCAGGAACGAGCCCTAGAAGGAGGTGTAGGCGGTCGCTCCGGGGACTTCCGCGGGGAAGGCTCACCTCCCGGTTGTGGTTTGCCTGCTGGGTCCAGTACCGGTGTCTGGGCCAGCGATGGGGGGGTCCGCTTCTGGACCTGCCCCCACCAAAAGGAAAACAGCTCCTGCAGCTTGTTCTTCGAAAAAAGTTCTGCCGCTCGGCCTGGAAAGGGAGTAACCAAGACATCGGCCCGCAAAGGAAAGCCGTCCTGGGGGTCCAGGGAGGAGGAGGACTTGGGCGACGGGGATGTTGGCTCTTCCATAGCCGATCCCTCATCCTTTGCCCCTCCAACCAGCGTCGGTGGTGGTACCGAAGATGGGGTGCCACCAGGGGGCACCGGAGAGTCCTTAGGCTCCGGAGGCGTGCCTTTAGCAGGCAGCGCAGGTGCCTTGGGAGGTGGGGCCACAGCTTTCACCTTCAAGGGCTTGGTGGTAACCCTTAGCGGGGTTACCTTCGGCTTGGCCGGCTTCTCCCCCAAAGGGACAGCCTTGGCCTGCGATGACTTAGGACACTCTCCTGAGCCCAAAGGGTGGGTCTTCTTGGGAGAGGACCATGAGTGAGACCGGGACCCTGACCGGTACCGGTGCCGGGACCGACTACGGTCTTTCCCGTGTCGTTTGGATTTTTCTTTGCATTTCCCCTCGGAGTGCAGATCCATCTTCTTCTCCAGAAGAAAAGCCTTCAGGGCCTTCAGACGATGGATCCGGGTCCGGCTAGTAAATGCCTGGCAGGCGGAGCAGGCAGCGGTGTCATGGTCTGGCCTGAGGGCAGCGCCTTCTATGGCCGTCCTTGGCGGGATGTGCCTCCACAATCGCACTTGTTCTGATGGTGTAAAGAGCGAGGCAGCGACCCGTGAAGACATCCATCGAGAACTTCAAAAACTGTCGGAAACGGTCTGACGTCGGTATACTTGAAAAAACATAGAAAAACGGTCTCAAAAAGTGGGTTTTTCAGAAAAGTTTTAGCTGTTCCTGGCAAGCTGGAATGAGATCTTTCTCTTCACGTGCGGGACGCTGCGGGAAAAGAACTGAGGTGAAGTTGGGTCCACCCCCTTTTGTACCAGGGCCGACGTCGGTCCCTGCTGTATACTGCTGGCTGAAAATGTTTCTGGAGGGTCTTAGTGCCTGCGGCATAGTCCTGAATGTTATAGCCTGCTGCAAGAGCTCCCACTCAAAGTAAGATCACAGTTTTCCAAGTCAAGTACTAAAGCTCTGCTGAGGACATAGGTTCAAAGGGAGGTTGCATAAGTTAGCAATACAAACATTTAAGTTCAGGCAGGGCAGGATCTCTAAAGGGAGGATTGGTATGAAGCAATCCATCAAACAATTACAGAACACAGGATGAGATGATAGTGAGAAGACTTCCCACTGACAAAAAGCAGAAACAGCTGACAAGTGCTCCGTGAGAGTAGCTGGTCTGAGGCCTAAGCCATTCAAATGGACCATATAATCCAGAACTGTAGGCAATTCAGCAGCATCTGGGGAAATATGTTTCTTGGAACACCAAATGCTGAATCTCTTCCATTTGGAGTTATAGGTTTTTCTAGTGGCAGGCTTTCGAGAGGCTTTGAGATTATCCAGAACCCCCTGAGACAGATGCAAATCTGCATACTCTAACTCTTCAAGAGCCATGCCTTGAGATTGAGACTGAAGATTGGGGTACCAAATCCTCCCCTGAAAGGAGGTTAACAGGTTGTAATTCCTGGGAAGAGACAGGGGAAGATGGACTGCTAGGGACAGCAACAGGGGGTACCAAGGCTGTCTGGCCCAGTCTGGAGCAATCAGGATCACTTTGCAAGGTTGTGACCTTATCTTGACTAAAACTTTGAACAGTATAGGAAAGGGAGGGAAGGCATACAGAAATTTCCCTTCCTAGTTCAGAACCAGAGCATCCAGAGGGACTGAGCCCAAGACTGGGGGTCTGCAACAAAAGAGAGGAAGTTGGTGATTGTCTGGGGCTGCAAAGAGATCTATCTCTGGAGTGCCCCACCTTGACAAAATCACTTTCAACACCTGAGGGTCCAGGGACCATTCATGATGGCCCTGAGAAATCCTGCTCAGTGCATCTGCTAGCACATTGTCCTTGCTGGAAGGTGAACTGCTACAAGAGAGGCTTGCGGGGAATAAGCCAGGGACCACAACTTCATGGCTTCTGTGCACAAGGCTGTGGACCGAGTGCCTCCCTGCTTGTTGACGTAACACATGGTGGTGGTGTTGTCTGTTCTGACCTGAACCACCTTGTTCTGCACTGACTGAGAGAAAGCTTGCAGGGCCAGAAAAACTGCCCTGAATTCTAGGAGCTTGATATGGAGAAGGGATTTCTGAGGGGACCACAGTCCCTGGGCGGTGAGGACCCCCAGATGGGTTCCCCAGCCCAGATGGAAAGCATCCGTGGTAAGGACCACTGAATGAGACTGAGTGACAAATGGGACCCCTTGCCTTAAACTGTCCTGATCCTGCCACCACTGAAGGACTTGGAACAGGATCCGAGTCACTGGAATCAGTTTGGTAAGGGAATCCTTCCTCTGGGACCAAAAGGCCCTCAGATGGAACTGAATGTCCCTCATCTGGAATCTTGCCCCTTGGACCACTGCTGTAGAAGCTGCCATGTGGCCCAAGAGCTGAAGGAAATGCCTTGCTGGTCGGGACACCAGAAAGTTGAAGGAAGAAGCCAGTTCTCTAAGAACTCTTGCCCTTTCCAGGGGAAGAAAGGCTCTTGCATTGACAGTATCCAGCTCTGCTCCTATAAAGGTAAGGAGCTGCACTGGCTCGAAAACTGACTTGGGAAGGTTGAGAAGAAATCCTAGAGAAGTGAGCACTTGCTGGGTCACTTGCAGGTCTGACTGACTTGGTCTGGAGACTGGACCACTATGAGCCAGTCATCCAGATATGGAAAAATGGAAATCTTTTGTCTTCTTAGAAAGGCAATGACTACAGCCAGGCACTTTGTCAAAACCCTAGGGGCTGATGTTAGGCCAAAGGGCATTGCTTTGAACTGATAGTGGCCTGAGGGCAACTCAAACCTGAGGTACTTTCTGTGGGAGCACCTGATGGGAATGTGAAAATAAGCATCTTTGAGGTCCAGGGAGGCTAGCCAGTCCCCTGGCCTGAGAGAAGGAAGAATTACTCCCAGAGTTACCATCTTGAACTTTGGTTTTAAAAAATGTTTGTTCAGGTATCTTAGGTCTAGGATGGCTCGACACTCCCCTGTCGTTTTTGGGGTAAGGAAGTACCTGGAGTGCAGTCCTTTGCCCCAGTGTAGGGTAGGAACTCTCTCTATGGCTCTTAAGGCCAGAAGAGATGAAATCTCTGCCTCTAGGGCAAGGATTGCTGAGAGACCTACAGGTGGAAAAGATCTAGCTCTCATCTTCAGAAATTTTTTGAAGTTGAGAACTAGTCCCTGACTTACTACTTCCAGGACCCACTTGTCTGAGGTAACAGACATCCAGTCCTGGACAAAGTAAGCCAGCCTGCCCCCTACTGGAATAGGAGAGTTGACCTGGGCAGGCCCATCAGGGTGTCTGGTTGGCATGGACCTTAGGCTGAGGAGTGGATGCAGCCCTGCTCATCCCTCTTCTGCCTCTCCCTCTGAAGAACCCCCTCTGTGAAAAGGGAAAAGAGGCCTGTGCTTGGTAAAAAGGCCTGCCCCTGCCCCTAGACTGCTGCCTTTGAGGTTGCCTGCCTCTCCTTGGCCTGAGCACTCCTATAAGTGGTCCTGTACTCATCCATTTTCTTCATGTAATTCTGTCTGCTCCCAGAAAGTACCCACTACAGGAAAATCCATGGCCTTAGCCTGGGTGTCCTGTGAGAAGCTAGTACATCTGAGCCAAGCCATTCTCCAAAGAGCCACAGATGTAGCCATGACTCTTGATGACACATCATTGGAGTCCACAGCAGCATGAAACTGTACTTTTGATGCCTCAATCCCATCTGCAGCCACCTCCTTGGCTAGCTGGGAGGAGGCCTGTTTAGCCAGTGCCAGTACAGTGTCTCACCTGGACTTCTGGTACCTGGCTGTATAGGCCATATAGCTCACCTGTCTGAGTCCCAAGGAAGATGTCATGTATTGCTTTTTTGCCATGGCATCAATCTTCCTGGAGTCTTTGTCTGGGGGGTGTGAAGCCAAGGGAATATTTGCCTTGTCACAGGCAGCAGCCTGCACTACCCCAACATGGCTGCATTGTTGGTATAAAAACTCTGTATCTGAGCCTGATAGTGTGTACCTCTTGTCCATCATTCTGTAAACAGGAGGTACAGTATTGGGAGACTAAGATTTTGAGTGTCTGCTTCCCAAAGGATTTGTGGAGGGGAATAGACAGTCTGCTGGACTCTGGGATGTCCATCATTTCTACATAATCAGGCTCCTCTTGATCCTCCATGGCCTCCTCCATAGAAGCTGGAGGTTTCAGCCACCTTTCTATAAAACAGAGAAGTGGGAGGGACTCAGAAAGCCTAGGAGGAAACACCAGAAGGTCTGTCTGGGGCGATGTCCGGTTCTGAGGCACATCCAGACTTTCTCCATCATCACCATCATCCTCGAACTCCCCTCCTCCTCAAACTCCGGTTCATAAAAATCTTCAGGGTATAATCTTGAGCCAGGGAACCGACCAGACAGGCCTGCCAAATGGTGCGGATTAGTCGGAACCAGACAAGCGATCCCACAATCTGAATCGCTCTGCCTATTTCTTCGGCGGTCGGAACATGAACCTCTGGATCCGAGCCGGTTGATTTCTCCTTGGGTTTCCTTTTTGTAGGAACAGACCCCTCAGGATCGGCTCTTCTTTTGCCCGAAGAAGTATCGCCCTGGTCAGAGGGCACTCCTTCTGGTTCGGTCGGAACTGAACCGGGCTGGCCATCCTGGTCAGCGGACTTCTCGGCCTCCTTTTCCCTCAGTCTACCTAATCTCTTTTCAAGGGTAGACATGGGAAAATTCTTACATGTTGGCAGTCTGAGTCGGTGGTCAAACCCCAGACAGTAAAGCCACAGGTGGTGTGAGGATCATGCCAGGAAAGACCTCCCCACACTCACTGCAGTCACTGAAACCCAGTGGACCAGTTTTCTTCTTGGGTTTCTCAGACATAGCCAACCTAACCAAACTTACCCTTCTTTTGTAACCTCAGGCAAGACTTCATATCGGTTCCTAACACGTGTCCGGGTGTTGGAAAAAATGTTCAAAACACATTTTTTTAGAACCGATAAGGACGATGTCCCTCTCAAAGAAAAGACAGAAATTCACTAAAAATGATACAGTTCAGCGGCGGATCAAAACAAACTTCCAATTTCCACACAGAAATAGGTGAACCTATCTAGTACTCACGGTACTGCAGAAAGAGGCTGAACCGACTAAGCGGAACAAATTCGGCTTAAAATCGACACGTTAACCAACTTTTCGAACTCAGCTCAAGGAGAAATCTCCGGAGCGACTGTTAAGTGAAGCGGAGTAAAGAATCTGATGGTTGGATTTCAAAGGGCTGCAGACAGAGACCTCAACCGAGCTCGAGCTCAGCATTCTATGCTCTGCATAGAAAGTTAACCCGTTGTTCTCCGGGGCAGTTTAAAGGCTGAGGCTAACTGCAATAGTCAGAATACAGCAAGACTTTATGTTGTTTGAATGGTTGGCAGCGGTGTGCATAAGTTCGGTATTGCAAGCTTTTATTGTTCAGTTTGTTGGCTTGATACTGTCAGCTCACTTGCAAAGAAAGAAAAAGGCAGTGATTTATTTTTAAAAAGGAAACAGAACTTATCACTTGGCTTACAGTAAAGTTCCTACCTGTTCTATTTTTTTTCTAAAGTGCAAGTCAGAGTAGCTGTAGTTAAGGAAGAAGATGGCCAATTACAGTGGGCATACTGCAGACTACTTAAAGCAGTTGTGCAGGGACAGAGAGTCCCGTTCAAGGTGAAAGCCACCAAGCAGGAACCTCATGGATGCCTGATGGTAGCAGATACCCAGGCATCGAGTCACAGACAGTGACTGTAAAGGACCGAACCTTGAGTGTGGAAGGGCCAGTGCAGTGTCCAGATCCAATAAGGAGGGCAGCAGGGCCAGGGCCAGTGCCAGTGAAGGGCCACAGCAGCAGGGGAAGGTCACCAGCATTCTGGATCCAGAAGTACTCAGGCTGCAGATTGAGTTGCGCAGAATGGAGCTGGAATTCCAGAGAGAAGAGAAGCAAGAACAGCGAGCTGCAGAGAAGAGGGACCGTGAACAGTGAGAGGCAGAGTGAGAACAGCAAGCTGCAGAGGGAACAAGAACAGAGGGAGGCAGAGTAAGAACACCGAGAGGCAGAGCAAGAACAGTGAGACACTGATTGTGAGCGCCAGAGGCAACATGAACTGGAGAAGCTAAAACTCCAACCAGCGGCACCAGAGCAGGTAAGTGGCTTGGGGTTAACTGGGACTACAGAACTGGGTTACAAACTGAATTCCAAATTGATAGCTGAATTTAAAGAGGGGGAGGATATGGATGCCTTTTTAAATTCTTTTAAAAAAGTTTGTATTCAGGCTAAAATTCCTATGGAGTCCTGGAGCTTCCAGCTATCCCTGCTACTTACAGGGAAAGCTCAGGATGCACTGGATCAAATGGACAATGAGGACAGTAATGATTACAGCAAATTTAAACCTGCACTGTTAAAAAAATTAGAATTAACTGCTGAATCATACACAGCTAAATTCCGTAAGCTCAGGAGAAGGCCTGATATGAGCTACGAGGAGCTAGCCACAAAATGTCAGTTTTTAAAATGGTGGGAAGGAATTGAAGCAAACTCTGTTGATAAGATTGAAAATGTGATTCTGTTAGAACAGTTTTTCTGGGCATGTCCAGTAGAGTGGAAAACCTGGCTGGAGGACTGAGATCCCAAAACAGTGCAAGAGGCTGCTGAACTCTCGGGCTGCTATGCCAAGAGCAGACCTGCTCTGAGAGCGAATGGGGTGGGCATGGCAGCGCACAAAGGGAAAAGCATGCCTTCACAGCAGATAAAACCCTCACTGTCTCCACCAAAACCAGTTAGCCCCAGGTTTCAGAGAAAAGATTTCTCTGAGAAAAGAAATGAATATTGGTTGTGTAAAGAAACTGGGCATATTGCCAGTGTCCCAAACAGATGAGCAATAATACATAAGCTGGTGCAAGGAAAGAAGTGGGTTGTTTGTGTTTCCCTGGAAGCATGTCTGTGAACATGAGGGAACTCATGCACCCAGTCATGGTGAATGGTGTACAGGCACAAGGGTTAAGGGACACAGAGGCATGCCTAGCATTGGTAAAAGGGGATCTAGTAGAGCCTGGTCAGCTTATACCCAATAAATACGTTACTGTACAGGACTTTACTGGTGAGGAGAAAACACTGCCCCTCGCTAGTGTTCTCTTAGACTGGGGTGAAACAGGGGGAACTGTGCATCAGGTGGCAGTAGCCAAAACGTTAGCAGTGGACGTCCTCTTTGGCAACAATCTCCAACAGGGGATGGTATATATGCAGTTACCCATAGACAAGTGGAAAGGGAAAACTGTCGTTCCCTGGACCCCACAGAAACCACTGTGAAAACCACTGAGAGGCTGGTTCCTCAGCCTGTGTCTCCTAATATGGAGACTAATGAAAAGGGGGTAGAACTTTCCCCAGTAGCAGTTAACCACACAGCTACAGAGGGATACTCCAAACAGGGAAGGGTGACCCATGGTCAGAGGGTTAGGGATGACAGTGATCCTGAGTGCCCTGATGCTAGTGCTAGGGACACTAGTTTAAAGACAGAACGGGACCTGCCCCATGCCTTGGGAATGAGTGAGGAGTTTGCAGCTGCTCAGAGAAGTGACACTAGTCTAGAGAAGCCGAGGGCTTGGGCAGACTCTGACAGAGCACAAGGAGGTGACGGTAAACATAAGGTTTATTGGGAAAATGGACTGATGTATACTCAGGCTGTGCAGACAGAGGAAGGGGTGCTAGGCAGGCAGCTTGTCGTTCCCCAGGGGTATCGTGAGCAGTTGCTCAAGACTGCACGACATTCCCTCGTCTGGTCATCTGGGAATCGCACGCACTATGCAGTGGTTGGCCCAGAATTTCTATTGGCCAAACTTCACCCAGCAGGAGAAGGAGTATTGCAGGTCTTGTCACCGGTGCCAAGAAATAGGGAAGGTGGGCAAGAAGAAAAAATTACCTTAATAATTATATTTCTTCTAATGGAATCTTGCGGTATTCTGACAATTGAAGTGATTCCCAACCTTTGAACTGCCCCGGAGAACTAAGGGTTAACTTTCCATGCAAGGCATGGAATGCTGAGCTCGAGCTCGGTTGAAGTCTCTGTCTGGAGTGTTTTGAACTCAAACTGTCAGATTCGTACAAGCCCAACTAAACTGAAAATTCTATGTGAAACTGTAAAATTCTACTAGCCAACTGGCTGAAAAGTTTTAGTTCCCAAGGAAGACTCAAGTCAGGAAACCCAAAAACTAAACCAAGGTACTCAAAAATAATAATAAATAAGCACCCAAACAAAAGGAGGAGGTGCCAGCAAATACCTCCTGGGGTGCAACACTGCACCTGCCCACCACTTCCCAAAAACTGGTTCTGAGAGGGAGGCAGGGCGGAGGTCAGAATACAGCAAGACTCATTAGAAGAAATATAATTACTAAGGTAATTTTTCTTCAAACAACATGAAAGTCTTGCTGTATTCTATTCAATCTGAACTACCAAGCAATACCTCAAGGAGGAGGACAGAACCTACTTTGGAAAGGCTCTGAAGTACTGCTGTGCAACCGAGCATCACTCCTAGCCTGGATATCAGAGAATAATACTTGGTAAAGGTATGGGCTGTTTTCCAGGTGACTGCTTGACAAATTTCTAGGAGGAATATCCTGGCCCAGCCAGGAAAGTAGCTATTCCTCTTGTGAAATGAGCCCTCAGGCCTGAGGTGGAGTTTTCCGTTTTCATAGCAGAATTGTATACAAGACACAATCCACCTGGCAATAGATCTTTTGGTGGCAGGTTTGCCCTTTCCTACTTCTCCATAAGTGAGGAACAACTGGAGGAGTCAAACCTGTGACCCTTGAGTGCGCTCTATGTAGTAACTAAGGGCTCTTTTGACATCTAAACTGTAGCCTCCTCTCTCCTGAGGAAGAATGATCAGTGAAGAAAACAGGGTGAGACACAGACTGGTTTAAATGGAAGTCTGAAACCACTTTGGGCAAGAACCTTCTATTGGTTCTAAGGACCACTTATCCCTATGAAAGGATATAAAATCAGATTCCACTGACAGAAGCACAATTCACTGATATGCCTGCTGGAGTAATAGCTACCAAGAACACAGTTTTCCAAGTCAAGTACTTAAGCTCTACTGAAAACATAGGCTCAAAGGGGGGTTGCATAAGCTGAGCGATGCAAACATTCAAATCCCGGGCAGGGGCAGGGTCTCTAAAATGGGCATTGGTGTGAGACAATCCTTTAAAAAATTTACAGAACACAGGATGGGAAGATAGTGAGGAAGGCTGCCCCAAAGACAAAAATGCAGAAACGGCTGACAAGTGTACCTTGAGAGTAGCTGGTCTGAGGCCTAGGCCATTAAGATGGACCAAATAATCCAGAACCGTAGGCAATTCAGCAGTGTCTGGAGAAATATTCTTCTTAGAACACCACATGTTGAATCTTTTCCATTTGGAGTTGTAAACCTTTCTGATGGAGGGCTTTCTAGAAGCCTTGAGGATGTCCAGAACCCCTTGGGAAAGATGCAGATCTGCAAACTCTTACTTTTCAAAAGCCATGCCTTGATATTGAGGGACTGAAGATTGGGGTACCAAATTCTCCCCTGAGAGGATGTTAACAGGCTGTAATTTCTGGGAAGATGGACTGTTAGGGACAGCAACAGGGGGTACCAGGGCTGTCTGGCCCAATCTGGAGCAACCAGAATCACCTTGCAAGGTTGAGACCTTATTTTGACTAAAACTTTGAACAGGAGTGGGAAGTGGGGAAAGGCATACAGAAACTTCCCTTCCCAATTCAGAATCAGGGCATCCAGGACTGAGCCCAAGACTGGAGGTCTGCAACAAAGAGGGGCAGTTGGTGATTGTCTGGGGCTGCAAGAGATCTATCTCTGGGTGCCCCACCTTGACAAAATCACTTTTCAACACCTGAGGTCCAGGGACCATTTGTGATGGCCCTGAAATCCTGCTCAGTGCATCTGCTAGACATTGTCCTTGCCTGGAAGGTGAACTGCTACAAGAGGCTTGCAGGGAATAAGCCAGAACAACAACTTCATGGCTTCTGTGCACAAGGCCGTGGACGAGTGCCTCCTACTTGTTGATGTACAACATGGTGGTAGTGTTGTCTGTTCTGACTTGAACCACCTTGTTCTAGAACGGCTGTAAGAATGCTTTGATAGAAAAACTGCCCTGAGCTCTAGAAGATTGATGTGGAGAAGAGTTCTGGGGGACCACAGGCTCTGGGCAGTGAGGGACCAGGTGGGCTCCCAGCCCAGAGAGAAGCATCCGTGGTAGGACCACTGAACAAGACTGAGCAACAAAGGAACACCTTGCCTTAAATTGTCCTGATCCTGCCACCACTGGAGGCCTGGATCAAGGACGGAATCACTGGGATCAGTTTGGTAGGGAGTCCTTTCTCTAGGACAATAAGCTCTCAGGTGGAACTAGAATATCCCTCATCTAGAATCTTGCCTTGGACCACTGCTGTTGGAGCTGTCATGTGGCCCAAGAGCTTAGAAATGCCTTGCTGGTCAAGATACCTGAAGGCTGAAGGAAGAAGCTAGTTCCATAGAGCCCTTGCCCATTCTAGAGAAGAAAGGCTCTTGCTCTGAGTGTCCAGTTCGCCCTATAAAGGTAAAGGGTGGACTGGTTAGGAACTGACTTGGGAAGGTTGAGAAGAAATCCGAAGAAGTGAGCACTTGCTGGGTCACTTGCAGGTGAGACTTGACTTGGTCTGAGACTGACCACCAATAGCCAATTGTCCAGATAAGAAATGGAAATCTTTGCCTTCTTAGAAGGCAACTACTACTACCAGGCACTTTGTGAAAACCCTTGGAGCTGAGGTTGGGCCAAGAGCATTGCTCTGAACTGATAGTGGCCTGAAGCTAGAGACCTGAGGTACTTTCTGTGGGAGCACCTGATGGGAGTGATAGTAGGCATCTTTGAGGTCCAGGAGGCTAGCCAGTCCCTGGCCATAAGCGGATTATTCCCAGGTTATCATCTTGAACTTTGGTTTTAAAGATGTTTGTTCAGATATCTTAGGTCTAGGATGGGTCATCCTCCCTGTCTTTTTTGGGGTCAGGAAGTACCTGGAGTACAGCCCTTGCCCCAGAGTAGGGTAGGTACTCTCTCTACAGCTCTTAAAGCTAGGAGAGAAGAAACCTCTGCCTCTAGGGCAAGGGTTTCTGGAAGATTTGCAGGTGGAAAAGATCTGGCTCTCATCTTTGTAAATTTTTTGAAGCTGAGAACCAGTCTCTGGCTTACTACTTCCAGGACCCACTTGTCTGATGTAATAGACATCCAGTCCTGAACAAAGTAAGCCAGCCTGCCCCCTACTGGAATAGGAGAGTCAACCCGGGCAGACCCATCAGGGTGTCTGCTTGGCGGGGGCTTTAGGCTGAAGGGTGAATGCAGGCCTACTCATCCCCCTTCTGCCTCTCCCTCTGAAGAACCCCCTCTGCGAAAAGGAAAAAGAGGCCTGTGCTTGGTAAAAAGGCCTGCCCCTAGACTGCTGCCTTTGAGGAGTTGCCTGCCTTTTCTTGGCCTGAGCACTCCTGTAAGTGGTCCTGTACTAGTCCATTTTCTTCATGTAGTTCTCTGTCTGCTCCCCAAACACAGAATTACCCACTACAGGAAAATCCATAGCCTTAGCCTGGGTGTCCTGCGAGAGGCTAGTACATTTGAGCGAAGCCATCCTCCGAAGAGCCACAGATGTAGCCATGACTCTTGATGAGATATCATTAGAGTCCACAGCAGCATGAAATTGCACTTAGATGCCTCAATCCATCTGCAGCCACGCCCCCAGCTCCTTGGCTGGCTGGGGGAGGCCTCTAGCCAGTGCCAGTACAGTGTCCCACCTGGACTTCTGGTACCTGGCTGTATAGGCCATGCAATTCACCTGCCTGAGTCCTAAAGAAGATGCCACGTACTGTTTCTTTGCCATGGCATCAATCTTCCTGGAGTCCTTGTCTGGTGGGTGTGAAGCCAAGGGAATATTTGCCTTGTCACAGGCAGCAGCCTGCACTACCCCAACATGGCTGCATTGCTGATATAAGAACTCCGTGTCTGAGACTGAGAGTGTATACCTCTTGTCCATTCTTTTATCCGCAGGAGGTATAGTGTTAGGAAACTGTTTCCCAAAAGATTTATGGAGGGGAAGTCTCCTGGACTCTGGGATATCCATCACCTCTACATAATCAGGCTCTTCTTGATCTTCCACAGCCTCCTTCATAGGAAGCTGGAGGGTTTCAGCCACTTTCCTGTAAAACATAAAATGGGAAGGGGACTCAAAAAGCCTAGGAGGGGAAACACCTGATGATTTGTCTGGGGAGACGTCCGGTTCCAAGCACATCGAGACCTTCACCCATCATAATCATCAAATTCCCCTTCCTCTTCAAACTCCGGTTCATAAAAATCTTCAAGGGTATACTCTTGAACCGGGGGAACCAACCGAACCGAACCCCTGCAAGAAGGAACAGGATCAGTCAGAACCGGATGGAGCGATTCCACAATCTGAATCGCCCTGGCTATCTCTTCGGCGGTTGGAACAGGAACCTCTGGATCCAAACCAGTCGATTTATCTTTGCGCTTTCTTTTTGTTGGAACCGATCCCTCAGAATTGGCTCTTCTTTTGCCCGAAGAAGTATCGCCCTGGTCAGAGGGCACTCCTTCTGGTTTAGTTGAAACCAAACCGGGCTGGCCATCTGGGTCAGCGGACTTCTTGGCCTCCTTTTCCCTCAGTCTACCTAATCTCTTTTCAAGGGTAGATTTGGGAACATTTTTACATATTTGGCAGTCTGAATCGAGGTGGTCAAACCCCAGAAAATAAACACAGGTGGTGTGGGGATCGGCCTTGGCAAAGACCTCCCCACACTCACTGCAGTGTTGAAACCCAGTGGGCCCGTTTTTTTTCTTGGGTTTCTCAGACATGACCAACCTAACCAAACTTACCCTTTTTTTGGCAACCGCCAGGCAAGACTCCCTTATCGGTTCCTAACCATGTCACGGGTATTGGAAAAAAACAGTTAAAACACGTTTTTTTTAGAACCGATAAGAACCGGTAACCACACACTAAATATAGCAAAATTCACAATCAAATGATCGGTTCAGCTGAACCAACCGCACTTTTACAAGTTCCATACAGAAATAAAGAACAATCCCTATCTAGTACTCACGGCACCACAGACAGAGACGGAACCGACTATGCGGATACTTTTTTTCAGTTTAAACCAACGAAAAACTGAAAACTTTAACTGACTTCGAACCGAGCTGAAGGAGAAATCTCCGGAGTGACTGTTCAGTGAGGCAGAGTAAAGAATCTGATGGTTTGAGTTCAAAACACTCCAGACAGAGACTTCAACCGAGCTCGAGCTCAGCGTTCCATGCCTTGCATGGAAAGTTGACCTGGTTAGTTCTCCGGGGCAGTTCAAAGGTTGGGAATCACTACAATTGTCAGAATACAGCAAGACTTCATGTTGTTTGAAAACCCAAGCTACCCTGATTCCATTGCCCATAGTGAAGGAGCCATTCCAGAGGGTGGGAATGGATAGTGTGGGGCCTTTAAATACCCCTAGCTCCTCCGGGAAGAGATTCATCCTGACTGTGGTGGATTATGCCACCTGGTACACAGAGGCAGTTGTCCTATCCTCATGGAGGACAAAGTGGCAGATGCCTTACTTGGGATTTTCAACCGTGTTGGGTTTCCACAGGAGGTTATCACCGATTTAGGGGGTTCCTTCATGTCGGACCTGAAGAAATGTTTGTGGGAGAAGTATGGAGTGGTGCAGAGATGCACAAAACTGTATCACTCACAAGCCAATGGACTTGTGGAAAGATTCAATGGTACCCTGGAGTTAATGCTCTGGGCGTTTGTTGAACAGCATGGGAGGGACTGGGAGAAATACCTTTCCACCTGTTGTTTGCATACAGGAGGTGCCCCAAGTGACAGAATTTTCCCCTTGAACTCTTACATGGGCGCTTGTGCGTGGTCCCCTAGACTTGATCCGGGAGGACTGGGAAGCAAACATGCCACCAGGGAACTCTCATAGTGGATTATGTCTTTAGGTTTAGGGAAAGGCTGAAGCTTATGGGACAGCCCAGAGCAACCTAGCAGCTGCCCAACAGAAACAAAAAGTGTGATGCGACACATAGAACCAGAGCACAGCTTGTACATGGTGGGTCAGGAGAGTCATGGTCACTTATTCTGGTCTGGAAAAGACAAGCTGCAGGCAGAGTGGGGAAGACCATACAAAGTAGTTAGGAAGGTAAATGACGTGAACTATATTACAGAGTTACCTGACTGAAGACAGACAGAAAGGATGTACCATGTCAACAAGATGAAGCCATATACTAACAGGGCTGACATGGTGTTTGCAGTGTGTAGTCCTGGGGAAGGGATGGACGAAGGAGATCCCCTTCTGGACTTGCTGGAAGAAAGTAAGTGAGAGTCCTCTGTGGAGGCAGTTAAATTGTCTCCCCAGCTGACCCCGGACAAGATGCAGGAAGTAAGGGAGGTTTTAGCAGACTTTGCCCCATTGTTTAGCGCCAAGTCTGGACTAACCCCCTTAGTGAATCACGATGTGGACACAGATGCCCATACGGCAGACAGCATATCGGGTGTCAGAGGCTGTCCAAAAGGACATTAGGAGGGAAGTAGAGGAGATGCTGGATTTAGGGGTATCCAGAGATTCCACAGCCCCTGGGCCTCACCCGCAGTCCTTGTGCCCAAGCCAGATGGCTCTACTCATTTGTGCGTGGACTATCGTGGACTGAATGCAGTCACGAAGTCAGACGCCCACCCGATGCCCCGGACGGACAAACTCCTGGACAAGTTGGGAGGGGCAACCTACCTTACGACCACTGACCTGACCAAGGGGTATTGGCAGGTAGAATTAACGGACAGAGCTAGGGAGAGGTCGACCTTCATCACTCCAATAGGCTTATTTGAATTTAAAGTAATGCCTTTCGGAATGAAGAATGCCCTGGCCACTTTCCAAAGGTTGATGAACCAAGTGTTAAATGGTGCTGAGGAGTTCGCTGTGGCGTGCCTGGATGATATTGCCATTTTTAGTTCCAGCCAGGAGGAACACCTGTCCCACCTTAGGGAAGTGCTGGGCAGGATACAGAGGGCCGGGCTCAATGTCAAAGCCGGGAAGTGCCAGGTGGCCATGGAAGAAGTGGCATACCTCAGGCTTGTGGTAGGCCGGGGACAGCTCCGTCCTAACCAAATAAAAATAGAGGTGATCCAGGCGTGACCCAGACCAGAAACGCAGTAGCAGGTCAGGAGTTTTCTAGGGACAAGCAGATACTATAGAAATTGTACCCAATTACAGTGCCCTGGCTGCTCCCCTATCTGACCTGGTAAAGAAAAGAATGGCAAAGAAAATTATCTGGGATCCAGCCTGTGAGAAAGCCTTTACCAGACTGAAGGAGGCACTGTGCAGTGCTCCTGTTTTGACAAGTCCTGACTATAGCAAACCCTTTATAGTTCAGACTGATGCCTCAGACGTGGGTATTGGGGCAGTGCTGAGTCAGACATCCAACCAAAGGAAAGATCACCTGGTGGCGTACCTGAGTATAAAGTTACTTCCCAGGGAGCAGGTATACTCTACCGTGGAAAAGGAGTGTCTTGCCATAGTGTGGGCCCTAAAGAAGTTGGAGCCATACTTGTATGGGCAGCATTTTGTGGTACAAACTGACCACAACCCCGTGGTTTGGCTGATGCAAATGGGGAAGAAAAATGGTAGATTGTTAAGATGGAGTTTTGCTTTGTAAGAGTATGACATGGCAGTTCTACATAGGGCTGGAGTGAAAAATTAGAACTCAGATGGGTTGTCTCATGTCCATGAGTCAACTGATTTGGGAAACTCATCCCATGCAGGGGATAGAGCCCCCAAACTCAGTCTAGGTGAGGAGGATTGTGACACTTGGACAACTGGTTCTGAGTACTCTATGATTTTTGTAAAATAAAAATATAGTTTGCCATGAGAAATGCTGTGCTCCTGGATGCCCCCCCCCCCAGGTTTCACTTCAAAGGACAGGATATATGCTAAACAGCAGATCTCCGTAATGCAATTAACTTCTCAATTTGCTTTAAAAGCTAGGAAGTGGAATATCCATTTTATGACGTCCTCAGGAAGCCCAGTTAAATTGCATGTGGTATAACAAAGCACATAACAACTCAGTGAGAACTGGCAGCTAAAGTCATAAAACATCCTTTGATGTGTTTGAGAAGAAAAAATTATTCACCTTAGTAATGTTGTTTCTTCTAATGGAGTCTTGCTGTATTCTGACTATTGCAGTTAGGTCCTGCCTTTCAACTGCCCCGGAGAACAAAGAGTTAACTTTCCATGGCCAGCATGGAACGTTCAGTGCGAGCTCAGTTGAAGCCTCTGCTGTTGTTTAAACTCCAACTGTCAGATCTTCTGAGCAATACTCACTAGAAGTTCTGTGTGGAAACTGTAAGACTCACACTAGCCAACTGGCAACTAAATTTATTAAAAAGGTTTTTGGTTTCAAAGCAAGACTCAAGTCAGAAACCCAAAAAAACAAAACACAACACACCCAAAATAAAGAAAGGTGAAAAGGGGCACCTCTATGGTGCCAACACTGCTCCTGCCACCCATATCCCAAAAACAGGTTCTGAGAGGGAGGCATGGAGGAGGTCAGAATACAGCAAGACTCCATTAGAAGAAACAACATTACTAAGGTGAGTAATTTTCTTCCAAACAACATGAAGTCTTGCTGTATTCTGACATACTGAACTATAACCAAGCAATGCCTCCATGGAGGAGGGACAGAACCTACTTTGAGAATAGGCTCTGAAGTACTGCTGTTGCAAACCGAGTCACTCCTAGCCTGGATATCCAGAGTAATGCTTGGTGAATGTATGGACTATTTTCCAGCTTGACAAATTTCTAAGATAGGAATATCCTGGCAGCAGCCAGGAAGCAGCTGTACCTTTAGTAAGTGAGCCCTCAGGCCTGGGGTGGTGTTCTACCAATTTTCATAGCAGACTTGTATACAAGAGTCAATCCACCTGGCAATAGATCTTTTAGTGGCAGATTTGCCCTTACCGACCTCTCCATATGTGAGGGACTCAAACCTGTGACCCTTGGTGTGGTCTATGTAGTAGCTGAGGGCCCTTTTAATATCCAAGCTGTGCAACCTCCTCTCTCCAGAGGAGGAATGGTCAGTGAAGAAAACAGGGAGAGACATTGGCTGATTAAGGTGGAAATCTGAAACCACCGTAGGCAAAAACTTCCTGTTAGTTCTTAGGACCACTTTATCTCTATGGAAAGAGATGAAATCAGGCTCCACTGACAGGGCTTGCAATTTACTGATATGCCTGGCAGAAGTAATGGTTACCAAAAACACAGTTTTCCAAGTCAAGTACTTAAGCTCTGCAGAGGACAAAGGCTCAAAGGGTGGTTGCATAAGCTGAGCAATGCAAACATTAAGGTCCCAAGCAGGAGTAGGGTCCAGAAAGGGTGGACTGGTGTGCAGCAATCCCTAGAAGAACTTACAAAACACAGGATGGGCTGACAGAGGAGAGGGCTTGCCTACTGACAAGTAGGCAGAAACAGCTGCCAGATGCACTTTAAGTGTAGCTGGCCTAAGCCCCAAGCCATTAAGATGAACCATATAGTCCAGGACTGTAGGCAACCCAGCAGATTCTGGAGAAATATGCTTATTAGAGCATCAAATAGTGAACCTTTTCCATTTGGGTTTAAGTCTTTCTAGTGGAGAAGCTTTCGAAACCTTAAGGATATCCAGAACCCTTGAGAAGGTGTAGATCAGCAAACTCTAACTCTTCAAGAGCCATGACTTGAGATTGAGATTTGATGTTCGGATACCAAATCCTCCCCTGAGAGGATGTCAACAGGTTGTAATTCCTGGGAAGAGACAGGGGAAGGTGGACTTTTAAGGACAGCAACAGTGGGTACCAGGGCTGTCTGGTCCAGTCTGGAGCAATCAGAATCACTTTGCATGGTTGAGACCTGATCTTGACTAGCACTTTGAACAGGACAGGGAAGGGGGGGGGAAGCATACAGGAACTTCCCTTCCCAATTCAGAATCAGAGCATCCAGGGGGACTGAGCCCAAGATTGGGGGTCTGCAACAAAAGAGAGGAAGTTGGTGATTGCCTGGGGCTGCAAAAAGATCTATCTGTGGAGTGCCCAATCTCGAGAAAATCACTTCCAAAACTAGGGGATCTAGGGTCCATTTGTGATGGTCCTGGGATATCCTACTGAGAGCATCTGCTAGCACATTGTCCTTCCTGGGAGGTGAACTGCTATCAGAGAGGCTTGCAGGAATAGGCCAGAGACCACAACTTCATTACTTCTGTGCACATGGCCGTGACCAAGTGCCTCCTTGCTTGCTGATGTACCTCATTGTGGTGGTATTGTCTGTTCTGATCTAGACCACCTTGCTCTGTACAGATTTGGAAAAGGCTTACAGTGCCAGAAACAATGCTCTGAGTTCCAAGAGATTGATGTGAAGCAGAGATTCTTGAGGTAACCACAGCCCTTGGGTGGTACGATCCCCCAGGTGGGCTCCCCAGCCCAGCAGGGAGACATCTGTGGTGAGTATCACTGAATGAGACTGAGTGACTAAAGGAACTCCCTGTCTCAAATTGTCCTGATCCTGCCACCATTGCAAAGCCTGGATCAGGGTTCGAGTCACTGGGACTAGTTTGGTAAGGGAATCCCTTCTTTGGGACCAGAAGGCTCTTAAGTGGAACTGAATGTCCCTCATCTGGAATCTTGCCCCCTGGACTACTGCTGTAGAGGCTGCCATGTTGCCCAGGAGCTGCAAGAAATGCCTTGCTGGTCGAGACACCTGAAGGGTGAATGAAGAGCCAGTTCTATAAGGGACCTTGCCCTGTCCAGGGAAGGAGGCTTTACTCTTATTGTATCCAGCTCTGCCCTATAAGGTGAGGAGCTGTACTGGCTCGAGAACTGACTTTGGAAGGTTGAGCACTTGCTGAGGTATTTGCAGATGTGACTTGACTTGGTCTGGAGACTGACCCACTATGAGCCAGTCGTCAAGTATGAAAGATGGAGATCTTTTTCCTCCTTGGAAAGCAACCACTACTGCCAGGCACTTTGTGAACACCCTTGGGGCTGATGTTGGGTCAAAGGGTATTGCTCTGAATTGATAGTGGCCTGAAGGCAACTCAGACCTGAGGTACTTTCTGTGGGAGCACCTGATGGGAATGTGAAATAGGCATCTTTGAGGTCCAGGAAGGCTAGCCAGTCCCTGGCCTTAGAGAGGGCAGAATTATTCCCAGAGTCACCATTTTGAATTTTGGTTTTAAAAGGTGCTTGTTCAGATATCTTAGATCCAGGATGGGTCGCCATTCTCCTGCCTTTTGGGGGGTTAGGAAGTACCTGGAGTACAATACTTTGTCCCTGTGTAGGGTAGGAACCCTTTCTATGGCTCTGAGAGCCAGGAGGGAAGAAACCTCTGCCTCAAGGGCAAGGGTCTCTGATGGATTTGGCGGTGGAAAGGATCTGGTTCTCATCTTGGGAAATTTTTTGAAGCTGAGAACCAGTTCCTGGCTTACTACTTCCAGGACCCACTTGTCTGATGTCAAAGACTTCCAGTCCTGGACAAAGTAAACCAGCCTGCCTCCTACAGGTACTGGAGAATCGCCCAGCAGACCCATCAGGGTGTCTGCTGGCAGGGGCTTTAGGTTGAGGGTGGAAGCAGGCCTGTTCATTTGCCATCTGCCTCTCCTCTGAAGAACCCTTCTGAGCATAAGCAGAAGAGGAGGCCTGGGCTTGGTAAAAGGCCTTTGAAAGGGCCTGCGCCTGGAATGCTGTCTCTGAGGGTGGCTTGCCTTTCTTTGGCCTGAGCACTCCTGTAGGTGGTCCTGTACTCGTCCATCTTCTTCATGTAGTTCTCTGTCTGCTCCCCAAACAGAAATTACCAATGACAACGAAATCCATGGCCTTAGCCTGGGTATCCTGTGATAGGCTAGTACATCTGAGCCAAGCCATCCTCCGAAGAGCCACAGATGTAGCCATGACTCTAGATGAAACATCAACATTGGAGTCCACAGCAGCATGAAATTGCACCTTGGATGACTCAATCCCAACAGCAGCCACCTGCTCCAGCTCCTTGGCAAGCTGGTCAGGGGCCTGTTTAATAGAAGCCAGCACAGTGTCCCACCTGGACTTCTGGTATCTAGCTGTGTAGGCCATATAGTTAGCCTGCCTGAGTCCCAAAGATGCTGCTATGTACTGCTTTTTGCCATGGCATCAATCCTCCTGGAGTCCTTATCTAGGGGTGTGAAGCCAAGGGAATATTGGCCTTATCACAGGCAGCAGCCTACTACTAACATAGCTGCATTGCTGGCAAAGGAACTCCGTGTCCGAGCCTGAAGGTATACCTCTTGTCCATTCTTCTGTCCACAGGAGGTATGGAATTAGGAGTCTTTAGAATTTTAAATGTCTGTTTCCCAAAAGATTTATGGAGGGGAATAGACAATCTCTTGGACTCTGGGATGTCCATCATCTCAACAAAATCAGGCTCCTCCTGATCCTCTACTGCTTCTTCCATTGGAAGCTGGAGGGTTTCAGCCACTTTCTTGTAAAACAAAGTGGGAAGGGGACTCAGAAAGCCTAGGAGGAGAAACACCTGAAGGTTTGTCTGGGGAGATGTCCGGGTCAATAGGCACATCCAGACTTTCATAATCAGCATCATCATCATCCTCATACTCTCCCTCCGGTTCATAAAATTCTTCTAAAGTATAATCCAGAACTGGGGGAACTGACCGAACCGAACCCCTGACTGATGGTGCCGGTTCAGCCGGAACCGAAGTTAGCGACTGAACTATCCTTATCGCTTTGGCTATTTCATCAGCGGTCGGAGAAAAAATTTGTGGATCCAAACCGGATGACTTTTCCCTTCTCTTTCTTTTAACCAGAACTGACTCCTCAGAATCGGCTCTCCTTTTCCCCGAAGAAGTTTCGCCCAGGTCAGAGGGCACTCCTTCTGGTTCGGTCGGGAACTAAACCGGGCTGGCCATCTGGGTCAGCGGACTTCTCGGCCTCCCTTTCCCTCAGTCTACCTACTCTCTTATCCAGGGTAGCTTTGGGAAAACTTTTACAAATTTGGCAGTCTGAATCAAGGTGGTCAAACCCCAGACAATAAACACACGTGGTGTGGGGACCGGCCTTAGCAAAGGCTTTCCCACACACACTAAAGTGTTGAAACCCAGTGGGCCCGTTTTTTTTCTTGGGTTTCTCAGACATGGCCAATCCTATCCAAAATGTACCTTTTTTTTGGCAATCCGCCAGGCAAGACACCCCTATTGGTTCCTGACCGTGTTACGGGTCTTGGGAAAAAACGTAATTAGATCAGTTTTTTTTAGAACCGATACGGACCAGTTAGCGCACTCTATTAAATTCAAAAGGTTTTTAAAACCGATCCAATGTTTACAAGTTCCACACAGAAACTAAATGCAAAACCTATCTAGTACTCACGGTACCACAGACAGAGTTAAACTGACAGGTTCCGTAGCAGAAAGTCGTGAAACTGGTAAAGAACGACACTAACCGACTTTTCTGAACCGAGCAGGAGAAATCTCCAGAGTGACTGTTCAGTGAGGCAGAGTAAAGAAGAAAAATTACTCACCTTAGTAATGTTGTTTCTTCTAATGGAGTCTTAGCTATATTATACTATTGCAGTTTGTCCCACCATTAGAACTGCTCCGGAGGTGAAAAGTTAACTTCCATGCCAGGCATGGAACTTGGAGCCTGACTCGGTTAGAAAAGCTCTGTCTGGAAGATTTCAAACTGAAACTGTCAGATCTTCTACGAGCAAAACTCACTAAGGTTCTGTGTGGAGCTGAACCTACACTAGCCAATTGGCTACTTAAATATTAACACATTTCCTAGTCCCAACACTAAGACTCAAGTCAGGGGACCAGAAAATTAAAATAAGATGAAATATGATAATATAAAACACAACACCCAAACACCCCAAAAAGAGGGTGGAAACAAAGTAATGGGCATCAAAAAGTGCCAACACTGGAATGCCACCCCATACCTAAGTAGAAGTTCTGAGAGGGGCAGACTGGGGGAGGTCATAATATAGCAAGACTCCATTAGAAGAAACAACATTACTAAGGTGAGTAATTTTTCTTCAAACAACATGAAAGTCTTGCTATATTATGACAATCAAGAATACACAGCAGTACCTCCATGGAGGAGGACAGAACCTACTTAGGGAATAGGCTCTGAAGCACGGCTGTGCCAAACCGAGCATCCCTCCTGGCCTGGATATCCAGGAGTAATGCTTGGTGAAAGTGTGTACCGTTTTCCAAGTAGCTGCTTGACATATCTCTAAGATAGGGATGTCTCGGCAGCAGCTATAACGCAGCTGTACCTCTGGTAGAGTAGCCCTCAGCCCTGAAGGGGAACTTTTCCCAGTTTTGGATAACAAAATTGGATACAGAGACAATCCACCTGGCAATGGATCTCTTAGTGGCAGGTTTCCTTTTCCAACCTCACCATAAGTGAGAAAGAGTTGGAGGATTCGAATCTGTGACCCTTAGTACGCTCTATATAGTAACTTAGGGCCCTCTTAACATCTAAGCTGTGCAACCTCCTCTCACCAGAGGAGAATGATCAGTGAAGAACAATGGAAGGAGATAGATTGATTAAGGTGGAAATCTGAAACCACCTTAGGCAAAAACTTCCTGTTGTCCTGAGGACTACCTTATCCCTGTGAAAGGAAATAAAGTCAGTCTCCACTGACAAAGCTTGTAACTCACTTATGCGCCTGGCAGAAGTGATGGCTACTAGAAACAGGTTTTCCAAGTCAAGTACTAAGCTCTGCGAAGACAGAGGTTCAAGGGGTTGCATCAGCTGAGCAATGCAAACATTAAGATCCCAGGCAGGAGCAGGGGCCCTGAAAGGTGAATTAGTATGAAGTAATCCTTTGAAAAACTTGGAAAATACAGGGTGAGTGGAAAGAGAAGGGCTTCCTGCTGAAATAAAAGCAGAGACAGCTGCCAAATGCACTTTCAGGGTAGCTGGTCTCAGTCCCAAAGAATTAAGATGGACCATATAGTCCAAAACAATGGGCAAATCGGCAGATTAGGAAATATGCTTCCCAGAACACCATATGGAAAACCTTTTCCATTTAGAGTTATAAGTAGCCCTAGTGGAAGGCTTCCTAGAAGCTGTCAGGATTTGAGAACACCTTGAGAAAGATGTAGGTCAGCAAATTCTAACTCCTCAAGAGCCAGGCCTTGAGGTTGAGGATTGAGATTCGGATACAAACTCTCCCTGGGCACAAGTTAACAGGTTGTGGTTCCTGGGGAGAAACAGGGAAGATGGACTGCTAAGGACAGAAGGAGTGGGTACCAGGGCTGCCTGGCCCAATCTGGAGCAATCAGGATCATCTTGCAGGGCTGGGATCTGATTTGACTAGCACCTTGAACAGGGAGGGAAGGGGAAAGGCATATGAAACTTCCCTTCCCAATCGAGGAGAAAGGCATCCAGGGGGACTGAGACCATCACTGGGGCCTGCAACAAAACAGTGGAAGTTGGTGATTGTCTGGGGCTGCAAAAAGATCTATCTGAAGGGTGCCCCATCTGGCAAAAACTATCCCCAGTACTCGGGGATCCAGTGACCATTCGTGATGGCCCTGAGAAATCCTGCTGAGGGCATCTGCCAGGACATTGTCCTTGCCTGGGAGGTGAACTGCTATGAGGGAAGTGTTCAGGGAATAAGCCAGAGACCACAACTTCATTGCCTCGGTGCACAAGGCCGAAGACCGAGTGCCCCGTTTGTTGATGTACCACACTGTAGCGGTGTTGTCTGTTCTGACCTGTACCACTTTGTTCTGAACAGATGCAGAAAAAACCTGAAGTGCTAGAAAAACAGCTCTGAGTTCCAGCAGATTGATGTGGAGCAGAGATTCCTGGGGGACCACACTCCCTGGGTGGAGAGGTCGCCCATGTGAGCTCCCCATCCCAGAAGGGACGCATCTGTAGTAAGGGTCAAGGAGTGAGATAGAGGATGAAGGGACCCTAGTCTCAGATTGCTCTGATCCTGCCACCACTGAAGGGCCTGGATCAGGGTTCGAGTCACTGGGATCAACTTGGATAGGGGATCTTTTCTTTGAGACAAAAAGCTCTCAAGTGGAACTGAATGTCCCTCATCTGAAATCTTGCTCCTTGCACTACAGTTGTGGAAGCAGCCATGTGTCCTAGGAGCTGTAGGAAGTGCTCTGCTGGTGAGAGACCTGCAAAGTGAAGGAGGAGGCCAGGGCCAGTGGGTTCCTTACCCTTTCTAGGGAAGGAAGGCTCTGGCCTGCTGTTCAATTCTGCACCTATAAAGGTGAGTACCTGGACAGGTTCCAGAACTGACTTTGGAAGATTGAGAAGAAAGCCCAGAGAGGTGAGCAGCTGCTGGGTAACTTGCAGGTGGATCTGACCTGGTCTGGAGACTGACCTACAATGAGCCAGTCGTCTAGGTAGGGAAAGATGGCAATCTTTGCCTTCTTAAATGAGCAACTGCTACTGCCAGGCATTTTGTGAATACCCTTGGGGCAGAGTGAGCCAAAGGGCATTGCTCTGAATTGGTAATGGCCTGAGGGCAGTTGAATCTGAGGTACTTCGGTGGGAGCTTCTGATAAGAACATGGAAGTAGGCATCCTTGAGGTCCAGGGAAGCTAGCCAGTCCCCTGGCCTTAGAGAAGGTAAAATCATTGCCAGAGTCACCATTTTGAATTTTGGCTTTAAAAGGTACTTGTTCAGATATCTTGGGTCCAGAATGGGCCGCCATTCTCCTGTCTTTTTTGGGGTAAGGAAGTACCTGGAGTACAGACCCTTGCCCTGGTGTAGGGGAGAAACCCTTTCTACAGCTCTGAGAGCCAGGAAGGTTGAGACTTCTGTTTCCAAAGCAAAAGTCTCTAGAGGGTTTGCAGGTGGAAAAGATCTGATTCTCATCTTTGGAAATTTTTGAAGCTGAGAACCAGACCTGCGCTACTACTTCCAGGACCCACTTGTCTGATGTTAAAGACTCCCAGTTCTGAGCAAGTAAGCCAGCTCCCCCCTACAGGTAATGGAGAACCGGCCCTGGGCACCCCATCAGGGTGCCTGTTTGGCAGGAGCTTTAGGCTGAGGGGGAGCAGGCCTGCTTGCACCCGTCTGCCTCTCCTCTGAAGAACCCCCTCTGAGCATAAGCCGAAGGAGACCTGGGTTTGGTAAAAGGCCTGCCTCTACCCTGGGGTCTGCCTCTGAGGTGGCTTGCAGCTCCTTGGCTTGTGCACTCCTATAAGTGGTTCTATATTCATCCATTTTCTTCATATAATTCTCTGTCTGCTCCCCAGAGAATTTCCTAACAGGAAAATCCATAGCCTTAGTCTGGGTATCCTGTGACAAACTAGTACACCTGAGCCAAGCCAATCTGAAAGGCCACAGATGTAGCCATGACTCTAGAGGATACATCATTAGAATCCACAGCAGCATGGAATTGCACCTTGGATGCCTCAATACCATCAGCAGCCACCTGCTCCAGCTCTTTGGCAAGCTGGCCAGGGGCCTGTTTGGCCAAAGCCATGACAGTGTCCCATCTAGACTTTTGGTATTTTGCCACATAAGCCATGTAATTTGCTTGTCTGAGTCCCAAGGACGCTGCCATGTATTGTTTTTTAGCCATGGCATCAATCTTCCTGGAGTCCTTGTCAGGAGGATGTGAAGCCAGGTGAATATTAGCCTTATCACAGGCTGCAGCCTGAACTACTAACATGACTGCATTGCTGTGAAGAAATTCTGTATCAGGACCTGACAAAGTGTACCTCCTCTCCATCTTTTTGTCCACAGGAGGCACAGAATTAGGAGCTTTAAATTTTTATTGTTTCCTAAATGATTTATGTAAAGGAATAGACAATCTCTTGGACTCTGGGATGTCCATCATTTCCACAAAGTCAGGTTCCTCTTGCTCATCCACAGCTTCCTCCAATGGGAGCTGGAGGGTTTCAGCAACCTTTTTATAAAACAGAAAATGAGAAGGGGACTCAGAAAGCATGGGGAGATTCTAAAGGTCTGTCTGGAGAGATGTCGGTTCAATGGGCACATCCAGACTCTCAAGTCACATTCACACTGTTCATAATCATCCTCCCCTCCTCTGGTTCATAAAACTCTTCTATATCATATTCTTGAACCGGTGGAACCGGCCAAACCGACCTTTTGCCAGACAGTGGCGGTTCGGACGGAACGGAGAAAAGTGACTGGACAATTTGTATTGCTTTAGCTATCTCTGCAGCAGTTGGAGAAGAATTTTTGACTCCACACCTGCTGATTTTCTGAATTTCTTTGCTGGAACTGGCTCCTCAGAGCCAGGTTTCGTTGCCGAGAGTCTCGCCCTGGTCAGAGGCACTCCCTCCAGTTCGGTTGGCACGAACCGGGCTGGCCATCGGGTCAGCGGACTTTTGGCCTCTCGTTCCTGAGCCTACCAACTCTCTTTATCCAGGGTAGCTGCAGGGAAGTTCTTACAAATCTGGCAGTCTGAATTGAGGTGGTCAAATCCCAGACAATATACACATGTGGTGTGTGGGTCAGCCTTGGCAAAGGCTTCCCCACAGACACTACAGTGCTGAAACCCAGTGGGCCCGGTTTTTCTTTTGGGTTTCTCAGACATAATGCCAGCCTAACCAAAAACTTGCCCTTTTAACGGCAGTGCCAGGCAAGACACCCTTATCGGTTCCCAACCGTGTCACGGGTCGTGGAAAAAACCGTAATGAAATCCGTTTTTTTTAGAACCGATAAGAACCGGGAACCGCACTCTAAAAGCTTTCAAATGCTTGAGAACAAAGTTTTAAAACAACCTGATCGGTTCGAACCGAACCGATAAACATTTACAAGTTCCACACAGAAATAAACCTGTCTATTACTTACAATACCACAGACAGAGCTTGAACCGATCGGTTTGCGGTTAAAATAATAATAATCGCGGTTGAATTTAACCGAGAAAATACTGTTTAAACCGAGAAATGAACCGAGCAGTAGGAGGAATCTCCGGAGCGACTGTTCAGTGAGGCGGAGTAAAGAATCTGACAGTTTCAGTTTGAAATCTTCCAGACAGAGCTTCTCAAACCGAGCTCGCGCTCCAAGTTCCATGCCTGGCATGGAAGTTAACTCTTTCACCTCCAGAGCAGTTCTAATGGTGGGACAAACTGCAATAGTCATAATATAGCAAGACTTCATGTTGTTTGAATCTGACAGTTGGAGTTTAAACAACACCAGACAGAGGCTTCAACCGAGCTTGCGCTGAACGTTCCATGCTGGCCATGGAAAGTTAACTCTTTGTTCTCCAGGGCAGTTGAAAGGCAGGACCTAACCGCAATAGTCAGAATACAGCAAGACTTCATGTTGTTTGAAAGGAAACTGCTCATGGATCAAAGGGACTGACAGATCAATCTTACGAGTGTCCTCATTTGAAAAATGAGTTTTGCTGAAGTTACAGAATTTAATGCATCTTGATAGGACTTCCTGTTTTTTGTGTGTATATATATTTATACATCCTGAAAAGGAGAGGCTAGATGATGACATCATGGAGAAGGCAGGTTCAAGACAGTGTTTTAATTATGCTCTGACCTTTAGGTGATATACATGTTTGGACTCTGAAAACGCAACATCAGGAACTGTTAGAAGGTACACATTAGATAGACCAGTTTAAGTGTACTGTGGTAGATTTTCTTTGTATTTATAACTTTTTTTTTGTGATTGTATGGCTCTGTGCTATATTGTTCTGTATTTACATCCTACATAATTTTTTCCTATTTTAAGTAAATCCTCTTATTTTAAGAAACTACTTGGTGTGCCTTTGAAATTCTTTCTTTGACAAGTGAAGCATATATGGTTAAAGCTGACACTGTGCATAAGCTTACTGGTTTACCAAACTAGAAAACAGTAAGAGTTTATTCTGAGGTCTTTCGAGTTTTTAAGGGTTCATTTGTACACCTGGTTAGGTGTCCGTGGGTGAAAGATATCAGCACCCCCAAAGAGCAGAATTATCTGAGCCTGTACACTAGCAAAAGGTTCACAGTTTGAATCCTCCAGAACTTGAGACCAAAGTTTGATTTGAACCCACAAAACAGACAGGAGGGTTACCTTGTTTCTGTTCACAATACTGCACTCAGAGTTTGGCACTGTGGGAGCAGAGGGCCTGACCTGCTGAGTGGGGTTGTGACAGGTGGAACTAAAGGATGGTGTAGCTCAGAGTTTTCAGCCAAGGTCCTAGGCCCCCTGAGCAAGGCATATGTGGTCCTTGTGAAGTGAGCATGAAAAATTTAAAATATGAAACTCTAGAAATGGTGTTTAATACTGTCTCAGTGTTTTGATCAGTCTTTCCATGCTCTACTGCAGCAGCCCCACCTGCATTCATGCTCCTTAAAAAAAAAAAAAAAAGCATTTGTAGACAAGCAATTGTAAAGAAAGAGTCCAGTTAAAAGAAACAGATTGTTTTAACTTGAGCTGCATTTCACTCGTAGTACCTAGTATACGAACATACGAAAATGTCAGCAGAAAAAGGCCCACTGGTCTATCAAGTCTACAGCTCAGTCTACTTTTACTGCAGATGTCCCTTCCAATCATCCCTACCCCCAGATTTCCTCCCTATGTTCTAAACTGTACTTCCTTTGACTCTATCCACTGCCTTTTAAAACTGTCCAATCTTCAATGTGATCAACTCTTCCGGTGGTTTATTCCACTCAGCCACCACCCCTTCTGTAAAGTAGTGCCAACTCCATCTCCCTCCTGAATCTACCCCCTTCTAACTTCAGACTGTGCCTGTGACCCTCCCATTTTTGACCATTTATACAAGTATTTGAAGATCTCCATCATGTTCCCCCTCTCCCTTCTATCCTCCAGAGAATACATGTTGAGCTCCCTCAATTTTTTTTCCTCATAGGGTTTATCCTCAAGACCCAGGGTCATCTTTGTTGCCCTATGCAGCACCTTCCAGAAATTGTATGTCCTTTTTAGGTAAGGGTACCAGAACTCCACATAGTACTCACCAGTGATCTGTACAGTGGCAGGATAACCCCCTCTCTTCTAGAGGTGATACCCCTGGCAATGCACCCCAGCATTTGATTGGCCCTTGCTGCTGCCCTCTGGCACTGTGCTACCTTCACGTCCCCTGTGACTAGTACCCTTGGATGCTTTTCCTCCTCAGAAATAGATACTTGCACTCCCCCCAGCCAATAGCTGGTCCTGGGGTTTCTAGCTCTGTGGGGCATGACCTTGCACTTCTTAGCATTAAACCTCAACTGTCACATGCCTGACCAGGGCTAGAGGTTTTTCTAGATCTTTCCAGAGTTCTTGCCTCCCTTCCTCATTGTCCACTGTGGCTCATATCTTTGTGTAATCGGTGAACAGGCTGCTCTTGGACCCCTTCTGCTATGTCCCCAATAAAGATGTTAAATAAATGGGCCTAGCACCAAGCCTAGTAACGCACTGGTCACAGGCCCTGGCCAGAGTCTGCCCCTTACAATTACCTCTGCTCTGTTCTGCAGCCAGCTCCTAACCCACCCCACTAGTTTTCCCCAGGTTCAACTTGCCCAGCAACCTTCCGTGAGGCACCAAGACAAACAAAAATGGAAAGGGACCTGGGGGTAATCATATCAGATGACCTTAAGGTTGGCAAACAATGTGAGAAGGTGGTAGGGAGGGCTGGGGGGATACTGGGATGTATAAGGAGAGGCATCACCAGCAGAAAACAGGAAGTTGTATCCCTCTCTACAGACAGCTGGTGAGACCCCATCTGGAGTACTGCGTCCAGTTCTGGAGACCCCATCTCCGTAAGGGCATTGACAGGATGGAGGCAGTTCAGAGGAGGGCAACTAAAATGGTGCAGGGTCCGCAAGAGAAGTCATTGAGGAGAGGCTAAAGGAGCTTAATATGTAGTATACCCTTGGGGAAAGGGGGAGAGACATGATAGAAACATTTAAGTACCTCAGTGGAATCAACAAAGTCGAGGGTAGCATCTTTCAGAAAAAGAGATGTGCAAGAACAAGGGACACAATTTGAAGATATGTTGGGGGGACGGCTCAGGGGCAATGTGAGGAAGTATTTTTCAGAGAGAGTGGTGGACTCATGGAAAACCTTCCTGAGGAGGCTGTGGGGTCTAGAACTGTGGGAGAATTCAAGCATGCATAGGACAGACAAGGCAATTTTTGTGTTTTTTTTTTTTGGGGGGGGAGAATAGGCTGTTGGTTAAATAGGATCTGCAGCTTATCCTCTAGGTAGGGAAATGGGCAGACTAGGTGGGCCAAGCAGTCCTTATCTGCCTTCAAAGTCTATGTTTCTATGTTACTGAAGTCCAGATACAGGACATCCAAAGCATGGGCCCATGTCAACTGCCTTTGTGACCCAATCGAAGAAGTCAATTTGGGTTACTCTGACACGAGCTTCCTCAAACCCATTCTGTTTGTCATCCTGGAGACCATTATCCAGGAAGATTATTAATCTCTCCTTCAGAATGGTCTCCATTAACTTCCCCACAATGGAATTCAGTCTTATCTGCCTATAGTTACCCAGTTCATCCATGGGACCATTCTTGTGAAGGGTCATCATGTGAGCCATCCTCCAATCCATGGGCGTTCCCTCTCCAGTGCCTTGTCCATCTGCAAGACTTAACACCTTTTAGAACCCTATCCAACTGGATGACCCCCACCCCATCTTTGTTACCTCTGCACATCCCTCCTTTCCCATAGGGTATTAGCCTGTCCTTTTCTTTTACTGAACACCGAGCAGAAGTACTCACTGAGTGTCTCCGCCTGGTCTTACTCTTTCTGTTCAACCCCCGACAATCTCATCCTTACAGCTCCTTTTATGAACTTGTAGAAATCCTTTTCCCCTTCTCTGATCCCAAGCCAATCTCGGCTCCCTTGCAGCTTTAGCCACCCTGACTGCTCCACTCATTTCCTGATTCTCTGAGTACTCCTCCTTGTCCTCCCTTGCCATTTCTTTTTTTATACCTATTGAAGGCCACTCTCTTCTCCCTCACTTTCCCTGCTGAGCCAGCTAGGTGGTGTGTTTTTTTTTTTTTTTTTTAAGAGACCTGGACTACTTACTCTGGGTCTTGGCACACATGTTGGTGGCCTCTGTCAGAAACCTCTTTATGATGGACCATTTCTGTTCAGCATCCATCCCAGGGCAGACTGCAGTAAGATGCGTACCACCCCCACCCAGGACACTGCCCATCCTGGCAAAATCCACCTGACTGGAGTCTATCACTCTCATTCTGGTCACCTCCTTACTGTAGAAGGAAGAAGAAAGTTACTCACCTTAGTAATTACATTTCTTCTATTGGAGTCTTGCTGTATTCTGACAAGTGCAGTTAGCCCCAACCTTTAAACTGCCCAGAGAACAAAAGGTTAACATTTCTATGCAGAGCATAGACTGCTGAAGCTTAGTTTATGTTCGTTTCCTTTGAGCGCAACCATCAGAGTCTTACAAGCAACACTCTAATAGTATTCTGTGTGGAAAATATAAAACAAAATTTTTAACTGGCAAAGTTTTGGACTACCAAAAGAAGACTCAAATCAGGAAACTCAAAACAAACAGGAATATAACAAATTAAACACCCATACGAAAAGTTTTTTTTTAAAAAAAAAAAGGGCACCCTGGAGGTGCAACACTGCACCTGCCCACCCACTTCCCAAAAACAGGTTCTGAGAGGGGAAGCAGGTCAGAATACAGCAAGACTCTAATAGAAGAAACAATTACTAAAGTGAGTAATTTTTTTTTCCTTCAAACTACTTGAAGTCTTGCTGTATTCCGACAAGTGCAGACTACCAAACAGTACCTCCATGGAGGAGGGACAGAACCTACTTTGGGAATAGGCTCTGAAGTACTGCTGTGCCAAACTGAGCATCACTCCTAGCCTGGATATCGAGAGAGTAATGCTTGATAAAGGTATGGACTGTTTTCCAGGTGGCTGCTTGACAAATTTCTGAGAAAGGGATATCCTGTGCCTCTGTAGAATGAGCCCTCAGGCCTGAGGGGGAAGTTTTTCATAGCAGAATTGTATACAAGACACAATCCACCTGGCAACAGATCTCTTGGTGGCAGGTTTGCCCTTTCCCACTTCTCCATAAGTGAGGAACAACTGGTGGGAGTCAAACCTGTGACCCTTGGTACACTATGTAGTAACCAAGGGCTTTTTGCTTTTTTTTTTTAAAAAAAAAAACATCTAAACTGTGTAGCCTCCTCACCCCTGAGGAAGAATGATCAGTGAAGAAAACAGGAAGAGACAGACTGGTTTAAATGGAAGTCTGAAACCACTTTGGGCAAGAACCTTCTATTGGTTCTAAGGACCACTTTATCCTTGTGAAAGAAGATAAAATCAGGTTCCTCTGACAGCGCTTGCAATTCACCGACATACCTGGCAGAGGTAATGGCTACCAAAAAACACAGTTTTCCAAGTCAAGTACTTAAGCTCTGCTGAAGACATAGGCTCAAAAGGGGGTTGCATAAGTTGAGCAATGCAAGCATTCAAATCCCAGGCAGGGTCTCTAAAAGGAGGACTGGTGTGAAGCAATCCTTTAAAAAAATTTACAGAACACAGGATGAGAAGATAGTGAGGAAGACTTTCCCGAGACAAAAACCGCAGAAACAGCTGACAAGTGTACCTTGAGAGTAGCTGGTCTGAGGCCTAGGCCATTAAGATGGATCATATAATCCAGAACTGTAGGCAATCCAGCAGTATCTGGAGAAATATGCTTCTTAAAACACCAAATGCTGAATCTCTTCCATTTGGAGTTATAAGTCTTTCTGGTGGAGTGCTTTCGAGAAGCTTTGAGAATATCCAGAGCCCCTTGGGAAAGATGCAGATCTGCAAACTCTAACTCTTCAAGAGCCATGCCTTGAGACTGAAGATTGGGGGTACCAAATCCTCCCAAGAGGATGTTAACAGGTTGTAATTCCTGGGAAGAGACGGGGGAAGAGGGACTGCTATAGACAGCAAAGTACAGTTACGTAAGAACTTACCGTAACAGTAGGTCTTCGAGAACAGCTCTTGCAGCAGGTTACACCATTAGGACTGAAGCCGGCAGGCGCGTGGACCCCACAGAAATTTTCTAGCTAGCAATATTCAGCAGGGACCACCGCCCCCCAACATCAGGCGTAGTATATAAGAGGCAGTCCCCAGAAACCCCAGTTCTCCACCAGAGACTCCCAGCAGCTGGATGACATCAGGAGGAGGCGAGTTCCACGGTCAAATGGTGGACAGTGAAAGGCTGTAACGCATTATCCTAGGAGAAGGATGTTGGAACTAGAATCTACCTCCAGCGGGATGGTGGGAGGCAAGTACGTGATGCAAGAGCTGTTCGCGAAGATCTACTGTTACGGTAAGTTCTTACATAACTGTACTATCTTACTTCAAGAAACAGCTCTTGCAGCAGGCTACACCATTAGGACTGATTCCCCGCAATCCCAAATCTCACACCACCGGAAGAGGAAGGTAGAAATCCTTGAACAAAATCGAGCCTAGGACAGAAGTCCCTGAAGGACTGCAAGACCAAAACCTGCTCTTCGCCTCGATGCAATGTCCAGGCTATAATGCCTGATGAAAGTGTTACAGGGCTCCAGGTAGCTGCAGCACAAATAGCTTAGGTGGACACGTTGTTTAAAGCTGCAAAGGAGGTAGCCACCCCTGGTGGAATGACCCTTAACCATGTAAGGGTTTGTTGCGCTTCTGGTAACAGAGCGTGATACACTGAATGAGCCACCTGGATAGCGACTGTTTTGAAACAGGAGCTCCCATCATCCTTTGGGCAAAGGAGACAAAGAACTGGTCCAATTTTCAGCAGAGTCTGGTTCTGATCAGGTAGTATCTGAGACACCTATGCACATCTAAAGTGTGCAGGAGGGCTTCTCCTCAATTAGAGTACTTGGGGAAATACACTGGTAGATAGATATCCTGATTAAGGGTGACAGCTGAGACCACCTTAGGCAGAAATTTAGGATTAGTCTGCAGGGATACCCTGTCGTGGTGGAACACCAAATAAGGTTCTTTGCACAAGTGCATGAAGTTCAGAAATTCTGGCCGAGGTGACAGCAACAAAAAACATCGTCTTCCAAGTAAGAAGACGTAGCTCACAATCCGAGGCTAGTTCAAAGGGTGACAGCGTAAGTTACCCAGGACAAAGGGTAGATCCCATGGTGGAATCAGATCCTTAATCGGGGCCTAAAGTGGAGGACACCACTCAGGAAGGCTCGTGTCATGTCCAACTGAGTTATAGTGTGTTGGCCTATAGGAACGTGATAGGCTGAGAAGGCACAGAGGTGTACCTTAATCGAGGAGCCAAGCCTGTCTGAAAAGGGACAGTAGGTAGTCCAAGACCAACTTCTCTGGACAATCCAAAGGCGAAAAACCACGATGCTTGAACCCATATACAAAACCTGTGCCACACAGGCGTGGAGTCGCATGGGTAGTCAAGCTTCCTAGCAGCAGCCAGAATGTCTGCTACCTTCTTGAGACCCCGTACACATCATGTCTATGTCTCTAGGAGCCAAGCGATATGTTCAGGGAACATAGGTCTGGATGGACCAAAGAACCTGCCTCCCGAGACAGCAAGTGGGAGCTGATTGGCAGCGGCACTGGAGGTTCCCAGGACAGCTGATGCAAAAGAGGGAACCAGATCTGCCTGGGCCAAAACGGCGCGATAAGTATTAGCGTCGCTTGCTCTCTGCGAAGTTTCAGAAGAACCCTCTGGATCAACAGAAAAGGGGGGGCATAGAGGAATCTGCCCGTCCAGGAGAGGGACAATGTGTCTCGCCAGAAAACACTAGGCCCTGGATCTAGCAAGCAAAAATTGGGCAGTTTTGCATTGGATGGGGACGCGAAAAGGTCTAATTCTGGAGTGCCCCATCTGAGAAACAGATCCTCTATTACCTCCTGGAGTAATTCCCATTCGTGGACTTTGGCCTGAGAGCAGCTCAGGCCGTCTGCGATGACATTGTCCACCCCAGGGACATGAACAGCAATGAGGTTTACGCCGTGTTGCAAAATCCAATCCCGCACCCTCATGGCCTCCCAGCAAAGCGGGTAGGAGTGGGTGCCTCCTTGTTTGTTGAGGTAATACATCACCGTGGAACTGTTTGTAACAGAAGAGTACCCAGTGGGATCTCCGACTGGAAGGCCTGCAGGGTGTGAAGAACGGCTCTAATTTCCAGGATGTTTGTGTGGAGATGAGACTCTTGAGCCATCCACAGGCCCCGAGACTGAACACTGTCGAGGGTGCTCCCCATCAGAGTCCTGAGGCATCTGTGGAGAGTGTCGCAGTCAGAGACGGCGCAGTGAAGGGGACTCCCGCCAATAGATTCCTCGAATCTAGCCACCATTGCCAATCCCAGATTACGGCCTTTGTGATCCAGATTGGGTGCTGCAGATGGTCTTGCTTTTGATCCCATTGGACCCTTAACATCCACTGGGTTACCCGCATGTGGAGATGGGCTAGCGGGACTGTTGCAATGGCCACAGCCATGTGTCCAAGCAGGCAAAGGACCAGTCTAGCAGGAACGGTCGTCTTCGCCAAAAAGTCCCTGATGAGGGATCTGATGTGTTCCGCTATGTTCGGAGGGAGAAAGGCTTTCCCCTGGACAGTGTCCAGAACTGCAGAGTCTGAGACGGAACCAGGCGTGACTTCTCGTGATTGATGATGATGCCAAACGTCTCGAACAGAGACCGAGTGCGGTGAATGGCAGATATCAGGGCCTCCCGGAGGGCACCATGAGAAGCCAGTCATCCAAGTAGGAGAACATGTAGTGGCCTTGTCTCCTCAGAGATGCTGCTACGACCGCCATGCACTTCAGAAACACCGAGGTGTCAATGACTGCTTCAAGGAGAAGGGCTCAGAACTCATAATGGTGACCCTGAAACTTGAAGGAGGAACTTCCTGTGCTTGGAGCAATGGGTACATGCAGGCAAGCGCCCTGCTTGAGCATGGGGATCAGACCTGGGAAGGTCACCATGCGGAAGTGTTTGTACAGGACTGGTTCGTTGATGTTGCTGAGGTCCAGTATCGGACGGAGGTCCCGTTTTCTTTGGAACCAGAAAAAAGTGAGAATAATATCCTAGACCTCTCCGGTTCCGTGGTACATGCTTTATAGCTTTTTTTTCCAGAAGCACGGGCACCTCCTGCTGTATGAGCAGGGCAGCTGACCCGAGTAACGGGAGAGCAGGGGAGGTCTGGCCAGTGGGTGGTCGAGAAACTCTATGAAATGGCCTTTCTTGACCAACTGAAGAACCCACTGGTCGGCGGTAATCGACTGTCACCCTGAAGAGTGGCAAGCGATGCAACCGACCTTTTGCACCCGTTAATCCAGAGGAGGGGCAGGGTCTGGGAAGAAGTCATGCTGTGGCAGCACTGGTCCCTGCAGGCTGGGACGATTTTGTGTAACGTTGGCCTCTTCCTGGGGATGACTTCACCTGGGCTTTACACTGAAAAGTGCCCCTTTGCTGCTGGCAGGAACGTGGCTGCTGCCTTTGATGCCGGCTGCGAAAACGGCTCTGGTTCCTACAAAACTAACCCATCCTGGATCTGTACAAGGCCTGTACAGAGCGGACTGCCTTCCAGCATCCTGGAGTTTGGTGATGACCTTCCCCGAGGGTTCACCAAAGAGTACCTCGCCATTATCTCAATTTGAAATCCAATAAAGTTATACGGGATGTCAAAAATGTTCTGCTGTACTTCTGGGGTGAAGCCAGAGACGCGGAGCCAAGAGTGTCACCAGAGACAAATGCCTGAAGCTGCAGCTCTGGCAGAGGAGTCCGAAGAATCGTATGCAGCTCGTAGCACTTGGATACCCATGTCTGACCCCGAGCAGAGAAGACTGAGGAGCTCCACCTTTGATCGCCATCTGAAGCTTATCGACCAGGTCCTGGTCCTGTTCCCACAGGGCGTTCTGAAACTGTACCATGTGGGTGAGGTAGTTCAGAGACCTGATGGCGCATGTAGAAGCCGCATACGTGAGTCTCCCCAGGGCATCCAGTTGCTTGGATTCCTGGTCTGGTGGCTGTGTGCTCATATGTTGTGGTCTTTGAGACAGGTCATGCGAGGCCATGACGACCAGGGAGTCTGCCAGAGGTTGTTCAGCCAAGCACTGGTCCTCTCTCGGGGCCTTGTACAGGCAGTCAGCCTTCTTCGGCACTGTAGATGTGGAGTGCGGACACTTCCACGCAGCCTTGGTGACGTCCGCAAAAGTGTCTACCAAGGGTGGTACTACCACAGGCTTTGGGTCTTTTGCCGAAGATAGCGGGCAAGGCGTTGTCGTTCGGGTTCAAGGTCTTCAGCATCCCACCCATTGTTATCCTGGATGTGCCTCATGATCTCAGCGAAGAGGGATCATCTGGAGGATACCTGGGAGGTCATGCGGGTCAGGGAGAAGATGCTGAGTGGAGAAGGAAATCTGGAGTAGGTCGAGGTGTCTGATCTGGAGTCCTCTCCCGATAGAGTGTACGAAGCCGTCTGGGTCGCTTGGGGCTGAGAGACCCAGATGGAGATACTGAGGGAGGCTCTCCTGTCTCTGCCCTAGAAGGTGGAGTCTGCTTCTTAGGGGTTGGTGGTCGTTTGCTGGCCCTTTGGTGAAGGGAGCGAAAAAGGTGAAGGAGGAGTAGGAGGTTTCACAGGGACATCCTTTGGATACTGTCCCACCAGAACAACGAGTTCCTTTACTACTCTATGTTCATGCAAGACGTGAGCCTGGTGCCGGTTGTCTGTCACTTGAGGTCAAGGTCGGGTTCGCGGGTATCTCCGGGTTCGGGGAAGGTTCCCGTGGGAGCCCGGCATCCTCGGTGTCACCCGCCTGGTCTTCGGGCAGTGTAGCGTCCTCCTCCATAGAGTCCCTGTGACCGGCGTCCGCTGGTGATGGAAGGGGCGGACTTCCGCTCTGGAGAGTGCGATGCAGACGTCTGTCTCTTGGCCGATGCCTTCGGATCCAGTGAACGCCCGGCTGGCGACTGGTGTCTGGCTAGTGTCCTCGGTTCCGGCGAGGGCCTGGCCGACTTGGAGTGCTTAGCCGACGTCAGGTCTGATGCCCGCTTCAGGGACGTCAGGTTCTTGGTCTTCCTAGGAGTTGGATGAGGACCTCTGGGAGGCTGGGAGACTGATCTGGAGTCCGTGTCCCAACATCAGGTGGAAGAGGAAGATTTATGGCGCTCGGAAGAGGCCTTGGAGGGAGTGGAGGAAGCAGAGGGCCTCGAAGTCTTGATAGGCTGGAGCGTAGAAGAGCCGCCTGAAGCCTGGACCTTAACGTGGGGGAGGGGCTGAGACCAAGCCCTGGAGGGAGAGCGGTCCGATCTAGTGGAGCCTGAGCTGTGGTAGTCCGAGGCCCGGTTCAGGGATCTGGACCCTACTTTCTCCTGGTGTTTATGGGCCTTTGAGGAAGATTCTCCCTGGAGGAAGGTTCTTGGTCCATCCTTTCAATTTTCTTCCAGAAGATCACCTGAAGTGCCTTCTGACCAGCGGATCCTGGTACGGCTATTGAACCCTTGGCAAAAGGTGCAGGCCTTGATATCGTGGTCCGGGCCTAGGCACTGCACGCAGGAGGAGTGAGGATCCTTGAAAGGGATCTGTTTTCCGCAGGTACACTTGGAAAGGTGACCCTCAAGCGAAGGAGTTGAAGACATCAGTTTGAAAAACACAGTAAGTTCTGTAGTCGTCGTGCGCTAGGTAGAGACCGAGAGGCCGATGCTGGCGAGTCGACGGAGGGAAAAGAACTGGGGATTCTGGGGGACTGCCTCCTTATATACTACGCCTGACGTCAGGGGTGGGACCGATGTCGGAGGTGGTCCCCGCTGAATATTGCTAGCTAGAAAATTTCTGTGGGGTCCTGGCGCCTGCCGGCTTCAGTCCTAACGGCGTAACCTGCTGCAAGAGCTGTTTCTAGAAGTAAGATCAGGGGGTACTAGGGCTGTGTGGCCCAATCCGGAGCAAGCAGAATCACTATTCAAAGTTGAGACCTTATTTTGACAAACTATGAACAGAGTAGGAAGGAGGAAAGGCATACAGAAACTTCCTTCCCAATACAGAATCAGGACGTCCAGGGACTGAGCCCAAGACTGGAGGTCTGCAACAAAGAGAGGAGTTGGTGATTGTCTGGGGCTGCAAGAGATATCATCTGGAGTGCCCTTGATAAAACCACTTTCAACACCTGAGGGTCCAGGGACCATTTGTGATGGCCCTGAGAAATCCTGCTCAGTGCATCTGCTAACTGATCCTTCCCTGGAAGGTGAACTGTTAGGGAATAAGCCAGGGACCACAACTTCATGGCTTCCGTGCACAAGGCTGTGGACAGTGCCTCCTGCTTGTTGATGTACCACATGGTGGTGGTGATGTCTGTTCTAACCTGAGCCACCTTGTTCTGTACAGACAGAGAAAGCTTTTAGGGCCAGAAAAACTGCCCTGGGCTCTAGGAGATTGATATGGAGAAGGTATTCTTGGGTAGACCACAGCCCCAGGGCAGTAAGGGACCCCAGATGGGCTTCCTAGCCAGAAGAGAAGCGTCTATGGTAAGGACCACTGAACAAGGCTAAGCAGCAAAACGAACACCTTGTCTTAAATTGTCCTGATCCTGCCACCATTGGAGGGCTTGGATCAAGGTCAGAGTCACTGGGATCAGTTTGGTAAGGGAGTCCTTTCTCTGAGACCAGTAAGCTCTCAGGTGGAACTGAATATCCCTCATCTAGAATCTTTCCCCTTGGACCACTGCTGTTGAAGCGGTCATGTGGCCCAAGAGCTGGAGGAAATGCCTTGCTGGTCGAGATAGCCGAAGGCTGAAGGAAGAGGCTAGTTCCATAAGAACCTTGCCCTTTCTAGAGGAAGAAAGGCTCTTGCTCAGAGTGTGTCCAGTTCTGCCCCATAAAGGTAAGAAGATGGACTGGTTAAGAACTTAGGAAGGTTGAGAAGAAATCCAAGAGAAGTGAGCACCTGCTGAGTCACTTGCAGGTGAGACTTGACTTAGTCTGGAGATTGGCCCACTATTAGCCAATCGTCCAGATATGGAAAATGGAAATCTTCTGCCTCTTAGAAAGGCAACTACTACTGCCAAGCACTTGTGAAACCCTTGGGGCTGAGGTTAGGCCAAAGGGCATTGTTTGAACTGATAGTGGCCTGAGGGCAACTCGAACCTGAGGTACTTTCTGTGGGAGCACCTGATGGGAATGTGAAAGTAGGCATCTTTGAGGTCCAGGGAGGCTAATCAGTCCCCTGGCGTTAGAGAAGGAAGGATTATTCCCAGAGTTACATCTTGAACTTTGGTTTTAAAAGATGTTTGTTTAGATATCTTAGGTCTAGGATAGGTCGCCATTCCCCTGTCTTTTTTGAGGTCAGGAAGTACCTGGAGTACAGTCCTTTGGCCCAGTGTAGGGCAGGTACTCTCTCTATGGCTCTTAAGGCTAGAAGAGAAGAAACCTCTGTCTCTAGGGAAAGGGTTTCCGAGAGAGTTGCAGGTGGAAAAGATCTGGCTCTCATCTTTGGAAATTTTCTGAAGCTGAGAACCAGTCCCTGGCTTACTACTTCCAGGACCCACTTGTCTGATGTAATAGACATCCAGTCCTGGACAAAGAAAGCCAGCCTGCCCCCTACTGGAACAGGAGAATCGACCCGGGCAGGCCCATCAGGGTGTCTGCTTCAGGGATCTTAGGCTGAGAGTGGATGCAGCCTGCTCATCCCCTTCTGCCTCTCCCTCTGTGAAAAGGAAGAAGAGGCCTGTGGTTGGTAAAAGGGCCTTTGAAAAGGCCTGCCCCTGCCCCTAGCCTGCTGCCTTTGAGGAGTTGCCTGCCTTTCCTTGGCCTGAGCACTCCTGTAAGTGGTCCTGTATTCATCCATTTTCTTCATGTAATTCTGTCATGCTACTCAGAGAATTACCCACTACAGGAAAATCCATGGCCTTAGCCGGGGTGTCCTGCGAGAGGCTAGTACATCTGAGCCAAGCCATTCTCTGAAGAGTCACAGATGTAGCCATGACTCTTGATGACACATCAGTCCACAGCAGCATGAAACTGAACTTTAGATGCCTCAATCCCATCTGCAGCCACCGCCTCTAGCTCCTTGGCTAGCTGGGGGGAGGTCTGTTCAGCCAGTGCCAGTACAGTGTCCCACCTGGCCTTCTGGTACCTAGCTGTATATGCCACATAATTCGCCCGAGTCCCAGGGAAGATGCCATGTACAGCTTTTTTGCCATGGCATCAACCTTCCTAGAGTCTTTGTCTGGGGTGTGTGAAGCCAAGGGAATGCTTGCCTTATCACAGACAGCAGCCTGCACAACCTCAACATGGCTGCATTGGCGATATAAAAACTCCGCTTCTGAGCGTGTATACCTCTTGTCCATTCTTCTGTCCACAGTAGGTATGGAATTGGGAGACTTCAGAATTTTTTGTGTCTGTTTCCCAAAACATTTGTGAAGGGGAATAGATAGTCTCCTGGACTCTGGGATGCCCATCATTTCTACATAATCTCCCTGATCCTACATTGCCTCTTCCATAGGAAGCTGGAGGGTCTCAGCCACCTTTCTGTAGAACATAAAGTGGGAAGGGGACTCAGAAAGCCTAGGAGGGATACACCTGAAGGTCTGTCTGGGGATGTCTAGTTCACAGGCACATCTAGACTTTCACCATCACCATCATCTTCAAACTCCTTCCTCCTCAAACTCGGTTCATAAAATTCTTCCAAAGTATAATCGTGAACGGGGAACTGACGAACCGATTCCACAATCCGAATTGCCAACACTGCTCCTGCCACCCATATCCCAAAAACAGGTTCTGAGAGGGAGGCATGGAGGAGGTCAGAATACAGCAAGACTCCATTAGAAGAAACAACATTACTAAGGTGAGTAATTTTCTTCAAACAACATGAAGTCTTGCTGTATTCTAACATTACTGAACTACTAACCAATGCCTCCTCCATGGAGGAGGGACAGAACCTACTTTGGGAATAGGCTCTGAAGTACTGCTGTTGCAAACCGAGTCACTCCTAGCCTGGATATCCAGAGTAATGCTTGGTGAATGTATGGACTGTTTTCCAGGTGGCTGCTTGACAAATTTCTAAGATAGGAATATCCCTGGCAGCAGCCAGGGAAGCAGCTGTACCTTTAGTAGAGTGAGCCCTCAGGCCTGAGGGTGGTGTTCTACCAAATTTTTCATAGCAGACTTGTATACAAGAGTCAATCCACCTGGCAATAGATCTTTTAGTGGCAGATTTGCCCTTACCGACCTCTCCATATGTGAGGGACTCAAACCTGTGACCCTTGGTGTGGTCTATGTAGTAGCTGAGGGCCCTTTTAATATCCAGCTGTTACAACCTCCTCTCTCCAGAGGAGGAATGGTCAGTGAAGAAAACAGGGAGAGACATTGGCTGATTAAGGTGGAAATCTGAAACCACCGTAGGCAAAAACTTCCTGTTAGTTCTTAGGACCACTTTATCTCTATGGAAAGAGATGAAATCAGGCTCCACTGACAGGGCTTGCAATTTACTGATATGCCTGGCAGAAGTAATGGTTACCAAAAACACAGTTTTCCAAGTCAAGTACTTAAGCTCTGCAGAGGACAAAGGCTCAAAGGGTGGTTGCATAAGCTGAGCAATGCAAACATTAAGGTCCCAAGCAGGAGTAGGGTCCAGAAAGGGTGGACTGGTGTGCAGCAATCCCTAGAAGAACTTACAAAACACAGGATGGGCTGACAGAGGAGGGCTTGCCTACTGACAAGTAGGCAGAAACAGCTGCCAGATGCACTTTAAGTGTAGCTGGCCTAAGCTAAGCCATTAAGATGAACCATATAGTCCAGGACTGTAGGCAACCCAGCAGATTCTGGAGAAATATGCTTATTAGAGCATCAAATAGTGAACCTTTTCCATTTGGAGTTTTAAGTCTTTCTAGTGGAAGGCTTTCGAGAAGCCTTAAGGATATCCAGAACCCCTTGAGAAAGGTGTAGATCAGCAAACTCTAACTCTTCAAGAGCCATGACTTGAGATTGAGATTTGATGTTCGGATACCAAATCCTCCCCTGAGAGGATGTCAACAGGTTGTAATTCCTGGGAAGAGACAGGGGAAGGTGGACTTTTAAGGACAGCAACAGTGGGTACCAGGGCTGTCTGGTCCAGTCTGGAGCAATCAGAATCACTTTGCATGGTTGAGACCTGATCTTGACTAGCACTTTGAACAGGACAGGAAGGGGAAGCATGAGGAACTTCCTTCCCAATTCAGAATCAGAGCATCCAGGGGGACTGAGCCCAAGATTGGGGGTCTGCAACAAAAGAGAGGAAGTTGGTGATTGCCTGGGGCTGCAAAAAGATCTATCTGTGGAGTGCCCAATCTCGAGAAAATCACTTCCAAAACTAGGGGATCTAGGGTCCATTTGTGATGGTCCTGGGATATCCTACTGAGAGCATCTGCTAGCACATTGTCCTTCCCTGGGAGGTGAACTGCTATCAGAGAGGCTTGCAGGGAATAGGCCAGAGACCACAACTTCATTACTTCTGTGCACATGGCCGTAGACCAAGTGCCTCCTTGCTTGCTGATGTACCTCATTGTGGTGGTATTGTCTGTTCTGATCTAGACCACCTTGCTCTGTACAGATTTGGAAAAGGCTTACAGTGCCAGAAACAATGCTCTGAGTTCCAAGAGATTGATGTGAAGCAGAGATTCTTGAGGTAACCACAGCCCTTGGGTGGTACGATCCCCCAGGTGGGCTCCCCAGCCCAGCAGGGAGACATCTGTGGTGAGTATCACTGAATGAGACTGAGTGACTAAAGGAACTCCCTGTCTCAAATTGTCCTGATCCTGCCACCATTGCAAAGCCTGGATCAGGGTTCGAGTCACTGGGACTAGTTTGGTAAGGGAATCCCTTCTTTGGGACCAGAAGGCTCTTAAGTGGAACTGAATGTCCCTCATCTGGAATCTTGCCCCCTGGACTACTGCTGTAGAGGCTGCCATGTTGCCCAGGAGCTGCAAGAAATGCCTTGCTGGTCGAGACACCTGAAGGGTGAATGAAGAGGCCAGTTCTATAAGGGACCTTGCCCTGTCCAGGGGAAGGAAGGCTTTTGCTCTTATTGTATCCAGCTCTGCCCCTATAAAGGTGAGGAGCTGTACTGGCTCGAGAACTGACTTTGGAAGGTTGAGCACTTGCTGAGGTATTTGCAGATGTGACTTGACTTGGTCTGGAGACTGACCCACTATGAGCCAGTCGTCCAAGTATGAAAAGATGGAGATCTTTTTTCCTCCTTAGGAAAGCAACCACTACTGCCAGGCACTTTGTGAACACCCTTGGGGCTGATGTTAGGTCAAAGGGTATTGCTCTGAATTGATAGTGGCCTGAAGGCAACTCGAACCTGAGGTACTTTCTGTGGGAGCACCTGATGGGAATGTGAAAATAGGCATCTTTGAGGTCCAGGAAGGCTAGCCAGTCCCCTGGCCTTAGAGAGGGCAGAATTATTCCCAGAGTCACCATTTTGAATTTTGGTTTTAAAAGGTGCTTGTTCAGATATCTTAGATCCAGGATGGGTCGCCATTCTCCTGCCTTTTGGGGGGTTAGGAAGTACCTGGAGTACAATACTTTGTCCCTGTGTAGGGTAGGAACCCTTTCTATGGCTCTGAGAGCCAGGAGGGAAGAAACCTCTGCCTCAAGGGCAAGGGTCTCTGATGGATTGGCCGGTGGAAAGGATCTGGTTCTCATCTTGGGAAATTTTTTGAAGCTGAGAACCAGTTCCTGGCTTACTACTTCCAGGACCCACTTGTCTGATGTCAAAGACTTCCAGTCCTGGACAAAGTAAACCAGCCTGCCTCCTACAGGTACTGGAGAATCGGCCCCGGCAGACCCATCAGGGTGTCTGCTTGGCAGGGGCTTTAGGTTGAGGGGTGGAAGCAGGCCTGTTCATTGCCCATCTGCCTCTCCCTCTGAAGAACCCCTTCTGAGCATAAGCAGAAGAGGAGGCCTGGGCTTGGTAAAAAGGCCTTTGAAAGGGCCTGCGCCTGGAATGCTGTCTCTGAGGAGTGGCTTGCCTTTCTTTGGCCTGAGCACTCCTGTAGGTGGTCCTGTACTCGTCCATCTTCTTCATGTAGTTCTCTGTCTGCTCCCCAAACAGAGAATTACCAATGACAGCGAAATCCATGGCCTTAGCCTGGGTATCCTGTGATAGGCTAGTACATCTGAGCCAAGCCATCCTCCGAAGGGCCACAGATGTAGCCATGACTCTAGATGAAACATCAACATTGGAGTCCACAGCAGCATGAAATTGCACCTTGGATGACTCAATCCCAACCGCAGCCACCTGCTCCAGCTCCTTGGCAAGCTGGTCAGGGGCCTGTTTAGCCAGAGCCAGCACAGTGTCCCACCTGGACTTCTGGTATCTAGCTGTGTAGGCCATATAGTTAGCCTGCCTGAGTCCCAAAGATGCTGCTATGTACTGCTTTTTTGCCATGGCATCAATCCTCCTGGAGTCCTTATCTAGGGGGTGTGAAGCCAAGGGAATATTGGCCTTATCACAGGCAGCAGCCTGCACTACCACAACATGGCTGCATTGCTGGCAAAGGAACTCCGTGTCCGAGCCTGAAAGGGTATACCTCTTGTCCATTCTTCTGTCCACAGGAGGTATGGAATTAGGAGTCTTTAGAATTTTAAATGTCTGTTTCCCAAAAGATTTATGGAGGGGAATAGACAATCTCTTGGACTCTGGGATGTCCATCATCTCAACAAAATCAGGCTCCTCCTGATCCTCTACTGCTTCTTCCATTGGAAGCTGGAGGGTTTCAGCCACTTTCTTGTAAAACAAAGTGGGAAGGGGACTCAGAAAGCCTAGGAGGAGAAACACCTGAAGGTTTGTCTGGGGAGATGTCCGGGTCAATAGGCACATCCAGACTTTCATAATCAGCATCATCATCATCCTCATACTCTCCCTCCGGTTCATAAAATTCTTCTAAAGTATAATCCAGAACTGGGGGAACTGACCGAACCGAACCCCTGACTGATGGTGCCGGTTCAGCCGGAACCGAAGTTAGCGACTGAACTATCCTTATCGCTTTGGCTATTTCATCAGCGGTCGGAGAAAAAATTTGTGGATCCAAACCGGATGACTTTTCCCTTCTCTTTCTTTTAACCAGAACTGACTCCTCAGAATCGGCTCTCCTTTTCCCCGAAGAAGTTTCGCCCAGGTCAGAGGGCACTCCTTCTGGTTCGGTCGGGAACTAAACCGGGCTGGCCATCTGGGTCAGCGGACTTCTCGGCCTCCCTTTCCCTCAGTCTACCTACTCTCTTATCCAGGGTAGCTTTGGGAAAACTTTTACAAATTTGGCAGTCTGAATCAAGGTGGTCAAACCCCAGACAATAAACACACGTGGTGTGGGGACCGGCCTTAGCAAAGGCTTTCCCACACACACTAAAGTGTTGAAACCCAGTGGGCCCGTTTTTTTTCTTGGGTTTCTCAGACATGGCCAATCCTATCCAAAATGTACCTTTTTTTTGGCAATCCGCCAGGCAAGACACCCCTATTGGTTCCTGACCGTGTTACGGGTCTTGGGAAAAAACGTAATTAGATCAGTTTTTTTTAGAACCGATACGGACCAGTTAGCGCACTCTATTAAATTCAAAAGTTTTTTAAAACCGATCCAATGTTTACAAGTTCCACACAGAAACTAAATGCAAAACCTATCTAGTACTCACGGTACCACAGACAGAGAGTTAAACTGACAGGTTCCGTAGCAGAAAGTCGGTAGAAACTGAGCGAAAAAACGACACTTTAACCGACTTTTTCTGAACCGAGCAAAGGAGAAATCTCCAGAGTGACTGTTCAGTGAGACGGAGTAAAGAAGAAAAAATTACTCACCTTAGTAATGTTGTTTCTTCTAATGGAGTCTTGCTATATTATGACTATTGCAGTTTGTCCCACCATTAGAACTGCTCCGGAGGTGAAAGAGTTAACTTCCATGCCAGGCATGGAACTTGGAGCACGAGCTCGGTTAGAAAAGCTCTGTCTGGAAGATTTCAAACTGAAACTGTCAGATCTTTACGAGCAAAACTCACTAAGGTTCTGTGTGGAAGCTGTAACCTACACTAGCCAATTGGCTACTTAAATATTAACACATTTTCCTAGTCCCAACACTAAGACTCAAGTCAGGGGACCAGAAAATTAAAATAAGATGAAATATGATAATATAAAACACAACACCCAAACACCCCAAAAAGAAGGGGTGGAAACAAAGTAATGGGCATCAAAAAAGTGCCAACACTGGAATGCCCACCCCATACCCTAAGTAGAAGTTCTGAGAGGGGCAGACTGGGGGAGGTCATAATATAGCAAGACTCCATTAGAAGAAACAACATTACTAAGGTGAGTAATTTTTTCTTCAAACAACATGAAGTCTTGCTATATTATGACTATTGCAGAATACACAGCAGTACCTCCATGGAGGAGGGACAGAACCTACTTAGGGAATAGGCTCTGAAGCACGGCTGTGCCAAACCGAGCATCCCTCCTGGCCTGGATATCCAGGGAGTAATGCTTGGTGAAAGTGTGTACCGTTTTCCAAGTAGCTGCTTGACATATCTCTAAGATAGGGATGTCTCTGGCAGCAGCTATAGACGCAGCTGTACCTCTGGTAGAGTGAGCCCTCAGCCCTGAAGGGGGAACTTTTCCCAGTTTTGGATAACAAAATTGGATACAAGAGACAATCCACCTGGCAATGGATCTCTTAGTGGCAGGTTTCCCTTTTCCAACCTCACCATAAGTGAGAAAGAGTTGGAGGGATTCGAATCTGTGACCCTTGGTACGCTCTATATAGTAACTTAGGGCCCTCTTAACATCTAAGCTGTGCAACCTCCTCTCACCAGAGGAGGAATGATCAGTGAAGAACAATGGAAGGGAGATAGATTGATTAAGGTGGAAATCTGAAACCACCTTAGGCAAAAACTTCCTGTTAGTCCTGAGGACTACCTTATCCCTGTGAAAGGAAATAAAGTCAGTCTCCACTGACAAAGCTTGTAACTCACTTATGCGCCTGGCAGAAGTGATGGCTACTAGAAAAACAGTTTTCCAAGTCAAGTACTTAAGCTCTGCCGAAGACAGAGGTTCAAAGGAGTTGCATCAGCTGAGCAATGCAAACATTAAGATCCCAGGCAGGAGCAGGGGCCCTGAAAGGTGAATTAGTATGAAGTAATCCTTTGAAAAACTTGGAAAATACAGGGTGAGTGGAAAGAGAAGAGGGCTTCCCTGCTGAAATAAAAGCAGAGACAGCTGCCAAATGCACTTTCAGGGTAGCTGGTCTCAGTCCCAAAGAATTAAGATGGACCATATAGTCCAAAACAATGGGCAAATCGGCAGATTCGGGGGAAATATGCTTCCCAGAACACCATATGGAAAACCTTTTCCATTTAGAGTTATAAGTAGCCCTAGTGGAAGGCTTCCTAGAAGCTGTCAGGATTTTGAGAACACCTTGAGAAAGATGTAGGTCAGCAAATTCTAACTCCTCAAGAGCCAGGCCTTGAGGTTGAGGGATTTGAGATTCGGATACCAAACTCTCCCCTGGGCACAAGTTAACAGGTTGTGGTTCCTGGGGAGAAACAGGAAGATGGACTGCTAAGGACAGAAGGAGTGGGTACCAGGGCTGCCTGGCCCAATCTGGAGCAATCAGGATCATCTTGCAGGGCTGGGATCTGATTTGACTAGCACCTTGAACAGGAGAGGAAGGGGAAAGGCATATAAAACTTCCCTTCCCAATCGAGGAGAAAGGCATCCAGGGGGACTGAGACCATCACTGGGGCCTGCAACAAAACAGTGGAAGTTGGTGATTGTCTGGGGCTGCAAAAAGATCTATCTGAAGGGTGCCCCATCTGGCAAAAACTATCCCCAGTACTCGGGGATCCAGTGACCATTCGTGATGGCCCTGAGAAATCCTGCTGAGGGCATCTGCCAGGACATTGTCCTTGCCTGGGAGGTGAACTGCTATGAGGGAAGTGTTCAGGGAATAAGCCAGAGACCACAACTTCATTGCCTCGGTGCACAAGGCCGAAGACCGAGTGCCCCGTTTGTTGATGTACCACACTGTAGCGGTGTTGTCTGTTCTGACCTGTACCACTTTGTTCTGAACAGATGCAGAAAAAACCTGAAGTGCTAGAAAAACAGCTCTGAGTTCCAGCAGATTGATGTGGAGCAGAGATTCCTGAGGGGACCACACTCCCTGGGTGGAGAGGTCGCCCATGTGAGCTCCCCATCCCAGAAGGGACGCATCTGTAGTAAGGGTCAAGGAGTGAGATAGAGGGATGAAGGGACCCTAGTCTCAGATTGCTCTGATCCTGCCACCACTGAAGGGCCTGGATCAGGGTTCGAGTCACTGGGATCAACTTGGATAGGGGATCTTTTCTTTGAGACCAAAAAGCTCTCAAGTGGAACTGAATGTCCCTCATCTGAAATCTTGCTCCTTGCACTACAGTTGTGGAAGCAGCCATGTGTCCTAGGAGCTGTAGGAAGTGCCTTGCTGGTCGAGACCTGCAAAGTGAAGGAGGAGGCCAGGGCCAGTAGGTTCCTTACCCTTTCTAGGGGAAGGAAGGCTCTGGCCTGCTTTGTTCCATTCTGCACCTATAAAGGTGAGTACCTGGACAGGTTCCAGAACTGACTTTGGAAGATTGAGAAGAAAGCCCAGAGAGGTGAGCAGCTGCTGGGTAACTTGCAGGTGTGATCTGACCTGGTCTGGAGACTGACCTACAATGAGCCAGTCGTCTAGGTAGGGAAAGATGGCAATCTTTTGCCTTCTTAAATGAGCAACTGCTACTGCCAGGCATTTTGTGAATACCCTTGGGGCAGAGGTAAGGCCAAAGGGCATTGCTCTGAATTGGTAATGGCCTGAGGGCAGTTCGAATCTGAGGTACTTTCGGTGGGAGCTTCTGATAAGAACATGGAAGTAGGCATCCTTGAGGTCCAGGGAAGCTAGCCAGTCCCCTGGCCTTAGAGAAGGTAAAATCATTGCCAGAGTCACCATTTTGAATTTTGGCTTTAAAAGGTACTTGTTCAGATATCTTGGGTCCAGAATGGGCCGCCATTCTCCTGTCTTTTTTGGGGTAAGGAAGTACCTGGAGTACAGACCCTTGCCCTGGTGTAGGGGAGAAACCCTTTCTACAGCTCTGAGAGCCAGGAAGGTTGAGACTTCTGTTTCCAAAGCAAAAGTCTCTAGAGGGTTTGCAGGTGGAAAAGATCTGATTCTCATCTTTGGAAATTTTTTGAAGCTGAGAACCAGACCCTGGCTTACTACTTCCAGGACCCACTTGTCTGATGTTAAGACTCCCAGTTCTGAGCAGTAAAGCCAGCCTGCCCCTACAGGTAATGGAGAACGGCCTGGGCACCCCATCAGGGTGCCTGTTTGGCAGGAGCTTTAGGCTGAGGGGGAGCAGGCCTGCTTGCACCCGTCTGCCTCTCCCTCTGAAGAACCCCCTCTGAGCATAAGCCGAAGAGGAGACCTGGGTTTGGTAAAAAGGCCTGCCTCTACCCCTGGGGGTCTGCCTCTGAGGAGTGGCTTGCCGCTCCTTGGCTTGTGCACTCCTATAAGTGGTTCTATATTCATCCATTTTCTTCATATAATTCTCTGTCTGCTCCCCAGAGAATTTCCTACCACAGGAAAATCCATAGCCTTAGTCTGGGTATCCTGTGACAAACTAGTACACCTGAGCCAAGCCAATCTACGAAAGGCCACAGATGTAGCCATGACTCTAGAGGATACATCATTAGAATCCACAGCAGCATGGAATTGCACCTTGGATGCCTCAATACCATCAGCAGCCACCTGCTCCAGCTCTTTGGCAAGCTGGCCAGGGGCCTGTTTAGCCAAAGCCATGACAGTGTCCCATCTAGACTTTTGTATTTTGCCACATAAGCCATGTAATTTGCTTGTCTGAGTCCCAAGGCGCTGCCATGTATTGTTTTTTAGCCATGGCATCAATCTTCCTGGAGTCCTTGTCAGGAGGATGTGAAGCCAGGTGAATATTAGCCTTATCACAGGCTGCAGCCTGAACTACCCCAACATGACTGCATTGCTGTGAAAGAAATTCTGTATCAGGACCTGACAAAGTGTACCTCCTCTCCATCTTTTTGTCCACAGGAGGCACAGAATTAGGAGCTTTTAAAATTTTTATTGTTTCCTAAATGATTTATGTAAAGGAATAGACAATCTCTTGGACTCTGGGATGTCCATCATTTCCACAAAGTCAGGTTCCTCTTGCTCATCCCAGCTTCCTCCAATGGGAGCTGGAGGTTTCAACAACCTTTTATAAAACAGAAAATGAGAAGGGACTCAGAAAGCATAGGGGAGATTCTAAAGGTCTGTCTGGAGAGATGTCGGTTCAATGGGCACATCCAGACTCTCAAAGTCACATTCACACTGTTCATAATCATCCTCCCCCTCCTCTGGTTCATAAAACTCTTCTATATCATATTCTTGAACCGGTGGAACCGGCCAAACCGACCTTTTGCCAGACAGTGGCGGTTCGGACGGAACCGGAGAAAAGTGACTGGACAATTTGTATTGCTTTAGCTATCTCTGCAGCAGTTGGAGAAGAATTTTGACTCCACACCTGCTGATTTTCTAGATTTTCTTTGCTGGAACTGGCTCCTCAGAGCCAGGTTTCGTTGCCGAAGTCTCGCCCTGGTCAGGGCACTCCCTCCGGTTCGGTTGGCACCGAACCGGGCTGGCCATCCGGGTCAGCGGACTTTTTGGCCTCTCGTTCCCTGAGCCTACCAACTCTCTTATCCAGGGTAGCTGCAGGGAAGTTCTTACAAATCTGGCAGTCTGAATTGAGGTGGTCAAATCCCAGACAATATACACATGTGGTGTGTGGGTCAGCCTTGGCAAAGGCTTCCCCACAGACACTACAGCGTTGAAACCCAGTGGGCCCAGTTTTTCTTGTGGGTTTCTCAGACATAATGCCAGCCTAAGCAAAAACTTGCCCTTTTAACGGCAGTGCCAGGCAAGACACCCTTATCGGTTCCCAACCGTGTCACGGGTCGTGGAAAAAACCGTAATGAAATCCGTTTTTTTTAGAACCGATAAGAACCGGGAACCGCACTCTAAAAGCTTTCAAATGCTTGAGAACAAAGTTTTAAAACAACCTGATCGGTTCGAACCGAACCGATAAACATTTACAAGTTCCACACAGAAATAAACCTGTCTATTACTTACAATACCACAGACAGAGCTTGAACCGATCGGTTTGCGGTTAAAATAATAATAATCGCGGTTGAATTTAACCGAGAAAATACTGTTTAAACCGAGAAATGAACCGAGCAGTAGGAGGAATCTCCGGAGCGACTGTTCAGTGAGGCGGAGTAAAGAATCTGACAGTTTCAGTTTGAAATCTTCCAGACAGAGCTTCTCAAACCGAGCTCGCGCTCCAAGTTCCATGCCTGGCATGGAAGTTAACTCTTTCACCTCCAGAGCAGTTCTAATGGTGGGACAAACTGCAATAGTCATAATATAGCAAGACTTCATGTTGTTTGAATCTGACAGTTGGAGTTTAAACAACACCAGACAGAGGCTTCAACCGAGCTTGCGCTGAGCGTTCCATGCTGGCCATGGAAAGTTAACTCTTTGTTCTCCAGGGCAGTTGAAAGGCGGACTAACCGCAATAGTCAGAATACAGCAAGACTTCATGTTGTTTGAAAGGAAACTGCTCATGGATCAAAGGGACTGACAGATCAATCTTACGAGTGTCCTCATTTGAAAAATGAGTTTTGCTGAAGTTACAGAATTTAATGCATCTTGATAGGACTTCCTGTTTTTTGTGTGTATATATATTTATACATCCTGAAAAGGAGAGGCTAGATGATGACATCATGGAGAAGGCAGGTTCAAGACAGTGTTTTAATTATGCTCTGACCTTTAGGTGATATACATGTTTGGACTCTGAAAACGCAACATCAGGAACTGTTAGAAGGTACACATTAGATAGACCAGTTTAAGTGTACTGTGGTAGATTTTCTTTGTATTTATAACTTTTTTTTTGTGATTGTATGGCTCTGTGCTATATTGTTCTGTATTTACATCCTACATAATTTTTTCCTATTTTAAGTAAATCCTCTTATTTTAAGAAACTACTTGGTGTGCCTTTGAAATTCTTTCTTTGACAAGTGAAGCATATATGGTTAAAGCTGACACTGTGCATAAGCTTACTGGTTTACCAAACTAGAAAACAGTAAGAGTTTATTCTGAGGTCTTTCCGAGTTTTTAAGGGTTCATTTTGTACACCTGGTTAGGTGTCCGTAGGTGAAAGATATCTGACACCCCCCAAGAGCAGAATTATCTGAGCCTGTACACTAGCAAAAGGTTCACAGTTTGAATCCCTCCAGAACTTGAGACCAAAGTTTGATTTGAACCCACAAAACAGACAGGAGGGTTACCTTGTTTCTGTTCACAATACTGCACTCAGAGTTTGGCACTGTGGGAGCAGAGGGCCTGACCTGCTGAGTGGGGTTGTGACAGGTGGAACTAAAGGATGGTGTAGCTCAGAGTTTTCAGCCAAGGTCCTAGGCCCCCTGAGCAAGGCATATGTGGTCCTTGTGAAGTGAGCATGAAAAATTTAAAATATGAAACTCTAGAAATGGTGTTTAATACTGTCTCAGTGTTTTGATCAGTCTTTCCATGCTCTACTGCAGCAGCCCCACCTGCATTCATGCTCCTTAAAAAAAAAGCATTTGTAGACAAGCAATTGTAAAGAAAGAGTCCAGTTAAAAGAAACAGATTGTTTTAACTTGAGCTGCATTTCACTCGTAGTACCTAGTATATGAACATACGAAAATGTCAGCAGAAAAAGGCCCACTGGTCTATCAAGTCTACAGCTCAGTCTACTTTTACTGCAGATGTCCCCTTCCCAATCATCCCTACCCCCCCAGATTTCCCTCCCCTATGTTCTAAACTGTACTTCCCTTTGACTCTATCCCACTGCCTTTTAAAACTGTCCAATCTTCAATGTGATCAACTCTTCCGGTGGTTTATTCCACTCAGCCACCACCCCTTCTGTAAAGTAGTGCCAACTCCATCTCCCTCCTGAATCTACCCCCTTCTAACTTCAGACTGTGCCTGTGACCCTCCCATTTTTGACCATTTATACAAGTATTTGAAGATCTCCATCATGTTCCCCCTCTCCCTTCTATCCTCCAGAGAATACATGTTGAGCTCCCTCAATTTTTTTTCCTCATAGGGTTTATCCTCAAGACCCAGGGTCATCTTTGTTGCCCTATGCAGCACCCCTTCCAGAAATTGTATGTCCTTTTTTAGGTAAGGGTACCAGAACTCCACATAGTACTCACCAGTGATCTGTACAGTGGCAGGATAACCCCCTCTCTTCTAGAGGTGATACCCCTGGCAATGCACCCCAGCATTTGATTGGCCCTTGCTGCTGCCCTCTGGCACTGTGCTACCTTCACGTCCCCTGTGACTAGTACCCTTGGATGCTTTTCCTCCTCAGAAATAGATACTTGCACTCCCCCAGCCAATAGCTGGTCCTGGGGTTTCTAGCTCTGTGGGGCATGACCTTGCACTTCTTAGCATTAAACCTCAACTGTCACATGCCTGACCAGGGCTAGAGGTTTTTCTAGATCTTTCCAGAGTTCTTGCCTCCCTTCCTCATTGTCCACTGTGGCTCATATCTTTGTGTAATCGGTGAACAGGCTGCTCTTGGACCCCTTCTGCTATGTCCCCAATAAAGATGTTAAATAAATGGGGCCTAGCACCAAGCCCTGTGGTACCGCACTGGTCACAGGCCCTGGCTTGGAGGTCTGCCCCCTTACAATTACCCTCTGCTCTGTTCTGCAGCCAGCTCCTAACCCACCCCACTAGTTTTTCCCCAGGTTCAACTTGCCCAGCAACCTTCCGTGAGGCACCAAGACAAACAAAAATGGAAAGGGACCTGGGGGTAATCATATCAGATGACCTTAAGGTTGGCAAACAATGTGAGAAGGTGGTAGGGAGGGCTGGGGGGATACTGGGATGTATAAGGAGAGGCATCACCAGCAGAAAACAGGAAGTTGTATCCCTCTCTACAGACAGCTGGTGAGACCCCATCTGGAGTACTGCGTCCAGTTCTGGAGACCCCATCTCCGTAAGGGCATTGACAGGATGGAGGCAGTTCAGAGGAGGGCAACTAAAATGGTGCAGGGTCCGCAAGAGAAGTCATACGAGGAGAGGCTAAAGGAGCTTAATATGTAGTATACCCTTGGGGAAAGGGGGGGGGGAGAGACATGATAGAAACATTTAAGTACCTCAGTGGAATCAACAAAGTCCGAGGGGGTAGCATCTTTCAGAAAAAGAGATGTGCAAGAACAAGGGGACACAATTTGAAGATATGTTGGGGGGGGGGGGACGGCTCAGGGGCAATGTGAGGAAGTATTTTTTTCAGAGAGAGTGGTGGACTCATGGAAAACCTTCCTGAGGAGGCTGTGGGGTCTAGAACTGTGGGAGAATTCAAGCATGCATAGGACAGACAAGGCAATTTTTGTGTTTTTTTTTGGGGAGAATAGGCTGTTGGTTAAATAGGATCTGCAGCTTATCCTCTAGGTAGGGAAATGGGCAGACTAGGTGGGCCAAGCAGTCCTTATCTGCCTTCAAAGTCTATGTTTCTATGTTACTGAAGTCCAGATACAGGACATCCAAAGCATGGGCCCATGTCAATGCCTTTGTGACCCAATCGAAGAAGTCAATTTGGGTTACTCTGACACGAGGTTCCTCAAACCCATTCTGTTTGTCATCCTGGAGACCATTATCCAGGAAGATTATTAATCTCTCCTTCAGAATGGTCTCCATTAACTTCCCCACAATGGAATTCAGTCTTATCTGCCTATAGTTACCCAGTTCATCCATGGGACCATTCTTGTGAAGGGTCATCATGTGAGCCATCCTCCAATCCATGGGCACGTTCCCTCTCCAGTGCCTTGTCCATCTGCAAGACTTAACACCTTTTAGAACCCTATCCAACTGGATGACCCCCCCCACCCCATCTTTGTTACCTCTGCACATCCCTCCTTTCCCATAGGGTATTAGCCTGTCCTTTTCTTTTACTGAACACCGAGCAGAAGTACTCACTGAGTGTCTCCGCCTGGTCTTACTCTTTCTGTTCAACCCCCGACAATCTCATCCTTACAGCTCCTTTTATGAACTTGTAGAAATCCTTTTTCCCCTTCTCTGATCCCAAGCCAATCTCGGCTCCCTTGCAGCTTTAGCCACCCTGACTGCTCCACTCATTTCCCTGGATTTCTCTGAGTACTCCTCCTTGTCCTCCCCTTGCCATTTTCTTTTTTTTTATACCTATTGAAGGCCACTCTCTTCTCCCTCACTTTCCCTGCTGAGCCAGCTAGGTGGTGTGTTTTTTTTTTTTTTTTAAGAGACCTGGACTACTTACTCTGGGTCTTGGCACACATGTTGGTGGCCTCTGTCAGAAACCTCTTTATGATGGACCATTTCTGTTCAGCATCCATCCCAGGGCAGACTGCAGTAAGATGCGTACCACCCCCACCCAGGACACTGCCCATCCTGGCAAAATCCACCTGACTGGAGTCTATCACTCTCATTCTGGTCACCTCCTTACCTGTATGAAGGAAGAAGAAAGTTACTCACCTTAGTAATTACATTTCTTCTATTGGAGTCTTGCTGTATTCTGACAAGTGCAGTTAGCCCCAACCTTTAAACTGCCCCAGAGAACAAAAGGTTAACATTTCTATGCAGAGCATAGACTGCTGAGCTTGGTTTATGTTCGTTTCCCTTTGAACGCTAACCATCAGAGTCTTACAAGCAACACTCTAATAGTATTCTGTGTGGAAAATATAAAACAAAATTTTTAACTGGCAAAGTTTTGGACTACCAAAAGAAGACTCAAATCAGGAAACTCAAAACAAACAGGAATATAACAAATTAAACACCCATACGAAAAGTTTTTTTTTAAAAAAAAAAAGGGCACCCTGGAGGTGCAACACTGCACCTGCCCACCCACTTCCCAAAAACAGGTTCTGAGAGGGGAGGCAGGTCAGAATACAGCAAGACTCTAATAGAAGAAACAATTACTAAAGTGAGTAATTTTTTTTTCCTTCAAACTACTTGAAGTCTTGCTGTATTCCGACAAGTGCAGACTACCAAACAGTACCTCCATGGAGGAGGGACAGAACCTACTTTGGGAATAGGCTCTGAAGTACTGCTGTGCCAAACTGAGCATCACTCCTAGCCTGGATATCGAGAGAGTAATGCTTGATAAAGGTATGGACTGTTTTCCAGGTGGCTGCTTGACAAATTTCTGAGAAAGGATATCCTGTGCCTCTGAGAATGAGCCCTCAGGCCTGAGGGGGAAGTTTTTCATAGCAGAATTGTATACAAGACACAATCCACCTGGCAACAGATCTCTTGGTGGCAGGTTTGCCCTTTCCCACTTCTCCATAAGTGAGGAACAACTGGTGGGAGTCAAACCTGTGACCCTTGGTACACTATGTAGTAACCAAGGGCTTTTTGCTTTTTTTTTTTAAAAAAAAAAACATCTAAACTGTGTAGCCTCCTCACCCCTGAGGAAGAATGATCAGTGAAGAAAACAGGAAGAGACAGACTGGTTTAAATGGAAGTCTGAAACCACTTTGGGCAAGAACCTTCTATTGGTTCTAAGGACCACTTTATCCTTGTGAAAGAAGATAAAATCAGGTTCCTCTGACAGCGCTTGCAATTCACCGACATACCTGGCAGAGGTAATGGCTACCAAAAACACAGTTTTCCAAGTCAAGTACTTAAGCTCTGCTGAAGACATAGGCTCAAAAGGGGGTTGCATAAGTTGAGCAATGCAAGCATTCAAATCCCAGGCAGGGTCTCTAAAAGGAGGACTGGTGTGAAGCAATCCTTTAAAAAATTTACAGAACACAGGATGAGAAGATAGTGAGGAAGACTTTCCCGAGACAAAAACGCAGAAACAGCTGACAAGTGTACCTTGAGAGTAGCTGGTCTGAGGCTAGGCCATTAAGATGGATCATATAATCCAGAACTGTAGGCAATCCAGCAGTATCTGAGAAATATGCTTTAAAACACCAAATGCTGAATCTCTTCCATTTGGAGTTATAAGTCTTTCTGGTGGAGTGCTTTGAGAAGCTTTGAGAATATCCAGAGCCCCTTGGGAAAGATGCAGATCTGCAAACTCTAACTCTTCAAGAGCCATGCCTTGAGACTGAAGATTGGGGTACCAAATCCTCCCAAGAGGATGTTAACAGGTTGTAATTCCTGGGAAGAGACGGGGAAGAGGGACTGCTATAGACAGCAAAGTACAGTTACGTAAGAACTTACCGTAACAGTAGGTCTTCGAGAACAGCTCTTGCAGCAGGTTACACCATTAGGACTGAAGCCGGCAGGCGCGTGGACCCCACAGAAATTTTCTAGCTAGCAATATTCAGCAGGGACCACCGCCCCCCAACATCAGGCGTAGTATATAAGGAGGCAGTCCCCCAGAAACCCCAGTTCTCCCACCAGAGACTCCCAGCCGCTGGATGACATCAGGAGGAGAGCGAGGTTCCACGGTCAAATGGTGGACAGTGAAAGGCTGTGAACGCCTTATCCTAGGAGAAGGATGTTGGAACTAGAATCTACCTCCAGCGGGGATGGTGGGAGGCAAAGTACGTGATGCAAGAGCTGTTCGCGAAGATCTACTGTTACGGTAAGTTCTTACATAACTGTACTATCTTACTTCAAGAAACAGCTCTTGCAGCAGGCTACACCATTAGGACTGATTCCCACGCAATCCTGGAAATCTCACACCACCGGGAAGAGGGAAGGTAGAAATCCTTGAACAAAATCGAGCCTAGGACAGAAGTCCCTGAAGGACTGCAAGACCAAAACCTGCTCTTCGCCTCGATGCAATGTCCAGGCTATAATGCCTGATGAAAGTGTGTACAGGGCTCCAGGTAGCTGCAGCACAAATAGCTTAGGTGGACACGTTGTTTAAAGCTGCAAAGGAGGTAGCCACCCCCTGGTGGAATGACCCTTAACCATGTAAGGGTTTGTTGCGCTTCTGGTAACAGAACGTGATACACTGAATGAGCCACCTGGATAGCGACTGTTTCGAAACAGGAGCTCCCATCATCCTTTGGGCAAAGGAGACAAAGAACTGGTCCAATTTTCAGCAGAGTCTGGTTCTGATCAGGTAGTATCTGAGACACCTATGCACATCTAAAGTGTGCAGGAGGGCTTCTCCTCAATTAGAGTACTTCGGGAAATACACTGGTAGATAGATATCCTGATTAAGGGTGACAGCTGAGACCACCTTAGGCAGAAATTTAGGATTAGTCTGCAGGGATACCCTGTCGTGGTGGAACACCAAATAAGGTTCTTTGCACAAGTGCATGAAGTTCAGAAATTCTGGCCGAGGTGACAGCAACAAAAAACATCGTCTTCCAAGTAAGAAGACGTAGCTCACAATCCGCGGCTAGTTCAAAGGGTGACAGCGTAAGTTACTCCAGGACAAAGGGTAGATCCCATGGTGGAATCAGATCCTTAATCGGGGGCCTAAAGTGGAGGACACCACTCAGGAAGGCTCGTGTCATGTCCAACTGAGTTATAGTGTGTTGGCCTATAGGAACGTGATAGGCTGAGAAGGCACAGAGGTGTACCTTAATCGAGGAGTAAGCCAAGCCTGTCTGAAAAAGGGACAGTAGGTAGTCCAAGACCAACTTCTCTGGACAATCCAAAGGCGAAAAACCACGTGCTTGAACCCATATACAAAACCTGTGCCACTACATGGCGTAGGTCGCATGGGTAGCCGGTTTCCTAGCAGCAGCCAGAATGTCTGCTACCTCTTGCGAGACCCCGTGCCACATCATGTCTATGTCTCTAGGAGCCAAGCGTATATGTTCAGGGAACATAGGTCTGGATGGACCAAAGAACCTGCCTCCCGAGACAGCAAGTGGGAGCTGATTGGCAGCGGCACTGGAGGTTCCCAGGACAGCTGATGCAAAAGAGGGAACCAGATCTGCCTGGGCCAAAACGGAGCGATAAGTATTAGCTCGCTTGCTCTCTGCGAGTTTCAGAAGAACCCTGGATCAACAGAAAGGGGGCATAGGAATCTGCCCAGTCCAGGAGAGGGACAATGTGTCTAGCCAGAAAACACTAGGCCCTGGATCTAGCAAGCAAAATTGGGCAGTTTTGCATTGGATGGGGAGCTGAAAGGTCTAATTCTGGAGTGCCCCATCTGAGAAACAGATCCTCTATTACCTCCTGGAGTAATTCCCATTCGTGGACTTTGGCCTGAGAGCAGCTCAGGCCGCTCATGATGACATTGTCCACCCAGGGACATGAACAGCAATGAGGTTTACGCTGTTGCAAAATCCAATCCGCGACCCTCATGGCCTCCCAGCAAAGCGGGTAGGAGTGGGTGCCTCCTTGTTTGTTGAGGTAATACATCACCGTGGAACTGTTTGTAACAGAAGAGTACCCAGTGGGATCTCCGACTGGAAGGCCTGCAGGGTGTGAAGAACGGCTCTAATTTCCAGGATGTTTGTGTGGAGATGAGACTCTTGAGCCATCCACAGGCCCCGAGACTGAACACTGTCGAGGTGTGCTCCCCATCAGAGTCCTGAGGCATCTGTGGAGAGTGTCGCAGTCAGAGACGGCGCAGTGAAGGGGACTCCCGCCAATAGATTCCTCGAATCTAGCCACCATTGCCAATCCCAGATTACGGCCTTTGTGATCCAGATTGGGTGCTGCAGATGGTCTTGCTTTTGATCCCATTGGACCTTAACATCCACTGGGTTACCCGCATGATGGAGATGGGCTGAAGGGACTGTTGCAATGGCCACAGCCATGTGTCCAAGCAGGCAAAGGACCAGTCTAGCAGGAACGGTCGCCTTCGCCAAAAGTCCCTGATGAGGGATCTGATGTTCCGCTATGTTCGAGGGAGAAAGGCTTTCCCTGGACAGTGTCCAGAACTGCAGAGTCTGAGACGGAACCAGGCGTGACTCTCGTGATTGATGATGATGCCAAACGTCTCGAACAGAGACCGAGTGCGGTGAATGGCAGATATCAGGGCCTCCCGGGAGGGCACCATGAGAAGCCAGTCATCCAAGTAGGAGAACATGTAGTGGCCTTGTCTCCTCAGAGATGCTGCTACGACCGCCATGCACTTCGTAAACACCCGAGGTGCCGATGACTGCCCGAAGGGAAGGGCTCAGAACTCATAATGGTGACCCTGAAACTTGAAGCGCAGGAACTTCCTGTGTGCTTGAGCAATGGGTACATGCAGGCAAGCGTCCTGCTTGAGCATGGGGATCAGACCTGGGAAGGTCACCATGCGGAAGTGTTTGTACAGGACTGGTTCGTTGATGTTGCTGAGGTCCAGTATCGGACGGAGGTCCCGTTTTCTTTGGAACCAGAAAAAAGTGAGAATAATATCCTAGACCTCTCCGGTTCCGTGGTACATGCTTTATAGCTTTTTTTTCCAGAAGCACGGGCACCTCCTGCTGTATGAGCAGGGCAGCTGACCCGGTAACGGAGAGCAGGGGAGGTCTGGCCAGTGGGTGGTCGAGAAACTCTGTGAAATGGCCTTCTTGACCAACTGAAGAACCCACTGGTCGGGCGGTAATCGACTGTCACCCTGAAGAGTGGCAAGCTTACGCAACCACCTTTGCACCCGTTAATCCAGAGGAGGGGCAGGGTCTGGGAAGAAGTCATGCTGTGGCAGCACTGGTCCCTGCAGGCTGGGACGATTTTGTGTAACGTTGGCCTCTTCCTGGGGATGACTTCACCTGGGCTTTACACTGAAAAGTGCCCCTTTGCTGCTGGCAGGAACGTGGCTGCTGCCTTTGATGCCGGCTGCGAAAACGGCTCTGGTTCCTACAAAACTAACCCATCCTGGATCTGTACAAGGCCTGTACAGAGCGGACTGCCTTCCCAGCATCCTGGAGTTTGGTGATGACCTTCCCCGAGGGTTCACCAAAGAGTACCTCGCCATTATCTCAATTTGAAATCCAATAAAGTTATACGGGATGTCAAAAATGTTCTGCTGTACTTCTGGGGTGAAGCCAGAGACGCGGAGCCAAGAGTGTCACCAGAGACAAATGCCTGAAGCTGCAGCTCTGGCAGAGGAGTCCGCAGAATCGTATGCAGCTCGTAGCACTTGGATACCCATGTCTGACCCCGAGCAGAGAAGACTGAGGAGCTCCACCTTTTGATCGCCATCTGGAAGCTTATCGACCAGGTCCTGGTCCTGTTCCCACAGGGCGTTCTGAAACTGTACCATGTGGGTGAGGTAGTTCAGAGACCTGATGGCGCATGTAGAAGCCGCATACGTGAGTCTCCCCAGGGCATCCAGTTGCTTGGATTCCTGGTCTGGTGGCTGTGTGCTCATATGTTGTGGTCTTTGAGACAGGTCATGCGAGGCCATGGCGACATCAGGAGTCTGCCAGAGGTTGTTCAGCCAAGCACTGGTCCTCTCTCGGGGCCTTGTACAGGCAGTCAGCCTTCTTCGGCACTGTAGATGTGGAGTGCGGACACTTCCACGCAGCCTTGGTGACGTCCGCAAAAGTGTCTACCAAGGGTGGTACTACCACAGGCTTTGGGTCTTTTTGCCGAAGATAGCGGGCAAGGCGTTGTCGTTCGGGTTCAAGGTCTTCAGCATCCCACCCATTGTTATCCTGGATGTGCCTCATGATCTCAGCGAAAGAGGGATCATCTGGAGGATACCTGGGGAGGTCATGCGGGTCAGGAGAGAAGATGCTGAGTGGAGAAGGAAATCTGGAGTAGGTCGAGGTGTCTGATCTGGAGTCCTCTCCCGATAGAGTGTACCGAAGCCGTCTGGGTCGCTTGGGGCTGAGAGACCCAGATGGAGATACTGAGGGAGGCCTTCTCCTGTCTCTGCCCCTAGAAGGTGGAGTCTGCTTCTTAGGGGTTGGTGGTCGTTTTGCTGGCCCCTTTGGTGAAGGGAGCGAAAAAGGTGAAGGAGGAGTAGGAGGTTTCACAGGGACATCCTTTTGGATACTGTCCCACCAGAACGTAACGAGTTCCTTTACTACTTCTATGTTCATGCCAGACGACGGGCCTGGTGCCGGTTGTCTGTCACTTGGGTCGGGCGTCGGGTTCGCGGGTATCTCCGGGTTCGGGGAAGGTTCCCGTGGGAGCCCGGCATCCTCGGTGTCACCCGCCTGGTCTTCGGGCAGTGTAGCGTCCTCCTCCATAGAGTCCCTGTGACCGGCGTCCGCTGGTGATGGAAGGGGCGGACTTCCGCTCTGGAGAGTGCGATGCAGACGTCTGTCTCTTGGCCGATGCCTTCGGATCCAGTGAGCGCCCGGCTGGCGACTGGTGTCTGGCTAGTGTCCTCGGTTCCGCGAGGCCTGGCCGACTTGAGAGTGCTTAGCCGACGCCAGGTCTGATGCCCGCTCAGGGACGCCAGGTTCTTGGTCTTCCTAGGAGTTGGATGAGGACCTCTGGGAGGCTGGGAGACTGATCTGGAGTCCGTGTCCCAACATCAGGTGGAAGAGGAAGATTTATGGCGCCGGAAGAGGCCTTGGAGGAGTGGAGGAAGCAGAGGGCCTCAAGTCTTGATAGGCTGGAGCGAGAAGAGCCGCCTAAGCCTGGACCTTAACGTGGGAGGGGCTGAGACCAAGCCCTGGAGGAGAGCGGTCCGATCTAGTGGAGCCTGAGCTGTGGTAGTCCGAGGCCCGGTTCAGGGATCTGGACCCTACTTTCTCCTGGTGTTTATGGGCCTTTGAGGAAGATTCTCCCCTGGAGGAAGGTTCTTGGTCCATCCTTTTCAATTTTTCTTCCAGAAGATACGCCTGAAGTGCCTTCTGACAGCGGATCCTGGTGCGGCTATTGAACCCTTGGCAAAAGGTGCAGGCCTTGATATCGTGGTCCGGGCCTAGGCACTGCACGCAGGAGGAGTGAGGATCCTTGAAAGGGATCTGTTTTCCGCAGGTACACTTGGAAAGGTGACCCTCAAGCGAAGGAGTTGAAGACATCAGTTTGAAAAACACAGTAAGTTCTGTAGTCGCCGTGCGCTAGGTAGAGACCGAGAGGCCGATGCTGGCGAGTCGATCAGGAAAAGAACTGGGGATTCTGGGGGACTGCCTCCTTATATACTACGCCTGACGTCAGGGGTGGGACCGATGTCGGAGGTGGTCCCCGCTGAATATTGCTAGCTAGAAAATTTCTGTGGGGTCCTGGCGCCTGCCGGCTTCAGTCCTAACGGCGTAACCTGCTGCAAGAGCTGTTTCTCGAAGTAAGATCAGGGGGTACTAGGGCTGTGTGGCCCAATCCGGAGCAAGCAGAATCACTATTCAAGGTTGAGACCTTATTTTGACAAACTATGAACAGGAGTGGGAAGGGAGGAAAGGCATACAGAAACTTCCCTTCCCAATACAGAATCAGGACGTCCAGGGGACTGAGCCCAAGACTGGAGGTCTGCAACAAAAGAGAGGGAGTTGGTGATTGTCTGGGGCTGCAAAGAGATATATCTCTGGAGTGCCCCACCTTGATAAAACCACTTTCAACACCTGAGGGTCCAGGGACCATTTGTGATGGCCCTGAGAAATCCTGCTCAGTGCATCTGCTAGCACATTGTCCTTCCCTGGAAGGTGAACTGTTAGGGAATAAGCCAGGGACCACAACTTCATGGCTTCCGTGCACAAGGCTGTGGACCGAGTGCCTCCCTGCTTGTTGATGTACCACATGGTGGTGGTGATGTCTGTTCTAACCTGAGCCACCTTGTTCTGTACAGACAGAGAGAAAGCTTTTAGGGCCAGAAAAACTGCCCTGGGCTCTAGGAGATTGATATGGAGAAGGTATTCTTGGGTAGACCACAGCCCCAGGGCAGTAAGGGACCCCAGATGGGCTTCCTAGCCAGAAGAGAAGCGTCTATGGTAAGGACCACTGAACAAGGCTAAGCAGCAAAACGAACACCTTGTCTTAAATTGTCCTGATCCTGCCACCATTGGAGGGCTTGGATCAAGGTCAGAGTCACTGGGATCAGTTTGGTAAGGGAGTCCTTTCTCTGAGACCAGTAAGCTCTCAGGTGGAACTGAATATCCCTCATCTAGAATCTTTCCCCTTGGACCACTGCTGTTGAAGCGGTCATGTGGCCCAAGAGCTGGAGGAAATGCCTTGCTGGTCGAGATACCCGAAGGCTGAAGGAAGAGGCTAGTTCCATAAGAACCCTTGCCCTTTCTAGAGGAAGAAAGGCTCTTGCTCAGAGTGTGTCCAGTTCTGCCCCATAAAGGTAAGAAGATGGACTGGTTCGAGAACTTAGGAAGGTTGAGAAGAAATCCAAGAGAAGTGAGCACCTGCTGAGTCACTTGCAGGTGAGACTTGACTTGGTCTGGAGATTGGCCCACTATTAGCCAATCGTCCAGATATGGAAAAATGGAAATCTTCTGCCTTCTTAGAAAGGCAACTACTACTGCCAAGCACTTTGTGAAACCCTTGGGGCTGAGGTTAGGCCAAGGGCATTGTTTGAACTGATAGTGGCCTGAGGGCAACTCGAACCTGAGGTACTTTCTGTGGGAGCACCTGATGGGAATGTGAAAGTAGGCATCTTTGAGGTCCAGGAGGCTAATCAGTCTCTGTGCTAGAGAAGGAAGGATTATTCCCAGAGTTACATCTTGAACTTTGGTTTTAAAAGATGTTTGTTTAGATATCTTAGGTCTAGGATAGGTCGCCATTCCCTGTCTTTTTGAGGTCAGAAGTACCGGATTACAGTCCTTTGGCTGATGTAGGGCAGTACTCTCTCTATGGCTCTTAAGGCTAGAGAAGAAACCTCTGTCTCTAGGGAAAGGGTTTCCAGAGAGTTGCAGGTGGAAAAGATCTGGCTCATCTTTGGAAATTTTCTGAAGCTGAGAACCAGTCCCTGGCTTACTACTTCCAGGACCCACTTGTCTGATGTAATAGACATCCAGTCCTGGACAAAGTAAGCCAGCCTGCCCCCTACTGGAACAGGAGAATCAACCCGGGCAGGCCCATCAGGGTGTCTGCTTCGCAGGGATCTTAGGCTGAGGAGTGGATGCAGCCCTGCTCATCCCCCTTCTGCCTCTCCCTCTGTGAAAAGGAAGAAGAGGCCTGTGGTTGGTAAAAGGGCCTTTGAAAAGGCCTGCCCCTGCCCCTAGCCTGCTGCCTTTGAGGAGTTGCCTGCCTTTCCTTGGCCTGAGCACTCCTGTAAGTGGTCCTGTATTCATCCATTTTCTTCATGTAATTCTGTCATGCTACTCAGAGAATTACCCACTACAGGAAAATCCATGGCCTTAGCCGGGTGTCCTAGAGAGGCTAGTACATCTGAGCCAAGCCATTCTCTGAAGAGTCACAGATGTAGCCATGACTCTTGATGACACATCAGTCCACAGCAGCATGAAACTGAACTTTAGATGCCTCAATCCCATCTGCAGCCACCGCCTCTAGCTCCTTGGCTAGCTGGGGGGAGGTCTGTTCAGCCAGTGCCAGTACAGTGTCCCACCTGGCCTTCTGGTACCTAGCTGTATATGCCACATAATTCGCCCGAGTCCCAGGGAAGATGCCATGTACAGCTTTTTTGCCATGGCATCAACCTTCCTAGAGTCTTTGTCTGGGGTGTGTGAAGCCAAGGGAATGCTTGCCTTATCACAGACAGCAGCCTGCACAACCTCAACATGGCTGCATTGGCGATATAAAAACTCCGCTTCTGAGCGTGTATACCTCTTGTCCATTCTTCTGTCCACAGTAGGTATGGAATTGGGAGACTTCAGAATTTTTTGTGTCTGTTTCCCAAAACATTTGTGAAGGGGAATAGATAGTCTCCTGGACTCTGGGATGCCCATCATTTCTACATAATCTCCCTGATCCTACATTGCCTCTTCCATAGGAAGCTGGAGGGTCTCAGCCACCTTTCTGTAGAACATAAAGTGGGAAGGGGACTCAGAAAGCCTAGGAGGGGATACACCTGAAGGTCTGTCTGGGGAGATGTCTAGTTCCACAGGCACATCTAGACTTTCACCATCACCATCATCTTCAAACTCCCTTCCTCCTCAAACTCCGGTTCATAAAATTCTTCCAAAGTATAATCGTGAACCGGGGGAACTGACCGAACCGATTCCACAATCCGAATCACTCTGGCTATTTCTTCGGCGGTCGGAACATGAACTTCTGGATCCGAACTGGATTTGTCTTTGTGCTTTTAGTCGAAACCGACCCCTCGGGATCGGCTCTCCTTTTGCCCGAAGTATTGCCCTGGTCAGAGGGCACTCCTTCTGGTTCGGTCAGAACCGAACCGGGCTGGCCATCCGGGTCAGCGGACTTCTCGGCCTCCTTTTCCCTCAGTCTACCTAATCTCTTTTCCGGGGTAGATCTGGGAAAATGTTTGCAAATTTGGCAGTCTGAATCAAGGTGGTGAAACCTCACACAATAAACACAAGTGGTGCGGGGATCAGCCTTAACAAAGACCTCCCCACACACACTGCAGTGTTGAAACCCAGTGGGCCCGGTTTTTTTCTTGGGTTTCTCAGACATGGCCAACCTAACCAAACTTACCCTTTTTTCGGCAACCGAAAGGCAAGACTCCCTTATCGGTTCCTAACCGTGTCACGGGTCTTGGAAAAAAACATTTCAAAACACTTTTTTTTTTTTTTTTAGAACTGATAAGAACCGGTAACCACACACTAAAGTTACACAAGAATTAAACAAATGATCGGTTAGGCCAAACCAATCCACACTTTTTACAAGTTCCACACAGAAATACAGCACAAAACCTATCTAGTACTCGTGGTACCACAGACAGAGACTGAACCGACTATGCAGGAAACTTTTTTTCAGTTAGAAACCGACGAAAAAACGACACTTAAACCGACTTTTGAACTGAGCTGCAGGAGAAATCTTCGGAGCGACTGTTCAGGGAGGCCGAGTAAAGAATCTGAGCAGTTTGCGTTCAAAGGGAAATAGAGACATCAACCGAGCTCGAGCTCAGCATTCTATGCTCTGCATAGAAATGTTAACCCTTTGTTCTCCGGGGCAGTTTAAAGGCTGGGGCTAACTGCACTTGTCAGAATACATCAAGACTTCAAGTTGTTTGAACCATATTGTGAGGTGATCACTGTTCGCTAGAGGGTCCTGTACGACTACATCATGGACCTGCTCACCATTTGCTAACACAAGATCCAGTATGTTACCCTCCCTGGTGGATTTTTTTTTTTATTTAGTTGTTTAACCAGGTATAGCACACTAAGCTGAAAGCTTTTTTACAGGAGTGACCTGGGAGCACAAGGAGGTTAAGTGACTTGCTCAGGGTCACACAGTATGCAAGTGGAAGCTGTGGGATTCAAACCCAGGTCTGGTCTGCTGGATGTCACCAAATTTGCAGCTCAGAGCCTTAGACCACTGCACTATACCGCTATTCTGTCACCACCTGCACTAGCTAGCTGTCTTTGATAGCCTCCAGCAGTACCTTTTCCCTGGTGTTCAATGTATTCATACCCATGGTGTAGCTCAACAAGCACAGAACTGCTCCTCAGTATCTTTATTGAAATACAGCAATCCTGTTGGTGTAAGGCTAACTTCTGGGTTCTAACTGCACTGAAGGATGTTATCCATCCCACTGGAGCACATGCAACATGCAGTATGTGTCGGAGGCATGCAAAGCAATGTCTTTCACCGCATTTATTTCTCTCCTTCACGCAGTTACAGGTATAAAAGGTGTCAAAAAACTGTATTTAACCCATGTAGAAAGACATCCAGATTTGCTTCCCCGAATTACACAAAAGGGGAATATTCCTGCCCTGCAGGGCAATCCAGACTAGCACCTACAGCCTCCCGGTGACCACCTTTGCTAGTCTCTGCAGGATTCGGATCTGGCTCTTTTATTCACAACTCTACTCTTAACACCTTCATTTCCTCAGTGTCACAGTGAATATGGGATTCAAATTTGGTCTCTGGCCAGAAGTTCTGTGCTCAAACTCCATACTGACATCGCCATTTGCGTAAGAAAAGTACAGTTACGAAAGAACTTATCGTAACAGTAGATCTTCGAGAGAGGCTCTTGCAGTAGGTAATTACATATAGGACTGAAGTCAGCAGGTGGCTGGACCCCACAGAAAAATTTCTAGCTAGCAGTTTCTGGCGAGGGACCGCCCCGTCAGGTGACCAGCATCAGGAGGTGTCGGTATAAATGGGTGGTCCCTCATGCCAGCCTTCCAGTTCTTTCCCGCCACAGGCCACAAGGGGCCGGACGAGAGAAAAGCGGATATTTCCCTCACTGGAAAAGAAGCTGAAAAAGCTTAGGCGATGGAGGACAGGAAGGTATTACCTACTGCAAGAGCCTCTCTCGACGATCTACTGTTACGTTAAGTTCTTGCGTAACTGTACTATCTTACTTAGAGAGGGCTCTTACAGTAGGTAATTACATATAAGACTGAGTCCCAAGCAGTCTGGAATAAGAAGCAGCACACGGGAGGAGGAAAGCTATTCAAGTAGATCCTCTAGCTGTGAAGGACTTAAGAAAGGAGGCCTTGCAGAACAGCAAGCCCGAAGCCTGCTCTACGGCGAGAGGCAATATCCAAACTGTAGTGTTTAGTAAATGTGTGGACAGAAGTCCAAGTGGCGGCAGCACAGATGTCTGCCGCTGACACATTCTTGAAGCATGCCGCTGAGGCAGCAACGACTCTGGAGGAGTGTCCTCTTACTTGACCCAGAAGAGTCTTGCTGTACTTGTCGTAACAGAAAGTGATGCAATGAGCCAACCAGACAGGCATTGCTTGGAAACAGCACTGCCTTCTCTTTTGGGAGCAAAAGAGACAAACAGTTGATCGGTCTTTCTGAGATCCTTTTTTCTGTTAGTGTAGTATCTCAGAATCCGGTGGACATCCATAGTATGAAGTAGATATTCCCCTTGATTGGAGTACTGCGTAAAGAAAGCGGGTAACTCTATGGACTGGTTCAATGTAGATTCCGCTACCACCTTGGGGAGAAACTTAGGATTGGTACGCAGAGCCACGCGTTCCTTGTGAAAAATCAAGTATGGGATTTTACACATCAGGGCCTGGAGCTCGGAAATCCTCCGAGCAGAGGTAATAGCCACTAGGAAGAGCGTCTTCCATGAAAGAAACTTCATGTCTGCTGAGGCCGCTGGTTCAAAAGGAGGCAAAGTAAGTTTCTCAAGAACGAAGTTCAAATCCCAAGAAGGGCCGGGAACTCAGACAGGGGGTCTCAAATGAAGAACCCCTCTGAGGAAAGTCTCAGCGACTTCCAGTTGAGCAAAAGTCCTATCTGCGAAGGGAATGTGGTAGGCTGAAATGGACCCCATGTGTACCTTCAGAGACGAGTGACTAAGACCCAGGTCGAGATGGCTTAGGTACTCCAGCAGTCGCCCAACTGAGCAGGAGAAAGGTTCAAAGCCTTTTGAAGCGGCCCAGATTGAGAACCGTTTCCACTTCATGGCATAAGTAGACAGTGGAGAGTTTCCTAACCTCCACCAAGATTTCAGCCACCTGGGGAGAAACCCCAAAGCGGGCTTGAACTATGTCTGCAGGAGCCATGCATGCAGTTGAAGGGACTCGAGACCTTGATGGACCAGGGTCCCCTGATACTGGGTCAATAAAATTCGTGACAGCCGAAGAGGAAGAGGAGGTTCCTCTGAGAATTACTGCAGATGAGAGAACCAAACTTGCCTGGGCCAGAAAGGAGCAATCAGAATCATTCGTGCCCTTTCTGAGCAGAGTTTCTGCAAGACACGCTGGATCAGAGGAATGGGGGGGGCACAGACGATCTGTCCCTCCAATCTAGAGGCAGAGCATCTCTCCAGAAAATGTTTTGCTCTTGAACAAGCAAGCAGAAGTCGGGAAGCTTTGCGTTTAGAGGTGAAGCGAACAAGTCCACCTGAGGTGTTCCCCAACGTAGGAAGATATCGTCTAGGACCCCCTGATCCAGTTCCCACTTGTGAGCTTGAGCAGATGAGCAACTTAGTTTGTCTGCTACGGAGTTCTCGACCCCCGGAACATGAACTGCCGTGAGGTGAAGGTCGTGTTGTGCTGCCCAATCCCAGACTCTCATCGCTTCCCTGCAGAGAGGGTAGGACAGAGTCCCGCCCTGTTTGTTGATGTGCCATACCAGACACACATATTGTCCGTCTGGACGGCTAGGTGGCCTGGAAGAAGATGCAGGTGGAGAGCGTGGAGCTGAGAGCACCACCTCAAAGCTCGAGCATATTGATGTGCAGGGATTGTTCGAGCTTGGACCAAGAGTTCTGGGTCCGATGTGGACGAGATGGGCTCCCCAACCTTCGCCCGAGGCGTCTGTGGTCAGAGTCTGGGAGGGAGGAAGGAAGGAAGAATGGAACTCCCCGAAGAAGGTTCTCCCGAGCCATCCACCACTGCAAGTCTTGAATCATGGGCGAGGAGACTAGGATCAATTGGTCCAAGTCGTCTACCAATTGATCCCATTGAGAGCGAAGCATCCACTGAGAGGCCCTCATGTGGAGCCGAGCGCGAGGGACTGTCAGGATAGCAGCCGCCATAAGCCCGAGGAGGCGAAGAACTGACCTTGCACTGACCCGCCTGTGGCCGGACAACAGGCTTACCCGAGTCTGGAGTGTGGCCGCCCTGTCCAGTGGCAGGAAGGCCCTGCCTAGGGTTGTGTCCAGTATCGCCCCAATAAACTGGAGCCTCTGGGATGGGATAAAGTGAGACTTGGAATGGTTGATGGTAATACCCAGACAGGCAAAGATCTGCTGGGTGAGGGGGAGGCAGTGCAGGAGTTCCTCCCTGGACGAGGCCGCCAGAAGCCAATCGTCCAGGTACGGGAAAACCTGTACCCTCCCGGGTACACAGGTAGGCCGCCACCACCGCAAGGCACTTGGTAAATACTCGAGGGGCCGAGAGGCCAAATGGAAGTGCTTTGAACTGGTAGTGGTCCCCCTGGAAAGCAAAACGGAGATATCTGCGGTGAAACAGGCGGATAGATAAGTGCAGGTAAGCATCCTGCATATCCAGAGCACACAGCCACTGGCCCGAGCGAAGGAGGGGCAGAAGGCTCTGCAGTGAGAGCATCCTGAACCTCTTGTACTCCACGAAAATGTTCAGGGAACTGAGATCTAGAATAGGTCTTACATCTCCTGTCTTCTTCGGGACCAGGAAGCAGTGGGAATAGTAACCTGTTCCTTGCAGAGAAAGGGGGGTAGGTTCTATCGCCTCTTTCAGCAAAAGTGTTGAAATTTCTTCCTGGACCAGAAAATGATGCCCCTGACAGTATGACGACCTTGGGGGAGGGTGATGAGGTGGTTTCTGCAGAAACTCTATTGAGTGTCCTGCAATTAGCTGGAGCACCCATGAATCTGATGTTATCCTCTTCCAGCCCAGAAGGTGGAAGGAAAACTTCCCTCCTACCGGTTCCTCCAGGAAGCCCGGAGGTAGTGGAAGAGGGAAGGAGTCAGGTGGTGTAGGGCAGCGCCGCAGCTGAAGCTGCCGCTTTTTTGGGCGGGGGCTTGGCAGCTGGGGGGGTCCCGATGTTTAGTGGCCCTCTTTCCGTGGTCTCGCTTTCGGCCGATTCCGTCTGCGAAAGGGACGGCGCTGTGATTGATGGGGATGATGCATAGAGTCCACAGACTTTAGTGCCGTCCCCTTCTCCTGCAGGTCGGTGATTATGTCCTTGACATCACCCCCTCGAACAGCACCGAACCCCGGAAGGGCACTTCCTGGATAGCGGACTGCACTTCTGGGACCAACCCTGACACTCTGAGCCAAGCGTTATGCCGCAGGCCTACGGCGAAAGCTGAGCTCCTACCAGCAGTGTCCACTGCATCGTAGGTTGCACGAAGAATGTGCCGACTGGCCGAACGTGCAGAGCGGACAAGGTCAGCCACTTCCTGCTTGACCTGAGAGTCCGGAAGGGAGTCCAATTTAGATTCCACCTCACTAAAATTGCCTTCTGGTAATCCCTCATGTGGCCGACGTAGTTCAAGGCCCTAATACCCAGAGTGCAAGAAGCAAAAATGTTCTTGCCATATTGGTCCAGAAGACGGGATTCCTTGTCAGGTGAAGACAAGCTAAGAAGTTTGGGTTGAGCTGACCGGCCATGAGTGGTGCTGATCACAACCGAGTCAGCTCGAGGGTGGGAGTCTAAAAAGTCAACACCCTTGGGAGCCTGGTATAGCCTGTCTGGACTTCCTGGGAAGTGGGGCCAGGTTTACTGCTACTCTATATGGTGGTAAGGTCGGCATGAGGCTCGGGATCCAGGGTGGCACCAAAGTGGAGCTGTCACGGGCAGATTCAGATGCTCAGCAAGTTTTTGACGCTGGGGGTCTGGCTCCAAGGATTGCTACTTATGTATTTCCTGGATCTTCCGTAGCAACTCCGTGAAGGAAGGATCCTCCGGAGACTTCGGAGTCGTCCTTGGCCAGGGCTTGGACGGAGAGCGTGGCTTGTCGTCTTGCTCAGAACAACCGTCGGAAGGATCCGAGGAAGAAGAAAATGAGGAAGAAGTAGACTCCCTCTCCCGATGAGGGGGAGGAACAGACCCCTTGGGAATCCCTCGGGGAAGTGTGTCCTGCCCCTCTCTGGACCCAGAGAGTTTAGCCCTGGTGTCCGGAGGTGGGAAGGGAGTGTCTCGTCATGGACGTACGGGAACCGGCACCATCATCGGAAGACGACTCTCCACCTCTCTGGTGAGCTGAGCCTTGGCCTCAGCCCATCAGGAGGCCAGAGTCTCCTGCAAGTCCACTGGCGGCTGAAGGGGTGGTGGAGGAGGGGGATATGGGTATGAACTATACCCAAAAGGTGTGTATCCATAACTCAACGGCGGGAAGCCCGACTTCGGGTATTGAGGAGCCGGGTGCTGCGACATCAGATGTCGGTGCTGGATACTGCGGTTCCAGGTATGACTGCGTCAGATACGACAGGGTCGAGTACCCGATAGCCGGAGGAGCTGCCTGAGCAGATGGCCCAGCTGGAGGCCCCATGGGCGGTTCTCAAGCTGAAGGCCCGGTGTTGGGGCGACATCGGCGGGGGGGATGTCATCCGGCGTCTGAGCTGAGGAGCCAGCGTTCGGGGGAACATACGTCAGATCGGTCAGACCAGAAGGTGGACGGTCTGACAAGAGGTGGAATAGGAACCTCAGCGTCACCTGAGGATGGGGGAGAGAAATCCTTGGGGTCGGGCTGAGGAGATTCAGGGTCCCCGGAGGGCAGCGAAGGCTGCAGAAAGCCAGGAACGGCGGACGTGGGGTCTGGCCGCTCATCCGCCAGCGGACGCCAGGTGAACCGACGGGCGGCTGAAGGAGCCGGATCCGGCGGCGCCAGAGGGCCGGCATTCGACAACTGGACCTTCACCGAGGCAGGCCACGATGGAAGGGCAACCTGGTCCGGCGGAATGGGGGCCACGTGCCGCCCCGAAGGGTCAGACGACTTACCGACCTTCTCTGTGCGGGCGTCGGAGAAGCAGACGTCTGGCTTATCGGAAGGGCCGAAGCGCGAGCCAGATGGTTGGGCCGATGTCACCTTAGTCACCTCTAAGCCGGCCATCGTGAAGCAGTCGGTTACCTGTTTCACGGCGACTCCCGAGGAAGACACGGTGGGGAGGAGCCCTTGTCCTGGTGCCTTTATCCTTTTTCTTGTGATGGCCTTCAGGGGAAGTAGACGCCTGCCAAAGCTTTTTCAGTTCTTTCTCCATGGAGCTCATTTCCTTTTTCAAAATGTGAGCTTCCAGGGACTGTTGCCGCCTTTTCTGGGTGGCCGCATTAAAGCTGAGGCAGTGCTGGCACTTCTTCACCGGATGGTTGGGGCCAAGGCAAAAAAGGCACAGGGAATGGCCGTCCTTGTGTGGGAGTTGGACGCTGCACAAGTCGCACTTGTTTTTGTGCTCAGTGGGTGTAGGAGAACGACATACAGTGCCTTCAGAAAGTATTCACCCCCCCACTTGGATTTTGTCACATTTTGTGATGCTGCAAACTCAAATTAAAATACATTTATGTGGGATTTTTTTCTGTCATGTATCTACACAAATTACTCTATAATGTCAAAGTGGAATGAAACTTCTGGAATTTTTTGTACATGTAATTTAAAATAAAAACCTGAAATGTCTTGATTTTATAAGTATTCACCCCCTTTGCTATGACACTCCAAACTGAGCTCAGGTGCATCCAATTTCCTTGTGCGATCACTCTAAAACTTGAATGGAGTCCACCTGTGGTCAGTTCAAATGGTTGACATGATTTCAGAGGAAATACACCTGTCTATATAAGGTCCCACTGTTGACAGTGCATGTCAGAGCAGAAACTCTACCATGAAAACCAAGGAGCTGTCCGTAGAACTCCGTGATAGAATTGTGAGGAGGCATAGATCTGGGGAGGGTTATAAAAACATTTCTAGGGTGTTGAAAGTTCCCAGGAGCACAGTCAAGTCCATCATTAGGAAATGGAAAGATTACGGAACCACCCAGACTCTTCCTTAGAGCAGGCCGTCCTCCCAAACTGAGCAACCGGGCAAGAAGGACCTTGGTCAGGGAAGTGACCAAGAACCCAATGACCACCCTGTCAGAACTACAGAGTTCCATGGCTGAGATGGGAGAACCTGTCTAGAGGATAACAATCTCTGCAGCACTTCACAGATGTAGCCTCTATGGGAGAGTGGCTAGACAGAAGCCACTCCTGAGAAAAGGCCACATAATAGCTGGCCTGGAGTTTGCAAGAAGGCACGTGGCAGACTCTGAGACCATGTGGCAAAAGATTCTCTGGTCTGATGAAACAAAAATTGAACTCTTTGGCCTGAAAGCAAAGCGCTATGCCTGGCGCAAACCGAACACAGCTCATCACCCGTGTAACACCATCCCTACCATGAAGCATGGTGGTGGCAGCATCATGTTATGGGGGATGCTTTTCAGCAGTAGGGATTGAGGCACTTGTCAGGATAGAGGGAACAATGAATGGAGCCAAATACAGGCACATCCTTGAGGAGAACCTGCATCAGTCTGCAACAGACCTTGGACTGGGGCGAAGATTTACGTTCCAACAGGACAACGACCCCAAGCATACAGCCAAAGCAACACTGGAGTGGCTTCAGAACAAGGTGAATGTCCTTGAGTGGCCCAGCCAAAGCCTAGACTTGAATCCCATTGAGAATCTGTGGAAAGACTTAAAGACTGCGGTTCACCGACGCTCCCCATCCAACTTGACAGAGCCTTGAGCAAATCTGCAAGGAAGAATGGGTGAAAATCCCTATATCCAGATGTGCAAAGCTGATACAGACATACCCAAGAAGACTCAAAGCTATAATTGCTGCCAAAGGCGCTTCTACAAAGTATTGACTCAGGGGGGTAAATACTTAAGTAAACAAGATATTTCAGTTTTTAATGTTTCATAAATGCTTGTTACACAATAAAAATATTTTTGCCCCTTTAAATTGTTGCGTATGCTGTGTGAATCACGGGGGAAAAGAATAATTTCAATGCATTAAAAATTCTGGTAGTAACAACAAAATGTGACAAAATCCGGGGGGGGAGGGGGATACTTTCTGAAGGCACTGTACACCAACGGATACCCGACGAAGGATAAGAAAAAAATCAAAAGCACTGTGTTAAAATACCAACGAAGGAGACTGACGGGCAGGGAACTTTTCCGCGAGGCACTGGCATAAGCCAACGCCGGGAAAGAACTGGAAGGCGGGAGTAAGGGACCGCTAGCTAGAAATTTTTTCCGTGGGGTCCTGCCGCCGTCAGTCCTATATGTAATTACCTACTGCAAGAGCCCTCTCGAAGTAAGATCTTAACCTCCTCCACGGCCCCCCCACCCTCAGTCCACCGTTGCAGGTAGGGGGTCCTTGCTCCTACTGATATTCACTCTGGGGGTCCATGCACACAAAAAGGTTGAAAGCCCCTGGTGTAGCTCAACAAGCACAGAAGTGCTCACCAGTATCTTTGCTGGACTACAGTAATCCTGTTGTAGGGTTAACTTTTGGGTTCTAATTGCACTGAAGGATGTTATCCATCCCACTACAGCACATGCGGTGCATTACACTGTATAACTGGCCACTGCACTGTGTGTACTGTATTTTTATGCTTTTGGCTGTCTCAAGTGAAACACACTGAAGACAGTGAACTAAAATCCTTTGATGTTTTCACTTTCCAAAAGCCAAACAGAACTAGTTTCAAAAAGTACTTTTACAGAGAGAGAGAGAGAGAGAGAGAGTGTGTGTGTGTGTGTGTGTGTGTGTATGTCTTACAAATCACTGGAAACGTTATACTGTCATAAGATGTCCAGGCCTGTTAGCTTTTATTTCCTAGTGAAAAAGGAAAGCTACATTTGCAAATATACCAAATATCTATGTAAAATATTTCAAAATGTATCAGTAGTATACTTTTGGGGAATAACAACAAAAATGTACATTTTACATGTACTGTTCAAATGTTAAAAATGGAAAAATGCTATCAGTCAACCACTTCACCAGAAAAATTTAAATGTATTTTTTTTCTTAAATTTAGCATTTAGCACTGGTCATCGTACAATGTATCAAACCAATGCATTATATTTTTATTTCATCTGTCATTTTAAAGATAAAATTTTCAAAATCAGTATTCTATTCATGAATTTCACTACCAAGGAGTACTAACCATTTAGTACAGTATAAACAATTAGGACCTAAACTGGAGGCTATTTTGGTAGCTCTTGCTGGTTTAAAAAAAAAAGTATCTGTGGGAAACAAGCAGTTTGGTTTACCAGTCAGTAATTATTCAGTGCAATAACGAGTCACAATGTTCACGGTACTGTCTGCTAATACCACAGGCAGGTGAATCTTGTTTTTAACACAGCCGCTCTTCTTGTCAATACACACTTACCAGTATCTTTCTGATATAGCACCAGTAAAACAAATGTGAGCCAAGAGAGGTTTTGTTTTATTAATGAAATAAAGGGCAGCTATGTTGATGTATGCCTTGCTGCTCAGTAGATCTTTCAAAGTGGAAGACAGATAGCTAAAAGTTTTCTCCTGTACCTTAATTTTGTAAGCGATGTGAAGAGGGCCTTTCTGTTCTTTGCTTCACCTGGTAAAGAGCCCACTTTCATTTACAGCAGCACTGTCGTGCCCCTTTCTTAAATACTGGTTGTAAGAAATGTGTCATCTTGTTCAATGTAGTTCCACCATCTTTGATTATATCTTGAACATGACAGAGAGCCACGGGATAGATGGCAGTACAAGGCCTGTCTGAATGACCATCACCATTCTAAGTCCTCCATTCCTCCTGCACCCATTCACAAACTTATTCCATTTGAAAGAGCTCATCTCCACACATCTGCCAACTACCCTGTAAATTGCAGCTGCATTAATGTCTCTGTAGATCTCAGTCACGACTTCAAATCATTCCGTCTGAAGTGAAGACAAATGTGATCAACAAAGGCAAACAAATAGTTCCATCAGGACGTATCGCAAAGAGAAGCGGTGTCATGAACTTTGTGACCCACGTTAACTAAGTGGGCGACCAACACAAGTTACAAACTCATGGCAGGAGGAGCCAACAGTCTTAAGATGTAACCTTTAAACGTCCTGCTAGATGAGCTTGTAACATGTTTAAACTATTTCTGCCCATCACATCAAGGGGATAGCACATTCTAGGGTGTCCTGTAATAAACACAGTGCCTAGGTGGTTTAAAACCCCCTGCAGTGTCTTGTGCATTACAACCCATTCAGTGTGTGTGGGTATTACTTACTGGAAGCATGGCTACAACAAAACTGATTAGGATGCAGGTGAATCATAGCTGAGATTCCGAAACACGTGAGGCAAATGCATAAAAAAATATTCATAATTTTATCTACAGTGTCTTGCACACAAGTCTAGTACCTTTATAAGGTATAAAAATGTAAAGTCAACAGAGCATATACAATTATCATTCCTTGCTACAAATTAAGAAACATATTCGCTTCAAAGTTGTTTAAGAGGAATTCCATCAACATAGGGATAATTCAAGAAAAGTAGAAACAGTGGTAGTTTTCATGTCACTTCATAGTGGAAACCAACCAATCCTACTGGAGCCAGGTTTCTCATGAAAAATTTCCTATGCTCTGAACTCCTTGTAAACATGACCTAGTGCTGTATTATGTGACAAGCGGTTGTTTCAGAAACCGGAAATGGGCTGTGCATGTTGGTGTCTCAAATACAGAGAAAAACACAAAACCAGACTTTCAGAGAATAAAGTTCAACTAGAAGGTCTACAACCCATTTCTTCAGTACTTGACACTGACAGCCTTATGTCCAAGTTCAGTTTTTACATTCTGGTCAACACTTAAAAAAAACATATTTAGAACAGAAATAAAATGAAAGCTGGAGACAGGTGTGAAACTTGTAAACCAGAAAAAGAAATGGTGTGTGATGAGCCGAAAGAAACCTTACATGTCTCACCATTCTCTGCAAGCTTATATAAACACCTGTTATTGCTAATAACTATGATAAGGTAAGAAAATGGATATGTTTTATTACATCACAGCAAATCTGTAACTACATTTTATTTTAAACTGTAACATAAGCTTTTTTTCCTATACCAAAAATGTAAAACAAAAAATTACATTTTCATAACTGCTTTTTTCTAAACATAAGGTCAGTCAAGTTCTACCTATCACATTAATGCTGCTACAGCACTGGGTTGTATTACTTATATTCTACTATAGAAATGTCATGAATGTAATTAACCACCAGTTTTTCTTTCTCCTTCCAGTTGGTTCCCCTGGTTTCATGTTTCAAATAGTTTGGTAAAAGCTGTTCCAACTTCCAAAATCATGTCCGTTGTTGTCATAGACCGCCCATATTTTTGGAAGGCCTGGTTGTTGCACTGTCTTGTAAGAGAACATGCTCCAAAGGCAGCTACTAGAGAAGGACTCAGACTAAATGAAAACAAGAAGAAGGTGTCAGTAGAGGAATAACATATTGTTTAACTTGTTTATCGCCTGGTGCTTCATCCGATGGCCCCCTTCTGACTGCCCCCCCTTGCCCCCTCACCTGGCTCCTCTGGGACTTACCTTCACCGTGGTCCTCTGCCACAGGACCCATGGTTGTGCCCAGCCACCGGTGTGGCGCCTGTGAAGGGTTGGTCTGCCATCCTGCCGCTCAGAGGGTTTTTTTCCTCCAATTTTCTCCCCAGGCCCACAGACGTGCAATGGGCACAATGAGCTCCGCGGAGACTACTCCAGTGCACTCTTTATGTGAGATCCCCCCTGCACTGTGGCACGCAAGTGCTTGCCAGGCATACAGTGCGCCGCAGCTTCCCCCCTCCCCGAGGAAATAGAGCTGTCCTGGGATGTCCCGTCCTTCCTCTCCCACCGGCCCAAAGCAACCAGAGTCTGTTCCCAATCCCGAGTTGCTGGCGTAGTACGAGGTGTAGCATCCAGTGCCTCAACCCTCAGTGCCACAGGGCTGGCTGAGGAATAATATTTTTAAAAATACAGTAAAACTTCTACTGCCCCAGCAATAAAAAAGAAGCAAACTTTGCTCAAACATTCCAAAATATTTTTAGTAGTAGATTTTATTTGTTTAGGGTGCCCTTCCCTGAAGGCTCAGGGCGTCCTTACATCAACACTGCAAATACATAGGTATAAAACAAAACAGGGACAGTAATAAGAACATTTACATAAAGAATCTCAGAACATAGATTAAAAACAACTGCACCTGTTCAAATTATCCACTAAGGACAACCTCAAACCCCAAAAGCCTGCACAAACAAAATATTTCGAGTTTTTGTTTAAAGACTGCAACCGACGGGGCCTCCTGGAGGCACCCCGGCAACAAATTCCATAATGCTGGGGGCAGCAACCTCAAACGCCCGGTCGCCAAAGCTCTTTAACCTTGCTCTGGGGATATCCAGGAGAGCACCCGTGGCTGATCTGAGGGGGTGAGATGGGACGTAGGGATGCAGAAAATCCCTCAGGTAGCCCAGACCTAATCCATGTAGGGCTTTATAGGTCAAAAGGCTTACCTTGAAGGTGATGCGCCAGTGCAATGGCAGCCAATGCAGTTCATGCAGCACTGGAGTGATATGACTAAATCTGGGGTGACCGGTCAACACCCGTGCTGCTGTGCTCTGCAAGAGCTGCAGTGCACCACCTCCTACCCCGAGGTAGAGGGCATTGCAGCAGTCGAGTCTCGAGGTAATGAAGGCATGAACCAGTGTGGCTAGGTCTTTGGGCAGGACAAAGAACTTGATCCGGGAGATGTTCTGGAGATAGTAAAATCCAGTCCAGATAACTGCCGACACCTGCTTATCAAATGTCAGCTCGCTGTCAAACACAATGCCCAGATTCTTCACTCTTAATGAAGCCTCCAGTTCCACTGGACCTATAAAGAGCCCCAACCTATCACCGGCGGCTCCAAGCCCAACCCTCCGACCTGGCTCAACCACTAGTACCCTCAGTCTTTTCAGGGTTTAGTCCAAGACAGTGCAACGCCATCCAAGCCTGGATCTCGGCCAAGCATTTATTGAGCACAATGGCAGCGTCTGGTCTACCGGATGTGAAAGACATGTAGAGCTGAGTATCATCAGTGCAGCAATGAAAACTTAGCTCATATCATCTTATGACCTCACTCACCCAGGGGCAGCATATACACTGTGAACAACATTTAAGAGTACAAGCCATTCCATACTTGATATTTAATTATAAGGGCATTTGCAAGAACACAGGATCTTCGTTCCTCACAGCTCACCTAGATACAGTGCTCCACAGCTGAGGTCATAATCCCTTCATATGACAGTCTGTTGCTGGGGAAATCACTGAGATGTCTAGGGAGGTCAAGGTATAAAGCAGTACCTATCAGAAGTCACAGTATTGATATGTGGACAGTTTTGGATACCACAATAACTGGTTTATGGTAAACTGCAGTTTTCAGACCTTTCAACAAATTTGTGTTCGTTTTTAAGGACTACTGTCCTTTCTAAGAAACACTACCTGACGCAAAAGTCTAAGGAGACTTTTTTTTTTTTTAAATCTATGAGTACTTTCGTATTTCTGTGTTATACATGTAACGGTTATTAAATCATAGCATTAAAAATTTCACACAGTGATGTCACAGGATGAGGATTATTATCTCAACTAGAGGAATAAGCACCAGGAAGAGATTAAGTCACAAAGGAAACTGACCATACTTACATGTGAATGCGCTCAGAAAACAAGAACAAAATTACTTAAATTCACCACTTGGGGGAATGCGAGTATTTTAGTTATGCTTATGACAGCTGGGATCATTTTATTTTGATAGCGACAGGACCCCCCCTCCCCAAACAACAGTAAAGCAAAATTCTTAAACGGTCCACTAGAAAGCATTCAAATTATAACAACGTCAAACGAAACACATGTTAACATATCTTTAGGTTGTTGTTTTATTTCCAGCTTCAATCTGTGTCATAACTGCCAGATATTATATTATTCCCAATCAGGGAGAGGATGACTCACACAAAGCTGTGACATTACAAGACATGGCTTCCTTTACATTAAAATTGGCGGCCGTTCTGTGTCAGCCTAAGGGAGTGTGGCTGCAAGTGATGCTGGCTCCTTTCTACTTAAAATTTTATTGGTCACTTTTACTGTATTTTCTTGCTAGAAAATTTAAATGATGCCCTTTTCACTTTAAAAACGTTCAACCGCTGAGCCTGTGCATTCTTCAAGTTTACTTATCTAACAAGTCAATCTGGTCTTGGATAAAGGTAAAGGGTGACTAAACAAAATCTATTTTTGCTCTGTTCTTCAGTTTGGTGTCTCCCCCACTCTGGCTCCCCTTCCCTGCAGTTATCATGACCTAGGTTTCTCTCCCTTTCAGAGCGATACTATGTTTTCTTTAGTATTTTAGGGTTTGATTTTTCTGTGGTAGCTATTTTTAGTGCTGTTTCAGTGCTCTAATATTTTAGTAGATACGTCAACAGTAGCTTGTGTAAGTGGATTTTTTTTTTTGTTACTAACTTGAGGCTTTTGTACAGCAATTTCCTCAGTCTGTACAACTGCAGAGATCTTGGATAAAGCCATAATATACTAGACTGTAACACAGCATCAGGACCCTGCGGGAAACCAGCACGAGGCTTCCCTTGTCAACCCACCTATGTGCATACCATTAGTGGAGAGTGTAGCCTGTATAACCTGGGCAGGCCTCACCACTTCAGCTCTTTTTCTTTCGCCCTTGAGACAGTGAACGTCATGCCAGAGGAAGCTCTTTTTCCACTATCATAGCTCGCCGAGACTATTTTTTTCCTGGTAGTTACTCCTTAAGGAACTGTCAGTCGCCAGTGTACGTCATCACAGAGTAAGACCCCCCCCCCCAAAACTGTGTGACAGGGTTGCACAGGACCCTGTCCCAGTTGTTACGGAGACTTTGAATGCAGGGATCTGTTCTTTCCTTTTCTGTCTGGTTGCACAACCAATTTTCTCGTGAGACCTAGGACTTTATCACCCTGACAGTCTCACAGTTCTCTGCCTCTCAGTCTTCCCTTGGTGTTCTGCTTTTTTCCACCCTTGCATATATGCAGGTATAAAAATACATGCAAATCATTATGTGGAACTGTAACTGATATTGGGACCCCTTGTTTAGAAATTATATAGTATTACTGTTGAAATGTATATAATTACAGTTTGAGATTGCAAAAAGCTATTGGGAACTCAAAGGGTTAACCTCAGAGCAGTTTGTAAGCCCTTTTTCAGAAGCTGTGGAGAAGGGGCCTCAGTTCTGGACATTGTGTTCTTGCTGCACCTGCCTGAAACTTACAAGAACATTTGCCTGAAACTTACAAGAACATTTTAGAAAAAAAATAGGATGCTTGTTAAGGAGGGGGGTTGCAAAGACTTGCAAGAGAGAGCTGTAATGTTTTGGGAGACATACAGAGATTGAAGGAAAACTCAGATGGATCTTGTCCGTTTATTCTGCCTTTGTAAATAGTTATTCTGAACAATTTCATTTTATGTTACTGCTAGTACTAATAAACACTTTTTGCTAATTCTACAACTGCTCCTGGTATTTCCTTTGCTTCTTGACCTCTGCCTCGACGACAAACTGCTGCTGCAGAAATCCAATGAAATGTGAGGACATCCACACCTTGGGTGTAATGTTTGAACTTGTCCCACAATGCAAAAAACTTCCAATATTTTCAGCTAGGCTACATGGTGGCATTGGTAAAATGTTTTGAATCGTCTCGTTTGGAAAGACTAGACAAGACTCAAAATCTGACACAAATATAGGCAAATCAGAATTTGCAGAATGGTTTAGATGTTTTTATACTAATGTGAACGTTTCACAAACCTGACAGCCTTTGTACACTATTTGGTGCAGCAAAACAGGGCTAAAGGACTTCCAAGGTGGTCTAAGTGAAGATGAGTCAAAAGTATAGCAATGACTTGCACAGAGGCGAAGTTGACACTGCCAGCTTCAGTCAAAGCCCATTTGATCAGGGTTATTGCAACCTCTTGAGCAGATCCATCATTTTAGGACTTTTGCAAGCCAGGAACCTGGTCTTCCCTGCAGTCAAACAATCAGGACTCTCAAGAGTTCCACTGATTCAATCATGGGGTGTAAGGTGCTTAAACCAGCAGTGAAGTGACAGGCAGCAAAAAATGAAAATTATGTACCTACCCTAATTCTTGATCTTCCTGTGCATCTTCACCACTCATCACTGGTGGGTGTAAGCCGGAGTGCAGCACCCCACGGAAGCTTTTTTTTTTTTTGGTGGGAGGAGCCGGAGCTCGCGGGTTGGCCAGAAATGGCTGTTGGCTCCTATTCCGCCTCAGTTCTGCTCACTGGAGAGATGGAGGGAAAAAAACAACAGAGGGATAGAGAAAAAAATGAGGCCGGGGCAAGGGAGCCTGAGGGACAATATAAAGAAAAGGATATAAACTAAAAAAGGAGTAGGCCGACCAGAAGAGGAGGATCTGGGAGGGTATGGGCTGAAAGGTCCCAGTCTCTGGATGGCCATGTGGACAGGAAAGGAAAGAAGAGAGACAGAGAGAGAGAGAGAGAGAGAAAATGAGAGGAAGGAGATAAGGATAGGAGAGACGCATCATCCATGTGTCCAGAGAGAGACAGAGCCTGAATAACCAGGAAGTGCCTCCAGAGGTAGGTAAGCAGCTAGGCCACAGGCAATTGCTGCAGGGTCTGTATCCTGGTCTTACTATTATCCCCTTCAGAGAGATTTAGAATTCATGGAGAAGGTCCCTCCCTCCCTCCAACCCCCTACTGGGTGGAAGTCCACCCCGGTAAGGATTCCTCACTCTCCCCCGTTACCGTTTTCCCAAAAGGGAGAACCCACCGGATTTGGGGGGGGTAGTGAAGACCCCACCTGCTAATAATATCCCCCTCCCAGAATAGGGAGCGAGACAGGGGAAGAGAGAAGTAGGAAGACAGGGAGGGTAAAGGGAGGAAGAGTCCCCACCAGCCCTATTCCCCCCATCCGGGGGAACCCGAACAGTTGGCACGCCCTGAGGGAGTGGACCGACCCTCGCGGACCCACCCAGGACAAGGGAGAGGGGCCTATCAGGAGTCCCCAACCACAACCTTAATTGAGAGGCTCTACTAGCCCTCCTCCCAAGATTCCTCTTTGCCACCTCCTAACAAGGAGGGTCCCAAAGGATACAGTGGGAGACCCAGCTGTATCCCAGAGGACGAGCAGGGAGAAGGCATCGCCCAGGGACTGAGGCCTTCTGAAGGGAAGGAGGGCGGGATTCAGTGACGAATTGTGAAGATACACAGGAAGATCAAGAATTACGGTAGGTATGTAATTTTCATTAAAAGAAAAAAAGTGGGCTCAACAGCACAAGAAAAGCACAGATAGCAAATGGTTTAAAAATAGCAGCATATTTATTATAAAAAGAGTAAAGCACTCCCGAGCACCAGTAACATCAACGTTTCACGCCGCCCTGGTGCCCTTTCAAGACATCTTGAAAAAGCGCCAAAGGGGGTTCAGCACTTTCCTGAGGAACTAACATCCCTCAGCCCCCTGTGGGGGAAAACATAGGAGAAGGAGACCCCTAAAGACCAGCTCAGGCCTGGGACTGATCAGGATGAGGCAGGGTCCCCTGTTCCCTGGAGGAAGAAAGGAAGGTATCCCTGCAGTTTCCGTCTCTCCCTGTGGGAGAAAAGGCAAGTCCCCTAGAATGCAGAGGCCATCACCCTATGCCGGGCTAAGGGTGATAACCGGGAGAGGTGAAGCCACACCATCTGCCTAATGCAGATCGCTGTCCCCTCAAGCCGTGAAATGACTTCACTGGTGTCTTAATATGCCCTTGACTGGTGCCTCACCGGCTGCAGGCCTACCACGAAGAGGGCTATGGCCTGCTTGGTAGCCTCCGAATCAGGAAGCGATGCCAGTGCCTGGTCCAGCATCACCCACAGGTGCCTATTATTGTCAGCGTGGTCCGCCTGATGTGAAGCAATACACACGAGCATCCGTGCCGAGGCGAAGACTCTCCCCCCCCAGGCGGTCGAACTCTGAAGAGTCCAGATCTGGGAGCCGGTTGCAGACCGGACGTCTATGCCAGACGGGGTGTCCAGTCATGTCAGTCTCGTAGGGGGATTCAGCAGGGTGCCTGGAGACCTCTGAGGTGTGTAGTGCCAACGCTGGCACTCCAAAGGTGCTAGAGCTGGGACAGATGGAAGCTGCCAGGCACTGTATGACACCTCCCGCAAAGGGACAGGCCAGGACAGGGCCACCAAGTGGTCTGCACTGTATTCGCTTAAGAAGGCTTACGTCATACACTCGGTATTGTGATGAACCATGTAGTAAATATGCAGGTCCTGGTCCAGCCTCGCCAGGAAGAACTGATACTGGGCTTGATCAGTGTCAGAGGACAGGTGGACAGAAGACTTCTCTTCCTTGATGGAAGAAGACAAGGAGGCCAAGGAACCTGATGAGTCAGACTCTGGCTGCAAAGGGGGAAGACAGGCGAAAGACCTGCTCGTCCATGGCCCTAATGTAACTGGGGAAATCTGCAGCCTGGGATCCGAACTGTTGGTCAGAGGTCCTGAAGGACCGACATAACCTGGGAGAAGAGGGGCTGGGCACAGAGGCAAGGAGGAAGAACTGACCACAGCAAGTGCCAGGGCTAAGAGACCTAACTGGCGATCCTGGAAGAACAGGGGATCAGTAGGTCTGCTCTAGAAACACAGAAACAGATTCTGACGGCAGATAAGGACTGCTTGGCCCATCCAGTCTGCCCATTTCCCTACCTAATGGATAAGCTGCAGATCCTAGTTAACCAGCAGCCTACTTCTTCCTACCCCAACCCCCTCTGTCACCAGCCTGTGAAGTAACGTGAAATGGTCTGGACTAAGCCCATAAAGGGAAGCTGCTCTATGAGAGGACTGGGGCCGCATGAATCCAGAAGGGCAGACCCCAGCCCCGCCCAATGAGGACTCCCTCGAAGGAAAGAAATGGAAATTATGTACTTACCGTAATTATTGATCTTCTTGGACAGTCTCCATCACTCATTCACACAAGTGGGATAGTGCCCGAGGCGCTAGAACCAAGCGGGAGCCTTAAATTTTCAGAAGGGTCGGCGCCGAGACAGGACCACGCATGCGCAGCACCACGAGACTAGCTCGCGCCTGTGTAGGCTATCTTGGCGTCGACCCTCCAACTGCCTCAGTACCTACTTGACCGAGGAGGTGCAGCGTAACTAATGAGAATAACTCATCCTGAGTTTCTGGGCCTGAGAGGGCCCAGATGGCCTTTGTAAGAAAGGGCAAAGAACAATGTCTTCACAGTCTGAACCATAGGACCATGAAGACCAGGAAAGAAAAAGAATGAACCCAGGGGATGGTGGGCAGGCATGTGAATGAGTGATGGAGACTGTCCAAGAAGATCAATAATTACAGTAAGTACGTAATTTCCATATCTTCCTGGACTAAGTCTCCATCACTCTTTCACACTAGTGGGAGAGTACCAAGCTAAAACCCAACAACCCTGAGTAGGGGGGTAGGAGATAGGTTTCACTCAGAAAGGACAGCCGAGGACTGTCCTGCTAATAAAAAGAGCTGTCTTGTAAAGAGCATCTAGAATATAGTGCTTACAAGATAAGCGCTCGAGTTGTAGCTCACCACTTTGCACACTGCAATGGGCACAAAATGAAAGTCTGCCAGGAAACCGCAACCACTCTAGGAGAGTGGCAAGAACCTGGCCTTACAATCTGGTCTAGGACCAAAAGTAATAGAGTCAAAGACACGTACGAATGTAACATAAAGGGACCTCAGGAACTGAAAGAGTCAGAGGTAAAGTCTACTGGTTCAGGGTAGACCGGAAAGTGCAGATGGAAACCCCCCACTATCAAGTATGGCCAACCTGTGAACAACAGGTCCAGGAGCACTTGAACCCTTTACTTGGTGAGCAAAGAGGGTCCAGGTGGGGACTTAGCCCATCAAGGAGAAAGTCTCCACTTAGTCACTGGAACCCTCCTGATGGAGGACCAAGCATGACTTAGAAGCCTCTTGAGGTGATCTAGGAAAACCAGATCCTACCCACTGCATATTACAAAAAGGAACCATCCTGCCCCTGTATGTGGCATATTCCAAAAAGGAACCATCCTGCCCCTGTATGTACAACTGTAGTAGCAGTCTCTGAACTCAGGGAAGAAAGGAAAAATGTACAGGAGGACATGTCCACTGCAGAAAAAAACATTACGACAGAAAAAAACAGAGGCTGGATTTCCAAGGCAAATAGAGGCAGATGTGTGTCGAGGAGGGGCACAGCAGGACCAAGTTAGGGCTAACCCATTCGTTGAAAGTGACTGGAAGCGGCAGTGACTCAATGCGGTGAGGCACTACTCACTCTGGCCTCCCTGAAGGGAGTAGGAAAGGATTCTAGTTTGTTTGCTGAAAAACAAACATCACAACTCCATCACGCACTTGGAGAGGATAGCTTCATGAGCAACTGGCATGGAACCAGTGCGCTGGAACCAAAGGTGTGAATATTTGAGAAGCTACCTCAGAAAAAAGACCTACTTGACCTTCGGTCAAGAAGGAGGAGTATATCGCCTGTTAAGTTAAAGCAAGCAAGGAAGTAGGTACCTGAGTTCCGACTCGGTGGAGAGTTGCTTCTGTTGCTGCGAGGCTCAGCTCAAGAGAAAAAGGCCTGATAAACAGAAAGGGTAATTAACAGACTGGGCAGTCGCCTAGGTCTAGGAAATGTCTCTGAATGAGAGAAATCTCTTAGAGAAAGAGATGACCCATACCACCGCTGGATCGGACTCCCCCTAGGGGAAGAAGAAGTCAGGTACTCTTTACTGTACTCTGGAGATGAGCGCCTCAGGGGCTGAGGCGGAACCTAACCAGATCCAAAAAGGGGGTATTGGGTAATTTTGGCTAGGCCCTGTGCTGATGATTTAAAAAATTTATATATATATATTTTTTAGTCCGAGCCTAACAAGGCTTTCAGGCTGCTATTTCGCAAAGATTGTCTTGATACAAAATGATGAAGATGTTCTCCATCTGAGAGCAGAAGGAGACTGAGCGTCCATACTGAAATCATGACCGGACTAACAATCACAGCTGGATAGATGTTAACCACCTGTGCCAAGAAGCCACCAAAGGGGCAATATCACAAGGGGCCACATACCCCTATCAAAGGGGCAGAAGAGCGTGAGCAGCTCCCAACCATTAAATTAGAAGGTTCCACAGAGTGCAATTGTCTTGATGACTGAAAAAGTCTAGATGCAGAAGCGTATGGTCCACGGATGCAGTCTGAAATACTACAATGGACCCCATTACTGAGGAACTCCTGAAAAGATCTTCCATCACGGACTCTGATGATAGAGAGGACGTGCCCTTCAGTATATAAAATGAGTCGCCCGCTGTATTACTGACTAGGACAGGGAAAGACCCATCTAGATGAACTTCTGCCCCAGAAGAACCTCTAAGGGAGGTCTAGGTCAGAGCCACTAGAGACTTCGACATCAGAAAGGATGTCGAGGAGCTTGGTACTATGTAGGGAGCAGAAAAAGTGCAGAGCGGAATGAGAGATTCCGCAGGCAGAGCAGTACAGCACAGTTCCATCAGCAGAAAACCGCTGGATGACACAGGATCCCACATGGACCGCCACTCACTAAGATGTGCGAAAAAATAATTCGCAGAACAGGACTTCATTCTGCAGAAAACATCTCGCCACAAGTTTTGTGGAGAAGTCCGAAAAGGAAAAATGTGTCACTCGTTCCACCAGACAGCACCCACTAGCACCCCCGTGGCACCAGCATCACTCGTGGCACAGGAGGGCACCAAGCAGTGCCTATGCCAACCTGGGTGATACCCGAGGGCACTTGTGGCAGAACCCGCAGGCACCCCTGCAGCAATGGCACCCGAGGGTACCCCCCGACACCCATGGCAAGAATGGCACCCGAGGGCACCACTGGCACCATGGGTGCCCCGCACCATGCATAGCACCCACAATGCCCACAATGCCACCTGTGGGTGCATAGCACCACCGCACACCCGACATGCCACTGGCAGCGCTGACAACCAACGGCAGCAACAACAGCACCCATGGCGCTGCACAGAGCGATGGCGATGACCCACAGTGTTGACTAAGGCATGGTGCCGACCAAGGCACCGAGGCATGGCGCTGACCAAGGCACCGAGCCACGGCGCCGACCAAGGCATTGAGCCACGGCGCCGAAGGAAAATGCCAATGGAAATCCTGAAAAGAAGGGAAGAAAAAGGTGGTGCCGTGCTGCCCCTGCATGGGAAAGGAAAGAGGCACGAGGGGTCGACATGATGGCAAAGGCACCAAGAGGGCACCTCGCCCACCGTGATCCATCGACCCAGCTCCGGTCCAACAGCTTTGAGGCCCGGAGGCCCCAAAATCAGGAACAGAGTCAGGAGAACTGGAAAGTCAAACCCCTGCTCCACAGGAGTGCCCAGAGGTGAAACTGCCCACCGGAGCTCCAACAAGGACAGAGATGGAGTTCGAAGTCGAGAATGCAGCCGTTAGGAGCGGGGCCAAGCGGAACCCACCAAAGTCAGTTCAGGCCCATCGCCCCTCCCGGCGAACAATCCTCGTGCAGATGTACCAACAGGCAACCTCGAGTGGCACAGATTCTTCTTCCCCAAGGAGGAAGAAGAGCTCGAGGTTAGCGGAGCTGGATCCCGGAACCGCTAGATTTGTGTTTGGTGGACTGTCCCCCCACCTCGAACACAGGACTGTCCATAGTCGGACCCCCCTCGTTAATTAAGGGCGGTGGACCGGACATAGCCCCTCTGCCATAAAAACTTTCAAACGAAGTCCTCCTACCGTCACCGCTACCTTCTAAGGTTGACTCCGTTTATGGCAGGAAAGAATTTATTTTTCTTCATAATCTTCTTTTCTTGTTTGTAAAATAAGAAAGTACTACTTAAAATATTAAACGCTAAAAGCTGCTGTCGTACAGACGAAAACTTAAGACTCCGGCAGACTAGCGACATCCAAGCACACTCGACGGCGGGATGGAACTGAGGCAGTTGGAGGTTCAACGAGATAGCCTACACAGGCACAAGCTAGTCTCATGCTGCTGCACATGCATGGTCCTGCCTCTGCTCGGACCCTTCTTGAAAATGTTAGGCTCCCACTTGGTCCTAGTGCCTCCGGCTCTATCCCACTAGTGTGAATGAGTGATGGAGACTTAGTCCAGGAAGATCATGGGCTCAGCGCCGTCTCCCTTCCCCGAGCCCTGGAGGACTGCAGAGGAGCGCCGCAAGTCCTTGCCCTGTCCCCTCAACCCCACCAACTCTGAGGAAGACCTCTTCCTCGCACCCTGTGCCATTGGAGCCGCCAACTCCGCAGACTTCCAGAGAAGAGCCGCATAGGAGGGGGTTCTGGTCCTAGAATCAAGAGGAGGGCTGGCACCAGGGATGGCAGCCAACCCTTCCCCCCCAACGCCTGGACCACCGCACCCCTAGCCCTGGAACCGCTGCCCTGCGCCACCATCCCTGTGCTGCCATCATCATGGGGGTCAGCACTGGACGCAGTTACCGGGAAGGGGCACACCGGGAAGCGCAAGTGCCCTGAGACCCGGAGAACCAACCAACTCAGAGGAATCACGTCACCAGTCCGGATCAGCCACCTGATCATCCGGCTCCGGAGAAAAGGAGATCCAGAGGAGCTCCAAACTGGTAACCCTGGGAGCTCTCCCACCTACAGTGCCGCTGGTAGGCCCAGCACCCCTGGCGGTGCTGCCTCAATCACCGGAGCCGTGTATGGCTCTGGGATAGCACAGAGGAACGCCCTGCGCCGGACACAGCGACCGTGGGCCCAACAACGGGGGAGTATGCACCTTCAAAGAGGTGACATACAGGGCGGTGCTCCTGGCCTGGCCCTGGGAGGAGCCAGACCAGACCTCTGGCACTGCAGTAGAGACCTCCTCCATAGCAAGACTAGAAGAGGAGGCAGCCCCCGCCTCGCCAGACTGTATGGGCCCAGGAAGGGAACCGGAGGAAGGGCGAAGCGACCTGCGCTTGGATCCTCGTGGGTGATGCCGCTCCCGAAAGTCGGAGTGCTGCCGACTTTGAATGTGAGGTACTCCAGAACACGGCGGTCCATTGAGAAGCAGGTGTCGCAGTTGCCCATATCATGCTGAGGTCCACGGCAGGGTTAGGCAGACATCATGCCAGTCAGCCATGGAAATTTGCCGGCCGTAGAGACACCGACGCACAGGAGGCCACTTTCGAAGAACGCTTCTTGTCCCCGAACCTGGCATCATGCAAACGGTAACTTAACTAAAAACTCAAAGACTCGACGCTGTTAAGCAAAGAAAAGGAAAGATCTTATCAGATCACCAAATAACGGCGCCAAGTACTGGACAGCAGAACCGAGGCGAAGGTATTTACTTAGGTGGTGTTGAAAACGGCTCTGAGGAGGTGCATGCCAAACTACGCCACAATGACACAGTGACTAGAATTTTTATACTGCTTCAGACGAGGTGCTGCCTCGATGGCGGTAGAAGCATAACTGAGGTGGAGGAGGAGCCAATGGCCATTTCTGGCCAACCCTCGAACGCCACACAGTGCATGTCGACCTCATGGGGCTACTAGCGCCTCCAAAAAACTCCTCGGAGGGTGCTTCACTCTGGCTTACACCCATCAGTGATGAATGGTGAAGATTAGCACAGGGAAGACCTGGAAGGATATTCTCTCCCTCCCATATACTCTTTGTGGGTTCTGCTTATTAAATCCCAGCTGTAAACAACTAGCCCAGTGACAATGTGGAATGATACAGAATAAATAATTACTCACTGTAGTAATGTTCTTTTTTCTAAGGGATCCAGCAATAAGGCATTCAAATCTGCATCATCTCCATCCAGAGGTGTTGCCCCGAAGAAAGAAATCAATGTTAATTATGGAATTTAGAATTCAGTTAAAACTCTGCACTGTGGTTATGCTCTCGGGCCTAATACAGACACTCGGAATCCCGAGTTCGGTAGCCCGACACACACTCGCCCAACAGGGGGTTAGATAGTGGATGTGACGAACCGTGACCTACCTTAGTCGAGCACCACAAGGAACAACAAAATGCAGAAGCTGGTCGAGCTGCTCTCGTGGTGTGGAGGCTAGGCCACAGGCAGCTCGGCCATCATAGCGCTCTTAACAGGTTCTGTTCTGAGGAGGGAAAATGTTTTTGTTCCCACTGTTGTCGCCCCTGTAACTTTTCAACCTACCCCAAGGTCCGCTCCCCCTCGGAGTTGGTTATTTAAGTTACGGGGTGGAGTGGGGGGCTTGCCTCCACCACACTGCACTAAGAGCTTGTCAGTCTTCTGACAGTCGGTCTCCTGAACTCGGGCTTATGGAGTTCGGGAGACTGTCAGGATTTTACAGTGAATCCATGCTCTCCCACTACTGGCATAACAATTACCTACTTACCATAACAGCAGATCTCTAAGAGAATCTCTTCCATCAGGCCACTCCTTTGGAACTAATATGTATTAACACTAGGACCACGTGGAAAACTTTGCCAGCTGAGGCCACCCACATCAAATTCATACATCTAGCATCTATATAAGGTGTGGACGGACCCCCACCCCCTCACTTCTTCAATGGCGATTATGCTCGTAAGGCCTTCCTCTGGGGAGCCAGGAGATCATACCTGCACCTGACTGACTAGTCAAGAGGGGGCAGTGCAAAATAGCTATGGAACAGCAGAGCAGAAACACCAAAGCCTTAACACCCAAGGGGGACAGAGAGTGGGACAGCATGGCCTGATGAAAGATTTTTTCAAAGATCTATTGTTACATAAGTACGAAACTGTTCTATTGTCTTCGAGGGTATCTCTCATCACACCTTTGGAAAGAGTCCCAAGCAGCATCAAAAGGAAACAAAATGGGTGGAAGGAAGCAACATGCTCAGGACAGCAGGCCCTGCAGGACAGCTAGCCCAAACCCTGCTCTTCCATGAGCGGCAATGTCTAGACTGTAATGCTTGGTGAATGTGTGGACAGTACTCCTAGTGGCTGCTGCGCAGATCTCAAAAGCGGAAGCGCTGCAAAAACAAGCAACTGAAGTGGCCATCCCCCTGCTGGAGCAGCCGCGCACCACTTCACGAGAGTGTTGAGGAGGTGGTGGTGGTGGGCGAAGAGCTAGGTAATAGTGACCACAGCACCATAAGGTTCAAAGTTAGGAGGTGGAAGGAGACAAGCCAGACCAACACACAGGTTTTAGACTTTAGAGGGGTGGACTTCGACAAAGTGAGGATAGTTAGGGGGAAACTGGCAGAAACAGATGGGGTAGAAACTGTGGTAGAACTCTGGAACTGCTGGAAAATTAGGAATGTATCTGAGAGGGTACGAATTAACTGCGACCTGAAGGGGTCAGTTAGAAGCCAGTCGTCTAGGTAAGGATAGACGAAACAACTGTTCTCCTTAAAGCGGCTGCCACTACCACGAGACACTTGGTGAACACCCTCAGAGCCAAGGAGAGACAGAAAGGCAGAGCCCAGAATTGGTAGTGGTTTCCCTGAAAGGCGAATTTAAGATACCTCCGGCGAGCTGGAAACACTGGTATGTGCAAGTACGAGTCTTGCATATCCAGGGAGCATAACCAATCCCCCGATTTAGCATAGGGATCAGATCGGGTAAGGTCACCATCTTGAAACTCTTGTATTTGATGTACTGGTTCAGCAGGCTTAAGTCCAGTATGGGCCTTGGGTCTTCCGTCTTCTTGGGAACTAAGATGAAGTGGGAGTAATACCAGGTTCTCTGCTGAGAGGGAGGAAGAGGTTCGATGTTTCATTTTAAGAGTAAGGCCTGAATCTCTTCCTCGATGAGGGCTGTGTGGGTCAGGGAGGATTGTCTGAGGGGAGTTCGGCGAACTCAAGCGTGTAGCCTTTTTCTAAGATATCCCAAACCCAAATGTCTGTTGTAATGTTGGTCCACCCGTCTAGGTAGTGGGAAAACTGACACCCTACTGCCTCCTCTGGAGGAGCAGGGGTGGGCAGCAATGGCTTGGAGGATTTGACTTCCTAGGCCCGCTGTTTCCAGATGGTTGTGAGAGAGCCTTTTGCTTGAAAGGACCTCTGGGCTGTCGACCTCTGTCAGTTGGCACCCAGGCGCCGAAATAGCCCATGCTTGCGATGCTGCAGGTCCGATTGGTACATGTGATGAACGGATTGCACCGTCTTCCTTAAGTCTTGCAAATCTGTAGTTATTTTTTGAACCTCCTCTCTGAAGAGGAAGGACCTGTGGAAAGGAGCATTCAGAATAGAATCCTGGAGGTCCTGTCTAAACCCGGATACCCTTAACCAGGAGGAACGATGGAGGCAGATCCTGGTGGCCACGGCTTGAACGGCTGTGTCCGCTGAATTGTAGGATGCCCTCAACACGTTTCCCCACATCCAGTCCGGACTGAAGGACGTCCAGAAGCTCCGTATGGGATGGGCCTTCAGGCTGCTTCTGGGCTAGCTCCAGGGCTTTCTTCCAAAGAGATTTCTGGTAAAGCACCATGTGTGCTAGAGAATTCAGAGACCGTATGGAACAGGTGGAAGAAGCGTAGACTCTCCGCCAAAACTGGTCCAATTTCTTAGACTCCTTGTTGGGGGCTGTGAGCTCATATGTTTAGGTTGCTTAGTCCTACCATGTGCTGCCGTTAGGACCATGGAATCTGCTCTCAGACTTTCTCCTAGGAAGGGCTCGGTCTTAGGAGGCTTATAGATTCTGTCCTTCTTGGGGACAGCTGAGAAAGAGGAAGGATGTTCCCAAGCCAACTTGGTTAAATCCTGTGAAAGAGGAAGGGGGTGACCAAAGGTTTTGGGTCACTCATGCCCAAAAGGTGTTCTAGTCTCCCTCTTCGGATCCAATTCCTCCGCATCGATTGGTTCAGGAACTGGATGTGGCACATCACACATCCATGAAGTTTGGGATGTCTGGGGGAGACCTGGGTGAATTGTGGGGACCTTCTGGCTCCAGGGAGTAGCCCCTGAAAGAGGAGTGCAAGGAATAAGGGTGACCTCTAGAGCAGGCTGACCTTGGACACTTGCGCCTGTGCCTGCATCTGTTCCTGTCATCTGAAGAAGACAACCTGGATGACGAGCGGCGATGCCTGCCCCTGCGTCGGTGATGCTCTGGGTCTGACCCTAGTGGAGTTGGGCTCCTTGGTAAGATCGGAGATGATGGCAGAGGGTCCAGAACTGGTGTCTTGTCTGGGACCGGTGTGGGAGGCTGTGGTGGTGGAGGAGGAGGTGGGGGGTCATTTTTCTTTAGCAATTCCCCTTTAACCGTGTTCCACCAGGCTGTGAACAGCTGTCCTACATCCGCTAGGGGGACCATGGGCACCTGCGGGGGTGGTGTACCCTTAGGTTCCACGGGAGTCTTTGGAGGGTTACAGGGCCCTGGTGTCTCCCTCGGGTGTTCATCAGGGCTCATCATTATGTTAAGGCCCGTCGCCTAGTCCCGACACTTGGTCATCGGGTACTGGAACAGAGGGTTTATGGTCTGTCGCAGTGTCAACAGGCACCCGATCGCCAGGCTGAAAAACCGTCAAGGATGGCAGCCCTGGCATCAGATTCTGAAGCAGTGGACCAGAGGGTGTCTAGGTTAAAGTAGTCATCCCTGACACCTGGTCACCCGACGCCTTTATCTGTGGTGTCTGACCCTGGTCCTTCCGCCTGTCGGAAGGCTGGTCGTCTTGAGACCTGCATCAGTGTTTTTGCTACTGCGGCTGACTTGTCTCGGGGGAAGTGCTTCCTTGAACGGGAATGCTCCCGGCGTCTGTGCCCGTCATCCGCTGTCGATGACAAACAAGAGCAGGAAGAAGACGCCGGAGCCTTATCAGCTAAAGACGCAGCCTTAGGTCCCGATGGTTGCTGAAAGGGCCTAAGGCTTAGGGAGGGAACCGAAGGCCCTTGCCCGGAAGAGCTGCTGCCTGCTGAGAGGGTAAGGGCAGGAGCCTTCACCAAGGGCAGGCTAGAGGAAGTTTATTGGGGCGGCAGAGTCCGCTCTCTTGCTAGAGTGCGAACCGGAATGCTTGTCCTTGCGGTGAGGTGATTTGGAGTGAGACTCCGACCTACTGTGCTGCTTGTGCTGGTGCTTCCCTCCCGAATGCTTTTCCTTATGGGAAGTTGGCGACCTTGAGGCTGAGGAACTGGCCTTCGATGGGCAGTGAGCTGCTGCTTCATAATGTAGGTCTGGAGAGTCTTGCAGTGATGAGGCGGGTCTGCGGATTGAATTTATGGCAGGCTGGGCAGGCTTCCACGTTGTGGTCAGGCCGCAGGCAGAAGAGGCACCAGGAGTGATCGTCTTTTGCTGAAATCTGCCACTTGCACAGGCACAGATTTCCGTCGCTGTCATGATGAAGACGGAGACGACAAACTGGTTTGGAAAAAAAAAAAAGTTTTGAAAGCAAAAAACAGGTACTTATAAACTAGAAGGCTAAAGATGTCAACAAATGCAACGAGGCGTCTGAAGAGTCGAAACGCATGGGTCGATGGCAGGAAAAGAACCGAGATAGGGCTGGGAACTGCTGGCTTAAAGTTTGCCATGGAGTCCTAGCAACTGACGGCATAGTCCTTAAGGTGTAGCCTGCTGCAGGAGCTCATTCTCGAAGTAAGATCACAGGTTACTCACCTGTAACAGTAGTTCTAGGAGCGGTATATGATTGTTCATACACACTGTTTGGCAGACGCCTTTCGCCTTTAATTCCTGCCGAAACATCTTTAAGCTGGCTACTCCCACCCATCCAAGTGGTAAAACCCTCTGCTCGCCCCTAGACATCAGATCTTTGCCTGCTGGGAAGCAAGGTTGTGCGCCTGAGCAAGTCGGGGGCTCGTGTGATGATCATTATATACCACTTCTTGAACTACTGTTACAGGTGAGCAACCTGTGTTTCTAGGGACCTGGATATGATGTTCTATCCACACTGTTTGGCAGACTCCTAGCAGTTCTTCACGAGGAGGGAGGCAAGGCGCACACCCCCTACTTAGGAAAAAGAGATTGGAGAACTGAGGCCCCAAAACCAGCATCCAGGCGTGACTCACGGTCAGTGTGGTAATGGGAAATGAAGGTGTTTGCTGACTTCCAGGTAGCAGCCCTGTACATTTCCTTGATAGGAACGTCTCTAGAAGTAGCCACCTGTGCAGCGGTATGGCGAGTGGAATAAGCCCTCTGCCCTGCGGGAGGCTCCCTACCTAACAACCTATAGCAGATATCAATACAGGAAGGGATCTACCTGCCAATCGTCCGCTTGGCTGCAGGTCGGCCAGGTGCGGCTTCAGCGTAGGTGACTAACAGCTGGTGACCCTCTCCCCGAACTTCAGCCGTATGCTTTTTACAGTAGGTGAGCGTTCGTCTCGGGTCCAAAGTATGGAGCCTGTACTCTGCCTCCGAGGTGTAACTGGAGTAGTACACCAGCAGAGTCAACACCTGGTTGAGGTGAAACTCTGACATCACCTTCGGAAGGAATTTCGAGTGGGGGCGCAGGACAACCGTGTCCCTGTGGATGACCAGGTAAGGAGACTCCACCAAGAGCGCCTGGAGCTCCCCAATCCTTGTGGCTGACGTGACCGCCACCAGGAAGGCGGTCTTCCACGACAGGTGAAAGATGTCACACCTGTGCATCAGTTCGAATGGCTTGCCCGTGAGCTTTACCAAAACCAGCAGTAGATCCCAAAGAGGTGGTGGTTCACGCACCAGAGGGGATATGTGATCTAGGCCCTTGAAAAAGCACTAGACCACCTTCTCCTGCACCACTGACTGGCCCACACCTGGTAAGCACAGATCACTGACAGGTGCACCGTAAGGGTCGTCGACTGAACTCCCACTTGGGAGAGAGAGACCAAAGGTAGTCTAAAATGCTAGCCACTGGGACAGGTTGAAGGGCCCAACCCTTTGCCCCAACACCAAATGAAGAACCTCTTCCATTTGAAGGCATAGCATTTTCTGGTTGATTCCCTATGGGATGCCTCAACAACCGTGAGGACCTCATTGGAGAGACCCAAAGTCTGGAAATACAGGTTACTCACCTGTAACAGGAGTTCTAGGAATGGTATATGTTGTTCAAAACACCGTCTGGCAGGTTCCTTGCCACTTTAAATCTTGCCAGAAGGTCTTCAAGCTGGCTCCTCCCACCCACCCGGGTGGTAAAACTCTCGGCTCTGCCCCATGATGCCAGATCCAGCCCGCTGGAAGCCAGGTTGTGCGTCGAAGCTGGGGAGGCCAGGTGGGTCGTGTGGATGAACAACATATACCATTCCTAGAACTTCTGTTACAGGTGAGTAACCTATATTTCTAGGGACATGGATATGTTGTTCATCCACACTGTCTGGCAGACCCCTAGCAGTTCTCTGGGAGGAGAGAGGCAAGGCGCACACCCCCTACTTAGGGAATAGAGACTGGAGAACCAAGGTCCCAAAACCAGCATCCCAGCGTGATTCAAGATCGATGTGGTAATGAAGGTGTGTGCTGACTTCTAGGTAGCAGTCCGGCAGATTTCCTGGATAGGGACGTCTCTGTAAGCAGCCACCGATGCAGCGGTATGGTGGGTAGAATGAGCTCTTATCCCTCTAGGAGGCTCCATGCCCGCCAACCTATAGCAAAGATATGAAAATCACGTACCTAATTCTTGATTTTCTTGGACGAGACTCCACCACTCATTTACACTATTGGGATCTGCGCCGGAGGCACTAGGACCCATCGGGAGCAAACTTTTTGCTGGAGGGTCGGCGCCGTGTGAGCCCTAGCTCGTGCGGTAATGACTATCTCGGCGTCGACCCTCCAACCGCCTCAATACCTTTTTTACCAAGGAGGTGCAGCATAACTAACCTAGAAGGGTAGCCTAACCTAAAATCCGGACATAAGATAGTCCGGGCAACCCGTGTAAGAAGGGTCAACAAAGAAGTCTTCACAGCCTAAAGATGTGAGGGAGTGAAGACCAACAAGAAAGGTGAGCTCGGGGGATGGAGGGTGGGCGTGTGAATGAGTGGTGGAGACTCGTCCAAGATCATCAAGAATTACGGTAGGTACATAGAAAAAAATTACTCACCTTAGTAATGTTGTTTCTTCTAATGGAGTCTTGCTATATTATGACCATTGCAGTTTGTCCCACCATTAGAACTGCCCGGAGGTGAAATAGTTAAATTCCATGCCAGGCATGGAACTTGGGCGTGAGCTCGGTTAGAGAAAGCTCTGTCTGTGTAATTTCAAACTGAAACTGTCAGATCTTTGAGCAAAACTCACTAAGGTTCTGTGTGGAAGCTGTAACCTCACTAAGCCAACTGGCTACCTAAATATTAACACATATTCCTGGTCCCAAAACAAAGACTCAAGTCAGGGGCCAGAGAATATGATAAGAAAAAGATAAAACAAAACACCCCAAAAACCCCCAAGAAAAAAAGGGTGTGAAAAAACATAAAATGGGCATAACAAGTGCCCACACTGTCCTGCCCACCCCATACCCAAGTAGAAGTTCTGAGAGGGCAGGCTGGGGAGGTCATAATATAGCAAGACTCCATTAGAAGAAACAACATTACTAAGGTGAGTAATTTTTCTTCAAACAACATGAAGTCTTGCTATATTATACAATTACAACTACACAGCAGTACCTCCATGGAGGAGGGACAGAACCTACTTAGGGAATAGGCTCTGAAGCACGGCTGTGCCAAACCAAGCATCCCTCCTGGCCTGGACATCCAGGGAGTAATGTTTGGTGAAAGTATGTACCGTTTTCCAGGTAGCTGCTTGACATATCTCTAGGATAGGGATGTCTCTGGCAGCAGCTAGAGACGCAGCTGTACCTCTGGTAGAATAAGCCCTCAGACCTGGGCGGAACTTTCCCCAGTTTTTGATAACAAAATTGGATACAAGAGACAATCCACCTGGCAATGGATCTTTTAGTGGCAGGTTTCCCTTTCCAACCTCACCATAAGTGAGAAAAAGTTGGAGGATTCGAACCTGTGACCCTTAGTACGCTCTATATAGTAACTAGGGCCCTCTTAACATCTAAACTGTGCAATCTCCTCTCACCAGAGGAGGAATGGTCAGTGAAAACACTGGAAGGGAGATAGATTGATTAAGATGGAAATCTGAAACCACCTTACGCAAAACTTCCTGTTAGTCCTGAGGACTACCTTATCCCTGTGGAAAGAAATAAAGTCAGTCTCTACTGACAAAGCTTGTAACTCACTTATGCCTGGCAGAAGTGATAGCTACTAGGAAAACAGTTTTCCAAGTTATACTTAAGCTCTGCAGAGGACAGAGGTTCAAAGGGGTTGCATCAACTGAGCAATGCAAACATTAAGATCCCAGGCAGGGCCGGGTCCTAAAGGTGGATTAGTATGAAGTAATCCTTTAAAAAACTTGGAAAATACAGGGTGAGCGGAAAAAGAGGAGGGCTTTCCTGCTGAAATAAAAGCAGAGACAGCTGCCAAATGTACTTTCAGGGTAGCTGGTCTCAGGCCCAAAGAATTAAGATGGACCATATAGTCCAAAACAATGGGCAAATCAGCGGATTCCGGGGAAATATGCTTCCCAGAACACCAGATGGAAAACCTTTTCCACTTAGAGTTATAAGTAGCCCTTGTGGAAGGCTTCCTAGAAGCCTTTAGGATTTCAAGAACACCTTGAGAAAGGTGTAGGTCAGCAAATTCTAACTCCTCAAGAGCCAGGCCTTGAGGTTGAGAGATTTGAGATTCGGATACCAAACTCTCCCCTGGGCACAGGTTAACAGGTTGTGATTCCTGGGGAGACACAGGGGAAGATGGACTGCTAAGGACAGAAGGAGTGGGTACCAGGGCTGCCTGGCCCAATCTGGGGCAATCAGAATCATCCTGCAAGGCTGGGATCTGATTTTGACTAGCACCTTGAATAGGAGAGGGAAGGGGAAAGCGTAAAAACTTCCTTCCCAATCTGGAGAAAAGGCATCCAGGGGACTGAGCCCAACACTGGGGGCCTGCAACAAAACAGTGGAAGTTGGTGATTGTTTGGGGCTGCGAAAAGATCTATCTGAGGAGTGCCCCATCTGGCAAAAACTATCCCCAGTATTTGGGGATCCAGAGACCATTCATGATGGCCCTGGGAAATCCTGCTGAGAGCATCTGCCAGGACATTGTCCTTGCCTGGGAGGTGAACTGCTATGAGGGAAGTGTTCAGGGAATAAGCCAGAGACCACAACTTCATTGCCTCGGTGCACAAGGCCGAAGACCGAGTGCCCCCTTGTTTGTTGATGTACCACATTGTAGTGGTGTTGTCTGTTCTGACTTGTACCACTTTGTTCTGAACAGATGCAGAAACACCTGAAGTGCTAGAAAAACAGCTCTGAGCTCCAGCAAGTTGATGTGGAGCAGAGATTCCTGAGGGACCACACTCCCTGGGTGGAGAGGTCGCCATGTGAGCTCCCAACCCAGAAGGTACGCATCTGTAGTGAAGGGTCAAGGGTGAGATAGGGGATGAAGGGGACCCTAGTCTCAAATTGCTCTGATCCTGCCACCACTGAAGGGCCTGGATCAGGGTTGAGTCACTGGGATCAACCTGGAAGGGATCTCTTCTTTGAGACAAAGGCTCTCAAATGAAACTGAATGTCCTCATCTGAAATCTTGCTCCTTGCACTACAGCTGTGGAAGCAGCCATGTGTCCTAGCAGCTGTAGAAGTGCCTTGCTGGTCGAGACCTGCAGAGTGAAGGAGGCCAGGGCCACTAGGTTCCTTACCCTTTCTGGGGCAGGAAGGCTCTGGCTGCTTTGTGTCCAATTCTGTACCTATAAAGGTGAGAACCTGGACAGGTTGCAGAACTGACTTTGGAAGGTTGAGAAGAAAACCCAGAGGGTGAGCAGCTGCTGGGTAACCTGCAGGTGTGATTTGACCTGGTCTGGAGACTGACCTACAATGAGCCAGTCGTCTAGGTAGGGAAAGATGGCAATCTTTTGCCTTCTTAAATGAGCAACTGCTACTGCTAGACATTTCGTGAATACCCTTGGTGCAGAGGTAAGGCCGAAGGGCATTGCCCTGAACTGGTAATGGCCTGAGGGCAGTTCAAATCTGAGGTACTTTCGGTGGGAGCTTCTGATGAGAACATGGAAATAGGCATCCTTGAGGTCCAGGGAAGCTAGCCAGTCCCCTGGCCTTAGAGAAGGTAACATCATTGCCAGAGTCACCATTTTGAATTTTGGTTTCAAAAGGTGCTTGTTTAGATATCTTAGGTCCAAGATGGGCGCCATTCTCCTGTCTTTTGGGGTAAGGAAGTACCTGAGTACAGACCCTTGCCCTGGTGTGGGGAGAAACCCTGTCTACAGCTCTGAGAGCCAGGAGGGTTGAGACTTCTGTTTCAAAGGCAAAGGTCTCTAGAGGATTTGCAGGTGGAAAGATCTGATTCTCATCTTTGGAAATTTTTGAAGCTGAGACCAGACCCGACTTCTACTTGCAGGACCACTTGTCTGATGTTAGAGACTCCCAGTTCTGACGGTAAACCAACCTGCCCCTACAGGCAAAGGAGAATCCCTGGGCACCCCATCAGGGTGCCTGTTGGCAGGTGCTTTAGGCTGAGGGGTGGGAGCAGGCCTGCTTGCACCCGTCTGCCTCTCCCTCTGAAGAAGCCCCTCTGAGCATAAGCAGAGGAGCTGGGTTTGGTAAAGGCCTGTGAAAGGCCTACCTCTACCCTGGGGGTCTGCCTCTGAGGTGGCTTGCTGCTCCTTGGCCTGAAGCACTCTTATAGGTTGTCCTATATTCATCCATTTTCTTCATATAATTCTCTGTCTGCTCCCCAAACAGAGAATTTCCTACCACAGGAAAATCCATAGCTTTAGTCTGGGTATCCTGTGACAAGCTAGTACACCTGAGCCAGGCCAACCTACGAAAAGCCACAGATGTAGCCAAGACTCTAGAGGATACATCATTAAAATCCTCAGCAGCATGGAACTGCACCTTGGATGCCTCAATACCATCAGCAGCCACCTGTTCCAGTTCCTTAGCAAGCTGGCCAGAGGCCTGTTTGGCCAAAGCCATGACAGTGTCCCATCTAGATTTTTGGTATCTTGCCACATAAGCCATGTAATTTGCTTGCCTGAGTCCCAGGGACGCTGCCATGTATTGTTTTTTAGCCATGGCATCAATCTTACTGGAGTCCTTGTCAGGAGGATGAGAAGCCAATGGAATATTAGCTTTATCACAGGCTGCAGCCCGAACTACTCCAACATGACTGCATTGCTGTGAAAGGAATTCTGTATCAGGACCTGACAAAGTGTACCTCCTGTCCATCTTCTTGTCCACAGGAGGCACAGAATTAGGAGCTTTTAAGATTTTTATTGTTTGCTTCCTAAATGACTTATGTAAGGGATAGACAATCTCCTAGACTCTGGAATATCCATCATTTCTACAAAATCAGGTTCCTCTTGCTCATCCACAGCTTCCTCCAATGGGAGCTGGAGGGTTTCAGCAACTTTTTTCTAAAACATAAAGTGAGAAGGGGACTCAGAAAGCGAAGGGGGAGATTCTAAGGGTCTGTCTGGGGAGATGTCCGGTTCAATGGGCACACCCAGACTCTCAAAGTCACATTCATACTGTTCATAATCATCCTCCCCCTCCTCTGGTTCATAAAACTCTTCTAAATCATATTCTTGAACCGGTGGAACCGACCTTTTACCAGACAGTGGCGGTTCGGACGGAACCGGAGAAAGTGACTGGACAATTTGTATAGCTCTTGCTATCTCTGCAGCAGTTGGAGAAGAAATTTTGGACTCCACACCTGCTGATTTTCTTATTTTCTTTGCTGGAACTGGCTCCTCCGAGTCAGCTTTCTTGCCCGAGGAGTCTCGCCTGGTCAGAGGCACTCCCTCCGTTCGGTTGGCACCGAACCGGGCTGGCCCCCCGGTCAGCGGTCTTTTGGCCTCTCGCTCCCTGAGCCTGCCAACTCTCTTATCCAGGGTGGCTGCAGGGAAATTCTGCCAAATCTGGCAGTCTGAATTGAGGTGGTCAAACCGAGACAATATACACATGTGAGTGTGTGGGTCAGCCTTGGCAAAGGCTTCCCACAGACACCACAGTGTTGAAACCCAGTGGGTCCGGTTTTTCTTTTGGGTTTCTCAGACATAATGCCAGCCTAACCAAAAACTTGCCCTTTTAGACGGTGCAGCCAGACACTACATTATCGGTTCCCAACATGTCACGGGTCATGGAAAAAAACGAATGAAATCCGGTTTTTTAGAACCGATAAGAACCGAACAGCACACTAAAAGCCTTTAAACACTTGATTTTCAAAGTTTTAAAACAACCTGATCGGTTCAAACCGAACCGATAAACATTTTCAAGTTCCACACAGAAATAAACCTGTTTATTACTTACAATACCACAGACAGAGCTTGAACCGATTGGTTTGCGGTTAAAATAATAATACTCGCAGTTGAATTTAACAGAGAAAACACTGTTTAAACCGAGAAATGAACCGAGCAGTAGGAGAAATCTCCGGAGCGACTGTTCAGTGAGGCGGAGTAAAGAATCTGACAGTTTCAGTTTGAAATTACACAGACAGAGCTTCTCTAACCGAGCTTGCGCTCCAAGTTCCATGCCTGGCATGGAATTTAACTATTTCACCTCCGGGGCAGTTCTAATGGGACAAACTGCAATGGTCATAATATAGCAAGACTTCATGTTTGAATTTTCATATCTTCCTGGACATAAGTCTCCACCACTCATTCACACTATTGGGAGAGTACCGAGCTAATAATCCCCCGAGAGGGCAGCAGGAGAAACCAAGAGCTCACGTTTCTAGGACAGAAGTCCATTGAGGATGGCTCTGCCAAAGGAAGAATGTTGTCTGGCGTGGACATCTAGTGCATAATGTTTAACGAAAGTATGCACTGAGCTCCAGGTGGCCGCACTGCAGATGTCTGCAATGGGCACGTTGCGGATTTCCACTAGGGATGCCGCGACCACTCTAGTAGAGTGGTATACTCTACCCTCAACAACCTGCGACATGGAATAGCAGTGGCGAAGGCATGCCACTAGCCATGATGAGATACATCTGATAGCGACAGGTTGACCCAGCCGGGTCTCACTGAAGGAAACGAATAGTTGTTGAGCTTTGCGAAAATCCTTGGTTCTATCTAGATAGAAACGTAAGGCCCTCTTAACATCCAAAGAATGAAGAGAACGTTCCCAGTCATTTTGGAAGTCCGCAAAATAAGAGGGAAGGACCAAAGGTTGGGTTAGATGAAAATCTGACACAACCTTAGGAAGAAATTTAGGATGAGTACGAAGGACTACTTTGTCCTTATGGAACACAGTATACGGAGGGTCCGTGACCAGGGCATGCATCTCAGAGACCCTACGGGCTGCGATAATGGCCACTAGGAAGGCAGTCTTCCAGGTGAGAAATTTTAGCTCACAGGTAGCCAGAGGTTCGAAAGGTTTCAGTGAGCATGTCTAGCCACAAGATTAATGTCCCAGGCTGCAACTGGACATCTTGTAGGAGGTCTGGTATGCAGAATCCCTTAAGAAATCTCTTAACCATAGGTAACTGAGCCAGAGTTAAGGAAAAGCGGCTCATGATACACTGAAATGGCACTAAGATGAACTTTGACTGTAGAGTACTGCAGACCTGAATTTGAGAGGTCAAAAGGTACTCCAAAACCTTATCTGGTGGACAGGAAAAGGGATTCAAAGAGGACTTTGCACACAAGGCGAAAATGCTTCCACTTGGCTGTGTAAGTTTTCCGAGTGGCTGGCTTCCGTGCAGCCAGAAGAATATCTGAAACTCTTCGAGAGACATTGAACCTGTTTACTTCGACCTCTTCAGGAGCCAAGCATGAAGGTGAAGTGATCTCAGGTTCGGATGGACCACCGGTCCCCGAGTCAAAAGGTTCATCTGCAGGGGAAGTGGTCTCGGAGGAACTGCCAACATATGGAGAAGAAGCCAGAAGGGGAAGGAAGGAAACATTCAATTCAGTGCTTTAGAGTAACTGGTAATTGCTATTTTTCTTTTAAACTTAGATTGTGGGCTTTTAGTGACACTATACTTTCTTTGTTGTCTTTACTTATAATTGTTTTTGGGCTGTTGAAAATTTAAAACATAGTGGTGGTGTAATTCTGTGCTGTCTTTAATTGCAAATTTCTCCCCCTCCTCCCTTCCCCAACTCTTAATTATATGCCCTGATAAATCTGATTGACAGGAGCTAAACACAGGATATAGTAAGGAGTGTGAAGTAGGAGGGGCATAAGGGGGAAGAAGCCCACCCTCAGCACAAGTGTTTTGACTCATTTATTTTCTTTTTCTTTAAAAAAAAAAAAAAAAAATTTATCTGAGGATCAGTGACAGGATTTTTAGTACAGTAAATTAATAAAAAAGGAACTAGGAGAGCTTCAGTAGCAGACAAATAGAGGAACTGCAGTATAATGTGAGGAGTGGTGCAATGCAGTGGCTGTGGGGCAGCTATATTCAGGCAGACCTTCTGGACACTGAGGTGCTGCCCTATCTGCATGCATCTCTCTGGACTGCAGGATGAGGTAGCCAGACTCAGAGCGGAAGTAAACTGGGTCAGGAGTACCATCACCCCTATCCAGGGACCACCCAGTCCAATGCAACTGCCTCAAGGATGCGAGAGCGAGGAGCACTTGGAAGACAGTGGGCTCAGGAGGTTAGAGCAGTCAGGCTGAGGACATCCCAGATCCTATTCCACTCAAGAACTCTATGCCACACTGGCAAATGAGGACAACCAAATAGAGGTACCCAGAGAGTGGAAGGAAAGGATGTGGAGGTTAGCCAGGAGGTGACCTCAGCAGGGAAAGCAGTGGACCCCAGAGGAGGAGGAAGGAATCCTGGTGGGGACTCCCATCATAAGAGGATCCAGCTAGGAACACAGGAAGGGAGAACAGGGAGGTGAGGCTACCAGGTGCACGCATGGAGGGATGGAAGGAAGATCCTGGGATCACTGGGAAGGCAAGCGGGAGGGTGAGTTGGATGTCATTATCCACCTAGGTACTAATGACCTGGCAAATGGGGAGCCAAAGGAAGTTCAGGAGGAGTTTAGGAAACTGGGGAGGGTCTCAAGCAAGCTACTTCTGTCACTTTCTCAAGTACTACCTGTGAGAGGCAAGGAGAGCATAGTGTGCATGCACCAGAAACTTTAACTCATGGTTGAAGAACTGGTGCTGTGAGGAAAGGTTTGGATTCATTGGTGACTGGGGACCCACCTGGAGGGATGGAGGTTTGTTCAAGCCTGGCCTGCATCCATCCTGGAGGAATCAAGCACTTAATGATAAGTTTAAATGCTACATTGACAAGCATTTAAACTAGCAAAGGGGGGGTGGCAGGCCAGCAAGGAGGTACCTACTTGCTCACCCCACAGCAAACAGTGGAACCAGTGAACCAGAGGTGGCTATCTCTGCAAAGCAGTGTGCAAAAAATGGAGATTAGTGCCCAAGAGGTGGATAAGCAGAAAGGGACAAAATTCAGCAGAAGGGCAGACAGCAAGGAGAACCAGGGATAAATGACAACCAAGGAAGGGCTGGAGTAGAACAGTGAAGCAGTCTAGGGAGGTCAAATCATGGAAAGCCATGTGCAAATGCCAGGAGCCTTAGCAACAAGATGGAAGATCTGGAGGCTGTCATGGTACAGTCAGACCTGGACATTGTGGCCATCACTGAAACCTGGTGTAATGATAACCATGACTGGGAGATGGCCATACCTGGCTACAACATATTCAGAAGAGACAGAGCAGGCAAGAAGGGAGGAGGAGGTGGCACTATATGTGAAAAATAACATAAGGAGCCACAGAGATCAGGAGAACAAAATGGGAGAGATACTGTGGGTTAAGCTGGAAAGGAAAATGGGGACAGCCAACTGCACAGGCGTGGTCTATAGACCACCAGCCCAGAAGGAAGAAACAGATGGGAGCTGATGCTAGCCATCAAAGGATGGCAGGCGAGTGAGGTAGTACTGGTTGGAGACTTCAATATTCAGGCGTGGACTGGAGCATCCCAGCAGCAGCATCAACTAGGAGCAGATTTATCCTGGACTCCCTTCAGGGTGCCTTCCTCAAGCAACTGGTCATGGAACCAACTCGGCAGAAGGCAATACTGGACCTTGCGCTCACAAACAGGGACAGTGTGATGGGGGTAACAGTGGGGGAGCACCTGGGAACAGTGACCACCAGTCATTGTGGTTTGAAATCAGAAAGAGCAGAACCAAACCACACAAAAACACGTATCCTGGATTTTAGGGGGCAGACTTTGGGAAGATGGGAGATACTTGAAAGAGGCATTAGGAGATGGGACAGGAATCAGGGGTTGAGGAACAGTGGGCAGTATTTAAAATGGGGATTACAAGAACAACAGAATTATGCATTAAGCAGGTTAGCAAGAGGAATAGGAGAGGAGACCATTATGGTTTCCAAGGAGTAGCAAAGAAAGTAAAGCCAAAAAGATTGCATTCAGGCAATACAAAAGACACATGCAGAAGGGATAGGGAGAAGTACCAGGAGAAGCAGAGGAGGCAGGGAGGTCAGTAAGGAAGCCAAAGCTCAGACAGCAGAACACATTGCAAAATCAGTGGGTAGAGGACAAAACCTTTTACAGGAACATAAGTGAAAAAAGAAAGACAAAGGAGGATAGTGAGACTGAAGGGGAGGATGGGGCAGCGTGGAGGATGACAACAGTAAAGCTGACATATTGAACAGGTATTTCTGCTCAGTCTTTACTGAGGAAGAGGAGGGTAATGGGTCTGAAGGGAGTACAAGGGGAGAATGGTGCAGAAATGGACACAAGTCCTTTACGAGAAAGGGTCCTGAAGGAACTGGAAGTAAAGAGTTGATAAAGCAATGGGGCCAGATGGGGTGCCCAGGGTCATAAAGAACTAAGAGGTGGTGGCTGAACCTCTGGTTATCCTGTTTAACCCGATCACTGGAAACAGGAGAAGTACCAAAGACTGGAGACAGCAGATGTAGTCCCTTATACAAAAGTGGAACAAGAGGAAGCAGGAAACTACAGACCAGTCAGCCTCACCTCGGTGAGTGGGAAGATCATGGAAGCACTACTGAGGAGAGATTGGTGGAACATCTGGTTATCAATTGTCTACAGGACCCAAGGCATGGTTTCACCAGGGAGAGGTCATGTCAGACCAACCTCGTTGAATTTTTGACTGGGTGACTAGGGAGGTGGATCAGGGGAGGGCAGTGGACATGGCCTATCTGGACTTCAGCAAGGCCTTTGACACTGTGCCACATAGAAGACTATTACACAAACTGGGAATATGGGTGTGGGCAGGACAGTAGTGTGGTGGGTAGGTAACTGGCTGGGTGGCAGGACACAGAGGGTGGTGGTAAGTAGCTGTCACTCCACAGAGGAAGAGTGACCAGTGGGGTACCACAGGATCAGTGCTGGGACTGGTCCTATTCAACATCTTCATCAGTGACATTGCGCAGGATCTAGAAGGCAGAAATTTCACTGTTCGTTGATGACACAAAGCTCTGTAACAGAGTAGACACACCAGAGGTGTAGACAGAATGAGGCGACCTGCAGAAACTTGAAGAATGGTCAGGGGTTTGGCAGTTGAAATTCAATGCAAAAGTGTAAGATACTGCATATGGGCACAAAACCTTGGCACAATATATCAGTTGAGGGTGAGGATATAGCATGCACCAAACAGGAAAGGGATCTTGGGGTTGTCATCTCTGATGACCTCAAAATAGGAAACAGTGTGACAAGGCAGCAGGTAAAGCAAATAGGATGCTGGGATGTATGGCAGGGCATCACCAGCAGAAAAGGGAGGTCATAATTCCGCTATACAAGACACTAGTGAGGCCCCACCTGGAGTACAGTGTACAGTTCTGGAGACCATACCTACGTAAGGACATAGACAGGGTAGAGAAGGTTCAGAGGAGGGCAACAAAGATGGTGCATGGATTGCATCACAAAGTCCTATGAAGACAGGTTGAAGGCACTGAACATGTACTCCCTGGAGGAGAGGAGGAGAGAGGATATGATAGAGACATACAAGTATCTTACAGGGAGGAATAGGTGCAGGAAAACACTATTTTAAGCGAAAAAGATGTTCCAGGACTAGAGGGCATGGGATGAAGTTGGAGGAGGGGCGATTCAGAGGAAACATGATAAAGAATTTCTTCACAGCGAATTGGTGGACAAGTGGAACACCCTGCCAGAGGAAGTGGTGGGGGCTGAAACAATCACGGGATTTAAGAATGCATGGGATAGACATAAAGGAATTCTAGAGGTCAGGGGTAAGGGGCAACAGACTTCTAGGAAAACAAACTGAGCTTTTACAAGCTCAAATGGGCAGACTGGGTGGGCCATAGGCCCTTATCTGCCGACACTGTCTATGTATCTATGTATTGTTGAGCAGTGGAAACCACAGCTGCCGAGGCCAAAAGGGAGCAATGAGAATCCTTTTGTCCCCCATGGATTCGAACTTGAGGAGTACCCTCTGAATTAGAGGAAGAGGCGTAAAGGCGTAAAGAAAGCGTTTTGTCCACCGCAGCCTGAACGCATCCTGACAGAAAATGCCAGGCCCTGGATTTCTGGAGCAGAAGAGAGGCAGTTTTGCGTTGAGTGGGGATGCAAAAAGGTCCAGGTCTGGAGTTCCCCACTCTTCGACTGAACTATAGTTGAGTCGAGAGACCACTCGTGAGGATCTGTCTCTGTTCTGCTGAGACGGTCTGCCAGTTCGTTCTGAATGCCTGGCAGGTAGACCGCCTGAATTAGAGCCTCGTGCTCCAAGCACCATTCCCATATCCTCATTGCTTCCCTGCATAAGGGTTAAGAATGAGCACCACCCTGCTTGTTGATGTAATACATCACTGCTTTGTTGTCCATTTGAAGGAGAATGTTCTTGTGACACAGAATGTCCTTCAAAGCTCGGACCGCATAAAGGATGGCTCTCATTTCTAGGACGTTTATGTGGAGCTGGGACTCGACTTGAGTCCACACACCTTGAGTGTGAAGAGCCTGACAGTGAGCTCCCCACCCCATTAGGGATGCGTCCCTGGTAATGGAGATCTGATGGTCCAGAGGAACAAAGGGATACCCCTCCAGGAGACTGCTCTCTGAGACCACCAGGTGAGTGACCTAAGGTTCTGTCACCTTGATGAGATAGGACTGCGGGTGGTGGTTGGGGACCACTGAGTACTGAGCATCCACTGGGTGGTTCTCATGTGCAGACGTGCTAGGGGTACAGTGAACACTGAGGATGCCATGAGGCCTAGCATCCGTTGCATCGAGAGAGCTGTGACTGAGCTGTTTTTCCCGATGTGGCGGGCCATCTGAAGGATATCGTTCCTCCTGTCTTCTGGAAGAAAAGCCTTCACACAGGAGGTATCAGAGAGTCCTATAAAAAGGAGCCTCTGGGAGGCTGCAGTTGCGATTTTTTGAGGTTGAGCAGAACTCCCATGGACGTAAGGAGGCGCGAGGCCATCTCCACGACGTCCAGAGTCCCTTGCCTGGAACGGCTTGCTAGAAGCCAATCGTCCAGATAAGGAAACACCTGAATTCCAACCTTTCTGAGGTGCGCTGCGAGAACTGCACAACATTTTGTAAAAACTTGCGGTGCCGAGGATAGCCCAAAAGGCAGGACTCTGAACTGATAGTGCTGTCCCAGAGCCACAAACCTCAGGAATTTGTGATGTCTCGGGTGAATAGGAATGTGCTGGTAAGCGTCCTGCATATCTAGGGTGGCTAACCAGTCGTGTTGATGGAGCAGAGGTAACAGGGTTCCCAGAGAAATCATTTTGAATTTCTCCTTGGGGAGAAATTTGTTTAGCTTCCTGAGATCTAGAATGGGGCGCATGCCCCTGGACTTCTTTGGAACCAGAAAGTAATGGGAGTAGAACCTCGTGTTTTGTTGGTGCAGTGGCACCACCTCTACTGCCCTGTTGCTCAGAAGGCCCTGAATCTCGCGCGAGAAGGTCTGACTGAAGGGTTGACAGCCTGGGCTGCCGTTTGGGGGGACGATCCGGAGGGGTCTCCACAAGATTGAGTGAATACCCCTCGCGAATTATCCGTAGGACCCATTTGTCTGAGGTTATGGACTTCCACTGGTTGTAGAAGTGCATCAGACGACCTCCCACTGGAGAGGAAAAGTCCACCTCGGGCAGCGGAGATGGAACTTGGGCCGGCAATTCATAATTCCGGCTGGGCGCTTTAGGCCCTTGCGCTTTCTTCTGAGGTTGGGCAGGTTGGTTCTTATGGAAACTTCCTCTGCCTCGAAAGGACTGGCGATTATGAAACTGTCGTTTACTGGCATGCCCTCGAGAGGGGGCAGGAGGGGGCCGAGCCAACTTAATGGCTGACCTAGTCTTTTGTGTAGCTTCTAGAGCTTGCTCTACCTGAGGACCAAAAAGATATGCACCGTCAAAGGGCAATGCCATCACCTGCTGCTGCGCGTCATTCATAAAGCCCGAAGTGCGCAGCCAGGAATGACGACGGGTGCAAATACCATCAGCCGCTGAACGGGAAGCAGTGTCAAAAGCATCCATGGCTGCTTTAACCTGCTGGTTCTTAGATTCAATACCTCTGGTAATGGTTTGAAGAAGCTCTGGCTTTGACTCCGACTCCGGTAGGGCTTCAACCATTTGTTTAACAGAATGCCACAGGATATACTTATACTGAGAAAAATAGCCTTAGTAACTTGTCGCATACTCAGAGTAGAAGCAGCAAAGACTCTTACCTAAGGTGTCTATCTTACGAGATTCTTTGTTAATAGGTCGAGCTGTAGTAGTTTGAGGAAGAACGACCTTATCATTCTCTGCTAGGACTACAATAGGATCTGCAAAGTCTTGAGATGCCAAAATGGGACGATCCTTGGGGGCTGAATATTTCCTGTCAATGGATTTAGCCACCGAAGGGTTAAGAACAGGATTATTCCATACCATCTGAGACAGCGTCTCGATGGAAGGCTGAATCGGAGGAGTCAAATCCGTAGGGATCTCCGAGGCATGAAGATATTGGAGTCTCAACAAGTTCCCAGGATCGATGTCTGTAGTCTGGAGAGAAAGTGTGGAACTCAGATTTTCAACAGAGACTTAAAGGATAGGTCCTCGACCACAGGCTCTGTAGCAGTAATAGATCCTGCTTCGTCCACTTCATCACCCAACCGAAGGTCTGGGTCAGGCTCAACATCATCTCCTGACAGTCCAGGAAGGACTGCATGGACAGGAAAGGAATGAAATTCAGAAGAGGAAGAAGGAAACAAGTGAAAAGAGGTCCCGAGAGCTGCCGGCGCTGAGGAAGCCGCCTGCAAGCGCCGAGGGAGGCGGTGCTGAGCCACCTGACACCAAGGGCGCGAAAACACTCCCAGACTCCGAAAAACAGGTTTAGAAGGAGGAAGAGCAGGAGATAAGGGCATCGGTGTGGCCCCCTGCGCCACAGCCATGTGAGGGGGGGAGAAACACCTAAGCGCGGAGTCGACGGCACTGAAGAAGAAGCCGCGTGACCAGGAAGGTCCAACCGCCCTACCCGGTTGCCCAAAGAGCCACAGGCTACCGAGTCAGGTAGCCGAACCAACCTCCAAGCCCACTGCTCCATAACAGCGGCCCACTGATGAAACTGCTCATCTGAAGACCTACCTGCGGGCGGGGTAGGGCTCCGATGTCGAAGCCGTCGGCCACCAGAGGCAGAGGTTGGCGACTCCGAAGGAGGAGACCGGCAACTAGCCCCGATGACCGAGCGTCTGCGGCGCGGAACATATCAGAGGGCGACAGCTTGAGTGATGCCTTCTTTTAGGACCTTCGGAGAAGGCGGCGGACCAGACCCAGCCCGACTGATCGAATAGTTTTCATACGAAGTCTCCCTACCATCACCTGACCTGCTCATGGTCGACTCCGTCAAAGTAGGCTAAGACTTCTTTATTGTATTTATTTTAAAAATAAGAATAAATTTAAGTGATACTGTATCGAGATACTACAAAATAATAAAAACTGAAAACTATGCTGCTAGTTTGAAGTTTGACTCCCGACAGGCGAGCGATGTCATCACTGAAGTGCACTTGACAGCGGGAAAAAGGGAACTGAGGCGGTTGGAGGGTCGACGCCAAGATAGTCGTTACCACGCCGACCCTCCAGCAAAAAGTTTGCTCCCGATGGGTCCTAGTGCCTCCGGCGTAGATCCCAATAGTGTGAATGAGTGGTGGAGACTTATGTCCAGGAAGATCTATGCAGGAGGTGACCCACCTGCCTATCGTCCGCTTGGCTGCAGGTCTGCCAGGTGCGGCTTCAGCGTAGGTGACAAACAGCTGGCGAACCTCTCCCCGAACTTCATCCGTCCGCTCCTTATAATAAGCGAGCGCTCTTCTAGGGTCCAGAGTATGAAGCCTATATTCAGCCTCCGAGGTGTGATTGGGGTAGAACACCGGCAGAGTCACCACCTGGTTAAGGTGAAACTCCAACACCACCTTCGGAAGGAATTTTGGGTGGGGGTACAGGACAACCTTGTCCCTATGCAAGGCCAGATAAGGAGACTCTATGGAAAGCGCCTGGAGCTCTCCCATCCTTCTGGCTGATGTGATAGCCACCAAGAAGGTGGTCTTCCACGACAGGTGAGAGATGTCACACCTGTGCATCGGTTTGAATGGCTTGCCCATGAGCTTAGCCAATACCAGCAGTAGATCCCACGGAGGTGGAGGTTCTCGCACCAGAGGGGATACGTGATCAAGGCCTTTGAAAAAGCGCCCGACCACCTTCTCCTGCGCCACCGACTGCTTCCCGGCCCGCGCCTGGTAAGCAGAGATGGCTGCCAGGTGAACCTTAAGGGTCGTCGACCGAAGCCCTGAGAAAGGGACCACTGGTAGTCCAAAATGCTTGCCAAGGAACAGGAGGAAGGGTCCAACCCCTTGCCTGACACCAAATGGAGAATCTCTTCCACTTGAAGGCATAGCATTTCCTGGTCAACTCCTTATGGGAAGCCTCAACAACGCTGAGGACCTAGTCAAAAAGACCCAAGGCCTGGAACTCTAGCCGCTGAGGAACCAGGCCGTCAGGTGCAGGGATTGAAGGTCCGGATGGAATACCTTCCCTGATTGACTGAGATCAGGTCTGGGGCGAATGGGAATGCCTCAGAACCATGGAAATTTTCTACTAGCAGTCTTCAGCGGGGACACCTCCACGATCGGTGCGCCCCCAACGTCAGGCGTAGTACATAAGGAGGCGGTCCCCCCACAATCCCCAGTTCTCCCGCCGGAGACTCTCGGCCACTGGATGACATCAGAAGAAGAGACCGAGGATCCGCCACCAGATGGCCAAGACTAAAAACAGAACGTCCCATCTCGTAAGATAGATGTTTGGCTATGACCTACCTCCACAAGAAGGGGGATGGTGGGCGGGAAGGTACCTGCTGCAAGAGCTGTTCTCGAAGATCTACTGTTACGGTAAGTTTTTACGTAACTGCACTATCTTGCTTCTGAGATACAGCTCTTTCAGCAGGTTACACCATTAGGACTGATTTCCAAGCAATAGTGGCACTCTTACGCCACAGGGAGGAGGAAAGGTAGAAGTCTCAATGCAACTTGAGCCTAGGACAGAAGTCCCTGAAGGACGGCTAGGCCGAACCCTGCTCTTCGCCTTGAAGCAATGTCCAGGCTGTAATGCCTGATAAAGGTATGCACAGAGTTCCAAGTGGTTGCAGCAAAATAGCTGAGGTAGGGACGTGCCTTAATGCCGCAAAGAAGTGGCCACCCCTCTCGTGGAATGACCCTTAACCGCGCCCGGTAAGGGTTTATTGCACTTATAACAGAAAGTGATGCATTGGATGAGCTACCTCGAGAGAGAGAGAGACTGTTAGAGACAGGAGCTCCTTTCATTCTAACAGCGAAGGAGACAAACAGTTGATCCGTCTTTCGAAACTGTTTGGTTCTGGTCAGATAATATCTGAGGCACCTGTGTACATCAAGGGTGTGCAGGAGGGCTTCTCCTTGGTTGATGTACCTTGGGAAATACACTGGTAAGTCGATATCCTGATTAAGGGCGAGGGCTGAAACCACCTTAGGCAGAAACTTTGGGTTTGTCCCGGGATACCTATCCTGATGGAAAACTAAATAAAGCTCTTTGCACATTAGTGCATGCAATTGAAATCCTTCTTGCTCAAGTAACTGCACTAAAATAACGCTTTCATTTACAGAAAACGAGTTTTAACCACGCTGGTTCAAAAGGTGTCAGCGTAAGCTGCTCCAGGACGGAAGGGCAAGTCCCAAGGAGGAATTGGATCCTTGATAGGTGGCCTGGGTGGAGGACTCCCTTAAAAAGGCACTAGTAAGTCCAATGGGCCACCATCTGATGGCCTATGGGGCATGGTGGCTCGAAACTGCACAAAGGTGCACCTTAATCGGGAGTAAGCCAGTCCGAATGCAAGAAGTCGCGGCTTGAGCCCTCAAGCAAAATCTGCGCCATTTCATGGCGTACATTGCGTGGGTTGCCGGTTTTCTGGCAGCAGAGAGTACATCTGCCACTTCTGGCGAGACCCCGTATCGCAACATGGCTGCATCTCTAGGAGCCAAGCGTGCAGGTTCAAAGTAAGTCTGGATGGACTAATGAACCCTCCTCCTGAGACAGCAGACGGGAGCTGATTGGCAAAGGAAGTGGAGGTTCCCGGGATAGCTGATGCAGAAGAGGGAACCAAATTTGTCTGGGCCAGAAAGGTGCTATCAAAATGAGCGTTGCCTGCTCCCCGTGAAGTTTTAAGAGAACTCTCTGGATCAACAGGAAAGGAGGGAAGGCATAGAGGAATCTGCCCGCCCAGGAGAGGGACAACGCGTCTCGCCAGAAAACACCAGGCCCTGGAACTAGCGAGCAAAAATTGGGAAGTTTTGTTGGATGAGGACGCGAAAGGTCTAACTCTGGAGTGCCCTATCTGTGAAACAGATCCTCTGCCACCTCCTGTAGAAGTTCCCACTTGTGGACTCTGGCCTGAGAGCGATTCAGACTGTCTGTGACGGTGTTGTCCACTCCCGGGACGTGTACTGCAATTAGGTTTGTGCCGTGTTGCACTACCCACTCCCACACTCTCATGGCCTCCCCTACAAAGCGGGTAGGAGTGAGTGCCTCCTTGTTTGTTGAGGCAATACATCACCGCAGTATTGTCTGTCTGTAACAGGAGAGTACTAACATACTAAAATGCCAGCAGAATAGGCCTAACGGTCTTTCTTGTCTGCTTGGTTGGTCAGCCCCCACCTTGCTGCCCCCCTCACCTTCTCTGGCGAATCTGGTGGAATCTCTGACTGGAAGGCCTGCAGCGCATAAAGTACTGCCCTCATCTCCAAAATGTTGATGTGGAGATGAGATTCCTGGGCTGTCCATATGCCCTGAGACCGTACACCGTCTAGATGTGCTCCCCACCCGAGACCTGAGGCATCTATGGAGAGAGTCACAGTCTGAGACGGCGCTATGAAGAGAACCCCCACGGAGAGATTCTCCGGATGTAGCCACCATTGCCAATCCCGAATCGCGGCATTCGTGATTCGAATTGGCTGCTGCAGATGGTCTTGCCTTTAGTCCCATTGCACCCTCAGCATCCACTGGGTTACCCGCATGTGGAGCCGTGCCATTGGGACTGTTACAATGGCCGCAGCCATATGTCCAAGCAGGCGAAGGACCAGTCTTGCCGGGACGGTCTTCTTCACTGACAGGTCCCTGATGAGGGATCTGATGTGTTCCGCTCTGTCTGAGGGAAGAAAGGCATTCCCTCTGATTGTATCCAGAACTGCTCCTATGAACTGCAGTTTCTGGGATGGTACCAGGAGAGACTTCTCGTAATTGATGAGGATACCCAGTGATTGAAAAAGGAACTGGGTGCAATGAATGGCCGTCATCAGTGCCTCCTTGGAGGGAGCCATGAGAAGCCAGTCATCCAGGTATGGGAACACACGGTGGCCTTGTCTCCTCAGAGACGCTGCTACGACCGCCATGTACCTCGTAAAAACACGAGGTGCCGATGACAGCCTGAAAGGAAGCGCTCAGAACTGATAAATGCGGCTCTGAAACTTGAAGCGCAGGAACCTCCTGTGCGCTTGAGCAACTGGAATGTGCAGGTAGGCGTCCTACATGTCCAAAGACGCCAGAAAGGCGTCCCGCTTCAGCATGGGAATTAGGCCCGGAAGGGTCACCATGCGGAAGCATTTGTAAACGACCGACAGATTGAGGTCGCTGAGGTCCAGAATTGGACGGAGGTCTCCTGTTTTCTTCGGAACCAGGAAGAAGTGCGAATAATACCCTAACCATCTCTGGAACGTGCTCTGAGGCGTAAGCACCTCCTGCTGTATAAGCAGGGTGTGCTGACCAGAGCAGCGGGAAAGCAGGGGAGGTCTTGTAGGTGGGCTGCCTACAAATTCTATATAGTGGCCTTTTTCGACCAGTTGCAGCACCCACCTGTCAGTGGTGATCGACTGCCACCCTGGCAGGTGATGTGCGATGCAACCCCCGACCTTCATTTCCCGTTGATCCTGAGGAGGAGCGGGGACCGGGAAGGAGTCATGCTGTGGCAGCGTTAGATCCCGCAGGCTGGGCCGACTTTGCAACTCGTTGGCCTCTGCCTGGGGATGACTTGGCCTGGGCTTTTTGGGTAAAGGAGCCCCTCTGCTGTTGGCCGGAACGTGGTTGTTGCCTTTGCGTCCGGCCACGAAAGCGACTCTGGTTCCTATGAAAGGAACTAGGTCGGGATCTGTACATGGCCTGGCAGATCTAACTGCCTTCCCTGTGTCCTGAAGTTTGGTGATCACCTTCTCGGAGAACTTCCTCGTTGTAAGGGACATCTAGGATGCTCTTCTGGACGTCCGGGGTAAAACCGGAGACGCGGAGCCAAGAGTGTCTCCAGAGACACACGCCTGAGGCTGCAGCTCTGGCCGAAGAGTCCGCAAAGTCGGACGCGGCTCTGAGCATCTGGGTCACCACATCCGAACCCGTATGGAGGAGGTTAAAAGCTCCTCCTTTTGACCACCATCGGGCATCTTCTCAACCAGGTCCTGTCCCTGTTCCCACAGTGCATTCGGGAATTGAACCATGTGGGTGAGGTAATTTAGAGACCTGATGGCGCAAGTCGCAGCCGCGTACGTGCGCCTACCCAGGACATCCAATTGCTTGGATTCCGGGTCCGGTGGCTGTGTGCTCAAGTGCTGAGGTCTCTGAGACCGATCATGCGAGGCAGTGATGACCAGGGAATCGGTCAGAGGATGGTTCGCCAGATACTGGTCCTCCCTCGGGGCCCTGTATAGGTGGTCAGCCTTCTTCGGCACTGCTGGAGTCGAATGCAGACGCTTCCACGCAGCCTTGGTGACGTCCCCAAAGGTGTCCACCAAGGGTGGCACTACCACAGGCTTTGGGTCTTTCTGCCGAAGGTAGCGGGCAAGGCGCTGTCTCTCTGTGTCTAGCTCTTCGGCATCCCACCCAATATTCTCCTGAATGTGCCTCACGATCTCAGCAAAAGAGGGATCATCCGGTGGAGACCTGGGTAGGTCGTGTGGGTCTGGGGAGGGAATGCTGATGGGAGAAGGAGATCTGGAGCACCCTGAGGTGTCAGATCTTGAGTCCTCCACAGACGTGGTGTACCGGCATTGTCTGGGTCTCTTAGGGCTAGGTGACCCTGAAGTGGATCTTGAGGGAGGTCTTCTAACTGAGGATCTGCCCCTAGGAGGAGGTGTTGGCTCCTTGGGGGTTGGTGACCGTCCTACGGGCCCCTTGGGCGGGGGAGGGGGCATAGGCGGTGAAGGAGTGGGTGGAGGCGGAGCCGGAGTAGGAGGGTGCGTGGCGACTACATCCTTCCTGATGGTGTCCCAGCAGAAGGTAAAGAGCTCCTTTACCTCTGCCAAATTCAGGCCCGACGACGGGCTGGGCGCCGGTGGCCTGTCGCCGGGGTCGGGCATCGGATCCCCGGGGGTCTCCCGCTCCGGGGAGGGTTCCCGTGGGAGCTCAAGGACTCCGGTGTCGCCCGCCTGGTCCTCGGGCTGAGTGGTGTCCTCCTCTGATGATTCCTGCCGACCGATGTCAGCCGGTGACGGTGGTGCAGTCCTCCTCTCTGGGGAAGCCGATGTCGGTCCCCTGGCCGACGCTCTGGGAGGCGAACGCCTGGCCGGCAACGGGTGTCTTGCTGTCGCCGGCTCCTGGGAGTGCCTGTGATGCTTGGCCGATGTCGGGTCCGGCACCCATTTTAGGGACGTCAGGTCCTTAGTCTTACACGGGACCGGGTCCGACCCGCGCAGAGGCTGGGACACCGACCTGGCATCGGAGTCCGGACGGCGGGAGGAAGATTTGTGGCGCTCCCCAGACTTGGACGAGGCCTTAGAAGGAGTGGAAGAAGCCGACGGCCTTGAAGTCTTGAGAGGCTGCAGGGAGGAGGAGCTGCTGGAGGATCTGACCTGAACTGGGGGAAGCTGAGATTGAGCCCTGGAAGGAGAGCGGTCTGACCGCGAGCTGGAGCTTCGGGAGTCTGAGGCCCTCGCTGGGGTCCTGGGCCTTTCCTTCTCCTGGTGTTTTTCACGGTGTTTGTGGGTCTTCCTTGACGACTCCCCCCCGGAGGAAGGTTCCCTATCCATGGTCTTTAGTTTCTCCTCCAAGAGAAACGCTTGAAGGGCCTTCTGGTGGCGGATCCTGATGCGACTGTTGAAGCCCTGGCAGAAGGAGCAGGCCTTGGTGTCGTGTTCCGGGCATAGACAATGCACGCAGGCTGAGTGAGGATCCTTGAAGGGGATCTGTTTGCCGCAGGCACACTTTGATGGGTGACCCTTCCAGAGAGGTGTTTGGAGAGGACATCAGATGAATCCAAATTCGTATAAGAAAGAGAGAACGTCGTAGTTCCGAGTCGTCACACGCTAGAAAGTGACCGAGAGGCCGATGCCTGCGATGTCGACGGCGGGAAAAGAACTGGGGATTGTGGGGGGACCGCCTCCTTATGTACTACGCCTGACGTCGGGGGCGGGACCGACGTCGGAGGCGGTCCCCGCTGAAGACTGCTAGCTAGAAAATTTCCGTGGAGTCCTGGCGCCTGACGGCTTCAGTCCTAATGGTGTAACCTGCTGCAAGAGCTGCATCTCGAAGTAAGATCGATCCACCACTGGAGAGCGTTCCGCATCTCCTGGGTCACTGTCACTGGCTGATCCAAAGGACCGGAGCACTGTGACCATTGGCTGGCCAGTCCCCACTGTAGGGGATGCATGTGCCAACGGGCCCAACGGACCACGCTGGTGCAGGCCGCCATGAGTCCCAGGAGGCACAGGAAGTCCCGTGCAGGGTGCAATTGCCCAACCTGAAATGACTGGGCAAAGGAGGAAAGAACCTCTGCCCTGTCCACCAGGAGCCGTGCTCTGGCTCGCAGAGAGAAGAACTCTGCCCCGATGAATTGGATCACCTGCTTTGGCACAAGTTCCGACTTGGCCTCGTTGATGAGGAGGTCAACTTGAGAGCAAACCTGGAGGGTCAGATCCCTGGTCCGCTCCACCTCCAGTCTGGAGGAGGCCACAATCAGCCAGTCGTCCAGGCAGGGGTACACCCGGACCCTTTGGCGCCGCAGGAATGCTGTCACCACTACCATGCATTTGGTGAAGACCCTGGCAGCTAGAAAAAAGCCGAAGGGTATGACCCCAAACCCGTAGAGGGACCCCTCTGCTCTGAAGCAGAGGAATCACTGGTGGGACGGACGGATTGGGATGTGAAAGAACGCGTCCTGGAGGTCCAGAGAACAGAACCACACGCCTGGTTCCAAGGACGGAATGATCTGAGCCAGAGTGACCATCCTGAAGGTTCGAGACCTTAGGAACCTGTTCAGGTCATGCAGGTCTAGAATGGGGTGCCAGCCCGCCCCCGTCCGTTTGGGACCAGGAAGTACCTGGACACAAACCCTGGGTCCTGTGGAGGATCCGTCACCTTCCTGATCACCTCCTTTTGGAGGAGCAGGGCAATGTTGGCTTGATGGGCCGAAAGAGAGGCTGCGGACACCATAACCCCCCGTGGGGCGATGGCTCGGAAGAGCAGAACCTGCTCAAACTCCAGAGGCAGACCCTTTCCTACCACCTCCAACACCCAACAGTCCGTGGTGATAGCGGACCTGGTGGAAAGAAAGTGTCAGAGCCGTTCCCCCCCGGGGGGAACCCAGGGGGAAGCGACGCGGCTGGGGGTGACACCCCTCAACCCGTCACTGGGCAGGCTTGGAGAAAGGACCGGCCGAGGGACCTCCTGGGCCTTTTCCTCCAAGAGGAAGCTGTAGGCTTGGCTTTAGGGTGCCAAGTGTGAGCCTGCTGGCCCTGATGGTGGTGTTGCTGGGCCGGACGCGCCACAGGGGCAGAAGGGCGAAAGGACTCATGCTGCTGTTGGTGGCCTCTGTCCTTCTGGGCAGATGTGACGGAGTCCAAGGTGGCACTGGACTTTTCAATTCTCTGGAGATGGCCTTCCACCCCAGGCCCGAACAAGTTGGTACCCAGGAAGGGGACGTCTGCCAACTTGTGCTGGGTATCCGCCATAAAGGTGGAGATCTGCAGCCAAGCTCTGTGGCGCATGGCCACTGCGGCTGCTACTGACCAGGCACAGGACTCTCCAATATCGAGAGCCATTTGGAGCTGCTGTTTTGCCACTACCCTTCCCTGATCACACACCTACTTGACCGTAGTCTGCAGATCAGCTGGGAGATGAGGGATCACCTCATCCAGGGCGCCCATAAGAGTGTGGGAGAAGTGCGCCATCAGTATGGCCGAACTGGCCTGACGAAGGCAGAGGGAGGACGCAGCATATACTTTACGTCCGGCATAGTCCAGCTTTTTGGACTCTGTCGGGGGGCTTGTCCACGTCCCTAGCATCCTCGCTGGCAGGAAAGCTGTTGGTAACCAACCCCTCCGCAGAAGGGTGTTCCGAAAACGGACAGAGACCCGGTAGGGACCGCATACTTCCTGGCCATCCTGGCCGAAGGAGCAGGACAAGAAGCCGGCCGCTGCCATAACTCCAAGGCAAGGCCAACAATGGCTTCAGCCACCCGAAAGGCCTCCGTGGGAGAATCCCCTCGATCCAGTATTTCCATGAGGGGATACTTGGCCCGCTTGGATACGGGCTTGAGCTGCAACCCAGTGGACTCCAAGATGAGCTGAAGCAGACCCATGAACGATGAAGGGCTCTCGTCCATTGACTGTCCCCGGAGGACTCCAGGTCAAGAGGCCTGGATAACAGGGAGGAGTCGTCAGACTCCGAGGAGTCTGCGAAGAGCTGCCTAGGACCTGAGCCACCCTCCACCTGCCGAGGACGGTAGGGAGTGAGGGTGACAGACAACCGGTGGGGCAGTCCCTGACCCGACCGAGAAGCCTTGGTTGGCGCCGCCGATTTCGATTGTTGAGGCAGAGGTTCCACCACAATCGGTGGGGCAGCTGGTTTCGGCCGAACAACCGGCCCAGGTTTGGGCACCTCGACCACCGCAAGGGGTTGTTTCGGCCTTTCGGGTGACAGCCACTTAATGGCCGGGGAAGGCGACGGCGTCTGCTTTTTCCCCAGTCAGAAGGAGCTGCTGCTGCATTAAGTCCTCGTAGCGTCGATGCAATTTGCGCCAAAGCCTCTCCTCCTCCGAGGAAGACAAGGACGAGCGGCGCTGCCGCTTTCCTCGGTGCCGAGACCACCGGTATCGGCTGGACCGAGACGAGGTCCGAGACAGAGACCGTCGGTGTTTCCGAGGGTGGGTCTGGGAGGGAGCGGGGGAAATCCATTCCTCCCTCGGCTCGGGAGCCTTAAATGGGGACTCCGGCACAGGAGGCACAAGCAAGTCCTCGGTTTCCACCAGGGGAACCAGTGAAGAAGTGTTGTCGGTTTCTCCAGTCGACAGCCCGTCCGATGGGTCGAGAAAATTCTCGACCGCGTCGACGGGTGTCTCGCCCGGCTGACCTGACGGGGACACTGTGAAGCCAGTGGCCTTAGCCGCAACCTCGACCGAAGTCAAGTGTCGACTGCTCAGGGAAGGGGACCTCTCCCGCTCCCACGAAGGTTGACGGTGGGACTTACACCCTTTGAGTCCTTTTTCTTGGACTGAGAGGAGTGTTCCGATGGCCCCTCACCTTTAGTGGAGAGGGATTGGCAAAGCTCCTTAAAAAAAGCTGTATAGGAGGATCCTAAGGAGAGCGGGATAAATGCTGCGACTGAGGATGAAGAAGATGTGGCCTGGGCCACCTCCTCCTCAAGGGCGATCATCTGCTAGAGTTGCTCAGCTGAGCCAGCCGCCACGGAAACTGCCCAATGGGCCTCGCTGGACTTCACCGGCGGATAACGTTTTTCGGGGCGTCCACGCTGGAGCCGGGCAGCACGGTCTTCGAGGATGTTTGCCGAAAAAGACTTGCACAACTCGCAGGCCTGCGGATCGTGGTCAAGCTCAAGGCAGTAGATGCACGTGGAGTGCAGATCGGTCCTGGACATCTTCTGCCCGCATGGGCACCGCTGAAAACTGGGAGTCGATTTGTCCATTGCAGTCGCGAAGGAAGAAGCAGACCGAAGTCTAGAAAACTTTAAAATTATTTTCGGGTGAACCGAAGAGTTTGGATCCAGTCTAAATGCAGAGCGCTAAGGAAGGAACCTGAGCTTCCAAGCAGTAAGGAAGATCTGGCGTCATGGGGCGGAGCCAAGAGTTTTACCATCCGGGTGGGTGGGAGGAGTCAACTTGAAAACCTTCCAGCAAGATTTAAAGCGGCAAGGAACCTGCCAGACAGTGTGGATGAACAACATATCCATGTCCCTAGAATTCTAGCCGCTTAGGAACCAGGCTGTCGGGTGCAGGGATTGAAGGTCTGGATGGAGTACCTTCCCCTGATTGATGGAGAGCAGGTATGAGCATGCTGGTAGACGCCCTGGGAGCCTGTTGCTGAGGAGATCAGGGTACTAAAACTGGCGGGGCCAGTCCGGAGACACCAGGATCACCTATGCCTTGTTCCTTTTGACCTTGAGAAGCACCTTGTAAATCAAGGGATGTGGAGGGAAGGCATAAAAGAGGCCCAGGGTCCAAGGCCTCGAGAAGGCATCTGGGCCGGGCACAAAACAGCCTCAGTCTTGTGTTCTCCTTGGAGGCGAACAGACCCACCTGAGGGGTGCCCCACTGGAAGAAGAGACCGTGTACTACCTCTGGATGGAGAGATCACTCATGAGAGGCCTTGTCCACTCGACTGAGGGCATCTGCCAGCTGATTCGAGGCTCCTGTCACATGGATGGCGAGGAGATCTGCCTCCAGGCTGTGCATGAGGGTCCAGATGCGGAGAGCTTCCTTGCACAGAGGCAAGGAGTGCGTCCCACCCTGCTTGTTGAGATGGTATATGGTCATGGTATTGTCCTTCTGGACCTGGATCACTTGACCTCGAATGAACGGAGTGAATGTGGTCAGGGGTAGCCGAACTGCTCGGCGCTCCAGTAGGTTGATGCGACACTGGGACTCCTGAGCAGACCAGAGCCTGTGGACTCTGTGCTCCCCCAGATGGGCACCCCAGTCTGTCAGAGGCATGTCGGTCATCAAGATGACAGTCAGCTCGGGGCAGACAAACGGGATCCCTTCCTGCAGATATGCTGGGATAAGCCACCACTGGAGGGCATCTCACATCCTCTGGGTCATGGTGAACAGCTGGTCGAAGTGACCTTTGCGCTGAGACCACTAGCTGGCCAGCTCCCACTGGAGACAGCGCATGGCTACTGCGGCCGCGACTGAGTGGGCACAAGAGTAACCAATACCCAGAGCTGTCTGGAGTTGCTGCTTTGCTTTTACCCTCCCCTGATCTCGGACCTGCTTGACCATAGTCTGGAGGTCCGCCGGGAGGTGAAATCACCTCATCCAGGAGCCCATTAGGCACAGAGAAGTAAAGCCATCAGCATGGCTAAACTAAGCATGCAAGGCCGCTAAGAGGCAGCACAGACTTTCTTAGCTGAATAGTTCTGCTTCTTGGACTCTTTGCTCGGCGATCTATCGACATACCCTGTATTGCCAGAGCACCGGAAAACACAGTCAGTCACCAAACCCTCAACTGAGGGATGCCCTCGAAACCCAGAAAAGGAGCCGGTTGGTACCGCATACTTGCGGGCCATCTAGGCCAAATGTCGGGCAAGAGGCGAGATGCTGCCAAAGCTCCACGGCAAGATCAACAATGGCCTCAGCCACTGGAAAGTCCTTTGTGGGAGAATCCCCTTTGTCCAGAATCTCTGTGAGGGGATACTGAGCCCGTTTCTGGACAGGCTCCAGCTCCATCCCCGTGGACTTGGGAGATGAGCTGAAGAATGCCCATGAACGAAGAAGGACCTTCATCCGTGGAGATACCCCCCCTCCCCCCCCAACAGACTCAGTGTTGATGGGACTTGAGTGCAGGGAGGAATCCTTGGACTCCGCATAAAGCGGGCGGCCACCAATGTCATCCTCGACCTGTCTAGGATAGTCGAGAGTGAGGGTGACCAACAGCCGCTGGGGAAGTCCCTTGGTCGGCCGAGCAGCCTTAGTCGAAGCCCTGGTCGTTGGCTGTTTAGGTGGTTGCTCCACCTCAATGGGCAGACAGGCCTGTTTCGGTCGAGCAGATGTCGTCTGCACCGGCTCCGCTGGGGGAGGGACAATGATGACCAACCCAGGTGGGGCAGTCAACGCTGGCCGTTCGGGCGACAGTCACTTAATGGCCGGGGTAGAAACTGGCGATGGCTTTGACCCGGACAAAACCAGCTGCTTCCACATCAAATCTTTGTAGCGTCGACGCAACGTGCGCCTAAGCCTGTCCTCATCCGAGGAGGATGAAGTAGAGTAGCGGTGGTGGTGCTTTCCGTGGAGCCGGGAGTGAGATCGCCGATAACAGCGAGACCTGCCCGATTCAGAGGAGGAAGACCAAGACCACAACAGTCGGTGGTGCCGACAGGGAGCCTTAGAGGGAGCTGGGGAACCCTGAGGCTCCTCCTGGTCAGTGTCTTTGGGCTGTTGGAATTGTGTTCTTCATCGATGGTGCTGGTGCCTGCATGATGCAAGAATAAATGTGGGGATTTCCCTTGGCCAGTATTAGTGCTCGTGTCTTTTTTTTATGTATCGGTACACTGAGCACAATTTGCTGCTGGAGCTACTTCTCGTTTTGTGTCAGCACCGTGAAACCAGCAGCCAAGGCCACGGTTTCTACCAAAGTCAAAACCGAAGTCTCCTGAGAACGTGAACGTTCCTGATCCCAGGAACGTCGACGATGAATCTTCTTGTCTTTTTTCAACTCCTTCTTACGAGAGCGCGAACCATGCGATCCAGAAGGACCCTCTCCTTTAGTTGACAGGGACTGACACAGCTCCTTGAAGGAAGTCAAGTAAGTGGAGTCCAACTGGAGCAGAATAAAGGCCAAAGCTAAAGAGGACTGAGCGGAGGAATGGGCCGCATCCTCCTCGAAGGCCTTGAGCTGTTCAAGCTGCTCGGCAGACCCCACAGCCGCAGAGACCACCCAACAGGCGTGCCTGGACTTGACTGGCTGGTAATGCTTCTCTGGTCGCCCCAGCTGGAGTCGGGCAGCGCGGTCGTCCAACACATTCGGGTGGAAGGACCAACAGATATCGCAGGCCTGTGGATCGTGATCACGGCCCTGAGGATACACGATGTGGCGTGAGGTTGGTCTCGACATTTCTACCCTGCAGGGCACCGCAAAACCTGGGAGCAGGCTCGTCTTCCATCACGGGAGCGGCTGAAGAAAAAGCTGAAGTATAACTCGTACGAGTTTTAAAGTAAGTTTAGGAAGCAAATCTGAAGATTTGAGCACCAGGGCCTATACACACAGGAGTGGTAAGGAACCTGAACCTTCCAAGCAGAAAGGAAGATCTGGTGTCTAGGGGCGGAGCCGAGGGTTTTACCACTCGGGTGGGTGGGAGGAGCCAGCTTGAAGACGTTCTGGCAGGAATTAAAGGGGAAAGGCATCTGCCAAACAGTGTGGATAGAACATCATATCTACGTCCCTAGAAAGTATAGTTGCATAAGAACTTACCGTAACAGTAGATCTTCGAGAGGAGCTCTTGTAGAAGGCCAACACTGATAGGACTGAAGCCACCAGGCGCCAGGACCACACGGAAAACTTCGAGCTAGCAGTCTATCATGGGGGGCCACCCCCACCAACGCTGACGTCCGCCTATCCTATAAAGGGCGTGGCCCTCAACACCTACCTCAGTTCTCCCGTTGGAGACCTCAAGTAGGTGGAGAAAAGGAGAACTGATGCGGTTCCGGAGAGCCAAAGAAACAAAATTTAAGCAAAAGTGGAGCAATGAAAAAAAGCTAATGGGGAAGGAGAGAGGGAAAGCAGGGCCTGCTGCAACTGCTGCTCACGAAGATCTACTGTTACGCTAAGTTCTTACGTAACTGTACTATCTTACTTTGAGGGGGCTCTTGCAGTAGGCCAACACCAGTAGGACTGAGTCTCACACAGTACCAGAACTGACCAGAAGGGCAGCTGGGAGGAGGTACTAGGCATCAGTACAGAGCTCAAGTGAGAAACCCTTTTCAAGCGTTTTTTTTTTGGTTGTTGAAAACTAGTTGTATGAAATTTTATTTAAAAACAGTGTGTGTCAACTTAGTGGTCTACAGTGTAGTTCAAATCAGTACTTTTCTTTAGGAGATATGAAACCATCCAACTTTGTAAAACTGCATCCCGGTTTATTTACTCAGAGCATTTTAAGTGCTATCAGGGCTCCAGATAAGGCGAGTACCGACATATTTTACTCACCTCATTTTAGGAAATACTCTTCCGAATATTTTTTTTAATGAGTACCAATACTTGCCCAACATTTGTAAATGTTGTGCACTCCATAGAACAGTGCTTCATAATATAGCTGGTGATTCAGAAGAAGCAGTTTTTTCCAGGTTTACAGCACTTGTACGCAGCTTACCAACTTTGTTTTACTCACTATATTGTAAAACTGATGAGTATATTACACCTACCTGCCGACATTAGCTCAATCATTGCTGGCACCTGATCAGTTTTTAGCTAGAAAAAAAAACATTGTTTTTAAAGATCAAATGCACGGGTTTCCACATTTTTAATAAAAGCTTGAATTCAAGTCCCTAGCTGTGTCATAATTAGTGTTTCCTGAAAATATCATGCTGTTTGGTTTTGTGGTTTCCTTTAAATCAGCATTTGTTAAATCTATTAATGTGCTTTTGTGAGTTCATACAGTACATGTTCCTGAAATAGTCGAGTGTGGCAGACACCTGTTTGTCAGTCTGTCACAACAACACAATTGTTCTCACATGAACCTATTTTTGGAGGCTACATCAAAGACATACTGCTTCTATGAATTAACACACTTTAGATTTATTTTATATCCGTTAAACAACCCTTTGTTATATAACCAGAAAGCAAAGCAGAGTTTTGATGAAAAAGAACTGACAGCTGTAATACAGACAAGGTTATTTTTCATAGACATTCATTCATACCACTACAGTTCAGTGCTGAAACTCAAATGATCAACTTTTTATGAAAACAGAATGATAGATTTTAAGCTAATCTATCTTAAACACAAACCAGATGGGTTAGTAACAGACTGCTTTAACTGGGAACTGCAATAGCTTCTTCAGTCAATTAGGGACTTAACTGCTGAATCAGCAGGCTAGACAAGAATAATGTCATCGCTCATTGATAGGGACAGACAAATCTTCACTGTTTTCAGTTACTGCAGAGCACATTAACAGATGCTGAATTAGAGAAAACCACAAAACCAAATAGCATGATATTTTCAGGAAACACTAGTCATGACACAGGGACTTGAATTCGAGCTTTTCTTAAATATGTGCATTTGATCTTTAAAAATGTACTCCTCACTCCATTCTGTCTAGACATTTCTACGCATCTGAATTTGATTTTACTCACCTCACTTTCAAAATGAGGAGTAAGGTACTCATTCCAAAACATCTTATCTGGAGCCCTGGGTGCTATTATAGAATACATGGTCATTGGCCATGACTGTATGAATAATGCTACATATAAAATAAAAAAGGAAATCTAGAGAAGGCCCTGAAGGACTGCAAGGACAAAACTGGCCCTGCGCCCAAAAGCGACTTCCAGTCTGTAGTGCCTAATGAAAGTGGGATCAGAGCTCCAGGTGGCAGCTGCACAGATGTCTGCAGCAGACAAATTTTTTAAGCAAGCTGTGGAGGCTGAGGCAGCTATGCCCCTTGTGGAGTGACCTTTAACTGCTCCAGGCAAGGGCTTGTGGTAACAATAAACAATGCAATTTGCCAACCACTTAGACAAACATGTTTCGAAACAGGTGCTCCTCTCTTGGGAGCAAACAAATAAATAACTGGTCAGATTTTCAAACAGACGGTGTGGTGGGTGTAATACCTCAGCACCCTATGAACATGTAAAGTATGGAGCAAAGCCTCCCAGATTAGAATATTCAGGGTAATAAACTGGCAGGTGGCTGGACTGGTTCAATGTAAACACTGACACCACCTTGGGCAAAAACTTTGGATTCATACGCAAAGACATCCTAGCCTGTCTTTCTGGAAAACCAAAATAAGGCTCTTTACAGCAGAGCCTGAGCTCGGAGATCCTCCGAGCAGAAGTAATAACAACTAAAGTACTTTCCGACAGAAAGGACAGCTCATAACTAGCAGTCAGTTCAAAGGGAGGCAAAGTGAGTTTTCCCAACATGAAAAGATGGTCCCATGGAGAGAGAGGATCCTGAATGGGAGGCTTCAAGTGCAGGATACCTTGCAAGAATGTGCGGGATGAGTGAGCGCCTGCCGCAGGCAATGCCTGACAGGACTGACGTTGGTCCCAAAATCTGGCACCGATGAAGGCAACACCTTGGCTGGGGAGGAGGCGGTGACAATCAGAGGAGCCCTGCCAGAGAATCTAATACTGGTTGAGTGCTCATGGATGCAAAGGGCCTAAGCGTCAGGGGATGACGACCACTGCCCAGAAAAGCCCGGAGGAGGTGAGGGCTGACGGGGCTGGAGGGACCAACTCCCCCCCCCCCCATATGGGAGGAAGACTCGGAGGCGGCCGCTGGTCTATGTGGTGACCGCGAGAGGCTGACAAGAGAACAATCCCGGTGCTTATGTGTTCCGCTCAATTTCTTCTCCTTCTGGAAAGAAGCAGCAACCCTCCCAGAGGACTGAGTCGGGGAAGCTTAACAACTCTTGGGCTGCAGCTCTTTCTCCATCGCAGTCAACTTCTGCTTTAGGAGATGGCTCTCCAAGGTCATCAAACAATGTCTCTGAATGGCCTGGTTGAATTCTTGGCAGAACTGGCAGGCTTCGGTGTCGTGGCTGGGACCTAGGCAGAGCAGTTACGCAGAATGGCCATGTTTAGCTGGAATCCGTTTGTTGCAGGCACACTTGGTCGGGTGATCAGAAGAAGAGGTTGGAAGAGAAGACATAAAATTTGGCGAAAAAAAAAAAACACAGAAAATTCTATGTTTTAATCACTAAAGAAAGAAAAATGGCAGTCGACTGTAGCTGGCATCCATGAAGATCCGATGTGCGCAGGTCGACAGTAGGAAAGAACTGAGATAGGTGTAAGGGACTGCCCCCTCTATAGAATAGGTGGATGTCAGCATTCTGAGGTTGGTGGGGGTGGTCCCCCGTGATAGACTGCTAGATGACAGTTTTCTGTGTGGTCCTGGTGGCTTCAGTCCTACTGGTGTTCGCCTGCTGCAAGAGCCCCTTCAAAGTAAGATCAAAATAATCAGTGCAAGAATCTGATTAATTTTTGCCACAAATTGGATCTTTTTACCAATTTTTAGCAACACCACAGGATTGACAAAGCAAAGTCTGGGGTGTTGAATCTTTACTGCGGCTAAAATGATCTCAAAATTAAAGCAAAGGGGTGACATTATCAGTGCTGGGACACTACCTAACCAGGGAAGGAATAACATGTTGGCCAGTTGCTTAATGTGGTAGATATGACATCCCACACAGCCATTCAGGATTATTTCTAAACATTCCAGGTACTCATAACCATTACAGATCGAGGGAGCACTCGCAACCAATTGAAACGTGCACGTGACACACTTTATTCTTTGAAGAGTGTCTCACGCGCAGCTGTCCTGGAGACGGGTATGTTCTGGTATTTTTTTTAAACAATACATTATTGTTCAAGCAGGATTGATAATATAGTAATAACAAGATCACTCTTAGGTTTGCAAGGGTGCTCTCAGTCTTCGCATAGCAAAACAGTTTGTCTTCAGTTCACTGTTCTCATACCGTAAGAATGCATGCAAGACCACTCTTTCAACCTTTAGAGTGGTCTCAGCAGCGATATTAACATACATAAGAGGTTGTCTCATACATTTAGTTCTAAAATTCTGAAGCTGTAAGTTGGCACAGTCCATTTCCCACAAAGGGAGTCTCCCAATATTCTACAAAGTAAAACATTTTAATTTTAAACTCAAATTTCAGTTTTTTAAACAAAGGTTTTTGACTTGCATTATAATATGTGCACTTCCTGTGTCTCTCTGGTTGTAAGAGTTTCTTCTCAAGTCCCTCGTCTGCCAGAATTACTCCGCTTCACTTCGCAATTCTCTCACCTAAAGAACTCAAGAATGCACACTTGTAACTAAAGAGACCCAGGAACTGTACAAATAAACGAGTAACAGATGAAAACATTAACGTTAGAAATATTGATTACTCTACAAAGAAACAACATTTTGCAACAAGGGAGCTTTCACCTTTGAAGAATATGAAATACAGCCTGTTGAAATAAATCATTCAAGGTAAGTATTTCAGAATAAAATCCTTACCTGTTAGTCTTCTCTGGGCCAGCAAGGAATGCCCAATGTGCAAAAACCCCAAGAGATCCGGAGAGGAGATCCCCTTGTCCACCACATCTGCGACTGCTTCCTTCATGACTGCACACCAACACTAAGTTAAAAAGTATTTTTTTGTTAAATGCATTGATCTCATCAGAACCAAGTCCCATCATGACAGAAACTCCAGTTTATGAAAAGGTAGCACACTATCCCAGTCTGCTATGCCTGTCCTTGCTACACCAATGATTATGCTGGCATAGCTGGGCTTAAGCCTGGTGTATTTTGTATACTGATCACAAGGATCTGGACATCCATGGTGCCTTGCATGGGGTTTGAGGCTTTAAAGTGCATGAATGTGGTTTGGAGAGATGCATGGAAACTAAAGAAATTACAGAGTATTTTTGTTCAGTTAGTTATTGCTCTTAAGTCATTAGTCTATTAGACTTGGGGAGTCTCTTGCAAATGAAAACATGCACCACGATCAGGTGGCATGAAATGAAGCTGGAAGGAGGGAAATTCAAGAGTGATGCGAGGAAATACTACTTCACTGAAAGGGTGGTCGACGCCTGGAATAGCCTGCCAACAGAAATGGTAGAGGTTGAAACAGTGGGGGGCTTCAATCATGTATGGGACAGACACAAGTGTATATTAGGTAGAGGCAGGGAGGTGGGAGGATCATCGGAGTCACTGGGCAGAATGGATGGGACAAGTGGTCCTTTTCTGCCGCTGAATTCCATGTTCCTATTAGTAAATTGTCTAAAACATAGTGCAAACTACTGCTGTTCTGATTCTGAAAAAACAACTGGTTTTAAAAATGAAAAACAGATAATTATGGCCACCAAGAGAATAAGCATCAGCAGCAGCAGAACAGGAACAAAGCTCCCATTTTCTTCCAAATGAAAATAAATGTACTGAAATTTACATTTTGGGGAAATTAAACATTAACAACTTAGTAATTTAAGGTCAAAAGAGACTGTAGATCCATGATGATCCCTCTACAACCTGGTTTTATAAGCAGGAATTGAACAAAAAGAAAGTATACAGTGTTGTAAATGTGCACTAATTCCTAGGGACCCCCCAACTATACTATGAAGGATATCCGATTCACTTGGTGCAGAATCTTCACCCGGCTTACCCTGAAAGCATGTAGTGTCTTCATATCCAAGGTCTTTGCTGGTGGACTGTTCCATAGGTCCATCACCCTCTGGGAGAAAAGGCATCTCCCACTGTTACTCCCTGGATTTTCCACTGCTGAGCTTCAGGGCTTATCTCTGCATCTTACTGGAGGCCACCATACCAAACATCTCTGTATCTTCAATACTGTCAATACCCTCGAGTACAGAGAAGACTGACCTCATGTCCCCTCTCAGCCTCCTTTTCTCCAGGATGGATATGTTAAGGGCCTCTAGCATGATCTCATAGCTTTTGTCCCTCTCATCCTATATTCAAATCCTGGGTTCCTATGCCCAAGATGCATGATTTTGCACTTTTCTGGCACAGAACCCCAACTGCCATGCTCCTGACCACTCATCCACTTTCCCAAGATCCCTATGCATTTTCTTCACCTCCTACTGAGTGTCCACCCTATTACAGATTTTGGTGTCATCTGTAAAAAGGCATACCCTTCCACTTATTCCTTTGGCATCTCCACCCCCAAAAAAAACATGAATCCATGCTGCCTGCAGTCTTCCATTCCCCTGGATTCAAGATAACTCTACCACCCTTTCCTTTAACAGGGTTTCCATTAATTTTTCTCACCACCAAGGTGAGACTGACCAGCATGTAGTTGCTACCCTCCTCCCTGTTGTCATTCTTATGTAGAAGAACCACATCTGCCCTCCAGAACCACACCTGTTTCCAGGCAGCTGCTGAATAAGGGAATCAGTGGGGCAGCTATTGTCTCCCTGAGTTCCCTTAGTACCCTTGGGTGTGCCCCCTCCTGTCCCTTAGCCTTGTCCACTTTCAGTGCTGGAAGCCCTTTCAGTATTCTTTCTCTGAAAATGGACTTGTGTCCAGCTCCCCCACTTTGTTCCTACTGCTCCCTGGTGGTCTGTCCCCCCCCCCCACCATGCCATCTTCCACTGTGAAGAGTGAGCAGAAATACCTGTCCAAGATGTCTGCTTTTTCTTGGTCCTCTTCTGCGCAGCCACCCTCCTCATCCTTACTATCCCTCCCACTGCCTTCCTCTTCTCACTCATATACCTGAAGAAAGCCTTATCCCCTTGTTATTCCTTTCAAGAATCATTCCTTATGAAATGGGCAACACTGCCGATCACTGATCTCAAATATAGTTAAACGTACATCGGTGCAGTTTTTGACCTTGTAGTTCCAGTCTGTGTACATTCAGTGGTTTCAAGCCCTGGCTCGCAGTGGTTCGATGGTGGGCTGAGATGATGAAAGCAAAGGGGTAGAGGCTGGAGTGTTGTTCAAGAACAACGGGGACCAAGGAGGACAAACTGGCTTTGAATATTCACTACGGTGAATATCAAAGGGCAATCTCCTGCAAGAAGGCAGAGTTCCTGTCCAGGGATGCTGCAGCTGTAAAGAACCGACTGCCACAGCTTTTTTGTGCGGTGGACAGGCTTCTTCATCCTGTGGGGCCACCCTCGGCGAAATCATCACGTCAGCATCCTCCTCGTATAGCTGTGGGCAGCCCTGCACCCTCCTCAGTCCCCTACCGGCGACCATCCAACAAGGAATTACTCCCGAGGGCACCGAATGAGAGCTAGAGGATCCCATCACTAGGCAAAAGGACAAAGTACAGTTATACAAAAACTTACTGTAACAGTAGATCTTCTACAGGAGCTCTTGTAGCAGGTAACATCTTTAGGACTGAAGCTGGTAGATGTCAGAACCCCACAGAAACATTCTAACTAACTAGCAGTACCCAGTGGGGGACCGCCCCGTCATCATGCATGGTATAAAAGGGGTGATCCCCCAGCCCATCCCCAGTTCTACAACAGGAGACCGGCTAGTGAGATAGAAACAAAGGTATCCGAGATGGAGAAGAATGTACCAGGAGGAAGGAGGGCAGGAAAAATAGTACCTGCTGTAAGAGCTCCTCTCGAAGATTACCTTTAGGACAGAGTCCCAAGCAGTAGAGGAGAAATGTTAGGAAGAAGGGAGGAGGTAGAAGTCTCCTCAAATGAAACTGACAGGAGGCCATGAAGGACAGAGTCCAAAGCCAGCTCTGCGACAAGAAGTAATGTCCAGACTGCAGTGCTTCACAAAGGTGTGGACAGAACTCCAAGTGGAAGCCGCACATATGTTAGCGGCAGACACATTTTTCAATGAGGCGAAAGAAGCCGCCACGCTCCTCGTAAAATTACCTTTTACCACGCCCAGTAAGGGTTTGTCGACTCTACTGTAACAGAACACAATGCAGTTAACCAACCATTTGGATAAACACTGTTTAAAACTGAAGCCCTGAAACACGGGGGCAAAGGAAACAAACAATTGATCAGACTGATAACAGGACAGGTGCTCTCCAAATAGTTACGGAGCACCCTGTGGACATCCAGAGTATGCAGCAAAGCCTCCCTTTGGTTTGAGTACACTGGACAGTATACCGGTAGGTGGATATCCTGATTCAAGGTAAATTCTGAGACCACCTTCGGCAAAACCTTAGGATTAGTTAGCAAAGACACCGTGGGAAACCAAATAAGCCTCCTTATACATTAGTGTCTGAAGCTCGGAAATCCTCCGAGCTGAAGCAATGACAACTAAAAATAACGCTTTCCACGACAAAGTGCAGCTCGCGGCAGGCTCAAAGGGAGGCAGAGTGCACTTTTCTAAAACAAACAAAAGATCCCAAAGCGGGGCAGAATCCCAGATGGGAGGCTTCAAATGAAGCATGCCCCGCAAAAAAAGTGCGGGAAAGGTCCAGCTGGGCAATGTACTTACCCTCAAAAGGTACATGGTATACTGAAACGGAAGACAAGTGCACCTTTAGCAAAGAGTATCCTAGTCCTGCATCTGAAAGAGAGAGAAGGTACTCCAGTATCGAGTTCACTGGGCAGGCGAATGGATCCAAGCATCTAAGCGGTGGCCCAAACACAGAACCGCTTCCATTTCATAGCTTAGGTCACCCTAGTGGATGGTTCCCGGGCTGCCACTAGGACATCCGCTACCCTTGGGGAAACCCCAAATCTAGAGATGACTAGGTCTGCAGGAGCCACGCATGTAGATGCAGAGATCTGAGATCCAGATGGACCAAGGAACCCTGCTCCTGGGAGAACAAGTCTGACTGAAGGGGTAGGGGCAGCAGAGGTTCCACTGCCAGTTGCTGTAATAGTGGGAACCAGATCTGACAAGGCCAGAATGGGGCTCAACAAGACCATTTCAGTCGAGTTTTAGTTCAGTTTATTGTAAAGGGATGAATCAGTTGAGCAAAGCTCATTTGCAAGGAGGTCCCTTATACAGCATACTCGAAACATGTAACACAATATACAAAAAAGCAGAGAGTAATACAAAAACATCAAATAAAAGCTGGCACAACTAAAACATCATCAAGTTCAGGGCAGTTATACAAGGGTACACTGAATACATACATCAAATAATAGGGAGAATGTCCAACATCCAGTTAATGGGATGGAAGACTCCATTACAAGAAACAACATTACTAAGGTGAGTAATTTTTTCTTCAAACAACATGAAGTCTTGCTGTATTCTGACATATGCAGACTACCAAGCAGTACCTCCATGGAGGAGGGGCAGAACCTACTTTGGGAACAAGTTCTGAAGTACTGCTGTGTCAAACAGAGCATCACTCCTAGCCTGGATATTTATAGAGTAATGCTTGGTGAAAGTGTGGACTGTTTTCCAGGTGGCTGCTTAACAAATTTCTAAGAGAGGAATATCCCTGGCAGCAGCCAGGAAAGCAGCTGTACCTCTTGTGGAATGTGCCCTCAGGCCTGAGGCTGGAGTTCTACCCAGTTTTTCATAGTAGAACTGTATACAAGAAACAATCCACCTGGCAATAGATTTCTTAGTGGCAGGTTTGCCTTTACCAACTTCCCCATAGTAAGGAAATACAGGTTACTCACCTGTAACAGGAGTTCTAGGAATGGTATATGTTGTTCATCCACACTCATTGGCAGTATCCTTGCCGCTTTAAATCTTGCCGGAAGGTCTTCAAGCTTGCTCCTCCCACCCACCCGGGTGGTATAACTCTCGGCTCCGCCCTATGACGCCAGATCTGGCCGCTGGAAAGCTCAGGTTGTGCGTCGAGAAGCGGGAAATCGGGTGGATCGTGTGGATGAACAACATATACCATTCTAGAACTCCTGTTACAGGTGAGCAACTGTATTTCTAGGGACATGGATATGTTGTTCATCCACACTCATTGGCAGACTCCTAGCAGTTCTCCGGAGGAGGAGGCAAGACGCGACACCCCAATACTTACTTGGGAAAGAGAGACTGGAGAACCGAGGCCCCAAAACCAGCATCCGGCTGACTCAAGGTCGATGTGGTAATGGGTAATAAGGTGTTTGCTGACTTCAGGTAGCAGCCCTGCAGATTTCCTGGATAGGGACGTCCCTGGAAGCAGCCACCGTTGCAGCAGTATGGCGGGTAGAATGAGCTCTTATCCCTCTGGGAGGCTCCATGCCCGCTAACTTATAGCAGAGATCTATGCAGGAGGTTACCCACCTGCTTATCGTCCGCTTGGCTGCAGGTCTGCCAGATGCGGCTTCAGCGTAGGTGACAAACAGCTGGCGAACCTCTCCCCGAATTTCAGCCGTGCGCTCCTTATAATAAGCGAGCGCCCTTCTAGGGTCCAGAGTATGGAGCCTATATTCGGCCTCCGCGGTGTGATTGGGGTAGAACACCGGCAGAGTCAACACCTGGTTAAGGTGAAACTCCAGACACCACCTTCGGAAGGAATTTGGGGGCGCAGGGACAACCTTGTCCCTGTGGAAGACCAGGTAAGGAGACTGGCGAAAGCGCCTGGAGCTCTCCCATCCTTCTGGCTGGACGTGATAGCCACCAAGAAGGCGGTCTTCCACGACAGGTGAGAGAGAGCACACCTGTGCATAGGTTCGAATGGCTTGCCCATGAGCTTTGCCAGTACCAACAAGTAGATCCACCGGAGGTGGGGTTCCCGCACTGGAGAAATATGATCAAGGCCTTTGAAAAGCAGACCACCTTCTCCTGCATACCCGACTGCTTCCCGGCCCGGCGAGCAGAGATGGCTGCCAGGTGCACCCTTAGGGTCGCCGACCTAAGCCCTTGACTAGAAAGGGACCATAAATAGTCCAAGATGCTTGCCAAGGAACAGGAGGAAGGTCAAGCCCTTGCCCTGACACCAAATGGAAACCTTTCCATTTGAAGGCATAGCATTCTGGTCGACTCATACGGGACGCCTCAACTACATTGAGGGACCTCGTCGGAAGACCCAAAGCCTGGAACTCTAGCAGCTCAGGAACCAGGCCGTCAGGTGCAGGGATTGAAGGTCCGGATGGAACACCTTCCCTGATTGACTGAGAGCAGGTCCGGCGAGCTGGAAGCTGCCGAGTCCTGGAGCTGAGACTGAGGAGATCTGGGTACCAGAACTGGCGAGGCCAGTCTGGGGCTATCAGAATCACCTGCGCCTTGTCCTCCTCGCTGAGGCACCTTGTGGATCCAAGGGAAATGGGGAGGCGTAAAAGAGCCGGGGTCCATTGCCTCGAAGGCATCCCCTGCAGCGAGCCCTGCTGAGGCGGGCATGGAACAGACTCAGCTTCGCTTCTCCGTGGAGGCAAACAGGTCCACCTGAGGTGTGCCCAAAGGGAGAACAGATGCTGTACTACCTCCGGGTAGAGACCACTGTGGGATGCAGCCCCTATCCGGCTCAGGGCATCGGCCAGGGTGTTGGAGGCTCCTGCCACGTGAATGGCTAGGAGATCCGCCTCCAGGCTGCGACGAGTGACCAAATGCGGAGGCTTCCCTTGCACAGAAGCATGGAGCGCGGCCCCGCCTGGCGGTTTAGATAGTACATGGTCGTGGTATTGTCCGCCTGGACTGGACCACTTGACCCCGAGGAACGGAGCAAAGGCGGTGAGAGCTAGGCGGACCGCTCGGAGCTCCAGCAGGTTGATGTGGCATCGGGACTCCCGCGGGGACCAGAGGCCATGAGCCCGGTGTTCCCCCAGATGGGCACCCCAACCCATCAGAGAGGCATCGGTCGATAGAGAGACCGTCGGCTCGGGGCGGACGAACGGGATGCCCTCCTGCAATTGATCTGGAACGGTCCACCACTGGAGAGCATTCCACATCCCCTGTGTCACCGACACAAGCTGGTCCAAGGGATCGCAGCGTTGTGACCACTGGCTGGCCAGTCCCCACTGAAGGGGACGCATGTTCCAGCGGGCCCAACGGACCACGCTGGTACAGGCCGCCATGAGACCCAGGAGGCGCAGGAAGTCCCGGCAGGCGAATTGCCCAACCAGAAATGATCGGGCAAAGGAGGAAGAACCTCGCCCTGTCCGCCGGGAGCCGCCTGGCTCGAAGAGAGAGTCGAGCTGCGCCCGATGAATAAAATCACCTGCTTCGCTCGAGTTCCGACTTGGCCTCGTTGACAAGGAGGCCCAGTTGAGAGCAGACCTGGAGGGCCAGATCCTGGACCACTCCGCCTCCTTCCTGAGGAGCTGCTATCAGCCAGTCGTCCAGGTAAGGGTACACCGACCGCTACCGAGGGAATGCTGTCACCACTGCCATGCATTTGGTGAAGACCCTGGGAGCTGGAGACAAGCCGAAGGCATGGCTTGGAACCTCAAGAGAGATCCTTCCGGCTCGGAAGCGAAGGGAATCTCTGGTGAGACGGACGGATAGGGACGTGGAAAACGCGTCCCTGCAAGTCCCAGAGAGCAGAACCACACGCCGCTGCCAAGGATGGTATTATCTGAGCCAGAGTGACCATCCTGAAGGTTCCGAGACCTTAGGAACTTGTTTAGGTCGTGTAGGTCGTAGAATGGAAGCGCCAGCCCCCGTCCGCTTCGGAACCAGAAGTACCTGGACACAAACCCTGGGTCTGAAGGAGGGTCCACCACCTCTCTTACCACCTCCTTCTGGAGGAGGAGGTGATGTCGGCTCGACGAGCCGCCAGTGAGGCTGGGGATCTCGGCCCCGAGGCGCCGGCTCTGAAGGGTGGTGCCTGCTCAATTCCAGAGGCAGGCTCTTCCACCACCTTCAAGACCCACCTGTCCGTGGTAACAGCGGACCAGGCGGAACAAGTGCTGGAGCCGCCTTCCCAGGGGACCCAGGGGTAGGTGGACGGGGATGGGGCGACACCTCAGCCCGTCACTGGGCAGGCTTGGAGGAGGGACCGCCGAGGGACCTCCTGGGCCCTTTCCTCCTGCCTCCTGTTAGAGGCGCCGCGGCTTGGGTTTGGGATGCCAAGGCCGAGCCTGCTGGCCCTGACGTTGCTGGGCCGGGCGCGCCGGGGGCACAGAAGGACGAAAGGGCTTAGGCTGTGGTTTGCGGCCTTTGTCCTTCTGAGCGGAAGAGACCGAGTCCAAGGTGGCATTGGACTTCTCGATCCTCTGCAGGTGACCTTCCACCCCAGGGCCGAAGAGGTCAGTCCCCAAAAAGGGAACATCCGCCAACTTGTGCTGGGTATCCGAAGTAAAGGTGGATATCCTCAGCCAAGCCCGCCGACGCATAGCCACTGCGGCCGCCACCGATCTGGCACATGAGTCCCCTACATCCAAAGCAGTCTGGAGCTGCTGTTTGGCCACTGCCCTGCCCTGGTCCCGCACCTGCTTAACCGTAGTCTGCAGATCGGCGGGAAGATGAGGGATGACCTCATCCAGGGAGCCCAACAGGGCATGAGAAAAAGTGCCATGAGGATCGGCCGAACTGGCCTGAAGGCGCCGAGAGAGGGGCATAGCGTAGACTTTTGCCCGACATAGTCCAATTTCTTGGACTCCTTGTCAGGAGGTTTGTCCACATCCTGGCGTAGCGGTGCCGGAAAACGCTGTCGGTAACCAACCCTCAGCAGAGGGTGTTCAAAAACCGGACAAGGAACCGTAGGGACCGCATACTTCCTGGGCCATCCTGGCCGAAGGCGCAGGGGCAGGAAGCAGGCGCTCCAAAGTTCCAGTGCTGGACCCACTATGGCCTCGGCCACCGAAAAGGCTCGCCGGAGAATCCCCTCGGTCCAGAATCTCCGTGAGGATACCTGGCCTGCTTGGAACGGGGTTCGCGAGCTCCATCCCGTAGACTCCGAGATGAGCCAAGCAGTCCTAGGAAGGACGAGGCTATCGGCCCATTGGCTGACCTCCTGAAGATCTCCAAGTCCAGTCGCTTGGAAAGAAGGAGGAATCATCTTCGACCTGGAAGAGTCCTCAAGAGCTGCCTCTGGCCTGAGCCACCTTCACCTGCCGAGGTCGGTCGGGAGTGAGGTAACTGACAGCCGATGGGGTAAACCCTTAGCCGACCGAGAATCCTTGGTCGGAGCCCACTTGGTGGCTGTGGAGGCGGAGGTTCCACCGCAACGGTGGAGCAGCTGGTTTTTGGCCAAACAACCGCCTGGGTATAGGTCTCCGCAAGTCGAGGTTGTGTCGGCGTTCCGGTGACAAACACTTAATGGCTGGGGAAGGCGCTGGAGTCGTGGCTTATTCTCGGCCAGGAGTGAGCTGTTGCAACATAGGGCTCGTACCGTCGACGTAATTCGCGATACCTGCCTCCCTCATCCGAGGAGGGGGATGAGGACTGCCGGCGATGCTGCTTACGCGTGCCGAGACGAGACCGCCTATGACGGTGGGAACGGCTGGACCGCTCAGAGGTCCGAGACCAGGATCGAGAGTCCCGAATTTCCGGTGGGTGTAGGGGTGTGTCGGCGGAACCGACACCCCTTCGGCTCGAAGGTCCATCCGAGGCTCCTGAACCGAGGCACAGAAGCGAGCCTACGGATCCTCACCTCCGGGGAACGGGGAGGGGAATCTCGGCTGCTAAAGGCGCTACAGCTCTGTCCAATGGGTCGAAAATCTCGACTTCATCAGTGGGAGTCTCTGGTCAACTGACCTGGATGGACACCGAGGCCAGTGGCCGGCTTGACGCGGTCGATCAGCCGACGGTCTGCCCGGGAGAGGGACCTTCCCGCCCCAAGAGCGTCGACGGAGGGATCACCGTCCTTCTTGACCGAAAAAGGTCCAGCAGACGCAGGCCCTTCCTTTAGTGAGGGACAGAAAGCTCCTGGGCGAGTTTGCAGGAAGAACCCAGAGAGAGCGGGATGAAACCGCGTCGAGGGAAGATATGCCCGCGCTGCCTCTTCGAGGGCGCACCATCCGCCGAGTTGATCCGGCCAGGTTTCACGCCGTGACACCGCTTAACCGCCTCCTGACCTCACCGAGGAACGCCGACCCCAGTTGCACCGGGCAGCACGCCGGGTGATGAGGTCGGGAAGATGAGCAGGTCGTGTCATGGGTCGCTCAAGGCCTAAGCAGTAGACACACGGGAGGGATCCGTCTGAGACATCTTCTGTTCGCATGGGCATCTCGAAACTGAGTCGATGGTCCATCGTAGTCTGCGAGGGATCAAGATCAAGTCTTGCAAATATTATTTTTAATCCGCAAACGGAGAAATAGGAACTAGTCACAAACGCTGAGCGTTATGAGGAACCTGAGCTTCCAAGCGCTAAGGGAAGATCTGGCGCCATGGGGCGGAGCCGAGAGTTATACCACCCGGGTGGGTGGGTGGAGCAAGCTTGAAGACCTTCCGGCAAGATTTAAAGCGGCAAGGATACTGCCAATGAGTGTGGATGAACAACATATCCATGTCCCTAGAACTGGAGGGATTCAAACCCATGACCCTTGGTACGCTCTATGTAGTAGCCAAGGACTCTTAACATCCAAGCAGTGTAGCCTCCTCTCCCCCGAGGAGGAATGGTCAGTGAAGAAAACAGTGAGAGAAATAGACTGGTTGAGGTGGAAATCTGAAACCACTTTAGGTAAGAACTTTCTGTTAGTTCTAAGGACCACTTTATTTCTGATAAGAGATGAAATCAAGATTCCACTGATAGCCTGCAATTCACTGATACCGTCTGCGTGAAGTAATGGCTACAAAACACAGTTTCCCAAGTTAAGTACTTGAAACTCCTGCTGAGGACAAAGGCTCAAGGGGGGTTTTTTAAGCTGGCAATTACACAAACATTAAGGTCTTAAGCAGGAGCAGGATCCTTAAAGGGGGGATTGTGAAGCAATCCCTTGAAAAAATTACAGATACAGGATGGGATGACAGAGAGAAGACTTGTTTACTGACAGTGGAAAGCAGAAACAGCTGCCAAGTGTACTTTAGGGTAGCTGGTCTGAGGCCTAGGCCATTAAGATGGACCATATAATCCAGAAACCGTGAGGCAATTCAGCAGAGTCTGGAGAAATATTCTTCTTAGAACACCAAATGCTGAATCTTTTCCATTTGGAGTTGTAAGTCTTCCTTGCGAAAGGCTTTCGAGAAGCCTTAAGGATATCCAGAACCTCTTGGGAAAGATGCAGATCTGCAAACTCTAACTCTTCAAGAGCCAAGCCTTGAGATTGACAGACAGAAGATTCAGGTACCAAATCCTCCCCTGGGAAGAGACAGAGGGAAGGTGAACTGTTAGGGACAGCAACAAGGGATACCATGGCTGTGTGTCCCAGTCTGGAGCAATCAGAATCACCTTGCATGGTTGTGACCTTATCTTGACTAGCACCCTGAACAGTAGAGGGAAGGGGGGAAAGGCATACAGAAATTTCCCTTTCCAGTTCAGAATCAGAGCATTCAGGGGGACTGAACCCAAGACTGTGGGACTGCAACAAAAGAGAGGAAGTTGGTGATTGTCTGGGGCTGCAAAAAGATCTATCTCCGGAGTGCCCCATCTCGAGAAAATCCACTTTCAAAACTAGAGGATCCATGGCCCATTCGTGATGGCCCTGGATATTCTGCTCAGTGCATCTGCTAGGACATTGTCCTTCCCTGGGAGGTGAACTGCTATCAGAGAGGTTTGCAGGGGAATGAGCCAGGGACCACAACTTCACTGCTTCTACTGTGCACACGGCGTGAGCCGAATGCCTCTCACTTGCTTGTTGATGTACCACATGGTGGTGGTGTTGTCTGTCTCTAACCTGAACCACCTTGTTCTGTACAGATTTGGAAAGCTTGCAGTGCCAGAAACACTGCTCTGAGTTCCAAGAGAGATTGATGTGAAGCAGAGATTCCTGAGGTGACCACAGTCTTGGGTGGTAAGATCCTCAATGGGCTTCCCAGCCCAGCAGGGGCGTGCATCTGTGGTGAGTATCAGTGAATGAGACTGAGTGACAAATGGAACCCCTTGTCTCAAATTGTCCTGATCCTGCCACCATTGCAGGCTTGGCTCTAGGGTTCGAAAGTCACTGGGATTAGTTGGCAGGAACCTTCTTGGGACCAAAAGGCCTTAAATGAACTGATTGCCCTCATTTGGAATCTTTGCTCCTGACCACTGCTGTGGGAAGCTGCCAGTGGCCCAGTAGCAGAAGGAAATGCTTTGATGGTCGGAGACACCTGAAGGGTGAGCTGAAGAGGCCAGTTCCATAAGGGTCCTTGCCCTTTCCAGGGAAGGAATGCTCTTGGTTTTACTGTATTCAGTTCTGCACCCATGAAGTGAGAGTTGTACTGCTCCAGAACTGACTTTGGTAGGTTGGAGAAGGAATCCTAAGGAAGTGAGCACCTGCTGGGTCACTTGCAGATGTGCTTGACTTGGTCTGCAGACTGACCTACCATTATGGAGCCAGTGTCGTCCAAGTATGGGAAGATGGAAAACTTTGTCTTCTTTGGGAAGGCAACAACTACTACCAGGCACTTTATGAAAGCCCTTGAAGGGCTGGCGTTGGGCCAAGGGCACTGCTTTAATTCCGATGAGTGTGGCCTGGGGTACCTCGACCTGAGGAGTACTTTCTGTGGGAGCACCTGATGGGAATATGAAAGTAGGCATCTTTGAGGTCCAGGGAGGCTAGCCAGCCCCTGGCCTTAGAAGAGGGAAGGATAATTCCCTAGAGTTACCATTTTGAATTTTGGCTTCAAAAGATGTTTGTTTAGATATCTTAGGTCCAGGATGGGCGCCAATTCTCCCAAGTCTTTTTGGTAGGAAGTACCTGGGTACAACCTTTGCCCCTGTGTGTAGGTGGGAACTCTCTCTATAGCTCTAAGAGCTAGGAGAGGAGAAACCTCTGCCTCTGGGCAAGGGTCTCTAAGAGATTTGCAGGTGGAAAGATCTGTCCTCATCTTGGGAACATTTCTGAAGCTGAGAACCAGTCCCTGGCATTACTTCCAGGACCCACTTGTCTGATGTAAGAGACTTCCGTACTGGACAAAGTAAGCCGCCTGCCCCCCACTGGTATGGTGGGAGGACCGTACCCGGCAGACCCATCATCAGGGTGTCTGCCTGGCAGGGGTTTTAGGCTGAGGGGTGGAGCAGGCCTGCTCATCCCCCTTCACCACTCTCTCCTGCAACCGCCCCTCTGTGAAAAGGAGAGGAGGCCTAAGGCTTGATAAAAGGCCTTTGGAAAACTGCCCCTGCCTGGACTGCTGCCTTTGAGAGTTGCATGCCTTTCTTTGGCCTGAGCACTCCTGTAAGTGGTCCTGTACTCATCCATCTTCTTCATGTAATTCTCTCTGCTCCCAAAGAGAGAAAGAATTATCAGTACAGGAAAATCCATGGCCTTAGCCTGGGTATTTTGAAAGGCTAGTACATCTGAGCCAGCCATCCCTCAAGAGCCACAGATGTAGCCATGACTCTTGATGATACATCACTGAGTCTCGCAGCATGAAACTGTACTTTTGATGCCTCAATCCCATCCAGCCACCTGCTCCAGCTCCTTGCAAGCTGGTGGGGGCCTGTTTAGTCAGAGCCAGCACAGTGTCTCACTTGGACTTCTGGTACCTGGCTGTACAGGCCATATAGTTAACCTGCCTGAGTCCCAAAGATCTGCCATGTATTGTTTCTTTGCAATGTCATCAATCTTCCTGGAGTCCTTGTCTGGGGGGTGTGATGCCAAGGGAATGTTTGCCTTATCACAGCAGCAGCCTGCACAACCCCAACATGGCCTTGCTGAAAAAGGAACTCTGTGTCTGAGCCTGAGAGAGTGTACCTCTTGTCCATTCGTCTGTCCACAGGAGGCATAGAATTAGGAGACGTAAGAATTTTTTGTGTCTGTTTCCCAAAGGATTTGTGGAGGGGAACAGACAGTCTCCTGGACTCTGGGATGTCCATCATCTCAACATAATCTGGCTCTTCCTGATCCTCTACTGCTTCCTCCACAGGAAGCTGGAGGGTATCAGCCACTTTTTGTGAAACATGTAGTGTGAAGGGGACTCAGAAGCCTAGGAGGAGAAACACCTGAAGGTCTGTCTGGGGAGATGTCCAGGTCAATAGGCACATCCAGACTTTCACCATCACCATTATCATCTTCATACTCTCCCTCCTCCTCCAGTTCATAAAATTCCTCCAAAGTATAATCCGGAACCGGGGGAACCGACCGAACTGAGCCCCTGCCAGATGGTGCCGGTTCGATGGAACTGAATCTGTATTGCATAACCTTATCGCCTTTGGCTATCTCTAATATCGGTCGGAGTATGAAATTCTGGGTCCAACAGGTCGATTTGTCTTTCTCTTTATCGGAACCGATTCCTCGAATCGCCTTCTCCTTGCCCGAAGAAGTATCACCCCTGGTCAGAGAGCACTTCTTCTTGGTTCGTCGGAACTGAACTGGCTGGCCATCCGGTCAGCGGACTTCTCGGCCTCCCTTTCCTCAGTCTGCTTAATCTTTTCCAGGGTAGATTTGGGAAAATTTTGCAGATTTGGCAGTCTGAATCGGGAGGTCAAACCCTAGACAATAAACACAGGTGGTGTGGGATCAGCCTTAGTAAAGACTTCCCACACTCACTGCAGTGTTGAAACCCAGTGGGCCAGGTTTTTCTTGGTTTCTCAGACATGGCCAATCCTAACCAAAAACGCATTCCTTTTTCGCAATCCGGCAGGCAAGACTCTCTATCGTTTCCTGACCGTGTCACGGGTCCTCGGGGATTACTCACCTTAGTAATGTTGTTTCTTCTAATGGAGTCTTGCTATATTATGACAATTGCAGCATGACCGCAGGTTAGAACTGGTCGGAGGTGAAATAGTTAACTTCCATGCAAGGCATGGAATCTTGAGCGCGAGTTTCAAGCAGGAGCTCTGTCTGCTTGCTTTCAAACCGAAACTGTCAGATCTTTACTGAGCTAAAACTCACTAATGTTCTGTGTGGAAGCTGTAAATCACACTAGCCAACTGGCTACTACCCTAACAAACACACTTGTTGGTCTCAAAAAGACTCAAGTCAAGAGACCCAATAATTAAAAACACACTCCCTAGGAGGGTGAAACAAAATAAAGTGGCAAGAAAACAGAGTCCAACACTGTGATGCCCACCCTCAAGCGCAAAAACGAGGTTCAGAGAGGGCAGGAGGGAGGTTATAATATAGCAAGACTCCATTAGAAGAAACAACATTACTAAGGCGGGTAATTTTTTCTTCAAACAACATGAAATCTTGCTATATTATGACAATTGAACTACACAGCAGTACCCCATGGAGGAAGGACAGAACCTACTTAGGAAATAGGCTCTGAAGGACAGCTGTGCCAAACCGAGCATCATTCCTAGCTTGAATGTCCAGGGAATAATGCTTGGTAAAAGTGTGAACTGTTTTCCAGGTAGCTGCTTGACATATCTCTAGAATGGGGATGTCTCTGAAGCAGCTGTACCTCTGGTAGAGTGAGCCCTCAGGCCTGAGGGGGGAATCTTACCCAACTTTTCATAACAGAATTGGATACAAGAGACAATCCACCTGGCAATGGATCTTTTAGTGGCAGGTTCCCCCTTTCCAACCTCACCATAAGTGAGGAACAGTTGGAGGGAGTCAAACCTGTGACCCTTGGTACGCTCTACGTAGTAGCTAAGGGCCCTCTTCACATCTAAGCTGTGCAGCCTCCTCTCACCAGAGGAAGAATGGTCAGTGAAGTAAACAAGGAGAGAAATAGATTGATTAAGGTGGAAATCCGAAACCACCTTAGGCAGGAACTTTCCATTAGTCCGAAGGACTACCTTATCTCTGTGAAAGGAGATAAAGTCTGGCTCCACTGACAATGCTTGCAATTCACTTATGCGTCTGGCAGAGGTGACAGCTACCAAAAACACAGTTTTCCAAGTCAGGAACTTAAGCTCAGCTGAAGACAAGGGCTCAAAAGGAGGTTGCATGAGCTGAGCAATGCAAACATTGAGATCCCAGGCAGGGGCAGGGTCCCTGAATGGAGGATTAGTGTGAAGCAAACCCTTAAACTTGGCAAATACAGGGTGAGATGAAAGAGGAGAGGGTTTACCTGCTGAAAGAAAAGCAAAGACAGCTGCCAAATGTACCTTCAGGGTAGCTGGTCTCCAGCCCAAAGTGTTTAGATGGACCATATAATCTAGAACTGTGGGTAAATCAGCAGTGTCTGGGAAATATTCTTTCCGAGCACCATATGGAAAATCTTTTCCATTTGGAGTTATAAGTGGCCTGGTAGAAGGCTTCCTAGAAGCCTTGAGTATATCCATTACACCTTGGAGAGAGGTGGAGCCTAGCAAACTCTAGCTCTTCAAGAACCAGGCCTTGAGATTGGAGCGATTTGAGATTGGATACCAAACTCTTCCCTGGGCACATGTTAACAGATTGTGATTCTTGGGAAGGCACAGGGAGGATGGACTGCTAAGGACAGGAGGACAGGATACCAGGGTTGCCTGGCCCAATCTGGGCAATCAGAATGACCCTGCAGGATTGGGCTCCGATTTTGACTAGCACTTTGAACAGGAGAGGAAAGGAGGGAAGGCATAGAAACTTCCTTCCCAGTTGGAGGGCTAAGGCGCCCAGAGGGACTGAGCCCAAGACTGGGGCCTGCAGCAAAGAGAGGAAGTTGCTGATTGTCTGGAGCTGCAAAGAGATCTATTTATGGGGTGCCCCATTTGGCAAATACCACTCCCCGAACCAGGGGATCCAGGGACCACTCGTGATGGCCCTGAGAGATCCTGCTGAGAGCATCTGCCAGGACATTGTCTTTGCCTGGGAGGTGAACTGCCATAAGGGAGTACGCCAGAGACCACAACTTCATGGCTTCGGTGCACAAGGCCGTAGACCGAGTGCCCCCCTTCTTGTTGATGTACCACATTGTAGTGGTGTTGTCTGTTCTGACCTGCACAGTCTTGTTCTGAACAGATTTTGAGAAAGCTTGAAGTGCTAGAAAAACTGCTCAGAGCTCCAACAGGTTGATGTGGAGCAGAGATTCCTGTGGGAACCACAGTCCCTGGGTAGTGAGATCGCATGCCATGAGCCCCCACCCCAAGAGGGATGCATCTGTAGTAAGGATTAATGAGTGAGGCTGAGTGACAAAGGGAACTCCTTGTCTCAGGTTGCTCTGATCCTGCCACCACTGAAGGGCTTGGATCAGGGTTCGAGTTACTGGGACCAGTTTGGTAAGAGGATCCTTTCTTTGTGACCAAAAGGCCCTCAGATGGAACTGAATGTCCCTCATCTGAAACCTTGCTCCTTGCACTACTGCTGTGGAAGCAGCCATGTGCCCTAGGAGCTGTAGAAAATGCCTTGCTGGTCGAGAGACCTGCAGGGTGAATGAAGAGGACAGGGAGACTAGGGTGTTTGCCCTGTCTAGAGGGAGGAAGGCCCTGGCTTCCTGGGTGTTCAGCCTTGCGCCTATGAAGGTTAGGAGCTGGACAGGCTCCAGTACTGACTTTGAGAGATTCAGAAGGAAACCTAGTGACGTAAGCAGTTGCTGGGTTATCTGAAGATGTAGGTTGACCTGATCTGGTGATTGTCCTACTATGAGCCAATCGTCCAAATAAGGAAAGATGGCAATCTTTTGCCTTCTTAGGCAAGCTACTGCCAGGCACTTGGTAAATACCCTTGGAGCCGAGGTGAGTCCAAAGGGCATTGCTCTGAACTGGTAATGGCCTGAGGGCAGCGCGAACCTGAGGTACTTCCAGTGGGAGCTTCTGATGAGAATATGGAAGTAGGCATCCTTGAGGTCCAGGGATGCTAGCCAGTCCCCTGGCCTTAGGGAAGGTAAAATGATTCCCAGAGTCACCATTTTGAATTTTGGTTTTAAAAGGTGCTTGTTTAGGTATCTGAGATCCAGGATGGACCGCCATTCTCCTGTCTTTTTTGGGGTAAGGAAGTACCTGGAGTACAACCCTTTGCCCTGGTGTAGGGGTGGAACCCTTTCCACGGCTCTGAGAGCGAGGTGGGTGGAGACCTCTGACTCTAAGGCGAGTGCCTCCAATGGAGATGCAGGAGGAAAAGATCTGGTTCTCAGCTTCGGAAATTTTCTTAAGCTGAGGACCAGTCACTGGTTTACTACTTCCAGGACCCACTTGTCTGATGTGAGAGACTTCCAGTCCTGGACAAAGTAAGCCAGCCTGCCCCCTACCAGTAGAGGAGAAGCGTCCCTGGCTACCCCATCAGGGTGCCTGCTTGGCAGGGGCTTTGGGCTGAGGAGTGGAAGCAGGCCTGCTTGAACCCCTCCTGCCCCTTCCTCTAAAGAATCCCCTCTGGGCATAGGAGGAAGAGGAGGCTTGAGCCTGACAAAAAGGCCTATGAAAAGGCCTGCTTCTGCCCCTGGGAGGCTGCTTTTGAGGAGTGGCCTGCCTTTCCTTGGCTTGTGCACTCCGATAAGTGGTCCTGTGTTCATCCATTTTCTTCATATAATTTTCTGTTTGCTCCCCAAACAAAGAATTGCCAATCACAGGAAAATCAATGGCTTTTGACTGGGTATCCTGTGACAATGTGGTGCATCTGAGCCAGGCCATTCTAGAGTGCCACAGAAGTAGCCATAACTCTAGAAGATACATCATTAGAGTACACCGCAGCATGAAATTGCATTTTTGATGCCTCGATACCATCTAAAGCCACCTGTTCCAAATCCCTGGCAAACTTGTCAGAGAGTTGTTTGACTAGAGCCAGCACAGTATCCCATCTGGATTTCTGGTATCTGGCAGCATAAGCCATGTAATTTGCTTGTCTGAGCCCCAAGGATGCTGCCATGTACCGTTTCTTTGCCATAGCATCAATCTTCCTGGAGTCCTTTTCAGGAGGATGTGAAGCTAGGGGGATATTTGCCTTGTCACAGGCTGCAGCCTGCACTACACCCATATGGCTGCATTGCTGTGCGAGACATTCTATGTCAGAACCCGATAAAGTATACCTTCTGTCCATCCTTTTATCCACAGGAGGTATAGAATGAGGAGTTTTTAAAACTTTTACTGTCTGTTTCCTGAAAGATTTATGAAGGGGAATAGACAGTCTCTTAGATTCCGGAATAGTCAAGTTAAGTCAAGTCATGTTTATTTATAAAGCACCTTTCGAAACCAAGGCGCTGTACAGAAATAAATAGGACAATAAAATCCATATATTTAAAACAACATAACTAAGAAGAATAAGCCAAAGTAAAAAGGTATGCCTTTAAAGCAATTTTAAAACTATCAACAGTTGGGCATTCTCTTAACCAGCGAGGTAGAGAATTCCACAGGGTTGGAGCAGAGAAGGCAAAAGCACGAGATCCCGATAACTTCAATCGAACCCTGGGAATCTCCGGCAATCCCTCGCTGGCAGAATATCCATCACTTCTACATAATCAGGCTCTTCCTGATCATCCACAGCTTTCTCAACAGGAAGCTGAAGAGTTTCAACAACCTTCTTGTAAAAGATGAAATGAGCAGGGACTCAGAAAGCCTGGGGGAGTTCTGTCTGGAGAGGTATCTGGCTCAATAGGAGCATCCAGATCTTCCAGACCATAATCACTTCTTCATACTCCGCTCATAAAATTCCTCAAAATCATAATCCTGAACTGTGGGACCTGTGAACCGAACATCTCCCAGATGGAGTCGGTTCAGGAACCAGGGAAAGAGACTGGACAATTTGGATTGCTTTGGCTATCTCTTCAGCTGTTGGGGAAAGGACTTTTCCACAGCAGCAGACTTTCTAGTCCTTTTGCAGGAACTGGCTCCTCGGGCCAGTCTTCGTTGCCGAGGAAGTATAGCCTGGTCAGAGGGCACTCCCTCAGGATTCGGATGGCACTGAACCGGGCCGGCCATCTGGGTCAGCGGACTTTTTGGCCTCTCTTTCCCTGAGCCTACCAACTCTCTTTTCAACGGTGGCAGCAGGGAAATTCTTGCAAATCTGGCAGTCTGAATCGAGGTGGTCAAACCCCAGACAATAAACACAGGTGGTGTGAGGGTCAGCCTTGGCAAAGACTTCCCCACAGACATCGCAGTGCTGAAACCCAGTGGGCCCGGTTTTTCTTTTGGGTTTCTCAGACATTATGCCAGCCTAATCAAAACTTGGCCATTTATGGCAATCCGCCAAGCAAGACTCTCCTATCAGTTCCCAACCGTGTCTTGGGCCGTGGAACAAAACGTAATGAAATCCGTTTTTTTTTTTTAGAACCGATAGGAACCGGGAACCGCACTCTAAAAAAGGACAAGCAATTGAAAATGCAACCTAATCGGTTCAAACCGAACCGATAAATGTTTTACAAGTTCCACACAGAATTCGTATGTAAAAACTATCTATTACTTATGTTACCACAGACACAGCTTGAACCGAACGGTTGCGGTTAAATTTAGACGAAATGTAATGTTTTAAACCGTGAAAATGAACCGAGCAAAAGGAGAAATCTCCGGAGCGACTGTTCAGTGAGGCGGAGTAAAGAATCTGACGGTTTCGGTTTGAAAGCAAGCAGACAGAGCTTCCTTAACCGAGCTCGTGCTCAAGATTCCATGCCTTGCATGGAAGTTAACTATTTCACCTCCAGAGCAGTTCTAACCTGCGGTCATACTGCAATTGTCATAATATAGCAAAACTTCATGTTGTTTGAAAACATAACTAAATCTGTTTTTTTTTTTTTTTTAGAACCGATACGGACCGGTTACCACACTCTAAAGTAAGCACAAGTTTTTTTTTTTACCTCAAACTGATCGGTTCAGCCGAACCGATCCACAACTTACAAGTTCCACACAGAAACAGAACAAAAACCTATCTAGTACTCACGGTACCACAGACAGAGACTTGAACCGACTAAACGGAAACAGCAATTCAGTAGAAACCCACCGAAAACCGACACTTCAACAGACTTTTTGAACCGAGCAGCAGGAGAGATCTCCGGAGCGACTGTTCAGTGAGGCGGAGTAAAGAATCTGACGGTTGCAGTTTAAACAACAGCAGACAGGGGCTTCAACCGAGCTTGTGATGAACATTCTATGCTAGTCATAGAAAGTTTAACTCTCTGTTCTCCGGGGCAGTTGAAAGGCAGGACCTAACTGTATATGTTAGAAGAAAAAATTACTCACCTTAGTAATGTTGTTTCTTCTAATGTAGTCTTGCTATATTATGACAATTGCAGTTTGTCCCACCATTAGAACTGCTCCGGAGGTGAAAGAGTTAACTTCCATGCCAGGCATGGAACTTAGAGCACGAGCTAGGTTAGAAAAGCTCTGTCTGGAATATTTCAAACTGAAACTGTCAGATCTTTACGAACAAAAACTCACTAAGGTTCTGTGTGGAAGCTGTAATCTACACTAGCCAACTGGCTACTTAAATATTAACACATTTTCCTGGCCCCAACACCAAGACTCAAGTCAGGGGACCAGAAAAAGATGAGACAAGATAAGATAAAATAAAACACAACACCCAAACACCCCAAAAAAGAAGGGGTGGAAACATAAACTGGGCATCAATAATTGCCAACACTGGACTGCCCACCCCATACCCAAAGTAGAAGTTCTGAGAGCAGGCTGGTGATAGTTGTAATATAGCAAGACTCCATTAGAAGAAACAACATTACTAAGGTGAGTAATTTTTCTTCAAACAACATGAAGTCTTGCTATATTATGACAATTGCAGACTACACAGCAGTACCTCCATGGAGGAGGGACAGAACCTACTTAGGGAATAGGCTCTGAAGCACGGCTGTGCCAAACCGAGCATCCCTCCTGGCCTGGATATCCAGGGAGTAATGCTTGGTGAAAGTGTGTACCGTCTTCCAAGTAGCTGCTTGACATATCTCTAAGATAGGGATGTCTCTGGCAGCAGCTAGAGATGCAGCTGTACCTCTGGTACAGTGAGCCCTCAGGCCTGAAGGGGGAACCTTACCCAGTTTTTGATAGCAAAATTGGATACAAGAGACAATCCACCTGGCAATGGATCTCAGTGGCAGGTTTCCCTTTCCCAACCTCACCATAAGTGAGAAATAGTTGGAGGAGTCAAACCTGTGACCCTTGGTACGCCTATGTAGTAACTTAGGGCCCCTTAACATCTGCTGTGCAACCTCCTCTCACCAGAGGAGGAATGGTCAGTGAAGAACACTGGAAGAGAAATAGATTGATTAAGGTGGAAATCTGAAACCACCTTAGGCAAAAACTTGCTGTTAGTCCTGAGGACTACCTTATCCCTGTGAAAGGAAATAAATTCAGTCTCCACTGACAAAGCTTGTAACTCACTTATGCACCTGGCAGAAGTGATGGCTACTAGAAACACAGTTTTCCAAGTCAAGTACTTAAGCTCTGCCGAAGACAGAGGTTCAAAGGGGGGTTGCATCAGCTGAGCAATGCAAACATTAAGATTCCAGGCAGGGGCAGGGTCCCTGAATGGTGGATTGGTATGAAGCAATCCCCTGAAAAACTTGGAAAATACAGGGTGAGCAGAAAGAGAAGAGGGCTTCCCTGCTGAAATAAAAGCAGAGACAGCTGCCAAATGCACTTTCAGGGTAGCTGGTCTCAGTCCCAAAGAATTAAGATGGACCATATAGTCCAAAACAGTGGGCAAATCAGCAGATTCCGGGGAAATATGCTTCCCAGAACACCATATGGAAAACCTTTTCCATTTGGAGTTATAAGTAGCCCTAGTGGAAGGCTTCCTAGAAGCTTTCAAGATTTCGAGAACACCTTGAGAAAGGTGTAGGTCAGCAAACTCTAACTCCTCAAGAGCCAGGCCTTGAGGTTGAGGGATTTGAGATTCGGATACCAAACTCTCCCCTGGGCACAGGTTAACAAATTGTGGTTCCTGGGGAGACACAGGGGAAGATGGACTGCTAAGGACAGAAAGAGTGGGTACCAGGGCTGCCTGGCCCAGTCTGGAGCAATCAGAATCATCTTGCAGGGCTGAGATCTGATTTTGACTAGCACCCTGAACAGGGGGGGAAGGCATAGAGAAACTTCCCTTCCCAATCGAGGAGAAAGGCATCCAGGGGGACTGAGCCCAACACTGGGGGCCTGCAACAAAAAAGTGGAAGTTGATAATTGTCTGGGGCTGCAAAAAGATCTATCTGAGGGGTGCCCCATCTGGCAAAAACTATCCCCAGTACTCGGGATCCAGTGACCATTCGTGATGGCCCTGGGAAATCCTGCTGAGAGCATCTGCCAGACATTGTCCTTGCCTGGGAGGTGAACTGCTAGTGAGGGAGTGTTCAGGGAATAAGCCAGAGACCACAACTTCATTGCCTCGGTGCACAAGGCCGAAGACCGAGTGCCCCTTGTTTGTTGATGTACCACATTGTGGTGGTGTTGTCTGTTCTGACCTGTACCACTTTGTTCCGAACAGATGCAGAAAAACCTGAAGTGCTAGAAAACAGCTCCGAGTTCCAACAGATTGATGTGGAGCAGAGATTCCTGGGGACCACAATCCCTGGGTGGAGAGGTCACCCATGTGAGCTCCCCATCCCAAAGGGGCATCTGTAGTAAGGGTCAAGGAGTGGCGAGAGGGATGAAGGGAACCCTTGTCTCAGATTGCTCTGATCCTGCCACCACTGAAGGGCTTGGATCAGGGTTCGAGTCACTGGGATCAACTTGGATAGGGGATCTCTTCTTTGAGACCAAAAGGCTCTCAAATGGAACTGAATGTCCCTCATCTGAAATCTTGCTCCTTGCACTACAGCTGTGGAAGCCACGTGTCCTAGGAGCTGTAGGAAATGCCTTGCTGGTCGAGACCTGCAGAGTGAAGGAGGAGGCCAGGGCCACCAGGGTCCTTACCCTTTCTAGGGAAGGAAGGCTCTGGCCTGTTTTAGTCCAGTTCTGCACCTATAAAGGTGAGTACCTGGACAGGTTCCAGAACTGACTTTGGAAGACTGAGAAGAAAGCCCAGAGAGGTAAGCAGCTGCTGGGTAACTTGCAGGTGTGATTTGACCTGGTCTGGAGACTGACCCACAATGAGCCAGTCGTCTAGGTAGGGAAAGATGGCAATCTTTTGCCTTCTTAAATGAGCAACTGCTACTGCCAGGCATTTTGTGAATACCCTTGGGGAAGAGGTAAGGCCGAAGGGCATTGCTCTGAACTGATAATGGCCCGAGGCAGTTCAATCTGAGGTACTTTGGTGGGAGCTTCTGATAAGAACATGGAAGTAGGCATCCTTGAGGTCCAGGGAAGCTAGCCAGTCCCCTGGCCTTAGAGAGGTAAAATCATTCCCAGAGTCACCATTTTGAATTTTGGTTTTAAAAGGTGCTTGTTCAGATATCTTGGGTCCAGGATGGGCCGCCATTCTCCTGTCTTTTTCGGGGTAAGGAAGTACCTGGAGTACAGACCCTTGCCCTGGTGAAGGGGAGAAACCCTTTCTACACCTCTGAAAGCCACAAGGGTTGAGACTTCTGTTCCCAAAGCAAGAGTCTCTGGAGGATTTGCAGGTGGAAAAAATCTGATTCTCATCTTTGGAAATTTTTTGAAGCTGAGAACCAGACCCTGGCTTACTACTTCCAGGACCCACTTGTCTGATGTTAAAGACTCCCAGACCTGGACGAAGTAAGCCAGCCTGCCCCCTACAGGTAATGGAGAACCGGCCCTGGGCATCCCATCAGGGTGCCTGTTTGGCAGGGGCTTTAGGCTGAGAGGTGGGAGCAGGCCTGCTTGTACCCAGTCTGTCTCTCCCTCTGAAGAACCCCCTCTGAGCGTAAGCTGAAGAGGAGGCCTGGGTTTGGTAAAAAGGCCTGTGAAAAGGCCTGCCTCTACCCCTGGGGGGCTGCCTCTGAGGGGTGGCTTGCCGTTCCTTGGCTTGTGCACTCCTATAAGTGGTTCTATATTCATCCATTTTCTTCATATAATTCTCTGTCTGCTCCCCAAACAGAGAATTTCCCACCACAGGAAAATCCATAGCCTTAGCCTGGGTATCCTGTGACAAACTAGTACACCTGAGCCAAGCCAATCTACGAAAAGCCACAGATGTAGCCATGACTCTAGAGGATACATCATTAGAATCCACTGCAGCATGGAACTGCACCTTAGATGCCCTCAATACCATCAGCAGCCACCTGCTCCAGCTCCTTGGCAAGCTGGCCAGGGGCCTGTTTGGCTAAAGCCATGACAGTATCCCCTCTAGATTTCTGGTATCTTGCAACATAAGCCATATAATTTGCTTGTCTGAGTCCCAAGGGCGCTGCCACGTATTGTTTTAGCCATGGCATCAATCTTCCTGGAGTCCTTGTCAGGAGGATGTGAAGCCAGGGAATATTACTATCACAGGCTGCAGCCTGAACTACCCCAACATGGCTGCATTGCTGTGAAAGAAATTCTGTATCAGGACCTGACAAAGTGTACCTCCTGTCCATCTTTTTATCCACAGGAGGCACAGAATTAGGAGCTTTTAAAATTTTCATTGTTTGTTTCCTAAAGGATTTATGTAAAGGAATAGACAATCTCCTGGACTCTGGGATATCCATCATCTCTACAAAGTCAGGCTCCTCTTGCTCATCCACAGCTTCCTCCAAAGGAAGCCGGAGGGTTTCAGCAACTTTTTTATAAAACAGAAAATGAGAAGGGGACTCAGAAAGCCTAGGGGGAGATTCTCCTAAAGGTCTGTCTGGGGAGATGTCCAGTTCAATGGGCACATCCAGACTTTCAAAGTCACATTCACACTGTTCATAATCATCCTCCCCCTCCTCTGGTTCATAAAACTCCTCTATATCATATTCTTGAACCGGTGGAACCGGCCGAACCGACCTTTTGCCAGATAGTGGTGGTTCGGACGGAACGAGAAAGTGACTGGACAATTTGGATTGCTTTGGCTATCTCTGCAGCAGATGGAGAAGGAATTTTTGACTCCACACCTGCTGATTTTCTAGTTCTCTTTGCTGGAACTGGCTCCTCTGAGTCAGCTTCCGTTTGCCGAGGAAGTCTCGCCCTGGTCAGAGGCACTCTCTCAGTTCGGTTGGCACCGAACCGGGCTGTCATCGGGTCAGTGGACTTTTGGCCTCTGCGTTCCCTGAGCCTACCAACTCTCTTATCTAGGATAGCTGCAGGGAAATTCTTGCAAATCTGGCAGTCTGCATTGAGGCGGTCAAACCCCAGACAATAAACACATGTGGTGTGTGGGTCAGCCTTGGCAAAGGCTTCCCCACAGACACTACAGTGTTGAAACCCAGTGGGCCGGTTTTCTTTTGGGTTTCTCAGACATAATGCCAGCCTAACCAAAAAACTTGCCCTTTTTCCGGCAGTGCCAGGCAAGACACCCTTATCGGTTCCCAACCGTGTCACGGGTCGTGGAAAAAAAAACGTAATGAAATCCGTTTTTTTTAGAACCGATAAGAACCGGGAACCGCACTCTAAATAGCTTTTAAATGCTTCAGAATAAAGTTTTAAAACAACCTGATCGGTTCAAACCGAACCGATAAACATTTACAAGTTCCACACAGAAATAAACCTGTCTATTACTTACAATACCACAGATAGAGCTTGAACTGATCGGTTTGCAGTTAAAATAATAATAATCGCGGTTGAATTTAACCGAGAAAAACTCTTTTAAACCGAGAAATGAACCGAGCAGTAGGAAGAATCTCTGGAGCGACTGTTCAGTGAGGCGGAGTAAAGAATCTGACAGTTTCAGTTTGAAATATTCCAGACAGAGCTTTTCTAACCGAGCTCGTGCTCTAAGTTCCATAACCTGGCATGGAAGTTAACTCTTTCACCTCCGGAGCAGTTCTAACGGTGGGACAAACTACAATTGTCATAATATAGCAAGACTTCATGTTGTTTGAATACAGCAAGACTTCATGTTTGAAAGGAGTTTGCAAGTCACAAGGAGGGGGAAGGGGAAACAAGGGATAAATAACAGAAAAAGCATAACAGTACAAGTGCAGTATTCATGGTTCAAAGGCCATGGGACGAAGAGAAGGAGTGGCTAGTTGGAGGAAATTAGGTACATCAGCAGGTATCATGAGTAAGTATATGAATAAGCCTTTTGAAGGCATTTAATGGTATAAGTCTGGCGCTTTAATATGGATTGAAGCTTGTTCCATACAGGTGGGAGGACGTAGCTCAGTGCTGCCCTGCCGTAGTGCAAGTGGGGATTTGGAACTGCAAAAGTGATATAATCACATTTCTTGAGGGCATACGTACTATGTGAATGGCGAAGGCCAGCAGTCATGTAATAGGGCAGTTTATTTAGGATTGCTTTGTATACCCAGATGTGCGTCTGAGTACGTCTCCTGGCTACCAGTGATTTCCAATTCACCTCCTTGTACACAGACACACAGAAGTTGACGGAAGATAAGGACCACAAGGCCGATCCAGTCTGCCCATCTTTTTCTTCTTTATGAATGTGCCATAGGCCTTTACTCTGTCAATGGCCTACCCATTCATACTCATCTGTATTGCTCTCTCATGCCTATCCCATGCCTGTCTGAAGCCCTGCACTGTAGTCATATCCACCACTTCCTGAAGTAGGCCATTCAATGCATCCACCACCCTTTATGTGGAAAAGAACTTCCTTACATTACCTCTTAATCGGCTTCCCTCTAATCTCATGCTGTGTCCTTCTGTCCTGCTATTTTTCTTGTACTGAAACGTGTTGGACTCTCACCTTGTTAATCCCCTTACGATGTTTGAATGTTTCGATCATATCACCTCTCTCCCTCCTTTGCTCTAGGGTATACATATTGAGCTTAGTTACTCTGTCCTCATATGTTTTCTGATGCAGTCCCTGCGCCATTTTGGTTGCCCTTCTCTGGACTGCCTCCATTTTGTTAATGTCCTTGTGCAGGTGTGGCCTCCACTACTACACTCAGTACTTCAGATGGGGCCTTACCAGTGTCTTGTATAGAGGGATTATTACCTCCTCCTTACGACTTGTGATACCCCTACTAATACACCCCAACATCCCCCTAGCCTTACCTACTGCTTTAGTGGTCTGCTTGGATAATTTCTGGTCATCTGTGATGATGCCCAAGTCTCTTTCTTCCCTTGTGACTGCCAGCAACTCCCCTCCCAACCTATAGGTAGCTTCAGAGTTTTTCTTCCCTATGTGCATGATCTTGCACTTCTTTGCGTTAAACCCCAGTTGCCACTCTTCCGAACATTTTGCCAGTTTTTCCAGATCTCTTCTCATTCTGCCCACTCCATCTGGATCATCTATTGTTACAGATCTTGGTGTCATCTGCAAACAAGCAAACCTTACCCTCTAGTCAATCTGCAATGTCACTGATGAAGATATTGAAGAGGACTGGCCCCAGGACTGATCCCTGAGGTACCCCACTTCTGACTTGCATCTCTTCTGACTGTATACCATTTACCACCAGAGGGGAAGTGCAGGCTGAGAGGTTCTGGGAGACCGTGGGGCAGAACCTCCAGTGGCAAGGGTGGAGGCCTTACGTTTGAAGCCTGCCTGCTACTGCTGCTCTCGAAATTGCTGCTGTCCAGTCTTACTGTTTAGGTTGTTGCTTGGGTCTATATACAGTACAATAATAATAATCTTTATTTATATGGCACCTTTCCAAAACCAAGGCGCCTAACAATTATAAAATTAGGACAAACATCAATACACACACACCAATAAAATATCAGCATACCATTCAGCAAGTCAGTCAATCACAGAATGCCTGGTGCCACAAAAACGTCTTTAAAGCTTGCTTAAATCCTCTACAGTTGTGCACCCTGCAACCGATGAGGTAGAGAATTCCAAAGGGTGGAGGCTGCATACATAAACGCTCTCACCTCTGAGGATTTCAAACACACCCTTGGAATCTCTAGCAACCCCTCATCGGCTGAACGGAGCTATCGTCCAGGGCAGTATGGAACCAGGAGCTCTTTCAAGTAATCCGGGCCCAGTCCGTGTAGGGCTTTAAAAGTCAGCAAGCCGACTTTAAAGGTGATCCACCACTGTATAAGCAGCCAGTGCAGTTCGCGCAGCACTGGCAAAATATGACAGGACTGAGCAGATCCAGTCAAAAGCCGGGCCGCCACGTTCTGCACCAGCTGCAGGCAGTGGATATGCACCCCAGGAAGCCTTAGGTAAAGGAAGTTGCAATAATCTAAGCGCGAGGACACGAAGGCATGGACCAGCGCGGGAAGGTCACCAGACGGAACCAGATACTTAATAATGGCGATATTCCTAAGATGATAAAGGGAAGATTTGATGACAGCCGATATCTGCGAATGCAGGGTCAGCCCTTCGTCAAAAATTACCCCCAGGTTATACATCCATTCAGAGGTCAGAAAAAGTCCAGAGGGTGAACCAACCCCTAACCCCCCCTGTCCGGCAGCCTGGGTCCACAACCAGAACCTCATTTTTTTCTGAGTTCAACTTCAGCCAGCTGGAATCCATCCACTCCTGAATTTCTTTTAGACAGTTAGTAAAGACTGAGAGAGCTCCATCCTGGTTGGGTGCAAAAGAAAGGTAGAGCTGGGTAGCATCAGCATAGCAGTGAAACCTTAGCCCATACCTTCTTACAATGTCTCCGACGGGCAGCATGTACATCGCGAACAACATGGGTGACAGCACTGAGCCCTGAGGAACACTACACGACAGAGAATGAGGTATGCACTGACCTAACCGCTTTCCCAGCCTCTTGCAAACGGGTAATGATATTCTGAGTATCTTCCCTGAATAGAACCGGCCCTCTGAAGGGGGCGTCCATAATTTTGGACTGGACGTCCTGGGCAAACCTGGAGACTCTCAGCCAAGAGTACGGCAGATCCAGACTGCGGATGCCGCAGCTCTGCCTGCCGAGTCTACAGTATCATATGAGGCCCGCAGGACGTGGTTACCAACATCCGAGCCAGACTTCATGATGGCCATGAGCTCCGCCCCTCTAGGGGAGTCTGGCACGGCTTGAACAATTTCCAGTGCCTTGTCTCACAAGGCATTTTGGTACTGGACCATGTAGGCAAGGAAATTCTGTGACTGTCTGGCACAAGTAGTGGAGGAAAACATTTCCTGGACAGATGATCAAACTGCTTAGAATCTTTATCTGGGGGTTCTGTACTGAGGTGCCGAGGGTGTCTGGACCTGTTGTGAGCAGCATTCAGCACCAGAGTCGACCTCAGGTTGTTCCCTGTAAAAGGGGTTGTCCCGGGAACAGTGTATAACCGGTGTGACTTTTTGTACACTGCTGGGGTCGAGAAAGGACACTTTCATGCCAGCTTGTTGGAGTCATTTTACGAATCGACCATCGGGGGGATGACCATGGGTAGGGTGTCCTTCTTCTGAAGAAAGGCAGCCAACCTCTTCCATTCCAAGTTGAGGTCATGAGATTCCCATCCATTCAACTGTTGGATGTGATACATCACATCCATGAACGAAAGGTTGTCAGGTGGTGAGTGCGGGGCATCCTTGCTGACGTCAGGGTCGCATGGAGGGACGGAGTCCCCATGGCTGGAGAAGTAGGAATCCTTGTCCGAGTCCTCTGAATCTGGAGAGGGGGAAGGTGACCTCAGGGGGCTTGCGTGGTTGTTCCCTGAGAGAAGGAAGATGCTTATCAAGCAACAGCCTCTTGGGAGGCGGAGTAGGGCGGCTTCTTTATCTTTGAAGTAGGCCCACCACACAGCAAACATCTCATTAAGACCCTGCCGGAGAGCTGGAGTATCTGGCGTCGAGGTCAGGTTATCCGACTGGGGTAACCTCGCCATTGGGGTGTTCTGGGCCTGGTCATCCGGCATTGGGACCAAAGGAGTACCCCCTGGCGTTGGACGTGTCAAATCCGACGTCTGGCCATGGGGCGTCAGGTCCTCTGGCGTCGGCCTACTAGGAGCGCTGGAGTCAACTGGCATCTGGCCAGAGCACGGAGGTGCTAGGCTTTCCTTGGGGGGCCTTCCTGGAAGCCACCATAGAGGTGACTGGTGTAGGCTGGGCTGGAGAACTAGCCGGCAGACAGTTAGGAGGAGTTGCCTGAGGAGGAGGTGTCGCCCCTAATTGGTACGTACGCCCGCTGCTCCCGGAAGAGGAGGGAGACTGTCCCAGATGCCACCTGTTGGTGTCAGCTCCAGACATCCGGGAGGACCCGGCGGACACCCAGGCTGGGAGGGTGACAGACAGTGGCCTGCCGTCCGAAGAGCCACTAGACTTAGAGCCCCCAGGGGTGATGGGCTGAGAGGCGTGGAAGGACTTTCCATGCCCCGAAGAGTATTCCCCTGTAACTGAGATGAGGGAGGCTTAGAGACCTGGGGCCGGGGAGGAGTCGCCGACGACTTCAGTGGGGACCAAGAGCAGTGTTCTGCCAGAGATTTCTCCTTATGTCTCTCCTGGTGCTTGTGTTTATCGCTCTGTTTCTTCTCTTTATGAGAAGATGGAGAAGATTTCCTGCGTTGAAGTTCCTCCTCTATGGTAGAAAACTGTTACTTAAACAGAAAGGCTTCAAGGGTCTTCTGGTGCCAAAGCCGAATGCGCTAGTTGAAATTGTGGCAGTGCTGGCAGGCCTCAATGTTGTGGTCTGGGCCCAGGCAGAAAAGGCAGGCTGAATGGCCATATTTATGCAGGATCTACTTGCCGAACGCGCACTTGAAAGGGCGCCTCTCAATCGACGATGTTGGAGAAGAAGATGACATGCATAAAATAATCCGAAATACTATGAAAAATATCAAAAGGTGTTGAAAATGCGGTAAAGATGGCGGTCGACAGCTGAAGGCATCCGCTGAGGTCCGCCTTCAAGTAGTACACTGAAAAAAAACGGGGACGCCTCCTTTTATACAATGCATGACGTCAAGCATTGGCCGGCGTTGGGGGCGGTCCCCAGCCAGGTACTGCTAGCTAGAAGGTTTCTGGGGGTCCTGGCACCTGCTGGCTTCAGTCCTAAAGGTGTTACCTGCTGCAAGAGTGAATCTCGAAGTAAGATCAGAAGGTATATCATCCTGGAGAGAGACAGGAAGAGAAGAGAAAAGAAATAATTACTCACCTTAGTAATTGTGTTTCTTCTAATGGAGTCTTGCTGTATTCTGACATATGCAGTGATCCCCAACTTTTAAACTGCCTGGAGAACAAAAGTGAACTTTCTATGCAGAGCATACAATGCTGAGCTCGAGCTCGCTTGGAGTCTCTGTCTGGAGTGTTTCAAACTCAAACCGCCAGATTCTTATGAGCCCAACTAACTAAAAATTCTATATGGAAATTGTAAAATTCTACTAGCCAACTGGCAGTAAAAGTTTTGGATTCCCCAAAGGAAGACTCAAGTCAGAAACCCAAAACCAATCTAATATGAATTAACAATAAATCAACCCCAAACAAAAAAGGAGGAGGTAAAAGCAACACCCTGGGTGTAATGACTGCACCTGCCCACCCACTTCCCAAAACAGGTTCTGAGAGGGGAGGCAGGGAGGGAGGTCAGAATACAGCAAGACTCCATTACAAGAAACACAATTACTAAGGTGAGTAATTTTTTCATCAAACAACATGAAGTCTTGCTGTATTCTGACATATGCAGACTACCAAGCAGTACCTCCATGGAGGAAGGACAGAACCTACTTTGGGAACAGGCTCTGAAGTACTGCTGTGTCAAACCGAGCATCACTCCTAGCCTGGATATCCAGAGAGTAATGCTTGGTAAAGGTATGGACTGTTTTCCAGGTGGCTGCTTGACAGATGTCTAAGAGCGGAATATCCCTGGCAGCAGCTGTACCTCTTGTGGAGTGAGCCCACAGGCCTGAGGGAGGAATCTTTCCCAGTTTTTCATAGCATATATATCAATCCACCTGGCAATAGTTCTCTTAGTGGCAGGTTTTCCCTTTCCTACTTCTTCATAAGTGAGGAACAACTGGAGGGAGTCAAACCTGTGATCCTTGGTACGCTCTATGTAGTAGCTGAGGGCCCTTTTAACATCTAAACTGTGTAGCCTCCTCTCTCCTGGGGAAGAATGATCAATGAAGAAAACAGGGAGAGACAGACTGGTTCAGGTGAAAATCTGAAACCATTTTGAGCAAGAACCTTCTATTGGCTCTAAGGACCACTTTATCCCTATGAAAGGAGATAAAATCAGGTTCCAATGACAGGGCTTGCAACTCACTGATACGCCTGGCAGAGGTAATGGCAACTAAAAACACAGTTTTCCAAGTCAAGTACTTAAGTTCTCCAGAGGACATGGGTTCAAAGGGAGGTTGCATAAGTTGAGCAATACAAACGTTCAAATCCCAGGCAGGGGCAGGGTCTCTAAACGGAGGATTGGTATGGAGCAATCCCTTAAAAAATTTACAGAATACAGGGTGAGATACTAGTGAAGAAGGCTTTCCCACTGACAGAAAAGCTGAAACAGCTGACAAGTGTACCTTGAGAGTAGCTGGTCTGAGGCCTAGGCCATTAAGATGGACCATATAATCCAGGTTTGTAGGCAACTCAGCAGTATCAGGAATATGCTTTTGAACACCAAATGCTAAACCTCTTCCATTTGGAGTTGTAAGTCTTTCTGGTGGAGGGCTTTCGAGAAGCTTTGAGAATATACAGAACCCCCTGAGACAGCTGCAAATCTGCAAACTCTCACTCTTTAAGAGCCATGCCTTGAGATTGAGAGACTGAAGATTGGGGTACCAAATCCTCCCCTGAGAGGAGGTTAACAGGTTGTGATTCCTGGGGAGAGACAGGGGGAGGTGAACTGCTAGGGACAGCAACAGAAGGTACCAAGGCTGTCTGGCCCAATCTGGAGCAATCAGAATGACTTTGCAAGGTTGTGATTTTATCTTGATTAAAACTTTGAACAGAAGAGGGAAGAGGGGAAAGGCATACTGGAATTTCCCTTCCCAGTTCAGTTCCAGAGCATCCAGGAGGACTGAGCCCAAGACTGGGGGTCTGCAACAAAAAAGTGGAAGTTGGTGATTGTCTGGGGCTGTAAAAGATCTCTGGGTGCTCCACCTTGAAAAAAATCACCTTTAGTACCAGAGGGTCCAGGGTCCATCGTGATGGCCCTATGAGTTCCTCTCAGTGCATCTGCTACCACATTGTCTTTTCCTGGAAGGTGAACTGCTATCAGGGAGGTTTGTAGGAGTAAGCCAGGACCACAGCTTCATGGCTTTGTGCACAAGACCGTAGACCGTGTGCCTCCTTGCTTGTTGATGTACCAAAAGGTGGTGGTGTTGTCTGCTCTGACTTGAACCACCTTGTTCTGTACTGACTGAGAGAAGGCTTGCAGGGCCAGAGAAACTGCCCTGAGTTCCAGAAGATTGATATGGAGAAGAGATTCCTGAGGGGACCACCTTGAGCAGGACGGCCCCTAGATGGGCTCCCCATCCCACAAGGGAAGCATCCGTGGTAAGGACCACTGAATGATACTGAGTGGAGAATGGGACCCCTTGTCTTAAGTTGTCCTGATCCTGCCACCACTGAAGGGCTTGGATCAGGGTCCGAGTCACTGGAATCAATTTGGTGAGGGAATCCTTCCTCTGGGACCAAAAAGTCCTCAGATGGAACTGAATGTCCCTCATCTAGAATCTTGCCCCTTGGACCACTGCTGTAGAGGCTGCCATGTGGCCCGAGAGTTGGAGAAAAAATGTTGCTGGTCAAGACACCTGAAGGCTGAAGGAAGAAGCCAGTTCTGTAAGAACTCTTGCCCTTTCCAGGGAAAGAAAGGCTCTTGCTTTAACAGTATCCAGCTCTGCTCCTATAAAGGTGAGAAGCTGTACTGGCTCGAGAACTGACTTGGGAAGGTTGAGAAGAAATCCTAGAGATGTGAAGCACCTGCTGAGTTACCCGCAGGTCTGATCTGACTTAATCTGGGACTGCCCCACTATGAGCCAGTCGTCCAGGTATGGAAAAATGGAAATCTTTTTTCTTCTTAGGAAAGCAACCACTACTGCCAGGCACTTTGTGAAAACCTTGGGCTGATGTTAGCCAAAGGGCATTGCTTTGAACTGACAGTGGCCTGAGGGCAACTTGAACCTGAGGTACTTTCTGTGGGAGGACCTGATGGGAATGTGAAAACAGGCATCTTTGAGGTCCAGGGAGGCTAGCCAGTCTCCTGGCCTTAGAGAAGGAAGGATTATTCCCAGAGTTACCATCTTGAACTTTGGTTTTAAAAGATGTTTGTTCAGATATCTTAGGTCTAGGATGGGTCGCCATTCCCCTGTCTTTTTTGGGGTAAGGAAGTACCTGGAGTACAGACCTTTGCCCCAGAGTAGGGTAGGAACTCTCTCTATGGCACTTAAGGCCAGAAGAGACTAAACCTCTGCCTCTAGGGCAAGGGATTCTGAGAGACCTGCAGGTGGGAAGGATCTGGTTTTCATCTTTGGAACTTTTTTGAAGCTGAGAACCAGTCCCTGGCTTACTACTTCCAGGACCCATTTGTCTGAGGTAACAGACATCCAGTCCTGGATAAAGTAAGCCAGCCTGCCTCCTACTGGAATTGGGAGTTCGACTCGGGCAGACCCATCAGGGTGTCTGCTTGGCAGGGCCTTAGGCTGAGGAGTGGATACAGCCCTGCTCATCCCTCTTCTGTCTCTCCCTCTGATGAACCCCTCTGAGAAGAGGTCAGTGCTTGGTAAAGGCCTGCCTGCCCTGCCCCTAGACTGCTGCCTTTGAGGAGTTGCTTGCCTTTCTTTGGCCTGAGCAGTCCTATAAGTGGTCCTTACTCATCCATTTTCTTCATGTAATTCTCTGTCTGCTCCAAACAAAGAATTACCTATTACAGGAGAATCCATGGCCTTAGCCTGGGTATCCTGTGAGAGGCTAGTACATCTGAGCCAAGCTTATTCTCCAAGAGCCACAGATATAGCCATGACTCTTGATGACACATCACTGGAGTCAACAGCAGCATGAAACTGTACTTTTGATGCCTCAATCCCATCTGCAGCCACCTCCTTCAGCTCCTTGGCCAGCTGGGGGATGCCTGTTTAGCCAGTGCCAGTACAGTGTCCCACCTGGAATTCTGGTGCCTGGCTGTATAGGCCATATAATTTGCCTGCCTGAGTCCCAAAGAAGATGCCATGTACTGTTCTTTGCCATGGCATCAATCTTCCTGGAGTCCTTGTCTGGGGAGTGGAAGCCAAGGAATATCTGCTTTGTCACAGGCAGAAGCCTGCACTACCCCAACATGGCTGCATTGCTGGTGTAAGAACTCCGTGTCTGAGCCTGAAAGTGTACACCTCTTGTCCATTCTTCTATCCACAGGAGGTGTAGTGTTAGACATTAGAATTTTTTGTGTCTGCTTCCCAAAGGATTTGTGGAGGGGAATAGACAGTCTCCTGGACTCTGGGATGTCCATCATTTCTACATAATCAGGCTCCTCTTGATCCTCCAATGCCTCTTCCATAGGAAGCTGGAGGGTTTCAGCCACCTTTCTGTAGAATATAAAGTGAGAAGGAGACTCAGAAAGCATAGGAGGGGAAACACCTGAAGGTCTGTCTGGGAAGATGTCCAGTTCCTCAGGTACATCCAGACCCTCAATTTCACCATCATCATCCTCAAATTCCCCTTCCCCTTCAAATTCTGGTTCATAAAAATCTTCAAGGGTATAATCTTGAACCGGGGGAAACCAACCGAACCCCTGCCAGAAGGTGCCGGATCGGCAGGAACCGGCCAAAGCGATTCCACAATTCGAATCGCTCTGGCTATCTCTTTGGCAGTCGGAACATGAACCTCTGGATCCGAACCAGGCGATTTTTCTTTGCGTTTTTTGTAGGAACCGACTCCTCAGGATCAGCTCTCCTTTTGCCTGAAGCAGTATCGCCCTAGTCAGAGGGCACTCCTTCTGGTTTGGTCGGAACCGAACCGGGCTGGCCATTCGAGTTAGCAGACTTCTCGGCCTCCTTTTCCCTCAGTCTACGTAATCTCTTCTCGAGGGTAGATTTGGGAACATTTTTACATATTTGGCAGTCTTAATCAAGGTGGTCAAACCCCAGACAATAAACATAGGTGGTGTGGGAATCGGCCTTAGCAAAGACCTCCCCACAATCACTGCAGTGCTGAAACCCAGTGGGCCCAGTTTTTTTTCTTGGGTTTCTCAGACATGGCCAACCTAACCAACTTACCCTTTTTATGGCAACCGCCAGGCAAGACTCCCTTATTGGTTCCTAACCGTGTCACGGGTAGTGGAAAAAAAAAAAGCAGTAAAACATGTTTTTTTTAGAACCGATAAGAACTGGTAACCACACAATAAGTAAAACACAAAACACAAGATTTCACTATCAAATGGTCAGTTCAGCCGAACCGACCTGCACTTTTAAAAGTTCCACAAAGAAAAACAGAACAATTCCTATCTAGTACTCACGGCACCACAGACAGAGACTGAACCGACAATGCAGATAACTTTTTCGGTTTAAAAATTGACGAAAACGGAAACTTTAACTAACTTTCGAACTGAGCTGAAGGAGAAATCTCCGGAGCGACTGTTCAGTGAGGCGGAGTAAAGAATCTGATGGTTTGAGTTTGAAACACTCCAGATGGAGACTTCAACCGAGCTCAAGCTCAGCATTCTATGCTCTGCACAGAAAGTTAACTCTTTGTTCTCCAGGGCAGTTTAAAAGTTGGGGATCACTGTGTATGTCAGAATACAGCAAGACTTCATGTTTGAAGCTCCGAGGTTAAGGGGGATGAAGGGATGGCATGACATGCTGAAAGTGATTCGCTTGAAGATCTACTGTCATGGTAAGTTCTTACATAACTGTTCTATCTTTTTTGGGGATATCTCTTTCAGCAGCTCACACCTTTGGAACAAGTCCCAAGCAGTACTGCACAGGAGAACAGTCTAGGTGGTTGGAAGAACGATGCCTAAGGGACGAGGCCCTGTAGCACAACTAGGCCAAACCTTGCCTTTCTCCTAGAGATGATGTCCAGACTGTACTGCTTTGTAGAAGTGTGGACAGTACTCCATGTTGCAGCAGTACAAATCTCGGCAGCTGAAATATCCCTGAAAAAAGCAACCTAAGCAGCTATATCCTCTAGCTGAGTGGCTCTTAACAGCTCCAGGAAGTTCCTTACCAAACACTTCCTGTAGCAAAAAATAATACAGTTGGCCAGCCACATGGACAGACACTGTTCAGAAACTGGAACACCCTCTTTCCCAGAGGCCAAAGAAACAAATAACTGTGAGTACTTCCTGCAGTCCTTTGTATGGTGTGTACAGTATTTAAGTATTCTATGCACATCTAAGTATGGATCAATACTTCTGGATTGGTATGCTCTGGAAAACAGACAGGCATGTGGATGGTTTAAGTAAGCTGAGACACTACCTTTGGTAATCAAAGACACCCTGTCTTTGTGAAAAATCAAAGACGACTGTTCACACACGAGAGTGCATCTCTGAATTCTTCAAGCAGAAGTAACAGCAATTAAAAATAACACTTTCCATGACAGAAAGTGTAGCTTGCAAGTCACAATTAGCTCAAAAGGAGCCAAAGTAAGCTTTTCTGACACTTTTTCTATTTTTTAGATTATTTCTTTATTCACCACGACAGGGGGGAGGTTGTGCCTTTGATTCCTCTCCCCCACCATCTAGCCTGCTGGGCCGGCAGCCGCCCCAGTCCGACAGAGCTCCAGCCTCCCATTTGCGCCCGGGAGGAAGCTGACTTTCACCAGACCGTGGCTGCACCGGTGAGCACCCATAATGTTGCCTGTGGGAATTTTTCTCTTTTTGCTGGTGTAGTTTCCCCTGCTGGAGGAGGCGTGCAATAACACCAAGGGATGGAGCGCGCATGCTTCCGTCACGCGCTCCTCCCGTGTCAGCCTCCTCCCGCCTTACTGAAAGTGCAGCATCGGTGCAGCTGCCCCCAGTCTTCCACCAGGGGCAGACATGCCGACAACAGATGTCCCTTCCCCTGGGAAGGAGAGCAGTCCTTCGGACTAACTTTCCTGAACCCTGCTGACCTGTGCTCATTCCAGAAAACAGGTCACCAGCATGGCGCTCCAGCACCTCAACTCTCAGTGCCACCGGCCGGACAAGCTTTTACAACAGAAAATTCGGTCCCCAAACCAGGACTGGATTTCAGATGAGGCTTCAAATGTACAATGCCCCTCAAAAACGTACAGGCCATGTCCAACTAGGCCACCATATGGCCATCAATGGGCACACAGAAGGCTGAAATGGTGGACAAGTGCATCTTAATAGAAGAATATTGCAGTCCTCCACCTGACAAGGACGGTAATACTCTAGAATCTGGGTCATTGGACAAGTGAAGGGATCCAAACGATGTGAAGTGGCCCACAGAGTAAAGCGCTTCCATTTCATGGAATAAGTAGCCTGGTGGAAGGTTTCCGGTGGTCACTCAGAGCATCAGCCATTTAGGGATACTTGAACCTTGCAATGGCTATATCTTCTCAGAAGCCAGGCATGAAAATGAAGTGACCTGAGGTCCCAATGCAATCCAGGGGTCCCTGTTCCTGTGACAGTAAGACGTTACAGTGGTAGGGGCACAGGATGTTCTACTGCTAACTGCTGCAGTAATGGAAACCACAACTGACAAGGCCAAAAGGGGCCACCAGAATCACAGTGGTCCATCCATCTGGTAGCTTGATTAGCACGCTCGAATTAGAGAAAAGGCGGAAGAACCTCCCAATGCCAAGAGGGACAATGAATCTCGCCAGAAAACCCAGGCCATGGATCTAGCAACAGAATAGCGGTAGTTTTGCATTGAGTGGTAACGCAAAAAGCGGTTCCACTCTGCATGACCCCACCTGTCGAACAGGTTGTCTACCACTGAGGTCAGCAGCTCCCACTCATGCATTCTGGACTGCGACCTGCTTAGCCTATCTGCTAGGATGTTTCAGACACCTGGAACATGGACGGCCAACAGTTATAGACCTTGTTCAATAACCTAGTACCAAACCCTCATAGCTTCTCTGTACAGGGGGAAAGAGTAAGTTCCCCCCTTGCTTGATGACATAATGCACCACACTGATGTTGTCCACCTGTACTAGCAGAGGGCCTGGAGACAGGTGATTCTGGAAGGCCTGCAGGCTGCCTAAGACAGCTTTCATCTCCAGGACACCGATATGGAGAGAAGTTTCCACTGTAGTCCACGTCCCCCCTGGGCCTGGTAAGGGCTCAGGTGTGCCCTACAGCCTGTCCCCGAGGCATCTGTGGTAAGGATCTGATATGGGACAGGCATGAAGAAAGGAACTCCCTAGAGTAAACTGTTGGGGTCCATCCACCACCAGAGTACCTTCTTTACAGCCGATGTTACGAGACGTTTCTGCTCTACATCACCCGTTCATTGATCCCACTGGACTCTCAAAGTCCATTGGGGACCCTACATGCAGCCCTCGCCTAAGGGAACTGTGACTGTCAGGCCCAGCAGTCTCAGGAATGCCCTGGCTGTGACACCTGCTGTACATTTGCGGGCCTGTGCGATCAGGCTTTGCCGTGCTCCCGGCAGAAAAGCTGAACCCTGGGCTGTGATCCAGTATAGCTTCCAACCGCACTAGAGACGCCTGACAAGGAGTCAAGACTTATTTGATAGACTGGACTCAGATTCCCAGTGTGCTGAACCGTTATCTGGTATGTACCTAAGGGTCAGAGACAGTTGCTTCTTGGATTGGGCTTGAGCAGTCAGTCGTCCAGACAGGGGAAGACATAGAGCCCCTCCATCCTGAGGGCTGCTGCCACCACAGCTAAGCATTTGGTAGAGACCTGTGGAGCAGATGACAAGCCAAAGGGCAATAACCTGAACTGGTAGTGAGCCACCTGAAACAGGAACCTGCGGTACTTCCTGTGGGAAAGGCAAACCCTGATGTGCAGGTAGGTGTCCTGCATATCTGTGGAGCATATCCAGTCTCCCTTCTGTAACAGGGGCAGCAGTCCTTGCAAGATTACCATCCTGATCTTTCTGTACTGGATGCAGAAGTTCAGGTTTCTTAAGTCCAGTATCGGTCGCAAGTCAACAGTAGATTTGAGGACGAGGAAGAAGAAAAAATTACTCACCATAGTAATTGTGTTTCTTCTAATGGGGTCTTGCTGTATTCTGACAATTTGCAGTTAGTTCCAGCTCTTGAACTGCCCCAGAGAGTGAAGGGTTAAAGTCTATGCCAGGCATAGAACGTTGGGCTCGAGCTTGGTTGAAAACTCTGTGTCCTTTTGAAACCAAACCGTCAGATTCTTACGAGCTAAAACTCACTGATTAAATAATGAGGAAATTGTAAAAACTCCTATTAGCCAACTGGCAACAAAGACTTTGGATTCCCCAAAAGGCTCAAGTCAGGAAACCCAAAGAACCAAAACCAGGTAATAAGAACTAAAAACTCAAATACAAACAGGGATTTATTTAACTCTAAAAATTGATTAGCGTTTTGCTCATAAAAGTGCTAAATCTTTGTGAAAAGGCATAGTTCTTGCCTCACTGTGTTTAACAAACACAGCACTTCTAGAAAATCTATATAAATACTTACTGTACAGTTAGTATAGTCCCAAGAAAAAACTGCTAATCAATTATTTAAAACCCTGACAAAGCACCCAACACAACAGGAGTGGGGTAAAGACACCCCTGGGGTGCAACACTGCACCTGCCCACCCACTTCCCAAAAACAGGTTCTGAGAGGGGAGGCAGGGATGGAGGTCAGAATACAGCAAGACTCCATTAGAAGAAACAATTACTAAGGTGAGTAATTTTTTTCTTCAAACAACATGAAGTCTTGCTGTATTCTGACAATTTGCAGACTACCACGCAGTACCTCCAAGGAGGAGGGACAGAACCTACTTTGGAAATAAGCTCTGAAGTACTGCTGTGCCAAACCTAGCATCACTCCTAGCCTGGATATCCAGAAGGTAATGCTTGGTGAAGGTATGAACTGTTTTCCAGTTGGCTGCTTGACAGATTTCTAACAAGGGGATATCCCTAGCTGTAGCCAGAGATGCAGTTTACCTCTAGTGGAATGAGCCCTCAGGCCTGAGGGTGCAGTTTTTCATAGCAGAATTGAATACGGGACACAAACCACCTGGCAATGCTTCTCTTGGTGGCAGGTTTTCCCTTACCTACTTCCCCATAAGTAAGGAACAACTGGAGGGAGTCAAACCTGTGACCCTTTGTACAGTCTATGTAGTAACTAAGGGCCCTTTTAACATCTAAACTGTGTAGCCTCCGTTCCCTTGAGGAGATGTGATCAGTGAAGAACACAGGAAGAGACATAGATTGGTTTAAATGGAAATCAGAAACCACTTTAGGTAGGAACCTTCTATTGGTTCTAAGGACCACCTTATGTCTAGGGAAAGAGACTTGAAGTCAGGCTCCACTGACAGGGCTTGCAATTCACTGATACGCCTGGCAGAAGTAACAGCAACCAAAAATACAGTTTTCCAAGTCAAGTACTTGAGCTCTGCTGAGGACATAGGCTCAAAGAGGGGTTGCATCAGCTGAGCAATATAAATATTCAAATCCCAGGCAGGAGCAGGATCCCGAAAAGGGGGATTGGTATGAAGTAATCCTTCAAAAAATTTACAAAATACAGGGTGATATGACAGAGAGGAAGATTTCCCAACTGACAGGAAAGCAGAAATAGATCACAAATGAACTTTGAGAATAGCTGGTTTGAGGCCAAGGCCGTTAAGGTAAACCATGTAATCCAGAACTGTAGACAAGTCAGCAGTGTCTGGGGAAATGTGCTTCTTGGAACACCAAATACTGAACCTTTTCCATTTGGAGTTGTAGGTTTTTCTTGTGGCAGGCTTTTGAGAAGCCTTGAGGATCTCCAGAACCCCTTGGGACAGATGAAATCTGTATACTCTAAGTCTTCAAGAGCCATGCCTTTGAGATTGAGTGACTGGAGATTGGGGTACCAAATCCTCCCCTGAGAGGAGGTTAGCAGATTGTAATTCCTGGGAAGAGATAGGGGAAGATGGACTGCTAGGGACAGTAAAAGGTGGTACCATGGCTGCCTGGCCCAGTCTGGAGCAATCAGAATCACTTTGCATGGTTGTGACCTTACTTTGACTAGAACCTTGAACAACAGAGGAAAAGGAGAGAAGGCATAAAGATAAGTACAGTTACTTAAGAATCTTACTCTAACAGTGACATCTTCTAGAGAGGCCTCTGCAGTAGGTAATTACATATAGGACTGGCGCTCGCCAGCGGGAGGGACCCCTAATGAAAAAATTCTCTAGCTAGCAGTCCCTGGCGAGGGACCGCCCCCACGTCAGGTGACCGGCGTCATACGACGTCGGTATAAAGGGGCAGTCCCGGACGCCTGCCTTCCAGTTCTTTCCCGTGGAAGGCCCAGATGAGAGAGAAGCAGATGTTTCCATTCTTGGAAAAAGAGCTGAAAAAGCCTAGGGGGATGGAGGGCAGGAAGGTATTACCTACTGCAACAGCCTCTCTCGAAGATCTACTGTTACAGTAAGTTCTTACATAACTAAACTATCTTACTTCGAGAGGGCTCCTGCAGTAGGTAATTACACACAGGACTGAATCCCAAGCAGTCTGGAACAAATAAAAGGCACCGGGAGGAGGAAACTACTCCAGAAAGTAGCAAAAGCCTTGCAATCCTCAAGACAGGAGGCCCTGCAAAACAGCTTAGCCTGAAGATTGCTTCTACGGCGAGAGGCAATGTCCAAACTGTAGTGTTTCGTAGTTGCTGGACGTGATTCAGGTGATGCAGCACAGATGTCTGCCGCAGACACATTCTTGAATAAGTCAAGAGGTCAAAGTACTCCAATGCAGGAGTGACCTCTGACTTGACCCGAAGGGTCTTGCTGTACTTGTCATAACAGAAAGTGATGCTGAGCCAACCACTTCGACAGGCATTGCTTGGCAACAGCATTGCCTTCCTTTTGTGGAGCACAAAGAGACTTAACAACTGATCAGTCTTCTGAGATCCTTTGTCCTGTTGGTGTAGTATCTCAGAATCCGTGAACATCTGGTGGTATGGAGTAAATATTCTCTTGGCTGGAGTACTTGTGAAAAGGCAGGTAACTCTATGGACTAATTTAAGGTAGACTCTATGGATTTGTGCTATGAAGAGCCACTCGTTTCTAGAAAACAACAGGGATTTTACACATAAGGACCTAGAGCTCGGAAATTCTTCGAGCGGAAGTAATGGCTACCAAGAAAAGCTGCTTCCATGAAAGAAACTTCAGATTCATGTGTTGCTGCAGGTTCAAGGAGGAAGGGTAAGTTTTCGAGAACAAAGTTCAAGTCCCAAGGGGAGCAGGAGTTCGATGGGGGCCTCAGATGAAGGACCCTCTAAGAAAAAGTCTTAGAAACCTCTAATTGGGCAACGGCTTTCATCTGCGAAGGAGCATGGTAGGTCTGAAATAGCAGCCATGTGCACTTTCAAGGAGGAATGACTGGAGACCCAGGTGAAGAGATGACGAAATATTCCAGTAGAACAGCCACTGAACAGGAGAAAGATTCACGCTCCGAGAGGCGGCCAAATAGAAAATCTCTTCCATTTCATGGTATAAGTGGGCCTAGTGAAGGGTTTCTAGCTTCCACCAGAATCTCCGCCTAGCTTTTTGGAGAGACACCAAAACGAGATTGAGCTAGGTCTGCAGGAGCCATGCATGAAGTTGCAGGGACTTGAGGCCTGGATGGACCAGGGTCCCCTGATCCTGGGTCAGCAGACCTAGATAAAGGAAGAGAAGAGGAGGAATTCTCCGAGTATTGTTGTAGAAGAGAGAGTACAGTTACGTAATGAACTTAACTGTACAGTGATCTTCGAGAACAGCTCTTGCAGCGGTTACACCATTAGGACTGAAAGCCGCAGGTGTCAGGACCCCACGGAAAATTCTAGCTAGTTATCTTCAGCGGGACCACCCCCCGACGCCAGTCCCACCTCCGACGCCAGCGAAGTACATAAGGGGCGGTCCCAGCCAGATTCCCCAGGTTCTCCTGCCGGAGACTTCCGCCACAGGATGACATCAGAATGGGGAGACCGAGGATCCACCGTCAGAAGACAATAAGGGAAGAACCTTGCTAGAAAGGTTTAAGCCACGCCTCCCAAGGGGGAAGGTGGGTAGGCATAGTTTGTTGCAAGAGCTGTTCTTTAAGATCTACTGTTATGGCAAGTTCTTACGTAACTGCAGCTCATCTTACTCGAGATACAGCTCTTTGCAGCAGGTTACACCAACAGGACTGATTCCTGCTATAGCGCTTTATAAACGTCAGGAGGAGGAAATTAAAAAAAAAAAATTTCCAGGCCTCAAATCTAGGACAGAGACCCTGTAGCACTGCCAGGTCAAGCCTGCTCTTCGCCTTTGAAGAGATGTCCAGGCTATAATGCCTGATAAAGGTGATGAACAGAACTCCAAGAGGCAGCACAAATAGCAGAAGTGGAGACGCTCAAGAGCTGCAAAGGAAGTGGCCACAATTTCTAGGTGGAATGTCCCCGGACTGCTCCAGGGAGGGCTTTGATGATATAACAGTATGAGATGCACTGACAAGCTTGAAGCGAGATAGGGACTGTTTGAAACTGGAGGCCCATCATCCTTTCAGAAAAGGAACTAAGAGTTGCTCCCAAGAACTAAGTTGCTTAGTTTTGCTCTAGGTAGTGAAGCATTGCCTTCCTCTGTTGGAATAATTAGGAAATAAACCCGCAGGTCAATATCCTGATTGAGAGCGGAGTGGAAACCACCTTAGGCAAGAATTTGGGATTTGTCCTCAGGAAACTCTGTCCTGTGGGAAAACTAAATAAGGCTTTTTTGCACTAGAGCCTGAAGCTCAAAACTGATCTCGCTGACGGATAGCACTAAAATAACGCTTTCATGACAGAAAATTTTAGCTCGAATCCGCTGCAGGTTCAAAGGGGGAGCGTGAGTTGCTCCAGGATAAAGAGCAAATCCAATGGAGGCACCGTCCTTAACCGGCGGCCGACAGCAACACCTCTCAAAAATCACGACGGCGCCTAGCTGTGCCACTGTGCGCTGACGCGCTGGGAGGTGAAAGGCTGAAATGGCACAGAGGTACTTTAAAAGAGGAGTATGCAGGCCCGAACTAAAAAGGGAAAGCAGGTAGTCTAACACCTCTTTTTCTGGAGCCAAAGGGTAAAGCCGTAGTGCTTGCTTAATTATAAACAGAAGCGGCGCCATTTCATGGCATCCTGTCGGCTTTCTTCTGGGCTGCAGCAAGAATATCTGCAACCTCACAAGACCCCGTGACGCAGGATGGCTATGTCTCTAGGAGCCATGCATGCAGGTTCAGAGAGCGCAAGTCCGGATGGACCAGCGAACCTTTCTCCTGAGACAATAGGTGGGAGGTGAATGGCAACGGGAGCGGAGGTTCCCGGGACAGCTGAATTAGCAAGGGGAACCAGATCTGTCTGGGCCAGAACAGGGCCACTAAGATCATTGATGCATGCTCCCTGCACAGTTTGAGAAGAACTCTCTGGATCAACGGGGTGGAGGAAAGCGAGGAATCTGTCCGCCCCAGGAGAGGGACAACGCTGCCTCGCCAGAAACACCAGGCCCTGATCTAGAAGCGAGCAAAATTGGCAAAGTTTTGCATTGGATGGGAGGCCAATGTCCAAATCTGGAGTTCCCTATTGAAGAAACAGATCCTCTGCTACCTCTTGAAGACGTTTCCCACTGTGGACTCTGGCCTGGGTAGCGACTAGGGCTGCCTGCAATTGCGCTGTCCACCCCGGAACATGTACTGTGACCAGATTCGTGCGTTCTGTCTGATTACCCAATCCACACTCTCATGGCTTCCTGCAAAGGGATGGGTGTGTGCCTCCTGTTTGTTGAGGTAATACATCACCGCTGTGTTGTCTGTCTGAAGAGGAGCAGTGTTTTAAGGGACCTCTGACTGAAACATGCCTGCAGGGCATAAATGGACCGCCTCATCTCTAGGATGTTGATATGAAGATGGGCCTCCAAAGGCATCCACGCATTCCTTGAGACTTCTCCCTTGCCCAGGTGTGCACCCCACCCAGACCTGAGGCATCTGTAGTGAGGATTACCCAGGATCGGCGGCCATTTAATGAGACACCTACAGAGAGTGTCCCTGGGTCTAGCCACCACCGCCAGTCTCTAATCATGGGGTGTTCGTGATTCTTGACCGGATGCTGCAAGTGGTTCTCGCCTTTTGGTCCCATTATTGCACCTTGAGCATCCACTGAGTTACCCATGTGGGAGCCTTATAAAGGGACAGGAATGGCTGCAGCCATGTGTCCGGCGAGTCAAGGACCACCTGGCTAAAGGCAGTCTTGATCGACTCAAAACCTCCTGATGTGGGATCTGATGCACTCCGCTTCTGCCTGGAAGAAATGCTCTTCCCTGAACAGTGTCCAGTACTGCTCCTATGAACTGGGTGCTTCAAGGACGGAAAACAGGAGGGACTTCGGTTGATCAGGATATCAGAGAGCCAAACAGGTCCCAGTCCTGGATCGCTTTGCATAACGCCTCTCTGGAGGCGGCTGAGAAGCCAATCGTCCAGGTACTGGAACACATTACAATGGCCCTGTCTCTTCAGAGACGCAGCCACGACTGTATGTATTTGGTAAAGAGCCTGGTGCCGATGACAGCCCGAAAGGGAAGAGCTCGAACTGAAAGTGATGGCCGAGGAACTCGGGCGCTGAAACCTCTTGGTGCTCCTGAGCTATGGGGATGTAGGTAAGCATCCTGTATATCTAAAGACGCTAAAGGCGCCCTGCTTCAGCATGGGGATAAGACCTGGAAGGTCACCATGCGAAATCTTTGTAGACGCACCACTAATTGAGGTTGTTGAGGTCCAGAATCGATGGAGGTCCCCTGTTTTTTTTGGAACCAGGAAGAAGTGAGAATAGCTACCTGTGGTCCTCTCTGGTTTCTGGGACATACTTATCGCCCTTTGGCAGGGCTTGAGTAATTTCTTGTCTGATCAATAATCGTGCTGACCCGAGTACCGGGAGAGCAAAGGAGGCTCCAGGGTGGCTTTCCCGCAAATTTATAAAGTGGCCTTACGACTTAACTTTGTAGTAACCCACCTGTCTGTGGATACAGTCTGCCATCCCGGCAGGAAATTGCAATGCGACTCCCCAACCATGACGCCTGCTGATCCTGAGGGGCGGGGGGCTGAAGAGGTGCCAGGCTGTGGTGGCTGGAGTGGTCCCGCTGGCTGGACCGCTTTGGAGTGCTTGGCCCCAGCCTGCAGGTTGTTTCTGGGCTCTGCGAAACCGGAGCTCCCCTGTTGTGGAACGGAGCGGACTGCTGTCTCTCAAGGTCTGGCCCACGAATCTGCTTTGTCTTACGAAAGGAACTAAGCTTGGGCCGGTATATGGCCTGACTGACTTTTCATCACTTTCCCAGCCTCTTGGAGTCTGGTTAATGATCTTCCCAGAGGGTTTACCAAACAGAACTTCTCCCCTAATGGAGCGGCCCAGGATGTTTTTTTGGACGTCCGTAAAACCGGAGACACACTTTGAAGCTGCTGTTGGCCGAGGAGTCCGCAGGAGTCGTATGCGCCTCAATTAGCTGGATTCCCACGTCCGATCCTGTACGGGAGGAGCTGGAAGCATCTTCCTCCTGCTCACCTTCCGCAGTTTCTCAGCCGCCTAGACCCTGTTCCCACAGGCATTTTGGAACTTGCACCACGGGGTTAGATAATTCAGGATCTGATGGGCGACGAAGGAAGATTACGTGCGTCTGACCTATGTGCGCCCAACTGCTTGGACTCTGGGTCAGGTGGCAGGGTGCTCAGATGTTGGGCGGGTTCTGGGACCCGTCATCAGAGGCTGTGATGACCAGAGAATCGGCCTGAGGTTGGAGCCGGGTACTGGTCTTCTTGAGCCTTGTACAGGCGGTCAGCCTTCGCATCGGCAGGAGCGAATGGGACGCCCACGCTGCCTTGGTGATCACCCATATAAACGGCTGTCTACCAAGGGTGGAAACAACACAGGCTTGGGGGTCCCTTCTGTCAAGATACCGTGGCGAGGCGAGCCTTGGGTCTAACTTTCTGCATCCCATCCCATGCTCCTGGATGTGTCTCTATAATATCCGAGAACGGAGGGTCATCTGGAGGAGACCTCGCACTCACGTGGGTCCGTGGAAGGGATGGAGAGGGGAGATGGGGATCTCTGAGGACTTGAAGTCCTGATCCCGTGTCCTCCGGTCAGGGGGCGAGCGCCGCTGCCTGGGTCTCTTGGGACTGGGTGACCCAGAAGAGGATCTGGACGGAGGTTTCTTCTTTCTGATCTCCCTTGAGGGGTCCTCAGGCTCCCGGGAGGAGGTAACTGCCTGCAGACCCAGATGGAGAAGGGGTGGCGTGAACTGGGGGGACAACCGTGGAGGAGGAGGAGGATAGTGGGTGGCGTGGGGAACTAGCCGTTTTTGGACGGTATCGCATCAGAAAGTAAACAGCTCCTTCAGCTTCTGAAAAGGAAAACCCGACGACGGCCTGGGCACCGTGGACGGGTCGCTGGTCCTCGCGCCGTCTCCGAGGGGCCTGTGTAGGCGAAGGTGCCCTGGGAGTCTCAACAGGACCGGGTCGCTTGCCTGGTCCTCAGGCTGAGTAAACCTCCTCAGTGATGGTCTCCTGACCGACGCGGTCGGAGGTGTCGGGTCCTCTTCTCAGTAGGAGCGTGGCGCTGGTCCCCTACCAGCCCGATGATGAGTGCTTCCCGGCCACGTCCTTGGCTGACGGCGGCTCTGGGGATCTATGGCAAGAGGCCGACGACAGATGAACCGCCAGGCTGGCCCGTGTTTTTGAGCGAGGTAAGCTCCTGGTCTCCTGTGGATCGGTGGAAGGGAGGCAGACTTGAAGTCGGGTTCAGGATGGCGGAACCCTGATCTATGGTGATGGTGTGCGATCCCCACTCTAGCTAGGGCCTTGAGGATGAGAGGAAGGCCTGGGAGTCTTGGCCTGAGAAGAGGTGGTGAAGATTTGCTCACTGCAGCGGGGAGGCTGAGAGCTGGGCCCAGGAAGGAGAGCGGTCGGACATGGAGCCAGAGCTGCGGAATCAGAGGCCCTAGGATCGGGACCTGGAAGGGGCCTTCCTTGTGCTTTCTTGCTATGGTCTTCACTTACTTAATACCCTTAGAAGCCATGGTCTTAAGGCGTTCTCTTCTAACAAAAAGTCTGGAGGGTTTTCATGCTTTGGATCCGGGTTCTGCTACTGAAGCCCTGGCAAAGGAGCAGGATCTGGTGTCGTTGGTCTGGGCCCAGGCACAGGACACAGGCAGAGTGCGGATCCTTGAATGGGATCTGCTTCCACAGGCGCATTTCTAGAGGAGTGACCGAGGTCGGAGAGGAGATCAGAAAAGACTGCGATTCAAAGAACGAAATTTCCCGTAAGAAAACACTTTACCACGCCTAGAAAACGAATCAAGGGCTGAGACTCTGTGTCGACGGGTGGAAAGAACTGGGAACTGGGCGACCGCCCCTTATGTACTACACCTGACGCCGGAGGCGACTGATGTCAGCGGTCCCTGCTGAAGATAGTTGGCTAAGAATTTTTCCGTAGGTCCTGACGCCGCCGGCTTCAGTCTAATGGTGTAACCTGCTGCAAGAGCTGTATCTCGAAGTAAGATCCAGATTTGCCTGGGCCAGAAAGGAGCGATCAGAATCATTCTCGCTCCTTCTGTGGTTAATTTCTGCTATACATGAGGGATCAGAGGAAATGGGGGAAAAGTATAGATGAATCTGCCCTTCCAGTCTAGAGACAGAGCGTCACTCCAGAAAGCGCCTCGCTCTGGAACAAGCGAGCAAAAGGTGGGAAGTTTTATGCTTGGGAAGAGGCTTAACAGGTTCACTGCAGAGTCCCCAAAGCTGAGAGATGATCTCCAGCACCTTGGTCCAATTCCTACTGTGGTAGGGCAGAGGAGCCGCTTAGCTTGTCTGCCAGGGTATTGCTGACTCCTGGAACATGAATTGCAGTGAGGTGAAGGTTGTGTTGAGTTGCCCAGTCCCAAACCCTCATTGCTTCCCTGCACAAAGGGTAGGATCGGGTCCCTCCCTGCTTGTTGATGTACCACACCACGCACATGTTGTCCGTCTGACGGCTAGGTGACCGAAGAATGTATTGGTGAAGGGCTTGAGAGTATATAGTACTGCTTGAAGCTCGAGCACATTGATGTGGAGAGCTAGTTCCACACTGGACCATAACCTTGGTTCGTGAGACCTAGATGGGCCCCAACCTTCGCCTGATGCGCTCTGTGGTCAGAGTCTGGGAGGGGAGGATGACAAGGACCCCAAACAGGTTCTCTCGAACCATCCACCATTGTGTCTTGTGCCATCGCAAGGAGATCGGAACTAGATAGGTCGCTCATGTTGATCCTACTGGGAGGAAGAGTCCACTGAGAGATCCCTGTGGAGCCGTGTTCGGGAACTGTCGAAAGAGCCGCTATGAGCCCGTGGAGACGGAGAACCGACCGCTGGAACCTCTTGCTTTGATAGCAGGAAATCTGAGTGAAGAGAGGCCGCCTGTCCGGAGGCAGGTCTTGCCACCATTGCACCGGGGATAGCCTGAATCGTAGTCCTGGGAGATCCAGATGAGACTTGAATGTTGATGGTGCTACCCAGGCAAGTAAACCCTGCTGGGTGAGGGAGAGAAATGCAGGAGCTCCTCCTCGATGTCGAGAGTTAGTCGTCCAGGTAAGGGAACCTGAACTCCCATCGCATTTACAGGTGGGCAGCTACCACAGCCAATGACGGTAAATACTGGGTGCCGAGGAGTATCTCAAACAGGAGCGCCTGAATTGGTAATGCCCCGAAAGAGAACCTGTAGATACTTGTGAGAAGGTGAATGGGATGTGCAGATGCATCCTGTATATCCAGCATAAAGCCGTTGACCCGTCAAGAAGAGGCAGTGGTTTAGAGAGCATCCTGAACCTTTGTATTCCTAAAGGTTCAAGAGCTAAGATCGAATGGGTCGAGATCCCATCTTCTTGGGACCACGGTGAAATTGTGCAGTAACTCTCCCTGAAGGTGAAGTGGAATGGTTCTATGGCCGCTTCATGAGGAGGGCAGAGATTTCTTCCTGGGCCAAAGGAAGATGGTCTCATGTGGGACGCTTCAGGTGGGTGGGTGGTTTCTGTAGAAGCTCTATGGTGCCCGCTATGGTCTGAGCACAATGAACTGCTGTTATCCTCCCAACCCGGAAGGTGGAGGGAGAACCTCACTCCTACTGGTTCCTCCGAGGTGTCCGGAGGCGGAAGACGGGAGAGTCAGGTGGTGGGCGCTTTGCAGCTGGGGCACCCGCTGCTTTTTGCGGGGCCTAGCAGCTGCGGGGCCTGATGTTTAGTGGCCCACCTTCCTTGGGTTTTCGATGTCTTTATTGCATCTGTGGAAAGGACGGGCGCGTGGGTGATGGGATGTATATATCCACGGATCAGAGCCGCCCCTCCTGATTAATGTGATGATGTCCTACCATCACCACCAAAAGCAGCAACCTGAAAGGTGCTTCCTGATCGCGGACTGCACCTCCGGACCAAACCGACACGCTGAGCCAAGATGATGCCCAGACCACGGCGAAGCGAGCTCCGCCCTGCAGTGTCGATTGCATCATATGTCGCCCGCAGAATGTATGACTGGCTTAACGAGCAGAACGGATTAAATCGGCTAACTCCTGCTTGACTTGGAGAGTCAGGTAAGGAGTCTATCTTAGATTCTGGCTGGGTAAGGATGGCTTGGTAATCCCATATGAGCAATATAATTGTTGCTAAATTCCTGTGGGAAGGTGTAAATTTTCTTCCATACTGGTCCAGGAGGCGATTCCTTATCCGAGGAGACGAGCTTAGATGTTGATGCGCTTGACCGCCGTGAGCGGCTCTAATCACGCATGACTTTGTTTTAGGGTGGTAGTCCAAATAGTCACACCCTGAGCCTGGTATAGGCTGTTAGACTTCCTAGAAGGGCCACCACTGTTGTTTTCAATAGTGGAACAAGGTGGAGTCAGTTGAGCGTATTGGGTGGTTGGGTATATTCATTATCAGTGACACAGAGTGAAGATTAGGGAAGCAGTGCATACCTGTTGGTTATACAGGTGAGATATGAGCGATGATTTAAATGGGCTGATTACACTGACAGCAGTTAGCTCAGGTGGGAGCAAGCTAAGCCAGAGTGGGGCTCTGTATTCAAAGGATCTCTGCCCTTGAGAGGTGCGCCAGAAGGGGACCTTGATGGAGAGATTGTTGGATGCCCTGGTATTCCTAGTAGGCTCAGTCAGGTGAAGGAGGAACTACTTCCTGGTGGTAATAGGCCTAGGGTTGCTTTTTTGGCTAGTAGACAGACTTGGTAGTGGGTCCTCTCAACCAGATTTAGTCATCCCGTTTGCTGGTAGAGATTACAGGTATGGGTTAGGCGTGGAGCCCCTAGTGCAAGCCTACAGGCTTTATTCAGCGTAGTGGATAGTAATCAGCTGATTGGCTCCAGATATACTTGATTTCATGGGGTCAGATATGGGGAGGAGGGTGTTCTTTTATGGACAGTGGCAGTGGGTGGAGATGGGAATTCTACACTTAGTATTACTTTGTGAATTAATTTTGCCAGGACTGGGGAGAAGGGGGGTGAAGTGCAACAAGAGTGAGGTGACAGGGGGATATGAACATTTAATTATTAGGGTGAGGAGAGAAGGGTGGACAACATTGCTACCTGGGTGGTGGTGTTCATATATTTTAAAAATCCCTTTAAAAAATAGAACCTTTACCGAGTGAAGCTTGGGCATTGTCAGGAAACTTCACCCTGCTAAATGTCATGTGACGTTCTCAACTTCACAACAACTTCACTGGTGAAGTTATAATCCATTGCATCTCTACTTACCACTGCCCATACAAAGGTTGCTGTGCCAGCTGTTGTTATATTGCTCATAGGAGATGGATGGGGGTTGCTTGCTTTTAAAATTAAGAATTAGTCATTGCTCTCCGGTTCTCATGTAGGGGAAATGGCAATGGAACTGGCAGCACATGAAGAAGGAGTAGCAAACCAGTATGTTTCTGAATTGCTCAGTGTGGTGTCACCAGATGCACTGTAAGATCTGGGAAGGCTTTTAAGAAGAGTGAGAGTGGAACCAGTGGACTTCTTTGGAATACAGAACCAGAGTTTATTTGGTGGTACTGTCATGTGTCCAGGCATAGTTCTCACAGCCCCACAACTCCCATCATATCATGACCATCTCCACCACCACCAGTTGTAGACTTCACACTTACAAATGGCATGGTGAGACCTTTATCTGCACCTTTCATTCTCCCTGTATCTCTCCTCCAGTTTTTTTCTTTCTTCATGTTTTCAACCTCATATACAACACTATGATGTAGCTGAATATGGTACGAACATTGATGACAATAATGAGTACAGTATGTTAAAGATTAGACAACCATAACTTGGTAACTTGGTTCGTTGGACAAAAGAAGACCATAGCCCATCGAGATTGTCCTCCACATATGTGGATCATTGTATGCGGTACTATTCTAATAACCATTTGTCTATTTTGTTTTTGAAAATCATAATAGTAGGTGAATCAACAAGATCTTGTAGCAAAGTATTCCATATCGTAGGAGTTCTAATAGTAAAAAGTTTTGTCTTTTATTTGTATTGCATTTTTGATGTCAATTTGTTTATTATGTAACCTGGCAACAATTTTTCTGTTGGATAATGTTAAGCCACATTGCTCCATTAGAATAGAGATTTCATAATTTTAAACAACTGTAAAAGATCACCTCTTATTCGCCTCTGTTTGAGGAATACAAGCCAGTCTTCTGTAATCTAGTGTCATAATCCAAATGAGCATAATATGGAATAATTTTTGTGGCCCTGCATTGAATTTGTTCAATTCTATTAATGTATGATACTAGATAAGGACTCCAAAAGGAGGAGCCATAATCCATGTAAGGTCTGACATGAGATCTATACAGGGTCATAATACACTGTTCTGACTTAGAAACAAATGTACTATTTATCCTATGAAGAAGAGCATTGGCTTGATTGGCTATTTTGTTGCAATGGGAAGATGAGGAAAGTTTATTGTTTACTAGTACACCGAGATCTTTTTCTAAAGAAGATACTCTAATAGATATATTATTTAAGGTGTATACCTGTCTAGGGTTGTTTTTTACCCATGTGTAAGACTGCACATTTTGTTACATTAAAATGCATTTTGTTTTTAGTAGCCCAATGTTCAATAGATGCAAGGTCTGCTAGTAAAGTTTGTATATTATCAGCATTGTTCACAGTGCCCCTCAATTTGGTGTCATCAGCAAATTTCATGAGTATATTAGGAGAACACATTTTCATATCACTGATGAAAACATTAAAGAGAGTGGGTCCCAAAACAGAACCCTGAGGAACTCCGCTTGTCACCCTTCCCAAGTCTGACAAGGTACCATTTACCCGAACCTTCTGGGTGCGGTTACTCAGCCAGCTGTTAGTCCATGAAACCAATGTCAATGAAAATCCTAGATGAATGAGTTTTTTTAATCAGAATGTCATGTGACACTTTGTCAAATGCTTTGCTGTAGTCCAATAAAATGACATCAGTTGGTATATTTGAATCAAGATTCATACTAATATAATTATAGAACGAAAGCAGATTTGTAGTGCAAGAAAAAACAGTTTTAAATCCATGCTGGGTTGTATCAAGTATTTTCAAGGTTTCCATCTCTGTTTCAGGAAAAGTTTTTCCATTAATTTACAAGGGATAGAAGTCAGTTAATTGGACGATAGTTTTCTACTTTAGAATGAGAACCTTGTTTAAAATGCTATTGCAGTTAACCAATCAGAAGGAACCCTGATTCGTGGAGAGATTTATTAAAAATACTAGCAAGCTGTAAGGCTATAGTATCTTAACACCCAGTAGAAATTTGGTACATATATTGCCTGGACCAGGACTAGTAGTTTTCTTTAATGTTGATAGTAAATCATAGACCTCATTCAGTGAAATTGTAAATTTTGTATGACTTGGGAGGTGTCTATCAAGGAGAATGTGAGATCGATCCTGAACAAAACTGATGAAAAATAGTTATTTAGAGCTGTAGCAGTCTTGAGTCTGAAGTAATTATTGTGTTGTTTACATTTAATGGTCCAATTTTCCTGCTGTTTCCTTTTTTGCTATTTAGGTAAGCTTATAAAGCTTTATGAGAGTCCTTAGTGTGTGCAATACGAAATTCTAAATTACGTTTAGCTAACAAAATTGAATTTTTTAATGTTTTAACCGATTCCCTGTATTTAATTAATATTTCATTCTTTTGAGTAAGGGGACATTTTTTAGTAATGAGAAAAGTTTTTGTTTATGGAATTTGTTTTTTTATAGTTCTGTTAAACCAAGGGGGAATTTTGCCTTTGTTGTTGTATTTATGTTTTTCCGGAATAAACTGATGTTCGAGTTCTTGAATTTGTTTTTTTAAACATTCCCATGCTTCATCAATATTAAGAGGGGAAAGAATGTTCTCCCAATTTAATGTTCCTAGATGATGGTTTATTTTATGAAAATCTGCCCTGTCATATTGTTTAATTTTATGATCATTCCTTACAGGGGGTTGAGAGAAAGGGATAGTAAAAAATAAGGACAGATGGTCACTGTTCTCAAGTGGTTCTGATATTAATAGATTGTTTACAGGTATATCAATGTTGGTTATGGTGAGATCCAAGATGTTACTTCCTGTGTCAGCTCCTTAACCAATTGATAAAGTCCTAAATCAATAATGGTTTCAAGAAATTTTTGGTCATGATGGTTTGAACCTGTTAAAGTATCCCAATTTATATTGGGAAGATTGAAGTCACCCAGAATTAAAACTGAACCATTTTTTGCTAGCTGGGAGATTTCATTGGCCAACTGTAAACTTTGGTTATAATCTGATGACGGTGGATGATAACAAGTCCCAATCAGTATCTGGGAAGAACCTTTGGGTTGAATATATACCCATACACTCTCAGACTGAATATTCACTGATGATTGATAAGAAGTGATGTTATCTCTGACGTAAAGGCAGACCCCACCACCTATTTTATTATCTGATCTGTTTTTGAAATAATGATTAAACCTGGGATTTCAGTTGTCCAGGTTTTGTCAATATTGCCCCAAGTTTCTGTTATAGCTATTAATGATAAGTCAAGAATTTGTGCCTTAAGTTCCAACTCTGCTAACTTAGCAATGTTTAAAGAACGAGCATTAAGAGACAATATGTTTAATTGTTGCTGATTAGAAAAGTGATTCCCTGTAGTAAGAGAATTGGTTGGTACCCCAGTATCCCCTTTCTCATTAGTTTAAATGAGTATGGATATTTCAAGATATTTCACTATATTTCATAAGAGGTTTTTCAGGTGGCCCTTCTGTACCACTGCAAGCAAGCAAGGATTTTCTCTAGATATCACAGAAATTTCAAGCATGTGACATGTTGCAACAACTGACAAGGGCAGATATTTCTTGAAATTTCTGTGATATCTCTAGAGAAAATCCTTGCTTGCTTGCAGTAGTACTGAAGGGCCACCTGAAAAAACCTCTCATGAAATATAGTGAAATATCTGACCATGTCTATTGCTGCAATGGTAGCAAGACTCGTAAGGTGCAAGAGGGAGGTAATGAGTGACAAAGAGACCACTTAAGCCCCCTAACTGACTCTGAGTCAAGAGATCTAGCACACTCCTGGGTCTCACATTGCAGCCAACTTTATTTTCATGCCCTGTTTACTTTACTGTCTGGCTAGCTCACACACAGGGGGAAATCAAAGATAGATTATTCTGCCCTCCACCACCAGCAGTCAGTAAAATAAAAATTAAGTGTAAAATGGAACCCACAAAACTCCCTCTGCACTTTGCTTGACCTTACTGGCCTAATCCTAAGTCAATGCACAACTGCAGGCTGCAACTGCAGCAAGTACAGACTACAGTGCACCATGCACTCCTCTTCACAACAGCACATGGCTTACTTACTACTGGTCTGTTCTGTGCAGAAACTACTGTACAATTAATTGCTATTAACTAGATAACCATAATAACAATGATTGATTCTCTGATGAACTGAATGGGTTTTTATCTAAAAACTGCACTTTTTTCCACAAAAGAGCCAAAGAACTCTGCCTCCAAGTCTTCACATACACACACACACACACACACACACGGATGCATGCACACATGCACGCATGCACGCACACAAATACATATTGGATGGGCAGCCATGTACTCAACATTGCCAACACATCACAGCTTTATGCATTACAATATGCACAAGTGGCATGCCATAATCCCACACAGTGCCACATTCAGGGACACATTGGGGTGTTGGTGGGCATAAACCCCATTTGTACTGCCCAACATCTGGATTGGTGATTTTCCTTGCACCACAGCTGCATGAACAACTCTCTGGCATGCTGATCAAACAGCGACATTTCAAAAGCGAAGTACATTACAGCGCCAATTCTATGTTGCTGCTGTAATGTACTGGTGGGATCCTGGCACTGCCTGTCTGGGTCTTGCACCCCTACCCAGAATCAGCTCTGACTGAGGGTTGATTATATTGAAATGCAGGGGTTGGGGGGAGCAGAGCCCTCCACATGGGGGTTCAGGGAGGCTAAGCCCCCCAAAAAAACAGTTTACCTGACTGCTTTATGCTAACTGCAATTAGCGGTCAACATAAACCTGTCACTGTAACACCAGTTGACAAAATTTTTGTCAAACCAGCATCATAGATACCAACTCTCCTCCCCAGGCACCCACATACAATGTATGAGCATTGCATTTTCAGGACTGGTGCACAAATTTGCAGTTGCAAACTCATAGCTGGAACTCTCCCATCCCATTTTCAAATAATGGATGTTAAATGTCCATCAGTCTGTACCCTAAAAACATGGTTTATATAATCTCTGATCATGTTTATATAATCTCTGACATTGTAATTATTGGTTTTAATGGATAACACTGGTTAAACTAATTCATGATATTTTGATACTGATGCATTTGATGTACTTGGCTTGTCTGGGTATATTGTTATAGTGTCTATTTTTCAGTCTCGTATTTTATGTGACTTCTGTGCAACTTGTTTTGTACAAACATAAGGGTCCCCACTACAAATGTGCCTTGGTGCAATGTGTTTAACCATTGAATAAAGTGAAAATATGAAATGAAGCACACAGCAGTGAAAAGTAATAGTAGTGGTACTTTCATTTAGTTAGGTGCCATTTCATGGAGGTTCGGGATGTTCTGCATAAAATTAAACATCCAGGGCTCAGTTTTCTTAACTGTGACATTGACACATGGTGCATGCACCAAAACAAACTGATGCAAGTGGCTCCCTGCTACACACCTTGCATCAGTCCCAATTTTGAAAGGGTGTCTGCACCACAAGGGGGGTTGCCTGTGCCAAGCTGTCTTGCGGCATGCCTACACCAGCAGACCAGCTGTACCGTGGCATAAAAGGGGCTTGTGGCAGAACTCAGCTGCAGAATCCATTAATGTGAGAGTTTGATAACCCACAAAGGGCACATGTCCCAGTGTGCATAGACTAGGCAGAGCTAGTCTAGTGCCCCACCACCGCACCCTGCCCATAGTGTTTTGTGCTAATGTTTACCCAGTCACATACCCCCCCATGCACACACAACAAGCAGGACAATGTCAAAACCCAAACACAGTACATAAAGGATGCTGTCTGTGTGAGAAACCAAGAAAGTAAACTGTTGTGTATTGCATCTACTCTTGGTTGCTGTCTTCACTGTACAAAAAGCCCCCAGAACTCACACATATGATTCCCTGGCATACACTATCATTGGTTCCTGTACATCATAGCATGCCATCTGTAGGCTTCTGCTACAAATATCAGTCCACAGCACTAAAACTAAGAATGCTGAATCTGGTGACCTTACAGACAGAGGTCAGAAGTAGTTCCATATCATAACAGCGCTCGCTAAATAGCTATCACTGTTATGGCGAGTGTATATCACTGAAAAGCAAATTGGCAATACACACATGCCAGTGAAAAGACATCCAGCAAGTAAACAAAGTGTTTATGTGGGGGGGGCTGCCCCCGAGTACCCCCTTGATTAAGGATTATCAACTCCAGGGAGGGTGCATGTTGGGGAGGGGGCGACACTTCAAAATAAATTAAAAAAACAAGCAGCAGCAGCAAAGTTTTCTCCCCCCAGTCGCCAGCCCTGAACCCAGTACCTGCTGCACCACAGCTGGCCACCCTCACCAACACACCATACCGCTAGCTCAGCTGCAGCAGGCACACTGCCCCAGACAAACCCTCTTCTCTATCCCTCCCCTTCCCCTCCCTATCCCTCCCCTTCCAGTCGCTCTCCCTTACAGTCACTTTCGCATAGGGTTGCTACCCTTACAGGGTAGCCCAACAGGACAGAGCTGTAAATGAGTCACTGTTTCGACAGTTGCTCATTTACAGTCATTATCATCACTGGATACCATCGGAATTGTATGTCACTGGTCAGAGTTTGACAGCACAGCAGTGCCACATGCCATATCCAGACTGAGTAGGCAGAATTGTATGTTGTTGTCGTGTGTTGAGCTTACAGTTGATGTTGCTTGGTAGATGCACAGGATGGCAGAATACAATGTATCAGTCTGGATAAATAGATCTATAGCACTATAGCCACAACTGTTTGCAGCAGGTGACAAAGCAGGTAAGCTGGTAGCACAGCTGCATCATAGCAGAGTGTGAGTACTAGGAAAACACTTATTCTAAATTGGAATCTGTAACCTCCACAGACATTCTAGTGACTGAAGGCCTACAACATAAACATGTAAATGTTATACCTTATGTGACAAAACAGTGCATAGAAAAAGCACATGAAATTTACACTGATGGCACAAAAGGTCATGGAGAGGCTCTCCTCCGGCCTCATTTGCAGTTTGTCAATTAGGCAACCCATTGTGCTCACTGACAGTATGGAAGGGGAAAGAGTCTGAGGCCTATGTCATTGCTTGGGGACTGGCTGGCATTTAGTGGCAGTGGATAAGTAGATGATAGCACAATAGGTGCATGGAGGTGACAAGAATGGGAACTGACCAGTTGATTTCTTAAAGGGGTTGCAATACTTTGATACAGTGCCTCCAAATGGGGGAGGTGTGTAGACAGCCTATAGGGGTGGAGGCCATGAGGCTAGTCAGGCATTGACCCCACACCACATAGTCACCACATGCTGTGATGCCCTGCTGGAGACACAGGGACTATGCTACTGTCCTGTGGCAACATGGGGTCCACAAGGCTGAAAGCTGACAGCTGCCAGGGCATAGTGGGCTAACCACACCATAGCTTTTGGCACCATCCTGAGGACACCTCATGGTACAGACAAAAAGGAGGCCCTTCTGCAACTATGGCATGTGACTATGGCTGCTCTGCTTCCCCCAGTACTGTTGTACCCACTCTGACACACCAGAGACATGTGCAGTCTGCTGCCAAGTTGGCACCTGTATAGGTGGTATCACATGTAGGTGGCCAGAGATGGCTGACTCCCACTGGGTGCTGGAGGGGTTTACAGAGCCCCATACTGGCTTACCTGCCACCATGATACCAGACATCCTTGGTCCTATAGCAGTGCACTGTCTGGGCTGTATTTCCCAACGGCCAAGGGCTGTGACAAGTTTCCTGTGTCATTTGTTTGTCACATGGGAGTGCTTAATGGACCTCTGGGGCATTTGGTGCTAGGATCCCTCCTGTACCAAAATCTGGTGCAGTGTCCCTAGCTTCAGTGCAAGCTGCCATTTGCCACAGCTTGTGTTGGCCTTTGTAATTAAGCCCCTAGAGTCAATTAAAACATAATGCATAAACATAATCATAAACAGTATAAAACACTGTATCATACAGCAAAGGAAGCAGATCTCAAAATAGAATGAATGAATCAAACTGCAATAAATAGGGACCAGTTCTAGCATTTGCAAATGCCTCTTGAAATAGGAAATGTCTGAGACCTCTTAAAGCCTCCATCAACTGGGACCTTTCTCAGATCCCTTGGGCAGGAGTATCACAACACCAAGACCACCACCATGAATAAGCAGCCCCAAGGTCTTCAATCTTGCCCTCAGTATCTTGAGCAGGTCTTCATCGATGGAGCAAAGTGGGCAATAGGGGCAGTAAGGAGGCAAAAGTTCAACCAGGTAGCCTGGTCAATACTATATAGGGCTTTGTAGATTAGCAAACCAACCCTGAAGGTTATATGCTAGATCACCAGCAACCAGTGCAGCTAGCGCAGCACAGAGGCCACATGGCAGGACTTAGGCAGACCTGTCAGTAACCATGCTGCTGCATTCTGCACCAGCTGCAGGTGAAGTAGCAAGCCTCCATGAACACCAAGGTACAGTGAATTGCAGTAATCAAGCCTGGATATCACCCGTGTTGTCAGGTCCTAAGGGGTAATTAAGGTTTTAGGAAGGGGAGCACTAAGCCAGAGCTTGTTTCCAGGTGCAACCTGGGAGCACAAGGAAGTTCAGTGACTTGCTCAGAGTCACACAGGATGCAAGTGGGGAATGATGGGATTCAAACCCAGGTCTCCAGGTTTGCAGCTCAGTGCCCTTAACCACCACGCTGTATTGCCTCCTTAAAGCAGCTGATGTTTTAAATGGTGAAAGCCCCTCTCAACAATGGCCAACACATGAAATTCAAATGTCAACGCCTTGTCCAGGACGATCCACATATTTTTTTACCTTAGTGAAAGCAGACAGCCTTGAGGACATGAGCAGGAGCCCCATAGCCTCTTGGCCACACCTGCTCCCTCCTCAGACCTGAATTTATCACCGGTACCTCTGTCTTTTTTTTGTTAACTCTTTTTGTGCAGTCTAGCACAGGTGGGGGATGTACCCCATATCAAACCACTGGTTCCACTTACCCACCACCCCACATCCTCTAAACTGCTGGAGCCAGGATTCCTGTACCTCCTGTACCTCCTGTACACCTCACTGATAGGAGAGTATGAGATCCACTTTAAGTCCTGTCATTCAGATATGGAGGCCATGGTCCCCAGTCACCATGCTACACTGTCCCAGAGGGTGTTTCTCTTCACTGTCCTCATGAAGATGTTGCCATGCAATGACATCCAAGCATGGCCAAACATGCTCCCACACATTATACACCAATGTCTACCATCACCTCTCTCTCTCTGGAATCTTGCATGCCCTGGCAGCTGAACTGCTTGCCTCCACTAGGATTCAGCATGATGTTAGGTGCCACAGCACCCCCCCCGGAGGAAGACAGCAGTCCTCCAGATGCTCATCCTACCTCTCCATGGTCTGACTTCTGATGTTCCAGGTTTATTCCTAAACCCAGGTTGTCAGTGTCACAAATGGTAGCACTACTGCTATGCCAGTGGACCAGCTCGATACACTCTGTTTTATCGGAGATGAGACTCAGCCAGCTCACTACATTCCAATCCTGGACTTTGGTCAGATAGCTGTTAAGCTCTGCCACCACATCTTGTGTTCCAGGTACAAATGACATACTGTATATAACTAGATATCAACTGCATAACTACGAAACCCAGATTGTAATGCCAAATGATCCCGTCCAGGGGCAGCATACATACTGCAAACAACATGGGAGACAGGTTTGATTCTTGTGGTCAGTGGGGCAAACATGATGGACCTAGATTCTCTTCCGTCCTTAAATTTCTCATGTTAGATTGCTATTATCTATGTAAAATATATAGAATTGTTATGCATACATTAGGTGCCTCAGAAGAAAATGATGGTAATTTAATTGCGTGAAGGTGGGGGCAGGATAAGCCATAAACCCAGAAATTCTACTGCCCACAACATTACATGATGAAATTGCCACTGACTTCATCACAAGCACCTGCAGTAACATCCACCAGGATCAAGCGCAGTGGTAAACGTGTTACAGATTACTGAATGAGTAAAAGATATTGAATTGTACTGTTTACTGTAAATTTCTGAAAAGTTCTTCAGAATTCTGCAAGTCCTTGTGCTTGACCCAGACAGCCATTGCTGTATGTATAATTTGTTTTATAAAATGGGTAGAGACAGTAACAAAAGCTGATTGGCTGGAGACAACATTCTTGCCATATTTTTATTTTACTATACCACACTAACTAACAAGGCACACTAGATGTAATCTGTTTACTTACTGGATTCTGTGAGCCATGGGTCCTAGGTAGTAACATAGCCACAGTTGTTTACTGTAGTGAGTCACACCTTCCTTTCTTCAGTGTATGGAACTCACACCACAAACAAGCATATATTAAAAAACAGGTATAGGACACAGAAACTAATACCTTACCTTGCACCAGGACGGATGTCTTGTCAACCGAGTCACCGGCAGTCTCATGCTCTCAGTTCCAACTGGCAGAGTGAGACTGGTGGTAGTTATAGAAAGCACGCTACTGCAAATGGAAGCATGCTGTTGGCAAGACCACAAGGAACTGTCAGTATTGCCCGTGGCCTAGCAACCCACCGAGGTCGCGCTTTACAACAGTCACAAAAGTGGTTGGGAGTCAGCCGAATGAATCAAGAATGAAAGGGAATAGTGGATGGAAGAGAAAACTCTGCACAGATTAAAAAGAGAAGGGATGTGAGACAGAACTCAGAAAGTCCTCTCACTCTCAGGTGACCCTAGTGACAATTAAGTGGATGGACTATTTCATTTCCCCCCAAAAAAATTTTAACTTTTGACATTTTTTTAAGTGACAATATTTCTCAACATATACCCATTTTATAAGTACAAGAGCGTACTCCAGGGTGTGGTTTATTCTGGATAAACGCACTTCATGGGGCAGTAAGGCTCACTACATCCCTAGGCATGGATTTATCCAGAATAAACCACACCCTGTTGTGTGTTATTGTTTACATATTACATGGTAAAGAATTGCATTTCATATAGCTTTTCTATGAAACAAAATACATAGGAACATAGAATCTGATGGCAGATAAGGACCGCTTGGCCCACCCAGTCTGCCCATTTCCCTATCTGATGGATAAGCTGCAGATTCTAGTTAATCAACAGCTTACTTCCTCCTGCCCCCACTAGAATTGTCTTATGTCTGTCCCATGCAATCTTGAATTCTCCCACTGTTCCTGACTCCACAACCTCCTCAGGAAGGCTATTCCATGCATCCACAACTCTCTCTGTGAAAAAATACTTTCTAACGTTACCTCTGAGCTGTCCCCTCTCTGTCTTCAAATTGTGCCCCCTTGTTCTTGCACATCTCTTCTTCTGAAAGATACTACCCTCTTGTACCTTGTTAATTCCTTGAGATACTTGAAAGTTTCATCATGTCCCCTCTCCTCCTTTCCTCAAGGGTATACATATTAAGCTGCTTTAGTCTCTCCTCAGATGTCTTCTGGTGCAGATCTTGCACATTTTGCTGCCCTCCTGAGCGGGAGCAGCCAGGCGGCATTGTCGGGTTAGCAGCTGGAAGTGTTAACTGAATATGAATGAGGTATTCTCTAGTGGTAGGATTGTGCAGTGGTATGTCTGTTTTACAAGTGTAATTTGATGGTAGCTGTGAATAATGGAGTCTGTTTATGTTTTGAGATGTTATTCCTATTGTTATTCACACTCCAGTATTCACCTTTAATTATTTGCTGCTAACAACAATTAATGACATTTCTCAGCCACTGAAAATCAGTGGGTAAAAAGGATTAACAATGTGATACGGTATAGTAATCTTAATCTGCAATGCATAAAATGCTTGATCTTAGACTATAATAGGAGCATTGTAATAATGATTCACAAGTGCAATTCCTTATTGTTAAAATGCATTACATAACTATTGGAACAATGTGTCACACAAAAAATGGGTTCACATTCCAGTCCTAATGTTATTCTTTAGTAATCCAAGCAATTAAACAATAATGCATGACAGGATGTGTGTTGTGCTTGGATAACATCATGCTTCAGGTGGCTGGGCATGAGGCCACAGGCCAAGTGCATCCAACACTCAAGAAGTGACATTGTACAAGTACAGCACACACCCAAGTGCATTATTGCTTACATTTTTTATTTATTTATTTGATCTAGGATTACAATTACTTTTGAGTGCCAGGCAGCTCATTTACAAAGGTTCTACATCAATAGGGAGGGGATACATACAGAATGGGGAGAACAGACATGCTTCACATAGCATTTAAGGAAATAGGAATAAAATACAGAATACGAAATACAGAATACAAAAAAACACAATTAAACCCTTGCAAGTTTGGCACATGAGTAGAGGCAAGGAGTAGGAAGAGGAGGAATTACGTGGGGAGTAAATACAAAGAGGTGGGGAGCAGCCAGGCGGCATTGTCGGGTTAGCAGCTAGGACAGCAGGGGAAGGAAGAATATTGAGGAGGGGGTGGGAGAAAGTGGGAAAGAATGGGTCAGGAAGGGAGAGGAGAGTGAGGGGGCAAATCATGGGCATGTGACGGCTGAAGAACAGAGAGGGGAAGTCCTGAGATGGATGGACAAGGATGTTAGGTGGTGCAATCACAGGAGTTTTCAGTTAGGAGGTGCTGATGAAGCTTGTGTTTGAATTCTCCGAGATTAGTAAGGTTAGCCAGACCATTGTGGAGGCCACTGAGCCAGTAAGACACTCTGATATAGAAGGAGGGTTGGCACTGAGTAGTCCGGCACATCGAGACTAGTAGGAGTGCAGAGGAGGAGGTGCGGGTATGTTGGGTCTTGGGGGATCTGTGGAGTAAGTATCCCAGACCCAAAGGCATGTATCCAAGAAGAATCTTTTTAGCAAGCAGGCAAGCATGATATTTAATTTTCCCATGTAAGTTGAGAAACCCAGCCTGTTTATAGACATCACAGGTGTGGGTGAGGCGTGTAACATTTGGAATCTACAGGCCTTGTTCAGTGCAACAGTGAGCCTTGTGAGTGCAGTAGTGGAAGCAGTTCTGTAAATGATAAGGCCTTAATTGATTATAGAGAGCACCAAGCTGTGAAGAGCTAGATTTAGAGCTTCAGGTGTTAGGGATTTTCTCAGTCGATAGAGGAGCCCAATCCTGGTGTTGACAGTTTGGTGACATTTTTGATATAGGGTGTATAGGTAAGGTGTCTATCAAGGGTAACCCCTAGGTACTTGAAGTGCTATATTTGTCTGAGGGGGTAACCTTGGGTATTTCAGACGGTGAGAGCATGAGCTTTGTGTCGACTGCGGGTGGAGGAGAACAGCAGGACTTTTGTTTTCTTGTAGTTTAGCACCAGTTTATGTTTGCAGAACCAGTGCTCAACTTCCATGAAGCAATTTTGAAGGTTACTTTTGAGGAAGAATGGGTCAGGGTGGTTAGAAAAATGACAGCATCATCCAAGTACAGCAGAGTTTGTTGGTGGCAGATGGTAGATTGCTGAGGAAGATGCTGAAGAGGAGTGAACCCAAGATTGAGCCCTGGAGTACATCAGACCGAACAGGCTTCTGGTTGGAGATAGCATTGGAAATCTTCACGCTTTGGGATCTGTCCCCAAAATAGCTTCTAAACCAGGGCAGCATATCAGATGAGAGACCAGTTAGGAGAGTTGTTCTAGGAGGAGCTGTTGATTAACCATGTCGAATGACTTGGTTAAGTCTATTAAGACAGCACCCACAAGACTGCCTTGGTCAATTGATTGGTGGGCATAGCTGGTGAATTCTAGGAGTGCAGTGATGGTGCTGTGCCCTTTCCAAAAGCCATGCTGCTGCTCACACGATAAGGAACATTTATCAAGGCAGTCCACAAGTTGGTTGGCAACAATACATTCGAGTATTTTAGAATTGCTATTATATAATGGCTCGGTATCAAAAAAGGAGACAGATAAGAATTATGCTGAATCAAACATTTTTACTTGGTTAAACTGCATAAAACACATAACAAATACTGTAGGTTTTTTTTTTGCCCCCTGCCTTCCCAGCCAGCCCCTTCTTTGGGCCTGCCATCAGTTTCCCCATTGCCATCCACCACCTGTCATCATGCCGAGCCCAGTTGACCCGACGTATCCCTTCATCGGGGGGGCCCCCTCCCTCGGTGCCATCAGGACAGGAGACTGGCCCACTGGGGCACTTCCATTCTACACCAGGACTTGGCAAGGGTGCAGCATGGACACCTTCAGGCTGTGTGGTGGATGGGAGACCAGCAGCCATGATCCGGCTGGCTGGGCGGCCCTTTTTCCTGTTTTGACCCAACCCACCTCCCACAATTCAGACTGCCACCATGGCGTCCTTGGCTGCATACACAAGCAGCTCATGGTCACCCATGCCACAAAGTACATTGCCCTGAAGGCTGCCAGGAGCCACCCAAATGCAGTGCAAACCCAAGCCCCTCCCGGGAGGAGAGCATTCTGCTGGACGCCTAAGCCCTCCCCTGCTGTCCTCCACTCCTGTCACCCTGGCTCAGGCATGAACCCTGGTCACCAGCATGTCAGGTGATCCCCATCACCCGGCACTATGGAGCCAGCTAAAATACTGTAGTTAAATTATAGCTTAAAAACAGCAACGTAATTGTAGCTTGTGGATTTGAGCATTAACAGTGCAGTAACAGATTTACAAACTTAAAAGAACAGATTTGAAATTTTTTTTTTGCAGTTTCAGTGCCTTTATATGATATATTTATTTATTATAAGTATTGAACACACACTGAGTTCCCCTGAATAATTGTCAACATTGCAAAGTTGTCTTTTGCATAGATGTTTGGAGCTGTTAGGTTGGTTGGGGAGTTTTGGGTTATGTGTGCAACATCTGGATTGCTTGATGTGCCCAGGAGATTTTCATTTTCTCATTCTTCATGCCTGGATTTTTCTGGTCAGTGCTGATTTTGGTCATGCTGCAAGGTGGTTCATGGTGCAGTTTCAGTCCACTTATGACTATTTGCAGACAGAATGGTGCTTCAGTGCTGACAGTCAGTAAGCTTTGGACCCTAGTAACTCTTTAGGGATGCTTCTGATCGGTGGCCCGTTACCACCATTAATTTGCAGGACTGCAGCTGGTGTCTGAGAGAAGTTGTACAACTGTTGCTGTCAGGCTGTGGTTTGTATAAAGCTGTGGAGAGCTTTCAATCAATCAATCAGTCAATCAAGATTTTATTTATCTAGTGCTTTTCCAAGAGATCAAAGTGCTTTACATCCTAATACAGAATAAAATACATAATGCAATCATGGTAGGAATAAAATCACAATATAGTAAACTTATCTTGATTAAATATTAGATCTTAATACAATATGCTTAAATTTAAAAATGTCACCGAGAAAGCCTGGCTGAAAAGGAACTTTTTTTAATTCAACTTTAAAGCTGTCGATGGTCTGGCACTCCCTAATCTGACGAGGTAGAGTTCCATGGGTAGGGACTGCAAAAGCAAACATGTGGGCCCCAGGTGTCTTTAAATGAACCCTGGGAACACTAGAAATCTCTCGCGGTGGAGCAGAGTGGGTGAAAGGGAGCAGTAAGGGTGCAGAAGATCTTGCAGACCGCTAGGTCCCTGTCCATAGGGCCTTGTAGGTCAGCAAACTGACCTTGAAGGTGATCTGACAATTTACTGGCAGCCAGTGTAGGTAGTGGAGCACAGGCATGATGTTGTAAGATCTTGGTATACCAGTCAACAGCCTGACCACTGCATTCTGCACTAGCGATCGGAAAAGATTGACCCCCAGTAGCTCTGGGTATAGGGCATTGCAGTAATCAAAGCATGAGGTCACAAAGACGTGATTCAGAGTTGGCATGTCACCAGGTAGAAACAGGTGCCTGATCCAGGATGTTTCTCAGATGATAAAACAAGGTCTTGACAATGGCCGACACCAGGTATTTTAGCATTAAAATACTATCAAGCACAACGCCCAGATTTCACACCTGATTTGAAGTAAGCAGCTGGACATCTCTGAGCCAAAGTCCAGAGATCTGATCAGCTTGCAACCTCATGCCTTGGTGACCTGGGTCTACTACCAGTACCTTGGTTTTTTCTGATTCAGCCTCAACCAGTTGGCACTCATCATTGTTAAAGACCGAGGCCACTCCACTTTGCTAGGGCACAAATGACATGTAGAGCTGAGTATCATCTGTCTAGTTTCAAAACTCAGCCTATACCACCTAATAATGTCCCCAATGGCATGTACACTGCGAACAACATGGGGATAAGATTGAGTCCTGCTGGACTCACACAACAGGGCATACGTGCAGAGAAATAAATCCCTGACACTACCCTCTGCATCCTACTGGTGGGGAATGATTTAAACCAACTGAGGACCGTACCTGACAGTCCACAGAAGAACTGCAGGTGCTTCATCAACACCCCATGGTCCACAGTGTCAAATGTCATGGAGAGATTGAGGAGAACTAAGATGGAATGATTCCCTTGATCCTGTGCCATCAGGAGATCATTAGGAACCCAAACAAGGGCGGTCTCGGTACTGTGCCTCATTCTGAAACCAGACTGGAGAGGATCGTAGACATCATGCATTGTTAAATGGTGATCCAGTTGTGTGGCCACCACCTTCTCAATAACCTTGCCCACAAAGAGAAGATTAGGGACAGGTCTGTAGTTTGACAGGCAGTCTGGATCTCGGGAAGATTTTGTTCAGGAGTGGCACTACTACCACCTCCTTCAGGGGTTCTAGAAAAAACCCTGTCTCAAGCAAACTTGGAAATTCTATGTAGCATACTTGCTAGGTAATTCACAACCATGGGCTCACAGGTGTACCAAATGAGGTCGTTGTTCAGTTCTGTATGATTTTTGCATCTGAGGTGTAAGTATAGAGATTTTGCTCTCGGTGGTAGTTTGAACAGGTATTTCTTGAATTACCAAAAAGGGTATAGGTAATGATCAGGGATTTCAAACATCGCCCGCCACCCACACGTAATTCAGAATGGGACCTCTCAGTGTGTGTGTTGCATGGCTCTTGTTTTTTTTCTGTTAAAAGTCATTGTTACGTATTTTAGGGCTTATTGATCAGTTATTATTTGGAACTACTGTGGAGTGAATGAGCCTTGCCCCTCACAATCAAAATGGAGCTGTAGCTCCAGGCAGACTCGTTGCAACAGTCCCACTGCCATTTCATGATTTAGGGCTTCACTTTCTCGGAGATTTTGAAAGTCGTTGTGGCTGATGGGGGTGCTGTTTTGTTTTGGCTTGACCGTGTCTGCAGAGCTTTTTAAGTAGCCAAGAAATACATTATTAGAAGACTGAAGATCAGTGTCTCCCATTAAGTTGAAGGACTGGTTGGAAGTGGGGGGCTGATTTAGATAGCTACTGATGCCAACACAGAGACTCATCTAACAGGATATGCTGTATCAGTTTCCTTTGCTGTTACAGACATTCCCATGCAAGTCTTCAAGGATTTGGTTTAGGGCACTTGCTGCCACTGTTTGAAATTCTACAGCTGTTTTGTTCTCTGTGAGCTAGTCCAGGAATACTCAAATTGCCCTGTTTGTCTGATGCCTGGAGCTTTGCGCATTCCTTCTAGTTTGTCCAGTTCAACTGCTGTTACGTTTCAATGATGTTTTTTTCTTTATATTGTAGACTCACTATGGCTGCTGAAGATGTGGTGAGTGTAGCAGGCTCAGACATTACTGTTGGGTATTCTTCTGTGAAGATACTAAAGTTCACTTCTGAGAGAAGGTGCATGACAGGAGGATGACAGCAGTGAGTAGTGATATGTTTATGTGTGTGCATGAGATCAGGTCATTTGCAGCTGCCTGGACTTAATACAGTGATGTTATGCTCAGATAACATCACTGTTGCTAGGTCACTGACCAATCAGTGTATAAAGGATTGTTCTTGCCTTTCTATAATCCCATACGATACACTTGTTTGGAAAATAATAAATAGAAGAAATGGTTTAAGGAAGGCTAAAAATTACAGAGAAAAACTTGTGGAGTATTAAAGTGTGAAAAGGGAGTAATAAAATAGGAGACCTAGGGCCAGATATTCAAAACTTTGCCCCAGGGGCTAATTAGCACTGCCCAGCAGGCAAACTTAGCCTGGAGCACAAATCAAGCTATATTGAAAAGAAAGGAAATAGCCCGGTGCAAAACCAGCTGAATATAGCAAGCAATGGAAGCCAGGCAAACATGGCCAGGAGTGCAGGGCAAAAATTGCCCAGGAATAAGATAGCACTGAATATAGCAACAGGGAAGTGCACACTGCAACTGCAGCTCATTAGACTCTGTAGCAAGCCAGTGTTGCAGGTGGAGTACATTGTGTGTGATTGCACAGAGATGTCTGACATCTACTGCAAACAACAATGTAAGCCACACACTGCAAAACTGTGCTATGCTGAAGTAAGGTTTCCTCAGGGCTAACCTGATTGCACAGTGCTAACACATTAACCCAGTGCAAACTGGTTAGCCCGGGGCAAACAGGAGCTATATTCAAAGCTCCCATGCAAATGAGCCTACTTAGGTAATCCGTGGGGAAACAGGTAAATTTGCATCTCATTAGGTGTTGCTTAGCATACATTACCATGCAGTTTGCCCGGTGCTACTGCATGGAGCACAAAGCCCCCTATTGGTAAGAATGGAAGTACAGGCTGACACTGCAGGCCAAGGCATGCCCACAGCATCCCCTGTTGATCGGAATAGAAGTACAGGCTGAAAGCAACAGGAACTGTGTTCTGCCAGGCACAGTTGGTATTCTGTCACATAAACACATTATATGAGGGACAGAGGAACATGTGGAAGCTAAATCAGGGACCTCCCTGAAAACCAGGCCAGTCAGGAGGTATGGTGCATACAATGCACCCATGCATATGTGTGCCTAATACACACAAGTGACCCTGGTAGTCTAGTGGTTCCCCAACCCCCCCCCCAGCAAGAATGCCAACCACTGTAAAAAATATATAAAGTACCTTTTCCCATTCCCCCATTGTAAATAAAAATTAAGCCATTTCCCTGGTAGTCTAGTGGTCCCCCACCCCCTATATAGTGGTGGGACATCTGTTGAGAGCATGAAGCAAGACTGCTGCTTTCCATCCACTCTATGTTGTGTTGGTATTACATGTAAACTATTTAAATGGACAGTGTATATATTTTGCCTTATAGTTTTACTTGAATCCACAAATCTACAGCTTCTGTTTCTTTCCAAAGACAGAGCAAAAAACTGTGAACCCACCTAAAACAAAGCTCCATATGCACTTTGTGCCACATCTGATATTTAAAATTAACTAGCACACTAGAACCACGAAATAATATTACACATTTAATAATGCTGATCAAGACATACAGAACTGTGAAAAACGTTCTTAAATTTCAAATCTGGTATAAGACATTAAAAAAAAGAATGAGAAATAAAAATAGTATAATGCAGTCCAACTAGCAGTTGCAGACACACCCGAGAAATTAGTGGCCGAACTTTATGTTTACCCCAGCTGGCTGGGGATTCTAAATAAGCACTAATGTTTATTCTATTATTCTTTAACTGCAGTTATATTCCACTGTAAGTCCATTACTGATTTACAGTTTCTTGCATTGTGATTCACCACTCGTATTCTTTTTTTAAATTCAACATCTTTATTGAATTATGTAGTAACAGAAAGAGCATGGTATACAGACATTGTGGCATGTTATGGTGAGACAAAATAACATACAACTAGCAAGGCATCAGCACAGTAAGGGATGAAATGTGTCTGTAATTCACAACCAAAAGAGAAAACATATCAAACCATTCCTAACCTCCTCTCATTCTCCCCACCTCCCTGGAGAGTGCGATATCGAGAAACCAGAGAGTGAAGAGATAAATTAGTGAGAAGTACTCTGGTAGTGAGAATGTTTCAAGGGAGACAAAATAGGCTAGGTTTGTCAGAGGTCGTCATTGTGTGAGCTTTAACTCAGGTATAAAGCATATAGTTTGCCCCACTTCTGATTGAAGGAGGCCATACGGTTCCGGGAGCTAGCTATTAACCTTTCTGTTTTGAAACAAAGGGAAATTTCTTTAAGTCATTTAGTGTACGAGATGGTGTTCTGATCCATCCAGTGTTTAAGGACCAGCCTTTTAACTGCTATGGAAATTAAAGCCGTATGATACCTACGTTCCCTAACATCATTATTAGAATACATCCCTAGTATACATATTTCTACTGTAAATAGCTCCCCCAATCCTAGAAGGGGGTCTAAATTGGTTTGAATTGTATTCCATAAAGATGCCACCTTATCACAATGCCAAAGTATATGCAGCAGGTTCCCTTCAGCTGCTCCACACCGAGTACAATTAGTTGATGCTAGTTTACCAAATTTGGCCAACCTGATTGGTGTGCAGTACAGATTATTTAAAATATGGAACTGAATTAACCTGTGTCTATCCTGGGTAAGGTACCTGTGTGTGTGTCATTCCAAATCAGGCTCCAGGGTAAAGGAGAATCAGGTAAGAGGGAAGCCCAAATTTTAGAGCCAGCAAGGGCATTGGGAAATTTGGTGTCCAATAGGTAAGCATATATTCTGACAAATCCATGGGGCTTGGTTACACACTCTTGAATCTTTTCCAAAAAGGGTCTCATTTGAGACGGAGTAAATACAGTCCCAAATGAGTTAACTAGTAGGTGTCTCAATTGGAAAACCTTGAATATGTGTCTCTGGGAAATGTTTAGAATGGCTAACATATCAGTGGAGGAAAGAAGAGAGCCTTGAGAATACAGGATTTCCACTAGTAGGTCCTGAATTTGTGGAAGCCAGTTGGGAGGTCAACGGGGTGCCCCCTATTTTGATGTTGGGGTTTGAAATGAGGGGTTGTGCCAAATATTTTGTGTATGGTATGTTAAAGAAGCTCCAGCATTGGGATAAGATTTTAATGGAGAGGCCTATAACTGAATTTTGTATAGCCTCTGGTAGTATAGAAAAAGTGTAGTAGAAAATACGGGGAGGTCGAAGATTATATTGGTCCAAAAGATTAAGCTCTAACTGCAACCAAGTGGGTTGGGGCAGGTTGGGCTGGGCGCCTAGCCATCTTCCTAATTTGGATAACTGGCTAGCCCAGTAGTATAGCAAGAAGTTAGGAAGGCGAAGACCTCCTTTATCCCTAGGTAAGTTAAGCTTTAAAAAGGCCCATCTAGGTTGTTTTCCCCTTCCAAATGAATCTGGAGAGGGCAGAATGGATCTGCTGAAAATAGGATCCTAGAAGCCACATGTTTGGTAAATTTAAGGGGTAGAAAATATGGGGCTGGACATTCATTTTGATGATGCTAATACGGCCCTATAGAGATATCGGCAGGCTGTCCCAACTACAAAGATCTCTCTGGGCTCTTATCAGCAAGTCATCCAGGTTATGCTTCTTGACAACCTCCGGTTCTTGGGCGAGATGTATGCCTAGGTACTTAAGCGAAACTGGGGACCATTTCATGCCAAACTGGGCAAAGTTAGCATGGAGTGTGAAAGAATGTAGCGGGAAGATAACTGATTTAGATAAGTTTAATCTATAGTTGGATACTTGTCCAAATTGGTCAATGATTTGTAGTGCCTGTGCTAAAGAGGATTCTGGGTTAGTAAGGTGCAGTAGGATGTCGTCTGCAAAGACCGAAAGAGTCAGGGGTTTCTGGGAGATAACACAGCCTGTGACCCGGGATGAGGCCTTAATGCTAATTATCAAGGGTTCTAAGTACAGATTAAATAGATAGGGGGACAGAGGACAGCCCTGCCGTGTGCCAGAGTACAAGGGGAATCGAGATGAGAAAACCCCATTGCAGTAGATTTTGGCAGAAGGCGATTTATAAACCGTTTTAATCTGCTGGATAAAAATTTCGGGAAAGCCCATTCTCTTGAGAGTGGACCACAGAAAATCCCAGTTCACCCTGTCGAAGGCTTTTTCTGCATCTAGTTCAATTAGTGCCATGGGGGACTGAGAATCTTGGGCGGCTTGAAAGATATGATAAAGGGTTCTCAGATGATCTGCCGCAGATCTGCCCTGAACAAACCCCACCTGTTCAGGACTCAGCAAATGCTGCCAGATCTGTTTAATTTGAGAGAGGATCTTGGTTAGGAATTTGATATCGTAATTTAATAGTGAGATTGGGCGGTAACTGGCTAGATCTGACACAGGTTTATCTGGTTTTGGGATTAAGATTATTGTGGCCTCTAACAGAAAAGAATCAAGGAATCTGAGGTGAACATGTATTCATACAATTTCAGGAGGAGAGAAGAGATCACCTTGCAAAAGACTTTATAGAATTTGGGAGGGAAGCCATCGGGACCTGGAGATTTGTCCAGGGGTAGCCCTTTTATTGCTTCCTCTATTTCAGCTAGGGTAATGGGAGAGGATAACCTGCCACACTGGTGTTCCTGTAGGGAAGGAAGATTAACACCCTCTAGGAAATGTTCTACATTGGGATGAGGCGAATGAGAGGTACCTCTACCATAAATCTCCCTGTAGAAGGATTCAAAAATGTATGCAATTTCTCTTGGTGAGGTTTTAATGGAACCATTAGGAGAGTTCAGTGCAGGGATTAACCTTGGGCTTTCTGTCTCCTCAGTCTAAGGGCTAGCAGTCTGTCAGGTTTCTCCCTTGGTCCAGGTGAGCAGTTTTAGTTTTAAGGATAGCATATTCTGCTTTTCTCTTAGTAAGTCATCATACTTGTTCCTGAGCTTAAGAAGTTACCAAGTCAGTTTGAGAGCCGGAAAGAAGGAAGTCATTTTCAGCTATCCTAATTTGATTGGACAGTTAAATGAATTTAGCTTCTCTTAGTTTTTTCTTCTGGAGGCTAGTTTTATGAACTTGCCTCAATGAAGCATTTGAGAACACCAAAATATGTCTTCTCTGGTAACAGAGCCCTGGTTGAGTTCTAAAAAGGATGAAATCAGAGATTTAATATGGGAGATTGCTCGATCTTCTTTAGGAGTTGTGTGTTTAACTTCCATGAGGTATTCCTTTGACCGTGGTGGTCCTGGGGAAACCATGACCCATGCCAGGGAGTGATCGGATATGACTATTGGCTCTATACCTGCTTGGTGAATGCTACCCAGAAGGGTGGAACTGATTAGAATGTAGTCAATTCTGACCACGCTTGATGGACTTGGGAGTAGAATGAGAAAAGTTGGCCAGAAGGGTTAAGCAGGTACCATGGGTCACATAGACCTAGTAGATTCATAAAGTCGCTGAGGGCATTTTGGGATGGGGAAGGAGGTTTTAAGGGCCTGTAGGTTTTGTCAAACTCTTGAGTTGGGGTAATATTCCAGTCACCACCCAATATAAATAGGGAGGGCAGGAACCCGCTCAGTCTGTCTGCTAGGTGCATGAGAAATTTGGAGTCTCCTCCCACTGGGCCACAAATTGCACCTAGTACCACATTGGTGTTGTTAAGCAATCCTTTAACCAAAACAAATCTACCCTCTTGGTCAATAGAACTGTCTTCCACTATAAAAGTGATGTATTGTTTGATCAGTATAGCAACCCCCCTACTAGCCTGTAATCCGCTGGATACAAAAACCCTGAGAAAATCCCAACCTTCGTAGCCCACTAGATTCTGAAGCCGACAAATGTGTTTCCTGCATGAAAAGAATATCAACATTTAATAGGGAGCAGTTTTGGAGAACCTGATGCCTTTTGGTAGGATCCCTGATGCCTCTGACATTCCAGGTAGCAATTTTAATCGGCCTCATAGCCATATGGTTTGATATCATAAATGAGAAAGCCAGAAATCAGTAGTACTTCCACCAGGTACAGAAACAAGTAGCACCCTCCAGGTCCCCCGCCTCCCTAAAGAACAGAGATACATGTACAGACATTCCTCGATCTTTGGAAAGTCAGATTGGGAGCTGAGAACAGAGATTGTAGTTAACAATAGCCTATGGATATTTAATCCAAATGAGGAGATGACCTGCAATCCCCCTCCCTCCCTCCCTTACCATAACATCCCAAACTCTCTCCACCTCCCTTAAACTATGTACAGACGATCCTCGTGAGAGACGAAAAGCCAAATTTAGGCTGATTGAATAGATCAAGCGAAGACTCACCTCAAGGCTTGCAGACCCAAGGAACAGTAAAAAGCCAAGCTGGATTGAAGAGAACTGGACCAGTTTGAAAAAACACGTTGTAGTGTTTCGGGACAAGCGATGACAACCTGGTCTCCCGGGTGCTGCAACCTTCCTTCCCCATACTAGGTCGCGAGGCAGGTCTCCCAGTGCTTGCTCTATCTTTGAGCCCACCCCTCCCCAGACCCGTGTAAGAACATAAGGAAAGTTATACTTCATGCCCCATAAATGACATCTCCACTATTAAACCTATAGGAAGACATGTAAGAAATAGGGACCATACCAGGAACTGCAGATCGTGAGAAAACTCAGGTGCATTCACGAACTGTTTCACGCCAGAAATAGGCATTTGAACAAAGCATGCAGGGATTCAACTATTCACCATCTGATACCCCACACTGCAAGCCCAATTGAGCAACTAAAATAACTCCTGTTATGGGTTTGAGCTAACCCCGAGATATGGGAAGTAACCGGGGGAGTCATAACATAAGGGACCAAATGGTCTGTCATATTCAAAAGCCGGAAGGAACCACGTTCAAAAACTTGGTTCTGCCTCCCCCATCCTCCTCGGAGTGAATTGTCAGGCCAATTAACGCCAGCTTAGGCCTGATAGGCCACAACCGGACTGCGGCCCCGGCCTTCAAAGAACCGAGAAAAGGAGGAGATGAACGGCTCAACCCACCAGGTAAAAAAAAAAAACATAACACCATCACATCGCAAAAGAGAACTGGTGGATAACACTAGAAATATAAAGTTCAGCCAGATTTGAAGAGATTAGGTAGCTTCAGGGTGAGATCCGTCATGGCCTGATCCAGTTTTTCGTAGGAGTGCCAGACACCTTCCAACGCCACCTGTAGCTTAGCCAGATAGCCCATGAAAAAACAAATGCCCGCAGCAATAAGCTTGCTTACAATCGGATGAAAAGCAGCTCTTTTCTGACAAATTTCATAGACTAAGTCCTGCGTAAGTCTCAGCTTAGAGTTGCCCCAGAAAATTGTTTGCAGCTCCTTGGATTTGGACAGGACATGCTGTTTCTTGAGAAAACTGAGAAATTTGATTATCATGGGCCGCGGAGCAGCTCCAGGTGGGGACCTTGGCTTTAAGGAGCGATGTGCACATTTAATGTGGTACTGCGGGTTCAAGGGAGAAGGACCCACGATCTTGTTAAGTAACTTTTGAATGAATGCAATGGTATCCATTCCTTCATCTGCTTCAGGCAGGCCCAAAATCAGTATGTTGTTTCTCCTACTTCGTCCTTCTAGGTCTTCCGTTTTAAGTTGGAGTTTGGTAATCTGTTGTCTGAGTCGGGTAATCTCTGGGTCAGCTTTCTCTTTCCAGCTTTCCAGTGAAAAGGTTCTTGCTTCGGAATCCCCTACTCTTAGGGTTAGTGAATTGAGGTCACATCTGATGGATTTCAGCTCTGTAGAGATGTCCTGTAGTGTTTCCCGAAATGGGTTCAACTCTTGAAGAAAGCGATCCTCCATTAGAAGGTTTGCAGAGGAACCAGGAGGATTTGGTTTAGCAGTGTGCCTTGAGCTTTGAGTTTTGGACTTCTTAGCTGCTTTCTCAGGGGAAGCCGGCGGGGTATGCTTGGCGCCGGCCTGTTTCATCTCTGCCTCCATGCTTCTTACAAACCCAAAATAGACTGTTACAGGTCCAAATTCGATCACTACTGCGATCCTGGCAGGAAAAACAAGATAGCAGGAAGTTCAGGTCGCTTCTTCAGATACCAGATGGGCAGAAAAACGGAGTTTAGCTGGTCGGTGGGCAGGAGCTCTAGATTAGGCTGCTACTAGGTGCACTGCATCACGTGACTCTCCCACTTTGTATTCTTCAATTCACTTTCTTACTTCTGGATTCCTGCACAGCATGTAGTGCTGATGTTTAATTTCATGGCATGCTGAATAAATGTTCTTCTTACTTTTTTGTAGTCTGAGTGCTGTTCAGTATGATTTGACTGGAATGATTAATGAAATAAAACATCAGTGCTACATGCTGTATAGGAATCCAGAAGTAATAAAGTGAACTGAAGAATATGAAGTGGTAATTTACACTGCAAGAAACTGTAAATAAGTAATGAAGTTCAAGGTGGATTATAACTGCAGTTAAAAGACAATAGAATAAATATTAGTGCTTATTTAGTAGTACATCCAGCCAGCTGGGGGTACAATGGAAAATTTGGTCACCAGTTTCTTGAGCATGTCTGCTACTGCTAGAAGGATTGCTTTCTACTGTTTTTATTTCTTTCTATATTTTTACAATGTCTTATACTGCTCCTTCCTACCTCAGTCGGTGGTCTGCCGTAGTGGTGAGAGGAGGGCTGAGCTGGTCGCCGGCTCTGTTTTTGGACACTATTTGGATAGGTGGGATGTCACTGCCGGGTGGGCTGACCACTAGACTACCAGAGAAATTATTTATTTTATATCCAAATGGGGTCGGGATACATGCTGGGGGTTGGGGGACCACTAGACTACCAGGGAAATGGCTTTATTTTTGTTTACAATGGGGGTCAGGATACATGCTGGGGGGGTGGGGGGACCACTAGACTACCAGGGAACTGACATCATGGGGTGGATACTGGGGATGAGGGATCATGCTTTTGGAGGGGGGCACCACAGGCATATTACCACCTGCACATTACTGCCAGCCTTTTCTAAGCGGTATTTAGCGCCGTGCTACAGGTTGCGCTAATGCCTGTAGTGCGGCGCTATACTTTTGAATATACCGGTGTGCCAGCATTCAGGGCCCCTCCCCTCAGTCCCTCTCTTGCATACATTATAATTTAGCATCAGCAAAGGTCTGAAGAAAGTTATTTTTTTAGTTATAACTTCTAAAAACAGAACTTTAAATACTCTTGTGCATCCTGAATGACTGAATCAAACACTACAGAAACCCTGATAAGGTTATTTGAGTAAAATTATTGGCTTCATCATTAAACAGCCCAAATACAATCTTGCAAAATCCCAAACTAGAAAATATTCGGACAGCAAAGAATACTAGGAGTATCAGGTGAGCATTCACAACATGTAGTGAAAAGGTAATTTTGCAGCTGAACAGATGACTATTCAGATTGCATCTGGTATACATGTACTGAGTGCAATTTTGGAACCCTCATATAAAGAAGCATAGGAAAAAACAGAGGTGACTACAGTGGAGGGTAAGAAAGATAATTCTTAATTTGTACTCACTGAAGATGAAGAGGGAGAAGGCGATCATGATAAGACACCTTCAAATGCATTAGGGATATACAGTATAAGGAAAGTCAAAAATGCAGGTAATCAGAAAAGGTTGCATTCACAGTCCCATGGGTGTGCACTTTGAAAACTACCATAATTCAGACCCCCCAATTAGTTAAATTCATGGGGATAGAGACTATCAATGCAAGACTAATAAGCAGTAATTGTACCCAGATTTTACTTAATCAAAAAGTCAGTGGACTTTTACTTTGAAAATATTAATGCCAGAAAGACTGAGACCCCAATCCAGTAAGGCAGACCAGATATATCTATGCAGGAAAAATATTCCACAGAATACAAAAGTTGGCACTTAGAGGGAAAACATTTTGGGCCAGATATTCAAAGGTTTGTCCCTGGGCTAAATTAGCACTGCCTGGCATGCAAACTTAGCCTGGAGCACAAAGCAAACTATATTCAAAAGGAATAGCCCAGGGTAAACAGCTTCTGAATATAGCTTGGGAATGAAGCCGTGCAAACTGGGTTGGGAGTGCAGGGCAAATGTAGCCCTGGAATAAGACAGCACTGAATACAGCAACCAGGAAGTGCAAACCACAACAACAACACAGTGCACAGCGACGTGAGGGTAGGTAGAGAGAAACTATGTGGCCAATGTGTGTTCTGGCAAATGCATGGATCCAGTACAGCTGCAGGCAGCAGCACACATGAACAAACAGTGATCAAAACTGTAGAATATTCTCCTAACCGTTAGGGCTGCACTAACACGTTAGCGTGGCTTTAACGTAAAGCTAAGCAGTTTGCCCGGTGCAAACACATTAGCCCTGCACTAAACTTTGCCATATTCAAAAGTGACATGCAAATGAGCCTACTTAGATAGTCTCTGGGCAAACAGCCACATTAGCATCTCATCATGCCCTGAGCTGCATGCAGTTTGCACAGCGTTACTGCAGGGTTCCACAGCTCCACCTGTAGGTCAGTCTGGAGGTACAGGGGCTGGTCAGGTCCAACCACAGCTCCACCTGTAGGTCAGTCAGGCAGTGCATGATGGTAGCTGCAGGCTTCATGTAAACAGAACAGCATAGCATAGCATATCATACCCCAAGGGACAACACAGCATAGGCACAGGTGGTGGTAGGGCTGCGTGCAACCTTCACACTGTAGGTCATGCTACAGTGCACAGCAGACACTACAGTAGAAAGAGGGCTTGTAGTGTGAGGGACATGACACTGCCTATGGTATGTAGGGCAGTGATAACCATTGCACTGTACACAGTGACAGGCACAGCTTGCAGGTAATTACTGACAGTGGACAGTACTATCACGCTGTTGTGTGAACCACAGATGCTGCACCTGTGACATGGGATGCACACAGTGTCATGTACATGGCTGGCAGTGTGTGCTGTGACATCTGTACAGTTGTGTGGTAGGTGGCTGGGGGGGGGCATGTAGGATCCGACAGGCACATAGGTGGTGGTGTAATCCCACTACTGGCCCCTGTGCACTGAGCGATGTGTCCCAGCCTTGTGGCCACACCTGGGCTGTGGTGAGGTCTGTCCACCCATACACCCTCCCCTCACTGGCCACCATGCCCACAGTGCTGCATGTGTGTGGTGACATCTGTTACACACCACAGACGTATGGTCTGCAGGTGTGTGCTATATGGCCACACTACCATGCTGTCCCCTGTGGGTCAGATCACCCCTCACTTTCTGTGCTTGGCTCAGACTGGTGGCAGCTGATGGCATCATGGTGGTGCCATCAGTGAGCAGCATGTGTTCTCCATGTCTGGCAGTTTCTAAGTGTCATGCTCATATGTTAGGGCTGCGCAAGCCGCTCTAATGCTGAGAGAGCACCGTGCAAAGTGTGCAAAGCTGTTTGCCCAGGGTTAAGACCAGCTTTTCCTGGCCGGTAAATTGTACCACGCTATGGGTCGTGCTATGTCACGCTAAACACCTTAGCGCGGCGCTAGTCGCTGAATATCTCATAGCGAATCTATTCATGCTCACTATGCCCCTTGCATATCATTATGCTTAGCCCAGTGCTACTGCTGTTTGCCCTCGCTAGTTGGCCTATTGAATATGGCAGACCCACGCTAATCCCGCCCTATTCCCATGCAAACTGTTTGCGGACCGCGTAAAGCTTTGAATATCTGGCCCTTTGTGTTCTGCAGAATAATTTTTTTCAGCTGAAAGGGTATCCTGTGGAAAACATATTCTGCAGAATTTGAAGTTTACCATGAAGTGCAAAGAGCCTAATTTGTGGAAAATCTGCAAAGTGTGGCACTTACTTTGTGGGAACTTTGCCAGAGAAGTCTACATTTTCTGCATCTCTAATCTGGGGTGTCATGCTCTGCACAAGTGGGATCCAGCATGCCAGCCAGCATTCATTATCATCAGTGCCAAGTAACTTCACAAAGAATGACTGTGCAGAGGCCACAGCAGGTCCTCCTCAGGAGTTGGTCTGATAGACACCAGGAATCCACTCTGATGCCCAGGTCAGCTTGCGAGTGGGTCCCCTGCTCCACACAAAAGAGGAGCTGGTGAGAATGTAGCAGTCCATCAAGGATTGTCATATCCTGTTTAGTCTTTCTGTACATGTATGAATATCACTGGCCGGTACCAGTACGGTCAGCAGTCCTCTATGGAGGCTGTGAGTGCTGAATGCAGGTGGTGTGGCCATGGATCAGGACCTCCCTTTATGATCCATGCATGACATATGTAAATAGTCTAATACAGCATTCCAGCAGTTCATAGACAGGAACACATTATTTGGTGTAATCTACTCAACTAGTTATTGATACAGAGGTGGTACATACCCCAGTGTAAACACAAGTACAATTCTTTTCCTGCCCTGTCCATAATATTACATCAAGCTGTGGCCGTGTGGGGGGGTGGGGACATGTAGTTGCTACTGCAGTCACTCAGGCAGTGTACCCTCCACCTCCTCTGCCAGCTCTTCACCATGCAGAGATTCACATCAGAATCAATTATCAGCACTCCTGTGCTCAGCCTGACCAGGAACACTGGTGGCATTGTATTGTGTCTGATGGGGCATGCGTCCTGGGGATGTGGATGAGCTGAGGTTCCCACATGTGCAGAGCAGGACTTCTGCATGCCACACATCTGCAACAGTCCCCATCTGTAAATGTGGAACCCATCATGGAACTGGCCATGGATAATGAACTGTGTATATAGTGTCTTATTTCAAGTGACAACTCAGTTATACTATGGACTTGTGATCATTGACATGCTTGCTTAAACTGTGACGTTATTTCTATCTACTAAATATTTTACTCTGCATGTCTTAAATCTACAGTATTAGGTTCCCCTCTACAATTTCTATTTTCCTGAGTAATACATTTTATTATTAACCATCTTTCAGATTATCAATATAATTTTAGTAAGAATGAAGTTATTTAGTCTTTGCGTTTGAAGTTTACAAGGGATGGTGAAATGCTTAACTTTGGCATTAAATCTTTTCTGTTTATTTGTATGTGTAAGCTTTTCAAATCATGTACTGTAGTTGGATGAATTTTTAAGGCTTTTGCAAATTCCTTGGTGTGATTTGAATATGCAGTTTTGTGCAATGCTTTATATCATGTCTAATTCATTTTTGTAACATTCTGCTCTGAAAATTGCTGAAAGATAGTATTGGGTGTTTACTCACCTGGTAAAGGTGATTGTGTTAGTTGTATCCATGACACTCCAGACATTACCTCATGGGTTCTCAACCCACCTGATAGGCCAGTGATGCACATGTGACCCAGATCAAACTTCAGAGCATAGCCAGGTCCCAGTAGTCCCCATTCTCCAGTTTCGAATCTTCCACAGCTGAAATGCAAAATGCTCTAAACAAACAACCCCTAACCATTGTGATTCCCTATTGTGTGTAAACAAAAATGTAAGGAGAAAACACTGAGCATGAATTCATCACAGTTTGTATTTATTTCCTATTTATTACACTTCTAAAATGGCCCATAAGGGCCCCGCCTTAGGAGTATGACAGTAGACTTTTATTTTCTGTAATATACACTTCTAAATTGGGCCATAAGGGCCCTGAATAAGGAATATGACAGTAGACCACAGTACCATCCACTCCTATCCTTCATATGAGATTATAGCCATCGAGGTTGTTCAGTGAGACTGTGCCGTAGTCACCCTGGGGGTGGGTCTTGGAGTGTCATGGATACAACTAACACAATCACCTTTACCAGCTGAATAAACACCCATTGTGTTATGTTGTATCCATGACACTCCAGACATTACCTCATGGGTTACTTCTAATAAGCAGTGTAAATTTAAACCCAGGGTGGGCCAGGGTGATCAGACGGACATGTCCTTGGAGCATGCTGAAGCTAAAACTCTCGAGGCGAACTCGGTTTGTTTCTTGTACAGGGACTCAAGTCTGTAATGTCTAGTGAATGTATGCACGGAAGTCCAGGTTGCAGCCCTACAAATGTCCTCCATCGATACGCTAGCCCTCTCCACCCAGGAGGTAGCTATTGCTCTTGTTGAGTGTGCCTTTATTCCTTGAGGGGGAGTAAGCCCCTTTGTCTTGTAGGCCTCCTGAATTGACCTTTTTATCCAGCTAGCGATGGTGGTCTTAGAAGCAGCCAACCCTTGCTTGTGGCCTTGGGCGATGATAAACAGTCTCTCGGACCTACGTACGGTTCTTGTTCTAGTGATATACAGTGCTACTGTAGTACCCACATCCAGTGGGTGATGAGTACCAGTGTCCCCTTGTCCTGCCTGAGTGTGAAACATTGGCAACTCCAGTGCCTGTTCCTTATGGAATGCGGACATGGTCTTTGGCAGGAATGCTGGCACAGTTCTCATAGAGACCCCTTGTGCCGTGAATATAGTGTAGGGCTCCTTGCACGATAGAGCTCCCAACTCACTGATTCTATGAGCAGAACAGACAGCCACCATGAAGCAGGTCTTTAAACCTAACCAGTATAGGGATATGGTGTCATTGGGCACAAAAGGGACTTTCCCTAGAGCGTCAAGCACCAGGGTTAAATCCCAAGGGGCCACTGGCAAACGAATGGGTGGCCGAATGTGTTGTGCCACTCTGAGGAATCTGATGGCATCAGGGTGTGCACCAGGTGGGGAGAAACTGACTCTCCCCATGGCTGCCCCTATGGCCAACAGTTGCACTTGCAGAGAGGAGGCGGATAAGCCTTTGTCTAACCCGTGCTGTAGATAAAGTAGGATCGTTGAGATATCTACCTGCATCGGGTCGAGATGCAATGACTTGCACCATTTGTTGAAGATGTTCCACTGCCTGTTATAAGTGGATGTGGTAGACTGCTTCCTGGACTGTAGCATAGTCGCTATGACTGACTCATGATACCCTTCCTTTAGCAGTCTCTGCCTCTCAGGAGCCAGGCCGACAGTTTGAGGGAGTGTGGCACTGGATGGAGTAGCGGCCCCTGCCGCAACATGTCCCTCTGAACTGGGAGGGTCCAACAGTCCAGCACCATGGATATCACTGCTGCGAACCACGGTCTCCTTGGCCAATACGGTGCAATCAGAATGATCTGCAACCGGGACTGCCTGATCTTTGTCAGGACTTGAGGGATCAGTGGGACGGAAGGGAATATGTATGTATGACCATTCCTGATCCCATGCTTGTGACAGGGCATCTGTTGCTATTGCCTGTTTTTCCTTGTACCTGGAGAAGTAAGCCTTCACTTGTGTGTTTACTTTGGATGCCATGAGGTCCATCGGGATATGGCCCCACCTCTTCTGTATCATGGTGAAGAGATCTGGGTGCACCCACCATTCTCCGGGGTGTACCTGTTGTCTGCTTAACCAGTCCGCTCTGACATTCAGCTTCCCTGCCAGATGAACAGCACGGAGGTGGGACAGATTGGACTGTGCCCAGTTCAGTACCTTGGCGGCTTCCCTGAGCATGGCTCTGCTGCGTGTGCCACCTTGCTTTGCTATGTATGCCACTGTGACCTGATTGTCGGACTTCACCAGCACTGCTCGACCCGCGATATCGTTCCTGAATGCTCTTACAGCGTTGAACACTGCCCTCATCTCTAGAATATTTATGGGTAGTCGGGCTTCCGCTGACGTCCATTTGCCTTGCGCAGTGGACTGGAGTAAGCAGGCTCCCCAACCTTCAAGGCTGGCATCGGTTTCCAGTGTGACCTCGTAGGATAGTTCTAGGGGGCACCCTCTCAGTAGGTTTGGAAGGTGAGTCCACCATTTTAGTGAATCTTTCACCCCCTTTGGCAGTTCGATCCTCAGATTGAGGTTGTCTTCCGATGGAGAGCCCTGCTGCAGTATGCAGTATTGTAGTGGGCGCATGTTCCATCTCGCCCACAGTACTAGGTCCAAGCAGGATGCAATTATGCCCAGGACTTGGGCTGCCTGACCCTGTGTGAGCTTCGCTGATGACCTTAAATTCCATACCATCGAGATGATGGAGTCGGTGCGGGGTGCTGACGGTCTTGCCAAGCTCTTTGCTGTGTCTATTTCTGCACCCAGGTGTTCTATGAACTGTGCTGGGTCTAGGGAGCTTTTCTCGCGGTTGACTATCCAGCCGAGTTGTGCCAGGGTAGTCAGGACTAGGTCTGTGTTTATGTGGGATCGGGCGCTGCTGCATGCCCTGATCAGCCAGTCATCCTGGTATGGGATGATATCCACACCCTGTTCCCGTAAACGGGCTGCTAGAACTACCGACACTTTTGTAAACACCCTTGGTGCCGATGTGAGGCCGAATGGCAGTGCCTGGTATTGTAGGTGCTGACCCAGTATGTGAAACCGCAGGAAACGTTGGTGACTTGGCCTGATCGGGATATAGGTGTATGCATCCTTCAGGTCTACAGATGTGAGATAGTCTCCCACCTGTATGTTCCTCAGGGTGGATCGGAGTGTTTCCATTTTGAACCTTGGTGTGGACACAAACTTGTTCAGGAACTTTAAGTCCAGAATCGGTCTGAGGTCTCCATTCTTCTTTGGGACCATGAAGAACACGGAGTATACCCCCGGTGCCAGCCTCGTCTGCCTGCACTGGCCTGATGGCGTTGTTCAGTAACAGGTCCCGGAGGACCTCCTGTACCTGGTGGGCCGTTGCTCATTTTTTTGAAATGGGAGATAGTACCAGCCTGTCTCCCAATGGTATGCTTGAAAATTTGATCGCATACCCGTGGGGAAATGATTTCTAGAACCCATCTGTCCGATGTGGTCCACTGCCATTGTTGCTGGAAAGCCTTCAGCCTCTGACCAACTAGTGGGTAATTCTCTATTGGGGCCGGGGTGGAGACAAGATGGTGGAATAGTCAGTACTGTTTTGACTTTCCTCCTCTGCTCCTGCCACCGAATCTCCTGCCTCGTGATGCGGGGTATACCCCTTGAGCTGGACCTCTGAAGCCACTGTTACTGTGGCCGGAGGGTCTGCCTCGAAAGGAGTTGTTAGTGTAATTCTGTCTTCTGTTGTGCTGGAACCTGTTGTTCCCTCGAAACCTGCGTCGTGCGGAAAGTAAATAAGTGGATCTTTGTTTATCTTTTGAGAGGTCCTTGCCCTCTTCTTTTTGCTTTAGGAACTCCTTCAGTCCTTCTCTGAACACATTTCTGCCTTTGAAGGGCAAATTTTGTAGCAGCATCTTTGATTCATTATCTGCATCCCATAATTTGAGCCACAGCGCTCGTCTGGCCCTGTTTGTTAATGCGACAGATCTGGCTTCCAGTTTTAGTATATCTACAGCCATGTCCCCCAGGTATTTTTCTGTGTCCAGGGAGCACTCTAAAAGCTCTGCTTCCCTGGATTTGGGATCTGCTTTCTCCAGCAAATCTTCCAACCAGCGGATCTGCGCTCTTGCGGAATAGATTGCTGTGACAGCTGCCTTAGCTGTCATGCCTGAGAATTCGAACAGTTTCATCATCATTTCCTCAATTTTTTTGTCAGTAGGGTCCTTCAGTGAGATTGTGCCACAAGGCAGCACTGTTTTTCTTGCTAAGTGCCACTGCCTGAGGGTCTATAATTGGTGCAGTGCACCACAATTGGGCCTTGTCCTCTTGTACTGGGTATATTCTGTCTAGATTTCGTTTCTCGGACATACGGCCTGGTTCTGAAGTCTCCCACTCTTTAGTGAAAATGTCATCTATAGCGGGGCAGCTAGGGAAGGTGTTCTTGGATTTTTGATTCTGCTGGATCATTGGATCGAGCTTGGACTCTGGCTTAGGGATGTTGACGTCAAACCCCATGGTTGACTTAATGGCTCTCATGAGGCCTGGGATCAAATCGAAAGAACAAAGCTTGGAAGTTAAGGAGGGGGTATCTGGTTTGATGTCCATATCTTCCTCCCCTGAGTCGACGTCTTCGCAGTCATCTGGCACCCCACCCGCGTCCTCCTCCCCTGGTGGGGGAGATGCAGGTTCTTCATCAGCACATGGTTGAGGGGGGTGCTAGGAACTGGGGTTTGGTCCGGGGCGGTAGGAGGTGGTGATCTTGACCTTGTGAGGGACTCCAGCTTTTCCATGACCTTCAGCATGAAGTTCTGCTGACTCTCCATCATGGCCACTGTAGCCTGTTGTGTTTGAATGAGGAGTGCCCCAGGGTTCATCCATTTTGCAGCTGTAGTCCCTTGCCCATCCAAGTCAGCGGTAGAAGGTTGGCCGCTAGCTTGCTCCTCTTCATGCAAGCATGTTGGGCAGAGGGGGCCTTGGGTGTGTGGCATCAATGCCGCGCTGCAAGACACGCACTTCTTGGCCTTCACCATCTGAAAGAGATGAGGGGGCAATCATCATATATTGAATAAATATGGGGGATACACATATCTACTTATGTGAGTACATCATCGTTCGGTAAACTTCTATGCAGACAGGGTCCTACCCCTGTAAGACTAACGAGACCAGGCATGTCCTGCATGGTAGGGCTGATAGGTACGCCCAAAGAATTTTGGCTGGAAATGGGAGGATTGAACAGTTGAAGGGAACACCCGATCAACGTTGTATACCCTGGTGACTTTATTGGGGGGAGTCCATTAGCTTTGGCAAAGCAGAGCGACTGGGAAACTGTTAAATCCCAGCCTTTAGGAGCGTAGCACAAAATGTGTGCTCCTAAAACAAAATGGCATCTGAGAAGTCTCCCAGGATATATATGGAACCCTCACCCAAGATGGCGGCAATGGAGGAAGAGAAACCTCTCTTAACATGGATCCCCTGGTAGTATGCCGGAGGAAGGCTAGCTCCTCGCTCTCCCCTATGGATTCGGTCATACAGTGACCGCAGAAGCACTTTGCCCCTGGTCAGGAGACACAGGGGTCGTGAACACAGGGCAGCCGCTGGGTAGGTGCTGCCAGTAAGAGGGGCAGAAGGAATCACCAGGTCTCGCTCATTTCACGCTGCCAGCCTTAACCTGAGGCCTCCATAGCAAGGGAGGCAAGGTAGCGACCCATCTCCCTCAAGAGCTGCAAGGCACAGGGCAACTGGACAGACCTGGCATCCGCTAAGGAGAAGGACACCGAGGAGTCGCTCCATGGGCCATGCACAAGGCCAACGCCCGAGAATGCGCTCGCACACGGCTGGATGGTCCCGTTTGGGAGGGGAACCATTCGCCCGATAAGGGAGCATGTGGCATTCCAAAAAAACGCTTGGAGGCCCGCTTGGAAGGGGGACCGCAAGCGCGTGGGGCCTTCTAGGGGCTGGAATTCCCCACTTGAAAAGGGAGGCCCAGCACATGGAGCAGCTAATTAAACACAGTGGAACAAGGACCCACTTGGAAGGGAGGCCACCAATTGCAGAATCAGCGTGGATTTTAAAAAACGCCATGGAGGCGTGCCACCAGCATTGCAATAACAGTCATTGAATTAAACACCAAAAACCAGGCTAAACCATGCTAGCACATCAACGGCTAGCCATATAACTATACTAGTTGTCGACATTTCTTCTCAATAGCATTTTAAAACAAAAATTTTTTTTTTTGAACTGCTTAAGGCTTCCAACACAACCAAATAAAGATATATCTTTCTGAGCCTGAGCTCCAATCCTTCCCTGCTCCTTCACCACAAAAAAATTCACATGAGAAGAATCTCAGTAGGCTAGAACTTTAGCTAGGCTGTAAACTAGAAACAATCGTGATAATTCATTTTAGTCATCTTAGGGCTGCTGTGGCTACTGGAAGCCAAGCAGCAGAACAGGTTTGTTAAGCAAATGAGATAACAAGTTGGCCTACCTTGAGTAATATAGATAGCAGGGACTCCTGGAGTGCTTGTCGCCTCTTCAGATGCAAAGTTGAAACTGGAGAATGGGGACTCCTGGGACCTGGTTATGCTCTGAAATTTGATCTGGGTCACATGTGCATCACTAGCCTATCAGGTGGGTTGAGAACCCATGAGGTAATGTCTGAGTGTCATGGATACAACATAACACAATTATATGTGATCTAGCTGATTCTGTTTGTACTTGTATTTGTTTTAAACAAAGTTTATCTCTTTGGGACCTTAACTTTTACGATGAGATTTGTAGCAAACAAACAGGAGTAGGTTAGTACAGTAAATGCACACCATACTGAAACAGGCACGAAAATAGCTGGCTCCTAGTAACAATATCATGAATTGGTTTGCCTCTGTACCACATCAGTTCAGTTCAGTTTGGTTTTATTTGATCAGCAAATAGGCTTTTACAAAATAGAAACCCCCAATTAAATGTATAGAAAAGAAAATACTGTAAAATTTAGGATTTCAGCATTTTCCCAGTTTTTAAAATCAGCATTTGGCAGGACATCACAAGTGCACAATGTCAATGGTACAGACAATAGAAACAACATCCTACATGGCATTTCAATTTTACTAAACATGATTACTGCAAATATATTTTTAGAATAGGAGGCATTTTAGATAGCATTTACAGCAGGCCTTATATTTAAGCCTTAGTACAGTATAAAAGGAATAAAGTGCAATAGTAGCAATTCATATTTATACCACAAAAGTATGTAATTTCATTTAATATCATGGTTCGGGTCACAGGCTCATCTGCACAGCAGCAGCATAACCACTCGCAATGCCCGCAAACCAGTGTTCCAAAACTAGCCCTTGTCATTGTTGCATCAGGTGTGGGAAAGTGGACTGAGCATCCTATGGGATACTCTTCTACTCTTGGGAGGGATGGGGCACTCTGCTATGTAAGCGCCTTGTGGGTGACCACAAAGTGGAAGTGCAGGCTAGAGTTTGCAAACTGGCAGAGAGAGTGCTGATTGGCTGGAGCAAGCACTGATGCACAATGTGCTCATTCTTACTCTTACCCAACATCTCTGTAGAAGGGCAGGAAAACAGGAAAAACAGAATGCAGGATGATGGCCCTGCATTGCCGACATACCCTGCGCCAACCAGGGCACTGTTCTGGTGATTGTACATGATGTTCTGAAGGACCTAGCTATGCCCAAGGGACCCAAGCATGAGGGCAAGCCATGAGAGAAATATAGGGTCTTGATAAGTCCCAAGAGATGGCAAGGTGATGGGCTTGAGTGATACAGGGCCCTGAAAAGGTGATGAAGCCAGCAGACAGCAGGTAGCAAAATAGAAAGTAACAAAAAAAAAATGTTTTAGTCTAGCTACCTACTTTCCATTATTCAGACAGGTAATCTGAAAAAAGGCAATGCATTCATACAAGTGCTTGAGATGAGATACCACTATAGCACATTATGTATTTGAATTATGACCATAGTCTTAATGTCAGTAGAAACGTTGCTAATCTAAATAAAACATCAGAATTATCAGACTTGCAAAGATGTTCAAGAGGAATATGAAGATATCACATTTTTGGCCTTAGTCACTCTTTCCTGGTAGATTAATACAGAAGACATAAAACCTTAAATGTTTGGGTCATATATTACTTATTCCAAAGCCACAGCTATCAGACAATAAGCACGTACTGTATTATACAGTAAGTGCTCAGTGAACGAGTCAGTTGGCAGCCAGTTGTGGTGATGAGAGGAGGGCTGTGCCAGTTGCCAGCTCAGGGTTTGAGATGGGGAGCAGTGTGATGGACACTACCTGCTAGGTTTGGGGGTGGGGTCACTAGACCACCAGGGATGGGTGTTATTTATTAATTCAATATACAGGAGAAATCGGGGATCAGGGAGGAGGATTCACTAGACAACCAGGGATGGATTTTAGTTATTAATTATGTAAATTGATGACATCAGGGATCAGGAAGGGGGTCCACTGGACCACCAGAGATGGGTATTTAGTATTACTGATACATACAGATGATATTGGGGATCAGGGAGGTGGAGCCCCCTAGACTACCAGGGATGGGTATTTTGTAGTAGTGAAATATAAGGGTGCAATCAAGGATCAGGGAGTGGGGTCCACTTGACCACCAGGGATATATTTAAACAACCAGGGATCTGGGCTTGGGAGGCAGGTCCACTAGACCACCAGGGACTATTTAAATATACAGTATTAATGGGTGATCAGGGCTGGGTAAGTCCATTAACTAGCAGGGACATCTGCACTTTTATTGATGAAAGATCAGGGCTTGGGGGGGGGCTTCACAGTTTGTGGCAATCATCTGGATGAGCCGCATGTTTGGTGCACGACCTGGATTGCTGCAAGCTCAGGGACCTTGCCACTAGGACCCTGTATGATAGAGAATTGCGCAGGGTCCCTGGCATACTGGCATTGAAGCAAGCTGCCGATGACACAGCTTGAAGCACCCATGTCTCCTTTGAAAATTGAGCCCACTGTATTTATTGAAGACCACATATGGAACATAAAACCATTGGTTGAATATATGAATTGCTGCTTAAGGCATACTCAGGAAATAATCTTCAGTTAATTTAAACCAGTCAGTAAGAAAATGTGCTGTTCCTGTGCCCAGTGTCTTCTGTGAGGAGTTCAGTTACTTTGTTCCAGGGCTGCAATACAGTGGTGCATGAATGATTCTCCAGGAGTTTCTGTGCCTGCCTTGAATGGGGCAGTGAGTTTCCTGGTCTCCTTAAAGCAGCAGTGCAACAAAACTGGAAAACATTTGACCCTACTGTGTTTCCACTATGAAAGGTTTCAGGCATCTTCAAGTTTTATTTGGGTAAAAATGTTTGGTTCCACCAACATTTGAATATTTTAGAAATGACTGTGTTTAATGTTTCTCAAAGGAAAACAGATGACCGCCACATGCAGGCCTAGTAATGGTTAGCATCATGAAAATGAAAAATGAATAAATTATGGTGTACAGCACAGGACGTACTCTAGAAAAGTAGATTTGATGGGTGTGCTAATATTCTTATTACCTATAGGTGAAACTAGCTGTTTGAAAAAATTATGCTTGCTGCATTGTTGCTTTAAGTAAGATAATGGACTGAAAAACATATTGAAAAATATGTTGTACATTTATGGAAAAATATTTTGTCAGATGACAAAGTGACACCATGTTTTAGCTTTGTTTTTCTAAAGACAAAATGATGGGAAAACAATTGTGTTTGTTTTATTTCTCTGTAAAATAAATGTGTTGCTCATGCAGTGTTTGTCTATGTGTCACCTTATTTTGCATAACAGGCACCAAGCCATTCTGTTAAGACCAGCAGCTTGTAGAATAAATTTGTGTGATGCCTGAGACAGAGTTTTGGCAGTCATGTTGTAGTTGCTTGCACATTTTTGCATAATGAAAATAATCTGTCATTGAGATAACAAGCATGTAGTAGCATTCTGTGAGATGCATGTAGAGCAAAAAAGTGAAAAACAGAAAACAGAATATGATCCGCAGCAAGGAGAACAGAGATACTCACAGCATAAGCATGAACAGTTAAAAAAATAAAGTGGGCGCTTACCTTAACCTGCATACATCATGCAGTCCTTAAAACAACTGAAGCAAACAACAGGATAAAGTGTAAAACAGCTTCACTTTATTAAGGTGCAAAATATTATTTTTTTTTTATTTAATATTTGATCACCGGGTAAAAACCCAAGGGCATCAAATGCCCATTTTCGTATGACCAAGTAGAAACAATATAAAACAATACAATGCAAAGCAATGCAATGCAATACAATACAATACAATGAACAAAATAAATTAATAATAACAAGAACATATAAAAAGACAATGATGCTTCAGGGATTTCTTAAGAGTATACAATGAATTGCATGCTAAAATATAATTGGGCAAATCATTCCACAATTTTAAAACATGAAAGATCCATGATGTTTGACCTAAAGACTTATGGAAGGAGGGTTCAATTTGCCAACGTTTGCCGATCTAGTGCAATAAGTATGTGAGTAGTGCTGATAAAGTGCAGCTGACATATACAAAATGCCAGCTGTTGGAATTCTGCAAATGGTCTGCCAGCTGTGCCTTTTTACAGCATTATTTTGCACCTTAATAAAGTAAGGCTGTTTTGCACTGTATCCTTTTGTTGTTTCAGTTTTTAAAGGAGTACTTGCTTTATACACATTGGAGTGAGTAAGTGCCCATCTATTTGGTTTTGCACAGAGCAAACATACAACAGCATCTTACCAGTTGCATGAGATAATTAAACAATGAGGCATGACAGGGAATGTCATGATGGGATTTAATGGGCATGTCATGAGGCATCAGCACTGACGTGCGTTCACAGCCCCAGCTTCAATGTTAAGATCCCTTGATACTGTGATTCTAATGCTCATTTTCCAGTACCACATATCTCTATCCCTTAGTCTAAAGTTCATTCAACCAGGATATATATATATTAGAGGCAAAAAACTCCGTTTAATGCATTAGTTAGGGTTGTTCCACAGTGACAAAAGTGAGGAAATTCGCTGTTAGGGTTGAAAACCCTAACTCCGAATTCACCTCCCCAGCACCACACACACACACACACACACACACACACACATGCAAATATGTGGGAGGACCAAGTCAACACAACCAATGACAGACATCCAGCAGCAGGTGACAGAAATAACAAACAATTGTCTAAATGTATTACGAGACATCCCCACCCACCTGACCAGATACTGCATGCTCAGTGGAGATCAACAGCAAAACTGAGGCCATGTACACCAAACGTACACATCCCTGATTGCAGCTGCACACAACATACCACATTTAGTAGTTGCATGGCCTTCACCTACCGATGCCCCACACCACACCACAACTGGTACTGTGCCATTAGTCAATATAAATGCTGAAGGGCATGATGACAGTTGTGAAAGGTTTAACACTAGTGAGTATACATCAATTAAGAGAAGTACATAAATTAACTACAAGACAGTAGCATGCTCAAGATAAAAGTAGTGTTACATTTAGTAGGTGATTTACATAGTAGTACATTTACTGCAATGGTTTGCTCAAGATAGAGAGGCTGATGTAAACGTATGGAAAAGCATTGCCTGTTCAACGCTGCAAAATTCGTACTGCCAGTATCAGATGCATTCTTACTGATGAAGGTGTACTGCTGATGTACATACATAGACCTTCAGTGTGTTTCAATACTAAAGATGCAGTAAGTATTCTTTGTAAGAAACAGTGTAATTGCATGGATCAGGCCAAGCAACTTCTAAATATCATAGCACTACCGAGCCAACAATGACGTTCCTGTATCGGAGATGTATATAGGATAGATTTTCCTCTAGGCACTTACTAAGTATGTTGTACCTGATAAAGACAATCTCATTGCATCTGTGATGACTAACTTATTCAGATAGTAATACATTTACTATTGTTGCAATGAGTGATCTATGCCACTTATGGATACAGTGTAATTTTTTAACAGTTGTTTTCATACTCAGGCTGTATGCCTAGTGTTTGGGTTTGCCACACTTCTGTCACTGATGCTATCAAAGTGATAACTATGTTAATTGTGGTACAACAGGAATCAAGTACGTATGGTGTAGATATAAACAGAATGTCTTTAGTATTGATTTAACTCACTATGGGGTAAGTGTACTAGGACAGCAGGGGTTATTCTCTATCACTGACTCTGTCAGTTATAATCACACTAAGGTTTCAATGACTGTAATGATCAAGTTACACTGTTCATCTTCATGAGTTCATATTCACAGCCATTCTCCAGTAACTAGACAGTGTATGGTGTAACTGGGTGGGACACTGTGTTGCAAAGCTGCTGCAGTGCCTAGCAGAGGGAGAGTATCTACTCATAAAGACAATTAAGCAATAAGGCATGACCAGCAGTTATGTTAAATGGTCTGTTAATCACCCTGTAGTGGTTTAATGTTGAATGAGGCATAGCCGAGTGCCACATGTCGCTAGACAGTGATAAACTGACCATTAACATAATACCTGGGAGTGGCTTTATTGTTATTATAATAAAACTGTTTTAACAACATTAAACCATATTCATCATATGGTTAGGCTCACATGTATGTTAATAAAAACTAAACATAAGGCTGTTACAATGTTTACAGTCAATTAGAAAGCTGCATTCTCAAACCCTTGTTATAATCAGAGATATTATACCTGTACAACTCCTTGGTTTTGCTGAACTGTATTGCTCAGGTGGCCCACCACATGTGGTGTGGTCTGGTGGGGCATCGGTGGGTGGGCCATGCAACTACTAAGTGTGGTACGTTGTGTGCAGCTGCAATCAGGGATGTGTACGCTTGGTGTACATGGCCTCAGTTTTGCTTGTTGATCTCCACTGAGCATGCAGTACCTGGTCAGGTGGGTGGGGATGTCTCGTAGTACATTTAGACAATTGTTTGTTATTTCTGTCACCTGCTGCTGGATGTCTGTCATTGGTTGTGTTGACTTGGTCCTCACCCATATTTGCATGTGTGTGTGTGTGTGTGTGTGTCTGTGTGTGTGTGGTGCTGGGGGGGTGAATTCGGAGTTAGGGTTTTCAACCCTAACAGTGAATTTCCTCACTTTTGTCACTGTGGAACAACCCTAACTAATGCATTAAACGGAGTTTTTTGCCTCTAATTTCCCTTCTTTTTGAGAATGATAACGAGAAATAGTGAATGTAATGCTGCGGCGGGAGCACGGAGCCCAAAGGCCCCTGCTCCCACCACATGATGTCTTGTGGCATAGTAACAGGAGCAGCAACGCAAACAGAAATGCTAACAGTGGCACACATGGTAACACAAGTGCGAATGAGAACAGAAAGGGTAACGCACACGGTGTCGTAGACGGGAACGGTCTGCCACGTGATGTGTTGTCACATAGTAACATGGTGCTTGCAAACGGAAATGTCAATGGCATGGTGATGCAAAGTGAAACAGAAAGAGAAACAGTACTGTAGACACAAATGGCAAAAAATAACAGAAACACAAGCGCAAATGAAAACGCAAAGGATAATGCACATAGAGCCCCGCGCTCCCGGCACATAATGCAGCAGCGGGAGCGTGGGGCCCCAAGGGCCCCGCACTGCCGCCACATGATGTCTTATGGCATAGTAACAGGAAGAGCAATGCAAACAGAAGCACTAACAGTGGCGCACATGGTAACGCAAGCGCAAATGACAACAGAAAGGGCAATGCACATGGTGGCATAGACAGGAACAGTCTGCCACGTGATATGTTGTCACACAGTAACATGGTGCCTGCAAACGGAAATGTCAATGGGCATGGTGATGCAAAGTGAAACAGAAAGAGAAACAGTACTGTAGACACAAATGGCAAAAAATAACAGAAACGCAAGTGCAAATGAAAACGCAAAGGATGACGCACGTGGTGGCGTAGACGTCAACAGTAAGTGAAACGGGCATGGAACCGCAAGCGGAAAGGGCAATGGTAACAGTAATGTAAGCGCACAGGCTGGTTTTCCCCAAAAGCTGAATAGAGAAAGACAGTGAGTACAAAGAATGTATGTATAATAATGGTTATCGGAGCAGAAAATGAGGACTTGGAATACTAAATAACTTACATCTCAGGAACCGTACGACGAGAAAAAATTCTAAAATTCGTATGATTTATGACTGTCCTGGCTAGTTTTCTACTTAGCCTCTGTTAGGGGCTAAAATTTTTCCAACGAAAAGTCTGTATCTCGCACTGTTTCCGAGATACGGCCCGGCACCACGTGAATGTTATCCTATGGGAAAAAGAGACGCTCGAGCACCATAACTTTGCCTCCCTGTAATATTTTTCACCAAACTACTGAAAGGCACATCTGTGGATGTTGGCTGTCTTCCCTCCAAATTTCAGGAAAAAAGACTAAACCGTTATTTTGCAGCAGGGATCCAAAGGATTTCTGTAATACGTTAGGCGCCGTAATGTTATCCTATGGGAAAAACTGTCAACTTTGGAGTGCTGTAACTTTGCACCGTGTAATATTTTTTCAATACAACACTGAAATGCACATCTGTGAGATGTCGGCTCCGTTCCCTCCAAATTTCAGCCCAAAACTCCCAACGGTTCTTTTGCAGCACAGTGCCAAAGAATCGCTGTCACTTTCCCACAGATGGAAAACTACTGTCACACTCTATGCAAAGCATAGCAAAGTTTGACACTTTCGTGAGCACGAAAGTAATTTATGAAGTACTTTTCCAGAAATTTCAAAACATATTTCTGGGGTGTTTTACCACAAAATAAAGACATGGCAAGCATCCTCAGGGTCTGACTAGGTGAATACAAAATAATTAGGTTGCTAGAGGGTCCCAAATTTAAATGCCAACCATTTTCTGATCACCAACTGAAAACAAAATGGCCGATTTGTGAAAGTAACAGGCCCATTTGCGAAAGTAAAAATGCATTTGCGACACTGTCGAACTTTTTGTTAACTTTTCCCATTGACTTATAATGGGAAACTGTTTTTTGAATAACTTTTGAACCGTTTAATATTTTTTCATGAAATCTTCAAAAGGCACATCAGGGACCCCGGCTGCATGTTTCCTGAAGATTTCGGGCTGGTCGCACAAACCGTATGACCTGTAGGCGCGACCGTAGAATTCCAGAAAAAGCGTAAATGTGTGCACAGATCATGCTTAATAACTCCACAGCTGTATATCCTACCAGTACAAAACTTGTCAGATCCCAAGGCCTATAGTTCTTGATCGTGTATTCCAAATTTCAGGCAAATCCGTCAAACGGTTGCAAAGTTATTAAGGTGCAAAGTTTTGGGTTTTAACATAAATGAATCTCAACCTAACTATGGTAGCACTACCGTAGCACCATAATTTACTACACTATGTTTATATCTCATCCAAAATGAGTAATATAGCTCTGAAGGAGATATTATTTAAAACTCATACACACTGTTTCACTTCACTTCAGTGTGCATGAGTGCATGTTCCAATAGTCCTAGCAACAATGCCAGCAGCTGAGCAACCTACAGGACCAGAGGTTTGATTTGATTTGATTTGTATTTGTATATGGGTAAGCACACTGCAATACAATCCTTTTACAGGTATAACCCATGGTCAAGAAGTATGCACACATACAAAAAAAGTTTTACAATACATGCAAGTTCATAATAAGGAATACAAATGTCTTAATAAAACAAACACTTCATAACAGTCACACTTTGATAAATCTTTAAAGTGCATTTACGTGCTTTTGCAACATGTTATGGTTTACTATTCTTCTCAATTTGAAAGGGTGGATTTTTGTTGTATATGTCCATAGGTAGGAGAAACCCACTAAGCATCATGATTTTACATAGAACCATAAACAATGATAAAGTAGAAGAAAAGACTAACAGTCAATCCAGCCTGCCCAAGTTCCAAACTTAATCATGGAACATACTGTCCCTCCAGGGTCCTAGATCTCCTCATCCTCATCCCATTCTCCACCCTTGTTCTGCCACCCCAAGCAACCACTATGCCTGCATTCTGTTGCAACCATGCTTGAAACTACTAATGGTTTTTCACCCACTACCTTGGCTGGCAGACAGTTGTATGGCCTCCAGCACCCCTTTCCAAACTAGCAATTCCCACATCCATCCTGAACCTCCCTACAGTTAGTTTCCACTCTTGTCTCCATGACCATGAGCTAGTATTAAAGCTAAAAAGTTTCTAGCAGTTCACCTTGTTTATTCCTTTTAGGAATTTGAAGGTATCTATCATGTCCCCCTCTCCCTTCTGGCCTCCAGTGAGTACATATTCAGTGCCTTGAGACATTCCTCAGAAGACTTGCCCTGTTGGCCCTGAATCATATTAGTCACACTTGGCTGTACCATCTCTAGCCTGTCTTGACTAAAAGTGTAAGCAAAACAAAAAAGACATTCAGGTTATGGAGTGTGGTGGATAAAGCCATACCTTATTGTTTTAATCATGTTTCATGTTATTTTATGTGTGAAATACACCAGGGATGCCCAATGGTGGCCCAGTCTAACTTGCAAGGGATCATGGGTACAAAAAACATGGGCCCTATAATGATGAAATTCCTTGTGCTAGGCAGAAACTGTTAGCTGCTTAGTCAGGGACTGGAGTTTGATTAGATCATTTAAAAGAAAACAAAATGGCTAATTAAGCATAGCTGGGAGGCCAGGTATCCTAATTTGCTTGTGAAAGACCCAGGCCTCTAGAGGAGCCTTGACGTCTGGAGACCTTTTGTCCTGAGAGGTCTGCCTTGAGTTAATCAAATTATAGCTGAATGGACTAGCATTTGGGTAAATTGATGTGTTCAGTTTAACTTGATTGCAACCCTTTGGGGGGAGGGGCGGATCTGCTCCTGGAATTCAGGCTAAAATTGGTTAGCCTCTGGGCCCTTTGTCCCCTACTTACAAATGAACATTTTTTTTTGTAATAAAATATTAAAACCCGATTAGTTGTGAAGCCATGGAGATGGAGTGCTAGCCAACCGCAGGGCAAGCCAGTATCACTGGACCTGCCCTTTGGAAAACTCCACAAAACAGGTGTGCAATACTCTATCAGTGCCTTTTTGCCTTTCTGCCCATTGTGAATTCAAGTTACATGTGAAGGAACTATTTGCACTGGGACCCTGTCCTGCTGAAAGAGAGGAGAGGCATCTTCTTTCATTAATTCTCCTGGACCAAGATCCAAGATTTTCAACTACCTTTTGAGGACATTTTGTACTTCAAATTCAGGAACCAAGGACTTGAGGTAGAACTTTAAAACTCAGAATTTAAAGTGTGTATTTTTATTGTATATTTCATTTTCTTTTTCATATCCTGTAACCAATGTTTACAATTATCTGGGCTGGATTTACAAAACTTTCTAAGGGTGCAAAACCTTCCCTAAGTCCCCCAAACTGCTGTAGCTATGGAAACAATGGGGAATTTGCACTGAGTGCTATTCACAAAACCCTCCACAGCTGCAGAAAAAAAAATACTACAGAATGTGGAAAAAAGCACAGCTGCAGAAGTCCCTGAGGAAAAAAGGTATGAGATAAGTAAGACACATCCCCTGAAAGGCTATTCACAGCCAGTTTTTTTCCACAGTTCAGGAAACAATGTTACACACAGTGGAATGAGGTGTAACTCTCCCTCGGCAAACTGCAGTAGTGCCCCAACAATTGGAATCAATTAAGGTGGAGATGAGGCACAGGTAATAACATCCCAGTAAGTATAGCAGTGGCTGATGTTGCAGCAACAACAGCACACATTGCCTGATATAGCAACAAGCAACAACCACCAGACCCAGTACAGCCCATGACGGAACCCTCACAGGTAGAGTTCTGACCAGCCTGCAGTGAATGCTACCCCTGCAGGCAACAGAACACCCCAGGGGAGTATCCGCAGTGGCAGTCAGCCACTGTGGTGCCATGGTATTGCTGGTACCTGTGGTGCTTGTAGTGGTCCCAGTCGAGGGACTCATGCTGGTCCTTTGTGGGTGCTTTCAGCTTCCTGCTATGGGAGCAATGTTAAAGTCTGCTCTCCAGCTAATTAGGTTCACTGTTGCTGTGCCTCCTAAGATATTTCTGCAGCTGCGGATCCACAGTTTCAGATTTTCAGCACTTGCTCAATTTCTGCAGCTGCAAGGAATTTAGAGAGTTCTGCACCTGCTCAAAATTTCTTTTTGTATATCACACAACTTAATTTCCACTGTGCTGCAGGTCTTTTTCCTGTAGCTGCAGGATTTTTGGCTTTCTTTGTGAATCCTGCCCTCTGTCTTTAAGTTATTTAGTGCATTTAGTACTTAAATACTAAAGTCTTTGGCTTACTTTAAGATAATTCTGCCAGTGTCTTTTGTGTGTGTTGTTTTGGGAAAGGGTTGTTCAAACTATGCTATGCCCATGTGACTGCTTAAGGGCCCAACACTACCAAACTAAAGTACCACAAGGGACTCTGTGGAAGAAAAGAAGGGGAGGAAATGCAAAAGGTCTCAAGAAGGAGTCTTTGGGGGTTTGAAATGGTCTCTGCATTTCTGTGGAAAGGAACCTATAGGATATAGAGGGCATTCCCTGAAGGTCTATACATGACTGTGGCCTTCTGGTTCATTGTGCAATGGCTGATAGGGTTCTCTCCCAGGAACACAGACTTGAGACTGTATTTTCACTCCATCATGCAGAGAGAGGGAGGAAGCCTCTGGATCCTCTAGCATACAATCAGTTGTGAAACAGTGAGCACACTAAAAGGACAGAGGAGGCATATCACTGACCCTGACCACAAGGTGGTTCACTGTAGCCAAGGGAATTCCTGCCTCACTGGAGTGGATTTGTGACAGATTTGATGAGTAGTGGTGTGATTGGTGAACTGTTTAACTAAACCACAAACAAAGAGGGCAGAAACTGGAAAAGGGAGAATTGGTTACAAGGCATAGTTCCCTAACCTGTTTTTTTTTTTTTTTTTTTGCTGCAAATGAAGGCAGACTAGTGTTACTGTAGGGAAGAAAGATGACTTCCAAGTATAGCAACTATACTGCAGAAGAGCTGAAGCAGCTGTGCCAGGGAAAAAGGGGTCTATTATAAGGGCAAAGCAAAAAGAACCTCAGGTAGGCTTGTGGCTGCTGATGAGCAAGTGACTGCCAAGGAACTTGAGTCATGGCCAATGACTGAAAGGGACTAGACCTTGGGCATGGGGGTGCATTGGAACATTGCAGTGTCTAGTCCCGGGGAGGAGAATAGTGAGAGCAAAAGGGACCCAGAACCACAGCACCAAGTAAAGTCCACCACACAGCTGGAGCTGGAAAGGATGAATCTGCAACTGTATTTGAGGAAACTGTAGCTTGCTGACAAATGGCATGATAGGAAGCTGCAATAGAAAAGGCTGGTTCATGAGCGGAGATGCTGGATAGGCAGCTTGAAAGAGAATTTGAACTGAGAGACTAAGACTCCAACAACCAGTGCCAGTGGAGGTATGTAGCAGTGGTGAACCTGAAACTCAGGGCTGGGGTATAAATTGAATTCCAAATTAATAGCAGAATTTAAAGAGGGGAGGATATGGATGCATTTTTGAATTTGTTTGAAAAGGTATGTATCAGGCCAAGATACTCAAGGAGGCCTGGAGCTTTCAGCTATCCCTGCTGCTTACTAGCAAGGGGCATGAGGCACTAGGCCAAATGGACAATGAGGACAATAAAGACTATGAAAACTTAAACTGCTTTACTGAAAAAGTAGGAAGTAACTCCTGAGGCTCACAGAGTTAAATTTTGTAAGTTTCGAAAGAACTCTGAAATTAGCTTTGAAGAACTCCATAAAAGCAACAACAATTTTTGAATTGTTGGTGGGAGGTGGTGGAAGCAAACTCTGTAGGGAAAATTGAGGAGGTTGTGTTACTGGAACAGTTCTTTGGGCTTGCTCAGTGGAGCTGAAAACCTGGCAGAGGACTGGGATCCTAAAACAGCACAGCAAGCTGCTGAGCTCTCAGATCACTATGCCAGGATAAGGCCTGCTCTGAAAGGAAGTGGGGAGTAGGTGCTGCAGGACAAAAGGAAAAGCACACCTTCAGGTCAGCTAAAACCTCACTGCCTCTGCAGAAAGGAGGAACCTCAAGTTACTAAAAAGGGATTTCTTGGATAAAAGAAATTATGAACGTTGGCTTTGTAAACAGCCAGGGCATCTTGCTAGACAGTATCCAAAAAGGCACAGAGTAGAAAAAGTGTTCTCAAAAGGAGGTGGGTGCATTGTGTATTCTTGAGAGTATGCCTGTGAATATGAGGGAGCACATACACCTGGTTACTGTAAATAGGGTCAGACCCAAGAGTTAAGGGTCACTGGGGTGTCTCTTACCCTGGTAAAAGGGGATTTGGTTGGGCCTGAACAACTTATGCCTAATCAGTTTGTAACTGTGAGAGGATTCATGGGGAGGAAAAAACCCTGCCACTAGCTAGTGTTCTCCTGGATTAGGGAGACAGAAGAGAGGGTGCAAAAAGTGGCAATGGCAGACCACCTTGTCCTGGATGTGATTATAGGGAATAATCTCCAGCAGGTGGTAGTGTGTGTGGTGACCCACAGTCAGACTGCTAAGACTGCTTCTAATTCCATGAACCCCACAGAAGCCCCAGTGGAAAAGAATAGGAGGCTGGTTCCCCAGCCAGTGTCTCCTGATAGGGAGAGTAGTGAAAGTGAGATAGGACTTCCCCAAGTAGCCATTCACCAAACAGCTACAGATGGTTACTCTGAGGAGGGAGGGGTAACAAATGGTTAGAAAGTTAGGGATGGCAGAGACTCTGAATGTCCTCATGCTAGAGCTAAGGACCTGAGTTTAGGAACTGAGGGGGATGTGTCCTATGCTTTGAGAAAGTGGGAAGATTTTGTAGCTGCTCAGAGGACTGACCTTAGTTTGGAGAGGTTGAGGGCTTGTGCAGAATTTGACAGGATGCAGGGAGATGACATGAAACATAGAGTATTTTGGAACAGTGGACTGTTGTATACACAGGACGTGAGGACAGAGGGAGGGTGATGGGCAGATAGCCTGTCGTCTCCTCAGGGTATTGTGAAATGCTGGTCAAGATAGCTCATGATATCCCCATGTCCAGACATCTGGACATTGTTCCACCAAGGAGTGATTAGCCCAAAATTTATTGCCCCAGCTCACCCAGCAGGTGAAGAAATTGAGATCTTGTCAGCAGTGCCAACAGATAGGGAAGGCAGGTAGTAAACAAAAGCTGCCCTAACTCCCTGCCCATTGTGGAGGAGTCAATCCATACAGCCTGATGGTGGTCAGTTCTCACCACCTGAAACCCAGAGGCAGTCACCCACCTCAAATAAGGCAGATAAAGTGGCAGATGCCTTGCTAGGGATTTTCTCTCATGTCAGGTTTCTGCAGGAGGTTATCTCTGATGAGGGTGTAACTTCTTGTCGGATTTTATTTTATTTATTTTTTATTTATTGAAAAGTTTCACCAGAAGAGGCACACTGAACAATATAAAATTGTTCATCTCACAGAGCATTGGGGGGCAATGGGGTATATAATCATAATCATTACATTTATCTACAACTCTATTTACATTCTTAGAAACCAGAGACAGTAGAAATAGGCATAACATTTAGAGCTATTTACAAAAAAAAAGACAAAAAAAGGAGACATTGGATAAAAACAATACAGTATAAGTTTTCTTCTGATACAGAGGTAGTGTAGCCCAGATAACAAACTAGCTACTTAACTACTAAACAGAAGTGAAATGTGCAGGATTAGCTTGGAGCTTGTGCATGCAAGTGTGAAGGAGGCTTGAGGTAGGAAGAGCAGGGAGTTACAGTAGGAGCAGCTGCAGATAGGAGAGAGGAAGTTTTGAAAGGAGGTTGAGATGGACCGGGGGAGGAGGAAAGCCTAATTTGATGGGGCAGTGTATTCCACAGTGATGGGAATCAGTGAGAGAAAGCTGTTTAACCTATTGAGGTGGAGCATTGTGGAATGGCGAAGGTGCAAGCATCACTAGATCTGAGGGAGTGCAGTGCTATAGGGCAGGAGGCCAGGGAGGGAGGTAGATAGATAGGGGAGTAAAGAACCAAACCAGAATTTAGAGACAAATAGCATACAGTGACTTAGACATCAATTTTTTCAGCGAAGGAAGAGCAATTGAGCAATCTAGAGTACAGTGGTTAAGTGAGTGGGGGGAGCATCCAGTGCAAAGAGGCAGAAGGCATTGAAGAGGATATCCAATTTAGTTAAGGAAGGCTGCTGTGTGGCACTGTAGACTATGTCCGAGTAGTCAAAAATAGGTAAAGTCATTTTCTGGATGAGCTCACTCCTAGCTGGGAGAGGTAGGCAGCTTTGGTTCTTGTAAAGGGCTCCTAGTTTGGGGTGCAGCTTTTCAGGATAGAGTTTATGTTTCCAGAAAAGTTGAAGTGTGACAGCCAGACCCCAAGGTACCTAAAGGAGGAAGTGTCCTCGATGATTGTACCATCAAGGATGTGAAGAATGGAAATTTAGCTAGCTTAGAGAGTCTCTCCCTAGTGCCAAAGGTCATGAAGAATGTTTTCTTAGCATTGAGGAAGAGCTGATGGGAGCTTAACCAGAGCTGAACTTTCTTGAAGTCATGCTGGAGACTGAAAGCGACATCAGAGGGGGATTTACCAGAGCAGAAGAGAACTGTATCATCAGTATATTTATGAATTGATGAATTGGTACAGACTGATGGGAGATCATTCAGGAAAATGGAGAATAACAGGGGGCAAAGGACTGATCCTTGAGGCACACCAGTGTTTATCGGGAGGGGGGATGTGGTATAAGCAATTTTGACTAACTGGGTTCTACCTACTAGGTAGGAGTTCAACCAGCTAATGGCCAAGTCAGACAGGCCAGCTGAACTCAGATTACTTAGGAGGAGGGGTTAGACCGTGTCAAAAGCCTTAGCTAGGTCAACAAAATGGCTGACATTCTTAGACCACTTTTCCATACATGAGAGAATGGAATCAATGAGCCTAAGAAGGGAAGAGGTGGCAGAGTGGTCTTTCCTAAAACCAGATTGATAGAGAGTGAAAAAGGCAGAATTAGAGAGGAAGGTGGAGAGTTGTGAGAGGACCAGATGCTCCGGAAGATTGGCGACTATAGGGAGAAGTGAAATGGGTTGAGTGTTCCCCAGAGTGGAGGGGTCACCTCCCTTAGGTAATGGGAGAACTATGGCATCCTTCCAGGCATGGGGGACTGTGGCATATGAGAAGGATAGGTTTAGTAAGTCTGATAATGAGGTGGAGATAGCATGAGTGGATAGGAACAGAAATTTGGGGGTCAAGCCCATCTGGTGAGGAGCCTTTAGATGGGTTGAGAGCAAGGAGTGCATTCAGAGTGTCTGTCTGGGTGACCAGGGCAAAGGAGAAATGGTTTGCACAGTTAGAGATTGTGGAGGTTTTCCTTAGGTCAGCCAAGCACAGGGGTACTTTGGGGAGAGAAGTAAGGAGGGCAGAGGCACATGTGGTAAAGCAAGAACTGAATTTCATTGCAACAAAGAGGTGGTCAGAAGTTAGGACGTTGTTTACATAGAGGAGAGGGGTCTGGGGTTTCGATGGTGGGGATAAGAGAGAATGTACAACTTTGCAAAATTTTGAGGTGGTACTTATGTTAGCTTCGAAGGTGGATAAAAAGTATTCAGACTTTGCTAGGCATGTTGCTTTAGTGCAAGAGTTTCTAAGAGTCCAGTATGTATCATGGTTAGCTTGGACTTTGAGGCCTTGTGAGCCTTCCAAGCATGGTCGTGTGATCGCATGCAAACCAATAGTTCTGGAGTAATCCAAAGGAGCTGGTTACCCCATATTCTTGAATGTTTAAAAGGGGCGTGTTTCTTCCAGATGTCAAGAAAACTACCTTGGAAGTAGTCTAGGGCAACACTGACTGAGCAAACAGAGTTGCTAGGGGACCAATCCATTTGGACAAGATCCTGGTGTAAATGGGAGAGGTCAAGGGACTTGTATATATGGATGGTCAATATGTCATGTGGTACTTTTGGGTGGTGTATTTTACGGACCATATAAATCATATGATGGTCACTTAGTGTGACTGGGAGGAGGCCAGATTCAATTATTCTATGTTTGTGTGTAGTTAGGGTCCAGTCGATAAGCAAATGGTTTCCAATTTTGGGGTTTAGGCGAGTTGGTTCAAGAATCATTTGTGTTAGGTTGAGGGCAGAGATGGCATTGTGTGTTTTGCTTTGGGCAGAGTCTAACCAGTTTAGGTTAAAATCACCCATGATGTACAGCTCCCCTTTAGAGGTGAGCATTGTAATTTTGGTGAGTAGGTTTGAGGCACTAGTAGAGGAGAGGCCTGGATGACAGTAAATACCTGCAATGTAGATGGGGATTGAGTAGGGTAAGGAGAGTCTCAGGATGACAGCCTTATAGCCAGCAGGGATTGAAGCACATAGGACCGTGGTGGTTTGCATCGTGGTAGAGGTGCATATCGCTACTGCTACTCCTGCCTGAGCGGTCCTGTCTGTATATATATTGTACTCAGGGATGGCAATAGAATTATCTTGGATTTTAATATTGAGCCAGGTTTCGGATAGTATAAGGAGATCATTGGCAAGGATTAAAGCGAGTGGTTGTAGCAGGACTAGTTTAGGCAGTAGGCTCTGTATGTTGAGGTGGAGTATCTTGAGACCATGTTTGGGACAGGGGAGGCAGAGGGTGGAACAGTAGGTGATGGGGTGGAGTGGGGTAGGGGTCCAGGGTTAGTATTCATATTCCCAGCAGACAAGAGGAGGACTGAGATAATTATGAAATGAAGCTTTGAGGTTTTATACCAATGCTTCATAGGGGAAAGGCTGGTTAGGGAAGTTGAATTTTTTGACTGGGTGACTAGGGAGGTGGATCAGGGGAGGGCAGTGGACATGGCCTATCTGGAATTCAGCAAGGCCTTTGACACTGTGCCACATAGAAGACTACTACACAAACTGGGAATATGGGTGTGGGCAGGACAGTAGTGGTGGTGGGTAACTGGCTGGGTGGCAGGACACAGAGGGTGGTGGTAAATGGCTGTCACTCCACAGAGGGAAGAGTGACCAGTGGGGTACCACAGGAATCAGTGCTGGGACCGGTCCTATTCAACATCTTCATCAGTGACATTGGGCGCAGGACCTAGAAGGCAGAATTTCACTGTTTGCTGATGACACAAAGCTCTGTAACAGAGTAGACACACCAGAGGGTGTAGACAGAATGAGAAGGGACCTGCAGAAACTTGAAGAATGGTCAAGGGTTTGGCAGTTGAAATTCAATGCAAAGAAGTGCAAGATAATGCATATGGGGCAATAAAACCCTGGCACAATATATCAGTTGAGGGGTGAGGATATAGCATGCACCAAACAGGAAAGGGATCTTGGGGTTATCATCTCTGATGACCTCAAGGTAGGGAAACAGTATGACAAGGCAGCTGGTAAAGCAAATAGGATGCTGGGATGTATAGGCAGGAGCATCACCAGCAGGAAAAGGGAGGTCATAATTCCGCTTACAAGACACTAGTGAGGCCCCACCTGGAGTACAGTGTACAGTTCTGGAGACCATACCTAAGTAAGGACATAGACAAGGTAGAGAAGGTTCAGAGGAGGACAACAAAGATGGTGCATGGATTGCATCACAAGTCCTATGAAGACAGGTTGAAGGAACTGAACATGTACTCCCTGGAAGAGAGGAGGGAGAGAGGGGATATGATAGAGACATACAAGTATCTCACAGGGAGGAACAGGGTGCAGAAATACACTATTTTTAAGCGAAAAAGATGTAGCAGGTCTAGAGGGCATGGGATGAAGTTGGAGGGAGGACAACTAGAGGAAACATGAGGAAGAATTTCTTCACAGAACGGGTGGTGGACAAGTGGAACACCTGCCAGAGGAAGTGGTGGGGCTGATACAATCACAGGATTTAAGAATGCATGGGATAGACATAAAGGAATTCTGGAGGTCAGGGGTGAGGGCAACAGACTTCTAGGAAAACATAAACTGAACTTACAGGCTCAAATGGGCAGACTGGGTGGGCCATAGGCCCTTATCTGCTGACACTGTCTATATATCTATGTATCTATGTAGAATAATATGAGGAGACAAAATGGATCATTAATGAGCTTAGGATGGCAACTGAGTTGAGGACAGGTGTGAGGGAAGCGCAGGGAATGGAAGGGGAATATGACCAATAATGGTGAATATGAGTTAAGGAACCTGCACTTGGGAGTGTGGAGTTTAGGATTAGTAGGGGTGTATTTTTAGGGGTGGTTCCATAGTAGTTATTTATGTAGTGCAGTAGGGAACCAGGATAGGAAAGAACGTAGAGAGTGAGGCATAAGGCAAGAGGTTTTGTATTAAGACAAGTCACAGTGGTGTACATTAGGTGCTGGTTAAGTGGAGAAAATGTGCAAACATAGCTAGAGTCAGATAGAGGACATAGAGGTAAAGGAGGTAGAGGTCTTATGAGACAGAGTGCTGTAGACTGAGATGAGTGACTCTAGTGTACAACAGTTATAAGCTGCTAATGGAGAGATTGACACTTCAAATAATATGAAGTGATCATTTGACTTTACTGGCTTATAAATGAGTCTCAGATAGTGTGGAGGTAGGGGATGGGTGGGTGGGTGGAGAGCCGGTGCAAAGTGCCGTCGGGGATGTCCTGGAAACAGCGAGTGGCTGTAGACTGGTGGGTGGTGGCCAAGAAAGACGCTGCTCAGCTGTAATGGTAGGGTAGCTGGGCAGATCTCCAAAGCACCGTGCCTTTAGGAGCGTCCGGTCAAGGGGCTCCAACGCTGTGGGAAAAGGAGGGCACAATTAAATGATTGCACTACTGGAATGCAGCAATTAATCAAGGGGTGAACAGACAAAGGTGGACAAAAGAGTGGAAACAGGGGTCTGGCAACACAAGGTCTATGGTTACAATGGGGGGATTCAGTTAAGATAAAGAGTAGCAGGGGGTGGAGATTACAGCAAGGAGAAACAAGTGCTCAGGGAGATGTTAGGTAGGGTAGGCTAGAGAAAACAAGAAGCAGAAAGACAGAGACAAATATGGAGAAACAGGGTTAGGCAGATTACATTTTTAGCAATTAGTTAAACAAATATGAACAGAAGCACAAGCTGATTGAACTGTAAATTAATATATACTGTGCAGGTAGATCTTAAACTGTAAACATTCCTAAAACAACTTTAATTACTGGAAAGGTACTTAGAAACAGTGAATTTTTCACAAAAACAGAGTAAAGGATTTACAATTAGTTTTACAGAGCAGAGAATAGAGAGATTCACTGGACAAAAGCCTGTATCAGGCAGTGAATCCTGGCTCTGCAGCACAGTAACCAAACAGTGATTTCAGGCCAGGCCAGAGCAGAAGGCCAATCAGAGCTCAAGGTGAAGCGCCAAAGTGAAATTTGATTTATGGTGCAGCTTCGGGAGCATATCTGAAAGCTGGTCCTGGAAGGAGCGGGCAGCTGTAGAGTGGTGGGCGGTGGCCAAGGAAGGTTCAGCTCAGCTGCAGAGGGTAGGTCGGCTGGGAAGATTTAGAAAGTGCCGTGCCTTCGGGAGCACCCAGTCAGAGGAACTGAAGAGTTTGTGAGAGAAGTATGGGGTGGTGCAGAGATGCATGACACCCTATCACCCACAAGCCAATGGGCTTGTGGAACATTTTAATGGTACCCTAAAAATGATGCTCCAAGCATTTTCTGAACAGCATAGGAGGGACTGGGAGAAATACTGTACCTTCACCTGTTGTTCGTATACAGAGAAGTGCCCCAAGAGTTGACAGGGTTCTCTCCCTTCAAATTCTCATATGGTCGTAGGGTGAGGGGGCCCCTAGACTTGATCCAGGAAGACTGGGAAGACAAGCATGCCACCCAGGGAACTCCCATAGTGGAGAATGTCCTTAGGTTTAAGGAGAAGCTGATGAAGCTTATGGGGGTGGCCCAAAGCAACCTATCAGCTGCCCAGGCAGAAGCAAAAGGTCTGGTATGATTGCAGAGCCAAAGCTTGCTCTTACAGTGCAGGCCAGGAAGTAATGGTCTTAATTCTAGTCCGGAAGGACAAGCTGCAGGCTGAGTGGGCAGGACCATACAAGGTTGTTCAACAGGCCAATGATGTGAAGTATGTTGTAGAACTGCCTGACAGGAGACAAACCCAAAGGATGCACCATGTCAATATGATGAAGCCATATCTAAATAGGACCAACATGGTGTTTGCAGTGTGCAGTCCTGGGAAGGGGACAGATGAGGAAGATCTCCTCCTGGAGTTGCTAGAGGAAAGCAGGTGGGAGTCCTCTGTGGAAACAATCAAGCTGTCACCCCAGTTGACCCCAGAACAGACCCAGGAAGTGAGGGAGGGAGGTTTTAGAGGACTTTGCTCCTTTATTTACAGCCAAGCCCAGATAAATCTCTTTAGCGACTCATGATGCAGCCAGGGGACACAAGTGCCCATATGATGAACAGTCTACTGGGTGTCTGAGGCTGTCCTAAAGGATATTAGGAGGAGTTGAAGGAAATACTAGTATTAGGAGTAATCCAGAATCACACAGTCCCTGGAGCCTCAGCCATAGTCCTCATCTCCAAGCCAGGTGGGTCTATCTGCTTTTGTATGGACTATCATGAAACATAGAAGCTGATGGCAGAAAAGGACCACAAGGCCCATCAAGTCTGCCTATTTCTTTTTCTACCTTATGAATGTGCCATAGGCCTTTGCTCTGTCAATGGCCTATCTACTCATACTCATCTGTATTACTCCCTTCTGCCTATCCCATGCCTGTTTGAAACCCTGCACTGTATTCATATCCACCACTTCCTTAGGTAGGCCGTTCCATGCATACACCACCCTTTCTGTGAAAACGAACTTCCTCACATTACCCCTTAATTGGCCCCTCTAATCTCATGCTGTGTTCTCTTGTCCTGCTATTTCTTATATTGAAATATGTTAGACTCTTTCACCTTGTTAATGCCCTTAAGGTGTTTGAATGTTCAGTCATATCACCTCTCTCCTCCTTTGCTCTAGGGTATACTGTCATATTGAGTTCACTTAATCTGTCCTTATATGTTTTCTGATGCGGTCCCTGCACCATTTTGGTTGCCTTCTCTGGACTGCCTCAATTTGGTTAATGTCCTTGTAAGGGTGTGGCCTCCAGTACTGCATGCAGTACTCCAGATGGGGCCTAACCAGTGTCTTGTAAAGAGGGATTATTACCTCCCTCTTCTGACTTGTGATACCCCTACTAATACACCCCAACATCCCTCTAGCCTTACCTACTGCTTTCGAGGTCTGCTTGGATAATTTCAGGTCATTGGTGATGATGACACCCAAGTCTCTTTCTTCCCTTGTGACTGCCAGCAACTCCCCTCCCAGCCTATAGATGGCTTCAGAGTTTCTCTTCCCTATGTGCATGATCTTGCACTTCTTTGCATTAAACCCCAGTTGCCAATCTTCCAACCATTTTGCTAGTTTATCCAGATCTCTTCTCATTCTGCCCACACCATCTGGACCATCTACTCTGTTGCAGATCTTGGTGTCATCTGCAAACAGACAAACTTACCCTCAGCCCATCTGCAATGTCACTGACGAAGATATTGAAGAAGACTGGCCCCAGGACTGATCCCTGAAGGTACCCTACTTGTGAGTTGCATCTCTTCTGACTGTATACCATTTACCACCACTCTCTGTTTTCTGCCCATCAATCAGTTTGCCACCCAGCTGACCAATGTTTACCCAGAGCCTAACCAGCATATTAATCAATCTTCTATATGGAACAGTATCAAAAGCTTTGCTGAAGTCAAGGTAGGCAACATCAACTGTTCCCCTTGTCCACCACTCTGGTAACCAGTCAAAGAAATCTAAGAGATTAGTTTGACAGGACCTTTCTTTGTAAGCCATGCTGTCTTGGATCTTGTGCTCCTATGGATTCAGGTGTTGCACTATCCTTTCCTTAAGGGTGTCTCCAAATATTTGCCCACTGTTGAGGTAAGACTGACTAGTCTGTGGTCCCTGCCTCCTCCTACTACCACTCTTGTGAACAGGATCACAAGATCCTTCTCCATTCTTCTGGGACCTCCCTGTGCTCAAAGACTCACTAAAAGTTCTGATAATGGCTCTGCTAGTTCCACCCTTAGCACCTTTAGTACCCTGGTATGTATGCCATCAGGTCCCATTGCCTTGTCCACCCTGAGCTTATACGAGCTCTTGTGGGACCCTTTCTTTTGTAAAGGGACTAGTGCACCCCTCCCTCCCCCCTGTGTCCATGTTGCAGAGCTGTGGGCCCTGCCCTATCTTCTCTTCAGTAAATACTGAGCAGAAGTATCTATTTAGGATAGATGCTTTTACATGGACCGCATCCTCGCACACCCCCTTATCTCCTTTGATCTTAGCAATACCCCCTCTGGACTTTCTCCTTTCACTAATGTATCTATAGAAAGTCTTGTCACCTTCTTTTACAGTTCATGCTAGTGTTTCCTCGGTTTGGGCCTTTGCCTGCCTTACTGCCTTCCCTGCTTCCCTTAGGGAAGTTTGGTATGCCTCCCTATCTTCATCCTGTTGCGTTCCCTTATATTTCCTGAAGGCCAGCCTTTTGGTCTGTCCTTTTCTGCTACTGTGTTTGAGAACCAAAGCAGTTTCCTTCTTTTTTTGCATTTCCTTTTCTCACTAACACAATGGGATATTGCTTCAAGTATTGCATCTTTAATGCTTTCCCACTTTGCCTGTACTCCCTCACCTGTATTCTTTTGCTAGGGCTAGCTTGCTCTGTTGGCCATCTTATCAAAGTCAGCTCCTCTGAAGTCCCATATTTTTGCTTTGGAATGGGATGATTTTGTTCTAGTGGCCAAATTGGAACTATACCATGTGATGGTCACTGGCCCCAGGTGACCTTCTACCTGAGATCTATGATCCTTTCCTGTTAGTCAGTACTAGATCTAGGATTGCCCTGTCTCTTGTGGATTGTTGTACCAGTAGTCTGAGGCCCTCACCCTGCAGGGAATCCACCATGTATCTAGTTCTGGCAGATGTCGCTGCTGGTATTGACCAATCTGTATCTGGCATGTCGAAGTCTCCCATTATCAGAACCTCCCCTTTAACTGTCATGTTTGTATATCTTCTAACAGTAGTGTGTCTATGTCTTCCCCCTCATCTGGAGACCTGTATACAAACCCAGTTCATATGGTTGTCCCATTTCCTGTTTTCAGGGTGACCCACAGTTCTTCTGGCTCCTTATGTGTATTCTGAATTTCTGTAGCTTTGATATTTTCATTGACATAAAGGGCCACTCCACCCCCCCACACACACTTTTTGCACCTCAGTCTCTTTGGAACTGTACATAGCCAGGTACTGAAGTCTCCCAAGTGTGGTTACTGGTAAACCATGTCTCGCTAATGGCTACTATGTCCAGTTTAGCCTCTGTCATTATTGCCTGCAGGTCTGGGATCTTGTTTCCCAGACTGCGAGCATTTGTGTACATTGATTTTCCATTGATCAGATTTCAGTGAGTTAGTTGTTGGGCGAGGTCCAGCATTTCCCCTGTGCATCGTATGGGGAGCTGGACCTTTTCCTTTACCTGGTGATACAAATGAACTACAAACATGCTGAACTCCTGTTTGACCACTAGCTGAAGAGGAAGGGGTCTTCTTCCCATTCAACATTTCGGGTGCTGCACCCCTCTCCCAATTTGCTAGTTTAAATATTCTACAAAGACATCAAACTTCTGCCCCAATGCACTGACTCCCTCCTTAGTCAGATGCAGTTCATCAAATTTAAAGAACTTTCACTCCCAAAACTGTTGCCAGTTCCCTACAAACTAGTGTCCTTTTTCCTGGTACCAGCCCTTGAGCCACATATTTAGCTCCCCTATCTCCCCTTCTGTGACCTTCCTTCCATCTGCCCCCTCTCCGAGACTGGCAGGATCTCAGAGAAGGAGATGCTGGAAGAAATGGATTATAGTTTTCCCCAGCCTGGTTAGGTGTTCCTTGGTCTCCACAACTGACCGGCTGGTGAGATTGATAATTCTATGTGTTCAGGACATCAATGTTTTCTCCTGCTTCCTGAACAATTTTAGCAATGCGGTCAGTGTCTCTCCATGCTGATGTACCTGGGAGACATCTGACCATTACCCCTGGCTGGAGATACATATCAACTCCCCGAATCATGGAGTCTCCTATGATCAGAAGTTTTTTGGATTTCCTTTTTGCTTTTTTTGTTTTGGTTCCTGTTTTGGGTGAGTTTTGTTGTGCTAGCTCCTGTGCTGCAGTGTCCTGCTCTGCAGTGTCCTCTGCCCCTTGTTTGATTTCAGAGATAAAGGCAGATATATATTTGTAGTTTTATATGGTTTGTGGAGATGATATGTTGGAGAGCACTGAGTGATGGGGTGCCGATTTGCCTCCTAACCACCTGCTAACCTCCTGATCAACTACCCTCTGCGGTCGAGGTGCTTCTGTTGGATGTTGGGGAAGTGGCGAGGTTCTTATAATACATTTCCTCTTGAATATGTAATTTGAGGGTGCAATCTCTGCCCATCCTGCCTGGAGCTGAGCCCTTAGCTCTCCAATGGACCAGCATGTATGAGAGTGTGCTATGTCCTGTAAAACTTCCCTTCTGAAAAGTGTTCCATAGTACCTGCAATTAATGATATCCATTCCAGGTAAGTTGCTGGGTCTATAACCTGGTCAGAGTAATTAGAAGGAAGAAAATGAAAGCAAAAGTTTAATTTTGTGTTTTGGTTGTTTGTCTTTGTATAACTTGTTATAACAAGTTAAATTACTAGTGCCCCTGTAAATGAGGTCACTGTTTAGATAACCGTCTGATCTTCCCCTTCCTGCTTTGCTACAGGAAATGTCACGACTGTGCTACCCTATAAAAGGAGTGTATTGTGGAGTGGTTGGGGATGGGTGTGGGTGGCTGGGCCCTTCCCCTGCTGAAAAAGAAGAACCACAGATGAAAGAAACAAGGAGGTAAGAGCAGAAACAATCAGCCAGCAACAAATGCAGTAGCCCTGAAAGCTTATCCTAATAACAGACAAAACTGTGAAACCTGTAAAGCACCACCTGCAATAGTTTCACAGAAGATATACCCTGTAAGAAACACTTTACTACAGAGAAAAATAAAGCAGTAACAGAAGGTATACCTTGCAAAAGACAATTTGAATCAGAAGATTACAGCAGTAATCAGTAAGCATCCACCTGTAGGCACACCCTGTAATAATGCTGCAGAATGTATACCCAGCAACAACAATTTGAATTAGAGAAAAATAAAGCAATAACATGTTAGCAATAAACAGTAACAATCCCTGTGAGAACAAAATAAAAATAACAACACACAGTAAACTTGCCTAGCAAAATAAGCCTTAATCCTTACTGTTGCTCTGGTAAGGTTATTTGCTATATCCCTTTCAAGCAACCTAGAAGAAAAATCTCAGGTGCAACTAGGTGCCTTGGCTAGCTAACCTAGTCATGGACTCAATGCAGTCACAAAGTCTGATGCCCTCCCAGTGCCACAGACAAATGAGTTGTTAGACAAGTTGGGGGGCTGACCTACCTAACAACCATAGACCTGACAAAGGGGTACTGGTAGGTGGAGTTGACTGCCAGAGCTAGGGAACAGTCAGCCTTCATCACCCCAATAGGCCTCTTTGATTTTAAGGTGATGCCTTTTGAGATGAAGAACACCCCTGACACCTTCCATTGGTTAGTAAATCAGGTGCTACAGGGTACAGAAGAGTACACAGTGGCCTATCTGGATGATACTGAAATGTTCAGTAATAGTTGGAAAGAGCACCTGACCGATCTGAGGGAACTGTTGGGCAGGATACAAGAGGCAGGACTAACTGTCAAAGCTGAAAAGTCCCAGGTGGACATGGCTGAGGTATTATATTTGGGACATGTAGTGGGCAGGGGACAACTACGTCTAAACCAGACCAAGATAGAGACCATTGAGACATGGCCCATGCCGGAGACCCCAGAAGCAGGTTAGGAGCTCCCTTGGAACTGTAGGATACTACAGAAAATCTGTACCAAATTACAGCACCCTGGCAGCTCCTCTATCTAGTTTGTTAAAGAAAAAGCAACCCAAAAAAGTTAAATGGGACCCAGCATGTAACAGGGTCTTCACACAGCTAAAAGTTGCATTGTGCAGTGCCCCTGTGCTGGCCAGCCCAGACTACACTAGGCCATTTGTGGTGCAAAAAAGATGCATCAGATGTGGGTATTGCAGCTGTCCTCAGCCAGACATCCCAACAGGGGAAAGATCACCCCACTGTGTCCTAAGTAGGAAGCTACTTCCCCGAGAGTATGCATACTCCTCTATGGAAAAAGAATGCCTTGCCCTGGTGTGGTTGCTTAAGAAGTTAAAGCCATACCTCTATGGGAAGCATTTCAAAGTACAGACAGACCAACCACAACACCCTGGTGTGGATAAATCAAATGGGAAAGACAAATGGGAGACTCCTTAGATGGAGCATTGTGCTTCAGGCCTATGACATGGACATTAAACATAGGTTAGGGTCTGCTAATGCCAAAACAGATGGCCTATCCCACCAATTGGAGTGAGGGACAGAACTAGTGGAAACTCTTACTAAGAAGGGGCATTTTGCCCCAGGTTCTGTTACAGAGGGAGGAGTGTGTTGGGATAAAGCAGTACCTTATTCTTTTAATCATATTTCATGTTATTTTATGTATGAAATACATCAGGGATGCCCATGGTGGCCCAGTCTAACTTGCAAGGGATCATGGGTACCAAAAAAATGCATGGGCCCTAATATGATGAAATTCCTTGTGCTGGGCAGGAACTATTAGCTGCTTAGTCAGGGTCTGGAGTTTGAGTAAACCATTTAAAAGAAAACAAAAGGTCTAATTAAGCATAGCTGAGAGGCCAGGTATCCCAATTTGCTTGTGAGAGACCCAGGCCTCTAGAGGAGCCATGATGTCTGGGGTCTTTTTGTTCTGAGAGGTCTGCTCTGAATTAATCTAATTATAGCTGAATGGACTAGCATTTGGTTAAATTGATGTGCTCAATTTAGCTTGATTGCAGCCATTCAGGGGAGGGGCTGGATCTGCCCCTGGAAATCAAGCTGAAACTGATTTGCCTCTGGGCCCTTTGTTCCCTGTGTTCTTTTGTAATAAAATATTAAAACCTGATTGGTTGTGTAGCCATGGGGATGGAATGCTAGTCAACTGTAGGGCAAGTCAGTATCACTGGACATGCCAATTGAGAGACCCCATAAAACAGGAAAACAGGAGTGCAAGACTTTAGCAACGCCTTTTTTGCCTTTCTGCCTGTTGCTAATTCAAGTTACACATGAAGGAGATATTTGCACTGGGACCCTGTCCTGCTGAGAGAGAGCAGAGACGTTTTCTTTTCATGAATTCTCCTGGACCAAGAGCCAAGATTTTCAACTACATTTTTAAGGATTTTTTGCATTTAAAATTCATCAACCAAGGAATTGACACAGAACTTTAAAACTCAGAATGTTAAAGTGTAGGTTTTTATTGTATATTTCCATTTTCTTTTTCATATTCTATAACCAGTGTCTACAATTATCTGTCTTCAAGTTATTTACTATATTTAGCAATTAATTAGTAAAGCCTTTGGCTTACTTTAAAGGAACACTGTCAAACTTTCGGTTAAATTTTAAAGCATAAAAATGATGGTGTCAGGAACAAGCCTTTCCAATACAAAATGCATCAACATCACTAAAAGCTCACAGAACTGTTTAGGGTGCACTATTTTTATAAAAATGAATTTCCACTCAGATCCGCCTCAAATGCCAGCTGCAAGTGACATGAACTACAGTGACATGGAGCCAAGGGAAGCTGGTTCATGACCCTGATACTTTTTAAGGATCCATGGCAGAAAAAGTCTACCTGTTGCAGCATATAATAGAGTTATTAACATATTCCTTTTTCCAATGAATTTAGAATGGTTTTATTTTCTGTGCAAAATAATGAAGCTGTACTTCTGGACATGCACATTAGCAGTAATTTACATGTCCCGAAGTATGGCTTCATTTTTTTTGCACAGAAAATAAAACCGTTTACAGTACTCATTTCTGAAAAGGAATATGCTAGCCCTACCCTGTGTTATATGCTGCAACAGGTGAGTTCTTTTCTGCCTATCAGATCCCTAAAAAGTATCAGGGTCATGAATGAACTTCCCTCGGCTATGCGCCACTGTAGTTCGTGCCTGAGAGGAGCCGGCATTTGGGGTGGACCGAAAGGGAAAGTAATTGTTATAAAAATAGTACACCCTAAACATTTCTATGAGCTTTAAGTGGTATTGATTCATTTTGCATTAGAAAGGCTTGTTCCTGACAGCTTCATTTTAAGCTCCATAATTAAACTGAAAGTCTGACAGTGTCCCTTTAAGATAATTCTGCCAGTGTCTTTGTGTGTGTTGTTTTGGGAAAGGGTTGTTCAAACTATACTATGCCTGTGTGGCTGCTTAAGAGACAAACACTACCAAAGTAAAGTACCACAAGGGACTCCGTGGATGAAAGGAGGGAGGAAATACAAAAGATCACAAGAAGGAGTCTGTGGGGTTTGAACTGGTCTCTGCATTTCTGGAGAAGGGTACCTATAGGATGTAGTGGGCATTCCCGAGGGCCTATACACGCCTTTGGCTTTCTGGTTCATTGTGCAGTGGCCGAGAGGGTTCTCTCCCAGGAACACATACTCGAGACTGTATTTGCACTCCCTCACACAGAGAGGGAGCCTCGGGATCCTCTGTTGTCCATTCAGTTGTGAAACAGTGAGCATGCTAAAAGGACAGAAGCACAGTATCCCTGACTCTGATCACATGGAGATTCACTGTAGCTCATGGAATTCCTGCCCCATTGGAGTGGGCTTGCGACAGGCAGTATTGAATGCTAGTACTGATATGATATTGCAGGGCCAATATATTTCTTTTTTTACAATTTATGTAAAAAACAGAGAGTACCCCTTTCAGGAAAGACTTGTGGAGTTTCTCAAGGCAATATGGCTGCAAGATAACAAACAACATAGGTTTGTGGCAGGATGTCATGTTAGATAAATTTGACTGATTTCTTCAACCTGCTGATGAAGGCTGTTGATAAGTGTCAGATGGTAGACATACTATAACCAACCAACCAATCAAGTAGTACTACTTAAAGGTGACCTGCAAAGAACCAGAGCAGACTACTCCCATCCCCACATACTTTCTAGAACTGCTGCAGGAGTCCAGTGCTGCAATCATCTTTATTTTTAATGCTAGTGTTAATTTTACTAAAAAGCCAAACTTATGGCCGAGCACAGAAGCACAGAAGGATTCCGATTGAGTAGGTGCAAGTGCATTTTGAGTGGTAAAGTATATTTAAAAATGACTGCAAAGGACCAGAGCAACCTGCTCCCATCCCCACATACATTCTAGTACTGCAGCTGGGAGTCCGGGCTGCTATAACATCTTTATTTTTAATGCCAGGGTTAAATCTTACTAAAAAACCTAAAACTTACGGCCGAATGCAGAAGCGCCAGAGTGCATCCTGATCGAGCGGTGCAAGCACTTATAGTATTACACCCATTTAGTAACATATCGAACACCACTGCTCTTTTTGTAGCAGCAGTGGCAGTAGTTTATTATACTTATTTTATTGTTTACATGGTCTTGATACCTGAAATGTTACTTACAGCAACAGCATGTCCAGGTGTTGTTGTAAGTACATTTCAGATATCAAGACCCCTGTGAAGCAATAAAATAAGTATAATAAACTACCACCACTGCTGCTACAATAAGAGCAGTGGTATTTGACACATCACTAAATGGGTGTAATACCCATAAGCACTTGCACCCGCTCGATCAGGATGCACTCTGAGCTACTGCATTCAGCCATAAGTTTTGGCTTTTTAGTAAGATTTAACCCTGGCATTAAAAAATAAAGATGTTTGCTGCCCTGGACTCCCCAGCTGCAGTACTAGAATGTATGTGGGGATGGGAGCAGGTTGCTCTGGTCCTTTGCCAGTCATTTTTAAATATACTTCACTTACCAGTTCATTTGAATCACAGCAAAAAGAGTGAGGACACTTGCTTTGATGGAAGACAGTTTTCTGTTTTTACAAGTAACAGACTATTTTCACCACTGCTTCTACTGGGATTTGGGTGGGCTTTGGAGGGAATGAGGGAGGATTATTCACAAGAGGGTAGAAAAAGGTTGGGGGTTTCATTGTTGATTTGGTGGGATGGGGTGGAGGAAATGGGGGACCCTGGGTTTTTCAGGCCAGAGAAAGAGAATTTACATTACATGTATTTCATCATGTCACTGCAGCTACTGGGTCGTTGGGGCATGGTGGTAGTAGCTGGAGTATTCACAAAAGGGTGATGAAGGAGTGAGCAACCCACTGAGGAGTTGGTGGGACATGATGGGAGAAAGTGGAGAAACTGGATTTTGTGGGGGGGGGGATTTTTACATTATATAAACTTCTCTGTGACTATGGGGGCGGAAGGAGGGAGGTGGGTGCCTTGTGGGTGAAGGGTGGGGGAATGTACTTTAAAACTATGTGAGGTGGTAGGGCAGCATAGGCGGGTGTCTATAATTCAGACAGTGAAGTTGGGAATTCTGTTTTTAAAAACTATAGTGATAGCGATAGTGTGGCCAGTGGTAGTGTATTGAACCATACCAGGGTTCTCCTGAAGCTGATTTTCCTACATTATTCTTTTTTACATGTTTCTGTGCAATACCAATTCCTGCCTGGTTGATGTGGAGATTAGGAGCATTGAGTGGCATGGTAAGTGAGTGGGGGAAGTTATTGTTATCAAGGACTGCAGTGAAAGTGGGGTACACAGACCTGGTGATGACTGACATGGTAAGTAAGTGGGGAGAGGGAATGACTGCTCTTGTTGAAGAATGCAGTAAGAGCAGATGATGGTGCTGAGAAACAATTGGATGTTTTCACTGAGTATTGTATGTGACACAAACTTTGCTGGCTTCTTCATAAGGAGTGAGGGAGAGTGACATGATGTGCTTGTTCTGAGTAGCAGACTCTTAGAGCTCTGCAGTCCGAACTTCAAAAGCGTGGCTTTTTTAATTAAATAGTGTGCCAATAACAACTTAAACTACTGAATTCGTTAGAGGAAAATGGACTAAAATGACTGTGAAAGGAACTCAGAGAATGGGAAAACCAGAAGCTCAACAAATGGATCTACAAACCTCAACTGCCCAGCAAATGGTAGGACAGCCACATAAACGACAGAAGCGGCAGAACTCATCTGAAAGCTCCCCACCCATCCTCCCAGCAGCTAACCATTTTCAAACCACTATGGACACATTCTTTATTGAGCTGACTGCAATGAAATTAACAATTTGTGAAACAGCCACTGACTTTGAAAACTTCAAACCTGCTTTAGAGAGCATCACCATGTGTGTCTCTTATGTGGAAGCCAGGGTGAGCTCAGTGGAGGACCAGCAAGCCAGAGAGCATAAAGAGGTATCAGAAATTAAGAAAAAAATTGGGAAACTGGAAGATGGGCTGAAGGATCAAGAAATCAGGCTGCACAGAAACAACAGACCCCCATAGAATGGCAATATCTACACCCTGGATTCTGCTCACCAATCATTCAAGGAAGCACAGAGACAGGGGGACAAACCCAGAGTAATTATCACCCACTGCTCAAGCCTCCAGGATAAAACATGCATACAAAACCAAGCCTGAGTCAAACATGCTCCGCACTAGAACAGACGCAGAGTACATATCTATAGTGATGTTACACCAGCTGTGAGAGACAGACAAAGGAACATCAGTAAATTAAAACAAAGCTCCATCAGGTAAAATACCCTTTAGGATGCTACACCGCTAGACTAGTAATAACTACTGACACCAAGAGCCACGAATTCCCCATGCAGAAGCAGCTTGAAGAGACTTCTACCCAAGCTGTTCCCCAAAAGTATTCACACCCCAACACACGGCCAAGGGAATCACAGCACCAAAACAGCAACCACAACAAACCAGACCAAATCTGAGGAGGGTCGAGGAAAGGCTGGCAGACCCAAATCTCTCAAGGAGGATCACTAGATCCCAGCTGTTTTCTTTTAAAACTTTCTTGTTAATTATTAAAAAAAGTAGAAAATATGCTCTCCCATTACTCACTCCTTCTGGACCACAGGGAAACCACATAGCAATCCCAATATGTGATCCTGACAAGGGACTGCCCTGCCCTAGAATTAACCACTCAGCAAACTGAAATGCTGCTGCAAAATCTCAGTCAAAGGAGACAATAATCCGTGAAGGACCAAACATGGCCAAAACGTTTTATTGCCTTTCTTGTCCTGGGATACTCCGTTTCTCCGCCTCTCAAACACTCTCTTTGTCCCAGTCATTCCAATCAGGAATAATCTACCCCTGCCTTCCTCACTAATAAGGGGACAGTGATTAACAGCAGGACTAGACATCAAAAACAAAAAGTACTAAAGGAACACCTCCAGCTCATAGCCACAGCCCTATACAGACCTGAGAATCCAAACATATTGCAGGGTGCCTAAGCCAAAATAACCACTCTTAAGGAGGATGCAGGGAGAGTGAAAACAGGACAAGACACTTTGAGAGACCTCCCTCCGCCTCTCCCTGTGGCCACTAGACAATCAACAATCAGCATGAGCAGGAAGGGGTAATCCATGAGGAGGGTGCATGAGGAAGGGCACCGTCCGTAACGGTGACTCGTTCCCCACTGAATCCCTCATGGTGATGGGAAGGTAGGGCGACTGGATGGGAGGGTGGGAGAAATGGGCAACAGGATGTTGCTATATGTATGTGCGGGGAGGGGGAGTGAGCACAGCGAGCATGGGCAGGGAGGGGGTGGAGGAGCTGTAGGGGGTGGTGCTACAGTGGTTTGCTGAGCTACGTCGTAGTGTCGGGGGTTGGCCTGTGGTTGGGGTGGATGAGGTACCGGGCTTGGGTCTGGGTGCTGGTGGGATTGTATTGCGCCCGGTCTGAACCTTTTATTTTTACATGTTTTCGACTCCCCCGACATGCACCCCCCTGGAGTTGAGAATCCTTTAGTAGGGGTGTGGTGGGGGATGCGCAGCCCCCCTCCCACAGAAAGCATTGAAATGTATGTCACCAATGCCATTTTCCTGTGTGCCAGGGTGTCAGAGTGCCAAAAATGTTTTCTGCACTCTGACTTCATGATAACAGCGATTGCCTTTAGGCTTTCACCTTTATCACACAGAACCGCAGGGACAGGACTCTCAGGGAAAGACAGCCTATTTAGCTGGGAACATGAGCCAAAACACAAGCCCCAGAGCCCATATAGACTAAACACAACACATGGGCACAAACTTGGAGGTACAACCAGTATAGGGGCTGCCAACTTAGACTCAGAAATGGACAAAACAGAGATCCTAAGCCTTTGTGTTCAGACAACACTAAGCTGAGTAAGGTAAAAGGTAAATGCTACTGACTCATATAATTATAAAGAAGGGCAGAATAATCTATCAAACCAAAAGTCAAAAATGGGTTGTTTCCTGAACTTGGGTGTGTGAGTGTGTGTGTGTGTGTGTGTGTGTGTGTGTGTGTATGTATGTGTGTGTGTGGATGTATAGCGGACCATGATTAGGGATCCACTAACCCATTTCTTACAAGGGTTAGAATAACAGAAACCTTGAAACACCCATACACAACCTCCAAAAGATGCCCAGAAAGGAGGGGATTCATACCCATAAGATACTACATGAAGATCCATGGGTGATCCCATCCCTGCCTCCCCCATCCACCCCAGGATAGACACATATTCACTACACTGTTACCTGGGCTGTCATACACATGCATCTCATGTGTGATATCTGCCATCCCACGAGCAACTGCAGCTGCTGTCATCTACACCACCTGCCCTGACTATACATGCCAGATACTCATGTACAGGCAGAGTGAGCCCTAGTACCCTCTAGGTGAGCATCCCATAGCTACTACCAATGAGTGGGTCATCACAGTCAAAGGGAGCCCCCAAATTGTACTACCACCCAGACACTGCTGCAGATGTCACTATCCGCTCCACTGACCCCTATCCCTCATACCAACCAAACCCCAGCATCACCAAACAATACCATACCCCACAGTGGAATGGGGAATTACCAACAGGGAGCCTAGCTGAATCCAACCCCCCCCAAGGGCAGCTGATGAAACCACCCAATTGGACAGCCCTGCCCCGAATCAGCTGGAAGGAGACTGAACCACACACCCTCAAGTCCCTCCCAAGCCCCAAACCTAAGGCATACCTACCCTGCAATGGGGCTAGCATCACTTCAGGGACAGTGGACAGAGAGGATCCACCACCATGGGAGTATATTATGGACTAGATATAAAGGGTCCGTGATCCTTCCTTACCCCTGACACCAGATACCCGCGGGAGGTGGGGAGGAACGAGATCCACTTTGGAATACAACTTATTACAACCAAACAGTTTTTAGTTTCTTTAAAACCAAAACAAGGTGCTGCATCAGCATGTGGTCTGAAAGCAAAACAAAATGGTATATTAAATGCATGCTGAAAACAGAAAATAGAGTTAAAATCTATGTTTTCAAGTTAGGGCTTCTTCAGGAATTTAGTCTCTATTAGTCTATTTCTCTTATAGATTAGTAATGTGTACCAGAAATGTTCTCATATGGACAGCGCTCTTCATTGTACAATTAACACTAACATGTAAGTGCTTGCTCAGACCACACCTGCCACAAGGCAAACCCAATCCCCAGGGGACCAGGACAGCCCACCAAAGCTCTGAACCAGAACACTATACAAACTTGCCAATGAGTAAAGGAGCTCTATCCTTTGGCATATTCACACCTATACAAACACACACCTGCTTCCCAATGGCTAATACCCATCACTACACCACTGGAATATTGAATTAGCACAAACAAAAGAAAAAGGTACCAAGTTATTAAACACTTAAGATCCTTAGGAACCAACATTGCCCTCCCTACAAGAAACACACACCACATCACAACAAGCCCACCCATGGAGAAGAGATTGGGTGGGCAGGCATTCAAGGCAGGAGACAACAACAGGAAAGCAGAGGTGGCAACACTGATAAATAGATCAATCCACTTTGAAACAGAAGAAAAACACAGACCCCAAGGGAGGTTCTTAATTCTAAAGGGCAAATTAGGGCAGACCAAAATAACTCTAGCCAACATATCTACCCAAATACAGATGAACCACAGTTTTACACCACCTTACTCGCCATACTGTTAACACTGCAAACACAATTTATCATCCTAGCTGGGGACTGGAATCTAGTGCTGGATAACACAATGGACAGATCCCAGTTGCGACGGCCAGGCTTATCCCCAGCACAAAGATCCCTCAAAGAACTACAGGATTCACTTGGCCTCATTGACATGTGGAGAGTCCTACACCCATCAGATAGGGAATACACCTTCTACTCAACTGCCCACAAATTCAACTCTAGGATAGATTACTTCTTAACATCCAAATCCACACTCCACACTACTCAGGCCTCGAGATTTCTCCTATGGTCATATCTGATCATGCTCCAGTAACCCTCTCATGTCCTCGGACTCCGATCAAGACTTCATCTAGAGATAATATATATAAAGATCCAACCACCATAGACAGCAAGAAGAGTCATAAAATGCTGAGACATACACCAAACCATCCAAGGACAAGAACATATGAGAGCCATATGTAAGGGGAACCATCGTTAGCATCAACACATAGAAAGAAGGCCTGCAGATACCACTAGAATCGGAATCTGGAGAAAAAGATAACTAGGGACAAATCCTTCCCTACCCTCTCCCAACTTAGTAAAGCTAGAGCAAAATACAGCAAGCCCCTAACAGAGCAAGCCAAATTCACCATTTTTAGAGCCAAAACCAAGTATGCTGACCAAGGGGAAAAAGCAGAGAAACTACTGGCAATCCACATTAAACAAGAAGAAGCACTCAAAACAATTACAAACATCTGATCCAAAATGGGTAATACCCTCTCCAACCCAAGGGAGATAGCTACGGAATTCAAGGATTTTTTCAGTGAACTCTACACCCCAGACTCCCACTTCCCAATGCTAGAGGAATACCATACATTCCTGTCACAGGCCCACCTACTGAAACTGGATGGTGAATCAGGAAAAGACCTTGGAGCACCCATAACAACACAGGAGGTGAAGCTAGCCATAGGAACCCTCCCAATAGACAAAACCCCGGCCCAGACAGTCTGTCCTCAAACTTCTTTAAAATCCTGACACGATGTTATAGAACCTCTAGCCAAACTATACAACAAAGCCAAACTCAACTCTGACCTGGACTTGATCCTGCAGGAAGCACATAAAACATTAATCCTCAAACCGCTCAAAGACCTGTCACTGATGGGGAATTACAGACCAATATCCCTCCTCAACATCGATTTAAAAATACTTTCTAAGATACTTGCAATCAGGTTGAGCAAAGTCTGGGACAAACTCATAGGCCCAGACCAGGTGGGTTTCATGAAGGGAAGGCTGCCCACAGACCAGATGAGGAAATTGAACCACATTATAGCAGTAGCCAGGGATGAGAACTCACCAGCAGTCCTCATCTCAATCAATGCTGAAAAAGCATTTGACAGGATATCCTGGCAATTTCTATTTGAAACCTTAAACCACTTGGCTAACCCCTTTTCACTGAATAGATCCAGCTCCTATTCTCAAAACCCACAGCAAGAGTCCTGTGTAACAAAGTTCTCTCTTAGCCCCTGGAACTGAGAAAAGGAACCCAACAAGGATGCCCACTATCACCCTATCTGTTTAATCTATACCTAGAACCACTAATCAGGAGAATAAACAAGGAAGACACCATACAAAGGCGTCCATGTAGGGAAACACAGATACAAACTCTCCGCTTTGCAGGTGACATTCTCCTACATCTAGATAAACCAGAACTATCCATCCCTCCGCCCTGAACATACTTGAGAATTTGAAAGGATAGGAGGATATAAATTAAACATATCTAAAACTAAACATCATGCCCCTCAATCACCACACACACAATGCACACACAATGCACAGTGGGGGACCTAGTGCCCAACCACCATGAACTACCTGGGAATAGCAGTATCTCTTGACAAAGGTCAATTAGGAAAAATAATCTAGACACCAGGCAGAACACAGATCAAACAAGACCAGACACACTGGTCCACCCTCCAATTAACCTTATAGGCCCAGATCAACATTATTAAAATGAGCGTTATACCCACATTACGTTGTCCTATTACCATGACAGGATGCTTCCTCCCAACCACCTGGTTCTGTACACTCCAAACCACACTAACCACCTTTTGTGAAATGACAAATCTCCTCATAGAGCATTCCACAAACTAACACAGAGGAAGGAGTTGGGAGGTCTGCAACTCCCTGATTTCTGACTCTACTATCTAGCAAGCCATGCCAGCCAATTCCTATGGTGGCAGGCCCCCAGGGATCAGCACAAGAACACATATACCCCACTGTGGAAGGTAATAGAAACAAACTTATGCCAATCCACAGACATTAGCACAAAAGCACTATCCTGCCTACCACACAAGGTCTTACCCAACAAACTGAAGAACTCACCCATTGGCATCTTGAACCTGGTCTCCAAACAATTACACAACCCCCTGGGCTCTAACCCAAAAGTGGACCCAACCCAACCAATAACCCAAAAGCCTAACTTTAAAATAAACAGAGCACCCCACAGTCCAATTTATGGGCAAAGTAGAACTAACGCTCTTGGTGTCTTACTGGAAAATGACACCATCCTCACTGATCTGGCCTTGCAACAAAAATGAAACCAACCCAAATCCCAGCCCTTCCTTTTACAAGTATGACACATGTTCCACTCATTACTCGACCCCAAACCATGGAACACAAGTATCTTCGCCAAATGGGACCATCTACTAACATTATCAACCCAAAGGCATGCAGTCTCTCTTGTCTATAAAGAACTCTTACATGCCAGCACAGACCAGAGAAGCACAACATGCATATACTGGCAGCCTGAATTCTCAGAACTTGAATCACCTACGATCACAGCTGCTGTTTGGAGAGGAACTTTCAAATACCTGAAATTCGATGGGATTAGATTTATGCAGTTCAACATCAACCACAATTTGTACCTAACCCCACCCAGTCAAGCTCCATAAGATGGGGAAGCTAAACTCTGACAAAAATGTTCACAATACCAGACAGACACAGTCACACTAAAACACATTCTATAGGACTGCCAAAGCAAAATACACTACAGGAGAAAGGTGAAATCAAGCCTAAATCCTTTACTGGGTCTGGAGGAAGCCTTCCCCAGGGTCTGCCTTTGGGCCTAGGCTTAGACAAGCTAATGGGAAACAGGAGATTCCACATTGCACTCATCTCTGCAATGGTGAAGAAGCTGATCTTAAATCATTAGCTCAATGACAAAGTGCCAACCTATGATGAATGGCTCAATGCCATTCTGGAGGCACTAAGAACAGAAAAAGTATCTGTTACATGAGAAAAACCCTAAACAGTACCTTAGCAGATGGAGCTGGTTAGAAACCCTCCTACTACATCGAGGTAGAGCCTGCCTCAGACCACAGTACTAATCTGAGCAATGCACAGAAGACCCTAGGAAGGGGTGCGTAAGGAACACAATGTATATCTAGTATACCTGCCCTCAGGGCTGCAACGTGACTGCTGTCAAAAATGCATATCTTTATGTCTAAACCAACTCATCCCTGAATGTTGATGGATGTAATGCTTGAACTCTTAAAGAGATGTGAGAACGTCCAACTGAAACTGTAAAATGTCTATTATAGTATTGTGGAATAGTGAAAATGTTCAATAAAGTTTACTATTTAAAAAAAAAAAAAGAGAGGAGGGACGGCAAGACCAACTGGCTAAGAAGGAAAAAAAATGGCAGACAAATCATTTTTAATATTGCTTTGCTGGCATATGGATTTTATCAGTAAACAGGCAAATAGCACTCATATTTTTTTAAGTATTTTAAATTAATAAAAATATGGGTATTAGTTATGTCAGGCAACTGGATTGAATGACAAAAAACAAGAAAAAGCTGCACTCAGGGCTAATAATGAAAAAAAAAATTACAGCAAATAAATTAAAAGTAACACACGGAGACCAGACTGTAAGACTGAATAGCTTCAGCCAGCCCAGTGGCACTTATGGTTGAGGCACAGGATGCCACACCTCACGCCACACTGGCAACCCAAGTGTGGGAGTGAGCTCAGGCTGCCTGGGATTGGTGGGGGAGGAGGGCTGGGAGATGATTGTAGTGGCCACTGAGCTGCTTTCATATCCTGGATTGGGAGGTAAAGTTTTCCTGCTCTCGGCTGACACGTGGTAGAGAGCAGGTGTCAGAGGAGAGGTCTGGAGGCTGACACAATGTCAGGAGGGTGGAAGGAGCATGTGGTTTCTGGGAACATGCATGTATGCTTGCCCTGCATGTGGCCACTCCACTTAAGGGAGAGAACCACAAATACCCATGTCTCTCCATGGCCATATGTGATGGCTTCCAATGCCCTCGGACCCTGCTCCTTGTAGATCCCCACCAGTGAGATGGTGGGGGGAGATGCTGATGGGGTTAGGGGTGAAAGGGGGCCTGATGACAGGAACAGGTGGCCACAGAGGAGCAAACAGCACCAGAAAAAAAGACTGACTAGCTTTACTCTCCCATGATGACCATGGCAACAAATCCCGGTGCTTTAACGCATGACAATCCTTCTTGAGGGGAGGATAGCTACGTGATGGACAAATCTTAATTATACAGCTAAATTAAAGGGTATACATTCAATTTACTGCTAAGCCACTAATTCATGCCAGAAGTACAGACAGTAAAACACTAATTGCCAGATATTCAAAGCTTTGCGCGATTCGCAAACAGTTTGCACGGGATTAGCGTGGGTCTGCTATATTCAAAAGGCCAACTACTGCACACACAAACAGCAGTAGCACTGGGCAAACCATAATGATAAGCAAAGGGACATAGTAGTACATGAATACAAGTGCTATGAGATATTCAGCGACTAGCACCGCACTAAGGTGTTTAGCGTGACATAGCATGACCCTTAACGTGGTGCATATTACCGCCCAGGAAAAGCATGTCTTAACCCTGGGCAAACAGCTTTTCACATCATTGGTGTATTGCGCGGTGTTTGCGTGGGATTTGTGTGGCTTGCGCGACCCTAACATAAGAGTATGACACTTAGAAAATGCCAGACATGGAGGGCACATGCTGCTCACTGATAGCACCACGATGATGCCAACAGCTGCCACCAGTCCCAGCCAAGCACAGCCAGAAAGTGGTGATCCAACCCACACGGGACATCATGGTAGTGTGGCCATATAGTATACACCTGCAGACCATACGGCTGTGGTGCCCAACAGATGCCAGCACACACATGCAGCACTGTGGGCATGGTGGCCATTGAGGGGAGGGTGTATGGGTGGCCAGACCTCACCACAGCCCAGGTGTAGCCACAAGGCTGAGACACATCACACAGTGCAGATGTGCCAGTAGTGGGAATACGCCACCACCTGTGTGCCTGTCAGATCTTACATGACCCCTCAGCCACATGCCACACAACTTTACAGATGCCACAGCACACACAGCCAGCCATGTATATGTCACTGCATGCATCCCATGCCACAGGTGCAGCATCTGTGGATCACACAACAGCGTAACAGTACTGTCCACTATCTGTAGTTACCTGCAAGCTGGGCCTGTCACTGTGTACAGTGCAGTGGTCATGACTGCCCTACATACCATATGCATTGCTGTGTCCCTCACACTACCAGCCCCTTGCTACTGTAGTGTCTGCTGTGCACTGTGGCATGACCTACAGTGTGACTGTTGCATGCAGCACCATCACCACCTGTGCCTATGCTGTGTTGTCTCCTGGGATACATTATGCTATGTTATGCTATGCTGTACTGTTCGCATGTAGCCTGCAGCTATCGTCATACACTGCCTGACTGACCTACAGGTGAAGCTGCGGTCAGACGTGACCAGCCCCTCTACTTCCAGACTGATCTACAGGTGGAGCTGTGGGACCCTGCAGTAACGCTGGGCAAACTGCATGAAAATCAGGGCATGATGAGATGCTAATGTGACTGTTGCCCAGAGATTATCTAAGTAAGCTCATTTGCATGTCACTTGTGAATATGGCAAAGTTTAGCGCCATGCTAGCGTGTTTGCACCAGGCAAACAGCTTAGCTCCGATGCTAAAGCCACGCTAACATGTTAGCATGGCACTAGCAGTTCAGGGAATAATATACAGTGTGATCACTGTTCTTTTCCCATCTGCTGCTGCCTGCAGCTGTACTGGAGTCACGCTTTTGCTGGCACACACATTAGCCACAATAGTACATCTCTACCTACCCTCCACGTCACTGTGCACCGCGTTGTTGTTGTGGTTTGCACTTCCTGGTTGCTATATTCACTGCTGTCTTAATCCTGGGCTACGTTTGCCCTGCACTCCCAGCCCAGTTTGCACGGCCTCATTCCCATGCTATATTCAGCAGCTGTTTGCCCTGGGCTATTCCTCTTGAATATAGCTTGCTTTGTACTCTGGGCTACGTTGGCCCGCCGGGCAGTGTTAACTTGACCCAGGGGCAATGTTTTGAATATCTGGTCCTAATTGTTTAAAAAAAACAATAAAACATTTACAATCCATTAAATATCCCATGATGTGCCGACATGTATGAATATGCTGGACAAAATGTAGTATTATAGTATATAAAGCACAGCGAATGAGAAATGTGGAGGGAATGAGGAGAGCACAAAGAACTGAAATGGGAAAAGATTTAATCGGGTTGAAGGACTACATTTACCCACAGCTTAGTGTGCCCATACTGCTGATGTTAAACCTATTCTTCCTGCAACCATTTTCTATTAAATTTCTATACTCAAACTGTTCTTGTCAATCCACACTGTATATAAAATTTTCATTAAACTGCTACAGTTTAATCTGTTTTTTATGTTTGCATGCACATGTGTACAGCAAACATTTTGTTTCAAAGAACCACATTTCAGAGGTGTGTCACTGCTGGATCTAGTGCAGCTCAGGCTGCAGAGAGGTTGGCAGTGACAGTCCAATGATCAGCTAGGCTGATTGTGATGCGTTTTTCCTTTTGCAGGCTGGAAACTTCTTGTACTTGAAAGGAATCCACCTCTCCACTCACAGAGCAGCTGGCACCTTTCATTTACATAAATCCTCCTGTTCTATTTTTTATTTTATAATAATAATAATATTCTATTTAAAATGCGCCTTTCTAAAACTCAAGGTGCTTTAACAGTAAGAAAAAATGAAATAAAACAGGATGCAATAAAACAGTAAAATACAGGGTTTCATGAAATTCAGAATATGGATACCGTCATACAGAGTAGGCTCGATGCCACAAATGGGTCTTTAGGACCTGTTTAAATCACTCCACAGTCATGCACTCCAAATGCTGACAGGGTGAAGAATTCCACAGGGCTGGGGCTGTGTACATAAATGCACAAGCCCTGGAGATTTTAAAGAAACCCTTGGAATCTCTAGCAACCCTCATCAGCTGAGCGGAGTGATCGCCCAGGGCAGCACGGAACCAGAAGCTCTTTCAGGTAGTCCAGACCCAGTCCGTGTAGGGCTTTATAAGTCAGAAGTTCGACTTTAAAGATGATCTGCCACTGCACTGGCAGCCAGTGCAGTTCACGTAGCACTGGAGAGATGTGACAAGTCTGGGGAGTTTCTGTCAATAACCGGGCTGCAGCATTCTGCACTAGCGGCAAGCGGAGGTTATCAACCCGGTAGCCCTAAATAAAGGGAGCTGCAATAATCAAGGCACAAGGTCACAAAGGCATGGATCAATGTAGGCAGGTCACCAGATGGAACTAGGTGCTTAACCATGGTGATGTTCCTCAGGTGATAAAGGAAGATCTGATGACTGCCAACACCTGCGACTGCAGTGTCAGCCAATCATCAAAATCACCCCAGTTTTCACACCCATTCAGAGTAAGGAGCTGGGGCCTCCAAGAAAGAGTCCCGAAGGCAAACCCTCTCCCAACCCCTATATCTGATGCCCTGGATCCACAACCATTACCTCAGTCTTTTCTGAGTTCAACCTCAGCCAGTTCGAATTCATCCAACCCTGGATATCAGCGAGGCAGTTGTTAAATGCCAAGAAAGATCTATCCTGGTTGGGTGCAAAAGATAGGTAGAGCTGGGTATCATCAGCATAGCAGTGAAACCTCAGCCCATACCTTCTTGCAATGTCTCCGAGGGGAAGCATGTACACTGCGAACAACATGGGGGACAACACAAAACCCTGAGATACCCCACATAACAGAGAGACTGGGTCGGAGGAATAAATCCCTGACACCACCCTCTGAGTTCTGCAGTGAGGAAGTATTTAAACTACCTGAGGACTGTATTGGACAGGCCACAGATGAACCTCAGGCATTCAAGAAGAACCCCATGGTCCACAATGTAAATGCTGATGAGAGATCCAGAAGAACCAGAATGGAATGGCTCTTCCGATCTCTTGCCATCAGGAGATCATTGAGCACCCGAACCAGTGCAGTCTTGGTACTATGCCTCTTTCGGAAACTGGATTGGATAGAGTCATAGATGTCATGGATGGTCAAATGGTTCTCCAGTTGTAGACCACTACTTTCTCAATCACCTTCCCCACCAAGGGAAGGTTAGAATGGTCTGTAGTTGGCAAGGCAGTCTGGGTCCAGAGAAGCTTTCTTCAGGAAGGGGTGTTACCACTGCCTCCTTCAGGGAGCTGGGAAACTAACCCATCTTGCGTGAGCACCAGACTATCCATGCTAGGACCGGGCCAATGGTATCACAATAACCCATAATCAGGTGAGTTGGGCCCGGATCCAAACTACAGCACATAGGGTGCATACCCTGGACAATCCATGACATAGCTGAACTCCAGCTGGTCGAAGGTACTCCAGGAGAACTGGCGACAGTGACCGAGTGCTGATCAATAGTATCTCCCATAGATTGTGCTGGTTGGAGCACTGCCCTGATGTCAGCCACCTTAGCCACAAAGAATCGGCCGAGCTCTTCATACTCCACTTGTAAAAGGCTCTTCAAACCTGCAGGCAGGCTGGGTTGCACAGTCTGTCTACAGTTCCAAAAGTTGAGCCGGTCTGTTCTGAGCAGTGCAATCTCCTCGGACAGGAATTCTGCCTTCTTACAGGTGATTGCAGATTGATAGACTTAGTAATGTTCCATCAATCTAAGGTGGTCAGCATCTAGGATTGGTTTTGCCAACAGCAGTCTAATCTTTGTCCTTGCGCGCATCTCCTTAAGGTCCCATCAAACCAGGGACCCGAGGGCAAAGGAGAAGGACAAACTCGGATGGGAGTAATGGCATTCAGGCTATAGAGATGGCCTTATTATAAGCCAAAACCAAGGCATCTGGCTCATTGCTTGCTCCAGGAAGCTCAATAGGTCAAGTGCGCCGCCAGGCCTTCAGCTTAAATCCCACAAAGGCAGTACCTGACCATCTCCACAGGAGTAGGCCTATGAAAGGGGGTGCAGAAACTGAACCCCATAGTGTAATGATCAGACCAACTGATAGGTTCCACTACTCAAATCAAAGGCTTCGATCCCCAGGAGGAAGACTAGGTCAAGAAAGTGACCATGTTTGTCAGTGGTAGAAGTAACAACTTATGTAAGGCCCAGAGATGTCATCAACTGGAGGAAGTGTTATCCAAATTGCGAGTGTTCGTCATCAACCCAGGCATTGAAGTCACCCAGAACCAACAGCCTGGGCGACTCAAACACCATATCGACCACGAAATCCGATCACTGAGTACCCAGCTGCAATAGCGGCCTCTAATGTGGGGCCAGCATTCTCATCCAGCCAGGTCTCTGTGATGCATGCCGGATCCACCGACCCAACAAGATCTGTAATAATTGCAGTCTTATTTTTTAATGGATATGGCGTTACATAACACCGCTCGAGTTGGGCGGGCTTCTGGAACCACCGAGCTGGCTGTCCTCATGTTGGTGGTGCCCATGAGTATGGAGACTAGGCATGGCGGACCATGATCCAGGTTCTATTTCACCCCAGGGCATCTTATGGGCCTTACTACCCCAATGTGATGGCCCCACTCATTCGTCTTCCACAGTTCACACCCCTTCCCCCATTTCCCCTCCCCCGCGGACAATGCCCTGTGCTCTGCAGCACTGGTAAGTTGAAAATTGAAACGGGGGAGGGATAAAAGGGCAGAGGGTGCGAAGGGCGGAGGACAAATAGCACATGACAGTGGGGGCAGGCCTCCTACATGTATTAATAAGCCCAAACAGAAACAAAACACACCAAGCCCACCCAAAAAATTGAAAAATCCCAACTAATTAACTAACCTAAATTCACAATAATAAGATAAAACAAAAGAAAGTAAATACATAAATAAAATGTTCCATCAACTCTCACTTCAAGAAAAAGAAAAGAAAAAACAAAACAACCCCCAACCAAACACCCTTAAACTAAAAACTTAAAATCAAACAATAAATATAACTCTTCAATGCACCCCAATAACATTAAATACACTAAAAACAAATAATTTAAAATGAAGCAAAAATGGAAACTGCACAGTCTAAAGGTCCAGGAAAACACTTTGGAAGATGTAGGAGATCAGTCATATAATAATTAATGGATTCCTTGACGCAGAAACTCGGACTGTAAAATAAAACAACAGGAAAAAAATCACAACTTCAGCCCCCTAGGACCTCTCACAGCCGGGGGGGCCTAATGATATGCAGGGACTCTCACTCCCTTAATGAAATGAAAAATAAATATATCCTAGAACTTTACCAACCCCTCAAGCACTCTCACTGCAGGGAGGTTAGATAAGGAAAGCAGGCACTCTCACTGCCAATGAATAACATAGCAAAAATAATGAATAAATAGTTTGACCATGTCCAGCAAAAGTCCAAGGAAATCCTCTTCTCTGGAACACCCAATCATGCCAGAGCAGGGTCCTAAAATCCCAGCCAGGGGGCTGAAAGTGCAGAACCACAGCTACCACTGTGGGTCTCCGCTGGGCCAACCCACTGGTAGGCCCCTCAAAAAGCCTAGAGGATCCCCAGCCCAGCCCGCAGGCTACCCATCAAGCTGAAGGCCGCAGTCCCCCGTGTAGCCGCGTGCCCCACAACCAGACACTCCTGAAGGGTCGGGACCAAATTGCTCACTGCACTGGGTTAAACTGCACCTCTTACAGCTCCAGCACACCTCTCAAGGCCAAAGACAGCACTCATTCCACCACACCGAAATGGCCCAAATCCGGAAATATCTTCACTCGCAGCCAGACAGTTCCTAACAACTCGCCTCCTCTCCACAGGATCTCCTCCCCTCACAAGTCACAGTTCCAACTTCCTTGTCAGCCAACTATACATGAAGAATACATGTGAACATACATATAAAAATCATCTTAAATTACATAAAAGTGCTTGCTTGGTTAGACCAATGTAGGGGAAGAGAGCTCATATAAGTCACATTTTTATAGAACAGTGAGGTTCTGTATGATGTTTAATAACCTCCAACTGCAGTAGCCCATCTATTCTATACAGTTTGCATTACTGCCCATTGGTCCGCTCTGCCTCTCTGATTTTGTACCTAGGGCGGATTTTGACAATGCTTACTAAATACATTGCAACTGCCCTGACAATCATGTCATCATTAGTGGTAAATAATATTTTCAATAAAAGATCTAAATCAGTGGTTAATATTGTATTACAAATTGGTAAAATCCATTGGGCTTTGGGCTTATTATACCATTGGCATACAAATATAACATGCTTAAGGTCCTCTATACAACTGCTAGTACACGAGCAGAATTTAGCATGCCTGAAGTGCTCCTTCCTGTAAAAAGCATCCATAAAATTACTATGAAACTGTTCTAACTTGTATTTGGTATACAATGCCCTTTGTTTGGGGTCAGTAAGACTATCATAATGATATCTGTAAAAATGCACGTTGTCATTTACTCTGAACCAAGGTGAAATCTTCAATTTAGAGATATAATCCAAATCTAAGGCTCTGCAGTATTCCAAAATCCTGGACGAGACACAGGATTGAGGCTAATCATAATACCCTTTTGCAGCATATTTCCTTAAAATAAAGTTGTAAGATTACCTTATGGGCTTCATAGCCCATTACCCTGCTGCAGTGATAGTCCGTGGGTGGTAAAATATTAAAATTTAATGCAGTCCTTTTAGCAAGGAAAAGGATCGTAACCCTAGCTGCACTGCCTGGCAGCCAATCCTTTCCAAGTTCCTGGACTGTCTACCACGCCCCCTCGCTCAGACGTTTTGTGACATCCTGCCAGGGAGAGCATGGGGGCGCACCCCATTGCCTACTATGTAGACTATTTTAAAATCCTTATTTTGTTTGTTAGCTACCTTCACACAAATGAAACTTAGTTGAGCGGTGGCTTTCATTTGTGTGAAAGGTAGCTTAACTAGGCAAAGTAAAGGTTTTAAAATAGTCTCCATAGGATTAATGGTAGCCTCCGCTTCCTCCCTGGCAGGACGCCACAAACGCTTCAGTGAGGGGCGTGGTAAGCGGACCGGAACTTGAAAGGATCAGCTGCAGGCAGTGCAGCTAGGGTTACGATCCTTTTCCTCGCTTAAAAGGACTGCATTAAATTTTAATATTTTACCACCCACAGACTATCGAGAGACAGGGTAATGGGCTATGAAGCTCATACCTGTAAGTGCCAGATCTTACACCTTTACTTTAAATATTCTAGACCAGATTCTTGTAGAATTTAAAAAACTGAGGCTAACCATCTGGATTTTAAATGACCCAGATTTAACAAGGTATATTTTCCTTAATGCAGCAATGGGTCAATCTGTATTGTTTATGGTGCAATATTTTGATGCAGTAATTAATTTTTCTCACTGCAAAATATGCTCCAATGCAAGCTAGCTCTAGTTTTGCTCTCACTATAGGAGAAGGAACAGCTTTCCCAGTCCTAAACTGGATCTTAATACTTTATTTATTGGTATTTCTGGTTTATTCTCCTCTAGGTTGCCATACATCCCCACTGTACAAAACTTAGGCATTATATTTAGTCTTAATAGCTAGTAAAAGGGGCTTGATCGAATTACCACCATATGTTTTGTTAAACCTATATAATGAATTAGCTGTTCTTTTCTAGTTTGGAATTAATTTTTGTTTGTGTTTAGTCCATTTTCCAACACTCATAAGCTGGAGACTCAAGTATGTATACTCCTTACTACAGACAAATTTTTGTTACCAATCTTCTAACTGTTGTGTTCTACCCTTTGCTCCAAAAATTAAAATGTGACTTTTGGTTCATTAACTCTCAGATTATACTCCTAGCAAATGTATTCACTATATTTAATTTGGCCTGTAGGCCTGATTGTGTAAGGAGAACAGAATTAAGTTGTCTGCATAGGCAAGGGTTGCACAGCCCTTACCCATAATTTTAGGTGAGTCAGTCTCCATATTCTCCAACTCTATCAGTAGTTTATCTATGTAAATGCAGAACAGAGCTGGCACAAGGACACAGTCCTGTTTAACTCCCATATTAGTTGGCAGGCTGGACGACAACTGCCCAGTACTACTGAGCTGAACTTGTGCTCAAGTATGGGAGTACAGTTCCCTAATAATCGCAATTATTTCAGGTGAGAACCCCTTATCCTTCTTTGTTACCCATAGTTTATGTGATATTGTATCAAATGCAGTGCTAGTCTATGAACGCTGCATACAATTTTTGTTTTCACAGTACGATGCATTTTTCATACAAATGCCTAATTACAAAACAATTGTCTGTAGTGGAGTAACCCATTCGAAAACCTGCTTGCAAGTCTGAGAAATCCCCTAATGTGATCAACTGTCTCTAAGCCGCTTTAAAATTAATCTGGTGAAGACTTTCCCCATATGAAACAGAAGGGAAATTGGTCTGTACATGGCTGGGTCAGCCCTATTTCCCTTTTTGAATAATGAAATTATTGTGGCACCCTTCCATGATGGGGGAAAATCCAACCTGCTACAACAAATATTGGAAAAATATGGTGAGAAGATTAGCCCACACTAAAGAGAGTTCAAATATACCTCTGAGGGAATCTGATCTGGTTGTAGTGCCTTTTTTTTTTTTTTTTTATTTACAATACTTTTTGTCTGCAGGGGCACCAACAACTGCGATGGTCACGGACCTCAGGCTCCCACCTCCCATCAATGGCTCTACCGCTCCCCATGGAACCCCTGGTTTACTCCTCAGAGGGCAGAGTTCATGGCACCAACTCCCTATTATGGGTGGGTGCCACAATTCTAGTGTCTAACGGGGAAGCGAGCTGTGGGAGGCTAATTGAAGCCAGAGGTAAGGCTTCATAGAGGCGGCCCTGCAGTATTTTTCTCCCTTTATGCGGAGGGGCGGGGACATGCAATGATGGCCAGAGTCCACCCTGCCCCTGAAGCTAGACTGTGTCGGTGCATTGCGGCAGACCCAGCCTCTGCCAGGTGCCGCTGTTGCACCAAACATGATGCCACCCTCCAACCAGAGAAGGAGAGCTGTCCAAGGGACGCGTGATCCTTCTCCCCCCGGCCGGCCCTCCGGCAACCAGAGTCAGTTCCCAAACCGGGTCACCAGCGTCGCAAGCAGAAATCCCACCACTGTGCCGGCGGGCTGGACGCTTTTTGGGGTTTTAAGGAAGCAACTGCCTGACAGACTTCTCAATGCTGAAATAGACCAAAGTGGCTCATCTCAAAATTTAATAACACCTGTATTTCATCTAACTCCATGCTACGTTTATGACTGAGATAATATAGGGGCTGATCTCAACAAAGGATTTTATATTTGTCTGAGTTCAGAAGACACTTGGATTGGTTTATCTAAGTGCTGTGATACTGCAGGGCGGGTGCCCAAGGGTTTCTGCCAGGTTGTGTGTATTCTGGCAGTTTCTCTGGCCTGATTCTTCTGTGCATGATGCATGATTGATTAAAACTAGAGACTTTTAAAATCCTTAAGAGATTTTTCAGTTGATTTCTATGACTTCTGTTTCAGTTATCAAAGAACTTTTACCAGACATGACAGGTTTTGCCTAGCTTCTGTGGTTGCTAGGTAATATTTAAATTGAGTTATGAGTCACACGGTCATGTGACAGTTACTGCCCAATCACGCCTAACTCTCCTGAAGTAAAATCTTGAAAAGGAATCAGTGCATGAGACCCAGTGTGACTCCATTAAAAGAGAAGCGGAGCCAACTGGGTCTATATGTGAAGTCTGCATCTTTTAAAAGTAAGCACTGTTTGAATTTTACACAAACTATTATAAAACTTTACAGAATATACTGCCATTCAGGGAGTGGAGCTAGTGAGAAGTAAAGCAATTGAAAGCATCAACTGTATATGAGGGCACACATGTTTTAGCGGTCTTCTTTCAAATCTAATAATGAACTCATGGAATTGTTGACATATTTTTACATGAGTTTGTTTGACTATTGAGAAAGCAACAGGAAATGTGATATATTTAGTATAAGACAACGCTTTTATTCAGCACGTAAACTGTGGTATGGTTTTTGAAGAAATAAACTAATATAATGAATGAAAACACTGGGAGACCCTAAATATTTAAATGTAAAACAGAACCTGCACTTTTTGATTTTTGAGTCGTTACAAGGACAGTTACGACAGATTAGCATTGTAATTTAAAGAAAGAATGGTGATGGTTTACCTCTTACAATATTTTTAGAAAAAAATGCCCTGAATGAATGCCAAGGTAACATTAATTGATGTCTCCTGTTCTTGATTTAAAAGTGAAATGAATAAATGCTGATTACAGATATATTTATATATATTTTTGTAACTAAAAATGATGCCTAGACAGATTGGAATTGGTATATGGTTTATCTAGACTTAATACTGACTTCTCTCAAGAAATAAGGGCACCACTAACAAAAATTTTAAATATGGAAAGAACGTTTTGAAAAATGTAATGAGATGTACTTGATGTATATTTTAACTTTCACAAACTCTGCTCTTCCAGTTTGGATAGTATTTAGTTTGTTACTTTTGTTTTATGCACAGAAATACATGATAATTTAGTTTATTTCTGAAAATCTAAACTTTACACCTTACAGTGAAGCAAACAATAGTGAGGTTTTTTGTTCCAAGTTTGAATTAATATTTTAAACTTTAAAAATGTAACAATTGTATTTATATATATTTTTACTGTTTTTTAGCTCACAGTGTTTATCACTGACGAAGGATCAAAATCCAAAATGTTTGATATGGGCACTGTACATACTGATTTGTAAGTATTCAAATGAATGAAACCACTCATTAAAGAAGTTCTAAACATTTTGGGTGAGTGGGCGCCATCATTACCATTTCCTTCTATCTTGTACTAGCCCTGATATGGTAAGGGGCTACTCCCCAGTTATAACTTTTTCTTTTTTTACTGAGGTCAGCTGGGTTGGAACCCCTTCTTTTGAACTCCAAATATTCAGCCAGGTTTCTCTGTGTAACATCCTGCTCTGCAGAATCAAACCCCATTGCAGCCTGCATCCATTTCATCACCGAGATGAAGGATAGGTCATCAGAAGGTGACCTCAGGGTATATTTAGGGGATTCCTCACCTCCAGAGGAAACATGGACGGAAACCTGGAGGGAGTGCGAGTCCCCTCTTGTTTCTCCTCCTCATCAGTAGGGAGAACGTCAGGGTGGGGCTCATCCTCATCCACTGGCTCAGAGATGTGCAGCGAGGATGTCAATGACCAGGAGGAGGCAGACTGCGATGACAGAGAAGGCACTAGTGCGGGCTGGCCCAGCATACCCATGCCGGCGACAGGCTGAAAGGGGAGCCATCTGGTGCATAAACTCTCAAAAGGAGGAGAGCACTGTCTGGACATTGATAGTTACTGGTGTTGGGAGAGGGCCTTGAAGCATTGACAGAAGTGGCTGGGTCCCTGGTGTCAGCCAGGAGGGCTGAAGCCCTGGCGGCGGTGGGACAGGCTGTGTCAGTGAGGGGTCTGGGTTGTATCACCACCACCATCAGGAGGGCCACCAGAGGCGATGACAGCAGGGGTCTAAAGCTAAAGAGAGGCTAGTAGAGCTATCTGTGTGAAGGAAGAGGTGAAAGCAGCATGGGCTGACATCTCGCCGGGGCGAAAAAGGCCCCGATGATGGGCCAACACCAGTCAAGGATGAACCAATGGGCCATACCGCCAGAGTCCTCCCCTGTTGAAGAAAGGGTGAGAGAAGCAGTAGGGATCATTGGCAGAGGCACGGGAAGGCCTGCCAATGATGGACCGGCGGTAAAAGCTGTCAGGGCCGACCCTGTAGAAGAGAGGGGTGAGGCAGCAGCAGGAGTAGCCACCTGCCTGGTGGACGACCCCGAAGGAGTCGGTGCTACATGCAGTGACCGAGTGCACTGCCAAGAGGATTGTCTGTCCTTCTCCTGGTGCTTGCGCTTCCCAACCGACTTGTCCCAGGCCTTGGCAGCATGAAAGCCTGTGGACAGGGCTGGTGACAGAAGGGAGCTGTGAGCCTGAAGCTCCTTCTCCATGGTGGTGACCTGTTACTCCATCAGGAAGGATTCATGGGTGGCCTGGCGCTGCCACCAGGTAGCCTGGTTGAAGCTGCAGATCTCACAGACCTTAACGCCGTGGTTGGTGCCGAGACAGTGAATCGCAGGCCTTGTGGTCGCCCTTATGATAGATCTTCTTGCCGCAGCAGTACTGTTGAAAGAAGTTATCTGAATCGGTAGGCACAAACTGAGAACAAAAATCACTTTAGGGAATAAAGTGATTACTAAATGGGTGAGAAAGAAAAGAAAAAAAGCAAACCTAACGTAAGAAACCAGTGGTTGACTGAAGCAGCGGTATCTCTGCGGAATCCAATGTGCTATGGTTGACAGTGAGAATCTAACTGAGGAGGGTGCAGGGTCACCATGGCTATACAGGAGGAGGATTGATGTGATGACGTTGTTGTGGGTGGTGTCAGGAAGACTGCTGGAGAAATGTTTCTATGTGGTCCTAGTGCCGGATGGCTATAGTTCCAAAGATGTGATCTGCTGAAAGAGATATCCTCGAAGAAGATCTAAAAATTGATAATGTCAGCCCACTGATACCTTCAGACATTGGGGCTGATAATGGCAGAGACTGAATTGTCCTAACAGTTCTCTATGCGCCATCTTCTCTTCAACTGGTTCCCAGTTTCAGAACAGTATCAGGTTCTGATCCGACTCCTCCCTCGTCAGTCACATGTCTGGTGGGGCAACTCCCAGAATGTTCTACAGCGGACTTCCTATTATAGATGATTCCAACAAGAGATGACAGCCTGCTCAACTGGGGGCATGGTCCTAAACCAGATCCCTGTTCCTAGTGCTAGGGCTCAGAGTAAGAGTCTTCAAATCAACTTCTATAAATCAGGCTGATCTTCCTTGCCTCAAACACTTTCAGAAGCAATGGAAAGGGTATGCTCAGACAATGTGGTGACGGTTGTGTACATGAACAATTAGGGAGGAACAAGAAGCAAAACATGCCTGTGTAAAGTCCTAAAGGTGTTTCAGTGAGCAGAAGAGAATCTCCTGACTCTATTAGTCTTTCATCTAGTGGGACAGCTAATGCCCATGCAGAATAACTCAGGTAATACATCATACATCCAGGAAAGTGGTCCCTGAACCCCCCCACATTTTCTCTCTTTTGCTCTGATTGTGCAAGTACCTAGGTTCTTAAGCCCCTTTGGGTGTCTACAGGCAGACGTAGTAGATGCCATGTTCTACACGAGAATCCAGAATGTCTTACCTTTTTCCTCCTCCACCACTGCTTGTAAAAGTACTAAAAAAAATTCAGGCATCAAGACAAAGCTTTCACCCGATAGCTTTTGAGTGGCCAAAAAGGCATGTCTACCAATGCAGGAGCCATTTCTACTCCTCCACTGTGGGGACCTGTTGTGGCTTCCAAGTCCAGACAAGCTGCAACTAGCAGAATGGCTCCAGAGAGGATATGACTGTAAAACTTAATTATTTGGCGAAGGTGGGTGACACGATCATGTCCTCCAGAAAACTGCCTACTAGAGAGTCTGGAAAGTTTTCACACCTGGCTTAAGGAATGGGAGTCAAGCCAAGGTGAGCTTCTGTGGTTCCTGATTCTGTATCTCCTCCAGACAGGAGTAGATAAATGCATAGCCCTGGGCACCCTTTAGGGTTGTTCTGGACTCTAGTCTTGCTTCGGGACCCTTTCAGCAAGGATTTTTAATGCTGTCAGTAGGCCAGCCACTCCTACCTGTGCCTCTATAGGATCTCAGTCTGGTTCCAATAGCTCTATGTGACCTGCCATTTGGGCATTTGGCCACGATTTCCGAAGATATTCTCTCCATCAAAGTTATGTTTTCTAGTAGCTACCTATTCAACTAGATGGACTGAGAGCTGGGTTTCTCTTGTAAAGAGCCTTCTTTCTTTAGAAGGTGCCCACTGCTTTCATGTGAACCCAAAGGTAGGACTTCCATCCTTTGCCCAAAGTCAGTGTTTTCCAAGAATTATATTTGCACAAGCTTGATGTGCACAGAGCGGTCAAAAGTTGGAGGGACTGTACAAAGGGATCAGGAAAGGCAGACATCTTGAACAAACACTTCTGCTCAGTGTTCAGAGGAAGGGAATGGGAAGGACTATAAAAAGTAACAGAAGCTTGGGGGATGTAGACACCAACCTTTTCAGAGGAATGTGTCCTGAAGTTACTCACTGATCTGAAAAGTGGACAAAGCAATGGGGCCAGAAGGGGTGCATCCAAGGATGTTTGGAGCTCAGGAGGCACTGGCTGTGCCTCTGACAGTCAGATTTAAAAGATCACAGGAAACTGGGAGTGGTTCCTGAGGACTGGAGGAAGGCAGATGCAGTCCCTCCTCATAAAAGTGGTAGCAGGTAAGAGGCTGGCAATTTTAGACCGGTCAGCCTGACACTGGTGGTGGGAAAGTTAACGGAAACAATGCTGAAGGAAAGGATTGTGGAATGTCTTGAATCCAGTAGGTTACAAGACCCAAGACATCATGGACTTCACAGGGGAGGTCGTAGTCAAACAAATATGAAAATGACGACCTACCATAATTCTTGATCTTCTTTGTATCTTCACCATTCATTACTGCTGGGTAAGCTGCCAGAGGCGCGCAACTGTCGCGGGAGTTTTTTTTTGAGGGGGAGCTTGGCGCTGTCCACGAGGCCAATGCATTATGTAACACACGTGGGTTGGCCACTAGGCACCGCAGATTCCTCCTCCACCCCAGTTCTGTTTTGTTGGAGAGGTTGTAACAAAGAGGGACAGAGAAAACCAAGGTGAGGCAAGACAGCTGAGGGATAGGGAAAGGATATAAACTGAAAAATGAATAAGCCAATTAGAGGACAGAGGATTGGACTTTTTATCCTAAGTGGCCATAGGGCCCCAATCCTTGGGCGGCCACACAAGAAAGAAAAAAGAGAGAGGGGGAGAAAAGAGAAAGATACAATATATATATGGGAAGAAAGGGGGAAGGAGGGCCCTCTGCCATGTTGATTGAAGATCATTGGCTTATTATAGCCTCAAAAACAGAAAGGTATGAAGACACAGGAGCAAGGATCCAGCCAGCTTCAGGGACCACTGAACAGAAGTTCAGAAAGAGAGAATTTGACATGGTTTTGGAAGTAAAACCCATGGTGGAGACAGCCCTCTCCTCTCACCCCCAATCCACATATGGGATGAAGTCCTGGAGCATGGCCTTCCACACAGGTTATCCCTTGATGGCTAGTCGAGGGGAAAAACCTGTTAAACAGGTGAGGACTCTGCCCAGAAGGACCCCCAAGGAGAGAAGACAAAGGGGGAGGAAAACCCTCAGGGTTCTCCCTCGAAATGCACTGACGCAGTCCCTACTTCAGGAGAAGGGAACCATGGGACATCCGTGCCAGGCTAAAGAGGACACAACAGTGTACCATGCTGAGAATCTCAGCTCTAAAGAAAAAGGGGAAGTGAGAAAAGAGAAAGAGGGAGGAAAATCTCATGGGCCTCCCACGACTACCTCTGGATGGAGAGACCACTGTGGATGTCTCACCTATGCGGCTGAGAACATCCTCCACTGCAAGAAGATGGAAAAAAAAGTGGAAACATCTGTGCAATTGAGGAGGACACCACAGTGAGAATCCCAGTGAGTTCCTCCAAGGCCAGGGTGAAGACCTTACTCGCCACCCCCCTAGGTTGGGCGCTCTGTGACTTTTTAAGAAGGAAACAGAGGACCCCGAGGTTCCAGGGGGACTCTGCCCCCAACTGGCCTCAAAGAGGGGGAGGGTGAGCAGGGTAGAGGCGGTGCCCAAGAGTTGAGGCCCAAGAGGGGAAAGTGGGTGGGAGAACAGGTTATTCACCTGTAACAGTAGTTCTAGGAGTGGTATATGTTGTTCATTCACACTTATTGGCAGGTACCTTGCCGCTTTAAGATGAGCCGCAAAGTCTTCAAGTTGGCTCCTCCCACCCACCCGGGTGATATAACCCTCGGCTCCGCCCCATGACAGCAGATCTCAGCCTGCTGGAAGCCAGGTGTATGCGTCGGAGCCGGGGAGGTTGGGTGGATCCGTGTGGATGAACAACATATACCACACTTAGAACTACTGTTACAGGTGAGTAACCTGTTTTTCTAGGATCGTGGATATGTTGTTCATCCACACTTATTAGCAGACACCTAGCAGTTCTCCGGGAAAAGGGAAGCAAGGCGCACACTCCCTACCTGGGAAACAGAGATTGGAGAACTGAGACACCAAAACTAGCATCCCTGCGTGACTCAAGGTTGATGTGGTAGTGGGTGATGAAGGTGTTTGCTGACTTCCAGGTAGCAGCTTGGCAGATTTTCTGGATAGGGATGTCCCTGAAAGCCATCGATGCAGCAGTATGGCGGTGAGAATGAGCTCTTATCCCTCTGGGAGGCTCCCTGCCCGCCAACTCATACCACAGACCTATGCATGATGTAATCCATCTTGCTATGGTCCGCTTTGCTGCAGGTCTGCTAGAAGTGGCATCAGTGTAGGTGACAAACAGCTGGCAAACCTCTCACCGAATTTCTGCTGTCCTCTCCTTATAAGAGGAGAGGACCCATCTCGGGTCCAAAGTATGGAGCCTGTATTGGCCTCCGAGGTGTAACTGGGGTAAGTACACCGGCAGAGCTAACACCTAGTTAAGGTGAAACTCTGACACCACCTTCGGAAGGAATTTCGGGTGGGGGCACAGGACAACCTTGTCCCTGTGGAAGACTAGATAAGAGAAGTCCACAGAGAGCACCTGGAGCTCCCCTGTACTTCTGGCAGAAGTGACAGCCACCAGGAAGGCCGTCTTCCATGACAAGTGCGACAGCTCACACTTGTGCATCGGTTTGAATGGCTTGCCCATGAGCTTTGCGAGTACCAGCAGTAGCTCCAACAGAGGTGGAGGTTCATGCACTAGAGGGGATATGTGATCCAGGCCTTTGAAAAAGTGCCCGACCACTGTCTCCTGCGCCATAGTTGGCTGACCAGCCTGCGTCTGGTAAGCAGAGATGGCTGCCAGGTGCACCCAAAGGGTCGATGACCGAAGACCCCATTTGGAGAGACACCAAAGGTAGTCGAGAATGTTAGCCACTGGACAGGACAGAGGGTCCAGGCCCTTGCCCTGACACCAAAGAAAAAATTACTCACCTTAGTAATGTTGTTTCTTCTAATGGAGTCTTGCTGTATTCTGACTATTGCAGTTAGGTCCTGCCTTTCAACTGCCCCGGAGAACAGAGAGTTGACTTTTCACGGCCAGCATGGAACATTCAGCGCAAGCTCGGTTGAAGCCCCCGTCTGCTGCTGTTTAAACTCCAACCGTCAGATCTTTATGAGCAATACTCACTAGAAGTTCTGTGTGGAAACTGTAAAACTCACACTAGCCAACTGGCAACTAAATTTATTAAAAAGGGTTTTTTGGTTTCAAAGCAAAGACTCAAGTCAGGAAACCCAACAAACAAAACACACCACACACCCAAAGTAAAGGAGGGTGAAAAGGGTGCCAACACTGCCCCTGCCCACCCACATCCCAAAACCAGTGTCTGAATAGAATACAGCAAGACTCCATTAGAAGAAACATTACTAAGGTGAGTAACTCTTTTCTTCAAACAACATGAAGTCTCTTGCTGTATTCTGACTATTATAGACTACCAAGTAGTACCTCCATGGAGGAGGGACAGAACCTACTTTGGGAATAGGCTCTGAAGTACTGCTGTGCTTAAACCGAGCATCACTCCTAGCCTGGATATCCAGAGAGTAATGCTTGGTGAATGTATGGACTGTTTTCCAGGTGGCTGCTTGACAAATTTCTAAGATAGGAATATCCCTGGCAGCAGCCAGGGAAGCAGCTGTACCTCTAGTAGAGTGAGCCCTCAGGATTGAGGGTGGGGTTCTACCCAGTTTTTCATAGCAGAACTGTATACAAGAGACAATCCACCTGGCAATAGATCTCTTAGTAGCAGGTTTGCCCTTACCGACCTCTCCATATGTGAGGAACAACTGGAGGGACTCAAACTTGTGACCGTTGGTGCGCTCTATGTAGTAGGTGAGAGCCCTTTTAACATCCAAGCTGCACAACCTCCTCTCTCCAGAGGAGGAATGGTCAGTGAAGAAAACAGGGAGAGACAGACTGATTAAGGTGGACATCTGAAACCACCTTAAGCAAAAACTTCCTTTTAGTTCTTAGGACCACTTTATCTCTATGGAAAGAGATGAAATCAGGCTCCACTGACAGGGCCTTGCAATTCACTGATACGCCTGGCAGAGGTAATGGCTACCAAAAGAAAAAATTACTCACCTTAGTAATGTTGTTTCTTCTAATGGAGTCTTGCTATATTATGACATATGCAGTTTGTCCCAACCTTAGAACTGCTCCGGAGGTGAAAGAGTTAAAGTCCATGCCAGGCATGGAACTTAGAGCTCGAGCTCGGTTGAAAATTCTATCTGTTGTTCTTCAAACAAACTGTCAGATCTTTATGAGCAAAAACTCACTAAGACTCTGTGCGGAAGCTGTAAACCTAAACTAGCCAACTGACTACTTAATTAAATAAACATATTTTTTGGTGCCACAATGAAGACTCAAGTCAGGAGACCCAAAAAAGGCCAAACACAACAAAGATCACCCCAAAAAGAGGGGTGAAAACAAGTTGAGCATCTAAAAAGTGCCAACGCTGCCCTGCCCACCCACATCCCCAAGAGTAACGTTCTAAGAGGGGCAGGCAAAGGGGGGAGGTCATAATATAGCAAGACTCCATTAGAAGAAACAACATTACTAAGGTGAGTAATTTTTCCTTCAAACAACATGAAGTCTTGCTATATTATGACATATGCAGACTACACAGCAGTACCTCCATGGAGGAGGGACAGAACCTACTTAGGAAATAGGCTCTGAAGCACAGCTGTGCCAAAACGAGCATCACTCCTAGCCTGGATGTCCGGGGAGTAATGCTTAGTAAAAGTGTGCACCGTTTTCCAGGTAGCTGCTTGACACATCTCTAGGATAGGGATGTCCCTGGCAGCAGCCAGAGACGCAGCTGTACCTCTGGTGGAGTGAGCCCTCAGGCCTGAGGGAGGAACTTTACCCAGTTTTTCATAGCAGAACTGGATACAAGAGACAATCCACCTGGCAATGGATCTTTTAGTGGCAGGTTTCCCTTTGCCAACCTCACCATAAGTGAGGAACAGTTGGTGGGAGTTAAACCTGTGACCTCTGGTACGATCTATGTAGTAGCTAAGTGATCTTTTGACATCTAAACTGTGCAACCTCCTCTCACCAGAAGAGGAATGGTCAGTGACGTACACAGGGAGAGATATAGATTAAATTGGAAATCTGAGACCACCTTAGGCAAGAACTTTCAGTTAGTCCTGAGGACTACCTTATCTCTGTGAAAGGAGATAAAATCAGGCTCCACTGACAATGCTTGTAACTCACTTATGCGCCTGGCAGAAGTGATGGCTACCAAAAACACAGTTTTCCAAGTCAAGTACTTGAGCTCTGCTGAAGACAAGGGCTCAAAAGGGGGTTGCATAAGCTGGGCAATGTAAATATTAAGATCCCAGGCAGGGGAAGGATCCCTGAATAGGGGGTTGGTGTGAAGCAACCCTTTGAAAAACTTGGAAAATACAGGATGAGCTGAAAGAGAAGAGGGCTTACCTGCTGACAAGAACGCAGACACGTCTCAGCCCTAAAGTATTTAAATGAACCATATAATCCAGGACTGTGGGTAAGTCAGCAGATTCTGGGGAAATATGCTTCCCAGAGCACCATATGGAAAATCTCTTCCATTTGGAATTATAAGTAGCCCTGGTGGAAGGCTTCCTGGAAGCCTTCAGAATATCCAATATTCCTTGGGAAAGGTGTAGGTCAGCAAACTCTAACTTTGCAAGAGCCAGGCCTTGAGATTGAGAGATTTGAGGTTCGGGTACCAAACCCTCCCCTGAGCACAGGATAACAGATTGTGATTCCTGGGAAGACACAGGGGAAGGTGGACTGCTAAGGACATAAGGAGTGGGTACCAGGGCTGTCTGGAGCAATCAGAATCATCTTGCAGGACTGAGACCTGATTTTTACTAGCACTTTGAACAGGAGAGGGAAGGGTGGAAAGGCATAGAGAAACTTCCCTTCCCAACTGAGAAGGAAGGCATCCAGGGGGACTGAGCCCAACACTGGGGGCCTGCAACAAAAAAGGAGAAGTTGGTGATTGTCTGGAGCTGCAAAAAGATCTATCTGGGGTGTGCCCCATCTGGCAAATACCACCTCCAGAACTAGGGGATCCAGAGCCCATCTGATGGCATTGGGAAATCCTGCTGAGAGCATCTGCCAGGACATTGTCCTTGCCTGGGAGGTGAACTGCTACAAGGGAGGTGTTCAGGGAGTAAGCCAGAGACCACAACTTCTTTGTGCTTGCACAAGGTCAGAGACCGAGTGCCTTTGCTTTGTTGATGTACCACATTGTGGTGGTATTGTCTGTTCTGACTTGAATAACCTTGTTCTGAACAGATTTGAAAAAAGCTTGAAGTGCTAGAAAAACTGCTCTGAGTTCCAACAGATTGATGTGGAGCAGAGATTCCTGAGGGGACCACAATCCCTGGGTGTGAGCTCCCCATCCCAATAGGGATGCATCTGTAGTAAGGATTAAGGAGTGAGACTGAGGGGTAAAGGGGACCCCCTGTCTCAAACTGCCCTGGTCCTGCCACCACTGAAGGGCCTGGATCAGGGTTCGAGTCACTGGAATTAATTTGGTTAGAGGGTCCTTTCTTTGAGACCAAAAGGCTCTCAAATGGAACTGGATGTCCCTCATCTGAAATGTGGCTCCCTGCACTACTGCTGTCGAAGCAGCCATGTGTACCAGGAGCTGTAGAAAGTGCCTTGCTGGTCAAGAGACCTGCAGGGTGAAGGAGGAAGCCAGAGAAATCAGGGTACTTGCCCTTTCCAGAGGAAGGAAGGCTCTGGCTTCTTTTGTGTTCTGTTCTGCACCTATGAAGGTGAGAAGCTGGACAGGCTCTAGGACTGACTTAGGAAGATTGAGAAGGAAACCTAGAGAAGTTAGCAGTTGCTGAGTTACTTGTAGGTGTAGTTTGACCTGGTCTGGAGACTGACCTACAATGAGCCAGTCGTCCAGATAAGGAAAGATGGCAATCTTTTGCCTTCTTAAGTGGGCAACTACTACTGCCAGGCATTTTGTGAACACCCTTGGGACAGAGGTGAGGCCGAAGGGCACTGCTCTCAACTGGTAATGGCCTGAGGGCAGTTCGAATCTGAGGTACTTTCAGTGGGAGCTTCTGATGAGAACATGGAAGTAGGCATCCTTGAGGTCCAGGGACGTTAGCCAGTCCCCTGGCCTTAGAGAGGGTAAAATAATTCCCAGAGTCACCATTTTGAATTTTGGTTTTAAAAGGTGCTTGTTTAGGTATCTGAGATCCAGGATGGGCCGCCATTCTCCTGTCTTTTTTGGGGTAAGGAAGTACCTGGAGTACAGTCCTTTGCCCTGGTGTAGGGGAGGTACCCTTTCTACAGCTCTGAGAGCCAGGAGGGTTGAGACTTCTGTTTCCAGAGCGAGAGCCTCTGATGGATTTGCAGGTGGAAAGGATCTGGTTCTCATCTTTGGAAATTTTTTGAAGCTGAGAACTCAGTCCCTGGCTTACTACTCCAGGACCCACTTGTCTGATGTTAAAGACTCCCAGTCCTGGACGAAGTAAGCCAGCCTGCCCTACAGGTAATGGAGAATCGGCCCTGGCCCTCCCATCAGGGTGCCTGTTTGGCAGGGGCTTTAGGCTGAGGGGTGGGAGCAGGCCTGCCTACCCCATCTGCCTCTCCCTCTGAAGAACCCCCTCTGGGCACAGGCTGAAGAGGAGGCCTGGGCTTGGTAAAAAGGCCTACCCCTACCCCTGGAAAGCTGCCTCTGAGGAGTGGCCTACCTTTCCTTGGCCTGTGCACTCCTATAAGTGGTCCTATACTCATCCATTTTCTTCACGTAATTCTCTGTCTGCTCCCCAGAGAGTTACCTACAACAGGAAAATCCATGGCCTTAGCCTGGGTATCCTGTGACAGGCTAGTACACCTGAGCCAAGCCATTCTGCGAAAAGCGACAGATGTAGCCATGACTCTTGAAGATACATCATTAGAGTCCACTGCAGCATGGAATTGCACCTTGGATACCTCAATACCATCAGCAGCCACCTGCTCCAGCAGCTTGGCAAGCTGGCCAGGGACCTGTTTCGCTAGAGCCATAACAGTATCCCATCTGGATTTCTGGTATCTTGCAACATAGGCCATATAATTTGCCTGTCTGAGTCCCAAGGATGCTGCTATGAACTGTTTCTTTGCCATGGCATCAATCCTCCTGAAGTCCTTGTCAGCGGGGTGTGAAGCCAAGGGAATATTTGCCTTATCACAGGCTATAGCCTGCACTACCGCAACATGGCTGCATTGTTGTGAAAGGAACTCCATATCAGGGCCTGACAATGTGTACCTCTTGTCCATTTTTTTATCCACAGGAGGTATAGTGTGAGGAACTTTTAAAATTTTTATTGTCTGTTTCCTAAAAGATTTATGTAAAGGAATAGACAATCTCCTAGACTCTGGGATATCCATCATTTCTACAAAGTCAGGCTCCTCCTGTTCATCCACAGCTTCTTCAAAGGGCTGGAGGGTTTCAACCACTTTCTTATAAAACATAAAATGAGAAGGGACTCAGAAAGCCTAGGGGAGACACTCTGAAGGTCTGTCTGGGAGATGTCCGGGTTCAATGGGCACATCCAGACTTTCAAAATCACATTCACTTCTCTTCACAATCTTCCTCCCCCTCCTCTGGTTCATAAAATTCCTCTATATCATATTCTTGAACGGTGGCACCCGGCCGAACCAACTTGCCGCTTACCTGATGGTGCGGTTGGTCAGAACGAGAGAAGCGACTGACAATTCTGATACGCTGGCTATCTCTGCAGCGGTTGGAGAAGGAAATTTTGGCTCCACACCTGCCGATTTTCTAGTCCATTTTGCTGGGACTGACTCCTCGTGAGGTTTTGAAATAGTGTTGGTGAGTTTTTGGTGTTTTGGTTAACAATTATGGTTTTTTGTTTGGTGGTTTTGTATTTGCGATACGTGAAGGGTGAAGATTTACTTTGTTTGTGGGTTGTCTCTGGATGTAAAATTAATGACGCAAATGTATGTAGTTATATGTTGTATAGGTTATGGAATGGAAAGTAGGATAGTATTAAGTTTGTTTGTTGGTAAAGAAATATTTTGGGATGGCTTTTGCAGGGTTTTTTTGGAATTTTACTGTGTTTAATAAATATTCATTTTTCAAAGTTCTTCATATATTTGGTGTGGTGACAGTAGTTTTTGGATGGCTATGTTTCTACTTGGTTTAATTTTTGTTGGGGTGGTGATTATAAAAGTGTGTTGTGGGGCGGTTTGTTTTGTTGAATTGGTTTTTCTTGGTATTTGGCTAGTGTTGTGATTAGGGATTTAGGGGTATTCTTGTTTATTGCCTTTGTTTTTCTAGTTTATTTTGTTTCTTTCTGCTTTTGCTTATTTATATTGCTATTTCTATAGCTTTATAGTTGTTCTTTTGTTTGCTACTTTTGCACAGTTTTTATATTTATGTATATTGTAATTACTGTATTTTAGTTTTTACTTTAATTTTTATTCATTTTCTTATTCTTCTTTCATGTATGGCTTTGCACTGGCGTTATTTTTTGGTTTGCTTGGAAGCTATACGTTTTGTATTTAGACAAGAGAACTGACTGCATAACATGTTCTGACTTAAAACTGCCACTACATAACAATTTGTAACTGATGTATGTACTTTCAGTGTATAATTTGTATACAGCTATATAGTTCATACCTCCTACTAACTTCTCCATCCTTACTTATCCTGCATATATTGTATTAATCTGACCTTTACCTTAAATTGTACTCTTTCCAAGTGTCTCATTCTATTCTAAATGTATTAACTCCTAGACTTTTACTATGTGTGTAATGGCTGACGCGACACCTCTGTAAAAGAGCCTCTGGCTCAAAGGTATATATGAAATTAAATACATAAGGTTTCTAGGAATATCTTGTACGGTTTATGTTAGAAATATGTTAAATGTTAACAGTGTGTTGAAATAAACGGCTTTTAATTGTACTACATATCCAAGTGAATTTTGTTGTCTCAGGAATTGACCACAAAACAAGTAGGCGCAATTTACTGAACGCCTTTCCTTAAAACAGCCACAGAAGTAAATTGAGTAATAGTAATTGTGATTACAGAAATGGTGTCCCTGTTGATGTGGGCATGAGATCTATGCTAATAATAGCTACAGCAGACTACCTTGGCATGAAATGCAATTGAACATATTGTTAAGATTGTACTAAAAAGATAAATGTTTTTCTAGGATCGTGGATATGTTGTTCTATCCACACTGTTTGGCATGTCTTTTTCCTTTAATTGTTGCCAGAAGGTCTTTAAGCTGGCTCCTTCCACCCACCCAGGTGGTATATGCCTCGGCTCCGCTGCTTGATGCCAGATCTTCCTTTCTGCTGGAAGATGCAGGTTCCTCCTTACCGCTTATGCTTTGTAGGCCCTGGCTCTCGGATCTTTAGTTTTATTTAAACTAAAACTCATAAGAGTTGCAGCTAATCGCTTCCTGATATAAACCACTATGGAGGATAAATCATCACCTGGTTTCCGCCGCTGCCCATGTGGGCAAAAGATGTCTCTCACCAGTCCGCATGCCACGTGCGTGTACTGCTGGGGGTCAACCATGACACTCAGGCTTGTGATATGTGCTGCACTTTTCACCCAAACATCTTAGACAGTCATCTCGCATGGCTTCAACCGGGCAGACCGGAGAAACTAAATCAAATGGTCAAATCTAAGGAAGCCCGATGGGTGGTCTCCGTGGCTGTGGGGTCTGCTGAGCAGATCGAACAAATGAAGGCTTTCAAGGAAGAGGCAGCGGATTGGTCCTCGAAGTCCTTCTTCATATTGCTCAACTTGGGCTTCATCTTCTCAGGTTCTTTTTGAGAAATGTCAGTTCCTTCCCACCAAGGGTGAGGGTCCCTCGGGCGCATGTGCTTCTCGGTACCATAAAAAGAACAAAGAACCGAGAGATTCTTCATCTCACTGATGACTTTCCTGGGATCGTGAGAGATCTCGGTCCCAGGAATCACCTGTCTCCACTTCGGTCGAGGTTGCAGCCTCAGCTGCTGGCTTCACAGTTCCCCTGTCAGGCCAGCCGGCTCGGACGTGGGACGACAATCCGGTTGAGATCATTCTCGGACTCAGTCGACCCGTTGTCACACGATGAGGCTGGATAACTCCTTATTCAGGACTCTGGTCCTGACCGTCACCGAAGAAGAAACCCAGATCTGGTCCCTGACCTAGAGGAGACGCGGTCCTCCCCAGCACCTTCTCGACCATGTCGGTCTCCCCAATGATTGAGGTCAAGATCTCGAAGCCATTCAACCGATAGGCCAAAGAAGGTACATAAGCACTCAAAAGCAGCAGCACTGCCACCATTCTTCTTCATCCTCCTTGGATGAGGAGAGGTTTCGACGGAAATTCTGTCAACGCTATGAAGATCTAATGTGGCAGCAGCTGATCATGTCCGGCCAGAAGTTGGTTCCAGCTTCTACTCTGGCCATAACTTGGCTGTCGCTTCCTAGGCCAAAGCAGACTCCTAGAGCCGCCCGCACTATTCCTCTTCGGAACCGTTAAACCAGTTCCGTTTGGCCAAAATTGACCTCTCCACTGATCCTGGTGGAGCCGCCGCCTAAACAACCACAGTCGGGGCTCCTGCCAAAGAGTCTGTCGGTTCTGGGCCTCTCACGTAGGCTTTCTGCACCCTCACCAGGACAGTCCTAGGCACCCTATAACCATTCATGTGCAGGAGCCCTCAAACCAACTGGCGGATTCTCTCAGCCGTGTAGGCAAGATGTCCCATGCGTGATCTCTCCATCCAGAGGTAGTACACAGCCTATTCTCCCACTGGGGCAAACCTCAGGTGGATCTGTTTGCCTCCAGAGAGAACACAAAGCTGGGGCTGTTATATGGCTGCCCCCCTCAGCAGTGCTCACTGCAGGGGGATGCCTTCTCGAGGGTGTGGACCCCAGGCCTCTTCTATGCCTTCCCTCCACTTCCCTTGATCCACAAGGTGATTCTCAAGGTCAGGAAGGACAAGGCACAGGTGATCCTGGTAGCCCCAGACTGGCACTGCCAGTTCTGATATCCAGATCTCCTCAGCCTCAGCTCCAGGCCTCCGAGAAGTCTTCCAGTACGCCTGGACCTTTTATCAGTCAATCGAGGGAATGTATTCCATCCAGACCTTCAATCCCTGCACCTGCCAGCCTGGTTACTGAGTGGCTAGAGTTCCATGCTTTGGGTCTCTCTGAGGATAAATTTACAGTAGTGGAAGCATCCAGAAAGGAGTCTACCAAGAGTTACTATGCCTTCAAGTGGAAAAGGTTTTGCATTTGGTGTCAGGTCAAGGGTTTGGACCCTTTGTCCTGGCCAGTGACTAGTATTCTCCTGACCTTGAGGAGCACCTTGTGGATCAAGGGAAGTGGAGGGAAGGCATAGATGAGGCCTGGGTCCACGCCCTCGAAGGCATTCCCCTGCAATGAGCCCTGCTGGGGGCGGCAGAGAATGATGCACTCTACATGCTAAATAATTGCCTTATTGGGATCAGAACATGGATGAGCTCCAGCTGGCTGAGACTGAATCCAGACAAAGACTTAAGTGCTGGTAGTGGACCCAGGTCTTCTGGGGGCAAGTTTGGGGGCTGGACAACCATCAGGCTTGTTACTTGGTGGTATACCGCTTACTACCTCAGACCAGGAGCATAACCTGGGCGTTATTTTTGATGATGGTCTGACTCTAAAATCTCAGGTGTCAACTGTCATCAAATCCTCTCTTTACCATCTGAGGAATATCACCTGAGTGAAACACCTGGTTCCTTCAGATGATCTTCCAACATTGGTCCATGCCTTTGTCACTACCCATCTTGATTACTGCATTCCTCTACCTAGGGCTACCTGGGGTTGATATCCGCTGCTTGCAGCTGGTGCAGAACGCGGTGGCCAGGCTTTTGACTGGGACCTCTAGGGCCAGTCATATTATGCCTGTGCTCCGCAAGCTGCACTGGCCCTGTTCAGTGGTGGATCATCTTTAAGGTTGGCTTGCTAACCTTTCAAGCCTCATGATCAGGGACCCGGTTACCTGCAAGATCTCCTGGTACCCTACTGCCCCCTCCGTCCTCTCCGATCCGCCAATGAGGGATTGCTGGAGATTTCCAGGGTACAATAGAAGACATCTGGTTCTCATGCCGTCTCTTTTTCAGCTCCAACCCTGTGGAATTCTCTACTTCGTCAGTTAAGAGAAAGCCCGACCATTGGTGGTAGATTTAAAACTGAGTTAAAAACATATTTATTTAATTTAGCCTTCCCTAAATATGGATGATCTGTTTTTATTGTTCCTGTTTTTAATCTTTTTTATATTTGATTTTATGTACAGCGCCTTGGTTCTGAAAGGTGCTATAAAATAAAGCTGATTTGATTTGATCCATGACTCAAATCTCAGAAAAGACCCAGCACTACCCTCCACCACAACAAAAGGCAAATGACACAAATTATGTCCAAATAATTGCAGTTTATAATACAGCTTTAAACACAGTGCAAAATACACAAACATCACATATGCTGATAGCATAGGCTGGGAGAGCAGGGCAGGGCGCAACTGACTTCTACTGATTTTGCAGTAGCCTCTTCAGGAAGTGTCCCAAAGTGTTTGGTAATGATCAATTTGTATCATTATCTTATAGATATATCATTTACACAGTACAATATAGTTTCATTAATAATACTATATTGTACTGTGGTAAATGGATGAGGTTTGTGTATTTTGCACTCTGTTTAAAGCTGTATTAAACTGCAATTATTTGGACATCATTTGTATCATTTGCTTTTTCTTGTGGTGGGTAGTGCTGGGTGTTTTTTGAGATTTGAGTGTTATTTTTCCATAAGCACACCCAGTTGTGGGGCAGCTGTTTACAGAGTATTAGTATCCTTGACTACCTTTGGTCCTTGTCCAAGGGTGGTCTTCGGTCCACGACCCTTAAGGTGCACCTGGCAGCCATCTCTGCTTACTGGGCATGGGCAGGTCAGCACACGGTGACACAGGAGAAGGTGGTCTGGCGTTTCTAGGCCTCAATCACATATCCCCTCCGGTGTGTGTAAGGAAGTAAATGTTTATTTCTATAAGGCGCCTTCAAAGCTCGGGCGCCTTTACAATATCCTGCATACAATATTAAAACCATAATTAATGAACAACATTAAATTCAAAACACAATCCGATATAATTCAAGTCACTAAAAATGCTTGGTTAAAAGGAAGGTCTTTAAAGCTTTTTAAAGGTGTGAACCTCCACCTCGTGGGATTTACTGCTGGTACTGGCAAAGCTCATAGGGAAGCTATTAAAACTGATGCACAGGTGTGAGATGTCACATCAGTCATGGAGGACCACCTTCCTTTTGGCTATCACGCAGCCAGAAGGACTGGGGAGCCCAGATGCTCTCAGTGGAATCTCTTACCTGGTCTTCCACAGGGACAAGGTAGTCCTGTGCCCCACCTGAAGTTCCTCCCGGAGGTGGTGCCGGAGTTTCACCTTAATCGGTGTTAACTCTTCCTGTGTTCTATCCGAACTACACCTTTGATGCCAAGTGCAGGTTCCATACTTTGGACCTGAGATGAGCACTCTTATTATAAGGAGCAGATGGCTGGATGTTCGGGAAGAGGTTCGCCAGCTGTTTGTCACCTACGCTAGCTGCATCACTTGGCAGACCTGCAGCAAAGTGGACAATTAGCAGATGGCTTGCATCCTGCATTGATCTCTGCTACCAGCTGGCGGGCAAAGAACCTCCCAGAGGGATAAGAGCTCATTCTACCAGCCATACTGCTGCATCAGCGGCTGCTTCTAGGGACATCCCTATCCAGGAAATCTGCAGGGCTGCTACCTGGAAGACGGCAAACACCTTTATTACCCACTACCACATCAACCTAGAATCACGCCGTGATGCTGCTTTTGGGGCTTCAGTTCTCCAATCTCTCTTTCCTAAGTAAGTATAGAGGGGGTGTGCGCCTTGCCTCCCTCCTCCTGGAGAACTGCTTGGAATTCCCAAACAGTGTGGATAGAACATATCCACTATCCTACAAAAACAGGTTACTCACCTGTAACAGTAGATCTTCTATGGATGGTCTCTCAGTAAGTCATTACTTATGGGAGTAACCACCAGATGGCGCTGTCACATTGCAGCTTCTTCTAGCAGTCTTCCATGGGGGGCTCTCCACGATATCACTTTCTGTGGATGTGTATAGGTGGGGCCCCAGTACTCTCGTTCATTTTCTTTTGGCTTCAGCTCGCGCAAGCTCTCCTGACCTCCTGGGTTGCAGTCTTCAGCTCGAACTTGAACTGATTTTTCCCTTTGGGTCCGGGACCTGGGACTTCCTCTCAGCACCCCCGAACTTCCATAGCAGGCCTGTGACCCACTCGCAACGCCCCTTCACATCCCAGGCCCATGCACTCTTGCTGGGTCTGGGGACTCACTAGGGCTGATACCTTAGCCCAGCCCGATTTTCTTCTCTCTGTCTGTCTGGCTTACTACCAGTACCCGTCTCCCCTCTCTTCTTTCTCCTAGGTCCGGGCCTGTGCTCCTCACCGGGATCCCAGACTTAATTTATACAGCAGGAGGTTTGAGTTGGACGATTCTGTTACATATCAAGCATATTGTCCTCACCCCACCCTGGCATATCTGCCTCTGGGGGTGCGGGTTGCAGTTGACATTTCTACTCAGTATCATACCTGTTGTCCTCCCCACCTTTGGCCTACCTGCCAGAGTAGGTACGGTTGAAGTTGACATTTTACTGTGAAGTTTCCTCCTTTGGCATCGTGGACAGCTTGTTTTTGCAAGGGATCGACTGTCGGGCATGCCCTCTGACTCGGTTTCCAGCCTTGCTTTTCCTCCCATTTGGATTTTACTGCATCGTAATCTCCCATAAGTAATGACTTGCTGCAAGAGACCAGTCCATAGACGATAGTACAGTTATGTAAGAACTTACTGTAACAGTAGATCTTCAGAGGACTCTGTCTTGCAGTAAGTCCCCTACCCTCCATCCCCCTGCCTTTTTGCCTCGGATCTGCAACTCAGGATGTTGGGTGGGATCGCTGTTCTCTGTTTTATTCTGGTCCTTGTTTACCTCGGTCCAGGTCATGCTCACCGAAGCAGATGGTGAACAGAGGGTACTGGGGGTCACCCACTCTTGTACACATCCACAGGAAGTGATGTGTGGATGGCTTCTATGGAAGACTTCTAGAAGAAGCAGCACCACCTGGTAGATACTCCCATAAGTAATGACTTACTGCAAGAGAGTCTCCTCGGAAGATCTACTGTTGCAGTAAGTTCTTGTGTAACTGTACTTTCTAGGAGTAGTATATGTTCATCCACACAAACCCACCTGATCTCCCAGGCTTCAACACAACCTAGCTTACAGCGGGCAAAGATCTGGCATCGAGGGGCAGAGTGGAGGCATATACTGTACCACCTGGGTGGGTAGGAGGAGCCAGCTTAAAGGTCTTCCGGCAAGATTCTTAAAGGGAAAGAACATGCCAAACAGTGTGGATGAACAACGTATACCACTCCTAGAACTACTCTTACAGATGAGTAACATGTTTTTTTTGTTTTTGGTTTTAACTAAACAAAAAAAAAAAAAAAAGAGAAATACTTTCACTCTCCACTTTTAAAAGTCTGCCAGTCGAGGCAAAGGAATAATTTTCTTGTCTTCACACAGAGACTGAAAGACCTTTTTTTTTGGGGGGGGGGGGAGTAATTTTGTGACCGCAGACTGTTAACAGAAAACAGGTTTTAAAAGGTATAAAGGCACAATATGTTTATAGTGCTTTGCTTTATGAGTAGGAAAAAAATGTGTTTTCATCAGGGTTTTCCCAAGGGATCAAGAGGACTGTCCTCCAATACTCACCCCCATGAGTAGCTCTAGGAGGAGGGAGGAGCTTAAAGATAACCTCCCAGACCTAGAGATTTCCTTTGAATATCCAGGGGAGACCCTTTCTAGGCCCTGTTCTCACTACAGCATGTTTCGGCGATCCGTTTCTGAAAAAGGATTACAGCTTACCATGCTACAGTGCTCACACTGTTAGTCCGCTTTGGTAAACCATTTCAGGAAATGTGGACTTAAGCATTCACACCACTGAAAATTAATCCGTTTGCCCTTGGTCTGAATCAGCAGCACTTGCAGAGCTGCTTACCATGATGCATTGTGCGCTAGCGAGGTATCCCAGCATTCCTAGGTTTGTTGCCATGGATTTGTTTAAACATGGTGACCGACCATAAGATGCTTTTCCTCTCGATGCTTGCTGCTGGTTATTTGATGTCATCTAGGCGCAGAGTTTCTGATATGAGAAGGTTGTGTGTAGGCAGCGTCTGCTGCATCAGATAATGGCCAAATTAAACAGATTACTGATTGTTCTGCAAAGAGTCCTAGGCACTGCATGCATGTTAGTAACATTTGACAGGCAAGTTTGGTGTAGGGAGCACAGCACAGTGTGGTGGGATGAGATTGTGCTTTGTACTTGGGGAGAGGATGACTGGATTAGCAATTTTTGAATGTCCAGAGCTTCATTTAATGTTATGTTCAGAGCTGCGGACACTATTGCTAGGTGTGACACTCATTTAAGGCAGTGCATTAGTGTGGAGAAAGCAGTGGCCATTACTCTATGGAAGTTGGCTCTAACGCCGAATACCCGTGCCCTTGGGCATCTGTTTGGGATTGGACGGTCGACAGTATGTGCGGTACTTGTGGATGTTTGTAAGGCAATTGTCAATGTGCTCATGACATGTACTATATGGATAGTGAATATCAATGATGTGGTTAGCAGGACTGAGTATGAATGGGGGTTTCCTTGTTGTGGTGGGGCAATTGACTGTACTCATTTTGCCATTGTCTACCCCCAACAATGCTACAGGACTATTTCAACAGGAAGAGTTACTATTCTGTCGTCATGCAGGTGGTGGACCATAAGTTCTGCTTTTTGGACATCAATATTGGCTGGCCGGGAAGGGTCCATGATGCCCATGTGTAGAAAAACAGCGTGCTGGACAGAATGGCACGTTGTTTCCACCCAGCACAAGACAGATTGGTGAGGTGACTGTACCAACTGTTATAATAGGAGACCCTGTGTATCCACTCCTTCTGTGGCTCATGAAGCCATTCCCTGATTATAATGACATACGAAAATGTAATTTTAATTATAGACTTAGTCGTGCACGCATGATGGTGGAGTGTGTGTTCGGACGACTGAAGGGCAGGTGGCGATGTCTCGTGGAGCGAATGGACTTCTCCCTGGATCACATTCCCACTATTATTGCAGCTTGTGTGCTCCACAACCTTTGTGAGACCAAATCTGAACAATTCCTACCTGAGTGGATGGATGACAGTGGTGTGTTCCAGCAGCCACAGGCACAGCAGGGTCGGCATGTGTACAGCAGCAGAGCAGAAATAATCCACCAATCACGTGCTATTCGTGATGCTCTTGCCACCTACCTGGAGGTCGTGGGAAGAGACGTTGGACACCACAATACATCATGAAGTGGCATAGGTAATATTACTCCACACAGTGCTTAATATCAGTACTGCATTATGCAAATTATTAATATTGTTTTCACTGTGAGATACTACTGTATGTTCAGAAGTGGCACACCAATCACAATCAATCAATGTACACATAAAATTTTCATCAATGCAGTGTGAATTGGAATGACTACTGTTGTCCATAATTTTGCATTCTGTAAAGTGGCAATATAATTGGGACATCATGTTGTGGTGCAACACAAGGGTATAATGGAACTGCATTGCAGTCGATAGCAGTTTTATTCTAGTTTAGTTGTTGAACTTTACAGTGGTAGATGCATCTGCATTGTACTTGATAATATACAGAGCCATTCATTGAGTTAAAAAGCATAACTTATTTTATTTTTAGATGCCAAGAACAGAAGGCACAGGCAGCACAGTGATAACTGCAGATTTAAAAATGATCAGACCAGCCGGCCCAGTGGTTGGATTTCCACTTGCAATGCCAGCAACCCGGGTTCAGGAACGAGCCTGGGTCACTGGAGTGCTGGCCGGGGGGGGAGAGGGATCGAGCGTCCCAGAGACAGCTCTCCTTCTTTGGGGGGGGGAGAGGGTAGGGGACTGCTCCGGCTCCTGGTGGAGGCTAGGAGCATCGCAGGATGCATGACCCAGTACTAACTGGGGGAGGAGCGGATGTCGGCATATGCCATGACGTCACTATGCTGCCCGCAACAGAAAGCCAGGAAAATCACTTGCTGGCCCTCCAGATGACGGCTCTCTGTTCCTGGGGGCCTCCAGTGCCTCCTGTTCCCCAGCAGCATCCTCAGGCCCTAGAAGGACGTGATGAGGCTGTCCTCCCCTGGTGCTTTCCCTCTCTGAGGAGAGGGATCCACCCGGTGAAGAGATACACCGGGATATCCCGGGGGTAGACTGCGATCCGGGGACGAGGAGGACCGGGCAAGGACAGAAGAGGTCGGGAGGAACTTGGTGGAGCCTGCAGGAGTGGAGGACCAACGAGCACGAGGCAGGAAAAACAGATACAAAAAAAAAATGGTCAGACCTCTCTGCATTGCTGAACAAATTCTGACCTGCATTGAATTGACTGACTAATCTGTGAACAGATTGTCTTAATAAAGACCTTAAAAGTTTGTGCAAATAAAACCTCAAGTATAACGTACTTTTCAGTATAGTGTTAAACCTTGCCATAAGCATTTTCTTGTGTACTTTAGTGAGTACTATTGCTTTGTCCTTAATGTTTTGAACGCTCATATTTTATTATAAACCTGTTCATTTGAAAGATTAAACTTGAGGAGCTGGAATTAGTCCACCAAACATTGCATCACAACTGTTTAATAAAAACAAGTTATAATCATTTGAAAACATCACAATAACCAACACTGTTATTTGAAGTGCATTATGAACTGGGGATCGTGAATAGAAGCTGATTGGCTGAGATGTTTTGAAGCCGTGATGATATCAGGCTACATCATCATGGCTTCAAAAACCTCCAGCCACTAGTTTCCTCACTCCCAGAGCAACATTCTGTATGTCCTCACAGGCAAAGCAAGTCAGACCTCCACTGGACACATTATTTAAAAAAAAAAAAAAAAAAATTTCCTCACAGCTGTCCCCTTACATGTCGTGGCTCTGCAAAGAGAAAAATCTCTTCTTTCTTTGACCATGTCAAGTGCTTCCCTTGAGAATGCCAAGTACTGCTTGCCCTTGCTGCCTCATGCCAAATGGCAAAATCTACAACCCGCTCCTCAAGAATACCATGCTTGACCCTTACCGTCTCACTTTCCTCAGAAGCACGGCACAACTCGAGTATTACAGGCAAAACACATTAGATCCGACGGATCTTGGGACACTTCATAAAAAAAAACAAAAAAAACCTCTCACCTTGTGAAGCCACGATACCCGTTGGTAGGCACTTTATTCTCCACCCGGCTGTCTCCCTTTTCACATCGCGATTTCAGCAGAAACAAACAGAAACATCTTCACCTCCTCAAACAAAAAATATCAATGTGGTCGAGTAAACTAAACTTGCAGGGGGCAGCAATACTATAACAATTAAGACTTTGTAACAAAATGCAACAGCACCATCTACTGCCCAAAACATGACATACAAACTTTTTTTTTAAATGTCTACCTACACTCATAAAAAAACTATTAAAACATTTTAAAACTTTCTTTTTACATTAAATGCATAAATATCAATTGATCCAGTTCATAATGGCAATAAGGCATGACAGGGTGTGTGGTATATCATGGGGATATCGTTACTTCTCAGACAGTTGAAAGCACTCGGCCTGTGGCCTTGTGCCCAACCACCCAAAGCGTGACGATATCCCCATGATGCACCACACCCTGTCATGCCTTTTGCTGCTTATTATTAAGTAACGCTTTAAAAATTTTAAGAACTTGACAAGTTGTCTCCACTTATTAACAAAATGAGTAACAACTGCTCAGAACCAGACTGCAGTGGCTGAGGGAATGTTTCATGTATCACAACTCAGTCCATGTGAACTCATCCGTGAACAACTCTGAGTTAGGTCATTGCCTCTTGTGGTGCTTGGTAATAGGCACCTTGCTTTGACCCACATTTCCTGAGTATAAACAGCTTAAGCATTGCTGTTGCCATGCATGTTATACATTGGACCGTGCACAATGGCTTGAGATACCACTGTTTGAGATGGTGGAAATTGGTTGTTAACTGGCTGTTGCTGCTGTGAATTGTGGAATATCTACAGCAGGGTATTAAAGAAAGCTGCTGATTGCTCTGCCTCTAAGTGGTGCATAGTCCTCCATTTCAAACACTGCCTTTGCTGTCTCTGCCTCAGCATCCATCATCGTTTATGTTGTTCAAGTAGGAGCTTCCTCGTATCAAGAGAGATTCCGAATGTCATGCAGCTGGCTTACTTTCTTTTTCTTTCTTAGGTTTGCAGCAGCTTATGGGACATTGGTCTTTTGGCAAAACATGTACTTGGGGTACTGGTGGATGGTGTGTCACTGACGAGCTGTCAATAAGGGAGTTGACAGTAACAGCACTCTCTGAGGTGTCTGCTGGTGCATCCACAGGATCATCGATTTGTGGCTCTGGAACACAGAGTACAAAACTTTAGGGTGTGCATACCATAGCTTCAAGTATTTGAAAATGATAAATCATGTCGCTAACTGTATGTTTATCAACCATCTGACAGCGGGACAAAGGAAACTACTAAGCTGTGTCATGGGTCACTAATCACTTCTCTGAGAGGGTGATGCACAGTACTGCACTGTCAGAAGAGTTGATAGTGTTTAACTCACTGAGTGGGCAAGGCAGGATAGGCAGAGACAGTATGCAAAACTGTGATCCTCACAATGAAATCAGAGTACTGCTAGCTTGCCCTTTCTGCTGTGTTTCTGTTTATGGGTGCAATGCATTTTGGCACATAATGCACATACTTTAACTTGCAGTGTCTGTTATGAGTGGGAGGAGCATATAGAAAGGTGCAGGCATGGATTGGCAAAAAAAATAAATACCTGACATAGGCAGATCAAATTCCGGCATGTCTTTCTCTGCATCCCCATCAACAACTGGTGGCACTGGTTGTTCTGCACTTTCCAGGACTACAGTGGGCTCTGTTGCTGGTCGTGTGCCCAGGATCCTGTCCAAAGCATCATAATGGGGACAAACAACCCTATGAGAGCCTGACTCTTTATTTTGATCTTTAGCTTTATGCTATTTCCCCTTCAGCTGCTCAATCTTCTCCCTACATTGCATTACAGTCTGCTCAATGCCCAAACTAGCAAGGTGGTCAGACACCTTTTGATACACCTTTGCATTTTTATGCACTGAATTCAGTTCATTCTGCACTTTTCTGTAGCCCAAAAATCAATAAAGTGCTTTTTATGCCTTCATCTGTCCATGTGGCAGCAGGTCTGACATTGTAGCAATAGTTTCTACAGGCAAACTACAAATTAATCTACTCTGCACAAACTACAGTTTGACAGCTCGAGATTTGGCTCTTCCTCATGAATTTAGCACATGCTAGTGAGATCATAGCAAACAGGAATCATAGAATAGTCACTGGGACTGTGGGAGGACAAACAAACAAGCATGGAAGGATGCGAGCCTGTCTGTTCACACTGTGAGTAACTCAGTTCACTTTAGAAATGGATTCCTGGAAGCATGCTCATGCCAAGGTCTCATCAGGGTTCAAGCACGCTTTCAAAATTCCGATTTACAAGCGTGCTTAGTGTGAGCGTGACCCATGCTAGCACGCATTAGAAATGGTTCAAGCGCCAGAAACTGTTTTGGATGCCCTAGTGAGAACAGGGCCTAAGGTTCAGAAAGAAATGTCCCCCCCCCCCCCAACAAGGCAATCTTTGAACAGAAAATTCTCCTACAGAGTATCCCCACTAAAGAGTTACAATGCGAGGAGCTGGACATTTACTTAAGCTCACTTTTGGCTGAAGCCAAGACTAGAGCCAAGAAAAACTGAATCCCACATTAATAGGATACACTTTATATCTCCAACATAAAATCTGCCATGAAGCAGCCCAGAGCAGGCTACATACACTAGGGGAGTTTAACTTTCAACTTGACCAATGCAAGCAGGATCAGACTACCAAAATTCAGGCTTTGGAATTGAAATTACAGTCCGAGAAGGCTAAATATTTGGGCATTCTTAAAATCAATGAAGCAGACAGAAATGATTTAAAAGCCATTAACCAAAGGTTGACCGAAGAAGTTGGGGATTTGAAACAGCAAATCATCCCTGGGCCTAGCATAGTCAGGGACTTACAGCAGCAAATAAGAGCTTTAAAAGTTGAAGTGGTCGGATTGAGAGCAGAAAATTCCGGGTATCAGGAAAAATGAGCAGAGGCTATAATCCAAATGAAAGCAGCTCAAGACACAGCCTGAAAAACAGAACAGGTAGGTGCAGCCCATCAGGAGATAGACCAGCTGCACAAAGCATTTACTGGGTCCCTTGATGCTATTGGTCAGCAGCTGGGGTTCCTACAACCAGCTGAGCCCTTGCCACCTCCTGTCCTAGAAACCTCCCTAAAGCCAGTGGCAGAGGACCTTGTAGTAAGGTCCAGGATTTGGCTAAAGAAATTCAAGGCTTAAAATTGGGGGGGACAACTCTCAAATGGCCCTCAGGCCCCTGGTAGCCAAAATAGTACCCCTGCAGGAACAAACCAACCAACCTCTGCCTGGTCCTACCACATCTGACACCACTACCTCTAGCCCCACAACTCTGTACCGACCAGACCCAAAATAACTAATCAGGGTTATAAAGGCCATAGGGACAAGCTTTGACCCCAAGGTCCCTGCCTTGGAGGTAGAAGATTATATTTTTGATTTGAAATCGCAATTGGAATACTTTGTGATCAATAACCCTGAAAATCGGTTATGGATCTTAAGGTTTTCTGTTGCATCAGAAGTTCTAGCCTGGATGGCTAGGCAAAAACCTGAAAACTGATTTTGATAAGATATGCCCAGCCCGATTAAAGAGTATGCCACTTATCAAGTTCTATAGCAGGTTTTAAAGAGACATGCCAAAAGAATCAGGCCCCAAAGGATTCAAGTGCTGAGTAGAATGTTTTTCCAGGAGGGGAGGAAAGACCCAGACCTGTTTCCTCACCTAAAAGAAGTCTTTGTAAAGGCCTTCACCCTCTTAGGACATTGGTCCAGTCATGGGTAGAACCAGACACTCCATTAATGATATTGTAGAGCGAGCTGAAAGAATGTTTATAACTGTTAACCCAGATGCAGGTAAGAAACTTAACACAGATTCTCAAAATAAGCTTTCTACCATCACTAGTGATCAAACTTCCCTCCAAATGGAAGGAAAATAATTGCCCCAAAACAAACAGGAGATCATTTCCAGCCTTCCTAGAGATAACAAAAAATGTCCAAATCAGAGGAGGAATGGCTAGGACCCTAGATCACGCAGCCCACATAACCCAAACAAAAGTGGGTCAGAGTCTTCCAGACAGCACACAGATGCCTGAAATGATCAACCATGGCCTAACCAAGACAGGCATACTAACAGCTATGTTGTTGACCAGCTAAATAGATAAGTCTGGCACTTGAGAGAGGAAATTCATAAATGCACCCCCTTGGGGCTCCATACTGGCACCACACACCAAACCCAAATGCCACTCCTTACACCCCTGGGAGTGTCCATTCCAGTGGTTACCCACCAGCACAAGATCCCCACTCCTCTCCAACCTTGCATGGGGGGGGACTTTAGGCCAGTCCATACAATGTAATTAAGGCAAATGTTAAAGCATGTAAAATCATTTTTGCTTAACCAAAAAGGCCCAAAGATGGTTTCAAGAATATATACTTTACGTTGAAAGAGACATGAAAAATATTTTACTCCAGTTAAAAACTGTAACTGTATTTCTTGAAGCCCCTGACGCATCTACTAGACTAGAGAGAGCTGCCTCCCTATTCTTTTCTGGTTTAAGAGCACTAGGAACCATTTTTGGACTTGGCATGAACATCATGAATTCAGTTAAAATTTCCAAAATAAAGGATACAGTTAAAGAACTGCACAAAGATATGGGTAACATTAAGGCACAACTCACTACACAGCAAAAGCTTCTATCAGACATAGGAAGAACTGTAGGAGATACTGTAGTTATAGTTACCCTCCATACAGCCCCTCTCAATAATACCATGCAAAAACTCCATAACCTAGCTCAAACTGTGGGTGAAGACCTCACCACTATTCAGCAAATTAGATCAATTGCACAAGCATTGTTTGGAGAAGTAAATAGTGGCATAGGAGGTTTAGTGACAGGAAGAATTCCACGTTATTTGCTTCCCCCAGAATTGATGACAGAAGTTTTGAGTGTAGCCACCTCAGAGAAGATAGAGCCACTGCATGTGAGTATCGCTTACAGTCTTGGAGGCACTATTCCTGTTCACGTTGATTTAGGAGAGATGACCATTGCTTTTATATTAAATGTTCCCCTAGTAGAACAACAGTGTCTACAGAATAAGGACCATTCTTAACATAGGTACCTGGCAAGGAGAAGTGCAAGAATTAACACTCCACCTATAGTAGTATTCCATGAACTTAATCCGGATTTATATTTAGTCCCAAATTTACAGATGTGTCGAACTACTAAAGAACAGCACTGGCTGTGTCCCAATAAACCTTTTCTAAAAGAGATCACTGAGGTTCTTTGTGGCCTTAGCAATACCAATGCTCCAGAAAGGTGCAAGATCACCTTGACCCATGCAGATGAAGCAAAGAAAACACATGCTGAAATCAAAGGAGCTCAATTGTTAGCACCGATTTCACGGAAGTCACTGTTACTTACAACAGACATGGTACTACCACTCGGCTTACTTTATCCAGCAAGATAATACTCATCTCTGTTCCTGCAGGTGCACATATCCATTTCAGACATGTCACCTTGTATCCCCTTGATCCAATATCCCATGAAATGGAAATCACTCCCATTTCTGTATTCTGAGGTCATGAGCTTTCTTTAGCCAATGACCTTGAGCGCCTTTTAGATGCCAAAGACCTTCATGAAATTGAGATTACTGTTTTTGAGACGGACGTTATCTCTGATAAAACAGTTCAGTCCTGATGATAACGAATTAATTCACATGCCAGTACAGTGGCCTTTCATTATCGCATTCCTGTGTGTCTTGAATGTCACCATGGTTCCTGCTTTCCTGTGGATGTTATATTCCACCTGCAAGCAACTCCATGCTAATCATGTGAGAATACAAGGTTTGCATTTAGGCTTTGGGAATCAAAATGAGACCTTGCCTCCCACCTAGGCCTATTAGTGATCGACCCAACTCTCCAGCCTTAGTCCTAATAAATGAAGAGGAAGAATATGCCGATATGGAACCCCTTAGAAGTACCATAACCCAGATGACCCAACTTTAGAAAAATAGTAAAGTAAAATGCTCCCTAAAAGAAATTGCTACGGCATAGCTTAAGAAACAAAAGCAAGGCTTAAACCTTAAAAGCTCAGTTTAGTATGTTTAGTTAAAGTAAACATGGTGGGCAATGCTTGCATGCACCCCTATAGGACGTGTTGTGGCATAGAAATTGTGACATTTACTTGCATTAATGACTGATATAATTAATAGTAGTCTTCCTATATACTGAAAGGATAATTTAACTCTCTCTCAGGCTACCAGCTCACCTACCGCCCACTGAGACCCCCAACCTCCTCAGTCGTTGGCTCTCCCCATGGGACCCCTGGCCCCTAGGTCCATGGGGAGTTCAAGGGGCAGAGACAGAGGTACAGTTACGGACGTGTGGCAGTCAGGCACTGTGGAGCTGTTGCCTACCCAACTGGCGGGGGGGGTTCTAGGTACTTACCTGCCCCCCCCCGAGTGTGGCCTGCAATGACACAATGGCACAATGCAACCCTGCCGGCGTCTGCCACGCTCAACCCAGGCAACTGTCTGGATCGCTATTCTGCAGTACCCCCTAGTCTCCACTGGGGGTCACTGGCCATCCCCAGTACCCTCCCCCAGGAAAGGAAAGCCATCCTGAGGACACTCAATCCATTCCCTCCCTGCCGACCCTCGCACCTGAGCTCACTCCTGAACTCGGGTTACCAGTGTGGTGCGAGGTGTGGTGTCCAGCACCTCAACCCTCAGTGCCGCCAGGCCTGAAAGGAAAATGTTGATTAAGTATAGCTTAATAGATAGATATATCTCAGTTTTTCCAGATATTTGCTTAAAAAATATGTTTTAGCTTATCTGAAATAGTTGCTTAGGACAGGTACCTTTAGATTTCATCTTAAGATGTCAATTTAGAGAATAGTAGCTTTATAGAGTTAAAAATTATGGAACCATGATTCCCATAAGTTCACATTATTGCACGTTGACAGGTCCTTATGTGCCACTTCCTTTTACAACGCACCAATGCTGTGGTGGTGCTGCCTTACAAAAAGGGGGAGGTGATTGTAGGTAAAATAGCAGCCATAAACCACCAGACCCTGCCAAAGTGTAAAAAGGATGATTCACCTTGACACTCAGCTGCCTTAATGCACCTTAAAAGAACTGGTCATAAAAACATTTTCTTTTAAACCAAGCAGGCCTGCAAATGCTTAACTTTGGTATATGGAATTCATCTCAACACCCAGTAAGCATGAAACAATCTACATTGAACAATATGTTGTACACTTGCTGGCTTTAAGGACATTCAGAATGCCAACTGAATAAATTTGGTAGAGTAAGACATTGTGCAAGGAGCTAACAGCTCCAAACGTACTGTGAAATCAGAACCTAGCATTTCTTAAGGTCACTGAGTCATACCATAACAAGGGGGCCCTCACCTTTGAAACCATATAGCCAAGGAACTGTATCCTCAAAACAGGGAACTACCTGCTTCCAACTACCCTAGCACTATAAGACCACAATGAGATAATCTTCATCCTCTCATCTTGAGCGTGCAGGGTGGAAGGTCTTTTGGTTATAAGTCTATTGATTGTCACCTTATGGACAAAGTTCAAAAGGACAAATAGGCAGGTCAATGACAGAGCCCTGATGAGTCAGTACATCTCTGCACACATGACTTCCGACCCAAGGCAAGCTCTTGCTCAAATATGACTATACCATCCCAAACCCTCATGCTACTCTTGAAGTAGAATGAAACTTCAGGATATTTCTGAGGAAGTATTCTGCCTATAAAAGATGTCACCAAGGACCAATACTTTGTGATCACCTACTAGCTGCCATCTGAAGCTGTTTCATCACCGAGAGAGATCTCGCATCTACGCTACTGCTACGGACTCTAAAACTATCACTCTGCTAAAACTCGAAAGACTTTTGGCTTCTGCCAGAAGTAAGAAATATTGAAATTAAACTAACTTTATTTCATTTGCAAAGCCTTGAGGAGAAAAGAATCCTAAGAACCAGGAAGAAATCTTCTTCATACAGCCCTCCAAGATACTGTATTTCAAATCTCCAGGCATCAGGGAGATAAATCTTTGCCAAAGGACTTGTTGAGTATAAACTTTGATTTAAGGTGCCTGAAAATGTGTCTTTGAAGAATCCTGATTCTATAATACATATACATAGATGTATACTGCAGTGAAACTATTGTTTGAATGCTACCAAAGATTAAAACCAAGGAATTGTGTACTGGTTAGTCCAGGCTATCCTAGCAAGAATACTACCTTAACTCATTTACTCTCGGTGGCCATATTGAGTCAGATCTAGCAATGGATGGTTCTGACTCCATATGGCATCAATGGGAACACGTGTTTTAAAGGGTCAGTGGTTCAGTAGGTAGCACACTCGCCTCTGAGGCCGAGAGATCAGAGGGCTGTGGGTTCAGTTCCCACATCTGGCACTTGGGTTAATATCCCAGTACTGACACTGTAGTGCAGCATGCGAGGGGTGCTGCACTTCTGTGGTGCTGTCTTTCGGATGAGATGTTAACCGATGTCCCATCTGCCTGGGTGGGTGGTAGTTCAGGTGAATATTAAAGATCCAATGGCACTTGTCAAAAAAAGAGTAGGGGAATTTTTATTTAGAGGATTTACAGACAGAAAAGAAAACCTAAATCATATTTATACATACACACACATCAAGATTCTTCACCTATTTAGTCATCCGGCACCTTGAATTACGCCAAAAATTTGAACGATATTGATGCTAAACCTAACCATTAACATTTCTTGTTCAGTCTTTTAAGCTGGTTTAGCCCAATGTTCACAGCTGATCCAAAATAATTTCCTTTTTTCCTCCGTATATTTCTTAGTGTCTAACCCCTTCAGTTTCTGCAGTGAGATGCCAATAAAGATGACACCCATCTCAATATATGACACTGTTCTCTGCTGAGTTGCCCACAAACATCTGGATTGCCATGTATAATATTTTACAATTGCCAATACTGTATACAGTGTTTCAAATGATACTTCCCATGCCCGCTCCACCTGACCATATATCAATGCACCATAAGATAACGTGGTAAAACATGGCTCATTCATTCTTTAGCTAGATATGCCCAAACATCTTTTGCATAATCACATTCCACAAATAGATGTTTGCATTTCACACTGTTGAACACATGATTGTCTTAAGTAATACCTATCCTGATCCTGACTGTTATTGTTTCGAATGCCCAGTTTCCCATGTAGACCGAGCCATACTGTATCCCATACAAACTCCAGCATACGCTTAGATTTTAACATGTCAAAGTTTAATTGTAAGTTATTATGTGGACATTCCCCTAAGGAGAGATTGTCTCTGTCTTCCTCATTTAATATGTGGGAGTATAGTTCTTTCCTATTCTTGCGTTGAATAATTTATTTTGTAATATTCCATTTTATTACATTTTTCAAAATTTCCACCCCACATTTTGTAAGTTCTGGGACTCTATGTAAAGCGATGGTTTTCTTTAAAGACCTAGCTATAGGACCTAATTAAATTTCATGCATAACTTTTTCTTTCCAAATCTTAAATCCTGGATGCAATGCCCCGGCGATTGTATGATAAAAATATACTATAGAAAAAGGCGATAGGATTACCCATCCCTAGGCCGCCTCCTTCTGTTTTTCTGTAAGTCACTAACCTCTTTACAGGGTTAAGCCTGCTCCCCACAGTGCTTGAAAAGAACACACTATATATTGCTACCCATAATGACTGTGGAGCAGGAAAAATATAACTTATGTACAAAAAGATCAGGATTAATAAGGTTTTTATCAAAATTATTCTTTTTTTTTTTTCACACTTGCCTGACCCTTCCACCTGTTAACTAAATGTTGTGCTCTCTGTAGTTTTGTGTCCCAATTTAGTTTAGCCATATCTGCACCTCCATACACTATTCCTAATACTGGGATGGTGCCCTTATCAATTTTGATCCAAGAAAAGGACCTATTCTCTGGGACAGGAGTAACACTAATGCTATTCCTGCACTTTTAAAAGTTTATTTTGAGCCTGACAAATCAGAAGGAGTCTGGTAATGCTCTAGCAGAATATTTTCATTTGTTGAAGGGTCTGTACATAAAATGAAATCATCTGCATAAGCTAAGTTCTTAATTCTGGGTGAAGAAGAACATAGTTCCAACCCTTCTACTCTATCATCTTGTTCTAGTTTTCTTAAGAACACATCGATACAAAACACGTATAATAAGGGACTTAGTGGGCACCTCTGTCTTACACCTTTTTACTTTAATATCTTTACCTATCCATCCATTTATGTTAGGTGTTAAAGTAGCTTGTTTGTATAAGACCTCCACCCATCTAATAAATTCCTCAGGTATGCCATATGCTTTAAGAATTTTGTACATATATTGCTGTGATATTTTATGAAAAGCTTTTTTTGGTCAGTTTCTACTATATATCCTTGCAGATTTTGTTTCTCAGCTTTATAGAATCTCTCTCTTAGCACAATTAAATTATCTGCTTGTTTCCTGTTGGGAACTGCACATGTCTGACTGGGGCTAATCAATTTGTCTGCAACAGACACTAGTCTATTCATTAATAGTTTACTTAATATTTTAAAGTCCACATTTAATAGGCTAAGTGGCCTCCAGTTTTTTAAATCTTCTCTTTCACCTTTTTAAAAGAGTAGAATTAGTGATGCTTCATACACAGAGCTTGCTAACATACCTACTTATAACATACTGTTGTATACTATCACTAGTGCTGGTATTAAATGTTCACAAAAGGTTTTATAGAATTCTGCCTCATTCCATCTGGCCCAGGGGCAGAATCAATCTTAAGTCCTTTTATAGCATTCCGTATTTCCCTCTCCCAGTATAGGGGCTATCAACTGAATGCTGTCATTTTTATCAGGTTTAAGTAGGTCCTGTAGTATGTCCCCCCCCCCTCCAAAAAAAAAATGTCTGTGGTGCTGTTCCGAAAGTTTCTAAAAAATGAGTATTCACCTGCTTTAGTATTTCTTCCGGTGAGGAAGTTATCTTTCCAGATTCTAACTTTAATTTATGTAGAAATCTGTGTTCTACTCTATCTTTGAAATATTTAAAAGGATCCATTGATCCTTTTTTTTTATGTTGGTACCAAATCTTAATTCTTGCTCCAGGCTTTTGGCTCTATCATATTGTAATATGCACATTCGTTTTTTGATTTCATGAATTTGGTTATCTAAGTTCAATTTTAATGTCTCTGATTTTGAAATCAAGGCCTGCAGTTGAGCCCTTAACTGTAAATATTTCAAATATTTATCATTCATCTTCTCTTGTAAGTTTCAGAAACCAATGTTTCCAGGATGCTTTTGTGTCCTCCCACCAGAGGGCAGCACTATCATACATTATGGACACTTATAACATAGCCTGCCATTCTTGTTTCCACACTTTTTGCACTTGTTTGTCTGCTAAGACTGAGCTATTCAGTCTCCATAGGTTTTTCTTGGATCTAACAGTATCTTTCCAGGTAACTTTTATAGTTATTGACTTATGATCTGAAAATTCTCTTCCTAACAAGGTAACATTTAAAATAACTAAGATTTCAGCAACAAAAACAAAATCGATCCTGGTTGATAAATGTCCCTTAAAAAAAGTGTTTCCACCTGTTTGATATTTTACTCTATAAGAATCCTTTAATTTTGCATTATCAACTATTTTATTTAAGGCTGTGGAGTCGCAGAAATGTTTTTCTGATTTAAGCCCTTTATCCAGTTTCCCCAATCCACAATTAAAATCTCCAGCTCATAACAGTAATCTGGATGTATGCAAGTATGGTTGTACCTTTTGAAATAAAGCAACTCTGAGAGCTTTAGTCTGGGGTGTGTAGATATTTATTATCTGAAATCTTTCCGAATACAAGGAAATATCTAACATTAAAGCTCTCCCTGGATCAATGTCTACTAATTTAGCAACCCTGATACTAGAGTTATTAAAATTCCTACCCCATCACATCTTTTCTGACCTACTGACCAAAAGGATGATCCCTTTGTCCAGTGTTTAGAAGCTTGCTGTAGTTCTATATTTGTCTTAAGCAGAGCATCTTGAAGACAAATTGTCATTTTTTTTTTCCATGGTTAAAGAGCTTAGAACCATAATCATTCTAGCATTGCTTTTAATGCTATTTACATTTACTGTTGTTAAAGTAAGGGATTCCATGTGTTAAATGGTCCCTAAAATTAAAAAATACTCAAGACTCAACTACATCAAGGAGTTTTACTGCAGCTCCGTCTCCATGTCCTCTGGGCAATATGTGTATCCCCCTTTCTTCTGTGTCTGAGGTTACTTCTGTGGTGCATGTATTTGTAGATGAAGTGTCTGACATTTCTCCTTCAGTATCCTCGTCAGATTTTTCTGAAACCAGAGCCTCATATCTATTCCCTTTCCTCCATTTTTTTTTTTTTATGGTTTCTTTCCCTACTTTCTCTTCCAGGTTTTTAATTTTGTGTGTTTTACCTGACTTATTTCATTTGGCAGCTTCTTTCCTGTGTTTTGTCTCCTGGCTGGGTGGTGGGGTGGGGCACACTCTTCACCTCTATTTCTCCTGTTCCTTCAGGATTTTCAGCTTCTGCAGCAGGCTGCATCTCAGAGTGATTATCAGTGTGGGGTAGGATCTTTAACTGTTTCATGAGATTCCTTCATTATCCCTGGTTGGGGTTAACACTAGTAAGTGAGGGGTCTTGAGCTATGGATTCTTTATTTGCTGAAGTGGCAATTTTGGGGCTTGCAACTGCTGCTCTGTTAATGAGACCATCTTGCAGAGACAATCTTCACGGTTATGGGAGGACAAGGGCACTTCCATAACTATGTCCTGTGTTTTCACATAAATTGCACTAAAAGGTTAGCGCATTTGTATGAAGTATGCCCATAGTCTAGACAATGGCTACCTCTGGGGGTATCCAGGCTGTACTTAAATGGAGTGCAGTAACTGCATTTAAAGCATGATTTGGGTTGCCCCACATAAAATAGAACTCCTCTGCCTCTCCCCAGGTAAACAGTACTTGGCAAATGTACTGGTCCATTATTTGTAGAGTATAGTTTAACCTTTATTTTCCAGCTTCCATTCCATATTTGCTTACTGTCTAAAATGGGGGCTGGCTCACTCCTCTAACATCTCACATCTTTGTCTTAACCAGAAAAGTATGTCCTCTACATGGACTCCCTCATTATGAAACATAATAGTGATATATTTTACAGCTGGTTTTGTAAGGGGGATGGCCATGTAGGGGATTCACCAAAGATTATTCTTCAGTGTCTGGTATTGAGACCAGAATCTATGTAGACTAGAGACAGTTTTGAAACTAACATCAAAGTTACCATTTCCTAGGTGAATTAATGCAAAAACTTCTTATGAAAAAAAAATGCATCTTTCCCTTCAACAATTGCTTAGCAACATCGATTCTATCAGGAGGATCTTCCAGGCCTCCCTTGAAAATTAGCCTGACAGCATATTTTATTGGGGCTGGCTCCCCTTTGTTTTGGAACAAGTCAGACAGTTTAAACATGGGGTCAAACCAAGCCCTTTTATTAGGATCCTGTAGAATATGCTCTGCTGGCCCCAATCTAGGTGATGGTTCATTTGTCTGAACTGTAGTGTTAGTCACTTGTACTCTAAAATTTTAATTTTTTTCAATGTTTGGGCCCATATCCTTTGTAGAAGTATTCATTCATATTTAGGGATGTGCTAGCATTATTCTGGTCATTGGAAGCTTCACATTGTAAAGCCTCAGCATGATATCTCTGCACTGTTTTATCTTCAGAATCTAGTTCCCAGACTCCTGATGAACTTTGCAACCACCCTGCACCTTCTAGTGCACTGGCAGGGGACCAGTTTTGCTGCAGTGCAATTAATTCCTCATTTCTTACATTTTTCTTCAGTGAGGGATGCATCTTGTTTACCGCACTTGTATCCAACAATTCTGAACACATCTGGGCTTCCTTCACTGAAGCGGTTTTATTTTTGAAAGTCCCAACCTATGTGTTGTTGGAAGAGGAGGCTTTATCGGCTCTTGGCACACAGTACTTTGCAGTTTGCAACTGCCAGCAAGAGTGGTTTCCTGTTCTTTGGGGATATCTTCTGTTTCCACAGTACTAGTACTTTTTGCCATGTAGCTGCTCAGCTGAGATGCTGGCGAATCACTGAGTGTTCCTGTTGGAGAGCTATCTTACAAGTTTGAAAGCTCTCTCTGTAGCTCTTCTCTTTTACTTTACATTGCTCCTCTGTTATTAATAGCTCTTTACCAGTCTTTCTTTGTCAGTTACATTCTTACTATTAACAGATAAAGGAGACAATACCTGAGCTTTGCTCTCAGCATTTTCCATGATTTGGGACCAGTCCATACCTTCATCAAAAAAGCTTGCTGGTGCATCATCATCTTCTTCTTCAGGCAGCACATTCACATCTTTATTTTCCTTTAGAGATGCAGATGCAAAAACAACCTCTACCTCTCCTGTTTGCAGTCCTCCTCCTCCTGGGTCCATCTGGGCGGCCATCTTGCCAGCTATTGCTTCCCCACTGCCACATCAGCACTTCCTCCTCTTCTGCAGCCCGGCTCCAAACTGAGATCCTCCACTCTGCAGGAAGTCATGTCCCCTGCAGGCAGAGTAGGGGAATTTCCCCGGTATCCTGGCCAAATTTCCCTCATTCACTAAAATTGTACCAACAACTTAATCTGGTTCAAGGTCAGTTGGCATTCATCTGTATCCCCCTCCTCAGGTCATGCCTGAAAATAGGCAGGATTTGCCTAGTGCACTTACCCGGTCAACAAAAAATAAAATAAAATAAATAAATAACAGTGCCTCCAGATAGGGAGTACTAGGTCTTATACATACGTAGTGAAGATTGTGTAATGATTTAAAGTGCACAAAGTAAGGTAATGGTCTGAATAAGGTTTCCTAGGAATGTTTTGTACTGTTTAAGTGTTAGAAATATGTTAAATGTTAATGGTGTGTTGAAATAAACAACTTTTAATTGTACTACATGTCCGAGTGAAATCTGTCTTCTCAGGAATTAACCACAAAAACAAGTAGACATAATTTACTGTATGCCTTTCCTTAAAACAGCCACAAAACTAAATTGATTAGTAGTAATTTTGCTTACAGTATCATGATCAACAGGCCAGATTCCTGCCTGGCTCCCTGCCAATGCATGCAGTACATAGGGGCCATTCTGGATATGTCCCAGGTCATGGCCTTTTTGCCCAGGGACAGGGCGGAGCACCAGATCTACCAGGCCCATCTGGTCTCCTCCAGCTGTTGGGTCCCAGCCATGGTATTCCTTCGTCTTCTGGGCCAAAAGGCAGCAGTCATTGCCATGCCAGGCTGCATATGGGGATCCCTCAGTGGACATTGTGGGTCCAATGTGACCAGTGCATGGATAACCTTGACCAGCTGGTCATGGTCTCCAACCCAGTCAAACAGTTCTGTCCTGCTGGCTTGAGTCAACCAACTTGTTTTGGGGGGGGGGGTTCCCTTTGGTATTCCAACCCCTCATTAGATCCTTACGATGGATGCCTCTGGTCTTAACTGGGGAGAACACTTGGGAGCTCACCAGACTCTGGGCACCTGGACAGACATGCAACAGGGACTCCACATCAATGTTCTGGAGATGCAGACAGTTCTATACACCCTGCAGACCTTCTAGACTCATCTCTGCCCCAGTTCACCCTTTTCTGCATTTATTATTACATAAACAAGTGGGGGATGCACTCTTACCCCCTGTGCAGGGAGGCAATAAGGGTTTGGTATTGGGCCATCAAGCATGGTAAGGAGCTGTCTGCTGTCCATGTGGCCAGGTGTCCAAACACCCTGTCAGACAGTCTCAGTTGCTCCCACTCCAGGGCTCATGAGTGGGAGCTTCTGACCCCGGTTGTTGACGACTTCTTCAACAGGTGGGGGTGGCCAGAGTTGGATTTTTTTGCATCCCTGCTCAACGCAAGACTGCTGCTTTTTTTTTTTTGTTCGCTCAATCCCGGGTCTGGGTTTTCTGGTGAGACGCATCGTCCCTCTCCAGGAAGGGGAGGTTTCTCTATGCCTTCCCTCCCTTCCTGCTCCTTCAGTGGGTACTGCTGAAACTTCAGATGGAGGGAGGTGAAATCATCCTCATATCTTTCTTCTGGCCCCATCCAATTTGGATCCCCTTGCTACAACAGCTGGTGGTGGAACCTCTAGTGCCCTTGCTCCTGTGCACCAGCTTGCTGTCCCAGGAACAGGGAACCTTGGTCTCTCCAGACCTCGGATCTTTGCATCGCCATGTGTGGCTCCTAAGAACATAGCCATCACCCAGTTTGGGGTCCCTCCAAGTGTTGCAGATGTTCTGGTGGCTGCCCAGAAGCCCTCTACTTGGGCTACCTATGCCATGAATTGGAGGCGGTTTACCCTTTGGGCCACTTCCCACCAGCTTGACCCTTTCACCTGCAGAGTGGAGCAGGTGCTGGAGTATCTCCTATCCTCTCTGATTCAGGATTGAGGTACTCCTCCATCAAGGTACATCTTTCTGCTATCTCTGTACCATGTACCTATCAAGGCAGGGCTGTAGCTCGGCTCAACATGTCTCGCATCTTCCTGCGAGGCATTCTGCATCTCAAACCTCTCATTCAGGACCAGGTCCTCCCTGGGACCTCAATTTTATTTTGGAGAAACTCACTGCCCCCCTCAAATTGGCTGTGAGTGGTAAGCAGCACTTTCTGTTGTTGAAAGGACTTTTTAGTTTCTGTTACTTCTGCTCAAAGGATTGCGAGCTTCAGGCTTTCTTTTGTAAGGAGCTTTATTGTTTTTCACAAAGGCAAGGTGTCTTTGCATACCAATCTTAAGTTTCCTGTCAAGGTGGTGTCGGGTTTACTTTGAATCAGTCCATACACCTTCTTGTTTATTATCCAGAGTATTCTAATTGGGGAGGCTTTGCTCCATACCTTTGATATACATAGAATCATATGATACTATACACCAGACTAATACTCTGAGAAAGTCTGATAAGTTGTTCATTTTGTTCTCCCCTAAGAGAGATGGTGCTCTGGTTGCCAAACAGTGTTTGTCTAAGTGGTTAGTTAATTGTATTGTTTACTGTTACCGTAAGTATGGCAAGGAACTTCCGGGAGTGGTTAAGGGTTATTCCACCACAGGTATGGCCACTTCTATTGCTTACTTCAGAAATGTGTCCACTGCAGACATCTGTGCAGCTGCCACTTGGAGCTCTGTCCATACCTTCACCAAACATTACAGCCAAGACATTGCCTCTAGGTGCAGGGCTAACTTTGGCCTAGTCATTCTGCAGGGTCTTCTCTCCTAAACCTTCAGCTACCATCTTCCTTTTCCCAGTGCCATTTCCTTATTCTACCAGAACTGCTTGGGACTTAGTCCTACTGGTGTTGGCCTGCTGCAAGAGCCTCCCTTGAAGTAAGATAGTACAGTTGCATAAATACTTACTGTAACAGTAGATATTCAAGAGGAGTTCTTGCATCAGCCTAATTCCCCTTCTCTCTGTCTGCTTTTCTCTTCTACGCATGAGTGAGTCTTCTGCTCCCTCTTTCCTTTATTTCTGACTCTTGGGAAACCTCCTCAGTTCCTTCTTCTGCTGCCCACTTCAGGTCTCCAGCGGGAGAACTGAGGAGGATGTGGGGGACTGCCTGCCTTTATAGGATAGGCTGACATCAGCCAAGTGACATCAGTAGTGGACGGTCCTCTGTGGTACACTGCTAGCTAGAAAGGTTTCCGTGTGGTCCTGGTGCCTGACAGCTTAGTCCTACCGGTGTTGGCCTGCTGCAAGAGCCCTCTCGAAGATCTACTGTTATGGTACGTCCTTACTTAACTGTACTTTTTGCCAGCTGCCTTAATTGCACTGCCCAGCCACCTTGAGATCATCAGATAGGATTACCTCAAGGGCCCTATCTTGCTTGGTGATGAAGTACCTTACCCCCAACCCCATCTTATACACAGCCCAGGGTTTCTGCACCGCAGGTGCATGACTGAACTGTTTGGCGTTGATACCAATGTGCCACCTCCTAGACCACTCCTCTAGTTTTTCCAGATCCTTCTGCATTCTGTCCACCCCTTCATTTGTGTCCACCCTTTTACAGATTTTTTTGTCATTTGAAAAGACACACCTTCCCCTCCAGTTCTTCAACAATTTCACTAATGAAGACATTGGAAGTGGATAGAACACAATACTACTCCATGTGGCACACCGCTGATCATGGCCTTGTCCACTGGGTGACTTCTGTTTACAGTCACCCTCTGACTCTTATCCTTTAACCAGTTTGATACATAGCTTACCACCTTCTCAACTTCTTGATGCAGCTGTGGCCAGAATGGACCAGTCTACCTCCGGGAGATTGAAGTCCCCCATAATCAGTACCTGCCCTTTGCTTATCATTCTGCCAGTGGTCTCCACTAGAACCTTGTTTGACTCTTCCCCTGTTGGTGGTCTGTATACCACCCCTATGCAGATAATGTCTCTGTCCCTATCTCTAACTCAACCCACAGAACCTCCAGCCTTCCCTTTCCCTGGTGTCCCTGCATCTCTGTGGCCCTTATGCCTTCCCTCACTTATAAAATAACCCCCTTCCTCCCTGTCCTGTCCTCCCAGAACTTGTATCCATGGTGGTCTTAGAACTCACATGGAAGGAGGGGGTACTGCTGGACCTAGTACTTACAAATCAGGACAGTGTGGCAAGGGTTGTAGTAGGGGAGCACTAGGAAATAGTGATCACCTAACAGTGTGGTTTGATATAATGATGGAGGGACTGAATCAAACCACACAAGGATTAGAATCCTGGTCTTTAAGAGGGCTGATTTCAGAAAGATGGGGGAAGTGCCTGGAAGCGCACTGAGTGGCAGTAAGGGAAAGGAGAGGTGTAGAGGAACAGTGGGCAACCATCAAAGAAGGGACTGAAATAGCAACATAACTCTGTGTCAAGCAAATCAGCGAGGAGAGGAGAAAACTATGGTTTTCTAAAAAGTAGCAGAAAAAATAAAGGCAAATAAAATGGCATTTAAACAGTACACAAAAAAAAAAAAAAACAGGAGGGGGGATAGGAGGCACCAGGAGAAGCAAAGGGAGGCAGGAAAGGACAGTTAGGAAAGCTAAGGCACAAACAGGAATGCACAGCAAATTCAGTGACAAAATGGTGCATCAGTGAAAAAAGGAAGAAAAGGGCAGAGATTGTTGTCGAAAGGAGAGGATGGGGGTAGTGTGGAGGATGACCACCAAAAAAGCAGATATACTGAACACATATTTCTGTTCAGTTTTCAAGAGGAGGGGCAGAAATAGGCCAGCAGTAAGGGATAAAGGCATGAAGGGTACAGAGATGGACACAGGTCCTTTTCAGAGGACAGGATCCTCAGGAAACTGATGGCAATAGGGTTTATAAGGCAAATGGACTGGATACTGAGAGAGCTAAGAGAGGTGCTGGTAGAACCTCTGACTTCCCTGTTCAACCTGTGATTGGAAACAAGGGAGGTACCCAGGGACTGGGGAGGGCTGATGTCCCTCTATACAAAAGTGGAAACGAGGAGGCAGGGAACTACAGGCCAGTCAGCCTGACCTCAGTAGTGGGAAAGGTAATGGAAACACTACTGAAAGAAAAGATAGTGGATCACCTAGTTGTCAAAGGACTTCAAGGCCCAAAGCAGCATGGTTTCACTAGAGGGAGGTCATGCCAGACTAACCTCAATGAGTACAACTGTGTAACCAAGGTGGTGGATCGGGTGGGGGCGGGCAGTGGAAGTGGCCCTCTGGATTTTAGTAAGACTTTGACACCCTTGCATAGAAGGTTGTTAAGCAAACTGGAGAACATGGGAGTAGGCAATAAGGTTGTGAAGTGGGTAGAGAGTTGGCTGGATAACAGGACTCGGGGAGGGGTGGTAAATGGCATTCATTCTGCAGAGGGCAAAGTGACCAGTGGAGTACCACAGGGATCTGCTGGGTCCAGTTCTCTTCAATGTCTATCAGTGACATTGCAGAGGGTCTAAAAGGGAAAATAATGCCTGTTCACAGATGACACTTAGCTGTGCAGCAGGGCGAACACATCATGGGAGTACATAGAATGAGGGGAGATTTAAAGAAGTGGGAGGATTGGTTAAGGGATTGGCAGCTGGGTTTCAGTGCAAGAAAATGCACATGGGGCACAGAAATCCAGGAACAACATATCGCCTGAGGCAGGGGGGAGGAATTAGAATGCTCGAAGCAGGAAAGAGGCCTGGTGGTGGTGATGTCTGATGACCTCAAGGTAGGCAGACAATGTGACGAGGTGGTGGGAAGGGCTGGCAGGATGCTGGGGTGCATTGGCAGGGGAATATCACCAGCAGTAGAAGGGAGGTAATAATTCCACTACTGTATATAGAAAACGAGTGAGGCCGCACCTCGAGTACTGTGTCCAGTTTTGGAGGCCCCATCTATGAAAGGACATTGACAGAGTGGAAGCGGTTCAAAGGAGGGCAGCCAGAATGGTGCAGGACCTACATAACAAACCCTATGAGGAAAGGCTTAAGGAATTAAATATGTACTCCCTGGAAGAAAGGAGGGAAAGGGGGGATATGATTGAAACATTTAAATACCTCACAGGGAAGAATAAAGTATAGGAGAACACCGTTTCCAAACAAAAGAGTACTCGAGGATGAGGGGTACAAGATGAAGTTGGAGGGAGGGAGGTTCAGAGAAACGTGAGGAAGTACTTCTTCAGGGAGAGGGTAGTGGACAAATGGAATAGCCTGCCAGCAGAGGTGGTGGAGGCAGAAATGATTACAGGATTTAAGAATGCATTGGGTAGGCATAGAGGGATACTGGTAGTTGGGGAGAGGAACAATCAAATACCAGTAGGGCATGCAAGAGACAGTAGGTAGGGAATAGGGCAGACTAGGTGAGCCTGGAAGCCCTTATCTGCCAGAAATTTCTGTGTTTCAGTCCTGGAATGGCCACATCCCAGCTGTGGTTGTCAGTGCACCATGACTCTGTTATGACCACCAGAGCCAGCTCTGCCTCTACAATGGTTGCCTGAAGGTCAGGAATTTTATTTCCTAGGCTGCTTGCATTGGCACACATGACTCTCCATTTCATTTGTCTTTCCCTCCCCATACCTTGCCCTTCCCTCCTGATTCTGTCATTCACCCTTCTCTTGTCCCTGGTACGCCCCCCTTTTGTCGTCCTCCTGTCCACCCTCCTTCATTCTACTCGTAGCATTAGATCCAGCTTCCCATCCTTTTCTTCCTCGTGTCCCTACACCTCTCTACCCCTGGTGAATTTATTTGCACTAGGCTGCTGCTTCTTGCTAATCCTTTTTTTTTTTTTTTGGGGGGCATTCAGATCCAGTTTGTAAATCCTACCCACAGAATTCATCTTGTGATTTAATGATGGAATGCTACAAAAAGTGACACATACACCTAGCATGAGAAGCCATATATTTACTGCAACACAGTACATCTCCCCCCCAAACTACCAGCCATCAAAAGGTTGGATATCAACAAAGTATATGGACTTCACCATCCGTACACACACTCACACAGCCAAATTTTGACATTATTAGGTGCACCACTATCCACTCGCCCAAACACCCACAAACTCTCGGCTATTGAAATGCTTAGGACTGTAACATATACACACATACACACACACACCCTTGAACAGAAACAGCTATTGCCCATAGCACCGGCGCCCCTCTGACAGCAGCTGTTCAAGTACAAGACAAATGTGGTGTGTCCATCTACACACAACACACACACACACACACACACACACACACACACACACACACACACACACACCAGTCATCCATGGCAAATATTGACAACAGCACTCTTCCCCCATCACAGTTGGAAAACTATTAGCTACTCTATTTACAAATCTTTACAGGTTATGCATCCTACACACACACACACGCCTGCAGCAACTGTTGAGCATAGCGTACATCCCACCTAACAAATTTTCATGCAGTAAAAAAAAATTTGATGCTACATGAGGCCAGCTGAATGGCGTGGAGAGCTGAGGTGCTGTGCACCTTACCTCCCACCATGCTAGCATCCCAAGTTCGAAAACAGCTCAGGTTGACAGGGGTCAGCTGGAGAGGAGAGGATTTGAGTGTCTGTCAGGTAGCTCTCCTCTCTAGGAGTGGAGAGGCATGCTAACTCACTCTTGGCTGCCCCAGATGGAGGCCTTTGGGGGGGTTAGTGCCAGAAGCTTGAGCATCATCGAAGGGAAGGGCTATGGTTCCATTGTGTGTGTGTGTGTGTGTGTGCATACCTTCATGTGCACACACTTATGTGCTGCCACAACAGGGGATTTAAGGGAAGAAAGTGCAATAATGGTCGTCACAGGCTTCATGAAACCCTGCCCACCTACCTCCATCCTGTGTAACCACTGGCCCAGTTCTGGATGTGAGTCACAGGGAGGTGGCCCTTCCTGGCCTCGGGGGTAATCCATGGGGGACTTCGGTCCCGTGGGTCCAGGGAGTGCTAGACATGAGGAGGTGGAGATATGGCTGAGAGCCCACCTGTGTCATCCACCATGGCAAAAAGCTTTATGGAAAAGAATAAAAAATTGCTGCAGTATGTATCATGTTAATATATATATACACACACACACACACACGGAAGTGGTGGGACCACTACAGTAAACCCACCAAGTTATAGGTAATATATAGAGGGACTCTTATCTGCATACTATTTAATTAAAAGTTGGTAACCGGGAGAGGCACACTAAGCCGAGGCTTGTTTCCAGGTGCAATCCGGGGGAAGGAATAAGAGGAGTACAATGAATACACACACACACACACACACACACACACACACACACACACACACATTGTGTAGGACAGTAGGAGAGATGCAAGAGAGTAGTAATCAACAAATGAGAACATAATATACAATGGTATTGTAGTTTAGAAATGAATAGCATGATCTGACAAATAAATGAAAAGTATAAAGATTACACTGACCATGGATTGATACTGTTTTAAGCATTCAAAATGTATAGAGGGCCGTTAGGGAAAGGTGGTAAGTGCTGAGGCCACTGAAAGGGAATGTAGTGAAATCAGGTCAAAAGAGGTGGGAGGGGATGAGTGTAAGGGTCTATGGATTGAAGGAAGTGCAGGTGCAAGGGGGTTGGGGGATTGCAAGAGTGCATGCTTCAAGCATAGTAATGAGGGGGATTGTCTAAGGGAAGGAGGAGGGAGGGAGTTCCACAGGGAGGGTAGGCGATATGAAAAGGCTGACTCATCTGAAAAGGATGAGGGACAGGAGAGAGAGAAGGTGCAGGTATCTCTGGAACAAAGGGGAGGGCAGGGAGGAGGTGAGAGGTGAGATAGGAAGGTAGGGACCCAAGTTAGAATTTGGAGATGAGGAGGGTGGCATGGTGCTGACCGTGCAGGTGAAGGAGGGAAGAGAGGGAGTAGAGGGAGCAATGGTGGGTGTTTAAAGCAAAATGGCAGAAGGTATTATACAGTGTGTCCTGTCTGGTTAACGGGGAGGCAGGGTCAGTTCCATATACTATGTTAGCATAGTCAAATAATGGGAGTATAATTTTGGTGAAGAGTTCACGACCGACAGACATGCATAGGTGGAAGTCTTTATTACTATACAAGGCCCCTAGCTTGGGGTGGAGCATTGAGAGAATATGATCTATATGCGTAGAGAAATCAAGCTGGCTATTGAGCCAGATGCCAAGGTATTTGAAAGAGACTACTACATCAAGGGTGGTTCCATCTAGGGTGTAGGAGGAGAGAGGAGTAGAGATACTGGGCAATTTAAGAGGTTCCAAAGGTCATTGACACTGTTTTTTGGCATTTACTTTGAACTGACTGGCTTGAAACCAGTGAAGGACTGACTGGAAGTCAGATTGCAGTTGAAGCCTGACATCTCGGTGGAGGGACCTGAGGCGAAGAGGACAGTGTCATCCATGTACACGTGTGTGTGTGTGTGTGTGTGTGTGTGTGTGTGTGTGTGTGTGTGTGTTGAGAAAGAACAAGCTGAGGGAGGTCATTTAGAAGAATGGAGGACCAGAACCAAGATAGATCCTTTGGGGAGACACTGGCCAAGATGCGTTGGGGGTGAAGAGAAACCACCTGTAAGGACACACTGAGTGCAGCAACAGAGGTAGAAGCTGAATCGGGTGACTGTTGAGGATGAGAGACTAGCAGAGCTGAGTTTATTGAAGAGAAGGGGGAGAGAAACTGAATCAAAGACCTTAGCTAGGTATATGAAAATAGTGGTTATAAGTCCTTCATTCATACTAGTGAGGATGGAGTTTGTAAGTTGAAGAAGGGAAGTGATAGTCGAGTGATTGGTCCTGAAACCTGATTGGAAAGGAGAGAGGAGATTTGTGGAGTTAAGAAAGTCAGTAAGGTGGGAGTAAACTAGAGATTCTTGGAGTTTGGCCAGGGAGGGAAGGAGTGATGTGGGTCTGTAATTCCTCAGAGAGGAAGGGTCGCCCCCTTTATACAGGGAAATCGCACTGGCAATATTCCATGCCTGGAGAACAGAGCCAAAGGTTAAAGGAGAGATTCAGCAGGTGGGTAAGAGGGTAGCCAATAGCAGGGGTGGAGATGCAGAGAAGGTAGGAGTCAAGGCCATCCAGATTAGACTTTCTGGAGTTGAGCGAAAGGAGAGTGCAGTATCCTTTGTGGCAGTAGACTGGAGTGAAGGGGAGACCCTGAGATGAGGAGGGGGCAGTGAAACATAGAAACATAGAAGTTGATGGCAGATAAGGACTGCAAGGCCCATCCAGTCTGCCCATTTATTTTTCTACCTTATAAATGTGCTATCGGCCTTTGCTCTGTCAATGGCCTATCTATTCATACTCATCTGTATTGCTCCCTTATGCCTATCCCATGCCTGTTTGAAGCCCTGCACTGTATTCATATCCACCACTTCCTGAGGTAGGCTGTTCCATGCATCCACCACCCTTTCTGTGAAAAAGAACTTCCTCACATTACCCCTTAATGGGCCTCCCTCTAATCTCATGCTGTGTCCTCGTGTTCTGCTATTTTTCTTATATTGAAACATGTTAGACTCTTTCACCTTGTTAATGCCTTTAAGGTGTTTGAATGTTTCGATCATATCACCTCTCTCCCTCCTTTGCTCTAGGGTATACATATTGAGCTCCGTTAATCTGTTCTCATATGTTTTCTGATGCAGTCCCTGCACCATTTTCATTGCCCTTCTCTGGACTGCCTCAATTTGGTTAATGTCCTTGTGAAGGTGTGGCCTCCAGTACTACATGCAGTACTCCAGATGGGGCCTAACCCATGTCTTGTAAAGAGGGATTATTACCTTCCTCTTCTGACTTGTGATACCCCTACTAATACACCCTAACATCCCCAACCTTACCTACTGCTTTAGTGGTTTGCTTGGATGATTTCAGGTCATCAGTGATGATGATGCCCAAGTCTCTTTCTTCCCTTGTGACTGCCAGCAGCTCCCCTCCCAGCCTATAGGTGGCTTCAGGGTTTCTCTTCCCTATGTGCATGATCTTGCATTTCTTTGAATTAAACCTCAGTTGCCACTCTTCCGACCATTTTGCTAGTTTATCCAGATCTCTTCTTATTCTGCCTACCCCATCTGGATCATCTACTCTGTTGCAAATCTTGATGTCATCTGCAAACAGACAGACCTTACCTCCAGTCCATCTGCAATGTCACTGATGAAGGTATTGAAGAGGACTGGCCTCAGGACTGATCCCTGAGGTACCCCACTTGTGACTTACATCTCTTCTGACTGTATACTGTTTACCGCCACTCTCTGTTTTCTGCCCGTTAACCAGTTTGCCACCCAGTTGACCAACTTCTGACCCACCCCGAGCCTACCCAGCTTATTAATCAATCTTCAATGTGGAACAGTATCGAAAGAGGGAGGATCGGAGGGGAGGGCACAAGTGGTGAAAAAGGAGTTAAGTTGGGAGGCTACTGAGACTGGATCAGAGACGGGTGACCCATCTATAATTAGTGTTGGAGGTGAGGGGTTGAAAATGGAATGGAGAGTGCACCAGAAACTGGATGGGGAGTTCAGATTATGATGCAGTGCTGATTTGAAATATGTGGCTTTGCCTGCTCTGATAGCTTTGGTGCTGGCATTACTGAGGGACCTATAGGACTGGTAGTCAGAATGGGATAGAGAGAATTTGTAGTGGGCCCAGGCTTGATCTCTGGCTCTGCAAAGGTGAATAATTTCTGCCAAGATCCAAGGGTGATGGGAGTGCTTAACTCTACGCCTTCTGAGGGGGGTGTGAGTGTTCCAGGCTTTGAGTAGAAAATAGGAGAAAAAGAAGAGGGCAGAGTCAATATCAGGTGCAGCGTACAGTAGTGACCAGTCAGAAGAATGAAGGTCATAGAGCAGGGCATCTGTGTTGAGTGACCTGTAGGATCTGAGCCAGCGGTAGATAGGAGGGAGGAGTGGGGTATGTATTTTGCACACCCAGCAGGTTCTGAGCTGATCACTAAAGACATCTGGGAGGATGCTGGCAGAGGTGATTCAGTGGGGGTGGGACAAGAGCACCCAATCCAAGAGGAATGGTTTGGGAGAGAGAATGTGGCCTTGTAGGCTCCTTAATTAGTTGAGGAGAGATTTAGGGTCTCAGTCTTCACTGTGAGGGGTTGAAGGATGGAGAGATCCAGTTTTGATTGAAATCCCTAGTATAAGGATTTCACTAGCCAAGGCATGAGTACTGTATGTAATGAGGTGATAGTCAATTAGGGAGAAGGGAGACTTTGGGGAGGCTATATAACTGCCACGTAAAGAGGAAAGGCAAAGGGAAGTTGAAGGCAACCATGAGAGCTCATGGGAGAAGGAACAGATTCTCTTTGGAGAGAGTGCAAGAAGGGTATGCTGAGTGTAAATGGCCACACCACCACCACCTCACTTGTCTCGGCCTTGGCAGAGTAGATGGTAGTCAGGGACTGTTACATGGGAGTCAGGATACAGAGGAGAGCCATGTCTAAGATGCATGAAAGATCTGGAGAGTGAAGGAAGAACCAGACTAAGGAGCCAAAGGAAGGAGTCTTGAAGGGATTACATCCGTTGAGCCTGTAAAATAAAATATAGGAATGGGGTCACAAAGGACCTGTAGTTCTCAGGAAGTAGATAAGAAGAAGAAGAAGAAGAAGAAGACATGCTAGACATAGAGTAATACTTACAGGGAAGAAGTCTACTTCCTGTCAGACCGGTTAAGGGAAATATAGGATAATGTGGAAAAATACAGTAGTAAGAGCAGAGATGCAAAAAAGGTAGAGGACAGCACAGATGTGAAAGAGATCTTTAGATTAAAGTTAGAGCAAAGTAGGAAGACCGAGACACAGAGAAAGAAAATGAATAAACAGATAGGAAAACAGAAGACAAAGTGTTGTTTTGGGGGTGGCTAAACAAAACCACTTTCTACCCCCTGGATGACCTAGTGGCCAGTAATTAAAGGAAATTTCCAAGATTTTAGTCTATTTATTTGGTCTTCATAGCCCATTATCTTATGGCAGTGCTAGCCTCTTTCTGTTAAAAGTAGAATTTTGTACCATGTTCTGCTTGGTGGGGAAGGGATCATAACTGGTGCTGAACCCAAGGCCAGCCAATCCTTCCACTTCCTGGTTCACTGGTCCCCTCCCCACCCTGCTCCAGATGTGTTGTGACATCTAAGCAGGAGATCATGAGGTGCACCATTTACAAGTGTAAAAGGACCAGTTCTCAGTGCATGTTATCTATGTTTAGGCAACCTTGAGATAAATGAAAGCCACTGCCCAACTTATAGGGCCCCTATTAATTGAGGGGTGGCTTTTATTTGTCTCCAGGGTTGCCTAAACATAAATCATTATGCAATGAAAACTATCACCATAAATTTGTATCTCTCCCTTAGACGTCACAAAGTGTCTGAGCATGGGGGCTGGGCTAATGGACCGGGAAATAGAAGGGATCAGCTGGTTGGGCGTTCAGGTCCAGTTACGATCTCTCTCTGCTTTTGCCAGAATCAGGTTAGTGCAGTCTTAAGGTAATAATGGGCTATAAAGCTCTATATATATCTTAGAAAATTTATTTAAAAGTAGCAGCCTGTGTGGTCTTGCTGGGACTCTTTTGGGATACTGGCCCAACTTTATTAGTTAAGCATTGGTGGTCCAGGGAGCTAGAGATGTCCCATGGAGACCACTATTCATATAATACCCTGGTGGGCTACTTTCCCTGGTGGCCAGTGGCCTACGATTTAAATAAAATTAGATCCTTTTCCTGGTATCTAGTAGTAGTGGTGGGGAGGGAGGGGTCCCTGGGTCCTGGAATTGCAGGCTGGGAGCCAGAGTGTGAAAAGGGTCAAGCTGCAGTTGCTGCTGCAGCTAGCATGAGCGACTGCAGTGAAAGTGGTAGGTAGTGCTTTCTACTTCCAGCCTGTACAGAGTTCAGGCTGCAACCTGCTCCATATGGGTGGGAGGTGGGGAGACAAGAACTCGTCAGGAGGTAGAGGAGGCCATTACACACAGATACACAAAAGATGATGGCAGATAAGGACGTTATGGCCCACCTAGTCTGCCCCTTTTCCCTACCTAATGCATTACCACAGACCCTAGTTGATCTGCGGCTTACCCTGCCTTCCCTATTGCTGGAGTATTCTTTGTTCCTACCTGAGCTGCAGCTCCAGTGGCAAATGCAACTGCCCTGAGAGGCTAAAGAGCCGGAGAGGTGTCAGGAGGCCATCAGATAGCTAGCCACTCGCTGCTGTTAAAGCTCCCAGTCGGGGTGGAAGGGGAGGAAATGCCAGGCAGATGAGTCATAATGCATGGGGGCCTTTGGTGCAGGTCTGGGGGTGGATGGCAGCAGGTGCCGCCAAATTTGCATCATAGCTAAGTTTACAGTGCCTGACTGGGCTTCATTTAAATAGATCATGCCTGTGGGAGACAGAAACAAGAACAGGGCAGGCACTCTTAAAGGGGAGCAAAAGGAAAAGCCGCACTATAGCTCTTGGTCCCAGACCGTCCTGAGTGGCTAAGTATGGAGGGGTCTTTGAAATTGAGGGGCTGAACATATGAGTATGGGGCGATAATATGCTACACAGGGGCTGGAAGGACCCATAAGAAAGTCGCACCGTAAGCAGCTGCATCTGGGCAACATCTTTGAGGTGATCTTTGTCAGCCTCAGTGTTGCAAACAGGATACAGACAATCAAATGTATATAACATGAGTTCAAAGACCAACATAGGCAGTAATTAAAAGGTTTACAAACTTTTATCACCAGTAGTGCACTGCATAGTTTCTTGTTGAGGGCATTGAGTGGACAAAGTGCCTGGGCCAGATGGCATTCACCCTAGAGTACTGAGGGAGCTGGCAGAGGTCCTTGTAGGGCCACTGGCAGACCTGTTCAATACCTCCTTGGACACAGGATGAGTGCCACAGGACTGGAGGATGGCCCCATGGTGCCCATCCATAAAAGTGGGCCAAAGGATGAACCAGGGAACTACAGGCCAGTGAGCCTCACTCGATCGTGGGCACACTCATGGAGACCATCCTAAAGGAGAGGCTCATGAGCTTCTTGGAGGCAAATGACCAGAACATGGGTTTGTCATGGGCAGATCGGCCAGACAAACCTGGTAGAGTCTATGACTGAGTGACACAGGAACTGGACAAGGGCCATGCTGTGGATGTCCTGTACTTATACTTCAGTAAGGCCTTTGATTCAGTGCCACATGGGAGATTTGGGGGCTGGAGTATGTGGGGACAGGAACAAAAATGGTGACCTGGATCAGGAACTGGCCGAGGGGGAGACAGCAAAGGGGGGGGGGGGACTCTCATCGCAGAGAGTGGTGACAAGTGGGGTACCACAGGGATCTGTGCTGGAACCAGTACTGTTTGGAATTTTGATTGCAGAGATCTCGAATGGGATCCAGAGCAAAATCAGTCCATTCGCAGGCGGTACCAAGATGGGAGCTGTGATGGATGACACGGTGGGGGGGAAGGGGTTGCAGGAGGACCTGAATAAGCTGCAGGAGTGGGCAGATAAATGGCTTCTGGGGTTCAACACCAAGAAGTGCAAGGTTAAGCACTTCGGAGCCTGGTACCAGGGGAGGGATTATCACTTAAATGGGGTTCAGTTGGGTTGCTCCACAGAAGAGAATGACCTAGGGGGTATTCATAACAGGGAGCATACACCTCTCTGTTCAATGCGGGAGGGTAGCGGCAAAAGCTAACAAAATGCTGGGGTGTATAGCTAGAGGGATCTCCTCCAGAAGTAGGGAGGTTATCCTACCCCTGTATAGGTCACTGGTTAGGCCCCACCTGGAGTACTGCGTGCAATACTGGCACCCATTCCTGAAGAAGGACATCAGATTGTTGGAGGGGGTACAGCGTGGAGCTACAAAGATGATCCAGGGATTCGAGGGCAAGCCATATGAGGAAAGACTGGGTGAGTTTAATATGTACTTTCTGGAAGAGAGGAGGGACAGGGGAAATATGATTGAAACCTTTAAGTACCTGAAGGAATAAACAAGACTAATACAGAGAGATTTTCCAGAGGAGAAAGGGAGGGACACAGAGGACACCAACTGAGATTGGAGGTGGTAGATTCAGGAGAGAGATGAGGAGACATTTTTCCAGAAAAGAGTGGTGGACAAGTGGAACTCCTTGCTGGGGTGAGTAGTGGCCTGCAAGACAGTGAAGCGGCTTCAAGAGGGTTGGGATAGGGAAGGGGTAATAGGATGGGGGACGGGAGGGGCAGCAGCATTATAAGGTGCTAGCTGGTCACTCGAGCAGACTCTATAGACCTGGAGGCCTGTTTCTGCTGGCATGTTTGTTTGTTCTGTAGTGCTGTTTGATATAGTTGGGACTGTATCAACCTACCTCTGTATTCTTGCTCTTGGTTTCCATCTTTATTTTTTCTTCAGCAGCATACAGATGATGTCTGTGTTACTAGGCAACATCAGGTTAAGACCTGTCTTATGTAAGTCAAGTTTTTTTGTTCCTGCAACAGTCTTGCATCTGAGAATTAGATAAGACTAGTTTTAAGCCCCAAGACCATATATTTAGACTAATTATAAGCCACATTATTTAGCCATGTTGGCTGAGAAAAGGGCCCAAATAGACTGGTGGGGGAGATTTCAACATGTACCTGACAAAGGACCAATGATGGACCAAAACCTTGGACACCTCCCATGTGAAAGAAGATATGCTCCTTGCAACTAGAATCCCCACTTGTGGGAGTTGATCTTTTGGCTGGAAGGTCTATAGAAAACCTCAAGCACTAGCTTGACCTTCTCTAACATGCACAGAAATGAGCTTTTTGGCATTTCAGGAGCCATGTCTTCAGATGCAGGGATGCTAGGGTTGATTGCCACGCTGATCCCTTCAAACTTGAGTATGGTTCTTCCTTGGTGTCCATACCAGAGGTGTGCTGTGCAGGCTGAGCAGGGCCCATATAGGATCACCGTGGGTATTCCTGGTGGATTTTCAATAGGGCTTTATATTTCAAAGAAAATGTAGGTTGTTTACAAACATGCTAGTCAAGGAAAAGCCAAAAGTTTGGAGCAGACAGGAACATGAAGCAGGTGCATGAAATATTTTCTGCAGTCACTGAAAGGATATACCTGAGCTGCTACCAAATAACTTATCTGTGTTCTAGTAAATAAAATCTTTTATGGCAGGTTTCAACAACTAAGGTACAGGAACTGCCACCACCCACTTGCTTGATGTTTCGCTCCAACAAGCTTACACAAAGCGATACCAGTCTCCAACAGTATACAAATCTAAGTGTGTGTGTGTGTGTGTGTATATATAACACACACACAAAACTATATGTTTTAGGATAAATGAAGAGATACAAGTATGATCTAAGGCAGGCAGTGGAGATAACCCCCAGTGGAGGCAGTGGAGATAACCCCCCTCCCCCCGAGGAGCCGGAGGTCGCGAGGGCTACATTGGAGTGCCCTCCCTGCAGCCTGAGAATGCCACCGCCAGGACACCCCCTTCCCCTGAGGAGCTGATGGTCGTGAGGGCCTCTTGGAAAAAGCCCTCCCTGCCCTTCCATAGCGATCAAGATCGAACCCCCTGCCCCGAGGAGCCGGAGGTCGGCGAGGGCTGACATTGGAGTGCCCTCCTGCAGCCTGAGAACGCCACCGCCAGGACACCCTCCCCTGAGGAGCCGATGGTCGTGAGGGGCCTCTTGGAAAAAGCCCTCCCTGCCCTTCCATAGCGATCAGATCGAACCCCTCCCCGAGGCGGAGTCGCGAGGCTACAGTGAGTGCACTCCCTGCAGCCTGAGAACGCCACCGCTTGTGACACCCTCCCCTGAGGAGCCGATGGTCGTGAGGGCCTCTTGAAAAGCCTCCTGCCCTTCCATAGCGATCAAGGTAAATAAGTGCCTGGAACTGCCGGTTTGAAATCGCGACTGTCGGGAGCAGCCTACCTGTGGACACTGTTGAAACGCTTGCTCTTTGGCGCCTTTTCCAGACTCGCACCATTGTTCCCACCAGTCGGTGCTCCGGAGGCCCTGATGGACTTTAAAAAATATATATAACAAAACCAAGAATTGATGTGTTAATATGGTTCGCCTACTCTAACACTGTTGCCTTGCTTAAAAGTAGAGTATTTTGTGCTTAAGCTACTGCATTTTGTGTAATCTGTGTTTCTCTCCACCAGTACATGACCCCATCTTTCTGTAGCCGCATGCCAGCCCGATTCTATTTTGGCAACCATTTTGTTGTAAATAATATATTTGAGTGCAGCCGTAGCCTACTAGGGACACTGATGCGTGCCATTAGCCTCTTGCCCGCCCACTACTGCCCGCCCCTAACGCTAATCCCCCTACCTGCCTGACTTAACCTCTGCTTTCTCCCTCTCCCACAGATGAACCCCCTCCCCGAGGCAGGTCACGAGGGCTACATGGAGTGCCCTCCTGCAGCCTGAGAACGCCACCGCCAGGACACCCCCCTGAGGAGCCGGATGGTCGTGAGGGCCTCTTGGAAAAGCCCTCCTGCCCTTCCATACCGATCAAGGTAATTAATGCCTGAACTGCCGGTTTGAAATCGTGACTGTCGGAGGCAGCCTACCTGTGACACTGTTGAAACACTGCTCTTTGGCGCCTTTCCAGGCTCCACCATTGTTCCCACCAGTCAGTGCTCCGGAGAAGCCCGGCAGGCGCTCGCGTTGACTCCCCACCACCACCCTTGGTCAGCTCTCCTTATATAGGGTATTTTGTCACATGAGGCGCCAGAACCAATCAGCCTACTTTCCCATTTGCTGGTTATATCTTTCCAGCACTAGAGGGAGACTGCTCTCATTTTTTGCTCTACATTGGGAAATGTCTCTCACTAGCATAAACCTTGCTATGCTGGCTCTCCTTCTGTTTCAACACCCTTTACTTACTGTCCACCCCCCTATATCCCCCATCGACCTGCCCCCGACTAAAACACATTCCCCCCACTCTCAATACTCTGCTCCTCTATCAGATTACCCAACACCTATCTCTCAGTCTATCCCCATATCCCTCCTGTACCCTGGACCACCACACTACCCCACCCACCCACCACCTAAGTGCTACTCTCAGTATTGTGATTTCCATCACAAGTGGTCTCTCGCTAGCCCACACGTTTCTTTCTCTCTTCCTATCCCATGCACTCCCTGGTGAGTCGCGCCGACCCACATGTGTGCCCCACCCCAGCAACCAACACCATGTGAGAGCGCCTAATTCTTCTGCTCTCCTGCTCTCCGGTAATGTGCACCCGAACCCCGGGCCCGCCACCTCAGTTATGCCTCAGCCCACCGGTGGCAAAGGCCTCCGAATCGCTTTTATAAATATATGTAGTCTCCCTAAGAAAACTGCAGCCCTCCAATGCTGGGTCACCCAACACTCCCCCGACATTCTCATGCTTGCTGAAACCTGGCTCTCCTCCCTCACGCCTGACTCAGCCGTCTCTCTTCCAGGTTTTTCCCTGTTTAGGGCCGATAGGATGGGCAGGCGTGGGTGGGGTGCGCTATCTACTGCAGCGACTCGGTCCTCGGTCATGCCCTCCAACCCTGAGCAACTACAGGCGCAAGCCATTACTTTAAAAATCTCACCCTACCCTGGACGTGGCCTCCTTTACCTAACCGACAAGCTTACCTACCCCGGGTTCAAAAAGATCTTATGTCACCTCCTCCTTGACTACCTATCCACCTTACCCCAGAAGGCTGAACAACTAATTATGGGCGACTTAAGCACCAACTGGCTCAGCCATCATCTGATAATATGAAGAATGAGCTTGCAGCCCTTGACCTGTCTCAACTGGTCACTCAGCCCACTAGACTTAACAAAGTAACAGGAACTAGTTCCCTCCTGGATGTAGTCCTCTCTAACCGACCACATAAAGTAGCATCTGTACAAGTCCTTGCGGACTCGCTCAGTGACCACTCCCCTGTCATCTGCTTTTGGTCATCCCCCACTCTCAGCCCTGTGTACTGCAGGACCCCTCGACGCCGATTTCTCCCCAGAGGTCTCGTCAACCTCAAACGTCACCTCGCCCTAATCAACTGGACCCCAGTGGCCTGCGCACTTGACATTAACTCTGCCCTAACCTACCTCACCACGGCTTTCAACCATGCCTGTGATCTGTTTGCCCCCTTCAACACACCAAGGATAAAAAAACAGACTGCTGCATGGATAACTTCTGCACTGATCCAACAACTAAAAAGAAGAGATGACCTTTGGCACTTAGCTAATGACTCCGGTAGAGTGGCGATGAGCAAGCCTACAAGGCAGCCATAACCAATGCACCTGGACCATCAAGCAGGCTAAAGCTAAATACTACCAGGCTGCCTTGACATCCTCCTGGGGCTCGTCCAGAGCTTTCTGGGACAACATTAAAGAACTGAATGGTAAAACCGCTCCCCCACCATCCCAGATTGTCATAAATGGGGCTGTCTCGACTGACCAAATGTGTATCTGACTGCCTTAATAAGACCTTCACAGATTTAAGTGCTGTCCTCCCTGCCCACTTTTTGATCCAGTTGCCACACCACCATACTCCCATTTCCAGGCACAATTCCACTTCCAAATGATCTCACTCATGATGCCAAACCTTTCTTAATAAGGTCCCTTGCCTCTCAGAACCCAAGCAATGACCCTCTTGACTCCAAGATACTCCGCCTCACACTGGATGTCATGCTTATCCCCCTCACGCTTATCATAAACAAATCCTTATGCCTAGGCCAATTCCCGGAGGCCTGGAAGCATGCTGAAGTAACCCCCATCCACAAGTCTGGGGACCGTACTCTGCCTAACAACTACAGGCCCATCTCCATCCTCCCCCCCCCCATCCAAAGCCTTAGAAAAAATAGTAAACACACAGCTCACAGAATACCTTACTAAATACAACCTTCTATGCCCGGAGCAACATGGGTTTCATCCTGGCCATAGCACATCCACTGCCCTTCTGGAATTCTCCCACCACATACACTCTGCACTTGACAAAGGCCAGCTTGCAGGGGCGGTTTCATAGACCTATCCAAGGCCTTTGACACGGTGTACCACCCTAGCTATTAAACTCCTAAGCAAACTGGGTTTCTCATCCGACCCCCTGAAGTGGTTCACAAGCTACCTACACAACAGGTCCCAAAGAGTCAAGCTAAATGGGACTTTCTCCTCCAACCTACCGGTACTCTCTGGGGTCCCTCAAGGCTCCATCCTTGGACCGACCCTTTTCAGCCTATTCCTGAACACCCTCCCTAGCTCCTGTTCCAGCAAAATACTACTCTATGCAGATGACGCTGTAATCCTAGCATCACACCCTGACCCACTCCCACTCCAAGTCATGCTACAAAGCGCCTTCCTCCAAACGAAAATGGTTCAATAACCATCGTTTAGTCCTGAATCTAAAGAAAACAAAGTCCATGCTATTTTCACATCGGCAAAACAGCGCCAAGAACTTTCCCTCCATCACCACCAGCATGCCCCTCCCTCTTGAACAGGTAACATCCTATAAGTACCTGGGCATCACCTTTGACTCGACCTTACTTTCCACGCCCACCTTAAGCCCTGTCATCTGCCATGAACTCCAGGATCGGGCTTCTCTACCGCCTAAAGACTGCCTCCAGAACCGCCTTAAAACTAGCCATCACCTCATCTGTGTTATCGCTGGCCGACTACGGTCTCCCATTTACGCTGCTGCCAATGCCTCTCCCTTATCTAAAGTCCAGACCTCTATTAACAAAGCCTGTAGGCTCCTTGCAGGTGCCCACAGCAGAACCCACACCTGTCTGCTATACTCCGCCACAAAAATACTCACTCTTGAGGAAAGACTGAAATATCAAACCTGCCTGCTGGCCAAAAGTCCATGTCAGGTCTCTGCCTCCTGGGGTCTCTGGACCCTTGCAGCTGGCTGCCCGGTCCCTGCCACCCGCAACTCCACCACTGTCACCTTCAATGTTCCCAGAGCAAGGACCTCTCGCTGCCTAAGATCCTTCCATCACTTAGCCCCGCCTTGGTTCAACTCCCTTCCTGAATCGATCTCAAGATCCCAGGGATTGGCCGCTTCAAAATCGCCCTCCGCCAACATATTATTGACAGCGATATTGCCAAATGCTTGTAGCTACCTAAACCCGGTCCGCCTTAGCCATCCGGCCCCTGGCACGGTTTGGTACTACATAATTGTCTAAGACTTGATGTTTAGTTGTATGATGTATCTCTTGCTATATAACAATGCGTGTAACTTTACACATGTTTGTACCAGTATAACTGCTGCCTGTAATCTCCAAGTGTGTTTATGTATCTCACCCGTATGTTCATCCCTGTCCCTAACTCACTTAATTGTTGTCTCCCCCCCCTCCAAATAACGAGGTACCTTTGTAAACGAGTCCATGACTCAAAGGTTGTAAAACTGATCTCTCCAATAAAATAAAAAAAAAAATAAAAATAACACCGATATCTCCATGTTCCTGTATGTCCTAGTAAAGAAAGTGAAAGTGTTTCACTTTCATAGGTGAGGATCTCAGAAGAGCCTGTCTCTCTCTCTCTCTCTCTCTCTGTCTCTGTCTCTGTCTCCATCTCCACCACGTGCAGCCCCCCTAACCCCCCCACACCCCTTGGCGGCTCGGTCATCTGGTTGATCCTGCCATAATTTTAAGAAATATTTTAACACTTATCTGTTTGATATTGCCATTTTCAGGGACTCTTACACATGTAGCATTCTAACTTCTGATCCTGTAAAGTAGCATGACCAAGCGCTGTCAATTGTTCTCTGTGACGTCCATGCAGAGCCTTAAAATGAGATACTCTGTTTAAAAAAGGTACAAAATGTTATTCTGCCTAAGTTTACTGAGCTTGGTTTTAAAAGAAGCTAGCGACTGTAGAAGGACAAGAGTGAGTGAGTGAGTTGGCGTTCAGAAAAGTAGAAGTGTGTGTGTGTGTGTGTGTGTTGCTAGCACACGCTTGTCTTCCTTCTGCTGTTCTGGGGCTGCCGGCTTCCACTCGTTATCCTCGCAGTACAGTTGGCAGCTTCTTTAAACAAATACAAATTAACCTAGGGAAAAATGCAGTTTCCTGACACAGACTGCCTTATTGTAAAGGTCTGGCAGGGTGTCCTGTGTCAGTGTGGATAGCAATCGATCATGCTACATTTCAGGGGGAAAGTACTCTCAGGGTGAACAAATCTTGGTGGCTTCGCCACTTGTAAGATATGCTATCATTGGCTTCTCGTGAAGATAAATATATCTTCAGTCAGTCCATGTCCTATTCCATATATACATATATTTATTTTAATTATAGTAGTGTGATAGCATCACTATAGTTAGGGTTGAGTAGGGTGTTCAGTGTTAAACCCCTAACTTTTCACATTAATTTATCTTTGGCACCGTTTGACAAAATGAGCTGAAATTTTGCACGTGTTGCCTAGTAGGCAATGTCTTGATATGTGAACATGTTTGTGACAGCAGCTTATTCGGTTTCTGAGATCCACATACTGTATATCATTTTTTGTAAAGTCTTAACATTTTTCCTGTACTTAACATGTTTTTTTTTTTTTTTGCTTTTACCTACAGCCTACATGGAATGGAATGTTTTCCCCCAAACTTGCAGGGAACATGTGCAATGTCCTAAGGCAGTGGCTTTGGTAAGTCTGGTAAACAAAATATTAAAAGGTTCCAGAGCTATAAAGAGCTATAAAGCTTTAAAGTTTAGTGTTTTCCTGTCTGAGCATGCACAGTAGAGTTTTAGAGAAAAAGTATTGGTACAAAATTAAAAATCTGATGTCACGAAATGACAAATCTGATGACGCAAAATGAAAACTGATGTCCTGAAATGAAAAATTTAATGTGAAATGAAAAATCTGTTGTCACAAAATGAAAAATTTGATGTGGATGCCCGTCACTAAATGAAAATTTTTATGTTGTGGATTGGTGTTTGGCACTATTTATTTCCTTGTCCTCCCCATAATGTAAAGGGATAGTATGCATCTATTAATGGATGGGAGCACAGGGACCAGAGGGCTCTGTGCTACCACAGGAAAATGCAGATTCAGTTATACTACCTCAAAAGTAAGTAAGTAAGAAATTCATTACAAAAAAACTTTGTTAATGAATTAGTTAGGGTTAAAGCCACAAAAGTAGGGAAATGTGGCATTAGGATTTCCAACCCTAACACCTCAACCTCATCCTGCAGGCAGCAATGGGAGAAATCATTACAGTTTGCAGTTTCCTGCATTTTTACAAATCAGGAGTGGGGTGTGCCTCGAGGAAAAGGGAACAAGGGTGGGTGTGGGACTGCTCACAGAGGGAGGGAGCAGGAGAGGTTTTGTTTTACTGCATACCAGGACAGAGAACAGAGGGTGGTGAGACAGCACACAGTGGGAGGGTTTTGTTTTACTGTGTACCAGGACAGGGAATGGAGGGTGGGGTGGGACAGCACACAGTGGGGCAGACTGCGATCGGACATCGGGGGAGGAGGAAGGACCACTAGACTAGCCTGATTTAGGATCCTGTTTTGCAAAGGATCCTTTATCGATCTTCTCATTGATTACAGTGGGAAAAAAAGGTAAAGGATCCGTTTATGTCAAACAGGATTCTACATCATGCTAATCCCATTTAGTAATGGGAAAACACGATAAAGGATTCTTTTGCAAAACAGGATCCTATTTCATGCTTTCATTCAGTGTATTTCAATGGGATTTTCAGCTTCGGTTCATAGCTTAGCCATTTCTGAACATTTTGACCCCAAATTTTCAACATGGCCTGTTGGGGACCCTACCTCATGAGCAACAGGACTGTCGTTACATAATTCCCGCCCAAAAGGTGATTTCGTGGTTACTTGGTGAATTCACCTTTCGGGTGGGATTTGGCAGTTTTTCTGCCCTTGTTCATGAGGTGGTATCCTAAGAAAGCTATGCTGAAAATATGTAAAAATGGCAAAGTTATGACCTTGTGTTGCAATTTCGCTATGCACGCTCGTAACTTTGGAAATGTTATATATTTTCACCCTAGATTTTCAACATAGCCTTCTTATTACCCCCACCGGGCGTCACAGCTGTCAATTTTCAAATACTGGCTAAAATATGTTTTTGCACCTGTGGTGCGGAATGGCGGTGCACTTGCGCGAGAATTACGTTTAGTGGGGATTGAACATTTTCTGTACCAGGTACATGAGGTGTGGTAATAAGATGGCTATGCTGACAGTTTAGTCACTGTTGTCCTATAAAAGGAAGCACAGGGCACAGTTACATACATATACACATCTGTGGAGGGATGGGCGTGCAGGGCCCTAAGGGCTATGCTCCCACAGGAAAAGAATACGATTATAATATCTCAAAAGTAAGGAAATTAGTTGCACAAAACTCTGTTACTGCATCAGTTAGGGTTGCAGTGACAAAAGTAGGGAAATGTGGAGTTAGGGTTTCCAATCCTAACACCCCCCCACACTGCACACCAACAGGCATCGGGGTGTGTCTTGGGGTCATCAGCCCTAACACTTACCTCATTCTCCTATACTGTACCCCATCTCAGCTTATTTACTCTAAGGGGTAAGTGTTAGGACTGATGATCCAAGGCACACCCCAATTCCTGTTGACAAAAAGCAGGGTGGGTGGGGTGTTGGGGTTGGAAACCCTAACACCAGTTTTCCCTACTTTTGTTGCTAAAACCTTAACTGAGGCATTAACGGAGTTCTTTTGTAATATATTCATTCTTGTAAATAAAACTGCGTTAATGCACCAGTTAAGGGTAGCTTAATGCCACAAAAGTAGGGAAATATGGCATTAGGGTTTCTCACCCTAACACCCACCCCACCCCACCCCCAAGCAGAAAAAGGAAAAACATTCAAAGTTTGGTTCTCTGAGTCTTGGTGAATCAGTGGTGGGGTCTTCCTGAGGATAGTCAACCCTAATGCTCTCCCTGGCCCGTGTGAAGAAAGGAGATCAGTGTGACTTTGTTTGCTCATGGAATGGGGTGCACATTAGGGTTGACAACACCCAAGGAAGACCACACCACTAATTTGCCATGACTTGGAGACCCAAAACCCTAATGTGTTTCCCTTTTTGCTGCTGGGGGGGTGCATTGGATAAGAAACCATAATGCCACATTTTCCTACTTTTGTGGTGTTAAGTTACCCTAACTGGTGCGTGCACGCAGTTTTTTGCAAAGAATTTCCTTACTTTTTTTTTTTTTTACATATTTCTTTCCCTCCAGTCATGGTTTGCAGAGCGTCTCTCAGGCATTCTGCCTGTTTCTGCCTTGCCTGAAGTCTTTCTACCTTAGCCTCCTCTCTCCTCTCTTTCAGCCCACACAACCGGCACCCCCAGCTTAACACCTCGGGGGTGGACCACCCTCTCCTCTTGGGTGCTCTGTACAGTCAGTCTACGGCCTGTGGGTGAGATCCTGGGTGGAAGACACTGGAAGGCCGGGCAGGATAGACCCACAGTGGGCATGGGGGTAGGTGCCATTGCCTACCCTGCAGACCAGTGCTTTCCCTGTTCTGGTGTGCACTCCCCCCTCCCATGTGTGGTGCATGTTTCCAATGCTACGGTGCACGGCAACCCTGCTGAGTGTCAGTCACGCTATGTACAGTAGGTGCTGCTCTGCATGCTGCAGGACCTCCAGTCTCCACCAGAAGCCGCTGGCATGCTGAGCGATGTCCCGTTCTCCCCCCAGGGAGGAGAGCAGCCCAGTGGGTACTCAATCCTCACCCTCCCCTGCCGACCCCCGGTGCCTGAGCTCGGGTCACCGGCGTAGCATGAGGTGTGGTGTCCAACGCCTCAACCCTCTGTGCCACCGGGCTGACTTTCCTTACTTTTTTTTAGATAGTAAAATTAAATCCATCCTGTGCCAGTATCCCAGACTAAAAACACTGAGAAAAGATCAGAGACCTCACTGACCTGTTTACAATGCTTCAACGCTCCCTACAACTCACTAAAATCTAACTGGCCTAGTGGCGTGGAGGGCTGAGGCATCATGCCTTACCTCCTGCCATACCAGCGACACGTGTTCATGGTGCAAGCAGGTCGTCGGGGATCAGCTGGGGTGGGAGAGGATCGAGCATCCAGAGGATGGCTCTCCTCTCTGGGGAGGATGGGAAACGGAGACCAGTGGCTGAGTGTTGGCATGCTGGCTTCTGCACACTGGGGCACTGGGCGGAGCAGCCAACCCAGCGTGCTGTGCAGTCGCATGCAGCTAAGCCATTGTTGGTGAGTCACGCTTCCCTCCACAGAAAAGCAGAAAATCTGGCCCTGGCCGGACGGTATGATGGCTGTCCTCCACAGGCGCCACCCCCAAGAAGACACCTCCCGACTCTGGATTTGGACTTGGCGGGTTGAGTGCTCCCGCCACCCCTGCCATGGAGGGCAAGCCATGGGGATAAGACAGGAGTGGGTCTGATGTTCAGGGGCAAGGCTGGGAGGACTGCCGGAGAAAGAGCGCGTGAGGAGACAGGAGAAATAATCACAAAAAAACCTCACTAAAATCCTAGGGTTACAGACCTTTAAACCTTTGTGGCCTATGTTCTGCAGAAGACCTGTAAATGCTTTTCCTAAGCTGAATACAGCTTACCTGTCCTGTGTTGCATCGCTTAAACAGCACTTGTATCATTGTACCTAGATGTTGTTGATTATGTTCCACTTGCTTTTATCCCATTTTGTCTCATCAAATCGATGTATTTTCAGAACGCTTTTATTCCTAACCACATTTGTACTGTTTACCTCCTGTTGTTACCTTTTACCTCCCAATTGCAATGTACATGTTATTTCCACTGTATAATGTATAAATTGTATTGCTTCTTCCAGGTATTTATCTTGCTTCCCCCCAGGACCACCTTGAAAACGAGCTTGCTCAATGGTTCTATTCCTGGTAAAATAAAAATTATTGATTTTGATTGATTACAGTAAGCAGGCACTTCTGTATCAATACACCTCAATTCACTTACTTATAAAAATAAAATGTGGCATCTACTATCCATTGGCCAAACAGAACAATTATAATGGTTCAGTAGGACTACTTTTTCTTTATTTGTAAAGTTTTTTCTAACTTTTACTTATTTAAATCAAAAAAATATATATTTCTTTACTAATCTTAATGAGTCCATTTCATAGTCACAATAAGGCACTCCAAAATGTGCCTGATGCTGGTATAATGGCACTTCTGTGGTGCAAGCACTCAGCCTTTGGCCCTAAGGCCTTGTGCTTGAACTCACCACAGGCATTCTGTTACCCAGCACACAGCACACCTTGTCATGCTTTATTGCTTAAATAACCCAGAGTCACTCTTCAGAGTGCCTCAAAAGGTCATACAAATCAACCAACCACAGGATAACCCTCCACACAACACAGAAAATAAATTTAGTATATTATTCACATTTGCATACACAAAACTTGTTTAAGAGCTACTTCAGTATGTTCTTTCATAAATGTAATGTCACAGCTCTTAGGACTGACCACTCATTAATTTTTTTTTTATTTAAATTTTCTTTCCAGAATTTAAAGCAGATCCTAGTAGCCTATACAAGACTACTGGTTTGACTTGTCTTTATACTTATGTATCACCTTGGTAGTCTAGTGGACCCTCCAATCGTAGGTCCAACCTGTCATTGTAATATAATTCCTTATCTCCTTGGTAGTCTAGTTAAGGTTGAAAACTAGCTGTAAGTACACCTCTGTATTAAACATCAACTCTTTTGCCAATGCTATAAAACTTAAAACTAATACAGCTCCTGCTGAGTAAATTCAACAATTGTGGGATCTAGGTTACTAAAAATGAGTTTTACCTTATTTTTATTTATTTTTCTTGACTGGGAAAGATGGACTAAGCAATTCTGCCTATTTTAAGCCTCTTCCCGAGGGTAGAGTGGAGTGGGGTGGAGGTTACACAGAAACCAACTGAAATAGAACCAGATTAAGCTGTTGGTGGTATTTTACTGAATAGGGGAATCTGGCCAGGACACTGGGCAGTTCCCCACTCTTTAAGCAGTGCCATGGGATCTTTAATGTCCACCAGAACAGGTAGATGGGAGCTCGGTTTAAAGTCTCCTCTGAAAGATGGCACCTCAGTAGTGCAGCCCTCCCATGCTATACTACAGTGTCACTACTGATATTTTAACCTCAACTTTCATGTTGCTGAAACTCTGTAGATTAAAAGTACAAGCGAAGTAGCACACAAATTATGAAAAGTAACAGCTCAGAGACCTCGGCTGGCAGGGTAAGTGAAAATCTTACTGCGAGTGGGAGCTCTTGCAGCAGGCTATTGCCACTAGAACAATGCTGCAGGCACTAGGGCCCATCAGAAACCTTTAGCTAGCAGTCTCCAGTGGGGACCATCCCCAACACCAACTCCACCCCAACGTCGGCCAGTGGTATATCGGGGGGTGGTCCCCAGCTCCACCTCAGTTCTTTTCCCGCCACAGACCCATTTACCTCGGCTCTTCAGTTGCATTTAGAACTTGGATAGTAGTTTCTAATGAAATTATTATCAGTCGTTTCTTTTTTTGTCAAAGTCTGCTTTTCACTTGCTTGTGCTTCTCTGCATGTCGACCTCACTGTCTTCAGCCTCCTCCACTGAAAAGAAGAGGACAAAGTGTGCCAGTGGCCATCAGATACTGGTGAAGGATAAGCATGAGGCCTGAGTCTTCTGCCTAGGGTCCGACCATGACACACAGGCCTGCTTTATTGCAGCGGCTTCACTGGCAGGACTAGGATTCGCCTTCTCAAGGCACTAAAAGCCCATATTTTAGAGCAGCAGGTGGCGTAATGCAAAGCTCCTGGCGGAAAAATCTTCAACCTTTCTCGGTCCTCTAAACATAAGGAGAAGAAATGGGACTCAGACCAATGTAAGTCTTGCGAAAAGGACTGGGGCTGGTCCAAGGGGTGTTCATGCTCCTAGTCACCGCACAAAAAGAAAACCTCCTCTGGGTCCAACTTGGGAGGTTTAGACCACTCCTCCCACCACTCGCAACACTCTACTGGGTGGCAGGGCTTCTCCACTCCCACCAAACCACCAATGTCAGGCAGTGGCAAACAGGGCCCAGTTTCCATAGCGGACTCTTCTATCCCAAAGGTGAAGGCAGCACCCTTGCGGTCACCCTCTGCCCTCAGGGTTGGGAACTCAACCTCCTCTTCTGCAGGGACTTCTGTCCCATCGGTCTTTCCTGGGGCTCCGCGTAAGACCTCAGAGCATAGGGAACAGAGTCAGTTTCCAAGCTGGCTTCGGCTCACCATCCCTCAATGGCTCAGATGCCAGACTCCAAACCGATGATGGTTTCCAAGCCAGATGGCTCTAAACTGTTGACGGTGCTGGATAAAAAGCAAACATCAGCCAAGACCTCTTCAGATCCCAAATGTTCACCGGTCCATAGGGCCTCTATGCCTGAGAACCAGGGAGAAAGGTCCACTCCCTCTCCCAAGGACCCCACTGGACCTCTCCTCCGTGCCTATCACTCCACCGACACCAGACAAGCCTCGCCACATGGCGAGGCCTGCAGCTCTGCAGTTTTCAAAAGAGGAGCTGACAGAACCTTTCCAGTTCTGGTGGGGCTAGGTCAAAAAAGATGTGCTTCCACTGCTGCAGAATACAACTCTGACCCCGGAGGAAGAGAGGGACAAAGGTCGGGGAGAAAAGCCTTCTCCAATGCCCAAAATGTCCTTGCCTAAACCCAAACCGAAGTCTCACTCACGTACCCCTGCTGACCCCCATGGTTGGACTTTGTACAAGGAACGGCGGTACTGACATCGCTCCCGTTTGCCCAGTACTACCCACCATCGCTTTCCTAGTAGCAGGTAGTCAGTCAGCAGACGGCGGTCAGAAAGCAGTCGTCGATGCTTTACCAGCCATCAGCAGTCTACCATTGCGTGGCATTCTTTTGAGAGGAGCAGATCCTTGTCTCATTCTAGATCGGCTTCCTCCCCTTCTGAAGGCCATGGCTTGGATCCCAGTTCCTTTTGGTCTGACCGTTCTCCCTCAAGGGAAGGCCAGTGTCCCCAGATTAGATCTCCTCCTGACAATCCTACCTTTATGGACGTCATGAGGTACATCCAGTCCTCCAACAGATGGAAGACAGAGGACCTGGATCCGGAGTGCCTGAGGTTGGCAAAGTACTAGAAGCAGAAGGAGCCCAAAGCCTTTGGTAGTTCCTCCTCTTGTGGATACATTCCAGGATCTCACTCAGATCACTTGGAAGCATCCCCACACCATTCTGGTGGTCTCCAAAAAATTGGGACAGGCTGTACCGAGCCCCAAGGGAGGAGCCTTTCTAGACAGAACACCATCAGGTGGACTCCATGGTGAATACAGCTACTCATGATAAATCTAAGAAGCCTAAGCACCTGAGTTTGCAGCCTCCGATGTTGGGTTCAGATTTTTAGATCAGGTGGGCAAGAATGTCTATTCTGCCTCCACTTGCTCTATTTGATCCCTAAACTTCCTCACGCATATGATCCAGTACCAGAATGCCATGTGGGAGAAAGGCTTAGAAGTGGCTCAGGCCTTGCCAGACTCTGCACAAAAGACTGAGCTTCTGGACATCCTGAAGTTTGGTTCAGACATAGGCACTAATGTCCTGAGGGCCTCGTATGACACTGCAGATACGGCCTTGAGGGCAATGGCATCCAGTGTTTGCCCTAGGTGCCACGCCTGGCTCAGAGTCTCAGGATTCTCCCAGGACCTGCAGTCTGGGATCCTGGACCTTCCCTTCCAGGGTTCTGTCCTTTTTGGGGAGGAGACAGAGAAATTGATCTCTTGCCTCCAAGATTCCAGAAAGTCTATCTGGTCCATCCAAAAAATGTTTAAGGTGGACCAGAAACCCTTCTGCAAACTGCCTTTTTGTAAGCCCTCCAGGCAAAATACCTGCAACCAATTTTAGCAGACAGGTGGCTTTAAGAGGAAGATACCAATCCAAACTCCTGGGAGTTCCACCTGTAGAGGCCCCAAGTCCTCCCAGCCCTCTTTGCCTGTCCCCGGGTCTACCCAATGACTCGCTACCTGCCCTCCCATCTTCAGTGGAGGCAATGAGGGAGGCAGGCAGTAGGGGGGGGTCTCTTCTCCTTATACCTAGAGGGATGGAGCAGCATCACTACAGACCTCTGGGTGCTAGACCTGATAAGGAGAGGACATACTCTCGAGTTCATTCAGATCCCTCTGGAAAAGCCACCAGGGTCCTCCCATTATCCTTCACATATTCTTCTTGTTAGGAGAGATCTAGGCCCTTTTGCAGAAACGGGCAATAAAGCCGGTCCCCCTGGGTCAGCAGGGGTGGAGCTACTATTCCCATTTTTTCCTAGTACCAAAAAGGATCGGTGACCTTTGGCCCATCCTGGACCTCAGCTCCTTAAATTTCTTCATAGAGTACAAGCAGTTCAGAATGGTCACTCTGCCAGGCCTCATTCCCCTCTTGCACCAAGGGGACTGGCTCTGATCCCTAGATATGCAGGATGCCTACCTGCACATAAGGGCCTTTCTCTGTATGGGAAGTTCCTGAGGTTCCAGTTCCAGGAAACAATATCAGTTCTGAGCTCACTGTTTGGCCTCTCCTCCACCTTCAACAAATGCCTAGTGGTAGTGGCTGTGGCCTCGGATGCAAGGGCCATACGCCTTCCCTTACCTAGATGATTGGCTCCTGGCAGCCCTTCCAGGGCTTAACTACTTGCACCTCATAGACACCTTTACTCTCTTCCAAGAGCTGGGAATCACCCTGAACCTTCCAAAGTCATCCCCAGAGCCCAGCCAGCTACTCCTATTTATCGGTGCAGTCCTCAACACAGTCCAGGGCATGGTCTCCCTCCAGCAGGACAGGGAGATTGTCTAAGGGGTGTAGCCTGGGACGGCATCCATGGCTCCACAGGTCCCAGCCAGGACCTTCCTCAGACTTCTGGGACATATGGCCATCCCCACAGTTCCTTTGGCTCACCTCCACGTGAGTCCCACAGTGGATGCTCAGGGTGCAGTGGGACCAAAGGTCAGATGTCCTGGACCCAGTACGAAGGACTTTCCTGGTGGTTAGACCCTCCAGCTCTGGCATGAGGGGTCCCCTTTTGACAGGAACCCCAAGATGGATTCTAATGACTGATGCATCCTGTCTCAGTTGGGGTGCTTATCTGGAAGACAAACAGACCCAGAGGACATGATCCCCAGACGAGCAACTGCTCCATATCAATATTCTTTAGATGCGAGTGGTCCTGAATGCCTTGCGAACATTTCAGATGGACTTTTTGCTAGGCCTTCTTCTCATCCAGACTGACAACACGTTGGTAATATTTTACATCAACAAGCAAGGGGGCACTCATTCTTAGCCCCCTATGCTGGGAGGCGATAACTGGTATTGGGCACTGGAACACCATGTAGACCTCACCGCTGTTCATGTTCCAGGTGTCCAAAACATCTTGGCCAACAGCCTAAGCTGGTCTCAGTCCAAGGCTCATGAGTGGGAGCTCCTCCAGTTGGTAGCAAATCAGCTATTCAACAGGTGGGGCCACCCAGAGTTGGATCTCTTTGTGTCTCCACTCAATGCCAACCTGCTCAGTTTCTGCTCGCGAGAGTCCATGCCTGGTGTTTTCTAGCCAGATGCTTTGTCCTTCTGTTGGACAGGGAGGTTTCTGTATGTGTTCCCTCCCTTTCCCATTCTTCAGAGGGTGGTTCTGAAGCTTCAGGCCGATGGAGCAGAGATGATCCTCATTGCTCTATTTTGGCCTCGGCAGATTTGGTTCCCACTACTTCGACAGCTGGCAGTGGAGCCTCCAATACAGCTGCCACTGAGCTTGCACTTGCTGTCACTGGATTAGGGAACACTGGCCCATCCAGACCTCAAGTCTCTGCATCTTCATGCCTGGCTCCTGCAGACTTAGTTAAATCTAGGTTTGGGGTCTCTCAGGAGGTGGCGGACATTCTCGTAGCAACAGAAAGCCCTCAACTTGATCCACTTATGCCATGAAGTGGAAAAGATTTTTAGTCTGTGGGCTTCACCCCGTCACTTGGACACTCACCGGTCCAGTGAACTGTATCTTAGAGTATCTCCTCTCCCGGTTAAATCAAGGCTTGAGCTACTCCTCCATAAAGGTACACCTGTCAGCAATCTCTGCTTACCACGTGCCTGTGGAAGGGAAAACACTAGCCCAACTGGACGTGTCCTGTACTTTTTTGTGGAGCATACTGCATATTAAGCCTCCCATCAGCGGTCCAGTACCGTCCTGGGATCTCCTTTTTTATGCTAAAAAAGCTGACTTTTCCCAGTTCGAGCCTGCCGTGGAATGTGAGCTTCACTTCCTTTCCTGGAAAGTGTTATTTTTAGTTGCAGTTACTTCCACCAGGAGAATTTCCAAGCTTCAGGCCCTGATGTGTAAGGAGCCTTATTTAATTTTTTCACTGGGACAGGGTGTCCTTGTGAACCAGTCCTAAGTTTTTACCTAAAGTGGTGTCCAAACTTGCATTGAATCAGGACATCAACCTCCCGGATACTATCCAGACCGCTCGAACAGAGGGGAAGTGCTCCCACATACTTTGGATGTCCACAGGGCGCTAAGGTACTATCTGAAATGTACCATTCCATACCGTAAGGTGGAGCAGTTGTTCGTGGCCTTTGCGCCTCGCTGCCAAGGAGCTCCAGTGTCTAAGCAGACATTATTGAAGTGGCTGATAAATTACATTGTCTTCTGTTATAAGTACAACAAACTTATACTGGGTTCAGTTAGGGGTCATTCTACCAGGGGACTGGCTACTTCCTTTACATCCTTGCATAATGTCTCCATTGGTGACATCTGTGCAATGGCTACCTGGAGCTCAGTGCATGCTTTCATTAAGCACTACAGCCTAGACATTGCTTCTAGGCGAAGGGCAAACTTTGGCCTAGCAGTCCTTCAAGGCCTCCTATCTTAAGGTGCCTTCTAGCACTGTTGCTTACAGCCACCTCCCAGTTACCTGTTCCTTCTTGTGGGACTGCTTGGGATTCAGTCCTAATGGTGATAGCCTGCTGCAAGTGCTCCTACTCGAAGTAAGATAGTACAGTTACATAAGAACTTAACGTAACAGTAGATCTTCGAGAGGAGCTTTTGCAGCAGGTGCTGCTTTCCCTCCTTCCCCCTGATGATGCTGTTTTACATCTTTATTCATGGTGAGCTTCTGCCTGGTCCATCTGCCGGCCTTCTCAACGGGTCTCCAGTGGGTGAACTGAGGTGAGGCTGGGGACCACCCTGATATACCATTGGCCGATGTTAGGGAGGAACCAACGTCAGGGGCGGTCCCACTGGAGACTGCTAGCTAAAGGTTTCCAATGGGTTCTAGTGCCTGCGACATAGTCCTGATGGTAATAGCCTGCTGCAAGAGCTCCTCTCAAAGATCTACTGTTACTGTAAGTTCTTATGTAACTGTACTTTACAGTGACAGCCCTGTACTACATACCCTTGCTGGTTATGAAAAACAAAGCTAAACACTTATCGAAGTTGAAATATAACTACAATTTAAGTACTTTCCCCCAACATTTCACCAACAGTATTAGGGACTCTTTCAAGACCTAGTTTACTACTAGCAGTGCAGTTATTTAATTCTCGTAACTAATACTGTCAAGAAACTAGCCTGGTTAAAGACATCCCCTCAGTTTATTTTCCATATGTTTTCTGTACCTAGCTCCTAGGTGTGAGGTGCTGGTTTGTAAGGAGGACACTGTTCCACGGTTGTAGATACTTATAAGCAAAACTTTTTTTGAAGTGGGACAATTACTGTGAACTTCAGACGAAAAAAATAAATAACATAATAACTTCTTCAAAATAAACATAAGTTACCAAGCAGCATCTCGGACACTAGAAGGAGCTAGTGAACATCATACTGGGGTCAGAGTACATCTGTACCCCACCAGGCTATCTACAGAACTGAATAAAACCAAGGCTTATGTACCAAAGGGAGAACATGTGACTTGTTTAACTCCTCCCTATGCTTTTCAGAATTATCTTTATACAGCAAAATAAATCTATTTTCAATTCTGAGCTCAGAATAACATTTCCTTTTAAGTTGTAATGTTGTCAACATCACTTTATAGAAACAACAACTGGTTAATAAAATTTTAGTTTCAAACACTGCAGGAGTAACTCCACCTCCTAGTACTGTGCCTATAAATATGGGAGTTGACCTGCCGGCCAGCTCTATAGTACAGAATAAGAAGTGAGACTCCATACAGAGAAGCAGGAAACCTTTTATGAGGGAAACATTTGTTTGTTTTATAAATTAGTCCAATAGAATGAATTAAATGCATTCAATACACTTTTTAGAAGCATTTTAACTAAAGTAAAAACACAAAAAGAAACACTTTTATTTAACCTTTGTTTAACAGAAGGGGGTTAATGCTAAACAAACCACAGTGTTGTACAACTTGTTGTTACGGGCCTCTTTTGTTTTTGTAGCTTGTTTAGGTCATGAATTAGTTGTTTTGTATTTTCTACTGAATTAATTCCTTTTTATATGCTGTAAATTGTATAAAATGCAGGCTGTTTATTTACTCAATATGAAGTGTTTTGTGTGTTACTGCTGCCATTTAGAATGAGTTTCAAATCAGAAAGACCCATTTCTACAGCAAACAGGTTGAAAGGCACTTTAAAGGGTTTTATATGCAAACATTTTGGGGCTGCATTTACATTATTTCCACAGAACAGCTAGCCTGTAAAGCAGCTGTAGCTTACTCCATATATTTACAAGGAGGGACAAAATGGGGAGTACCTAACGCTAAATGGGATGCAAAGCAAGACCATATGAGGGTTTACATACATAAAGGGTCATTACAAGACCCACACCATGGATATACTGTAACTAAGCTACAATTCCATATCCAAATGAAATGAAATACTCATTTTAAACAACTATTGTGTTTCTGCATACCTCACATTAGAAAGGTTCTGAAACTGGGGGCAACCACAGAAAAGAGCTGTGCAGAACTTCATATACCAGGGCAAGAATACATAAGGGATAGAAAGAACGTTATATAGGTGGCCTGCCTATATAAAGTGGAAAGAAAGATGAGGAGTTATAGCAAGAAAGGAGGAGGAGAGTAAAAAGGGTTGTTGCAACAGACTTAAAAAAAATAAAATTAGATTTGGCTGGTATATGGAGGTATCTGTCATATTCCTCCCCACTCAAGAAGAAACCAATGGAATCTTTCAGTAACATCATCATTGGTTTCTTTTACAGTTTCTGAAATGGAACAGATCTCCCATTTTTGAAAGGGGAGATGGAGCTTTACCCCTCCCTCTCCCAAAGCTCCACTCCGGAGTCCCTTAAACAAAAATATTCTTTGAGAGATGCCAAACCAACAGTATTCTTACTATTACTTTCTATTACTTACTTAACTCTGAAGTCTGTTATTGCTAGATTATCATCTGCACCATAACGTGATAGATCATCAGCATTGAGGTGTTTCTTTCCTGCTCAATGTTGTATTTCAAAATTGTAGGGTTGCAGGGCCAAATACCAACGCATGATGCGAGGGTTTTTATCCTTCATTATGTGTAGCCAATGTAATGGGTTGTGATCAGTTATTACCAAAAATGTTCTGCCCCATAAGTAAAATTTAAGAGAATTTATGGCCCAACGAATAGCCAAACATTCCTTCTCTATCGTGGAATATTTAGTCCCTCTTAAATGTAATTTTCTGCCGATAAAGATGATGGGGTGCTGTTCTTCCCCATCGAGTTGCAGTATAGCAGTGTCAATGGCTGAGTAGGTAGCACACTCTCCTCTGAGGCCAGGAGATCAGAGGGCTGTGGGTTCAGGTCCCACATCTGGCACTTGGGTTAATATCCCAGTACTGACACTGTAGTGCAGCATGAGAGGGGTGCTGCACTTCTGAGGTGCCGTCTTTCGGATGAGACGTTAAACAGAGGTCCCATCTGCCTGGATTGGTGGTAGTTCAGGTGGATGTTAAAGATCCCATGGCACTTATCGAAAAGAGTAGGGGAAGTTTATTAGGTAAGAAAACACATCACCATAAATCATAACAGAAAGCAAATACACAAACAAAATTTAACAATAATCCAAAAAGTAAACAGGGAACATAACAGTTTAAACAAAGAAACCATTCCATAAAGAAAAAAACTTAACAGGTGAACATTTTACTGATCATTAGATTTAACATTCAATATACCTTCATCTACCTGGGAAATAATCGTGGAAGAGGGGACCAATTGTTGATGAAAAATAAATTGACATCTAGCCATAAATAGAACTGAATAAGTGCAAAAAAAACATTCAGAGTACTGGGATGAAAAATTTGCCAAGGCCCCATATAATCACCCAAAATTAGAGTGTTATAAGACACTTGGGACAATAAAGATATCCCCCAGTGACCAGCTGCATCATTCCAAAAACTTTTTACTAAAGGACAATCAAAAAAAAAAAATGCGAAAGACTTTCCTCAATGGAAATACAAGATGGTCTTAAACAATACCTATCAGTCAAAGGTTTATATTTAAGGTTACCACGTACCCCCAGTCTGCCATGAGCAGACATCCAGACAATATCCCACACATAGGCAAGAAGCCTAAAATCAGACAGTTTGTGTAAGGCAAACGACATCCTAGTAGGAATACACTCTGGAAAGAGCAAAAGTATACCTTGCACTGTAAAGACAATGTAATTATAAATGGATTTCCTAGAGTGGGACAACAGAGTTGAAAACAATAAATTCCATTGACAGCATTTTTTTAAGGTAGAGATCCCATAAAGTGGCACCTGGTCCTGTTGTAAAATCTTAAGGGGATATGTAGTCCATTTTCGAAAGTAACAATCCCATACAAAGTGGGACCATATCTGCCAAGGGAAGGTAATCAGATCCCACAAAAAACAAAAGGAATTAAACAAAAAAACAGAATGAAAAAATACAAGTGGGTTAAGCATGGCCAAGCCACCCTTTTTAACTGGTAAATAGGTGATATCCCTGCGCACCGGATTCAGTTGATTACCCCAGATCATTTGGAAGAACACACTATAAAGCCTAGTTTCCTAAAGAAACCGGTGGTGGGTAAACTTAACTAAGATACAAAAACACAGGGATCAAAATTTCTTAACTATGAAAACCTCTTTTTTTTTTTTTCCAAATTTCCAATGTTTCAGAGATTTACTTTAGCTTCACCCAAACCTAATTGTCTTCCAATTAAAAGTAGCCATATCCCAAGCCAAACCATACCCCCAAATTTTATGGGAAAATGCAAAGGGTATACCCATTGTGTCCAAAAGACAAGCTTGATCGGGTGTAAAGAAAAAATAAAACTCTTAGCCACATTAATTTCAGCTCCAGAAAATCTTCCCCAAGTCTGAAAACAATGTAAGGCAGTCTGATGGGAGGACTCATTTTGCATGAATAATGTCACATCATCTACGTAAGCAGTAATTTCCACCAGTGGTAAGGAAATATCAGGGGCCATCCCAATAATCCCACAGTGTCCTTGGACATAACGAATAATGGGATCCAGCGCATATGTATACAAAAGAGGGCTCAATGGACAACCCTGCCGAACCCCTCTAACCACTGGAACCGCTGGCCCCATTAGGCCATTCACCAATGGATGTACCGCAGCATCAGAATATAACAAAGAAATCCAATGTACAAAAGGCTGAGGAATATTATAAGACAGCAACAAATCAAATAAATAGGAGTGGTGAACTCTATCAAAGGCCTTAATCTGATCCAATGCCACAACAAAACCTGACCCTTTTCCCCTATTACTATTCTCAAACAGTTCCCTTAAAATATATAGACTATGTTGAACCTTTCGCTGAGCAATAGCACAGGTTTGTGCCGGGTGTATAAGTGAGGCAGAAACCATAGCTAATCTATTCATAAGGATTTTAGCAAAAATCTTGTTGTCACTATTTAGGAGACTAATGGTCCTCCAATTCATTAATAATGAAGAATTCCCTTTCTTATAAATAAATTTCAATAGAGAAATACTGAAATCCGGAAAGCTTAAACCAGAAGTCAACATAAAATTAAAAACCATAGGGAGAAGGAAACACATGAAAGGTAGAAATGTCTTGTAAAACTCATTCGGGATGCCATCCAATCCGGGGGACGTTTTAGATTTAAGTGACCTTATAACCTGTTCCACTTCTAAGGAAGAAATAGGCTGTAATAACATATTTGAAATTTGGCATCCATAACAGGAAGAAAGTCAAAATTCAGTAGGTAAGGTGGCAGTGGTGTCAGTATCCCCACCAAAAGAGTCAGACACAAAGATTGAACAACAGACATTTCCAGATCCGAGGTCACCACAGTACTCTTGGGAGATAGTAACCCTGACATCGGGGTCCTGTCAAGGCGTTGTTTACAGGCCGAAAAAGGGTCAGAGGCAGGCTGTGATTGAACTCCATACCTGAACTCCATGTCAAGAGATTTGGCCCGATCATATTGATATAAGGACATTTGTTTCTTGATTTCAGTGATCTGGGATTGAAAGAGATGTTTATCACCAGGGGAAGGACATCAGTTTATATAACTGATTCCGATACTGCAAGTAAGCAAGATATAGATTAGCTTCAGATTTCCTTTAGAAACCAAAAGGAGCGAATCTCAGATTTAGTATCAGTCCACCACTGAAATAAATTGTCATAAAGACATTGGGTAGAAAAATGTGCTGCAAAAGACCCTTTAAACCAGCTATACAATCATCATCTTCCAGAAGGACACACTCAAACGCCATCTGGGACCTGCCAAAAACTTTGGGTGGTATCCCAGCTAAACCTAAATGCCCAGACAGAAGATGATGATCTGAAAATTCAGTTGGTCTCACTTGAGGAAAAAAGGTTTCAAAACTGAGAAACAAAAGAAAATCAATACGGGTAGAAAAACATTTCTATTTTTAGAAGGGGATGGCTCAGAGGTAATGTGAGGAAGTATTTTTCACTGAGAGGGTTGTGGATGCATGGAACAGCCTCCCTGAAGAGGTCGTGGGGTCAAGAACAGTGGGGACTTCAAGAATGCATGGGACAGGCATGGGCAGTCCTAGTGGGAGTAGGAGGAATTAAGCTGTTGGTTAACTAGGATCTGCAGCTTATCTGTTAGGTAGGAAAATGGGCAGACTGGGTGGGCCAAGCGTCCTTATCTGCTGTCAAATTCTATGTTTCTATGTTTCTATGGTAGGAAGCACCCCTGTAGCATGTGGGGCCGAAACACATCCGTAAGACCAGCATCTTTAACGATCTGCCGTAAAGCAAGTGAGTCACAATACATTTTTTTTTGAGAATCACCCTTAAATTTAAGGTCAATGTCACAATTAAAGCCACCTCCCCAAATAATGTGCTGTCTGGTATAAAGAAAAGGCCTAATATCCTCAAATAATTTAATCCGGGTTGCCTTGGTTTGTGGAGCGTAAATGTTAACTAGGCGGAAATCAAAGTCCCGAAAGACACAATCTGGAGGCAAAGCATGCCCAGGGCAGACATCTACCAATTTAGAAACCCTTAAAAAGGTAGAGGTAAAAGAATACCAACACCATCTGCTACATCAGGCCCAAAGGTCCAAAAGAAGGTCCCCACACCCATCTCTTCTGTGCTTGGGCAATTTCTGCAAGAGGACAATCTAGTTTCTTGCAAAAAAATGATATCAACTTGCAAGGTACTAAAAAAGAAGAGTAAGCCTTTTCTTAAAATTTTAATACTGCACCGTTGAAAGAAGCAATTTTAAGCTAGCCATGATTGAAAAGATTAGCTGCAGGACCCAGGCTTTGTGAAACTTCGCCTTCCTTTTTTTTCCCTTTTCCCCTTCCTTTCTTTGTCAAGTTCGGTAGTTTTACTATCCTCCTCATCTGAAATCAATTCTGAAAGATGCGAGGTGTCAGATTCCCTTCCCTCACCTTGTAAAGGAGAAAAATAAATTTCCACCAAAACAGGGGTTACAGAAGAGTGCTTAAGAGAGGCCCTAGTAAACCTCCTAGGTTTAACAGTCTCAAAGGGAGGGGGCATAGAGGAAGATGCTTGTTGTGAATCCGATACATCAGAGGGAACAGAAGGCACAGGAACCTGGGTCACAGCCACCAGAGCAGAGGGGGCCGTTTCAGTGGTAGTGGGGGGGGCCTCTCCGTAGGTACTTGGAGCAAACCACCATCACCCCAGCCGAAAGCAAAGGAGCAGTATCATCTCCCTTTTGGCCTGGGCTCTATGAACAAGTCGTCAAGATCCCAACCCCGATTTATTGTGTGTGGCCCATGGGCATTGGTGAAAGGCGTGACCCTTCTCATCGCATAAATTACACTGGAAAATATTTTGGCATCTGTCCACCGAATGCCCAAACCCCCCGCACAGTGGGCATTTCAGTAAGTCACAGGAGCTACTAAGATGGGTTCGAGCACCACATTTATAACAGGCACGAGGTTGTCCTCCATAGAAGCAGACCCCCCTATCCTTACCCAGAAAAAAACTATTGGGTAAATGCAGCACCTCGCCATCCACTTGAGACAGTTTAACCTTAAATTTCCAGCTGCCTGTCCAAATTCCCTCTAAATCTAAAATGACTTCAGGGGGACCCAGAACTTCACAGCGTTTTTGCAACCAGTGATATATATTGCCAACATTCACCCTTCATTTCAAAAACATAACCGTAATGTATCTAATCAGGGTTTCGTAGAGGAAGAGCATAGAAAGGGACCCAAAGAGGAGAAGATTTCAAAGTAGAATATTTATCCCAGAACTTTTCCAAACCACAGAAGTTTTAAAACTCATATCGAAAGAGTCTTCACCTGAAATAAGAATTAAAGCAAAAATATCAATAGGAAAGAAATTCATTGAACCCTTCAGTAAAGTATTTGCTACATAATATCTATCAGGGTGAGATTGTAAGCCTCCCCTATAATGCAGGTGGACTGCATTCTTCCTAGGAGCTTGTTCCAGTTGATTTTTAAAGAACATCTGAACATCTGAAATTTGCCAGCAGATAAAGGCCTAGAGGTCTATCAAGTCTGCTCGAATGTGCAGCTACACCCTTATTCTGCAGCTGCCCTCCTTCCACCCTTCCTTCATTAACCCTCCCTTGTCCTGTCCCATCCTCGTTTGAAGCAGTCCACTGTTCTACGCATACCACTTCTGCAGGTACGCATTCCACCCAGCCACCACCCTCTCTAAAAAGTCTCCCTCATCTCCCTCCTGAACCTTCCTCGCTCCAGTCTCATATCATGGCCCCTGGTGGCCCTCCCTCCCTACTTTGAACACCCCTCTGTACCTGTCTTGTTTATTCCTTTCATGTATTTAAAGGTTTCAATCATGTCCCCTGTCTCTCCTCTCCTCCAGTGAGTACATGTTCAACTCCTTCAACCTCCTCTCATATGATAAGTCCCCAGACCCTTGATCATCTTTGTCGCCCTCGCTGCACTCCTCCAGTAACTTAATGTCCCTTCTAGAATCACGGACGCCACAACTGCGCAGATACTCCAGGTGTGGTCTAACTAATGACCTATACAGTGGCAGAATCACCTCCTCCCTCCTTGAGGATATACCCCTTACAATACAACCCAGCATTTTGTTGGCCTTTGCAGCTGCCTTCACTACTGCCGAGTTGTTCATTGACCCTGTGATGAAGCACACCCAGATCCTCTCCTCCTCTGTCTGGGCTAGCTGCACTCCCCTAGCTGGTAAGTCCTCCTTGGGTTCTTCATCCAAAATGTATCACCTTGCACTTTTGGCATTAAAGCCCAGTTGCCAGGTGTCCGACCAGGTTTCAAGCTTTGCCAGATCATCCTGCAACCCCTGCCATCCCCCTAGGTCATCCACCACTGCGCCAACCTTGGTATCATCAGCAAACAGACTGATCTTGCTCTTGATGTCCCATGATATGTCTTCAATGAATATCCCAAACAACACTGGTCCCAACACCGAGTCCTGTGGGACACCACTCGTCACTGCCCTTGGGTGTGAGAGCTCCCCACCCCCCACCACCCTCTGTTGCCTTCCCTGTAGCCAGTTTCCTACCCATCTCACCAGCATTGCACCTGCCCTGTGCCTACTCTTCCTTCCCAGCCTTCCATGTGGCACTGGTCAAATGCCTTACTGAAGTCCAGATACAGGACATCCACTGCATGTCCCCGTCCAGTTGCCTAGTTACCCAGTCATAGAACCCGACCAGGTTGGTTTGGCAGGATCGCCCGCGTGTGAAACCATGCTGTCTGCTGTCCTGTAGTCCTTTGGCCTCTAAGAGGGCCACCAGCCCCTCCTTCAGGATAGTCTCCATTAGCTTACCCACGATGGATGTGAGGCTCACTGGTCTGTAGTTTCGGTTCATCCTTGGGGCCACTCTTGTGGAGGGGCACCACATGAGCCATCCTCCAGTCCTGAGGTACACACCCAATGTAGTGAGGCATTAAATAGGTCTGCAAAGGTCCTGCAAGGACCTCTGCCGCTTCCTTCAGTACCCTGGGTGGATGCCATCTGGGCCTGGTGCCTTGTCCACCCTCAGTGTCTTCAAACCCTCTGAACTCTGTCCTCCATGATTTCCCCATCTGTCACCCGCCCCCCCCTCGTCTGCCATTTCACCCATCTTGGGTGTCACCCCCCTCTTCTCTTTAGTAAATACTGAGCAGAGTACTCATTTAGTGCTTCCGCCTTATCATACCCTGCTTCCACCCAACCCCCTCCTTCCTAATCCTTACTATGTGGTCCTTACAGCTCCTTTTCTCCTGATGTGTATAAAAGTCCTTCTCCCCTTCTTAATGCCTTGTGCCAGCCTGAGTTCCGTAGATGCTTTGGCTCCCTTACTGCCCTTGTCACCTCCTTGATTCTGTCAAGTACTCCTCTCTGTCCTCCCCCTCCCTGTTTTCTTGTATTTCCTAAAGGCAGCTCTTTTCCTCCTTACCTTTCCATGACCTCCTTGCTCAACCAGCTCGGTTTCTTAGCTCTAGCCTTCTTGCTCTGGGCTTTGCAGCAGGTTTGGTTGCCTCCACTATCCCCAACTTTATGAGCTCCCATCTCTGGTTAGTATCCATACTAGATTGAATTCTGGCCAGGTACCCTTTACCACTTCCCCATCCTCCCAAAGTCAGCCCTCCTGAAGTCCAGCACTCTTGTGCCAGATTCCACTTCTTCCTTGCCCATATCAATGTGAGCCATACTGAGTGGTGGTCTCTCCTGACAGCGGTTCCTCCACTGTAAGTTCTCTCACAAAGTCCCCATTTGCCAGCACAAGGTCAAGGGTATTCCCTAACCTGGTTGGTTCACTGACCATTTGCAGCAGGAAGCTGTCCTGGAAGGCATCCAGCAGTACCTGCTCCCTTCTGTTCCTGGTTGTTGGGGTGCTCCAGTCCACTTCTGGCATGTTGAAGTCCCCCACAATCACCACACTACCCTTCTGCAGGTCCTCCTGATCTGTCCCGCTAGTTCCCTGTCTAACTCCTCCATCTGAGATGGTGGCCTGTACACCACTCCCATTCTAAGACTCCTATTCTTGGAATCCTGGATTTGCACCCAAAGTGACTCTGTACTACCCTCCTCCCCTTCCTCCTTACACACTTCAGTCCTTCCTTCACATATAGTGCCACCCCCGTCCTTTCCCAGTCACCCTGTCCCTACGAAATAACCTGTACCCTGGTACAGACAGGTCCCAGTCATTATATTGGGTGGCCCATGTTTCCGTGATGGCTGCAATGTCCACCTCTCCCTCTGCCATGAGAACCTGCAACTCTGCAGTTTTCCTCCCAAGGCTCCTAGCATTAAGGGTAACCACCTTCCACCCCTCCCCCCCACATCCTGCCCTCCTTTCCTAGCATCACCAACAGTACTTGCCATTTGTCCTTTGTCACTGTTATGGGGGTGTGGCTCATATGATTTCCCAACCTGTGGTCCCTGCATATCTCTTCCCAACTGCCACCCCACTCCTAGTTTAAACTCCAAACTTCCTCTATATATTCTTCCATCCTCTGCTTCAACACTTTCTTTCCTTCCTCACTCAAGTGTAGTCTGTCCTTGGCATAGAGACTACTGTCCTCCCAGGTCCCTCCCACCCCCAACAGCCCATACCCTTTAGCACAACACCAGGTTCTTAGCCATCTGTTAAATTCCTCTATTCTCAGCTTTCTTGTTGTGCTTGCCTTGACATCGAGTATCTCGGAAAAAAGTTACTGATCTTCTCCCCCCTCACATAATTGTGCTAGTTCCTCAAACCTCCTCTGGACTATATCCACTGTCTTGTCAGCCAGGTCGTTTGTCCCAAGATGTATAATTAAATGAGGCTTGTCCCTACCCTTCTAGCATATTTCAGAACAGACTGTCCCACCTTTCCGCTGTCATTCCTGGCAAGGCCTCCACCCAAATCGACTATGCCTCTCGCCTTGCTACCCCACTAACTCCTCTTAGTATTGAGGTCCCCAGCACTAAGATTCCACCCTCTTACTCCCTGCTTGCTTCCTTTCATCTCCCTCCCTCATTTCCAGCCTCTTCTTCCTCCTGCACATTATTATGCCCTTTTACCCTGTTGCAGTTCTCCCAGCAGAATTTCCCCGCTCCAGTTTGGTCCAGGCATTTATCAATTACTCCTCTAATTTCATCACTTCCCTCCTCCACCTTCTTCCTCTCTAGCAGTGCAAAACTATTTTCTGAAGATCCTTCACAAATGCCTGCTCCCTCTCTCTGCACAGTAACCTGTTCTCTCCTTTCCACTCCATGACTTTTGCCACTTCTTCGCCTCCCCTCACAAGTCCCTATTGCCTCCTTCCATTTGACTTTTGTCTCCTGACCTGGTTTCCCCGGCAATCGTTCTTCCTGGCCTGGGCCCCTTTGTCTCTGCTTCCCTTCTTCTGAGCCTCTCCTCACCACTGTTGGCTTAAGTTGCCCTCCCTCATCTCCCCTTCCTCCTCCCTCCAGTATTGGGCTAAACCCACCCCCAATCTGCCTTGCCTGTCTTAGTTCCTCCTGCAGACCCTCAATCTCCTTTCTAAGTTTTCTATGTGGTTGCACACTAAACATCCTCCCACTCTCCAGGCAATGTTTAGAAAGATTGGTGCACCGCAGTTGTTGCAACCTACCACCCTACCCATTGCTGTGCGTTGCCCACCAGCGACCCCCACCCTTCCAGATGCAGGATACAAACACTCCCCAAGTCCCCACTCTCCCCTCTATCAGTGCAAAACATTCTTTATGTCCCTTACCTCCTTTGTTGCACACGTTTAGATATGCTGAGCAACTGCTTTGTATATTCCTATCCACACTCAAAAATACTTTAAGTAGCCATTGCACACCTTCTTCAACTCCTACTCCCCTTTACCCAATGCAATAACTATGTGAAGTAGTAATAATGAAAGCGCTAGATTTGCATTTACTTCCCTTCCACTGAGAAGCCGTCACCTCTTCACTTGCTGCAGTTCCTTTCCTGGATGTCTGCTTCTGTTATGACAGGTGCAAATCCTTTGCCTGTTTGAGAGCGATGTCAGAACCCTAGTACAAAGGGAATAATTGACCAGGGGTGGGTGGGGTGAGGGGTTTGGAGTGGGTGGGACCAGCCAAGTCCTCCGAAACAATCAGGTAGCTGAGGCCTCTAGTCAGACAATTAGCACCTTCCCCCACTCAAAACTTTGCAGCTAGTGAAGCCAGCAACAATGAATAAATTCTACTCAAAGCCCCAACATAGGTTTGCTACCCAAAGAAAAGAGTTCGGACATTGGATGTCTAGGGCGTTGCAAGCCAGGTCGAACGTCTGAGGGCTGAGAGACAGAAGCTTCATGCAATTCAGGCACAATTTTTTCAACACCCCCCAACGAACTTGGCCTAGAGAAGGCCAAAGAACGTTCATCTAAAGGCTGCGCAGCTACAACAACATTCTCCCCTCCTTCATGGCAGTCCATACCTGAGCTCAGGGGTGCAGACACGCTAGCATGCTTTAGAGAGGCAGTAGTAGTTTGCGGGCAGTCTTTCCAGGAAGGGTCAGGGATCGATTGTCCAGTAGAAGTCCGAGTCCAGCCAGAGTCAGCAAGCACATCCTCAGCCGACCAGTCCATAGAAGGATAGGAAGATTTTCTCTGCGAAATCCCAAACTGCTGCCTAATAATTCGAGAAGCACTTGGTGTAGCAGGGGAACTCTCAGAAGTCACATCCAGAGCAACCGGGAAAGCCGACGGTGAGTGCACTCCTAGGTGAGTCCCCTCCGCTATTTCCGGTGCTACAGCTTTTGGCTGATCAGTCGATCCGAATCAGGCGGCTGCAAATTCCGGTCTGCTAAAGGATGAACAGAAGGCAGGGCAAAGGAAGAGTGTTCAAGTGAAGGTCCAAGGTCAGTATCCCCCAAATCAGACTGCGACTCAGTCTGACAATTCTCCGAGGTTCGCTTGCAATGCTCCGTGTCCCTGAAAGAAGTCTCCACCTGAACAGCCATAGCTCCCGTAGACTCTGACGAGTCTAACAGCACAACCTCCTCCTCCATTGAGAACCAAAAGCACACTGAGCAGCCTAACAGGCTGCGAACAGCGACCTCTGCCGGCAACAAACGCACAGCAGAGTAGGGGAATTTCCCCAGTGTCCTGGAAGATTTCCCTCATTCACTAAAAATACCACCAACAGCTTAATCTGGTTCAAGGTCAGTTGATATTTCATCTGTATCCCCCTTCCCTGGGTCATGCCTGAAAATAGGCAGGATTTGTCTAGTGCACTAACCTGGTCAACAAAAACTAAATTAAAAAAAAGACAGCCCCAATACCCTGATTGGACGCGTCTGTTTGTACTATGAATGCTTTCTGGAAATTTGTACTATGTAAAATGGGGTGAGAACACAAATTTTGCCTTTAAAAGGGTGAATGCTTGCTCACACTATACATTCCACCGAATCATTCCCGGTTTATTCTTTTTTGTAAGTTCAATTAATGGACTGGCTATGTCTGCGAAATTGGCCACAAAATGTTAATAGTAACCAGCTAGTCCTAAAAAGGCTCTCACTTTTTTTTTGTTTGAGGTTGAGAACTGTTGGCAATAGTGTCTACTTTACCTATTTCAGGATTTACTTTGCCACTCCCAATAATAAAGCCTAAGTATCTGGTCTCTTGCATGGCCAACGAACACTTAGTTGGATTTCTAGTCAGTCCGGCCTTCTGTATAACTGATAATACAGTTTTAAAGTGTATCATATGTTCCTCCCAAGATGGACTAAAAATAATGACGTCATCCAAATAGGCTGCACTATAGTCCATGTGGGGATGTAACAGATGATCCATGCATCTTTGAAAAGTTGCCGGAGCACCATGCAAACCAAAAGGCATTTTTGTGAACTGAAATAAGCCTAAGGGGGTACTGAAAGCTGTTTTATCTTGTGAGACCGCATCTAGGGTATTTTCCAATATCCTTTGATCGGTCCAGAGTCTTTAGTATTGAGCATTACCCAGTCTATCAATCATATCATTGATTCAGGGCATAGGATACCCATCAAATCGAGATATTGCATTTAGTTTACGAAAATCTAGGCAAACCCTTACACCTCCCTCTTTTTCTTTACCACCACCATAAGAAAACTCCATGGGCTCATTGAAGGTGTAATTACTCCCAAATGTTACATTTTTCTGATTTCTTTAATAACTTCCTCCCTCAGACTTTCAGGTAACCTATAGGGTTTATGCCTAATAGGCTTATCAGTATTTACTTCTATGTGATGTTCAACTCCTTCAACTTTCCCAGGTGTTGAAGTAAAAATGGTCTGGAACTTAGTAAGGATATTCTGTAGTTCCTTTCTTTGCTCAGGACTTAATCTATTATTAATGGTCACATCCTTAATTTCTCCTAAACCATCTAGGCGCTCATAAGCTAACTCCAATTCATTTTCATCCTTTCCCAAGTACACAAATAAAGATGTTGGCTTTCTGTCATGCCAGAGTTTTAAGAGATTAGCATGATAGATCTTATATTTTTGTCTTTTGTCTGGGCAGATAATTTCATAGTTCACGGTCCAGTTTGTCTATGGACTGTAAAGGGCCCTGCCATTTCATTAATAATTTATTCTCCGTGCGTGGCAACAAAGGAGTACTTTATCACCAGGCTAGAAAGTTTAAACCAACCCCTTTCTCATAGTACTGTTTTTGAGATATTTGATGGCCTATATTACTTTGTTGGGCCTTCCTAGCAAACTTTGCTAGTTTGTGGTGCAATGAAGTAATACAGTCTAGTGTAGATATGGGTACAGTATCAGACTTTGTTCCTTCCCAGCTTTCTTTATTATGTCTAACACCCCCCTGGGACTTTTACCAAAAAGTAGCTCAAAAGGAGAATACCCTCTGGAGGCTTGGGGGACCTCACGGTAGGCAAACATTAAGAATGGTAAATACCTATCCCAGGATTTGCCTTCCTCATCTGTGAATTTTCTTAGCATTTGTTTTAATGTTTTATTAAAATGTTCCACCAGTCCATCAGATTGAGGATGGTAGGGGGACGTAAAGATAGAGTGTACCCTCAAGGCCTGGTAAAGACTTTGTAATACTTGGGAACAGAAGTTGCTGCCCCTGTCTGTCAGTATTTCTTGAGGTATACCCATTCTAGAAAATACTTTTACCAACTCCTCAGCAACCTTTTCAGCTGCAACTGTACGCATAGGTACAGCCTCTGGATATTTTGAAAAGTAGTCACAAATAACCAGAATAAAAGTGGTTTCCTTTTTCGCTTTTAGGCAAAGGACCTACTATATCCATGGCTATCGGGTGAATGGGAGTCTACAGAAGGTAAAGACTGAAGGGCACTTTATCTTTTTAAGGAGGTCTTAGTTTCTGACACTGTTCACATGATCTACAATACTCAGCTACATGATCGTATATACCTGGCCAGTAAAATCTGTATAATAACCTCTGTAATGTACATTCCTTTCCTTGGTGGCCAGCTATAGGAATGTCATGTGCAAGCCCTAGCAGTTGATCCCTATAAACAGTAGGCACCATTAATTGTTTTACAATCTCCTCAGTTTTTGGATTAATACACTTTCTATACAAAAGTCCTTATGAAGCACCATACTGTGTTCTGCTTCTGGATCTTTGCCCACCTGTAATAAAAAGGTTTTAGTGTACTATCATTCAATTGGGCTAGTCAAAATATGTTTTCTCTTTAAGTCCTTCAAGTCAACAGTATCTTTAGAGTCTTTATGGGGCTGCTGACACATCTGTTTGTCTTGAAGTTTTCCTTTGCTTTTCTTGTCTTGCCAGGAAGCTCAAATAAATCTTCTTCAAGGGAAATGAGTGTTGTAAGATAGTCTCTCTTTTTCTTGAGCTCGGTAGTCATTGCTCCTATATTTGTAGTAGTGCCCAAAGATAACTGGTACAGGGAGATGGAAACCATACCAACCTCCATTTACAGGTAACAGATTGGACTCGAATCTCTACCTGTAGTATTGGGTACTGATGTGTGTCACCATGAATGCAGGTTACTTGCGTTTGTGTTTGAAAATCAGGAACTGCAGGTAACATATTAGCTCTGATCAGGGTTGGCCTGCTACTGGAATCTAATAACCCAACTATGTCCTTTCCATTGACTTTGACAGGTATAATATACTGTCCCCAGTTGGCAACACCAAATAAGTAGGGCTGGTTTTCTTCTTCAAGGCAGAACCTTGCAATGTGCCCTTTCCCTTGACAGGAATGACATGTTATCTCAGCATTAGATGATTTGGCAACATTTACATTTTAGCAGTTCCACTAGATATAGATGTAGTAGCTGAGGAGGGCCTTACTGTAGGATGGATTGTACTGGTTCCAGGATACCTTTGTTCCTATTTGGCCTTGCAGTCAAGTAGTCTTCTGCTAACTGAACCGCCTTCTTAGCTGTCTCTGGTCGGTGTTCTTGAACCCACATCTGAGCATGTGGGGTAGGATACATAAAATTGTTCCAAAACAACAGCCTCCAACATTTGTTCTTTAGTATTAGTGGAAGGTTGCAACCACTTAGTACATAAGTCCTTTAATCTGGTGAAGGCCTCCTGTGGGGTATCTGAGGACTGGAATCTTAAAGTCTGAAATCTTTGCCTATATGTCTCTAAACATATGTCATAAGCTTTAAAATAGCTTCCTCTTGGCATCATAGTCTTCACTCATTGCACTGTCCACATTGCCGTAGGCTAATTGAGCTTTTCCAGTAAGATAAGGTGCAAGACGTATCACCCACTGTCCTCTAGGCCATTGACAGGCTTGTGCTGTGCATTCAAATGTAGTCAGATATGTTTCTATATCATCTGTTGCACTTAACTTAGTAAGTTTTATGTCCTTAGGATTATCCCTTGGTGAGGAGGAGGTCTACCAATACCAATAGCTTGTATGGCTCTCAAAGTATCGCCCACCTATCCTCATTGTGCTGCATGTCCCTTTCCTCTGTTTCTCCAAGGCAATCTGTTGGATGCATAGCCAGTGCAATGAGATCTTGTGCATCTCCAGTGGGGCTCTCTCAATTCCTCCTTCTCACCATCTTCCCACCATTCTCTTCAGGCTTCACAGTTTTCCATCTAACATCTGGTATGCTGGTCAACAAGGGCTGTCCCAACTTCTCTGCCATGGTTCTAGTCAGGACACCCACTGGTATTTCCTCCAGGGACATCCGTCCTTCTCAATACTCTGAGCAGTATTACTGGAAGGATCCCACTTCTAAAACCATATGTGAGGTGTGGGTTTGTAAGGAGGATGCTGTTCCACAGTTGTAGATACTTAGAAGCAAAAATTTTATTGAAGTTGGACAATTACTGCAAACTTCAGATGAAAAAAATAAATAACATAATAACTTCTTCAAAATAAACAAGTTACCAAGCAGCATCTCAGACACTAGAAGGAGCTAGTGAACATCATACTGGGGTCAGAGTACATCTGTACCCCACCAGGCTATCTACAGAACTGAATAAAACCAAGGCTTATATACCAAAAGGAGAACATTTGACTTGTTTAACTCCTCCCTATGCTTTTCAAAATTATCTTTATACAGCAGAATAAATCTATTTTCATTTCTGAGCTCAGAATAACATTTCCTTTTAAGTTGTAATGTTGTCAACATCACTTTATAGAAACAACAACTGGTTAATAAAATTTTAGTTTCAAACACTGCAGGAGTAACTCCACCTCCTAGTACTGTGCCTTTAAATATGGGAGTTGACCAGCCGGCTAGCTCTGTAGTACAGAATAAGAAGTGAGACTCCACACAGAGAAGCAGGTAACCTTTTATGAGGGAAACATTTGTTTGTTTTATAAATTAGTCCAATAGAATGAATTAAAGGCATTTAATACACTTTTAGAAGCATTGTAACTAAAGTAAAACACAAAAAACACTTTTATTTAACCTTGTTTAACGAGGTTGTTAAGGCTAAACAAACCACAGTGTTGTACAACTTGTTTTTACAGGCCTTCTTTGTTTTTGCAGCTTGTTTAGGTCATGAATTAGTTGTTTTGTAGTTTCTACTGAATTAATTCCTTTTTGTATGCTGTAAATTGTATAAAATGCAGGCTGTTTATTTACTCAATAGGAAGTGCTTTGTGTGTTACTGCTGCCATTTAGAATGAGTTTCAAACCAGAAAGACCCATTTTCTTAACAGCAAACAGGCTGAAAGGCACTTTAAAGGGGTTTTATTTGCAGACATTTTGGGGCTGCATTTACATTATTTCCACAGAACAACTAGCCTGTAAAGCAGCTCTAGCTTACTCCATCTATTGTCAGTGTCAGTGGCTCGGCAGGTAGCACACTCGCCTCTGAAGTCAGGAGATCAGAGGGCTGTGGGTTCAGTTCCCACATCTGGCACTTGGGTTAATATCCCAGTACTGACACTGTAGTGCAGCATGAGAGGGGTGCTTCACTTCTGAGGAGCCGTCTTTCGGATGAGATGTTAAACTGAGGTCCCATCTGCGTGGATTGGTGGTAGTTCAGGTGGATGTTAAAGATCCCATGGCACTTATCGAAAAGAGTAGGGGAATTTCCCCTGTGTCCTGGCCAAATTTCACTCATTCACTAAAAAATATCACTAACAGCTTAATCTGGTTCAAGGTCAGTTGGCATTCATCTGTATCCCCCCTCCCCTGGGTCGTGCCTGAAAATAGGCAGGATTTGTCTAGTGCACTTACCTGGTCAACAAAAACTAAATAAATAAATAAAATAACAAGGAGGGGACAAAAGGGGGGTACCTAATGCTAAATGGGATGCAAACCAAGATCATATGAGGGTTTGCATACATAAAGGGGTCATTACAAGGCCCACACCATGGATATAACTAAGCGCTTACAATTCCCATATCCAAATGAAATGAAATACTCATTTTAAACAACTATTGTGATTCTGCATACCTCACATTAGAAAGGTTCTGAAGGGGGGGCAACCAAAGAAAGAGCTGTGCAGAACTTCATATACCAGGGCAAGAATACATAAGGGATAGAAAGAACGTTATATAGGTGGCCTGCCTATATAACGTGGAAAGAAAGATGAGGAGTTACAGCAAGAAAGGAGGAGAGTAAAAAGGGCTGTTGCAACAGACTTAAAAAAAAAAAAATTAGATTTGCCTGGTATATGGAGGTATCTGTCACACTAGGTTACCACCTGTCCCAATTTTGCAGGACAGTCCTGATTTGGGCAGCTGTGTCCTGCAAAAAAAAAAAACATGAAAAATACTACGTCCTGACATTATAGTAGAAAAAATATTTTCTGATTTTCCTCTAAATGTTACAAAAACTATAATACCTTAACTAAAATACCTTAAAATGATAAGAAACAATAGAAACAGCTAAAAATGACAACACTTAGTCTTAATTCTGATTCTTTAGAGAAAACAAGTCTGTTGCATTGATGGTGGTTACATATTGTCCTGTGAAAAATCATGTTTCACCACTTTGGGCTTCTTAAAAGGTGGTAACTATACTAGCTCCCCCTTTACAACATGAAAGCAGGACCACAGCCCATTAGACTTATCTGCCCAGGCTGCTTGTCGACAGCTGACATTACAATCCTGTCTGCGGCACAAGTATTTCTACTGCAACGAACCAACGTCAGACTGGCAGCTAAAGCAAATGAAGTCTAAGAGTGATTCTTTTTTTTTTTTTTGTATCATAAATAAATAAAAAGTGAAACCTAAATACAGACAATCTATAAAATATAAATGGGTATGGAGCTGAATTTTTCCTAAAGATTCAGGATGTTTAAATAACTCCTAGAGTTCAGTTTGTGTCATGTCAAGAAAAAGTGATGAAGGTTTTACCAGTGAAATATGGGGGGAATCAATAAAAACACCAAATTCAGGTTACAGTGTGTAGTAAGTAGGCATTATGTTCAACTTGCTGCCATGGACTGAGCATCCTGCAACAATTACATTACTCAGACATGCCCTTCAGTTACGGGAGGTTTGTATTACTCAAATACATACTTTAATTGTGGGGCTATTGAAAGGGCACTTCCTCATACTCATTGTAACTCATGACCATTTGCAAACTGACTAGCTCCTTCCCAAAAAAATGGATGTGCTTCCGAGTCACCAGGAGAAAAGGACCAGTGAGACCATAAACATGGCTATTTATTTATTTGATTTTGGTAACCGGCTAGGTGCACTAGACAGAACTGCCTATTTTCAGGCATGAACCGGGAGAGTACAAATCAAGGAACAGGTAAAAAAAACAAATACATTTACAGCGTTGTACACTAGGAGATTCCAGTTATACTGAGGTGCAAGTTGCATAGTACATAGAGGAGGTACTTATCACACAGTATAATAGGAACAAACCAGACAAAAAGGCACAATTTACAGTTAATAATGTACAAAACATGACAGCGCTGTTGGTAAGTCAGCAAGGCGAAAATTCCCAGGCAGAGACAGGGAACAAAGTGCATAACTACAGCTGAGGAAGAGTGGGGATGGGAGGAATCAAGAGGCCACAGGGAAATTTAAGTGCAGGGCAATGGCAGATTTGCATGACTTGTGAGGCTAGGGACATTTGCAAATGTCAAGGGAGGTGAGGTAATTGGAGAGACCATTCTTGAAAGTGGGGTGGGATTTGGAGTGCCTAAGTTCAAGTGGGGAGAGAGTTCCAAAATTTGTACAGGAAGGACCACCACATGCGATACACCACAGAATCTTTGCAATTTCCTTTAACAAGAGCTAAGTGCAAAAATATGGAGAGATTATACAATAGGCACCTAAAAAAATAAGCTTCTTCCAGCCCACGTACCCACATCAATCTTTCAAGTCAGACTGCAACATAATATCAGAGAAGAGCTGCATAGGTAACAAAGGGTTAGATCTCAACCCGTGCACTATAGCGATAATTGGGCAACCATTGTTCAAAGTGCTAGTCAAAATCAGATCCCAATCATGCAAAGTCATTCTGATAGCTCAGTTGGGCCAGACAGCTCCTATCATCCTCCTGCTGTCCTTAGCAGTCCATCCTCCCTATCCTTAGAATCACAATCTGTTAACCTGTGCCCAGGAAGGGTCTAGTACCAATCTCAAATCTCTCAATCTCAAGGCTTGGTTCTTGAAGGTTAGAGTTTGCTGATTTACACCTTTCCCAAGGTGTAATGGATATATTAAAGGCATAAGGAAGCTTCTTCCTGGGGCTACTTCAATTCCAAATGGAAAGGTTTTCCCATAGGTGCTCGGAAAAGCATATTTCCCAGTCTCTGCTGATCTACCCACAGTCCTGGATTATATGGTCCACCTGAATTCTTTGGGGGCTGAGACCAGCTACCTGAAGGTGCACTGGCAGCTGTGTCTGCTTTTTATTTCAGCAGGTAAATCCTCTTCCTTTCAGCTCATCCTGTATTTTCCAAGTTTTTTAAGGGGTTGTTTCACACCAACCCTCCATTCAGGATCCTGCCCTGCTGGGATCTTAATGTTTGCATTGCTCAGCTTATGCAACCCCTTTGAGCCCTTGTCTTCAGCTGAGCTCAAGTACTTGACTTGGAAAACTGTGTTTTTGGTAACCATCACTTCTGCCAGGCGATAGAGTGAATTACAAGCGTTGTCAGTGAGCAGGAGTTTATCTCTTTTCACAGAGATAACATGGTCCTTCGGACTAACAGAAAGTTCCTGCCCTAAGGTGGTTTCAGATTTCCACCTTAATCAATCTATTTCACTTCCAGTGTGCTTCACTGACCACTCCTCCTCTGGGAGAGGATGCTGCACAGCCTAGATGAAGAGACCCTTTAGTTACTATATAGGCGTTCCAAAGGTCATAGGTTTGACTCCTTCAACTGTTCCTCACCTATGGAAAAGTTGGTAAGGAAGCCAGCCACTAAAGATCCATTGCTAGGTGGATTGTCTCTTGTATCAATTCTGCTATGAGAAGTTGGGTAAAGTTCCGCCCCCAGGCCTGAGGGCTCACTCTACCAGAGGTACAGCTGCTTCTCTGGCTGCTACCAGAGACATTCTCTATTCTAGAAATATGTCAAGCAGCTACCTGAAACAGTTCACACTTTTACAAGCATTACTCCTGGACATCCAGGCTAGGAGCGATGCTCGGTTTGGCACAACCGTGCTTCAGAGCCTATTCCTAAGTAGGTTCTGTCCCTCCTCCATGGAAGTACTGATGTGTAGTCTGCATTTGTCTATAATATAGCAAGACTTCATGTTGTTTGAAGAAAAATTACTCACCTTAGTAATATTGTTTCTTCTAATGGAGTCTTTCTATTATGACTCCTCCCTACCTGCCACTCTCAGAACCTCTGTTTTTGGGATGTGGGTGGGCAGTACAGGGTTGGCACTTTTTTGATGCCCACCTTGTTGTTTTCACCTGCCTTTTTGGTGAATTGGTGTTGTGTTTTTGCATTTTTTGGGTCTCCTGACTTGAGTCTTTGTTTTAGGCCAAAATGAGTGTTTATATTAGTAGCCAGTTGGCTAGTGTAGGCTTACAGCTTCCACACAGAACCTTAGTGAGTTTTAAGCTCATAAAGATCTGACAGTTTTTAAATTTAGAGGCACAACAGACAGAGTTTTCAACGAGCTTTTAGCTCATAAGTTCCATGCCTGCATGGAAAGTTAACTATTTCACCTCCGGAGCAGTTCTAACCTGCGGTCATACTGCAATTGTCATAATGATAGCAAGACTCCATTAGAAGAAACAACATTACTAAGGTGAGTAATTTTTTCTTCTTCTAATGGAGTCTTGCTGTATTCTGACCTCCCCGCACACCCCTCTAGAACCTAGTTTTTAGGATGTGGGTGGGCAGGAGAAAGTGTTGGCACCCTAGGGGTGTCCCTTTTCACCTTCCTTTATTTTGCAAGTATTGTTTTGTTTTTTAGGTTTCCTGACTTGAGTCTTGCTTTGAAACCAAAACCCTTTATATAAATATAGTTGCTAGTTGGCTAGTTTGAGTTTTACAGTTTCCCACAGAACGTCTCAAGTGAGTATTGCTCGTAAAGATATGACGTTGGAGTTTAAATAATAGCAGACAGGGGCTTCATGAGCTAAGTGAACATTCCATGCTGGCCATGGAAGTTTAACTCTTTGTTCTCGGGGCAGTTGAAAGGCAGGACCTAACTGCATATGTCAGAATACAGCAAGACTCCATTAGAAAAACAACATTACTAAGGTGAGTAATTTTCTTATCTTCCTCGAGGCTGCAATGGACAAATAGACTCCTGGACCGTCGGTGGCCCTAGGACAGATGATGTCCAGACGATCCCTCCAACGTCGTGTACTGTAGCTTGACACGATTGCAGGCCTGCGACTTGTGCAAGTCTTTTTCGACCATGGTCTTAGAGGATCGCGCTTCAGATTGCAACTTAGGCGTCCATAGCGCTATCCTCCCCGTCAAGTCGAAGGAAGCTCGCTAGGCGTTGTCCGGCGTGGGTTCGATCTAAACGCTCTAACAAATGATCGCCCTCGAGGAAGCAGCCCAGGCTGCATCATCATCTTCGGTCACGGCATTTATTGCGCTCTCTTTGGGCTCCTCCTACACGGCTTCGCTAAAGGAACTTTGTCAGTCCCTCTCCACCAAAGGAGAGGCTGAGACATTCCTCTCGGTCCAAGAAGAAGGACTCCCAAAGTAAGTCCCAATCCATGTAAGTTTGTGGGAGCGGGAGAGTCCCGTTCCCTGGATAGTCACTTCCACTGGTCGAGAGTTGCGACGCAAGACGCTGGCTTCACAGTGAACCCGTCACGTCAGCCGGTAGACACACCAGTCGACGCTGTCGAGATTTTTCTCGACCCGTCGGACAGGCTGTCGACTGGAGAAGCCGACAACCCTTCTTTATCGGTTCCCCCGGTGGAAACCGAGGACTTGCCTGTGCCTCCTGTGCCGGAGTCCCTGGTTAAGGTTCCTGAACCGAGTGAGGAGCGGGTTTCCCCGCCCCCTCTCAGACCCACCCTCGGAAACACCGATGGTCTCAGTCTTGGACCTCTTCCCGGTCCAGCCGATACTGCAGACATCGGCAGTCTTGGTCCCGGCACCGTGGAAAGTGGCGGCGCCGCTCAACCTCGTCTTTGTCCTCTTTGGAGAATAGGCTCCGGAGCAAATTGCGTCAGCGCTACGAGGATCTGATATGGCAGCAGCTGCTTTTGACCGGGAATACGCCGACTCTGTTTCCTTCCCTTGCCATTAAGTGGCTGTCACCAGAGTGGCCGAAACAACCCCTCGTTGTAATCGAGGAGCCAAAACCGGCTACGCCACCCATTGTGGTGGAACCCCCGCCTCCACAACCTAAATTTGGGGCCCCGACCAAGGATTCTCGGTCGGGTCAGGACTTGCCCCATCGGTTGTCTGTCACCCTCACTCCCGATCGGCCTTGGCAGGTGGAGGGTGGCTCAGGCCCTCGGCAGCGGTTTGCAGACTCCTCGGAGTCTGACGATGACTCTTCCCTGTTCTCCAGGCCCCTCGACCTGGAGTCCACTGGGGGTCAGTCGGTGGACGAGAGCCTATCCTCGTTCCTTGGAATGCTTCAGGTCATCTGAGTCCACTGGGATGAAGCTTGAACCCGTTTCAAAGTGGGCCAAGTATCCCCTCACGGAGATACTGGACCGAGGGGATTCCCCCACAGAGGCCTTCCCGGTGGCTGAAGCCATTGTTGGCCCGGCCCTGGAGCTATGTTAGTGGCCAGCTTCTTGTCCAGCACCTTCGGCCAGGATGGCTCGAAGGTATGCGGTTCCCACTGGTTCACTCTCCCGTTTCTCGGAGCACCCCTCCGCGGAGGGGCTAGTGACCGGCAGCGTTTTCCGGCACTCCAGAAATGCTCGGGGTGTGGACAAGCCACCCGATAAAGAGTCCAAGAAATTGGACTACTCTGGGCAGAAAGTCTATGCTGCTTCCTCTCTAGGCCTTCGTCAGGCCAGCTCGGCCGTTCTGATGGCACACTTTTCACACGCCCTTTTGGGCTCCCTGGATGAGGTGATTCCTCATGTCCCAGCTGACCTCCAGACAAAGGTCAAGTAGGTGCGGGATCAGGGAAGGGCAGTGGCCAAACAGCAACTCCAAACTTCCTTGGACATAGCTGACTCATGTGCCCGGTCAGTAGCGGCCGCAGTGGCCATGTGCTGCAGAGCTTGGCTGCGGATCTCCACTTTTACAGTGGATACCCAGCAGAAGCTGACAGACATTCCCTTCTTGGGTACCGACTTGTTCGGCCCCGGGGTAGAGGGTCATCTGCAAAGGGTCGAGAAATCCAGTGCCACGTTGGACTTGGTCACGTCTTCCCAGAAGGACAAAGGTCACCAGCAGCAGCGTAAGCCCTTTCGGCCTTCAGCCCCTGCGGCACGTCCGTCTCAGCAACACCAGCATCAGGGTCAGCAGGTTTTCACTTGGCATCCCAAAGCCAAGCCTGCAGCTTCCTCCAGCAGGGAGCCGGGAGTTAAAGGTCCAGGAGGCCCCTCGGCTGGCCCTTCCTCCAAGCCTGCCCAGTGATGGGTTGAGGGGTGTCGCTCCCAACCTCGTCACTCCTCCCTGGGTTCCCCCCGTGGGGGAACTGGTCCGCCACTTCCTTTCCACCTGGTCCGATATCACCACGGACCGCTGAGTGCTGGAAGTGGTAGGAAAGGTTATGCCTCTGGAATTCGAGCAGTCCCCACCCTTTCGAGCCGTCTCCCCACGGGGGGCTATGGGGTCTGCAGCCTCTCTGTCGGCTCGTCGAGCAGACATTGCCCTGCTCCTCCAGAAGGAGGTGATCATGGAGGTGGCGGATACTCCACCAGACCCAGGGTTTGTGTCCAGGTACTTCCTGGTCCCAAAACGGATGGGGGACTGGCGCCCCCTTCTAGACCTACACGACCTGAACAAGTTCCTAAGGTCTCGTACCTTCAGGATGGTCACTCTGGCTCAGATCATTCCATCCTTGGAACGAGGTGTGTGGTTCTGCTCTCTGGACCTCCAGGACGCGTTCTTTCACGTAACAATCCATCCGTCTCACCAGCGATTCCTCCACTTCAGGGCAGAGGGATCCCTTTTCGAGTTCCGGGCCATGCCCTTCGGCCTCTCTCCAGCTCCCAGGGTCTTCACCACATGCATGGCAGTGGTGACAGCATTCCTGCGGTGCTGAAGGGTCTGGGTGTACCCTTTCCTGGACGACTGGCTGATTGCTGCCCCCTCCAGGCTAGAGGCGGAGCAGTACAGGGATCTGGCCCTCCAGGTCTGCTCTCAGATTGGCCTTCTAATCAACGAGGCCAAATTGGAACTCATGCCAACGCAGGTGATTCAGTTAATCGTGGCAGAGCTCGACTCTCTTCGAGCCAGAGCACGGCTCCCGGCAGACAGGGCCGAGGTTCTTTCCTCCTTTGCCCAATCATTTCTGGTTGGGCAATTGCACCCTGCCCGGGACTTACTGTGCCTCCTGAGCCTCATGGCGGCCTGCACCAGCATGGCCCGTTGGGCCCGCTGGCATATGTGTCCCTTGCAATGGGGGCTGGTCCGCCAGTGGTCACAGCGCTCCAGTCTTCTGGACCAGCCAGTGATAGTGACCCAGGAGATGGGGAACGCTCTCCAGTGGTGGATCATTGCGGCTTATCTGCAGGAGGGTATCCCGTTTGTCCGCCCAGAGCCGACGGTCACTCTAATGACCGACGCCTCTTTGGGTTGGGGTGCCCAGCTGGGGGAGCTCAGAGCGCACAGCTTCTGGTCCCCTCAGGAGTCTCGATGCCACATCAACCTGCTGGAGCTTCGAGCGGTCCAACTAGCCCTCACCGCCTTCACCCGTTTGTACGGGGTCAAGTGGTCCAGGTGCAGACGGACAAGACCACGACCATGTACTACCTAAACCGCCAGGGCGGAATGCATTCCTTGCCTCTGTGCAAGGAGGCTCTCCGCACTTGGTCTCTCGTGAGCAGAGTGGAGGCGGATCTCCTAGCTATCCATGTGGCAGGAGCCTCCAATACTTTGGCCGATGCCCTGAGCCGGATAGGTGCTGCACCTCACGAGTGGTCTCTCCTGCCGGAGGTGGTACACGATCTGTTCTCCTACTGGGGCACACCTCAGGTGGACTTGTTTGCCTCCAGGGAGAATGCGACGCTGAGGCTGTTTCATGGCTGCCCCCTTCAGCAGGGCTCGCTGCAGGGGGGATGCCTTCTCGAGGCCGTGGACCCGGGCCTCTTCTCGCCTTTCCCCATTTCCTTGATCCACAAGGTGCTTCTCAAGGCGAGGAGGGACAAGGCACAGGCAATTCTGGTAGCCCCAGACTGGCCCTGCCAGTTCTGGTATCCAGATCTCCTCAGCCTCAGCTCCAGGCTTCCGAAGCGGCTTCCAGCCCGCCCAGACCTGCTCTCCATCAGCCAGGGGAAGGTACTCCACCCGACCTTCAATCCCTGCACCTGACCCATGTTCCTGAGAGGCTAGGAGTTCCAGGCCTTGGGTCTTCCGACGAGGTCCTCAGCGTTGTTGAGGCATCCGTGATGAGCTGACCAGAAAATGCTATGCCTTCAAATGGAACAGATTCTCCATTTGGTGTCAGGATGGGGTTGGACCCTTCCTCCTGTTCCTTGGCCAGCATTCTGGACTACCTGTGGTCCCTTTCTCAGCTAGGGCTTTGGTTGTGACCCTTAGGTGCACTGGCAGCCATCTCTGCTTACAGGCGCGGGCGGAAAAGCAGTCGGCAGCAGAGAAAAAGTAGTCGGGTGCTTTTTCAAAGGTCTGATCACATATCCTCCGTGCGAGTAGACCTCCACCTCCGTGGGATCTACTGCTGGTATTGGCTAAGCTCATGGGCAAGCCATTCGAACCGATGCACAGGTGCGATATCTCCCACCTATCGTGGAAGACCGACTTCTTGGTGGCTGTTACGTCAGCCAGAAGGATGGGAGAGCTCCAGGCGCTTTCCATCGAGTCTCTATCTGGTCTCCATAGACAGAGGCTGTCCTGCGCCCCCCACCCAAACTCCTTCCAGGGTGGTGTCGGAGTTTCACTTTAACCAGGTGGTTGACTCTGCCGGTGTCTCAACCCCAGTCACACCTCGGAGGCCGAATATAGGCTCCATACTTTGGACCCTAGAAGAGCGCTCTCTTATTATAAGGAGCAGATGACTGAAGTTCGGGGAGAGGTTCGCCAGCTGTTGGTCAGCTACGCTGAAGCCGCGCCTGACAGTCCTGGAGCCAGGCGGACGATAGGCAGGTGGGTCACCTCCTACATAGATCTCTGCTATAGGTTGGCGGGCATGGAGCCTCCCAAAGGGATAAGAACTCATTCTACTCGCCATACCGCTACATCGGTTACTGCTTCCAGGGACGTCCCTATCCAGGAAATCTGCAGGGCTGCTACCTGGAAGTCAGCACACACCTTCATTACCCACTACCACATCAACCTCGAGTCACGCTGGGATGCTGGTTTTGGGACTTCAGTTCTCCAGTCCTTATTTCCCAAGTAAGTATAAGGGGGTGCGCGCCTTGCCTCCCTCCTCCGGGAGAACTGCTAGGAGTCTGCCAGTAAGTGTGGATTGAACAACATATCCATGTCCCTAGAAATACAGGTTACTCACCTGTAACAGGAGTTCTAAGAATGGTATTTCAAACACCATGAAGTCTTGCTATATTATAACAATAGCAGTCAGCCACTGCAGCTGAACTGCCCCGGAGAGGAAGGAGTTAACTCCAGAAGATCTGGAGTTCTACAGCGCGCGGGCGCTGTGCCCAAAGCTCTATCTGGCAGTTTCAAATGAAACTGTCAGATTCTTTACTCCGCTTCACTGAACAGTCGCCCCGGAGATCAGCTCCTTCAGCTCGGTTCATTCTCGGTTCAAGCGTAGTATTTTTCAAGGTTCATTTGAACCGCAAAAGTTATTATTTTTACCGAGATTTCGGTTTTAAAGCTCTATCTGGTAACCGTAAGTACAAAGTTTAAGTCTGTGTGGAAAATTAATTATCGGTTCGGTTTTAACCGATCGGTTAGTTTTCTGTATTTTAAAAAGTGTACAGTGGGTTTTAGAGCGCGGTTCCAGTTCTTATCGGTTCTAAAAAGCGGAATTATAACATTTTTTCAAATACCCGCGAGACACGGTTAGGAACCGATAAAGGGTGTCTTGCCTGGCACTGCCATCAAAGGGCAAGTTTGGTTAGGCTGGCATTATGTCTGAGAAACCCAAAAGAAAAACCGGCCCACTGGGTTTCAACACTGTGATGTCTGTGGGGACGCCTTTGCCAAGGCTGACCCACACACCACTTGTGTTTATTGTCTGGGGGCTGACCACCTCCTGTCAGACTGCCAGGTGTGTAAAAATTTCCCTGCAGCCACCCTGGAGAAGAGATTGGGCCGGCTCAGGGAAAGAGAGGCCAAAAAGTCTGCTGACCCGGATGGCCAGCCCGGTCCAGTACCCACTGGACCAGAGGGAGTGCCCTCTGACCAAGGCGAGACTTCCTCGGGCAAAAGGAAGGCTGGTTCAGAGGAACCAGTCCCAAGTAAAAAGACAAAGAAATCAGTAGGTCTGGAGTCCAAAATTGTGTCTCCAACTGCTGCAGAGATAGCTAAAGCCATTCAGATTGTCCAGTCACTGTCTCAGGGATCTGTAGAACCACCAACAGCTGGTAAAAGGTTGGTTCGTTCTGTCCCAGTGGTTCAGGATTTTGAAGTTGAGGATTTTTATGAACCACAGGAGGGGGAGGAGTATTGATCATTATATGTGTGGCTGGGGGGAATGGGCGTGCCCATTGAACGGACATTTCTCCAGACAGACCTTTAGAATCTCCTCCTATTCTCTGAGTCCCCTTCTTACTTTATTTTTACAAAGGTTGCAGAAACCCTCCAGCTTCCTTTGGAGGCTGTGGATGAAGAGGAGCCTGATTATGTGGAAATGATGGATATTCCAGAGTCTGGAGGTTGTCTATTCCTTTGCATAAGTCATTTAGGAAGCAAACAACAAAGATTTTAAAAATCCTCATTCTGTCCCTCCTGTAGATAAAAAAATGGACAGAAGGTATACTTTGTCAGGCTCGGTACAGACTTCCTTACTGAGCAGTGTAGTCATGTAGGTGTGGTACAAGCTGCAGCCTGTGACAAGGCTAATATTCCTCTGGCCTCACATCCTCCTGATAAGGATTCCAGGAAGATTGATGCCATGGCGAAGAAACAGTATATGGCAGCTTCTTTGGGACTCAGGGCAAAATTATAAAGCTGCGTAGCTAGATATCAGAAAATCTAGGTGGGATACAGTATTGCAGTTAATAAGCAGGCCACATGGCCAGCTGGCTAGTGAGTTGGAACAGTGTGCTGATGGCATTGAAGCCTCTAAAGTTCAATTTCATCTGCTGTTGATGTTAATGATGTTTCTTCTAGGGTCATGGCCACTTCTGTAGCTTCCCGTGGGTTGGCATGGCTCAGATGCACTAATCTGTCCCAAGATACCCAGTCAAAGGCTATGGATTTTCCTGTAGTGGGAAATTCTCTTTTGGGGAACAAACAGAAAACTATATGAAAAAGATGGATGAATACAGAACTACCTACAAAGTGCCCAGGCTAAGGAGAGGCATGCCATGCCACAAGGCATGCTCCCAGAGGTAGGGGCAGGCCCTTTTCACAGGCTTTTTACCAATTTCAAGCCTCCTCTGCTGTCTACTTCAGAAGGTTCTTTCAGAGGCAGGGATGACCGAGGCTCAAGTAGACCATCCCTCCCTCGCCTAAGGCTGCTGCTAAGAAGGCACCCTGATGGGGTGCCCAGGGCCGATTCTCCTGTACCAGTGGGGGCAGGTTGGCCTATTTCAGACGGAACTGGCTGTCCCTAACTACGGACAGATGGGTTCTGGAGGTTATAGGCCAGGGTCTGGTTCTCAGCTTCAAACACTTCCAAAGATGAGAGCCAGGCATTTTCCACCTGCAAATCCTTCAGAAGCCCTTGCTTTGGAAGCAGAGGTTTCTGCTCTGCTGACTGCAAAGCAGTGGAAGGGTTCCTCTTGCCATCAGGGCAAGGGGCTTTATTCAAGATACTTTCTTACCCAAAAAGACAGGAGAATGGCGCCCATTCTAGATTTAAGATACTTGAACAAGCATCTGTTGAAACCAAAGTTCAAAATGTTGACTCTGGCAATGATATTTGCCTTCCCTAAGGCCAGGGACTGGCTAGCTTCCTGGACCTCAAGGATTCCTATTTTCATGTTCTGATCAGGCCTTCTCACGAAAGTACCTCAGGTTAGAACTGCCCCTCAGGCCACTACCAGTTCAGGGCAATGCCCTTCGGCCTTACCTCTGCGCCAAGGGTATTCACAAAATGTCTCGCTGTAGTAGTGGCTCACTTGAGAAGGCAAGGTTGCTGTGTTTCCCTACCTGGACGACTGGCTCATTGTGGGTCAGTCTCAGGTCAGGTAATCCCACTTGCAGTCACCCAGCAGCTTCTCACTTCCTGGGATTCCTGCTAAACTTACCAAAGTCAGTTCTGGAACCAGTTCAGGTCCTAACTTTCATAGGCGCAGAATTGAACACAAGGTTAGCCAGGGCTTTTCTTCCCTCGGAAAGGGTGGACAGACTCATCGCCCTGGCATCCTCCTTTACCCTGCGGGTCTCTCGACCAGCAAGGCATTTTCTGCAACTCCTCGGGCACATGGCTGCTTCCACAGCTTGTGCAGAGAGCAAGATTCCAGATGAGGGACATTCAGTTCCATTTGAGGGCCTATTGGTCTCAAAGGAAGGACCCCCTTACCAAGTTGGTCCCAGTTACTCAAACTCTGACAGGTCCAGAGCAATTTAAGACAGGGGGTTCCCTTCATTCCCATTTCTCACTTCCTCACCACGGATGCCTCCCTGTTAGGGTGGGGGGCTCACCTGGGCGACCTTGCCACTCAGGGGATATGGTCTCCTCAGGAGTCTCTGCTCCACATCAATCTTTTGGAACTCAGAGCTGTCTTTTTAGCTCTTCGGGTGTTTTCAGATTCTGTCCAGAACAAAGTGGTTCAAGTCAGGACAGACAATACCACCACAATGTGGTACATCAACAAGCAAGGGGCACTCGGTCTTCAGCCTTGTGCACCGGAGCAATGAAGTTGTGACCCCTGGCTTACTCCTGAACACCTCCTTATAGCGTTCATCTCCCAGGAAGGACAATGACTCAGTGGATGCCTCAGCAGAATTTCTCAGGGCCATCACTTAATGGGCTCTGAATCCACAAGTGCTGGGTTCTGTCTTTGCAGATGGGGCACTCCTCAGATAGATCTTTCGCAGCCCCAGACAACCACCAACTTCCTCTTTTCTGTTGCAGGCCTCCAGTTCTGGGCTCAGTCCCTCTGGACGCCTTTCTGTTGGACTGGAAAGGAAGTTCCTGTATGCCTTCCCCTTCCTCTCCTTTTCAGGGTACTAGTAAAAATCAGATCTCAACCTTGCAGAGTGATTCTGATTGCCCCAGATTAGAGCCAGACAGCCCTGGTACCCTCTGCTCCTGTCCTGGCAGTCCACCTGCCCTGAGCCTGCCCAGAGTCCACGACTTACTGGCCTGTGCACAGGGAGAGTGTGGTATCGGACCTCAATCCCTCACCTCAAGGCTTGGCTCTTGAGGAGCTAGAATTGCTGACTTACACCTTTCTCAGGGTGTCATGGATATTTTAAAGGCTTCAAGGAAGCCTTCACTAGGAGCCACTTATAATTCTAAGTGGAAGAGGTTTTCCATCTGGTGCTCTGAGAGGCAGATTATCCCAGAATCTGCTGATCTTCCCATTCTACTGGACTATTTGGTCCATCTGAATTCCCTAGGCCTTAGACCAGCTAGCCTGAAGGTTCATCTGGCAGCTGTCTCTGCTTTTGTGTCAGCAGGAAGCCTGCCTCTCTTTCTTCTCGGCGGTGTTCTCCAAGTTTTTAAAGTGTTACTTACTAACCCTCCTTTTAGAGAACCAGCTCCGCCTGGGACCTGAATATTTGCATTGCTCAGTTAATGCAACCCCCTTGAGCCTCTGTCTTCTGCAGAGCTCAAGTATTTAACTTGAAAACTGCTTTCCTAGTAGCTATCACCTCTGCCAGACGACAAGTGAGCTACAGGCCCTGTCAGTGGAAGAAGATTTTATCTCTTTCCACAGAGATAAGGTAGTCCTTAGGACTAATAGAAAGTTTTTGCCTAAGGTGGTTTCTGATTTCCACCTGAATCAATCTATCTCTCTCCCAGTATTTTTCACTGAGCATTCTTCCTCAGGTGAGAGGAGACTGCACAGCTTGGATGTCAAAGAGCCTTAAGCTACTATTTAGAGCGCACCAGAGGTCATAGGTTGAATCCTCCAACTCTTTCTTACCTATGGCGAGGTTGGCAAAGAAACCTGCCACTAAGAGAACAATTGCAAGGTGGATTGTTTCTTGTATCCAATTCTGTTATCGAAACTGGTAGAGTACCCCCTCAGGATTGAGGCCCACTCCACCAGGGTACCTGCGTCTCTAGCGGCTGCTAGAGACATCCCCATTCTGGAGATTTGTCAAGCTGCTACCTGGAAGACAGTTCACACCTTTACAAGCATTATTCCCTGGATGTCCAGTCCAGGAGAGATGCTTCGGTTTGGCACAGCTGGTGCTTCAGAGCCTATTTCTTAAGTAGGTTCTGACCCTCCTCCATGGAAGTACTGCTGTGTAATCTGTATTGTTATAATATAGCAAGACTTCATAGTGTTTGAAGAAAAAATTACTCATAGTAATTGCTTTTCTTCTCATGGAGTCTTGCTATATTATAACCACCCTCCCTCCTGCCCCTCTCAGAACTTCTACTTGGGTAGGGGTAGCGAATTAGTGTAAGCACTGTGTCATGCCATTGTAGTTTTTCCTTACCCCTTTTCCTTTGGGTTAGGGATCTAGATTGTTTCATTTAGGTTATTTATATTGCCCCTTCCTGGACTTGAGTCTTTGGGAAGGGGGTTCATATGTGCTTGTCAGGGTAGAAAACAACCATAATACCACAAATTTTGTTATTATGGCTCTGAGTGTTTCTTTGTTCTTTATATTGTTGTTATTACTACTAGTAGGTAGCCATGGGCTAGTGTAGTTTTTTCCACACAGACTTACCGTCCTTTGATGTTAGCTTCGTAAAGATCTGACAGTTTCATTTGAAACTGCCAGATAGAGCTTTGGGCACAGCGCCCTCACGCTGTAGAACTCCAGATCTTCTGGAGTTAACTCCTTCCTCTCCGGGGCAGTTCAGCTGCAGTGGCTGACTGCTATTGTTATAATATAGCAAGACTCCATGAGAAGAAAAGCAATTACTAAGGTGAGTAATTTTTTCATGTTGTTCATCCACACAACCCACCTGACCTCCCTGGCTTCCAGTGGGCTAGATCTGGCATCATGGGGCGGAGCCGAGAGTTGTACCACCCGGGTGTGTGGGAGGAGCCAGCTTGAAGACTTACTGACAAGATTTAAAGCGGCAAGGAACCTGCCAGTAAGTGTTGATGAACAACATATACCGTTCCTAGAACTCCTGTTACAGGTGAGTAACCTGTATTTTTCTGTCATCCTTCATACAGATAATTACAAAACTGTGTATAATGGTAGGGTAAAACGACTTAAAATATTAATAACAAAGTAACCCTTAAGTTTATATTAAGTAAAACGAAGTAGGATAATCAAACATGAGAGCTTTCATTGTTTTCAGTTATGATAACTGAAATCAAATGTAACAGCCTAATGAGATAAGCAAGTCTGCTTTAAGAAATCGTAAACTAAACAAGTGGTAAAATAAGCTAGAAGTTAATTATTGAACTTACTTCCCAAGAGAGTAAGGCTTAAATTGAAGTGTGTCAGTTTCAGGAAATCAAGGTCCAAAAGTCAGTGACAGACTTTAGTTACAGTTTATTTTACTTGCATGGTTTGGCTAACAGTTTTGTCACTGAGCTAAAACATTTTGATGGCCATTCGTCATAATGCTGTAGAATTTACAATTCAAGCTGAAAAGATGGTTAACTGCCAGGGTATCCGGTCAGCTTAGCAGGGGAATAATTGCATTGCAAAAATAGCATCTGGAGAAAATGGCCAACTGGACAAAAGAGCATCGGGATGTTATCTCCCACCCCCGACTGTCACTCTCCTGGGGTTAGTGCTACTAAACCCCTCCCCTATTGTCACTCTCCTAAGGGTTAGAAATAGTAAATCCTCCCTCCCCCAGTTGTGTCTCCCCAGAGTTTGTAATGGTAATCCTTCCTCCCCCAAAGTTTCTAATAAATCCTACCACGCCCGGTCATGCGATCGTGCTATATTGCCAATGTGCATTTTTTCCTGTCAGTGTTTTCTGTGCACTACACTTAACTCTACGCTTTTGCTGGCATCAGTATTGTCCTGGACCCAACTGCCAGTAACAGTATGATTTGCCTAACAGTTTTGTTATTGAACTAAAACATTTTGGTGGCTATTAGTCAAAATGCTGTAGAATTTAGAATTCACGCTGAAAAGGTTGGTTAACTGCCAGTAACAGTTTATCTACAAGAGAATCTTCGTCAGTAGAGCCACACATTAACTGTTGGGACATAACAGGAAAGGCTATTTTTTGTCGTAGCTGGGACTGTCCACGTCGATGTCCTCAAGCACAACGTCTGATGTCTCAGCATCTCCTGTACCGTGAGCAGTCTGCAGACGGTTCATTTTCTGCTATCAAGAAGTGGTGTTTCAACATTCAAGATCGACAGCTTCAGGAAATCCAACCCTGTCAATCAGAGGAGAGGCAGGGAGAGCATATCACTTGAGTCGTGCGAGTGTGTTTGTGTCCCCAAATAAACAATCAGGCAACTGAAAAGCAGACTGCTTATAAAACACACAAGTCCTGTATGCCTGGACATTGAGGAGGGGAGTTGTTTGGCTCTATAGAGGAGATTCTGTCTACAGTTATTGGTAAGTAACAAACCTGTCTTGTTTGAGGATGTCTCCTCAATGTAGAGCCCCACACGTTGGATGGTTACTGAGGCCCTAGACTCCATCGCACCTGCCCGTGTTCAGCCCCTTACTTTACACCAGACATCCCCCTGGTTTGATGGGATTCTCAGGGGGGATGAAGAGGAGGGGTTGAAGATTGAAGTGGCGCTGGCAGAAATCTGGATCTGGTGAGGACAGACTTAGAATGATGTCCCATTACAGGGACTATCAATCAACAATCTCCAGTAAGAAGGCAGAATTCCTGACCAAGGAGATTGCTGCAGCAATTAACAGACCAGCTCAGTTCTTTCGCACTGTTGACTGGCTATGTAGCCCTGCCTGTCTTCAGTCCATGGGAGCATTTTCACAATCAGTGTGATGAGTTTGCTGTGTTTCTTGCTGATAGGTTTGACACCATCGGGTCGGAGATCCAGTCAGCATCCTCTAAAGGAGCATGCAGTGTTCAGCTGGAAGTCACAGGTAGTCAGTCTGTCTGGTCTGACTACGACCAGTTGGCTGTCGTGGATGTCATGAAGGTTGTCCGGAGATGAGGCCAATCCACTGTGATTTGGATCCAGGACTAACATGTGTCCTACTGGGGTGAGTTAAGATCATTGGTCTGGTCCTATCCAGGATAATCCGTTGCTTCTTGATGAAAGGGTCTTTCCTGAGCCTTTAAAGGGAGGCGGTGGTAAGATCCCTTTGAAAAAGCATCACTGGACTCTGACTGCCTGGCTAATTACAGACCGGTCTCTAATCTTCCTTAGTGGGTAACATTATTGAGAGGGTGGTGGCTCGTCAGTTGGAGGCCTATTTATCAGCTTATGACATCCACACCCTCTCCAGTCAGGTTTCAGGAAGGGCATAGCACCAAGACTGCCCTTGTTCGGTGCTGAATGATCTCTGGTGGCATTTGACACCATGGACCATGAGGTACTTTAATAGCACCTCATGGTTTGTTGGGACGACTGGTACAGTCCCCAACTAGTTTGATCTTTCTTCATTGGCAGGATGCAGAGAGGTGGTGTCTGGGATTTTTTCCTTGGCTCCCCTGCCATGTGGGGTTCTGCAGGGCTCCATTTTGTCCCCATGGTGTTTGCGGTGTATATGCTGCCACTAGGAGTCATAAGACAGTACGGGCTGAGTTTTCACTGCTATACAGATGATACTCGGCTATACCTGTCTTTTGCACTTGAGCAGCAGGGGCAGTGTCGTGTTTATCAGTGCCTTGTAGAGATCCAAGACTGGATGAGAGCCAACTAGCTGAAGTTGAATCCGGATAAAACTTGGGTACGAGTGGTGGAATCTGGTCGCTCAGGGGTGAAGGTGCAATGTGGTTGAGCCCTCCGGTTTGATGCTCTGGGATTCCCAGTTGCTTACCATATCCGGTGCGAGGAACCTTGGCGTTGTTCTGGACTGCAGTGTGGTACTTAAGATACAGGTATCGGCAGTGGTCCAGAGTGCTTATTATAATCTGAGAAACCTCACCAGGGTCAAACATCTGGTCCCTCCGAGAGATCTACCATCACTGGTCCACGCCTTTGTGACTTTGCGGCTGAGTTATTGCAACGCTGTTTACCTTGGGCTACCTGGGGTTGATGTTCACCACCTGCAGCTAGTGCAGAATGCAGTGCCAGGTTGTTGACGGTCTTCCAAGATTGTCATATTACACCTGTGCTGCGCTCTGTGTACTGGCTGCCAAGTAGGTGGCAGATCACCTTCAAGGTCGGTTTGCTAACCTGCAAAGCCCTGCACGGTCAGGGGCCTGGTTACAAGAAAGAACACCTGTGTCCCCACTGCCAGGTCCGTCCACTCCGCTCCACTGACGAGGGTTTCCTGGAGATTCCCAGGGTTCGCCTGAAGACATCTGGGGCTCGTGCTTTTTCTTTCAGTGCACCTGCCCCGTAGAACTCTCCCTCGTTACATAAGAGAAAGTTTGTCTGTGAATTTTCAGATGAGAGCTGACAACGTTTTTGTTTAATCAGGCCTTTTTATCTAATTAGCTGACCTATCACTAATTTTAATGTTGTCTATTATATGTTTTTATTGTTTGTTGAATTCATTTTTGTTAAGCGCCTTGAGTCACAATTGATAATGTGGGCTATAATAAATAATGATTGATTCATGATGAATACATAGCAGCACAGCACCTCAACAGTGAGGAATAACAGCATTTGAGGACACAGTACCCATTAAGACAGTAGGCCTTGCAGCACAGCCAGTCCAAAAGCAGCCTTCCTATGGGAAACTACATACAGGCTTGGGCTTAGTAAATGTATTGACCTTACTCCTGGCAGCAGCCAAACACATCACTGAAGCCTGGACTAACCAAAAACGATCCATAAAAACTGCAAGGCCCCTAGTGGCGTATCCTGTAACTGTGCCAGGAAGCTTCTTGCTGGCCTTCTTTTAACATAGAGAAATGCAGCTGGATATATACCTGGGAAGACATATTTGTCACAAATGCACTCCGCAGGTCAGGCCCTCTACTCCCACAGTGCCAACCTCAGAGTACAATAGTGTGGACAGGTAACAGACAGGGTAACCCTCCTGTTTGCTTTGGGTCCGAATCCCCTGTTAGCCTTGAGTTCTGGAGGGATTCAAACTGTGAACCTTATGCTAGCATACTCAATTAACAGACTCGAATACTTACCCTCTTCGGGGAATGTGGTACAGTCCTTCGCCCGGGGCACCCAGTCAGGTTTTCCAAAATGTACACTTAGAACTCTATATGAGATCTAGGTATTTCTTACCGTTTTCAAGCTTAGTAATACCATGCAAGCCCTTTAATAGCTGTCGGACTTAAACACAGATTCAGCATCACATGTAAAATAACAGAAACGCATGGGCAGTATTTTAAAGAGAATGTTGTTTACTAGAAAAAATGGTAAAACAGGAAAAATCAAATACAGTACAGTTATATTTGGGATGCTGTATAGCGCAGTGGTTTAAGGCTCTGAGCTGCAAATCTGGTGACATCCAGCAGACCAGACCTGGGTTTGAATCCCACAGCTTCCACTTGCATACTGTGTGACCCTGAGCAAGTCACTTAACTTCCCTGTGCTCCCAGGTCACTCCTGTAAAAAAGCTATCAGCTTAGTGTGCTACTCCTGGTTAAACAACTAAATAAATAAAAAAAATATTGCAAATATCAGTCATCTGCAGATAAAAAGGAAAGTTACAGAATACAAACTTCTACAACAGATACTTAATTATTTTCTAAGTATTACCTTTCTAAGTGTTTCTAAGTTCAGAGCACTGTCTTTTTCCGAGTCCAAGAATCCTATGTCACTTTTCCCAGATACAATATTTCATTTTAAGAGGCATTTCCCCTCCCCTTCTGTGAGGTCAGTTAGACTCTCCCTTAAAGTTAATTCTTCACAATTTTCTACAAGAAGGTATTTTAAATAATGTGAACATTAGCAAAAAGCCATTTCCCAAATATGACAGTCGGGGATCAATCATTTCTTTGAACTGGTTGTGGTTCCTGTTTCCAAGAAGGTCAAAGGGTTTACAATTACACACCTTGTTGTTATCAAATAGCCTGTATCTCTATTAATTCATAAATGTTTATGAGGCCTATATCCTTTGGCAGATGGCCAGAGCCTTAATTAAGAACAGAACAAGAAATTCTAGATTAGGATTTCCCTTCACTAGTCGATTTCACACATCCTTTGGTCAGTTTACCACATCCTGTATTATCACTACACTGGAACCTGTTGTTTTTTTTTTGGGGGGGGGGGTCACCCACTAAAGCCCAGCTTGGCTGTTTCGAAGTAGACATTCGGACACATTTGTTTATAATATAATAATCATAAGCCGATGGCATACTATTATGTCATACCCTTGCAAGGCAAGACTCCATCTTAATAGCCTGCCGTTCGTTTTACCCATTTGTGCCAGCCAAACCAGGGGGTTGTGGTCAGTTTGTACCTCAAAACGTTGCCCGTATAAGTATGGCTGTAACTTCTTTAGGGCTCACACCATGGCAAGATGCACTTTTTCCACTGTAGAGTAAGCCTGCTCCCTGGGAAGTAACTTTTTACTTAGGTACACGATGGGGTGATCTTTCCCTTGGTCGGATGTCTGACTTAGCACTGCCCCAGTACCCAAATCTGAGGCATCAATCTGGACTATAAAAGGTCTGCTATAGTCAGGACTTGTCAATTCAGGAGCATTGCACAGTGCCTCCTTTAGGCTGGTGAAGGATTTTTCCCAGGTTGGTTCCCAGGTAACTTTCTTAGGCATCCTTTTCTTTTCCAGGTCAGACAGGAGAGCAGCCAGGGCACTGTAATTGGATACACATTTCCTATAGTACCCCGCTGTTCCCAGAAAACTCCTGAACTGCTGCTGCGTTTCTGGTCTGGGCCATGCCTTGATCACCTCTAGTTTTGCTTGGTTAGGATGGAGCTGTCCCCGACCTACAACATGTCCGAGGGGTATGCCACTTCAGCCATGGTCACCTGGCACTTCTCAGCTTTGACAGTGAGCCTGGCTTTCTGTATCCGGCCCAGCACTTCCCTAAGGTGGGACAGGTATTCTCCCAGCTAGCATTAAAGATGGCAATATCATCCAGGTACGACACAGCATTCACCTCACCACCATTTAACACCTGGTTCACCAACCTTTGGAAAGTGGCCGGGGCGTTCTTCATTCCGAAAGGCATTACTTTAAATTCAGATGACCCTATCGGAGTGTGAAGGCTGACCTTTCCCTAGCTCTGGCATTTAACTCTACCTGCCAATACCCCTTTGTTGGGTCAGTAGTTGTAAGGTAAGTCGCCCCTCCCAGCTTGTCCAGGAGTTCGTCCATCCATGGCATCGGGTGGACATCTGACTTCGTGACTGCATTCAGTCCACACAAAAACGAGTAGAGCCATCTGGCTTGGGAACAAGGACCATGGGTGAGGCCCAGGGGCTGTGGGATTTCTGGATTACCCCTAAATCCAGCATTCTTCCACCTCTCTCCTAATGTTCTTTTTGGACAGCCTCGGACACCCGATATGCTGTTCGCCATATGGGCACCTGCGTCCGTGTCTCCACATCATGTGTCACTAAGGGGGTTATTCCAGGCTTGGCGCTAAACAGTGTGGCAAAGTCTGCTAAAACCTCCCTTACTTTCTGGATCTGGTCCCGGGCCTCTGGTCAGTTTACCACACCCTGTATTATTACTACACTGGAACCTGGGGGGGTCACCCACTGAAGCCCAGCTTGGCTGCATCGAAGCAGACATTCAGACAAATTTGTTTATAATACAAATATCATACAATAATCATAAGCAGATAGCAGCGTCACAACGTTTACACCTGCTCCCACAGCATACGCCAAGAAGTGGATATGAACAGCTGGGTGGATTCCTGGAGGTCTTTGGTGTGGTCTAAATAAAAATGGAGTGCCCTATGGACAGGGTGTGCAGGAGCCCCTCCCAGATTTTGGGGTACTGGTAGAACACAGGCAGGTTGATTACCCGATTAAAAATGAAGTTAGATGCCACTTTGGTCAGAAGCTTAGGATAAGTCCTAAGTGCCACTCTGGATGGAAGATCATATAATGGGGTTAAGAACTATAGTCTGAAGCTCAAAACCCATCATGTTGAGGTGATTACCACTAGAAACAGGGTCTTACAGGAAAGAAGCCTGAGGCTGTAAGAGGCCAAACAACCAGCGCATGGTTCTGGTCAAACAAATGTTGCTGATGACAACCAGACCTGCCTGAGCTACCAAGGAAACTGCCGATCCTCAGGCAGGAAGGCTTTCACCCAAGGCAGTGCCCCAGTATCTGTTAACCTTTGGGAAGGGGGGAGGTGGACATCTGTACATTGACCAGGACACCAAGCTGAACTAGAAACTGCCTTGTCCTTTGCACGGTGTGCTGTTGAGCCTAGAGAGGATCTCTTCAGAAGGCCATTATCCAGACGGGGAAAACATTCAGCTTCTTTTTAAGATGGGCTTCGGCTACCACTGCAAAGCAGTTGGTAAAGACGCAGTGCCAAGGATAAACCGAAAGGCAGGACTTAGAACTGAAAGTGATGGCCTGCAAGACAAAACCATAATTAATGTCAGAAGTCATGTGCTCATTGAGTGCCTGAAGGTCCAGGATAGTGTGAAATGCTCCTGTCCTTTTTAGTACCAGAAAGTACCATGAGTAGAACTTTAGATGCGTTTCCTTTTTGGGCATAGACTGTATTGCTCTTTTGTCCAGCAGAGCCTTTACTTCCTTCTGAAGGATGGACAGTTGCTTTGGTGAGTAGTGGCATGCCTTGAGAAGCATCTTGGGGAACATAGATGAACTCCAGGGCACCATTTGACTGCACTTGTTCCAGTACCCAGTTGTCTGAAGTAATGTTCTACCATTGGGGCAGGAACAATGAAATCTGACCCTGCCTGAATCCCTGAAATTGGGACAGGAGGGGAGAAATATGTATTCAGAAGGTGGGAGCGGCCTGCCCCTGACCACCTCTGCAACAAACTTTGTAGGGAGCGTCCATAAACTGTTGTTAATAACTTTAGCCACCACTGTGGGAGGTGGGGAAAGGAATGGAACCACAGAGAAAATTGCCACACTCTTGGCTTTTGGGAGCCAAGGGATCTGACAGAACTAAAAGTCTTACAAGATGCCTGGAGCTCATTCAGAATGGCCTCCACCGAGGAGCCAAATAGCATGTCACCCCAAAGGGTGAGTGTATGAGATTTTATTACATCAAGGACAAACCCAGCAACCCTGGAGCAGCAACATGGCATGCAGATACCAGCAACTAGCTCTGCCAGAGGCATTAGAGATGGTTTAAGCTGAGCATGAAGTGCTTGCCAGGATATACAGGCTCAGGACTTCATACTGCTGAGGCTCTGTTTTGACTGAGCCATCAGGCAGGCTTCCATCAGACATAGTCATGGACTTCCTCGGGTAGTTTTGATACTTGACCATATAAGCCTGGTAGTTCCCATTTTTGAGGCCGAGGCAAAATTCCTTTCCCCCATGATATCTAGTTTCTGGATTGTTATCTGGAGGTCTAGTGCTCATGTGTTGAGGCATTTTAGACTGATCACAAGCTGCCATAATTATCTGTGGCTGGGTAAAATAATGTTCCTTACCCTTAGGTGCCAGATATTGCTGATCAGCCTTTTTTGGGGACAGAAGGCAAGTTGCTAAGCCTGTCACAGGCTGTCAAAGTCAAAGTGGAACATCACTGAAAAGGCTGATACCTGATCAGACATCCAAATAGTAACACCTTTTTTTTTCTTTTGAGGAGTCTTCCTCTTCCATAGGAAATTGTAGTGTCTCCTGGACCGATCATATCAGCGTCTGAATGGATGTGGCCTTGGGAGGAGACCTCTTGCTACATAATACACTGAATCCACAGTGTCAGAAGATACAGTGGACCCTGATAAGTTTCTAACTGGAAATATCTATTTCTAGAGACGTGGCTATGTTGTTCAGTCCACACCGTCTGGCCGGTTCCTTGCTGCTTTAAATCTTGCCGGAAGGTCTTCAAGCTGGCTCCTCCCACCCACCCAGGTGGTAAAACCCTCGGCTACGCCCCATGACGCCAGATCTTCTTTACTGCTTGGAAGCTCAGGTTCCCTCTTTTGCGCTCTTCGTTTTAGGCCTGGATCCACACTCTTCGGAATTTCCGAAACTTATTTTAAAATTTACCAGACTTCGGTCTTCTTTTTCCCTCTCGGCTGTGGTGGACAAATCAACTCCCAGCTTCCGTCAGTGCCCGTGTGGGCAGATGTCCCAGTCCGATCCGCACTCCACGTGCGTCTACTGCCTGGGGCTTGGCCACGACTCACAGGCTTGCAAATTGTGCAAGTACTTTTCGGCTTCGGTCTTGGAGGACCACGCTGCCAGACTTCTTCTTGGGCGACCCGAAAAACGGTATCTGCCGGTCAAGTTGAAGGAGGCCCTTTGGGCATTGTCCGCGGCAGCAGGCTCCGCGGAACAGTTGGAGCAGTTGATCACCCTCGAGGAGGAGGCAGCCTAGGCCGCTTCTTACTCCTCGGCCGCGGCATTTATCCCGCTCTCTTTGGACTCCTTCTACATGGCTTTGTTTAAGGAGCTTTGCCAGTCCCTCTCCACTAAGGGAGAAGGGTCATTGGGACATTCCAGTCGGTCCAAGAAGAAGGACTCTAAGGGTAAGTCCCACCGTCGACGTTCGTGGGAGCGGAAGAGATCCCCTTCACTGGACCGTCGACTCTCTACTTCAGTCGAGGTTGCGGCTGCAGCCACTGACTTCACGGTGTCCTCATCAGATCAGCCGGCTGAGACATCCGTCGACGCGGTCGAGATTCTTCTCGACCCGTCAGACGGTTTGTCGACTGGAGAAGCAGACAACCCTACTTCACCAGTTCACCCGGTGGAAACAGAGGACTTGCCTGTGCCGGAGTCCCCAGTTAAGGTCCCTGCACCGAGGGAGGAGCGGGTTTTCCCCATCCCCTCTCTGACCCACCCTCAGCACCCCTGAAGGTCTCTGTCCTCTTCCAGGTCCAGCCGGTCCCACCGATGTCTTGGTCTCGGCACCATGGAAAGCGGCGTCGCCGCTCATCCTTGTCGATAGGCTCCGACGCAAGTTGCGTCGGCGCTACGAGGATTTAATGTGGCAGCAGCTCTTATTGTCCGGAAATAAGTCGACTCCGTCACCTTCTCCGACCATTAAGTGGCTGTCACAGGCACGGCCGAAACAACCCCTTGTAGTGGTCGAGGAGCTGACCCTGGCACCGGTTGCTCAGCCGAAGCCAGCTGCTCCACCCATTGTGGTGGAACCTCCGCCTCCACAACTGAAGACTGGGGCCCGACCGAGGATTCTCAGTCGGGTCAGGGCTGACCCCATAGGTTGTCGGTAACCCTCACTCACGACTGACCTCGGCAGGTGGAGGGTGGCTCTGGTGCTCGGAAGCTGTTCGCAGACTCCTCGGAGTCTGACGACGACTCCTCCCTGTTCTCCAGGCTGCTTGACCTGGAGTCTGCAGGGGGCCAGTCAGTGGACGAGAGCCCATCCTCGTTTTTGGGTCTGCTTCGACTCATCTCTGAATCCACTGGGATGCAGCTCGAACCTGTTTCAAAACGGGTCAAGTTTCCTCTTACGGAGATGCTGGACCGAGGGGATTCCCTATGGAGGCCTTTCCGGTGGCCGAAGCCATTGTCGGCCCGGCCCTGGAGTTGTGACAGCGGCCAGCATCTTGTCCCGTGCCTGCGGCCAGGATGGCTTGAAAGTACGCTTTCCCCACCGGTTCACTCTCCGATTTCTCGGAGCATCCCTCTGCGGAGGGGTTGGTGACCAATAGCGTTTTCCGGCGGTCCGGGAACACTCGGGACGTGGACAAACCGCCTGATAAGGAATCCAAAAGGTTGGATTACTCGGGACGGAAGGTTTACGCTGCTTCCTCCCTAGGCCTTTGTCAAGCCAGCTGGGCACTTCTGATGGCACATTTCTCACACGCCCTTATGGGCTCCCTGGATGAGGTGATTCCTCGTATCCCGGCTGACCTTCAGATGACGGTCAAGTAGGTGCGAGATCAGGGAAGGGCGGTGGCAAAACCGCTCCAGACTTCGTTGGACATTGGTGATTCTTGTGCCCGATCAGTAGTGTCCTCAGTGGCCATGTGCCGCAGAGCTTGGCTGCGGATCTCCACCTTCACGACAGACACCCAGCACAAGCTGGCAGACGTTCCCTTCCTGGGCACCGACTTGTTCGGGCTGGGGGTGTAAGGCTGTCTCCAGAGGATCGAGAAGTCCAGTGCCACCTTGGACTCTGTCACATCTGCCCAGAAGGACAAAGGCCGCCAGCAGCAGCGTAAGCCCTTTCGCCCTTCTGCCCCTGCGGCATGTCCGGCCCAATAGCACTGCACCAGGGCCAGCAGGCACACACATTTGGCGCCCTAAGACCAAGTCTGCCGCTTCCTCCAGTAGGAAGCCTGGAGGCAAGGGTTCAGGGGGTCCCTCAGCTGGCCCTTCTTCCAAGCCTGCCCAGTGATGGGTTGAGGGGTGTCTCCCCCAATGTCGTCACTCCTCCCCGGGTTCCCCCTTTGGGGGCACGGCTCCGCCATTTTTCCGCCTGGTCCGCTATCACCATGGACCGCTGGGTGCTAGAAGTGGTAGGCAGGGGTCTGCCTCTGGAATTCGAGCAGTTCCCTCCCTATTGAGCCGTCACCCCACGGGGAGGGGGTAGCGGGTTCTGCAGCCTCTCTGTCGGCTCGTCGAGCCAACATTGCCTTGCTCCTCCAGAAGGAGATGATCAAAGAGGTGGCGGACCCTCCTCCAGACCCAGGGTTTGTGTCCAGGTACTTCCTGGTCCCAAAACGGATGGGGTGCTGGTGCCCCATTCTTGAACTGCACGACCTGAACAAGTTCCTAAGGCTGCGCACCTTCAGGATGATCACTCTGGCTAAGATTATTCCGTTCTTGGTACGAGGCATGTGGTTCTGTACTCTGGACCTTCAGGACGTGTTCTTTCACGTCCCAATCCGTCAGTCTCACCAGCGATTCCTCCGCTTCAGAGCAGAGGGATCCCTTTACAAGTTCCGGACCATGCCCTTCGGCCTCTCTCCTGCTCCCAGGGTCTTCACCAAATGCGTGGCAGTGGTGACAGCAGTCCTGCGGCGCAAGGGATCCGGGTGTACCCTTACCTGGACGATTGGCTGATTGCAGCCCCCTCCAGGTTGGAGGTGGAGCGGTCCAGGGATCTGGCCCTCCAGGTCTGCTCTCAGATTGGCCTCATCATCAACGAGGCCAAATCGGAACTTGTGCCATCGCAGATGATTCAGTTCATCGTGGCAGAGCTCAGCTCCCGGCAGACAGGGCCAAGGTCCTTTCCTCCTTTGCCCAATGATTTCTGGTTGGGCAATTGTGCCCTGCCCGGGACTTCCTGTGCCTTCTGGGCCTCATGGCAGCCTGCACCAGTGTGGTCCGTTGGGACTGCTGGCATATGCGTCCCCTGCAGTGGGGACTGGCCAGCCAGTGGTCACAGCGCTCCAGTCCTCTGGACCAGCCGGTGACGGTGACCCAGGAGATGTGGGACGGTCTGCAGTGGTGGATCGTCCCAGCTCATCTGCAGGAGGGTATCCCGTTTGTCCGCCCCGAGCTGACGGTCACGTTAACGACCAACGCCTCTCTGATGGGTTGGGGTGCCCATCTGGGGGAGTTCAAGGCCCATGGCCTTGGGTCCCCTCAGGAGTCTCGATTCCACATCAGCCTGCTGGAGCTTCGAGCAGTCCGACTAGCCCTCACCACCTTCGCTCCATTTGTACGGGGTCAAGTAGTCCAGATCCAGACGGACACCACTACGACCATGTACTACCTCAACCGTCGGGGCGGGATGCACTCCTTGCCTCTGTGCAAGGAGGTCCACCGCATCTGGTTGCTCGTGATCAGCCTGGAGGCGGATCTCCTAGCCATCCATGTGGCAGGAGCCTCCAACCATCTGGCTGATGCCCTCAGCCAAATAGGCGCTGTATCTCACGAGTGGTCTCTCCTGCCGGAGGTAGTACAAGATCTGTTCTCCCATTGGGGGTACCCCTCAGGTGGACCTGTTTGCCTCCAGGGAGAATGCGAAGCTGAGGCTGTTTCACGCCCACCCACCTTCAGCAGGGGGATGCCTTCTCGAGGCCGTGGACCCTGGGCCTCTTCTGCGCTGTCCCTCTATTTTCCTTGATTCACAAGGTGCTTCTCAAGGTGAAGAGGGACAAGGCACAGGTGATTCTAGTAGCCCCAGACTGGCCCCGCTAGTTCTGGTGTCCAGATCTCCTCAGCCTCCGCTCCAGGCTCCTGAGGCGGCTTCCAGCCCACCTGGATCTGATCTCAGTCAACAAGGGGGAAGGTACTCCATCCGGACCTTCAATCCCTGCACCTGACAGCCTTGTTCCTGAGCGGCTAGAGTTCCAGGCCTTGGGTCTTTCTGATGAGGTCCTCAACGTCATTGAGGCATCCCATAAGGAGTTGACCAGAAAATGCTATGCCTTCAAATGGAAGAGATTCTCCATTTGGTGTCAGGACAAGGGGTTGGACCCTTCTTCCTGTTCCTTGGCTAGCATTCTGGACTACCAGTGGTCCCTTTCTCAGCTAGGATTTCGGTCGACTACCCTTATGGTGCACCTGGCAGCCATCTCTGCTTACGAGGCGCGGGCCAGCAAGCAGTCGGTGGCGCAGGAGAAGGTGGTCGGGCGCTTTTTTCAGAGGCCTTGATCACATATCCCCTCCAGTGCGAGAACCTCCAGCTCCGTGGGATCTGCTGCTGGTATTGGCTAAGCTCATGGGCAAGCCATTTGAACCAGTGCACAGGTGTGACATCTCTTACCTGTCGTGGAAGACCGCCTTCTTGGTGGCTATCACGTCAGCCAGAAGGATGGGAGAGCTCCAGGCGCTTTCCATCGAGTCTCCTTATCTGGTCTTCCACGAGGACAAGGTTGTCTTGCGCCCCCACTCGAAATTCCTTCCGAAGGTGGTGTCGGAGTTTCACCTTAACCTGGTGTTGACTCTGCCAGTGTTCTACCCCAATCACACCTCGGAGGCCGAATATAGGCTTCATACTCTGGACCCTAGAAGAGCGCTCGCTTATTATAAGGAGCGAACTGCTGAAGTTCAGGGAGAGGTTCGCCAGCTGTTTGTCACCTGCGCTGAAACCACACCTGGCAGACCTGCAGCCAAGCGGACTATAAGCAGGTGGGTCACCTCCTGCATGGATCTCTGCTATAGGTTGGCGGGCATGGAGCCTCCCAGAGGGATAAGAGCTCATTCTTCCCACCATACCGCTGCTTCGGTGGCTGCTTCTAGGGACGTCCCTATCCAGGAAATCTGCAGGGCTGCTACCTGGAAGTCAGCACACACCTTTATTTCCCATTACCACATTGACCTTGAGTCGCGGTATGCTGGTTTGGGACCTCGGTTCTCCAGTCCTTATTCCCTAAGTAGGGGTGCCTTGCCTCCCTCCTCCCGGAGAACTGCTAGAGTCTGCCAGACATTGTGGATTGAACAACATATCCACGTCCCTAGAAATACAGGTTACTCACCTGTAACAGGAGTGGTATATGTTGTTCACCACACGAACCACCCGACCTCCCCGGCTTAGACACGCAACCTGGCTTCCAGCAGGCTAGATCTGGCGTCATGGGGCAGAGCCAAGGGTTTTACCACCGGTGGGTGGGAGGAGCCAGCTTGAAGACCTTCGGCAAGATTTTAAGCGGCAAGGAACCTGCCAGACACTGTGGATGAAAACATATACCACTCCTAGAACTCCTGTTACAGGTGAGTAACCTGTATTTTCCTCCTCCTCTCCCCAGAAGTCTTCCTTCATCAAGTCTGGATTATACTCTTGCTCCTCAACAGGGATGGGGCGCAGAAGGAAGGAGCTCTTGACCAGGGGCAGGTGATGAAACAGGCTGCAACTGAGGCAGCAGTCTTGAATTAGCTCAGAAGTGGGCTCACGTGGTAACATTGCCTGGGCTGACACGGACTGGTGTGGCTGTGGCAGACACCAACAAGGCCGATGCTGAACTTTCTGGTTGCAGTGTTGACAGTGAACCCTGCAGCGTGATAACTCGTGGCCAGCTGTGGTAGTGATAACTTGTGGCGTGCCCTTCAATCTAAGGTTCTGGACTTCTAAATTGCTGAAATCTTAATTTGTCACAGGGAGGCTGGTGATGGTCTCATCCACCAGTCTGGGCTGTGGGGTCACAGCCATAATCTAGGTGAAGTACAGCACTGCTAAGCAGATGACTGGTGCGATCAGAAACCTGACCCCAGCGTACTTTCTGGCATGCTGCAGTTTGATCTTCTGATTGGTTTCAGAAAACTACATTATCCCTTTATTTATTTTTTTTTTGTTTACTGGATAGGCTCACTGAGATAGACTCTCTTTTCAGAAACAACCTGGAATAAATTACACAAAATACTTTTGAGGAATACATCTGACAATCAGGGTTGTTTAAATCAACACTTTTAGGACTTACCAGCTAGCCAGTCATGACTGTAGCTGGATTTTCACTTGCCTCTATTCATTAAAATTAAAGTAGCTCTCTTTTTCTACTTGCCCTTCAAAATGTACTTGCTCTGGACAGGGGCAGTAGGATTTGCAGATCCCTGCCGACAGTACAATAAGTACATAAGTGAACAAGAAAATAAAATGCAACAGAGGAAATGCTTAAGGGGTAATTTGGTACAGGATACAAGTAGACATTCTGAGACTTTGGTTCCATAAAAACTAAGGGCTACATACAAAGTCCAGTAATATGAATAAGAAATAAGATGAGCTAGCTAAAACAGTCACAGGGTTCATTAATAAATAGATACTCCTTCACAGCTGATATGAAGGGAGTAATGGTCAGGCATTCAGTGGCCTTGGGAGATTTGATTGTTCCAAAGCCATGGTGCAGTGGTAGCAACAGAGAGAGTCCTTGGCCCGGCTGTAGGTTTCAGTACAGTAGAGCAAGAGGGCCTTCTGATAAGTCTGAAGTCCATGATGCCAGACAGAGTTTTTGGGAAGAAGGGGGTTAAGGAGTTTGTGTGCCATAGAAAGCACAGGGAGAGGAAGCCTGTCCTCCAGGGGTGGTCAGTTTAGTGCAGACAGTGCCTTATAGTGATGCTGTCGGCTGCAGACTCCTGCAGCAAAGTGGGCTATATGATGGTAGGCAAGCTGGAATTTGGAAAGTTCAGTTTCCCTGACAAATGAAAGTAGTGGAGCCCCATAGGTGATGGCAGGAGGGAGGACACTGTTGGTGATTGAGAGCCAAGCCTGTATGGGAAGTAAGGGTAGAGGCCTACCTTTTGGTTTAAGGTTCAAACCACTAAGTTGACATGAGGCCTGAGGGGAAGTTCTTGATCCAAATGGACACTCAAATATTTTACCTTAGCCATTGTATTGATGTATCCTGGTTTCTTCAGTTCTCACCTCAAGCCAGTGGAAGAGCAGATATACTAGACTGCATTGTCCTTCTTCATAGTTTTTCTGATGAAATGACTAGTGTCATCTGCGTGCGTCTTCTCGTGGCCTTCCAGATTTCATAGAGGGAGATATCATGACCAAAGCAGAGAAAAATCACACAGCAGTTCTTATGGTCTTCAAGGTAAATTTTGTTACTTCAGTAACAAAATTGAAAAAACGGCATCTTGGACAATGATGGTGGGCTTGACAGCAGAAAAGGCCAAAAACAAATCAAGGACTATCATGTAGAACTGCATCACAGAGGCGGCAAAAATTGGGCTTCTAAGAGAAGCAATCTTTTGTTGACGAGTGAACAAAGAGCAGTCTCTCCACTGGTTCGAGCTGAACTCGGCAGCAGGCACAAACTGAACATATTTGGGGCCTCCCACGTTGCATAGGTAACACTGATGAATCCGTCATGGGTGAGGATGTCGACGTGTGCAGTCCCAGCTATGGAAGGGTTTCCAGTGCTGATGCTGTTGCCTTGCAGTCCATTGTGTGGAAGAGTCCTTGAAGATCACTTTACGCGTATCTAAATAGTAAAAAGGGTAATAATAAAACAATTGGTCCCCTAAAAATAAACAATTCAACAATATCCTCTGACCTCACCACTGCTAATACGTTAAATAATTATTTTTTATCAGTATTTACTCAGGACCTATCCCTTCCCCCATCTAAAAATCTCCCATTAGGAAATATAGATCACAAGGTACTACAAAATGATATTTACAAATTATTACTAGCTTTAAAAAAAAAATACTAGTCCTGGACCTGATAATATTTGTTTCAAATTCCTCTTGGGAGCTATAGATACAATTACACTACCGCTTACAATTATCTTTAATAAATCTCTCCAAGAATCCATGGTTCCCCTTGACTGGTTAACGGCAATAGTAACCCCCATTTTTAAACAGGGTTTGCATTCTAAAGTTGACAACTACCGTCCAATCAGTCTAACCTCGATTCCCTGTAAATTACTGGAGAAAGTAATCAAAACACTGTTAGAAAAAGAAATTGAATCTCTAAATATTACTGACATCACCCAAGACGGATTTAGAGCTGGTTTGTCTAGCACTACAAATCTGTTGTCCTTCTATAATTCATAAGCTTGAACCTTGACTCAGGCATTCCTTCGGATGTCATTTTGTTAGACTATAGTAAAGCCTTTGATAAAGTATCCCATGCTATTCTGATTAGCAAACTTACCCACTTAGGCTTTTCAGCAACATTGGTGTCATGGATAAGAAGCTGGTTGACTAATCGATCTCGGAGGGTCTGGGTCAATGGCACTATGTCAGACCTAGGCAGAGTGATGAGGGGTGTTCCCCAGGGCTCTGTCCTGGGACCCACCCTGTTTAATATCTTCATTAGCGATATGAAAATCCACTCATCTAACATTCTTATGAAGTTTGCAGATGACACTAAGCTAGGGGGAGCTGTTGATAATGTGGTCAACATGCAGGCAATGCTAACTGATCTTGCAACAATTGAATACTGGGCTCTTACCAACAAAATGGACTTTAATGTGTCTAAATGTGCTGTTTTACATATGGGGAAAAATAACCCTAAACAGGCATATACACTGAACAATATCAAGATTAAGGTTTCCTGTCTTGAAAAAGATCTCGGGATCCAAGTAAACAATAAACTTACCTCATTTTCACACTGCAATAAAATCACTAACAAAGCCAGCGCTTTTCTTCAAAGGATTAACTGCACATTTGTATCAAAAACTGAACAGTGCATTATACCTTGTACAGATCTCATGTCAGGCCCTACCTAGATTATGGTTCCCCTTTTTGGAGTCCTTACCTCATTAAAGATGTAAACAGGGTTGAGAAGTCTCAGAGTACAGCTACAAAAATTATTCCTCATTTGGCACATGTGGACTATGAGACCAGACTACAGAAGACAGGTTTGCATTCCCTTGAATTAAGAACAAGAGGCGATTTACTACTACTCCTCAAGATTATTAAATCACCCATTTCTATGAGACAATGTGGCATATCAGTCTCCTCCAGAAAAATCGGACCAAGGCTAAATAATAAACAGTTGGATATCGCTAAATGTAACACTAACAAGAGACAAAACTTTTTCTCTATAAGAACTCCCCGTCTGTGGAACACTCTTCCACAAGACGTTATTGATGCAACTACTATAACGTCTTTTAAAATGAAAATAGATAAATGGCTAACCAGATAGAACCATAACAATGATCCACACATGTGGAGGACAATCTTGATGGGCCTTGGCCTTCTTTTGTCCTTTCAACCAAGTAACCAAGATCCATGGTTCCTCCTGAATATTTTTACTGTAGTATCATAATTTAAATCTAATCAAGGTACAGCAACAACGATGCTTTAAAGTAAACACTTGGCAAAACATAAATTGATGCTGGCTGGTGGTAACCGTAGTATTAGAATCATTGCAAAAATTGTTAAAGCACCTGCAAGGGTTAAAGCTTAAAGCCACAAAAGGAAAGAAATTAAGTGTCAGTATATGGCTGTTATGGTATAACTCTGCATCTGTATCTAGCACATTTTCCTGGTAGACATCCCTAAGCCTTTGGAAATCTATGGCACGTGTTTCTCAGTGTTTGAAGGATTGTGCTGTCTGGTATTGATGTTGACATAACTTTAGCACCCTATCTCTTAACACTAGTGTATATTTGACTCTGCCTGGCAAGACCGTGCCAAAGTTAGAACGATGCCAACGCTGTATTGCACAATCATTCAAACCTCCAAAAACAGAATGCCACAGATTTACGATGGCTCAGGGACTTTTTTTTTTTTTCTTAACCCTAGCATTGCTTTACTTTAATTTTGTGGCATTAAGCTTTGGCTCTTAACTGATGCTTTAACATTTTTTGGTTTTGCAGTTTCCTTACTTTTTTAAAAAGAAATTTAACAGACACACACACTACTTATATTGTCAGTGTCAGCTCTTGGCTGGTATCGTAAGTACAGTACTTCTCATGACAAACATGGGTGCCACTCTGCTTAGTGTCAGGTTGTCTTGGAAATGCAGTGGCTTTACCTCCATCACCCCACCCTTGTAGCAGTCATTCACTAGTGTCCAGTGATACTCTCCCATCCAGCCCTGGATAATTAATCCCTGTTGTCTAGTGACCCCCCCAAAACCTGGGCCTGGACAACAAATTGCTGGTGTTCAGTGGTATGTCCCTATTGGCCCTGTACAACAGAACACTGGTGTTCAGTGATAGCATGTTCCACAGCCCCAGATAAATGAATCCCTGGCATTCAGTGATACTCTTTTACCATCTTCCTGCCCCAAGCCAGTCTTCCTGTTGTCTGTGGCACCCCCTTCTTGACCCGTCCCCAAGACATGCAGTCCTTTACGTCCAGCACACACCCAGGTTTACTACTATAACCACCCCAGACCCTGTCTCAACTCCACTCACCTCTTCTGCTGTCTCAGTAAATCATGCACGTAGCATGTGTTGCATAAAAGGGATTTTTGTAATATATGCAGTGTTCATGTACACTTTCTTGAAACGTGGTTGCAGCGACCAGCTGATGAGGTAGGCGGTGTGTTTGACCTAACCACCATTTACAAGGGGAGGGATGGGGAGCTGTAGCAGGCACTGGGGTTGGGCTCTCAGGGGCTTCATATTTATGTTGTTTACAACTTCTTTATTTTTAACTGTTTTCCTTTTCAAAACAGTAGAATCACCACCCTTATGATGAGATCTAACAAACCTGCATGTTTCAAATCCCAGACATTTTTAATTGCTGATGAGAGAAAAAAATGCCATTTTATTCCCCATTATTTTTAATATTTTGAAACCCTATAGTGCAAAATGACTTAACCAAATTTAACAGGTCTCAAGATCCTGTTCCAAGGTGTGCCTTCCAATCTTCCTGTGTCTAAAGATGGCGAGCTCTAAGCGGTCAACTTTTGTGTTATTGCTGTTGTGACGAAGGCTTCTCAGTTCTAACTATAGTGACATTTTGCTTGTCACTAACAGGAGGAAATCTAAAATGTGCCTTGTTGAGCAGACTACTTTATTTGCAGTGGCATTAATCAGCTTACTAGATGGGACTAAATGCATTCCACAGCTAAATATCATACTTCAGGGTTTCTGCTTATTACCTCATTATCATGGGACAAGCCTAATCTGGCATGGCTTTCCTTTTCATTTCAGTGACAGTCCCAATGCTGTTCAGGAAGTAGAAAAGTGGCTCCCAAGACTTCATTCGGTGGTTATAGGGCCTGGCTTGGGTAGAGAAGATCTAATACTCGAGCATGTTAAGGTAATGAATGTATTTTTGTTACATAATGCTGTTCTATGCTAGTATGGCAAGGTTCCTGCCAGTATCCAGGAACTACCCTGTATAGGTTTCAAGTCTTAGGGTTTCACTTTAAAAATTAATTTATCTAGATTACTTTGCATAGTCCATTATGTTGGGTAGCTGCTGTGCGATTAACCATAAGGAAAATACAGTGATCTTGGAGCCCATCTCCTCCATACTGCCACAGTCTTTGGTCCTAAGACCGGGGGCTCTAGGACCTTGGGGAATCTTAAATGATTGGGACTGATGGTGCTGACACCTGGCACCAGTGCCCTGTATACAGCGTCGCTAATCCCACCTCTCAGTTCTTTTTTTCCCAGTTGTTGATCATACCCTTCATAACTGAGCCAAGCTCTCGGGTTACTGGAGCTCTGTTTCAGACTTGGCACCGTCCACTTGCCTGATTTCAAGTCGCCAATACTTCACAGGGTGACAAAGGCACATCAGTGAAGCAGGACCTCTTGCATGATCGCCTGTTTCCGAGCAGTTTATTAAATTCACTCGGAGCCAGCTCTGAAAACTCCCTCCCGGAAAGGTGAAGAAATAACCGGCTTTTGGCACCAGATTTGACAGGCCCTACTCTCAGAGGCTGATAATTATCTTGTTGATGCTTACCTTATTTCACCGGGCCTGGGCACATTCCATATCTATATTCCATGCAGTTTTTGGTACCAGGCTTGACAAATCCAGTCACCCTGGTCAGTACTGGCACTTTTGTGGCATGTCAGAGTGTCAGCACTGGTTGGTGCTGCCCTTGGTGCCAGGGTCAATACTGACTACGGGGCCAAGCTTGGTGTCAGTGCCAGCAAACCTCTTGGCACCAGACAGCTCTACCTTGAAAGCAGCTCTTAGCACTGACCAGAGCATCATCCTCAGCGCCATCTTTGTCAGTAGTGGTCGATGAGCAATGGAGCTCACATTCAACACCTGTTCAGTTACCACATGGGGAATAATCGGCTGGGAATACTTTCTTCCATAAAGGTTTTTTTTTTTTTTCTTTGGGTGAACAGCAGCTTTTTCAGCCCTGTCCCTGTGTCCTCTGTCCTGCGACTGGCTAACAGCTCTTCAAGATTTAGAGCGCACACACACCACCACCACTCATAACAAACACATCCAGCTACCTCCACCCAGACCGTATGATGGATCAGGCCACAGGGCATCATATAACCTGTCGCCTGTTCTCTGTTTTCTTTTCCATCCCCTACCATGGTATCAGTACATGTACATGGGCACACAACTCCTGCACAGCCGCAGTCACTCCCTTTGAGTTGCTGTAGCCTTTACTGACACCGGCAGTCATGGGCTGAGATGACTGGCCACTCCTCTTGGGGAGAGAAGAGCAGTGTTCCTGGGACACTCATTCCTCTCCCATCCTGCCAAGCCCTGGTAACCCATGCTCGTTCCTGACCACGGTTCACCAGCATGGCAGGAGATGCTGTTCAATGCCTTTGCCCTCCATGTCACCGGGCCAGTTGGTTGGGATAATTTCTAACAGGAGTGCAGTAGCGATGCCATACAAAAACTACACTATCTTCACTCTGAGCTGCTGCCTCGAAATTTAGAATGGTGGTATGGAATCAGAACTCCATTCAAATAATACTATGTTGTGATGCTCTCTCTAGTATTCGAACCTCAGATTTGTTTCCTCTGCCAAAGAGACTTTTTTGGCTCCAACCTGTGGCGATCATCCCCAAAGCATGGTCAGCAGTCTCTTTGGCATACAATCAAGTGTGGATTGGAGGAATCGTTGCCTCCTTCTCCCAGTTTAGTAGTCTGGTTCCCACCCCTAGGACACCTTACTTCCCCCTACAGTATGGTCTCGGGACAAAGCCCGAGTCCGTTTCTGCTACTGAGGACTATTCCAACACCAGGAGAGGTGCCATTGTTTTTCCCTACCTCACCAGACCTCTGGGTTATTTAACTGGTAAGCAGTTGACTGCAGTTTGTTCAGGGATGGTTCAGTGAGACTGACTTGTCTGGCTTGGTACCACCACTGATAGCACAGCCTCTGGTAGATCGTTTCATGCATCTTGACTCAATGCCCCTGTCATTCTGAGAAGGTACTGAGGCCTCTTTATATTTCACCTTCTCCTGCTGAAGTCATTGTGTTTAACCACTTTGTCAGTGACATGAGGGAAGCTATGGGGTGGCCTATACTCGCTGTAGATAACCAGTCTAAGGGCTTTCTAATCATGAGTCGTATACTATGCCTGACAGCCTCCACCTCAAGGTACTGAGGGAGATTGTGGTGTCCCTCATGGGAACCCTGGAAGATTTGTTTAACTGTTGTCTGGTAACGGATGTCCCAAGGGACTGAAGAATGGTAGGCGTGGTCTCTCTTCGTGAAGGTGGGGATGCAAGAGACTCTGGCAACTACCGGCCTGTATCATGGTCTGTATCTCAACCCTGGGGAAAATGTACCAGCTTTTATGATGATCTCAAATGTTTGGATTATGGTGATTCCACAATAGAAAAGCAGTCTGAAAAGGTGAAGAGCCTCAGCACATAGAGATACTGATGAGACAGAGTCCTGAGAAGGGGAAACCCATGTCTTGGCTTCTGTTTTCGACATTTGCAGTGTGTGTGTGTGTGTGTGTGTGGCCATTGGGCACCGTGCAGTCCTGCTTAAAATGAAGCAGTCTAAATTAGTTCGTTGTGATTTGCATATACATCCCATGATGCATTGCATTATTGCAGGATAAGTAGTTTATTTTGCGTTTCAAACCATATACTATACAAAATAACACATGGGCATTTATGCTATGCTTCCATGTTGGCATTTTGATGACGAGGGACTTCTAGCCTCACTCTTGAGGTCCATAATATATCATTAAAGTGGGACTGGCAAGCTTCTAAAGCTACCTTGGGTAGATGGATCATATTGTGTATAGTATAGGCTTTTGTGGTGGCAAAGTTGCAGCTGCTGGCTTTCCTTAAGGCACATTAAACTAGGGCTACAGCAGTCTTCTGGGAAAAGTGAGTAGAAGCTTCAGTGCTTGACCTGTGCAGGGCAGTAACCTGGTCTTCCTTGCACACCTTCACAAAACATTAAAACTGGACATGCAGACTTCCGCATATATAGCTTTTGGCCAAAAGATACTCAGGGTGACTGTAAAGAGATAAACACGTAAATGGAAGGATATATTTCAAGCCCCAGGAAATCTTTACCGTACTCTGACATATGCAGTTAGCCTTTACCATTCAACTGCCCTGGACAGAAAAAAGTTAAAAGAATCTGTGCAAGTAGTGGAACGTTGATAAGCGCAAGCTCGATTTTCAAACTGCTGTCCCTGGTGCATTCTATGTAATCGCCAGATTCTTTACCCCGCCTCCCAAAGTTAGATGCCTCAGAGATTGCTCCTTCAACTTCTTGAAGATTTCTTATTTTTCTCGGTTTTTCAGAAGTTACCGATTTATTTTTTAGTTTTCAGAATAATGGCCTTGATGTACAGGAAGTTTAGTTTAGATTTAGCGTTACTTGGGTAAGTTTGTGGTTCCTAATTGGTTCTCTGAACCAGTAAGGAACCAATATATTCTTTACTTTATTTTACGTCAAGTTTTTTTTTTTTAGTTTAAATTGTATACAAGTAGCTGGTTGTGCCTTGTTTCAGTTTTTTTAAATCGGAGGTCCCCGGTTTTTGTCTTCAGTTGCTGAACCAACCAAAAAAAAAAAAAAAAAGTGAGTAAAGAAAAAGAGTGGTGTTGCCTTTCTACTTGGCTAAGTTGGCACAGAACCATCAGATGTTTTGGAGATTGTCACAGAAACCCAAAAAGAAAACCGGCCCTACAGGTTTTCAGCATTGTACTGGGTGCGGCGAACCATTTGCCAAGGCCAGTCCCCATACTAGTTGTGTCTGTCTAGGGTTTGAACACCTTAATTCAGACTGTGAAATTTGTTGACTATTACTTCAGTCTACGCTTGACAGGCGACTTAACAGACTGAGAGAGAAAATGGCTGAAAAGGCTGCTGACCCAGCTTCTGGTAAACCGGTTCCCTTCTGTGAAAAGGAGAAACCTAAGGAACCAGAGGGAAAGCCCTCTGACAAGGGCAGAACTTCCCTGACTACAAAAAGAACCACAGAATTGGCTACTGAACCAGCCACTGCTAAAAAGAAGAAGAAGGAGCAGCATTTGGAAAAGGAGCCACAGCCTAAGGTTTCGGCGGCTCCAACCGCTGAAGAAATTGCAAATGCAATAAAAATAATATAGCTACTACAGAGTACACCAGTTCTTCAGTCCCGGTTACTCAGCAGGCTCCTCCAACAACCGGCGGTTCATACTGTGGTTCAAGTGGCGGCTCCTTCTTCGGCTTCCGGTTCTTTCGAACCTGATCCCTACTGTGCAGGAGATAAAGAGAATGAAGACGATCTGGAGGAACCAATTGAACCATGCAGGGATGGATCTTATGGACTTAGATGCCTCACCCATACAGCCCCCAAAACAGATTTACGTTCTGGGAGACTCAATGGTCAAACAGTTGGCTTGCCAAATATGTGATCAAGATAAAACTAATAGAACCCTGTCCTGCCTTCGCGGTGCTAGAATTCAGGACATTACAAAAATGTCCAGACAGATGCTAAATAACTGCGGGAATAATCCTTTGGTCATAGTTCACGTGGGAGTCAATAACATCAGGCACCAAAATGTCCAGGAGATCAAGGAAGAATATGTAGGTTTAACAAACACACTTTCTGATATAGAATGCACTATAGCCTTTTCTGAAATCCTTCCCGTACCCAGATCAGATCCATACACTGAATCAGAAATTAAGCATATAAATAACTGGTTAAGGTTTTGGTGCCTAAAACAAAATATAGGCTGTATAACACACTGGGAACAATTTCATAACACGGAACTGATATGCAGGGATGGCCTTCACCTAACTAGAAAGGGCTCTTCTGTGTTAGACAGACATTTAGGCCTTGTTCACACTGTGCTATTTAAAATGTTTTATCAGTGATAAAACGTTTTAAATAGCTGCTAGCATGGTTTGCGTTCTCACTTGGCACAACTTATGAACCATGCTCAAACCCTGCTTCGAGGTAGGCTTGAGCACGGTTTTCAAAATGGTTCCGATTGTAGTTCAGATGTACCGTCAGTGACAGCAGGATGACATGGTTTCTGGAGCACGATTCTGCAGCTTTCAATGTCACCATAAAGCATGATGGTAAGCAGCTTTCAGGTGCTGCGAGTGCCAGAAAATGGACAAGTAAACACCAGTACCACTGCATTGAGAACATGCTGACACCAATTTTTTAAGGTACCAACATGTTTTCAAATTCGCTTTACACACTGTGAACGCTTTGAAACGGTAAGCTTTAATCTGTTTCTAAGAACGGTATAAAGAACCGTTTTCCAGCGTCCCACAGTGTGACCAGGGCCTTAAACTCTTATATAGATAGACATTTAAACTAACATTTGGTGGGAGGGGAATACCGCTTACTTGCTTACTCCCACCCCCACTGCTTCTCCATCCTCCGATAAAGTTATTAGCCAACAGTTTGAGGAAGTAACTAGCCATGTAGATACTGACTCTGAAGCCACCTTTTCCAAGTTCAGGATATTACTTCTTAATGCTAGGAGTTTAAACAACAAAAGAAACTAACTTCAGCTGATGTTAAACAATGAAAGTATAGATTTCTGCGGTGTTACCGAGACTCGGTTTACAGACAGTGAATGGGGTCAGGACATTCCTGGTTATACTTGTAAAAGAAAAAAATCGTACAACCTCTAAAGGTGGTGAGGTTGCGTCCTTTATTAAGGACAGTATGGACTGTTCTGAAACCAAGACAGACAACACTCCAGTAACAGATACTGAGATCATCTGGGTAGATCTCAGCCTGGGCAATAGGCATATATCTATGGGACTCTATTATCGCTCTCCCTCTCTGGATGCCTAAAGCAATAATAACTTCTTGGAGGCTATACAAAATATTAATCAGTTAGATGATCTTATACTAATGGGTGATTTCAATCTACCACATATTAATTGGGACAGCTTGGAGGGTAAAAGTATGATGGATAACAAATTCCTGGAGACCGTTGTACAACTAGGCCTGGATCAACTAGGATTAAAACCTACCAGGCAAAATAATATCTTGGATCTAATATTCACTAATATTAGTGATCTGGGGGACTCTTCAGTGGTCTGAGAACCTCTAGGAGATGGTGCCCATTGTATGGTCTCTGGACTCTTAATTACTATATTCCCTCTATCAAAGGCATTACCAAAATAAAGAAGTTTAGCAAGGCAAACTGTAGTAAAATAAAGGCATACCTAAAGAATTGGGAATATGATTTGAATAACCTGGACGCTAGTAACACCTGGGTACAAATTCAAGAGAAAATTGAATACTGCATTAACAAATGGGTGCCTGAGCGCATAAAATACAATAACCAAAGGAGACTACCTTTATGGTATTCTTTTAAGATTAAAAGATTAATCAGGAATAAAAAAAGGGCATTCAAAAAGTACAAAAAGCATAAAACTGATTTAAACTGGAACAGGCTTAAAATTTAAGCCAACAAAACAAAATTGGCAATTAGAACTGCGAAAAAAAACCTGGAGCATAACCTGGCAGTAGTAACCAAAGATAATAAGAAACAATTCTTTAATTATATAGGTTCTCTAAAGAGTAATGGGCCGGGCCAGCTCGGTGGCGCTGAGGGTTAAGGCGCTGGGCGTCACACCTCGCGCCATGCAGGTGACTCGCGGGTTCGGGAAGCGAGCTCGGGGTGGCGAGGTGGGATTGGATTGAGTGCCCACTGGGCTTCTCTCCTCTCCTCTCCTGGGGAGGTTCTGGGGATATCCGCGCTCCAGCACCCCCGGTGGAACCGTGGGTGCTGCAGATTGGGCAGCACGCTCACAGCATGGTCTGATGCTGGCAGGGTTGCCGTGTACTGAGAAGTTGGGGCTTGCACCATGCATAGGGTGGGGTGGGCTGAGGGCACGACGGGAAAAGCCCCACCAGATAGGCGACGGCTCCTCCAGTGCCACTGCCACATGCCCAACGCTGGTTCCCCGTCAGTGCCTTTGATCTCCCTGGTTGTAGCCCTCCCATCCCGGGGAGTCGTGGATGTTCTTGAAGATGAGGAGGAGCACAGTGGGTGGAGATCGTCCGTGTAGCAGGGTAGTCAGAGTGAGTTCCGTTGGGGAGAGAAAAGAGTTAAAATAAATAAATAAAATAAAGTAATGGACCTAAAGTTGGTCCCATTAAAATTAATGATAAATTCATATCTGAGGAACAAGCTATGGCTCAAGAGTTTAACACCTACTTTACAAGTATTTATAAATCGAAAGAAAAAACTGGGTGTACAGTACTTGAACAATCATGATTCATCATGATTGTTCAGTATTTCAGAAACATACACTACCAATTCATCAGCAGGTCCTGATAATATCCCTCCTCTATTCCTAAAAGAAATTTCCCATGTAATAGCATACATACTTACCGATTTGTGTAATAAATCCATCAGTGAAGCTGTGGCTATCCAAGATTGGAAAATGGCTACAATTATTCCTATTCATAAAGGAGGGTCTAAACGCCGTCGAATTATAGACCTATTAGTCTAACCTCGTGTATGGGTAAAATCATGGAAAGACTATTTCTGCAAACAGTTTACTTGATATTACCCAGTATGGTTTTACGCATGGAAGATCCTGCCACAATAATCTGATAAATTTTTTCGAACCTATCATTGAAGCTGTAGGCAGTGGATTCCCAGTTGATGACATATTCCTAGACTATAAAAAAGCCTTCGGTTCAGTTTCCCACAGAGTTCTAATAGAGCAACTTGTTAAGATTAAACTACACCCTAATATTTTGTGGCTAGAATCCTGGTTAACTGGTTGGAAACCGCAGGTTAATATAAGGGGACATAAGTCTACTTGGAACACCGTGACTAGTGGGGTGCCCCAGGGTTCGGTGCTGGGTCCCATACTGTTTAATATTATTGCTACCAGACAAACTACAAACGGTGTATGGATAAATATGCAGATGGTAGTAAACTGGGATGCATTGTAAACGATACTCGATCTGCTGACTTCTTACAGGCCAATCTCAACAGTTCAGCAGATTGGGCATCAGAGAACAAATTAGTATTTAATATTTTCAAATGTAAGGTTATGTACCTTGGCAATAACAATAGACTAACGGATTATCATATGAACAACATAGCATTACAGGTAGTAACCTCAGAAAAAGACCTGGGAATATACATCTCCAGTAACCTAAAATTTACTGAACATATAAACACAACTGCAAAAAAAATGTCAGACTAATTATCTGCATCATAAAAAACATCAGAAGCAGAGAACCTGAGGTGCTTGTACTGCTTTACTGTAGTTTAGTAAGATCACATCTAGACTTCTGCCCCTCTTTCAAACAACATGAAGTCTTGCTATATTATGACACATGCAGTAAGTCCCAACCTTCGAACTGCTCCGGAGGTGAAAGAGTTAACTTTCCATGCCAGGCATGGAACCTTGAGTGCGAGCTCGGTTGAAAACTCTGTCTGTTGTTAATCAAACTCAAACTGTCAGATTCTTTACTCCGCCTCACTGAACAGTCGCTCCGGAGATTTCTCCTTCTGCTCGGTTCATTTTGTCGGTTAAATGTTATTTTATCGTTTTTTTTGACCGAAATTAAACCGCAACCGGTCGGTTCAAGCTCTGTCTGTGGTATTGTAAGTAATAGATAGGCTTACATTTATTTTATTCTGTGTGGAACTTGTAAACGTCTTTCGGTTCGGTTTGAACCGATCAGGTTGTTATAAAACTTTACTAGTCCTTGTTTAGAGTGCGGTTCCTGGTTCTTATCGGTTCTAAAAAAACTGGATTTCATTACGGTTTTTTCCACGACCCGTGACACTGTTGGGAACCGATAAGGGAGTCTTGCTTGGCGGATTGCCATAAATGGGCAAGTTGGTTAGGCTGGCACTATGTCTGAGAAACCCAAAAGAAAAACCGGGCCCACTGGGTTTCAGCACTGTGGTGTTTGTGGGGAATCCTTTGCTAAGGCTGACCCACACACCACTTGTCTGTATTGTCTGGGGTTTGACCACCTCAATGCAGACTGCCAGATATGTAGTCATTTTCCTGCTGCCACCATTGAGAAGAGAGTTGGTAGGGTCAGGGAAAGGGAGGCCAAAAAGTCCGCTGACCCGGATGGCCAGCCCGGTTTGGTTCCAACCGTACCGGAGGGAGTGCCCTCTGACCAGGGCTTATACCGGGCAAAGAAGAGCCAGCTCTGAGGAGCCGGTTCCAACTAAAAGGACTAGAAAGTCAGCTAGTGTGCCAAAAGTTTTTTCTCCAACCGCTGAGGAAATAGCTAAAGCAATTCAAATTGTCCAGTCTCTTTCCTCGGTTCCGACCGAACCAATACCATCAGGGAAGATCTTGGCTGCCGGTTCCACCGGTTCAAGATTATGATTTTGAGGATTTTTATGAACCAGGGGAAGGGGAAGAGGAGTATGAGGAGAGTGAATGTGGGTTTGAAAGTCTGGATGTGCCCATTGAACCGGACATCTCTCCAAACAGACCATCAGGGGTTTCTCCTCCTAGGCTATATGAGTCCCCTTCTCATTTTATGTTTTATAAGAAAGTTGCTGAAACCCTCCAGCTTCCTGTTGAGGAAGCTGTTGATGACCAAGAGGAGCCTGATTATGTAGAAATGATGGATATTCCAGAATCTAAGAGACTGTCTATTCCTCTGCATAAATCTTTTAGGAAACAGACAGTAAAAATTCTAAAAACTCCTCACACTATACCTCCTGTTGATAAAAGGATGGACAAGAGGTATACATTATCAGGCTCTGATTCGGAGTTCCTCACACAGCAATGCAGCCATGTGGGGGTAGTGCAGGCTGCAGCCTGTGACAAGGCAAATATTCCTCTAGCTTCGCACCCCCCTGAAAAGGACTCCAGGAGGGTTGATGCCATGGCAAAGAAACAGTACATGGCAGCATCCCTGGGACTCAGACAGGCAAATTATATGGCTTATGCTGCTAGATACCAGAAGTCCAGATGGGATACTGTGCTGGCTCTAGCAAAACAGGCCCCTGTCCAGCTTGCCAGGGAGCTGAAACAGGTGGCTGCGGATGGTATTGAGGCATCTAAGGTGCAATTTCATGCTGCAGTAGACTCTAATGATGTGTCATCAAGGGTCATGGCTACATCTGTAGCACTTTGCAGAATGGCTTGGCTCAGATGTACTACCCTGTCACAGGATACCCAGTCTAAGGCCATGGATTTTCCTGTTGAGGGCAATTCTCTGTTTGGGGAGCAGACAGAGAATTACATGAAGAAAATGGATGAATATAGGACCACCTATAGAGTGCACAGGCCAAGGAAAGGCAGGCCACTCCTCAAAGGCAGCATCCCAGGGGCAGGGGTAGACTTTTTCATAGGCCTTTTTACCAAGTCCAGGCCTCCTTTTCTGCTTATGCCCAGAGGGGGTTCTTTAGAGGGAGAGGCAGACGGGGTGCAAGGAAGCCTGCTTCCACCTCTCAGCCCAAAGCCCCTGCCAAGCAGGCACCCTGATGCGGTGGCCTGGGCCGATTCTCCTCTACCGGTAGGGGGCAGGCTGGCTTACTATGTCCAGGACTGGAAGTCTCTAACATCAGACAAGTGGGTCCTGGAAGTAGTAAGCCAGGGACTGGTTCTCAGCTTCAAAAAATTTCCGAAGATGAGAGCCAGGTCCTTTCCACCTGCAAATCCATCAGAGGCACTTGCCCTAGAAACAGAAGTTTCTACCCTCCTGGCTCTCAGAGCTGTGGAAAGGGTTCCACCCCTACACCAGGGCAAAGGGTTGTACTCCAGGTACTTCCTTACCCAAAAAGACAGGAGAATGGCGCCCATCTTGGATCTCAGATACCTAAACAAGCACCTTTTAAAACCGAATTCAAAATGGTGACTCTGGGAGTTATTTTACCCTCTCTAAGACCAGGGGACTGGCTAGCGTCCCTGGACCTCAAGGATGCCTACTTCCATGTTCTTATCAGAAGCTCCCATCGAAAGTACCTCAGATTCTAACTGCCCTCAGGCCATTACCAGTTCAGACCAATGCCCTTCGGCCTCACCTCTGCCCCGAGGGTATTCACAAAATGCCTGGCAGTAGCAGTTGCCCACTTAAGAAGGCAAAAGATTGCCATTTTTCTTTACCTGGACGACTGGCTCATAGTAGGCCAGTCTCCAGAACAAGTTAGACTACACCTTCAGGTAACTCAGCAACTGCTCACATCTCTAGGTTTCCTTCTCAGTCTTCCGAAGTCAGCTCTAGAGCCTGTCCAGCTTCTCACCTTCATAGGTGCAGAACTGAACACAAAAGAGGCCAGAGCCTTCCTTCCTCTGGAAAGAGCAAGGACCTTGGTCTCTCTGGCCTCCTCTTTCACCTGCAGGTCTCTCGACCAGCAAGGCATTTTCTGCAGCTCCTGGGGCACATGGCTGCTTCTACAGCAGTTGTGCAGGGAGCAAGATTTCAGATGAGGGACATCCAGTTCCATTTGAGAGCCTTTTGGTCTCAAAGGAGAGACTCTCTGACCAAATTGATCCCAGTGACTCGAACCCTGATCCAAGCCCTTCAGTGGTGGCAGGACCAGAGCAATCTGAGACAGGGGTCCCCTTCATCCCTCAGTCTCACTCCTAATCCTTACTACAGATGCATCCCTCTTGGGGTGGGGAGCTCACATGGCGATCTCACTGCCAGGGATTGTGGTCCCCTCAGGAATCTCTGCTCCACATCAAATCTGTGGAACTCAGAGCAGTTTTCTAGCACTTCAAGTTTTCCACCTCTGTTCAGAACAAAGTTGTACAGATCAGAACAGACAACACCACTACAATGTGGTACATCAACAAGCAAGGAGGCACTCTGTCTACAGCCTTGTGCACCAAGCAATGAAATTGTGGTCTCTGGCTTATTCCCTGAACACCTCCCTTACAGCAGTTCACCTTTCCAGGCAAGGACAATGTCCTGGCAGATGCTCTCAGCAGGATTTCCCAGGGCCATCACGAATGGTCACTAGATCCCCTAGTATTGGAGGTAGTATTTGCCAGATGGGGCACCCCGCAGATGGATCTTTTTGCAGCCCCAGACAATCACCAACTTCCCCTTTTTTGCTGCAGGCCCTCAGTGTTGGGCTCAGTCCCTCTGGATGCCTTCCTTCTCAGTTGGGAAGGGAAGTTTCTTTATGCCTTCCCCCCCTTTCCTCTTCTGTTCAAGGTGCTAGTCAAAATCAGATCTCAACCTTGCAAGATGATCCTGATTGCACCAGATTGGGCCAGACAGCCCTGGTATCCACTCCTCTTGTCCTTAGCAGTCCGCCTTCCCCTGTGTCTTCCCAGGAATCACAACCTGTTAACCTGTGCTCAGGGGAGGGTTTGGTACCCGAATCTCAAATCTCTCAATCTCAAGGCCTGGTTCTTGAAGAGTTAGAGTTTGCTGACCTACACCTCTCCCAAGGTGTATTGGATATATTGAAGGCTTCTAGGAAGCCATCCACCAGGGCTACTTATTATTCCAAATGGAAGAGATTTTCCATTTGGTGCTCTGGCAAGCATATTTCCCCAGAATCTGCTGACTTACCCACAGTCCTGGATTATATGGTGCATTTGAATACTTTGGGGCTGAGGCCAGCTACCTAAAAGTGCACCTGGCAGCCATGTCTGCTTTCTTATCAGCAGGTAAACCCTCTTCTCTTTCGGCTCATCCTGTATTCTCCAAGTTTTTCAAAGGGTTGCTTCACACCAACCCTCCATTCAGGGCCCCTGCCCCTGCCTGGGATCTTAATATTTGCGTTGCTCAGCTTATGCAACCCCCTTTTGAGCCCTTGTCTTCAGCAGAGCTTAAGTACTTGACTTGGAAAACTGTGTTTTTGGTAGCCATCACTTCTGCCAGGCGCATAAGTGAGTTACAAGCATTGTCAGTGGAACCTGATTTTATCTCTTTTCATAGAGATAAAGTGGTCCTCAGGACTAACAGGAAGTTCTTGCCTAAGGTGGTTTCAGACTTCCACCTTAATCAATCTATGTCTCTCCCTGTGTACTTCACTGACCATTCCTCCTCTGGCGAGAGGAGACTACACAGTTTAGATGTCAAAAGAGCCCTTAGTTACTACATAGAATGTACCAAGGGTCACAGGTTTGACTCCCTCCAACTGTTCCTCACTTATGGTGAGGTTGGTAAAGGGAAACCTGCCACTAAAAGATCCATTGCCAGGTGGATTGTCTCTTGTATCCAATTTTGCTATGAAAAACTGGGTGGTTCCTCCCTCAGGCCTGAGGGCTCACTCTACCAGAGGTACAGCTCGTCTCTGGCTGCTGCCAGGACATCCTATCCTAGAGATATGTCAAGCAGCTACCTGGAAAACAGTTCACACTTTTACCAAGCATTACTCCCTGGACATCCAGGCTAGGAGTGATGCTCGTTGACTTTGCAACCCGTAGCTTCAGAGGCTATTTCCAAAGTAGGTTCTGTCCCTCCTCCATGGAGGTACTGCTGTGTAGTCTGCATATGTCATAATATAGCAAGACTTTATGTTGTTTGAAGAAAAAATTACTCACCTTAGTAATGTTGTTTCTTCTAATGGAGTCTTGCTATATTATGACCTCCCCCCTGCCTGCCCCTCTCAGAACCTCTATTTTTGGGATGTGGGCAGTGCAGTGTAGCACTTAGTAGATGCCCACCTTATTTTTTCACCCCTCCTTTTTGGGGTGTTTGTGTATTATGTTTTAGTTTTGGATCCCTGACTTGAGTCTTTGTTTGAGACCAAGAAAATGTGTTCTTACATTTAGTAGCCAGTTGGCTAGTGTAGGTTCTGGCTTCCACACAGAGCCTTAGTGAGTTTTGCTCGTAAAGATCTGACAGTTTGAGTTTGATTAACAGACAGAGTTTTCAACCGAGCTCGCGCTCAAGGTTCCATGCCTGGCATGGAAAGTTAACTCTTTCACCTCCGGAGCAGTTCGAAGGTTGGGACTCACTGCATATGTCATAATATAGCAACACTCCATTAGAAGAAACAACATTACTAAGGTGAGTAATTTTTTCTTCTGTGCACCTACTTTAGTACAAGAGAGAGCAACCATTGAAAAGGTACAGAGAAGGTTGACCAAAAAATATTATTAATCTGAACACGGTCTCACATGAGAACAGAATAAGGGCATTAGGATTATTCTCCTTAGAATACCGCTCTTTGAGAGGTGATCTCTGTATACTATATAGAGCCACCAGGGATCTCGCTTTGTTTGAGACCATATGTTTAGACTGGCATGTCTCCCAAAGTAACACCAGGTCTCATAAACTGAAATTAAAGACTAATATTAACAAAACTGTAAAAGAAATAGGTTCTTTATTCAACGAGCAGCACCAATTTGGAATGCCTTACCAATAGAAGTAGTTCTAAGTACTAATTTACAGCAATTCAAGTCAAACCTTGACACGCACATGGGAGATAACAAATATCGCTTCCGCCTATAGATAAAGGTGGCGAGTTCATTATGGGCTTGTCCCTCAAACTTGTATTTACCTATGAACTTGAAGTTTCTCCAGAACAGCAGGGGTTCGAGTCTCCCCCTCAGCATCTGGAGGATTATTCCTCTCATTTTTCCTTTATGAAGTTGATGGCAGAGACTCCAGATCTTCCCACCCAGGAGACCACTGAGCAGGAGGAAGAGGAGGATTATATGGACATGATGGGGTTGTCCGCTAATAAACACTTGCTGCTCCCCATCCACAAATCATTAAAGAGGCAAGGCTAGAAAATCTTGTGAACTCCTACTTCTGTCCCTCCTATAGACAAGAAAATGGACATAAAATGTCATCTGGCCAGGGGTGAGGCTGAATTCCTTTTCAGTCACCCCAGCCATGAGGGAGTGGTACAGACAGCTGCCTGTGAAGGAAAATTGAGCCAGTAGCCAAGAAAGGCTACTTGGGGGTCTCTCTAGCTATCAGGCAGGCCACTTATATGGCTTAAATAACCAGATACCAAAAGAGTTTCTGGAACTTGGTACTGAAATTGCAGCTGACCTAGCAGAGATGGCCAAGTGTGGCATTGAGGCATCCAGATACCAGTTTCACATGGCAGTGGATGCTAATGACACTGCTGCCAGAGTTATGGCAACCACAGCATCCCTGAGAAGGTTCGCCTGGCTCAGGGCCACTAACCTCTCCCAAGATACCCAAATCCAAGCACTGGATTTTCCTTGTGAGCAGACTTCTCTTGGGAACAAACAGAGGCCTACATGAAAAAGATGGAAGATTACAAGGCTGCCTACAAAAGTGCTTAGACCAAAAGAGAAAGCTTCTACTCCCCAGAAGAACTAAGGGGAGGTAGGGGAAGGGCCTATATAAGGTCTTTTTATCAGACCCAGGCTTTTCCAAGCTACCAGCAACGGCATGGTTACTTTAGAGGCAGAGGTAGAAGGGGCGGCAGGCGTTCTGACCCCAGTCCCCAGGCCAGAACACAAGCAAAGCAGAATCCCTGATGTGGCTGTCACGGTCACCTCCTCTGTACCAGTAGGGGGCAGACTGGCTCACTACTTCCAGGCATGGCAAGCCATCACCACAGACAAGTGGGTCCTGGAAGTAATGAGCCACGGTCTTGCTCTCAACTTCAAATACATCCCAAAGTTAAGGGCAAGGCTGTTCAAACCTGCAACCCCAGTGGAAAAAGTCTTGCTAGAATCTGAAGCAGCTAGCCTGCTACTGGCAAAAGCAGTAGAACCTGTACCTGTCTCCCAGAGAGGAAAAGGTTCTACTTAAGGTATTTCCTAACCCTAAAAAAGAATGGGGAGTGGCAACCCATACTGGATCACAGAACTCTAAACAGATGTTTGACATTGCCAAAGTTCAGGATGGTCACCCTGGCAATAATTCACCCCACTCTCAGGCAGGAAGACTGGCTGTCATCCTTAGACCTTAAGGATGCCTGTTTTCACATCCCCATCAGAAAGTCTTGCAGAAAATATCTCTGGTTCAGACTGCCATCAGGCCATTATCAGTTCAGAGCCATGCCTTTTGGTCTCACCTCGGCCCCAAGGGTATTCACAAAGTGCCTGGCTCGTGGCAAATTTGAGAAGACAAGGAATAACTATGTTCCCTTACCTAGACGACTGGCTACTCATGGGTCAGTCTTCTCGGCAGATTAAGGATGCGCTATTTCTCAGACAGGCTACCCAGCAGTCTCTAGGGTTACTGGTGAACCTAAAAGTTAGTCTTGCAGCCCCGGTCCAACTCTTGAATTTCATAGGAGTGGAGTTGGACACTCAAAGAAGAAAGGCATTCTTTCCTCAGGAAAGGGTGGACAGCCTGGTGCAGTTGGCAAGCTCCTTCCAACTCCACACCCCCAGACCAGCAAGACATTTCCTGCAACTATTGGGTCACATGGCAGCCTTAACAGCAACAGTGCCAGGAGCCAGGTTCCAGATGAGACATCCCGGTTTCACTTCGGATCTCACTGGCTCTAGAAAAAGGAGACTCTGTGGAAAGTACAGTTACGCAAGAACTTAATGTAACAGTCGCTCTTACTTAGAGAGGGCTCTTGCAGTAGGTAATTACATATAGGACTGACGCTGGCAGGCGGCAGGACCCCACAGAAAAATTTCTAGCTAGCAGTCCCTGGCGAGGACCCCCTCGATCAGATGACTGGCGTCCAGGAGGCGTTGGTATAAAGGGGTCCCTGATGCCGCCTTCCAGTTCTTTCCCTCGTTAGCTCGTCCAGCGCCTCATGGAAAAGTTTGATAGCCCGTCAGCCCTATTTTCATCTGTTTTTACTGAAATTGCTTTTTCGACTAAACTCAGTACCATCATCGGTGTATGTCGTCCCCTACACCCTCCGAGCACAAAAATAAGTGCGATTCGTGCGGCTCCAGCTACCGCACAAGGACGGCCATTCCCTGTGCCTGTTCTGCCTAGGCCCCGATCACCCAGTCGAGAAGTGCCAGCACTGCCTCAGCTTCAACGAGGCTACCCGGAAAAGGCGGCAGCAATCCCTGGAAGCCCATATTCTGAAGAAGAAAATGAGTTCAATGGAAAAGGAGCTCAAAAAACTGAGGCAGGCGTCCACTTCCCCCGAAGGCCATCGGAAGAAGAAGGAGAGGCACCGGGACAAGGGCTTCTCTACCACATCTCCCTCGGGAGTCGGTGGGACACAGGTAACGTCCCGTCCAGGGGACTGCTCCTCTATGACCACCTTGGAGGTTTCCAAGGGGGCGTCGGCCTGCCCGTCTGGCTCGCTCGGCCTTGGCGGCGCCTCCAGGCAATTGAGGCCTCCGCCTCTCTGGTTCGCCGCAGGCTTCGCGGCCCACACCGCGAAGCGATTCCGCAAGTCGGGCGCCTGTTTCTCCGACGTCCGCCCGGAGAGAGCCGGTAAGACGCCCGACCTGTCGGGGCGGCGCGTGGCCTCCACTTCACCGGACCAGGCTGATCCCTCTACTCAACCTGCCTCCGGTGATGGCTCTCATAAGTTGGACGCCGGCCCCTCCGACTGCCGAAGGAACCGACGATGACCCCCGGTCCGTTGTACCTGGTTCCCCGCAGCCTTTGCTGCTGTCTGGGGACCCAGAGTCTCCCCAACACGACCCCGGGGATTTCTCCCCATCATCCCCGGGCAAAGCTGGGGATCTTCCTCCTCCATCAGTCCTTCCACCACCTGGTGCGCCGTATCTGGCGTTGGCTCCCCGGACGCTGGCTCTGACGCCGGCCCCTCCGACGTTGGTACTTCCGACGCCAGGGCCTCCAACGTCGGCCCTGACGCCTGCCCTGCCGACTCTGGGAGACATCCCGCTCCTGGTGGGCCCTCCATTGTGGACCTGCCCGTGAGGCCACCGGCCGGGCCGTCTGCTCCGGCAGCCCCCCCCCCCGGCTCCCGGGTATCCTCCGTCCTTTCCGACGCCGGTGTACCCAGGACCGCAGTATCCAGTGCCACAGTTCCCGACGCCGGGCTTCCCGTCGCCGCAGTACCCAACGCCGGGCTACCCGCAGCCAGGTTTTGGATATGCTCCATATGGTTATAACCCGTATCCTTATCCCCCGCCTCCTCCTCCTCCTCCACCGCCCTCGCGGCTGCCGGTGGACCTGCAGGAGACTCTGGCCTCCTGGTGGGCTGAAGCCAAGGCTCAGCTTACCTAAGAGGTCGAGAGCCGCTTTCCGATGACGGTGCCATCCCAGGTTCCAGTATGTCCGAGGCGGCACACTCCCTCACCACCTCCGGATTCCAGGGTTCTTCTGTCTGGATCCAGAGAAGGGCAGGGCACGCTTCCCCGGGGACTCCCCAAGGGGTCCATTCCTTCCCCGGGTTGGGAAAGGGAGTCTTTTTCCTCTTCATCCTCCTCTTCACCCTCGGACTCCTCGGATTCTTCCAACAGTTGCTCCGAGAGAGACAACGAGCCATGCTCTCCGTCGAAGCCCAGGCCAAGGACTCCTCCGGAGGAGTCTTCTTTTACAGAGTTGCTTAGGAAAATCCAGGAGGTTCATCAGTGGCACTCCCTGGAACCAGATCCTCAGTGTCTGAAACTTGCTGAACATCTGGATCTGCCCGTGACCGCTCCTATCTTGGTGCCACCCTGGATAGAGCCTCACGCCAACCTTGTTACCACAATATGGAAACAGCCGTCGGCTTTAGCACCACTTCCTAGGAAGTTGAACAGGCTATATCAGGCTCCAGAGGGTGTAGATTTCCTGGATTCTCACCCTCGTGCCGACTCGGTCGTGATTAGCACCGCTCACGGCCGATTGGCAAACCCCAAACATCTTAGCTCGTCACCACCTGATAAGGAATCACGCCTTCTGGACCAGTATGGGAGAAAGATTTACGTTTCCTCCACGCTGGGGATCAGGGCCCTGAACTATGTCAGCCACATGGGGGACTACCAGAAGGCCATTCTGACTCAGGTGGAAGCCAAACTGGACTCCTTGCCTGACTCCCAAGTCAAGCAGGAGTTGGCTGATCTTGTCTGCTCTGCTCGTTCGGCCAGTAGACACATGCTTCGTGCGACATACGATGCAGTGGACACTGCTGGGCGGAGCTCAGCTTTTGCTGTAGGCCTACAGTGTCATGCTTGGCTCCGTGTGTCAGGGTTGGTCCCAGAGGTGCAATCTGCTATCAGGAAGCACCCTTCCGAGGTCAGTGCTTTTCGGGGTGATGTCAGGACATCATCACCGATTGCATGAAGGGGCAGCACTAAGTAAAGTTGATTCCATGTACCGTCCCCATCAGCATCAGCGCGTCCCTTCGCGGGCGGAATCGGCCAAAAGCGAAACCCAGGGAAGGCGGGCCTGAAAATACCCGAGCCCCACAGCTGCTAGCGCCCCCCGGCCCAAAAAGCAGCGGGTGCTTCAGCTGCGGCGCTGCCCTCGACTCCTTTCCTCTCCCACTGCCTCTGGACTCCCCGGAGGAACCGGTAGGAGGGAGGTTTTCCCTCCACCTCCTGGGATGGGAGAGGATAACCACAGATTCTTGGGTGCTCCAGCTCATAGCAGAAGGACACTCGATAGAGTTTCTTCAGAAACCACCCTGCCACCCCCCTCTGAAGTCGTTGTATTCATGTGAACATTTTCTCTTGGTCCTGGAGGAAATTTCGGCTCTCCTGCTGAAACAAGCAATAGAGCCCGTCCCCCTTCATCTGCGAGGGACGGGTTACTATTCCCATTTCTTCCTGGTCCCAAAGAAGACAGGAGATATCGGACCAATTTTGGATCTCAGTTCCCTGAATCTTTTCCTAGAATACAAAATGTTCAGGATGCTCTCTTTGCAGAGCCGTCTGCCCCTCCTCCGGCCGGGTCAATGGCTGTGTGCTCTGGATATGCAGGATGCTTATCTGCACAGTCCCATTCGCCCATCTCATTGCAAATACCTTCGTTTTGCGTTCCAGGGGGACCACTACCAGTTCAAGGCGCTCCCATTTGGTCTATCCTCGGCCCCCCGAGTGTTTACCAAATGCCTGGCAGTGGTGGCGGGCCACCTGCGTACCAGGGGAGTGCAGGTTTTTCCGTACCTGGACGGTTGGCTCCTGGCGGCCTCGTCCAGGGAGGAACTCCTGCGTTGTCTCTCCCTTGCCCAGCAGGTTTTTGCCTGCTTGGGTATTACCATCAACCATTCCAAGTCTCATCTGGTCCCATCCCAGAGACTACAGTTTATTGGGGCAATTCTCGATTCGCCCACGGGCAAGGCCTTCCTGCCTCCGAACAGGGCGTCCATCCTCCAGATCCAAATAAGTCTGCTGTCCGACCACAGGACGGTCTCTGCGAAGTCGGTCCTTCGCCTTCTCGGGCTCATGACGGCTGCTATCCCGACGGTTCCTCGCGCTCGACTCCACATGAGAATTTCTCAGTGGACTCTGTGCTCTCAATGGGATCAGCTAGTGGACGATCTAGATCACCCAGATCTTACTTAGAAACACAGCTCTTGCAGCAGATAACGCCATTTGGACTGAAGCCGGCAGGCGTCAGGCCCCCACGGAAAACTTCTAGCTAGCTATCTTCAGCGGGGACCGCCCCCGATGTCGGTCCCGCCTCTGTCAGGCGTAGTACAGAAGGAGGCGGTCCAGCCAGATTCCCCAGTTCTTTCCCGCCATCGACTTGCAAGTCTCGACCCTTCGGTTCCAATTCTAGCGCGCGACGCGTGGTAAAGTTTTTCCTTGGAAAATTTGTTTGTTTCTTGGTCAGTTTATTGTCTGATGTCCTCTCCAACCTCTGGTCATTCTTCGAAGTGCGCCTGTGGGAAGCAGATCCCTTTTAAGGATCCGCATTCAGCCTGCGTCCGGTGCCTAGGCCCAGACCACGACACCCGGTCCTGCTCCTTTTGCCAAGGTTTCAACAGCAGAACCCGGATCCGTCGCCAGAAGGCCCTACAGGCGTTCCTGCTCGAGGAACAACTCAAGACCATGGCCACATGTTCCCGGGGTGGACAACACAATTGCAGACGGCCTGAGTCGTTCCCAGGCCAGAGTCCACGAGTAGGAACTTCTTCAGGAGGTAGCAGAGGATCTGTTTCTTCGATGGGGAACTCCAGAGTTGGACTTGTTCGCTTCCCCATCCAACAAAACTGCCCAATTTTTGCTCGCTAGATCCAGGGCCTGGTGTTATCTGGCGGGCGCGTTGTCCCTCTCCTGGGCGGACAGATTCCTCTACGCTTTCCCTCCCTTCCCGTTGATCCAGAGAGTTCTTCTCAAACTGCGCAGGGAGCATGCAACAATGATCCTGGTGGCCCCTTTCTGGCCCAGACAGATCTGGTTCCCTTTGCTAATACAGCTATCCTGGGAACCCCCACTCCCGTTGCCATTCAGCTCCCCTCTCTTGTCTCAGGAGGAGGGTTCACTGGTCCAACCGGACTTACACTCACTGAACCTGCATGCATGGCTCCTAGAGACATAGCCATTTTGCGACACGGGGTCTCGCAAGAGGTTGCGGAAGTTCTTTCTGCTGCCAGAAAGCCGGCAACGAATGCGACGTACGCCATGAAATGGCACCGTTTTTGTCTATGGTCGCAAGCACGCGGCCTTTCCCCTTTAGGTTGTCCGGTGAAAGCGGTGTTGGAGTACCTGCTCTCCCTTTTCCGTTCGGGTCTCGCCCACTCCTTTATTAAGGTGCACCTCTGTGCCATTTCAGCTTATCACCTTCCGGTGGGACAGCGCACAGTGGCACAATTAGATGACTGTCGAAAATTCCTGAGAGGGTGTTACATCTTGGGCCACCATTAAAGACCCAGTGCCTCCATGGGACTTACTCTTTGTCGGAGCAACTCCGCTCCCCCTTTGAACCTGCCGCGGATTGCGAGCTGCGTTTTCTGTCGTGGAAAACGTTGTTTTTAGTTGCTGTTACGTCAGCGAGAAGAGTTTCGGAGCTTCATGCTCTCATGTGTAAGGAGCCTTATTTGGTTTTTCACCAGGACAGAGTATCCCTGAGGACGAATCCTAAATTCTTGCCTAAGGTGGTCTCCACACTCACTCTCAATCAGGACATTGACCTGCCGGTCTACTTCCCTAATTGCTGTAATAGGAGGCTGCTCCACACCCTGGATGTTCACCGCGGCTTAAGGTACTACCTGAGCAGAACTAAGCAACCGTAAGTTGGAGCAACTTTTCGTTTCCTTTACTGAAAGGATGATGGGCCAGCCAGTATCGAAACAGTCCTCTCTCGCTGGCTTGTCCAGTGCATATCATACTGCTATGATATCAAACAAAAGCCTCCGGGATCAGTCAGAGGCCATTCCACTAGGGAGTGGCCACCTCCTTTGCAACACTTCATAACGTCCACCTCTGCCATTTGCTGCAGCCACTTGGAGCTCTGTACATACCTTTATCAGGCATTATAGCCTGGACATTGCTTCTGTTGAAGAGCCGGCCCGGCTTAGCTGTGCTACAGGGTCTCCTGTCCTAGAATCAGGCTTGGAATGAACTTTCTAGTTCCTCCTCCCAGAGTGTTTGCCAAGCGCTACTGCTTGGAAATCAGTCCTAATGGTGTTACCTGCTGCAAGAGCTGTGTCTCAAAGTAAGATAGTACAGTTACATAAGAACTTACCATAACAGTAGATCTTCGAGAACAGCTCTTGCAGCAGGTACTTTCCCGCCCACCTTCCCCCTTGGAGGAGGCATGGCTTCTCGAGCCCTTTAACAGGGACTTATACCCCTTTGTCTTCTGACGGTGGATCCTCGGTCTCCCATTTTGATGTCATCCTGCGGCCGGAAGTCTCCGGCTGGAGAACTGGCAGGACCGCCCCCTTATGTACTACGCCTGACGTCGGAGGCGGGACCGACGTCGGGGCGGTCTCCGCTGAAGATAGCTAGCTAGAAGTTTTCCGTGGGGTCCTGACGCCTGCCGGCTTCAGTCCAAATGGTGTTACCTGCTGCAAGAGCTGTTCTTGAAGATCTACTGTTACGGTAAGTTCTTATGTAACTGTACTTTATGGTCTCCTCACCGATGGTTCGAGAGAACCTGTTTCGAGGAGTTCCTTTCTTTTGTCCTCCCCCCTCCCAGACTCTAACCACAGACGCCTCGGGCGAAGGTTGGGGAGCCCATCTAGGCCCTCATCGGACCCAGGGCTCCTGGTCCAAGCTAGAACAGGCTGTCCACATCAGTGTGCTCGAGCTTCGGGCAGTGTTGTACGCTCTCCAAGCCCTTCACCAATACATCCCTTCCTGGCCATCTAGCCGTCCAGGACGGACAACATGTGCATGGTGTGGTACATCAACAAACAGGAGGACCGGTCCTACCCTCTTTGCAGGGAGGCAATGAGGGTTTGGTATGGCAACACAACACGACCTTCACCTCACGGCAATTCACGTTCGGGGAGTCGACAACACCCTGGCAGACAAGCTAAGTTGCTCTTCTGCTCTGACTCACGAGTGGGAACTGGACCAAGGGGTCCTAGACAATATCTTCCGACTTTGGGGAACACCACAGGTCGACCTGTTCGCATCCCCTCTAAATGCAAAACATTCTGTCTTCTGCTCGCTCGTTCCAGAGCGAGGTGCTTTTTGGAGCGACGCTCTGTCTCTAGACTAGAAGGACAGATTCATCTATGTCTTTCCCCCAGTTCCACTTATCCCACGAGTCTTGCAGAAACTAGCTTCAGAAGGAGCACGAATGATTCTGATCGCTTCTTTCTGGCCCAGGCAAGTTTGGTTCTCTCTTCTACAACAATACTCAGAGGATCCTCCTCTTCCTGTCTCTCGAGGTTTACTTACCTAGGATCAGGGGACCCTGGTCCATCCAGGCCTCAAATCCCTTCAACTGCATGCATGGCTCTTGCAGACTTAGCCCAATCCCGTTTTGGAGCATCTCCCAAAGTGGCGGAGATTTTGGTGGAAGCCAGAAACATAGAAACATAGAAGTTGATGGCAGATAAGGACCGCAAGGCCCATCCAGTCTGCCCCAGAAAACCCTCCACCAGTTCCACTTATGCCATGAAGTGGGAAAGATTCACTATCTGGGCTGCTTCCAAGAACGTGGAACCCTTCTCCTGTTCAGAGGGGTTCCTGCTGGAGTATCTACGTCATCTGTTTGACCTGGGTCTCAGTCATTCTTCTCTGAAGGTACACATGGCGGCTATCTTGGCCTACCATGTTTCCTTCGCAGATAAAGCTTTCGCTCAACTGGAGGTCTCTAAGACCTTCCTCAGAGGGGTAGTCCATTTGAGGTCCCCCCATCTGTACTCCTGCTCCCCCTTGGGACTTGAACTTTGTCCTCGAGAAACTTACTCTCCCTCCCTTCGAACCTGCAGCTTCTGCGGATTTGAAGTTCCTTTCGTGGAAGATTCTCTTCCTAGTGGCCATTACTTCTGCTCGGAGAATTTCCGAGCTCCAGGCCCTGATGTGCAAAATCCCATACTTGATTTTTCACAAGGAACATGTTGCTCTTCGCACGAATCTTAAGTTTCTTCCTAAAGTAGTAGCAGAGTCTACTCTAAATCAGTCCATAGAGTTACCTGCCTTTTTCACACAGTACTCTCATCAAGGGGAGTATTTACTCCATACTATGGATGTTCACCGGATTCTGAGATACTATACCAACAGGACGAAGGATCTCAGAAAGACTGATCAGTTGTTTGTCTCTTTTGCTCATAAAAGGGAAGGCAGTGCTGTTTCCAAGCAATGCCTATCTAAATGGTTGGCTCATTGCATCACTTTCTGTTATGACAAATACAACAAGACCCTCCCGGGTCAAGTAAGAGGCCACTCCACCAGAGGAGTAGCTGCCTCAGCGGCTTGTTTCAAGAATGTGTCTGCGGTGGACATCTGTGCTGCTGCCACCTGGACTTCCGTCCATACCTTTACTAAACACTACAGTTTGGTTGTTGCCTCTCGCCGTGGAGCAGGCTTCAGGCTGGCTGTTCTGCAAGGCCTCCTGTCTTGAGGCTTGCACAGCTAGAACTGCTTTTTGGAGTAGTTTTCTCCTCCCGGTGCCTTTCTTTGTTCCAGACTGCTTGGGATTCAGTCCTATATGTAATTACCTACTGCAAGAGCCCTCTCGAAGTAAGATAGTACAGTTATGTAAGAACTTACCGTAACAGTAGATCTTCGAGAGAGGCTCTTGCTGTAAATAATACCTTCCGCCCTCCATCCCGTGAGGCTTTTCAGCTCCTTTTCCAGTGAGGGAAATATCCGCTCCTTTCGTCCGGCCTTTCTAGCCCGTGGCGGGAAAGAACTGGAAGGCGGGCGTCAGGGACCGCCCCTTTATACCGACGTCTCCTGACGCCGGTCACCTGACGTGGGGTAGGGTCCCTCGCCAGGGACTCTAGCTAGAAATTTTTCTGTGGGGTCCTGCCGGCATCAGTCCTATATGTAATTACCTACTGCAAGAGCCTCTCTCGAAGATCTGCTGTTATTGTAAGTTCTTATGAAACTACTATCTTCGAGAGAGGCTCTTGCAGTAGGTAATTACATATAGGACTGAAGTCAGCAGGTGTCAGGACCTCACGGAAAAATCTATAGCTAGCAGTCTCTTGCGGGGACCACCCCCACGTCAGGTGATGTCAATATAAAGGCCGCACCTCCAGCTCTTTCCCATAAGGCCCAAAAAAGGCAAGGCGAGAGAGAAGCGGATATTTTCCTTCCTGGAAAGGAGCTGAAAAAGCTAAGGGGATGGAGGCGGAGGCATCACCTACTGCAAGAGCCTCTCTCGAAGATCTACGGTAAGCTCTTACGTAACTGTACTATCTTACTTCTAGAGGGCTCTTGCAGTAGGTAGTTACATATGGGACTGAATCTCAAGCAGTCTGGAACAAACAAAAAGCACTCGGGAAGAGGAGAACTAACACACCAATAGAACCTCTGGCTGTGAGAGTCTGAGAGAAGACCTTGCAAAACAGCCAACCCGAAGCCTGCTCTGCGGCGAGAGGCAATGTCCAAACTATAGTGTTTCATAAAGGTATGGACAGAAGTCCAGGTCGTGGCTGCGCAGATATCTGCCGCTGACACATTCCTGAAACAAGCAGCAGAGGCAGCGACTCCTCTGGTAGAGTGACCTCTGACTTGACCCGGCAGGGTCTTGTGGTACTTGTCTTAACAGAAGATGATACAATGCGCTAACCACTTCGAGAGGCATTGCTTGGAAACTGCATTGCCATCTCTTTTGTGAGCAAAAGAGACAAAAAGTTGGTCCGATTTCCTGAGATCCTTAGTCCTAGTGGTATAGTATCTCAGTATCCTATGAACATCCAAAGTATGCAGCAGGTACTCCCCTTGATTGGAGTGTTGCGTAAAGAAAGAGGAAAGTTCAATGGATTGATTCAGCGTAGATTCTAACCCCAGGAACCACTCATTATGATTAAATAAATGCAGTCAGCCTCCTGTGTTGGACTGCCCGGAGAGATAGAATTATACCCAAATTATGGAACTCTCAGTTGGCTCGTGCCATTTTCAGACTGCTGCCCTAGCAACTGTTGCACTCTGAGTGTTTCAGATTCTTTACTTCGTCTGCCTAGTGAAGACATCCCGGAGAGCTCTCCTTCAGCTTCTTCAAAATCCAATTATCTGATTGATAAGTAGTGTTTTTAATTTATATTTCAGATTGCTGCCTTAGTTTTAGTTTATTTTGTAGTTTGTGTAGAATTTGTTGTATTTAGCGGTCCCTTGGAACCGAGGGTTCCGCTATTTCTAGTGAGGTTTTTTACCTCAATCTTTTATATTTAACTTTCCGCGGTAGGTTCCTAACCGCATATATTTATTTAATTTTTATATAGATTTCTAAGTTTCTCTGTGTCAGGAACCGAGTAGCGCTCAGTTCCCGGAACCATTAACGGTTGTTTATAGTGGTTATATTCGGTTCTAAGGAACTGATAATTCATTACATTTTCTTTAGCGATTCCTGCTGAGTGTCAGAGGTTCCTGTTGTTAAGCTTGAAAAAATGCACAGGACCCACTGGTTTCAAATTGTGAGTCTTGTGGTTAGATAATAGCTAAAGCAGACAGACATTCATTGTGTCTTTTTTTTGTCTGGGTACTAGCCATATTTTTGCAAACTGTGACATTTGTAAAACATTTTGTCCTAAAACTCTTAGGAAAAGGTCAAAAATATTAGAAAAGATGGCCTCTGCTTCTACTAATACTGGTGAAACTGGTTCTTCCACCTCTGGCACAAGAAAGGATGGAGGTAAAGCTAAGGATCCTGACAAAGGATCAGATAAAGTTGAGCAGGGTGAGCAGAAAAGATCAGTGGAATCAAGGACTCAACCTGTGCCACAAAAAGAAAAAATGTAAAGAAAAACATGTTGCTGCGCCTCCGGCCAAGAAGGCTAAGGAGCTTCCAGCTGGCAAAACAGGTATGCCGTCGGCTGAGGACATTGCCAAGGCCTTACAGGTCTTGCAAGCACTGCAAGCTGCAGTCCCAGTTCCAGTACCGACTGCCCCGGTTCCTGTACCGGTTCCACCCTCTCAGGAGCCACAGGCCTAATTTCCTGAGGAGGAGGAGGATGATTTTGAGGAGGAACAGATAGACCCAGAGGTTTCTCCAGAACAGGATTTCAGTCCCCGGGTCCAGAGGATTATTCCTCACATTATGCTTTTGTTAAAAGCATGGTAGAAACACTCAACCTCTCTCTGCAGGAGACAGAGGAAGATGTGGAGGAAGCTGAGTTCCTGGATATGATGGGGTTAACCCCAACAAAACATTTATTCAAACAACATGAAGTCTTGCTATATTCCGACAGTAGCAGTGAGTCCCAACCTTCGAACTGCCCCGGAGATGAGAGTTAACTTTCCATGCCAGGCATGGAACGCTGAGCTCGAGCTCGGTTTAGACTGTCTGTTGTTCTTCAAACTCAAATCGTCAGATTCTTTACTCCGCCTCACTGAACAGTCGCTCCGGAGATTTCTCCTTCTGCTCGGTTCAATTTGTCGGTTAAAGTACTGCTTTTCTCGGTTTTCGACCGAATTTAAACCGTAACTTGTCAGTTCAGTCTCTGTCTGTGGTATTTGTGAGTATTAGATAGGTTTTATTTTATTCTGTTCTGTGTGGAACTTGTAAACGGTTCATCGGTTCGGTTTGAACCGATCAAGTTGTTAAAAAGTCTTTAATTGTACTTTTAGAGTGTGGTTACCGGTTCTTATCGGTTCTAAAAAAAAAAAAACAGATTTTATTACGTTTTTTTCCACGACCCGTAACACGGTCAGGAACCGATAAGAGGGTCTTGCCTGGCAGATTGCCATTAAAAGGGTAAGTTTGGTTAGGACTGGCACAATGTCTGAGAAACCCAAAAGAAAAACTGGGCCCACTGGGTTTCAACACTGCAGTGTGTGTGGGGAAGTCTTTGCAAAGGCTGACCCCCACATCAGCTGTGTTTATTGTCTGGGGTTTGACCACCTCAATGCAGACTGCCAGATTTGTAAAAATTTTCCTGCAGCTACCCTAGAAAAGAGAGTTGGTAGGCTCAGGGAAAGGGAGGCCAAAAAGTCCGCTGAACCGGATGGCCAGCCCGGTTCAGTTCAAACCGAACCAGAAGGAGTGCCCTCTGACCAGGGCGAGACTTCTTCGGGCAAAAGGCGAGCCGATTCTGAGGAGTCGGTTCCGACTAAAAGAACAAGAAAGGAAAAATCAGCTGTTGTGGATCCAAAACTTTCTTCTCCAACCGCTGAAGAAATAGCCAAAGTGATAAAAATTGTACAGTCGCTTTCCCTGGTTCCGACCGAACCAGCACCATCAGGGAGGCACTCTGTTCGGCCGGATCCACCGGTTCAAGATTATTATTTAGAGGAGTATTATGAACCGGAGGAGGAGGAAGAGGAGTATGAGGAAAGTGAATGTGGTTTTGAAAGTCTGGATGTGCCCATTGACCCAGACATCTCCCCAGACAGACCTTCAGGAGTGTCTCCTCCTAGGCTTTCTGAGTCCCCCACCCATTTTATGTTTTATAAAAAAGTGGCTGAAACCCTCCAGCTTCCTATGGAAGAAGCTGTGGATGACCAGGAGGAGCCTGACTATGTGGAAATTATGGATATCCCAGAGTCTAGGAGGCTGTCTATTCCCTTACATAAATCTTTTGGGAAACAGACATTTAAGATTTTAAAGACTCCTAATACTATACCTCCTGTGGATAAAAGAATGGACAAGAGGTATACATTGTCAGGTTCAGATACGGAGTTCCTTACACAACAATGCAGCCATGTTGGGGTAGTGCAAGCTGCAGCCTGTGATAAGGCAAATATTCCCTTGGCTTCACACCCCCCTGACAAGGACTCCAGGAGGATTGATGCCATGGCAAAGAAACAGTACATGGCAGCATCCTTGGGACTCAGACAGGCCAACTATATGGCCTATACTGCTAGGTATCAAAAATCCAGATGGGACACTGTTATGGCTTTAGCAAAACAGGTCCCTGGTCAGCTTGCCAAGGAGCTGGAGCAGGTGGCTGCTGATGGTATTGAGGCATCCAAAGTGCAATTCCATGCTGCAGTGGACTCCAATGATGTGTCATCTAGAGTCATGGCTACATCTGTGGCACTTCGTAGAATGGTTGGTTCAGATGTACTAGCCTGTCACAGGATACCCAGACTAAGGCCATGGATTTTCCTGTTGTGGGTAATGCTGTTTGGGGAGCAAACAGAGAATTGCATGAAGAAAATGGATGAATATAGGACCTATAGTAGTGCACAGGCCAAGGAAAGACAGGCCACTCCTCAGAGGCAGCACCCCAGGGGCAGGGGCAGGCCTTTTCATAGGCCTTTCTACCAAGCCCAGGCCTCCTCTTCTGCCCATGCTCAGAGGGGGTTCTTTAGAGGGAGAGGCAGAAGGGGTACAAGCAGACCTGCTTCCACCCCTCAGCCAAAACCCCCTGCCAAACAGGCACCCTGATGGGTTTGCCAGGGCTGATTCTCCACTACCTGTAGGGGGCAGGCTGGCTTACTTTGTCCAGGACTGGGAGTCTCTAACATCAGACAAGTGGGTCCTGGAAGTAGTAAGCCAGGGATTGGTTCTCAGCTTCAAAAAATTCCCAAAGCTGAGAGCCAGATCCTTTCCACCTGCAAATCCTTCAGAGGCACTTGCCCTAGAGGCAGAGGTCTCTTCCCTTTTGGCTCTCAGAGCTGTGGAAAGGGTTCCACCCCTACACCAGGAAAAGGATTGTACTCCAGGTACTTCCTTACCCCAAAAAAGACAGGAGAATGGCGGCCCATCCTGGATCTCAGATACTTAAACAAGCACCTTTTAAAATCAAAATTCAAAATGGTGACTCTGGAAATTATTCTACCCTCTCTAAGGCCAGGGGACTGGCTAGTGTCCCTGGACCTCAAGGATGCCTACTTCCATATTCTCATCAGAAGCTCCCATCGAACGTACCTCAGGTTTGAGTTTCCCTCAGGCCATTACCAGTTCAGAGCAATGCCCTTCGGTCTAACCTCTGCTCCAAGGGTGTTCACAAAATGCCTGGCAGTGGTAGTTGCTTCTCTAAGAAGGCAAAGGATTGCCATCTTCCCATACCTGGACGACTGGCTCATAGTAGGTCAGTCCCCAGACCAAGTCAAGTTACACCTACAGATAACTCAGCAACTGCTCACCTCTTTGGGTTTCCTTCTGAATCTTTCAAAGTCAGTTCCAGAGCCTGTTCAGCTCCTCACCTTCATAGGTGCAGAGCTAGATACAGAAAAGGCCAGAGCTTTCCTTCCCCTAGACAGGGCAAGGACCCTTATCACACTGGCCTCCTCATTCACCCTGCAGGTGTCTCAACCAGCAAGGCATTTTCTGCAGCTCCTGTGCCACATGGCTGCTTCCACAGCAGTGGTGCAGGGAGCAAGATTTCAGATGAGGGACATTCAGTTCCATTTGAGAGCCTTTTGGTCTCAAAAGAAGGACCCTCTGACCAAATTGATCCCAGTGACTCGAACCTTGATCCAGGTCTTACAGTGATGGCAGGATCAGAACAATCTAAGACAGGGAGTTCCCTTTGTCACTCAGTCCCACTCTTTAATCCTTACTACAGATGCCTCCCTCTTGGGGTGGGGGGCTCACTTGGGCGACCTGACTACCCAGGGGTTGTGGTCCCCTCAGGAATCTCTGCCTCACATCAGTCTGTTGGAACTCAGAGCAGTATTTCTAGCACTTTAAGCTTTTTCCAAATCTGTTCAGAACAAAGTTATTCAGGTCAGAACAGATAACACCACCACAATGTGGTACATCAACAAGCAAGGAGGCACTCGGTCTACGACCTTGTGCACAGAAGCAATGACGTTGTGGTCTCTGGCTTATTCCCTGAACACCTCCCTCACAGCAGTACACCTCCCAGGCAAGGACAATGTCCTGGCAGATGCTCTCAGCAGGATATCTCAAGGCCATCACGAATGGTCACTGGATCCCCTGGTCTTGTAGGTGATATTCTCCAGATGGGGCACCCCCTCAGATAGATCTTTTTGCAGCTCCCAGACAATCACCAACTTCCCCTTTTTTGCTGCAGGCCCCCAGTGTTGGGCTCAGTCCCCCTGGATGCCTTAGTTCTCAGTTGGGAAGGGCAGTTCCTGTATGCTTTTCCTCCCCCTTCCCTCTCCTGTTCAAAGTGCTAGTCAAAATCTGGTCTCAACCCTGCAAAGTGATCCTGATTGCTCCAGACTGGGCCAGACAGCCGTGGTATCCTCTCCTGTTGTCCTTAGCAGTCCATCTTCCCCTGTCTCTTCCCAGGAATTACAACCTGTTAACCTGTGCTCAGGGGAGGGTTTGGTACCCGAGTCTCAAATCTCTCAATCTCAAGGCCTGGCTCTTGAAGAGTTAGAGTTTGCTGATTTACACCTCTCCCAAGGTGTAATGGATATTCTGAAGGCTTCTAGGAAATCTTCCACCAGGACTGCTTATAATTCTGAGTGGAAAAGATTTTCCATATGGTGCTCTGGAAGGCATATTTCCCCAGAGTCTGCTGATCTGCCCACAGTCCTTGATTATATGGTCAATTTGAATAGCTTGGGCCTTAGACCAGCTACACTAAAGGTGCATCTGGCAGCTGTTTCAGCTTTTCATTTCAGCAGGTAAGCCCTCTTCTCTCTCAGCTCACCCTGTGTTCTCTAAGTTTTTCAAGGGATTGCTTCATACCAACCCTCCATTCAGGGACCCTGCCCCTGCTTGGGACCTTAACGTTTGCATTGCTCAGCTTATGCAACCCCCTTTTGAGCCTTTGTCCTCAGCAGAGCTTAAGTACTTGACTTGGAAAACTGTGTTCCTGGTAGCCATCACTTCTGCCAGACGCATAAGTGAGTTGCAAGCCCTGTCAGTGGAGCCTGATTTTATCTCCTTCCATAGTGGTCCTCAGGACTAACAGGAAGTTTTTTGCCTAAGGTGGTTTCAGATTTCTGCCTTAACCAATCTGTCTCTTCCTGTGTTAATCACTGACCATTTCTCCTCTGGTGAGAGGAGGCTGCACAGTTTAGATGTGAAAAGAGCCCTTAGCTACTACATAGAACGTACCAAGAGTCACAGGTTTGATTCCCTCCAACTGTTCCTCACTTATGGTGAGGTTGGGAAAGGGAAACCTGCCACTAAAAGATCCATTGCCAGGTGGATTGTCTCTTGTATTCAATTTTGTTATGAAAAACTGGGTAAGGTTCCACCCTCAGGCCTGAGGGCTCACTCTACCAGAGGTACAGCTACTTCCCTGGCTGCTGCTGGGGATATTCCTATTCTAGAGATGTCAAGCAGCTACCTGGAAAACAGTTCACACTTTTACCAAGCATTACTCCCTGGATATCCAGGCTAGGAGTGATGCTCGGTTTGGCACAGCTGTGCTTCAGAGCCTATTCCCTAAGTAGGTTCTGTCCCTCCTCCATGGAGGTACTGCTTGGTAGTCTGCTATTGTCAGAATACAGCAAGACTTCATGTTGTTTGAAGAAAAATTACTCACCTTAGTAATGTTGTTTCTTCTAATGGAGTCTTGCTGTATTCTGACCTCTCTGCCTTCCCCTCTCAGAACCTCTGTTTTTGGGATGTGGGTGGGCAGTGGCAGTGTTGGCACTCTGGAGGTGCCCCACCTTGTTGTTTTCACCCCCTTTTTTCTTTGGGTGAATTGGTGTTGTGTTTTTTCATTTTTTTGGTCTCCTGACTTGAGTCTTTGTTTTGGGACCAAAAAATCTGTTTTTATGTTTACTAGCCAGTTGGCTAGTGTAGGTTTACAGCTTCCACACAGGACCTTGGTGAGTTTAGCTCGTAAAGATCTGACGGTTTGAGTTTAAACAGCAACAGACAGAGTCTCAACCGAGCAGCGTTCCATGCCTGGCATGGAAAGTTAACTCTTTCATCTCCGGGGCAGTTCGAAGGCTGGGACTCACTGCTATTGTCAGACTACAGCAAGACTCCATTAGAAGAAACAACATTACTAAGGTGAGTAATTTTTTCTTACTCACCTGTAACAGGAGTTCTAGGAATGGTATATGTTGTTCATCCACAACCCGCGGCCTCCCAGCCCGGCGCACAACCTGGCTGGCGAGCTGGAGATCTGGCGTCATGGGGTGGGCAGCGAGTTTTACTCAGGTGGGTGGGAGGAGCCAGCTTGAAGACCTTCCGGCAAGATTTAAAGCGGCAAGGAACCTGCCAAACAGTGTGGATGAACAACATATACCATTCCTAGAACTCCTGTTACAAGTGAGTAACCTGTATTTTCCGCCCAACCTCCGAAGGTACTGCTTGGTAGTCTGCATTTGTTTAATCATAATGAGTGATTCCTGGGGTTAGAAGAAAAAATTACTCACCATAGTAATCTTGTTTCTTCAAAGGGATCACTCATTATGATTAAAGCACACATCCTGCCTCCCCTACAAAAAAACCTATCAACATTGTCCTGCATCCAGCTGTACCCCTGTCGGAATGTGCTCTGAGGCCCAGGGGAGCCTGTTTTCCTGCTTTAGTGTAGCAAAACTGGATACATGCCACTATCCACTGTTTTAGAATATATTTTTTTCATAGAGGTTAAGTTTGAGGTTCACCTTTTGTTAACCAGTTGGTTCCCTTATGGTCTCAAGTTTTTTAGGTTTATTTATTGGGGTGTTTTTTTGACGAGAGGACAAAAAAAATATATAAATATTATCATGGTTAGTGGGTCTTACACCCAGTTTAGGCTACGTAAGAATCTGAAGCACTCAGAGTGCAACAGTTGCTAGGGCAGCAATTTGAAAGTGGCATGAGCCAATTGAGTTACATAATTTGCATATAATTCCATCTCTCCGGGTAGTCCAACACAGGAGGCTGACTGCATTTGTTTAATCATAACGAGTGATCCCTTTGAAGAAACAAGATTACTATGGTGAGTAATTTATTCTTCTAGGAATGGTATATGTTCATCCACACAGACCCACCCGGCCTCCCCGGCTGGCTTCCAGCGGGCTAAGGTCTGACATCATGGGGGCAGAGCCGAGGATTATAGGTGGGAGGAGCCAGCTTGAAGACCTTCCGGAGATCCTTAAAGGGAAAGTGACATGCCAAGAAGTGTGGATAAACAACATATACCACTCCTAGAACTACTGTTACAGGTGAGTAACTTGTTTGTAGTCCCTTTTTTTATAGTTAATCAAGGAACTACGACTGAGACTACATATTTTCCTTTATCATGATTGTACAAGGATAAAGCACGGACTAATACCAATGTTGCATCTGTGACCAATTTAACACCGCTAAACTGTATTTATTGTGTCTCTTAATAAAAATGAAATAATAAAAAAAAAAGAGGCCCTTTCGGAAGCACCGCTTTCGTGGGAAAGCGGGACAGCAATCCAGGTACCAGCCACAGCAAAGCAGTGGCTACAGACGTCAGGGCTCCTCACGTAGCACAACAGGCTCTGGGTCTAGGGCCTCCAAACCAACCCAGACCAATCTTCCCCCTTCCACCACAGCCTGACTCCTTGCTGAAATCTCCTCCTTCCGTATGCCTGGCGGAGGAGGTGGTCGGAGGTTGCTTTTCTCTTTATGCCCAGGGTTGACAGAAGGTCACCTCTGACCAGTGGGTTCTGCAGTTGATAGAGGGCACTCAATCGAATTCCTGCAGATGCCACTGGACAGGCCACCATCTCCTTCCTGTTGTTTTCTGGCTCACGCAGAGCTAATTCAGGAGGAAATTCAGGCTCTTCTAATCAAGATTAAAAAATCCCAGCTCCACTCACCTTGTGTGCCACTAGTAGCAATTGAAGTCACATAGCAACAAAACATAGGCACCACTTGACACTGTGCAATATTAATACTTTATTTGCAGAAAGTGCTCAATGCAAACAAGCAGCCGCCCAGAAAATACTGTGATTAATATATTGGTTAAATTTAATCAAGATGTATTTTGTCTGGTTATTTAAATGTTTTCAATACGCTGTCACTTTAAGCAGTTGCTTTTTATGTTGTGTGGGCATAGTTCAGTTCAAATTTATTTGTTCGACTTTTTATAGTCATTACAAATTTTGTACAAAAAACATCCGTTAAAAAAATTCTGTTACAGCAGTCTTAACATGCAACATACGATAAATAATAAAACAATAATTCGTCATTCATATCTTATTCTTTCCAGTCGTTCTTATTTAAAAGTTACATTAATCCTTTCATACTCTTCAGGGCACTTTTGTTTTTTAAATACCACATAGGAAAAAATAAATTACCTCTAGCCGCTAATTATTATACTCTGATAGTTGCTTCAGTCTACATAGTCTAGGTGGTTATCCTGAACTTGAGGGATTTTACCACAAAAATGCTCAGAGCACAGTAAAAGAAACCCATTGAGCACACATTGCCATACTACCCTTAGCCTTCCATTACTTTTCTAATGCAAACCATGTTTCAAAATACTTAATACAATATCTGTATTCCCTAAATGGGGAATCAGCATATGCTTTGAAGGGTCAATTTTCGTAGCGCGCTGGACTATTTGATTAGTGCATACCAATTTTCACCTCCCTATTAGTCCACCCCACCCCCTTCCCCCGGGCAGGCTTCCCAAAGAGGCTTTAATTAGGTCATTTTGATCGTAAGTCACCAATTACAGAAACTCAGACACTGAATTACCCAAGCAACATGGGCATAGGGCACCGATGTGTCCCATCCCAGTCTGCATAATTTATGAAAACACTGTACTGCCCCAGTATTTCATAGATGCAGCCTTCTGTAGCCAGCAAAATGTGATGTCCAACAACTCTCCCATACCTGCCGTGAACTTGATTATAGCACATCCCAGGTACATTAGAACTACCACCGGAAAAGCAAACTTTATAGCGATACGTTGAGGTAATAAACATTTATGTGCCTTAGAATCCACTTAGGTACTTGATAAACTCATATAAAAAATTATTTCCTAGGAAGAAAACTATTTTAACTCTATCATTATTCCTATCTAATTATCTTTCAAAAGGCACCTGAAACTAATAACATTTAAAAATCTTCATTCAGTGTTTAAATATTCCTAATTCACAACACTGCTGTTACGTTCCCGAAGAGCTTTGTATAGCAGTAGGTCAGTAAGGATACTAAACTATTTAACTAATCAGATGAGCACCCGAAATAACCTGTTACAGGTCCCACCACTTAGTGCTACTCCGTACTAATTTAACCCCCAAATGATGCAGCGTTATACAGCATTGACTTTGTAATATAGAATAAGACAAAAGCACTTCATACCAAAACACACGGGTCACCTAAAATAGCGTCTCTCACAAGCAATCTTGCAATGTTTGGGAACCTTGCAAGGCAGTTCAAAGTCCTTTATATCTATATTCAAGGAGGCAGTACTCCCCTGTCATGGAGCTGGGAAGAAAATCCGAACAAGAGAATCAGAGAGTACCTGATGGGGGAGTAACCCCAATAAACCCCCAGTGGTCGCCGGAACAGCTCAGCATCCCCCAGGGTTCTCCACAACTCTCATCTGAGCTTCTTAAACAGGGTTCGACCTTAACATAGCTTTACTAGTCCGGGGCATAGTGCAGATTGCCTCGGACTAGTGCAGATGTCTCCCTACCTGTCCGTGTGGGCTAGTGCGTTTTGCGTCAGACGTCAGTTTGAGAGTCCGCCTACTTCCCGTTCAAGTCACAGTACTGATCCGCGAGTGCAAGGTAGCAAAATTGCACCGAGGGCATGGAACTCTAATCGGCCACTAGTCAATCTAAATAGCAGTGGGAGACCCCAGTACTTCCACAGTTCCTTGCAAGTTCCTGACCGGCTTGTGATAAGGCAGTCTTGTTGACTAGCAAAGTCTGTTACCGGAGTATCGTATGTTCCTATTGGCTAGCCCTGTGTTTCACAAGCCAGCAGGGAGGGGGAAGCGTTGACAATGGGAGCAGCACCAGGAGCTCATGTCACAGCGGAAGCCACCAATTATATTTTTAACTGCAGTAGCAGGGGAGAGTAGGGGCAGGAGATTAGAAGAGCGCAGTAACTGTGGATGGGTCGGCACACAGCACAAGGCTGATCACAGGACTGGGCAATTTCCTGAGTGAGGATGATCATTGGCACCGAGCAGGGGTGGGGCGGGGCTTTACTGTGCCGGAATGGGGAATATATGGTGGCACTTGTAAGGCCAAAACCCCGGAAAATTTGAAAGACTGTACGATGAAGAAGGCGTGGTGATTGTGAAGGACTACACAGGCTGTTTGGCTTCTGAGGACCTTGCTACAGAACTTCAGCTTAATGAAAGATTTGCAGTGTCGGCGGTTGCGGCGGTCTGTGATCAGATCTGTTTCGGGACTCGGGAGACTGCTGCTTGACTTTGAAGGAGTTTGGACTTCTCATGGACTTGAAAATCAAAGATGAGCAGACTGGGAGCTCGTCACTCGACTCTGCACAGAATGCTAGGCTCCGTCATGTAAAGTCTATTTTTTTTTTTTTTGAGTACATTTCTGAGGTTGTCTCAATGTGGTGGGCAGGGAGGAATGTGCCTTCAGAGTTTGCCAGCTGTTGGGCTGTATTTTAAATGTTGAAAAAAATTACTGCTTTACTGAGTGATTCTCTGGCTTTTCTAACTGTTTATTTTTTCCAATTTGTTGTTTAATACTAACTTGCAATTAAAGCCCCAGCCCAGTAAATGAAAAAGGGGGGGTGCTGGGTGTGTAAAATTCTCCTGTTTTTTCTGTTCTGTTCACTGCCTGCAAAAAAAAAGGGGCTGTGGCTTGTTGTGGGACTGGCCATTTGGATTGATGTGAGTATGGGCATGTTTGGCTTGCTGTGAGGCTGGTGGTGTTGGGGAGGGGAAGAACAACAAGCATTACATGTACTCAGTGCCTGCTGCAACAAGTATAATGTGGTGTGGTTTGTTGTCATGTTCCCAATTTTCTGCTGTTTACTTTGCTGCTGAATGAAATCTCCAGTGACTGCAAAAGGGGATGACGCTGAGCTCAGGTAAGTCATGGATTTAAATCACAGTAGATCTGGTTACCATTCTGAGGTTTTGTGTGGGCAGTGGGAACTCTCTGAAAGTGTGTCTTCTAGTCTGGGTTTGCGGATGCTCTCATCTGGTATAAAATATATTTTGCAGACAGTACAGATGTCACAGTGAATTATTGTGTGCTGCTTTACTGCTTTTTCCTTCGGGGGCGGCGGCAGATTTTTCTATATTTATGAGTTACTGAATGCTTATCTTTTGAAACAATTGGTCATTTTGTGTTACTTCATCACTATATAAATGTAAATACATTTTTTAACTGTACTGCTTTCATTATTCATTGTGTTGTGGGTCAGAAGCACATAGTGATTCTGAGTGCAGACTAGTGCAAATCACTGCGGGCTAGTGCAATTTTAAACTGACTTGTCCTGCTGGCTAGTGCAAAAAAAAATTAAGGTCAGCCCCTGTTCTTCAATAAATCTGTACTCTGCTTAAGACACAAAATTTAACTCTTATCTCCTCTCCTCTCAGTACATAATTTTATAGAGCTTCAACATTCAACCATAGTCCTCATGTCGCACTTCTTTAATCCAGTCGAGGGCATTGACTCCTTAGGCTCACCTGTAAAAGAACAAAGAAAAGACTCTCCACTGAGCATAGTAAAATTTAACTTATCACAGTGAAAGCACTACCTCCTTAGGCAAAGGTGGCATACTGTACCTTCCTAAGTTTTGATCAAACCTTCAAGCACTATGTGCTGTCCTAAAACTCTGCAGAAACTCCACAGGGATTCATACCATCGTGACTTCCACCTAAACCTGATTCCGCTTTTGCACAAGTCCAATTTTCCTGAGCAAGACGCTCACTCGGCAAAAAATCCTCCAAGCCGGTAAACGCTTCTGCTCCACTTTACTCCACGCTTTTCATTCCACTTGTAAGTGATAAGCCACACTAAATTCACCCTCATACGTCGGATACCAAAATGGTATCGGTTTCCTTCATGAATTGTGGCAAAAGGAGCAAGAAACATTTAAAAGCTACAACAAACCTGAAGCACTATCATAGCGTGGCGAGGAGCGGAGCAGCAGTGTGGCCATCTTGCTGCCCCGCCTCCCCGTACGGGCATAGGGTAGTTCATCCTCCTGAAGACGCACGTGACTTGTGAAGCCGATCAAGGTGATCCTGAGCTGCAGGGCGGCTGCTTGTTTGCGTTTGAGCACTTTCTGCAAATAAAGTATTAATGTTGCACAGTATCAAGTGGTGCCTAAGTTTTGTTGCTATGTGTCTTCAAATCAAGAGCAGTAGAGCCAGTGCTGGCCTCCCAGCAGGGTACAGGGTTTTATTCTCATTTTTCCCTAGTGCCCAAGAAGACGGGGGACCTCCGCGACCTCAATCAGTTTGTCAGGTACAAACGTTTCTGGATGGTCACCCTGCAGGGCTTACTGCCCATGTTACACCAGGGAGATTGGCTAGCATCACTGGATATGCAGGATGCCTATCTACACATTCTAATAGCCAAGTCTCACAGGCGGTTCCTCAGGTTCGAGTTTCGGGGGGGGCACTACCAGTTGAGGGCACTGCCCTTCAGCCTATCCCCAGCCACAAGGGTCTTTACCAAATGTCTGGCAGTAGTCACAGCAGCCCTTCGAGGAAGGGCCACTACGTTTTCCAATACTTGGATAATTGGCTCTTAGCGGCCCCGTCCAGCGAGTAGCTGTGACACACAATAGGAGACACCTGTTATCCCTTCAGAAAACTAGGGATCAACATAAACGCAGTTAAATCATCCTTGCTCCTAACCCAGTCCCGCCAGTTTATCGGGGTGATACTCGATACCACTCGAGGGAGGTCCTTCCTCCCAGAGGACAGGTCAATTCACCTCCGCAGTCTAGCCCGCCACGTCTCCTAATTCACAAGGGCATTAGGCAGAATGCTTCTCTGGCTCCTGGGTCACATGGCAGCCTCTATTGCCACAGTTCCCCTGGCCAGACTGCATATGAGGACAATCCACTGGACACTGCGAGTCCAGTAGGACCAACGGTGGGATGACCTTGACCAACCGGTCTCTGTCCTGGTACCGGTCCTTCGGGAGCTCAACTGGTGGTTGACATACTCTTCCCTCACAGAGGGTCTACCCTTCCAGAGAACACCACTGGCTCAAATCTTGACAGATGCTTCCAGCATGGGTTACGGCGCAAATCTGGACGACCACAGGACCCAGGGGATTTGGTCAGAGTCCGAGGGGCTCTTACACATCAATGTCCTAGAGATGAGAGCTGTCCTCTACGTCTTACAGGCACTGTGCACCACACTCCTCCCAGGACACCACCTGATACAGATGGACAATCAAGCAGGGTGGCACCCACTCTTACTCCCTCTGCTGCGAAGCAATGCGGGTATGGAATTGGGCCATAGACCACCACCAGGATATTTTGGCGGTTCACGTCCCCATAGCACAAAACACCCTGGCCAATGCACGCATCAGGACACGGTACAAAACGCACGAGTGGGCCTTCAGCAGTCTTTCTTAGAAGACCTCTTCGACAGATGGGGCAGACCGGAAGTGGACCTCTTTGCATCCCCTATCAATACAAAGCTGCCCAATTTCTGCTAGTCTGATCCCGGGCCTGGTGTTTTCTGGCGAGATGCATTGTCACTCTCTTTGAAGGAAAGGTTCCGCTACGCATTCCCTCCCTTCAAACAACATGAAGTCTTGCTATATTATGACATATGCAGTATAACCCCAGGTTAGAACTGCTCCGGAGGTGAAAGAGTTAACTTCCATGCAGGGCATGGAATCTTGAGCGCGAGCTCGGTTGAACACTCTGTCTGTTGAAGCTCAAACTTAAACTGTCAGATTCTTTACTCCGCCTCACTGAACAGTCGCTCCAGAGATTCCTCCTGCTGCTCGGTTTGTTTGTCGGTTTAAAGTGTAATTCTCGGTTTATTTACGAAAATTTAACCGCAGTCGTCCGGTTCAAGCTCTGTCTGTGGTATTGTAAGTAATAGATAGGCTTACTTTTTTATTTTTTTCTGTGTGGAACTTGTAAACGTCTTTTTCGGTTTGGTTTGAACCGATCAGAGGGGTTTAAAAATTAGTTTCTAGCCCTTTAGAGTGCGGTTCTCGGTTCTAAAAAACCCGGATTTTATTACGTTTTTTTTCCACGACCCGTGACATGGTTGGGAACCGATAAGAGAGTCTTGCTTGGTGGATTGCCGTTAACGGGCAAGTTTTGGTTAGGCTAGCACTATGTCTGAGAAACCCAAAAGAAAAACCGGACCCACTGGGTTTCAGTACTGTGGCCTCTGTGGGGAAGCCTTTGCAAAGGCTGACCCACACACCATATGTGTATATTGTCTGGGGTTTGACCACCTCAATGCAGACTGCCAGATTTGTAAAAATGTTCCTGCTGCCACCGTGGAAAAAAGAGTTGGTAGGCTCAAGGAAAGGGAGGCCAAAAAGTCCGCTGACCTGGATGGCCAGCCGGTTCGGTTCAATCGAACCTGAGGTGCCCTCTGACCAGGCGATGCTTCCTCGGCAAACGAAGAGCCAGCTCTGAGGGCAGGTTCCAGCTAAAAGGGCTAGAAGGTCAGCTAGTTTGGGCCAAAGTTCTTTCTCAACCACTGAGGAAATAGCCAAAGCTATTCAGATTATCAGTCTCTTTCCCCAGTTCCGTCGAACTGGCACCACTGGGTAAGCGCCCGGTTCGGTTGGTTCCCTCGGTTCAAGATTATGATTTTGAAGATTTTTATGAACCACGGGAAGGGGAGGAGGGGTACGAGGAGAGTGAGTGTGATTTTGACAGTCTGGATGTGCCCATTGAACCGGACATTTCTCCAGACAGACCTTCAGGAGTATCCCCTCCCAGGCTATCTGAGTCCCCCTTCTCATTTTTTGTTTTACAAGAAAGTTGCTGACACTCTGCAACTCCCTGTTGAGGAAGCTGTTGATGATCAAGAGAGCCTGATTTTGTGGAAATGATGGATATTCCAGAGTCTAGGAGACTGTCTATTCCTTGCATAAATCTTTTAGGAAACAGACAGTAAAATTTGAAAACTCCTCATTCTATCCTCCTGTGAATAAAAGGATGGACAAGAGGTATGCTTTATCAGGCTCTGATGCGGAGTTTCTATCTCAGCAGTGCAGCCATGTGGGGTAGTGCAGGCTGCAGCCTGTGACAAGCTAATATTCCTCTATCCCTCACCCTCCTGAAAGGATTCAGGAGGTTGGATGCCATGGCAAAAAGCAGTACATGGCAGCATCTTTGGGACTCAGACAGGCAAATTATGGCTTACGCAGCTAGGTACCAGAAATCCAGGTGGGATACTGTCCTGGCCCTAGCAAAACAGGCCCTGAACAGCTTGCCAGGGAGCTGGAGCAGGTGGCTGCTGATGATGATGAGGCATCCAAGGTGTAATTTCATGCTGCTGTAGACTCTAATGATGTTTCATCTAGAGTTATGGCTACATCTGTGTCTCTTACAGAATGGCCTGGCTCAGATGTACTGCCCTGTCACGGGATACCCAGTCTAAGGCTATGGATTTTCCTGTTGTGGAAATTCTCTGTTTGAGAGCAGACAGAGAATTATATGAAGAAAATGGATGAGTATAGGACCACCTATAGGAGTGCACAGGCCAAAGAAAGGCAAAGTCACTCCTCAAAGGCAGCATGTCAGGGCAGGGGTAGGCCTTTTCATAGGCCATTTTACAAGCCAGGCCTCCTCTTCTGCTTATGCCCAGAGGGTTCTTTAGAGGAAGGGGCATAAGGGGTTCTAGTAAGCCTGCTTCTACCCCTCAACCCAAAGCCCATGCAAAACATGCTCCCTGATGGGGTAGCCAGGGTCGATTCTCCACTACCGGTAGGGGGCAGGCTGGCTTACTTTGTCCAGGACTGGAAGTCTTTAACATCAGACAAGTGGGTCCTGGAAGTAGTAAGCCAGGGCCTGGTTCTCAGCTTCAAAAAATTTCCGAAGATGAGAGCCAGATCTTTCCACCTACAAACCCATCAGAGGCACTTGCCCTGGAAGCAGAAGTTTCTGCCCTCCTGGCTCTCAGACCCGTGGAAAGGTTCTACCCATACACCAGGGCAAAGGGTTGTACTCCAGGTACTTCCTTACCCCAAAAGACAGGAGAATGGCGCCATTCTGGATCTCAGGTATCTAAACAAGCACCGTTTAAAACCAAAGTTCAAAATGGTGATCCTGGGGATTATTTACCCTCTCTAAGGCCAGGGACCTGGCTAGCCTCCCTGGACCTCAAGGATGCCTACTTCATGTTCTCATCAGAAGCTCCCATCGAAAGTACCTCAGATTGAACTGCCCTCAGGCCATTACCAGTTCAAAGCAATGCCCTTCGCCTCTCCTCGGCTCAAGGGTGTTCACAAAATGCCTGGCAGTAGCAGTTGCTCATTTAAGAAGGCAAAGGGTGCCATCTTCCTTATCTGGACGACTGGCTCGTTGTAGGCCAGTCTCAGAACAGTCAAACTTCATTTGCAGTAACCCAGCAGCTGCTTACATCTCTAGGTTTCCTTCTCAATCTTCCAAAGTCAGTTCTGGAGCCTCTCCAGCTTCTCACCTTCATAGGCACAGAACTGAACACAAAAGAAGCCAGAGCCTTCCTTCCTCTGGAGAGAGCAAGGACCCTGGTGTCTCTGGCCTCCTCTTTCACCCTGCAGGTCTCTCGACCAGCAAGGCATTTCCTAGAGCTCCTGGGGCACATGGCTGCTTCTACAGCAGTAGTGCAGGGAGCGAGATTTCAGATGAGGGACATTCAGTTCCATTTGAGAGCCTTTGGTCTCAAAGGGCGGATCCCTAACCAAATTGATTCCAGTGACTCAGACCTGATCCAGGCCCTTCAGTGGTGGCAGGATCAGAACAATCTGAGACAGGGGTTCCCTTCACCCCCAGTCTCATTCCTTGACCCCTACTACAGATGCATCCCTCCTAGGGTGGGGAGCTCACATGGGCGACCTTTCCACCCAAGGCTGTGGTCCCCTCAGGAATCCCTGCTCCACATCAATTTGCTGGAGCTCAGAGCAGTTTTCTAACACTTCAGGTTTTCTCCACATCTGTCCAGAACAAGGTAGTTCAGGTCAGAACAGACAATACCACTACATATGGTACATCAACAACAAAGGGGCACTCGGTCTGACCTTGTGCACGAAGCAATGAAGTTGTGGTCTCTGGCTTACTCTCCTGAGACGCCTCCCTTACGGCAGTTCACCTCCCAGGCAAGGACAATGTCCTAGCGGATGCTCTCAGCAGGATTTCCCAGGGCCATCACGATGGGCACTGGATCCCCTGGTACTAGAGGTAATATTTGCCAGATGGGGCACTCCAGCAAATAGATCTCTTTGCAGCCCCAGACAATCACCAACTTCCCCTTTTTTGCTGCAGGCCCCAGTGTTGGGCTCCAGTCCCTCTGGATGCCTTCCTTCTCAGTTGGAAGGAAGTTTCTCTATGCTTCCCCCTTCCTCTTCTTTTCAAAGTGCTAGTCAGAATCAGATCTCAATCCTGCAAGATGATCCTGATTGCTCCAGATTGGGCCAGGCAGCCCTGGTACCTCACTCATGTCCTTAGCAGTCTACCCTCCCTATGCCATCCCAGGAATCACAACCTGTTAACCTGTGCCCAGGGGAGAGTTTGGTATCCGAACCTCAAATCTCTCAATCTCAAGGCTTGGCTCTTGAAGAATTAGAGTTTGCTGACCTACACCTTTCTCAAGGTGTATTGGATATCTTGAAGGCCTCTAGGAAGCCTTCCACCAGGGCTACCTATAATTCAAAATGGAAAAGATTTTCCATATGGTGTGCTGGTAAACATATTTCCCCAGAATCTGCTGGTGTGCCACGATCCTGGATTATTTGGTGCATTTGAATTCCTTGGGGCTGAGACCAGCTACCCTAAAAGTGCACTTTGGCAGCTGTCTGTCTTCTTGTCAGCAGGTAAGCCCTCTTTCTTTATCAGCTCACCCTGTGTTCTCCAAGTTTTTAAAGGTTGCTTCACACCAATCCCCGTTCAGGATCCTGCCTGCTTGGGATCTTAATATTTGCATCGCTCAGCTTATACAACCCCTTGCAGGCCATTATCTTCAGCAGGCTGAAGTACTTGACACAGAAAACTGTGTTTCTGGTAGCCATCACCTCTGCCAGGCAAGTAGGAGCTACAAGCCTTGTCAGTGGAGCCTGATTTCGCCTCCTTTCACAGAGATAAGGTAGTCCTCAGGACTAACAGGAAGTTTTGCCTAAGGTGGTTCAGACTTTCACCTTAATCAATCCATGTCTCTCCTGTGTGCTTCACTGACCATTCCTCCTCTGGTGAGAGGGATTGCACAGTTTAGATGTCAAAAGAGCCCTTAGTTACTATATAGACGTGCCAAGGGTCACAGGTTCGAATCCTCCAATTGTTCCTCACCTATGGTGAGGTTGGTAAAGGAAACCTGCCACTAAAGATCCATTGCCAGGTGGATTGTCTCTTGTATCCAATTCTATTCTACGAAAAACTGGGTAGGTTCCTACCTCAGGCCTGAGGGCTCACTCTACCAGAGGTACAGCTGCATCTCTGACTGCTGCCAGGACATTCTTATCCTAGAGATATGTCAAGCAGCTACCTGGAAAACAGTTCACACTTTTACTAAGCATTACTCCTTGGATATCCAGGCTAGGAGTGATGCTCGATTTAACTTTGGCCGTGCTTCAGAGCCTATTTCCCAAGTAGGTTCTGTCCCTCCTCCATGGAGGTACTGCTGTGTAGTCTGCATATGTCATAATATAGCAAGACCTCATGTTGTTTGAAGAAAAATTACTCACCTTAGTAATGTTGTTTCTTCTAATGGAGTCTTGCTATATATAAACCCCAACTGCCCCTCTCAGAACCTCTGTTTTTGGGATGTGGGTGGGCAGTGCAATGTTGGCACTTCTTTGATACCCACTTCATTTCACCCTTCTTGGGTGCTTAGGTGTTATGCTTAAGTTTCTTCTTGAATCCCCCGACTTGAGTCTTTGTTTTGGCATCAAGATCAAAAAGGTGTTTTTGTAGTTAGTAGCCAGTGGCTAGTGTAGGTTTACGGCTTCCACACAGAACCTTAGTGAGTTTTTGCTCATAAAGATCTGACAGTTTAAGTTTGAGCTTCAACAGACAGTGTGTTCAACCGAGCTCGCGCTCAAGATTCCATGCCCTGCATGGAAGTTAACTCTTTCACCTCCGGAGAAGTTCTAACCTGGGGTTATACTGCATATGTCATAATATAGCAAGACTACATTAGAAGAAACAACATTACTAAGGTGAGTAATTTTTTTCTTCCTGCTCCTGCAGAAAGTACTTCTTGAACTGCATACAGAGGGGGCGGTAATGATTCTGGTGGCCCCATTGTGGCCATGGCAGATTTGGTTCCCCTGCTATAACAGCTGGCAGTCGAACTACCACTGCCACTGAGCTCTCACTTGGTCTCCCAGGACAACGGGATATTGTTACACCCAGACCTGAAATCATTGCACCTGCATGCGTGACTCCTGAACACCTAGCCATGTGGCACTTTGGAGTCTCAGACAGAGTTGCTAACGTTTTGGTGGCCACCAGAAAACCCTCTATCAGTGCCACCTATGCCATGAAATGGAAGCATTTGTTCCTCCGGGCTACCGTCCACCGTCTAGACCCCTTGGCCTGTCTGGTGAGCTCGATCTTCCGAGTACCTGCTGTCACTGTTGGACTCGGGGTTGGGCTACTCGTCCATTAAGGTCCATTTGTCTGCAGTTTTGGCTTACCATGCGCCTGTTCAAGGTAAAACCATAGCACAGCTGGACCTGGCACACACCTTCCTGTGTGGCGTTCTCCACCTAAAACCCCCTATCAGGGTCCCCGGCCCCCCTTAGACCCTTTTGTTTGTGCTGGAAAAGCTCACTTTGCTCCCATTTCAGCCAGCGAGCTTCAATTTGTCTCTCTTGGAAAGCGTTATTTCTAGGGTCGTGGATATGTTATTCCATCCACACTTATTGGCTGGTTCCTTGCCGCTTTAAATCTTGCCAAAAGGTCTTCAAGCTGGCTCCTCCCACCCACCCGGGTGGTAAAACTCTGCTCCGCCCCACGACGCCAAATCTTCCTTACCGCTTGGAAGCTCAGGTTCCCTCCTTAGCGCTCTGTGTTTTAGGCCTGGACCCACACGCTTCGGTTCAACCAAAACTTATCCTAAAGTTTAAAAGACTTGGTCTTCTTTTTCCCTTGCGGCTCACGATGGACAAATCGACTCCCGGATTTCGTCTGTGCCCCTGTGGGCAGAAGATGTCCTGGACCGACCTGCACTCCACGTGCATTTACTGCCTAGGACTGTGACATGACTCGCAGGCTTGCGAATTATGCAAATCCTTTTCAGCTTCGGTCTTGGAGGACCGCGCTGCCTGACTGCTTTTGGGGCGCCCTGAAAAACGTTATCCTCCGGTTAAGTCGAAGGAGGCCCATTGGGCGGTGTCTGCGGCGGTGGGCTCGCTGACCAGCTGGAGCAGATGATCGCCCTCGAGGAGGAGGCCTCATCTTCATCTTCCTCGGTCACAGCATTTATCCTGCTCTCCTTGGGCTCTTTTTATTCAGCTTCTTTTAAGGAGCTTTGCCAATCCCTCTCCACCAAGGGAGAAGGACCATCAGGACATTCCAGTCTGTCCAAAAAGAAGGACTCCAAAGGTAAGCCCCACCGTCGACATTCGTGGGAGTGGGAGAGATCCCCTTCCCTGGATAGTCGACAGTCTACTTTGATCGAGGTTGCGGCTAAGGCTGCTGGCTTCACGGTGTCCCCGTCAGGTCAGCCGGCCGAGACACCCGTCAACCCAGTCGAGATGTTTCTCAACCCGTCGGATGGTCTGTCGACTGGAGAAGCCGACAACCCTTCTTCACCAGTTCCCCAGTGGAAACCGAGGATTTGACTGTGCCTCCTGTGCCAGAGCCCCCGGTTAAGGTCCCTGAACCGAGGGAGGAGTGGGTTCCCCCACCCCCCTCTCAGACCCACCCTCGGAATCCCCGAAGATCTCTGATCTCTTCCAGGTCCAGCAGGTCCCGCCATCGGCGGTCTTGGTCTCTGCACCATGGAAAGCAGCGGTGCCGCTTATCCTCGTCATCCTCTACGGAGGATAGGCTCTGGCGCAAGTTGCGTTGGTGCTGTGAGGATTTAATGTGACGGCAGCTCTTATTGTCTGGGAATAAGCCGACTCCGTCGCCTTCTCAGGCCATTGAGTGGCGGTCACCAGAGCGGCCGAAACAACCCCTCGTAGTGGTCGAGCCGAAACTGGCACCGGTTGTTCGGCCGAAACCGGCTGCTCCACCCATTGTGGTGGAACCTCCGCCTCCACAACCGAAGACTGGGGCCCCGACCCAGGATTCTCGGTCGGGTCAGGGTTTGCCCCATAGTATGTCGGTCATCTTCTCTCCCGATCGTCCTCGGCAGGTGGAGGGTGGCTCAGGCGCTCGGCAGCTGTTCGAAGACTCCTCGGAGTCTGATGACGACGACTCCTTGTTCTCCAGGCCGCTTGACCTGGAGTCCACTGGGGGTCAGTCGGTGGACGAGAGCCCATCCTCGTTCTCAGGAATGCATTGGCACGTCTCAGAATCCACTGGGATGAAGCTTGAACCCGTTTCAAAATGGGCTAGGTATCCTCTCATGGAGATACTGGACTGAGGGGATTCCCCTATGGAGGCCTTCCCGGTGGCCGAAGCCATTGTTGGCCTGGCCCTGGAGCTGTGGCAGCGTCCAGCTTCTTGTCCAGCACCTTCGGCCAGGATGGCTCGGAAGTATGTGGTCCCTAAAGGTTCACTCTCCGATTTCTTGAAGCACCCCTCTGTGGAGGGGTTAGTGACCGACAGCGTTTTCCGGCATTCCAGGAACGCACGGGATGTGAACAAACCACCCGATAAGGAGCCCAAGAAATTGGACTACTCAGGGCGGAAAGTGTATGCTGCTTCCTCCCTAGGCCTTCGTCAGGCTAGCTCGGCCATCCTGATGGCACACTTTTCACACGCCCTTTTGGGCTCCCTGGATGAGGTGATTCCTCATCTCCCGGCTGACCTTCAAACGACGGTCAAGCAGGTGCGGGACCAAGGAAGGGTGGTAGCCAAACAGCAGTTCCAAACTTCGTTGGACATCGCTAATTCGTGTGCCTGGTCAGTAGCGGCCGCAGTGGTCACGCGCCGCAGAGCTTAGCTGCAGATCTCCACCTTCTGGCAGATACACAGCACAAACTGGCAGAAGTCCCCTTCTTGGGTACTGACTTGTTCGGTCCCGGGTGGAGGGTCATCTCCATATGACGAGAAGTCCAACGCCACCTTGGACTCTGTCACATCTGCCCAGAAGGACAAAGGCCACCAGCAGCAGCGTAAGCCTTTCGTCCTTCAGCCCTGCACACGTCCGTCCCAGCAACACCAGCATCAGGGCCAGCAGGCTCGCGCCTGGCACCCTAAAGCCAAGCCTGCTGCTTCCTCAGCAGGAAGCTCAGAGGGAAAGGCCCAGGCAGCTCCTCCGCTGGCCCTTCCTCAAGCCTGCCCAGTGATGGGTTGAGGGTGTCATCCCAACCTGTCACTCCTCCCGGGTTCCCGGAGCGTCCACCACTTCCTTTCTGCCTGGTCCGATATCACCACGGACCGCTGGGTGTTGGAAGTGGTAGGCAGGGGTCTGCCTCTGGAATTCGAGCAGTCCCCATCCTATCGGGCCATCGCCCCACGTGGGGCTACAGGTTCTGCAGCCTCTCTGTCAGCTCCTCGAGCCAACATTGCCCTGCTCCTCCAGAAGGAGGTGATCAGGGAGGTGGTGGACCCTCCTCCAGACCCAGGGTTTATGTCCAGGTACTTCCTGGTCCCAAAACGGACGGGGGGCTGGCACCCCATTCTCGACCTACACAACCTGAACAAGTTCCAAAGATCTCGCACCTTTAGGATGGTCACTCTGGCTCAGATCATTCCATCCTTGGAACGAGGCGTGTGGTTCTGTTCTCTGGACCTTCAGGACATCTTCTTTCACGTCCCAATCCATCCTCCACCAGTGATTCCTCCACTTCAGGGCAGAGGGATCCCTTTATGAGTTCCGGGCCATGCCCTTCGGCCTCTCTCCAGCTCCCAGGGTCTTCATCAAATGCATGGCAGTGGTCACAGCATAACTACGGCACTGAAGGGTCCGGGTGTACCCTTACCTGGATGACTGGCTGATTGCAGCCCCCTCCAGGTTGGAGGTGGAGCAGTCCAGGGATCTGGCCCTCCAGGTCTGCTCTCAGATTGGCCTCCTCATCAACGAGGCCAAATCGGAACTCGTGCCATCGCAGGTGATTCCGTTCATCGGGGCAGAGCTTGACTCTCTTCGAGCCAGAGCACGGCTCCCGGTGGACAGGGCCGAGGTCCTTTCCTCCTTTGCCCAGTCATTTCTGGTTGACTCGGCCATACTGACGGACATGAGTCAGCTATGTCAAGAAGTTTGGGTTGCTGTTTGTACAACCCCCTGATCCTACTTGACCTTTGTCTGGGTCAGCTGGGACAGTCTCATCAGGGGCCCAAAGGGGCGTGAGAAAAGTGTGCCATCAGGCAGCCGAGCTGGCTGGCGAGAGACCCTAGAGGAAGCAGCATAGACTTTCTGCCAGAGCAGTCCAATTTCTTGGACTCTTATCGATGGCTTGTCCACACCGAGCATTTCTGGGTGCGGGCAGCTGCGGTCACTAGCCTCCAGCGGAGGTGCTCCAGCAGGAGAGTGGAACCAGTGGGAACCCATGCCTTGACCATCCTGGCCGAGGTGCTGGACAAGCTGGCCACTAACATAGCTCCAGGGCGACCAGCAATAGCTTCAGCCACGGAAGAGCCTCTGTGGGGAATCCTCGGTCCAGTATCTCCATGAGGATACTTGGCCCACTGGAAAGAGTTCAACTTCATCCCAGTGGACTCAGATGACCTGAAGCATTCAAGAGCGGATGGCTCTAGATCCACCGAGACCCCGTGGACTCAGGTCGAGGGCCTGGAGAACAGGGAGAGTCATCGTCCAGACCCGAGGTCTGCAACCGCTACCGAGGCTACTACCCTCCACCCGCCAAACCGACCGATGAGGTGACAGACAACCGATGGGGAAGTCCGGCCGACGAGAATCATGGTGGGGCCCCAAATAGGTTAAGGGGGAGTTCCACCACAATGGGTGGCGTAGCAGTTTAGCTCTCGATTACAGCGAGGGTTGTTTGACCACTCTGGTGACAGCCACTTAATGTGAGAAGGAAACAGAGTCGGCGTATTCCCGATCAAAAAGGGCTGCTGCATATCAGATCCTCATAAGGCTTAATTTGCGGGCCTATTCTAAAAGGACAAAGGCGAGGTTGGCAGACGCCCACCGATGCAGGACCAAGACTGCGATGTCTGCATATCGGCTGGACAGGAAGACCAAGACTGAGACCGGTGTTTCAGAGCTGGGTCACAAGGGGGCGGAAACCGCTCCTCCTACAGTTCAGGAACCTTAACCAGGACCCGCACAGGAGGCACAGGCAAGTCCTCGGTTTCCACCGGGAACCGATAAAGAAGGGTTGTCGGCTTCTCCAGTCGACAGCCTCATCCCACGAATCGACGAAAAAACCTGACAGCGTCCGACTGGTGTAATCTACCACGGCTGGCGTGGCGGGTACACTGAAGCCAGCGGCCTTAGCAAGCAACCTCGACCAGTCAGTCGACTATCAGGGAACAGGACTCTACCCAGCTCCCACAAACTTCGACGGTGGACTTACATTTGGAGTCCTTCTTCTTGGACCGAGAGGAAGGCCATAACCCCTCCCTTTGGTGGAAGAGGACGACAAAACTCACTTGAACGAGCCGTATGGAGGGGCCCAAAGAAGGCGCAAACAAATGCCGTGACCGAAGATGATGATGCAGCCTGGGCTGCTTCCTCGAGAGCGATCATTTCGTTAGAGCTGTTTAGCCGAACCGACCGCCAGGACACACGCCCAACAGGCCTCCTTCGACTTGACGAGGAGGATAACGTTCTTAGGACCGCAAGTTGCAATCTCGGCGCGATCCTCTAAGACCATGGCCAAAAGAACTTGCAAAGTCGCAGGCCTGCAAATCAGATCAAGCCAAAGGCAGTACACGCACGGGAGGCGGATCAGTCTGGGATATCATCTGCCCCCAAGGGCACCGAACAGGTCCAGGAGTCTATTTGTCCATTGCAGCCTCGAGGGAAGATAAGAAAAAATTACTCACCTTAGTAATGTTGTTCTTCTAATGGAGTCTTGCTGTATTCTGACATATGCAGTTAGGTCCTGCCTTTCAACTGCCCCGGAGAACAAAGTTAAACTTCCATGGCCAGCATGGAATATTCCACTGACACAAACTCGGTTGAAGCCCCTGTCTGCTGTTGTTTAAACTCCAACAAGTCATATCTTCCCGAGCAATACTCACTAGGCGTTCTGTGAGAAACTGTAAAACTCAAATACAGCCAACTGGCAACTATATTTATATAAAAGTTTTTTGGTTTAAAGCAAAGACTCAAGTCAGGAAACCAAAAACAAAACACAACACTACTTCAAAAATAAGGAAGGTGAAAAGGACACCCTAGGGTGCCAACACTGCTCCTGCCCACCCAACATCAAAAACTAGAGTTCTGAGAGGGTGACGGGGGAGGTCAGAGACAACAAGACTCCGATAGAAGAAGAAAATTACTCACCTTAGTAATGTTGTTTCTTCTAATGAATCTACTATACCTGTTTCAATTGCAGTATGACAAGAGGTTAGAACTGCTCGGAGGTGAAATAGTTAACTTTCCATGCAGGCATGGAACTTGAAAGCAAAGCTCGGTTGAAAACTCTGTCTGTTGTGCTTCAAGCGAAAACTGTCAGATCTTTATGAGCTCAAAACTCACTGGGTTCTGTGTGGAGCTGTAAACCTACACTATCAACTGGCTACTAACATACAACACTCATTTTGGCTAAAACAAAGACTCAAGTCAGGGACCCAAAATGCAAAAACACAACACCAATTCACCCAAAAAGGCGAGTGAAAACAACAAAGGTGGGCATCAAAAAGTGCTAACCCTGTACTGCCCACCCATCCCCAAAACAGAGGTTCTGAGAGTGGCAGGCAGGGAGGGAGGTCCAAAATAGAAGACTCCCATTAGAAGAAACAACATTACTAAGGTGAGTAATTTTTCTTTCAAACAACATGAAGTCTTGCTATATTATGACAAATGCAGACTACACATCAGTACCCCATGGAGGAGGACAGAACCTACCTAGGAAATAGGCTCTGAAGCACGGCTGTGCCAAACCGAACATCACTCCTAGCCTGGATGTCCAGGAGTAATGCTGGTAAAAAGTGTGAACTGCTTTCCAGGTAGCTGCTTGACATATTTCTAGAATAGGAATGTCTCTGGTAGCAGCCAGAGAAGCAGCTGTACCTCTGGTAGAAATCGAGCCCTCAGGCCTCGGAGCGAACCTTTACCCAACTTCAGCAGAATTGGATACAAGAGACAATCCACCTAGCAATGGATCTTTAGTGGCTGGCTTCCCTTACCAACTTCATAGGTGAGAACAGTTGAAGGGAGTCAAACCTCTAGACCTTGGAACGCCTATATAGTAACTCAAGGGCCTCTACGTCTAGGCTGTGCAGCATCCTCTCCCCAGAGGAGGAGGGTCAGTGAAGTACACTGGAAGAAGATAGATTGATTAAGGTGAAATCTGAAACCACCTTAGGCAGGAACTTTCTGTTAGTCCGAAGCGACCACGTTATCTCTGTGAAAAGAGATAAAACCCTGCCCACTGACAACGCTTGTAATTCACTTATCGTCTGGCAGAAGTGATAGTTACCAAAAACACAGTTTTCCCAAGTCAAGTACTTGAGCTCAGCTGAAGACAAGGGCTCAAAGGGGCGCATAAGCTGAGCAATGCAAACATTAAGATCCCAGGCAGGGGCAGGATCCTTGAATGGAGGTTGGTGATGAAACAACCCCTTAAAAAACTTGGAAAATACAGGATGAGCTGAAAGGGAGAGATTTACCTGCTGAAATAAAAGCAGACACAGCTGCCAAGGCACCTTCAGGTGCTGGTCTCAGCCCCAAGAATTCCAGGTGGACCATATAATCCAGGACTGTGGGTAGAATCAGCAGAGACTGGGAAATATGCTTTCCGACACCATAGAAAAACCTTCCATTTGGAATTGGAAGTAGCCCTAGAGAAAGCCTCCTGCGGCCTTCTAATATATCCATTACACCTTGGGAAAGGTGTAAATCAACAAACTCTAACTCTTCAAGAACCAAGCCTTGAGATTGAGAGATTTGAGATTGGATATAGACCCTTCCCTGGGCACAGGTTAACAGATTGTGATTCCTGGGAAGGACAGAGAGGATGGACTACTAGGACATAGGGAGTGGATACCAGGGCTGTCTGGCCCAATCCGGAGCTATCAGAATGACTTTGCATGATTGGGATCTGATTTGACTAGCACTTTGAACAGGAGAGAAAAGGGAGGAAGAACAAAGAACCTTCCCCCCAACTGAGGGCACAAGGCATCCAGTGGGAGTAGGCCTAACACTGAGGGCCTGCAGCAAAAAAGAAGTTGGTGATTGTCTGGGGCTGCAAAAATATCTATCTGCGGGGTGCCCCATCTGGCAAATCTACTCCCAAGACCAGGGATCAGTGACCATTTGTGGTGGCCTGGGAAATCCTGCTGGAGAGCATCTGCCAGGACATTGTCCTGCCTGGGAGGTGAACTGCCATAAGGGAGGTGTTCGGGAGCAAGCCAGAGACCAACTTCATAACCCGAGTACACTAAGGCCGTAGACCAAGTGCCCCCTTGCTTGTTGATGTACACATTGTGAGTGGTGTTGTCTGTTCTGACCTGAATACTCTTGTTCCTGAACAGATTTGGAAAAGCTGAAGTGCTAAAAAAACTGCTCTGAGTTCCAACAGGTTGATGTGAGATAGAGATTCCTGGGAGACCACAGACCCTGGGATGGTGAGGTCACGCACATGTGAGCTCCCCAACGCAAGAGCGACAATCTGTAGTAAGGATTAGAGAATGAGACTGAGTGACAAAAGAACCCCTTGTCTCAGGTTGCTCCTGATCCTGCCACCACCTGTAGGGCTTGGATCAGGGTTCGAGTTACTGGATCAGCTTGGTAAGAGGATCCTTTCTTTGAGACAAAAAGCTCTCAAATGGAACTGGATGTCCCTCATCTGAAATCTTGCTCCTTGCACAACTGCTATGGCAAGCAGCCATGTGTCTAGGAGCTGCAGAAAATGCCCTTGCTGGCGGAGACCTGCAGGGTAAAAGAGAGGCCAGGAAGACTAGGTCTTAGCCCTGTCCAGGGGAGGAAGGCCCTGGCTTCCTGTGTGTTCAGTTCCTGCGCCTATGAAGGTAAGAAGCTGGACTGGCTCCTAGAACTGACTGAGTGATTCAGAAGCAAACCAAGAGATATGCAGTTGCTACGTTATCTGAAGGTGTAAACTGACCTGGTCAGGGACTGTACCTACTAAGAGCCAATCATCCAGGTAAGGAAAGATGCAATCTTTGCCTTCTTAGGTGAGGCAACTGCTACAGCCAGGCATTTGGTGAATACCCTTGGGGCAGAAGTGAGGCCGAAGGGCATTGCTCTGAACTGGTAGTGGCCTGGCAGCTTTCGAACCTGAGGTACTTTCGGATGGGAGCTTCTGATGGGGAATATGGAAGTAAGCATCCTTGAGATCCAGGAAAGCTAGCCAGTCCCCTGGCCTTAGAGAGGGTAGGATAATTCCCAGAGTCACCATTTTGAACTTTGGCTTTAAAAGGTGCTTGTTTAAATATCCGAGATCCAGGATGGGCCACCATTCTCCTGTCTTTTTGGGGTAAGGAAGTACCTGGAGTACAAACCTTTGCCCTGGTGTGGGAGGAACCCTTTCCACAGCTCTGAGAGCCAGGAGGTAGAGACCTCTGCCTCTAGGGCGGAGTGCCTCTGATGGAGCTGCAGGTGGAAAAGATCTGGTTCTCAGCTTGGAATTTTTGAAGCTGAGAACCAGTCCCTGCTACTGCTTCCAGGACCCACTTGTCTGAAGTTAAAGACTTCCAGTCCTGGACAAAGTAAGCCAGCCTGCTCCAGGTAAGAGGAGAATCGGCCCTGGCAATCCCATCAGGGTGCCTGCTTGGCAGGGAGCTTTGGGCTGAGGGGTGGAAGCAGACCTGCTTGTACCCCGTCTGCCTCTCCCTCTAAAGAACCCCCTCTGAGCATAGGCGGAGGAGGAAGCTTGGGCTTGGTAAAAAGGCCTATGAAAAGGCCTGCCCCTGCCTCTAGGAAGCTGCTTTTGAGGAGTGGCCTGCCTCTCCTTGGCCTGTGCACTCCTATAGGTGGTCCTATATTCATCCATTTTCTTCATGTAATTCTCTGTTTGCTCCCCAAACAGAGAATTTCCCACAACAGGAAAATCCATGGCCTTAGACTGGGTATCCTGAGACAGGTAGTACATCTGAGCCAAGCCATCCAGAAGTGCCACAGATGTAGCCATGACTTTGATGAAACATCATTAGAGTCCACTGCAGCATGAATGCACCTTGGATGCCTCAATACCATCAACAGCCACCTGTTCCAGCTCCTGGCAAGCTAGGTCAGGACTTGTTTCACTAGAGACCTGCACACAGTATCCCCCATCTGGATTTCTGGTACCTAGCAGCACAAGCCATATAATTTGCTTGTCTGAGTCCCAAAGATGCTGCCAAGTGTAATCGTTTCTTTGCCATAGCATCAATCTTCCTAGGTCCTTCTCAAAATTGTGAAGCTAGGGAATATTAGCTTGTCCAGGCTGCAGCCTGCACTACCCCACATGGCTGCATTGTTGAGTGAGGAAATCAGTGTTGGAGCCTGATAAGGTATACCTCTTGTCCATCCTTTTATCCACAGGAGGTATAATGTGAGGAGTTTTAAAACTTTTACTGTCTGTTTCCGAAAAAGATTTATGCAAAGGAACAGACATGTCTCCTAGACTCCTGAATATCCATCATTTCTACATAGTCTGGCTCCTCTTAGTCATCAACAGCTTCCTCAACAGGGAGCTGGAGAGTTTCAACAACTTTTTCATAAAACATGAAATGAGAAGGGGACTCAAGCCTTGGAGGAGAAACCCTAGGGGTCTATCTGGAAGATGCCGGATCAATGGGCACATCCGGATCTTAAAACCATATTCACTCTCCTCATATTCCTCTTCCCCTCCCGGTTCATAAAAATCCTCAAAATCATAATCTTGAACCGGTGGAACTGGCAAACGACCTGACCTGAAGGTGTCGGGTCGGTCGGAACCGGAGAGAGAGACTGGACAATTTGAATTGCTTTAGCTATTTCCTCAGCAGTTGGGGAGAGAACTTTTAGCTCTACACTAGCTGACTTTCTAGTCCTTTTTGCTGGTACCGGCTCTTCATTTGCCCGAGGAAGTACCGCCCTGGTCAGAGGGCACTCCCTCCGGTTCGGCTGGCACCAAACCGGGCTGGCCATTCGAGTCAGCGGACTTTTTGGCCTCCCTTTCCCTGAGCCTACCAACTCTCTTATCTATGGTGGCAGCAGGGAAATTGTGACAAATCTGGCAGTCTGAATTGAGGTGGTCAAACCCCAGACAATAGACACATATGGTGTGTGGGTCAGCCTTAGCAAAAGCTTCCCCACAAACACTACAGTGTTGAAATCCAGTGGGTCCGGTTTCTCTTTGGGTTTCTCAGACATAATGCCCAACCTAACCCGCTTGCCCTGTTGTGGCAATCCACCAAGCAAGATACCTGTAGCGGTTCCCAACCCGTGTCACGAAGTAAATGGTAAAAACCGTAATGAAATCTTTTTTTTTTTTTTTTTTTTTTTTTTGAGCCAATAAGACAGGAACCGAGCACTTTAAAAAGGACAAGTAGATTTTAAATACAAACTGATCAGTTCAAACCCGAGCCAATAAAGAATTACAAGTTCCACACAGAAAAAAATAGCAGTAAAACCTATCTATTACTTACATTACCACAGACAGAGCTTGAACAGAGCCGGTTCTTGGGTTAAGGTGAGATAAAAGCTTGAAAAATAATACTTTAAACCGACAAAATGAACCGAGCAGAAGGAGAAATCTCCGGCGACTGTTCAGTGGGCGGAGTAAAGAATCTGACAGTTTGCGTTTGAAGCACAACAGAGTTTTCAACCGAGCTCGCGCTCTAAGTTCCATGCCTGCATGGAAAGTTAACTATTTCACCTCCGGAGCAGTTCTAACCTGCGGTCATACCGCAATTGTCATAATATAGCAAGACTTCATGTTGTTTGAAACAACATTACTAAGGTGAGTAATTTTTTCTTCAAACAACATGAAGTTTTGCTGTATTCTGACATATGCAGACTACCAAGCAGTACCTCCATGGAGGAGGGAAAGAACCTACTTTGGAAACAGGCTCTGAAGTACTGCTGTGCCAAACAGAGCATCACTCCTAGCCTGGATATCCAGAGAGTATTGCTTGGTGAATGTGTGGACTGTTTTCCAGGTGGCTGCTGACACATTTCTAAGATAGGAATATCCGGCAGCAGCCAGGGAAGCAGCTGTACCTCTAGTAGAGTGAGCCCTCAGGCCTGAGGGTGGAGTTCTACCCAGTTTTCAGCAGAATTGTATACAAGAAACAATCCAGCTGGCAATAGATCTCTTAGTGGCAGGTTGCCTCACCAACCTCCATGTGAGGAACAACTGGAGGGACTCAAACCTGTGACCCTTGGTGTGCTCTTATGTAGTAGCTGAGGGACCTTTACACATCCAAGCTGTGCAGTTGAATGTCAGTGAAGAAAACAGGAGAGACAGACTCATTGAGGTGGGAAATCTGAAACCACTTTAGGAAAACTTCCTGTTAGTTCAAGGACCACTTTATCTCTATGGAAAGAGATTAAACCAGGTTCCACCGACAGTTCTAACTGCAGCATGGGTACTTGATAAAACATTTTTTTTTTAAACCGATAAGGACCGTACCACACTAACTTCCTTCCTAAAGAAAACAAGAATATCACACACTCTATAAACAGTAACTGGTTCAGCCGTACCAGTTGAAACTCTTTAAATTACAATTTCCACAATAGTTTTTAAAGCAAGTCCACTACGTGTGCACTTACTGTACCACAAACAGGGATCTGAACAGGAAAACAATTAAAGTACTGGTAAAACAGATGATTTTAAACTGACGAACGTGAGAGAGGAGAGGAATCTCTGGAGTGACTGTTCAGTTAGGCAGAGTAAAGAAATCGGTTACACTTCAAAGTGCAACAGACAGAGGTGTGAACCCGGGCACGAGCTCAACACTTTCCTGTCCGGAGCAGGTAAAGTACTGGGGCTAACTGCATATGTCAAAATACAGCAAGACTTCATGTTGTTTGAAACAGTGTAACAAATTAAACTGAATTGACACTGCCTGCTCCCATAACACTTCTGCGGTCTGAGCTATGTTATCAGTCATCTAACTACAGAAGGAAAAAAATACTCACCTTAATAATTATGTTTCTTCTAATGGAATCGTGCTGTTTTCCAACAATTGCAGTGATTCCCAACCTTTGAACTGCCCCGGAGAACAAAGAGTTAACTTTCTATGCAGGGCATAGAATGCTGAGCTCGAGCTCGGTTGAAGTCTCTGTCTGGAGTGTTTCAAACCTAAACCGTCAAAATTAAAAGTGCTATGTGGAAATTGTAAAAATTCCTACTAGCCAACTGGCTGAAAATCGTTTTGGATTCCCAAGGAAGACTAGTCAGAAAAAACCAATCTACTTGCATAACACAACAAATCAGCACCCAAACAAAAAGGAGGAGGGTGCAAGCAAAAAACACCCCTGAGGTGCAACACTGTACCTGCCCACCCACTTCCCAAAAAACAGGTTCTGAGAGGGGAGGCAGGGAGGGAGGTCAGAATACAGCAAGACTCCATTAGAAGAAACATAATTACTAATGTGAGTATTTTTTTCTTCAAAACAACAAGAAGTCTTGCTGTATTCTGATAATTGCAGACTACCAAGCAGTACCTCCATGGAGGAGGGACAGAACCTACTTTGGGAATAGGCTCTGAAGTACTGCTGTGCCAAAACGAGCATCACTCCTAGCCTGGATATCCAGAGGGTAATGCTTGGTAAAGGCATGGACTGTTTTCCAGGTGGCTGCTTGACAAATTTCTAAGAGACGGATATCCCTGGCAGCAGCCAGGGAAGCAGCTGTACTTCTTTCGGAATGAGCCCTCAGGCCTGAGGGTGGAGATTTTCCCAGTTTTTCAAGGCAGAATTGCATACAAGACACAATCCACCTGGCAACAGATCTTTTGGTGGCAGGTTTGCCCTTTCCCACCTCTTCATAAGTGAGAACAACTGAAGGGAGTCAAACCTGTGACCTCGGTACGCCTATGTAGTAACTAAGGGCTCTTTGACAACTAAACTGTGTAGCCTCCTCTCCTGAGGAAGAATGATCAGTGAAGAAAACAGGGAGAGACATAGACTGGTTTAAATGGAAGTCTGAAACCACTTTGGGCAAGAACCTTCTATTGGTTCTAAGGACCACTTTATCCCTGTGAAATGAGATAAAATCAGATTCCACGGACAGGGCTTGCAATTCACTGATATGCCTGGCAGAGGTAATGGCTACCAGGAACACAGTTTTCCAAGACAAGTACTTAAGCTCTGCTGAAGACATAGGCTCAAAGGGGGGTTGCATAAGTTGAGCAATGCAAACATTCAATTCCCAGCCAGGGGCAGGGTCTCTAAAAGGAGGACTGGTGTGAAGCAATCCTTTAAAAAAATTTACAGAACACAGGATGGGAAGATAGTGAGGCAGACTTCCCCATAGACAGAAACGCAGAAACAGCTGACAAGTGTACTTTGAGAGTAGCTGGTCTGAGGCCTAGGCCATTAAGATGGACCATATAATCCAGAACCGTAGGCAATTCAGCAGTGTCTGGAGAAATATGCTTTTTAGAACACCAAATGCTGAATCTTTTCCATTTGGAGTTGTAAGTCTTTCTGGTGGAGGGCTTTCGAGAAGCCTTGAGGATATCCAGAACCTCTTGGGAAAGATGCAGATCTGCAAATCTTAACTCTTCAAGAGCCATGCTTTGAGATTGAGAGACTGAAGACTGGGGTACCAAATCCTTCCCTGAGAGGATGTTAACAGGTTGTAATTCCTGGGAAGAGACAGGGGAAGATGGACTGCTAGGGACAGCAACAGGGGGTACCAGGGCTGTCTGGCCCAATCAGGAGCAATCAGAATCACCTTGCAAGGTTGTGACTTTATTTTTAACAGAACTTTGAACAGGAGTGGGAAGGGGGGAAAGACATACAGAAACTTCCCTTCCCAATTCAGGATCAGGGCGTCTAGAGGGACTGAGCCCAAGACTGAAGGTCTGCAACAATAGAGAGGAGTTGGTGATTGTCTGGGGCTGCAAGAGATCTATCTCTGGAGTGCCCCACCTGAAAAAATCACTTTCAACACCTGAGGGTCCAGGGACCATCTGTGGATGGCCCTGACAGATCCTGCTCAGTGCATTTGCTAGCACATTGCCTTGCCTGGAAGGTGAACGGCTACAAGAGAGGTTTGCAGGGAATAAGCCAGGGACCACAACTTCATGGCTTCTATGCACAAGGCCATGGACCGAGTGCCTCCCTGCTTGATGTACCACATGGTGGTGGTGTCTGTTCTGACTTGAAACACCTTGTTCTGTACTGACTGAGAGAAAGCTTTTAGGGCCAGAAGAACTGCCCTGAGCTCTAGGAGATTGATGTGGAGAAGGGATTCTTGGGGGGGACCACAGCCCTTGGGCAGTGAGGGACCCCAGATGGGCTCCCCAGTCCAGGAGAGAAGCATCTGTGGCAAGGACCACTGAACAAGGCTGAGTTAGAAAAGGAAGACCTTGTCTTAATTACATTGTCCTGATCCTGTGACCACTGGAGGGCTTGGATCAAGGTCAGAGTCACTGGGATCAGTTTGGTAAGGGAATCCTTCCTCTGAGACCAAAAAGCTCTCAGGTGGAATTGAATATCCCTCATCTGAAATCTTGCCCCTTGGACCACTGCTGTTAAAGCTGCCATGTGGCCCAAGAGCTGGAGGAAATGCCTTGCTGGTCGAGATACCAGAAGGCTGAAAGAGGAGCTAGTTCCATAAGAACCCTTGCCCTTCTAGAGGAAGAAAGGCTCGCTCATGCAGGTGTCCAGTTCTGCCCTATAAAGGTAGAAGCTGGACTGGTTCGAGAACTGACTTGGGAAGGTTGAGAAGAAATCCTAGAGAAGTGAGTGCTTGCTCGGTCACTTGCAGGTGAGACTTGACTTGGTCTGGAGACCGACCCACTATTAGCCAATCGTCCAGATATGGAAAATTGGAAATCTTTTGCCTTCTTAGAAAGGCAACTACTACTGCCAAGCACTTTGTGAAAACCCTTGGGGCTGAGGTTAGGCCAAAGAGCACTGCTCTGAACTGATAGTGGCCTGAGGGCAACTCGAACCTAAGGTACTTTCTGTGGGAGCACCTGATGGGAATGTGAAAGTATGCATCTTTGAGGTCCAGGGAGGCTAGCCAGTCCCCTGGCCTTAGAGAGGGAAGGATTATTCTCGGAGTTACCATCTTGAACTTTGGTTTTAAGAGATGTTTGTTCAGATATCTTGGGTCTAGGATGGGTCACCACTCCCGTCTTTTTGCGGGTCAGGAAGTACCTGGAGTACAGTCCTTTGCCCCAGTGTAGGGTAGGTACTCTCTCTATGGCTCTTAAAGCTAGGAGAGAAGAAACCTCTGCCTCTAGGGCAAGGGTTTCCAAGAGATTTGAGGTGGAAAAGATCTGGCTCAGGAAACACCTGATGGTCTGTCTGGGGAGATGTCCGGTTCCACAGGCACATCCAGACCTTCACTTACATCATCGTCCTCAAATTCCCCTTCCTCTTCAAATTCCGGTTCATAAAAATCTTCAAGGGTATAATCCTGAACCAGGGGAACCAACCAAATCCCTGCCAGAAGGAGCCAGATCGGTCGGAACCAAATGGAGCGATTCCACAATCTGAATTGCTCTGGCTATCTCTTCGGCAGTCGGAACATGAACCTCTGGATCCGAACTGGTCGATTTGTTTTTGCGTTTTCTTTTTGTCGGAACCGATCCCTCGGAATCGGCTCTCCTTTTGCCTGAAGAAGTATCGTCCTGGTCAGAGGGCACTCCTTCTGGTTCGGTCGAAACCGAACCGGGCTGGCCACCTGGGTCAGCGGACTTCTCTGCCTCCTTTTCCCTTAGTCTACCCAATCGCTTCTCAAGGGTAGATTTGGGAAAGTTTTTACATATTTGGCAGTCTGAATCGAGGTGGTCAAACCCCAGACAATAAACAAAGGTGGTGTGGGGATCAGCCTTAGCAAAGACCTCCCAACACTCACTGCAGTGTTGAAACCCAGTGGGCCCGGTTTTTTTCTTGGGTTTCTCAGACATGGCCAACCTAACCAACTTACCCTTTTTATGGCAACCGCCAGGCAAGACTCTCTTATCAGTTCCTAACCATGTCAGGGGTATTGGAAAAAAATGCACTAAAACACTTTTTTTTAGAACCGATAAGAACCGGTAACCACACACTAAGTAAAACACACAAAATTTCACTATCAAATGGCTGGTTTAGCCGAACCGAGCCGCACTTTTACAAGTTCCACACAGAAAAAAACAGAACAATTCTTATCTAGTACTCACGGCACCACAGACAGAGACTGAACTGACTATGTGGATACTTTTTCGGTTTAAAAACAGACGAAAACTGAAACTTTAACCAACTTTCGAACTGAGCTGAAGGAGAAATCTCCGGAGTGACGTTCAGTGAGGTGGAGTAAAGAATCTGACTGTTTAGGTTTGAAACACTCCAGACAGAGACTTCAACAGAGCTCGAGCTCAGCATTCTATGTCCTGCATAGAAAGTTAACTCTTTGTTCTCTGGGGCAGTTCAAAGGTTGGGAATCATTGCAATTGTCAGAATACAGCAAGACTTCATGTTGTTTGAATGTTGAAACAAAAAATGATTGACTGGCAGCTAAACAAAGATAGGGTACGTCCACAAGGAAGTACCTGAAGAGTTATCACAGTGGTAGTTGAAATGAATCTGGTAAGTTTTGATACTGTATTCCAGCAGCCATCAGTCTAGTTCATATAATCGGCAGATTTTACCTTCAAATGCAGAACTGTATTTTTTGTCTGGTGGCAGTGGCAGCAGTACTAGCAGCAGTAATAAGAACAGTGCATTCCTGGTGTACGCACAAGCTCAAGACATGCCATTTTTGTGCATACATCTGAACCTGTATACAAATGAACTGCCATACAAGTAAGGGGCAACAATACTATCCCCTCGTTTGGTCTCTATTGTCCAGTGGACAGAGGCGTTAAATAGGAAAAGTGATAACAGGATTTGCTGGAGATGCTATTAGATATATATACTATCAATTTTTGTATTTGAAATATGATGCATTTGATTATTCTTTTATTGTATTGATGTTTTTGCTTGCTGTACTGCACTAATGAAATCTGAAATGCTTGCACAATCTAAAGGACACCATTGCAAATGAGCTTTTCCAGTTTTGGAGGATGCATCTCAGAAAGGACAGACAGGCTGGAGGCAATCCAGAAGAGGGCAACTAAATGGTGCATGAGCAGCCCAATGAGGAGAGACGGAGTTATGCCAACACGTACATAAGTAGGAGAGGGGACATGACAGAGACCTACAAGTACCTCAAAGCGGTCAAAACGGTGCAAGAGGGGAGCCTCTTTCAAATGATGAAGCATACTATGAAGCTGGTGGGGAAGTGAGTTTAAGAGGGATGTGAGGAAGTACTACTTCACTGAAAGAGTGATAGATGCCTGGAACAGACTGCCAGCAGAAGTTGTGTAGGCGAAAACAGTGGGGGGGCTTCAAGCATGTGTGGGATAGACACAGGGGAATATTAGTAACTAGGCAGCGAGGGGGAAGGTCAACAGAGACAGATTGGGGCAGACTGAGTGGGCCAAGTCATCCTTTTCTTCCGATTAATTTTATGTTCCAATGGATAACTCCCTAAATTAAACTGAAATGAATGGGTACCCAATCTAACCAATGGGCCCGGTTTTCAAAAATCTTCTGCCAGCTATCCAAGTTACTCAAACCATTTAAGGGGGGGGGGTGTTAAAGCACATACAGCACATTTTTCTACAAATAAAGTCTGTATATAAGGTTGTCATCCATACAGTGCAGCTCGGCTGAGGGGACACTCAAGTGTTCAGTTCTGCCAGTGTTCTTTATCAGTGACATCTGCTTCAGTAGCAGCCACTCACAGATAGAAAACAACCAGCAACTACTGACTGGAGACACCAATATTAGTACCCATGGCACTCACTGACTGGTAGTGTGCTGTAGTGCTCGATAATGTTACAGTACTGCAGCTGCAACCAGAAGTGGGCAGAAGTGCAAATGGCAGCTGTGTCCGAAGAAAGCAGTCTCACATCATCAGGGGCCCAGCTTGGCAACTCATAAGCCCACTTGTATTCTGCAAACTCCACCAGCACTACAGTGGAGCAAGGGAGCTGCAAAACCGTGTACTGCCTACTGACTAGCTGTCAGTAACCAAAGTAGTAGACCAGGGAGGGGCTGTAGACATGGCCTACCTAGACTTTAGCAAGGCATTTGACACAGTCCCACACAAAAGATTAATAGTCAAATTAACCAGCCTGGGAATGGGGCCCAGGGTGGTAGCCTGGGTAAAACATTGGCTGGACAACAGGACACAGAAGGTAATTGTAAATGGAGTCCACTCTGAAGAAAGGGGGGTTACTTAGTGGGTTACCTAGGGTTCAGGGTATTGGGTCCAGTCCTTTTAATGTCTTCATCAGTGACATTGCAGAGGGACTAGAAGGAAAAGTATGCCTTTTTGCAGATGACACAAAGATCTGCAACAGGGTTGATACACAAGGAGGCGTGGAAAGGATGAAAAGGGACTTGGCAAGGTTGGAGGAATGGTCAGAAGTATGGCAGCTAGGATTCAATGCAAAGAAGTGCAAAATAATGCACCTGAGAAACAAGAACCCAGGGAAGAATACACAATGGGTGGGGAGGTAGTAACAACAGCAAAAAGCAAAGGGACCTGGGGTAATCATATCAGATGACCTTAAGGTTAGCAAGCAATGTGAGAAGGCAGTAGGAGGGCTGGGGGTATACTGGGATGTATAGGGAGGCATCATCAGCAGAAAACAGGAAGTGGTTATCCTCTGTACAGACAGTTGGTGAGACCCCATCTGGAGTACTATGTCCAGTTCTGGAGACCCCATCTCTGCAAGGACATAGACAGGATAGAGGCAGTCCAGAGGAGGGCAACTAAAATGGTGCAGGGTCTGCAAGAGAAGCCAGTATGAGGAGAGACTAAAGGAGCTTAATATGTATACCCTTGAGGAAAGAAGGGAGAGGGGACATGATAGAAACTTTTAAGTACCTCAGTGGAATCAACAAAGTCCAAGAGGGTAGCATCTTTCAGAAAAGAGTCTTGCAAGAACAAGGGACACAATTTAAAGATAGAAGGAGGGCAGTTCAGGGCAATGTGAGGAAGTATTATTTCACAGAGAGGTAGTGGATGCTGGAACAGCCTTCCTGAGGAGGTTGTGGGGTCTAAAACTGTGGGAGAATTCAAGAATGCATGGGACAGACATAAGGCAATTCTTGTGGGGGGTAGGAAGAAATAGGCTATTGGTTAACTAGGATCTGCGGCCTATCCTGTAGGTAGGGAAATGGGCAGACTAGATGGGCCTAGCGGTCCTTATCTGCCGTCAAAGTCTATGTTTCTATGTTTAATCACATTATGAACAAGTGACAATGATCCTGAGAGTGTCTCGAGATAAAAAAACAAGTGCACACCGAACAAATGAAAAACCGTGCAGACAAACAAAGCATTTAAACAGAGCAGTCACCACAAAGAGTCCCACACTCAAGTGTGGTGCTGGTCCTAATGTGCACTTTGTGCGCAGAAACATTTTGGTTTACCTACGGTTACTGTGGTATGGTACACTGTATCAGATGCAACTTTACTTAGCCCTGGGAGGACAGTGGGACCATCAAACAAAAATCAGAAACTTGTACAAACTCTAACACGGACTGCGGACTATTTAATCTCCAACTGCTGCAGTACTGTTCTGGTATCAACTGCAGAGGATTCTGGGATTTAGTTACAGAGGATGTCAGCCTGGAAGTAAGCACAAAAAGTATGGTATAATCAACTATACCCCAGAGTAACTAGAACAAAAGTGATTGGGCCAGCCCTACACTTCTATAAAGGGCCTACGGTGGTGACTGTTCCTCTTTAAAAGTGAGTACTACACATTTATATGGCTGCATCTGCCATCAGTAAAAGGCTTTGGAAGTCTCACTGCCACAAACACTTCAAAAGGTTTGCTTCCAGTCAGCTGTTGGTGGGGGTTATTTAATGACTGACTGCCAAAGGTGATTTTATTAGGAGTCTGTCACAGTTCATCAAAATACAGCAATGTTAATTTAAACAGAACCTTAGTTGGCAGGTCTGCCACAGGTTTTGCAAGCTTTAAGCTAATTTGTCACAAATGGATTCTCTCAAACTAGAGCTCACAGATATGCTTCGAAGAGGGGGTGGAGCAGATATTTATCTTATTTAGGAAAAAAGCCATCCGATAACTCAAAACCAGTTATCTGGCTTGGACAATATACCTTCAAGCTAAAAATCTACAAATACCCCTAGCAAGAATAGTATCAATATTCTGATACGTTTTTTAAATCCTCCCAACACAAAATTACAGTCTACTGTGGTTATGGTGAATGCTGGCGGACATTTTTGTTTTTAAATGAATTCACTCATTTAAAGGCTAGGCATTCAAAATTTAGAGTTTAGCCAGCCCATCAGGGGTGCCACTTGCTATGCCAGCTATCAAGGTTCACGCCCCTAGCCTGGATTTACGTAGCTGACTGGCAGAGTGCTGAACTGGGCATTTCAGGAAGAACTCTCCACCTCATGGCTCGGGAGGTTTGCACTGCTCTCGGATCTCCTTTGGAATGCCAATGCAGTGGAACACAGTCGACAGTGGAAAGCAGTTAAGTCATGGCTGACATCCAGACGAGCTGTGTAAGTAACAGAAGGTGTAGCTGGTCAACAGAAATTGCCATCTGACACTACATCGTTAAGGTCAAAGGAATTCCTGTGTCATCAACAAAATCATTGGAGGAAACTCAGAGGGTGTCGACAGGGATGGCACTGATGACTGAGGCAAAGGCATAAGCTTTTGAAATAGCTCCGATACTGTTTGATGTATAGGTTCGGCACTGACAGTCCTCGACAGGGTCGTCAATGACAGAACCATCAATGGGACAGTGCCTGACAGTGGTACTGGCTGTGAGTCCCCAGGCAGGGGAGTAGAGCTCATGCCAAACCCCAACCTTGGTGTCTAAAAGATGGTTGGAGGTGTGGGGGGGGGGCACCAGTACTGCAGACCTTGGCATAGGCCCATATCTCTTCAGAGGAGATTGGGATCTTTTAGGAGAGGCAATTTTTTCTCTGTACCTCTTGCCTTTGAATGGTGGTGTTTGTCCGCCGATTTAGCAGACTTGTCCTCCTTTTTCACTGAATCCACAACAGATGCAGATTAATGTGGATAATGGCAAGTCAAATCATGAACCAGAAAGGGAAGCCATGGGTTGACAATGGCAAAGTCGCCTTCGACGCACTCTGCTTCGTTTTCATAGCCTTGATTTTTAAATACAACTTTAAGGCTGTCTCGCAACATCTCCTAGTGGACTGGCTAAATCCCTGGCAAACGCTGCAGGCCTTAAAGAACCTCTGACACCGCTGTGACAACTTTGAGAAAATGTAATGTTTAGCATAAGTCAGCTTATATTTTAATATTGTTTCTGTATTTCTCAGTCTTCTCTTATTACTAAGGACATTTGTATGTAAACAGGATCGTTGCCCTATGTGTTCTGGCTGCTTGCCTACATCTGGCATCACACTTCTGTTTATGACATCACAATCTGTTGCGGTGGGGATAATTATGATGCCATAAATGGGGGATTTATTTTATTTATTTTAAAAGTTGGCAACCAGGAAAAGCACCATGAACAGAAGCTCGTTTTCAGGTACACCCCAGATTATGGTGTCATATGTAGGATAGCAGAAAGAGCAGATAACGTCTATGGGACAGTAAGCCTCTTTTGTATAGCTGTCCTCATTAATAAAGAAAAAAGTAAATAATTATAGAAAATACATGAAATATAAACTGAACTGTCTAAAGCTCACATTTTTTCCAAGTTTTTCTAACGGTGTCAGGGGCTCATTAACGAGGCCTAAGCAGCAAATGCACAAGGAGTGGTCTTCTTTGTAGATCTTCATATTGCTGCAAAGACAATATCGGAACAATGGTTCCTTTTCTTTTGGTGGCGACATAAAAGTTATACCAAACCAAGGACTAGCAGCGTTAGTGATATTTGCAGAGTTAGACAGCGTTGTTCAGCAGCAGTGGACTGTAACAGGGAGATCCTGCCACTCTTGAGGACCAACCTTTTCTTAAATCTGTTGCAACAGTTCTATTTCTTAGCCTAATCTATCCTTTACAATTTCTAGTGTTTAAGCTTGGCCTCCTATGGGGAAACCCCCTCCCCTTTCTTGACTATGCTATAGTGTCCTCTTTAATTTTCATTTTCCCCTCTCAGGTCCTCGTACAGGAAGGTTATTGTAGTGACCTCTGAGCTGATGTAAAACAAAAGGCTGTGCTCCTCGTTGTTGGATTTAGTATGCAACGGCACTATGTCATAAAATACATTCATGCATACACCTTATGCGTATGAAACCTGTAAATGTTGAAAATACCATGGCACTAGGTGTTTTTGATGAAGGTAAAAAGTACTAGATCACCGTATTATAGAAATTAACCCTTAAGCTGCCAACAGAATAGAATGTATAGGGATTTTGGACTGATATCAGTCCATGGCCCTGCAAGGGGTAAGTCACCAGAGCAGAGATCAGAAAACCCCATACTGTGTTCTTAAATGCATGTTAATTGCAGATTCTATGAGGCGCCTTTTTGGTACCATGCATTCCTGCTGTAAACTGAGCCAGTCTGAAATTTCATGGTGACTTGCAAATACATCCCATGATGCTTTGCATCATTGGGGTATGCGTGATGTTGTGTTTCTTTGAAAATCGATTTTATTGCCAATGCCCTTTGTGGCAACCCTTGTTTCAGTGCTTCTGCACTGAGGTTCTTTGTCTTTAGCTTGTTGCTTTTTCTTTTTTTTTTTTTTTATTTGAGCCACCATCATCCAAACAAACAAAGACAAACATAGGGACGGAGTGGTTTTCACTAAAAAGTTAGATCAGTGAGTCAAGCAGGTGCTGACAAGTGCAGAGGAAGGACATACATAGTCTGTAGCTGCAAACTGATGTACTGAAGGAATATGCCATTGTTGAAGGTTATCTGCTGTATTTTGAATAAACATCACACAGAGACTGCGTGTTGAAACTGAAGTTCGGTGTCTGGCCGTCTGTTATCCCACAAACCCCTCCACGTGGACAGGCGCGTGGTTATGGGTGGAAGAAAGAACCTAGGCATGCTGAGGATGCCCACGTTATAAGGCAACGATGAGGCACGTTGATGTGGGCAGCACCAGCCAGCTAAAAATGTCCACGTCATCCCAACACCAACGGCTCACAGTTGCATGATGTGGCTCAATCAAGGGAGATGTCATCGAAGATCAGTAGTTTTCCATCTGTGATCTTCTAATCTAATTTCCAAACAAAATTTCATCATATGAACCACAACTCTCAGAATGCAACCAACGGCTGCAGTTTTTTGTTTTGCTTGAGATGGCTCTTTAGTTTGTATGGGTACTAATATTTTCTGTTCTCGAATGGTTTATTTTCAACGCCGCCATTTTTTTTTTTTTTTTTAAACTCCGCTTTATTATGTGAATGGATACAGCATCATATCATACAATTGATCAATTACACTCAATAACAAGCCTCTAGTCGAATAGCTAAGCATTCTATAAAGCCTAGGGTACCTTTACCATCAGACTGCGACTATAAGATGCATCTCTACCCTACTTGAATGTCGGACAAGCAACATAAAAAAAAAAATGGGGGGGGAGACTATGAAAAACATTAATCAATATCTCCTGCAGTCTTACAGATGGCACCTCCCTTACTAGAGGACTAACTCAACTAGTACATGCTGTTAAAGTTATGTCCAATAAAGTAAGATTACACAGAAACATAGAAGTTGATGGCACAAGAAGACAGGTCCACCTAGTCTGACCACTGTTTTAGACCTATTTTGACACTCTAGTTGCCATTTGGAGTAAGGGCTTCCTTGTGTCTATCCCATGCATTCTTGAATCCTACCACAGTGTTAGCCCTCACAATTTCTGGGGGCAGGCTGTTCCAAGCGTCCATCACTCTTTCTGTGAAGAACAACTTCCTGGAGTTGGTAGAGAACCTCCCTCCTTGCAGCCTGAGATCATGTCCCCTGGTCCTGCTGCCCCTCCTGAAGAGAAAAAGTTCTTGTGTCTTGATTGATCCACTATTATTATTCAAAACAATGAATTCTCATTGCATGCATAAAAAAGAAAGCTGTATAACAATTTCAACAATTAAGGACCTAGAATGAGTCCTAAATGTTGGCTGCTTAACCATCCCCTTCCCTCAAGGTCCTGTAAGTCCTCAATTACTCTTCTATTTCAAAGAACTCAGCTTTCCCCTGCCTGCCACATAATAGGCCTCCCCCTCTTATCTCCGCTGGAGCAGGTGATAAGCAATGTTCCTCTCCCTTCCCCAGCAAATAACTTGTCGGGCGTTCTCTTCCACTCCTACCCCAGATCTGACCAAGCACCTCCGTGTTGCCCCTCCCTTCCCTGCAACCAGATCTCCCACCCTTGCCATCTTTCAATATGCATCTTGGTCTGAAGGCGGAGTTTGGCTGTCAGGGCTTCCATGAGAATCACCTCTTTAACCCTAACCCATTCATCCAGTGTAGGCTGCGTTGGTTGCAGCCAGTGTGAGGTGATACATTTTAGGTGCCCACTATCAAAGTCAATAAGATCTTGCTCACTTCTCTTGTCTGATGCGACACTGTGGGACTACAGAGGATCCAATATTTGAAAGCTAAGGAAACAAGAGATCCCGGGTTATGCTTAAAACAGTTATGTAGCCTCTCCCAAAATTCAGTTACAACAGGGCAGCTCCTGAAAATATGCCAGTGAGTGCCTCTCTGGCCACACCCCTTCCAACAAGCTGCTGACTTTGTGATGCTATAATGTTGAGTGATAACTGGACTGTGGAAGTACTGGATTAGAATTTTCCAAAAACATTTATGCCAAACTGGAGCAGACATCATCTTCCATTCCCATTTCAATCTGTGCACCCAGTCGGAATCACTGATAGAAATCCCAGCCTCCACTTCCCAGGCCTGCTTGTAAGAGTGTAGGAAGACCCCTTCCCCCAAGCCTTTGAGAATAAGCTGCACATTCCCGAGATGCCCCATCTGGGTCCTTTCACCATTACTATTCCATAGTCTTCCCAACTCAGGTGGTCTGGTTAACTGTGAAAGATGATCTGCCGAATTAAGTGCCTCACCTGCATATATCATAAAAACTCAAAGAGTTCATCCACTGAAATGTTTGTCTTTGGCCCTTTGAAAAGTGATGAAAATGATGTACCTACCGTAATTCTTGATCTTCTTGGATCAAGTCTCCACCACTCATTCACACTAATGGGACTACGCCAGAGATGCTAGGACCGAGCGGGAGCCAAAAATCTTCAGGAGGGCAAGCACGGAGGTAGGGCCGCATGGAGCGGCATCACAGACTGGCTCACACCGGATAGGTTACCTCAAGGCCGACCCCTCCAACCGCCCCAGTACTTTTTTTTTTTTTTTTTTTTTTACTGGAGAGGTGCAGTGTAAACTAACCTAGTGAAACTAACCCATGTCAGACATAAGATAGTCCAAATGACCCATATAAGAAGGGTCAATACAACAGAGTCTTCACAGCCCAGCCACTGAGGGAGTGAAGACCAAAAACAGATAGGTGAGCTTGGGGGCTGGAGGGTGGGCATGTAAATGAGTGGTGGAGACTTCGTCCAAGAAGATCAAGAATTATGGTAAGTACGTAATTTTAATATCTTCCTGGACATAAAGTGTCCACCACTCATTCACACTAATGGGAAGAGTACCGAGCTAAAATAATCCCCTCCCTGAAGGGCGGCAGAAGAAAGGAGCTCACTTAGGACAGGAGTCCATTAAGGATTGTCCTGCCAAAGGATTGGTGCTGTCTGGCTTGGACATCCAAGACACAGTGCTTCACAAAAGTGTACACAGAGCTTCAAGTCGCTACACTGCAGATGTCTGCAATGGGCACGTTCCACATTTCTGACAGAGATTCCGTGACTGCTCTGGTAGAATGGGCATATACCCTGCCTTCCAGCTTAACTTGTGCCATGGAATAGCAGTGGCGAAGACATGCCATCAGCCACGCCACAATACACCTGATGGCAACAGGCTGACCCAGCCAGCCCATGCTGAACAAGACAGAGAGTTGCTTTGACTTGCAGATCTCTTTAGTTCTGTCAAAGCAGAACTGCAAAACCCTTTTATCATCCAGAGAATGTAGGGTGGGTGTTGCCTCATTCTGGAAGTTCGCGAAGTACATTGGAATAACCAAGGACTGGTTCAGATGGAATTCCAAGACTACTTTGGGGAGAAACTTAGGGTGAGTGCTGAGAATCACCTTGTCTTTGTGAAATACTGTATAAGGAGGATCTGTGACCAGGGCATGTATTTCAGACACTCTGTGAGCAGAGGTAATGGCTACGAGGAAGGTAACCTTCCAGGACAGGAACTTCAGCTCGCATACGAACAGACGAATCTGCCAGCAGAAAAGACCAATCGACCTATAAAAGTCTGCCCGAATGTGCAGCTAACACCCTAGATTGCAACTGCCTCAGCCTCCTCCCCCACCATTCTTCCTATACCTGCCACAGCCCCTGCCTCCCAGATCTTTCCTCTTGCTTTGTCCCACTCCTTTTTAAAGCTTCTGACTGTCCTACATGTTACCACCCCCGCTGGTAGCGCATTCCAGTTAGACACCACCCTTTCAGCAAAGTAGTGCCTCATCTCTCTTAAATCGCCCCCCCAACCTTAGTCCATGCCTCCTCATCTCCCTACCTATCCTCAGTTTAAACACCCCTCGGTGCTAGATTTATTTACCCCTCAAGTATTTGAATGTTTCAATCATATCCCCCTCCTCCAGTGTATACATATTCAGCTCCTGCAGCCCGACTTCACAGTCCTTTCCTTCCATCCCCTTTAATATTTTGTTGCCCTCCTTGGCACCCCCTCCAGTAGTTTTAGAGCTCTCTTCAGATATGGCCTCCAGTATTGCACACAGTACTCCAAATGCGATCTGACCAAGGACCTGTAGACTGGCAGGATCACATCCCTATGCCTGGATAAGAAACCCCTTGTGATGCAACCCAGCATCCTGTTTACCTTAGCCGCTGTTTTCCTGCATTGGGCAGAGTTGTTCATGCTCTCCGTTACCAGCACCCCAATGTCCTGCTCCTCCTCAGTGATCCCTAGCCTCACCCCACCCAACTAGTAGTCCCTCCTATGTTTTTTTTCCCCAAAGTGCATCACCTTACACTTCTTCGCGTTGAATCCTAGCTGCCACTTCTCCGCCCATGCCTCTAGTTTGGTTAGGTCCTCCTGCGTTGTTTCCATCCATCCTCTTCATCCACCACCGCCCCCATTTTGGTATAATCTGTGAACAGACTAACCCTGCTCCCAACTCCGTGTGCTATATCGGAGATAAAGAGCCCAAACAGCACTGGGCCCAGCACTGAACCCTGCGACACCCCGCTTGTCACTGCTCTGGGTGTCGCGAGTCCCTCCACAACCACCCTTTGCACCCTCCCTTGTAACCAGTTCTCTATCCATATTGCCAGCTTCTTCCCCACCCCCACAGCAGTCAGCCCCCCAAATGAGGCACTGTATCAAAGGCCTTGCTGAAGTTCCAAGTACAGGACATCTACCGGATGACCCCCATCTAGCTCCCTAGTTACCCAGTCATAATACTCTATTAGGTTTGTTTGACAAGACCTCCCCAAGACAAACCCATGTTGCCGCCCATCCAAGGGGGCCATTATCCTCGAGGAATGCCACCAGTATCTCCTTCAAAATCATCTCCATAAGCTTTCCCACTATGGAAGTGAGACTGCCCGGCCAATAATTTCCTGGCTCATCCCTAGGCCCACTCTTGTGTATGGGCATCGTGGGCCACCCTCCAGTCCTGAGGCCTTTTTGTCAGTTAGTTGTACAATAGTTTTGCAAAGTGTAATACTTTTCTGCTTGAAATGCATATGTGAATATAAAACATTAAAAAGGAATGTGTGGTGTTAATGAACTGCAGAAAGAAAGCAGTCATAAAAATAAGAATATTGCACTGAAAATCTGAGTCAAGTTGTCCCTTTCAAAAAGCCATGGGGCTAGATACTCAAAATATCTGCATATTCAAGTTGGTTGCTTCGGCAAAGTTGAAAAAACTAAAACCACCAAAAACTTTTTGGGGAGGGGGTGTCAGAAATATAACTGTTCACACATTCTTCAGGGCCATCACCAGAATCTGCAACCCTTATAAATTCTTGCTATGTCTAAGAAATTTGAGTAGGCATTTTTCTGCCAACATAAATACATTTGCATGCTACACTAAACTACCCGTGACAACTAGATGTCTTTGGTACAGTATTAGCTACTGCTTAGTAATTAAATCACAAACTACAGTGAGAAAGGGGAATTGAACCAAGATCCCCAAAATACCATCCCGGTGCTCCAACCACTGAGTTACAAGCTCATATGGTTGGATTTGGGGTTCCCAAACACACTTCCTTTCTCTAGTATTGCAAATCTTGCAAATGTTTGCAATATATTTCACATACATCTACTTTTTCCTACGATTTGTCTCCCAGTTCGTAAAAATAAAAATTAAATTCCTTAAATTCCCAAGAAACGTAGTAAGTAGCAATTTTTTTTTTGTAATCCTTAATAGCTGAGACATTTAAATGCATCTGTAAACCGGCCCAGTGGCGCAGAGGGTTGAGGCGCTGGTTCGAGAACGGACTCGGGACATCGGGGTCTGGCAGGGGCAGGAGATGATCGAGCATCTGCAGGGGCTTTCCTCTCCTGGGTGGGTAGTGGTTGGAGCGCTTTGCAGCAGCCTCTGGTATAGACCAGAGGCACTGCAGAAGGAGACACATGGGGAACACCACAGAAAAGCAGAAATCAGCTTTTGCGGCCAACCCGATGATGGTTGCCAGTCCTCTGTTACTGCCGATGCCCTCAAGAGTCCTCCACTTCAGCAGCACCCTGGGGCCAAATATGCCCCCGGATGTCTTCCCCTCGGAGGAGGGGACCCACCGGAGAAGGGTTGCATCCGGGTTACTCCAGGGGTGGCTGTGACGTGAAGTTGGAGGGCTCAGGATGGGACTGGCAAAATGGACTAGGACCTAGGCAGCTGCAGCTTGAAGGAGTGGTGGGCCGCGAAGCACGAGGGCTGAAAAAGAAATACAAAAATAAATGCATCTGTAGACCAGATCTTCAGTTGTTTTACTGACACAGAATGATATACTTAACCTGTGTGTTTTTAAACAGCATTTCCTCTAGGTTTAGTGTTCAAACTTACCATACCTTCTAGGTGTCAGAAAGACCCAATCTGGGACCGGCCCATCGGTGTAGCAGTAGGGATACTACTTGCGACACTGCCCACCTGAGTTTGTGAATGAGCCTTAGTCCAGGAGCCAGGTGCATTTATCTATTTGTCTAGGTCTGAAAGGTTTGATGACTGTTTATGTAAAAAAAAAAAAGGTGTGTAGAATCCAGATTTACAACACTTATTCACACAAAGTTGAAAGTTTTCTTGGAAAATGCACTTCTTCAATGAAAAAATTAACTGTCAGTGAAAACTGTGTATAATTTAATGAATGGTTCCTTCTTTAATTTCAATTCTATAAGCTTTCATTGAAATACTACAGACATGCTGGCCCAGCGGTGTGGAGGGCTGAGGCATCCGTGTCTTACCTCCTGCCACGCCACCGGCCCGTGTTCACGGTGCGAGCGGGTCAGCCAGGGAGGGAGAGGATCAAGCGTCCGGAGAACAGCTCTCCTCTCCTGGGGAGGGGAAGAGGATGGAGTCTGCTGCTTGCCTGTAGCCTAGCGGTAGCTGGGGGATGGCGCAATGGACCCATACGAAGGGGGAGGAGGCAGGGCAGATGCCTGGCATGCCGCATGCAGAAGTGTGCACAGCTCGGCCACTGGCGTTATTGCATGCCTCCGCTCCATACTCAGGGGCCGGGAGAAACAAGGAAATATCCCGACCAGCGAGATGCCAGCCCTTTGCAGTGCCGCATCCGGCTGGCTGCCACCTCGCTAGACATCCAGAGGTGAGTCCATTAGATACCAGGGGGACGGGGCTGGGGTGGCCGGTGGAAGGGGGCTGGTCAGGAAGCGGGAGGATAAATAGATTTAAAAAGAAAAAAAAAGAAATACTACAGACATTGTAACAAACCGCAAAATAAGTATCAACGGCTTAATACTGATGTTTATTTTATTCTATATTTAACTTGAAACAATCAACTTTTTATGACGTCTTATGAACCTAAAGTACAATCAGTATCCTTGTTCACGGTCTTCATTATCTGACATGCTAAGCAAATCTGCCTCATCAATAAAGGCATCACAGTTACTCTCGTCATCTTCTTCATTTGGATTGTTGTGTTCGTTTAATTGTGGTACAACTTCACATGTGAACCACGCTGGCTTGTACTTGCCATCCTAATAGGTCCAGCCATTGTCCTCTGGCTTCAGTAGTGTCATTTCTAGTTTGTCTGCATTTTTCCATAACAATGGAAAGTAATTTGCATGGCAGATGTGTTGTGTCAGAGTTGATTTGCATGGTGGCAGCAAGCTTGCATCTGATCCTTTAATCTTTTCTAAGGCTGCGTCTTTGTCACTCGGTTGATACTTGACGTTGAACATACTATAGCACGCTGTGTTGACACTTTACGTTCTGTCCATACAAGGTACACACAAAGTTCTCAATTGTATCCTCAGTTTCTTTAGACAAGTGTGGACATCCCAGTTTTCCAAATGCCTGTGTGTACTCTATTCTTTTCCATAACTGATAGAGGTCGCACCTTCCCCTTGCCTTTGAACGCTGATGAAGAGTCGCACCCTGTCAGTGCATGGAGACCTGGTACAGCTGCACACACAGATCTGCTTAACTCTGCTGTCAAGCGACACACATCCATGAATCTTCCTGTGTTATTCCCAGAATGGCCATGTGCAGTTTGAGATCATCATTTAGACATGCATGATACAGCAGAATGACCAGAATATCAGTATCATCTGCCCTGACCACTACATGCACATCTTCACCCTCATTTTGACTGCAAATGTAGTGCATGTCTTGCATGATTCTTGTGTCTGCTTCTGTGTGTTTTCTTTTTAGGTCCTTGCACTCTAGTCTGAGCAAATGTCCAGCTTCCACTTTGTACGAGTAACACATTTCTCCTACTGCATACATATTTTATCACCTAGAACTTCACAGTACACATCAGAATTCCATGCTGTAGCTAAAAAATCTAGGTGTGCCGTCTTGAATGAAGATGAAGACAGGGATCCAGCAAAGTCTCTTCACTGGCTTTGGTCAGGACCAGTTATGAGATAGGAGAGTGGAGTGATGCTATCCTTTCCTCTCTTCTCCTGTTCAAGACATCTGATCGATGGTGACTTGTAACAATCACTAACAAGGTGGACTTCATTTTGAAGTACAGCAAACAAGCGACAGGATGGGTTTTGCCACACCGTGGAATGCTGGTGGCAGCTAAGACTTCTGATCAAGAACATGGCATCAACCACAGTGGCATTTACAGCATCAGGGTGGCTACTTTAGACTCTGGTCTCAAGTTTCTTCAGCAGTGCTGACTTCACTGTTGTGTTCATTGATCCATCAACGTTTCCTACGGAGAAGGGTACCAGGGTTAGCGGGTAGGCAAACGCCATCAAAAGTATAACTGTTGAAGTCGCAGACAGATATAAGAAAGCGTCCAAAGAGGTCTCGAGTTCCTTTCAACTCAACGATTTTCTTGTCCTTGTTCTTAATCTTCACCTTCACTGCATCATGTGCAAAGTTCTTCAACTTGTATCTTCTGATGTGTTCCTAAAATCTACTGCCTTTGGTAATGCATTCATCTCTAAACACATGATACATCAGAGTACCTATCTCAGTAACCTGTAATACTTTGTTTGCTATCTCTTGTGATACTGGTTTTCCCACTACCTATTGAATAAAAATTGCTGTCCTCAAACACATCCCGGAATGGATTCATGAAGGAGTCTATTGTGTTCAACAGCTTGTTTAGATCCTTCAAATCTCATTTAACTCAAACTCTTCAGCTCTTGGCTGGCTTCTTCATGGCTGACGAGACCAACCTTTTCCATAAGACTTTCAACAATTTTACTTCAAGCTGACTGCAGAATGTTCCACCTCCTCCTTGTGTTAATGTTCTGTGTCAAAGAAGAAATTCCACTTAGTCTTGATGTAGCATCGGCATTTTCTGTTCCAAGGTCATGTCTACATTATTTCTGCTAAACCCTCTCTTTGATCTTGCAATGGTTAATGTTCCATTCTCAAATCTTTTCCTCAGTCCAGGGTGGGTCTCTTCCATGTTTAGCAAATTCATAAGGTACAGGGTCATCCACTTGGCATAGCTGTGGTGCCCAGTTGCGAAGTAAAGAGGTATCATCTTCCCCAAGCTATATACAAAGAGAGGCAAGTCATTTGTCCTGATGGAACGGCAGGAAAGCAACTGTACCAAACTGCAGTACTGTAGCCAAAGTTGGGCAGTTGCGCCATGGTGTGTGTAATCTGAGAATGTTTCATATGCTTCCACGAATATCTTGAACTCAGCTGTATTCTCTAGGTCCACAAGTGAGGAAGGCGATGGGGTCAATAAGTAGCTGCTGCAGATGCTTTGAGATTGGGAAGTCCGACAAACCTTTATATTGTATAAAGCACTGCAAATGTTTAATTCTGAATGCCGCTGAAAGCATCGGGTGAAACCTCTTTGCCTGACTGAAAAATGTTTCTTGAAGAAGTCCATTCAGGGATCCCAATGCCAATACACCACTTTCAACAAGAATGTGGTCTCCACCAGAACCATTCAGGAGGTATCCAAGACCTTTGAAATATGCTAATGTTATATTGAATGGTCCAAAACAGATGAAAAGTCTGTCATATTTTCCGGGGACTCTGTGGACTGAATTTATAGTGCAGGATTTGCTATGGTCAAGTCATAAGTAATAGGGGCATATAGTCCTCCTGGCATTCATCCATAACCCTGATAGCAGTTTTGATGGTGTCTTGTACTACATCAAGTCTTGTAAGAGGCTTTCCTAGAGGATCCATGTATGATATGATCTGCTGTGGCAGGTCATCCACAGAAACAAGAGCATTTCATCTGTGCTACATTGGAGTAGCATCTACACTTGCACAAGATATCATCCAGGCAACGTCCCTTCTCTTAGCATGCATAAGGTTTTTGGTTCAGAGCTTTCTGTCACCTTGTATCGATACTGTCTTACTTTTGGTTTCCAGCTGTATATGGTCGAATGTCTTTCTCGCCAATATCTAGAGCTCTTTTCCTCTGAAACGTTTGAATGTGCCTGGGTACAATGTCTTGTTCCTGTTATGCCACTGGTTGCAACATCTGCTTCTTTACACTTGGCAAATGGTCTTCCTCAAAATCTTCAGCCTTTGTCTTTGACGTTCTGCATCGTTTGCTCTTTGATGTTAAATATGGCATTGCCTGGTCGTGGGCATCAACTTCTGATCTTTGCTTATCTGTCTGTTTCTACTGTGTGTGTCATTTCTTGCTGGCGCTTGGTCATTCGTGTGTGTTTTTGTCATAGCTTCTTCAGACCTTTCTTTGGGTACAGCTGTCTCCTCAATACTGGATGGTATGCTATACCCACAGTGTCATGACCATCAAGTGTCTCTGTCATCTCATCACAATTGTCAAAAGCCAAAGCAGCAGCGAAATCTGACTGTATGAGCAATCCATCTGGTGTACCTATATTCTTCTCTGTTATACTGGTTGCAACTGCAGTTTTGAATTCCTCCACAACATGGCAGCGGACACAGTGACCAAACTTGTTCAAAATAGTTAACACTTTCTTACTGCCTGTCATGGATTTAATACCCATGCTCAAGAAGAGGTGTTTTTGCAGTTCGATTATCCCCCTTGACATGCAAACACTATGTCATCTGCAATAGATTGAACTACCCTCTCCTGTTGTTCACTGCCCACTTCTGATGAACTGTGAGTACAGTACGTAGTAATGTCTGAAGAACAGGTGGTGGCAGTTTTACATTTTCTCCTATTAAGTCTTCAATGTTAACTTTTGTTTTATTATGAGGCTGTACCTTTAGGAGTTCCAACAACTGTTCTCTTATGTGTTGAGCTGCTTGTGCTTCCTCCAGTCAGCCTGTTTCTTAGCAGACCCGATGACTGTAACCGCTTTTCTACTTTTGGTATCAAATATGATACCAACTTTGAAGTGATCCACCAGTTTTGACTGCAAGCTCTGTGAGTCGTAATTTGTTTCACGCCCACTACACTCCATAAGAATGTCCATGTACCTTCTGTGTAGAGATAGCAATGATTCTTCTTGCATTCCATTAACAATGATGCACTGCACATACTTAACATGTCTGGAAAAGGCAACCTGGTGACTGTCCCTCAACTGACTATTCACATTTTATACCTGTGCCCTTTATCCGTTCTGCCTCATACTTCTGCTTACAGCTGCTGTGGTACTTCACTTCTTTGGCTAGGAGACCAATACTGCCTACCATCATATCCATTTGTCGATGCGGTTTGTGAGAAGTCTTGCTAGCCATATCTGAAACATTAAATAAATTACATTACTAAGTAAACAGTCTATTAAATAACTTAGATAAATATATAAGTAAACCTAGTCTATTACACAGATGTAAAAAAAAAAAAAAAAACTTAGTTACTCTTAGGAAAGTGCATTTTCCAAGAAAACGTACAACTATGGACGAAGGAGAGTTGTAAATCTGAATTCTACACACTTTTTTACATGAGAATCAGTCATCAAACCTTTCGGACCAAGACACAGATAAATGCACCTGACTCTTGCTCTACCCGGGATGTTGCAGGGCTCTGCCTTCCTCAAGTTGGGTTGCAGACTCCTGCCAGCCTTTAACCACTTGGGTGCCCACGGGTCATGGTGCAGCTGGAGGTGGAAGCAGGGAAGGGGGACATCAACTGACTCCGAAATGCACTAGGACATGTCTATGTGTGCCTCACCGAGCCTTTGCTGTGTCTTTTGGAGACTGAGAAGAAAACCACAACAGGTGCAGGATGAAGCAACCTTTCTAGCCTAGGGCTCCAACAATTCGACTGTCCCCCACACAAGCCGCACTATCCAACTGGTATTTATAAAGCAAAGAAAATGCAGTCATGCAAACTGCAGAATTTTCCAGAAATGTCACACCTTCTGCATGACGCTGGAAAACAAATGCATAAAGGCATTAGGAAAGCAACTGTGTGCGCAAGGAGAGGGAGGACTGGAGGAAAAAATTTGCAAACATGTTCCTTTCACTTTGTTTTGCCAAGTGTGTGTCCTAGACCAAAATCGAACATCAGTAAGACACAATGAAACCTGGGTTTCTTACAGCAAGCAGAAGTTGTGTAAATGTCTGCCTGCCTTTTGTCGATCTATAACACTCAACTGTGACAAAACTAGGACTACCCCTTGAATGTGTAACTGCTTCTGTGCTTGTTTTTAATTTAGAACTACAGATGCAGTTCAATAATATTTTGGGACACACACACCCCAAATGGTGAAATGACACAAACAGTGCTTCAAGAAACATGCCTAAATTCTTTACAACTGAAGACCCATGCTTGCAAGCATATTTTACTTTTAGCATAGACAGGACAACCATGATAATTTAGAGTGGGAGAAAAAAACTTACAGAACAGGATGGACTATCATCTCAGGACTGTATGATTTTATTACAGGCGCAGCATCTTTGGTACAGAACACATGGGACAAATCTGCACCCTGAAAGAAAAATACACACATCACATCACTTCACTTATAATAATATCTTAGCCATCAGAAGTCATTTCCAATGTAATTCTCTGCAGATTCCGTAAATCTATTACATAGCACTACTGTTGGTGATATTATTTACTAACCATTATTCAATGTTCCTTAATAGCAACAGCAAAATTTAAACCTGCAAAACAGAAAACCATGCATACAAATCCTCATTTATCTACCTTAGAAGATTAATGCATGACACCTGGGGAGGGGGGATTGATATATGCCAACTTGGAAAGCAAGATAAAAGCTCTTCAACCCAATTTTGTCTCATTATCCACATTCATTATCAGGACCACTGCAGCTACACTTTCACCTCTGACTGATGAGTGTGGGAAAGCATCCCACTTCAAAGCAGCCTTCAATACAGCTCCATAGTGCCAACTGGCTGGCACAATGTGCATTACCCTGCCTGGAAATCAAGCTCTGCAGTAGATGTCCGGCCCAAATCCTCATGCAAACCCTGATATTCCAAGTGGCAGGCAGATCACAGCCGAAGAACTGCGGAGCTGGCTCTCGATGCTAACCCATCAGATTTTAGTGCAGGGCTTAGTTACTTAAGTAAATTCCACAGGTGGGAAGAAAGATTTTGTCAAATTTTCAAGTTGCTGTCATGGAACAAGCAAGGAAGGCAGGAGGCTATGAGTGAGCAGCCGGGTAGAAGGGCATCTACAGTAAGGACTGTTAAATATAACATTCTAAATGTAGCCCATGGATAAAAGCAGTGAAGGAGCAAGGCTAGCAGCAGGTTTTTTTTTTGGGGGTATGGATACAAAGGGAATGCTGGGAGCAGGAGTGGTGTTAGAGCTACTGACAGTTGAGACAACTTTGAAAAAAATGCAACATTCAGGCATAAATGTAGCTTATATTTCATATTTTGTTCTGTAATTCTCTCCCTTATTTCCTTATTACTAAGGGTAATGGCATGAATACAGTATCTCTGCCATTTTAGCTCTGGCATCATAATTATGTTTATGACATAGAATATGTTGCTATGGATATAATTATGTCATAAACTGGGGATTGTGATGTCATGTGTAGAGAAGCAGCCAGAGTAGATATAGTCTAGCAGACAGGGATCTTGTTTTCAGTAATAAACAAAATTGGGGAATTAATTACTGAAAATATATGAAGACGTGAAGAAAATGGGATAGAGTTGAATATACATCTTACTTTCTTCAATGTTTTCCTAATGCTGTCAGGGGCTCTTTAAGGATTTATCCAAATATGCTCCTCCAAATCAGAGGAGCATGGTAAATCAAAACTGTACCCTAACATTTGTGTTCTCAGATCTTGGCCATGCTCCTACCTACTTGTTTATACTATTATATATTACTCAACAGGATTCCCTCAATGCATGCAGGTTTCTTCTGTCTACTGACAGTAAAACATATAATGTTTTCTTTTTTTGCTCAGTCACCTCATTTTCATTTAACTGTTGGTCCACAAACAATACAGTTGTTCCCTCCTTGCCATCCTTCCACGCAAAAACACTTGTTTTCCACCTGGCTGCGTGCTCTCTCATAGCCAGAGAGTCCATATATGCTCGTTCCCTGCCTGCTGTGTCACCACCTGTCCATGCACATTTTTTTTTGTTTTTGTTTTTTATTCTTTGGCAACCAGGTACGATTTGGTAACTTGTTTGCAACCTGCCAATAAAAGCCCTTGAAACCACACCTGCTCATCCCCAACCTGCCCACCTACATGGGCATTTGTCTACCAGCTGCTCTCCCACTCATTCTGCCTGCCCATGTGCATACTAGCCTGTGCTAGCTGCCAACATGCTTGTTCCTTGTCAGCATGCCGCCATGTACAATACGTTGCTGGCCCACCCACCAACTTGATGGCTTCCCACTTGTCCAATAGTTTGCTGATCTAGCTTTGAACTCTGCCAAATAAATAACAAAAGCCTGATCTGCATCCCAATGCTCTTCTATACTCCCCCACTACCTGTACCTCCTGCCTCTAACTGTGCTCCTGAAAGATAAGAGGGGCACAGTTACCCGAAATTTCTACGAAGGAAATGTGCTCCTGTAATCACTGACAGTACTCTGAGCACACGCTTAACGCTACCCCTGGCTGGGAGACAATGATTCTCACAGCCAGGACCTTAATTCATCTGGGAAGCCAGTACCAGATCCAGGTTCTGGTTCTCACCATGCACCAGGGCCCGTATGCCAGGATGTGGTATGTGGGACAGGTAGGATCAAGTTTCACAGGCAGAGCTGTGGAGGCCCGACATGGACCACAGATTATACCTGTCTGTCAGCAAACACCAGAGGCCTGCACCACCGAAGGAGGGGAGAGAGAGAGACAGTGAAACCAGTCAGAGAAGGGACTCACTGTGAACTACACCATCACTCTGTGCACTGTGGGAAAGCCCTCTGGCCCGGGAAATCATAAGTAAATGGTAGGGGTAAATTTGAGGGGTGTGACCCCGGAGGGTTTTTTTTGGCGGCAGCTGATCTGGTGTGGGTAACGCATGCACTGGAGGCATTAGTGCCGTGGTGGGCTCTTATAGTAGAATGCTATCCGACGTCATTGACTCCCTCGCACCTGTCCATGTATGACCCAAATCTTCCTACCTGAGGTCCCCATGGTTTGATGGGGACCTTAGGGAGATGAAGAGAAAGAGTCGGAGGCTGGAGCTCTGCTGGAGAAAGTCTGGCCTGGAAGAGGACAAACTGTCCCTGCGCATGCATTATAATGCATACCAGGGGGCACTCCACCATAAGAAGGCAGTGTTCTTGTCCAGGGAGACTGCTGCCGGGAAGAACCGACCAGTTATTCTTTTTTAGACTGTGGGACAGACTACTTCGTCCTGCTTGTCTACAGCCAAAGAAGGTTTTTTCGAATGCTGAATGTGAAGAGTTTGCTAGGGTCTTCTCGGACAAAGTGTCTGGTATTGGGCAGGGAGTTCCTCCAGTCAGTAATGCCATAGCTGGCAGTGGTCACCAGAGGTGTTCCGAGTACACTCCACCTAGTTGGGGGGAGTTTAGACAAGTGGAGGTTAAGTGAAGTCATCGGGGTGGCGACCAATCTGAAGCAAACTTTTTGCGAACTGGACCCGGTGCCGACACGTTTCTTGATGAGATGCATCGACACCATTGGCCTGGTGTTTGCTCCAATTGTCCGGTGTTCCTTATTCGAGGGGGGTTTCCCTGATGCCTTGAAGGAGGCATTAGTGAGACCACTCCTAAAGAAACCATCGTTGGACCAGGAGGTCAGGGCAAATTACCGACCTATCTCCAATCTTCCCTTTTTGACGAAGGTTGTGTGGAAGGTAGTGGGTCTTCTCACCTATAAGGCCCTACACGTACAGGGCCCCGGTTATCTGTTAGACCTTCTTGTACCTGCTTTCTCGGTTCGCACCCTCCGTTCCTCCTGTGGAGGTCCCCTAACGAGTCACAGGACAAGGTTGAAATCGGCTGGCAACAGGGCTTTTAGTGCCGCCGCTCCCATCCTGTGGAACTCGCTCCCATCTGGGGTTAAGGGGGCCCCTACTTTGGAGGTATTCAAGGCCCCTCCTATTCGCTCAGGCTTTTCTGGATTGAGTTATTCATTTATTAATTTGATATGATTATAGCTACTGGAAATGTATTGTTTAGTTTACCGTTTATGGGTAAAGTTTATATGAAGCGTTAGTATTTATATGACTATAGAAAATTTTAATTTTTTTATTTTATTGATTTATTTTTTTGAATACGTGTTTATCTATTTGTACGGCACCCAGAGCTTCTGGAATTGGGCATCTCAAAATACATTTTGCCTTGCCTTGCCTAAACACAGGGCTTGCCCTGCTACCACCTGCATCCTTTTGTAAAAGTGTTGAACAGTATGAACTGGACTTGGCCATCTGGCAGGATTTACCAATACCCAATTTAGGGTTAAAGAACATTTGGGCTGGGGTTTAAGAAAAAAATTTACCCACCATAATGTTGTTTCTTACAAAGAATCCTTCACTATGTTTAACAACTGCAATCATTCACATGGAATGAGCTCCCCCCAAAGCCTAGAATTTTATGCCGATTACAGAATCTCGGAATGAAATTCAAAACTCTGCTGTGTGGTCAAGCTCATCCCCTGTATTCTAATGACAGATTTATTTCTAAAGCTAAGGTGAACAGTGACCAACGAAAACCACAGTTCTAAGCACACAGCCAAGCCTTATAGAAGGACGCTGGACAGAAACAGAGCTTTAAAACTTACATTTTATTACGTAAAACAATCACCATGCCTGACATGTTTCGAAGCCAAGAGCTCCTTTTTCAAAAGCTAATATATCTCAGAGCACAGCACTCTTGATATACAAAACAAGACACACCATGTGACATCAATATATTACAAGTGAGTAAAAACACCAATCTAAAAACCAATTAAATAATTTATATCTTACGGTTTGTTGCTCATATGTAGTGGTTGTTGCTAAGCATATAATAGAATCAAATTGCCTTTAATTGCACTCCACTCACACTAAATTAAATACCTTTGCTCAACATTTTTGGGTGTTTCTTTTATACACACCTTCCCGCCAAATCTCATTTCTCCGCCCTTAGTTCACCTCCTAGCCAATAACCTAGCACCACTCCCCCTATTGCCTTTGGTATTCCTAACCCTATCTACCAACCATCATGCTGTTGCTCCTGCTATTGCTCCTCTGCCTTTCGCCTATGTCACACCTTGATGATGATGCCGCACCAGCCCTTGACCTAGAGGTTATGGCTGCCAGTCAGTCTGACCTCCCTCATGCAATCCCTGTGGATGTCCCTCATTTCCTCAAGTATACCTTACCGTTGCTTTACCAAAATCCTTGGGGTATCCCAGAAAAAGGCTCACAGCCAGTTTTGCACCTCCTTTACCCCAGGCTCCATTCATGGCCCTTCAATGCCCCCCTACTTCTGTCCATCAAGCTGGTACTTTATGGTGATATAACAAGCCATAAGGCAGGCCCGTTATTCTCTGATCACTGGACCCGGAGTAAGAAGAGAAAGCCCTCTGTCTGTTCCTTCCTCCTGTCACTTGAAGCACTTACCAAGCTATTGTTCTTTCTGCTTATCTGTGCTGGCACTGTTGAACTCAATCCTGGACCCCTAGAAGGCTTCACCTCACCAACAGATCTAGTCTCTATGAAAGGCCTAAGCTTTCTCCACATCAGTGTATGCAGCCTTTTAAAAAAGTTCTCACTAATACAAGCCTGGGTTGCCCATACCCTGCCAGACTTTCTTGTGTTCTCTGAAACGTGGCTTAAACCAGCAGCAAATGACAGTGAAATAAGTATACCTAATTACCAGCTTTTCAGAGCAGACCGTCCATCCAGGGGTGGTGGTGTGGCCATTTATGTTAACTCAAATTTCTCTGCTTCCTGTCTCAATATTTCATCTCAGCCTAAAGAATTCGAATGCATATCCCTTAAAATATCCCCTCCCAACATGTCAGCCTTTCAACTGGTTGGCTGCTACAGACCCCTCTCTGCCGGTCTTAAACTCCTTACCCACCTGGGGACTATAGCTAAACTGGGTCCTGAGGATACCATTATTCTAGGCGACTTGAATTTTAACTGGCTATCCAATGCTTCTGCACCCCTAGTATCTTTCTGTGACTCCCATGGCTTTACTCAACTAATAAATGAACCAACAAGGATTAACCTAAAAAAACAAAAGTAACAGCACCTTACTTGATGTTATGTTAGTTAATAAGCCCCATCTATATTCACACGCTGGAGTGCTATTCAGTGATATAAGTGATCACTGCCTCATAGCTGGTATAAGATCTTCAATCAAGCCTGCTAACCCTGCAAAATTCCTCCCAAGAAGGTCTAAAAAGAACTTTAACATTGCAGAGTATCTCCAAAATCTGTATCACTCCAAACACTGGCAAGATTTCTACCTCTCAGCTTCTGTGGAGTCAGCACTGCAGGTGCTAAATGACAATCTTAGGGGGCTCTCAATACACATGCACCAGTCACCAGTGTCAGAATTAAACGCAAATCTTGTCCCTGGTTCTCTGCTGAACTTAAATCTGCACTGCTTGCTAGAGACAAGCTCTGGAAAAAGGCAAGGAAAACCAAAGATCCAAACGACTGGGTACAATTCAGACAAGCCAGGAACAGCTGCACTAAAAAAGTGAGAGATGCTAAGGCTGCCTTCTATACAGCAGAGCTGGATGCCACCTACCACAACCCAGCCAAATTCTGGGGCACTATCAAGGGAATCTTAGGGCAAGACTCTAGCACCTCTTTACCATCTCAAGTGAACCTCAACAATGTGATCATTACTGACAAGTGTGAAATTTTAGATGCTTTCAATAATCATTTTACTACAGCAGGCCTAGCTTTTGACTCATCTCCAGCAAACTTGCTGCGCCTCAACTTGCTCTCCATTCCACTGAAGCTCAGAAGGCTACCTCTACATTTTCTTTCAAGCCAATTTTATTAAAACAAGTAGAAGACCTACTGCTCAGCCTGGATACAACTAAAAGCTGGTGCAGACTCTCTGGACCCTTTCTTTTAAAAAATTGCACTGCATGCCATTGCAGCCCCCTAACTCACCTCTTCAACATGTCCTTATCTTCTGGCTCTATTCCTTCTTTGTGGAAGACAGCACAAGTGTTTCCTCCTTAAAGCAGGGGACCCCATGGATCTCAACAACTACAGGCCTATTTCCATCCTTCCAGTGCTGTCCAAGATGCTAGAGAAACTGGTAAGCTTCCAACTAAATGACTACCTCAATGCTAACAACCTCCTTAACCCTGCTCAATCTGGGTTCAGAGCCATGCACAGCACCATTTCTGCCTTAGCAAAAGTTACAAATGACTGGCAGACTGAACTAGATAAAAAAATAACATCTGTGCTGTATTTCTGGATTTAAGTAAAGCATTCGATACTGTGGATCATGATCTTCTAATCTCCTCACTGCACTCCCTAGGCCTAGACCCTACCTCTCTTAAATGGTTCAAATGCTACCTCTCTGGTAGGGTGCAGCAGGTAAAAAGTGAAGGCAACCTTTCTTCCTCAAAACCACTCTTAAGAGAAGTTCCTCAAGGCTCCATCTTGGGCCCTATCCTCTTTGCCATCTACATCAATAACACTGACTCAGGCCTCACCAATTCTAATGTTCACCTTTTTGCAGATGACACTGTCCTTTATGTAAGCAATCCATCACCAAAAAAGGCCTATGATCTACTACAAGCCGACTTCTCCTTACTGCAACACAAATTACTTGAAAAGAAGCTTCTATTAAATGCCAAGAAGACTAAAGCTATGTTCATCTCCACCAATACCTACTCACCAAACATTCTTCCCCAACTTTCTACCGTCCTTGGTGAGAGCCTTGATTATGTAGACAAATTTAAATATCTGGGGGTTTGGATTGACAACAAGCTTGATTTCACCCAGCACATTGAAGAGCTCCTGAAAAACTAAGGCAAAGGCTTGGCCTATTCTTCAGGATCAAACATTTTCTAAACAGAGAATCTAAGCAGAGATTAATCCAGGCTTCATTTATATCCCTCCTTGATTACGAGACTTCCTATATGGCCACTGCTCCCTGTCCTACCTAAATAAACTGGATACCCTGTACCATAGAGCTCTAAGGTTCATCACTGACCTTCCTTTCAGTACCAATCACTGTTCTCTCTATGCCACAGTTGGCTGGACATCCCTACACCACAGAAGGAACAAAATGCTGCTCTTTGGATATACAAAGCTCTGACAAATAAACTACCATCCTACATTTCTGATTGCTTCTCTTGTTACTCCAAGGCCATATGCCCTAAGAAGCAATAACCTCATCTTGCTGAATCTACCTAAGGCATGTACCCGTCATGGAAGGGCTGCAATCAACTACTTTCTAGCACATATCTGGAACTCTCTACAAAAGACCCTGAAGTTGAACACTTTCATTCCTGTAGTCTCCTTCAAAAGCTGTACTAAACCTTTTCCCAGAGATATGCAATTGCTTCCACAATTCCCTAGCCTCTTCAGTCCCCTTTTCACCCCTGCCCCATTAGATTCCCCCTCCCTTATCTGTCCATGCATTCACCCATTAACTTCTATATTATCTACCTCCTAAACCCCTACTCATTACTTTTTTTCCCCACATTTGATCTGGTGCCAAATACCACTGTTTACTTGCCTTGTATATATGTGTATATTATTGCATTTGCTCATTCGTTGTTGTTTATTCTTAAAAAAGTCTGTTACTGTACTTATTCTATACTTGTATATTTGTGAGTTTAAACCATTTTGTTGTTTATGACCAATCAGGTCCATCTTGTAAATGAGCTATGCTCAATGATGTTCACCTGAATAAATAAAGATTTTTGATTGATTGATTTGATTTTACTCCAGAGCTTCAAAACCTAACCCATAAAAATTCAATATGACCCATATGTGTTCATCATTTATAGTTACAAATTAGAACAAATATCATTTAGAAAGAACAAGACATAAGGGAAGAAAACAAGTTATGAGAGAGAAAATATTAAAACCCAGGCACACTTATTCAAACACACAAAAAAAGGGCAAGAAACGCATAACCACAGTGGGGGTGGAAGTTAAAAGGGCAAGGAAAGAATTAACTCAACTTGCTCCTATTTTCTGAAGTTGTTTTGAAAATCAAATATTTATTCAAAACTAGGCATTAGATTTCCATAACATTAACTATAAGTTATTTTTATTTCTAACAGAATTTCTATAGAACTATAAAGATCGAAAATTAAATCTACTATATCCATATAGTCCATAGTATTTTCCTTTTAAAAAAACTACTTCAATGTTACTTATTAAAGGATACCTCTTTTATCTGCCCTGTTTCAAATAAGGGCGAATATCCAAATGTGTATTTAAGCCTGGAAGTTTACTGGTTTTTAATTTAAGGATCCAAAAGTTCTCTCGAATTAATAAAAGATTTTCAAAATCTCCTCCCCTCGGATTTCTATTTACTTTATCTATGGCTACATATTTAAAAGAATGATGCTGAGGATTGGTAGCTTCTAAAATATGTAAAGCTGTGGCATATGTAGAATCACCTTTTTCCACAGCTCTAACATGCCCCCCACTCTGTCTTTAAATTTTCTTTTCGTTTTGCCTACATAGTAGGCTCCACAGCAGCAAACTGCTAAGTAGACAATACCTTCAGTATCACAGATTATATATACACATTGTTTTATCACAAAAGACCGTTACATACTATTAATTAAGAAACATTTGGTTTGTTCTACATGTTTACAAAATATACATCTCAAACAAAAACAGGGTAGGTTGCCTATACAAGTGTTAGCTAGGTTCTAGTTACATTATTGATACAATGATACATACAGATGCTACCTCCGAGAGGTATTGTCGGATTTTTATGACAGGACTTGAGATCTTTTAGCTAAACTAAGTGGCAGCTTGCCAGCTCTGACATAACAGAACTGAATGCAGACATCTATCCAATGCAAAATGGTTCTCTTGGATGCTGGTTTGCCTTGCCCTGCTTCACTGTAGGTGACAAACAACTGAGTGTTGGTGGACCAGACATCCTTTGTGTGGTTCATGTAGTACCTCAGAGCTCTCTCAACATCCAGGCTGTGAAGCTTTTGTTCCCCTGGGCTGGACTTTGCTGTAAAGAACACTGAAAGTGTGACTGATTTAGATGAAATTGAGACACCTCTTTGGGGAGGAATTTGCTGTTAGTTCTCAAGATTACCTTGTCCCTGTGGAATATGATATCGTTAGGATCTGTACAGAAGGTCTGAAGCTCAAGTACCCTTTTGGCAGATGTGTGTACCACCAGGGAAACTTCTTTCTAGGTAACACACTTCAGGGAAGTAGTTGTCATAAGCTCGAAAGGCACCTCAATCAGCCGAGCAATACATTGGGTCATGTCTCATGTGGGGACAGGATCCCTTACAGAAGAGTACAGGTGAGCAAGGTCTTTAAAGGACTTTTTGAAAATGAGCTGCAAGACCACTGATCTATCCTTGCCAGCTCAGTCATTTGCCGACACTGCTACCAGATGCACCTTCAGGGTTGAGGGCCTAATGCCCAGGGACTTCAGGTGGACCAGGTAGTCCAGGACTGAAGAAAGGCTCACTCGAAGCGAACTGATCTGCCTAGAGGAGGACCAAAGGAAACCCTTTTCCACTTTGAGGCATAGGTCCCCCTAGCTGCTGGTTTCCTGGACACCTGAAGCACTTCCAAAACCTTCTCAGGGAGGTTTAGTCTGGAGAACTGCAGCTCTTCAAGTACCATGCTTTGAGACACAGAGTTCTCAGATCTGGAAATGTTATCCTGCTGAGCAGATTGCATCTCAGGGGAAGGTCAATGGGCTGTTTTGGCCCAATCTGGAGCTAGGAGGATCACTGTTACGGACTCCCTTCTCAGATTTAGCAGCATCCTCAGTAAACGGGGAATGGTGGGAAGGCATAGAGAAACCTCCCTGCTCAGCTGAGGACTAGGGCTTCCTCTGGGACAATCCCCCCCCCCAAAGGGGGGTCTGCAACAGAACAGTGGGAGCTGGTTGTTTTCCCAAGATGTAACCAGATCTCTCTCTGGAATACTCCACATTCTGAACACTGTAGCCAGCACCTGCTTGTTCAGTGTTCATTTGTGGTTCCCCTACCGGTTTCTGCTTAGGGAATCTACCAGGACATTGTCTTTCCCTGGCAGGTGTACTGCAGACAACTGAACCTCCAGGGAGTATGCTAGGTTCCAGATTTTCATTGTTTCTGTGCACAGTTTTGAAAATCTTGTCCGTCCCTGTTTATATAATACATGGTAGTGGTACTGTCTATCCTGATCTGGACAGGCTGACCAGTGATGTGGGTGGAAAAAGGCTTGCATTGCCAGGTGCACTGTCCTGAGCTCCAGGAGGTTTATGTGCTCCTGTGAGCTCCACATACCACTTACAGTGAGGTCCTCCAGGAGGGCACCCCAACCCAGGAGAGAGGCATCTGTAGCGAGTACAACTGCGGGCGACTGCAGAAGGAAGGCAACTCCCTCTCTTAGGTTGCCTTCTTCCTTCCACCACTCCAGTACCCCTACCAGACACTTTGAGACAGACACCAGTTTTGACAGTGGATCACATGTCTGGGACCAATGGCTCCCCAGGTGGTACTGAATATCTCTCATTTGGAACCCAGCGCCTGGCACCATTGCAGTGGATGAAGCCATGTACCCCAGCAATGGTAATAAATCTCTTGTAGAGCTAGGCTGACCTGCCTTAAAGGATTTTTCAAAGTACGATCACGTTTGCTACCTTTTCCTGAGGAAGGAATGCCTTCTCTTTGGGGATATCCAATGCTACCTATAAAGTTTAGGACCTGAACTGGTTCGGTTTGTGACTTTTGGGCATTTATCAGGAAACCTAGGTAGGTCCTCCAGGGTGTCCCGCATGAGGAGGAGGGAGGACTTGCCCTCCTGGTGTGACTTTCTTGAGACAAGGCAGTCCAGGTAGGAAAAAAACTACCACCCCTTGACTCCTCAAATGTGCTACCACTACGGCTAGGCACTTTATGAACACTCTGGGTGTTGAGGACAGGCCAAAGGAAAGCGCTGTGAACTGATATTATCAATTCACTACCCTGAATATCAGGTACTTTCTGTGCCTTGGAAGTGTCTTTCAGATCCACTGACCCTAGCCAATCTCTTTGTGGCAGTGATGGAATCACTGATCCCAGTGTTACCATCCTGTACTTTTCCTTTTTTAAGTGTTTATTTAGGTATCTTAAGTCTAAAAAAATCGGTCGCCACTCTCCATTGTTCTTGTGGGTCAGAAGTAACTTGAGTAAAGTGCCTTCTCCCACTGTGAGGAGGGGGCTTTCTCCACTGCATTTGCTTGTAGCAGTTTTTTTTACCTCTGTCTCCAACAAGAGTTTTTCTGCTGGAGTATTGAAGGCTTTGTGACTGCAGTTTCAGAAATTGTTTTAACAGCAAGGGCAGATCCTGCCTCACTATTTCCAGGACCCACTTATCAGTGGTTATTCTTTACCGTTCCTGAGCCTTCCCCCTTACTGGCAATGGTTGGGTGATCTGTGCAGACACACATGAGTTACGCTTCGCATGGGCTTTGGAGGCTGGTATTGCATTTGCATGCCTAGGACCCCTTCTGCTTCTACCGCTGAAGAGACCCCTCTAGGGAGTGGAATCATAATGTAAGCATGGGGGTAGTAACCCCTGCCTCTACATCCCCTTCCAGAAAGTCTGTTGGAAAGAGAGGCCTTTTCCATCTCTGTATTGCTCTTGTGGGTAGTCTAGTATCCCCCCCCCCAGGAGAGAGACACTATGCTGAGGAGAGACACATTAAGCTGAAGCTTGTTTACAGGGGTGACCTGGGAGCACAAGGAAGTTAAGTGACTTGCTCAGGGTCCCACAGTATGCAAGTGGGGGCTATGGGATTCAAACCCAGGTCTCCAGGTTTGCAGCTCAGAGCCTTAGACCACTGTGCTATACTGCCACCTTCTTCATGCAAGCCTCTGTTTTGTCACCAAAGAACTTCTCTTACAAGGGAAATCCACTGCTTTTGTTTGAATGTTCTGATAAAGGTTTGTGGTTCTAAGCCAAGCAAACCTTCTTAGGGACACTGTGTGCGCCATGACCCTGGATGTGGTGTCATTAGTATCTACTGCCGTGTGGAACTGATATTTAGTGGCATCCGTCTTTTGCAGTATCAGCCAAATCCTGTGCCAGAACACAATCAGCCTTCTCGCTCACTGCCAAAGTGGAGCTCCACAGAGTTTTCTGGTACTGTGCTGTGTAAGCCAAGTAGGCTGCTTGCCACAGGAGCGGAGAAGCCGAAGCATAAACCTTCTTACCCATGGTATCCAGCTTCCTGAAGTCTTTCTTAGGATGATGGGAGGAAAGGGGTGCCTTGGCCTTGTGACAAGCAGCAGTCTGGACCACTCCACTCGTGATCAGGGTAAGAACAGAGATATTCAGAACCCTGCTTGTCCACCGGATACTTTCTCTCAGTTTTCTTATCTATGGCAGCCGATGTGGGTGCTGACATCATTTTAAAGGTGGCCTTCTTGAAGGATTTGTGAACTGGTAATGACAACTTTTTTGGGGGAGTTAGGCCCATCACGTCCATAGTGTGAGGTACAGTCATCCGAAGGTTGAGGAGGGGAACTAAACTCTTGGTCAAAAGAGCCATTGGGCTCTATAGGTTTTCCTTCATCCTCCCCTCATGATAATACATCTCGACCCCTCCCTCCACAGTCACTGGAAATGGAACGGGGGGGGAATTCCCCATAGTCTGGAATGCCTGGGGGAATTGCCATGTCTTAGTCATGCCCTCTATCGAGGGGATTCTATTTTTGTCCACTGGCATCTCCTTTCCTTCACAAGAAGGGACAGTGACATGTTTTGCTTTTTATTTTTTTCTTACCAGGTACCAACTCTGGTGTCGGTTCCGGCTCTTTTACTAGGTTCAGGATTCCACTGCTTAGACACCCTGACTTACAAATCATCACTGGCAGCTTCATCCTTTTGCTTACTTGGTGGGGCTGGACCCTCCTCAGAGCCCTTAGGTCAACTTCTTAGCTGATGCAGAGGCAAACTGAGAAGCCATGATGTCTTCTAATTTTTTTAGCCCTTTTCTTTTGCATTTCAGGTCAGAATCCCTTGCAGGGCCACGGACTGATACATCAATCCAGAATTCCTATATGTTCTAATTCTGTCGGCATTCTAAAGGTTAAGACAGAGTTCACAACTGACAAAATCGTGATGTGGACCCAGGCACCTCAAACACAATTCGTGGCAGTCTGCCTCAGCAAAGAGTTGGAAACAAATGTTGCTGTTTTTAAGCCCGTAGGTCCAGTTTTCTTCTTGGGCCTGTCAGTCATGCCAAACAATGACAACCCTACAGAAATGGCTCCAGTTCCCAAACAAACCAAAAAAAATCCCTATAAATGGTAAAACAGATAAAACAATATATAAATGCAGTTTTTTTTTTTTTGTTTGTTTTTTTAAGAACCGCAATAATGTTGAGGTACCAACTGCAAAGAATAGTTAAAAAAGAGCCAATTGTTATCTTGGTTCTGATGAAAAAGGAGCCAGGACTAAAAATACAAAATACCACACAGTGGTACTCTCTAAAGAGTTCTTAAAAATATATTTGGCAAATTCTTGCAGTTCCCAAAAGGTGGAAACCGTGCTGCAAACAGGCCTTTCTCCAGTTCCCCGGTACCAATGGAAAAGTTACAAAATAACCCACAAATTTACACAATAAGGACCCTAACACAGAGTTATAGAAATAACTACACTAAAAGTTATATAATATTAGTAAAATAATAAACCATAAATCGGTTGAAGTGAAGAGAAGACTTCGGGGCTAACTGCATTCGTCAGGCAGAGAAATAAACCTGCGGCTACAATGCAGGGTGAACATGACCACACAGCAGAGTTTTGAATTTTATTCTAAGATTCTCTAATAAGCATAACATGCTAGGCTCCAGGGCAGCTCATTGCAGGTGAGTGATTGCAGCTGTTATGCATATGTGAGGGATTCCTGGGGTCTGACTCTGCAAGCATTACTTTATTTGTTTGTTCAAAGGCACCACCGCTGGCCAACCACATGCAATGTCATCAGGCTTACACTGTTTCCACAACTGAATACACAGGGAAGTACCAGACAATCCCTAGCAGTAAGTGTGTAACACTGGTACCAATGGGGTGAGGGTTGTGCCCCCAGTACAAGTGGGCAGCAAAAGAATCTGAACTGTGCACATGTGATTTTGTGGCTCACATTAAGGACAGTGGGAGCTAAAAAGATGCCCATATGAACAGCTCCCTCACAAGTTTGCTGGTAGTATCTCTTTTTCACAGTTTCAGATTGTGACAGGGAGCTCCTGCCACTCGAGGACCGACCTTTTCTTAAATTTGTTGCAACAGTTCTATTTCTTAGCCTAATCTATCCTTTACAATTTCTAGTCCATAAGGTTGGCCACCTGTGGGCACCCCCCTTCCCTTTCTTGACTATGCTATAGTGTCCTCTTTAATTTTCCTTTTCCCTCTCAAGTCCTCGTACAGCGAGGTTATTGTGGTGATCTCCAAGCATATGTAAAAAGTACAGTTATGTAAGAACTTACAGTAACAGTAGATCTTCAAGAGGAGCTCTTGCAGCAGGCTATAACAGTTAGGACTATGTCGCAGGCACTAGGACCCTCTGGAAAACTTCTCAGCCAGCAGTACCCAACAGGGACCACCCCGATGTCGGCCCCGCCCAGACGTCAGCCCTGGTACAAAAGGGGGCGGACCCCGATCTACCTCAGATCCCTCTCCAAGCCCGCGAACAAGCCCTGACAAGAGAAGGAGACAAAGCACTCGAAGATGTAGATGAAGATTTGCACACCTCGAGGGGGAAGGCAGGTGGGAAAGTAATGCCTGCTGTAACAGCTCCTCTCGAAGATCTACTGTTACGGTAAGTTCTCACGTAACTTTGCTATCTTACTTCAAGTGGGAGCCCTTGCAGCAGGCTGTAACAGGACTGAATACCAAGCAGTCCCACGCCAAAGAGGTAGCAGACCCCGGCAGGTGGAATATACAGGCTCCAGAGGCCTAGGACAAAAGTCCCTGGAAAACAGCCAGACCAAAACCGGCATGGCGTCTGGAGACAATATCCAAGCTGTAATGCTTGACAAAGGTATGCACCGAGTTCCAGGTAGCGGCCGCACATATGTCCCTTATAGAGATATTTTTCAGGGCAGCAAAAGCAGCAGACTCTCCCCTAGTGGAGTGACCCCTGACTGGACCCGGTAGGGGTTTATTGTGCTTTTCATAGCAGAAGGATATGCAGTGGACCATCCACTTCGAAATCGTTTGCTTGGTCACTGGTTTGCCCAAGCACTGTGGTGCAAAGGCCACAAAGAGTTGCTCCGACTGACGGTGCGCAGCCGTCCTTTTGAGGTAATACCTCAAAGTCCTGTGGACATCCAATGTGTGAAGGAGAGCTTCCCCTCTATTAGATGGGGAAGGGAAATAGACTGGAAGGTCAACCGACTGGTTGAGGGTCAACTCCGAGACTACTTTCGGAAGAAACTTAGGATTTGTTCTAAGGGAAACCCTTTCCCTGTGGAAAACCAAATACGGCCCTTTACACATCACAGCCTGAAGCTCAGAAACTCTTCGAGCTGAGGTAACAGCAACCAAAAAACACACCTTCCAGGAAAGAAAACGCAACTCACAATCCGCTGTCGGCTCAAAAGGAGGGAGGGTAAGCTTCTCCAACACAAAAAGGAGATCCCAGGGTGGGACAGGATCCCTAATGGGAGGTCTCATATGCAAAATTCCTCTCAGAAAGGTGTGGGCCACATCCAACTGTGCCAACGCCTTGTCTCCAATCAGAGCATGATAGGCGGAGACAGACCACATGTGCACCTTAATACAAGAGTAACTCAGGCCATGTTGGTACAAGGAGAGGAGGTACTGTAACGCTGAGTTCACTGGACAGGTGACGGGGTCCAAATGCTGTGACGAGGCCCATAAACAAAACCGCTTCTATTTCATAGCATAGGCGGAGCGGGTGGAGGGCTTCCTCGCCGATACTAGGACTGCCGCTACCTCCGGGGAAACCCCGTATCTCTGTTGAGCTATGTCTGAAGGAGCCAAGCATGCAGATGTAAGGAATGGAGATCCGGATGGACCAGCGATCCCTGTTCCTGGGATAGCAACTGCGACCATATGGGCAGTGGAGCTGGAGGTTCCGTGGATAACCGCTGCAGGAGTGGGAACCAAATCTGCCGAGGCCATCGGGGGCTACTAAAATCATTTGAGCCCCTTCCGTCTGCAACTTCAGCAGGACTCTCTGAATGAGAGGGAAGGGCGGGAAGGCGTAGAGAAACCTCCCTGCCCAGCAAAGGGATAACGCGTCTGGCCAGTAAACTCCAGGCGCGTGCTCTCGCGAGCAAAAAACTGGCAGTTTGACGTTGCGTGGTGATGCAAAGAGGTCCAGCTCTGGATGACCCCACTTCTCGAAGAGCTGATCTGCTACGGACTGTAACAGCTCCCACTCAAGCGCTCTGGAACGAGACCTGCTTAAGCTGTTGGCCAAATTGTTCAGGATGTCTGGAACGTGCAATGCGCACAGCAGAATGTGTCGCTCCAGTGCCCAGTGCCAGACTCTCATCGCCTCCCTGCAAAGGGAATACGAATGAGCACCCCCTTGCTTGTTGATGTAGAAGACAACTGCCATATTGTCTGTTTGAATTAGAAGAGAGCCCGGCACCAGGTCCTCTTGAAAAGCCTGTAAGGCATAGAGAACCACTCGCATCTCCAATACACTTATATGGAGAGATCGTTCCTCGGGTGTCCAAACCTCTTGCGTTTGATGAGCACCCAGGTGTGCTCCCCGTCCCAGATCCGATGCATCTATAGTAAGGGTGTGACCTGGTGGCTCGGGACAAAACCTGACCCCTTTCTCCAAATTCTGGGGGTCCATCCACCAAAGCAAAGTTCTCCTGACTGGCTCAGTGATCCTGACAAGAAAGTCTAGATCGTCGTAGCCCTGGTCCCACTGTACCCTCAGCATCCACTGTGGGACCCGCATGTGGAGGTGGGCCAGAGGAGTGACTGGAATGGCCGCCGCCATGGGCCTCTGTAGCCTGAGGAAGTTCCGTGCTGGAACTTGAAGAGCTACTGAGATCCATTCGGCAATCTCTTGCAGGCGATCGCCCCTGTCCTGGGGTAGGAAAGCCATGCCCTGGATAGAATCCAGGACCGCTCCAATGAAGACCTTAAAAAATGATTATCTAAGAACCACAATTGGACTTACTACTGCCTCCAACGTTAAGTCAACTAGGAGTCATGATCATAAACTCATTGGAGAAAAATGCATATCCACTAGAAGGAGTCTATTTTTTACAGAGTCTCGTGGGACTGTGGAATAACTTACCTGTAAGTGTTGTTAATAGTGATAATCTAAGTACCTTCAAACAAAGACTAGATAAACATATGGGAAACAAAAAGTTTGATTTCCACCCATAGGAGACATGAGTGGCGAGCTTACAATGGGCATCCTTACGTATGCCTACATTGCTCGTACACTTCTATGAACCTATGAGTCTTTGACTGGGCTCAGGGGATGATATCTGAAGGTTCAGGGTGATCCCCAGCTCTTGGAACAGAGTATAGGCGTCTCCGAGGGCATGAAGTAGGCTTGACCTGGACAGGGCTGTAAGCAGCAAATCGTTGAGGTAAGGGAAAACGTAGTGCCCCTGGCGCCTCAGAGCCGCAGCCACCACTGCCAAGCATTCTGTAAAGACTCGCAGAGTGGAGGAGAGGCCGAACGTAAGAACTCTGAATTGGTAGTGCTCCCCTTGGAAGTGGAACCTCAGAAACTTCCGGTGGGGAGGGAAGACCCCGATATGCATATATACATCCTGCATGTCTAGGGAGCAGAGCCAGTCTCCTTGGTGCAGCAGGGGGAGTAGACCTGGAAGGCTCACCATCCTGAACCTTTTGTACTCTATAAATATAGAGATTGAGAGAGCTGAGGTCCAGAATGGGACGAAGATCCTGCATCTTTTTTGGGTCCAGGAACAAGTGGGAATAAAACCCCTTTCCCCGCTGATGCAAGGGAACTAGCTCTATTACTTTTTTTTTTTGCAAGAGGGTCCGAATTTCTACTTCTATCAGTGGGATGTGAGATGGAGGATATCGGGAGTACTTTGGTGAAGTATTCGGAGGGAACACCGTGAACTCTAGCGTGTGCCCTTTCCTGATAATGTCCAGGACCCATTGGTCCGCAGTTATCGACCTCCACCCTTCGAGATGAAGGGAGAAGCGGCCCCCCTGCCTCCTCTGAGTCTTCCTTAGAAGTTGGGGGTCACTGGCTGAGTCGGGCGAGGCAGAGAGGCCTGGGAGGACTTGGGCCCATGGTTGGGAGCGCTCTAGGTTGCTGGTTACTGGCCTCCCACGAAAGTCGCCTCTCTGACCCTGCTGATTACCATGTGCTTGTCCACCTTGACCACCTGAGGACCTGCGAAAATACAGGTTACTCACCTGTAACAGGAGTTCTAGGAATGGTATATGGTGTTCATCCACACTGTCTGGCAGGTATCCTTGCTGCTTTAAATCTTGCCGGAAGGTCTTCAAGCTGGCTCCTCCCACCCACCCGGGTGGTAAAACTCTCGGCTCAGCCCCATGACGCCAGATCTGGCCTGCTGGAAGCTCAGGTTCTGCGTCGAAGCCGGGGAGGTCGGGTGGGTCATGTGGATGAACAACATATACCATTCCAAGAACACCTGTTACAGGTGAGTAACCTGTATTTCTAGGAACATGGATATGTTGTTCATCCACACTTATTGGCAGACTCCTAGCAGTTCTCCGGGAGGAGGGAGGCAAGGTGCACACCCCCTACTTAGGGAATAGAGACTGGAGAACCGAGGCCCCAAAACCAGCATCCTGGCGTGACTGAAGGTCGATGTGGTAATGGGTGATGAAGGTGTGTGCTGACTTCCAGGTAGCAGCCCTGCAGATATCCTGGATAGGGACGTCCCTGGAAGCAGCCACCGATGCAGCAGTATGGCAGGTAGAATGAGCTCTTATTCTCTGGGAGGCTCCATGCCCGCCAACTTATAGTAGAGACCTATGCAGGAGGTGACCCACCTGCTTATTGTCCACTTGGCTGCAGGTCTGCCAGGTGCGGCTTCAGCGTGAGGTGACAAGCAGCTGGCGAACCTCTCCCAATTTCAGCCGATGCGCTCCTTATAATAAGCGGCGCCCTTCAGGATTTCAAAGTATGGAGCCTGTATCTGGCCTCCGAGGTGATTGGGGTAAAACACCGCAGAGTCAACACCTGGTTAAGGTGAAACTCCGACATCACCTTCGGAAGGAATTTCAGGTGGGGGCGCAGGACAGCCTTGTCCCTGTGGAAGACCAGGTAAGGAGACTCGATGCAGAGCGCCTGGAGTTCTCCCATCCTTCTGGCTGACGTGATAGCCACCAAGAAGGCGGTCTTCCACGACAGGTGAGAGAGTTCACACCTGTGCATTGGTTTGAATGGCTTGCCCATGAGCTTTGCCAGTACCAGCAGTTAATCCCATGGAGGTGGAGGTTCTCGTGACCGGAGGAAATGGATCAAGGCCTTTGAAAAGCACCAGATCATACCTCTCCTGCGCCTCACCGACTGCCCCCGGCCCGCGCCCAGTAAGCAGAGATGGCTGCCAGGTGCACCCCTAGGGTCGCCGACCTAAGCCCTTGACTAGAAAGGACCATAAATAGTCCAAGATGCTTGCCAAAGAACAGGAGGAAGGGTCCAAGCCCTTGTCCTGACACCAAATGGAAAATCTCTTCCATTTGAAGGCATAGCATTTTCTGGTCGACTTCTACGGGACGCCTAACTACAGTGAGGACCTCGCCGGAAAGACCCAAGGCCTGGAACTCTAGCACAGGAACCAGGCCGTTAGGTGCAGGGATTGAAGGTCCGGATGGAACACCTTACCCTGACTGACTGAGAGCAGGTCCGGGCGAGCTGGAAGCTGCCTCGGGAGCCTGGAGCTGAGGCTGAGGAGATCTGGGTACCAGAACTGGCGGGCCAGTCTGGGGCTATCAGAATCACCTGCCTTGTCCCTCCTTGCTTTGAGAAGCACCTCGTGTATCAAGGGAAATGGGGGAGAGCTGAGAAGAGGCCCGGGGTCCACGGCCTCGAGAAGGCATCCCCTGCAGCAGCCCTGCTGAAGGGGGGGCAAGGAACAGCCTCAGCTCGCTCTCCCTGAGGCAAACAGGTCCACCTGAGGTGTGCCCCAATGGGAGAACAGATCTTGTACTACCTCCGCAGGAGAGACCACCGTGGGATGCAGCCCCTATCCAGCTCAGGGCATCGGCCAGGGTGTTGGAGGCTCCTGCCACATGAATGGCTAGGAGATCCGCCTCCAAGCTGCGCACGAGTGACCAAATGCGGAGAGCTTCCTTGCATAGAAGCATGGAGCGCGCCCGCCCCTGGCGGTTTAGGTAGTACATGGTCGTGGTATTGTCCGTCTGGACTCGGACCACTTGACCCCGGAGAAACGGAGCAAAGGCGGTGAGAGCTAGGCGGACCGCTCGGAGCTCCAGCAGGTTGATGTGGCATCGGGACTCCCGCGGGGACCAGAGGCCGTGCGCCCGGTGTTCCCCCAGATGGGCACCCCAACCCATCAGAGAGGCATCGGTCGATAGAGAGACCGTCGGCTCGGGGCGGACAAACGGGATGCCCTCCTGCAGATGAACTGGAACAGTCCACCACCGGAGAGCGTTCCACATCCCCTGGGTCACCGTCACTAGCTGGTCCAATGGATCGCAGCGTTGTGACCACTGGCTGGCCAGTCCCCACTGAAGGGGCGCATGTGCCAGCTGCCCAACGGACCACGCTGGTACAGGCCGCCATGAGACCCAGGAGGCGAGGAAGCCCGGTAGGACGCGATTGCCCAACCAGAAATGATTGGGCAAAGGAGGTAAGAACCTCGCCCCGTCCGGCCGAGCCGGCTCTGGCTCAAGAGAGCTCCAGCTCTGCCTCCGATGAACAGAATCACCTGCTTCGCTCGAAGTTCACTCTGGCTCTGGATGAGAAGGCCGATTTGAGAGCAAACCTGGAGGGCCAGATCTCTGGACCGCTCCACCTCCTGTCTGGAGGGGGCTGCTATCAGCCAATCGTCCAGGTAAGGGTACACCCGGACCCCTCGGCGCCACAGGAAAGCTGTCACCACTGCTATGCATTTGGTGAAGACCCTGGGAGCTGGAGACAGGCCGAGGGCATGGCCCGAACTCGAAAGGATCCTCGCATCGAAGCTGAAGGAATCATCGATGTGACGGACAGATAGGGACGAAAGAACGCCTCCTGCAGGTCCAGAGAGCAGAACCACACCGTGTTCCAGGGATGGTATTATCTGAGCCAGAGTGACCATCCTGAAGGTTCGAGACCTTAGGAACTTGTTTAGGTCGTGTAGGTCGAGAATGGGGCGCCAGCCCCTCGTCTGTTTCGGAACCAGGAAGTACCGGGACACAAACCCCGGGTATGAGGGAGGGTCCGCCACCTCCCTGATCACCTCCTTTTGGAGGAGGAGAGCGATATCGGCCCGGCGAGCCGACAGTGAGGCTGCAGACCCCGAGGCCCCCCGAGGTGCGATGGCTCTGAAGGGCGGGGCCTGCTCGAATTCTAGAGGCAGGCCTTTTCCCACCACCTCCAGCACCCACCTGTCCGTGGTGGTAATAACGGACCAGGCGGAAAGGAAGTGTGAGCCGCTCTCACGGGGAACCTGGGGTGAGGTGACGGGTTGGGGCGACACCCTCAGCCAGTAACTGGGCAGGCTTGGAGGAGGGACCGGCCGAGGGACCTCCTGGGCCTTTACCTCCCTGCTTCCTGTTGGAGGAAGCCCCGGGCTTGGGTTTGGGATGCCAAGCCCGAGCCTGCTGGCCCTGACGTTGCTGGGCCGGACGTGCCGCGGGCGCAGAAGGATGAAAGGGCTTAGGCTGTGGTTTGCGGCCTTTGTCCTTCTGAGCGGAAGAGACCGAGTCCAAGGTAGCATTGGACTTCTCGATCCTCTGCAGGTGACCTTCCACCCCAGGGCGTCAAGAGGTCAGTCCCCAAAAGGGAACATCCGCCAACTTGTGCTGGGTATCCGAAGTGAAGGTGGATATCCTCAGCCAAGCCCGACGACGCATAGCCACTGCGGCCGCCACAGACCTGGCACATGAGTCCCCAATGTCTAAAGCAGTCTGGAGCTGCTGTTTGGCCACTGCCCTGCCCTGGTCCCGCACCTGCCTGACCATGGTCTGCAGATCCGCGGGAAGATGAGGGACAACCTCATCCAGGGAGCCCAACAGGGCATGAGAGAAATATGCTATGAGGACGACCGAGCTGGCCTGACGAAGGCCGAGGGAGGACGCAGCGTAGACTTTTCACCCGGCATAGTCCAATTTCTTGGACTCCTTGTCGGGAGGTTTGTCCACATCCCTAGCATTCCCGGCACGCCAGAACGCTGTCGGTAACTAACCCCTTGGCCGAGGGGTGTTCCGAAAAACCGGACAAGGAACCGGTAGGGACCGCATACTTCCTGGCCATTCTGGCCGAAGGCGCAGGGCAGGAAGCAGGGTGCTGCCAGAGCTCCAAGACCGGGCCCACTATGGCCTCGGCCACCGGAAAGGCCTCCGTAGGGGAATCCCCTCGGTCCAGAATCTCCGTGAGGGGATACCTGGCCCGCTTAGAAACGGGTTCGAGCTTCATCCCGGTGGACTCCTAGATGAGCCGAGTAATCCTAGGAAGGACGGCGGCTATCGCCCACAGACTGTCCTCCTGAGGACTCCAAGTCCATTCGCTTGGAGAAAGGGAGGAATAGTCTTCGACTCGAAGAGTCCTCAAAGAGCTGCCTGGCCTGAGCCACCCTCCACCTGCCGAGGTCGATCGGGAGTGAGGGTGACAGACAGCCTATGGGGCAGTCCCTGAGCCGACCGAGAATTTTTGGTCGGAGCCCCAACTAACGGCTGTGGAGGCGGAGGTTCCACCGGAATCGGTGGGGCAGCTGGTTTGGCAACAACCGCCTAGGAACAGGCCTCGGATAAAACGAGGGTTGTTTCGCCGCCGTGACAGCCACTTAATGGTCGGGAAGACGACGGCGCCGGCTTATTCCCGGTCAGAAGGAGCTGTTGCCGCATGAGTTCCTCATATCTTTGACGCAACTTGTGTCGAAGCTTCCCCTCGTCCGAGGAGGAGGAAGAGGACAAGCGGCAGCGCCGCTTGCCGCGGTGCCGAGACCGAGACTGCCTATGACGGCGGGATCGGCTGGACCGCGAATAAGTCCGAGACCGAGAACCTCGGCTTTCCCGAGGGGACAGTACGGGGAGGTGTCGTGGGGAACCAGCACTCCCCTCGGTTCGGAGGGTTCAACCGAAGGCTCCGGAACCAGAGGCACAGACGAGCCAACGGGGTCCTCAACTCCCACCGGGGGAACCGGGAGAGGGGATTCTCGGCTTCTCCTGCCGACAACCCGTCCAACGGGTCGAGAAAAATCTCGACCGCGTCGACGGGAGTCTCTGTCAACTGGCCTGACGGGGACACCGTGAGACCAGTGGCCGAAGTCGACGGCCGACAACTCGGGGAAAGGGATCTTTCCCGCTCCCAAGAGCGTCGACGGTGAGACTTACCCTTGTCTCTCTTTTTGGACCGAGAAAACGGTCCAGAAGAAGTTGGTCCCTCACCTTTAGTAGAGAGGGTCAGACAAAGCTCCTTAAAAGAAGCTGAATAAGAGGCACAGAGAGAGGCGGGACAAATGCCGCAGCCGAGTAGAAGCGGCCCGCCGCCTCCTTCTTAGGCGATCATCTGCTCGAGCTGATCCGCCGAACACCCGCCATGGACACCGCCGACCGGGCCTCTTTGACTTCACCGAGGAAATCGCCTCGGACGCCCAGTTGTAAACGGGCACACGGCTCTTCGAGGACGAGGCCAAAAGGAACAGCACAGGTCGCAGGGCCTGCGGGTCGTGCTCCAGGCCTAGACAGTAGACGACGTGGAGTGCGGATCCGCACGGTGACATCTTCTGCCCAAGAAGGGCATCTCCGGAAACCGAGTCGATTCCGTCCATTGCAGCCGCGAGGAGAGAAGACCAAGTCTTTTAGCAAAAACTTTTAATTTCTAAAATTCAAGAATTAGGAACCAGTCTTATACGCAGAGCGTTAAGAGGGAACCTGAGCTTCCAAGCGGTAAGGAAGATCTGGCGTCATGGGGCGGAGCAGAGAGTTTTACCACCCGGGTGGGTGGGAGGAGCCAGCTTGAAGACCTTCCGGCAAGATTTAAAGCGGCAAGGATACCTGCCAGACAGTGTGGATGAACAACATATCCATGTCCCTAGAATGGCCGTTTCCGTTGCTGTCGCTGGTCGCCACGGTACATTTGGTGGACCGACCAGATGGACTTGCCCGACTCTTGGTGACGTGAAATCAAAGCTTCCATCTCCTGCCCAAACAACATGGTACCCTGGAATGGCAAATCCCCGATACCGGACTGCAGATCCTGGTGAAAACCCGAAACTCAACCAGGCATGGCACCGAAGGCACACCCCGGAAGCAGCTGCCCTGGCTGCCATATCTGCAGTGTCGTACGAGGCTCTCAGGACATGAGAACCTACGTCGGAGCCCGATTTAACAATGTCCAGAAGCTCAGTCTTCTGCTCGGAATCTGGCATGGCTCTCAGCAGCTCTTGTCCCCTCTCCCACAGAGCATTCTGGTACTAGACCAAATGCGTCAGGAAGTTAAGGAACCGGATGGAGCAGGTGGAGGCAGAGTAAACTTTCTTGGCCACCTGGTCCAAATACCGAGACTCCGGATCGGGAGGCTGTGAACCAAGGTGTTTCAGCTGCCTGGACTTGTCATGGGCAGCCGTGATGACTGAAGAGTCCGCCTGAGGGTTCTCTGCTAAAAAGGCTTCTGCCCTCGGGGCCTTATACAGCCTGTCCGATTTTTTGGGACCAGCCAGAACAGAGGCCGGATGTTTCCAGGTAGTCCGAGTCAGGTCCTGGAAAGCATCCACTAAAGGAGGGACCACCAATGGTTTGGGCTCCTTCTGCCTCAGGTATCTGGCCGACCTTCGGCGCTCCGGATCTAGGTCCTCAGTTTCCCGCTCATTGGAGGCCTGAATATGCCTCATGACGTCCATAAAGGTCGGATCGTCTGGAGGCAAGCGAGGCTGGTCCTTCTCTCCCGGGGACCGCCCGATGTCAAGAGAGGAAGAAGATGTAGACGAAGAAGAGGAAGATCAACTACTAGGTCTGGAATAGTCAGATCTCTCATGACCAGACTCCCTCTGTCGTCGGTAGCTGGGGGACCGACGTCAGTCCAAAGACCGACGTCCGTCCTCTGACGGACGTCGGGAGCGCTCTCGTCTAGGGGAACGAGAAGGGTTGCGACTGTGAGACCTGGACTGGCGACGGTCTCCAGAGTCTTTGGAGCGACGGCGGTGGTCTTTGGATCGGGCGCGGGAACCAGCCCTGAATGAAGGTGTAGGCGCTCGCTCTCGGGGAAGGCTCACTTCCAGGCTGTGGTTTGCCCACCGGGTCCGGTACCAGTGTCTGGGCCAGCGACGGTTGGGGGGGGGGCTTCTGGACCTGCCCCCACCAGAAGGAGAACAACTCCTGCAGCTCGTCCTTTGAAAAAACTTCGGCCGCTCAGCCCAGAAAGGGAGTATCCAGAACATCAGCATGCGAAGGGGAGCCCTCTTGGGAACCGGGGGGGGGGACGTCGGCTGATCCACAGTCTCGCCTGAACCCTTTGCCCCTACAGCCAGCGTTTGAGGAGAGACAGATGACCGGGGTGTCTCAGAGGGGGCACCGGAGAGGCCTTCGGCTCCGGAGGCATGCCTTTAGCAGGCGGCACTGGTGCTTTGGGAGGTGGGGCCGAAGTTTTCACCTCCAAGGTCTTGGTGGTAACCCTTAGCAGGGTTACCTTCGGCTTGGCCGGCTTCTCCACCGATGGGCCGGCCTTGGCCTGAGACTACTTCGGACGCTCACCTGAGCCCGGGGACACACGGGCCTTTTTGGGAGAGGGCCGCGATTGAGAACGGGACCGCAACCAGGACAGTGTCGGGACCTACTGCGGTCTTTCCAGTGGCGCTTGGTCTTCTCCTTGCAATTCCCCTCCAAATTGTGCAGATCCATCTGTTTTTCGAGTAGAAATGCCTTCAGAGCCTCAAAAACGTCGGATCCGGGTCTGGCTGGTGAACGCCTGCCAGGCTGAGCAGGCCGTGGTATCATGGTCCGGCCAGAGGCAGAAGACGCAGTGCCTGTCCTTGGCGGGGATCTGCCATCCGCAATCGCACTTGTTTTGGTGAATCTCCGGAGAGACCAGCGACGGCTAAGACATCTGTCGAAACACTGGAAAAACTGCCAAAAAACGGTACAAAAACGATATGTAAAGGCAATTTCGCTGTTCCTGGCAAGATGAGGAAGGAGGCTCTTCTCATGTGTGTGAGACGCGGCAGGAAAAAGAACTGAAGTGGAGCTGGGTCCACCCCCTTTTGCACCAGGGCTGACAGGGCAGGGCCGACGTCAGGGGCGGTCCCTGTCGGGTACTGGCTGAGAAGTTTTCCAGAGGGTACTAGTGCCTGCGGCATAGTCCTAACTGTTACAGCCTGCTGCAAGAGCTCCCACTCGAAGTAAGATCAACAGGCAGCGTTTATCATTGTTGGATTTAGTGTGTAATAGCACTATGCCATAAAACACTTTAATGTATATACCTTATGTGTACGGAACCTATAAATGTTGAAAATACTATGGCAATGGGTATTTATAACGGTAAAAAGTATTAGATGACTATTATAAAATTAAGTTAGTTGTGCTGTTTAAAATGCATATAAATTGCTATAAGCTGAACAAGTCTGAAATTCCATGGTGATTTGCATATATCCCATGATGTTTTGCATTATGGAAGTATGTGTGATGTTGTATTTCTTTGAAACTTGGCTTATTGCCAATGCCCTTTGGGTTAATCCATTTGTCAGTGTGTCTGCATTGAGATTCTTTGTCTTCAGCTTGTTCTATTTTTTTTTTTATTTGGGCTCCCACCATCCAAGCAAACGAGGCCCGCATAGGGGTGGTTGCTGAATCTCAACTGCTGAGTTAGATTAGAGATCAGTGTCACCAGGCGCTGGCTAAGTACAGAGAAAGGACATACATAGTCTGTTACTGCAAACTGATGTACTGAAAAAGGGATATGCCATTGCTTATGGTTATCTCTTGCATTCTGAATAAACATCACACAGAGACTGCGTGTTGAACTTGAAGTTTGGTGTCTGGTCCATCTGTTATCCCACAACACCTCCACACAGTTATGTATTTATCAATATTGTTCTCAAGAGCTAATTGTTTTTTGTTAATTACTACAGACAGGAGAAGAGTTGTCCATACTGCATTTACCGTCTGGTTGAAAAAGAAATACAGGTTACTCACCTGTAACAGGAGTTCTAGGAATGGTATATGTTGTTCATCCACAGTTCATGGCAGGTTCCTTGCCACTTTAAATCTTGCCAGAAGGTCTTCAAGCTGGCTCCTCCCACCCACCCAGGTGGTAAAACTCTCGGCTCCGCCCCATGACACCAGATCTAGCCCGCCGGAAGCCAGTTTGTGCTTCGAAGCCGGGGAGGTCGGGTGGGTTGTGTGGATGAACAACATATACCACTCCTAGAACTCCTGTTACAGGTGAGCAACCTGTATTTCTAGGGACATGGATAGGTTGTTCAATCCACACTTCATGGCAGACTCCTAGCAGTTCTCCGGGAGGAGGGAGGCAAGGCGCACACCTCCTGTTTAGGAAACAAGGACTGGAGAACCGAGGTCCCAAAACCAGTATCCCAGCGTGACTCAAGGTCGATGTGGTAATGGGTAATGAAGGTGTGTGCTGACTTCCAGGTAGGAGCCCTGCAGATTTCCTGGATAGGGACGTCCCTGGAAGCAGCCACCGAAGCAGCGGTATGGCGGGTAGAATGAGCTCTTATCCCTCTGGGAGGCTCCATGCCCGCCAACCTATAGCAGAGATCTACGCAGGAGGTGACCCACCTGCCTATCGTCCGCAGGTCTGCCAGGTGCGGCTTCAGCGTAGGTGACAAACAGCTGGCGAACCTCTCCCCGAACTTCAGCCGTCCGCTCCTTGTAATAAGAGAGCGCTCTTCTAGGTTCCAAAGTATGGAGTCTATATTCGGCCTCCAAGGTGTGACTGGGGTAGAACACCGGCAGAGTCAACACCTGGTTAAGGTGAAACTCCGACACCACCTTCAGAAGGAATTTCAGGTGAGGGCGCAGGACAACCTTGTCCCTGTGGAACACCAGGTAAGGAGACTCTATGGAAAGCGCCTGGAGTTCTCCCATCCTTCTGGCTGACGTGACAGCCACCAAGAAGACGGTCTTCCACGACAGGTGAGAGATGTCACATCTGTGCATCGGTTCGAATGGCTAGCCCATGAGCTTAGCCAATACCAGCAGTAGATCCCACGGAGGAGGAGGTTCGCACACCGGAGGGGATATGTGATCAAGGCCTTTGAAAAGCGCCCAACCACCTTCTCCTGCGCCACCGACTGCTTTCTGCCCGGGTGCTCGGTAGAAGGAGATGGCTGGCACCTTAAGGGTCACAACTCAAGCCCTTTAAGGAGAAAGGGACCATAGGTAGTCCAGAATGCTGGCCATGGAGCAGGAGGAAGGGTCCAACCCTTATCCTGACACCAAATGGAGAATCTCTTCCATTTGAAGGCACAGCATTTTCTGGTTGACTCCTTATGGGATGCCTCAACAGCGTTGAGGACCTCGTCAGAAAGACCCAAGGCCTGGAACTCTAGCCACTCAGGAACCAGGCCGTCAGGTGCAGGGATTGAAGTCCAGGTGGAGTACCTTCCCCTGGTTGACTGAGATCAGGTCCTGGCGGGCTGGAAGCCACCTCGGGAGCCTGGAGCTGAGGCTGAGGAGATCTGGATACCAGAACTGGCGGGGCCAGTCTGGGGCTACCAGAATCACCTGCGTCTTGTCCCTCCGAGAAGCACCTTGCAGATCAAGGAAAATGGGGGAAAGGCATAGAAGAGGCCAGGGGTCCACGGCCTCGAGAAGGCATCCCCCTGCAGCGAGCCCTGCTGAGGGAGGCGGGCATGAAACAGCCTCAACTTCGCATTCTCCCTGGAGGCAAACAGGTCCACCAGAGGTGTGCCCCAGTGGGAGAACAGATCATGTACTACCTCCGACACAAGAGACCACTCGTGAGATGCAGCACCTATACGGCTTAGGGCATCGAGAGTGTTGGAGGCTCCTGCCACATGGATGGCTAGGAGATCCGCCTCCAGTCTGCTCATGAGGGACCAAGTGCGGAAAGCTTCCTTGCAAAGGGGCAAGAAGTGTGTCCCGCCCTTGCGGTTTAGGTAGTACATGGTCGTAGTATTGTCCATCTGGACATGGACCACTTGACCACGTACAAACGGAGCGAAGGCGGTGAGGGCTAGTTGGACCACTCGAAGCTCCAGCAGGATGATGTGGCATCGAGACTCCTGAGGGGACCAGAGGCCATGCACTCTGTGCTCCCTCAGATGGGCACCCCAACCCATCAGAGAGGCATCGGTCATTAGAAGGACCGTCGGCTCGGGGAGGACAAACGGGATGCCCTCCTGCAGATGAGCTGGAATGATCCACCACTGGAGAGCGTTCCACATCTCCTGGGTCACCGCCACTGGCTGGTCCAGAGGACCGGAGCACTGTGACCACTGGCGGGCCAGCCCCCATTTAATGGGATGCATGTGCCAGCGGGCCCAATGGACCATGCTGGTGCAGGCCACCATGAGGCCCAGGAAGTCCCGGGCAGGGCGCAATTGCCCAACCAGAAATGATTGGGCAAAGGAGGAGAGAACCTTGGCCCTGTCCGGCAGGAGCCATGCTCTGGCTCGAAGAGAGTCGAGCTCTGCCCCGATGAACTGAATCACCTGCGTTGGCACAAGTTCCGATTTGGCCTCATTGATGAGGAGGCCAATCTGAGAGCAGACCTGGAGGACCAGATTCCTGGACCACTCCACCTCTAGCCTGGAAGAGGCGGCAATCAGCCAGTTGTCCAGATAAGGGTACACCCAGACCCTTTGGCGCCACAGGAATGCTGTCACCACTGCCATGCATTTGGTGAAGACCCTGGGAGCTGGAGAAAGGCCAAAGGGCATGGCCCGGAACTCGTAAAGGAACCCCTCTGCTCTGAAGAGAAGGAATCGCTGGTGGGACGGACGGATTGGGACGTGAAAGAACGTGTCCTGGAGGTCCAGAGAACAGAACCACACGCCTCGTTCCAAGGATGGAATGATCTGTGCCAGAGTGACCATCCTGAAGGTTCGAGACCTTAGGAACTTGTTTAGGTCGTGTAGGTCTAGAATGTGGTGCCAGTCCCTCATCCGTTTTGGGACCAGGAAATACCTGGACACAAACCCGGGGTCTGGTGGAGTATCCGCTACCTCCCTGATCACCTCCTTCTGGAGGGGAAGAGCAATGTCAGCTCGAAGTGCCGACAGAGAGACTGCGGACCCCCATAGCCCCCCATGGGGCCTGCTCGAATTCCAGAGGCAGACCTTTCCCCTGCCACTTCCAACACCCAGTGGTCCGTGGTGATAGCAGACCAGGCGGAAAAGAAGTGGCGGAGCCATCCCCACACGGGGGGGAGAACCCAGGGGGGAGTGACAAGGCTGGGGGCGACACCCCTCAACCCGTCACTGGGCAGGCTTGGAGGAAGGACCGGCCAAGGGACCTCCTGGGCCTTTTCCTCCTGGCTTCCTGCTGGAGGAAGCTGCAGGTTTGGCTTTGGGGTGCCAAGTGTGTGCCTGCTGGCCCCGATGCTGGTGTTGCTGGGCCGGACGTGCCGCTGAGGGCAGAAGGCGAAGGGCTGACGCTGCTGGCGGCCTTTGTCCTTCTGGGCAGGCGGACCGAGTCCAAGGTGGCACTGGACTTCTGATCCTCTGGAGATGGATTTCACCCCGCCCGAACAAGTCGGGTACCTAGGAAGGAACGTTCTGCCAGATTGTGCTGGGTATCCGCCGTGAAGGTGGAGATCCGCAGCCAAGCTTCATGACGCATGGCCACTGCGGCCGCCACTGACCGGGCACAAGAGTCTCCAATGTCGAGAGTAGTTTGAAGCTGTTGCTTTGCCACCGCCCTTCCCTGATCCTGCACCTGCTTGACCGTAGTCTGGAGGTCAGCCGGGAGATGAGGAATCACCTCATCCAGGGAGCCCAAAAGGGTGTGGGAAAAGTGTGCCATCAGTACGGCCGAACTGGCCTGATGAAGGCCTAAGGAGGACGCAGCGTAAACTTTACACCTGGAGTGGTCCAGTTTCTTGGACTCTTTATCCGGTGGCTTGTCCACGTCCCAAGCATTTCCGGAGTGCCAGGAAACAGTGTCGGTCACCAACCCCTCCAGAGAGTGGTGCTCCGAGAATCCGGAGAGTGAGCCAGTGGGAACGGCATACTTCCTGGCCATCCTGGCCGAGGGAGCTGGACAAGAAGCTGGCCACTGCCATAACTCCAGGGCCGGGCCAACAATGGCTTCGGCCAGAGGAAAGGCCTCCGTAGGAGAATCCCCTCAGTCTAGTATCTCCGTGAGGGGGTACTTGGCCCGCTTTGACACGGGTCCGAGCTTCATCCCAGTAGCCGAATTAATCCCATGAACGAGGATGGGCTCTCGTCCACTAACGGTCCCCCAGAGGACTCCAGGTTGAGAGGCCTGGAGAACAGGGAAGAGTCATCATCAGACTCCAAGGAGTCTGCAAACAGCTGCCGAGGGCCTGAGCCACCCTCCACCTGCTGAAGGCGATCAGGAGTGAGGGTGGCCAACAACCAATGGGGCAACCCATGACCCGACCAAGAATCCTTGGTCGGGGCCCCAGTTTTTGGTTGTGGAGGCGGGGGTTCCACCACGATGGGTGGAGCAGCTGGTTTTGGCCGAACAACTGGCGCCAGCTTCGGCTCCTCGATGACCACGAGGGGTTGTTTTGGCCACTCAGGTGACAGCCACTTAATGGCCGGGGAAGGCGACGGGGTCGGCTTGTTCCCTGTCAGAAGGAGCTGCTGCCACATCAAGTCCTCGTAGCGTCGACGCAATCTGTGCTGAAGCTTTTCCTCCTCCGAGGAAGAAGAAGATGAGGACGAGTGGCACCACCGCTTTCCTTGGTGCAGAGACCGAGACTGCCGGTGTCGGCGGGATCGGCTGGACTGAGAAGAGGTCAGAGACTGAGACCGTCAGTGTTTCCGAGGGTGGGTCTGGGAGGGAGCGCGGAAAACCCATTCCTCCCTCGGCTCGGGAACCTTAACTGGGGACTCCGGCACAGGAGGCACAGGCAACTCCTCTGTTTCCACCGGGGGAACCGGCGAAGAAGGGTTGTCGGCTTCTCCAGTCGACAGCCCGTCCGACTGATCGAGAAAAATCTCGACCGTGTCGACGGGTGTCTCGGCCGGGTGACCTGACGTGGACACCGTGAATTCAGTGGCCTCAGCCACAACCTCGACTGAAGTAGAGTGTCGACTGTCCAGGGAAGGGGACCTCTCCCACAAACACCGACGGTGGGACTTACCTTTCGAGTCCTTCTTCTTGGACCGAGAGGAATGTCCCGATGGACCCTCACCTTTTGTAGAGAGGGATTGACAAACCTCCTTAAAAGAAGCCATGTAGGAGGAGCCCAAGGAGAACGGGATAAATGCCGCGGCTGAGGAAGACAAAGATGCAGCCTGGGCCGCCTCCTTCTCCTCGAGGGCGATTATCTGCTCAAGTTGCTTAACCGAGCCCACTGCATCGACACACGCCAGACTCATTTGACTTCACGGAGGAACACATCTCGGGCGCCAAGTTGCAGTCTGGCAGCACGGTCTTCGAGGACGTTGACCGAGAAGGACTTGCAAAATTTGCAGGCCTGCGGATCGTGATCGAGTCCAAAGCAATAGACGCACATGGAGTGCGGATCGGTCCGAGACATTTTCTGCCCACATGGGCACCGCTGAAATCCGTGAGTCGACTTATCCATCTCAGCCGCGAAAGAAGAAACAGACCGAAGTCTAGAAAATGTAAGAATAAATTTCGGATTAACCGACGAGTTTGGATCCAGGCCTAAAACGTAGAGCGCTAAAGAAGGAACCCGAGCTTCCAAGCGGTAAGAAAGATCTGGCGTCATGGGGCGGAGGCGAGAGTTTTACCACCCGGGTGGGTGGGAGGAGCCAGCCTGAAGACCTTCCGGCAAGATTTAAAGTGGCAAGGAACCTGCCATGAAGTGTGGATTGAACAACATATCCATGTCCCTAGAATTTTAGTTTTTTTTCTCTTTTAAAGGACTGTTTTCTCATATGTGGGTGTGCTTGTGTTCCTGCTGAGTCAGGTTTAAAGTCCAAGTTTAACTGATTCATGAGGTCACTGAATGCCATAAAGCAAAAGCAAATCAGCCAGTATTCTTGTGTGTAGGACATAGGGTGGAGTTAGTCTACTCAGGACTCAGGGAAGATTTTGCAAACCTTCAATCCGTTCAATTGCCTCTCCTTTGAACTTTCTCAAGTTTGATAACAGCACATTGCCTGTAAAAGGCTGAAAACTGTGACCCATAATCTATATGTGGTTGCACGTATGCCCTAATACAACTGTGTAATAACTGTCAGCCTCCTACTACAGATGCTACCCCTTATAGACCATCAAACTCTATTGACCTTAGCTACTATTTTTGAACAGTTTGTTGGAGCTGAATATAGTTATCAAAGATCCCCAGACCTTTTTCTGTTTCTTTTGTTTTTCTTTACTCTGTAGATGGCAAGTATGCTTATTAGTTCTAGTCCCCAAATGCATAAATACAGGTTACTCACCTGTAACAGGAGTTCTAGGAATGGTATATGTTGTTCATCCACACTTACTGGCAGGTTCCTTGACGCTTTAAATCTTGCCGGAAGGTCTTCAAGCTGGCTTCTCCCACCCACCCGGGTGGTAAAACTCTCGCTCCGCCCCATGACGCCAGATCTGGCCCGCTGGAAGCTCAGTTGCCAGCCGGGCCGGAGGTCGGGTGGATGTGTGGATGAACAACATATACCATTCCTAGAACTCCTGTTACAGGTGAGTAACCTGTATTTCTAGGGACATGGATATGTTGTTCATCCACACTTACTGGCAGACTCCTAGCAGTTCTCCGGGAGGAGGGAGGCAGGCACACCCCTACTTAGGGAATAAAGACTGGAGAACCGAGGCCCCAAAACCAGCATCCCGGCGTGACTCAAGGTCGATATGGTAATGGGTAATAAAGGTGTGTGCTGACTTCCAGGTAGCAGCCCTGCAGATTTCCTGGATAGGGACGTCCCTGGACGCAGCCACCAATGCAGCAGTATGACGGGTAGAATGAGCTCTTATCCCTCTGGGAGGCTCCATGCCCGCCAACTTGTAGCAGCGATCTTTGCAGGAGGTGACCCACCTGCCTATCGTCCGCTTGGCTGCAGGTCTGCCAGGTGCGGCTTCAGCGTAGGTGACAAACAGCTGGCGAACTCTCCCGACTTTCAGCTGCAAGGCCTTATAATAAGCGAGCCTAGGGTCCAGAGTATGGAGCCTATATTCGCCCCGAGGTGTGACTGGGGTAGAACACCGGTAGAGTCAGCACCTGGTTAAGGTGAAACTCAGACACCACCTTCGGAAGGAATTTCGGGTGGGGGCACAAGACAACCTTGTCCCTGTGGAAGACCAGGTGAGGAGGCTCGATGCAAAGCGCCTGGAGCTCTCCCATCCTTCTGGCTGACGTGATAGCCACCAAGAAGGCGGTCTTCCACGACAGGTGAGAGAGATCACACCTGTGCATTGGTTCGAATGGCTTGCCCATGTGCTTTGCCAGTACCAGCAATAAATCCCATGGAGGTGGAGGTTCTCGCACCGGAGGGGAAATGTGATCAAGGCCTTTGAAAAAGCGCCCGACCACCTTTTCCTGCACCACCGACTGCTCCCCGGCCCGCGCCCGCTAAGCAGAGATGGCTGCCAGGTGCACCCTTAGGGTCGTCGACCTAAGCCCTTGACTAGAAAGGGACTCATAATAGTCCAAAATGCTTGCCACAGAACAGGAGGAAGGGTCCAAGCCCTTGCCCTGACACCAAATGGAGAATCTCTTCCATTTGAAGGCATAGCATTTTCTGGTCGACCTCACGGGGCGCCCAACAACACTGAGGACCTCGTCGGAAAGACCCAAGGCCTGGAACTCTAGCCGCTCAGGAACCAGGCCGTCAGGTGCAGGGACTGAAGGTCCGGATGGAACACCTTCCCCTGATTGACTGAGAGCAGGTCCGGGCGAGCTGGAAGCTTCCTCGGGAGCCTGGAGCTGAGGCTGAGGAGATCTGGGACCAGTACTGGCGGGGCCAGTCTGGGGCTATCAGAATCACCTGCGCCTTGTCCCTCCTCACCTTGAGAAGCACCTTGTGAATCAAGGGAAATGGGGGAAAGGCGTAAAAGAGGCCCGGGGTCCACGGCCTCGAGAAGGCATCCCCCTGCAGCGAGCCCTGCTGAGGGGGGCGGGCATGAAACAGCCTCGGCTTCGCGTTCTCCCTGGAGGCAAACAGGTCCACCTGAGGAGAGCCCCAGTGGGTGAACAGATCGTGTACTACCTCCGGCAGGAGAGACCACTCGTGAGATGCAGCCCCTATCCGGCTCAGGGCATCGGCCAGGGTGTTGGAGGCTCCTGCCACATGAATGGCTAGGAGATCCGCCTCCAGGCTGCGCACGAGTGACCAAATGCGGAGAGCTTCCTTGCATAGAAGCATGGAGCGCGTCCCGCCCTGGCGGTTCAGGTAGTACATGGTCGTGGTATTGTCCGCCTGGACTCGGACCACTTGACCCGGAGAAACGGAGCAAAGGCGGTGGCGCTAGGCGGACCGCCGAGCTCCAGCAGGTTGATGTGGCATCGGACTCCGCGGGACCAGAGGCCGCACCTGTGTTCCCCAGATGGGCACCCCAACCCATCAGAGAGGCATCGCTCGACAGAGAGACCGCTGCTCGGGCGGACAAACGGGATGCCCTCCTGCAGATGGAATGGAACGTACACCACTGGAGAGCTGCTCACATCTCCTGGGTCACTATCACTAGCTGGTCCAAAGGATCGCAGCTGCAGACCACTGGCTGGCCAGTCCCCACTGAAGGGGCGCATGTGCCAGCGCCGCCAATGGACCACGCTGGTACAGGCCGCCATGAGACCCAGGAGGCGAGGAAGTCCAGGGAGGGACGATTGCCCAACCAGAAATGATTGGGCAAAGGAGGTAAGAACCTCGGCGCTGTCCGCCGGAGCCGGGTTTCTGCCTCAAGAGAGTCGAGCTCTGCCCCGATGAACAGGATCACCTGCTCGGCTCGAGTTCCACTTGGCCTCGCTGATGAGAAGGCCAACTCTGAGAGCAAACCTGGAGGGCCAGATCTCTGGACCGCCTCCACCTCCTGCCTGGAGGGGCTGCTATCAGCCAATCGTCCAGGTAAGGGTACACCCGACCCCTCGGCGCAAGAGGAATGCTGTCACCACTGCCATGCATTTGGTGAAGACCCTGGGAGCTGGAGATAAGCCGAAGGGCATGGCTCGGAACTCGAAGAGGGATTCCTCCGCTTGAATCTCCGATGTGACGGACGGAACGAACGTGAAAGAACGCGTCCTGTAGGTCTAGAGAGCAGAACCACACGCCGTGTTCCAGAGATGGTATTATCTGCACCAGAGTGACCATCCTGAAGGTTCGAGACCTTAGGAACTTGTTCAGGTCGTGTAGGTCGATAATGGGGCGCCAGCCCCCCGTCCATTTCGGAACCAGGAAATACCTGGACACGAACCCCTGGTTCGAAGGGGTCCTCCACCTCTGATCACCCCTTGAGGAGGAGAGCGATGTCGGCTCGGGCGAGCCGCCAGTGAGGCAGTGGCTGGAAGGCTCCCCGAGATGTGCACGCCTCTGAAGGGCGGGCCTGCTCTGATTCAGAGGTAGGCCTTTTCCCACCACCTCAGTACCCACCTGTCCGTGGTAACAGCGGACCAGGCGGAAAGGAAGTGTTGAGCCGCTCATCGGGGAATCCAGGGTGAGGTGACAGGGATGGGGCGACACCCTCGGCCCGCCACTGGGCAGGCTTGGAGGAGGGACCGCCGAGGGACCTCCTGGGCCTTTACCTCCCTGCTTCCTGTTGGAGGAAGCCGACGGCTTGGGTTTGGGATGCCAAGCTCGAGCCTGCTGGCCCTGACGTTGTTGGCCGAGCAAGGCCGCGGGCGCAGAAGGACGAAAGGGCTTAGGCTGTGGCTTGCGGCCTTTGTCCTTCTGAGCGGAAGAGATCGAGTCCAAGGTAGCATTGGACTTCTCGATCCTCTGCAGGTGACCTTCCACCCCAGGGCCGAAGAGGTCAGTCCCCAAAAAGGGAACATCCGCCAACTTGTGCTGGGTATCCGAGGTAAAGGTGGATATCCTCAGCCAAGCCTCGACGACGCATGGCCACCGCGGCCGCCACAGACCTGGCACATGAGTCCTCGATGTCTCAACGAGTCTGAGCTGCTGTTTGGCCACTGCCTCTCCTGGTCCCGCACCTGCCTGACCGTAGTCTGCAGATCTGCAGGAAGATGAGGACAACCTCATGCAGGAGCCCAACAGGCGTGAGAAAATAAAGCATGAGGACGGCCGAACTGGCCTGACGAGGCCGAGAGAGAACGCAGCATAGACTTTCGCCCGCATAATCCAATTTCTTGATTCCTTGTCGGGAGGTTTGTCCACATCCTGGCGCTCCCGCACGCCTGAAAAACGCTGTCGTAACCAACCTCGGCCGAGGGGTGTTCCAAACCGGACAGGGAACCGTAGGGGACCTGATACTTCCTGGCCAACCTGGTCAAGGCGAGGGCAGGAAGCAGGACGCTGCCAAAGTTCCAAGGCCGGTCCCACTATGGCTTCGCCACCGGAAAGGCCTCCAGAGGAATCCTCGGTCCAGAATCTCCGTGAGGGGATACTCTGCCCGCTTGAAACGGGTTTGAGTTTCATCCCGTGGACTTAGATGAGTCAAGGCAACCCTAAGAAGGACGCTATATGTATCCATTGACTGCCTTCCTAGGACTCCAAGTCCATGCGCTTGGAGAAGAGGGAGGAATCATCATCGGACTCAGAAGAGTCCTCAAAGAGCTGCTTTGGTCGGAGCCCCAACTAATGGCTGTGGAGGCGGAGGTTCCACCAGAATCGGTGGGGCAGCTGGAATTGGCCGAACAACCGGCCTGAGAACAGGCTCCTCGACTACAACGAGGGGTTGTTTCGGCTGCTCCGGTGACAGCCACTTAATGGCCGGGGAAGACGACTGGGTCGGCTTATTCCCGGTCAAAAGGAGCTGTTGCCACATAAGTTCCTCGTACTTCCGACGCAACTTGCGCCGAAGCCTCCCCTCGTCCGAGGAAGAGCGGCGGTGCCGCGAGACCGCCTATGGCGGCGGGATCGGTTGGACCGCGAGGATGTCCGAGACTGAGACCGAGAGTCTCGACTAGGCTGAGGAAGGCGAGGAGAAGTGTCGGAAATCGGCACTCCCCTCGGCTCGGACGATCCCAACGAAGGCTCCGGAACCGGAGGGACAGACGAGCCGACGGGATCCTCAACTCCCACCAGGGGAACCGGGGAGACGGGATTCTCAGCTTCTCCAGCCGACAACCCGTCTAACGGGTCGAGAAAAATCTCGACCGCGTCGACAGGAGTCTCGGTCAACTGGCCTGACGGGACACCGTGGAGCCAGTGTCGAAGCTGAGGGGTCGACCAAGTCGACTGTCGACAAGGGAGGGGAACCTTCCGCCTCCCAAGAGCGCGACGGAGAGACTTACTTTTGCTCTTTTGGACCTGAAAAAGGTCCTGAAGAAGTTGGACCCTCACCTTCGGTCGAGAGGGTCAGATAAAACTCCTTGAAAGAAGCCGAGTACGAGGCAACGAGAGAGAGCGGGACAAATGCCGCAGCCGAGGTAGAAGTGGCCTGCGCCGCCTCCTCTTCGAGGGCGATCATCTGCTCGAGCTGATCCGCCGAGCCCGCCGACGCCGCCAATCGGGCCTCTTTAGATTTCACTGGTGGAATTCTTTTCTCGGGGCGCCCCAGTTGTAATCGGGCAGCACGGTCTTCAAGGACGTAGGCCGAAAAGGAAGAGCACAAGTCACAGGCCTGCGGGTCGTGCTCAAGGCCCAGGTAGTAGACGCACGTGGAGTGCTGATCCGGCTCTAGGACATCTTCTGTTCGAAAGGGACCTCCGAAAACCGAGTCGATTAGTCCATCGCAGCCGCGAGGAGAAGAAGACCAAGTCTTTTTAGCAAAAACTTTTGATTTCAACTTCAAAATTTAGAACTAGTCTTAAACGCAGCGCTGCTAAGGAGGGAACCTGAGCTTCCAAGCGTAAGGAAGATCTAGCGTCATGGGGCGGAGCAGAGAGTTTTACCACCCGGGTGGGTGGGAGAAGCCAGCTTGAAGACCTTCCGGCAAGATTTAAAGCGGCAAGGAACCTGCCAGTAAGTGTGGATGAACAACATATCCATGTCCCTAGAACAGCAGATTTTTCAAAACTGAATAGTATTCCCCACTTATCTGCCTAGTAATTACCTACTGTACTGAGGTCAGACTGAAGTGAAGCAGTTTGTTTAGCAGTAAAACATGACACCCCCCCAAAGCGCTTGGTGTCATCAACATACTCTTCATGCCATCCCATAATGCCAACACCAAAGTCATAGATAAAAATTTGAAATAATATGGGTCCCAAGAAACAGCCCTGTGACACGCCATACCACTAGTAACAGATCCCTCGTTAGACAGATAACCATTCAGAAGCACTCTCTGGATTTCTTTTTTTCATAGCCAGGCTATAATCCAGCTGTGTAGTTTTATACCTACAGGAAGATACCTTCATTCTTTTTTGTTTGTTTGTTTTCATTATTGCCCAATTGGGGACCAGGTCAAACTCCTTACAAAAATCCAAACATACAGTGTCAACAGGAATACCTACCTTACTAACAATTTTGTGGAAACCTAAAAAGTTGGTTAAGCAAGGTCTCCCTTCAATAAACACATGCTGGTGTACATCACAGTGACATTACTCAGTACCTTTGTTAGATGGCCTTTTATTGTACGTTCCATTATTTTGCCTTGAGTTGATGTAAGACTAACTGGCCTACAGTCAGACAACTGATTTACTCTTTTTAAAAACAAGCTACATTTGTGGTTTTCCTATCAGATGGTATATTATTTTTATTCAGGGACTTGTCCGAATACGAGCTGCAGGGCAGGCTACTCTGCTTTTTGCCGAGCTTGGAAGGATACTGGAAGCACAGCAAATATCTGTTTTAGCCGCACCTCGGAGCGTGACAGAAGAGCAGCCTCAGTGTAGACTGGCTAGGCCTGGATGGGCAATGGAGGAAAAAAAAAAAAAGGCACAACAGCTACAGCTATACCACTACCCATCCCCCATGCTCAACCTTTTTCTTCCTTCCCTTGGGACCTCGTTTCTAACCTCCAATAAATTTTTCTGTTATTTTTCACAATTCCTGTTGCATGAGCTTATTATTACTTATGTGCATATAGTAGAGTGCTAATTATATTTTATGGCAAGACTGCTACTGAACTGTGTTGGTTCACAAGTGGGGCGATTCTGTGGGGAGGAACTGCATTCCACGGGGTTGTACCACACTAACACCAGGTCCACTAACTTTCTCTAGGTGGAGGCATGGTGCAATTTATTAAAGTCTCAGATACGAACCCCACCAATCAGGAGTTTTTTTTGTATAATCTTTATTGAAAAATTCAGTCATACATAGGTATAGTGCATGAGCATAAAAAGAGCAGTTACATTGCCAAGTCTTGTAGTGATCCGTACCACGCTATACCCACATCACATTATGAAGTACGTTTAAACCATCGCACTGAATTTACCAAATACAGAAACACACAAACGGAAAAAAGAATAATATAGATCCAAACATGACCCAACAAACAAATGGTCCACCGAAGACATTTGATTCTTGACATCTGTAAAAATTGTCAGATGAGTACATCTATACTAACTGACAGGTATTTTAATTAAATGAGGCAAAGACACAACAATGTACGGCAGTGAGGGATTCACAACCAGCCCAGGCCCCCAGGAGAGGCACAGAGACCCTCCACCCCCGACAGGAACTACCAAGTTCGCCTATACTACCCCTTCCCAAAGAGTTTGGGCCTCCCCAGCAGACAAGGAGTTCAGAAAAGGCTCCCAGGTTGTAGGAAAGTGCTCACCCTTCCCCTTTAAAGGTGACCTGCAAATTTAATTCTACAGCCCATTCCCGTCCCACATACCTTTGCTAGTGGCAGCGGGAGTCCAGGGCTGCTTTCAGGAACATTTTTTTTTAATCAATCCCCATGTTTTAAAATCCTGCCAAAACTTTCAGGAGAAAACAGAAGGGGCGTCTGTGTCCCGTTCGAGCAGACGCACGTTTACCTGGGTATTCCACTCAGTTTTGTGACATTTCAAACACCAGAGCTCTCTATGGAGCAGCAGGGAAGGGGGTCTTAAAATGCTAATTTTATTACTTTTGCGGGGTCTTGATGCTTAAATTAGTATCTACAGCAATGGCCTGTTCCGGCGGTGCTGAAGATGTTAATTTAAGCATCAAGACCCTAGCAAAAGTAATAAAATGCAAATTCTAAGCCCCCCTTCCCTGCTGCTCCATAGAGAGCTATGGTGTCTGAAACGTCACAAAACTCGGTGGAATACCCAGGTAAACTTGCGCTGAAAAGTTTTGGTAGGATTTTAAAACATAAGAATTTTTTTTTTTTTTTTTTTTTTTAATTTCTATTTTCCCCTCCTACTGCCCTACAGAGCGCTCCATCGGGAGTCACCCATTAAGCCTGCCCCTACCAGTGCCTACCTTGCCACCTCTGGTCCCTCCATCCAGCCTTGGCAAACCCCCCGGGAGGGGTCGGACAGCCCCCAAATCCTTCAGGTCTTGTCAGGGTCCTGGGGTGACAGGCAGGCACTGGCACATCGGGACCCGGCTCGGCGCTCCGTCTTACCAGCTCTGAGAGGTGTTTTTCCCTGTTCTGAAAGGGACGTTGCCAGCCCCTGACGTCAAGGCGCAAGCGTCAACGTCCGCAACGTCCTCCCCCTAGACGATGCAGCCCCTAGAGGTGATTGGTCTGTAGGCCTGCACCCACGACCAATCAGACCCCGAGGTGCAGACGCGCTATCATGCCCCCAGCCTCCGCCAGAGGTCACCGCACACCCAGATCGAGTCCCCACCCTCCCCCCAGAGAAGGCGAGCAGTCGTCGGATGCTCAGCCATTCTCCCCCCTGGCTCCTCGAGTCCGCTCCCGAACCCGCCCACCAGCATGGTGCAGTGTGTAAACATGAGGATTTATTAAAAAAAAAAAAAAGATGCTCCTGAAAGCAGCCCCCACTCCCGCCACCACTGGCAAAGGTATGTGGGACGGAAGGGGGCTGTAGAATTAAAGTTGCGCTCGCCTTTAATACAAATGAGAGACGCCCTAAAGCTACAGATTGTATAGACAGCGTTTTCCAATGAATAGCTGTAGGGGAAGACAGGAACCAATCAGGAGTTTAATGACCCAGGTCCTTCAAACTTGTTTAAGCCCACAAGACGGGGTAGCAACCACAACATTGATGGTGACCAGGTTACACATATAGTTAGGAACAGAAAACTCCTGGTACAAATACCTTTACTTAACAGATTTAGTCAATAGTAGTCTTTTCAAAGCACACCACTGATTAACAGGACAAAAGCATGTTAACAATGCTTACCACTTTGAGAGCTGCAATTGCTGCAAAGTATGGTGCTCCTGTGTACCTGTAAATAAAAAGATAGATTACATTTCCCAGGGTTCATCCAGCTGTTTGTTGAATACAAAACTGTCCTAATTTTGTTTTTGTGAGCAGGGGAGGCAACCCAACTCATTAAATGTGACTGGTCATTTAGTGGGTTCAAACACTGGCTTCATACCTAATGTTTAGATGGCATCCACATATTCTTAAACCAGAGACAGAACAGCAGCCCCAACGTTTTGCGAAAATATTCACTTCTTCAGGGGACAGGTCCTTCAACATGTCTTTTCCTTTACCTAGAAATGTATAGTTTCTCCCTCCTGAGCACCTACCCTTTCATTTAATAAGCCCAGTAATGTTTTAAAAGTTTTGTTCCACTGCTGCTGGCGCTGGTTGTTTCTTACCTAATTTTATTCAATAAGTTTCTACTGTTTTCAATGCACTCCTGCCCGTTTTCTGGGGAGGAAGCTATGGTATAAAAATGAAAATTACGTACCTACCGTAATTCTTGATCTTTCTGTGCATCTTCACCATTCATCACTGGTGGATTCTGGCTGAAGTAACAGGACCCTGCAGGAGCATTTTTTCCCACTCAGGAGAAGTGCCATTGGCTCAGTGCCACCCCAGGGCCAACGTGCAACATGGCACTGGAGGGTGGCCAGTAAACAACGCCGACTCCTCCCTCACCTCCGTTCTGTGAAGCGAGAGTGTGACAAGAAGAAAAAATTATTCACCTTAGTAATTATGTTTCTTCTAATGGAGGCCTGCTGTATTCTGACAATTGCAGTGATTCCCAACCTTTGAACTTCCCCGGAGAACAAATAGTTAACTTTCTATGCACGGCACAGAATGCTGAGCTCGAGCTTAGTTGAAATCTCTGTCTGGAGTGGTTCAAACCTAAACCGTCAGATTCTTACGAGCACAACTAAACTAAAAATTCTATGTGGAAATTGTAAAAATTCTTACTAGCCAACTGGCTGAAAAAAGTTTTGGATTCCCAAGGAAGACAAGTCAGGAAACCCAAAAACCAAAACCCAATGTACTACAAACAACAATAATAAATCAGCAACCGAAACAAAAAGGAGGGTGGCAAGCAAAAAACACCCCTGGGGTGCAACACTGCACCTGCCCACCCACTTCCCAAAAACTGGTTCTGAGAGGGGAGGCAGAGAGGGAGGTCAGAATACAGCAAGACTCCATTAGAAGAAACATAATTACTACGGTGAGTAATTTTTTCTTCAAACAATATGAAGTCTTGCTGTATTCTGACAATTGCAGACTACCAAGCAGCACCTCCAAGGAGGAGGGACAGAACCTACTTTGGGAATAGGCTCTGAAGTACTGCTGTGCCGAACCGAGCATCACTCCTAGCCTGGATATCCAGAGAGTAATGCTTGATAAAAGTACGGACTGTTTTCCAGGTGGCTGCTTGACAAATTTCTAAGAGACGGATATCCCTGGCAGCAGCCAGGGAAGCAGCTGTAACTCTTGTGGAATGAGCCCTCAGGCCTGAGGGTGGAGTTTTTCCCAGTTTTTCATAGCAGAATTATATACAAGACACAATCCACCTGGCAACAGATCTTTTGGTGGCAGGTTTGCCCTTTCCTACTTCTCCATAAGTGAGGAACAACTGGAGGGAGTCAAACCTGTGACCCTTGGTACGCTCTATGTAGTAACTAAGGGCTCTTTTGACATCTAAACTGTATAGCCTCCTCTCTCCTGAGGAAGAATGATCAGGGAGAGACATAGACTGGTTTAAATGGAAGTCTAAAACCACTTTGGGCAAGAACCTTCTATTGGTTCTAAGGACCACTTTATTCCCTGTGAAAGGAGACAATATCAGGTTCCATTGACAGGGCCTGTAATTCACTGATAAGCCTGGCAGAGGTAATGGCTACCAAGAACACAGTCTTCCAGGTCAAGTACTTAAGCTCTGCTGAGGACATAGGCTCAAAAGTGGGCTGCATAAGCTGAGCAATGCAAACATTCAAATCCCAGGCAGGGGTAGGGTCTCTAAAGGGGGGATTGGTATGAAGGAATCCTTTAACACAGGATGAGAATGACAGTGAGGAAGACTTTGCCACTGACAGAAAAGCAGAAACAGCTGACAGGTGTACCTTGAGAGTAGCTGGTCTGAGGCCTAGGCCATTTAGGCAATTCAGCAGTGTCTGGAGAAATATGCTTCTTGGAACACCAAATGCTGAATCTTTTCCATTTGGAGTTACAAGTCTTTCTGGTGGAGGGCTTTCGAGCAGCTTTGAGAATATCCAGAACCCCTGAGAAAGATGCAGGTCTGCAAACTCTAACTCTTCAAGAGCCATGCCTTGAGATTGAGAGACTGAAGATTGGGGTACCAAATCCCCCCGAGAGGATGTTAACAGGTTATAATTCCTGGGAAGAGACCAGGGAAGATGGACTGCTAGGGACAACAACAGGGGGTACAAAAGCTGTCTGGCCGAATCTGGAGCAATTAGAATCACTTTGCAAGGTTGAGACTTTATCTTGATTAGAACCTTGAACAGGAGTAGGAAGGAAGGGAAGGCATACAGAAATTTCCTTCCCCAATTCAGAATCAGAGCATCCAGAGGGACTGAGCACAAGACTGGTGGTCTGAAACAAAACAGAGGAAGTTGGTGATTGTCTGGGGCTGCAAGGAGATCTATCTCTGGAGTGCCCCACCTTGGGAAAAAAAAAAAACACTTTCAACACCTGAGGGTCCAGGGACCATTCGTGATGGCTCTGACAGATCCTGCTCAGTGTATCTGCTAGCACATTGTCCTTCCCTGGAAGGTGAACTGCTACCAGAGAGATTTGCAGGGGAATAAGCCAGGGACCTCAATTTCATGGCTTCCGTGCACAAGGCCGTGGACCGAGTGCCTCCCTGCTTGTTGACGTACCATATGGTGGTGGTGTTGTCTGTTCTGACCTGAACCACCTTGTTCTGCACTAACAGAGAAAGCTTTCAGGGCCAGAAAAACTGTCCTGAATTCTAGGAGATTGATATGGAGAAGGGATTCTTGGGGGGATCACAGTCCCTGGGCAGTGAGGGGCCCCCAGATGGGCTCCCTAGCCCAGAAGAGAAGCATCCGTGGTAAGGACCACTGAATGAGGCTGAGTGGCAAAAGGGACCCCTTGTCTTAAATTGTCCTGATCCTGCCACCACTGAAGGGCTTGGATCAGGGTCAGAGTCACTGGGATCAGTTTGGTAAGGGGAATCCTTCCTCTGAGACCAAAAAGCTTTCAGATGGAACTGAATATCCCTCATCTGGAATCTTGTCCCTTGGACCACTGCTGTTGAAGCTGCCATGTGTCCCAAGAGCTGGAGGAAATGCCTTGCTGGTTGAGATACCTGAAGGCTGAAGGGAGGGGCTAGTTCTATAAGAACCCTTGCCCTTTCCAGGGGAAGAAAAGCTCTTGCCCTGGCTGTGTCCAGTTCTGCCCCTATAAAGGTAAGAAGCTGGACTGGTTCAAGAACTGACTTGGGAAGGTTGAAAGGAATCCTAGAGAAGTGAGCACTTGCTGGGTCACTTGCAGGTGAGACTTGACTTGGTCTGGAGACTGGCCCACTATTAGCTAATCGTCTAGATATGGAAAAATGGAAATATTTTGCATTCTTAAAAAGGCAACTACTACTGCCAGGCACTTTGTGAAAACCCTTGGGGCCGAGGTTAAGCCAAAGGGCATTGCTCTGAACTGATAGTGGCCTGAGGGTAATTTGAACCGGAGGTACTTTCTGTGGGAGCACCTGATGGGAATGTGAAAGTAGGCATCTTTGAGGTCCAGGGAGGCTAACCAGTCCCCTGGCCTTGGAGAGGGAAGGATTATTCCCAGAGTTACCATCCTGAACTTTGGTTTTAAAAGATGTTTGTTTAGGTATCTTAGCCCTAGGATGGGTTGCCACTCCCCTGTCTTTTTTGGGGTCAGGAAGTACCTGGAGTACAGCCCTTTGCACCAGTGTAGGGTAGGTACTCTCTCTATGGCTCTTAAGGCCAGAAGAGATGAAACCTCTGCCTCTAGGGCAAGGGTTTCCGAGAGATTTGCAGGTGGAAAAGATCTGGCCCTCATTTTCGGAAATTTTCTGAAGCTGAGAACCAGTCCCTGGCTTACTACTTCCAGGACCCACTTGTCTGATGTAATAGACATCCAGTCCTGGACAAAGTAAGCCAGCCTGACCCCTACTGGAATAGAAGAGTCAACCCGGGCAGGCCCATCGGGGTGTCTGCTTGGCTGGGGCCTTAGGCTGAGGAGTGGATGCAGCCCTGCTCATCCCCTTTCTGCCTCTCCCTCTGAAGAACCCCCTCTGTGAAAAGGTAGACGAGGCCTGTGCATGGTGAAGAGGCCTGCCCCTAGACTGCTGCCTTTGAGGAGTTGCCTGCCTCTCCTTGGCCTGAGCACTCCTGTACTCATCCATTTTCTTCATGTAATTCTCTGTCTGCTCCCCAGAGAATTACCCATTACAGGAAAATCCATGGCCTTAGCTTGAGTATCCTGCGAGTGGCTAGTACATCTGAGCCAAGCCATTCTCCGAAGAGCCACAGATGTAGCCAAGACTCGATGACACATCACTGGAGTCCACAGCAGCATGAAATTTAACTTTAGATGCCTCAATCCCATCTGCAGCCACCGCCTACAGCTCCTTGGCTAGCCCGGGGGGAGGCCTGTTCAGCCACTGCCAGTACAGTGTCCCACCTAGACTTCTGGTACCTGGCTGTATAGGCCATATAATTCGCCTGCCTGAGTCCCAAAGAAGATGACATGTACTGTTTCTTTGCCATGGCATCAATCTTCCTGGAGTCCTTGTCTGAGGGGTGTGAAGCCAAGGGAATATTTGCCTTGTCACAGGCAACAGCCTACACTACCCCAACATGGCTGCATTGCTGGTGTAAGAACTCCGTGTCTGAGCCTGAAAGTGTACACCTCTTGTCCATTCTTCTATCCACAGGAGATGTAGTGTTAGGAGACTTTAGAATTGTTTGTGTCTGCTTCCCAAAGGATTTGTGGAGGGGAATCGACAGTCTCCTGGAGTCTGGAATGTCCATCATTTCTACATAATCAGGCTTCTCTTGATCCTCCAATGCCTCCTCCATAGGAAGCTGGAGGGTTTCAGCCACCTTTCTGTAGAACATAAAGTGAGAAGGGGACTCAGAAAGCCTAGGAGGTGAAACACCTGAGGATCTGTTTGGGAAGATGTTCGGTTCCACAGGCACATCCAGACCCTCACTTTCACCATCATCATCCTCAAATTCCCCTTCCTCTTCAAAATCCGGTTCATAAAAATCTTCAAGTGTATAATCTTGAACCGTGGGAACCAACCTAACCGAACCCCTGCCAAAAGGTGCCGGATCGGTAGAAACTGGCCGAAGCGATTCCACAATCCGAATCGCTTTGGCCATCTCTTCGGCGGTCGGAACATGAACCTCTGGATCCGAACCGGACGATTTGTCTTTGCGTTTTCTTTTTATCGGAACCGATCCCTCGGAATCGGCTCCCCTTTTGCCCAAAGAAGTATCACCCTGGTCAGAGGGCACTCCTTCTGGTTCGGTAGGAACCGAACCAGGCTGGCCATCCGGGTCACCGGACTTCTCGGCCTCCTTTTCCCTCAGTGTACCTGATCTCTTCTCAAGGGTAGATTTGGGAACATTTTTACATATTTGGCAGTCTGACTCGAGGTGGTCAAACCCCAGACAGTAAACACAGGTGGTGTGGGGATCGGCCTTGGCAAACACCTCCCCACACTCACTGCAGTGTTGAAACCCAGTGGGCCCGTTTTTTTTCTTGGGTTTCTCAGACATGGCCAACCCAACCAACTTACCCTTTTTATGGCAACCGCCAGGCAAGACACCCATATCGGTTCCTAACCGTGTCACGGGTATTGGAGAAAACCACTGTAAAACACGTTTATTTAAGAACCGATAAGAACCAGTACCCACACACTAAGTAAAACACAAAATTTCACTATCAAATGGTCGGTTCAGCCAAACCGACCCGCACTTTTACAAGTTCCACAAAGAAAAAGAGATACCATTCCTATCTAGTACTCAAGGCACCACAGACAGAGACTGAACCGACTATGCGGATTCTTTTTCGGTTTAAAAACCGACGAAAACTGAAACTTTAACCGATTTTCAAACCGAGCTAAAGGAGAAATATCCGGAGCGACCGTTCAGTGAGGCAGAGTAAAGAATCTGACGGTTTGAGTTTGAGACACTCCAGACAGAGACTCTAACCGAGCTCTAGCTCAGCATTCTATGCTCTGCATAGAAAGTTAACTATTTGTTCTCCGGGGCAGTTCAACAGTTGGGGATCACTGCATATGTCAGAATACAGCAAGACTTCATGTTGTTTGAATAGGGGCAGTAGGTCTGTAAGAGTGGCCATACGGAATTTTTTGTACTGGCTATAAAGACTGAGGTCCTCAAGATCTAAAATAGGTCTCAGATCTCCATTCTTTTGGGGACCAGGAAGAACGTGGAGTAGAAACCCCTGTTTTTCTGCAGCCTGGGCACTGGCTCGATTGCCTTTTTCCACAGAAGGGACTGTACCTCTTCCTGAAGAACCATTACATGGGTCAAAAGATAGGTGGAGGGTACCAGAGGAGTATCTGGGGGTTATTCTACAAGCTCCAAATTGTGACCCCATTCTATAATCTGAAGAATCCAGGAATCTGAAGTTATGGTTCTCCATTGGTTGAGAGTGAGGGATGAACCGCCAACCACCACCCTTGGGGCTAAGTAAGGGGTCAGGGCAGAGAGAACTGGCCGCCTGGTCGCTTGGCACGGGCTGGGCCAGAGAGGAGGGGTAGGTAAAGCAGAGGAGGCTTTTCTTTTGTCCTGGGGATAGGAGCCTGCTCTGGACTTGTGGGACACCTTGTAAAAGGATGGGCACTGTCTGCTCCTAGGCTGTGTATGGTAAAGCGAATGGACAGACTTAATAGTTCTCTCTCCATCTCAACCAATGGAGAGCTATAACTTCCATAGGGAAGAGAAACCCTGAAACCATCAATAGGCTGGGAGGGGAGTTGCTGGTAGTCACAAAGGAAGAAAAAGACTTGGGCATCATCATCACTGATGACCTGAAATCATCCAAGTGGACCTCTAAAGCAGTAGGTAAAGCTAGGGGGATGTTAGGGTGTAATTAGTAGGGGCATCAGAAGTTGCAAGAGGGAGGTAATAATCCCTCTTTACAAGACACTGCTTACGCCCCATCTGGAGTACTGCGTACAGTACTGGAGGCCACACAGTCACAAGGACATTAACCAAATTGAGGCAGTCCAGAGAAGGGCAACCAAAATGGTGCAGGGACTGCATCAGAAGACATATGAGGACAGATTAACGGAGCTCAATATGTATACCCTTGAGCAAAAGAGGGACAGAGGTGATATGATCGAAACATTCAAACACCTTAAGGGCATTAACAAGGTGAAAGAGTCTAACATGTTTAAATATAAGAAAAATAGGACAAGAGGACAGCATGAGATTAGAGGGAGGCTGATTAAGGGGGAATGTGAGGAAATACAGGTTACTCACCTGTAACAGGAGTTCTAGGAATGGTATATGTTGTTCATCCACACTTATTGGCAGGTTACTTGCCGCTTTAAATCTTGCCGGAAGGTCTTCAAGCTGGCTCCTCCCACCCACCCGGTGGTAAAACTCCTCGGCCCATGACGCCAGATCTAGCTCGCTGGAAGCCAGGTTGTGCGCTTCTGGCCAGGAGGTTATAAAGCGGATGAACAACATAACCATTCCTACAACTCCTGTTAGAGGTGAGTAACCTGTATTTAGGGACATGGATATGTTGTTCATCCACACTTATTGGCAGACTCCTAGCAGTTCCCTCCGGGAGGAGGGAGGCAAGACACCCCCTACTTAGGGAATAAGACTGAGAACCGAGGCCCCAAAACCAGCATCCCGGCGTGACTCAAGGTCGATGTGGTAGTGGGTAATTAAGGTATGTGCCGACTTTCAGGTAGCAGCCCTGCAGATATCCTGGATAGGGACATCCCTGGAAGCAGCCACCGATGCAGCGGTATGGCGGGTAAAATGAGCACTTATCCCTCTGGGAGGCTCCATGCCCACTAACCTATAGCGGAGATCTATGCAGGAGGTGACCCACCTGCTCATCGTCCGCTTGGCTGTAGGTCTGCCAGGTGCGGCTTCAGCGTAGATGACAAAACAGCTGGCGAACCTCTCCCAAACTTCAGCCCTAAGCTCCCTGAGAAGGCGAGCGCTCAACTAGGGTCCAAATGGAGCCTATATTCGGCCTCCGAGGTGTGAATGGGGTAGAACACCGGCAGAGTCAACACCCGGTTAAGGTGACTCTCCGACACCACCTTCGGAAGGAACTTCAGGTGGGGCACAGGACAACCTTGTCCCTGTGGAAGACCAGATAGGGAGACTCGAAGGAAGCGCCTGGAGCTCTCCCATCCTTCTGGCTGACGTGGTAGCCACCAAGAAGGTGTTCTTCCACAACAGGTGGGAGAATCGCACCTGTGCATTGGTTCGAATTGCTTGCCCGTGAGCTAAGCTAATACCAGCGGTAGATCCCACGGAGGTGGAGATTCTCACACCGGAGGGGAAGTGTGATCAAGGGCTTGGAAAAGCGCCCGACCACCTTTCCTGCGCCACCGCCCGGAGGGCAGAGGTGGCTGCCAGGAGCACCTTAAGGGTCGTCGACCGAAGTCCCTGTTGAAGAAGAAAGGACCACAGGTAGTCCGGAATGCTCGCCGAGGAACAGGAGAAGGGACCAGACCCTACCCTAACACCAAATGGAGAAACTCTTCCATTTGAAGGCGTAGCATTATCCGGTCGACTCCTGACGGGACGCCTCAACAACGTTGAGGACCTCGCCGGAAGACCCAAGGCCTGGCAACTAGCCGCACAGGAACCAGGCTGTCAGGTGCAGGGATTGAAGGTCTGGATGGAATACCTTCCTCTGATAACCGAGATCAGGTCCGGGCGGGTTGGAAGCCGCCTCAGGAGCCTGGAGCTGAGACTGAGGAGAGCTGGATACCAGAGCTGGCGGAACCAGTCTGGGGCTACCAGAATCACCTGTGCCTTGTCCCTCCTCGCCTTGAGAAGCACCTTGTGAATCAAGGGAAATGGGGGGAAGGAGTAGAAGAGGCCCGGGATCCACGGCCTCAAAAGGCATCCCCTTACAGTGAGCCCTGCTGAGGGGGGCGGGCATGGAACAGTCTCAGCTTCACATTCTCCCTGGAGGCAAACAGGTCCGCCTGAGGCGTGCCCCGATGGGAAAAGAGATCTTGTACTACCTCCAGCAGGAGACACCACTGGAGACGCGCCCTATCCGGCTTAGGGCATCGGGCAGGGTGTTGGAGGCTCCTGCCACGTGAATGGCTAGAGATCCGGCCTAAGCTGGCGTGACGAGAGACCATATATGCGGAGAGCTTCCTCTTGCATAACAGCATGGAGTGCGTCCCGCCCTGGCGGTTTAGGTAGTACATGGTCGTGGTATTGTCCGCCTGGACCTGAACCACTTGACCCCGTATAAACAGAGCAAAGGCAGTGCGAGCTAGGCGGACCGCATGAAGCTCCAACAGGTTAAAAAGGCATCGGGACTCCCGAGGGGACCAGAGACAATGCACTCTGTGCTCCCCTTGATGGGCACCCCAACCCATCAGAGATGCATCGGTCAAAGACGACCGTCGACTCGGGGCGGACGAACGAGATGCCCTCCAGCGGATGTGCTGGAATGGTCCGCCATTGGAGAGCATTCCACATCTCCTGGGTCACTGTCACGGGCTGGTCCAACGGATCGAAGCGTTGTGACCACTGGCTGGCCAGCCCCCACTGAAGGGGACGCATGTACCAACGGGCCCAACAAACCACACTGGTGCAGGCCGCCACAAGGCCCAGGAGGCACAGGAAGTCCTGGTCAGGGCGTGATTGCCCAATCAGACATGATTGGGTAAAGGAGGAAGAACCTCGGCCCTGTCCGCCGGGAGCCGAGCTCTGGCTCGAAGAGTCGAGCTCTGCCCCGATGAAAAGAATCACCTGCTTTGGCACGAGTTCCGACTTGGCTTCGTTGAAGAAGAGGCCCATCTGAGAGCAACCTAGAGGGCCAGAACTCTGGACCGCTCCACCTCCGCTCTGGAGGGGGTTGCAATCAGCCAGCCATCTGGGTAGTGGTACACCCGGACCCTTCGGCGCCGCACGAATGCTGTCACCACTGCTATGCATTGGAGAAGACCCTGGGAGCTGGGAAGAGGCCGAAGGGTATGGCTCGAACCTCGTAAAGAGATCCCTCCGCTCTGAAGCGGAGAAGTCTCTGAAGAAACGGATGGATCGGAACGTAAAGAATAAGTCCTGGAGGTCCAGGGAACACAGCCACACACCTCGTTCCAAGGATGGGATATCTGAGTCAGAGTGACCATCCAGAAGGTCCGAGACCTTAGGAACTTGTTCAGGTCATGCAGGTCGAGAATGGGGCACCAGCCCCCCATCCGTTTGGGGACCAGGAAGTACCTGGACACAAACCCCGGGTCTGGAGGAGGATCCGCCACCTTCCTGTTCACCTCTTTGTCGAGGAGTGGGGCAATATCGGCTCGGCGGGCCAACAGAGAGGCTGCGGACCCTGTGGACCCCCATGGGGCGACGGCTCGGAAGGGTGGGGCCTGCTCGAACTCCAGAGGCAGGCTGGAAAGGAAGTGGCAGAGCCGTCCCCCCACGGGGGGACCCAGGTAGGGGTGACGAGGCCGGGGGAGACGCCCCTCAGCCAGTCACTGACCAGGCTTGCAGGAGGGACTGGCCGAGGGAGCTCCTGGACCTTTACTTCCTTGCTTCCCTTTAGAGGAAGCCGCTGGCAAGGGTTCGGGGTGCCACGCGCAAGCCTGCTGGCCCTCTTGCTGGTGCTGATGGGCCGGTCGTGCCACAGGGGCCGAAGAACGAAGGGGCTTACGCAGAGGTTGCCGGCAGCCTTTGTCCCTCTGGGCGGGGGTGACCGAGTCCAGAGTGGCATTGGACTTCTCGGTCCCCTGGAGGTGTCCCTCCACTCCAAGGCTGAAGTGGTCAGTCCCCAAGAAGGGGATGTCCGCCAACTTGTGCTGGGTATCCGTCGAGAAGGTGGATATCCTCAGCCATGCCCTGCGGGCGCATGGCCACCGCGGCTGCTACTGACCTGGCACAGGAATCACCTATGTCCACAGCAGTCTGAAGCTGCTGCTTAGCCACCGCCCTACCCTGGTCCCGCACCTGCCAGACCGTGGTCCGCAGGTCGGCCGGGAGATGAGGTATCACCTTATCCAGGGAGCCCAAGAGGGAGTGGGAGAAGTGTGCCATCAGCGCGGCCGAGCTGGCCTGTCAGAGGCCTAGGGAGGACACGGCGTAAACCTTGCGCCCGACATAGTCCATCCTTTTGGACTCTTTGTCGGGAGGCCTATCCACATCCCGAGCATTTACGGAACGCTGGAAGACGTTATCGGTAACTAACCCCTCAGCAGAGGGGTGCTCCGAGAAACCGGGCAAAGAAACGATAGGGACTGCATACTTTCTGGTCATCCTGGCCGAGGGCGCAGGACACAAAGTAGGCCACTGCCAAAGCTCCAAGGCTGGGCCAACAATGGCTTCAGCCACAGGGAAGGCCTCCGAGGGTGAATCCCCTCAGTCTAGGATCTCAGTCAGGGGAAAACAGGCCCGTTTGGACACGGGCTCGAGCTGCATCCCGGTGAACTCCGAGATGAGCCTAAGCAGACCCAGGAAGGACGATGGGCTGTCGTCCAAGACCGGTCCAGGGAGGACTCCAAAGGGTCTGCAAAGAGCTGCCTCACGCCTGAGCCTCTCTTCACCCGCTGAGGGCGGGCGGGAGTGAGGGTGACCGACAACCTGCGGGACAGACCTTGACCCGACCGAGGCTCCACCGTAATCGGTGGGGCAGCAAGATTTGGTCGAACAACCGGCCCAGAAGTGGGCACCTCGACTGCAGCGAGCGGTTGTGTCGGCCGTTCAGGCGGCAGCCGCTTGACAGACAGGGAATGAATCGGAGTCTATTGATTCCCGGACAACAGCAATTGCTGCCACATAAACTCCTCGTAACGTCGACACCATCTGCGTCGAAGCCTCTCCTCAACCGAGGAGGAAGACGAGGAGGAACGGTGTTGCACTTAACTCGGTGCCCTGACTGAGACAGCCAAGTCGGGCGGGAGTGGGCTTGACCGAGAAAGACAGACTGAGACTCAAGATCTCGTAAACCGAGGGCGGGTCTGGGAAGGAGGGGGACACCCGCTTCTTCCTCAGCTCGACACTTTGATCGAGGACTTCGCCTCGAGGCACAGGCAGAACCTCGGCCTCCACCGGGGAAACCGGCGAAGGGTTGACGGCTCTTCCAGTCGACCACCCGGGTGACGGGTAGAGAGAAAACTAGACTGCGTCGATGGGAGTCCCGGACGGCTGGCCTGACTGGGACACCGTGAAGCCAACGGCCTGAGCTGTGAACTCGACCCAAGGTCGACGGGTCGGCAGTCCGGGAAGGAGACCTCTCCCGCCTCCCACAACGCCCGACGATGGGGCTTACCTCGCGACTCCTCGACCTGGGCCAAGAGGCAAGTCTCATGGCCCCTCTCCTTGTGGAGAGGGACTGGCGTAAGCTCCTTGAACGGGCCGAATGAGAGGAACTCAGAGAGAGCGGATAAATGCCGCACCGAGGAGGAGGGAGATGGTTTTGACCGCCTCCTCCAGGGCGATAGAGTGTTCGAGCTGCTCAGCCGAGTCAGCCGTCATGACACCGCCCTAACGAGCCTCTATGGATTTTACCGGCGGGGAAAATTCCTCGGGGCGCCCAAGCCTCAATCGGGCCGCACGATCCTCCAGGACGTTGGTCAAAGGGGCGGGGCACAACTTGCAGACCTGCGGGTCGTGGTCCAAGTCGAGGCAGTATACGCACGTGGAATGCGGATCAGTCCTGGAGATATTCCGCCCACCAGGGTGCCTCCAAGAGCCGGAAAACGAATTGTCCATCACAGCCGCGAGGGAAAAGAAGACCAAAGTTTAGAAAACTTCAAAACTAAATTCGAACGAACCGAAGAATCAGGAACCAGTCAAAAAATGCAAAGCGCTAAGGAGGGAACCTGAGCTTCCAAGCGGTAAGGAAGATCTAGCATCATGGGGCGGAGCCGAGAGTTTCACCACCCGGTGGGTGGGAGGAGCCTGAAGACCTTCCGCAAGATTTAAAGTGGCAAGGAACCTGCCAATACGTGTGGATGAACAACATATCCATGTCCCTAGAAATTATTTTTCACAAAAAGAGTGGTGGATGCATGGAACGGCCTACCTCAGGAAGTGGTGGCTATGAATACAGTGCAGGGCTTCAAACAGGCATGGATAGGCATAAGGAAGCAATACAGATGAGTATGAATAGATAGGCCATTGACAGAGCAAAGGCTGATGGCACATTTATACAGTAGAAAAAGAAATGTGCAGACTGGGTAGGCCTTGCGGTCCTTATCTGCCGTCAACCTCCATGTTTCTACCAGATGCCTGTAGATCATTAATGATGTCCTGGACATCTGACCCAAATAACTGAGCCGGGGGGGGGGGGGCGGCATTCAGCACTGTCTGTTGGACATCTGCTGCGGAGCACAAGACCCTCAGCCAGGCATGCCTATGAAGGCAAACGCCTGTGGCAGCAGCCCTGGCACCAGTATAAGAAATGTTATACAAGGCACTGAGGAGGTGCTTGCTAATGTCCTCAGTGGCCTGCGTGGATGGGAGAACCTCCTGTTTCTAAGAACATTCTGGGAGGGCTTGGGCAGCCACCTTGCCCTTCTTCCAGATGGTGTTTTGGTACCTGACCATATGTGATAGTTGGCAATCTGAAGTCCCAGGATGGTGGAGGCATAAACCCTCTTACCCCAAAGGTCGATTTGTCTGAATTCCCTGTCAGAGGGAGGGAGCTAAGGTGCTTGAGCACCTTGGACCCGTCATGTGCTCCTCTGACGACAGAATCTGTCTCAGGTTGGGCAGCATAATAAGGCAGGCACCAAGGAGTATGATAAAGTCGGTCTGCCCTGCAGGGCATGGCAGGAACCATGTCTGAGTGGTGCCAAGCCGCAGTAGTGGCATTCCTCGGAGCCGAAAGAATAGGAGAAATTACCTTAGTGGGAGATTCTGGAATCTCCAAGAAGTTCACCAGTTCTCTCCTAGTGGCATCCCCCCATAGCTGAGGCCAGCTGCTTCATGACATCAAAAAAAGATTGGATCTTCAGGCAGGGACCTAACACTATGTTTAACAGTCTTCACTCACTGAAGAAGCAGTAGACCTATCTGAGAAAAGAGGTTCCTCCTCATCTTTCTCAGGGAGGATGAGGTCAGGGTAGTAGCCCTCCTCGACGTCGACCTGTTCCAACTCGAGGTCCGACGATCGAGGAGTTGACGACGGCCTGTGGGATGCAGCTCAAGAAGGCCTAAGTGGTGTCGACTACGACGAGGCTGTTGACAGCACTAGGGACCCAGCTCTGTAACAGTGCAACTGATACACCAGGGCTGTAGTTATCCAAGTCAGAAATATCACTGAGGTAGACGGCAGGAGAAGGGTGCATCGAGAGTAGAGGAGTCGCCAGTACAGGATGCGACAAGCCATCCGTCGGGCCTTGAGAGCCCAGACATCCAAGGGCCTAGAAAAGTATCAGGCCGTGACGGAGGGGCTGGCATTGTCTGCAGTCCTCCCTGAGAAGCCGGAGGAGGAGCTGTCTGTATGGGCCTGGATGAGGCAGAGGCCTGGACAGCTGAGTACATCAGTGCAGCCATAACCTACGGAGTGCCCCCGGAGGAAGAAGCAGCCATCGGAGACTGGGGGGAGAGAGAGTGGTCCCGTTCACGGTCTTTTCTGTGACCCCGGACTTATCTACGTGCCTTCAAAGTCTGGGAGCTCAGACAACCACCGGCAACAGGGAAGGAGGGACCCCAAGGACCCCTGCCCGAACAGTCTACTTGCTGCTCCATGAGGAATTTCTTCAAAGCCCTTTTTGCGTCACCTAAGGGTTGTGAGGTTGAATTTCTGGCACAGCTCAGTCAAGAGACATCGTGGTCAGGACCAAGACAGAAGACACAGAGGTTGTGGTCGTCTGAAGAAGCAATCTTCTTTCCACAGCAGCAGCAACAGGACAGAGAGAGAGAGAGATGTGGAAGGAGTTACACTCAACATAAACGAGGTAAAGGAATCTCTTATTTAAGAGAGATTCTGGAAGCGAGGGTAAAAGAAAAAAATAGGCAAAAATGGCACAAACTGCAATGGAGCTTCCGTGGAGTCCCATGCAATCACAGTTGATGGCAGGAAAGAACTGAGGAGGGAACGGGGTCATTTGCGCCTTTGTAGGGTTGATGATGTTGGCATGGGCGACCCCAGCTACACTGCTGAAAAATCTTCCATGTGGATCCTGCTTGACCAACGGTGAAGTTCCTACGGTGTTACCCGGTGACTGAGATACCCCCCAAAAGATCTTGGGTTCCAGGGTATCAAAACCAGGGAAGCATTCACTTTTTATGCCTTGGATATGTTTGATAAAACTGGTAAACAGGAATAAAGTTAAGTGGAACTTAGGTTGAGGTGCTGGGTGAGGTGGCTGATCAGGAGGTAGGGAGCTATTAGTGGACATTTCCCTAAAGGAAATGTTGGACCGGCCTTTGAGTGGCAAGTTTTTTGGGACCAAAAATACTTAGGATCTGACAGATTTTTAATCTGCAGAGATAAAAGGCCTTTAGCACTCTTTACACTATTTTTAGAGGCATTTCTTAGGTGTCTGTAGGTGTGCCAGTCAGATGGTTGGCCAGACTTCTTATACAGCTCCCAAGCCTTATCTCGAAGTCTCATGGCTTTCCAGTACTAAACATATGAAGGAATTTATATTTGCTTTTAGGTGTCAGCGTGGCTCAGTTGGTAGCACATCCGCCTCTGGACCAGAAGGTCATGGGTTCTCGTCCCACACCGGGATTGGACTTGCACCTAAAAATCGCTGGCATCCGAGTGCAGTATTGGGGGGTGCTGTACTGCTGGGGTGTGCCGTCCTTCGAATGAGACGTTAAACCGAGGTCCCTTCTGCCCATCCTGGTGTTGTCCTGGTGGGTGTCCAGGTGGAATTAAAAGAACCCAGGGCACTCTTCGCAAAGAGTAGGGAACATTCCCGGTGTCCTGGCCAACATTCCCCTTCCCATAAACCGGTTCATGCAATTATCCAGGCTGTGTGTGGGTGATGTGCGATATGGCCGCCACCACACATTCAGTCACTTCACTATCAGTCTAGCATTGCTTGTAAAGCGCTTTGGATGTATGAAAAGCGCTATATAAATGCTAATTCTTCTTCTTCTTCTTCTTTCATATACAGTTATTATAAGGGGAACTAACTACCTATTGTAAATCTTGGACAGCATACAGAGACCACCAGTTAAGGAGGGGTTAAGATCAGCCTCAAGTCTTAAATATAAAATTCCATGCTGTGGCTTGGAGGTAGGGAGAACATTATTATATTGTTGGAGTACTGAGTTATGGAACTCAATACCATCATCCTGGAGGTTGTCGGACAGGAAAATCAGTTTGGCCTCTATTTGTAAATGGTTTGTGAATGAGCAGGCAAGGCTCTCACTATCCTGCTGCCATTAATCGGGTATAGGCTAATTACAAGCATACAACTATGTTTATATTACTTACTGGTGTTAGTCCAATGTTCAGAGTTTTTGGTTATTATACGTTTTTTTATTACATCTAATCGCATGTTTTTATATATGTCTGCGTTGTATACACTTTTCTGTGCATTATGTTATACAACTATGTACTTTTTGCTTGAACTATGTCTCTTGAACTTGAAATGCTATGGGACCTCACTGAAATTGAACTTCTGGTTCAACTGCGTTTTATCCCTGTTCATAGTTTTCATAGGATTTTTTTCTTCTTTTTTTTTTTTTATACTGTACTAGCTAGCAGTCAAGTATGTTTTACACCAGGCCATTATAACAGCCTTCTCCAGCTGACAAACAGAAAACTCGGCCATTCTGACTGATTTATACATAAAACTGGAAAGGATTCTTAAATAATGGAAATGCTTACATTTTACTTTACACACACACAACAAATTTCAGTTTTATTTAACTTATTTCTTTGACACGTGTAGCCTGTGAAAAGAAGGTACGGGTATACTCAAGAACACAGATTTTATGTGATGGCATTAAACAACTCTGGAAATACTTTATCCCACACTGTTACTGTTCAGTCTTTTCTGGCCTTTTAATAAACTCACTGAGTTTTTTAGACTTACACGGGACTATCTGCGCAATACGGCATGACCAGGGATTAGATTAACAGTCTGTTAATCACCCCTAGGTAATGGCACAGGCAGCCGAAAATATTGTTCTAGTGATTAACTTGACTGTTAATCTAATTCCTGGAGTGCCTTATTGCTATTATAAAAAGTCATTCCAAAAGAAAAGTGTTACAAGTCTTTTTTATAATGTTTTTCTCATTTAGAGGGAAATGTTTAATAAAATAGTTCTTCCACCAACAGTTTAAGAATGCTGGTTCAAAATCAGAATGCATCATTCCAGTCATTCAGCAGTGCTAGAGGATGGAATGCTGACAGGAAGAATCCATGAGCCACTGTCATCAGGCTGTACATGACAGTATAATATGGATTAATGCAAGGCTGTTGGAATCCTAACAGTCAATCAGATTGCAGCATTTCTGAGAACCTTTTTATAAATTTATAGTAGTATGGGTCGTGCCGGAAAATAGGCCTTCTTATGCCTAGTGCACCCACCCAGTTACCAAAAACAAATAGTTTCTGCCCCTTTGAACCAAAGAGTTCTATATAGAGGAACATAAATGCAAGTTTTACAAGTGCATTAACCTCATCATGCAGTTCTAAAAGGATAACACCAGTGTATCATCAGAAGCACCCACTGGATTTACTAAAATATCAGTAAAGATGAAACCATAACTGAATGTGTATTTACTGACAGATTTGAAAACTGGTGACAAGGAAAGGCACTGTGAGCTAAGGCTCGTCTCCAGCTGCAAACCAATGGAAGGCACAGGGGAGGCAAATACAGAGCATGGTCACAGTACACAGTTACATACAATTACATAGCACTGACACGGTTCAAAGTTACAGTAAAATGGAAGAGAGTACATGAATAAAGCAGGAGTAAGTACAAGAAGGGCAAGCAGCAAAAACCAGGCAATTCAGCCACTACATTGGCAGGAGACAAATATAAGGGGGTAGTCAGTCACTGCATGTAAACCAGTATTTTAGAGGGACACAAAAAAAAAAAGTGCTTTTACAGGAGACACATGCTTCAAAGCTCAAGAAAGTTCTCCATTAAAGAGCTGCTGACACCTCTGGGAAAACTTTGGAAAACAGAATATTTAGACACAATTTAGCTTGCATTTCATTTCCCGTTCAGTAGATTTCTCCCCCCTTTTATTTATTATTGAGGAAATTCCCAGAAAAACAGGATCTTTATCCTTTAGCAATCCTCTGCCCCTCCATCTTATTCCCTACTTAAAATCATAATGCTCTGTTGTGACATCACAGTTTGTTGCCATGGTAGTAACAGTGCCATCACAAGCAAAGTATTGTGACATCAACTTGGAAGTAAGCAATACAAGCTTATGAACTCTAAAGGAAAAGTAATCCTGTTTTCAGGTATAGGACCAAAGTAATAAATAATGGAAAAGAAATGCAAAGCTAATGAGAAATATAGGTTGTGTCCAAATATCATGTTTTTCAAAGTTTTTCTGGAGGCGTCAGTGGTACTTTAAGTGGTTATATTGCTGTATTGTACTGGTGGGTTAGGCAGTAAATCCCGACACCCGAAATCCTGATAGACACGTGCCCGACACTGTAATGCCGACTACTGAAACGCCGACAAAAATGTAATGCTGACATGACAAAATCCCGACTATCCTGTTACATACAAAATCGTGAGTATCCTGTTGGCTCTGAAGCAGCGGTGATCTACAGCACATTATTCAGCAAGTTATGCATGAAGTACTTTTGATTCACTGTAGTCTCTTGCATTACAGCACTAGCACACTACCCTACTACGCAAGACAATTAAGCAATAAGGCACTCCAAGGTGTGTGTGTTATTGTATAATAATGTCACTCCTGGGGTGGGTTGAAGCACAAGGTGAAGCAGAGTAAGCTCTCACCACCCCAGGAGTGACGTTATTACACAAAACACACACCTTGGAGTGTCTTATTGCAATTATACAATGGCTCGATCTTATACAAAATTCAAAAAAATGTTTAAAAAAGGTTTTAGTAGATTTTTAGTGTAGCAATATATCTGTTTCTGAAGAGAGATCCAAAGAACAATCCAACAAATCAATACAGTGAAGTTATTGTGTAATAACATCACTGTCTCAGGTGCACACTGACCAATCAGAGCCCTGGAAATGTTCTTGCCATTGTATAATCAGTATTTACCTCCTGCTGAAAAAAGCGACCACTTGCCTGATTCTTCCGACTGAGCACATCACAAGAGGACACTCTGTGAAACAAATAGCAGTAGTCATGGGTGCTAGTCTGCTGAAGACCCGATCACGCACAGGTAATCACAGTGAAGTGAATGGCCCCCTTCCCGAATTAAGGAAACAAAGTACAGCAGCAGTACATTGTTTCACCAGTCATTTCGTTTACAGTGCCATACAACAGGACTAAGTTAGGCAGTTTCTTTATTTTTTGATTCAATCTCTGCTTTGAAATGTTACCCGATCTGTGCATGTACTTTTTTCAGCAAGAGTTACTAAAAAAAAAAAAAAAAATTGTTTTAGTAGTGCAGTGATGCAAGACTACATAATGTGAGAGAGAGCATGAGAATTGTTACTGGATCTGTGACTTTACTTAAAAAATATACGAAGTAAACTGCAGGACTTCTGTCTAAAGGTAAAACCAGGGTGATGTGAGAGCTATGCAGTGATGGTACAGGCTTTCTCAGGCATAACTTGAAAAATGTCTGAGATGCGAAGTGCAAAGGTGAAACAAAAACCGACTGTTACAATGCAAAGATCCCAGTTATGTTGATAGTCGGGATTCATTAGATGTCATTCGTTTGTCAGGACTGCGGTGTCGGGCTTTTTTGTTGCTGGGCTTCTGGTTGTCGGGATTTCGTACGGATCCCGTACGGGTATACTGCTCTAACCATAGAAGCCAATATCATCACAACTGTAGATGACAGAAGCTTACATCACTAACCACTGAGGCCAATAATCCTCCAGATTATACATGACAGAAGCCGAAGCTATATGCACCACTGGAAAGGTGAGGATCAGGCCTTTCCTGCCATGTATGGGTAAGGTTTTGGGATGTAAGGCCCAAAACATATTTGCTTCTATATTTGCATTATTATCAATGTACAAACAGTACATTTATGTAAAACTACTACATTAATTCAATTTTATGGAGCTAAAAACCACTGAGCAGTGCTCTTTTACAATGGTGTTCTGTTAAAGTAAAATTGCTGATGACAAGCAAACATGTTTCAGATATAGACAGTGCTAGATAAACAACACAAGCTTACACCATACACCAACCTTTCACTGCCAATTTTTTTTTTTTTTTTTTAAAGTTACGTACTTAACCCTAACAGATCCAAAGTTATCCCATACTAGAGATAGGAGAACTTCCTTCATACTTACAGTAATTTCCTTTTGTGTTATCTCCAATGTTGTCAATGGGGAACTTAGCACATATGGGGTAACATGTTCCCTTGCGGGACTACTGGTACAGCCCAAAGCTATGATCTTGACACAGAACCCTAGAGACAGGAACATTCCAGATACAGCAGTTACTCCCGACATCTGCCCGAAGTACTCAAAACTCAGTCTGCAGAGCCATACCTCAAAAAAGCCCTCAGCCACTCCCGCTAAAGCAGCGACTCCTTAGATCTGAAACTCCTATGACTCACCTTACAGGAGGTACTCAACCCCTTCACACATATTCTAAATCACACCTTGTGTCAGGGTAAATGCCCCTCCCGGTGGAAATCTGCCTCCATTACACCAGTAATTAAAAGCGGGGACCATACCAGCACCAACTATCGCCCCACCTCCATTCTCCTTCCCCTCTCCAAGGCCCTAGAGCGGACGGTCTCTGATCAGCTCACCGACCACCTCAACAAATACAACCTACTCTGCAAAAAGCAACATGGTTTCCACATGGGGCACAGTACCACTACTGCTCTCCTGGAGTTCATTGCCCATATTCACTCCGCCTTAGACAGGGGCCTTATCACTGATCTCACTAAGACATTTGACACCGTCAACCACTCTCTCTTACTAACCACACTTTCCGACTTCGGTTTCTCCTGGAACACCCTCTGCTGGTTCACTGACTACCTCTCAAACCAATTCCAGCAGGTCAAAATAGGTAACACCTTGTCCAGTAGACTGCCCATTCTCAGGCCACTGCTGTTCAGCCTCTTCCTTAACTCCCTCCCTATGTCCTGCACAGACAACGCTGTTCTATACTCCTCCAATCCTGACCCCATTCAACTCCATCACTCCCTTCAAACCTCCTTCAGTGGTGCTGAAAACTGGTTCTCCTCACAGCGCCTCATACTGAACTATAAGACAACGAAAGTTATGATCTTCTCCCACCCACATAACTCCCAGAGGGAGCACCTGTCTCCTCTACTAAATGTCAATCATTCCCCTCTCGAACTAGTGGACTCCTTTAAATACCTGGGTATTACCTTAGACCCAGCGCTAAGCTTCCATCAGCATATACACCTCCTATCCACCACTCTTAACATTCATCTTGGGATACTGTATCGCTTCAAACAACTGTCTTACTCAGGATGCCCTTAGGCTCGCTGTTTCCTATTCGGTCCTCTCCCTACTTGACAATGGCTTACTTATCTATAGCGCAGCGAACATCTCAGCCCTTTCCTGACTCTGCCCAGCCCTTAATAAAGCCTGCCGCCATACCGGGTTGTGACAGTCTCACCCACACTTGCTCGCTATACAATATCACCGACTGGCTCAACCTCGAAAACACAATCAGGTACCATGCCTGCCTCATGGCAAAAAAGGTTACCCTCTGCCTCGCCCCCAAGCTCACCCCTCTAATTTACACAGCCCGGCACTTAGGCACCAAGCTCTGTTAAGCAGCTCCTCACAGTACCCCACTGCCGTACCTCCCAATTCCAACGGTCCTTTAGCTACAGAGCCCCATCTTGGATGACTGGCCTACCCACCTCTCTTGCTAACGAGAACCGAATTGGCACCTTCAAAACTCAGCTTAAGGAACACCTCCAATCCTCCAATTACTGTGATTGCCACCGATTACCTTCCTTTCCCTGACTAAGGCCTCTGGCCAGCTTATTTCCAACCCCCGTTGAGTCCCCAGCCTAAGTCTGTCAGGTTCAGCTTGTCTTCTGAGAAGTATTAACGTACTGTTTAAGAACTGTGCTTATTAGTCCTAGTATCTAACTGTTAGCCTTTTTCCTGCTCTATGTTTATCACTTGCTTTATGCCCTGGTGAAGGTGAACTGCCATGTAATGTCTGTTTTGCATCTGATTTCTGTGACATGGAACCTTTGTAAAGAAGTCTCTGACTCAAAGGTACTTTTCCAAAAAAAAGGATTTTTCCGAAACCTCAATAAATAAAATAAACATGTAATAATATCCATGACCCCAAGTGAGCCCCATATCCATTACATACCATAACACAGTTAAAGGATTGGGGGGGGGGAGAGAACAGTCCTACCTAATTTAGGATGACAGCTTCAACAGCCAAGCTGCTCAATCTTTCAATCTCAAACCGCAGCATCGCTTCATGAACAATACAGTTTTCAGACTTACAGTTTTATAAAAAAAACTTTTATTAACTGTAACACATCACATTTTATAAAGAAAACACTTTGAACTTGACTCTAACATTAAGTGTGTGCTAATCTAAACAGGCTCCGCAACCCTGAAACTTAAATTGCAGCCAGCTAGCCTACTGGGCCATTGTGCTAATTAAAAATGTTATACTGTGAAGCCCAGAGATAACTAGTGAATCACTACCACCTGAACAACTGCAGTAAAAAGCAAACAAAAAAACACTTTCATTTGAAAAACACACGTCTATAAATATACTGGACAATATTCTCCAAGGTGAGTCAGTGGCTCCAGGAAGAAGTCCCATTAACAATGCTGGCGTTAACAAACAAGTATATGTTCAATCATTTTTAAAGGTCCCCACCACATGGGCAGATCTTACAACCTCTGGAAGGGAGTTCCAGAGTAAGGGGGCAGCAACTCCAAAGGTCCTGTGCCCAGATTGGTTAAAGAGCTAGTGGAGCCAAAACAGGCAGACAGAAAAGCAGTCAGTTGTAACTTTTTATTTCTGAAGTAGTTTTCTTTCTCCTTTTGCTTATTAGAAAAAATTTTCTATGCGATAATATTGTGCTGGTTGTGTGGTACAGCTCTCAGTCTGGCAACTGACATATCTGTCTCAATCTCCCCACTACATTATCAGCAATACGATCTAACGGTGACATCACAGGTGACTGACCTAGCACCTACTGATTGGCTGATCCTAAGCAGCAGTGAGGTCACAGTCAGTGAGGTCACAATGCTGATGATACAGTGAGGGCAGTACAGAAATATATGTCAGCTGTCGGGCAGAATGCTGTCTCACACACATCTACTAACATCAGGTTAAACAATCTTCTAATTAACTAAAGGAAAAAGAAAAAGTACCTCAGCTATAAAAAGTAATGGTTGACTGCTTTTAAAAACTAATGTTTTAGTTTTAGGGAGTTAAGTAGCTCCATAAGGCAGAAACAATGGACCTGAAACAAGCCCGCATCAGTAGACTGGAAGGCGCACGTAGGTCTTTCAGGTAGCTTAGTCCAGTCCATGTAGGGCCTTGAAGGTTAACAAGCATTGCATGATAGAGATATGCCACCACAACTTGCAGCCAGAGCAGATCATGCAACACTGGCATGATTACTTAGAAACCGATGGTAGACAAGGACTGCTTGGCCCACCCACCTAACGTAATACTGCAAAACCTACTTGGTCTCACCTTTACCCCCCCCAAGTTCACTCATATGAATCCCTTATGTCTATCCCATGTGGTCATGAATCTGTTAGTTTTTGCTTCAACCACCTCCACTGGGAGGCTGTTCCAGGCATCAATGGCTCTTTCTGTGAATAAGTACTTCCTAACATTTCCCCTGAATCTAACCCCCTCCAGCTTCACAGCAAGACCACTTCTTCTTGAGCATCTTTTTTTTTTTATATGCTCCCCAACTGTACACTATTTATACCCGTGAGGTATTTGGAAGTCTCTGTCATATCCCCAGGGTATATATATTGAGGTCCTTTAGCCTCTCCTCACAGGGCTTTTGATGCAGGCCCATTACCATTTTACTTGCTCTCCTCTGGATCCCTTCTAGTCTGTCTAAGTCTTTTTGGAGATGTGGTCTCCAGAACTGAACACAGCAGTCCAGGTGAGGTCTCACCAATGTTTCATACAGCGGAATGACCACCTCCCTCTCTCTGCCTGTGAAACCCTTCCCTATGCACCCTAGTATCCCAAACTAGCTCTCCCCGCTGCCTTGTCACACTGTTTGGCCACTTTCAGGTAATCAGAAATGATTACCCCAGGTCCCTTTCTTGCTTGGTGGTCGTCAGTATTACTCCCCATCTTGTACTCCGCCCCTGGGTTTCTGTGCCCTAAGTGCATGACCTTGCACTTTTTATTTTTATATAGTTTCTGTTGACCGGATAAGGTGCACTAGGCAGATATTTGCCTATTTTCAGGCACGACCCAGAAGAAATGTTATGCTATACTTGTAAAGGCTACTCACCTGTAACAGTAGTTCTAGGAGTGGTATATGGTGTACATTCTCACTTCTGGCAGTATCCTTTCCCTTTAAGACTCTGGCCAGAAGGTCTTCAAGCTGGCTCCTCCCACCCACCCGGGTGGTTAACTCCCTCGGCACTGCCCCATGACACCAGATCTTACCCACTGGAAGCAAGACCAGCGGGCCTCTTGCCAGGGGAGATCAAGTGGGTTCATGGGTTAGAAATTCAAGTCAAGCAGCTGATACAGCCGTTTTAGACTTGCCACTATTCAGTGGTAGTCCCATTTCCTATGTCGCAAGTATTCATTTAGTTTGGTTTTAAAAGTTAACATGTTTGATGTCTCAACTATTTCTGTAGGTAATCTGTTCCATACATCCATGACTCTCCGACTGAACCAACAACCCCTCCTTGTTTTATACAATTCCCCTCTTAATTGTAAGTTATGCATTCTTGTTTTTTTGTCAAGCCCATAGCTTCCCATAACAAGTCGTCATGAAAAGCCTTATATACAAAACATAGGTCTCCTCTCACTTTTCTATTGTCAAGAGAGTAGACACAGGCTCTGTAGTCTTTCAGGTAACTCTTATTCATTACAATTTTCACCTTTTTTCGTCATTCTTCTTTGAACTCTCTCCAGTGACTGGATACACCCTATGTTCTGAGGAGTAGAGAATGGGGAGCCATATTCTAAGACTGGCCTGACCAAAGACCTGTACAAGGGAAGTAAAACTTTTCTTCTATTTTTGATATTTTTTTAATATATTACCCATGATTCTATTGGCCTTTTTTAACGGCATCCTTATTACAGTACGTGTATCAAAGCTCAAATTATTGAATATAATTACTCCCAGCTGTGTGGATGTACACCATATACCACTCCTAGAACTACTGTTACAGGGGAGTAACCTGTTTTTCTAGGGATGTGGATATGGTGTACAATCCACATTTCTGACGGACTCCTAGCAGTTCTCGGGGATGACGGGGCAAGGAGCACCCCCTATTTAGGTAAGAGACTAGAGAACCGAGGACCCAAAACCAGCATCCCGGCGTGACTCAAGGTTGATGTGGTAATGGGAGATGAAGGTGTGTGCAGACTTCCAGATAGCAGCCCTGCAGATGATCTGGAGAGAGACATCCCTGGAAGCAGGCACAGAGGCAGCGGTAGGTCTGGTGTAATGAGCCCTTAGCTCTACAGGAGGCTCCCTACCTACCAACCAACCTATAGCAGAGGTCAAAGCAAGATACAATCCACCTACCAATCACCTACTTTGCTGCTGGTCTGCCAGGTGTGGCTTCAGCACAGATGACGAATAACTCCAGCCATGCAATCCTTATAGTAGGCAAACGCGCCCCTCACGTCCGGAGTATGGAGCCTGTGTTCGGCCTCTGAGGTGTGGCTGGTAAAGAACACCATTCTGACACAACCTTCAGGAGGAACTTCGGGTTGGAGCAAAGGACGACCCTGTCCCTGTGGAACACCGAGTAAGGAGACTCCACCAAGAGCGTCTGGAGCTCACTGATTCTTCTGGCGGATGTAATGGCCACCAAGAAGGCAGTCTTCCATGACAAATGTGACATCTCGCACCTGTGCATCAGTTCGAATGGCTCGCCCATGAGCTTTGCCAACACCAGCAACAAGTCCCAAGGTAGTGGCGGTTCATGCACCGGAGGGGAAATGTGGTTAAGGTCCTTAAAGTGCCAGACCACCTTCTCCTGCACCATCGATGGCATGCCAGCCCACACCCAGTATGTTGAGATGGCTGCCAGGTGCACCTTAAGGGTCATCGACTGAAGGCCCGACTGGGAGCGGGACCAAAGGTAATCGAGAATGCAAGCCACTGGGCAAGAAAAGGGGTCAAGCACCTTGCCCTGGCACCAAATGAAGAACCTCTTCCATTTGAAGGCATAGCATTTTCAGGTCGACTCCTTCTGAGAAGCCTCAACCACAGTGAGGACATCGGAGAGATCGAAAGCCTGGAACTGCAGCTGCTCAGGAACCAGGCTGTCAAGTGCAGGGATTGAAGGTCCAGATGGAATACCTTCCCCTGATTGCATGAGAGCAGGTCCAGGCGTAGAGGAAAACACCATGGGGAGCCTGCAGCGGAGTCTGAGGAGATAGGGGTACCAGAACTACTAGAGCCAGTCCGAAGCCACCAGGATCATGCGTGCCTTGTCCCTCCTTGCCTTGAGCAGCACTCTGTGGATCAGCGGAAAAAGAGGGAAAGCATACATGAGGCCTGGGTTCCAGGGCCTCAAGAAGGCATCCCCCTGCAGCGTTCCCTGCTGAGGGGGGGCAGGCACAATAAAGCCTCAGCTTTGCATTCTCCCTGGAAGCAAACAGATCCACCAGAGAGGTGCCCCACCAGGAGAACAGACTGTGCACTACCTCCTGATGGAGAGGCCTCCCATGAGATGTCTCGCCCACCTGGCACAGGGCGCCCACCAGCTGACAGAACACATGGATGGCCAGGAGATCGGCATTCAGGCTGAGCACAAGGGTCCAGAAGTGGAGAGGCTCCCTGCACAGATTAAGGAAGTGCATCTCACCCTGTTTCTTGAGGTAGTACATGGTTGTGGTGTTGTCCATCTGGACTTGAATGACCTGATCCCGAAGGCATGATAGAAAAGGCTGTCAGTGCCAGCCAAACTGCCCGAAGCTCCAGCAGGTTGCTATGACATCGGGACTCCTTGGGGGTCCAGAGCCCGTGGACTTTTGCTCCCCCAGGTGGGCATCCCAGCCTCTCAGGGAGGCACCAGTTGTGATGGTGACCATGGTCTCTGGATAGACAAAGGTGATTACTTCCTGTAGATGTTCCGGGACCAACCACCACCACTGCAGGGCGTCCCACATCAGCTGGGTCACAGTGACCGACTGGATGAAGTGGCCCTTGCGCTAAGACCACTGACGGGCGAGCTCCCACTGCAGAAAGCGCACTCTCCACCAAGCCCAATGGACCACGCTGGTGCATGCCACCATGAATCCCAGGAGGTGCAGGAAATCCCGAGCAGGTCATAACTGCCAAACCTGAAATGATCAGGTAAAGAAGGAGAGAACCTCCGCCCGGTCCGCTGGGAGTCAAGCTGTGGTTCTGCAAGAGTCAAGCTCCACCTCAATTAAGTGCATCACTTGCGAAGGTACGAGCTCCGACTTGGCCTCATTCTCCAGGAGGCCAAGGGACAAGCAGATCTGGAGGGCCAGGTCCCTGGACCCTTCCACCTCCCACCTGGAGGGACCCGCTATTAGCCAGTCATTCAGGTGGGAAATGATCAGAGAGAGTGACCATCCTGAAGGTGTGCGACCGAAGGAATTTGTTCAGGTCATGCAGCTCTAAGATGGGGCGCCAGTCCCCCATCCGCTTTGGGACCAGGAAGCAAACCCTGGGCTTGCTGGAGGGTCTGGGACTTGAGCCACTACCTCCTTCAGAAGAAGCTGGGCAACGTCTTCCCGAAGGGCTGACAGCATGTCAACAGACACCATGTCCTCCTGTGGGGGCGTGGGCTTAGCATGACAAGTAAGCCTCGAACTCTAGAGGCAAACCCTGATTGACCACTACAAGGACCCACCTCTCCATGGTGACAGCGAAACAGGAGGAAAGGATGTGGCGGAGCCAGCCCACCAGGGGAGGACCCAGGGGAGACAGAACAGGCATGGGGGAGGCACCCCCCAGCCTGTCACTGGGCAGGCTTGGAGCTGGAAGAGGGACCGGCTGAGGAAGCAGCAGGACCTCAACCAGTTAGCAGACAACCAAAGCAACGGACTTCGGTCGAAGCCGCCAAGCCTGGGCCTGCTACCCAGCTGGGGGCTGGGACGACTTGGCAGCTGGGGCAGTGAGGGTCTGGAAGGGCTTCCTCTGAGGTTTGAAGCCCCTGGGATCCCTCTGGGTGGAGGTGACAAAGTCCAGGGTGGATCTGGACTTCTCAATCCAAGTGAGGTGTCCTTCCACCCCTGACCTGAACAAGTCCTTGCCCAAGAAGGGGACACCCGCCAACTTGTTCTGGGTGTCTGACACAAAGGTAAAAATCCACAGCCAAACCCTGCGAAGCGCGGCCACAGACCAGGTGCAGGAATCGCTGATGCCCATAGCCGTCTGAAGTTGCTGTTTGGCCACTGCTCGGTCCTGGTCCAACACAAGCTTGAATGTGGTTTGTAAGTTGACCAGGAGCCGAGGAAGCACCTCATCAAGCTTGCCAGGTGAGGCATGAGAGAAATGGGCAATTAAAAGGGCCAAACCCACCTGCTGTAGGCAGAGAGAAGAGGCCACATAGACCTCTTTTGGCCATATGATCAAATTTTCGTGGATTCCTCGTCGGGAGGTTTGTCCACGTCTCGGACACCGCTGGTACGATGAAAGACAGAGTCGGCCACCAAACCCTCAGCCAAGGGGATGTTCGATGAAACCAGACAGGGAACCCGTAGGGACCACATACTGTCAGGCCATTTAAGCTGACTGCACAGGGAAAGAGGCAGGGTGCTGCCAAAGCTCTGAAGCGGGTCCAAGAATGGCCTCAGCGACTGGGAAGTCACCTCTGCTGAGAGTTTCAATTAAGAAATACTTGGCCCATTTCTGGACAGGCTCCATCTGAATCCTGACAGATTCTGAAATGAGACAAAGCAAGCCCCCAAAGGAAGTGAGACCATGCTCCATAGACAAATCCTCCCCCGGATTCCATGTCCACCAGACGAGAATGCAGAAAGGAGTCCTCACATTCTGAGGATTCACTGAAAAAAGCAGTCGACCTGCCAAATCCCCATTGACCCTGCAGGGTCCATCATAACAGTGACGGACAGGCAATGAGGAAGCCAGAGAACAGTACAGGCATCCTTAGGAGAGGGACCATCCTTCAGCTGCTCAGGAGGCAGCTCCACCCTGATGGGCGGAGAGGCGGGAACAGGCACAGCCAGAGCAGGCAGGGGCCTTGTTGGCAGCATCCACAGAAGAGCCGGGGTGAAGGAACGGAATTGGCTTAACCCTGGATAGCATAAGCTGCTGCCACATGAGCTCTTCGTAACGCCAGTGCATTTTGCGTCAGAGCCTCTCCTCTCCTAAGGTAGACGAAGATGAAGAATAGAGGCACCGCCACTTGCCTGACTGCCGACGCCAGCAGGGGCTACTCAATGGGTTACAAGATCTCGACCCTGACCACTGGGAAACCAGACGGCAGGAAAGAGAGGGAGCTGGCGAAACCTGAGACTCCTCCAAGGGAACAGGATCCTTAGGATTCGGGAGCGGAACAGGAAGCTGGTCCGACCCTCCCTGGGAAGTGAGAGGTAGGATCGGAGTCCTAGAGAGGGAAGTATCCCCCTTGTCCTGTGACAATGGGTCAACCAGCTCGAAAAAAAAAAATCGACAGGTTGGTCGACGTGCATCTCGGCCGATGGGCCCGCCAGGGAGACGTTGGAGCCAGCGGCCTGGACCAAAGTATCGACCACAGTGGAAACTTCCAAGAAAGTGCGGGAATCCCAAGGCCCGAGAGCACTCGCAATCCCACGATCGATGACGAGACTGTTTTTAGTATCCTCTTTAGAAGATCTGGAGGATTTAGTCCTCTTAGAGGGACCTTGCCCAAGAGTGGGAAGGGACTGGCACAAATCCCGAAAACACCCCGTAAAGATGGCACCAAAGGAAAGTGGCACTAAAGCCAAATCTGACGGCTCCAAAAGTTGTTCTGCGGACTCCGCAGCCGCATAGACCGCCTGGTGGGTGTCCTTTGAGCAAACAGGAGGGTCTCGTTCATCTGAGTACCCAAGAAGAAGTCTAGTCCTCCAAAGTACTAGGATGCAAAGTGCGACAAAAGCCACAAGTATGGGGATCATGATCACTGCCTAGGCAGCAGACGTACGAGGTGTGTAGGTCTGTTCAGGACATCATCTGCCCGCAGTCACCATTTCTTGAAACTGGGCGTTGACTTTGGGTCATCCATACTGACACGAGTTTTGAGTGAATTCGAAAAACCAAATTTAAGACAGTTAATTTTTGGTTTTTTTGAAAGCAAAGGGCCTACGCAATGCTGTCCCTCAGATAAAGAGCCACTCCTCCCCTTTTCTTATCCACTCCGTCCTTCCTGAACAGAGTATAACCTGGCATGGCTATATCCCAGTCATGGTTTTCATTGCACCATAACTCGGTAATGGAGACAATGTCCAGGTCAGCCTCTACCATCATGGCCACCACGTTCAGGATCTTATCACCCAGACCTCTAGCATTTGCACATATGGCATTCCAATTACTGCTGCCATCCCTCCTGTCAGCCCCCCTTTTGCCTACTCTCCTCATCCAGTCTCTCTACATTTCCTTCCCTCTTCATTTCAACCATTTTGTTGCTCTTGTTATTTGGTATCCATGGTGATTTCCCTCCCTTAGGGTTCTCTCTACTGACCATCACAGCTTTTTTTGGGGGTGGCAGTTTATGTCACCCTGTTTCCTTCCACCACCACCCTTTGCAAGTTCAAATGCTTCTCTAAGTAGCATTTAAACCATTTACTGAGGACTGCGATACCCTTCCCAGACAGATGCAGGCCACCTCCCTTGAATAGGCCCTGATCCCTCTAAGTGTGACCCCAGTCCCCAATGTAACTGAAACCCTCCTCTCTGCACCACTCCTTCAACCATGAGTTTAAGCTCCTGGTACAGAGTACCCTAACTTCCCCCTTGTCATAGACAGTCAACACCTCAGCAAAGGCCACTGAGCGTGCTACCTGTCTAAGACCCTTCCCCAACTCCCTGAACTCCTCCTCAACCACACTATCCTCGTCCCTAGCCGGTCACTGGTCCCTAGGTGTACAACGACATCTAGCTCTCCCTCTCTTCTTGCTGCCCTAGCGATCCCCAGGATCCACTTCCCATCCCACCTAGCCATGGCACCGGGAAGGCACTTTACCTCCCTGTCCCCCTCCTTTCCTGCCCCTAAATCTATCCATCTTACAGTGGAGTCCCCCCGCAGAATTGTTTCCACCTTCTCTAGGGTCCTCTGCCACCCTCCTTGGGGTCTCCACAACTGAGGACCCCCACATCCTCCCTTGCCACCACTGTGGCCGCTTCCCTGGGACAGTCCCTCCCCACCAGAGCACAGCAGTAAATTGTGCAGTGGAACCATATGGGGGATGTGCCTCTGATCCAACACCCTCACTCTTCCCAAGCCCACCACAGTCCAGCCATCCCTCCTACTTGGCAATCTTTGAGGTAGCAGTGGCGAACATAGCAGTCTCTGCATGTGAGAGAAGGCCGCCCAAATCTCAGCCAACTTAGTCTTCAGTTGAACAACCCCCCCTCAATCAGAGAGGTGCACGCAGATGGGGCAGCACAGCAGTCTCTAGAAAGTTTCCCTGAAAACTGACGCCCCACAGACACTACACTGCACCACTCCCGGCATATCTATTTTCTCCCCTACCTGATTTTGTTTTGTTTTCTTTGATCCATATACAACCCCTCTGACCCAAATAGAACCCCTACCCTAGATACGATGTTTCACCTATTCCCAAGTTAAACTTATCTTATACTGTCTGTTCAGCAGTACACCAATCGTACTTCCACTTTCAAGGAAGTATGCAATCACACAACCGCATTTAGTCACAATAATCAAACAGTAGTGAACAGCACAACAGTATTCGAGTCCCACACTAACGCTAAACCTCCCTCAGTCCACCCTCTGCAGCTTCCCCCCCTTCCCTTAAGTTGTCTTCACACAACAGTTAAACAGTATTAGAAAATAACTTGAAACACATTTAAACAGTAGAAACATAGCTTGTGATTTAGATCAATATGTCCCAAGTTATTGCTTTATCTGGTTAGTATTCCTCCTGTGTTTCAGCTCCCTCTCCTTCCCTCTCTCATCCTTCCTTTGCTCTCCCTGTAGCTCAGGATTCAGAAGCAGATGAAGCACAGTGGCCAGCCGACAGACTCGGGCAGACAACTGTCCTGTGCTCTTACAGTCCTTCGTGCAGACGGGCCGGAGGCAGAACCTCTCAGAAATACAACTGGTAGACAAATATTCCAGAACAAGAACCAGAGTTCTGACTGGCTACAGAGGACAAAGGAGGCAAGTTTCAAAAATCAATCAGTCCAAACCAAAGTCCTTTTCAGTCGGGGCTCTGGAGATTGTTTTTTTGGGGGTGATGCTGAAGCGCTGCCCTCATGTCCCTTCACTGCTCCAAAGCTGACTGGGGCACAACCAGAAGTAAAACGCAGACTCAGCACTGTTTTTTTTTTTTTTTTTAATCACCCCCTGACATCTGAACTCTTAACTACCCCAACACATCTGACTACTCTACTGTCCACCGTGGTCCCTGCTCCTCAGAGGTATGCTGTCCTCCGTCAATCCCCATCCAGCTGAATCCCCCCTGGGGCAGGGCTGCCATTCCACAACTCGGCGCTCTATCTACAATCTAGATGGCTGGAAGGGATGACGGAGAGGCAGAGGGGGCGGACACAGTGACCCGGTGTTGAATGTGTGGCATCAGGCACTGTGGGGAGCCGTTGCCTATCAGGCGCAGGAGGTTTTTTCCTATTATCTCCCCCCACCGACCCAGCAGTGCAATGTTCTCCAGCGCAGCGCATGCACGCACATGCCCGTAGGAGAACCGCCAGGGCCGCCCCAATGTATTTTTTGCCTGGACTGCTGTAGAAACCCCCCGCCTCCCCCCAATCTCCATTAGGGGTTGACAGATGGTGGGAGCATGTCCCCCCGTCCCCCCCAGGATAGGAGAGTTGTCCTCCGGACGCTCAATCCTTTCCTCCCCTACCGACCCCCAGCAGCCCGAGTTTGTTCCAAAACCCGGGTCGCCAGTGTGGCGCGAGGTGTGGCATCCAGCGCCACCAGGTCAACTAACACTGACAGTTCTCATGGCTCACACACTCACAATCCCAGGTGATGTGGTCCACTCAAGAAGTTCCCGCCACCAGCCAGGCCGCAGACTTCTGGACCGATTGCATGTGATGCATCAAACCTCCAGACAAGTAAGGAGCATTATATTAATCCAGTCTGGAGGTAACAAAGACGTAGACTATAGTCTCCAGGTCAGCTGGCAATAAATGTGGCTTGTTCCGTATGATATTACAGAGATGGTAAGAAAACATTCCCAACTGCTGCTGACACCTGCTGTTCTAATGTCAATTCAGAATGACACCCAAGTCCTTCACCTCATCCACAGCCCAAAGTGACTGACCGTTCAAAGATGTCATTGCCAACCCATGCTGGCATGGATCAACAATCATAACTTCTGTCTTGCCTGTGATAAGACAACCAGCTGGAGGCCATCAAGTCACTGATACCCTATATGCACTGTCCCAGAACCGGAACTACGTTTGACATGTCAGGAGTGCAAGACAAACAGAGCTGAGTATCATCTGTGTAACAGTGGAACTCTTCTCCATACTGTCTAATGATGTCACTCAAAGACTGTGCACATGGTGAACAACATAAGTGCCAAGACTGAACCTTGTGAAACCCCACAGGTGACCTCAAGGCTACTGGCTATGATCTCCCAGTTATGAAGGACTCAAACCAGCACAAAACCCTGCCACTGAGTCTGCCATTGTTCCCAAGGCGGTCAATCAGTAAGCTATGATCCACAGTGTCAAATAACAACAACAACTTTATTTGTATGAAGCGCAATTCAAAGAACATCAAAGCGCTTTTACAAAACACTAAAACCATGAAATTTAAAAACCACTTAAAATGACAGAGTCCATAAATTAATAGTCAGGATAGGCAAGAGAGAATAAATATGTTTTCAGGGCAGATTTAAAGCTCTCCACAGTCAGGCACCTCCTTATCCAGGGAGGTAGAAAATTCCACAGGGTAGGAGCCACAAAAGTAAATGCACGGGCCCCAGAAGTCTTCAAACGAACCCTGGGAATCTCTTGCAATCCCTCCTTGGTGGAGCAGAGCAGTCAGAGGGGGCAGGAGAGACAGAGGAGCTCTTGCAGATAACTCAGTCCCTGTCCATGCAGGGCTTTGTAGGTTAGTAAGCCAACCTTGAAGGTGATTCGCCACTGAACCAGCAGCCAGTGCAGGCCACGCAGCACAGGTGTAACATGGCTAGATCTAGGAAGCCCAGTCAACAACCTGGCTGCAGTGTTCTGCACCATCGGCAAGCAGCAGATATCAACCACCGGAAGCCCTAGGTACAGGGCATTGCAGTAATCAAGGCGGGAGGTCACAAAGGTGTGGACCAGAGTTGGAAGATCACCGGGTGAAACCAGGTACTTAATCCAGGCAATATTCCTCAGGTGATAGAATGAGGTCTTGACGACGGATGACACCCTAAACTTCAGGATCAGCCCCTCGTCAAAAATAACACCCAGACTCTGCACTCATTCAGAGGACATCAGCTGGCAACCCCCAAGCACAAGCCCAGAGGCCTGCTCTGCCAAAGACCCCTCTACCCTGCGACCTGGGTCCACAACCAAAACCTCAGACTTGTCAGGATTCAGCCTCAGCCTGATGAGAGTCCACAGGACCAAGACTAAACAAAGTCCATAATTCCTTGCCATGAGAAGATCATGGGGCACTCTAACTAGAGAAGAGTACTCTGCTGAGACCTAAATCCTGAATGGAAATGTAACCCCTTTGTTACCCGGGGTTACTAGAATCCCAGTAAGACCTAGTGGTAGGCAGGGAAGGCAGCTTGTGAAACTCCAGTTAAATGGGTTTCACACTGTCTCACTCTGTCCTCAGTCACAGCTGAGACTTGAGAGATGACATCATTATAGAACTGTCGCAGCTGCATGAGCCACTTTGGAATCTCCAGCTCAGGGAGTGAAGTTTAGAACTTTGGGAAATTCAAAGGTATTCTTCAGTTTGTCCTTAAGCAAGAAGGAAGCATCAGTCTGCAGTTTGATCTCTCACTAAGAAAAAAAGGAAGAGTTCCTGTATTTTACCTTTTTTAAAGAGGTGGAGACCGCTCCCCCGGTCTCAGTGCCCCCCTCCCTCGGGGGGGAGGGAGTAAAGTTCTCTGTGGGTTCCAGGGGCAATCCCCTTCTCCCACCCTGGGAAGGAAGCTGCCTGATTTAATTTCAGTCTGTTCTTGTATAACAGCAAAGGTTACAGTACTTCGCCTGTGGGGCACCTGCAACGAATGGGTGAGTGTTTGGCTCCATTTGAAGGGGCAAACATCTTGTTTTCTTCAGTTGGGAAATAAATGTGGACTGCTATTTGGGAGCACTATGTCAACTAGGACAAACAAATAGAGCAGTCAAACAGTTTAAAGTTTTAAATGGATTTAAAGTTCGCTGTAGAGGGTGCTTCAGGTCATCCACCGTTCAATCTACATTTAAAGTCTAAAGTTTTCTGTGTCCAGAGAAATGGCGGGTATGGGCTGTGGGAGCTGGAGGTGAAAACCCCCATCTTTAGTAACCAGGTCCACCTCTACAGATTTCTTCTGTGTTTTGCTACTTGCCTCATGCACTTGGCCAGTGATGGGGTGGGTACCCAGGCGTGAGTCACAACAGAAAATCTCTCTAGGAGTGCAGACTCTAAGTGGTGTGGGGAGCCACAGGATGGGAAAATTACTCCTTGTTGGGCAGAGTCTCCTTGTTTGATGGGAGTTTCGATTGGAAGTACGAAAACAAATCTCTCTAGGAGTCGCAGACTTCAAGTGGTGTGAGGAACCACAGTTTGAGAAGTCTCCTTGTTTGATGGGATGTCTTTCCAAGTAAAGTTTGGGTTCATTCTTCAAGTGGACCGTCAGTCAGTGGCGGCAGAGGCGGGCCAGTCGGCTATATGTATCCAATGCATGCAAAGTCCGGGCTGAGTGCCTGGTGGGTCCAAAAGCCAGACAATTATAGTAATGTGTTCATTCCTCAAATGGACCGCTGTATTTAACCTCTAATCTGCACATACAGTAGCGTAGCCCTTTGGGGACCATGCAGTGCTTGTTTATGTTCAGTTAGTTATTAAATAAAGCCACACTGAAAATCCCAATTCTGGTTCTGGACATTGCAGTTATTGCTTCCTGTAGTTGGATTTACTTGGGTGCCCCTGTGCAGAGTAGCCAAACCTTGTGCCAGGTAACCTCATCCTTCCCCGAACCCGTAGATATATATATATATATGTATATGTTACAGAAAGATTCGTAGATGTTATATACCTCCAGGTAAGCCTCAAGCTGCTCTGCAACTACCTTCTCAATCATCTTCCTAAGAAAGGGAAGTTTCAAGACAGGCCTGTAATTAACCAGAATGTCAGGATCCAGAGGCGGTTTCTTCTGGAAGGGTTTCGCCATCACCCTTTTCAGAACTGATAGAAAAACACCCTCCCTCAAAGAACACCAGATAATCTTGGCACAGACTGAAACTAGGGATTCATGGTTGCCAGTTAAGAGCCAGGTAAGCCCAGTATCCCATGTACAGTAAGTAGAGCACAATCCCAAGATCACAAGGGCAATCTTTTCTTCTGTAACTGGGTGAAACTCAGCCCAGGACAGCAGATCACCATTGCCTCTCTGATCCTGGATGTTACCAGCCCATAACAGGCTGCTTGAGGATATCCTCACACCAAGTCAAGAAAAAAAAGCAGATAACCTCTTTGCACTTATCTGCGAAAAACGTTTGCTTGGGTCACAGACAGGAAGGGTTTATCAATCTGTCTTATGGTGCGAAAAAGCTGAGCTGGCCAGTTTTTACTTGCTCCAATAACCCTTGACAGAACTCTGTCTTTTTCACGGTAATTGCCTTCTGATTTCACAGTAGAGTTCTCAAAGTGAATTTGTCCACCTCAGAGTAGGATTTCCGTAAAGAGCCCTCCAACTTCCATCCCTTAGTTTTCAACTGCCTCAGATCCTCACAGTACCAAACAGAGCTATGGCAGGAGGTCAAGAGATGTCAATGAAAGCTGCTAGATTTAGTACCACCATAAACCTTTTTAAAAAGCAGCACCCTCAGAGCCGATCCAGACGGCCACCCGGTACAACAGCCATCTTACAACCCTGATCCAGGTAGGCTAAATAAGGTTTCCTATGTGAAGGCGTCAAGAGCTTGCCAGCTCCTCCTGGCTGTGCAAACTGCAATCAGAAAACGCATCTTATAAGACCAAATACCCAACAGAACAAATGAAAGGAGTTCAAAGGGAGCCCTGCACAGGGCATGCAACACTAAATTCAAGACCATAGTGGGACAAAGGATGGACAGCTCCTGCCAACTGCTCTGAGAAAGCGAACGGCATCCATGCTGGTCCTCAAGAATGGTTCCTACACCGTACCGAGAGCAGGCACCAAATCCCGTAGCATGCTCAACGCTAGACCTTTCGTCACTCTGACCTGCAACTAACTTAAGATCTGCAGGACTGTAGCCTTGATGGGCATAATACCCTGGACTCTGGCCCACACCAAGAAACTGTTACACACACACACACACACACCCCCATTAGTAATTTATTCTCCTCTGCTGGGACCAAGTGAGTTATCAGCCCCATCACCAGGCACCAATGACCAGCCACCTACCTCCTCCTCTGCAGCTACTTCTTAGGCTCCAGCAGGGCGCGTCACAGTGCCACGGGCAGGGCTTCACTGATACCCAGCCCCACAGCAATCTTCAACCTATGTTTTTATGCCCCAGGGCTACAGCAAACTCGGTCCTGCATGCGCAATGGAACAGACTGCCCCATTCCAGCCACCCAGCACTACGCCAGCCTCCTGCGTGTTGGCGCCATCGCCAGACCTCCACCCAGTGGCAGTCAAGAGGCGGGACGGCTAACCTCCCCTATCCAGGAGAGGCAAGCCGCCAGACAGCCTCTCCAACAACTCCCACCCCTCCTTCCGGGCAATTCCCAGCAACCCAAGTTCATTCCCACACCTGGGTTGCCGGCGTGCGAGATGTAAAGCACTTAACAGTGCCTCAGCACTCTGCACTACTGGGCCGGCCTGTTCCACACTCCTGACGTAGGCTGCCAAAGTGAACGCCTTCCTAAAAGTGAGCAGGCTGTTCATAACCTTTCTGGAGAACCCTGCTTCAGGAGTCTCCTCTTCTCAGCAGCCAGGCTGCCAGCTGTGTCATCTCTGGGTTTAGACGTAGGATCAGCCCGTAATCAAGCAGGACCCAATGAAGCAAAAGCTGAAACAGCATCTGCATTATCAGATTGACCAGATCTGCAAACCATGGCCATCTTAGCCACTTTGGGGCTATCAAAAGAAAACTTCATCTTGACTACTTAATCTTTTGCAATACCCTGGGTAACACTGAAAGTTCTGTAAACAGGTACACTCTGTCGAAGTCCCACTTGTGGGACACAGCAGCCACCACTTCTGCCTGTGAACACCAAAACTGGCTGAAGAACAATGGTACCCAAGTTTCTACGTTAACGCAAAAAGCTCAATCTGAGGTCAACCAAGCTTTCTGCACAGCAGGTCAAACACCTCCGGATTCCGAGACCACTCCCATGGGTGTACTTTCTCATGACTTAGCCAGTCGGCCTGGACATCCAGTTCCCACACTAGGTGAACTGCTGTCAGGGACAGCAAATTGCCCTCTGCCCACTTAAGTACCCTTGTCATTTCCATGAGCATGTCTGCGCTTCTTATGCCTTCTTGACTGTCTATGTATGCCACGGTGATGGTGTTGTCCGATCTCATCTTCACCACCTGGGACTGAACCCAGTCCTGAAACTGTATCAAGGCCAAATACTCTGTCCTCATTTATAGATTACTGATCTGGAGACACAGTTGCTGAGGGTCCCAGACTCAGTGAACTGAAATCTGGTCTAGAATCATCCCACCCCCAACCAGACAGGCCAGCATCAGTGGTCATAACCAGTTCTGGAGGAGCTTCAAGGGTAGTCGCTCTGAGAAGATTCTCATGGTTCTCCCACCACACAAGCAACTGCAACACTGACCTAAAGGATCAGAACCTGGTAGTCCTCGGAGCAGGTGACCACACTGAAAACAGCCCATCTTGGAGAGGTTTCATGTGATGAAATCTGGCCCACAGAAACAGTTCCACTGCTGCCATCATCAGACACAAATATTTGAAGCACATCACCTGTGACCAAGCATGTCCGTGATGTCACCACTTTGCTGAGTTCACATTCTGTATGAGCCCTCACGTACACAGGTGTGTACCGGCCGCAGCGCCATACAAGCAATGGCTAAACTCATTCCAAAGAAGTATTGCTTCATGACTGAATGAAACTGCTCGAACTCTGAAAGTTAATCTTTCTCCAGAAAGCCTCTGGTACTATTGTCGAAGGTCCAGCAGGTGTCATAAGGTAAAGCCGAAATGCAGTAAATGACACCAAGGAAAACTAAACCAAAAAAACTGGCCATCAATCAAACGATCTCAAAATCTATTAAACAGGTGCAGTGGCAGACAAGGTTACATACCGTGGGCACGGCGGTCGGTAAATCAGCAGTAAAAATGGCGGAATGCCAAGCTTCCCCCGTCGGGTCAGAAGTAGCGGGGCTGTTGGGAGTCTCAACCCGTAATACTGTACAAGACAATTTGACTACTACTCCAATATTTATAAAGAAGAGCAACACCGAAATGCCAATCCAAACCACTTTAGTTAAAACGGTCGAACTGCCGAAGAAAGACAGAGTTTTCGGCGATCCTTATTATAGAAGCTGAACCTTCAAAGGAAGACGAGCTTACCTTGCCGGAGAACAGCCCTGATGAAAGTGAGAGAATTCCATTCCATGAGCTCCCCCAAACTTCTGAAGAGACACAGGAGACAAATGCTGGTAAAGAAAAAATGTCAGGAACCCCTACACAGAATGTTGAGGTGGTGGTAAATCAAAATCTGAATGTCGGCGTACAGCCCTGGCCACAAATCCCAGAATATGCGGTAACTAAAACACCTGCAATGCCAAAGGATCCTCAGGTATACTTTGATAAAAAGCTTACTAATAAGCATTCTACAACCGTAGTTATTAATAAGGGAGCTACTAAACAAGAGAATGGGGCCGAAAAAACGGAAATAGTGGGGCAAGAGAAAAGTACACCGATAAAAAGCCAGTTAACCATTCCCCAAACAAACTAGAAATTCAAAAGGGGTCTAATAAAGCTCTACAGAAAGCAAATGTAATATCACAATGGAGAGCTACTAAAGAACAAGTACAGTTAAGCAAGAACTTACCGTAACAGTAGATCTTCGAGAGAAGCTCCTGTAGTAGATACTCACAGATGGGACTAAGCTGCCAGGCACTAGGACCACACGGAAAACTTTTAGCTAGCAGTCTCTGACAGGCACCACTCACCCGATGTCACGTGACTCACGTCAGCATGACACTATATAGTGGGCGGTCCCCACACCCGCCCTCCAGTTCTCCCACCCAAGACCTAGAAAGGTGCAACAGGAGATAGAAGGGGGCTCCTGGAGCTATAAAGCTATGACAGGAGAAGTAGTAGAAGAAACCCAGGGGGAAGGTGGAGGGAAAACAGTACCTACTGCAAGAGCCACTCTCGAAGATCTACTGTTACGGTAAGCCACCAGGAGCTAGGACCACATGGAAAACTTTTAGCTAGCAGTGTCTGACGGGGCACTGCCCACCCATCACGTGACTCACCTCAGCATTACGCTATATAGTTGGCAGTCCCCACGCCCGCCCTCCAGTTCTCCCACCGGAGACATAGAAAGGTGCGATAGGAGTGGGCTCCCGGAGCTATGAAAGGAGTAGCAGTAGTAGAAGAAACCCTGAGGGAAGGTGGGAGGGAAAGCAGTACCTACTGCAAGAGCCTCTCTCAAAGATCTACTGTTATGGTAAGTTCTTACGTAACTGTACTATCTTACTTCAAGAGGGCTCTTGACGTACGTACTCACAGATGAGACTGAGTCCCAAGCAGTCAAAATCAGACAAGTCTGAGACCTGGGAGGTAGGAACAAGTTTGCAAGAAACAGGGATCTCAGGACAAGAGTCCCTGAAGAACAGCTAGGCCAAAGCCTGCCCTGCGCCTAGAAGCAATGTCCAAACTGTAATGCTTAGTGAAGGTGTGGACAGAACTCCAAGTGGCAGACGCACGGATATCTATGGCAGAGACATTCCTGAAACAAGCTGTAGAGGCAGCCATGCCCCTGGTTGAGTGTCCTTTAACTTCCCCCAGAAGTGTCTCGTTATACTTCTGATAACAAAAGGTAATGCAGTTTGCCAACCATCTGGACAAAAACTGCTTTGAAACTGAAGCACCTTCTCTTTTAGGCGCAAAGGAAACAAATAAATGATCAGTTGTACAGACTGGCTTTGTCCGGTTAGTATAGTAACAAAGGATTCTGTGTACATCAAGAGTATGTAGAACTGCTTCACCCCAATTTGAATGCTCAGAGTAGCACACTGGCAACTGAATAGTCTGATTTAAAGGGGCACTGTCAGCTTTTCCCCTTGTTTTTTCATCTGTGAACACAAGCGCAACTCTGTGCACTTATATATTTAATTTAATTGTTTAATTTGTTTAATTAGTATTTCGGAAAGACCTTTGAGCGTAAGCTCTTTTACAAAGGTTCCACGTCAGGGACTTGTTATATGTCATATGACTTATTCCCCAAATAAACTCTCCATATATGCCACAAAGGTGATCGCCTACATTGTCCCATTGTGGCATTCATGGGGAGTTTATTTGGGGGATAAGTCATACATAGGTGCACAGAGTCGGACTCAAGCAAGCAGACGAAAACATGATGAGTAAAGCTGACAGTGCCCCTTTGAGGAGGACTCTGAAACCACCTTAGGTAAGAACTTAGGATTTGTACATAGAGCCACCCGGTCTCTGTGAAAAATCAAGTAAGGCTCCTTACACATCAGGGCCTGAAGCTCGGAAATCCTTCGAGCCAAAGTAATGGCAACTAAAAATAGCGCTTTCCACAACAAGTAGCACATATTATAACTCAACACTGGTTCAAATGGAGAGAGCGTGAGTTTTTCCAAAATAAAGTTCAGGTCCCAAGGAGGAGCGGAGTTCCTGACTGAGGGTTTCAAATGAAGAATTCCTTTTAAGAATGTCTTGGATACTTCCAACTGAGCCAGGGTTTTGCCATCCACTGGGATGTGGTAGGCAGAAATGGCAGATAAATGGACCTTCAGGGTCAAGTAACTAAGACAGAGATCGGAGAGGTGCAAGAGATACTCTAAGACCTGCAGGACTGGGAAGGAGAAGGGGTCCCACTCCTTGGACGTGGCCCAAATGGAAAATCTCTTCCATTTCATTGCATAAGTGGATCTAGTGGACGGCTTTCTGGCCTTCACTAGGACCTGTGCCACTCTCGAGGATACTTCAAAGCGAGCAGCGGCTATGTCAGTAGGCGCCACACATGTAGGTGAAGGGACTGCAGGCCTGGATAAACCAGGGTGCCCTGCTCCTGGGTGAAGAGATCTTGGCAGATGGGCAGAGGAACTGGAGGTTCCACCGACAGCTGCTGAAGCAGAGAGAACCAGATCTGCCGTGGCCAGTAGGGAGCAATCAGAGTCATATGTGCTCCCTCTGCTTGAAGTTTCAACAGTACCCTCTGTAGTAGTGGAAGGGGAGGGAAGGCATACATGAACCTCCCCGTCCAGCAAAGAGACAGCGTGTATCGCCAAAAAACACCACACCCTGGAGCGAGTGAGCAGAAAGTTGGAAGTTTTGCGCTGGATGGGGATGCAAACAAATCGAGGTCTGGTCGGCCCCAAATATGTCATCTACCACCGACTGTCTCAGCTCACATTCGTGGGCTCTGGCTCGAGTGTGGCTGAGTGCGTCCACCAGGACATTTTGGACGCCTGGTACATGCACTGCCATGACTTGAGGTGGAGACTGTGCTGTACTGTCCAGTACCGTATTCTCATTGCTTCGCGACAGAGTGGATATGAGCAAGTACCTCCTTGTTTATGTATCAGATGACACACGTCTGTCTAAATCATTAACAGTCCCGGTTGAAGGAGGTGCTGGAAGGCGTTCAGCACAGCTCTCATCTCCATTACGTTGATGTGAAGTGAAAGCTCGCTGGGAGATGCAAGAACCTTGAGTCCTGTGTGTACCCAAACGGGCTCCCCATCCCAGTCCCGAGGCATCCATCGTTAGGGTCTGGGTGGAAAGATCAGACTGGAACAGGACACCCTGTTGAAGGCTGTCCAGGTTCTGCCACCACAAGAGGTCTCGAACCATCAGGTTTGAAACCAGGATCACACGATCCAGGTTTTCAGGTCTCTGATCCCACTGCACTCCGAGGGTCAACTGCATGACCCGCATATGCAGTCTGGCTGGATGAACCATGGGGATAGCAGCTGCCATAAGCCCCAGCAGGCGAAGGATCGATCTTCCAGGGGTCACCCTCTGGAAAGCCACCAAATGTGCCTGACAATGGAGAGTCTCCACTTCTGTCTGACGGGAGGAAGGCTCTCCCTTGGACTGTGTCCAACACTGCCCCAATGAACTGGAGGTGTTGGGAAGGGATAAGGAGAGATTTGGGATAGTTGACCGAAATACCCACCTGCTGAAAAATGTCCATGGTAATGGATAGGGATCGGACCAGGCTGTCCTTCAATGGGGCTGAAAGAAGCCAAATGTCAAAGTAAGGGAACACATCGATACCCTGCCTGCGTCAGGCCGCTGCCACCATGGCTAGGCACTTTGTGAACACCCTGGGTGCTGATGACAGGCCAAAGGGTAGAGTTTTGAACTGGAAATGCTCTCCCTGAAAACATAATCTGAGAAATCTGCAGTGGGGTGGAAAAATGGGAATATGGAGGAAGGCATCCTGCATATTCAGTGCACATAGCCATTGTCCCTGGTGTAGCAAGGGAATGAGGCTCGGTAGGGATAGCATTCTAAACCTCTTGTATTCCACAGAGAGGTTCAGGCTGCTGAGATCCAGTATAGGTCTGAGGTCGCCCGACTTCTTGGGGACCAGGAAGAAGTGCGTGTAGTACCCCCTTCCTCTGACTCAGAGGGACGTGCTTTATGGCTGCCTTTAACATCAGAGAGTCTAGCTCCTCTTTTACCAGCTGGATGCAAGTTGGAGGGTAATAAAAGGGACCTGGGGGATGGTTCGGTGATCTCTCTATGTACTCTTATTGTGTGCCCTGGGGCCTCCAGTTGAAGTACCCACAAGTCTGCTGTGATACCCTCCCAACCCGGTAGGTGGTTTGCAAACCTGCTTCTTACTGGTTCCCCTAGGGCTCTGTCTAGCGGAGGGAGGTGCCTAAGCGAGTCAGGAGGCGGTGGGGAGGTTGGAGGGAGCAGTTTCTGAGGCTCTATGAGATTTCGCTGGGGGAGCTGTGCCTGCCGAAGGGGCCAAACATTTGTTTTGTTGCTGCCTTTGCTGTTGACGCTGCTGCCGAAGAAAGGGCCATTTCTGCTTCTGAGGGAGTTTATTCATGAACTGGACAGAACGCAAAGCCTTGCCTTTGTCCTGCAGATCTGTAATAATGTCTTTGACATCCCCTCCAAAAAGAATAGGGCCACGGGACGGGGCATCCTGGATTGCTGATTGCACTTCGGTTGCCAGGCCAGAGATCCTCAGCCAAGAGTGTCTCCATAGACTGACAGCCATTGCCGTTCCCCTTGCTGAGGCGTCCACTGCGTCATAAGTGACCCTCAGGGTGTGTCGGCTAGCGGACCTGGTTGACCTCACCATGCTCACCATTTCTTCCTGAAGCTCAGAGTCAGGGAGTTTGTCTAGCTTGGATTCTAACTGACCCTGGATGGATTTCTGGTAGATCACCATGTGAGCTACATAATTTAGTGCTCTGATGGCTAAAGTGGACGAAGAATATACCTTCTTCCTGAACTGATCCAGTACCTTGGATTCCTTATCAAGTTATTACGGGGAGAGGTACAGAGATGTTTAGGTTTGGACGCTCAGTCATGTGCAGCGCTTATGACAATCGAAAAGGCCTTAGGGTGGACACTAAGATGATCCTTCCCTTCAGGTGTCTGGCGTAGTCTATCCGCCTTCCTGGCCATCGGGGCTAGAGAAGTGGGTTATTTCCATATTGTGGATGCCAAGTCCTCGGAAGGGCCTATCCACGGTGGAATGAGTGTTTGAGACAAATCTGAGTGCTCTAGATGCTCGGCGAGTCTCTGGCATTGAGGGTCTTGAGCCTCAGTGCGCCAGTTATAAGCAGCCTGAATTTTCCTGAGTTCTACAGAGGGGTCCTCAGGGGGTGATTTGGGAGACTCCTTTGGTTTAGGGTCATCCAGAGTCTGTGACTTGTAGTCTGAACCCGAATGGGCTATATCGCTCTCAGAGTCCGACGTCGGGCTATCGTCAGGGGTACTGAGTCTAGGCAGAGCGATGTCTACAGGTCTCGAGAGGTCCACGGGTCTTGAGAATTCTGTGTGCCATTGTGGCTGGGGTAAGGGCTCCACAGATCTACCCGATGTCGAAGGTCTAGAACCCACTGACTGGGATAGCCTGGGCGTTGGCTCTTTAGTGGTGGCGTCGGGTTAACCAGAGGCTGACGCTTCTCGAGCTCTGACATGAGCTGAGACTTCGCCTCATCCCATCAGGAACGAAGTACTGTCTGTAAGTTCTCCTGGGGTTGAGGTGGGGGTGGAGGCGGTAGGGGTGGGTGCCCATATCCCAGCATCAGACAGCCCGGAACCTGATAATATGGTGACGGGAATCCTGGAGTGGGAAGGCCCGGCGATGGGTATTGAGGAAACCCTGGCAACAGTAACCTCAGCGTCAGATACCCCAGCAATGGATGACCCGGAAGATAGTGACGTGCTGAGTGGCTAGGTAGCTCGTCGGAGCGCCTGAGGGACCCGGCATTGGCCCTGACGGAGGGACCACAAGACCTGGTGTAGCCCCAACGGGAGTGCTGAAAGCCCCGATAGGGGACCCGATGGAAGGTTCGGGGGGCCCAATGGAGGAGTCGGTGGCAGGCCCGACGATAGCCCAGGGAGACCCCAGGGACCCTGCAGGGCTGGGATGGTCTTAGTCAGGTCTGAAAGAGTGCCAGGTGTCGGGTGATCCAGCGCCGGCAGTGGAACAGTGCCAGATGGCAGACACTCTTCCTCCTCCATGCCCCGTGGAGCTGGGGACATCAGAGGAACCACCTCAAGACGTGGAGGGTGAGGACCCTCCAGCGTCAGCTGCGGTTCAGGCGTCAGCTGGACTGGTTCCTCAACATCAGGCCGATTGTCAGGGCCTACCAGAGGAACTGGGGCAGAGCACACATCAGAGAGTCCAACGTGTAACTTATCAGCCAGTGCCAAGCAATCGTCAGAGAAGCAGATAGTCAACTTACTGGCCCTACTATTCCCACTAGGCCTCTTCATCTTGAGAGGCCTAAGTGTAGTGGATGTCTCCTTTATCCCAGAGACTCCTGTCGGAACACAGACCAATTCTGGCGCCCCCAAAGCGGCTGCTCCAGCAGCACAGAAGGACCTCGGGAGGAGGCTCCACCCAGAGAGGGCTTTTTCAGCCCATGGCGCTCAACGGGGCCAGGGGCTACATGGAGACTGTTCCCTAAGTCTCTCCTGTCCTCCTTCTTGCGATGTCCTTCAGGAGAGGAAGATGAGCTCCTGAGTTTCTTCAGCTCCTTCTCCATGGCTGCCATTTTCAATTTTAATAAATGGGCTTCCAAGGTCTGCTGGCATTGATTTCAGGTGGCCTCATTAAAGCCTTGGCAGGTCTCACAGTCCTCAGCCTGTAGTCTGGGCCCAGACAGAAGAGGCAGAGGAATGGCCATCCGTGTGAGGGAGCGGAGACTCGCAGGAATCACACTTATTTTTATGCAAACTGGAAGATGTCGGAGACAACATAAGATGCAAATGTACTAATACTGTACAAGAAATATAAATTTAACAGTAGAGGAAAAAAAAAAGAATAGAATACTCATCCAAGATGACGTCGACAGAAACAACGTTCTCCACGAGGTCCAACGTGCACAGGTCGACAGTGAGAAAGAACTGAAGGGCGAGCATGGGGACCACTCACTATACAGTGCCACACTGACGTAAGTCACGTAACCTCAGGTGAGCAGTCCCCCCGCCAGACACTGCTAGCTAAAAGTTTTCCATGTGGTCATAGCGCCTGGCGGCTCAGTGCTATCCTAGAGTACCTACTGCAAGAGCCCTCTCGAAGTAAGATCAATAGTTCCTCAGAAACTGAAGATTCATCGTTAAATGAAGTTAATGATAAGGTTTGGGAAGACACCCCGGCCCAGGCAATAATCACGCAGTTAACAAAACTTATGGAGCAGATGGAGAAAGCTAATGAAGAAATGACTGAAAAAATAAACCCAGTGATGGATGCTGAACGAGGTAAACACATGTGCCAAATCTCAGAGTAAGCAGTCTAGGTCCAAAAAACCTAGCTAGCTCAGTAAGGAAGTGGAGTGGAAGGTGAGGGAAAAACGACCGGCCTTCATTAAGTTCAAAAATCGGGGCAGAAGGAGGATAGAGAGGTGTTCACAAAGGCATCTAGAGATATGACCAGGTCAGTCAGGGCACCAAAGGAGCTGAAGATGGCTCAGGGGAGTAGAGAGGGAAAAAGGGGTTCTTTAAATACATAAGGGAGAAGAGCTGTAGAAATGACATTGTTAGAATCAAGAGAGATGGGCAGAACAAGGGGAAGACCAGGCATAGGCACTCAATGAGTACTTCTGCTCAGTGTTCACAAAAGGAAGGGATGGCCCAATACAGCAGGGGAAGGGGGGGGGAGAGACAAAGATAATAGATGGGGTCATCCAAGAGGACGGAGTTCTAAAGGGCCTTAAAGTCTTGCGGGTGGACAAGGCACCAGGACCAGCCGATGTATACCCAAGGGTCCTGAAGGAACTGGTGGAAGTGTTGGCAGGCCCTCTGACGGACCTCTTCAACACCTTCTTGGAGATGGGGAAGGTACCCATGGACTGGAGGATGACTCACGTGGTGGCCCTTCTCAAGAGTGGACCCAAGGACCAACCAGGCAACTACAGACCTGTAAGCTTGACTTCCATAGTGGGTAAGTTGATGGAGACCATTCTAAAGGAGAAGCTGATAACCTTTGTCGATAGTAATGGTCTACAGGATAAGAGACAGCATGGGTTTGTCTCAGGAAGATTGTGGCAAAGTAACCCGATCGATTTCTTTGACTGGGGCACTAGGCAAGGGTTGAAACTGGTACCGGCCCACTAGCCAAATGCTGGTAGATTTTGTATCAGGCTAGTAAGAATTTCTTCTAACTAGCCCTGCGGGCTTGTACGGGAGACGGTAACATTTCAATAAGTAAAACAGCTGGGCCAGTAGAAAAGTCAGTGCAGCTAGCAGATTTTCCCAGTCACTTGCCCCGCTGGCTAGTGGCTGCAAAACTTAATTTCGACCCCTGCTAGGGCAGCTGATGAAGGTCACGCTGTGGATGTCCTATACCTGGACTTCAGCAAGGCTTTTGATTCCGTGCCCCACGGGAGGTTAATGTGGAAGCTGAGGGACATGGGTGGAGGAGAAACTGGTGGGGTGGGTTGAGAGCTGGTTGCAGGGCAGACAATAGAGGGCAGTTGTAAGGGGGAGATATCCAAGCCAAGGCCAGTAACAAGTGGGAGAGGGAGGTAGTAACAACAACAAAAAAGGAAAGAGACCTGGGGGTAATCATATCAGATGACCTTAAGGTTGGCAAGCAATGTGAGAAGGTAGTAGGGAGGGCTGGGGGTATACTGGGATGCACAGAGAGAGGCATCAGCAGCAGAAAACAGGAAGTTGTTATCCCTCTGTACAGACAGTTGGCGAGACCCCATCTGAGTACTATGTCCAGTTCTGGAGACCCCATCTCCGAAGGACAAGGCAGGATAGAGGCAGTCTAGAGGAGGGCAACTAAAATGGTGCAGGGTCTGCAAGAGAAGCCGTATGAGGAGAGACTAAAGGAACTTAATATGTATACCCTGAGGAAAGAAGGAAGGGGGGACATGATAGAAACTTTTAAGTACCTCAGTGGAATCAACAAAGTCCAAGAGGGTAGCATCTTTCAGAAAAAGACGTAAGAACAAGGGACACAATTTAAAGATGTGTGGGGGCGGTTCAGGGGCAATGTGAAGAAGTATTATTTCACAGAGAGGGTAGTGGATGCATGGAACAGCCTTCCTGAGGAGGCTGTGGGGTCTAAAACTGTGGGAGAATTCAAGAATGCATGGGACAGACATAAGGCAATTCTTGTGGGGGGGTAGGAAGAAATAGGCTGTTGGTTAACTAGGATCTGCGGCCTATCCTGTAGGTAGGGAAATGAGCAGACTAGATGGGCCAAGCGGTCCTTATCTGCAGTCAAAGTCTATGTTTCCAAGTATGGTACTGCAAGGTTCAGTGATGGGCCCTATTTTGTTCAATGTCTTCACTGGAAATATTGCAGAAGGAGTCAAGAGTAAGATCAGTCTGTTAGCAGATGACACTAAGATTTGTACAAAAGTGGACAATGAGGAAGGGAGGCAAGCACTCAGGGAGGATCTAGCTAAACTCAAACACTGGTCTATGGAATGGCAGCTGGGGTTAACGCTAAAAAGTGCAAGGTCATGCACCTCGGAGCAAGAAATCCCAGGACCAGCTACTGGCTGGGGAGAGTGCAGGTAACAGCTTCAGAAGAAGCATCCGCTGAATGGCTCTCCCTTCCCGGGGAGGGTGTAGGGACTGCGTCGCTCCTGAGCGACCCCATGTGATAGCCGGGGTAGCCAGGAACAAGGCATCGCTGCTAAATGGCACTGCGGGCATAGCTCGGCGGACGCTGGCCATGAAAAGGCGAAGGCAGGACCAGTGGTCGGTCCCCATGCCCAATGCCGGGCTTCCAGCTCCATCCTGGGCACTCCCCTCCACCCCCTGGCCGCTCCACTAAATTCTAGATAAAGCGCCAGTGGAGACGGCAGTCCCACCCCGGGGGGGGGGATCAGAGCCGGGAGGGTCGGACAGCCAGGTGTGGTGGTCGGGAGATGGGCCCATGCCCATGGAGTGGAGTCTGGGGCTTCAGGCAGGCAGGGACAGTCCACACCGTGAGTACTGTTGGACAGAGTTCATGTTGCCGGCATAAGGGGGGGGGCATAAATAAAGTGGTTAAAAAAAAAAAAACACATGTATTCGCTGGAAGAGAGAAGGGAAAGAGGGGACATGAGAAAGACCTTTAAGTACTTGAAAGGCATAAACAAAGTCAGAGAGGGAGGACTGTTCCGCTTAAAGGGGGAAGGGTCACTAAGGGGCACAGTCTGAAGTTAGAAGGGGGAAGGTTCAGGAGGGGGATGAGGAGGCACTACTTTACAGAGTGGCGGTGAGATGGAACGCACTGCCAGAGGAGTTAATCAAACTCTGGACACTGGATAGCTTTAAGCAGGGTTGGGATACACTCAATGGCAGGATTAGTACAGACAAGAACACAAAGTGGGGGAAGACCAGGAAAGGGGAGGAAGCTGTGATAATAATGAAACTAAGAGTTGCACAACTGGGCAGACTTGATAGACCTGTGGCCCTTTTTCTGCCTGCAATTTGGTATGTTCGTAAATATATTTCAGACCACTATTAATTCCTTAATTACAGAAAAATCAAACACTCAGAGTGGAGTTAAATGAAGTGCAAAAGCACATTACAACACTAGAGGAAATCAATATATCAAGTCAAAGATAATTAAAGATCTTGAAACTAACAAGGATTTAAAAAATAAGCTTATAGATTTTGAAGCTAGAGCCAAACAAAAGAACATTAAGAGTTATCAGTGTGCCTGAAACTTGAGACAAAGAAAAAACAATTAGGCAAACATTAAAAGAAATCATGGCTGAATTCATGGATACATCTGCAGATCTCTTACACGTTGATTTTGACACAGCTCATAGGACTTTTAGGCCAGATGCTGGACTGCAGGGTCCCCCTAGATCCATAGTGGCTAGATTCTTCAAATCTGAAGAAAAAGACTTATTAATGTCTTCGGTATATTAAAAAAAAAAAAAGAGAGAGACTGAATATTAATGGCGCCTCAACAGTGATTTTTAATGACTTACCTAGTGAAATAAAGGAAGAAATTTGACCACCTAAGGAAAATTTTATGGAACAGATCTATTAAATCTACCATGATTTATCCTGCTAAATTACAGGTGATAAATGAGGGGATATGATGTACTTATGAAGATGTTAAAGCTACAGAGGATTTGAAAAAACTACTGAAAACGGACACTTCGTAGTAAAAAGGGCGGATCTGAAGGAAAGCAACTAATCTAAAGAAAAAGAAGAAAGTGACTAGAGAAAGATGGAAAACAATTAAAAACTGTAGAACTGGACACCTTATACCACAGAGCCTTGAGATTCATAACTGGCCTACCTATCACCACCCACCACTGCTCCTCATATGCAGCTGTGGGGTGGACCTCCCTTCAGTACAGAAGGAATAGAAATGCGGCTCTCTGGACTTACAGAGCTATTACCAACAAATTACCCCAATACATTTCCGACTGTCTGCTGTTATACATGGTAGGCAACTACGCACTGAGAAGCTATTCTCTGCTTCTACTGAAGGTACCTAGGGCCAATACATGCTTTGGGAGAGTGGCCATAGGCTTTGTGTTGCCCTCACTCTGGAACAAACTACTGAAATCTGTGAAACTGAGTCTCCCTGTTAGTCTTACCGCGTTCAAGTCCTTGTATGCCAAGGCTGTTAAGGAGCTATGCAGCGGTTTCCAGTACGCTTAGCGTGCTAGGGTGCCTAATGCTTACCTGCCCACTACATCTCCACCTAACCCGGCCCCTTGATTGTCTACACCTATACCCCCCCTTTTTTTCCTGCTAATCCACTACCTTTCTTACCCTCATACTCCTAACATACATGTCCCCAGCCCATCTACCATAGCACTCCTCCTAGAACAGCTGCAGTCCTGTACCCCTCCCCTCCTTATCCGCCCCTTAACATACGAACATACGAAATTTGCCAGCAGATAAAGGCCTAGAGGTCTATCAAGTCACTGAATATTACCTAGCACCCCTATTCTGCAGCTGCCCCTCCCTTCCACCCTTCCCCTTCATTAACCCTCCCCCTTGTCCTGTCCCATCCTCGTTTGAAGCAGTCCACTGTTCTACTGCATACCACTTCTGCAGGTAACAGATTCCACCCAGCCACCACCCTCTCTGTAAAAAAGTGTCTCCTCATCTCCCTCCTGAACCTTCCTCGCTCCAGTCTCATATCATGGCCCCTGGTGGCCCTCTCCTCCCTTACTTTGAACAGCCCCTCTGTACCAGTCTTGTTTATTCCTTTCATGTATTTAAAGGTTTCAATCATGTCACCCCTGTCTCTCCTCTCCTCCAGTGAGTACATGTTCAACTCCTTCAACCTTCTCTCGTATGATAAGTCCCTCAGACCCTTGATCATCTTTGTCACCCTGCGCTGCACCCCCTCCAGTAACTTAATGTCCCTCTTCAGATACGGACGCCAGTACTGCACGCAGTACTCCAGGTGTGGTCTAACTAATGACCTATCGGTGGCAGAATCACCTCCTCCCTCCTTGAGGATATACCTTACCCAATACAACCCAGCATTTTGTTGGCCTTTTGCAGCTGCCTTCTACACTGTGCCGTGTTGTTCATTGACCCTGTAATGAGCACACCCAGATCCTTCTCCTCCTCTGTCTGGGCTAGCTGCACTCCCCCTAGTTGGTAAGTCCTCCTTGGGTTCTTCATCCCAAAATGCAGCACCTTGCACTTTTTGGCATTAAAACCCAGTTGCCAGGTGTCTGACCAGGTTTCAAGCTTTGCCAGATCATCCTGCAACCCCTGCCATCCCCCTAGGTCATCCACCACCGCGCCAACCTTGGTATCATCAGCAAACAGACTGATCTTGCTCTTGATGTCCCATGATATGTCTGCAATGAATATCCCAAACAACACTGGTCCCAACACCGAGCCCTGTGGGACACCGCTCGTCACTGCCCTTGGGTTTGAGCGCTCCCCACCCACCACCACCCTCTGTTGCCTTCCCTGCAGCCAGTTTCCTACCCATCTCACGCAGCTTTGCACCCGCCCCTGTGCCCTTCAACTTCCTTCCCAGCCTTCCATGTGGGCACCCAGCCGAATGCCTTACTGAAGTCCAGATACAGGACATCCACTGCATGACCCCTGTCCAGTTGCCTAGTTACCCAGTCATAGAACTCGACCAGGTTGGTTTGGCAGGATCTGCCACGTATGAAGCCATGCTGTCTGCTATCCTGTAGCCCGCTAGCCTCTAGGAGGGCCACCAGCCTCTCCTTCAGGATAGTCTCCATTAGCTTATCCACGATGGATGTGAGGCTCACTGGTCTGTAGTTTTCCGGTTCATCCTTGGGGCCACTCTTGTGGAGGGGCACCACATGAGCCATCCTCCAGTCCTGAGGTACACACCCCAAATGTAGTGAGGTATTAAATAGGTCTGCCAAAGGTCCTGCAAGGACCTCTGCCAGCTCCTTCAGTACCCTGGGGTGGATGCCATTTGGGCCTGCCGCCTTGTCCACCCTCAGTGCCTTCAAACCCTCTCGAACTCTGCCCTCCATGATTTCCCCATCTGTCACCACTTCCCCCCCTGCTTCTGCCATTTCTCCCACCTTGGGTGTCACCCCCCTCTTCTCTTTAGTAAATACTAAGCATAAGTACTCATTTAGTGCTTCCGCCTTATCGTACCCTGCTTCTACCCAACCCCCTCCTTCCTAATCCTTACTATGTGGTCCTTACAGCTCCTTTTCTCCTTGATGTACTTAAAGAAGTCCTTCTCCCCCTTCTTAACGCCTTGTGCCAGCCTGAGTTCCGTAGATGCTTTGGCTCCCCTTACTGCCCTTGTCACCTCCTTCGATTCTGTCAAATACTCCTCTCTGTCCTCCCCCCTCCTGTTTTCTTGTACTTCCTAAAGGCAGCTCTTTTCCTCCTTACCTTTTCCATGACCTCCTTGCTCAACCAGCTCGGTTTCTTAGCCCTAGCCTTCTTGCTCTGGGATTTGCAGCAGGTTTTGGTTGCCTCCACTATCCCCAGCTTTATGAGCTCCATCTCTGGTTAGTATCCATACTAGATTGAATTCTGACCAGGTACCCTTTACCATTTCCCCATCCTCCCAAAGTCGGCCCTCCTGAAGTCCAGCACTCTTGTGCCAGATTCCCTCCTTCCTTGCCCATATCAATGTGAGCCATACTGAGTGGTGGTCACTCCTGACAGTGGTTCCTCCACTGTAAGGTTCTCTCACAAAGTCCCCATTTGCCAGCACAAGGTCAAGGGTATTCCCTAACCTGGTTGGTTCACTGACCATTGCAGCAGGAAGCTGTCCTGGAAGGCATCCAGCAGTACCTGCTCCCTTCTGTTCCTGGTTGTTTGGGTGCTCAGTCCACTCCTGGCATGTTGAAGTCCCCACAATCACCACACTACCCTTCTCATGAGTTCTCCTGATCTGTCCCACTAGTTCCCTGTCTAACTCCTCCATCTGAGATGGTGGCCTGTACACCACTCCCATTCTAAGAATCCTATTCTTGGAATCCTGGATTTACACCCAAAGTGACTCTGTACTACCTCCTCCCTTCCACCCTTCACACTTCAGTCCTTCCTTCACATAGTGCCACCCCCTCCTTTCCCAGTCACCCTGTCCCTTCGAAATAACCTGTACCCTGGTACAGACAGGTCCCAGTCATTATATTGGGTGGCCCATGTTTCCGTGATGGCTGCAATGTCCACCTCTCCCTCTGCCATGAGAACCTGTAACTCTGCAGTTTTCCTCCCAAGGCTCCTAGCATTTAGGGTAACCACCTTCCACCCTTTCTCCCCCCTCCCATCCTGCCCTCCTTTCCTAGCATCACCAATAGTACTTGCCATTTGCCTTTTGTCACTGTTATGGGGGGTAAGCTCATATGATTTCCCAACCTGTGGTCTCTGCATATCACTTCCCCAACTGCCACCCCCCACTCCTAGTTTAAATTCCCAACTTCCTCTATATATTCTTCCATCCTCTGTTTCAACACTTTCTTTCCCTCCTCACTCAAGTGTAGTCTGTCCTTGGCATAGAGACTACTGTCCTCCCAGGTCCCTCCCACCCCCAACAGCCCATACCCTTTAGCACAACACCAGGTTCTTATCCATCCATTAAATTCCTCTATTCTCAGCTTTCTTGTTGTGCTTGCCTTTGGCACCGGAAGTATCTCGGAAAAAGTTACTGATCTTCCTGCCCCCTCACATAATTGTGCTAGTTCCTCAAACCTCCTCTGGACTATATCTACTGTCTTGTCAGCCAGGTCGTTTGTCCCAAGATGTATAATTAAATGAGGCTTGTCCCTACCCTTCTAGCATATTTCAGAACAGACTGTCCCACCTTTTCCGCTGTCATTCCTGGCATGGCCTCCACCCAAACGCGACTATGCCTCTCCCCCTTGCTATCCCGCCTAACTCCTCTTAGTATTGAGTTCCCCAGCACTAAGATTCCAACCCTCTTACTCCCTGCTTGCTTCCATTCATCTCCCTCCCTCATTTCCAGCTCCTTTTTCCTCCTGCACATTATTTCCCCCTTTTACCCCTGTTGCAGTTCTCCCATCAGAACTTCTCCTCGCTCCAGTTTGGTCCAGGCATTTATCAATTACTCCTCTAATTTCATCATTTCCCTCCTCCACTTTCTTCCTCTCTAGCAGTGCAGAGCTGTTTTCTGAAGACCCTTCACAAATGGCCGCTCCCTCTCTCTTCATATTAACCTGTTCTCTCCTTTCCACTCCACGACTTTTGCCACTTCGCCTCCCCTCACAAGTCCCTATTGCCTCCTTCCATTTGACTTTTGTCTCTCGACCTTGTTTCCCGGCAATCGTTCTTCCTGGCCTGGGCCCCTTTGTCTCTGCTTCCCTTCTTCTGACCCTCTCCTTACCACTGTTGGCTTAAATTGCCCTCCCTCATCTCCCCTTCTTCCTCCCTCCAGTATTGGGCTAAACCCACCCCCAATCTGCCTTGCCTGTCTTAGTTCCTCCTGCAGACCCTCAATCTCCTTTCTAAGTTTCTGTATGTGGTTGCACACTAAACATCCTCCCACACTCCAGGCAATGTTTAGAAAGATTGGTGCACCGCAGTTGTTGCAGCCTACCACTCTACCCATTGCTGTCGCTGCCCACCAGCGACCCCACTCCTTCCAGATGCAGGATGCCAAACACTCCCCCAAGTCTCCCCTCTCCCCCCTCCATCAGTGCAAAACATTTTTTTTTTTTTTTTATTTCCCTTCCCTACTTTGTTGTACACGTTTAGATATATTGAGCAACTGCTTTTTATATTCCTATCCTTCCTATCCACACTCAAAAAGAGACTTTAAGTAGCCATTGCACAACCTTCTTCAAACTTACTCCTCCCTTTCCCAATGCAATATCAATGTGAAGAAGTAATATTGAAAGCTCCTAGATTTGCATTTACTTCCCTTCCACTGAGAGAGCAGTCACCTCTTCACTTGCTGCTGTTCCTTTCCTGGATGTCTGCTTCTGCTACAACAGGTGCATATCCTTTGCCTGTTTGAGGAAGTGATGTCAGAACCCCTAGTATAAAGGAAATAATGGACCAGGGGTGGGTGGGATGAAGAGTTGGGGTGGGCGGGACCAGCCCAAGTCTTCTGGAAACAATCAGGTAGCTGAGGCCTCTAGTCAGACAATTAGCACCCTTCCCCCACTGTGTAGTCAAACTTTGCAGCTAGTGAAGCCAGCAACAATGAATCAATTCTACTCAAATCCCCCAAACTAGGTTTGCTACCCAAAGAAACAGGACACCAATTCAAACAGCTTCACCAACAATACATTAAAATAGGCTTGGAATTAGAAGATATAGGTTTCCAATTCAAAGAAGCAGACCCAGTTAAATTACACCAATTATGTTTAAAACAGAATAGGCCTCTACAAATGCAGCCTACCACACAGTGAACCAAACAAATGAACACACTTATAGCTACCAAAACAGGTTTCAAAATTCCAACAGCCCTAAACAATACCCTGCTAGCCCCTTAGTAGTAAGAAAGAAAATAAACAACATTCTACCCAGTAGAATCCATGAAAAACAATGTAAAACAAGAAGCTACTGTACTGTAGATCTGATCCTGTCCCCCTTCTAGTTCCTTAAGTTTGTTTATGTCCTGACCAATGATATGCCGTGCTGTTTGAAAATGTTTTTATATTCTGGCTGTTTCAGAATGTTTTAATTCCCCTTCTCATACCATTCTCCCTAACCTTGTTAACCCTAATACCTGAAATACTTGTTATTGCTCTGTGTATTTTTTTTCTATTTCTGTATAATTATGTCTGTTTATTATCTGTACAAAAAAGTGTTATTCTTGACCTTGTGTAACGCAGGGTCCACCTTGTAAATGAGCCTGCTCAATGGTGTTCGCCTGGATAAAGACTTGATTGATTGATTCATTATATAAGATACCTGCTGTGTTTTTTGGGGGGATTTTTTTTTTTTGTCCCCCTTCTCCCCCCCCCACAGGTACAATAAGAACTATGTATCATCAGATATGAAAAATGTAAATTGTTATTATAAGGAAAAGGCCATCAGAAAGGAAGAAGATTATTGGGGGGGGGGGACATAGCAGGGTATTAGGAGCTGCAGTACTGAGAAGCCTCAGCAGAAAAATTAATAGAGTTTTACTAGAGTCACCCTTACTAGGGGGCCAATTAATTTAAACCGATGCTACAAATTTGGGGTTATAAAGGGGTACTGGGTGGTGGTTTGTTTGCACAGCTAACATTTAATGAGATGCTGATCTGGTATGTCAAAGATAGGAAAATGACAGGGAAAAGATTCTGTGTGAAGTGTAAAAATAATGCAATGAAACATTATTAAAGTTGCTACCTGGAATGTCAACGGGATTAATTCCCCCATTAAGAGAGCGTATACTGAACTACATGAAGAAAAAACAATTTGATGATATTCTTCTGCAGGAAGTTCATCTAAAAGAAATGTTAAAGTTAAAAAGAAAATGGTTAAGAGAAATTACTTGTGCCCCTGAACCTGAAGACCCTTCCTCTTGAAATAGCAGAGACACTCACACCACCAATTACAATGCAAGAACAAGAGTGTGTGGTAAGTAAAGCAAAAACACAAAAAGCCCCAGGGCCAGACAGATACATAGTAGAAATATATAAAACCCATAAAGAGCAACGGCTACCCCAATTACTTCGAGTATGTAACAAGGTGATGGGGGGTGGGTCCCTAACACATGGCAATATACCACTATCTCTGTGATACCAAAGCCAGGCAAAAAGCCTGATGAATGTAAATCATATAAACCCATTTCAGTGCTGAATGACGACTATAAATTCTTTACAGCAACTCTAGCACACCGAATAGAAACCATACTCCACCCCCACCATCTCATTCATCCAGACCAAACAGGGCTGATCAGAGGTATGCAAACAGGAGACAACATAAGAACACTCCAGCTCAGTAAAGACACCCTCAGTAATCCATAGCCTTGATGCAGAAGCGCCTTTGACAGGGTCTCCTGGGCCTATCTGTATGCCACACTGCAAAAAATGGATTTCACAGAGAAACTAATAAAGATCATGCAAAGTATATACGCGGATCCTAGGGCCACCATCAAGGTAAATGGTCACATCACACAACACTTTCCTCTGAGAAGGGGTACTTGACAGGGATGCCCCTCTTTCGCCCCTCCTTTTTGCAATCTACCTGGAGCCACTGGCACAAGCAATCAGGCAGAACTCCCACTACAAAGGAGTAGGGTGGGGGACAGGGAGCACAGAGCAGCACTCGATGCAGATGACACCCTACTATACGTTGAAAACCCAGAAGAAACCATCCCAGAAGTCTTCCAGATCCTCACAACATTTAGTGATATTTCGGCATATAAACCGAACACTAACAAGACAGAGGCCCTGCCTCTTTACTACTCCCCAAGCCCAAAGTTAAAAGAATCATTCCCCTTCCGATGGGATCTTCAAGATCTTACATACCTAGGCATCAGGCTGCCATGTTCTCTAAAAAGACTCTGTGAAGTTAACTACATACCACTGATATCAGTTGGAGTAGGACCTTCAGAAATGGAGGACACTCCCACTGACACTGATAAGAAGAACCAACTCAGTGAGAATGGTAATACTCCCAAGATTCCTCTATATTTCAGAACATCCCACTCCAGGTACCTAAACAAGAATGCAGGAAATGGAATTGAGCAATATCCAGATATATCTGGGGAGGCCAAAAATCGAGAGTAAACTACTCCACACTTATGCTCCCGAGAAATAAAAAGGGGGGTTCAGCCTACCAGACTTGAAGCACTATCATACAGCAACCCAACTGTGGACACTTCTCCCCTTTCAGGAGATGATAAGATACATATCTGGATGACAGCCCTCCGGCACAGCGGTTGGATTTCCACTTGCAACCCCAGCAACCCGGGTTCATAAGCGAGCCCGGTGAGTTGGAGGGGCAGACAGGGAAGAAGACTTGAGCATCCCAAGGACAGCTCGTCTTCTCCAGGGAGGGGGGACAACGCCCTCAGCAAGACGCCTGACCCTGCCGGAGGCCTGGGGAACAGCATGCCTAGACGCTGGAAAGCAAGGGAGAACATCGTGAGACGCTGGAAGCGATATGCACCTTGATGTCAGGGTACCGTGATGCCCAGCAAGAACACCGGAAAAAGGACTCTCCAGGCTCCGGTAGATGGACTCCTAGAGCAGACCCATCATGGCTCCTGCCTGCCTGGCCGGTTTCGGATCCCGATGAAATGCAAAAGTTCAGGGTGTAGAAGCCCCACCTCGTTCCTGCCCGGGGGGGTACGGGAATCTGGATGGCTCAGGTAGGTGGCAGGAGTGGGGGCAGCCTCCATTGGGGGTCCTGAAGGAGCAGAGCTTGGGAAGCTGTGTAGGAGAGGTAAAGAGAGATTTAAAAAAAATAAAAATACATGTTTGGGAGAAAAGAAGATCTAAATGAGAAAGACAGGGTTAACACCCGCATACAAGAAGTAAAGGAGACCTGGGAGCAGGTAGCATCAGAAACTCATACACCCCCAGCAGACCTGGGTATGACCCCTGGCGTGGCTCCCATATTTCATACCTGCCACCTTAGATACAGCTTTTAAAGAATGGAAACACTTAGGCATTATATATATTCACCAATTATGTAGAGGGAGTCACATGAAATCTTTCTTAGAACTACAGCAACAATACAGACTGACATGTAGAGACTTTTTCAGATACCTACAGGCAAGACATTTCTTTATGACACTACCCACAGAAGCCAGAGACCCAGGGGAAAGATCTGCTCTTACAGGAACCTTGATACTCCAGAGAGACTCCGCTAATCCCACACACTCAATATCTAACACCTATAAAGCTCTCAAACTCACATACCAACACCACACTGAATATGTGGTGCGGAGGTGGGAGGAGGAGATGGACATACACCTAGACATAAACAGACTGGGAGAGGGGGTGCTTCGAGGTTGAAAGAGTTACCTCTTCACCAGTGGTTAAAGCAGACATTTATAAGAGGGGGAACTCTACCCCTACTATATCCCTAATGTGAACCATGAAGGGGTTTGGGGGCGGGGACTAGCCCCACACACCCCCAAGTCCCCCCTCGCTTTAATCACTGTTCTTCACACATATGGCAAAAATATGCCTGGAAGCACTTAATACAATATTTTCGGACACCAGTAATCACAGCTAAATACAGGTCACACCCATCCTCTGAATGCTGGAGAGGGTGTGGGGGAGCAACCAGCAGGACATACACATATAGTCTGGTCTTGCCCAAGGTTGGGCAACTTTTATCAAGACACAGAACAAGCAGTAACAGAAGTGCTGCATACTCCCATACAATTAACAGCACAGCACTGTCTGCTTCACATTTACCCCAACACAATCAAAGCCAGAAGTATAACATATCTTCTAGGGATAATGATACTAGCTGCTACAAAATGTGTCACTCAGAAATGGTTAACACCACAGTTGGCAACCATACAGCAGTGGAGGAAATTAGTAAATGAAATATATCAAATGGAAAAAATGACATTCAGACTAAATGACAGGACAGAAATACATAGAACAAGATGGACATCATGGGTAATATATGTGATGCAGCACAAAGACACCCTTGTTCCCTAGAGGTTGAAACCTTGGGTTTGAGAACTGTAGGACAACATGGCACACACAGAAGCAGGGGAAATAAAGCCCGAAATGAGAGAACTTAAGAACCAGGAGACTAATGGAAACAAACACATACAATGAGAATTAGCCAGTAGATCTGAAGGTTACTATATTCAAGGCAAGGAACTGATAGACAAAAGTCCCTAAAGGGGGGTCTCCAAGCTGAGCAGGGATCAGGCCCCCCAAAATGGATGAACATGGTACACACATTTATCAATGCCTTGAAATATATGCACTGTATAATGAATTTCTGTCTCACCAAATGTAAATGAATTCATACCAGCAATGTACAATGTTTTATTTATATGTTTGTTGAAAAACAAAACAAAAAAACAAAAATAAAAAAAAAAGGAAATAGTTGCCCCATATTAATTACTTAGAAGAGACTAAAAAGAGCAATGGGGTAGTAATCTTAATAAAAAAAAAACTATTAAATTCTAATTACTTGACACATTTAAAAAGATCAAGACAATCGAATCATTCTCATAAAAATCAAAATGGCATCAGAAGAGTTCATCATAGGTTCGGTGTATGCTCCACTGTAATCGATACCAAGAGTTTCTGGCCTCCATTACTAATGGAATACTTAAACTGGGATTACGCAAAATAATTTTAGGAGGGATATGAATGCCTTGCTTTGGCCTGGAATAGAGAAAACAGGTCCAGTTACAAAAGCAAATACAGCTTTAGTAAAACAATAATAGTTTTTTTTAGCAACACATGATTTAGTGGATGTTTGGAGACTTCGTAACCCTAATGTGAAACAATATACGCACCATGATAAGAAACGCACAATTTACAAGAAGAGTGTATATATTTACAAATACATCAAATATGTCTAAAATAATTAAATCCACTATAAATACTACACTCATTTCAGAGCATGCTATAGTTAATATCGATTTAAAATTGGGAGAATAGACTTTCCTCAAGAATTTGGAGATTTAATAATGAATTCTTATAAGATACAAACTGTATTAATATGATAAAGAACAAAACAGAATAAAATTATAAAGTAAACTTTTCGGGTGAAGAAAAACAGACATACTTATGGGACGCTCTAAAGCCTTTTTAAGAGGCCATATATTAGCCTATCAAAGCATGTGGCGGGCAGCCATTAGGTTGCTGGCTTTCGAGCAGACAAGACAGACCATTTGGCCTATTCTGCTGGCTTGTTAGTATGTTAACCCGGAAAAGAAACCAAAAGTCACTTGAACTGGATAAAAGAAATTAAGGAAACTGAACAATGATACAGAATTATCATAACTATTATAATATTTGGGAAGAACTGAGACTCAAAAAATAAGATACTATAAATAAAGACACAATACATTTATTGAAAAAAGCAAAACAATTACATATCTGGAGGGAGACAAGTCTGGGAGACTATTAGCCAACCAAATAAAAAAGAATAAAGAAAGAAATATAATGGGCATAGAAAGATCAGATGGCCAAGTGGCAACTCAAGATTTGAACACAGCTGAAGCTTTCTGTGAATGTTACAAAACATTTTTTCAATAAGATCAAAAAATAGAAGAAGATAACATACTAACATACTAAAAAGGCCAGCAGAATAGGCCAAATGGTCTGTCTTGTCTGCTTGAAAGCCAGCAACCTAATGACTGCTCGCCTTACCACCCCCCCCAGCCCCCAAGAGGGTCCTCTTTACTTTCAGTTTCCCCTTGTACCTGTCCCACCCCCTCTTGAATCCCTCCACTGTGCCCTCCTCCACCAGCCTCCCAGGCAGCGCATTCCACAGCTCCACCACCCTCTCAATGAAAAAATGTGTCCTACGCTCCCCCTGTAGTTTCCCCACCAGCTTCCACCCATGGCCTAGCTGTTCCCCTTCTTAAGCCTAAAAGCTCCTTGGTTCCACTCCTGGTTATTCCTTTTACATACTTGAAAACCTCTATCATATCTCCCCTGCTCCTCCTCTCCTCCAGTGAGTAAAGCCCAAGCTCCTCTAGTTTCTCCTCACAAGGCTTCCCCTCCATGCCCTGAATCATCCTGGTCACTCTCCTCTGAACCCTCTCCAGCAGCGCTATGTCCTTCTTCAGATGAGGTCTCCGGAACTGTACATGGTACTCAAGCTGCGGCCTGACCAAGGCATTATACATAGGGAGGATCACCTCCCTCCTTCTAGACATAATTCCCCTGGCTATGCAGCCCAGAATCCCGTTTGCTTTGGCTGTAGTTCTTCTACAATTTTCAGTGTTATTCATTTTGACATTTATCACCACCCCTAAATCCTTTTCTCCCAATGTGACTTGCAGTGTTAGCCCCCCCCCCCCAGGATGTATTCATGGCCCGGGTTTTTTACCCCCAAATGTAGTACCTTACATTTTCTAGCATTAAATTTCAGTCCCCACCTCCTTGACCACCCCTCCAGGGTATCCCATCTCCTGGACCACCTCCTCGCTTCTTCACAATCCACCAGAGCTCCAGTTTTGAGTGAGTCCAAAGAGACTCAACCTATTCCTAACCCCCCCTCCCTATATCCGAGACAGAGGCGTTAAATAGCAGCCCCAATACCGAGCCCTGAGGGACCCCACTGATTACCTTCCTAGAGAGAATACCCCACCCACAATTACCCTATGTAAATGCTCCGAGAGCCAATTGTCAACCCAAATGAGCTCCTGTCCTCCCACCCCCATCTTTCCCAGCTTTATTATTAGCCCATAGTGTGGTACTGAATCAGACGCTTTGCTGAAATCTAGATATAGGACGTCCACCAGCCTATGTCTGTCCAAGGCCCCCATCACCCAGTCATAAAACTCTACAAGAATGGACTGACACGATCTCCCTGGAACAAAGCCATACTGTTTATCATCCTGATGTTCTAACCATTCTAGCTGCCTCCCAATCCTCTCCTTGATAAAGTCCTCCTTTACTTTGCCCACCGCAGACGTTAGACTTACAGGTCTATAATCCCTATCTTTTCTCTAGACCCCCCCCCTTTATGAATAGGCACTACATAAGTCACCCTCCAGTCTTGGAGCACCCATCCTGTCTGCAAAGAGATATCAAAGAGTGCAGCCAGTGGAGCTACCAGCTCCTCCGCCAATTCCTTCACAACCCTTGGGAGCAGCCCATTTGGTCCCAGCGCCTTATCAGTCTAACTTCCGAAGGGCCTATCTACTATGATTTCTTCCTCCCATTTATCCCTCTCACTCAACCTCCCCACCCCTTCTGAGTCTGGTCCTATCTGTACCCTAGCCTCATTTCGTCCACTGGTCTCAGACCGACTTAAGGTAAGGATAAGGTGCTTAATTATGTACACAATATAAATGCTCAACACTATGAATGGAATCAAAGTAGCATACAGTTAAAAGAAACAGAAGAAGCAATTGATCACTTGCCAAACCGGAAGACCCCAGGACTGGACAGTTTTATGCCAATTAATTTTTAAAGCATTCAAAAAAGAACTTGCACCAAAAAATATTAGAAATTATACAGCAGATAAAGGACCATAACATCAAAATTCCGAAATCTATGCAAGAAGCAAAAATTATATTAATTCACAAAGAACGGAAATCAGGAACTAATCCAGATATTACCGCCCAATAACGCTGTTGAATACAGACTATAAAACTGCTAAGTAATAGCCAACAGATTAAAAGTAGTACTTAAAAATTTAATTAATCCTAACCAATATGGCTTTATCAAGGGAAGAAATATGCCAGATACTAATAAAAAGTACAATATTTGTTTTCATATATACAAAATAATGAAGATAAAGAAAGGAAGGCACATTATGCCATAGCGCCAGACGCTTGCAAGCATTTGAAGTCGTAAATAGGCAATATATGCTAATCATTTTAAAAGAACGAAATTCACATCATATATTAAAAATTATACAGCCATTATACTTAAAACACGCATGTGAAATTTCAAATTAACCTATTTTTATCTGATCAATGAGAAATGGTGTGAGACAAGGCTGTCCCTCATCGCCTATTCTTTTTATTTCGGTTTGGAACCTTTCCTTAATAAAATACGTGAGGACATGATAGAGGGAGTCCAAGTTGTTAAAATCTGCAAAAAAAAATAAACATCTTTGCAGATGATATACTTATTGTAAAAAATATAAAATCAATAATCAGGTTTTTGAACCTAGTACAACAGTTTTTCGGTGATTATGAGAATAACAAAGGAAGAAGAAACTTTACTACTCCAAATACTAAATGAATTTATAATTAACAATAAAGCTAAATACAGGATTAATATTAACAAATTATCAAAAAATAAATATATCAATACATTTTAATAAGGCCCTACATAAAATTCAAGACCAATTATATAACTGGCAAAACTTGGCTGCATCACTATGGGGTCGCATAGACCTAATAAAAATGATGGCAATTCCCCATTTTGCTGTACACGCTTCAAAATATTTGTGGACTCCCTCCTGAAAGTTGGCTCTCTCAAGTTTTAAAGATGTTTAAAGAAGTTTTTATGGAGAGAAGGCAAGCCTCGAATAGCATGGGAAGTTTTGATTATCACTAGGGATAAAGGAGGTTTGGGATGTCCTGACCCAACCTCTTATGCACTAGCACATTACGCTGTACAACTATGGAAATGGGCATTTTCAAAGAGGAATATGCAGTAGTAAACAAAATCATCAAGTCAAAAACACAAACTTACATTAGAACTGAAAGATTAATACTTAAAATTCCAAGGCAGTTGGCTAATATTCCAAATTTTTTCTCAGTTATAAAAATTCTTAAAAAAGCCAGTAAATATCTGCTATCAAATATATGAAAATATATAAATATAAAAACTTACAGTAATAAATTTATATTTTGACTATTTAAGGGGAAACAATGGAAAAGGCACAGCTTTACCAAGGCGCTACAAAAATGCCTTATTAGTGCTTTCAGACAGTAACATTTAACAAACAAATACTTCTAATTGCTTTTTTAATTATTTAAACAGTTGCCTTCAATTTTCACTTTCTGTTGCTGGCAGCCACCATCTCATGAGTAGCAGTGAACTTCCTGAGCTCACTTTATGCTAATACGTCCTGCCAACCAATTGCAGAGGTCAAACAGACATATTAGCATATAGTGAGCTCAGGAAGCTCATTGGTGCTCATGAGATGGTGGCTGCCAGCAACACAAAGTGGACGTTATGGGGAGCTGTTCTAAATCATTAAAAAAACTGTTACTGTCTCAAAGCACTAATTGAGAGTTTTAGTGTCAGAAGAAAACTGCATCTTACCAAGTGTTTTCCTTTAATAATTAAGAAGAAATTTCAAGGAACTGAATACCAGTCAGAAGTGAATGCAAATTATGAAAGAATTTTAGACTTTCAAACTAAAATTATTAAGAAAGGAGAGAAAAAGCTACTTGCTATATTATACAAAAATATTATAAGCAAAATGGGTAAAAGGAAAAAACAAAACTATGTAAAATAGAATAATGAACTGAATATAAAACTAACAGATCAGCAACGGCTTAATATTAAATCACTGGCCAATAAATTCTGTTTCAGCCAGAAATAAATCAAAATAAATGATAGGGCATACTTGACACCACGTAGCATAGTCAGACTAACTAACAGCTATCAAGCTAAATGTTAGCATAACTGTGGTAAAAACGCCAACTTGGAACACTGTATTTGGGGATGTCCGAAAATTAAAGATTGGCAGAATAAAACTAAAATCTTATTGGAACAAATAAACAAATTTTAATTTGGACCCAATTATATTTTTATTTATGTACCAGGATTACAACAAGAGAAAAATAAAATCTTTGCATTGGGAACTAGGGCCACAAAAAGACTGATATTAGGAAGATGAAATACTGAACAAATGCCAAAATTTGAGGAGCAGAGGTGATGGAATATTTTTAAAGAAACATTGGTGCATGAAAGGTTGTAGTGGGATACAACAGAAGATGAAGACATTCTAGGATTAAACTGGTGAATACTGGAGGACAATTTACCTCTTATCTTAAAACTAAGCTGAATTTTTGGATTTCCTTTCCTTTTTTCCTGTCAATGTATTAGTAATTGAGTAGGAGTAGAATACCAGATGAAATAGTCTTACAACTGAGATTGAGAACAGTGGTGATGTGTATTTATACAATAGGGGTGAAGGTATATGTCACTGAATATATACCCATAAAATCACACCCGCTGTATAACTAAATGACAACGTATCCACAGTGGAATAACTGAAAATAAACCGTTATGTTGATATACGTCACAAGTAAAATAATCCATTCCAGATACATCACCTTCTACTCAGCTAAACTGTTCTCTAAACACATTTACAATTACCTAAAACACCTGAGATTACCTGGCACAAAGCACATTCCACGTATCTCTAGTGCACTGCAGAAAAACGGCCAGGAATAAACCGAGCAGCAAGCCAAAGCAAACACATTTGGGGACCTTATTCTATAAGTAGCACACATGATGTGTGACTATGGAATATCGTAAATATCTGCATTCGTGCAGAGTGACCTCGGATAATATCACGAGTGATATTATCCGAGGTCACTCTGCACTCATGCAAATATTTACAATATTCCACAGTCGCCCATCATGTATCTCTATATACATGTATGTACAATTGTTGAGCTTATGGTGTAAAACTGAACTAATAATATTAAGTAACTTGTATATCATTTCCAATAGGAAAAATAAAAACCTATTTATAAAAAATAAATAAAAATACTTGAAGCAGCTTGTGAACAGAAGTAACGGCTTGAAATCTCTGCCACAAAATCTCCAGGACTAGGTCTTCTTTCCTGGTTGCGGGTGGAAGAACTCCCACTTATCCATCTAGAACACCACTCCAAGTTACTCCATTCTCTGTGACGGCATGCTGCATCAGGTAGCTCTTCTCCCGAATAATCCAGCCACGCATCCCCAGGATTTCCAGGGTCCTTGACACAGACATCTATGCACGCCACTGGGGGCCTTGGTAAGGTGACAGTCTATGTAGGGGTATAAGTAATGCAACGCCTGACTCAGTTTTGCCACCGGCCCAATCACAATTTTTGAGAACATTCGACACAGCCGTAAACCCAAGGAACAGCATGCTACTGAAAATGTAATCCTTGAACTGCACATGTCAGGTATTTCTGGTTGTGAATCCCGAATCTAAGTGAGGTGCTAGGTGCCATTCAAACTGATAGATGCCAGGTAGAATGCTGCTTGGACTGCTCAAACGGGACTACTCCACTGTGAATGCTGTGTGTCTGACAGATCTGTTCAAGAGTTCCAAGTTCAGGATCGGCTGGAAGTCCATCCCCCTCTCCATGACCTTTAGAGGACAACAAATTAGCAGGAGTAGAGCTCCTGTCCCTTTTCGTGGTGGGTGTGTGGGAGAGACTGGGGATCACCTCTGTCTGGATCAGGTCCAGAGCATGGGTTACCTCCTGCCTTTTTTTCGCCTACAGCAGGGAGACCAGGAACTACACAACAGGTCTCTTGCAGACACGAAAAATAATTCTATGGCACAGCCCAAGCCAGAATTTCCAGCACCCACACACTTAACGTATGGCTGGCAAATATTCTGCAGTATGCCTCAGGAGAAGGGAAGAAAAAATTACTCACCTTAGTAATGTTGTTTCTGCTAATGGAGTCTTGCTGTATTCTGACTATTGCAGTTAGGTCCTGCCTTTCAACTGCCCCAGAGAACAAAGATTTAACTTTCCATGCCCAGCATGGAATATTCAGCGCAAGCTCGGTGGAAGCCCCTGTCTGCTGCTGTTTAAACTCCAACCATCAGATCTTTTCGAGCAATACTCACTAGAAGTTCTGAGTGGAAACTGTAAAACTCACACTAGCCAACTGGCAGCTAAATTTATTAAAAAGGGTTTTTTGGTTTCAAAGCAAAGACTCAAGTCAGGAAACCCAAAAAGCAAACACAACACACACCCAAGGTAAAGGAGGGTGAAAAAGAGGGGCACCCTAGGGTGCCAACACTGCTCCTGCCCACACACATCCCAAAAACTAGATTCTGAGAGGGCAGGCGGGGGGGGTGGGTCAGAATACAGTAAGACTCCATTAGAAGAAACAACATTACTAAGGTAATTTTTTTCTTCAAACAACATGAAGTCTTGCTGTATTCTGACTACTGCAGACTACCAAGCAGTACCTCCATGGAGGAGGGACAGAACCTACTTTGGGAATAGGCTCTGAAGAACTGCTGTGCCAAACCAAGCATCGCTCCTAGCCTGGATATCCAGAGAGTAATGCTTGGTGAATGTATGGACTGTTTTCCAGGTGGCTGCTTGATAAATTTCTAGAATAGGAATATCCCTGGCAGCAGCCAGGGAAGCAGCTGTACCTCTAGTAGAGTGAGCCCTCAGGCCTGAGGGTGGGGTTCTACCCAGTTTTTCATAGCAGAATTGTATACAAGAGACAATCCACCTGGCAATAGATCTCTTAGTGGCAGGTTTGCCCGTACCGACCTCCCCATATGTGAGGAACAACTGGAGGGACTCAAACCTGTGACCCTTGGTGCACTCTATGTAGTAGCTGAGGGTCCTTTTAACATCCAAGCTGTGCAGCCTCTTCTCTCCAGAGGAGGAATGGTCAATGAAGAAAACAGGGAGAGACACAGACTGGTTAAGGTGGAAATCTGAAACCACCTTAGGCAAAAACTTCCTGCTGGTTCTTAGGACCACTTTATCTCTGTGGAAAGAGATGAAAGCAGGCTCCACTGACAGGGCTTGCAATTCACTGATACGCCTGGCAGAGGTAATGGCTACCAAAAAACACAGTTTTCCAAGTCAAGTACTTAAGCTCTGCAGAGGACAAAGGCTCAAAGGGAGGTTGCATAAGCTGAGCAATGCAAACATTAAGGTGCCAAGCAGGAGCAGGGTCCCTAAAGGGGGGACTGGTGTGCAGCAAATCCCTTGAAGAACTTACAAAACACAGGATGGGCTGACAGAGGAGAGGGTTTGCCTACTGACAGGAAGGCAGAAACAGCTGCCAAATGCACTTTAAGTGTAGCTGGCCTAAGGCATAGGCCATTGAGATGGACCATATAGTCCAGAACCGTAGGCAACCCAGCAGATTCTGGAGAAATATTTTTCTTAGAACACCAAATAGTGAACCTTTTCCATTTGGAATTGTAAGTCTTTCTAGTGGAAGGCTTTCGAGAAGCCTTAAGGATATCCAGAACCCCTTGGGAAAGATGCAGATGAGCGAACTCTAACTCTTCAAGAACCATGCCTCGAGATTGAGAGACCTGAGGTTCGGGTACCAAATCCTCCCGAAAGGATGTCAATAGGCTGTAATTCCTGGGAAGAGACAGGGAAGGTGGACTGCCAAGGACAGCAACAGGGGGTACCAGGGCTGTCTGGCCCAGTCTGGAGCAATCAGGATCACTTTGCATGGTTGTGACCTTATCTTGACTAACACCTTGAGCAGGGGAGGCATACGAAATTTCCTTCCCAATTCAGGATCAGGGCATCCAGGAGACTGAGCCCAAGAGTGGGGTCTGCAACAAAAGAGGAGTTGGTGATTGTCTGGGGCTGCAAAAAGATCTATCTGTGGAGTGCCCCATCTCGAGAAAATCACTTTCAAAACTAGGGGATCTAGGGTCCATTCGTGATGGCCTTGGGATATCCTGCTGAGAGCATCTGCTAGGACATTGTCCTTCCCTGTGAGGTGAACTGCTATCAGAGAGGTTTGCAGGGAATAGGCCAGGGACCACAACTTCATTGCCTCAGTACACAAGGCCATAGACCAAGTGCCTCCTTGCTTGTTGAAGTACCACATGGTGGTGGTGGTGTCTGTTCTGATCTGGACCACCTTGTTCTGTACAGATTTGGAAAAGGCTTGCAGTGCCAGAAACACTGCTCTGAGTTCCAAGAGACTGATGTGAAGCAGAGATTCCTGAGGTGACCACAGCCCTTGGGTGGTAAGATCCCCCAGGTGGGCTCCCCAGCCCAGCAGAAAGGCATCTGTGGTGAGTATCACTGAATGAGACTGAGTGACAAAAGGAACTCTTCTCAAATTGTCCTAATCCTGCCACCACTGCAAAGCCTAGATCAGGGTTCGAGTCACTGGGACTAGTTTGGTAAGGGAATCCTTTCTTTGGGACCAGAAGGCTCTTAAGTGGACCTGAATGTCCCTCATTGGGAATCTTGCTCCCTGGACCACTGCTGTGGAAGCTGCCATGTGGCCCCGGAGCTGAAGGAAATGCCTTGCTGGTCGAGACACCTGTAGGGTGAATGAAGAGGCCAGCTCCATAAGGGTCCTTGTCCTGTCCAGGGGAAGGAAGGGTCCTTGCCCTTACTGTATCCAGCTCTGCCCCTATGAAGGTGAGGAGCTGTACTGGCTCGAGAACTGACTTTGGAAAGTTGAGGAGGAATCCTAAGGAAGTGAGCACTTGCTGAGTTATTTGCAGATGTGACTTGACTTGGTCTGGAGACTGACCCACTATGAGCCAGTCATCCAAATATGGAAAGATGGAAATCTTTTTTCTCCTTAGGAAAGCAACTACTACTGCCAGGCACTTTGTGAACACCCTTGGGGCTGACGTTAATCCAAAGGGCATTGCTTTGAATTGATAGTGGCCTGAGGGCAACTCGAACCCGAGGTACTTTCTGTGGGAGCACCTGATGGGAATGTGAAAGTAGGCATCTTTGAGGTCCAGGGAGGCTAGCCAGTCCCCTGGCCTTAGAGATGGCAGAATTATTCCCAGAGTCACCATTTTGAACTTTGGTTTTAAAAGGTACTTGTTCAGATATCTTAAATCCAGGATGGGCCGCCATTCTACTGTTTTTTGGAGGGTTAGGAAGTACCTGGAGTACAATCCTTTGCCCTTGTGTAGGGTAGGAACCCTTTCTATGTCTCTGAGAGCCAGGAGGGAAGAAACCTCTGCCTCTAGGGCAAGGGTCTCTGATGGATTTGCAGGTGGAAAGGATTTGGCTCTCATCTTGGGAAACTTTCGAAGCTGAGAATCAGTCCCTGGCTTACTACTTCCAGGACCTTGTCTGATGTCAGAGACTTCCAGTCCTGGACAAAGTAAGCCAGCCTGCCCCCTACAGGTACTGGAGAATCGGCCCAGGCAGACCCATCAGGGTGTCTGCTTGGCAGGGGCTTTAGGTTGAGGGGTGGAAGCTGGCCTGCTCATTCCCCTTCTGCCTCTCCCTCTGAAGAACCCCCTCTGAGCATAGGAAGAAGAGGAGGAGGCCTGGGCTTGGTAAAAAGGCATTTGAAAGGGCCTGCCCCTGTCCCTGGACTGCTGCCTTTGAGGAGTGGCTTGCCTTTCTTTGGCCTGAGCACTCCTGTAGGTGGTCCTGTACTCGTTCATCTTTTTCATGTAGTTCTCTGTCTGCTCCCCAAACAGAGAATTGCCAATGACAGGGAAATCCATGGCCTTAGCCTGGGTATCCTGTTGTAGGCTAGTACATCTGAGCCAAGCCTCCTTTGAAGGGCCACAGATGTAGCCATGACTCTAGATGAAACATCATTGGAGTCCACAGCAGCATGAAATTGCACCTTGGATGCCTCAATCCCATCTGCAGCCACCTGATCCAGCTCCTTGGCAAGCTGGTCAAGGGCCTGTTTAGCCAGAGCCAGAACAGTGTCCCATCTGGACTTCTGGTATCTAGCTGTGTAGGCCATATAGTTAGCCTGCCTGAGTCCCAAAGATGCTGCCATGTACTGCTTCTTTGCAATGGCATCAATCCTTCTGGAGTCCTTATCTGGGGGGTGTGATGCCAAGGAAATATCTGCCTTAACACAGGCAGCAGCATGCACTACCCCGACATGGCTGCATTGCTGAGAAAGGAACTCCATGTCTGAGCTTGAAAGGGTGTACCTCTTGTCCATTCGTCTGTCCACAGGAGGTATGGAGTTAGGAGTCTTTAGAATTTTAATTGTCTATTCCCCTTCATAAATCTTTTGGGAAACAGACAGTCTCCTGGACTCTGGGATGTCCATCATTTCAACAAAATCAGGCTCCTCCTGATCCTCTACTGCTTCTTCCATTGGAAGCTGGAGGGTTTCAGCCACTTTTTTGTAAAACAAAGTGGGAAGGGGACTAAGGAAGCCTAGGAGGAGAAACACCTGCAGGTCTGTCTGGGGAGATGTCCGGGTCAATAGGCACATCCAGACTTTCATAATCACCATCTTCATCCTCATACTCTCCCTCCTCCTCCTCCAGTTCATAAAATTCTTCTGAAGTGTACTCCAGAACCGGGGAAACTGACCGAACCGAGCCCCTGCCAGATGGTGCCGGTTCGGCCGGAACCGAAGTTAGCGACTGCACTATCCTTATCGCTTTGGCTATCTCATCAGCGGTCGGAGAAAGAATTTGTGGATCCGAACCGGATGATTTTTCTATTCTCTTCCTTTTAACCAGAACAGACTCCGCAAAATCGGCTCTCCTTTTGCCCGAAGTTTTGCCCTGGTCAGAGGGCACTCCTTCTGGTTCGGTCGGAACCGAACCAGGCTGGCCATCCGGGTCAGCAGACTTCTCAGCCTCCCTTTCCCTCAGTCTACCAACTCTCTTATCTGGGGTAGGTTTGGGAAAACTCTTACAAATTTCGCAGTCTGAATCGAGGTGGTCAAACCCCTGACAATAAACACAGGTGGTGTGGGGCTCAGCCTTAGCAAAGGCTTCCCCACGCACACTGCAGTGCTGAAACCCAGTGGGCCCGGTTTTTTTCTTGGGTTTCTCGGACATGGCCAATCCTATCCAAAACTTACCCTTTTTTCAGCAATTCGCCAGGCAAGACTCCCCTATCGGTTCCTGATCGTGTTACGGGTCTTGGAAAAAAACCTAATTAAATCAGTTTTTTTTTTTTTTAGAACCGATACAGACCGGTTAGCACACTAAGTAAATTCACAAACTTTTTAAGACTAAACTGATCGGTTCAAACTTAACTGATCCGAAATTTACAAGTTCCACACAGAAACTAAATGTAAAACCTATCTAGTACTCACAGTACCACAGACAGAGACTTAAATCGACAGATTCGGTAGCAGAAATTCGGTAGAAACTAAGCGAAAAACGACATTTTAACCGACTTTTTTTAACCGAGCAAAGGTCAAATCTCCGAAGCGACTGTTCAGTGAGGCGGAGTAAAGAATCTGACGGTTGGAGTTTAAACAATAGCAGACAGGGGCTTCAACCGAGCTCGCACTGAACGTTCCATGCTGGCCATGGAAAGTTAACTCTTTGTTCTCCGGGGCAGTTGAAAAGCAGGACCTAATTGCAATAGTCAGAATACAGCAAGACTTCATGTTGTTTCAAGTATAGATGATCCATATACCTTCACTGTGATGATCCGCCTCTTCTGTCTGCTCCTCCACTGAGTCAGTGAGCAAAAAGGCACCTTTTAACTGTTGCCTTTAAATCCAGAGAAAGCTTCTCTGCTTCTCTCGATTACCCACAATGAGGAGTTGGGCTTATGCTGCTGCTTAGGGGCTGGAAACTTTCATTTCTTGGACTGGTTGTCCTTTAAAACAAATCCAGTTCTAGGCCGAAAATAAAACTCTTGGCAATGGGTATACTGTACGGTTCTGTCAAAGATGCCCGATCTGCAGCCCAGAGGTGCAGCCACATTCCATGTGTTGCCATCACTACACATAAACCATCTTTAGAAGCAACTCCCAGAAAGAAGAGACCATCAAAATGACCCTGAAAATAGTCATCTCTTTCAAATCCTTTGGAAGAACCTAGCTGAAGCAGAGACCAAGGAACATAAGCCCCTGGAGACAATGAAGGAGGCGTACATCATTTACCAATCAATACATTTTAACTACAGGCTCATCTACATGCAAAGTTCACCTTTTGTGTCTTGAATGTCTGGTAAGGCCACCAAACCCTGGAAAGAATGATGGTGCGTTTCACAGCACTGAATGCGGCCTTGTCTGCAGAGGAATTTCACACTTGTTACCCTTTTCAGGAGGAAAGTGTTAATACCGACACCAGGGCCTGTTGAAGTAGCTGATTTTACTTGTCCACCCTTACACCCCTTACTAATCTATAATTTAGTCAGAGTGACGGAGGTTCGGGGACACTTCAGGTCGAGTCTACATGAGCAAAATGAGGTTCAAAGCTCAAGTCTCTATGTCCTGAACCTCCCTTAGCTGCCAATATACTACAAGCTTCGGTTATACGATACGACAGTGCCCTTTAATTTGGGGGTGGGGGGGAAATCTGAATCTTCTTTTGGGTTCTGTCCACTCCCCATCATTCTCTGAGGGACACACTTCCTCATCGGACAGATCAGGGTCTGTCAGGTGAAGAGTCTTCCCAGACCCCCCACCCCCGCATCCTCCTTTTGACCTTCCATGATGTCAAGGTTGGGCATTGCCTGCATTTCTGGGTGAGTAAGGCCACTCTGCTCTTGTGCACCTTAACGTGCCAGTATGGACCCTCCTGACCTGTGGGGCCCACTTCTGGTTCATGTGTCTTCGTAGATGAGACCTGCAACTCATCAGCATGTAAGAGATGCAAAAAGGACCTGGGTGACTCAACTGAACCATTGCAGACAGTGCCACAGGTGTACTCTCCTCCCCCCCATGACCAGGGATTAGGCTGGGTGGGACTAAAGAAGACACGTTACAGTGCACAACACAATGAGGACACTAGGGCCCCATGGACAAAGGTCTCATATTCCTAGGACAGGTGTTCCATCTTTCATCAGAATCCGTCTATGATAAGCCAAGGTGCCACTGATCTTTGCTTAAAATTATTTGTTACTTTGCTTCTAAAGTACTACCACCTTAAGGACCAAAAAATTAATTGAAAAATCTCTACTCCTCAGACTTTACCTTCCAGGCCTTAGGAGACGAGTTACTCATTGGCTTGACTAACTTAAGCCTGCAGCTTACCCTGTGTCTCAGCCTTCTGAATGGATGCCAGACCAAATAAAATAAACAGGCTTAAAAGCATTAAATCAACAGTCGGGGCTTACTGGATCTGCAGCACTAATGCTCCATCTCGCAAACAAGCTGCCACTGTGCACACCAACATCACACATATGCGTGACACTGGTACGTCAGCATGTCTTGCACGTGGTCCCATACTATTCGAATATGAGCCCCAAGGTCCATTAACAGAGCAAGAAAGCGCTGCAACAAGCAGAGCTGGTTATATGCCAGCAAGCAAGAAGAGAACATGAGAATGAGCAGCACAAAGCATTGTGCTCATCGAAATGGACCTCTGTGGTCCAAATAGCACCAGGGCAGCCAGAAAGGAAAGGAAAAGCAATTCAATAAGGCAATTTAATAAAGTACAGCAGAGCAAAACCAGGAATTGCAGCAGTTAACCCAACACCGTCGCCCAGGTCTCACACCACACTAAGGTGCAGCACAATGAAACTGCCTGCCAGATCTCGGTCCCTGACAAATAAATAAGGAAAGGTTCTGACTAGGGGCAGAATCAGCCCAAAAAGAAAAACCAAACACCAGCCATGAGGGAAGGCCACCACCACCACCACACTAGATAGACACCAGAAGGAAGTAAGAGAAAAAAGAAAGCAGATAGTCAGATGGTAGTTGGGGTTGTCTTTTCTAAGCCACCCCAGCCCCATGCACAATAGGAATGCCATTACTTATCTAAGGCACCAGGCTGGAAAGCCTCAGCAGACCCACAGTAAAAACACCCTACTAATGGCAAGTGATCCTCATTAAGGCACTGCAGGCTCCAATAAAGGAAGTTAGCTACCAGATTAGTCAATTTGAAAGCATCAGCTTCACAACCATGGATCTGTACATCTACGGGTGCTCCCCATCACCAGGTAGCCCTAACCTACCTAATAGTCACAGAATTCCTGAATATAAAAAAAACAAACAATAGGTAGAAAAAACATAAACCTTCCAGACAGCTCTGTCTGTGCTTCTACACCCTCAGTGGTACAGCTGAAACAGAAGTAACTAATGTAGCCGGCTCAGTGGTGCAGAGGGTTGAGGCGCTGGACGCCACACCTTGTGCCACACCAGTAATCCGGGTTTGGGAACAGACCCGTGCGGTTGGGGGTCAGTGGAGAAGAGCTTGAGTGTCCGGAGGACTGCTCTCTCTTCCCTGGGGAGGGCTAGGGTAACGACCGCTCAATGAGCAATCTCTGGCGGAGGCTGGGGGGTAGCCGAAAGCAGCATTGTGGCATATGCCGGCGGGGGGGAGCTGCGGCAGTGCGTTGCCTTGGCAGTCTGGCTCCACAGGGGCATAAAAACACGCTAAAAAAAAAAAAAAAGCTCACCGATAGGCTAAGGCACCTCCTATAGCCTACACTCCTAGATACGGACTCTGCTCCCAGGGCTGACCCCCACCCCCACCCACCCCAGGCCCAGTGTCTCAACAATATAAAGAAAAGCACCCTGGGCAGGGGCAGCCCTTCCCCGGAGGGTAGATCCAGGGGATGCCCGGTGCCGGAAAGGATCTAATGGGTCAAGCCAAGCCACATGGGGAAGTACAGACTGCAGTTCCAGGAGGCCGCTGGAGAGAGTTTGGAGGTAGGGGTGAAAAAATAGAATTAAAAAAATAAATAAATAAAGAGGTAACAAATGTATCCGGAATCTTCATGTCCTTAAGGTTCTATACTGAGGTCACAACTTTTGGGCTGTACCACTAACCCCCAGTAAAGGAGGACATTACCCACATGTATTAACTGTCTTCCACACTGACGACGTGGAGCAATACAGAAATGGAGGTGGACAGCGCCTGATATAACACTGGGCGCAGTATCAGAAGAAACTAGTGATATTCCATCAAAGAGAAACACAGTCTTTCTTTCTAGTTTTTAAAATACGACGGTTAACTTACTCTTGACATCCTCCAACGATCCCAATTTTCCCATCTTGGCCTTTGTGTTTTTTAGGCGTTAGAGGAGGAATAACATTTCTCACCAGCTGGAAAATATTCTCCATGTCCTTTGCGGTGCGGGCTGCTCGGAGTGAGAAGGACCTCTCTATGACTGAAAGAAAAGAGCAAATAGCACTTCAAAACATAAGGGAGCAGGTAAAGTCTCCTGAAGCTTCAATGTGATGCAAGGATATGCAATGAAGCAATAATACATAACAGGGTGTGTTGTATAAAGGGATATCATCACTCCTTGTGTTGTGAGCCATGATGCAAAGCACAGTGCTTTCAACCTAGCCACCCAAGAAGTTACAATGTCCAGTGACATTCCACACCTTGGAGTGTATTTACTGCGATTATAAAATGGTCCAAAAGCACTGGGACATGGCTAATCTTGGTAATCAGTTCTGTACCATAAGGTCAAAGACTGCATCAGCTTTCAGGATTTCTCTAATCCATTTTCTTTAAAGGTTCACTATGGGGTTTCCTTACTTTCTACCAAATATATAAATATACTGAGCATCACAGAAACAAAAGGAACAGTTACGTAAAAACTTACCATAACAGCAGATATTCGAGAGAATCTCTTTCAGCAGGTCATGCCTTTGGAAATACAGCCGCAAGGCACTAGGACCATACACAAACTTTTCTAGCAAGTAGTCCACTGGGACCGTCACTGGAGGGACCTCTGGGCCCCTGACCCTCATGATTGTCGTCCTCATCAGGAAGTACGAGGTCTGGATGATAATCATCCCCATCCCCGGCTCCAAAACGGGTGCTGAGGACACAGACAACCATGTTTGTGAAGGAGAAGGTGGGCCGGTCTAGCAGGCCCTGCCGGCAATGGGCCAGGGGTAGGGGCAACCTACATAAATTCCCAGAAGGACTAGGGTGAGAAACGAAATGGAACAGTAATCGAAAATGTAAGAAATTTCAGTGGTCAGCTGATGTGACAGAGGTTCCGTGGAGTCTACGTGCAATGGTTCATGATGGGAAAAGAAATGAAGAGGGCGTGCGGCCGTCCATGGCTTTATACAGAGGACATCAACATGATGACATCACTGTGGGTGGCCCAGAAAGACTGCTAACTACAAAAGTTTCCATGTGATCCTAGTGGCAAGAGAGATATCCTCGAAGATCAACTAGTATGCATTAGCATGCAACACAAAATCCATTATTTTTCTACAGACCTGGATCTCCACAAGTATTTTTCAATGCAGAACCAGCCACATACCCCTACTACTACTGCCATGACTGGGTCTGCATACCACTGTCATACCAATGCTACTTTGTTTTGTCCCTGAATCTTAACAGCCTCATCACAAATCGCTCAATAATTAAAAAAAAGCTTTATCCAGAACTTCTCGTTTTCTTTAAAAAAAAAATGTTATTGGCAAAATAAGGCCAAAATCCATTTCGTTTATAGTCCTTGTTCCCGCCTTTAAAACTGCATAATTCCTGAACTTCAGGCACACCCTGGAACTCCAGCCTCCCACGATGATTCAGTCTCCTCCCACTACATCATGAGTGGCTACATGACGTAAAGGTGCTTAAGTATCTGGAAGAAAAAATTACTCACCTTGGCAATTATGTTTCTTCTATTGGAGTCTTGCTGTATTCTGACAAGTGCAGTTAGCCCCAGCCTTTAAACTGCCCCGGAGAACAAAGGGTTAACATTTCTATGCAAAGCATAGAATGCTGAGCTCGAGCTCGGTTGATGACTCTGTTTCCCTTTGAACGTTAACCATCAGATTCTTACGAGCAACACTCTAAACTATAAAACTAAATGTTTAATAGCCAACTGGCAACAAAAAGTTTTGGACTACCAAAAGAAGACTCAAGCCAGGAAACCCAAAACTCAAAACCCAAAGCAAACAGGAATAACACAAAATAAACACCCATATAAGAAGAGGGTGTAAAAAAAGCACCCCTGAGGTGCAACACTGCACCTGCCCACCCACTTCCCCAAAAACAGGTTCTGAGAAGGGAGGGAGGTCAGAATACAGCAAGGATCCAACAGAATCAACAATTACTAAGGTGAGTATTTTTTTCTTCAAACAACTTGAAGTCTTGCTGTATTCTGACAAGTGCAGACTACCAAGCAGTACCTCCATGAAGGAGGGACAGAACCTACTTTGGGAATAGGCTCTGAAGTACTGCTGTGCCAAACCGAGCATCACTCCTAGCCTGGATATCCAGAGAGTATTGCTTGGTAAAGGTATGGACTGCTTTCCAGGTGGCTGCTTGACAAATTCCTGAGAGGGATATCCCTGGCAGCAACCAGGGAAGCAGCTGTACCTCTTGTGGAATGAGCCCTCAGGCCTGAGGGTGGAGTTTTTCCCAGTTTTTCATAGCAGAATTGTATACAAAACACAATCCGCCTGGCAAGAGATCTCTTAGTGGCAGGTTTGCCCTTTCCTACTTCTCCGTGACGAACAACTGGAGGGAGTCAAACCTGTGACCCTTGGTATGCTCTATGTAGTAACTGAGGGCTCTTTTAACATCTAAACTGTGTAGCCGCCTCTCTCCTGAGGAAGAATGATCAGTGAAGAAAACAGGAAGAGACAGACTGGTTTAAATGGAAGTCTGAAACCACTTTGGGTAAGAACCTTCTATTGGTTCTAAGGACCACTTTATCCCTGTGAAAGGAGATAAAAATCAGGTTCCACTGACAGGGCTTGCAAGTCACTGATACGCCTGGCAGAGGTAATGACCACCAAGAACACAGTTTTCCAAGTCAAGTACTTAAGCTCTGCTGAGGACATAGGCTCAAAAGAGGGTTGCATAAGTTGAGCAATGCAAACATTCAAATCACAGGCAGGGGCAGGGTCTCTAAAAGGAGGACTGGTGTGAAGCAATCCTTTAAAAAATTTACAGAACACAGGGTGAGAAGATAGTGAGGAAGACTTCCCCACAGAGAGAAACGCAGAAACAGCTGACAAGTGTACCTTAAGAGTAGCTGGTCTGACGCCTAGCCCATTAAGATGGACCATATAATCCAGAACAGTAGGCAATCCAGCAGTATCTGGAAAAATATGCTTCTAAGAACATCAAATGCTGAATCTCTTCTATTTGGAGTTATAAGTCTTTCTGGTGGAGGGTTCTGGAGAAGCTTTGAGAATATCCAGAACCCCTTGGGAAAGATGCAGATCTGCAAACTCTAACTCTTCAAGAGCCACGCCTTGAGATTGGGGTACCAAATCCTCCCCTGAGAGGAATTTAACAGGTTGTAATTCCTGGGAAGAGACAGGGGAAGATGGACTGCTAGGAACAGCAACAGGGGGTATCCAGGGCTGTCTGGCCCAATCTGGAGCAATCAGAATCAATTTGCAAGGTTGAGACCTTATTTTGACTAAAACTTTGAACAGGAGTGGGAAGGGAGGGAAGGCATACAGAAACTTCCCTTCCCAATTCAGAATCAGGGAATCCAGGGGGACTGAGCCCAAGACTGGAGGTCTGCAACAAAAGAGAGGGACTTGGTGACTGTCTGGAGCTGCAAAGAGATCCATCTCTGAAGTGCCCCACCTTGAAAAAATCACTTTCAACACTTAAGAGTCCAGGGACCATTCGTGATGCCCTGAGAGATCCTGCTCCGTGCATCTGCTAACACATTGTCCTTCCCTGGAAGGTGAACTGCTACCAGAGAGGTTTGCAGGGAATAAGCCAGGGACCACAAATTCATGGCTTCCGTGCACATGGCCATGGACCGAGTGCCTCCCTGCTTGCTGATGTACAACATGGTGGTGGTGGTGTCTGTTCTGACCTGAACCACCTTGTTCTGTACTGATTGAGAGAAAGGTTTCAGGGCCAGAAAAACTGCCCTGAGCTCTAGATTGATATGGAGAAGGGATTCTTGGGGGGACCACAGCCCCTGGGCAGTGAGGGCCCCCAGATGGGCTCCCCAGCCCGGAAGAGAAGCGTCCGTGGTAAGGACCACTGAACAAGGCTGAGTGGCAAAAGGAACACCTTGTCTTAAATTGTCCTGCTCCTGCCACCACTGGAGGGCTTGAATCAAGGTCAGAGTCACTGGGATCAGTTTGGTAAGGGAATCTTTCCTCTGAGACCAAAAAGCTCTAAGATGGCACTGAATATCCCTCATCTGGAATCTTGCCCCTTGGACCACTGCTGTCGAAGCTGCCATGTGGCCCAAGAGCTGGAGGAAATGCCTTGCTGGTCGAGATACCCGAAAGCTGAAGGAAGAGGCTAGTTCCACAAGAGCCCTTGCCCTTTCTAGAGGGAGAAAGGCTCTTGCTCTGACTGTGTCCAGTTCTGTCCCTATAAAAGTAAGAAGCTGGACTGGTTTGAGAACTGACTTGGGAAGGTTGAGAAGAAATCCTAGAGAAGTGAGCACTTGCTGGGTCACTTGCAGGTGAGACTTGACTTGATCGGGAGAGTGGCCCACTATTAGCCAATCGTCCAGATACAGAAAAATGGAAATCTTTTACCTTCTTAGAAAGGCAACTACTACTGCCAGGCACTTTGTGAAAACCCTTGCGGCTGAGGTTAGGCCAAAGGTCACTGCTCAAAACTGATAGTGGCCTGAGGGCAACTCGAACCTGAGGTACTTTCTGTGGGAGCACCTGATGAGAATGTGAAAGTAGGCATCTTTGAGGCCCAGGGAGGCTAACCAGTCTCCTGGCTTTAGAGAAGGAAGGATTATTCTCAGAGTTACCATCTTGAACTTTGGTTTAAAAAGAGGTTTGTTTAGATATCTTAAGTCTAGGATGGGTCGCCACTCCCCTGTCTTTTTTGGTGTCAGGAAGTACCTGGCGTACAGCCATTTGCCACAGTGTAGGGTAGGTACTCTCTCTATGGTTCTTAAGGCCAGAAGAGAAGAAACTGCTGCCTCTAGGGCAAGGGTTTCTGAGAGATTTGCAGGTGGAAAAGATCTGGCTCTCACCTTTGGAAATTTCTTGAAGCTGAGAACCAGTCTCTGGCTTACCACTTCCAGGACCCACTTGTCTGATGTAATAGACATCCAGTCCTCGACAAAGTAAGCCAGCCTGCCCCCCCACTGGAATAGGAGTCTCGACCCGGGCAGGCCCATCAGGGTGTCTGCTTGGCAGGGGCTTTAGGCTGAGTAGTGGATGCAGCCCTGCTCATCCTTCTGCCTCTCCCTCTGAAAACCCCCTCTGTGAAAAGGAAGAGGAGGCCTGTACTTGGTAAAAAGGCATATGAAAAGGCCTGCCCCTGCCCCTAGACTGCTGCCTTTGAGGAGTTGCCTGCCTCTCCTTGGCCTGAGCGCTCCTGTATGTGGTCCTGTACTCATTCATTTTCTTCATGTAATTCTCTGTCTGCTCCACAAACAAAGAATTACCCACTACAGGAAAATCCATGGCTTTAGCCTGGGTATCCTGTGAGAGGCTAGTACATCTGAGACAAGCCATTCCCCGAAGAGCCACAGATGTAGCCATAACTCTTGATGACACATCATTAGTCTACAGCAGCCTGAAACTGAACTTTAGATGCCTCAATCCCATCTGCAGCCACCACCTCCAGCTCCCTGGCTAGCTGGGGGGAGGCCTGTTTAGCCAGTGCCAGTACAGTGTCCCACCTGGACTTCTGGTAACTGGCTGTATAGGCCATATAATTCGCCTGTCTGAGTCCCAGGGAAGATGCACGTACAGCTTTTTGCCATGGCATCAACCTTCCTAGAGTCTTTGTCCGGGGCGGTGAAGCCAAGGGAATACCTGCCTTATCACAGGCAGTAGCCTGCACAACCCCAACATGGCTGCACTGGTGGTATAAAAACTGTTTCCGAGCCTGAGAGTGTATACCTCTTGTCCATTCTTCTGTCCACAGGAGGTATCGAATTGGGAGACTTCAGAATTTCGTGTGTCTGTTTCCCAAAAGATTTGTGGAGGTGAACAGACAGTCTCCTGGACTCTGGGATGTCCATCATTTCTACATAATCTGGATCCTCCTGATCCTCCATTGCCTCTTCCACAGGAAGTTGGAGGGTTTCAGCCACCTTTCTGTAGAACATAAAGTGGGAAGGGGACTCTGAAAGCCTAAGAGGGGATACACCTGAGGGTCTGTCTGGGGAGATGTCCAGTTCCACAGGCACATCTAGACTTTTACCATCACCACCACCACCACCACCACCATCAAATCCCCCTTCCTTCTCAAACTCCGGTTCATAAAATTCATCCAAAGTATAATCATGAACCGGAAGAACCCACCGAACCGAGCTCCTGCCAAAAGGTGCTGGATCGGTCGGAACCGGGAGAAGCGATTCCACAATCCGAATCGCTCTGGCTATTTCTTCGTCGGTCGGTACTTGGACTTCTGGATCCGAAATGGACAATTTTTCTTTGCACTTTCTTTATGTCGGAACCGCCCCCTCGGGATCGGCTCTCCTTTTGTCTGAAGTAGTATCGCCCTGGTCAAAGGGCACTCCTTCTGGTTCGGTCAGAACCAACCTGGGCTGGCCATCTGGGTCAGTGGACTTCTTGGCCTCCTTTTCCCTCAGTCTACCTAGTCTCTTTTCAAGGGTAGATTTGGGAAAATTCTTGGAAATTTGGCAGTCTGAATCGAGGTGGTCAAACCCCAGACAATAAACACAGGTGATGTGGGGATCAGCCTTAGCAAAGACCTCCCCACACTCACTGCAGTGTTGAAACCCAGTGGGCGCTTTTGTTTTCTTGGGTTTCTCAGACATGGCCAACCTAACCAAACTTACTCTTTTTCGGCAACCGCCAGGCAAGACTCCCTTATCGGTTCCTAACCGTGTCACAGGTGTTGGAAAAAAACGTTTCTAAACATTTTTTTTTTTCCTTTTTTAGAACCGATAAGAACCGGTAACCACACACTAAAATTTACACAAGAATTAAACAAATGATCGGTTCAGTCGAACCGATCCACACTTTTTACAAGTTCCACACAGAAACACAGTAGAAAACTATCTAGTACTCACAATACCACAGACAGAGACTGAACAGAGATATGTGGGAAACTTTTTTCCGGTTAGAAACAGATGAAAAAAAGACACAAACTGACTTTCGAACCAAGCTGCAGGAGAAATCTCCGGAGTGACTGTTCAGTGATGTGGAGTAAAGAATCTGATGGTTAGCGTTCAAAGGGAAACAGACAGAGACATCAACCAAGCTCGAGCTCAGCATTCTATGCTCTGCACAGAAATGTTAACCCTTTGTTCTCCGGGGCAGTTTAAAGGCTGGGGCTAACTGCACTTGTCAGAATACAGCAAGACTTCAAGTTGTTTGAAGTATGTAATGAGCGCAGACCAAAGTCTGTAAACACACACATGTTTTTGTGCCAACACCAATATGATTAACAGTTTTATTAAGAAAATCATAGCAGATACAATGCAGGTAGCCACATCAACAAATTCTACAGAAGACAAACAATCATAAAACGTATTTTCTAAACTAGAAACTATTTCAGGCCAGGAAGGGTAGGCAGTAACAGTGTTCTTTTAATAAACAGAATAAAGAAAATGTGTTTATGCCAGCACGTTAAAGCAGCAGCACTACCGTTCACAATGCCAGCGGCCCAGGATCGGGAGCAATGTCAAGCTGTTGGTGGGGGAGGGGGGGCATGCAGAAGATCTCCTCCAGCAAGGGTGGGTTGTATCCTCTGCTGTAGTACTGCAACCTAGGTGACTGCAAGTGATAATGTGGCTGGAAGAACAGACAAGGAAGGAGGTGGCTGGGGGCATCGATGTGCAGGCACACTTGCATAGGTGCATCATTATGCTGCCCACTGCACCGTCACAGGAGGAAAACTATGAAAATGACCCCGACACCAGGGGCTAGCAGATCCAGTATATATGACCCCTAGTCTCGACTGGGATGCTCCTCAAAGAGGCCCTAAAATGGAGACTGTGTTGAGGAAGACCTCCACCCCAACCCCGTCTGTGGAGTGCGACCCAGAACAATCCTTAGTAAGTGGCAATAGGGATTCACGTGCTAGTGTTTAAGGTGAAAATCGAAGTTATAAAAGATGGAAAAGCGGCCTTGCACAGCAGTTAGATTTCCGCTTGCAGCCAACAACCGGGTTCGGAACGAGCCCAGGAGCTGGAAGGTTACCGGGAGGAGAGGACTTGAGCATCCCAAGGACCGCCGTCCTCTCCGAGGGAGGGTTCCAGAGCTCGGCTCTTGTCTGGCCCCGGGTGGAGACCAGGTACAGCAAGCCCAATGCTCCAACAGAGGGGACGACGTGCCAGACATCGGTGCTTCAGCGCCTTGACGTCCGGGGACCTGGCACGCCGAGATCATTAGGAAAAAACCTTGCAGCCTCCCAGTAGACGGAGCACCAGGCCCCGACCTTCAATGCCCCTACCTGCCCGGAGACAGCGTGCCGACGAAACACATAGAAGCATCGGGGTGCAAGGGCTCCCACCCCATACCCACCTGGGGGGGTACAGCCACGGCTCCATGGGGGACAGACTGCACCGGCCACCAGGTAGGTGAGCGAGGGCTGATAACGCCGTAGGTGTCTCCCGAAGAGGGGAGAGCTGCGAGGAGGGGGAGAATAAAGAGAAAGTGGAAAAATAAATAAATAAATAAATGACAGGAAAACGGTCTTCTAGCTTGGTTTAAAATTTTTCAAAGGTGTTTAGGGTTAGAAGAGTATTGGTTAAAGCCGGCCTGGTGGCGCTGAGCGTTGAGGCACTGGACGGCACACCGGGGACCTGGGTTCAGGAACGAGCCCAGACCGCCAGGGATTGGCAGGGGAGGGAGAGGACTGAGCATCTGATGGACAGCTCTCCTCTCCCGGGAAGTGGGGGGGGGGCACCTGCTCAGTGTCTGGCTGGCCTCTGGTGGAAGCCGGAGGCATAGCAAGCAATGGAGCACGCAAGAAGGGGTTGGGAGTGGCGGACGTCGGCAGGAATGCCTTGACATCAGGGTGCTGGCCACTTCCTCAGAAAGGAGCAAAAATACACCGCTGGAGCACAGGTGGACGGAGTACAAGTACCAACCCTAATGGCGACTGCCTGCCTGACCACCGGGAGACCCAATGAGACTTGAAGTTTTCAGGACGTTGGGGTCCCGTCCCGTACCTGCCTGGGGGGTATATCCACGGCTCCATGGGGGAACTCCTGGGTAATCAGGTAAGGCAAGTCATGGGGTGGTACCTTGGTGTCTCCCGAAGAAGCGTAGCTCCAGGATGAGGAAGGTGATAAAAATAGAAAGTAAAAAAAAAAAAAGAAGAGTAGTATTGGTTAAATAAAGCTTTATTTATACTTATGCAATACTGAACCAGTGCCCAACAGTCTGACTGTACTGAAGCAACAGAAAGTACAGCTAAAGGAATCACAGAATGGCGAGTCTCAGCAGTTGTGCCTAGAACTCCAACAGAGATCAGACTATTTAAGAAAATGTTGGCAGCAGACCACTAGGTTACTAACCCCTGTATTTTCAGGGGAGTGTATCCACATTAGGAGTCCACAATTCATAGAAGTGTACTATAATTGCATCATGTTGTCATAGTAGTAGCTAAGACGGCCCAACAGTGCAGAGGCAGCACCCAGTCTGCATTCCGAGCTCAGAGCACGTGTACATCCAGAAGAGGAATAAGCATCACAATGGATGCTCCCCTCCGAGGGAAGGCAGGTTTCCGGGCTCAATGCATCTCTCCCGGTGAAGGTGTAGCCGAGGTACTGGCATATGAGGGGAGAGTTTTCTACAAATGTTCTATGTGAAGAAGGAGGAAAAAAAGGCAACCTGGCACATTTGTCTGTGTTCAACTTATTCTTTGGCAAGCACAGAGAAACAGGAGGAAAACCTTCTGACAACACAGGTGCCTGGGTGCTCTAAAACTCCACATCCCCTACCAGGCTGTGCAATGGTGCCTTGAAGTCCGGAAAGTATGCCCTGCCTCCATTTGGTTTGGTACTGGGACAACAGAGTTGGTGTATGACATTTGATGAGCCAAGGTCAGTAAGGGGCATCAATGGATGATTAAAAAAAAAAAAGGCCTCTGGCTCTTAGGTTCCATGTTTTAGAAGCCCAAAGGAAACCCTGAGAGCCATAGGCTCCAAACCACTGTTATTGCTGAACTATATATTTTTTTCCCAGTTTAACATTGTGTACTGGGGCGTGGCCTAGCAGCAGAGCAGATGGCAGCTTGAATTTGGAGCTCTGCAACCATCTCATGCAATCTCCTCTAATTTTCTCTCCACCATTCCCCCCGCCCCTCCTTCCCTTTCACCCGTGTTTCCTTTACTCCGTACCCCCTCCTCGGACAACTGCCTCCGGCTGCATCTTTGTATTCCCCCCCTTCATTTTCCTCCTTGATCTCTGTTCTGTCCGCCTTCCTACTTAGGCCTCACTGTTCTTCCACTGGTCCGCTACATGGCTCCGAACCAGAGTGTCCCATGAACCTGTCTCCAATTAAAATGTCATTTTACCATGTCTTTTCTGATCCTACCTCTAATCACCATATATTGTTGTACCATGACTACGTTCTCCTATTGTGTTTATGTGTCAACCCTGTTGTTGTATTTACCTCTGATGTGGAACCTCTGTAAAAGAGCCTTGGCTCAAAGGTCTTTGTAATCCTAGATTTAAATAAATAAATAATTTAAAAAATATCCCCAAAATACTTTATCAGCAAGTTTGATCTGTAAATCTGATGTCGTCCTCTCAAAAATCAGGGAAAAAGCAATCGAAAATTGTGTTTAAGACTGCTCGTCACGATCCTACAATGCATGGCCTACCAAGATCTGAACACCCTTCGGGGAACTCGCGGGTTGTCGACTCCCATAAAAACACTCACCCTGCTGGAGGAGTCTCGGGGGAAGAACATACTGAAACTCCCTTACAGCAAACAATGACCGAGGGATACCAACAACTTGCAAGGCTAATAAAAGATTTAAAATACAATCTAGGCACCAGGATGGAGGCCGGATTCGATAATGTAACGGCCCAGATCCAGCACTTGCAGCAGGCCGTGAATGCCAATTCGGAGCAGGTAGAAATGCATGAATGAAGGCTTGGCGAGGTGTAACAATGAATAAGTGATCAAGAAGATAGGTCTTCCACTCAAGCTACCGCACTGGCTAAAGCTCTCAAAGAAACAGAATTCAACCGATGACCACGAGAACGCCGGTGTAACATCTGAATTACTGGCCTCCCAGAGGCCGTGGAGGGGAAAAACTGCATCCATTATCTCCAGAGCTGGCTTAAAATTACACTACATCTACCCCAAAACTCCGATTTAGAGATCCAGAGGGCGCACAGAGCTCTGGGGCAGAAACCAACTGCAGACCAGAAGCCTCGACACATTGTCAAGTTCCTACGATATCAAGATAGAGTGCAGGTTTTGGAAGCAGCACAGAAGACTGGCGTGGTCATGGTTCAGCAGAGCAGAATCAGCTTTTACCTGGACTACTCCCGCCTCCTACAACAACGGCAGGCCTTTGCGGAGGTTCTTCGAGTCCTGCACTCAATTAACTGTCCCTTCTCTCTTATTTACCCCGCCCGGCTGACAGCTCGCCCTTCAGGAGGTACTCTGAAATCCTTCACGGATCCTGCAGCAGCCATGGAGTACGCCAGGGAATTGGAGAGGCAGAGGGGTGCCTGAACTGTGTGATAGGCCTTGGCCTGAAGGTACTGTTTTTTGCATCAGCGGTGGGGGGGAGGAGATGTTTCCCTGGACCGTAACTCCATCAGAGACCTAGAAATGCTGGACCTGGGGTTCCCCTTTCCCCTATCTCTCAGTAAAACCAGCGAGGGTATGGCTTTGGGGACTGAGGAGAACGGGACAATGTCTGATTTTAGACTTTTTAAACAGAGCCACAGACGACTTGCATATCTTTAGGTGCTTGGGAGCTTCTGACTAACGCACCACACACATTATAACTTTTGGCATTCTCTTAAAAATGAGGATAGACTCATGATACAACTTGAATGGGGATTTGAGAATTTACCTGCTGGCTTGGGGGCGGGGTGAGTACCTTAACTGAACTAGGGGATGATCCTTTTCAGTTGAGGGTTCTGTTCTTTTTCGTTTTATTACTCTGTTTTCCCTGATGGAGGGGTCTGAGGAGAAGATCGAATATAATTTATAAATAAAGTATGATCACTTGGAACAACGTTGTATTATCCATAGATTTGAGATGTCCTGCTCCTATCCTCGGTACAGTAGGGGGTGGGAAGTCTCAAAGATCCTCCTCAGTACTTTTTTTTTTTTTTGCTTTTTTCTTTTTTGAATTTGCTCTCCTGAGGTTGCATCCTAAGACAGGGTGGGTGAGTCAACCTCCTGGTCCTGGTTCCCCAGCCGGATTAGACATGTTAAACTACTTAGAGGATTAATAAGTAATTGACTTTTGTTATTTGTTTTACAGAAGCAAAGGGTTGCAGGAGACAGATGCTCAATCCATGAAAATTAGAGGGTAGTTTCTATGTTTGGGGTATTCTTATTGGGGTTTATGGGTTACTAGAGGGTACTATGTTTCTTAAGTTTGTTGGGAGGGAAAAGGGGGATGGGATACAGTGTTAGCCCTGAAAATGTCTGGATTTTCTTACACTGTTTGGAATGGGATGGGGTGAGTAGCTTAGATTGTTTCTTAGAAAATGTTAAAAGTTTTTTCACCAGCAGAATGAGCATTGTAATGCTATTTTGGAATAGGGCGGACCAAGCTAAGATAACTAGTTACAGGTTTAAGTATGGATAAGATTGTGCTAATTGCATGGAACATAAACGGTTTACGAACCGCAATTAAAAGGAAATGAGTTTTAGTCCAGATTAAAAACAAGATGAAAGGAGATATAGTATTCTTGCAGGAGTTACGTTCAACTACTGAAGAACTGGATGCCCTGCGCCACACCTGGGGAGGTACCATTACTCAATCTACTTTTACTTCTAATGCCTGAGGTGTAGCAGCGTGGATTAGGCCCAGCTTCCCACACAAAATCTTAACTTCGGTGACAGATCCTCAAGGGAGATTCATAGTCATAGCAGTGGAAGTGGGGGGAACCCCAACTGCTCTGGTCTCTGTGTATGGCCCAAATATAGACTACCTGGACTTTTTCACCCATCTTGGAACCACACTGGCCCCATTTCCAGATGATTATATAATAGGAAGTGATATGAACACTTACTGGGATCCACATTTGGATCACTCTGGTATAAGGAGGGGTCCTAGCCCTAAGAGCGTTAAGAATCTCCACCAATTGATGGAGGGAAGATCCTTACAGGAGGCGTGGAGAATTTGTCATCCATCCTCTAGACAATATGCATTCTACTCCCATGCCCATAAAATTTACATTAGATTGGATTACTTATTTCTGACTAAATCTTGGCTGGAAGAAGTGGTGGAAGCCGAATATGGACAAATTCTTGTATCAGACCACACTCCTCTCAGAGTGATATAGGAGGGCAAGGAAAAACCAGGAAGGGACCCAGTATGGCATCTGGACCCTAACCTACTGGGGGACACAAAATTTATATTACAACTAAAAAAACATGTTTCTGAATTCCCCATGGTAAACAAACCAGGGGATATGGACAATAGAACGATTTGGGAGGCACTTAAGGAGAGTATTCGAGGTGAAACAATTTCATACTCCTCATTTAAAAAGAAAACAGCTATTAAAAGGGAACAGGAATTGGAAATCATGATCCAAAAAGTAGAGATAGAATTAATTACTTTATTTGACCAAGCTAAAATTGTCAACACAATTAAAATTTAAAGTGAATTAAATCAAATATCTATCCAACATATAGACAGGGCCCTTCACTTAACCAAATCTTATACTTATTTTGAAGGGGACAAAGCTGGAAAATGCTTGGCAAATTTGGTGAGACAACGGAGAGGACAGTCTTGGGAGTGGAAATTGAGGGAGGGGAGATTACTTATGATCAACGGAAAATTAATGACGCATTTAAAAATTATTATTCCCAATTATACACCTCTGAATTTCCACAGGGAGCAGACCCAGAGGAGTTTTTAAAGGAAATTACCTATCCAGTAGTGGGGGAGTTAGAATCCGGGGAATTAGAATCCCCAATTACCCTAGAGGAACTAAAGGTAGTGGTATGGAAATCTAAGAGAGGGAAGGCCCCGGGTCCCAACGGTATTTTGGTGGAAATTTATAAGCTGTTGTGGGAGGAGTTGGGACATTTAATGAAGGCAATAATACAGGAGACCATGGAGGAAGGAGCCCCCCAACACACAAGAATTAGCTACTATTACCATATTGCCCAAGGAGGGAAAGAACCCACTGTGGTGTTCCTCGTATCACCCTATTTCGTTGCTTAATGCTGATTATAAAATCCTAGCGAAATTGTTGGCAAGTAGATTGGAAAAGATTCTCCCCAGACTTATACACCCAGACCAAGGTGGCTTTGTGAAAGGGAGACAGGCCAAACATAACATCAGGTGGGCTTTGAACATAATTTACCAGTGGCCAAGGGGTGGGACGGGAGGCCTACTATCATTAGACACAGAAAAGGCCTCTGATCGCGTTGAATGGCCTTTCATGATAGCAGTTTTATGGAAATTCGGCCTTGATCCCTTATTGTTAAAGTGGCTAGGAGTACTGTATAGATCTCCGAAAGCCCAAATTCTTACTAATAATATCATCTCGTCCCCCTTTGCATTAACACAGGGAACTAGACAGGGGTTCCCCCTTTCCCCCTTGATATACGTACTTATGACTGAAGCATTGGCACAAAGTGTTAGATCCAACCCGAGGATTACGGTTCTTATTTGGAAGGGGCAGGAGCACGTGATCTCACTTTTCGCCGACGATGTCCTTTTATTTTTGGACTCTCCGGGAAAGGCAATGGATGAGCTGTCCCGGCTCTTTGAAAAATACAGCCCTCTTTCAGGGCATAAAATCAACTGGAGTAAGTGTGAGTGTGTTCCTGTGGGAAAAGATAAGGGCCCCATTATGACTGCCCAGACTTCGGTCCAACCAGCTAAGGCCTCAAAGTACTTGGGAGTTCTGATCCCTTCTAGTCTGTCCTCCCTGATTAAACTTGACATGAAGGGTTTGAGCTCTAAAATTAAAAGTAATTGTTTGACCTGGAGAGCTCTTCCGCTGACTTTGCTGGGGAGAGTGAATTTGGTAAAGATGTCAATCTTGCCACAATTTTTATACCTCTTTCAGGTAATTCCCCTGAAGGTCCCTCTAAAATATTTTAAGAGTACTGAGGGTGCTATTACGCAGCTTCTCTGGAATAAGAGACCCAGGATTAAGAAATCACTCCTGTGGATGTCCCAGAGAAGAGGGGGTTTGGGCTTACCTAGTGTGAGACATTATTGGGTGGCAGCTCAGGCAGCCCACATACATGATATTTTAAAGGTCGCTGAGTCACAGCTGGCTTGGGTGAGAATGGAGGGAGCTGGGAGATGATCTTTGTAACAAACTGGCACTGAGGGGTGAGGTGGGTAATTTGAAAGTTCCAGTCAATCCACTTAAAGGGGCTATGGTGAGAGGCTGGACGCTCGCTCATGATATGACTGGGGTGAGCAATGGTCTGCCCCCCGAGGCTTCTCTAAGGTATATTCTACAGCAAGAAGGGAGGTTGTCACCCTGGGATTTTTCAGTTTTGAATCAATGGGCGGGTGGGGGGTCACCCAGGTCCAACATATGGTTCAAGAGGGGAAGTGGGGCTCTTTGAGTATTTGGTGCTAAATAAAACCCTCAGTAAATCTCATTTCCTCCAACACACTAAAATTAAGGAGGAAGTTGAAAGTCTGATTGGAGGAAGGGGCCGAGATGGGGTGTCTCGATCTCCATTAGAAGAATTATCATGGGACAACTGGGTCAGCACACATTCAAACCCTTAAGAAGCACCTATAAATTGTCTACAGGGGCCATATAGAGGCTACCAAGGCTAAGTAGGAAACTGATATCCTACCAGATGGCCTGACCGGAGGAGAATGGATAACTATTTTAAACAACAGCCTAAAATGCTCCGTTAATATCAGAACCAGAGCCATTCAATTCAATGTGTTACATAGAACATATCACACTCCCTGGCTGGCACATGCGATTAACCATAGTGACTCCCCACTGTGCCCTAAGTGTCAGATACATGATGGTACTTTTTATCATATGATTTGGCAGTGTAGCCAAATTCAGACCTTCTGGTGGGGGGTACAGGAGATGCTCTCTAGATTGACTAATATACCTCCCAAATTAGACCCTGTGGAGATTCTACTTGGCTTGCCCCCCCGAGAACACCATGTGGTCGGAACAATTACACCAAGTCAGATTTGATCCTCTGGAGGTTGGGGAATATGACGGGCCTGAAGGTTCTTGCCATGCATTGGAGGCTCCACTCTATCCCCACGATATCAGAGTGGGTTAACAACCTCTTAGATTGTATGAAATTTGAAAAAATACAATACACTGTTCGAGGACAGCTGAATACCTTCTTGGAAATTTGGTCCCCAGTGGAGAAGGCACTTTCGCAAGCCTGGTTTCTTGCCTTCTGATTTGGTTTTATACACTTTGGGAGGGAGACACAGATGAATGTTAACTGGCTAATGTCTGGAAAGGTTTAAACCACCCCTGTTGTTGGATTATTACTCAACTGGAGGAACAGAATATAGAAGGCACAAGTATTTGTGGCAAGATCCGAGTAAATACTCTATTAGTAGAGTAATAAGTTTATGATATGATTGTCTGTACATTAACTTGATCTATCTATTACGAGCTGATGTTAGGTCATCCTCTGTACTGCTGAATTAAGTATAAATAAAGTGTACAAAAAAAAAAAACTGTCCTAACATAGAACTCTTCTGAATTTGGTAAAACTGCAAGCAAACCTACATGATCATTTTACACACACACACACACACACACACACACACACACACACACACACTTTAAACCACAATTTAAAAAAAAGATCAAAATTGGCAGGCCCTCCAGAACAGGGGAAAGGTTACCACTGTGACACGTGCACCCCAGGTTCCGAAACAGAGTTGGGATGCTCGCTATCCAGCCAGAGAGGGGGTGGACTGAGCAGCCATAGCAAACTCTCGACCTCCCGGGGGGGGGGACGACGACTCCGGTCCGGTGCTCCCGGGTGACCACGAGAAGCACAGATACCGAAGCACCAGCTAGAGCCAGTCTAGGGAAGGAGTGTTGGCCGCATGATGTGGCTACATCGTGCATCCATTAGACATGCCCCCCCCCAAACACAACAAGAAAAATCCTCTGTTGCGCATATGCTGTCCCCTGCCAGTAGTGACCCAGGATCCGTGCCCATCTATTACCTGCCACCCCCGGAGTTAGCTCAAGGGAGCTCTGCCCTGGAGGGTAATCCAGTGGGCAATGAGGTGGAAGTACGCCAGGGCGAGGTGGCTTAAGGGGATTCAGGGCCAGAAGCCTAAAAGTATAGCAAGTAAAAAAAAAAAAAAAAGACCAAAATTATCCTGTTTCTTCCAAACAAAAATTGCAAAGGCTGGGGACAATTAGCCAGCAACATAAATAAGCACAATACTGTGTCCATTTCCTTTTCTTCTTCCCTATATCTTCCTTTCTCTCTGTGCTTTTCACTCATTCTCTCTCCATCTCTCTCTCTCTCTGTCTCTCATCCAAAACTGGTGCAAATGAAACAATACTAGGTACCAGGCCTCAGGGACGCTACAGAGCACCAGCACTTACTTAAGCATCACTGTCGCATGGGACAGAAACATAGAAATTAACGGCAGATAAGGACTGCTAGGCCTATCTAGTCTGCCCATTTTCCCTGCCTACCATAAAAGCCGCAGACCCTACTTGATCTCTGGCTTTACCTCCTTGTTCCTACTGCTAGGGTTCCCCTACGCCTGTACCATGCATGCTTGAATCCCCCCACTCTGTTTGCTCCCATCACCTCCGCTGGGCGTCTATTCCATGCATCCACCACCCTTTCTATGAAGAAATACTTCCTCACACTACCACTTAGCCTACCCCCTTCCAACCTCCTATCATGCCCCCTCATACCTGGACATCTCCTTTTCTGAAAGATGCTACCCTCCAGTATCCTATTTATGCCTTTTAGAAATGTGAAGGTTTCTACCATGTCTCCCCTGTCTCTTCTCTCTCCCCCCCCCCCCCCATGTAATCCTCCCCTGGGTTCTTGTGCCCCAAATGCATGATTTTGCACTTTTTAGCATTAAATCTCAGCTGCCACACTCTGGACCATTCCTCCAGTTTACCTAGGTCCCTCCTCATTTTTTCCACCCCTCCCAGAGTGTCCACCCTGTTGCAGATCGTAGTGTCATCCGCAAAGAGGGACACCCTCCCCAATGCAAGGTTTTAAATAATTGATTAGCAGTTTTTTTCTTGGGATGATACTAACTGTACAGAAAGTATTTATATAGATTTTCTAGAAGTGCTGTGTTTGTTAAACACAGTGAGGCGAGAGATATGCATTTTCACAAAGATTTAGCACTTTTATAAGCAAAACACTAATCAATTTTTAGAGTTAAATAAAACCCTGCAATGTCACTTATAAAGACATTAAAATGCAAATTACCTACCTACCGTAATTCTTGATCTTTCTGTGCAACTTCACCATTCATCACTGGCAGGTTCTGACCGGAGGAGCAGGACCCTACGGGAGCATTTTTATTTTTAATTTTTTTTGGTAAAGGGAGAGGACTCTGCACCGGGGGCGGCACCATCCACGAGACAGACGCATTGCGAGGTACTCGTGGGTTGGCCAGTAACCAACATAGACTCCTCCTCCATCCCAGTTCTGCATCTCGGAGAGTGAAGTTAGGAAACAGAAAGAAGGAGGGCAGGGCAAGGGAGCCCAAGAGACAGGAAAAGGATATAAACATAAAAGATAAAGCCGGTCAAGAGGACAGAAGAATGAACCTAGGGGTCTGGGACAGGGGTCCTCAAACCACTGAGCAGGCAAGGGAGGGACAGAGTAAGGGAGGGAGAGTAAAAGGATAGGAAAGAGGGAAGATAAGGGAGAGAGGAAAAACAGACACTGTGCCACCCCTGCAGAGGTCCAGGGGACAGAGGACTCTCTGGGGCTCTGGAAAGAAGAAGTGAATCTGGAGACAATACCCCCAAGTTTGAGTAAAACTGGAAATGAGCTAACTGGGAAACAGCCCAGAAGACAGAAGGAAGTCAGGACACCAGACTTGAGTGTGCCCTCTCCTCCAGCCCAAGGGAGTGGAAAGGGGGAAGGGAGCAAGCATCTCCCACTCCTGTCTTTAAAAACATCCTGCAGTTGGGACAGACCATACCTGCAGGGTTCCCTGTGAAGGATTCTCCCACAGAGGAACTAAAGATGTAGCACCCTCTGAGAACAGAAGGGGAGAAGGGTGCAGAAAGGAGTACCCTTAAGGCATAAACTTACAATCCAGAGGGGAACCCTGCATAAGAAAAAAACTTAGCTGAAACCAGCAGTGGAAGAAAAAGGAGTCACGACTCCTTAAAGGAAGGGTTCTAGGGGTCACCAGGGCCCTCCCAACAGCAGTAGACCTGAGGAGGAGGATTCCAATGGTCAAGAGACCAGAGTTGTCTAATTGAACGCTAGAAGGTCCAGATCAAGCTGAAGGAGGGGTCCTCATCAGGAATATAAAGCAGGACCCTAGTGAGCCCTAATAAGAAGGTTAAAGTGACCCTGCTTGCCCTCCCCCAACAGGGAACCTCTGTCGCTTTCACCAGAAGGAGCAGAGAGCTCAGAGGTACCCGCAGGACCAGGCCCGCAACTGGCCTCGATTGGGGAAAAATAAGCAGGGAGGAAGCACTGCCCAGAGTCTGAGACCCAAGAGGGGAAGGAGGTTGAGAAGCAGTGATGAATGGTGAAGATACACAGAAAGATCAAGAATTACGGTAGGTACAAAATTTTCATATCTCATCTGTGTTAGTCTTCACCATTCATCACTGATGGGTGATTACCAAGCCCCTCGAAGGGGACCCAATACCTCCCTGTGGGAAGAATGTCCCTTAGCCTCCTGTGTGGGAGACACACAAGGGGAGAACACTCACAGGCCTAAACAGGCCTGGGACTGGTCAGTGGGAGGTAGGGTCTCCCTCTGGTTGGGACAAGGAAGTCGCCCCTAAAGTTCCCACCTCATGCTGCATGAGAAAAAGCGAGTTCTCCGGAAAGAGGAGGCAATCACCCTTCGCCAGGCCACAGGTAAAAAGCAGGATAGACGAAGCTTTGCCATCCGCCTGACGCAGATCGCTGTCCACACCAGCCTGGATGCAACCTCACTGGCATCATACGATGCCCTTACTTGGTGCCTCACAAGCTCCAAGCTACGTGCAGAGAGGGCAACGGCTTGTCTGGTTGCCAGCGTATCAGGCATGGATGCTAGGATTTGTCCTAGCAAAGACCGTAAGTGCCTGTTGTAGGGCGGGCAGTCGGCTGATGCGCTGCGATGGAGAAAGATGCCAAGGAAAAAAATCTCCCCAGGAGTCAAACTCTGCGGCGTCTACATCCAGGGCTGATCCGTCTTGAGGCTATGCTGCCGGAGAGAGTGTCCAAGTGTCACGCCGAAGAGAGGTGAAGTAAGTCTCCCCAGAGATCCTGGGGTCATGAGACCTGTGCCGGCAGTCTATTGCGGCTGGGGAGGGACTGATGGTCACTGCCAAGGCGCAGTCTGATGCCTCCGAAAGGGAGGCCAGGCGGATGCCCAGGCTGCCGCACTGTACTTTCTTAAAAGTGCGGGTCACCGCTCAGGATTGCGTCTTGCCAATCTTCATATGTGGAGCTTGTCGACAAACCTCAAAAGGAAACGCTGATAGGTGGTCTGGTTAGCGTCAGAGGATAGGTGAACAGAAGTATCCTCTTCCTCATGCAAGGAAGACGAGGAAGCCGAGCCCGGGGAGTCAGAGTCCGGCTGCCCCAGGAGAGAGTGGTGAAACACCTGCTTGTCCAAGGATCTAACGCAGGCTAGGAAGTAGACAGACGTGCCTCTAAACTGGTCCCAGGTTAAAAGCCCCATAGGACGAGAGTGGCCCAGGAGGAGGGAAAGGCAGAGGTAAAGGGGACAAGCGCCTCTGAGGAAGAGAACGATCTCTGCCAGGGCTTAGGAACTGAACAGGTGAACCAACACCCTGGAAGGATCCATCAGCCGAGGCAGTCACCAGCCGTTCAACCATTCTCAAAAGGTCAGGACTGAGCACTGAAGGGGATTCCCCCTGCGAGGCAACCGGGGCAGCAAAGGGCCAGAAATGCAGCCCCTAGCCTCAAGAGATGAGATCCCCACCAGGGAAACTTCAGGGGAGAAGACAGGGCCAGCGCTGCTGTTCCTACCTGGGAAGGACATTGCACCCGACACTGCCCCCCTCAACCCCTCAGACTCAGAGAGGGACCTCTTCCTCATTACCAACCGAGGAAGCTCAACCCCACCAGCCGAACCCCAAAGGGCAGCAGATGAGGGAACCTTCGCCCCTGTCGCAGATGCCCTAGCAGGTCCAGAAGTGGACCCAGCCTGGACACCCAAAATGGGGGTTTCCCTCCTCAGAGTTCAGAGGTCCCACCCTCCGGTGCCACCCCGGGAACCAGAACATCCAATGGCGTCGCAAGCAGCTCCAACACCAGCGCCAGTAGAAACTACCAGTTCCCGAAGCAGCAGGTTGGACAGACACCGAAGTGCTGGATGGGGGAAGAGTCCGAGGACTCCTAAGAATCTGGAAGTCAGTCCAGATCCACCTCCGAAATTGTTGTCTCCTGAAGAGTAACAGATCCAAAGGACCTCCCGAACTCTCCCACTCCTGGCACTGCAAGTGGCACCACGAGTCGGCCCAATACTGCCTACGGTGTCGTCCCGATCACGGCACTGCGTGTGGTGCGGGATCCGGGCAGCACCAAAAACCACCGAACAGGGGCTGGGAGATGCAGGGGCGCAGCGCGGAGGAGCCTTCACCTCGGTGAGCTGCCAAAACAGTGCCTCCGGCCCAACCCCCGGAGGAATCGGACCGAGCCTCCGGCACCATGACAGAGGCCTCCACCGTAGCGAGGCTAGAAGGGGTGGAAGCCCCCTCCTCTGCGGCCCATACAGAATGGGAGGGGACCCAGAGGAAGGGTCAAGGGACCTACATCCGGTGTCCCTAGTGCATGCCTGTCTGCCAAAAGTCAGTGGCGTACAGCAGACTTTAAATGCGCGGTGTTCCAGTACTCTGTGATCCATGGAAAAACAGACGTCTCAATGGTCCATATCGTGGTTAGGGCCCAGGCAGGTCAGACAACGATCATGTCGGTCCGAGACAGAATAAAGCCGGCCACAGGGACACTGCCACATTGGGGGCTGGCCCACCTTCGAAGATTTTTTTTTCTTGTCCCTGTGATGAGACACAATCAGACGGAAAAACAATAATAAAACAGCAAAAGGGTCTCGGCGCCAAAGAAAAATAAGGAAAGATTTTACCAGAGTTGACGGCGCCGAGAATGCAACAGCTCCTGCAGAACTAGGATGGTGGAGATGGCTGAACAGACTAGGCCCAATGTCACATTATCAAAAAACGCTCACTTCACAAGGTCTTGCTCACTCAACAGCGAGAGAAGCAGAACTGGGATGGAGGAGTCGGCGTCTGTTACTGGCCAAGCCCCGCGCAGTGAGTCTGCCTCGAGGGAGGCACTGCCCACGGCACCAACTCCTTCCCTTTACAAAAATAAAAAATGCTCCCGTGGGATCCTGCTCCTCCGGTCAGAACCCACCAGTGATGAATGGTGAAGATTGAAACAGTTAAGATCAGGACTGGGCCCAGGACTAATCCCTGTGGCACCCTGCTGGTCACCCCCTCCTTTCCTCAGATTGAGCACCAATTACCACAACCCTCTGTCTTCTATCACTCAACCAGTTCCTAACCCAGTTTACCACCTTGTGACCCACTCTCAGGCCTCCCAGTCTGTTCTCAAGCCTTCTATGTGGAACAATATTGAAGGCCTTACTGAAATCCAGCTAGGCCACATCCAGTGCTCCCTCCTGATCCATGACCCTAGTCACCCCATCAAAGAAATTAATTAGATTTATTTGACATGACCATCCCGCTGTGAATCCATGCTGTCTCAGATCCTGTGCTCCACTGGCTTCAAGATGTTCCACGATCCTTTGTTTAAGTAGTGATTCCATAATCCTCCCCACTATTGACGTGAGGCTGACTGGTCTGTAGTTTCAAGCATCTTCTCTACTGCCACTTTTGTGAAGAGGAACTACATCTGCCCACCTTCTCCAGTCTTCCGGAACCAGTCCCGTATCGAGTGACTCGAACAGCGCTGCCAGTGGTGGCACCAGCACCTCCCGTAGTTCCCTTAATGTTCTAGGATGTATCCCATCCGGTCCCACTGCCTTGTCCACTTTCAGTTTCACGAGTTCTTTTAGGACTCTCTCTTCTGTAAATGGACTGGTGTCCATCTCCTTCCCATATCTGTTCATGTTGCCTAACTGTGGTCCCTCACCTTTTTCTGTGAACGCAGAACAAAAATATTTGTTCAGTATTGATGCTTTTTCCAGGTTCCCTTCCTGACATTCTCCTTCTTCCCCTTTAAGCCTTACTATCCCACCCCTGGTTTTTCTCCTTTCACTAATGTACCTATAAAAAGTCTTGTCTCCTTTCTTTAACTCCTGTGCTGTTTTTACCCTCCGTTTGTGACTTTGCGCTCCTGACTGCTTTCCCTGCCTCCCACTGCTTATACAGATATACTACCCTATCCTCCTCCCGCTGTGTTTCCTTTCATTTCCTGAAAGCCATCTTTTTCGCCCTTATCTTCCCAGCCACTACCTTTGAGAACCATAGTGGCTTTCTCTTTCTTTTGCCCTTGTCTACTTGCCTAATGCAAAGGTTTGTCACCTCCACTATGGCTCCTTTCAGATGGGCTCACTACTCCTCCACTCCCACCCCCCTTGTCCCTCCCTGCCAGGGCATGTTTAAGACATATCCCCATCTTAGTAAAGTCCGTTCTCCTGAAATCCAGGACACTGGCCTTTGTGTGGCTTGACTGCCAGTGTACTCATGCTAAACCACACTGTGCGATGATCACTAGATCCCAGGTGTTCACCCACTCTGATTTCATCAATTCTGTCCCCACTGATAAGTACCAGGTCCAAAACTGCACCCTCCCTGCTGGGTTCTAGCACTAGGTGCCTGAGGCCTGCCCCTTGTACAGAGTACAGGATGCCCTGCTCCTGGCTGAGGCAGCAGCTGGGATGCTCCAATCCACATCTGGCAGACTGAAATCTCCTAACAGCAGCACCTACCCTTTAGCTGCCATCGTGTGGATGGATTCCACTAGATCCCTGACCACCTTCTCCCTGTGCTGGAGGTCTGTATATCATGCCCATGCAAACAGCAGTGCTGTTGCTTGTCTCAAGGGTGACCCAAAGTACCTCGGCTCCCCACTGCATTCCCTGTACCTCAGTGGCCCCAATATACCCCTGACGAAAAAGACACCCCTCCTTTTAGCCCCCTTCTAAACAGAGTATAACCTGGTACGGCTACATCCCAGTCATGGTTTCTAGTATACCACGTTTCAGTAATAGCTACAATATCCAGTTCAGGTTCCATTATCCCCAATTATTTAACCAGGTGAGACACATTAAGCTGAAAGCTTGTTTACAGGTGCAACCTGGGAGCACAAGGAAGTTAAGTGACTTGCTCAGGGTCACACAGTATGCAAGTGGGGGCTGTGGGATTCAAACCCAGGTCTCCAGATTTGCAGCTCAGAGCCTTAAACCCCTGCACTATACTGCCTCCTCAAGGTCATCAAGGCCACCAGGTCTGGGATTTTATTCCCTCACTGGACAGGTGTAAGTCATCCCCCTTGTACAAGGTCTAATTCTTCCAAATAGGTCCCCAGTTCCCAATGAAACCAAGACGTTTTTCTCTGCACCAGCTCTCCAGCCAAGTGTTGAGGCCCTTGGTGTGGAGGTTCCTAGCCTCCCCCTTTCCGTGGACAGGCGGCATCCCAAGGTCATGGAGCTTGCTACTTGTGCAAGGCCCCTTACCTACTTCCTGAACTCTTGCTATCCCAGCCTTGTCTCCAGCCAGGTCATTTTTTCCCAGATGGGCAATGACATCAAGCTTCCCCTGCCTTGCTACTGCTTTAGCAATTCTCTGGATCCTCTCCCCATCCCTCTACACTGTGCTTCCTGGTAGACACCTCATCTCCCTTTCCTCATCTGTTCCTGTCCCCAGTTCCACTCCCAATATGGAGTCTCCTACTAGGAGAAGCTTCTTCTTCCTTTGGGGTCCTCTTCCACCCGCCTGTGGGGTACTCTTCTGTCGAACCTGCTTGCCCACCAAGGTCATAACTTTGGTGTCCCAGTGGGATCCTCCTGCTCCTCCAAAACTGTGTCAGAGTTTCTTAGTTGCACAGGATGGAAGATGTGCTTTTGATCCACCCGCCTCACCTTTCCTGAGCCCACTGTATTCTACACACTGCTTTTGCTGTTCCTCCTTTGAGGTAGTGGGTGTAGACCTGGTGGCCCCTGGGTGGGGGAGGAGATACCCTGCAACCTAGCCAGCTCAGCCTGGAGAGTGGCAATCTCTGCCCTCAGCCCAGAAAGGTGCCTGCAGATGGGGCAGCACCGCAGTTCCCAGAAAACCCTTCTGGGTGACACAGGGATCAGTACTGGGACCAGTGCTGTTTGGGATATTCATAACCACTATCTTGCACGGGACCTGGAGTAAGATCAGTCTGTTCACAGACAATATGAAGTTGGGAGCTGTGATAGATGACACTGAATGGTGGAATGGGTTGCAGGAGGATCTGACCACACTACAGTCAACGCCAAGAAGTGCAAGGTACTACACTTCGGAGCTAGGAACCAGGGGAGGAGCCATCAGCTGGGAGGGGTTGCAGCTGGAAACCACGGAGGAGGAAAAGAATCCGGGGGTGCTTATACTGGGCAGCATGAATAACTCAGCTAAGTGCCGGAAGGCGGCAGCAAAGGCCTACAGTATGCTGGGGTGTATAACGAGGGTAATCTACTCCAGAAATAGGGAGGTGATCCTTCCCCTGTACAAGTCTCTGGTCAGGCTGCACCTGGAGTACTGCATGCAGTACTGGCACCCATTCCTGAAGGACATCAAATTGTTGGAGGGAGGGCGACAAAGATGATCCAGGGATTGGAGGGAAAGTCCTATGAGTATAGGCTGGGCGAACTGAACATGTACTACCTGGAGGACAGGAGGGATGGGGGATATGACTGAAAAATATAAATACCTAAAATGGTTAAACAAGACAAATACAGAAGGGACTGTCCAGATTAAAAGGGATACGAGAGGGAATCAGATGAGAATGGAGGTAAATCAGGAGACTTTTTTTTTCCCCACTGAACGGGAGGTGGACAGGTGGAATACTCTGCCACAGGAGGTGGTATCCTGTAGAACGGTGGGCGGTTTTAAGAGGTTGGGATAGAGTCGAGGGGATGGATGAGGAGGGTGGGGCAGCTGCAAGTTAAGGGGCAAGCTGCATAAATCCGAGCAGACTCCGCTAGACCATGAGGACCTGCTTCTGACGTTTGTGATGTTCTGAAGACTGCTGCTCCACATCCATTGCACTGCACCACGCTCAACATGATTCCTACCTTCTGCTTCTGTCTGCCCAGGTCGCTAATAAGAACCTCATTTTCCTCAGTATTGCAACACTTTTCTAGGGACTATGTACCAGGACCTCTCTCAGAAGGGTTTTCTGTTTTTTTGGTTTTGTTTTTAACAATAGCAATCACAAGAAAATGTCCTCCCAGCATATGCAGCATTGTCTTGCTGCCTTCTGTGGCACAACCCACCTTGTTTTGTGTCTGAACAGAAAGTCGTCACACAGGAGGCACTATAGAAAAAGAAAGTAATGAAAAATAAAGGCATGGATGGAGATGCCCAGGGGCCATAAAACAAGTAGGCAAATTTAGGGAAAAAGTCCTAAAGGCAAACAAAAGGAAGAACTCACTAGGACACACACACACACACACACACCCAAAACTCTCCAAGAAACAATTTTTTTGTAAATGTGCTGCTTTGGAGGAAATATTACATCCATTTGAACCCAGCTAACAATGTGGGAGTGGCACACTGCACTGCTACCTGGGAGACCACAGTATACGTGCCAACACTGAAATTACACAGCGGTGAAGCTGGGGGCCACGGCACAGCAGAGATGAGGTGCTGATTTTTTTTTTTTTTTTCTGAGGGGGGCATAGCACACCCAGCACTGACATACTCCCTGCTGGCCACTACAGAGAGGTATTTGTATCAGCTGTGTAGGCTGCTGCTTGTCCACCCTCCAGGCCAGAGGAAAGACACTACCACGGTGATTCCATACATCAAGATGGGGACAGGGAGACATGGGGAAAAATTATTCAATTAAAAAATATCAGTTTGAGAAAAAAATAGTTCTGTTCAGAGTAGGTTACTGGATGATGAAACTGAAAAGCTTTTTCTTGCATGACAGATCAAGCTGCTAATCATGGCTAAATACTGACTTCTTGGATGACTGCACAAAAACTTAACTACCAGGGGGTGCTAGAGAGCCATCTTCCAGGCAGGTTGATTCCCAGTCAAGCTCCATCTCATGTCTCTAGAAAGTAAAGTAAAGTGGACTAGAGGGCATGGGATGAAGTTGGAGGGAGGACGATTCAGAGGAAACATGAGGAAGAATTTCTTCACAGAACGGGTGGTGGGCAAGTGGAACACCCTGCCAGAGGATGCGGTGGGGGCGGAAACAATCACGGGATTTAAGAATGCATGGGATAGACATAAAGGAATTCTGGAGGTCAGGGTTAAGGTGCAACAGACTTCTAGGAAAACAAACTGAACTTACAAGCTCAAATGGGCAGACTGGGTGGGCCATAGGCCCTTATCTGCCGACACTGTCTATGTATCTATGTAAAGAAACTTTTTTAAAAATAAAATAAACAAAATATTACTGAACAGCACTGGATCCTTTACCATCTAAGGAAGTGAAAGGTAATAACCTCTAATGGGGCCGCACTAAAACTCAGCAACCAGGCTCCTCGAAGATTTTGAAGCAGCAGCATGGCAAGACCAGTGATACTACCCCAGGTGTCACAGGAAGGCCTGCAAACACAACACTGGAACCTCCTTGACAAGCTATGATGGAGTCCATGGACTCCAAAACAGAGCACACTTTGAATAAATTGGAAGCTCAAGATGCCACGATTAAGGAACTAGCAGGAACGGTGGCCGATGCCGACAAATGATCATCGACAACCCAGGCAGCTGTTAATTCTCTAACCAGGGAGAACTTGCAACTTCATGGAAGACTGAAGGCATTAGAAAATGAAAATCGTTCATGCAATGTCCACATAGTGGGGCTGCTGGAAGGTGCAGAAGGTAATAATTTACTGAATTTTATTAAAAACTGACTACAGGAAGAACTGCATCAACCAGATGACTCGGTCTGACAATCATTCGAGAAAGCCTACCGTGTCAACCCTCATGCAAGGCGTTCAACTCCTGCCCAACCACGCACCATCTTGTTGCGTACCTCTGGGTCCCACATATGGGATGTGATCCTGGCTGTGGCACGAGCTGCATACCCACTGATGGTCAACACCGCGGAGGTTAAAGTTTTCCCGGGTCTATCATTTCAGACCAGTGCTTGTCGCAAGCAGTTTGACTCTATGCGACAGCGACTTCGAGCCCCGGGCATTGTGCATTCAATTTTGCTGCTAGCCCATCTCCGGGTCACATACGGCTGCAAGTCATGGCAGCCTACAGACCCAAAAGATGCTGGACAATGGGTCGGTAAAACTGAAGAGGAATTCGCCACAAGAGCTGCATCTTCTTGCCAAGCAAACGAAGAGGATACTGATAGCGACTGAGGGGACCAGATTGAACTCCAACTCGGGGACTGTAGGCAAATTAGCGCTAAGGCCAGGTTTACTTAAACGGTCTCCTCACTGCACAAACACTGTTGAAAAGACATATATTATGTATTGTGAAGATAAAGACTGTTTAGGACGAACACATGAGCTCTTTTGAACAGCAAGTGGGGGTGGTGGTTGTGGGTTTAATATTTTTACTACAAGTGTTTCCACTCCCCCATAGTTGCTAGAAATACAGCTTCAAATGTCCTTTAATCAAGCAGGTCTTAAAGTTATGCCGACTAGCCAGTTTGCCTACACAAATATTTCATTAGAAGTTTCAAGTAGTCTATTAAGGTATGATGCTGTTAAGAAATCAGTAGAGTAAAGGCCTTTTTTTTTTTTTACTGATTGCTGAAAGAATCATGAGAGGGAAAAGCTGAGAGACAGAACATACCTTTAAAGTTTACTTGTTAAATGGTTAATAGTGAGCACAGGGCTCATTTGTCTCTCCCTTCCTCTTCTACCTAGTTACAGAGTAATATCTTAGCCACCCAAAAAGCTAACATTTAGAAATAAACAAGTGGGATTTTTCTTTTAATTTAAGGGATCCCCCATCTCCTTTTGTACCAGAAAATGGGGTGAAATGTATTCCATAGCAACTATGCAGGATTTACACCTTGTGTACTAGTGTCGATGTATACCCTATTTGAGTATGTAATGTACATGTTTAAGTGAAAACAATAAACAAAGTACAAAAAAAAACTAAACTACCAAACAGTCACAAGTAAGGCAGAACAGTCTTACGAAATAAGTTTACTGTTCATAGATCACCTGATCTTTATTAATATCCAGTGGTTAAAACACAATTCAGAATATCTGAAACAAAAAACACTGCACTTTAGTGCCAAAATCATCAGTACACAATCTCTGTGGTCACAGTTCAGATTACAGTCATCATTACACTGAATAACATGGACTACTCAATTCAAGACCGTGTTTGCTCAATGTTTTAACCCCTTAGTCAGAAACTGAGAAAAGCGTTTATGCATTCTCCTTTACTTTTCTGTTTTTATTTGCTTCCCTTCTTCATTAATTTTGTAACAGATCAAATACTTCTTCCGGATTACCGTTTTTTTTTTTTTTTTTATGATCACCAAAACTGGAACTCAATAAAATGCCCATTTTCTTACAGGTTTTGATTAAGAAAACTTGCAGTCTGTGACACTTTAGTTAGCACATGGCTTGTTTTCATCATACAGTTTTATTTGTATTCAATGTGTCTCATCTCTGTTAGGTTCCCTGTACCCCTCCCCCTGGATGCAACTAGAGCAGCAGTATACTGCGCAAGGTACTGGAGACCACACCTGAGAAAGACTGCAACAAGTGGAGGCACTAAGGCCTCGGGTAAATAACAACTGAGGACAGGCTGCAGGACATGAGCATGTACCCCCTTAAGAGGAGGAGGAAAAGGGTTGCCATGACTGGTGCACACAAGTACCTGCATGAGATAAACAGGGTGGACACCAAGCAACTCTTCTGCAGTTCCACCACAGGGACAAGAAGGAATTCACTAAAGCTTCCAGGAGGGGCATTTAAGAAGGATGTCTGCAAGTACGTCTTCATGGAAAAGATGGCGGACAAGTGGAATAAGCTACCAGAGAAGTAGTACAGACCAAATCCATCAGCAGCTTCAAGCAATGATGAGACAGGCAGGCGGGTTTAGTTTGAAAACAGGGGGACACTGTAATAAAGGACAGGACTGCAGCTAGGGCAGGCACAACAGTTAGGTAGGATGGGCCAAAAGCCTTCTTTTGCCGTTAAAGCAGCAGTATTTGTCCCATTTGCAGGCACCTCTCTGGGCTGAGGGAGGAGGTTGCTCATCTCCAGGCTGAGTTGGCCAGGATTTGGGGGACCTCCTCTCCCACCCAGGGACCACCAGGGTCACTGCCGTTGCCTCAGAGGTTGCCAAGAAAGGGGAGCGGTGGGACCACAGTGGGCTCAGGGAGGGTGAGGGTGGTGAAACAGAGGTGCATCCCTCCAGTTGTACCTCTCCACAATTTCTATGCCGTTCTGGAAAAGTGTGGTTCCTCTATGGAGGCACCCACAGTGGAGACCAAGGAAGATGCTGGGAACCTCCGCAAAGGAGACCACAGGAGGGTGGCATGGGACCCCATGGGGGAAGGAAACAACTCCTGGTGGGGGAACTCCATTGTTAGGAAGGTAGAACTGGGGGAGGAAGGGGAGAGGGAGGTAAGGTGCCTGCCTACTGCCATGGTTTGGAGGGACAGGAAGCGAATCCTCAGGATTGCAGAAGCAGCTGCACAGGAGGGAGCTGGATGTCATTCTCCACCTAGAGACAAATGACCTGGCTAAAAAAGGGATCAGAGCAGTGCAAGAAGCATTTGTGGAGATGGGGAGGGGCCTTAGACAAATAGCACACACGGTAACCTTCTCCAAGGTGCTGCCTGTCTATGGCACGGGTGAGGCTAGGGTGCTCCATACCATGGGATTCAATCAGTGGTTGAAAAACTAGTGCAGAGCTCAGGATTTGGCTTCATTGGGGACTGGGGACCACCTGGAGGATGCAGGCCTATACTGGTGTGATGGACTGCATCTGTCCAGGAGGAACCAGGATCTAGGTGATAGGTTTAAATGTTTCATTGGCAAGCATTTAAGCTAGCCAAGGGGAGGCACTGGAGGGCAGGAAATCCTAGCCCCGCCCCAAAAAAAAAAAAAAAAAAAATCAGGGTACTAGGTGAGGTGAGACACCAACATGAGATGTCAATAGGAGAAGTGCAGGGGTAAATGGAGAATGTGACGCAATAAGGACAGGGATGGGGCAAAAAGGGGTAAGGCCATCAAGAAATGGAGGGTAATGAGTACCAACGCCTGTAGTCTGGACAACAAGCTCCCTGAACTGGTGGCCTTGATGGAAGAGGGATGCCTGGATATTGCAGCAGTCACAGAAACATGGTACACAGAGAACCATGACTGGGATGTTAACATACCAGGGTACACAACCTACAGGAGAGACAGGGAGGGGAGAGGGGAGAAGAGGGGGCCGGAGTGCTCTCTATGTAAGGGAAGGGATAAAGCAAATGAACAAAAGAGTAAACAGGGAGGAGGAGGAGAAGGCACTGTGGGTCACCTTAGAGACTGGAAATGGCACCACAATCCACACAGGGGTTGTATACAGACCCCCATGTCAGGAAGGGAGGAAATGGACATGGATATGATAGAGGGCATACTTAGGATGGCAGAGAAAGGGGAGATACTGTTGATGGGGGGGGGGACCTTAATATGCCAGATGTTAACTGGAGCACCTCTGTTGCAGCCGCATCCAAAAGTAGGGCCAGGCTCGATGCCCTTCATGTGGCATGCCTCAGACAGCTAGTTTTGGAACCTACTCGTGAGGGAGCAATCTTAGACCTCATACTCTCAAATGGGGACAGTGAGAGGATCTCAGATCTAGAAGTGGGTAGCCATATGGGAACAACTGACCACCAAACAAACAGTGTGGTTCACGATAAACTCAGCTACTGAGTCAAGCCATACAAAAGTCAGGGTTCTGGACTTCAGGAGGGCTGACTTTGTCAAGATGGGAGAATGCCTTAGAAAAGCACTAGCAAACAGGCTAGAAGATGGGGTGGAGCAACAATGGGGAAATATCAAAACTGCCATCACAGAGGCAACAAGCCTTTGTGTGAAGCAAATCAACAAATCAAAATGAAAGAAAAAGCCACTGTGGTTCTCAAAAGAGGTGGCGGTGAAGGTCAGGGAGAAAAAGATAGCAGTTAGGAAGTATAAGGAAACATAGAAGGAGCAGGACAGAGAACTGTACCAGTTAAGGCAGAAGGAAGCAGGGAAGGTAGTCAGAATAGCAAAGGCCCAAACTGAGGAAAAGATAGCCAACTCAGTTAAGAAGGGGGATAAAACCTTTTCTAGGTATATCAGGGAGTGTAGACAGTCAAAGGGAGGGATAGTGAGGCTGCACAGAATGGACGGTGGGTAGGCAGAGAGGGACAGTGAAAAAGCAGGGATACTGAATGAATACTTCTGTTCAATATTCACAAAAGAGGAGGTGGGGGAGGTGCCTAATCCAATTAACAGAAGCACTCTGGATTGGGGGGTGATCCCAGTCCTTTCACAGAAGAAAGGGTTCTGAAAGAACTCCTAAAACTGAAGGTGGATAAAGCAATGGGGCCAAATGGAATTCACCCCAGAATTCTAAAAGAATTAAGCAGAGAACTAGTGACACCACTAACTACCCTTTTTAACAAATCATGGGAGGATGGTGTGGTACCTGAGGACTTGAGAAAGGCAGATGTGATTCCCCTTCACAAAAGTGGGACCAAGACAGAGGCAGAAAACTACAGACCTGTCAGTTTGACCTCTGTGGTAGGGAAAGTGATGGAATCACTTCTGAAGGAAAGAACTGTTTGGTACCTAGAGGCCAGTGGGACACAGAACCCAAGGCAGCATGGGTTCACAGTGGGAAGGTCATGTCAGATGAATCTAATTGATTTCTTTGACTAGGTGACCAAACTAGTAGACCGGGGTGGGGCTGTGGACATGGCCTACCTAGACTTTAGCAAGGCATCTGACACAGTCCCACACAAAAGATTAACAGTCAAATTAACCAGCCTGGGAGTGGGTCCCAGAGTGGTAGCCTGGGTAAAACACTGGCTGGACAACAGGACACAGAAGGTAATTGTAAAAGGAGTCCACTCTGAAGAAAGAGGGATAACTAGTGGGGAACCGCAGGGTTCAGTACTGGGTCCAGTCCTTTTTAATGTCTTTATAAGTGACACTGCAAAAGGACTGGAAGAAAAAGTATGCCTCTTTGTAGATGACACAAAGATCTGCAACAGGGTTGATACATAGGGAGGCGTAGAAAGAATGAAAAGGGACTTGGCAAGGTTGAAGGAATGGTCAGAAGTATGACAGCTTGGATTCAATGCAAAGTACAACAAAATAATGCACCTGGGAAACAAAAACCCAGGAAAAGATTACACAATGGGGGGGGGCGAGGAGGGGTAGTAACAACAACAAAAACGGAAAGGGACCGGGGGTGATCATATCATCTGTTCTTAAGGTTGGCAAGCAATGTGAGAAGGCGGTAGGGAGGGCTGGGGGGATACTGGGATGTATAGGGAGAGGCACCACCAGCAGAAAACAGGAAGTTGTTATCCCCCTGTACAGACAGTTGTTGAGACCCCATCAGGAGTACTGCGTCCAGTTCTGGAGACCCCATTTCCGCAAGGACATAGACAGGATGGAGGCAGTTCAGAGGAGGTCAACTAAAATGGTGCAGGGTCTGCAAGAGAAGCCATACAAGGAGAGACTAAAGGAACTTAATATGTATACCCTTGAGGAAAGGAGGGAGAGGTGGGACATGATTAAATATTTAAAAGTACCTCAGTGGAATCAACAAAGTCCAAGAGGGTAGCATCTTTCAGAAAAAGAGATGTGCAAGAACAAGGGGACACAATTTGAAGATAGAGAGGGAACGGCTCAGGGGCAATGTGAGGTAGTATTTTTTCACAGAGAGGGTGGTGGACGTGTATAGCACAATGTTATCTCAGGCTTTGGGCAGGGTATTCAGGTACACGCTGAACAGCAGTGGTCCAAGAATGGACCCTTGTGGGACGCCCGTTTGGACTGGTAATCAACTCGATCGGAAGCCATTTATTTTGACTTGCTGTGTTCTGTTTTCAAGGTAGATTTTGAACCAGCTTGTTATGGAAGGGGAGAGGCCAAGGAAGGGGAAGGAGTTTAGGAGGAGGGAGTGATTCACAATATCAAAAGCCTTGGTTAGGTCAATGTAAATTGACCCAACTATGAGTCCACGGTCTAAGGTTTTGTGTATATAATCTGCGTATTCCAATGCTGCTGTGGTGGTACTATGTGCCGGACACAATCTGTGCTGCTGGGGGCATTGGATGTCATATCTGGTGAGAAATTCAGTCAGCCGGTTGGCCATAACTCTCTCAAGGACTTTGGAACAAGATGGGAGAATTGAGATAGGCCGGTAGTTTGAGACTATGGATCTGTTGCTGCATTTGTGTACTGGTGTGACAACCACAGCTTTCCACTGCTTGGGGAACTGCCTAAGCTACCTTACTAGGCAACCTTTCTTCCAACAATATCAATTGCTTTCACCAGCTTGCCTCTTGATCAGACTCCTAGCAGTGCCCGAGGAGGTGGGTACTAGATCTACTAATAGATTCTGAAGTACAGAAACAACGTACCTAGCATCTCTTCTGGACTGACCATCAACATTCTAGTAAGTGTGAACTGAAGCCCAAGTAACAGCTTTTGCATGGAAATCGTCCCCAACAGCTGCAAAAAAGCTGCTGTACTTCCAGTAGAGTGGGCCAAGATTAGCAGGCAGTCCTCTGCCAGCCAAGGTTTAACAGTGGGAGATAGCCATAAGGAAACAGAAATTTAAATACCTGTAAATTTTCTTTCTCCAACTGCTGGTCTCTGGGCTTCATAACAACTGGGAGGAACCTCCTCGAGAAGCTTTGAGAATACCCAGAACCCCTTGGGACAGATGCAAGTCTGCATACATACTCTATTCTTCAATAGCCATGCCATGAGATTGAGTGACCAAAGACTGGCGTACCAAATCCTCCCCCTGAGAGGAGGTTAACAGGTTGTGACTCCTGGGAAGAGACGGGGGAAGATGGACTGCTATGGACAGCAGCAGGGGGTACCAAGACTGCCTGGAGCAATCAGAATCACTTTGCAAGGTTTTGACCTTACCTTGACTAGAACCTTGAACAGTAGAGAGAAGGGATAAAGAAATTTCCCTTCCCAGTTCAAAAATCAGAACATCCAGAGGGACTGAGCAGAAGACTGGGGGTCTGCAACAAAACAGAGGAAGTTGGTGATTGTCTGGGGCTCTAAAGAGATCTATCTCTGGAGTGCTCCACCTTGAGAAAATCACTTTCAACACCAAAAGATCCAGAGACCATTTGTGATGGCCCTGGGAAATCTTGCTCAATGCATCTGCTAGCACATTGTCCTTTCCTGGAAGGTGGACTGCTACCAGAGAGGTCTGTAGGAAATAAGCCTGGGACCATATTTTCATGGCTTCCGTGCACAAGTCTGTGGACCGAGTGCCTCCCTACTTATTGATGTACCACATGGTGGCAGTGTTGCCCATCCTGACCTGAGCCACCTTATTCTGTACTGACAGAGAAAGTTTGTAGGGCAAGAAGTACTGCCCTGAGCTCCAGGAGGTTGATATGAAGAAGGGATTCCTGAGGGGACCACAGTCCCTAGGCCGAGAAGAGCCCCCAGATGGGCTCCCACCCCAAAGGAAGCATCTGTGTTAAGAACCACAGAGTGAATCTGAGTGACAAATGGAACACCTTGCCTCAGACTGTCCAGGCCCTGCCGCCACTGAAGGGCCTGAATTAAGGTCTGAGTAACAGGAACTAGCTTGGTAAGAGGATCTTTCCTTTGTGACCAAAAGGTCCTCAGATGGAACTGAATGTCCCTCATCTGAAACCTGGCCCCTTGGACCACTGCCATGGAAGCTGTCATGTGGCCCAAAAGCTGAAGAAAATGCCTTGCTGGTCAAGAAACCAGAGGAAGGAAGGAAGAGGCCAGCTGAGAGATGGCTTTGGCCCTTTCCAGAGGAAGGAAAGCTCTTGCCTTGAGCGTGTCCAGCTCTGCTCCTATAAAAGTGAGGAGCTGTACTGGCTCGAGAACTAACTTGGGAAGATTGAGAAGGGAACCCCAGGGAAGTGAGAACTTGCTGGGTAACCTGCAGATCTGACTTGACTTGGTCTGGGGACTGACCCACAAGTAGCCAATCTTCCAGGTATGGAAAGATAGAAATCCTTTTCCTTCTTAAAAAAGGCCACCACTACTGCTAGGCACTTTGTAAACACCGTTGGAGCTGAAGTTAGGCCAAAGGGCATTGCTCTGAACTGGTAATGGCCTGAGGGCAATTCGAACCTGTGGGAGCACCTGACGGGAATGTGAAAATAGACATCCTTGAGGTCCAGGGAGGCTAGCCAGTCTCCTGGCCTCAGAGAGGGAAGAACTGTTCCCAGACTCACCATTTTGAATTTTGGCTTTAGCAGGTTCTTGTTTAGGTATCTTAGATCTAGAATGGATCACCACTCCCCTGTCTTTTTTGGGGTAAGGAAGTAACTGGAGTACAGACCTCTGCCCCTGTATGGGGTAGAAACTCTCTCTATGGCTCTTAAGGCCAGTAGAGAGGCAACCTCTGCCTCTAGAGCAAGGGTTTGTGATGTATTTGTAGGTGGAAAGGATCTGGGTCAGTTTCGGAAAATTTTTGAAATTGAGAACCAGCCCCTGACTTACAACCTCCAGGACCCACTTGTCTGAGGTAACAGACATCCAGTCCTGGACAAAGTAAGCCAGCCTGCCTCCTACCGGAATGGGGGAGTCGACCCAGGCTGACGCATCATGGGTGTCTGCTTGGCAGGAGCCTTAGGCTGAGGCGTGGATGCAGCCCTGCTCATCCCCCTTCTGCCTCTCCCTCTGAAGAACCCCCTCCGAGAAAAGGAAGAAGAGGCCTGTGCTTAGTAAAAAGGCCTGTGAAAAGGCCTGCCCCTAGCTTGCTGCCTTTGAGGAGTTGCCTGCCTCTCCTTGGCCTGGGCACTCCTGTAAGTGGTCCTGTACTCATCCATTTTCTTCATGTAATTCTCAGTCTGCTCCCCAAACAGAGAATTACCCACCACAGGGAAATCCATGGCCTTAGCCTGGGTATCCTGCGAAAGGCTAGTACATCTGAGTCAAGCCATTCTCCGAAGAGCCACAGATGTAGTCATGACTCTTGATGACATCACTGGAGTCTACAGCAGCATTAAACTGCACCTTTGATGCCGCGATCCCATCAGCAGCCACCCCCTCCAGCTCCTTGGCTAGCTGGGGGAAAGCCTGATTAGCCAGTGCCAGTACAGTGTCCCACCTGGACTTCTGGTACCTGGCTATACAGGCCATATAGTTAGCCTGCCTGAGTCCCAAAGATGATGCCATGTACTGCTTTTTTGCCATGGCATCTATCTTCCTGGAGTCTCTGTCTAGGGAGTGTGAAGCCAAGGGAAAGTTTGCCTTGTCACAGGCTGCAGCCTGCACTACCCCAACATGGCTGCATTGCTGATAGAAAAACTTCGTATCTGAGCCTGACAAGGTGTACCTCTTGTCCATTCTCTTGTCAACAGGAGGTACAGAGTTAGGAGACCTTAGAATTTTTTGTGTCCGTTTCCCAAAGGACTTATGGAGGGGAATAGACAGTCTCAGACTCGGAGATGTCCATCATCTCAACAAAATCAGGCTCCTCCTGATCCTCCACAGCCTCCTCAATAGGAAGCTGGAGGGTTTGAGCCACCTTTCTGTAAAACAGAAAGTGAGGAGGGGACTCAGAAAGCCTATGAGGGGAAACACCAGAAGGTCTGTCTGGGCAGATGTCTGGTTCCACAAGCACATCCAGACTTTCACCGTCATAATCATCCTCTTCAAAATCCACCTCCTCATCAAACTCCGGTTCGTAAAAATCTTCAGGGGAATAATCCTGAACCAGGGGAACTGACCGAACCGAACCCCTGCCAGAAGGCGCTGGATCGGTTGGAACCAGACAAAGCGATTCAACAATCCGAATTGCTCTGGCTATCTCTTCGGCAGTCGGAACATGAAGTTCTAGATCCGAACCGGCCGATTTATCCTTGCGCTTTCTCTTTGTAGAAACCGATCCCTCAGGATCAGCTCTCCTCTTGCCCGAAGAAGTATCACCCTGGTCAGAGGGCACTCCTTCTGGTTCGGTAGGAACCAAACCGGTCTGGCCTTCTGGGTTAGCAGATTTCTCGGCCTCCTTATCCCTAAGTCTACCTAACCCTTTATCCAACGTAGACTTAGGGAAATTCTAGCAAATTTGTCAGTCTGAATCGAGGTGGTCAAACCTCAGACAGTAAACACAAGTGGTGTGGGGATCGGCCTTAGCAAAGACCTCCCCACACACACACACTGCAGCGCTGAAACCCAGTGGGCCCGTTTTTTTTCTTGGGTTTCTCAGACATGGCCAACCTAACAAAACTTACCCATTATACAGCAACCACCAGGCAAGACTCCCCTACCTGTTTCTCACAGTGTTACTACGGGTGTTGGAAAAAAACGTTTAATTCACTTTTTTTTTTGCATCGGTTCAGCCAACTGATCGAAAAAGCTTTACAATTTCCAAACAATAACTATTCTACGTACTTACAGTACCACAGACAGAGTCTCGAACCGATAAACTGAACTTATTGCGGACCAAAACAGACAACTTTAACCGACTTTGAACCGAGCAAAAGGAGAAATCTCCGGAGCGACTGTTCAGTGAGGTGGAGTAAAGAATCTGACAGTTTGGTTTCAAAGTATTACAGACAGAGTTTTCAACCAAGCTCGAGCCCAACGTTCTATGCCTGGCATAGAATTTTAACCCTTCACTCCCCGGAGCAGTTCAAGTGCTGGAGCTAACTGCAATTGTCAGAATACAGCAAGACTTCATGTTGTTTGAATAACCCTGTCACATCGGACAGCCTCAGTTCTGTTCTTCTAGAAGCGGAGTACTAAGGTCCAACTTGTGGAGAGTGGTTTCCATGGTGCAAAATTCCTGTTCCTTATGTATCCCGCATGAGCAGGCATTTTTCATTAAGGACACCTAATTCCCCTTCCACCTATGGCTGATCATTCCCCCTCCCCTTTTCTTTCCTCAGGCAGCAAGACGGATTTTTTTTTTTCCCTCCAGCAGGATTATATCCTCTTCTCCTCTCCCTTTCTGGCCAAGAATAAATCGCGATTCCAGTCGTCACCCCCCATGCGACTGTCATCATGTAACAGTCACTACTGCACAACATGTGTGCAAGAACTGCAGTTATCGGATTACACGCATGCAGTAACATAAAGACTAAGGCCCTGTCCACACTGCCAACAACGGAACAGTAACAGTTTTAAAAACGGTTTAGCACTTACCGTTACCATCCGTCCACACTGTCCTGCAAGCGTGTTAAGAGTTTGGTCGCCTCCCATCCACACTACAGCCCATTGTGGCGATGAGGATGTGCGTCTGCAAACTGCATCAATGTGCTGACATTAGAGCAATCCCTGCATGCATTGCATGATGTGATAACGTTTAATAAAGTTTAAAAATAAGCATGGTATTGGCATAGTATTTTGTTTGGTATATCTTGTTATACACATGCAACATATTTACATGTAAATTAGCCAGTTTCCAACAAAAGGAGCAAGAGATGTCACACTTTCAAATGCAAACATCAGCTGTTTGTACAGAATTGTGCCAAATGGGAATTTCACCAAATAAATGAAACCCCAACCTTCCTGCATTACTAATGCAGTTTGAACACAATGGGACTTCTTGAGAATGTTCAAGCAAATTTCCCCGCTCCGTTTACTTCTGCGTTAGGCATACACACAGCAAACAGGGCACTCTGGGATGCTGCCACTATGCATCATGGAGCTCTGGAGGTCTAAAATCACAGGGACTATTACGGTGTCACGTCTGCACTGGTAAGCAAACCATGTGCATTTCTGTAACGTTTGTGCTACCAATCTAAAGACCACATCCCAACAGGTCTTTAGATCAGTTTTGAAATCGCCAGTTAAACCGTTACCAGTGTGGACGCGAACAGTTTTTAGAAGCAGCAGTAATGGTTTAACACACTGCGAACGGTTTACAGGGCTCAGTGTGGACAGGGCCTTAGTGGCATCGGGGTGGTTGGCTGCACTAACTGCTGGTTCCCACCCCCATGCAAGCTGTTGCCAGAACCTCGGATCACAGCAGCTGGAAGGCATGACCAGCAACATCATCCCTTTAGCAGAGAGTGGCAGCGGAATATAAGCAAAACACAAAAAGCTGCACTCAGGAAAAGCAGAGGTTAAAAAAGGGTCTAAACAACAAAGTACTGCAGACAACAGTTTAATCAAACAGTTGGGGACACAACAATATCTCCAAATATATTTAAATATGGCCCTGTCCACACTACAAAGTTGTCTGTGGTAACGTTTTTAAAAACATTATTGCCCTTACCGTTTTGGAGCATCCGCATTCTGCTAGTAACGTTTTTAAAAACGTTACAGACCATCCACATTACACCTCATTTCTCCCAGTCTTAATTCGTTTGGAAGACCCAGTGAATGGAGGGTCCAAACGGTCATGCGTCCACACATGTAAATACAGGTTACTCACCTGTAACAGGAGTTCTAGGAATGGTATATGTTGTTCATCCACACTTATTGGCAGGTCCCTTGCCGCTTTAAATCTTGCCGGAAGGTCTTCAAGCTGGCTCCTCCCACCCACCCGGGTGGTAAAACTCGGCTCTGCCCCATGGCGCCAGATCTAGCCTGCTGGAAGCAGGTTGTCGTCGAAGCCGGGAGGGGGTGGAGTCGGTGGATGAAATAAATACATAATGAATTCTAGAACTCCTGTTACAGGTGAGTAACCTGTATTTCCTAGGGACATGGATATGTTGTTCATCCACACTTATTGGCAGACTCCTAACAGTTCTCCAGGAGGAAGGAGGCAAGGCGCACACCTGTTAAGTAGAAAGACTGGAGGAACCGAGGCCCCGACCAGCACCCAGCGCGACCCAAGGTCGATGTGGAAGAGGCAGTAAAGCCTGCTTCGGGCAGAAGCACTCGCGGATATCCTGGATGGAGTATCTCGAAAGCAGCCACCCGATGCAGCGGAAGGGCAGGTAAAAGCGCTTATCCCTCTGGGAGGCTCCATACCCGCCGCCTATAGTGAAGACCTATAAAGGGGTGACCCACCCGCTTATTAGTCCACTGGGCTGCAAATCTGCCAGATCGGCTTCAGCGAAGATGATGAACAGCTGGCGAACCTCACCCGAACTTTAGCTTTATGCTCCCTAGATAGGTAAGCGTTAAACCTGTTCCTATGGAACCTGTATCTCGACCTCGAGGTGTGAATGAGGATAAACCCGGCAGAGGCAATACCCCGAAGGAAGACTCCGCCACCGCCGGAAGGACTTGGGTGGGGCGCCAGGACAACCTAGTCCCTGTGGAAGACCGGATACGGAGGTTAAAGGAGCGCCTGAAACTCTCCCCGCCTTCTGGATGGCAGAGTGGCCCCAAGAAGGTGTTCTTCCACAACAGGTGGGGAAAACTCGCACCTGTGTAAAAGGTTCAGATGGCCTGCTCATGAGCTAAGCCCATACCAGCAAGGATCCCACAGAAACGGGGATACTCTCCCCAAAAGGGGAGGCATGATCGAGGCTTAGAAGTGCCAGACCACCCTCTCCGCACCACCAACTGCCTCCCGGCCTGCGCCCGGAAGACAGGGGTGACCCGGAGAAGCACCTAGGGGTCGTCGGCCGAAGCCCTGGTTTAAGGATGGACCGTAAATGGTCCGGAATGCTCGCTCAGGGACGGGGGAGGGCACGGCCCTATCCCATCAACAAAAAGGGAGAACTTCTCTCAGAGAACGAGCATCTTGGCCGATTTCTTAGCAGGGACGCCCGAAGGTCGAGGACCTTGCCGAAGACCCTAGGCCTGGCCCCTAGCTGCACAGGGGTCGGCCTACAGGTGCAGGGATTGAAGGTCCAGATGGATAACCTTCCCTGAAAGGAAAGACAGGACCAGGCGGACTGGAGGCCTCGAGAGCCTGGGCTGAGACTGAGGAGAGCTGCATACCAGAACTGGCAATCCAGTCTGGGGCTACCAGCATCACCTCGCCAAGTCCTCCTCGCCTTGCCCGTGAGGTCAAGGGAAATGGGGAGAGGCACAGAGGGCCGGGGTCCGAGGCCCGATGGCATCCCCTGAAGCAGACCTTGCTGAGGCGGGCGAAAAACAGTCTTGGCCTCGTATTCTCCCCGGAGGGAAGAGGGAGAAGATCCTGTGCTACCTCCGGCAGGGAAGACCACTCATGAGGTGCAGCCTATGCCCGGCTCAGGGCAGCAGCCAGGGAATTGGGGCTCCTGCCATCAAATGGCTGGGAACCCTCGACTGCGCAACAACCCAATGCGGAGAACCTCCTTGCATCGAGACAAGGGGATCGACCGAACCTGGCGGAGTAGGTAGCACATGGTCTTGGTGTTGTCCTACTTGGACTTAGACCTGTAGACCCCGTACAAGCGGTGCAGGCTAAGCGGACCATCTGTTCTCCAGCAAGCAGGAAGGACATCGGGACTCGCGAGAGGACCAGAGGCGAAGCATTCTGTATTCCCCAAGATGGGCACCCCACCCATCCGAGAAGCATCGGTCGGAGAAGACCGCCGACTCAGGGCAAACGAACAGGATGTTCTCCTGCCGAAGTTGGAATGGTCCAAGGGAGCATTCTCTTAACTCCTGGGCTGTTAGTCACGAACTGGTCCAAGGGACGCAGCGCTGTGACCTCTGGCTGGCCCCTCCCACTAAGGGAAGGCCGCCCTGAGGCCCAGGAGGTCCTGGCAGGACATAATTTCCCAGCCAACCCGACCGGCAAGGAGGAAGAACCTCAGCCCTGTCCGCCCGGAGCCAAGCTCAGACTCAAGAGTCGAGCTTAGTCCCGAAGAAGCTTCACCGCTAAGGTACGAGTTCTCACTTGGCTCCTGAAAACGGGAGACCAGTCTGCCTTCCGGGTGGGGTGACATCCGGACCCTTCAGTGCCGCAGAGACTGCTGAGCAAATAAGGGCCTGGCTAGGAACTCGTAAGGAGCTCCCACGCAAGAAGGGGTAGAGCCTCCCAAGAAACGGACGGAACGAGGAGTAGGTACATCCTGGAGACCCAGGAAACAGCTACACCCACGTTCTGAGGATGGGATATCTGAAGTAGAGAGACCATCAAGGTGTGCGGGAGAATGGGCGCGAGCCCCCGTCTGTTTGAGGCCAGGAATACCTGGACACGAACCCAGGGTTGAATGGGGGTCCGCAGCCTTCCTGATCACCTCTAACTAGAGAGCCAGGCATGTCAGTACGACCGACAGAGGCAGTGGACCCAAGATCCCCATGGGGCAACGGCTCAAAAAGGGGAAACCGCTCGCAACCTGCGACAGGATCCACCCTTAAATACCTCCAGAATGAGGTGCGGAGCCGTCCCCCCATGGGGAAACCCAGGCTGGGACGACTGGGCTGGGGCAGTGCCCCCTGGCCCGTCACTGAGCAGGCTTAGAGGGGAAGGAGCCGAGGAGCCTCTCGGTTTCCTGCCTCCCTGCTTCCCTTTGGAGGAAGACGCTGGACTGGCAACAGGCCGCCCAGCGCATGCCTGCTGGCCCTTATGCTGGGCCGGTGTGGCCCCAGGGCTCAGGGGGCAAAGGGGCTTAGCGCAAGACTGACGGTTGCCCTTGACCCTCCGGGCGAGAGTGACAGAGTCCGGAGTGGCATCGGACTTCTCGGGCCCATGGATGTATCCCTCCACTCCAGGGCCGAAAAGGTCAGTCACCAAGAAGGGGATGTCCGCCAACTCGTGCTGGGTTTCCAAAGAGAAAGAGGGATAACCTCGGCCACGCCCTGCGGCGCATGGCCACTGCGGCCGCCACTGATCTGGCACAGGAGTCGCCTAGATCCAGAGCCATCTGGAGCTGCTGCTTCGCCACCGCCCTACCCTGGTCCCGCACCTGCCGAACCGTGGTCCGCAGATCGGCCAGGAGATGGAGGACCTCGTCCAGGGAGCCCAAAAGGGTGTGGGAGAAATGTGCCATCAGTGCAACCGAGCTGGCCTGACGGAGGCCTAGGGAGGACGCAGCATAAACCTTGCGTCCGATATAGTCCATCCTTCTGGGCTCCTTGTCAGGGGGTCTGTCCACATCCCCAGCGTTTCCAAGACATTGGAAAACGTCGTCGGTGACTACCCCTTCAGCCGAGGGGTGCTCCAAGAAACCGGGCAGAGAACCAACAGGGACAGGGTACCTCCGAGCCACCCTGGCCGAAGGCGCAGGGCAGGAAGTAGGCCGCCGCCATAGCTCCAAGGCTGGGCCCACGATAGCCTCAGCCACTGGGAAGGCCTCCGAGGAAGAACCCCCTCGATCCAGAATCTCCATAAGGGGGTAAGGTGCCCGACTGGAGACGGGCTCAAGCTGCATCCCAGTGAATTCTGAAATGAGCTGAAGCAGACCCTTCGAAGACGATGGGCTGTCGTCTACTGAATGTTCCTGGGAAGACCCCGGGTCCTCCCTGCTAGGAAACATAGCAGAGCCTGCTTCAGGCTCCGAAGGATCTGCAAAAAGCTGCCGCAGGCCCGAGGCACTCTTCGTCCGCCAGGGGCGGGCAGGAGTGAGGGGACCGAGTGACCTGAAGAACAGGTCATGGCCTGGCCTGAACCTCGCCGAAGGCAGAGGGGCAGCGAGGGTCGGACGAGCAACCGGCCCTGGAGAGGGCTCCTCGACCGATTCGAACGGCTGCCGACCGAGCGGCGGCTGCTTGCTATCCGGAGAATGAATCGGGGTCGATTGATACTCGGACAACAACTGCTGTCGCCACATAAGTTCCTCGTAACACCGACGCCAACGGCATCGAAACCGCTCCTCATCCGAGGAAGAACGGCAAAGCCACTTAACTCGGTGCCTCGACTGAGAACGCCGAGATCGGCGTGAGCAGCTAGACCGAGAGGTTGACCGAGACCGAGACCCAAATCCTCAGGGGGACAGAGGACGGGCCTGGGAAGGAGAGGGACGCACCCGCTCCTCCCTCGGCTCGGAAGAAAGGACCGAGGGCTGTCGACCCGAAGGGGAGGACAGAGCCTCAGCCTCCACCGAAGGCGGAGGGATGACGGCACCAGAAGACCCCCCAAAAGACGGGTCGAGAGACTCGACAACGTCGATGGGGAATCTGGCCAGCTGACCTGACGGGGATACCGTGAGGCCAGTGGCCGAAGCCGAATCCTCGACCGGAGTCGGCGTCGGCCCGATGAGGGAGGAGAGTTCCGCTCCGCCGGCAGACCCGCCTCGGGCCCTTTAGCCTTAGAGGCGGGCAGCAGGGTTCGGGTCCCTCTCCCTTGGAGGAGAGGAATGACGAAGCTCCTTGAATGAAGCTGCATGAGATGAATCCAAGGAGAGCGGGATAAGCGCCGTAACCAAGGGGGGGGGGACCGCCCCTTCCCCAGCAGGATCAAACTGCAGAGAAACAGTTGAAGCGGACACCCGCCGGTCCGATGGAATCTCCGGAGCGGAAAAAACTACCGGATGTCCGAGCCCCGAATGGGCCGCACGGTCCACCAGAGAGCTGACCGAAAGGGCAGAACAGAAATTGCAAGCCTGAGGATCGTGATCCAAGTCCAGGCAAAAACGCACGTGGAGTGCGTCCCTCCTGGAGGGACTACAAGTGCGCCGCCTCGGGCCAGAAAAGCCATCGCCAGAGCAAGTAAAGAAAAGATCAAGATTCAGAAAGGACACTTCAATGAATCCGAAGACCGAAATTTTCAGGAACCAGTCGAAAACGCAGAGTGCTAAGGAGGGAACCTGAGCTTCCAAGCGGTAAGGAAGATCTGGCGTAATGGGGCGGAGCCGAGAGTTTTACCACCCGGGTGGGTGGGAGGAGCCAGCTTGAAGACCTTCCGGCAAGATTTAAAGCGGCAAGGGACCTGCCAATAAGTGTGGATGAACAACATATCCATGTCCCTAGAGCTATAACGTTACAGGCTCCAGAACGTTACCCATTCTGATCTAAAGACCACATCCTTACAGGTCTTGAGATCGGTTTTAACAACACTTGTTAAACCATTACCAGTGTGGACGCGAACTGTTTTTGGAGGTAGCGATAACAGTTTACCAGACTGTTAACAGTTTACAGGGCTCAATGTGGACAAGGCCTAAATGTCATACAGTCCTTTTAAGGGCCGTTTTGCTTTTTCCATGGTAAAGTCCTTTTAAGGACTTTCCAAATGAATTATGCCCTTTTAAGGGCTAAGAAGGGGAGCCTGAACTTAGCTGTCATGAGGCAGATCAACAAGTCCTTACAAGGACTTGGCGGGGCAGCAGAACAGAAGATCAAAGTATACCAAACCCCTTTTAAGGGATAAGTGGAGAGTGACTGTGGGTGGGGGAGCAAGGAAACACTTAAGACTCAGCTATCTACTACTTCACTAAAAAAATAAATAAATAAATAAATAAGACCTCGCTCAGTTGTTGTTCATACAGTGTGTGTGTTTTAACAATTTTTGAAATAGTAAAAGTAACATTTCAAATTGTACGCCCAGTGTTTCAACCACCACATTCCTATCTCCAACAAAAATGGGAAAATGGCAAAAGAAGGCCCAAACAGAATCTTATGGTTCTAGAAAAAGAAATTGGACTACTATGGGGGGGAACTATTAGCGATGATGACACTCATGCTTGGTCAACTAATAAAGAAACAAAGGCTCTGTGAGGAAAAGGAAGCCCTTATGGTTTAACAGGGAAGTGACAGAGCATCAGGGCTAAGAGGAGGGCATTCAAGAGATTTAAAATTATGCTGAGGGGAAGACGATTAGGAAGAGTATCCGGTGAGGCAGAGGAAGGCGGGAAGGGAGGTAAGACAGGAAAAGGTAAAAACGGAGGAGAAAATTGCCAAGGCAGTCAAGAAAGGGGATAAAACCTTTTTCAGGTATATAGGTGAGCGGAGGAAAACAGGTAAGGGATACAAAGGTTAAAAAAAAAAAAACAATGCCAGGGAGATGGTGGGGGGTGGGGGTGGTCAGGAGAAGGCAGAGTTGCTGAATAGCCATTTCTGCTCGGCATTCACGAAAGAGGAAGAGTGGGAGGACAGCAGATTTGGGGTAAATGAGGAAGTAGGGGAGGGGGTGGACACTAGTCCATTTCAGACAGAGGAGATCATGAGTGAACTAGCTAGCTTGAAGGTGGACAAGACTATGGGGCCGGATGGGGTTCACCCCCCCAAAGTATTATGGGAGCTGAGGGAAATACTGGCTGTTCTCTTGACCACTCTCTTCAACTGTTCCCTGAAATCAGGCATGGTACCTGAAGACTGGGAACAGGCGAATGTGATACCCCTTCATGGGGGGGGGAGCAATTACAGGCCAGTGAGCTTGACATCTGCGGTAGGCAAGCTCATGGAGAAACCGCTCAAAAAGGGAATCACTGACTACCTTGAGTCAAACAGCCTGTTGGTTCAAAGGCAGCACAGGTTCACTTAGGGCAGATCCTGTCAAACGAATCTGATAGAGCTCTTTGGCTGGGTTACCAAGGTGGTGGATCAGGGGCGTCGGTAGACACTGCATACCTTGATTTCAAGAAGACATTCGACTCTGTGACACACAGAAGGCTACTGTACAAGTTGGGATGTCTAGGGCAGACAGTAATACAGTGGTTACAAAACTGGCTGGAAGGCAGAAAACAGAGGGGTTTTAGTAAACTGGGTACCCTCAGGGGAGGCTGGGGTCATCAGTGGGTTACCTAGGGGTCCGCATTGGGACCACAACTATTTAAATATTTACAGGGGACTTAGCAGTGGGCCTAGAAGGGAAGGTGTGTGTTCGCGGACGATGCAAAGGTCTGCGGTACAGTAGACACACAGGAGGGGGTGGAGGCAATGCGTAGGGATCTAATGAAACTGGAGGAGTGATCTGGGAAGTGGCAACTGTCATTTAATATGATTAAGTGTAAGATCATATACTTAGGCAAGAATAATGGGAAAGCAGAATACTGGATGGCGGGGCGGCCCTCTGAGGAACAGAACAGGAAAGGGGCCTTGGCATCACCATTTGACACAACCTGACAGTGGCAAAAGACTGCGAGAAGCCGGTGAACAGGGCCAGCAGGATGCTGGGTTGTATAGGGAGGGGGATAACTAGCAGGAAGAGGGAGGTTATAATTCCCTAATACACCCAACTGGTTAGGCCGCATCTGGATCATGGGGTCCAGTTCTGGAGGTCATACCTCAAGAAGGATGTGGAAAGGGTGGAACGAGTCCAGAGGAGGGCGACAAAGATGGCTGGGGGTCACAGTCACTCATCATAGGAAGAGAGGTTGAGGGACCTAAACATGTACTCCCTGGAGGGGGGGACATGACTAAGACACTTCAAACACTTCAAAGGGAATAAATATGGTATCACTGGGAACTACCTTCCAAGTAAAAGGGTGACCTAGGACAAGGGGGCATGACCTACAAATTGTGTGGGGGGACTCAGGGGTAACATTAGGAGGTACTATTTCACAAAAAGGGTGGTGGACAACTGGAACAGTCTCCCAAGGGAGGTGGTGGGGGCAAAAACAGAGGGAGTCTTCAAGAGGGCATGGGACAGGCACAGGGGGCTTGTGGCGGGGGAGGGGGATTTCAGGAAAGACCTCGCAGATGTCTAGGTAACTTGAGTAGGCCTGGTGGGCTTTTCCTGTTGTCACGTTTCTATGTTCCTATAAATATTGGGTGGCATGTAAATCAGTCTACATGCATTTATTTGTGTCCAGCTGGGCAAGTAATTTTTCATCCTCAAATTTTATACCCTGCTTCTCCTTGGCAGTTTATTTACTTTTATTTAGTACACTTTTTCCTCTACTATCCAACAGGCCCCCATCAGTTCTCACCCCCTCACCCAGCCCTACCATGCACTGCCCTTCTCCGGGACCTACCTCATCTCCATTCCACCCCAGCTTGCCCCACAGGGAGGGGCTGTCAGGGCATGGGTAGCATTAAGGGTGTGCTCCATGTTTGGAGCACATTTTTGTAATCGAAATTTAGTGCAATTATGCTCCTGCAACGTACAATCAGCATTTGCATTTGATCTTTAAAGAGCTAGTGGAACCAAAACAGACAAGAAAATGACACAAATCTTAAGAAGTAGCCAGTTGTAACCTTTTATTTCTGAAGTATTTTGCTTTTGCTCATTGGAATGTTTTCTATGGTGTAATATTGTGCTGAATGTGTGGAACAGCTCTCATTCTGGAAGCTGACATGTCTATCTCTAATCCCCCAGTTAGATCAGCAGCACTGTGATCTCACTGGTCGGTGACATCACATACAACTGACCTGGCAGCTACTGAGTGGCCGTTCCTAAGCAGCAGTGATGTCACAGTAAGTGAGTTCACAATGCTGATGATGTACTGAGGGGACTAGAGATAGATATGTCAGCTGTCAGGCAGAGTGTTGTCCCACACACCACTCCTACTAACATCAGGTAAACAATTTCTCTAATTAAACCAATGGGAAAAGAAAAAAATTCCTCAGATACAAAAGGTAAGAGCCAGCCCAGTGGCATGGAGGGTTGAGGCACTGGATGCCACACCAGCAACCCAGGTTCGGGAACTAACCTAGGTCGGGGGTCGGCAGGTAGGGGGAAGCCGGGTGATAGATTCAGCGACCGCAGGATAGCTCTCCTCTCCCCAGTAGGGACTTAGTCATGCCTGCTCCCAAGTGGAGGCTCGAAGGTAGTGCAGAAGGGAGTGGCTAGAATACGGAGGGTGCCGTGGATTGCTGCCTGTGCATGCCTCCACACGCACCCAAGCAACTGCGACAAGGGGGAGAAAAGTGGAAAATGGAGCTGGCAGACTCCATGACGGCCCCGCAGCACCTGCATCAGGCACCCCGGAGATCTGGATGTTGGTCTCCAGCGCAGAAGGAAATCAACACCTCGCCTCAGCCGTCATGGAGGGCCAACCCTGGGGGATTTACCAGAAAGGGTCGCGCATGTGGGAGAGTCGGGGACCAGAGGACCAGCCCTCCAAGGGAGGCCACAGCGCCCTACCAGCTCCACGGAGGGTATATAAAAAAAGAAAACAAAAAAAGACAAACGGTAAGCTTGACTGCTTTTAAAAATGAATCATTAGTTTTAGGCAGTGCACTAGCTCTTTAAATCCAACTGTCCACCACTTTTTTTTTGGGGGGGGAGGGTAAGAAGTATCTTGAAAACAGCTCTGGTATAATTAGCTTATTGGTACCCATGCACTGCATTAGTTGCAACAATGTTGTTATTTCTGACGGAAGCAGTTTTAGCATTTCTGAAATGGGAAACATTTTCTGCCAGTTTGGAATGAAAGGCTCAGTCACTTCTCTGCTACCTAGCTTCCATTTCCTCCTCCTATTCCCTCCACTTATCAGATTCTCGTGCATTTGTTGATCCCTTGCTCCAAAACCTCTGCTGGACCATCCGATTTCTCCTCTTGCCTTCCCCTTATCTGGAACAACCTATCTCTGGTTCTCTTTACATCGTCCTCCTCCCCATCTCCTGCAAAGCCCTAACTCACAACTCTACACCAATACTTGCTCCTGCAACCAACCCTTCCCTCCATCCATATCATTTTTCAATCCTTCTCTGCCTCCATTTACCACTTTCTGCACAATTTTGTTCCTTAGGGACTGCAATATATGAAATCAAAGGGCCGGCAACCAGGGGAATAGTAGTCACTGCCACAGTCAAATACACAACACAGCAGAAGGACAGGCACCTACTAAAGGTTCCGTATAGTAACATGGTTCCAATCACAAGTAAAAGCCGTGGATTCTAATCATGCCAAGAGACACTATTCGTCAGAAGTATGATAAAAATCATATAAAATTAAGTGCTTATAATGAAGCACAGTGTCCAATTCAGAATTAGTAGTCCATTCCAGGCTGGCAAGGTGGTGCTGAGGGTTACTAACATACTAAAATGCCAGCAGAATAGGCCTATCGGTCTTTCGAGTCTGCTCAATTGGTCAGCCCCCACCCTGGGTGCTGACCTTGCTGCCCCCCTCGCCTTCTCTGGCTTCTCCCTTCCCAGTTCCGGATATTCTTGCTGCATTGGATTTTGCTTCCAGAACCCTTCCCCTGTACCTGGCCCAGCCCCTCTTGAACCCCTCCACCGTCTCTGCCTCCACCAGCCCCTAGGCAGTGCATTCCATGGCTCCACCACCCTCTCAGTGAAGTAGCACCTCCTCCTTTCTCCCCTGAATCTTCCCCCCTCCAGCTTCCACCCATGCCCTCTAGGTCAAGGCTTGACGGTTGAGGCGCTGGATGCCACACCTCGCACTACACCGACAACCCGGGTTCAGAAATTAGCCTGGGTCATCCGGGGCTGGCAGGGGAGGACTAGGATCGAGTGTCCGTTGACTGCTCTCCTAGTCCTGGGGTGGGTCGGGGAACAACCATCGCGTGGCAGCGACCTCTGGGGACACCCGCAGGTACTACCAAGTGCGTGGCAGTTTTTTTTGGGGGGGGGCGGACGTCGGCATGCAGTGCCTGACGTCATTGCACGTCCGCATTCCCACGGGGGAAAAAAAATGGAGGAAAAGGGCTGGGCGCAACAGTGCAGCTTGATGGTCACGCCCTGCGCTACCCCGAGGACTTGCGAGGAGTCCTGTCGGGGAGAATCTGGGGCTGTCCTAGCTGGGAGTGTCATAGCAGGCCCTCCAGCAGGGTAGCATGATGGCTGTCCCGGACCCTCCTGGGTGCGGTATGAGTCACCCAGTTCTCTGGGTGGGCAGGGCCTGCAGCTGGATGCCCCAAGCCGGTCACGCTACAAAGGAGGTAAAAAGCAGCTGTGAGTAAAAAAAAAAACTCCATTCCAGTTTAGTCAGAATCCACTCAATGCAAACGCCGGCTGGCGCTCAAGTTCGAACCCCACAACTGGACAGACATCACCTAACACGTTTCACGTAATAGACACTTTCTCAAAGGTTGACGTCCACAGTGTAATGTATCCCTTATGCATAAACAGTGTTAAAGTGACAGTAACACACTAGTGTGATTAATTCAGTGCTCAACGATTAACATAGATACACAGTACAGGTGAAAGCAATGCAAACTGATGCATGTGCACAAAAGAGAGTTAACAATACAAGGATGACTAAAAAGGCTCATGCCACCAAGATACACTAGGGCACCAAGGATACCAAATCATATGTGCACCCATATTGAAAAACTTAGTTCGGCTGTCATTTTCCTTACTCGGCTAAAACAATCATGAACTCCAGGCCAATGGGGCAGTCATAGGTACATATCTGTAAAATAAAGACACACAGCATTTAAGTATCAAACTGAATAGCCCAAACATTTATACAGTGCAGACAGTGGTGCCCCGATATCAATCCTCCATGACATTATGAATCAAGTCTTAGGTACCACCTCTCAGACCATACCTAAAAGTTACCATTTATTCAAATAGGGGCCTATCTCAAGTCTGTCATTAAGAACCCTGTTATCCACAGCCTTAAGGGGAAAAAATCCAGTACTGCTATTCCTAAAGGACAATTTATTAGAAGAAAAAGGAACTGTGGCAGTGAGGACCAATAACAGCTAGAGCTGCTGAACTGATAGAGACTGTTCTGTGTACATGCATCAATTACTAGTGTTGCCTTTACTTGTACTGCGTATGCTAATCGTTGAGCACTGTATTCATCACAATAGTGTTACTCTCACTTTTACACTGTAGCGTCTATTGCATGAAACGTGTTCAGTGACATCTGTCTAGGGGCAGGGTTCGAGCCTGAGCCCCAGCCAGTAGTTGCATGGAGTGAATTTTGATGAAATTGAATGGACTTTTAATTTTTAAGAGGACACTGTGCTTCTGACGAAAAGTTTTTTTGCATGGACACTGTTACAATCCACGGCTTTTACTTTTGCTTGGGAGCCACGTAACTATACAGAGCCTTCAGTAGGTGCCGGTCCTTCTGCTGAGTTTTTATATTTCTGACTGTGGCACTACTGTTCCCTAGTTGCTGTCCATTTGTTTTCATGTATGTGCTTTGAGATTTTTAGGACCTGCACAGGTTGATAAAAAAGAAAAAGCTGCTCCTCTCAGGCTTTCGCTGCAATGTGTTATTCTGTGCTCCTGCTCTGAACGTATGAATGGCTAATTCAAGGGATAACACCCGGCAGGTGCAGTGTGCTACCGAACCCCAATCCTTTAAGATCTAGTACTCAGAGCAGCAACTTAAAACACAAGCTATTCTGAACTACTGAACAATATTGCAGTTAGTGTTTCTGGATCCCTGAATATTCACCAGGCATTAAAGTCAGTTCAAGAGAACAGCGTTCAAAGACTGCAATGGGAAAATATTTCCGTTAAAGCATATTTAGAGGTGGACCATGTCCAGAGGGGTCTCCAAATAAAAAAAAAAAAAAAAACTATCAGTGGATTAAGGGGTGGGGGTGTAGCACTGTTAGTCAGAAATGGCGTGGGTATTAGAGGGGTAGAGGAGGCAGAGGGGAATGTGGAGGCTATTTGGGTCACCTTGCCGATGCAGGTGGGTAAGAGTAATGGTCAGAGTGGTATACAGACCACCAGCACTGGTGGAGGACCTAGAAGACAGTTTGGTGGCAAATCTCGAAGGACTCTGTAGATTACGAAAGGGAAGGGTAATAGTAATGGGGGACCTCAACATGCCAGAAACAGACCGGGGGACTATGACATCACCAGTGGCCAGAGAGCAGAGGCTGCTGGATGTCTTCCAGGATGCATTTCTGACACAACAGGTGGGTGAGCAAACCAGGGAGGCCCGGACACTGGACGTGGTCCTGGCGGACAGTGATCAGATTAGGTGCCTAGAGGTGAGAGACTCGTTGACTGGGAGTGATCACGCCACAGTCTGGTTCTTCCTGGAGCTAGGGAGGGAGGAAAGCCGAACAAGGACGGCAGTACCCGACTTTAGGGGTGCAGACTTCAGGGAGATGGGAAGGACCCTTAAAGATCATCTAGACAGGATAAGGTCAGATATGGATGCTGACAGCAGGTGGGGGATCATTAGGAGGGGAATACAGGCGGTTACCAGATCCTACGCAAGGGAAAGGTGTAAGTTCAGTAAGGCCAGAAAACCCTGCTGGTAGACACGGGAGGTACAGGAGGTGGTGAGGGAAAAGAAGGCGGCCTATAGGCGCTTCAAGTAGTCAAGGAGTGAAAGGGATGAAAAAATTCCTCACCTTAGTAATTGTGTTTCTTCTAATGGAGTCTTGCTGTATTCTGACAATTGCAGTTAGCGCCAGCCTTTGAACTGCCCCAGAGAGTATAGGGTTAAATTTCTATACAAGGCATAGAACACTGAGCTCAAGCTCGGTTGAAGACTCTGTCTGCAGTACTTTGAATCCAAACCTTCAGATTCTTAAGAGCTAAAAACTCACTGACCTATCAGAATGCGGAATTGTAAAATTTCTACTAGCCAACTGGCAACAAACGGTCTAGGTTCCCAAAGGAAGACTCAAGTTAGGAAACCCAAAAACCAAACAAAAGCCAGGTAATAAAGCATGACAAATTCTTAATAACCAAACTAAAGCACCCAACAGGAAGTGTGCTGAAGACACCCCTGGGGTGCAACACTGCACCTGCCCAACCACTTCCCAAAAACAGGTTCTGAGAGGGGAGGCAGAGAGGGAGGTCAGAATACAGCAAGACGCCATTAGAAGAAACACAATTACTAAGGTGAGTACCTTTTTCTACAAACGACATGAAGTCTTGCTGTATTTTGACAATTGCAGACTACCAAGCAGTACCTCCAAGGAGGAGGGACAGAACCTACTTTGGGAATAGGCTCTGAAGCACTGCTGCGCCAAATCTAGCATCATTCCAAGCCTGGATATCCAGGGAGTAATGCTTGGTGAAGGTATGAACTGTTTTCCAGGTGGCTGCTTGGCAAATTTCTAACAAGGGAATATCCCTGGCTACAGCCAGAGATGCAACTGTACCTCTAGTGGAATGAGCCCTCAGGCCTGAGGGAGGAATTTTTCCCAGTTTCTCATAACAGAATTGGATACAGGACACAATCCACCTGGCAATAGTTATCTTGGTGGCAGGTTTGCCCTTACCTACTTCCCCATAAGTGAGGAACAACTGGAGGGAGTCAAACCTGTGCCCCTTTGTACGTTCTATGTAGCAACTAAGGGCTGTTTTAACATCTAAACTGTGTAACCTTCGCTCTCCTGAGGAAGCATGATCAGTGAAGAACACAGGAAGAGACATGGATTGGTTCAAGTGGAAATCAGAAACCACTTTGGGTAGGAGCCTACTATTGGTTCTAAGGACCACCTTTTCCCTATGGAATAAGATGAAGTCCGGTTCAACTGACAGAACTTGCAATTCACTAATACGTCTGGCATAGGTAACAGCAGCCAAAAACACAGTTTTCCAAGTCAAGTACTTGAGCTCTACTGAGGACATAGGTTCAAAAGGGGGTTGCATAAGCTGAGCAATGCAGACATTCAAATCCCAGGCAGAAGCAGGATCCCCAAAAGGAGTACTGGTATGAAGCAATCCTTTGAAAATTTACAGAATACAGAATGAGATGACAGAGAGAAGGCTTTCCCACTGACAGAAAAGCAGAAACAGCTGACAAATGTACTTTGCGAGTAGCTGGTCTGAGGCCTAGACCATTAAGATGAACCATATAATCCAGAACTGTAGACAATTCAGCAGCGTCTGGGGATATATACTTTTAGGAACACCAAATGCTGAATCTTTTCCATTTGGAGTTGTAAGTTTTTCTGGTGGCAGGCTTTCGAGAGGCTTTGAGAATGTCCAGAACCCCTTGGGACAGATGCAAATCTGTATATTCTAACTCTTCAAGAGCCATGCCTTGAGACTGAGGGACCGAAGATTGGGGTACCAAACTCTCCCCTGAGATGAGGTTAACAGATTGCACTTCCTGGGGAGAGAAAGGGGAAGAGGAACTGCTAGGGACAGCAGCAGGGGATACCATGGCTGCCTGGCCCAGTCTGGAGCAATCAGAATTAGTTTGCAGGATTGTGACCCCATTTTGACAGAACTTTGAACAACAGAGAGGAAAGGAGGGAAGGCATAGAGGAATTTCCCTTCCCAGTTCAGAACCAGAGCATCCAGAGGGACTGAGCCCAGTACTGGAGGTCTGCAACAAAACAGAGGAAGTTGGTGATTGTCTAGGGCTGCAGAGAGATCTAGCTCTGCAGTGCCCCACCTGGGAAAAAATCACTTTTACCACAAGGGGATCCAGAGACCATTCGTGATGGCCCTGGGAGATTCTGCTCGGTGCATTTGCTATCACACTGTCCTTTCCCAGAAGGTGGACTGCAACTAAGGATGCCTGAAGAAAGTAAGCCAGAGACCATAGTTTCATGGCTTCCGTGCACAAGGCCGTGGACTGAGTGCCCCCTTGCTTGTTGATGTACCAAATGGTGGTAGTGTTGTCTGTCCTGACCTGTACCACCTTGTTCTGCACTGACAGCAAAGGCTTGTCGAGCCAGGAACACTGTCCTGAGCTCCAAAAGACTGATATGCAGGAGGGACTCTTGATGGGACTACTGTCCCTGGGCTGCGAGAGCTCAGAGATGGGCTCACCACCCCAACAGAGAAGAATCTGTGGTAAGAACCACAGAGTGGGGCTGATTGACAAAAGGAACCCCTTGCCCAAGATTGTCCTGATCCTGCCACCACTGAAGTGCCTGTATCAGAGACTGAGTCACTGGAACTAGTTTGGTAAGAGTATCCTTCTTTTGGGACCAGAAGTGCCTTAGATGGAACTGAATGTCCCTCATTTGAAACCTGGCTCATTGGACCACTGCTATAGAAGCTGCCATGTGACCCAGAAGCTGAAGGAAATGCCTTGCTGGTCGAGAGACCAGAAGGTGGAAAGAGGAGGCCAGCTCTGAAATGGCTGTAACCCTCTGCATGGGAAGAAAAGCTCCTGCCTTGACTGTATCCAGCTCTGCTCCTATAAAAGTGAGAAGCTGTACAGGTTCAAGAACTGGACTTGGAAAAGTTGAGAAGAAACCCCCAAGGAAGTGAGCACTTGCTGGGTCACTTGAAGGTCTGACTTGACTTGGTCTGTGGACTGTCCCACAATGAGCCAGTCGTCCAGACATGGAAACACTGCAATCTTCTTCCTCCTTAAAAAGGCCACCACTTCTGCCAGGCACTTTGTGAACACCCTTGGAGCTGATGTTAGGCCAAAGGGCATTGCTCTGAACCGAAGGCAATTCAAACCCGAGGTACTTTCTGTGGGAGCACCTGATGGGAATGTGAAATAGGTATCCTTACGGTCCAGGGAGGCTAGCCAGTCCCCTGGCCATAGAGAGGGAAGAATTATTCCCAGAGTCACCATTTTGAACTTTGGTTTTAACAGATGCTTGTTCAGATATCTTAAATCCAGGATGGGTCGCCACTCCCCCGTCTTTTTTGAGGTAAAGAAGTACCTGGAGTACAGACCTTTGCACCTGGGTAGGTAAGGCACCCTCTCTATGGCCCTTATAGCCAACAGAGATGAAACCTCTGCTTGCAAGGCAAGGGATTCGGAGGTGCTTGCAGGTGGAAAAGATCTGGGCCTCAGCTTTGGAAATTTTTTGAAGCCGAGGACCAGTCCCAGGCTTACCACTTCCAGGACCCATTTGTCTGAAGTAACAGACTTCCAGTCCTGGACAAAGTGAGGCAGCCTGCCTCCTACTGGTATGGGGAAGTCGACCTGGGCTGACACCTCAGGGTTTCTGCTTGGCAGGAACCCTAGGCTGAGGAGTGGATGCAGCCCTGCTCTTCCCCCTTCTGCCTCTCCTTCTAAAGAACCCTCTCTGGGAAAAGGGAGAAGAGGCCTGCGCTTGGTAGAAAGGCCTGTGAAAAGGCCTGCCCCTGGCTTGCTGCCTTTGAGGAGCGGCCTGCCTTTCCTTGGCCTGTGCACTCCTGTAAGTGGTCCTGTATTCGTCTATTTTCTTCATGTAATTCTGTCTGCTCGCCAAACAAAGAATTATCCACCGCAGGGAAATCCACATCCTTAGCCTGGGTGTCCTGTGAAAGGCTAGTACATCTGAGCCAAGCCATTCTCCAAAGAGCCACAGATGTAGCCATGACTCTTGATGACACATCACTGGAGTCCACAGCAGCATGAAACTGAACCTTGGATGCCTCAATCCCATCAGCAGCCACCCCCTCCAGCTCCTTGGCCAGCTGTGGGGAAGCCTGCTTAGCCAGTGCCAGTACAGTGTCCCATCTGGACTTCTGGTACCTGGCTGTATAGGCCACATAATTAGCCTGCCTGAGTCCCAAAGAGGATGCTATGTACTGTTTCTTTGCCATAGCATCCAACTTTCTGGAGTCTTTATCTGGGGGGTGTGAAGCCAAGGGAATGCCAGCCCTGTCACAGGCTGCAGCCTGCACTACCCCAACATGCCTGCATTGCTGGTAAAGAAACTCTGTATCCGAGCCGGACACAGTATACCTCTTGTCCATACTTCTGTCCACAGGAGGTAGAGTTGGGAGACTTTAGAATGTTTTGAGTCTGCTTCCCAAAAGACTTATGAAAGGGAACAGACAGTCTCTTAGCCTCTGGGATATCCATCATTTCAACTAAGTTAGGCTCTTCTTGGTCCTGCACAGCCTCCTCCATGGGACGATGGAGGGTTTCTGCCACTTTCCTGTAAAACAGAAAGTGGGAAGGGGACTCTGAGAGCCTAGGAGGGGAAACACCAGAAGGACTCCTTGGGGAGATGTCCGGTTCTATAGGCACATCTAGACTTTCTAAGCACTTATCATCATAATCCTCACATGGTTCACAGTCCCCCTCCTCAAAATCCAGTTCATAAAAATCTTCAGGGGCATAATCCTGAACCAGAGGAACCGACCAAACCGAACCCCTACCAACCGGGTCCGGATCGGTCAGAACCGGACAAAGATTCCACAATCCGAATTGCTTGGGCAATTTCTTCCGCGTCGGAACATGGGAGTTCTGGATCCGAACCAGCAGATTTTTCCTTTCTTTTCCTTTTTGTAGGAACTGACCCCTCAGGATCAGCTCTCCTCTTGCCCGAAGTAGTATCGCCCTGGTCAGAGGGCACTCCTTCTGGTTCGGTGGTAACCGAACCAGGCTGGCCTTCCGAGTTAGCGGATTTCTCGGCCTCCTTCTCTCCAAGTCTACCTAATCTCTTATCCAGGGTAGACTTGGGAAAATTCTTACATATTTGGCAGTCTGAATCGAGGTGCTCAAACCCCAGACAGTAAACACAGGTGGTGTGGGGATCGGCCTTAGCAAAGACATCCCCACACTCACTGCTGAAACCCAGTGGGCCTGGTTTTTTTCTTGGGTTGCTCAGACATGGCCAACCTAACCGAACTTGCCCTTTTTTCGGCAAACCGCCAGGCAAAACTCTCTTATCAGTGTCTAACCATGTTACGGGTGTTTGAAAAAAAAAAAAAAACGTTAAAAACAAGTTTTTTTTTGTTTTTTTTTTAAACCGATAAGAACCAGTAAACACACACTAAAATGACTAAATCAAAAGACCTAAAGGATCGATTCAGCTGAACCGATCATTACTTTTACAATTTCCACAATCCAAAAAACACTAAGTACTTACTGTACCGCAGACAGAGTGAACCGAATCGTGGTAAAATAATTAGGAAAACCAAGCCTTTAACCAACACTTTAGCCAAGTCATTGAACCGAGCAACAGGAGAAATCGCTGAAGCGACTGTTCAGTAAAGCGGAGTAAAGAATCCGATGGTTTGGATTCAAAGTACTGCAGACAGAGTCTTTAACTGAGCTCGAGCTCAACGTTCTATGCCCTGCATAGAAATTTAACCCTATACTCTCCGGTACAGTTCAAAAGTTGGAGCTAACTGCAATTGTCAGAATACAGCAAGACTTCATGTTGTTTGAACAGGAGGAATATGAGCTGACAGCCAAGAGAGTCACCAGGGTGGTGAGAGCAGCTAAGGCAAAAAAAAAAAGGAGCAGTCCTTGGCCAGTGGGATCCGGTGGGGGGGGGGGGAGACAAGGGGTTCTTTAGATACATACGGGAAAAAAGGAAAGCAAGGGGCAGATCAGCAAGATAAGGGTAGAGGATGGTTGGGCACAGGAGGTGGGGGAACAGGCAGAAGTCCTAAATGAGTACTTTGCCTCAGTTTATACCAGGGGGATGGAGGGGATATCTCCTACAAGGGAAGCGGGTGCAAACCGGAGCAAGGGGTGAGACCGGTAGAGACCAAGGATCCTGATGGGTCTGGGGAAAGGGAGTGGCCACCACAGACAGCTGGGGGCCACGGCAATGTATGGTGAAAAGTGGGAGGACAAGGCTGAAATCCCAGTAGAGAGAGTAAGGAAAGCCCTCAAGTCCCTTCGGATAGAGAAAGCACTTGGACCAGATGAGATACATCCCAGGGTGCTGAGGGAACTGGCAGATGTCCTGACAGACCCTCTAGCGGAGCTTTTCAACATCTCTCTGAAGACTGGGTGGGTGCCCCAAGACTGAAGGGTGGACCATGTCGTGCCAATCCACAAGGCGGATCAAGAGAGGAGGCAGGAAATTACAGGCCCATTAGCCGGACATCGGTGGTCGGCAAGGAAAGGCTAGGGGGGGGTTACTGGAGCAAACTGGGTTCTTGGACGATAGGCAGCATGCCTTTGTCACGGGAAGATTGTGCCAGACAAATCTTGTTGAGTTCCATGACTGGGTGACAAGCGCCCTAGCAATGCATTTGATTTGGTACCCCACAGTGGCCTGCTAGCTAAGCTGAAAGAAATGGGGGAAGGGAGACAGTTGCTAAGATGGATAGGAAACTGGCTCGCTGAGCGTACTCAGAAGGTGGCAGTTGGAGGGTTAGCCTCATCCCCAAGGTGGGTTACTAGTGGGGTTCCCCAGGGGTCAGTGCTGGACCACTTCTGTTCAACACCAATATCTCAGACATCCGGGGAGAATCAGGAGTGAGATGAGTCTCTTTACAGATTACTCAAAGCTAGGTGCAGTGGTGGATGGGGAGGAGGGAAGGGTGGCCTTGCAGGAGGACCTTGAGGATCTGGAAAGGTGGCGGGGAAAATAGAAACTAAAATTCGATGCGGGGAACTGCAAGGTTCTGCACCTGGAAGTCAGAAATCCAGGCCATGGGTATACCCTGGGAGGAGATATGATTCAAGTCACGGAGGGTGAGAGGGACCTGGGGGTAGTGGTAGATGTCAAAATGAACAACTCTGAGACCTGTAGAAGGGCAAGGGCAAATAGGATGCTGGTATACATCGCCAGGGGGATTACCTCCAGAAAGGCGGAAGTGATCCTGCCACTGTACAACTGCTTGGTTAGGCCACACCTCGAATATTGTGTACAATTTTGGAGATCACATTTAAAGAGGGACATTACACTCCTAGAGAGGGTCCAAAGGAGGGCAACCAAAATGATCTGGAGCCTGGGGGAGAGGACCTATGAGGAGAGGCTCAAGGAACTCCGACGTGTACACCCTGGAGGAGATGAGGGATGGGGAAACACGAGAGAAGTCTTTAAGTACATGAAAGGGATCAATAAAGAAGGCCCAGTCAGGGTGCTCCAAAGGAAGGAGGGTGGGGCAACAAGAGGTCATGGGTATAAGCTGGAAGGGGGCCGGCTCAGAGGGGAGAGGAGGAGACGTTATTTCACTGAAAGGGTGGTGGAGCCATGGAATGCACTGCCCAGGAAGCTGGTGGAGATGGAGACTGTGGACGGGTTTAAGAGGTGATGAGACAGGTACAGGGGGAAGGTAAACCTGACTAGGCACAATACAGGTGGAATGACTAGGGACAATATAACCCAAGGGGTGGAGGTGGGGGGTACACCAAAATCGGCCCTCAGTGCGGGTGCTGAAAATCAAGCAGACTCAAGAGACCGTTAGGCCTATTCTGCTGGCATTTAAGTATGTTGTTATTAAATCGAGGTGGTTTCCTTGAGAAGTGGTGGAAAATTAGTCATAATGCCAGTAAGGAATATACTGAATTGATACTGGCCAAAAATGATGAAATTCAAGAGGAGGTGGAGGAGGAATTAAAGAAGAAGCATAAAAAAAAAAAAAAAAAAAGGTCAGCAGTGCCCTACAGTTTAAACAGCTGCAAGAAGATATTACTCACCTTAGTAATCATGTTTCTTCTAGTGGAGTCTTGCTGTATTCTAACATATTACAGTTAGGTCCTGCCTTTCAACTGCCATAGGGTTAACTCTTCTATGCATGGCTTAGAATGCTCATCTCGAGCTCGGCTGAAGCCTCTGCCTGTTATTCGAACTGCAACTGCCATCTTTACGAGCAAAAACTCACTAGATGTTCTGTGTGGAAACTGTAACATTTTTACTAGCCAACTGGCAAATATATAATGTTTTTGGTTCTCAAAGGAAGACTCAAGTAAGGAAACCCAAAAACAAAAACCAATCAATGAACAACATTTCACCCAAAGAAAAAAAAAAAAAAAAGGTGGGGGGTACCTCTAGGGTACCAACACTGCACCTGCCCACCCACATCCCAAAAATCTAGGTTCTGAGAGGGGAGGCGGGGGTCAGAATACAGCAAGACTCCACTAGAAGAAACATAATTACTAAGGTGAGTAATTTTTTCTTCAAACAACATGAAGTCTTGCAGTATTCTGACATACTGCAGACTACCAAGCAGTACCTCCATGGAGGAGGGACAGAACCTACTTTGGGAATAGGCTCTGAAGTACTGTTGTGCCAAACCGAGTATCACTCCTAGGCTGGATATCCAGAGAGTAATGCTTGGTAAAGGTATGAACTGTTTTCCAGGTGGCTGCTTGACAAATTTCCAAGAGAGGGATATCCCTGGCTGCAGTCAAGGAAGCAGTTGTACCTCTTGTGGAATTAGCCCCTCAGGCCTGAGGGTGGAATTCTACCCAGTTTTTCATAGCAGAACTGTATACAAGAAACAATCCACCTGGCAATAGATCTCTTAGTGGCAGGTTTGCCCTTCCCAACTTCTCCATAAGTGAGGAACAACTGGAGGGATTCAAACCTGTGACCCTTGGTACGCTCTATGTAGTAGCTAAGGGCTCTTAACATGCAAACTGTGTAGCCTCCTCTCTCCAGAGGAAGAATGATCAGTGAAAAAAAACAGGGAGAGATATAGACTGATTGAGGTGGAAATCTGAAACCACTTTGGGCAAGAACTTTGTTAGTTCGAAGGACCGCTTTATCTCTGTGAAAAGAGATGAAATCAGGTTCCACTGACAAGGCTTGCAATTCACTGATACATCTGGCAGAAGTAATGGCTACCAAAAACACAGTTTTCCAAGGCAAGTACTTAAGCTCTGCTGAGGACAAAGGCTCAAAAAAGGGTTGCATAAGCTGAGCAATGCAAACATTAAGATCCCAAGCAGGAGCAGGATCCCTAAAGGGGGGATTGGTGTGAAGCAATCCCTTGAAAAACTTACAGAATACAGGATGGGATGACAGAGAGGAAGACTTGCCTACAGACAGGAAAGCAGAAACAGCTGCCAAGTATACCTTGAGAGTAGCTGGTCTGAGATCCAGGCCATTAAGATGGACCATATAATCCAGAACCACAGGCAATTCAGCAGAGTCTGGAGAAATATTCTTCTTAGAACACCAAATGCTGAATCTTTTCCATTTGGAGTTGTAAGTCTTTCTGGTGGAAGGCTTTCGAGAAGCCTTAAGGATTTCCAGAACTCCTTGGGGAAAGATGCAGATCCGCAAACTCTTAACTCTTCAAGAGCCAAGCCTTGAGATTGAGAGACTGAAGATTCTAGTACCAAATCCTCCCCTGAGAGGATGTTAACAGGTTGTAATTCCTGGGAAGAGACAGGGAAAGATGGACCGCTAGGGACAGCAACAAGGGATACCATGGCTGCCTGGCCCAGTCTGGAGCAATCAGAATCACTTTGCATGGTTGTGACCTTATCTTGACCAACACTCTGACCAGGAGAGGGAAGGGGGTAAAGCATACAGAAATGTCCCTTCCCAGTTCAGAACCAGAGCATTGGGGGGGGGGGGGGCTGAGCCCAAGACTGAGGGTCTGCAACCAAAGAGAGGAAGCTGGTGATTGTCTGGGGCTGAAAAAAGATCCATCTCTGGAGTGCCCCATCTTGAGAAAATCACTTTCAACATCAGAGGATCTAGGGCCCATTCATGATGGCCCTGGGATATTCTGCTTAGTGCATCTGCTAGGACATTGTCCTTCCCTGGGAGGTGAACTGCAATCAGAGAGGTTTGCAGGGAATAGGCCAGGGATCACAACTTCATCGCTTCTGTGCACACGGCCGTAGACAGAGTGCCTCCTTGCTTGCTGATGTACCACATGGTGGTGGTGTCTGTTCTGACCTGATCCATCTTGTTCTGTACAGATTTGGAAAAAGCTTGCAGTGCCAGAAACACTGCTCTGAGTTCCAAGAGACTGATGTGAAGCAGAGATTCCTGAGGCGGCCACAGTCCCTGGGTGGTAAGTTCCACCAAATGGGCTCCCCAGCCCAGCAGGGAAGCATCTGTGGTGAGGACCACTGAATGAGACTGAGTGACAAATGGAACCCCTTGCCTCAAACTGTCTTGACCCTGCCACCATTGCAGGGCTTGGATCAAAGTTAGAGTCACTGGAATTAGTTTGGTAAGGGAATCCTTTCTTTGGGACCAAAAAGCTCTCAAGTGGAACTGAATGTCCCTCATTTGGAATCTTGCGCCCTGGACCACTGCTGTGGAAGCTGCCATGTGGCCCAGTAGCTGAAGGAAATGCCTTGCTGGTCGAGATACCTGAAGGCTGAATGAAGAGGCCAGTTCCATGAGGGTCCTTGCCCTTTCCAGGGGAAGGAAGGCTCTTGCTTTTATCGTATACAGCTCTGCGCCTATGAAGGTGAGGAGCTGCATTGGTTCGAGAACTGACTTTGGTAGGTTGAGAAGGAATCCTAAAGAAGTGAGCACTTGCTGGGTCACTTGCAGGTGCGACTTGACTTGGTCTGGAGACTGGCCTACTATGAGCCAGTCATCCAAGTATGGGAAAATAGAAATCTTTTGTCTTCTTAGGAAGGCAACAACTACTGCCAGGTGCTTTGTGAAGACCCCTGGAGCTGATGTTAGGCCAAAGGGCATTGCTCTGAACTGATAGTGGCCTGTGGGCAACTCGAACCTGAGGTACTTTCTGTGGGAGCACCTGAGGGAATGTGAAAGTAGGCATCTTTGAGGTCCAGAGAGGCTAGCCAGTCCCCTGGCCTTAGAGAGGGAAGGATAATTCCCAGAGTTATTATTTTGAACTTTGGCTTTAAAAGATGTTTGTTCAGGTATCTTAGGTCCAGGATGGGTCACCACTCTCCTGTCTTTTTGGGGGTTAGGAAGTACCTGGAGTACAATCCTTTGCCCCAGTGTAGGGTAGGTACTCTCTCTATAGCTCAGAGCTAGGAGAGAGGAAACCTCTGTCTCTAGGGCAAGGGTCTCAGAGATTTGCAGGTGGAAAAGATCTGGGTCTCAGCTTGGGAAATTTTTTGAAGCTGAGAACCAGACCCTGGCTTACTACTTCCAGGACCCACTTGTCTGATGTAAGAGACATCCAGTCCTGGACAAAGTAAGCCAGCCTGCCCCCTACTGGGATAGAAGAATCGACCCGGGCAGACCCATCAGGGTGTCTGCTTGGCAGGGGCTTTAGGCTGAGGGGTGGATGCAGGCCTGCTCATCCCCCTTCTGCCTCTCCCTCTGAAGAACCCCATCTGTGAAAAAGAAGAAGAGGCCTGTGCTTGGTAAAAAGGCCTTTGGAAAGGCCTGCCCCTGGACTGTTGCCTTTGAGGGATTGCTTGCCTTTCCTTGGCCTGAGCACTCCTGTAAGTGGTCCTGTATTCATCCATTTTCTTCACGTAATTCTCCGTCTGATCCCCAAAAAGAGAATTACCCACTACAGAAAAATCCATGGCCTTAGCCTGGGTATACTGTGAGAAGCTAGTCATCTGAGCCAAGCCATTCTCCGAAGAGCCACAGATGTAGCCATGACTCTTGATGATACATCATTGGAGTCTACAGCAGCATGAAACCGAACTTTCGATGCCTCAATCCCATCCGCAGCCACCTGCTTCTGCACCTTGGCAAGCTGGGGAGGAACCTGTTTAGCCAGTGCCAGTACAGTGTCCCACCTGGATTTCTGGTACCTGGCTGCACAGGCCATATAATTAGCCTGCCTGAGTCCTAAGGATGGGTGCCATGTACTTGGATGGTGCTTCTTTGCCATGGCATCAATCTTCCTGGAGTCCTTGTCTGGGGGGTGTGATGCCAAGGGAATGCTTGCCTTATCACAGGCAGCAGTCTGCACAACCCCAACATGGCTGCATTGCTGATATAGGAACTCCGTATCTGAGCCTGGAAGATTATACCTCTTGTCCATTCTTCTGTCCACAGGAGGTATGGAATTGGGAGACTTCAGAATTTTTTGTGTCTGTTTCCCAAAAGATTTGTGGAGGGGAATAGACAGTTTCCTGGACTCTGGGATGTCCATCATCTCTACATAGTCAGGCTCTTCCTGATCCTCCACTGCCTCCTCCACAGGAAGCTGGAGGGTATCAGCCACCTTTCTGTAAAACATGTAGTGTGAAGGGGACTCAGAAAGCCTAGGAGGAGAAACACCTGAAGGTCTGTCTGGGGAGATGTCCAGGTCAACAGGCACATCCAGACTTTCACCATCACCACAGTCATCTTCTAACTCTCCTTCCTTCTCAAACTCCGGTTCATAAAATTCTTCCAGGATATAATCCGGAACTGGAGGAACCAACTGAACCGAGCCCCTGCCAAAAAGTGCCAGTTCAGTCGGAACCGATCGAGGCGATTCCATAATTCTAATTGCTTTGGCTATTTCATCGGCAGTCGGAGTATGAGATTCTGGATCCGAACCGGTCAACTTGTCTTTTCTTTTTGTCGGAACCGATTTCCGGAATCGGCTCTCCTTTACCGAAGAGTATAAGCCCTGGTCAGAGGCACTCCATCTGGATTCGGTCGAACCGAACCGGGCTGTCCATCCAGGTCAGCGGACTTCTTGGCCTCCTTTCCTCAATCTACCTAATCTCTTTTCCAGGGTAGATTTGGGAAAATGTTTACAAATTTGGCAATCTGAATCAAGGTGGTCAAACCCCAGACAATAAACACAGGTGGTGTGAGGATCAGCCTTAGCAAGACTTCCCACACACTGCAGTGCTGAAACCCAGTGGGCCAGTTTTTTCTTGGGTTTCTCAGGCATAGCCAACCTAACCAAACTTGCCCTTTTTTCGGCAATCCGCCAGGCAAGACTCCCCTATCGGTTCCTGACCGTGTCACAGGTCTTGGAAAAAAACTTACTAAAACCCGTTTTTTTTTTCAGAACCGATACGGACCAGTAACCACACTCTAAAGTACAAATTTTACCTCAAAACGATCGGTTCAGCTGAACCGATCCACAGCTTTACAAGTCCCACGCAGAAAACAGAACAAAACCTATCTAGTACTCACGGTACCACAGACAGAGACTTGAACGACTATGTGGAAACAATAATTCAGAAGAAAACCGACCGAAAACCGACACCTCAGACTTTGAACCAAGCAGCAGGAGAAATCTCCGAAGCAACTGTTCAGTGAGGCGAAGCAAAGAATCCGACGGTTGCAGTTCGAACAACAACAGGCAGAGGCTTCAACCGAGCTCGAGATGAACATTCTATGCCATGCATAGAAAAGTTAACCCTACGTCCTCCAGGGCAGTTGAAAGGCAGGACCTAACTGCAATATGTCAGAATACAGTAAGACTTCATGTTGTTTGAAGATACCTTTATTGAGAATTTGAGAAGATACGAAGAGAAGTTAAAATTTATCAAGAAAACAAAGTTTAAAAGAGACGCAGGAGACTTCCATGACAAAGTATTTTGACTGGTCTTTTTCAAAGGATACAGTTACTGGCTCTGTAAAATCGAAGTCCATTCTTAAAAAATAACCTGACTATGGTAGAAACCAGTGAAGTTGAAAGTGGTGAATTGTAGACAGATTTTTTAAGGGGAAGAACAACAAGAATCTCTTCACCCTAGTCACCGCAGACAGTTCTATGGAGAAGTCAGCAGAGAAACAAACGCAGCCCAGGAGGGCAAAACATGCCAGTGGGGGGCATGTGGCTGGAAAAAGAGAAACATGAGGCAGACCATGGAGGGAGAGAAGGCAGAGAGGGAAGAACCTGCACTAAATATTATAACTCAGACTATGAGCAGAATGAGATTGAGATCGTTCTTAACAGGGGCCTTTCCTTTACCCCCACTGGGAGGCTTAACCCATATGAAAACAATTGTTGATATTAAACTGGCATAGAATCAGAGTCTAAAATCTAACAGGAGGAAATCTGGAGACTCCGAAGAACTATTAGTGACAGGTGAGGCAAGTGAATTAAGTTCTACTATTACTGCCACTGATGGTAATGTGTTTAAATCAAGATCACAGTTCTGCCCCCATCTCCAGCATTGCAAACATTTTTTAAATGTTGTGAGGAAGATGTGATAAAACTTAATGAAGAAACAGATAAACAGATGTTATAATCTGAGTAGTAGGGAACAGCAGGCACTGAGGAATTTGGGAAATAATAAAGCTATTACCATAAAGTCTGCCGACAAGGGAAGGGGCGACGGTGATCATGAATAGTACCAATTACAATGACATCTATCGGCAGCTTGGTAACGCTGAATAGTATAAAAAGTTACAATATGACAAAACAAATATGTTTAAGGGTGTCATTGACCAGTATCTGAACAGAGTCCAGTAAAAGGGTTGGCTGCCTCCAGAAGTGGTGGAATACTTAACTGTCAATTACCCCGTAAGGGCTGCTTTTACTGCCTACCTAAAATTTCTAAAGATATGTTTGGGGCGCATCATCTCAAGATGTTCATAAAAGAATGGCTAGCAAATGCACTTCACTCAGGAGATCCGGAGTTTTCCAAATATAAAAGTATACCTTTTCGTCATGAGGAGGCAGAAGGAGGCCGACGGCCTCCTAGTGGTCACAGCAGGCACTGGAAGAGAGAGAGAGATCGAATTTTGGCCCTGGCAAGGCAAAATGCCCCACTTTCATGCGAGGATCAAACAGTGCACCTCTTCCCCGATATCAGCTATGCAACGAGGCAGAGGAGGAAGAAATTTGATGTAGTTCGTCAGGTGCTGAAGGACTTGGGTATACCTCACTCCATTATCTTCCCTGCACGGCTTAGAATAGTTTATCAGAGTAAAGTATGGGCCTTTTCTGATCCGATCAAAGCTGGGAAATGGACTGATAAAGTAAGGGCTACATGATCCAGAACCGAGCCTGACGAGAAAGATCCTGCACAGCTACCCATGGAGTGAGAACTTTTGTTTAAAAACTCTCTCTCTCTGCTAAAAAGTTGATCTGCTCATTGTGTTCTGATATCCTTATATGGTTATAAACAGAGGTAGCAGTATTGAGTTTTACCCATGTTCGGGGACTGTTTCTATAAGAATACAGACTAATTTGTGGCTTATTTTTCCCTTTTTTCTCTATAGCGAGATCTAATATCCAAATATGGGATAGTAAGGGATAAGGCATAAACAATGCTCAATATTTGATCTGTTTACACTATGGTAATTATTTCTGTTTTTCGGCTGTTCTGTATGCTCCTTATAAGTGTCAAAAGAGTTTTACAGTTGGATTTTAACTTTTAACTGAAGTATGTACCTCATTTAAAAAAAGAAAAAAAGAGGCTTTACATTAAGTTTGGGGTAATATACCCTACAATTTAGAAACGTGCATGGCCAAACATTCTCCACAGGCGGGGGGTAGTTCATAAAGAGACATTTGCTTCTGAGAGACTCAGCCATGCTGCTCCTGGTTCCACTGTGTATTTTTACAGAGTTTCAGAAATACTTTAAAAGTTATATAGGAATACCCTCCAGGTGATGTATCATAACTATAGGAAATGCATAAGATTTCACCTCTGATTAAGAAGCATAATGCCTCAGTGGAGTTGTACACTACTGATCGGTCTCTCATATGGAATATGTACTTGATTGTTATTGATATAAAACTAATATAAAGTTTAAAATATATATATATATATATATATATATATATATATATATATATATATATATATATATATATATATATATATATATATACATACACACACACACACACACACACACACACACATGGTTAATCCTCCAGGTAGGTCCACTGTCTCAAGCAATGATTCACTAACTAAGCCTCTTGTAAGGTACGTGAATTTTCATATTTCAGATTTTAAGATGTTACCGTTTTATATTAAAGGCATTCGTGACATCCTCAGAGTGTTGGAAGATTTGTTTACTGAACAGTATAGCTGGCTAGTCACAATGGATGTAGCCTCCCTGTACCTTAATATTCCCCATCAAGATGGTCTAGAGGTGATGAGATTATCTTGACACATACCCTGTGGATAATCCTCCCACTGAGATGTTGGTCCAGTTATCTAAATCTATACTGGAATTCAATACTTTCTAAAAGAGGAATTTTTTTCTACAAAAAAAAAAAAACTGGGGGGACGGCAATGGGTGAAAGTTTTGCACCCAATTATACCAACTTATATATGGGGAAGTGGAAATGGGAGATGGGACACTACACGAAATGAGGAAACAAATCTATTCCTCCATAAATTAAGACTTATGAAGACGTTTTATAGAGGATGCGTTAATGATCTGGAAAGGAACACAAGATGAATTGTGAGAATTTATGACATTTTTGGAAAATAGCAATCCAGACCTTAAGAGACAGTGCGAGTTTTAGCCAGACCCAAATTAACTTCCTGGACTTGATAATAGTGAAAGATGGCAGAGGTGGTGTTACCGCAGACTTATTCAGAAAACCTATAAACCTTAACACACTGCTTTTGGCTAGCAGCAGCCACCCCATAGCATGTTATTTCAGGTATTCGTAAAGGACAATTTATTAGAAGAAAAAAATAATTCTAGCAGCAAGGACCAATAACAGCTAAGAGCTGGTGAACTGTCAGCTACTACAGGAAAAGGGATACAACAGGGAAGTTCTTTTTGGAGTCAAACAGGAGGCAGACAAAATACCCAGACAGGAGCTCTTGCATGAGAGAAGCAGAAATAGTGGATGTGATCTGCAGGTTGCATCTGTGTCCATGTACAATCCCCCAGTCACAAAATTGTGTCTCTTATCAGAAGACACTGGCATTTAATTAAAAAAGATCAAGGACCGAGGGATATCATGTAGCAGCTGATGGCCTTAGGATGGTGCACCACATCAAGGACACAACAGTGCATTCAGTACAAACTCTACCCGACAAATCTCATACGTGGTTGTCAGGCAGTATGGAGGGATGTCATCATACCTCCCAACCTTCTGTCATTGAAATTAGGGACACGGCACTGAAAGTGAGGGACACATCCTCAAGCATGGCGATACAAGCTCAGAACACTGTGGAAACCGTTACCTTTATTTGTACAAAGTACATTTTTTATTTAGCATCTTAGAATATTATTCATTTCTGCTTTAAAGTCTGAATTTACAGCACATTCTCTCTGTGTGCAACACCTTTTCCATGAAGGACAGGGCAATTTTGAAAGGTAAAATGAGGGCTGTCCCTCGTAATGAGGGACACTTGAGAGGTATGGATGTTATAAATGCAGAACTTGCAAATACTGCCCCATGGTCAAAACAACTAGGTCCTTTGTTAACCCTGTGACAGAAAGGGAAGGGAAGGGTTAGAGGACTGACAATGCTGTACTACATGCGACATTATCTATATGGCTCAAAATTTTAAGTGTGGGAGTTTTTGTGTGGGTAAGACAAAACAAGCATTCAAGACCAGGATTGGGGGAGCACAGTCACAACAGTAAGGAGGAGGAGGAGGATCCCACAAATTCATTGGTGGTGCGTTTTTGGAAATCCAGAAATAAATGATTCCAGTTTTATTGTTAGCAAGAAACCATTAATAACTACGAGGAGTGGTGACCTTGATAACATACTTTTGAGGAGGGAACAGTACTGGATTTTTTCCCTTCGGGCTATGGATAACAGGGGTCTTAATGACAATTGAGATAGGGCCCTTTTTGAATAAATGGTAACTTTTTAGGTATGTTCTGAGAGGCGGTACCCAAGACTTGATACATAAATGTCAAGGTGGAATGATATCGGGTGGGGGGGAGGCACCATCTGCACTGTATAAATGCAAGGGGTATTGAATTTAATATATAAAATACAATCTGTCTTTATTTTACAGATATGTACCTATGACTGCCCCACTGGTCCAGGAGTTTGTAATTTTTTAGCTGAGTAAGGAAAGTGACAGCTGGACAAAGTTTTTCAATATGTGTGATCTTTGGCATCCTTGGTGCCCTAAAATATTGTATCTTGGTGGCATAAGCTTTTTTTTTTTTGCAATTAAATAAGCTTTATTGAACTTTTTAACGAGAACTATACACACACTAGACAAGCTTAACAAATACCATCCTTGCATTGTTAATGCTATTTTGTGTATATACATCAATTACTTGTGTTGCTTTTACTTCTACTGCATATCTATGTTAATCGCTGAGCACTGAATTCATCACAATAGTATGTTTCTATCACTTTTGTATATAAAGGGATACACTGCTCTATGGATGACAGCCTTTGAGAAAGCATCTACTGCATGAAACATGTTAGGTGACATCTGTCCAAGCATGAGCGCCAGCAGACGTTTGCATTGAGTGGATTCTGATTTAACTGAATGGACTTTAAAGTTTGAAGTGGACGCTGTGCTTCATTTTAAGTGCTTAACCCTTAGGCTGCCAAGAGAATTAGAACGTATAGGAATTCTGGACTGATATATCAGTCCGCAGCACAGCAAGGGTTAATTTTATACAGCGTTTATCACACTTCAGAAGAATGAAGTAATTTGGCACAGCCACTTACTCTGAATCCACAGCTTTTACTTGTGATTGGGAGCCACAATACTATAAGGAATCTTTAGCAGGTGCCGGTCCTTCTGCTGTGTCCTCAGCAACTGCCCCTACTAACCCAATGTTCCCCTCAGTGTACAAACACCCTTGCCACCTGCCTCCATGGGACTGCCTTTGTTCCCTAGAGTCCACCTCTAGAACCCTACATACAGTAACAGCAACATTTTCTTTCCCTGCAACTATTGTACTTTCCCTTTCCGGATGCATTTTTATCTTATGGTACTACAGCTGTTGGTATTTTTCCCTTTGATTAGTAGCATCAATATCTTTATTGCTGTATTTTCTGATAGCAGCTGCTGTCCATTATTACTGATTTTGAATTTACCTGTTTCAGTGCGTCTTGGACCACCACCACTTCCAAACACAAGCCTTAACCCACTGAGCACCTGTATTTCTGCCACCCAAACGCTATCAGGAAAACAAAGGGATCGAGAGGGCTTGCTGGAGCTGGTACAGCCCACCTCCAATCGCCTCCAGAAGCCAGACACCGGATCTGGGAGCAAGAATTTTCATCTATGGGAAAATCTAATTTGCCCACCAAACTCGAGTCACTTTTCCTGCAGCCACATTTTTGCCACTCAAACACTGTCGGGAGAACAAGGGCGTCAGGAGTGCTTGCTGGAGCTGGTAGAGCACACCCCCTGCCACTGATCACCTCTGGACGCCAGATGCAGAGTCTGGGAGCCATGCCGCCTCCAGCTCTCGCCGACCAATCAGGAGCAAGGATTTTCATTAGTGGGAGAAGCAAACCTGACCACCACATTTGAAACTTTGGCCGCCTTTCTCATGGCTGCAATTCTGCCACCGAAACACCAATGGGAGAACAAGGGAGTCGAGAGGGCCTGCTGAAGCTGGTAGAACCCACACTCCATTGCTGATCGTTAATGGGAGCCAGAAGCAGAGTCCAGGAGCCACCTTGTAGCTGCACCTCCACCAGTTCTCCCCAGCCAATCAGGAATTACCAGTCCTCCTAAAACGTAACTGCCTCCAGGCGGCCCTGCAGACTGAGTGCTAAAGACACCACAGGAGTGTGCCAAGAGTAAACCTCATTTCATTCATTTTACCAGGAAAAGTTCCACTGAGCACAGCTCATTTGCAAGGAGCTCATGGTTAGCACAGTACAGAAAAAAAAATCATAGAGGAGACATGTACAGAATGAGGAATACTGTAAATTACAATAGTGTATCATCTGCTGGGTCATAATAAAAATAAGGTATAGAACAGAAGTAAAAACATATACTATAAGGTATAGCATGAGGTCGGCCCCGTGGCACGGACGGTTGAGGCGCTGAATGTCACACCTCACGCCACACCAGTGACTGGGTTCGGAAATGGACTCTGGTACTGGGGGTCGGCAGGAGAAGGAAAGTATCGAGCACCCAGAGAACTGCTCTCTTCTCCTGGGGTGGGTTCCGGGGAATCCCCCGCCTGGTGGCGCTACACCTTAGGCAGGGGACAGCCAATGGGGACTGGTGTTGGCGGGCATCTGCGGGAGGGGACGGGAGCACTCCCTCCGCGCGCTGACGCCACTGCACATCCATGCCAGGAGCAGAAAAAGGGAAAATGCCCTGGCTCCCAGTAGGCGAAGGTGGGTTCAAGTGATGGCCCCCACACCCAGCGCCAGGCCCTTCCTGTCAACTTCCAGTTCTCCTCCATGCTTGGTCGCTCTATCAGATTCTAGATAGGAGCACCAGGGGAGTCGTGGTCCCACCTCGAGAGACTTGGAGCCGGGGTGTCAAGCGATCAGGATGCGGTGGAGATGGGTGACCTGAGCTAATCTGGAGGACTTCACGCGGGTGGGAACAGGCCGAGTTGAGCAACTCACTAGAGAGAGTCCGGGAGTCAGAGAGAAGTATAGAGTTAAAATACATATATTAATTAGAGTGGTGCGGTAGAACCTCTATAGTTGGGATCGAGTAGCCACGTTAATGGAAAACCTCAAAAGTTTGCACCTTAATAACTTTGACACTGTACGACGGATTTCCCCAAAAGTTTGCATGCGCAGTCTGGAGCCATAGACCTCTGGATCTGGCAAGTTGCGTTATGATCCGATGTACGGTTGCAAAGCTACAGAAAGCCAAAAAATGCAAAAAAACAGACTTTGTGCGCCTTTTTTACGTGCACCCACAACCCGCAAGGTTTGTCTGTTTGGTCCGAAAACTTCAGGTAAGATGCAGCCTTGGTCACCAATGTGCCTTTCGAAGATGTGGAGAAAAAAATATTAAACCATTGAAAGGTTATTCAAAAAATACAGGTTACTCACCTGTAAGAGGAGTTCTAGGAATGGTATACATTGTTTATCCACACTGTCTGGCAGGTTCCTTGCCACTTTAAATCTTACCAGAAGGTCTTCAAGCTGGCTCCTCCCACCCACCCGGGTGGTAAAACTCTCGGCTCTGCCCCATGATGCCAGATCTAGCCCACTGGAAGCCAGGTTGTGCGTCGAAGCCGGGGAGGCTGGGTGGATGAACAACATATACCATTCCTAGAACTCCTCTTACAGGGGAGTAATCTGTATTTCTAGGGACATGGATATGTTGTTCATCCACACTATCTGGCAGACTCCTAGCGGTTCTCCGGCAGGAGGGAGGCAAGGCGCACACCAACTACTTAGGAAATAAAGACTGGAGAACCGAGGCCCCAAAACCAGCATCTCGGCATGACTCAAGGTCGATGTGGTAGTGGGTGATGAAGGTGTGAGCCGACTTCCAGGTAGCAGCCCTGCAGATTTCCTGGATAGGGACGTCCCTGGAAGCAGCCACCGATGCAGTTGTATGGCGGGTAGAATAAGCTCTTATCCCTCTGGGAGGCTTCATGCTCGCCAACCTATAGCAAAGATCTATGCAGGAGGTGACCCACCTGCCTATCGTCCGCTTGGCTGCAGGTCTGCCAGGTGCGGCTTCAGCGTAGGTGACAAACAGCTGGTGAACCTCTCCCCCGAACTTCAGCCATCCGCTCCTTATAGTAAGCGAACGCTCTTCTAGGGTCCAAAGTATGGAGCCTATATTCGGCCTCCGAGGCGTGATTGGGGTAGAACACTGGCAGAGTCAACACCTGGTTAAGGTGAAACTCCAACATCACCTTCGAAAGGAACTTCGGGTGGGGACACAGGACAACCTTGTCCCTGTGGAAGACCAGATAAGGAGACTCAATGGAAAGCGCCCTGGAGCTCTCCCATCCTTCTGGCTGACGTGATAGCCACCAAGAAGGCGGTCTTCCACGACAGGTGAGAGATGTCACACCTGTGCATTTGTTCGAATGGCTTGCCCATGAGCTTAGCCAATACCAGCAGTAGATCCCACGGAGGTGGAGGTTCTCACACTGGAGGGGATATGTGATCAAGGCCTTTGAAAAAGCACCCGACCACCTTTTCCTGTGCCACCGTCCACTTCCCGGCCCGCGCCCGGTAAGCAGAGATGGCTGCCAGGTGCACCTTAAGGGTCGTCAACCGAAGCCCTTGCTGAGAAAAGGACCACAGATAGTCCAGAACGCTTGCCATGGAGCAGGAGGAAGGGTCCAGGTCCTTGCCCTGACACCAAATGGAGAATCTCTTCCATTTGAAGGCATAGCATTTTCTGGTCGACTCCTTACGGGACGCCTCAACGACATTGAGGACCTCGTCGGAAAGACCCAAGGCCTGGAACTCTAGCCGCTCAGGAACCAGGCCGTCAGGTGCAGGGATTGAAGGTCCAGATGGAATACCTTCCTCTGACTGACTGAGATCAGGTCCGGGCGGGCTGGAAGCCTTCTCGGGAGCCTGGAGCCGAGACTGAGGAAATCTGGATACCAGAACTGGCGGGGCCAGTCTGGGGCTACCAGAATCACCTGCGCCTTGTCCCTCCTTGCCTTGAGAAGCACCTTGTGGATCAAGGGAAATGGGGGAAAAGGCATATAAGAGGCCCAGGGTCCACGGCTCGAGAGGCATCCCCTGCAGCGAGCCCTGCTGAGGGGGGCGGGCATGAAACAGTCTCAGCTTCGCATTCTCCCTGGAGGCAAATAGGTCCAGCTGAGACACGCCCCAGCGGGAGAACAGATCTTGTACTACCTCCGGCAGGAGAGACCACTCGTGGGATGCAGCCCCTATCCGGCTTAGGGCATCGGCCAGAATGTTGGAGGCTCCTGCCACATGGATGGCAAGGAGATCAGACTCCAGGCTACGCGCGAGTGACCAAATGCGGAAAGCTTCCTTGCACAGAGGTATGGAGCGCGTCCTGCCCTGGCGGTTCAGATAGTACATGGTCGTGGTACTGTCCGTCTGGACCTGGACCACCTGACCCCGGAGAAACGGAGCGAAGGCGGTGAGGGCTAGACGAACCGCTCGAAGCTCCAGCAAGTTGATGTGACATCGGGACTCTGAGGGGACCAGAGGCCGTGCACTCTGTGTCCCCCAGATGGGCACCACAACCCATCAGAGAGGCATCAGTCGATAGAGAGACGGTCGGCTCGGGGTGGACAAACAGGATGCCCTCCTGCAGATGTGCTGGAATGGTCCACCACTGGAGAGCGTTCCACATCCCCTGGGTCACTGTCAATAGCTGATCCAGTGGATCGGAGTGCTGTGACCATTGGCTGGCCAGCCCCCATTGAAGGGGACGCATGTACCAACGGGCCCAACGGACCACGCTGGTGCAGGCCGCCATGAGGCCCAAGAGGCACAGGAAGTCCCGGGCAGGGCACAACTGCCCAACCTGAAATGACTGGGCAAAGGAGGAAAGAACCTCGGCCCTGTCCACCGGGAGCCATGCTCTGGCTCATAGAGAGTCGAGCTCTGCCCCGATGAATTGGATCACCTGCTTTGGCACGAGTTCCGACTTGGCCTCGTTGATGAGAAGGCCAACCTAAGAGCAAGTCTGGAGGGCCAGATCTCTGGACTGCTCCACCTCCATTCTGGAGGGGGCTGCAATCAGACAGTCGTCCACGTAAGGGTACACTCGGACCCTTCGGTGCCACAGAAATGCTGTCACCACTGCCATGCATTTGGTGAAGACCCTGGGAGCTAGGCAAAGGCTGAAGGGCATGGCCCGGAACTCGTAGAGGGATCCCTCTGCCCTGAAGCAGAGGAATCTCTGGTGGGACGCACGGATTGGGACGTGAAAAAAACGCATCCTGGAGGTCCAGAGAACAGAACTACACACCTCGTTCCAAGGATGGGATTATCTGAGCCAGAGTGACCATCCTGAAGGTCCGAGACCTTAGGAACCTGTTCAGGTCATGCAGGTCGAGAATGGGGCGCCAGCCCCCCGTCCGTTTTGGGACCAGGAAGTACCTGGACACAAACCCCGGGTCTAGAGGAGGATCCGCCACCTTCCTGATCACCTCTTTTTCAAGGAGTAAGGCGATATCGACTCAGCGGGCCGACAGAGAGGCTGTGGACCCCGTAGCCCCTCGAGGGGCGAGGCTTGGAAGGAAGGGGCCTGCTCGAACTCCAGGGGCAGGCCCTTTCCTACCACCTCCAACACCCAGCGGTCCGTGGTGATAGTGGACCAGGCGGAAAGGAAGTGGCGGAGCCGTCCCCCCCATGGGGGGGTGAGGCTGGGAGCGACACCCCTCAACCCGTCACTGGGCAGGCTTGGAGGAGGGACTGGCCGAGGGACCTCCTGTGCCTTTCCTCCCTGCTTCCTATTAGAGGGGAGGCTTGGCAGCTGGGGTGCCAAGCCGAGCCTACTGGCCCTGATGCTGGTGCTGTTGGGCTGGGCGTGCCGCAGGCGCAGAAGGGCGAATGGACTTTTGTTGTCGACGGCCCTTGTCCTTCTGGGTGGAGGTGACCGAGTCCAGAGTGGCACTGGACTTTTCGATCCGCTGAAAGTGACCTTCCACTCCAGGGCTGAAGAGGTCAGGAAGGAGACATCCGCCAGTTTATGCTGGGTATCCACCGTGAAGGTGGATATCCTCAGCCATGCTCTGCGGTGCATGGCCACTGCAGCCACAACTGGTCTGGCACAGGAGTCTCCGATGTCCAGAGCCGTTTGGAGCTGTTTTGCCACTGCCCTTCCCTGGTCACGTACCTGCTTGACCATGGTCTGCAGGTCGGCCGGGAGATGAGGGATCACCTCATCCAGGGAGCCCATGAGGGTGTGGGAGAAGTGTGCCATCAGTACGGCCAAACTGGCCTGGTGGAGGCCAAGGGAGGACGCAGCGTACACCTTGCGCCCGGCATAGTCCAGCTTTTTGGACTCCTTGTCGGGCGTATCCACATCCCTAGCATTCCGGAGCCGAAAGCGCTATTGGTGACCAACCCCTCGGTGGAGGGTGTTCGACAACGGACAAAGTGCCGGTAGGGACATATACTTCCTGGCCATCCTGGCGAAGGCACAGGACAGGAAGCTGGCGCTGCCAGAGCTCAAGGCTGGGCCAACAATGGCTTCAGCCACTGGAAAGGCCTCCGTGGGCAAATCCCCTCAGTCCAGTATCTCCATGCAGGGATGCTTGGCCCGCTGGATCAGGCTTGAGCTGCATCCCGGTGGACTCAGAGATGAGTCGAAGCAGACCCATAAGGGACGATGGGCTTTCGTCCATCGACTGGCCCCTGGAGGGCTCCAGGTCAGTGGGCCTGGAGAACAGGGAGGAGTCATCGGACTCAGAAGTCCACGAAGAGCTGCCTGGGGCCTGAGCCACCGTCCACCTGCCGTGGATGGTCGGGAGTGAGGGTGACAGACAACCTGTGGGGCAGAACCTGACCCGACCGAGTCTCCTTGGTCGGCGCCTTCGATTTCAGTTGTGGAGGCGGAGGTTCCACCACAAATCGGTGGGGCAGCTGGTTTCGCCCAAACAACTGGCCCAGGCTTGGGCACCTCGACTACAGCGAGGGGTTGTTTCAGCTGTTCGGGTGACAGCCACTTGGTGGCCGGGGAAGGCGACGGCGTCAGCTAGTTCCTGGACAGAAGTAACTGCTGCCACATCAGGTCCTCATAGTGTGACGCAATCCTGCGCTTGAGCCTCTCCTCTTCGAGGAGTTAGGCGAGATGGCGAGTGCGCGCCGCTGCTTGGCGCCGAGACCGCCGACACGGCGGGATCGGCTGGACTGAATGATGTCAGAGACAGAGATCCTCGGTGTTTCTGAGGGCAGGTCTGGGAAGAGGCGGGGACACCCACTCTTCCCTCGGCTCAGAAGCCTTGACGAGGACTCCGGCACAGGAGGCGCAGGCAAGTCCTCGGTCTCCACGGGACAACCCGGTGAAGAAGGTTGTCAGCTTCACCAGTCTGACAGCCCTTGATGGAGTCGAGAAAAAATCTCCGACCACGTCGGCCAGGTATCTCAGCTGGCTGACCTGACAGGGACACTGTGAAGCCAGCGGCCTTAGCCGCAACCTCGACCGAAGTAGGGTGTTGACTGTCCGGGGAAGGGGACCTCTTCCGCTCCCACAAACGCCGATGGTGGGACTTACCTTTAGAGTCCTCCTTTTTGGACGGAGAAGAATGTCCCGATGGCCCCTCTCCCTTCGTGGAAAGGGATTGGCAAAGCTCCTTAAAAGAAGCTGTGTAGGAGGATTCCACAGAGAGCGGGATAAATGCCACGACCAAGAAAGAGGATGATGCAGCCTGTGCCGCCTCCTCCTCGAGGGTGATCATCTGCTCGAGTTGCTCAGCTGAGCTAGCCGCCGCGGACACCGCCCAACGGGCCTCCTTTGACTTCACTGGCGGGTAGCGCTTCTCGGGGAGCCCAAGCTGTAACCAGGCAGCGCGGTCTTACAGGACGTTGGCTGAAAACGAACGGCATAACTCGCAGGCCTGCAGGTCATGGTCTAGGCCGAGGCAGTAGACGCATGTGGAGTGCGGTTCCATCCTGGAATTTTCTGCCCACATGGGCACCGCCGAAAACCAGGAGTCAATTTGTCCATCGCAGCCTCAAGGGAGTAATTTGACCAAAGTCTTGTAAATTTAAGAATAAGTTTCGGGCGAACCGAAGAATTAGGATCCAGTCTATACGCAGAGCGTTAAGGAAGGAACCCGAGCTTCCAAGCGATAAGGAAGATCTGGCGTCATATGGCAGAGCCGAGAGTTTTACCACTCGGGTGGGTGGGAGGAGCCAGCTTGAAGACCTTCCGGCAAGATTTAAAGTGGCAAGGAACCTGCCAGACAGTGTGGATGAACAACATATCCATGTCCCTAGAAACAAATTTCCCATTATAGTCAATGGGAAAAGTTAGCCAAAAAAAAAAAAATCACAAAACTTTCACGAGATGCTCTTTTTACTGTTGCAAATGACCCTTTTCCTTTCCTGAGCTGGCCATCTTGTTTACAGTTAGTGACACATAAAATGCCTGCAGTTTAAAATTGGGACCCTCTAGGTAAACACCGATTGTTGTGTTTACCTAGTCGGGTCCCGAGAATGCCAACCATATCATTCGAGGTGTTAAACCCCTCAGAAATCGTTTTAAACTTTTTCCAAAAAATACTTTTGCAAAGTGGGTCTTTCTCTCATAAAGCTAGGCCACTAGATGTCCATACATTTGTCAACAAATATCATAATTAAATTATAACTGGCAACTGCTTTTTCCCCATGGGGAAGGGGGTTATTTTCTCTTATAACCAGAGGGTTACAACGTGTATGAGCATGCTCAAAAAGCTGTCTTCTGGCCCTTATCAGTACACAGCACGCCGCAGTTCGCCGCCAGCTGGAATCAGCAGTAAGTTAATTTAACTGTATTTTACATAACTGCTGAGACGAAAAAGTCTTCCCCAGCAATTATATAAAATAAAAGCTGGGGAGGTGTGTGAAACTCTAATGTTAGACACCCTCTACAAACTCCTCAAGCTTCGCTCTCGGGGGTTTATGTGGCATCCCACACCTTGGGGGTGTCTAACATTCTCACTATAACCACCTCCCCAGCCATTATTGTATATGTTTTGTAATGTGGATGATTATTTAAATAAAGTATTATAAAAATAAATTGTTTGGGTTTTTTTTGTTGTGTGTTCCTAATCAATGAAAACAGTTAAAAAAAACGCCTTTCATTACTGTTTTTGTGACAGTCTGGGTACACACCCTGCTTTTTAAAACATAACTTGAAAACCATAACAATGATATGACATAGAAATATGCAACAAGAAAGTGAACAGGGATGTTGAAATTAATCTCTAAATTTTGGAGTTCATTTTTAACTTTTTCCCCTATATTTAAAAATGTAACACAACAAACTGCATGTTACACCAGTTGTCAATCATGTCACCCAAAATATAAAAACAATTTTATTCTATTTAAAAGCACTTGCTTGTGAACAGTTGTGTGTGCTGACAAAGGAATATGTACAATATAAACAACCACACTGGTCTCCCTATTCATTATTGCCTCACTTATTATTTATTACTAAAAAATAAGTCTGTTTACCTTGATGTCAAAATGTACTGTTCATTAATGCTGGCTGTTTTTCACCTGAATGTTCCCTACGGGTGCATCATGTATGCAATTTAGGGGCATGTCACCATAATTGGTGCACTATACATAGTAATCGTGGGAACGACGGAGGGAGTGTGAGATAAGGCATTTTGAGGTGTTGTCCAAACATCCCATGAGCGCAACACATGGCAGAATTTGGCAGCTGTATAAAAATAAGGGAAGCCAATCAGAATTTCCAGACACAGATTTGTACTACTCACTTTGCTTGTCAATGCTGGGTTAGAATAGAGATAATGCTGCGTACTGTGCGTGCAAAAATTATTCATGCGTGTGACAGCAGATGTCACACACGTGACAAGGACATTGTTAAACCGTCACGTTACTGTACTGTCAGATAGATCAAATAAAAAGAAATATGTTGTATTTTATTAAAGCACACAGTGTTTAAAAAAGTGATGTCACACACAGGCGTACATGTAAAAATGAAAATTACATACCTACTGTAATTCTTGATCTTTTCTTGTATCTTCACCATTCATTACTGCTTGGGTAGTGCCAGGCGTGCACGCTTCGGAGTGTTTTTTTTTTTTTTTTTTTTTTGAGTCGAATTGCCCCAGAGCGACGAGTGCATCCTGTGCAAGGCAGCCATTGGTGTCGCAGACTCCTCTTCCATCTCAGTTCTGACAGCCGGAGAGGCAAAATAAAGGGCAAGAAAAAACGAAGGAGGCAAGGGAGCCAAGGGACAGAAAAAGGAAATGATGTAAGCTGAAAAAGAAATAAGCCGAAAGAGGACTGAAGAAGAAGATGCCTGCCTTAAGTGAACACAGGGCCTCACCCCTGGGGTGGCTCCAAGGAGGAATAGAAAAGAAGAGAGAAGGAAGAAAAGAGAGGAAAAAGGAGGAGTGGCAGAAGGGAGAGCTCTACCGATTGGGAGACTGGTTAGAGAGAGAGATAAGCTCGGTACCAACAAGGGAGCAAGAAGTCCACTTTATAAAGGAGGAAAAATTCTTAAGTGAACCACTCGTCCAGAAGGAGCGCAAGGCAGATTCTTTATAGCTCCCGACACCCCTAATCCTTTAACTCCCAGCTGAGAGCTCAGACTGCCAAGGCAGAATATCTGTTCCGAAAAGGAGCAAGCAACCAGGGAGGGAGAAGAAACCCACTAGCACTTTGTCAAGTGCTAACACATATGGGGGGGGGGGGTAAGGGTTCAAGCCCTACAAAGGACAACCCTTAAATAGAAAGATTGGAACTCAATTGGACTCCCTGAAGCAAGGCAAAGATCATCAGCTCAAGGTAAAAGTGTCAGGACAGCTTAAATTTGGGGAACTGACACGGGGTGATTGAGACATGCCAAGGGGACTTAGCAAAGGAAACTGAGCCATGCAAGGGAAAGTTTCCTATTTGTGAAATGAAAGTGCAGTTTAGAAGGCCAAGTCACCCCATGGGGTAGTCAGAAAGAGTTCCCTAAGCCAGAAAAAGTTACTTGTTCCCCCTCCAACCAGAGAGAAAAATAAGGAGGGACGTAGGAAATATATAAAAAAAAAAATTTTTTGCCATTAAGGCCAGAGGAAAGGGTGTGGGAGGAGAACAAGTAGGGAGGTGGAGACGCCTAAGGAGGAGGCCCTTAGAGGGGAAGGAGGGCGGGTATCAGCAATGAATGGTGAAGATACAAGAGAAGATCAAGAATTACGGTAGGTACGTAATTTTCCATTATCTTCCCTTGTCAATCTTCACCATTCATTACTGCTTGGGTGAGTACCAAGCTCCCCCAAGGGGGGGGGAGAATAGAAACCCTGAGGGAACAAGACCCTCAGCCTCCTGCTGGTGGGAAACAGAAGGGGAAGACCCTGGGCTAGTCAGAGGAGAAGCCTATGGCAGAGGAGAGCTAGGAGGTGTCCCCAGAGGACGGGGAGATGGAGGAAGCCCCTGCAGAAGCCTCCAAGCCCTGGAGGAAAAAAGACAGGTCCCCTGGAAAGCGAAGCGAATCACCCTACGCCGGGCCAGGGGTGATAACCTTGATAGATGAAGCCATGCCGTCTGTCTAATACAGATCGCTGTCCCTGCAAGCCACCTCACTGTCGTCATAAGATGCCCTTGCTTGGTGTCTTGCCAGCTCCCGGCCTATAGCAGACAGGGCAATGGCCTGTCTAGATTGCTCCGAATCAGGCAATGATGCTAGAAGCTGGGATAGCATCGACCATAAAAGCCTACTGTAGGCAGCATGGTGTGCCTGATATGATTCATGTCACAGAATCAAATGAGAAGAGAACACCCTTCTCTCCCACCGGTCAATCTGTAAGGAATCTGAATCTGGTGGGCGGTCATGCGCCTGGCGGCAGCACCCGGAACAAATTTCTAGGAATGCCAAACCCGAAGGCGGGTTGGGAAGAGAACCTAGAGACTCCAAAGGGGCACAATACCTTCTCCTGCAGTCTGCCAGGGCTGGAACCGGAATGGCTGGCGACTGCCAGGAACGGATAGACTCCTCCTGGAACGGAATAGCCCAGGACAGTACCACCAAATGCTGGGCACTGAATTCACTGTGAAATTCACGTGTCTCCCATTCAGTATTGTCTCGTCTAACAAAAGATACACGAAGATCCCTCACCATCCTTGAAAGAAAGCGCTGATACTCAGTGAAATCAGCATCGGAGGAGAGATGAGCAGGGGATTCCTCTCCCTCTAAGGAGGGAGACAGGAATGATGGGGAGCTCAAATGTCCAGAGGACTCCTGCGGCGGTGGGGATAGGCGAAATACCCGCTCATGCATACATCTAACGTATGAGGGGAAGGCTGCAGCAGTGGCTCTGAACGTCTCCCAAGATAACGGGCCCGTAGGACCAACATGGCCTGGGAGAGAGAGGGGTGGCTGCAGAGGAATGGGAGAGGGACACCTACGGCGAGGCAACTGTCCTCTGCTGAGGCTCTGAAATTCGGAAAACGGAGCCCGAGCTGGCGGGGTCCCGGACAACAAACCAGGTTGCAGAACGGAACCCTGGGGATGCGAAGCCTGGAAGAGCCTGGTAGGGGATCCTCCCCTGTGACGAGCCTGGGGCTGCATGGGTCTAGAAGGGCAGCCCAGAACAACACCACCAGAGGGGTTCCTGGAGCCCGAGAAGGAAAGACGGGGACCAGCGCTACGGCTCCTACCTACACTCTGAGGGGTGGCAGGAGAAGATCGAGGTGGCTCACCTCTGTCTCAACTCCCCGGACTCTGAGAACGCCCTCCTCCTTGACTCCAACGACAATCCACAGCTACTGTAACCCCCTCAGGAGGATGAGTCCCTGCCCCCACCTACACACCATCACCCTCTTGGGACCCCAGGCCACCCCCAGCCTGGGAGGCCTCAGGAGGGGTCAGCAGAGGAGACTGAGGAATAGGCACGCTGGGCCACCTAGCACCTTGTCTCACTGGAGACCCAGACTCCGAAGAGTCATGGTGCCAGAACGGGTCCACGTCAGAATCAGCCTCCGAGGAAGGAAGAAGAGACCAGCTGGACCTCAATACTGGCCACCCCAGGGGTCTCCAGAGAAACGGCGCCGCAAATTACGTCGGCGCCAAGCGCCGGGCTAAGCCATGCACTAGAGACACACCAACCCGCCCCCGACTTTCCCAACAGTGCCGGTCCGACCCATGGTACCACCAGTGCCAGGGACTACACGGCGCCGCCAGAATAGTCGGCTGGGCCCACCTAGTCGTGGGTGGCGCAGAGAACCAACATGGCACCGCAAACGGCGCAGGGATCCGGAGCGCCACCGGACTGCAGCGTCAAGGGTCCACCGATGCCAGCCCAAAAGACCTGGGCCTCGACACTGGGGGAGCCTGCACCTCCGAAGAGGTGACCACCGAGGCGGTGCCCCCACTGTGGCCCCGGGAGGGACCACGGTGCTCCTCCAACACTGCAAAAGAGGCAACCTCCTCGGCAAGACTAGAAGATGAGGAGGCCTCCTCCTCTCCAGACCATATCGGCCTGGGAGGGGACACAGAGGAAGGGTCTAGCGATCTTACCTGGGAAGCCCTGGAACAACGCTGTCCCCCGAAAGTCAGCGGAGCCTTGCCGATCTCGAACGTGCGGACTTCTAGGATGGGACGGTCCGCCCGAGCAAGGCATGCGTATCCATATCATGGTTAGGGTCTCAGGCAGCGAAGGCAATCATCATGCCGGGTCCGCACGGAAAAATGTCGGCCACAGGAGCACCAACGCATAGAGGCACGGCCCGCTTTCGACTTACGCTTTGCTCCCGAACCAGACATGATGCAAAAACAATATAAAACACAGAAATGCTCCTGGCGCCGTGAAAAAGAAAGGAACAATCTTACCAAATCAACGGCGTCAGAAGAACTACTCGGAGAGAGGAGTCGCGAAAAGTAGGCCTCTGATGCAGACAAAAATCTTCACGCGTAGCAGGTGTAGCCTCGGCAGCGGGAGAAACAGAACTGAGATGGAGGAGGTCTACAGAGACACCAACGGCCGCCTCGCGATGATGCAATGCGGCCCTCTCGGTGGCGCCAGAGGGTGCAGACTCCAAAAAAATCTCTCAGATGGGTAAAAGCGCTTCTGGCACCACCCAAGCAGTAATGAATGGTGAAGATTGACAAGGGAAGATCTTATTCACACATGTGACATCAGATATCACGCATGTGACAGGAACATTATTAAACTCTAAAACCAAAAAATGTTATGTTCATTTTATAAAAAATATTTACATATAGTTTTAAATACCACACCACCACAAAGGATTTCTATGTTTGTGTTTTTGTTAAAATTACATTTTACGTATTGAGAGTTTATTTAAAACTGTTTTAAGTGTCTACCTAGAGTTGCATAAATTAATACACTTCTCCAGCCATAAATTAATAACAGGTGGAGACTTAATTATTCCCAAGCATTGTCACAATTCCGGACATTGTCCTTTTCATTTTTTATGGTAGTACTGAGAAATGGCTTAACCTTCCATCCCCCTTAAAAAAAAAAAAAAAAACACATTTTATAATGTGATTAAGCTAAACATGAGACTATAATAAACCTAAGATCCACAGTATACCTTAAAGTGAATTTCCAACCTACTGCAAATTCTGTTTTGGTTTCTTAGTCCAGTTCCATATGGCAGCGTTAGCCAGCTGCTGCCAATACTATCATCTTTAGCTATATCCTTTTAGCAAGGGAAGGGATTGTAACTGCAGCCGAACCCATGGCCAGCCAATCTCTTCCACTTCTCGGTCTACTAGACCTGCCCCATGCTCAGACGTTTTCTGATGTCTAAGTATGGACAGCACGGGGGCACACCATACACGTCTATGGGGACCTTTTTTCAATGCCATTTTACATAAACTTAAACAATCTTACAGGAAAATAAAAATCACCACTTAACTGTTTTAGAAACAAATTCAGTGTGGTGGTGTGATGATATTTAAATTATTTTCTTTTTTCAAAGTGAAGATGAAATTATGTTTTACAGTTTAAAGATGTCCCTGTCATGCGTGTTACATCTGTCATGTGCAGGAAATCGAAATTTAAATACCTGTAAATTTTCTTTCTCCGACGGCTGATCTCCGGGCTTCCTTACTCCTGGGGCTGCACCTCCTGATACTGACATACAGGCAGGAATCAGACCTCTGCAGCAGGGGACATCCAGCCCTCCACTTCCTGTCTCCATCAGTTCTTCCTAAAGCAGATCAATGTGGCAATACTACAAGAATTTGGAAATAGAAAACAAGAATTTTAAGGCATATATGGCTGTGAGGCCCGCCAACTCTATACATTCTGGGAGGGAATCCGAAGCCCAGAGACCAGCCGTCGGAGAAAGAAAATTTACAGGTATTTCAATTTCCCTCTCGTAAGCTGGTCTCCAGGCTTCCTTACTCCTGGGATATACAAAAGCAGTACGTCCCCAGATGTCCCGGGTGTGAAGAATGTTAGTCGCCTTAGGGATCCACCACTGCTTGAAGCATTCTGCGGCCAAGGATGCCTCCGAGGGCATCACTTCCAGCAAATAACATTTTTAACATGTGTGAATGGATTATAAATTGGCAGCTCTATGTAAGTGTGCTGTCGATGCTTCTCTGAAGTACGCTCACGAAGAGGCCATAGCTCTGGTAGAATGAGCTTCCCCTGGGCCAGGCAAGTTACTCCGATCTGATCACAAGCTATGGGCATGGCTGATAGAAACCATCTGGCTATAGGGCCTTTTGAATCCTTGTTACCCATCATTTTGGCCCATAGCTGACATGAACAAACTTGAAGTTTTGCGAATAGCTTCCTCCTCTCTCAATATACACTTTCATCAGGAGCAGACTGAATGGGCCTCGCGGACCCCCCATCCGCCCTCAGCCTCCATGTCTCCATTTCCATCACACCTTCCAGGTCTAGTGGATGCAATTCCCCTTCCTTACTGCTTTTGGAGAGTGGGCAGAAGGAAGGAAGAATGAACCCTTGATTGTAATGGAAGGGAAGCATAACTTTAGCAAAACACCTGGAACTGTTCAAACTGGATAAAAAACAGTGTACAGCTCTCGGGTAAACACTGCTTTTAGTTTGCTGATTCTCCTGGCTGAAGCAATAGCTATGAGAAAAAGGGTGACCTTTATTTTGAAATGTGTGATGAATATCTCCTTGATAGGCTCTAAAGCTCTAAGTCTTGATAGGCTCTAAGTCAGAAAGAACTGGAAGGGGGCAGGATCAGTTGTGTTCCAGGACAGTAGCTGCTGCTGTTTTCACAGGGTTCTTGTGGATATTACTTGGTAGGTTAGTTCTTTTCTTTCTTGCTTCTAAGGGGCTAGCAGGGTATTGTTCTGGGGGATCCTGGATGTTTGTAAACTGATTTAGTGGCTGTAAGTGGGGCTCTTTTTGTGGATGTTTCACTTTGTAACAGGCTGCACTGGTAGAGGCCTACTTCTTCTGAGTTAAAACCTGTTTGGTGGGATTTGCTTGGAGATGGTTCTTTAGCTGCAGGGCTTGGAGGGGAGACACAGGGCTGATACGCTCTCTCTTGTCAGGTGTCTGCCCAAGACCCGCCCTCCCCAGAAGTCTGCAAATTTATAGGGGAAGACCTGCCCTGCAATTGGAGGAAAACACTGCTGGTGCAGCTCATGTAGTTCTAGCCACTGGGGGTTGGATTTAAAGGCCGGGAGAGAGGAGCTTAGGGAGTTGTTCATTTTCCTTACATGTATAATGTGTTGTACTGCACCTAGTAACAGAGTTACTGGTGTACAGTGGGACTGTCTCTAGGATTAGTGGGTGACCTGATTAGGCAGTAGGGGTATCTTGGAATAGGGGGGAACCTGGTGGCTCACCCAAGGAAAACTATTTGAAAGGGGATGGAACCACACATCATTAGGGCTGGCATCTTTGGGAGGGTGGTGGGGTGCACAGGGTGTGGAGCAGCCATGATACTGGACTGGGCTTGGAAGTTTGGTGGTTGCCCAGTGTGCTACCAGCTGGCACAGCTTAGGGAGGAGGTTGCGGGGATGAGGAGAAAGCTGGGGAAGGGGTGGTATGGTTGGGGAAGGGGGCTGGAAATCTCCCACAGGGTTGCACCAAGCACTGGGGGCGGGGTATAGGGAAAGGAGTGCAGGAGAATACTCAAGGGTCACATAGGGACCCTGGCAGAGGGGCCAAAGGACACTACCAAGGAAGCAGGCAGGTAACTGGGGACCCTCACAAAGGGGGACGGAGGACAACATTCTCAGGGAAGTGGGCGGATAGCCAGTGCTGGACAGAAGGAAGCAAAGGCAGGAGGTGGATCAGACCTTATACTTAGTAACCGCTTCAATTCTCTTCTTCTGCTCAAGGATGGGGGATGTAGCCACAGCAGAGGTGGTTAGACACGGAAAGGTGTGGGAGTGGGGGGCAGGAGGCAGGGCCAGATAGCAGGAAGAACAGGGGGTCCTGGAATGCAGGAGAATGGGGGAAGGTAAATCGGAGCAGGGGAAGAGGGAGGAAAGCGCAAGGAGAAGGACCAGTTGGGAGGAAGGTAAGAAGGACCAGAAGTACAAGGATGATTCAGTAAAGAGAGCTGAAGGGTTAGGCCAGGGGAACACGATGAGCAAGGAGGAACTAAATGGAGACAGGAAGGAAGGAGGATGAGCCAGGCTAGTTTAGCAGATGGGGAGAAGGACCAGTTCGAGAGCAGTGAGGGGAATTAACAAGGTACAGAAGGATACTCAGGAGGAGGAGGCATAGGATTGGAGGGAGGAGTGGCCAGGGTAAATAAGGAGCAGGTGGCATGTGGCACCCAGATAGGGGAGGAACAAGGAGCCAGCTGGGTGGAGGGGCGGTAGAAAGGATGAGGGACATGGAAGGGAGGAAATGGAGGAAAGGAGTGGTCAGAGTACTCCTGCTGGGGTTCTATGATCAGAGGTATCAAATGGGATAGGGAGGAGAAGCCTGGCCAGTTAGAACAAGATGCTTCCTGGACTAACGGTGCACAAGGGTTAAGCAAAGGTATATCAGCTGGCAAAGGACTGTGGGGTTCCCCAGACATACTGGTCTACCTGGGCACAAATGACATTGAGGAAATAGCGAGCTAGAGATACAGGCAAGATTCAGGGAGCTTCGCCGGGGTCTGTCATGACATAGGAGATGCACAGTTACCTTCTCAGAAATCCTGCCAGTGCCAAGGGCTGGTGGGGAACACAAAAGAAAAATTAGGGAGATAAACCAGTGGCTCAGGGAGTGGTGTGAGGCCAGAGGGTATGGGTTGATGGGGGATTGGGGGGAGACCTGGGAGGATAAGGAGCTGTATGCTAGAGATAGACTACATCTCAATTTGGAGGGGAGGGGAATCCTTAAGTTGAAAATGGAGGAGTTCATTGGTGAAAAGTGGGGTTTAAACTTGTGAAGGAGGGTGGGATGGGAGAAAAGGCAGTCAAGGGATGCCGATAAAGGAGGGACTCTGTCTCCACCCCCCTGGGGACCAGGAGGATTGCAGGAAAAGGCCAACTGGCAAAGTGCAGACCAGGAGAAAACAGAATCCCCAAGGGAACACAAGCAGGGGAAATGAAACTATAGGGAAAGGGTGGAAGGTAGTCCTGCTAAATGCCAGGAGCTTGGGCAATAAAATGCCTGAGCTCCAGGCGATGTTAACTGAGGGAGCAGTGGATGTGGCAGCGGTCACTGAGACTTGGGCCTCTGCAAGACATGACTGGGACCTGAACCTGGAGGGTTACACTATGTTCAGGAAGGACAGGGGGGAGGGAAGGGGAGGAGGGGTAGCAATGATAGTAAAAAACTGCATTGGCATAGGGGGAGTTGAGGAGGCGGAGGGAACCGTGGAGGCGATTTGGGTCACCTTGATAACAAGGGGGGCCAAGAGAGTAAAAATAGGAGTGGTGTATAGACCCCTGCCCTGGCGGAGAGCTGGAGGACAGTCTGGTGGCAGATGTTAGGAGACACTGCAGACTGGGCAGAGGAAAGGTGGTGGTGTTAGGGGACTTAAACATGCCAGGAACAGACTGGGAGACTATGACATCCTCTGTGACCAGGAACAGAGGTTGTTGGATGTCTTTCAAGGCGTTCCTAACTCAGCAGGTGAGGGAACCGACCAGGAGGCACGGTACTGGATGTGGTCTGGCAGACAGTGCCAGATTGAGGCCTGGAGGTAAGGGACCCATTGGCGGGGAGTGACCATGCCACGGTCTGGTTCTGCCTGGACCTAGGAGGGGTAGAAGGCTGCACAAAGACGGAAGTAACCGACTTCAGGGGGGTGGATTTTAACGAAATGGGAAGGATCCTTAAGGAGCATTTGGATGGGATTGGGTCAGACATGGACGCTGATAGTAGGTGGGAAATCATCAGGAGAGGGGTGCAGGATGCTACCAGCACCTGTGCAAGAGTAAGACGAAAATGCGGTAGGGCCCAAAAACTCTGTTGGTGGACCAGGGAGGTCCAGGAGGTGGTGCGGGGAAAGAAAGCAGCCTATAAGAAATTCAAGTTTCACTCCTTGAGCAGGGATCGAGGGGAGTATGAGCTGTTGGCTAGAAGGGCCACTAGAGTGGTGAGGGCGGCTAAGGCAAGGAAGGAGCAGAACCTGGCCAGGGAAATTAGGAGAGGGAAAAAGGGGTTCTTTAGATACACTGGGGAAAGACGAAGGGTGAAGGGGCAGATTAGCAGGATTAAATCAGGGGAGAGATGGGCACAAGACCCAGAGGAGCAGGCTGAGGTACTAAATGAGTACTTCACCTCCAGTTTTCACCAGGGAAAATGGGGATGCTGCATCATACATGGGAGGAGACAGATAATGAGGAGGGGGCCCCTTACCAATCGGCAGGTCTGGGGGGCATCACTGGCAGGTGGGGGAGGGCTAAGCAGGAGAAGAGGTACTGGAAGTGGAAATCACAGCAGAGAGAGAGAGGAAGCCTCAGCTCCCTTAAGATGGAGAAAGCACGGGCCGGATAAATTACATCCTAGAGTGCTGAAGGAACTTGCAGATGTCCTGGGAAACCCCTGGCAGAGCTTTTCACCATCTCTCTGAGGACAGGGTGGGTGCCCCAAGACTGGAAGGTGGCGCATGTGGTGCCTATCACAAGGGGGATCAAGGGAGCTGGCAGGGAACTACAGGCCTGTCAGCCTGACATCAGTGGTGGGCAAGGTGATGGAGGGCATTGTCAGGAGAGGCTAGGGGGGGCCCTGGATAAGTCAGGGTGCCTGGACGATAGACAGCATGGATTCATCCCGGGGAAATCGTGTCAGACAAACCTGGTGGAGTTCTATGACTGGGTGACAAGTGCCTTGGACCTGGGTAGACCAGTGGATGTCCTCTTTCTGGACTTCAGCAAGGCATTTGACTCTGTTCCTCACGTGGGCCTGTTGGATAAACTAGGAGAAATGGGGTGGAAACCAGATGATCCGATGGATGAGCAATTGGCTCCAGGACCCGGACAGAGGGTCGTAGTTAGGGATAATCTCTTCCCAAGGAGGGTCATTAGTGGGGTCCCACAGGGACAAGTCCTTGGGCCCTTCTGTTCAACGCCTCACGTATCTGACATAAGGACAGGAATCAGGAGTGAGATGAGTCTCTTTGCAGATGACTCGAAACTGGGGGCAGTGGTGGATGGGGAGGAGGGGAGGTGGCCTGCAGGGGACCTGGAGGCTCTGGAAAGATGGTCTAGAAAGTGGAAGCTGAGGTTTAATGCAGGAAATGCAAGGTACTCCACCTGAGGGCCAGAAACCCAGGCCAAGTGTACACCCTGGGAAATACTACAGAGTCTCAATGGCTGAGAGGGACCTGGGGTGGTGGTGCATGTCAAGATGAACAACTCAGACTTGGAGGAGGAGCAGCCAAGGCCAACAGGATGCTGGGATGCATCGCTGGGGGATCACCTCCAGAAGGAGGAAGTGATACTCCCTCTGTATAACTGCTTGGTGAGGCCGCACCTGGAGTACTGCGTGCAGTTTGGAAGCCACACTTAAGAGGGACATTAACCTCCTGGAGAGGGTCCAGAGGAGGGCAACCAAAATGATTTGGGGCTTGGGGACAGGACCTATGAGGAGAGGCTCGAAGAGCTAAATATGTACACTTTGGAAGAGAGAGGGACCGGGGGACATGATAGAGGTCTTCAGGTACATGAAGAGGGTAAATAGGGAGGAACAGTGAGGGTGCTTGAAGGAAGGAGGAAGGGGCCACTAGAGGCATGGGTGGAAGCTGGAGGGAAGATTCAGGGAGAAAGGAGGGTGCTACTTCACTGAGAGGGTGGTAGAGCCATGGAATGCATTACCTAGGGGCTGGTGGAGGTAGAGACAGTGGAGGGGTTCAAGAGGGGTGGGACAGGTACAGGGAAGGGTTCAGGAAGCAAAATCCAATGCAGCAAGAATATCCGGAACTGGGAAGGGAGAAGCCAGAGAAGGCGAGGGGGACAGCAAGGTCAGCACCCAGGGTGGGGGCTGACCAAACGAGCAGACACGAAAGACCATTAGGCCTATTCTGCTGGCATTTTAGTATGTTAGTATGTTAGTAAAGGGGACCTTGGCACAGTCTTGAGAACCAGATTAAGACTCCAAAGTGGTAGCTTTGGTGTGTTGGAAGGCATCTCAATGTTGCTGTCTTTAGAAACCTATAGATCTGGGTATATGAATCCAACAGTTCCCTTTAATCCATCAACAAGAGTGCCCCCAGTGCAAAAAACCTGAACTTGTAAGGTGGCTGGTTGCTGTCCTTAGTCCGGTCATCTGAAATGAACTGCAGTAGAACAGGTGATTACATGGAAAGCACTATATGTGTTTTGAATGAAGCACGAACCAATATTTTCTCCTGATTCAATAATACCCTTAGGAGGAAGGAGACAGACACGAGTTCCCCCTCATGTCAATAACAGCAGCTGTGCAGCCTAGCTCCTTGCCAGTCTTTCTGCTCAATCTCAACCTTGTGACTAACAGTGACCACCTGCCTGGTGCCAACAGCTGATGTACGCGAGCTCTCCCTTGCTTCAGAGGCTTGCATCGATTGCGATTCGGGTTTGGTTAGGACGGCCCAACTTGCAACCCTTCATGACCTCTGTCCTCCAAGAGGGTCACTGAAGGGAGGGTTTACTCTGTCTCAATGAGCTGTACGAAAAATTAAGCAGACAGCTGAGAAGTTACGTGAGAACTCCTTGATGAGCTTTAGTAGAATCAGAAATGTAGTTTTTTTGAGGGAAAAACCTCATGTCCTGATGTCTGCCCCCAGAAGGATCAAGGTCTGGTTTGGAATTAGGGAAGTATTTCTCCAGTTGATGAGAAAACCATGTGCTGGTGGGTACCAGACCACTTCTGCCACTGCTTGTAACGTTTGGTTGAGCTGTGGGGCCTTTATGTGTACTATGACCGCTACTAGCACCTTTAATTCAGTCCATGAGTCTGAGGAAGACCCCAATGGCAGAGTCTGAACTAAAGTACTGTTCTGCAACTCTGAACCGGAGATCGCGCATGTGATGTTACTGAATGGGAAATGTAAACCGGCATCTTGCAGATCTATGGATGCCGAAAAAAAAAAACCTTTTTCGATTCCCTGATTGATAAGGTTCCGCCTTGTGGGGTCTGCTGCAGACCATAACTATTCAAGAATTCGAGAAGTAGGACTGGCCTGAATCCACCGTGTAGTTTGGCACGATGAAGAATGGGAAATTAGCCCAACTGCAATGTTCCTGTAACGGCCTGTAGCGTTGCCCATCAGATGGGTTACCAGTGATGGGGGAGGGCACCACATGAGGTAGTGCGGGCTTGTATTAGGTGGACTTAGTTTGGGCCCATTCCTTGAGAATTTTTAGAAACCTGCCCCCTACCGGGGGATGTGCCTGGATAGCATGATCTTTTTCCCCCGGAGAAATTAGTGAAGTGATTTGACCCTTATTGTAACCAAGGTAATACAAAAAGTGTCTGGGGACTGAGATGAAGACTGGCCCCTGCCTCTTGATGTGGAATGTGCACCTTGGAATCTCCTCATAATCTCTCACTACCTCCATCAGAGCTGAGCCAAACAGGAGATTACCTACATAAGGTTAGTAAACCAACTGACTTTTGTAGGCAATTGCTTGCCAGACCCGAAGCCAGGGTCTGCAGTGAGCAGAGGTTGGACACATGCTCCTAGCAGCGCACCTGACCGCCTCTCCAAGAACAGGAGCTGATGAAGAATGGGTCTGTTCCTCTCTGGATCACATACAGAAAAATAAAAGGCTAAAATTGGGACCCCAGACAGAGCATTTCAGGCCAAAACAGAACTGGTTAAGGAACTCTTTCTCTGGTTGTCCCCCTGAGACGTTGTTGATGCTTGGAGGACCCAGTTGAGTGAGGCATCCACAATCGTTACACACAGTTTCTAAGAGAAGCCCCTCCTTCGGCTGGGATGACCGACTTCTTGGTCAGGTCTGGAATTGGAGGGTCGATGCTGGGGGCAAACTAACCACTTTTTAGAATGCTTCTTGTCAGCTTAGAGATCCACCAGGCCACCAGATAGGTGCTTTGTGGACTTTGCCATTCCTTAATAGCAAATCCCAACTGGCTTGGGGAATATGGAAGGCTGAGGCCGATTTGGTTGCAGTTTTAATGTGAAAGCCTGTTCTGGTTGGGTGGAAGCCTCTGGGGAAGGGCAGAGGTGAATCCCGGCTATAAATTTTTTTTTTTTTTTTTTTATAAACACAAAAAGGGCACTCGGAAGTGAGGATAGGAATGGTTCTGTTTCTTGTGCCTTTTTGTGAGGGTTCACATCTGGTGATCCCTGGTTGCCAGTCGAAGCATACTGGATCCGGAGCAAGGCCCTATTTAACTGGTTTAAATGGTCTAGCGCCAGAGGGGGCTGCGGACAGCTGGGTCCCTCTGGTGGCTGCCGCCTATTCTGATCTGCTGGCTATCAGACTGAGCCGAGGAAAATGTCTGCCTCCATCATGGCTGCCCTTCGGCGATTTAGGCAAAGCGGCCCAGTCAAGGTGAACGAGTAGTTCCAGGCAGAGTGCAGAACGTGAAGGAAAACACAACGCAGTGAAATGGGGCCAGTCTGTGCAGCTTGCGAGGCTGAGGCTGGAACCCACACTAGAGATCTTAAATACCGTTGTGACTCCTCCAATATCCAAAATTGCATCCAAATTGTTCTACTTACAGTCTGCTGTCTTCATCTCTGCCACATGGCAGAGCTCTGCTTGCAGAAAACCTGCCAGTCTGAAGGCAGGAAGTAAACTGATGGAGACAGGAAGTGGAGGGCTGGATGTCCCCTGCTGCAGAGGTCTGATTCCTGCCTGTGTGTCAGTATCAGGAGGTGCAGCCCCAGGAGTAAGGAAGTCCAGAGACCAGCTTAGGAGAGAGAATCATTTTTACATGTATGCCTGTGTATGACATCACTTTTTAAACAATGTGTGCTTTAAATAAAGTAAAACACAGAAATAAACCCACTAAATACTTATTTCTTTATATTTGATCTATGTAACAGTACAGCATCTTTTGATCATTTTACAATGCCCCTGTCACACATGTGACTGATTTTTATATGTACGCCTATGTATAGCGTAGAGGAAAATGGATGACCATCGGACAGTAACTGCGCTATAATCACTTCGAGAGGTTTCCATGACAACTTGGTAAACCTCGAGAGCGTAGCTCAAGAGGTTTACTATCGTCATGGAAACCTCGAGAAGTGATTGAAGTGAGGTTACTGTCCGATGGACATCCATTATATTTTATAGTGTATGGGAATAAATTATGAGTAAAGTGTCCATACTTCTTTTATTTTCATTCTTTGTACTCTTTCCTTTTGCTGCTGCACTACCACCGCCATGTCCATTTGTGTCTAAGAGATACACAAGCACGAGACAGCACATAAAACATCTGACCTCCTGAACAACCACAATTATGTTTTGATATGTGCCAGAGATCGCTCTACATAGAACTAGAGGGGAGTTCTGTCTCAGCTTTAAGCACTGCAAGCCCCAGGAAGTAACAGAGGCGGGAGAGAGTCAGAAACCACCTCAGAGAAGAGCGACGCATGCTCGAATAAAGCTGTTATGGTATCGTCGCGCCGCACTCAAGAGGGGTTAACAACCTCTGATGTCACAACAATACCATAACAACATTATAAACTTGCCAATTTCAGACAGTAATCACCCTCTCCCATACATTAGATCACTTTTTTTAAACGATGCATACTTTAATAAAGTACAACACAGAAATGAACCCAGTAAATACATAGATCAAATATAAGGAAATGAAAGGTAACAGTATAGTAAGTTTTAACAGCAAAACATGTGCATTCAGTGTGGACAAAATGTTACATTAAAAGAAAAGATCTACAAACAATCAAATAAGATACTGATAAGCAACAGCTTGTATGTGAATAATGTAGAATCACAGGAAGGGTCATAACAGCAGAGATGGAGACTGTTCACTGACATGCGTAACACAGAAGTGGCAGGTGGACATCAGCTTCCAATATACAAATAAAAATATATATATTAGAAAATGGCACTTTCTTTATTCAAACCCACAACCAACATTTACGTTGACTACTACAAATCTATATTTGGAAATTGTGATTGGTTCCTATTTTTTTTACCTCAATGTCACACTAGTGGCTCAGGTTCATCATAGAATGACCCAAGTACTTTCACAATTGCGAATATTTCATGATTTGATTTGATTTGCGAAAGTATGCTCAAAATAACTGCAAATCTTTGCCAGCCTCCTGCAACAAAACGGTTTGGTCTTTCTGGCTGAAATTTGCAGGGTGGCAAGCCCTGGTCTCACAGATGTGCCTTTTGGTAGTTCAGTTCCAAAACATTACAGGGGCCCAAAGTTACAGCATTCTGAAGTTCAGCAATTTTCCCATAGGATAACACTGCCGCATCCATGACGCCTTTTGGTGCCTGTTTATCTCGGAAAAGGTTTGAGATACAGACTTTGTCACAAAGATTCTTAGTGGCCCGCTCAAAACTAGGTTGGAGGGTCTTGAAACCCATGAAATGTGAATTTTTCTTCTACCTTGCACGGTTCCTGAGATATTTGCGATTCATTGTTCCAACTGTTCATTTTCATGTCCGAGGACCACTATTATGCCCACAGACTTCATATTCACAACGCTTTTTGCTGACCCTATCTCGGACACAATGCGCCATACGGAGTCGGTCGACTTAATGTTGCGGGGACTAGTCACTCTCATGATTACAACCACACTTAAATTTTTGTATTAGGTGCTACGGTTCCCCAGATAAGAGCAAATTAATGTTACAAGGCTTCCTTGACCTACAGGTCTGCTGTATGGCTCCATGCTTATGTGTAAGTGGGAACGGAGGGCTCGCGCTCCCACAAATACATATTACGCAGAAATGGGCAGCTACGCGCCCACCAACACATACCATTTACTATTTATATTACACTTGGTCGAAAAGAAGAAAAATTCATTGCAAAAAACTCTGTTAATGCATCAGTTAGGGTTGTTTCCACAGCTACAAAAGTGTTGAAATGCGACGTTAGGGTTACCATCCCACCCGACGCCCCCATCCTCAAATCCCTAACTCCGCATTCGCTCACACACACGCAGAAGACACATGCACGATAGTAAGACACTATGACATTATGACTGGGTGACGGGGACCTTGGACTGATATAGGCCAGTGGACGTTCTATACCTGGATTTCAGTAAGGCGCTTGACTCGGTACCAGACACTGGGCTGCTAACAAAGCTGGGGGATGGGGATGGGAGTGGGAGGGCAGTTGCTCAGATGGGTAGAAAACTGGCTATCGGGGCAAAAACAGAGGATAGTGGTTGGTGGGATAGTCTCCCAGGAAGGTCATCAGTGGGGTCCCCCAAGGCTCAGTATTGGGGCCACTCCTGTTCAATGACTATGTCTCTGATATGGGAAGGGGGGATAATAGTAGGATGAGTCTCTCTGCGGATGACTCAAAACTGGGAGCACTGGCAGAAGGGGACGAAGCGAGGAGGCAGTCCAGAGGGACCTGGATACCCTGGAGAGGTGGTCAAAGGAGATGGAGACTCAGGTTTAATGCAGGGAAGTGTAGGGTGCTGCTTCTGGGGATCAGGAACCCGGGGCATTTGTACACCCGGGGGGGTGGGGTCGCACTGCAAGCCGCAACAAGTGAGAGGGATCATGGGGTGGTGGTAGACGTCAAAATGAATAACACTGAAAATTGCAGAAGAACTGTGGCAAAAGCAAACAGGATACTGGGCTGCATAGCCAGGAAGATTACGTCCAGGAGGAGGGAGGGAGGTGATCCTCCCTCTGTATAATGCCTTGGTCAGACTGCACCTAGAGCACTGCGTGCAGTTCTGGAGACCTCACCTCAAGAAGGACGTAGCACTGCTGGTGTGGGTCCAGAGGAGGGCAACCAGAATGATTCAGGGAATGGGAAAGATGCCCTATGAGGAAAGGCTGGAAGAGCTGGGGCTGTACTTGCTGGAGGAGAGGAGAGAAGGGGGGGAGACACGATAGGGGTCTTCAAATATGTAAAAGAAATCCACAGGGGCGTAGCCAAAGAGCTGTTCAGACTAAAGGGGGGCAACCAGAGGCATGAGTGGAAGCTGGGAGGGGGACGTAGGAGACATTACTTCACTGAAAGGGTGGTGGAGCCATGGAATGCACTGCCCAGGAGTCTGGTGGAGGAGAGCACAGTGGAGGGCTTCAAGAAGGGGTGGGATAGGTACAAGGGAAAACTGAAGATGACCCTCTCTGGGGCCATGGGGGGGGAAAGCGAGCTCCCATTAGGAGGCTGGCTACCAAGCAGACATGACAGACCATCAGGCCTATTCTGCTGGCATTTAGTATGTTAGTACTATACCAGTCAGTCACATCTGTAAGCATAATAATCACAACATTGTACTACTTTCACATAACACTATGTAATTAAACACAAATACAGTACGATCGACTCTGTACTGCCAGCACCGTATGGTGACACATCATAGCTGCCATATCTTTCTCATAAAGTGAAACTTAGTTTGCACAAACTTTCTAATTATTGCTTTTTATGTGTCAGAATTCAACGACTGGCTCGATGCAAGTATTGCTACCACGCAGGCATGTAGTAGCAGGACAGACACAGCTGACACATACATAGTACTTTTCACATACTGCTCAGACATGAAACTAGCCCCACAACTGTTGCTGTCACATGTTGCTTGTAAACTATACTACAAATATTACTTTTATTATCACCATGCGTTATTAGGACTGACTTACTGTCAGAAAAAAATATGCAAACATCCATTCACTGTTGCTAGGGTCATCCAAATGTTTCTTTCCAATACAGCTATCTATAACATACTGTGCGTTTCATCATTTCTTAACAACTGAAATACAGGCATCTGCTAAAATCTTGTTACTGATCTTTGTAACAAAAAAATGCTTACTGTGGGCCATCTCCCACGGTTGTCCAGCATGCGCGTGGGTAGGCACGCTGAGGGCAGCAGAACTCATACAGTTGCCGGACCATGATGATGGCTGAGTCTTGTACTGCTTGCATGTGTGTGTGTGTGTGTGTGTGTGTGTGTGAATGTGGAGTTAGGGGTTTGAGGATGGGGTGGGGTGGTAACCCTAACATCGCATTTCCACACTTTTGTCGCTGTGGAAATAACCCTAACTGATGCATTAACGGAGTTTTTTGCAATGAGTATATGTGTATGTAATATACATATATATATATATATACATATACATATATATATATATATATATATATATATATATATATATACATATAGATATACATATACATACACACACACACACACACACACACACACACACAGTGGTTTGCAAAAGTATTCAACCCCTGAAAGTTGTCAGATTTGTCTGAATGACAAATGATACATTGAGATTTTTTCTGTGTAATATTTAATTTAAAAGACTGACCCTCAAAATAATTATTGTAAAGTGACATTGTTTTCATGTTAGAATATATTTGTAAGAAAAGCGAAATACCTGAAATATGCTGTTTGCATAAGTATTCAACCCCGTGCTCTGGAAGCTCCAAGTTTACACAGATGAAAATATTGCCTAACGAGGACACAATTGGCTTACAATTGGCCTCACCTCCTCTGAAACATTAAAGTAGCTCACATTTTCGGATAACCCCCCCAGTTTAATGACCATTGGTCAGACTGTGAATCTGAAGGAAGGTGTGAAAATGAAGACTAAAGAGCATGCTAAGGAAGTTAGAGATAAAGCAATAGACATGCATAAATTAGGAAAAGGGTACGGAATAATATCCAAGTGTTTGGATATCCCAGTGTGCACTGTTGGATCAATAGTGAGGAAGTGGAAGCTGCATCACACCACCCAGGCACTACCTAGACAAGGCCATCCCTCAAAACTCAGCATCCGAACAAGAAGGAGACTAGTAAGGGAAGCCACAGAGAGGCAAACAATCGCTTTGAAGGAGCTACAGAGTTCAGTGGCTGAGAGTGGAGTGAAGGTGCACCAGTCAACCATATCAAGAGCTCTGCATAATACTGGCCTGTATGGGAGGGTGGCTAGAAAGAAGCCATTACTCAAAAAGAACCATATCAAAGCACATCTGGAGTTTGCCAGAAAGCATGACAGTGACCCAGCTAAGATGTGGCTCAAGGTTTTGTGGTCTGATGAGACCAAGATGAGATTTGTGGCCACAATTCAAAGCGCTATGTGTGGCGCAAACCTAACACTGCCCATGCCTCGAGAAACACCATCCCTACAGTGAAGTATGGTGGTGGCAGCATCATGCTGTGGGATGCTTTTCATCAGCAGGGACTGGGCATCTTGTTAAAATTGAAGGAAGAATGGATGGAGCAAAATACAGGGAGATACTGCAAGAGAACCTGCTTGGTCTGCTAAAAACTGAAGCTTGGGAGAAACTTCACCTTTCAGCAGGACAATGATCCCAAGCACAAGGCCAAAGCAACACAGGAGTGGTTAAACAACAAAAGGTGAATGTCCTACAGTGGCAAGTCAAAGTCCAGATCTCAATCCCATCGAGAATCTGTGGCACTGTTTGAAACTTGCAGTGCTAAGCGTCACCCAACCAACCTGAACAACCTGGAATAGATCTGCCAAGAAGAATGGGCAAGAATCACTCCCAACAGTGTGCAAGGCTGGTAGATACTTACCCCAAAAGACTTAAAGCTGTTATTGCAGCAAAAGGTGGCTCTACCAAATACTAATGTGTAGGGGTTGAATACTTTTGCAAGCAGCATTTTCCACTTTTTAATTTTCTTTAAAAGATCTGCTGATAGATAATTAATTTTGGCTTTGACAATATACTGTTAGAGCATATGAGTTTGCAGTACAAATATTGACTGGAATAATATATGTAAGTCTCATTTGTAATCCAGACAAATCTGATAACTTTCAAGGGGGGGTTGAATACTTTTGCAAGTCACTGTGTATATATGTATATGTAAATACACACACACATATATACACACACACACACACACATTTATTTGGCACAGCATGATAACAGAGCAGGGCTGATTATATTTGGCACCAACATAAGAGAGGCACTCACAATCAACAGCAGCAGTAAATACTATGAACAAGTACAGCTGTCAGAGCAGTAGGGATCAGAGATTTGAAGGTACTTAAGCTCACAACAGAGTTCAGTTTGAGGGTGGCCTAAAGTTTGTTCCAGTATGCTGGGGCAAGCCATCTGAAAGCCATTTTCCTGTTATTTGCAGGGCTCGTTATCACCACTATTTGGTTTTCCGTACATACCAAAAATCATGCATACACAAATACTGTCCGCCGGTAACCTGCTTTGTATACCGGTCTGTGGCCCGGTTTTGAATGACCACTGTCATTTTGTGGTTCAGCAGAGTCCTCTATACTTTTCTGGAGGCTGTTCTCCCTCCCCGATTTTCTCACTACAGTGCATTCTGCCCAGAGATCATGATCGAAGTATCACAGCACAGAACGTAAGCTCACACGGTCTTGTACACGTAGTCTCTCACTAGGTGCCAACCACATTACATCAGGAAGGATTCTCTTGGGATATCCACATGGTAATCACCATTCCACCGGTCATCACTGCTGCCCCGTATTATTTTTCGATAATGAGCATTTGAAATAGAAAAACCAGCATAGAGGCTGGTACTGTTAAAAACAGCCACAAGTTTTCTTTCGTTGATGCTGGCACTCATGGATAGATGATGTGAGTGAGCTCGATCAGACACAAGTCTGAAAGTTTTATCTGAACGGACTGTGGAGGTTTTGAGCCACGTGAAAAGCTATAAAATTACAGAATTTTGCGGTTTAGGCAATACTTTATTTTACTGGTATGATGTGAAAGTCCATGGGAAGTGATTTGATTATTACAGCTTTTGATTTTGCCCGCCTTATTTGCAGTAGTATAAAGAGGCCATCTTACTACAGTGGAAAAGGGGAAGTAATCCGATTTTAATTTCAGAGAGTTTACAATTTTCTTTGCCTGTTCTATGTGCTGTACATAAATGAGACTGGGCAGAACAACTAGTTTATGTGCTGCGTGCCATAATTAATAAATATTAAGTGTGGGTGCACTGTTTAGTCATTGGGAGATTAAGACCTGCTAGTTTTTTCAGGCTGCAGCTTTCTCGTGCAATTAAAAACAGGTCAGTGATCAAGCTTGTAGAACAAACTTCAAAATAAAGTGACCATATTTAATTGAAGTGAGTGACCTACCCAAGAAAACCTGTTTTTTTGTAAACAATGTTTACTAAATTAAAAAAATAATTAAATACCAACACAATCAGACCAAGCAAAAAAAAAAAAAGGAGGGGCTTGGTAAACCAGTTTGCAAGATGGAATACCAAATCTTGGGAAATCATATTATGTGGAGATTCTTCTCCCCCCAAAATAAAAATAGCCCTGTTCTGGATGTAGTGCTTGATGTTTTGAGCAAAATACATTTGCATGCTCTCCGGTCATATAGTCTAGACAGAGGCTTTACAGAGCAGATCAGAGATGTACTGGGGGTAAATCATGCTTAAAGATCAAATGCACACATATTTCATAAAAAGCTTGAATTCACATCTCTGTGTCATGAGTAGTGTTTCCTGAAAATATCATGCTGTTTAGTTTTGTGGTTTTCTTTAAATCAGCATCTGTTAATGTGCTCTGCAGTAACTGAAAACAATGAAGATGTTTCTGTCCCTGTCAGTGAGCAATGACATACCTGTCCTGCCTGCTGCTTCTGCAATTAAGTCTCTAATTGCTAAATAAGCTGTTGCAGTCACTAGTTAGAGCAGTCTGTACAGCCAATTGTTTTCAGTCAAGAGTTTACTAACCTATCTGGTTTGTGTTTAGAGAGATATGCTTAAAATCTATCTTTCTGTTCTCATAAAAAGTTCATCAAAATCTTTATTTTGCCAGGTGGAACATTACTGAGATAAGCTCATTTACAAGATGGACCTGGGGCAAAACAATTGCCAACAGGGTTAAGACATAACAGGTTGAGTGAAAGTACATAACAATCACATAGTAGTAATGATATATACAATAATAGATAGGGAAGTGTGCTTAATGAGAAATTAATGGTTGCTCGAGGTGTGGGATGCTACATAAACCCCGAGGATGAAGCCCGAGGGGTTTATTAAAGCATCCCACACCGAGGGTAACCATTAATTTCTAATTTAAGCACACTTCCCCATCTTTCATTATTTAACATTTATTTATTTATAATTGCTGGGCAGCAATTTTTTCCAGCCCTGAGACTGAGACACACACACACACACTCTCTGTCTCCCCGTTCATCTTTTTTTTTTTTTTTACATTAATTTAATTATTGTGACAGTTTGTTTTTTTTAGGTTTGGGATGTTTAGCAGATTTGTGTACTGAGATCGCAATCTTCTTACCTAAAGAGGCAAGGTCGGAGCTGTTCTTAGCGGAGTGCGTACGAGGCATTCCCGGCAGCTTTTATGTAGTGGGGCTCTGAAATGGCAGGATCGGCCAGATACAAATAGTTTTAAAAATAAAAAAAGTATTCACGGCGTCACGCGCATGGTGTGGCGGGGAGTCGCCATGTTTCTGATGGTATTTAACCCGCCCATTAGAAGTGTGGAGCAAATCGGAATGCGGCTCTTCATTTACTGACGTGGCACGTGTTTGCATAACGGCAAATTATAACTGTCTCAGCTGACTGAAAAAATTGCTGGCTCAGTTATTATAACATAACAACATATAACCATCACATATAACAAGATACTTCCACCAGAATATAGCAATAGGTTCAACAAGAGGTAATGCCATTTAAATACAATTGCATAGATACAGATATGTGGACGTATGGTAATGAGTTAAAGTTTAAACAGTAAACATCATTGGAGGACTCATAGTAAGCAGGAGTGGCAGTTCCTCTAGTTAAGTGCGAAGAAGACTGAGATGCAAGAGTCCTTTGATAAGTACGATAGGCATGGCCTGGCAAGTGGGGAGGGAAGGGGAGGGGGTACAGCGAGTGGGGAGGGAAGGTCAGACGAGATAGGAGAGGGTTGGACATGATGACCTAGGGAGGAAGGATAGTTCTAAGGGAGAAACACAACAGATGCCACAGGCAATGGTTAGGGTTTAAGTCCAATATTTGAAGCAAAGACAGATCGTGATGTTGGGACCTTAATTTGGACAATGACAGAAGGGAGGACTCAAATGACGCCTCAGGCAATGACTGAGGTTTACAGTAAGTCCAGAATTTATTTTATTTAGTTTTGTTCACCAGGTAAGTGCACTAGACAAATCCTGCCTTTTTTCAGGCATGACCCGGGGGAGGGGATACAGATGAATGCCAACTGACCTTGAACCAGATTAAGCTGTTGGTGGTATTTTTAGTGAATGAGGGAAATTTGTCCAGGACACCGGGGACATTCCCCTACTCTTTTCGATAAGTACCATGGGATCTTTAACATCCACCTGAACTACCACCAATCCAGGCAGATGGGACCTCGGTTTAATGTCTCATCCGAAAGACAGAATTTAAAGCAGTAACAAATCATGATGTTAAGACCCTGACTTGAAGCAATGACAGACCTCTGAGAAGGTCCTCAGGAACAAGGATTTGGAGAGGGAGAACGTGACAGGGGAAGCAAGCCTTAACGTTTTCTGGCTCTTATTCCAGAGCGTAGGAAGACTGAAGTTTATTGAGGCTCTACCAAAGCAGGTTTTAACTTTAGGGATAGCCAGAGATAAAATGGTAAGACTTCTGAGAGAACAGGCACTAGGGATGCAGGGAGTTAGGCAGCTTGCGAGGTACTGAGGTAATATATGACTGACTGCCTTATATGTCCATAGAATAGCATTCTTTTGCCTCCTGAAGCTAAGGGAGCTCCAGCCTACGGAAAAATAGAGGATGCAAGGGGCATCCAAAATTAACCTATGGGCTCTGTGATATAGGGTATCAAGTCTGGAGAGAGCTGTGCTAGTACTATGGCCATATAGGAAGTCCGCATAGTCTAGGAGAGGCAAGAAGGTAGCTTAAACTAGGAGTTTTCTAGCCTCCTGGGTTGAGTGCTTGATCCTGAAGAGAATACAGAGCCTTTGCCGCAGTTTCTTAATGAATTCTTCAATGTAATCAATGAAGGACCATTTGTAGTCAATCCAGACCCCCCAGGTATTTGAACTGTTCCATGAGCTCCAGGGCTTCTCCCAAAAGGATGCTTATGTGAGGAACCTTATCTGTTTTGTTTTTTTTTTTTTTGAGATGAGGGGCCAGTGGAGAGAAAATAATGGCCTTAGTTTTTTTGGCATTGAGCCGGAGTTTCAAGTTGAATAGATTTTTTTGGAGGATGTCAAAATTGTTCTGGAGGTCCAAAATGGCTTGATCTGGAGTTGATCTGTCAATGTATAGCACAGTATCATCAGTGAAGAGATGGATACTAGATGACTTTAGCCCAGTGTCAATTTGATTAATATAAATGGCAAAGAGAAGTGGACCAAGCATGGATCCTTGGGGGACACTTCTAATGAGTAATTTTTTTTGGCAATAGATCTCCTTCAGCCTTGACCTGCTGCTCTCTGTCCACAAGATAGTCTGCGAACCAACTCAGGGCCAGGTTGTCCACCACAACTTTCTTCAGGGTCACCAGGAGATCATTTGGGGTTCAGTGTTGAATTGATGTGGCATGAATGAATCTGTGAGAATAACATTTTCTGTATCACAGCCCCTCAGTTCTCTGCCATCACAACTCTGCATTCTGTTCTGGCTATATAATGGATATAAACTACATTCCATTAATTCATAGAAACAGCGTGTATTTAATGTAGCCTCAATAAATATGTTCATGTGATAATTCTGTTTTAATGTCAGAGTGACAAATGTGGGTCTGCCACACTCTGCTATTTCAGGAACATGTACTGCATGAACTCATAAAATTCAGTTCTTAGAAGGTTTCTGTGTGAAAATACATCATGTATGTGTATAACTAGAAATATTATATGGCATCCTGATGCCCCTGTCTCCTGCCCGACAGTTCAGGCAGCAGCTCTCTGAACACAAACCAGATGGGTTAGTAAACTCTGAGTGAAAACAATTAGCTCTACATACTGCTCTAACTAGGGACTATAACAGCTTATTTAGTCAATTAGGGACTTAACTGCAGAAGCAGCAGGCAGGACAGATATGATGTCATTGCTCAATGACAGGGACAGAAACATCTTCACTGCTTCTTCACTGTTTTCAGTTGCTGCAGAGCACATTAACAGATGCTGATTTTAAAGAAAACCACAAAACCAAACTGCATTATATTTTCAGGAAACGCTAATCATGACACAGGAATGTGTATTCAAGCTTTTTATGAAATATGTGCATTTGATCTTTAAGAGACTTATAGGACCTCACATAAAGGTTTTTGAGGCACCTAGTGGTGAGGGAAGGCCAGCCAACAGATGCAAAGAGGGTGCAGTGATGGGTTCTTGCAGGCAGCCAATAATGAATCTAAGTGCCCTATGATACAGGACATCCAGTCTGGCAAGTTGACCAGCAGCAGCTTCTCTCTATATAAAATCCTCATAGTCAAGCAGGGGGTAAGAAAACTGTGTTAAGGATCTGTGGACACGCAGGGGTAAACTGATTTTATTTCTACAGCAAAAACCCAGCCTTAGCCCAAGTGTCTTACATGAATTATCGATACGGTTGCTAAAAGTTTATTATCTAGCTATATTCCTAGGTATCTGAAGTCTCTACCAATTCTAGTCTATCATCTAGTAGTATAAGAATGCCAGGGGTAGGGGGATCAAATAACATCCAATTGCTGGGGGGGGGGGTCATATACTTTATTCTGCAGCATTAGGGAGGAGCTTGGAAAGTACACAGTTTCAGCTATATTGATGACGGACTGTAGGCCATGTAAAGTTTCCATCAAGCTGGGTTGGAAGCATATACTACTGTCCATCTCACAGCAGTGCAATTTAACATCTCCTATATCATCAGTATATATAGTGAATAAAAATGGGCCAAGGACAGAACTTTGTAGTACACCTTTGGAGATTTGTAAGCAGGAAGACAGCAGGCCTTCAGCTGTTGCTGTCTACCCATAGGTAATTTTTGAACCAGGGTAAAGTGTGCTGAACAATACAAGACAGCTTATGTAGCAATATTTGATGAGCCACTGCATCAAACGCCTTACTGAGATCTAAGAAAATGGCAGCTGTTACAAGTTTTTGATCAAAGGAGGTGGACCAGCCATTGGTCACTTTGACAAGAGCAATAGTAATGCTATGCAAAGGCCTGAAACCAGACCGGGAAGGTGCAAGCAAATTTTGGCTGGATAGATAATCCTGAATGTGTTCACTAATTTTTACAGGGCCTTAGCTAAGACAGGCAAGATCGATATAGGCAGATAGTTACTAGCTCTGCTGGATTTATCTCCAGCTTTGAAGAGTGGGATTAGGTGGGCTGTTTTTCAAAGTGTGGGGATTTCACGACTGGTTAGAGATAGATTGAATAGATGTGTTATGGGTGGTGATGACATTGGGGCATCTGCTCTCAGGAAAAACGATTACAGGCTGTCTGCTCCTGGACCCTTTTTTGGTGCCTACGGTACGCAACATATCCTCCGCCTGTTTGTAGATTATGGCCTGGAAGCAGAAAAATGGATTAGTGCTGCAATTAGGTGGGAGTTGCTTTAGACTGGTTAGTAGAATCGCAGCAGCAGGAGAGAGGTCAAAAGCCATTCCAGCAGACACAAAATGTGAATGAAGCTATTCTAGGAGGAGTTTATTTATTAATTCAATTTTGGTAACGGGTAGGCCCACTGGGCCCCAGAGGTCCCTTTTTCAGGGGCGACCCGGAATTAGTTACAGAGGTGTACAAGTACAATAAAGGAAACAAGGTCACAGTTCAACATAACATTGGTGGAAAATCAAGTACATGGATAAACAGTGCTGACATAGCGCAAAAAATTAGTTACTGGAGAAGACAGTTACAGAAACAGATAAGGGTAGCAGGAGAGAGTTAAAACATAATACAGCAGTGCATGACTTAGTCTGAGGAGGGCCTGGCCTTAGTATGGGTAAGTCTTCTCACTGACAGGAGCAGGCGCTAGCTTCTAGTAAGTGAGCATCAAGTCCCTTGCGGAAGGATCCAAGAGAGGGGACCTCCTGAAGGTGGGGAGGAAGCTTATTCCATAGGGTAGGGGCAGCAATGACAAAGGATTTACTGCCAGCAGTAGTCCGAACCCTAGGTTTATCTAGGAGGTTTCGCCTAGAGGTTCGGAGGGTGCATGCAGAGTGCTTTGGAGCCAGGAGACTGGCCAAGCTATCAGTGGAACTGCAGTGTAGAAGCTTGTAAGCACTGCAAAGCAGGGGGTACTGAAGGTGGCCCTCTAGGGAGGGCCACTGTAGTAAGGTTTTTAAGACCAACTTGTTCTCAGTGAGCCAGGACTCTAACTCGGCAAAGTCAGCTTGCAGGTGGGGTCCCAGATCAGACAGGTTGCTTGGGGACCAGTAGATACCAGCATCGTCAGTGTATTGAACAACCGAGCTGCAACCGCAGTGAATTTTAAGGTTGTTGACAAAGAGCGAGAAGAGGAGGGGACCCAGGATGAAACCTTGGGGCACCCCCTCACTTAGGGGGAGAGGATCTGAGGTTGTACACTTCTATCTGACCTGCTGGGAGCGACCAGACAGGTAGCAGGTGAACCAGGAAAGGAAATGCTGATCCAGGCCAAAGGAGGCCAGTTTGTTTCGGAGGAGTTTGTGGTTTACTAGGTCGAAGGCCTTAGATAGAGCGATAAAAACAGCCCCAGTGGGGAATCCTTTGTCCATGACCTCAAGGATGTCAACTGAGAATTTTATGAGGCATCAGTGCCATGGTACTGTCTAAATCCATGTTGCGTGGTGGCTAGCAGCTGGTTAGCCTCAAAGTAGTCATGGAGCTGACAGTACACTAGCCTTTCCTGCATCTTGGCCGGAGCACAAAGTAGCGAGATCGGCCTGTAGTTACCAATGGATTCCCTAGGGCCCCCTTTAGGGATAGGGACCACCACAGCCTGTTCCAGGCATAGGGAACTGTACCTTCCAGCAGGGATCTGTTGATTAACCATATGATAGGTAAAGCAATAGCTGGTGCTGCAGCCTTAAGTAGTTTAGGGCAGATGCCATTGGGTCCGCCAGGACCTTTGGCTTTGATGGTTTTTAAGAGGGGGAGAATCTCCTTGACCTTAACTAATCACAGGTGGAAAAGTGACCATGTGGGGCAGGGTACCTCAGTGCAGGAAGGCACAGAGGGGGTTGGTGTAAGGCTGGACTTGTAGCCATCAAGGTTGGTAAAGTGACTGTTGAAGGCAGTGGCAATTTCATAGCAGTCGTAGGTCATAAGGCCACTGATTTCAATAGGGCCAAGGGAGGGGTTACCATTGCCCTTTATTAGATCACTGATGTGGGACCAAAATGATAAAGGGTCGGCCAGAGTAGTTTGCTAGAGACACTCGACACTCTCTTTTTGCAGTCTCAGTGGTACGTTTGGACTCACTCAAAGTTTTTTTTATAGGACAGAAGGTCTGCAGGCTAGGAAGAACTTTTTTAACGCTTCCATGCCTTATCCCGGTCCACCATCAAAGATTTGAGCTCAGTGGTGATCCATTTATGGCAGCCAACTTTAGTATGGAGCTTCCTAAATGGGGCAAACAGGTCAGCTGCAGAGCTGAGGGAGTTTTGGAAGAACTCCAAGGCTTTGTCAAGAGTTGGGAGGTGCCGTATCAGGGTCCAGTCAAGGTTGCAGAGGTACGCATTGAAGGCATCCTCCAAGAATTTGGAGTAGTCTTGTATGGAGAATATTCTTGGAGGGACCTGGGGGGAGCGATTTTTCCAGATGCAGAAAATGAGTGAGTGGTCAGTCATGATACCCGCAACCAGAATGTTGGAAGGGTGAGACACCAGAGCCCAGCTGAGGGTAGTGTGGTTCCCTGTTTTGTAGTTGGCCCTCATCTTTTTGGAAATGATTTGTTCCAGGTTAGCATCTAGTAGCGAGGCCCTGAGGGTTTGCTCCATGTCCTGTGCCCAGTTGAGGTTGAAGTCTCCCAGGATCAGGCGTTCTGAGGAGACCGCATTGGCAAGGGCCTTAGTAATGGTTTCCAAGGCTTGGAGGGCCACCTTAGGAGGGTGGTAGAGGCAGCCGACTGTAAGGTGTTTTGTACTGTCAAGGGTAATTCTAAAAGACTGACTCACTGCTGGAGTGATCAGTGCAGGCGATGTGGGCAGGGGCGACATTAAGGGAGTCCCTGGAGTAGATGAGTACCCCACCCCCTCTTTTGCCTTCCCGGTCTTTGCGGAAGGAAGTATAGCCGGGCACTGCCACCTCATGAGACAGGGTATGAGACTGAAGCCAAGTTTCAAACAGAGTTATATGTAATGAGTTACCATTCGCCTCAATTTTACATGGTAGAGCGGAAGGAGCTGATCCTCCAAAAGATTTAACTGCCTGCCAAAAATGTAGGATTATTTCATTTGGTAGTACGGATTAGTTTGATACTATAATTCCTAATCTGCCAAAACACCATGCAGTCCTGGAGCAATTTAGTTTTTCTGGCTGTAGTCCAGTGATTAAAAGCTAACCACCTCGCTCCCGGCATTTAAGCGCCTGCTCCGTAGTGATCCGGTAGCTCCATGCCACTGTCCCTAGCCTCTCCCTCCATTATTAGGTCTAGTTAATATGCCCCTGACAACTGTAACTGCACAGCTGTATTTATGAACTGCACTCCTGAATTTGTACTCTGGCTGTATTTTAGTTGGTTAATAATTATCTAACATTCTTTTGTTATTGCACATTTGTACTTATGAACCGCACTTCTGAATGTGTACGCGGACTGTATTTAGACATTTGTTTATTATGTAGCATTCTTAATGCATATTGTTCCTACTGTTTTCCCCTTCCCCCGGGTCGCACCCGTAAATGAGCACTGGCTCAGTGTGCCTTTACTGGCTTCCAAAGTTTAAATAAATAAAATTATCCCTATTCGTCAACACTTGCTTTATTTACATACTAACATACTAAAAGCCAGCAGAATAGGCCCAATGGTCTTTCGTGTCTGCACGGTGGCCAGCCCCTATCAAGCACTAGTGTGCCCCCCCCCAAACCCCATGAGGGTCAATCTTGGCTTCAGTACCCCCATGGATCTGTCCCACCCACTCCTGAAGCCCTCCACAGTGCCTTGCTCGACTAAACTCCTGGGCAAAGCATTCCATGGCTCCACCACCCCCTCTGTGAAGTAATGCCTTCTACGTTCTCCCCTATAGATTCCTCCCTCCAGTTTCCATTCATGCTCTCTGGTTGTGCCCCTTTGCTTTAGCCTGAACATTTCTCTGGCTCTACCCATTAATAGCCTTTCACATATCTGAAAACCTCAATCATGCCCCCCAATCTCTCCTCCAGTAACACAGCCCAAGGGCTTCCAGCATCCTCATAGGTCCTATCCCCATGCCTTGGATCATCCTGGGTTGCCCTCCCAGGGCTCTTGTGGACGTTGGCCCTTACGCACATTTGAGTATTGGGATGCTCTGATTTTTTCCACGAGAGTCCCAGAGACTCGGCAACCAAGCCCTGGGAGTCACTTTAGGACTTTTTTTTTTTTTTATGTTACAGAGGGGGGGAGTTATAACAAATTAGGACCACTGCTCAACTAAAAATACCTCGTTAGTTGAGCAGTGGACATAATTTGTTTGGATATACCCTCTGAAACATAAAATAATGTAGATTAAAATGCCCCAACAGAAACTAATGGAGCTTTCTGCAGAATACTACAGTAAAAGATGTGTTGGCGCAGGGGCCCTGCTCCCATGTATTTGAATGGGAACCCCTAGAAATTTTCCGAGGACTCCCACTTTTCGGCTGTGGACCCCCCCTTTTTTTCTTCCATGGACAATCCCAGACCCCCAATCAAAAAATCCTACCGACAGCCCTGCCTCCTCTGGACCCTCTCCAACAGTACTATGTCCTTCTTAAGGTGTGGTCTCCAGAACTGCATGCAGTACTCAAGGCGCGGCCTAACCAAGGCATTGTACAGAAGTAGGATCATCTCACTTCTCCTGGACATTATTCCCTGGGCTATGCAGCCCAGTATCTTGTTTGTTTTCTGCCGCCGTTCTTCTGCAGATCTCACTGTTGTTCATTTTAGTGTCTACCACCACCCCGAGGTCCCTTTCACTCGAAGTGGCTTGCAGTGGGATCCCTCCCAAGGTATAAACATGACCTGGGTTTCTGACCCCCAGATGCAACACCCTACACTTCTCCGGATTAAACCTCAGCCCCCACCTCCTTGGCCAACCCTCCAGAGTGTCCAGATCCCTCTGAACTGCCACCCTTACTTCCTCCCCGTTGGCCAATGCTCCCAGTTTAGAGTCATCTGCGAAGAGGCTCATCCTACTCCTAACTCCTGCCCCTATATCAGAGACATAGGCGTTGAACAGGAGTGGCCCCAGTACCGAACCCTGGGGCACCCCACTGACGACCTTCCTAGGGGAGGAGACAATCCCTCTAACCACCACCCTCTGTGTTCTATCTGTAAGCCAGTTTTCCACCAATCTAAGCAACTGTCTTTCCAGCCCCATCTCCCCCAACTTTGTCAATAACCCAAGTGGGGTACTGAGTCAAACGCCTTACTAAAATCCAGATCTAAGACGTCCATCAGTCTCTGTGTGTCCAGGGTCCCTGTCACCCAGTCACAGAAATCTATGAGGTTGGTCTGGCACGATCTCCCTGGGACGAAACCATAATGTTTGTCATCCATGTGGCCCAGCCTATCCAGTTGCCTCCCGAGCATCCCTTTGATGAAGCCCTCCATTAGTTTGCCTACCAGTGACGTTAAGCTGACAGGCCTGTAAATTTCCCATCTCCTCCCTAGACCCCCCTTTGTGGATGGACACCACATGTGCCACCCTCCAATCCTGGGGCACCCTTCCTGTCTGGAGAGAAGCATTGAACAGCACAGCTAGTGGAGCTGCTAGTTCGTCCACCAGTTCCTTCAGTACCCTTGGATGCAGCCCATCCAGTCCTGGTGCTTCGTCAGTTTTCAGCGCCCGCAGGGCTTCCCTCACGCTGCCCTCTGCGATTTCCCCCTCCCTAGCGCTCTCCTCAGTAAGGGCCCCGTCCTCTTCTAGGCCCAGTCCACTTGGTACCCCGGCCTCTTTTGATCCTCTCATCTCCCTTTGCCCTATCCTCTCAGCTGCCCCCACCCCCATTTTCTGGTTGAATGAAGCCCATGCCTCCCTCCCTAAAAACTGGCAAAATACTTGTTCAGTACCTCTGCCTGCTCCCCAGTCTCCTGAGCCCATCCTTCTCCAGTCCTAATCCTGGAGATCTATGCTCTCCCCTTCCTCTTTTCCCCTATGTATCTATAAAACCCCTTTTCCCCCCACGTATGTCCTTAGCCAGTTTGTGCTCCTTCCTGGCCTTCGATCCCCTCACCACCCTTTTGACCCTTCTAGCTGACAACTCGTACTCCCCTCTCTCCCTTTCCCCCTGGAGCGCTTAAAAATAAGCATAGGCAACTTTCTTATCTCTCACCGTCTCTTGTACCTCCCTGGTCCACCAGCACGGCTTGCTGGCCCTGCCATTTTTACGCCTTACCCTTTAACACAAGCTAGTAGCCACCTGTACCCCTTTTTTAATGGCCTCATACAAGCTACCCACATCCATGTCTGTCCTGATCTGGCTCAAGCTCCCCCTCAGTATCCTTCCCATGCCCACGAAGTCTGCTCCCCTGAAATCCATTACCACTGTGTTTGAGCGGTTGTCTTCCCCCCAGGCACAGCATAATCCAGACCATGTCATGGTCTCCTCCTGCCAGCGGGCTACACACCTCCAAATCCTTTATCTGGTCGCTGACTGTAATGACAACGTCCAGTATCTCCCCCCCCCCCAGTAGGTTCCCACATCTGTTGGGCCAGAAAGTCATCTTGAAATACATCCATCAGCTTCTGCTCCCTGGCCACCACTGACGTCATGGTGTCCCAGTCTGCCCCCACCATATTCAGGTCACCCATGACCACCACCCTACCCTTTCCCCAGTCACAGTGCCCCTTGATGTTCTCAACCAATTTTCCCTCCAGTTCCTCATCCATTGCGGGTGGTCTGTATACAACCCCTACTTTTAATCCCCCCCCCCCGACTGCAGGGTTACCAAAATGGTTTCCACTCCCTTCCCCAATATTCCATCCTTGACTATCAGTGCTACGCCCCCTCCTCTACCCACTTCTCTATCCCTCCTGAATATTTTGTAGCCCTCCAAATTTAGGTCATAATCATTCTTCTGGGTGGCCCATGTTGCCGTAATCGCTGCCACATCCGCTGATCCCTCTGCCAGCATCGCCTGTAGCTCGGGCATTTTGTTACCCATACTCCTGGCATTGACCAGGACCATCCTCTACCCCACCCCCTGTACAACTGATTCGGCCCAGCGCACTCCCTATTTGACCTCTCCTGCACAGCTCTTGCATTGTGTCCATCGGTGTCCCCTGCCCTTATTTGCCGCCGTAGACCAGGGACCCTGGTCAGTCCTCCTGTCTCCAGTCTTGCACTAGTCCCTCCCCTTTTTACAAGTTTAAACCCCACTTCTCGTTAATGAATTCAGCGAGTTTCAGCTTTAAGATCTACTTCCCCTCTAGGTTAAGATGTAGCCTATCCCTAGCATATAACCCCTTATCATCCCATGTGCCCCCACCAATCCAAACCCTTCCTCCCTGCACCACTCCCTCAGCCACTGGTTCACACCTCTTAGTTTGTGCTTGGCCTCCCCAGATGCCCTAGGCACCGGCAGGATTTGACAGAATGAAACTGAACTCCCAATAGAATGGCAGACCCTGGCTAGCTCCCAGAACCTTGCCTGGATTTCTAAATCGCTGTCCACTTACAGATCGTTTGTACCCAGGTGTACTAGGAAATCAGGGGATTCCCGCATTCCAAAGCTAAGGAATATAGTTGGAATTCGGCCTTGTGAACGGATAGTACCGGAATGCATTTAGCTCTGACCTGGCTGCTTGTACCTTCCCCTCCCCTACTACCTCCCACTGGATGCCCCTGGTCATGGAGTCCCCCAGCAGAATCACCTTTACCCTCCCCCACTGGCCCTTTTGACCCCTTCTAGGCTCTTCTTTCTATCATCAACCCCCAGCTTACTCCTCGCACCCACATTAATCCAGGGTTCACCAGTCTGCGTGACCTACTACTCTCTCCTCCTGCATGTGGTTCCCAGTTTACTCTCCCCCACCTCCTGGCCGGCACAGTTGCCCCTCCCGGACTCCTTTTGGTCCGGGGTCCAGATCCACCTCCTGCCCCTTCAACTGCTTTCCTTCCTGCACCCCCCCAAGACCTTGTCTCCACCCTCCCTTTGGCACAATTCTCCCTACCCTCCCTCCTCGACCCATTCCCACTCTTGGCAAATATCCTCCCCACCCTGGCCCCCAGAGTGCCCTCTACCACCCCCCCCTTGGCCGACTCCCCAGCCTGAGTGCCTGCTCAGCCCCAGCACCCCCACCTCCTCCGCTTACTGGTCCCACTCTCACTGCCTTCCTCTCCCTCCAGTGTCACTACCCTCCTACTCCCACCCTCCCGGCAATCTAACCAAATGCTTTCTGCCCGCCTACCCCCCCAACTTCCTCCTCTCCTGGGTAGAGCATGGTGCATCTGTTGCTAAGAGTGATGCCTGCCCCCCGCCATGTTGTCACCTGCCCCTCCCACCCTCTTTATCTCCCTCTGGCCAGCCCCTCTCCTGTGGGATGTTTTCCATTCGTTGCTTGTAATACGCCTTCCCCCTCCGGAGTCACCATAGGGCCCGTGCCTACCTGCACCCTGGGGCATGCTGTAGTGGCCTCTTCACCCTCCATGGGACCGGTTCCCCTCCCATGGCTTCCAGTTCTCTTTTGATCCCTTCCCCCCCCCAAAGTCCTGCCAGCTGGGAACACACTGGGCACCCTCCGTTCTTCCATGCCCAATTTAGGATTATCGCTGCCCCACACCCGTACACCCAATCACCCTGCCGAAGATGCCCGCTCTGGCCAGCCCCAAATCCACCCTCATTTTGGTGTGAGCAGGCCTAACCACTTGCAGCCCAATAGTTCTTGCCCACCTCATATGATCAACTGTTCAATCAGCAGATATCACCTTTAACAGCTTTCAAAACCCAACAGCACTATATAAATTAACAGTTATCATAGCTCACATATAAAGCAGCACTATCTAAGAACCGCACTATATAATCAGCAGTTTAAACAGTTCACAAATGCACTCTATCAGCAGTTATTACAGTTCACATCTATCAAATCCCACAGCTGTATGTGTAACTAGCATGTGCTCAATGGTGTCCAAGTATACCCAGCATACGATTTTGCCTGCCCCCAAAGTTCAGCAGTAGTAAACGGTACAGTCCAGAATCAGGTCCCATACATGCCTCTCCGCTGCATATAGTCCTTTATTCCATTAATATCCTCAGTCCTTACCCACTCAGCTTGCTCCTCCCAGCTCCAGTCAGTAGCAGCAATCCAGGACACCCACAGCAGGCCAGGCTTCCCATTCACAGCCTTCCCCCCCTCCAAGGCTCCACCCCCAACTATTTAATAAAGGTTGAGGTTGGCGTGAGTGGTGTGGGACAAGCTCTTCAGCAGCTCCTCCTCAGCGACTGGGCTAATGGCCTTTATAGCCCAGTCGCGCCGCTTGAAAATTTATTTATCAAATTTTGGTGACCAGGTAGGCCCACTGAGCCCCGAAGGTCCCTTTTTCAGGGGCGACCCAGGATAACAATACAAGATGAAATACAGTGGAGAAAAATTTTTGATTACATAGGTTATTCAAGCATGAGGTGGTTACAGACATGGTTATCATGACACAGTTTTGCCTTGGTACTACTTGGCATAGTGATATACATGAGGTAGCATTGGTCCCTAGGTGTCCAGATACTAGAGGGAGGTACATGGTCGGCTCACCTTTGGGAAGGTTCGATGCAGAAAAAGGGATACATTAAGACCGTGGCAGTGGCATGCACTTGTGGCCAGCATATGGGACTTGAGCCTGGTGCAGAAGTTGGTGAATGAGGCGTCCTGCACCGGGGCTTGTTCCATAGGCTGGGGCTTGGCAAGAAAAGGATCTGCCGCCAGCATTGGTCCTTACTCTGGGGACTTCTAGTAGTGTTCGTTCCGATGTCCTTAAATTCCTAGGGTTCTGTTTAATGGCTATGGTTCTGGCTATGCTTGGTGGAGCGGGGGCTTTGAGTAGCTCCTAGGCCTGGACAAGCAATGGGTATTGGAGGCGAGCGGCCAATGTGGACCACTGGAGCTGGGACAGAGTATCACAATGGTGACGTTGCAGGTGGTCTTGGGTAGCGAACCGAGCTATTTTGTTGTACAGGATTTGCATCCTGGATACCTCTTGCTTTGCCATACCCTGTATAATCGGGGCCGCATAGGTCAGGGTAGGGAGCAGGACACTTGTCGCAATGGAGAGCCTGGCCTCAGGGATGAGCTGGTCCCCGAGTCGGTACAAGGTACAGAGTTTGCGATGTAGGGTCCTGGTGACCTGGTCCATGTGGTCCTTATAGGTGATAGTCTGATCCAGAGTTAGGCCTAAGTATTTTAGGGAGGGAACTATATTAATGCTTCTGCCAGAGATTGTGGTTAGTCGGAGGGATGAGGACCTGTCAAGTCCCAGTGATCTTGGCCCGAATAGCATTGCCTTGGTTTTGTCTGAATTAAGAACCATTCTGTTCTCACACAGCCATGTCTCTAGGGATACGAGGTTCTTTTGGAGGAGCGGACTAAGAGCGGCCACATTGCCCAAGGGTTGGTAGATGACAGTGTCGTCAGTGTACTGTACAACCGAGCTCTCTCCACAGTAGGTACTTAATTTGTTGGCAAATAGGGAGAATAGGAGGGGGCCTAGTATTGAACCCTGACGTACTCCCTGTTTTAGAGGTAGTGGCTCTGACATGGCCCCCTTCCATGTGACCCTCAGTGTCCGGCCTGATAAATAACTCCCAAACTACTTGAGGGCATGGGGGTCTAGGCCCACACTGTGCAGCTTCTGTAGCAGAAGACTGTGGTCGACAAGGTCAAATGCCTTGGACAGGTCTATAAAGACTGCACCTGTGGGTATCCCTTTGTCCACTGCCCTGAGCACTTCGTCCGAGAAGTTAATGAGGGCAGTGCCAGTACCATGGTTTGGTCTGAATCCATGTTGAGAGGCAGCAAGGAGCTGATGAGCATCCAAGTAGTCCTGGAGTTGGTTGTAGATTAGCCTTTCTTGCAACTTGGCAAGTGTGCAGAAAAGGGAGATCGGCCTATAGTTGGTTAGTTTTTCCGAGTCCACCTTTGTGGATAGGGACTACATTGGCATGTTTCCACTGGTCAGGGACTGCTGCTTCCCTCAGTGATCTGTTAAGGACCATGGTTAAGGGTCTGGATAAGGAGGTGGCTCCAGCCTTGAGTAGCCGAGGGTTGATCCCATCTGGTCCCCCTGATCCTTTAGGTTTCAGCATCTTTAGGAGGGTTAGGAACTCGGTGAGCTTTGCCAGTCTCAGGTGGAAAGAGGGTCATTCAAAGAGTGTTGCTTCAGCCAAGCTTGGGGCCAAAGTCAGGGAAGACTGGCCGGTCTTGTAGGCCTCCAGATCTGTGAAGTGGTTGTTAAGGGCAGCCAATATTAGAGAAGAGTCAGTAGTGAGCTGACCGTTGATCTCCATGGGGCTGGATTCAGTCTTTTTGCTGCCCTTGATTAGGTCATTGACATGATTCAAAATTGCTTAGGGTTGCCCAAGCTAGTTTTCTGGAGGTGTGTGATGTACTCTCTTTTAGCAAGTTTAATGGCTCTCTTGGCTTTGTTTCTTAGGGCTTTGTATTTCACAAGATCTGCCGGGAGGGTGGAGAGCCTGAACTTCTTCCAGGCTTTGTCCTGAGTAGTCAGAGCTTTGAGGGATGGAGAGATCCACATGTAACAGCTGCCTTTCTCCCTCAGTCTCTTCATAGGAGCGAAGAGGTTGGCAGCTGTACTTAGTAAGTCCTGAAAGTATCCCAAGGCCTCAGCCAGAGTTGCGAGGAGTGTTATGGGGCTCCAGTCCCAGCTACTTAGGTTGTGACTAAATTGTACTTCCGAGAATTTGGTGTAGTCTCGGGCAGTAAGGATTCTTGGCTAAACCTTGGGTGCTCTGTTCTTCCATATACAGAAAAATCGGGGAAAGGTCACTCAAGGAGTCTGCCATTGTGACCGCACTCTGGATGTTTGCAGGGGTTGACACCAGAGCCCAGTCCAGGGTGGTGTGATTCCCAGTTTTGTAATTCAGTCTGGTCGGTTCAGAGATGACCTGCTTCATGGGTCAGAGACATCGAGGCATGGCCAGGGTCCTGGGGCCAGTTGAGATTGAAGTCGCCCAAAATGAGTAGCTCCGTAGCTACCTCTTGGGCCAGTGCATTCGTGATGGCTTTGAGTGACTGGAGGGCAGACTGTGGTGGGTGGTAGACACAACCTATTGTTAGTTGCTTGGTGTGTCCTAGGGTTATGCGGATCAATATACCTTCACCCTCAGCAGGAAGACTTCCCTGCAGGGTTAGAGGTGACAGGGTGAGGTCAGTCTTTGTATAGATTAGCACCCACCCCTTTTTGGATTCCCTGTCCTTGCGGTAGGTGCTATAGCCCACTGCTTGTATCTCGTGATCAAGTATGTGGGCTTTTAACCAGGTTTCAGAGATGGCTAGGACATCAGGCTTGTAGAGGTCCACCCAGGCATGGACTTCATGTATTTTAGGTCTGAGGCTACATACATTCATATGTGCAATCTGCAGACCCTTGGCAGACACCCAGCGAGGGTCCTGAGGGGATGCCACCAAGATATTGGTGGTATTGGGGCCGGGGTTGGGTTGAATATCTCCTGCCAGGAGTAGCAGCGCTACCAGTAAGCTGAGTAGTTTAATACTGGGTATGGTGACGAGGTTCCTTCGACGCATCCTGCTCATAAAGTAGAACAGGTCGTAGCATATACCCTTTTTTACCATATCATGTGCCACTGAGAAAGCAAACGTGCCTGGCGCTGATTGGCCCCACCGCTCCTTGCTCCTGAGTGGCGGCAGCCCTCTAAGCACTCCTCTACCGCCGATCCGGCTTCCTTCAGCTCCCCGGGTCTCCTGCGACCACTGATGTGGTCCTTCTCGCTCGCTCACGCCGCAAATGCAGCCCCAGATCATCAGCCCCAAACAACTCTTCAGCAGCTTATTTCTTTAGTAAATCCACGACAAACCTTTGTTTTTTAATTTTGTTTAATCAGTGGAGCGTGTCGACTTATTACAGAGATGATTCGTTTAATAAAAACATCTACCGATATCTGTACAGAGGGGGCCACATAAAAGCATTGCCAGTTAAGCACTGTCAGTGGCTCAGTAGGTAGCACACTCGCCTCTGAGGCTGGGAAATCAGAGGGCTGTGGGTTCAGTTCCCACATCTGGCACTTGGGTTAATATCCCAGTACTGACACTGTAGTGCAGCATGAGAGGGGTGCTGTACTGCTGAGGTGCCGTCTTTCGGATTAGACGTTAAACCGAGGTCCCATCTGCCTGGATTGGTGGTAGTTCAGGTGGATGTTAAAGATCCCATGGCACTTCTCGAAAAGAGTAGGGAAATTTCCGCGGTGTCCTGGCCAAATTTCCCTCATTCACTAAAAATACCACCAACAGCTTAATCTGGTTCAAGGTCAGTTGGCATTCATCTGTATCCCCCTCCCCCGCGTCACGCCTGAAAATAGGCAGGATTTGTCTAGTGCACTTACCTGGTCAACAAAAACTAAATAAATAAAATAAAATAAAATGTCTGCCACATCCTGGAGGTAGCTTGCCACACAAAAATGAGAAAGCTTTCTTTCATTATGGGAAGAAGATTCTACGGATTATTTCCATGTGCCTCAGATACAAGCTACTGCATTGTGGTCACTACACTCATTGTCAACTGCAGCTGTGGCTCTAATTTTGGGGGGTTTATTGGTAAGAACGAAGTCCAGTAGTGAGGAATAGGAAGGATTCCTAGTACTGGGTCTTGCAGGTTTGGTAGCCACCTGCATTAGGCCAAAATCATCACAGAGTAATGTAAGGTCACTGGCTTTTGATAACAGCCAGTCTAAAATAAAACCTCCCAGAATGATGGTCTCACTACTGTGAAAGCTTGGAACTCTGTCAGGTGGCTAATTAGCTTTAAGCAACTGGGGTGGGGGGGGGGTGCAGCCTGTAGCAATGGACAATATTGATGGACTCATTTTGGGATACTGTTAGAGTAACCGTAAGGCATTCAAATGCATGAGGTTGGGACAAAGAGTTGATAATAGCAGAGAACTTTTTTACACAAAGGATTATGCCACCACCTTAAGAGGTTCTCTCCTGCAGATATTGGCTGTAGCCAGGAATCATCGAAACACTGTGGTCCACTGGGCTACTAAACCACATTCCAGTAAGTAGCAGAATATCTGAGTTGATTAGGCCCGTCCATACTTTCAGTCCAGACTCCAGAAAGCAAGCAACAGCACCAAATCAGCACAAAACATGAAATAGCTTTATTTTGTGCACATTAAAAACATCATTTTGACAACGAACCAGGAAGTTCAAAACCGGTCACGGTGGTGGACCAGAGCTGTGGCAGCTGTTCTGATTTGCACAAAATAAAGCTATTTCACGTTCTGTACTGAGCTGGTGCTGTTGCTTGCTTTCTGGACTGTGATGATTTTGCAACAAGCACACTCGTGCAGTTCTGAGCTGGACTTGCGGTCTATTTATATCCATACTTTCATACTATCAATCTTGTTAATTAGGCTGCAGACATTAATAGTTACAATTTTTAATCCAGGTAGGTTAGCAAATTTGGAGGGAGTTAGGCAAGAATCTGGGAGCCCTGGGTTGCATTCAATATTACCAGAGCCGATTAGGAGCAAGATGATGTGTCCAATGATGTTACAATTATTTTTTAGAAACTTTTTGTTGCCCTTTGTCCAGTACGGTTGGGTGGTTAGCAGACATGACTCGATACTACGGCTGGTAAAACTGAGTATTGTTCTTATACAGCTTCAACAATATTGTGAAGTAGGGATGTCACGGCATACCGGATTTATAGCATACCGTATCAGAAGTCATGGTATTGATACCATGGGCAATTTCCAATACCACAATAACCAAGATTCACGGTATACTGTGATACTAAGCCCTTTCAAGCAAATTTTTTTCCAGGGAAAACTGTCCCTTTCATGCTTACTCTCCCTAATACTCTGTACAAAAGTTGCTTCTTATGTTATACCACAGTAAAATAGCTATCGCTATAAGTTTATCACGGTTATTACATTGTGGAAATGTTATTATCATGGCATCCCTATTGTGAGGTACAAAATAAAGGGATGGGGGGCTCACCAGACGTGCCATCAATTTAGAAAAGTTGGGGGGGGCCAGAGACGGCCACTCTCAAACATAATTAGCTATGTCCCTGCTGGGTGTAACTGTGTGGTGATACAGGGCGTTAGGTCATATTTCGAAGGACAGGGGTTCACCCCTGAGAGCAACAATAATAGGGATATCACCCACATTTTGTAATGTATTTTTTTTTTTATTTATTTAGTTGTTTTAACCAGGTATAGCACACCAAGCTGAAAGCTTTTTTACAGGAGCGACCTGGGAGCACAAGGAGGTTAAGTGACTTGCTCAGGATCACACAGTATGCAAGTGGAAGCTGTGGGATTCAAACCCAGGTCTAGTCTGCTGGATGTCACCAGATTTGCAGCTCAGAGCCTTAGACCACTGCGCTATGCTGCCTCCCACATGTAGGTATGTAATGTAGGTATATGATAGAGGGGAAAAGGTGCTGCTAAGACTAAAGCCACACTGCTTGGTACTGAGAATTAGGATTTAGCCAACTGTATAGCAGGAAAAAGTATTTATAATAGCTTGACACTTAAAAAAGAGGGAGCTAAAACCAAAACGGAATACAACAGTGCTGGATGTACTGGATAAGCCAGGTACTGCCTTCTATAGAGAAGCAATACTACATCAATAACGTACATCAGTAGAGGACTGGTTATATAATAGAAGAATAGGCAGCCCAAAACCAATCGTGTTCCCAAAGGCCAATGCACTTAAACCTAGTTAACAGAAATATTTACATGGGATACAAGGTTACCTGCATGACAGTGAGTAATCAGTAATGGGAAACTTACATCAGTTTTGCTATCAACAAGAGTCCATAGAACTGAGCCATCCTGGTGGCACAGAGTACTGAGGCACTTCAAGAGCCCTAGCTCTCCCACACCGGCGACCCAAGTGTGGGAACGAGCTCAGGCCACTGGGGGCCAGCGGGGGGGAGGGCTGGCACAGGATCGAGCGGCCACTGGGCAGCTCCTCTCCCTGACTGGAGAGGTGAGGTCTTCTTGCTACTACAGAGTGGAGGCTTGGTACCATCAAGCAAATGGGGATGCTGAAGCTAGGCCATGTGGGTGGATGGGGTCACCGGTTCTGGAGCACATGCTCACCTCCATGCACATGTGATCATGTTTGCTGAAACCCCAGGACGTATGGGGAGAAAAAGGGAAAAACTTCATGTCTCCCCATCATCATCTGCAACAGCCCTCGGGACTCTCGGGTCCCTGGATTCCCGTCAGTCCAACGGCAGGAAGAGTGGCAGATGAGACTGGCGGTCCTCGGGATCAGGCCTAACAGTGAGGAGTAAGATGGCAATATGGGGGGGGGGGGCAAGCTGCTCTGTGGCAAACAAACAAAAAAAAAAGTGTGCACAGAACATCCATAGTCCATATGTAGGTGTAGGCAGAGTTATGCTACATTGGGCAGCGTGGCTGGCTGACAGACTCCCACAGCTGACACCTACAGTAGACACCCTTTGCGCTACGGCCCTCCACGCAAGGACAGCAGCAAGGGACCGCTAGGGCTGTCGCACTATAAAGGGAGGTACACAGATTCCACTGGCTGCAGTGCTGAGGGCATCACTTCTCCGATCCCGGCCAATGGAACTGGGTCGAAGCTCCAAGAACATCTGGCAGCATCAGTGGGTGGGGGGTCCCAGCGGTGGGATAAAGCCTCCCTTCGCTCCATTGCTGGGGTTTTCGGCAAAAAGGTACAGTAAAGTTAAAGCATGTGACCGCAATCTATAGCGGCCTCAGGCCTGCAGACAAAGGATTTTTACATTGGCACCTTACAGCCTCCCTGCTTTCAACTGGCTGTAGTGCTGGGGCGTCACTTCTCTGATCCCAAACTGTGGAACAGGGTCGGGGCTCTGAGTATATCCAGTGATATCAGTGGGGAGGAAAAGTTGGGTCCCAACGGTGGGACAAGGCCTCCTCTCACCCGGATGCTAGTGGCGGAGTCTAAAAGATTCAGTAAAGTTGAAAGCCCTCGGCTGTGCTTTGTATCAGCCAGCAGCCAGGAACTCTGCCCATTTCATCCCAGGTAAAACTGTACATACACTGAACTGCACTGCTAGGAGTATTGTGTTGGGTCATAGCTGTAATATATTTAGGAGTGTACTACAGGTTAATGTCACGGCCTACATCAGTTAACATGAAGAATCACTGCTTAGGTGAAGTTATTTGCAGAACAGTGTTTTGTACAATAGCTAGTGAACCTTTGATTTTCTGGGTCGTTTTGTGCTGTAGTTAAACCATACAGCTTCACCCTATCTGGATAAGCACTACAAGGTAGTTGAACTCCAGTTTCCTGTTATATAGCCAAGCCTACAGCTACACCCCATCTGGGTGACACAACGAGGTAGCCTTAACTCCGGTTTTCTGTGCTACAATTAAGCCTGCAGCTATACCACATCAGAGTGAGCACTACCAGGTATTTTCTTATCCCCATTTTCAATCCCAGTTAGCTAAAGCTACACATTATCTGGGTAAGCACAAGTTAAAAATCAGATGTCCGCTTAGTGCAAGTCTTTATTTTTTATTTATTAAGTCTAGGATTACAAGTACCTTTGAGCCAAGGCTCTTTTACAAAGGTTCCATGTCAATTACAGTACACACAATTACAACTTGGAGAAATACAATGCCGAGGGTAGGATAAGTTGTACAATAGTAATATTACATAGGGGAAGACAAAGTGGAAAGTGGAAGGGGAAAAACATAGGGGAGGGTGGATACCATGGGGGAGAGAGCAGCCAAAGGCAATTGTCAAACATACAGATAAGGTAGCATATGGCATAAAAGGGAGGCGGGGAGAGTACTAGAGGGGGTAGGGAGAGGAGGGGGAAAAGAAAGGATGGGGAGAAAGGAGATGGGTGGAAGGGGGGTAGGGAATATTGCATGGAGTAGAGGGGGTGATCAATAGGTGGGGCTGGTTATTATGGGAGTCACCAGTGGGATAAGTGCATAGTGCTGATTTGAAGATCATTGGGGGGCTGGTTATATGTAGCAGTCACATGAGCTGGCAGCAATGAGATGAAGGCAAAGTTTGGCTTTGAAAGGGCCGAGTTTAGTCATAGAGGCGATGTCAGGACTGAGATAGTTTAGCCAGCTAGGCCCCTATAGGCAAAGGATCGCTGGCCCAGTGAGGTGCGGCAACGGGGGAACCTGGAGGAGTTGAGTTTCAGATCGCCTGGTATTATGAGTATTCAGGCTTGGCCGCAGTAGTGCTTGGACACCGGGAGGTGCGAGGCCCATAGTAACTTTCTTAGCCATAGTGCAGGTTAGATACCTTATGCGGTTGGAGAGTTGTAGCCATCCGGTTTGCACATAAAGATCACAAGTATGTGTCAGGCGGGGGACACCAGAGATGAGCCTACAAGCCTTGTTCAGAGATGCTGATATTCATCTGAGCGCAGTGGCTGATGCAGAACCGTAGATGATTAGGCCGTAATCTATAATGGAGACCACCGAGCTCCAGACAACGATCCTCAAGGCTTCCGGAGTAAAATGACTTCTGTGACGGTATAGCAGGCCTTGTTGAGTGTTTGCAGCTTTGGCTACATACTCAATGTGGGAGCCATATGTTAGGTTTGGGTCCAGAGATATCCAGAGATATTTAAATGACTGAACTTGCTCAAGGGCATTTCCAAGGCTAGTTGTGATGTTGAGGGGGTGATGTCTGTGCTGGTTGTGATGGCTGTTGAAAAGCATAACCTTGTTTTTTTTTTATGGTTTAAGACCAGCTTGTGCCTACTAAACCAGCTTTCAACAGCAGCAAATCCTTGCAGGAGATTGTGTTGAAGTGGTTCAGGTTCCTTGTGAGAGGTGAAAATGACTGCGTCGTAGAATGATTTGCTTAGAACAGGATTGGGGAAGGGTGTTCAGGAAAAGGCAGAAAAGTAGTGGACCCAGGATAGACCCCTGGGGGACTCCTGAGTGGACTGGTCTGGCATCAGAGAGAACCCCAATGATTTTTACTCTTTGTGACCGATTGTCTAGGTAGCTATTGAACCAGTCTGTAGTGTCAAGGGAGAGCCCAGAAGACCGAAGCTGTTCTATCAGCAGACTATATTTACTAACATACTAAAAAGCTAGCAGAATAGGCCAAACAGTCTGTCTTGTCTGCTCGAAAGCCAGCAACCGAATGGCTGCTCGCTTTACCACCCCCCTACCCCCCAAGAGGGTCCTCAGTTTCCCCTAGTACCTGTCCCACCACCTCTTCAATCCCTCCACTATGCCCTCCTCCACCAGCCTTCCAGGCAGCGCATTCCACGGCTCCACCACCCTCAGTGATAAAATGTTTCCTATGCTCCCCCTGTAATTCCCCCCTCCAGCTCCCAATCATGGACCCTGGTTGTTACCCCCTTCTTTAGCATAAAAAGCTCCTTGGTTCCACACTCCTAGTTATTCCTTTTACATACTTTAAAACCTTTATCGTATCTCCCCTGTCCCTCCTCTCCTCCAGTGAGGGAAGCCCAAGCTCTTCCAGTCTCTCCTCATACGGCTTCCCCTCCATGCCCTGAATCATCCTGGTTACTCTCCTCTGAACCCTCTCCAGCAGCGCCATGTCCTTCTTCAGATGAGGTCTCTAGAACTGTACAAATTACTCGAGCTGTGGCCTGACCAAGGCATTATACAGGTGTGCCCAGTGCTCGATTCTGAAGAAATGCCAGTCAGGAGCCAGAGAGGGCTGTGTGTTGAACAGGGCTCAACATGGAGTGTGCCTAGGTATAATAAGGGTTTTTGGTAAGTGGTGGCGGGGGGGGCACCCAGGAAGGTATGAGAGGTGCAGCAGGGAGGCGAGGATAGAAAGGTGAATGAAAAGATTGGGAGAGAAGTACATGGTTAAAAAGAGGAAGGTGAAAGAGGCAGTACAAGGGCACAGGCAGGGTGGCAGCAGATGAGGCAGAGAGGGCAGATCAGAGGAGTGAAATGAAAAGAAAAAAGGGAGGAGAAGCAAGAATGAAGCTGGAGTGGGAAGGATGAAACCAATGAGGTGGTCTGACTGGGCTGAAACAAGGTGGGTCTGAGGATAGGTGGGCAGTGCTTGGGTCTATTTAATTAAGGTAGGAAGGTGAGGGGGGCAGGCGTAAAATTTCGGCACTTTTGCTATGCCTGAGATGAGCTCAGAAAAGCACCAAGAGGTGCAGGGCAAGGAAGGGCCAATCAGGAGCAGAGGCAAAAAACGGGAGTCTAATCGGGGGAGAAAGCGCAAAGCAGGAGCCAATCGCAGCTGCTCACGGCTTCCCCGGTCCGGGCTGTAGGCTTACCCGGTTTAGCTGGTTGCTTTTGCGGGTGATGGAGTGGAGGATAGGGCAACTAGCTAGGACAGTCGTGGCCACACCGCAGCGAGCTCGATCAAGGGCTGAATCTAGCGGGGGAAATCACAGACAGGTTAGACTTTAGGGAGGAGAGAGACAAAGGAGAAACGAAGCAGATAGTAAATCGGGGGGGTGTGGAGATGGCAAGGTGAAGTGAGAGTTAGCGTGTGGAAAGGCGAGGGGGTTGCCAGAGGCAGGCAGAAATTTGTTCTGGCGCCAAGGGAGGCAGGCAGCTAGACAGATGAGAGCAAGGGGGTTCGGGAGAGAGAGTGGAAAATTAAGTAGTTGTTGAGAGTCAGAGCGGGAGGCAAAGCAACAATTTCAAACAGCAGTTTTAACAGCAGCGAACTATTAACGTTCCCCGAGCTACAGCAGGAGTTAAGCATTTAACATCTACACATTTTAAACAGCAGGAGCAGAGGTGAAAAATGGTACTCCAATCAGGGGAGAAAGCGCAGAGCAGGAGACAATCGCAGCTGCTCACGGCTTTCCCGGTCCAAGCTGTAGGATTACCCAGTTTAGCTGGTTGCTCTTGCGGGTCCTGGAGTGCAGGATAGGGCAGCTAGCTAGGAAAGCTGCGGCTGCATAAGCAGCGAGCCCGATCAAGGGCTGAATCTAGTGGCGGAAATCACGGACAGGTTAGACTTTGGGAAGGAGAGAGACAAAGGAGAAATGGGACTGGGATTCAGAGGGGAGGCAGTCAGTTGTGCCGACTGTGTGGCACTCTTCTCTAGGGCTATGCTCTGGAAGAGGGGGCACTGCCCCATCTGCAAGACCTTGGCTGAGAAACACAGACAATTATGGCAGAAGACGGCTAAGGTCCGTCCAGTCTGCCAGAGTTCCCTGTTTAGCCCTGGGACCTACTGTTCCCTCCAGGGTATTAGCCCTCCCCACCTCCCACATTTACCTCCCCGAGCAACCACTATACCATTCATTCTATCCCAGCCATGCTCAAAACCACTGTTTTTTGCTCCCGCCACCTCGGCTGGCTGGCAACCTGTGTAAATAAATTGCTTGTAAAGCACTGTGGGATGCACTGCATAAACAGTACTACATAAATGAAACTCTATACTATCTTTCAGTCTGGCAACAACAGTAGTTAATCAAGTACCAATAGTACAGAGATATACCAAGGACCATGCCACTATGCACACCGCACCATAACCAAACCTTAAACATGAAAAGGTGACACTAGTCTTTATTAAATCCACGCCTTTTGCTTTAAAAGGGTAAAATCTGACAATAATAAAAAGCAGCCCACAACTACAGACAGCTAGGAAACCAGTAGCGGATGTAAAAAAATATACTACCACACTAACAACAATTTCTCTTCACTACATATTAAATCCCATGATGGGCAGTTGTTGCAGTTTCTTCAACTGCCTGAGGGAAGATACATTTGAACTCTTCTTTTTAATGTTATAGTGAGCAAGTGAAAGAGATGAAGTAATTTAACTGCTGATAAGAACGTGTACTGTAGAATGCATAGATAAGGCAGCAGATACTTTCCAATTTACATGGTTTCTGGTAAACATACAATCAAAAACATTAAGCCAAGTACAAAGCATCATGGGTGTGTGTGTGTGTGCGCGCGCATGCATGTTAGGGGGTGGTAAACTGACTAGAAAATTATTCAATTCGTGCTGCACTAACCACTATGCATGACTTACCACAGCTATCTCGCACACACTAAATGTAACAATTATCTTCAAAATCTGAAAAGAGTGGTCAGCCCGTAACTGAAGCAGCAGCCAGCACTACCGCTTGCTATGCCTGTGACCCAGATTTGGGTGCAAACAGGTTGCTTAGGGTGAGAGGATTACACATCCAACACACTGCTCTGCTTGCACTGGGTAGGGTGTGAGAAGGTCTCACCTCCCACAGTGCACCAAACACCTATTGGAGGCTGGGTGTCAAGGCAGACAGGCAGCTCAGAAGAGTGTGGGGAATTACGGGCACTCCACATCACTGAACGCTCACTTTCCAGGGGTAGACAAAGCAAAGGAAAAAACCCTTTCCATATGGAATGAAGGTCGACCCCCACAGGCCTGGCACCACCAACTGGGCAGTCTGGATCCTGTTTTGAAGGGACAAACCCCTCTGTCCCCTGTCACGTGGAGTAAGGTGGAGGCATGAGGGAAATGGGATAAAAATGGGTGACTGTACTGGGGTGCACATCAAATACAGACTGCCAAGGAGCGAAGAAAAGTGAAAAAAGAAAATTTGAAGGAAAAAAAAAAGTAAACGACAGACAAAAGTTATTGCCTGCTGCCTAACAACTAAGCCTATGTCAGTGAATTCCATTCAACAGGTTTTTGCTTTCCTTTCCCTGATGGGATTATACTTTTACTCATGTTTAAAAATATAAGACCTGGATGTTACGCTCTTCTAATGAATGGACTATCCTAATTTTTTCTAAACTTCCAACAAAAATACTGCGTCTACGCTCAGTTCTCTACTTATCACAAATATCTTATTTGCAGAACAGATATAAGAAACACTGCCGCCTGAAGACAGCCCTATGTAGAACTGCTTTGCGCATGCTGCAGAATTCAGCTCAACCCACTCCATCCTGTGTGGCCATTTTGGGTCGGGTTAAGCAATGCATGGTTCCGACACCATATGGCGCTACTGGAAGGTACAAGTTTAGCACCTGACAAGTAACTAAGTATTGTGGTGATGGAAAATTACAATTCACATGTTTTTGCCTTGGAAAGACCCATTGAGTCAAGGCTCATTTCTGGAAGAACTGGGAGGTTAAAGATCATGTGCAATAAAATGTACAGCTGTCAGCATCATTCGTGAAATACTGTTATAAAAACAGTGCCTGCCCAGTGTTTTAAATGAAAGCCTTCCATTTTATACCATTTGTAGGATGCGCTGCTTCAGCCACATTGCTAGATGTTGAGACCTGCTGTTCCCTGTGGCAATCAGCATGTCTCCACCCTGGTGATGTCACATGGGGAGAGGCTATTTCATCTAGGAAGAAGTCAAAAGGTCTGTCACATTGCTGAAGTCTGTGAAGTTCCTTATTTTTTTCCTTGCTCAGTGCGTTTTGTAAGGAACTGAAAGATAGTCAGCTGTTTTATTGTGGTATTATCATGTTCAATGCACATAAACAGTTTAATCCTTTTGTCCTGCTATGCTCAAGTCAGGAGTCAGGAAGAGTAGCAGACTGCTGTAAGGTTTGCAGACTCTAACTTTCTGTTGTGGTGAAAGGCACAAGTCCTACCGTCATGTTAAAGGCTCTATATGTTAATTTAGAACCGACATTCAATAAAGGTGATTTCTCAGGATGGCACTAAACAATTATCCCATCTCCCTGTAAATGGTACTTGAAAAGAAATCCCAGTGAGTCACATTTCTTTTCAAGTACCTCAAGGGAATCAACAAAGTCCAAGTGGGTAGTATCTTTCAGAAAACGAGACGTGCAAGAACAAGAAGGCACAATTTGAAGATGGTGGGGGGCGGTGGCTCAGGTGTAAAATGAGCAAGTTATTTTTTTCATGGAAAGGGTTGTACATGTATGGAACAGCCTTCCTGAGGAGGTCGTGGAGTCAAAAACAATGGGGGAATTCAAGAATGCATGGGACAGACATAAGGCAATTCTAATGGGGGGATAGGATGAAGTAGGCTGTTGGTTAACTGCGATCTGCAGTTGATCCAATAGGTAGGGAAATGGTCAGACTGGGTGGGCTAAGTGGCCCTTATCTGCCAAAGTCTATCTTTCTATGCAAGTAATGCGGTTTGGAAAACAGGCTGGATATTTCGAGCTCTCCGACTGGCAGAAAGCTATAGCAGGGGGGCTACATTAAGTACCAGTAGAGCCCTGCAGATAAGTGCCAGCCCAGCCTGCCTCAGTACCAAAGTGGTATCACTGTGCCACTTTGGATTTTGAAGTCGACTAAACATTTTTCCCGTCGTTTACCAAGTGACGCCCCACCCTGTGCTTACCAAGTGCTCCCCCATGACCACCAACTAGTTAGCCATAATAAACAAATCTCACACAGAAAAGCACCAGAATTCTTTAAAAAAAAAAAAAAAAAACTTCACTAGCACATCGGTCAAGTGCTTGGTGCTACTGTACAGCAGGAGCCGAATTAGGGCACATCCAGGAAGAGAATCCTCTTTTCTCTTCTTTTTGTTTGTAATATAAAAAAAAAATGCCTTAACATAGCAGCCTATGGCTGCCCACGCTTTCAGCCTTCTCCCGTACCCTGAGCGCCCACCCACTCTGCAGTTCACGGCAAGCCACCACTGACCATCCATTTCCTGAAGTACAAACGGAGAAAGTACTGCTGGTCTTGTCATCAAGCCAGCGGTACAGGAAGGGGCCAGAAATGTAGCAGTGAGAACTACCAGAAAACAAAACAACTGCAGGGCGTTCACAAAAAGAGATACAGAAAGGTCGGGGGAAAAAAAGCAAATCTCAGGAAAGAAACATCTAGCAAAGACCGCAGTGCCTCTACTGGCTACACAGCAGTGTAAGGACTACTTTACCAAAAAAAAAAAAAAAGGATTAAAAATGCATTTGTAATCATTTTTATAGCATTACTTTTTTTGTAAACCTATAAAAAAAAAATTACATGTAGCCAATTTTCTAAGCGCAATAATACCCTACAGGGTGGGCGGTATGGGCATTACCAGACCTTTCAGGGGTTGTAAGGCCCTCCATCTGCAGCGTCAGGCCTCATTACCACCACCCCCAAAGTGGTCTGGTATTGCCCAATACGACCCACCTTGTTGGGTATTATTGCTTGCTTGCTTTGAAACCTTACTAAGAGTTTTTAGGCACCAGCTAGCCCAGTGTTTTTCTCCCTGGCAAGTTTCTAACTGACCTAATTTAAGGCTCAGCTATTCTTTAATCCACATTAAAATGATCTTTTTACGAGAGCTAACAAATCAATCCCTAGTAGGAATTAACACAGTTAAGGCCCCTATTAAAAACGTACTGTAAAGCAGACAACGACCAACAGCAATGAAGTTACCACCATTACAACACTGGGGGCAATACAACTTAACAGGCACAGCAGAGTAGCACCCCAAATGACATCAGTAGCCCGGAGGCATGATGACTCAGCATCCAGTAACCTTCGACAAATGGACCACACCAAAAAGGCACTAAAAAAATACAAATTTGCCAACTTTTGTTACAAAACCTGGAACACACAGTTTTATAGCAATGTTTATTGAGTGGTGCTGCTTGTTTTAGTTTTGAAAACCAATGCACATGACCGACTTGCTTAAACAGTAATGCAACTGGTGGTTGTGGGATTCAAACCCAGATCTACTAGGTCTCCAGGTTCACAGCTCTGCACTCTAACTACTAGGCTTCACTGCCTTAGGCTCCATCTTATCTGCCACATGGCAGTGCATAACCCACAATCTGAATGGCCCTGTACTACCACAAATCTAAGCCTCACATGCACTGCAACCAGCTAATAGCTGGTGTCTCCTACTACAACCAGCCCCACAGCTGGTACTGACAGCACTGACCCAGAGAATGTACTGCTTTAGGTGTAGGGCTTCATAGCCCATTACCTTAATGCTGCGATAGTCCTAGTCCAAAATGATCATTTTTCAGGTATCCGGTATTTATTTATTTTGTTGACCCGGTGGCAGTGTTATCATTAAGTCTGCAGACCTGGGGGTGCACTGCACCCTCTCCAAACATTTTCAGGGGTACAAATTAAATTATATGGGTTCATTCTACCATTTGTACAACATTTTTGTGGGGTACATAAACTTCAAACAGAATTATGGGGGTACAGTGTACCCCCGTCACTCAAAAATGTACTTGAATTTCATAATTTGTACGTGAATCACATACAGTTGGAGGCAAATGGGAACACTGCCCTGTAGGCCCACTGAAACTAGAAGTCCCTTTTTCAGGGGCGACCAGGGGGAGGGGAAATACAGATGGTAAGCAACTGAAACTGAACCAGATTAAGGTACTTGGTGGTATTTTTTTTTTTTTAGTGAATGGGAAGGAAGGGAATGTAAAATCAGGCCGTACAACTGGTCAGCCAAATCCCTTCCACTTCCCGGTTCGGCTGCCCCACACCCGTGGCTCAGCCATTTTGTGACATCTAACCAGGGAGAGCGCAGGGGCGCGACCCACTGAAGCCCATGAGGAAGGTTTTCACAACATTTTAACCAATTTTAAAGTAACTGCTGATAAAAATGAAAGTCACCGCTCAACTAACAGGGCCCTTATTAGCCGAGCAGTGACTTTCATTTTTATCAAAGGTTGCTTATGCGTTCGTACAAAATCATTTTGGGCTAGGATTATTGCAGCATTAAGATAATACGCTATGAAGCCCAAGAGTTTAAATGATTATGTCTGAAATTTACCTTAAAGAGGACAAGAAATTATTTTTAATAGCAGTTCTTTATAATGTTCCTATCCTCATAAATTATGTGCATACCCCTAAATGCTCCAGATATGTAACTGCATCTGAATAAAAAGTGATGTGAAAATCTATATTTTGCATTGTTTTGCTTTTCTGGGCAAAATTTTGTTAAAATTCTCTTCATGTGACTACTAATCGGGAGTCATAACTCTCTTACGGTTTGTGTACTGAACTCTAAACAAGGTTCCGATATCTTACAACTCTTGCTTAGCATTCTGTACGTGAACAGTCACATAGTAAAAATACCGCATTAGTGGTTCCATAAACAGAACTGTGCAGAGTGTTGTCCATAAAAAGAAAACCACTATAAACACATACAATAATTAACCCCCCTTCATTGAGAATGAGCAGATTCTCAAGGCTGAGTTAGTTCTGCGACATCAGGGAACGAGAGCGAAGCTCGAATGCCTTCCTAATTCGCCGAACAGGGTTTTGCGAAACCAGCGAGTTCAACGAAAGTTATGTTCTTTTATTATAATACAATTTGAGTCTGTTTTTCACCTGGGAAAAATGGTTTACTAAGGGCCAATTTTGAATCGGTGCACGATGCTGTCAGTTATCAGTGACCAGCTCAGCTCGCACTTCCATATCAGAACTTACAATCGCTGCTGTAATTGGTTTAGACAGCAATTGTGTTACTCTGTTAGGCTCTATATTCCGAAATGTGAAGAACAAGGTTTTGAAAACACCAGAAAAACAGGCTCAAAGTGTATTATACTGTTTTTCACATTAGTGTTTACTCTGCTACAGTTGTATATGGATCATTTCAATGTATGAATTCTTTACTGCAACTAGAAAGAAAAACTATTCACTGCAGTAATCTTTCTTTCAAGAGGTCCTTTAGCATCAGTAACTTTTTTGCACTTAGCTGACTAGCTACAACTGCCCCGGAGGTGTGCCTTTAAGAGACATTTAAATGAGCGTAGGACAAAGCCAATCAAAAGACAGGTGGGGGTGTGAGCGGAGACAGCTGTTGAATGCTTCAGAATTTTTTCAAGGAAAAACGGGAAAATGCCCAGAAAAAGAATCAACAGGATTAAAAAAAAAAAGCATGCAAATGTCTACAAAAGTGGAACTAGAAACAACAGCAACACGGGCTAAAAACATATCAAAAAGAAACTCCAAATTTGGTAAAAAGTGACATGAGAGCCCTTCTTGAACAGGTGAACCGGGGAGGAAGGGTGAGAGCTTACTGTTGCTAAAGGACCCCTTGGAAGAAAGAAGATTACTGCAGTGAGTAATTTTTTCTCCTTACCCGAGCAGTCCTTTAGCATCAGTAACTTTTTTGCAGACTAACCAGCAGTACCAAGTGGGAGGCAGGCAGAGAACCTACTTAGAAAAGAGGCTCTGCAGAACCACCCGGCCAAATACAGCATCAGATCTGGTCTGCACATCCAAACTGTAGAGTTTCACAAAGGTGTGCACAGATTTCCAGGTAGCTGCTTTGCAGACATCCAGTAGGGGAATGTCCCTTGCTGCTGCAACGAGGCTGCAGTGCCCCTGGTGGAATGGGCCCAGAGCCCCACTGGAGGTTGCTGACTAGCTTTCTCACAGCAGAATCTAATACAAATGACCAATCAACAAGAAATAGTTCTCTTGGTAGCTGGTCTTCCTCTGCCTACATCTCCGTAGATGAGGAACAGAGTGGAAGAGCCTCGACTGTTGAGTGTGCTCTAGGTAGTGAAAGATGCTTCTTGACATCCAAGCTGTGGAGCTTTTGGTCGTCAGGAGTGGATGGCTCAGTAAAGAGGACAGGCAGAGTAATGGACTGGTTCGGGTGAAACTCTGAAACCACCTTTGGCAGAAATTTCCTATTTGTCGGCCCACCGGCGCAGTAGTTGGATTTCTGCATGCGATGCCGGCGACCAGGGTTCAGGAATGGACCCGGGTCACTGGAGGGCTGGTCGGAGGGAGTTGGATTGAGCGTCCTACAGACTGCTCTCCTCAGGGAAGGGTGTGGGTCGGCCTCGATGGACCCCGGGCGAAAGCTGGGGGTTTGCGCAGCTACTGTCACCAACATTTGAGGGGCGGGGCAGACGCTGGACATCATTGCATGACCCCTCCCCCGACAAAGCAAGGAAAAACTCCTAGCAGCTGGCCACATTTGTGAAGCCTACCCTCACTTCAATTGGCCTCCAGGACCCCACTCCCCCCAGGCAGTTACTAGACATGCAGCACTTGGTTGCTGCATCCCCCACCTCTGGGGGGTAAGCCAGCGGTACTGAAGGCAGAAAGCACAAGGGGTGTTCGGAGGTGAAGCTCAGGCACCGTGACCAGGCTGTTGTACAGTGGCCGGCTGCGGTGGCAAAAAGAGGGAAAAATATATTTAAAAAAAAAAAAAGTCCTATTTGTCCTGAGCTCAACTTTAACATTGTGAGTGATTATGTAATTCGGCTCAGTGCACAGGGCCTGTAGCTCTGAAATCCTCCTGGCAGACGTAATGGCTACCAGGAAGACTGTCTTCCAAGTTACAAACTTAATGTGGGCTGTGGACATAGGCTCGAAAGGTAGATTCATGAGCCCAGCACAAAGGTTCAGGCTCCAAGGAGGAACAGGCTCCCTGGCTGGAAGTTGGAGGTGCAAGAGGCCTTTGAAAAACTGTTTAAAAATGGTGTGGGGAAAAAACTCATTTCTTCTTTCCCGCTGAAACTGCCGCCAGGTATAGCTTGAGTGAAGATGGTTTCAAACCTGACGCCTGTAGGTGTACCAAGTAGTCTAGCAGCTGAGGGTCTGAAGCGGATAGGGGTTCGACCTTTTCGCTCCTGCACCAGAGGGAAAACCTTTTCCATTTGGCTGCATAAGACTTTTTAGTGTTCGTATTTTTAGCCATCTTCAGTATCTTGAGGACCTGTTCAGAGTACGTGAAGATGTGAGAATGGAAACTAACTCCTCAAGAACCAGGCCTTGAGGTGAAGAGAGTGTATATGTCTGGGTACCGCACTCCCGTATGAGGAAGGGTCAGCAGAAAGCAAGTCGGAGGCAGGCAAATGGGCTTGTTGCAGGTCATTGAGAGGACGACAGGGTACTAGGCTTGCCTTGGCCAGTTCGGAGCCACTAGGATCTTCGATGCTGGCTGCTGTCTGAGTTTAAGCAAAACGCTAAATATCAGGGAAAGGAAGGAAATGTGTACAGGAACCTCCCTGACTAGTCCAGGATCAGGGCATCCACAGAAAGTTCCCATAACTGGGGGCCTGCAGCAGTACTGAGGAAGCTGAAAATTGAGAGGAGAGGCAAACATCTGGTGTGCCCCACCAACTGAACACTATGGCTAGTACTTGTTTGTTCAGTGACCATTCGCTCTGACCTTGACTGATGCGGCTTAGCAGACCCGCCAGAGTACCGAGTTTGCCTGGGAGGTGAATAGCTGAGAGGCTGACTCCCAAAGAGAATGCTAGAGACCAGAGCTTCAGAGCTTCCAAACAGAGTATTCCTGATCTGTTACCACCCTGCTTGTTTCTGTAGAAGATTGCAGTGGTGTTGTCCATTCGAATTTGAACCGCCTGCCCTTCTATGCTGGGAGCGAAAGCTTTGAGAGCTAGTAAGACTGCTCGGAGTTCCAAAAGATTTATGTGCAACTTGTGACTCTTCAGAAGTCCAGCTGCCGCTTACTGAGGCACTGTCTAAATGAGCTCCCCAGTCCAAAAAAGGGAGGCATCTGTGATCATCACCTTTGTGGGAAGAGGAGCTTGAAAGGGAACCCCTGCCTGCAAATTTGCAGGGTTCTTCCACCACAGCAAGTTTTGGAGGAACTTCTCCAACACACGTATCAACTCTGAAAATGTGTTGCTTCTCTGAGACCAGCAAGCTCTGAGGTAGGCTTGCAAGAGTCTCACCCTGTACCCGACCCCTGGAACTACTGCAGTTATAGAGGGCATATGTCCCAGGAAGTTTGACGAAATGTCTGTTGGTCTTAGCTGTCTCTGGGCAAAAAAATCTGCCACTGAAAGGAAACTCTAAATTCTTTCCTGCGGGAGGAAAGCATATCCCTTCTGAGTGTCCAGCTGGGCCCCTATGAAGGTGACCAGCTGGGTGGGTTCCAGGTGAGATATCTTTAGATTTACCAGGAAACCCAGAGACTGCAGAGTGCATTCTGTGAAGGAAAGAGATTCCTGGACCTAGCAAGGAGACTTTGCCACTATGAGCCAGTAGTCCAGACAGGGGTAGAGAGAGACACCCAGTTTCCTGAGACGTGCTGCTACCACTGTGAGACACTTGGTAAAGACTCTTGGGGCCGAGGACAGACCAAAGGGCATTGCAGTGAACTGATAGTGACCCAAAGGAAGTTTAAACCTGAGAAACTTCCTGTGAGATCTTCTTATGGGTATGTGGAAGTAGACGTCCTTTAAGTCGAGGGAGGCTAGCCAGTCTCCTGCTGAAGGACTGTATGACCAGTGACAGAGTGACCATTAAAAATTTTTTTTTTTTTTCCTCCAGTTGTTTGTTTAAATATCTGAGATCTAAGACAGGTCGCGCCCCCCCCCCCCCCCCCCCCCCGTTTTCTTGTGTGTCAGAAAATACCTGGAGTTGAGGCCCTTGCCTTCTCATGGGTGGGGACCCTCTCCACTGCTCGTAAAGCCAGAAGGTTTTGTACCTCTATTTCCAACAGTGGCATCTGTGTCTGGGACAGAGGTCTTGACACCTGGGTATGCTTAAGGTCTGGAAGCTGCCTGAACAGTAATGACAGACCGTTCTCCACCATCTCCAGCACCCACTTGTCCGACGTGATGAAGGACCGGTGCTGAAGATAGTGAGAGAGTCGGTCTCCAACCGGAAACAGGAAGGCGACCTGGACTCTCACATCAGGACTTAGACTGAGAGGCAGATGGCTGGGTAGAGGTGGCTCTTCTTTGGCCCCTTCTGCCCCTGCCTCTGAAAGACCCCGTATTGGCTAAAGTCAGATTGGGGATAGGGATAATAAGGCCTGGGAACAAAACTTCTGCCCCTACTGCCCCTGGGACTGGATCTCTGAGGGGTGGCGGGTTTAGGCTTGGATGAGTGGCTCTGCCAGGAGGCCTTGTAATCGTCGACTTTTTTCATGTAGTCAGTGGTTCTGTAATCAAACAACATATTTTGATCACAGGGAAAATCCATGGGCTTGTTCTGAGTGCCTGTGGTCAGACTGGTTGTTCTAAGCCAGGCGAAGCATCTCAGAAAGAAGGCATAAGCCATCGCCTAGAGGCTGCATCACTGTTGTCATCTGCCATGTGGAATTGGTACATGATAGCTCCCAAGGCAGTTTTTGACATATCCCCCAGGTCCTGCACCATAGAATCTGATCCGTTGCAGGTGATAGCCTGGACAGATTTCCAAAGGGCTTTCTGATATTTGGCTGTGAATGCCAAGTATGAAGAAAGTCTGAGAAGCAGGGAAGCTGTGGCATACATTTTCTTTGCTATAAAGTCAATTATCTTGGAATTCTTGTCAGGTTGAAGAGGGTGACAAGGAGACTCCAGCTTTCTCTCAAGCTGCCTGCTGCACTATACTTTCGTGGCTAGGATGTGCGGACAGGAACTCGGTACCATTTTTAGACAATTTATATTTTCTCTCAAGCCGCTTATCAACCCCTGGTACTGAAGTGGGGTGCTGATGCACCATCATGGTATTTTTTTCTAAATGCATTATAGATAGGGACGGCCAGGGTCTTTGAGGATGAAAGAACCTTCATCTTCCTATAAATCTTCGTCTTCATTGACATTCTGGTTGGGCTCGTGTAGGGAGATACAGGGCATCCAGCTATTTTGTAAAAATATAGAGGAAGAATCCTCGTGGCCACCCAGGGGATCCCCAAGGTGAAGGTCCTGGGACTCCTGGGGCTCAAGGCTCTCAAAATCCATGTCAGGGGTATCATAAAATTGATTATCATCTGCATCACCCTCACAGTCTATAGAAGAGAAAACTGGGAGGAGTGCTTGCCAGCCCCAGTAAAATCGAGGACCCATCTTTTGAAGGGTCTGAAACAGTTGCCATGCTTTTTCCATATCTTGCACTAAACGGAAGAACCTGCGCAGTTTGTGGGGTTTTTTTCCGTATGCTTTAAGCTGCCTGTTGTCTCACTATTGGCTTTCCCAGGAGCAACAGTAGCATATCGGACTTGACAGAGATTCTTTTTAGCCACTTCAGAGGCTTGATCAAGCTTCCTTTCTTCGTCATTCTTATAATTTTTCAATTTGTGAGGAACTTCATCTTTGGAAGCATTATTTTTTGGCTGGGATCTGGAGGGTTCCTCAGTACCTCTGCTTTTGGTATTAGTACTTTTGAATGGCCCCTTGTCAGAAGCCTTTGATTTATCCTCAGCCATAATAATCGAAGGTTTGTCTGCTATGTTTACCAATTTAAGCAAAAGCAAACCAGTTCTGGACCTACGAACTGAGTGCAGGTTTCTGCGAAAATGCCACTGGCCAGTCCTGCCCCAGTTAATAAACTCGATAACTAATGCCTTTTTTTTTTTTTCGGTTGTAAAACTGGGATCTATGCCAGTGCCAATCTTAACAGAAACCCAGTAATACTCAACTGCGCACAGGTGGCTGCTGGACCCTTACGGACAAGTCCTGACACAGATGATACCAAGGTCCAGCAATATAACAAAAAACGTGTCCTCATAATTGCCAATCTAGAGAGAAAACCCCCAGGCACAGTTTAAATTTGAAATCTACTGCAGGTGACTTGCGGTAAACCCAGCGAGGTCTGAGGTCAAAAAACAAGGCAACTGTCCCTAATTGGACGGTTCCCACAATAATTTGCCCCAAAAATGAATGAAACCATTGAAAATAAATACCAGCGATAAAATTAGGCTTTAAACTAAACAGTCGTGCTAAAAATAAAAAATTTTCGCAGCGCTAATGAAAAAGTAAAAGTTGTCACTCAGCACACTAAAGGAAATAATTTATGAGAAAAACTTTACCCAGATGAGCACTAGGAGGCTGTCAATAAGGAAAGTTGGGAGATACCTCAAAGGCAATATTGCTCAGTCCAGCGGAGAAAAAATTCTGAGGCAATCAACAGCTCTCACTCAGCTCACACATCCTCCTGTCTTTTGACTGGCTTGGCCCTACGCTCATTTAAATATCGCTTAAAGGCACACCTCTGGGGCAGTTGCACCTAGCGACCTAAGTGCAAAAGAGTTACTGATGCTAGAGGACTCCTGGGGTAAAAACATTAATAACTACAGTCAACTAGCACAGATGTCATGCCCCCTTTCACTTCCCTTAGTCTGGATTTACAATTCCAACTCCACACCACAGAGGATTACCACTTAAGTAAAATTTGGAAGAAAGTAAAACTTAATGGAATCAGCATTCAGGCCCAGAACTCCAGGTTTGCAGTTCTGTGCACCACCAGCCAGAATATGCCAACTGCTGAGCTTCTCAGTTCTGAGGAAATTTAGAGTAAGCTCTCATCAACTGATCCTGGGTCAGTACTGGCAGTACTCTGAACCAGTGTTAGTTATGGTTTTGAGGGGGGGGGCGCTACTTGTTCTGTGATCCTCAATGCCATTTTTCTTTAGAAATTTACCTATACAGCCACCTTCCACTACCTCACAGGGTAGGCTAATTCTACATCATAATGACCATGGTGCGATGTGAAGCATTCAAAGTTCCCCCTTATATCGGACGGAGCACAGTATATTAAAAAATGTTTACAGTGGTAAAAATGACCCAGCTTTCAGCTGGAGGTGAGGGGGGCTATTCAAGATCTTCACCTCACAGGTGGCTTCAAAGGTTTTATATCGGGCAATGTCCAATACCTGCAGTTTTGGGCAATGTGTTAAAAGTACTGTATCGAACACATTTTTAAGACAACAAAAAAATCTGTTATTGCCAGCCTGCAGTCTATCAAGATGATGTTTTGCTACTCACTAGTTCTAACTGCACTGACCAGCTCAAATGGCTATGTATGCTCCACCCTACCTAGCCCTTGTAGAATTCAGAGCAGTGTTATGCCACTCACAGCTTTCTCTTTCCTAGGCTTCATTTCATACGGAGGATAGCCAGACTTTGTGGGCCCTAAACACTCCTCTGCCTCATCAGCTTGGTGAACCGGTACTAGACCCTGATGATCTCTTCAATGCCCCTTCTATACTGCACCGATCAGAACTGGACACAGTACTCCTGGTGAGGTCAAGACAAAGCTTTGTAGAGGGGGAGGATTACCTCCCCTGCCCTACCCCTTATTCCCTCCTAATTCTTCCTTAACACCTTTTTCTCTCTTAACTGAAGCAGCACACCATCTCAGGCTCACTGTCCACTATCAGCCACAAATTATTTTCCTCGACATACCTTGCGCTTCCTCAAATTAAACCTCGGGGCCAGATATTTAAAAAGCACAAAGTGGGACGCAAAAGTCTGCGCTGCACTTTGCAAGTGCCTAGGAGTCAGAGAATGCAATATTCAGTCGGACAGCGCACCGGCGCTAATCCGACTGAATACAGGACCATGTCAGTGCAGCGCTAAGTCAATTAGCACCGCCCCATCAAGGATCCCTGCTATGCAGGGAACAGAGCCACCAGAATCAATAGCACCAGAGCACCACTTGTGATTTTCAGAGGGACCCATGCATACAAGTCCATTTGCATGAGTAGCAACAGCATGTTAGCACCCCCCGGTCCCACAGATGTGTTACAGTCCCTGTTGCCTAGTGGTCCCCTCCAACCTCAGATCACTGGCCCATGAGAGAGCATATCCCTGAGTGGTCCTCCTCCCTCCAATCGCCATTCCAGTGCCCAAAAAGTTATCCTTGGTGCATAGTGTCCCCCTGACCATCACCAGTCAGCTACACAAGACAGATCCACAGGCACCCAGTGTTGCAAACCCCCGAGTCCATTAAAGCTAACAGATGCCCACCCCCGGTCACCGATCGTAGCTCCCCAGCACCATAACAGACACGCTATCCATTCCAGTGCTTAATGCTCTAAGCAAACTGTAAGGTGCAAGGCAATAAAAAGGAGGCAGTATGGTGCAGTGGTTTAAGGCTCTGAGCTGCAAATCTGGAGACCTGGGTTTGAATCCCACAGCCCCACTTGCATACTGTGTGACCCTGAGCAAGTCACTTAACTTCCTCGTGCTCCCAGGTTGCACCTGCAAACAAGCTTTCAGCTTAGTGTGTCTCACCTGGTAAAATAATTGGTAAAAAAAAAAAAAAAAAAAAAAAAAACACTAGTTCTTGGTATGTCCTGGTAACCCCCCCCAATCGCTGGTACTGCCCATGTCAATGCAGTGAAATCCCTGGCATCTAGCGGCCCCCTCCCACCACGGCACCAAACACCCAAGCAATAACCCTTCCCAGAATCTGTGATGCTGCAAGAGTGCATTAAGTAACTGGCACAGCCCTCCTCAGCCAGCCACCGCAAGTCCAGGCAGGGAGCATGCATCTTATTTATAGGACAGGGTGATGCACCTGTCCTATAAATAACACACGCACTCCTTGCCTGGACATACGGTGGTCGGACGAGGAGGGTCAACCCTGTCCTATAAATACGACGCACACTCCCCGCCTGTACATATAATGGCCAGCCGAGGAGGCTGTGCTGGTCACCATATGCACTCCCATAGCACGGAGATTCTGGTAAGAGGAAAGAAACTGGGGGTGGCGTTGGTTGGGTGTTCCATGCTGAGATGGGGTGGAGGGGAGCTGCTAGATGCCAGGGATTACTGTAATGACACAGGCAGTACTGGGGGTGTACCAGGATACACTAATGACTAGTGTCCCCCCCCCCCCGGCACCATAGTTTACTTACAGCAACAGCGCCACATGGATGTTGATTTTTGGGGGCAGCACTGGGTACCTGGGAGTCTATCAGTCTATCTTTATGTAGTTGACCAATCCGCTGGAGGAGGAGACCATTAGGCACCAGGGAAAACTTTTTTTGGGCACAGGGACGGCGACTGGAGAGAAGGGGGACCACTAGGCACCAGGAAGCCTTTATTCATGTTGTGGACTGGTGTTCGTAGGAAGGGGTGCAACACTGGGCAACAGAGCGTACTGTCTCAGTACCGGGTGGGTGATCGTGGGTGGAGGGGAGTACCACAGACCAAAAGGAGGTGGAGTGCTCCCCCAGCAGCCAACCAGCTAGTTGGCTGCGGTACCCCCAGCAGTAGCTAGGGCTGCCCAGAGCAAGACAGGGTTTTCTTTGGCGGTATTTGCGCTGCACCAAGGGACAGCGCTAACCCCTTTTGCGCAGCACAATGTCACCGAATATAGGGTTGCGCAGTTCCTCCTGCCCAGCCCCTCCCTTTGCCCTCTCGCATACATATTTTGCACGGGTGCTAACCCTGTTTGCCCATCTAACCACCCTTTTCGAATACAGCAGTCCAGCGCAAAACCTGGTTTGCGTAGGTAAACACCCATTAGCGCCCGTGCAAACTTTTGAATATCGGGCCCCAGCTGTTTTTTGATGCACACCAGCAAAGGGGGAATTTCTAGCTGGCCTGGCCTATTAGATTTATCCGCACAGTAACACCAAATCTGGCATATAAATGCAATCTTAAAACCAGAGCAAACAAACAAAAAAAAAAAAAATTACGGTCACTGCAATTCCTTGTCTGTAAGCCTTGTCAACAGATGGATTTTAAAGAGGTCTTCCAAACAGAGAACATCTCTGATACTCTAAAGGTGATGTACCTATCGGAGGAGATGGTGTGGATGTCATATTATAGTTAACGTTTTCTCCGTATGTTCGATGGTGAGCATGCTGGGGTGGGCTGGACGGTCTGGACTGGGCTCTTTGTGGGGTCGTAGAGGTCATTCCCGCCAGCATCTGACCCAGCATTTGCAACATTTGAAGTTCTCGTGCATGTTCAGCTTCAGGCCGTTTGTCTTCAATTCGGAGCCTCTGCTCTTCATATTTATAGAACTTGTCCTCTGCATCCATGCTTTGCTGCAAGAATCGTTCCATCATTTTATCCAGTGTTAAATTTGTGTGGCGTTTTTTGGATCTTTTGGGCTGAGGAGGAGGAGGAGGTGGTGGTGTGTTTGTCTGTGCATTCATCTGTTTAAAACCTGTAACAAAAATAATCACAAACATGATTTTTTACAATAATTGGCAATGCATGACAAAACCAATTTGACATCTAAAAACTGAAAAACTGATAATTTCTCTTTGAATTGGACTCATGTAAATACTAAGAACATACTTCATGTAAAGTAAAAATGTATTCTTTTATAAAACGACACTGTCAATCCTTTTAGTTGAAACCCCCCATTTTATGACTGCTTGCCTTCTCTAAAATTCAGATGTTGCTGTTTTTTATCTGCTTCCTTGCGTAGTATAACTGGAATGCATGGAATGATGTAATTATACCAAAACTTCTTGTGTTTAAAATCCTTGTACTCCTCTTACTGCATACTTCCTGAACATAATGAACAACCCCAAACACTGCAGTCACTCTGGATGTGATGGTCTCCTCTCCCCCACCGCATCTTCAGTGTCTACACTGTGTTGGGGATGTTCCCAATTCCAAGATGCAGTGGGAGTTGATCAAGGAAATGTAAACAAACATGTTTTTGTGTGGTAACACCAATATGGTGGGCAGCCTGTTTTTCACTTTTCAGAAGAAAAAAGGAATCAGAATCAAACAACCAGCTATATCAGCAACCTCTACAGAATGGGAGCAATCACAACACGATGTTTTAACTTGGGAAATTTTGAGGTCTAAGGGGGTTGACAATGTCCCTTTAAATTAGACCATGTCTGTAAGAAAACGGGTAGTGACTTCTGGCCAAGTAGCCTCCCCACTTTAGTAGTTAAAACGTTTTAACCTGTAAAAACTCCTGGGCCAGGATATTTGACAAGCTTTCTGGGGCATGCTGGCTCTGGCCTTGTTTGAAACTGTTTGGGCCCATTTGCAATCACTTTGTTATTTGAGACAGGCTTTCTGTATGCAGTATTACTTCCACGCAATGCACAATAAAATGCACTGACAGTAAATGTCGTAGCAAGCTGCCTCGTTTGCAACTGGGCCGACGTGGAGCTTGCGGTAGAGTGCTGTAGCTCTTTGGTTGGTTGTTGTTAGTGGGGTCAGGTGCCCCTGCTACAGCATCGGCTTCTAGCACTGTAGTGTGCACTTGCAAAACATATTCTCCAGGAGCAAATCAGGGCAATTATGGAGATTATCTGGTACGCATAGGAAGCCTGCCGTAAAAGCTTCCTGAATACAGCGATGTTTTGGTCATGTGCCTTATTTTCGTGCTTGCGGCTGTCAGTTTATTTGAGTTAAAGGACTTTTCGCCCCCACAACCCCATTGTGTACTTTTTTTTTTTTTTTTGAAATTAAAGGGAGGTGGGGTCCCCCACTCAAACTAATAAAGTAAAACGAGTGGGTGATTTCACCAACTAGTGTAACTAAGAACTATATGCTAACAGCATAGGTCCTATACATATCTAATAATCTACCCTATCATCCAAATCAGTGCCTACAGCAAACTACCACTATATTGGGACATGCCCAAAGCACACAGCGAGCGCTACTGGCATGTTCTAATGCACCATCCAAATTTGATACCTTGCTGTTATATTCTCTTAAAGAGCACCTTTCCCCGATCTTCCTTACGGCCCCCAAAATCATCAGGAGGCTCCCTTACTTGACCTGGGAGCTCCTCCATAGTAGGTGTAGAATTTCATGTGTAGCCCAATAAGGAAGGGAAGGGATTGTATTTTGCCCCAAAGGGGGCTAGCCGCTCATCCCTTCTACTTCCTGATCTCCGATGCAGCCTCCGCACTTCCTTGTTTTTATGATGTAATTAGATGCCTAGCGCGGTGACATGCTCCCTTCAAGCCTATGGAGCAATGGGTTATTTTTACTATTGTAACTGGTTTTTAGTACGCCGGGCCAGTATTCAAGTAACAAGACTCTTGTTGACTGTTACTGGCCGATTTGTACTAAAAGTCTGTTTACAATAGTAAAATAAACCATTGCTCCATAGGGTTTGAATGGAGCACGCCCTCGCGCTTAGGCATATAATCTACATCACAAAACAAGAATGCAAGGGACGGCATCAGAGACCAGGAAGTGGAAGGGATCGATCGGCTAGCCCACTCGGGGGCAAAAATACGATCCCTTCCCTTCCTTATTGGGCTACACAGAAAATTTTACAACTACTACAGAGGAACTCCAAGTCAGGTAAATGAGCCTCCTGATAATTTTGCATTGCACCGAGGAAGGTGCTCTTTAACAGTGTATCGTTTAAAAGTCAATGCATTATACCAGCCCGTGAACTTGCCTTAAAGGAGAACTGCGCTGAACCTTTAAGACATTTTGCCCAGTAGATGCTTTTTTCATATATTTGACCCCTTTCGGTTATTGTCCCATCTTTACTGGCTTTTTGGTAAACACAGTGTTTCTGATTTACACACTGCACGCAAGTACATTTTTGAACTGTATGATGTAGTTTATGTCCCTTGTGGGTCAGAGAGTTCCAAAGTAGAACATGAATGCATTGTGAAAACAATTAAAGTTTTTTAAGAAAGAAAGAAAGTACATAGTACAGGTCTAAAATAGTACTGCCCACCAGAGTGTAAAGCAAAAACACACAGTGAATTTAATAAAACACCAATACAGATGAAGAAAAACAGACTATGAACCAGTACTAAAAATGCAGCTTCTACAGAAAACACAGGCTTGTATGTTCAAGGCAGTTCTCCTTTAAGTTCGCAAAGATTTCAAAATCGCTCGATAACTATCTGAACTTCATTATGTAACTTTTCCTTTCTGTATCACACTATCAATAAATAACCATTACATGTATGTAATTATGTCTGAATGTAAAAATGCTGGGTCACTCCTGAAAAAGGGGTTTTTACTCTCGGTGAGCTTATCTGGTTAACAAACAAAATCCAAAACAGATAAAACAGCCTGGCACTATCCAGTTTGCTCCCTCAAACCAACCCCCCCCCCCCCACACACTGGCCACATGGGGTATGTGATCTACAGGGAGACATGGGGCTGACAGGAACAGGCTATAACATCAGGACAGGGTAAGAAAGGGTCATTAAAACAGGAGGGTGGCACACAGAGGAGACAGGTGGGAAACAAGTGAAAGGGGAGATGGTTTAGGGTTGGGAACAGCAAGTACAGAGGTATGGAGGGACACAGTAGTGGGGATACGAAGAAGTGGGGAGGAGAGTGGAGAAGGCAGCGGGGAGGTGGAAGTGGATGCAGGAAGAGTGGGAATGAGGTTGAGGAAGTAGTGGAGGGGAGGAGACAGAGAGGGAGAGGGTTGAAGGAAGTGAAGGAGAGATGGTAGAGGAAGGAAGGGGTTGAGACAGAGAAGAGGATGAATGTAGAAGTTGGAATACATTAGTTGTGGGAAATGGCAGGTGTAGGAGTTTGGGGACAGGTAGAGTATAGGGAAAAAGAAAAGGGGGAGGCAGGACATTGAGCTATGGGCATTTGCAGGAGGGAGCAGTGCGAGTGAGGAAAGAAAACGTTTGGAGGAGGCAGAGCGAATGGTTAAGGGAAGAGAGTTCCAGATACTAAGAAAGCAGAAAGAGAAAATATTCTGTCCAGCAAGGGATTTTACGAGAAGGGAGTAATAGGAAGCGATAGCCTGAGTTAGAGAGAGTAAGAGGAGGAGACATAAGGAAGAGAAGTGAGCCGAGAGGGTAAAGCCAGCCAGAATTTAGAAATGAAGGCGACACAGTGGGTTGAGCGGCAATCTACAAAGAGGGGGAAGGAAAGAGCAAAGTGTAGGGAACAGTGGTAATCACGGGGAAGGCAAGCCAAGGCAAACGGCCAAAGGAGTGAAAGAGGGGGTCTAATCTGGCCAAGGTAGACTTAGAAGCAGCACAGTAGACAATGTCGCCATAATCAAAGACAGGGAGGATCATCTTAGAGAAGATATCTCTGTGAGCAGGTACAGAGAATGCAGCTTTTGTTCCTATAAAAGGGCACCGAGCATGGGGTGGAGTTTTTTGTGAATGGCATCTGCATGCTAAGAGAAGCCATGGTGCTGGTCAAACCAAACACCAAGGTATTTAAAAATCAGGGTACGTGGTCAATAGTACCATCTAGGGTGTGGAAGGTGAGGTGGGAGGGGAGCCTAGAAAGCCTCTGCCTATTGCCGAAGCACAAGGAGATCGTTTTCTTAGCATTCAGGGATGGCTGATTAAACCTGAACCATTTCTGGACAGTGTCAAAATCAAGTTGAAGCCTGGATGTTAACTATGAAGAAGACCACCCAGATGCAAACAGGACCATGCCATCTGCATGGATGTGGATGGAAGCAGAGAAGCAGGCTGAGGGGAGGTTAAGGAATAAGGAGAAGACCAACGGGCAAAGGACAAAGCAGGGGTCGAAACTGGCACCAGCCTACTAGCCAAATACTGGTAGATTTTGTATTAGGCTAGTAATATTTTCATTTACCTAGCCATGTGGGCTTGTACTGGAGAAGGCAACACTCCAGTATGTACACCTACTCGGCCAATGGAAAAGTCTGAGGGGCTAGTGAATTTTCCCAGTCACTAGCCCTGCTGGCTAGTGGCTGCAAAACCTAATTCAGATCCCTGCAAAGCCTTGGGGTGTGCCGGTGGGGGGTCTCCAATTCTCACAGGTTGAGTTCTTCCTTCCACGTAGGAGCTGAACCAGCTCTTTGCAGAGTCCGAGACCCACTGATCTGACTTTGCCAAAGAGAAGAAGGTGGGAGACAGTGTCAAAAGCTTTCACTAAATCAACAAAGATGGCGGCAGTGAGGTGGTCTTGGGTCTATGCCAGTATGGATGAAGCCAGTGAGCCTGAGGAGAGAGGAGATAGTGGAGTGGTGTTTGCGAAAGCCAGACCTGATGGGGTGAAGAAAGAGGATGAGGAGTTGAGGAAGTTGGAAAAACACAGAAGTTGACGGCAGATAAGGACCGCAAGGCCCATCCAGTCTGCCCATTTATTTTTCTACCTTATAAATCTGCCATCGGCCTTTGCTCTGTCAATGACCTATCTATTCATAATCATCTGTATTGCTCCCTTATGCCTATCCCATGCCTGTTTGAAGCCCTGCACTGTATTCATATCCACCACTTCCTGAGGTTGGCCGTTCCATGCATCCTCCACCCTTTCTGTGAACAACTTCCTCACATTACCCCTTAATCGGCCTCCCTCTAATCTCATGCTGTGTCCTCTTGTCCTGCTATTTTTCTTATATTGAAACATGTTAGACTCTTTCACCTTGTTAATGCCCTTAAAGGGGACCTTCCCTGATGGTCCAAAAAGTTACAGCTTGTAGTCATTATATGCCGTACTAGACCTGAAAAGGTGTATGCATGTGTTATTTCTGGCCAAGGTTTACTCTGCCTTCCATAATTTGGATTTGTTTTTGAGCCCTGCTGCACTTGCCTTTACTGTTCAGCTTGCTGGGCTGCTGGTTCCAGTTGACATCACTGTAGGATAGAGGAGTGACTCACACTGTTCGGTATCATGCAGTTGCAACAATGTTGCAAGAGAAACCTACCAGTACTCAGTGTACATACTGTGTTCCCCCTTCCCCAAGACACCCTGTTAGCAACGCATTATGCCAAAATCTAAATGCCTCATCTGTATGTCTTTTTTTTTTTTTGTGAAATTGACTGTACCCTACAATGATGTCAGCATGGGCCCACAGAAACGCCAGGCTTGCTATAAAAGCTCTGGTACACCCTGCAGTTTTTAGCAGCTCAGAATGCAGAAACTAACTGCAGCAGACATTAATGAAATACAATTCCAGTATCAATGCAAGAAGGGGTAATCAATGCATGAAAGTCGAAGTGACTGAGGAAGGTCCTCTTTAAGGTGTTTGACTGTTTCGATCATATCACCTCTCTCCCTCCTTTGCTCTAGGGTATACATATTGCGTTCCATTAATCTGTTCTTATATGTTTTCTGATGCAGTCCCTGCACCATTTTGGTTGCCCTTCTCTGGACTGCCTAAGTTTGGTTAATGTCCTTGTGAAGGTGTGGCCTCCAGTACTGCACACAGTACTCCAGATGGGGCGTAACCAGTGTCTTGTAAAGAGGGAGTTATTACCTCCCCCTTCCGACTTGTGATACCCCTACTAATACACCCCAACATCCCCCTAGCCGTACCTACTGCTTTAGTGGAGAGATACGTGTTCTTGTAGTTTGGATAAAGTTGGAAGAAGAGATATTGGGCAGAAGTTGCTGGGAGAGGAGTCGTTGTCACCACCTTTAGGGAGAGGGATGACTGTTACATGCTTCCAGAAGTCCGGGACTGAGGCAAGAGAGAATGACGGGTTGAAAAGGGAGGAGATAGGAATGGCAATGACAGGTACAGAGAGGTGCAGGAGCTTGGGATCAAGCCCATCAGGGCTCCCAGCTTTCTCAGGGTTGAGAGCTAGGAGGGTATTTAGAGAGGAAGATGGGGTAAACTGGCAGAAAAGAGAAGGGAAGTAATGGAGGGGTCATGGGGAGGTGGCAGAGAAGGCAGACAGGAGTGAGGAAGCATAGGTGATGAAGTAGGAGTTGAAAGCAGAGGCAACAGAAGTGGGGTTGAAAATGGTAAAGTCACCCACCTCGAGGACCAGAGAGGGGACAACAGGGCATGGATGACTTTCTAGAACTCAGAGGGGTGATTTAGACTGTTCTGGAATGAGGAGAAGAACTCAGCCTTGGCTAGCCTGGTGGCCCTAGTACAAGTATTCCTCAAGGCATGGTGCTTGTTAAGATTTACCAGAGGACTTGTATGACTTACAAGCCAGGTCACCTGCACGGAGGCAGGCCAGACGTCCAGCTGAAATCCAAGGGAAGTGTGAACCTCTGACCCTGGTTTTCCAGAGGAGGGGCATGCTGATCCCAGATTAGTAGGAATTTAGGGAGGAAATAATGGAGCGCTAGGTTGATATTACTGGCCATGGAAATAAGGGACCAGTCGGTGGATGTCAACTGATCTGAAGGACCAGATTTGGATAATTTTCAGGGGGGGGGGACTCTGGGGTGGTGTATTTTTTTGCACACAGTAAATCATGTCGTGGTCACTGAGTGCATCACTATAATAGCAATCACATCATACTGTAAATTCCTAACTCTAAGATAATGGCACTTTGGACACAAGATAAGGACCTTGGCTTGGCATGACTATCTACTGCCAGAAGTGCAGTTATTCCCAGGTACGCCATTCATAGCATCGCATCTGTACTATAATACAGCTATAAATGAAGGCACTGAGTGTATAAGGAATAATGGCACTGGGTGCCATAGACCAAGACTGAGGTCTCCATCTACAGTGTCCAGAGATGCATTTCCAATGACTGATCCACCGATGTCCATAATTACTACTATTATTAAATCGAGGTCAAATTATTTTTATTTATTTATTTTATTTAGTTTTTGTTGACCGGGTAAGTGCACTAGACAAATCCTGCCTATTTTACAGGCACGACCCGGGGAAGGGGGATACAGATGAATGTCAACTGACCTTGAACCAGATTAAGCTGTTGGTGGTATTTTTAGTGAATGAGGGAAATTTGGCCAGGACACCAGGGAAATTCCCCTACTCTTTTCGATAAGTGCCATGGGATCTTTAACATCCACCTGAACTACCACCAATCCAGGCAGATGGGACCTCAGTTTAACGTCGCACCGGAAAGAAATTCGCTTGTCAGATTCTGACAGCTTTATGGACTGCAAAGTTGAAGCCATTTTTGTTTCAATGCTGGGTATGACAGACTGTTCGCCAGATGAATATTAGATTAGAAAGCAATTTCAATGGTCGGAATTACTCACTGGTCATTTACATGTTGCAATTGCCTCTGCTGTCCATTCTGCATATCGCAAAGGCATTACTGCCTAACTTGCATGTTATAAATGCCTTAAGTGTTTCTCAATTATTTAAAGGGCATTGCTGCCACACAATACCATGTGAACAGCTATCCGATTACTGTAGTTCATGGAATGTTACTTCGACATAACGATCAAAAAAAGTGCAAACAACCACAGAGTGGCCAGTGATGCCAAGCAGGAGTACCTCTTACTGTCCGTGACACCCAACCTTGGAACAGTACAAAAGCACTGTTCACATCATATTATCTAACCTTGATAAATTAAAGGTGTCACATGGTGCCAAACGTTTAGGCTTGTCACATTAAGTGACACTGAATCACTGTTACAAGCCAACAAGCATTTACATTCCGCACCATGTGGCACCTTTTAATTTCCCCAGGTTAGGTGATGTGTGTTATACGAACGACACCACTGAACTGTTCCATGGTTGGGCAGGACCTCCCTGGCTACCCTATGGTTAATGTGTGGGCTCTTCTACTGTTCACTGGATCCCCACAGTGAGCCAGTGGAGTAACTCTGGTGTAATAGTTTTGGGGGACACAACCATAAAAGGGTTTTCATTAAGTCATTCAAGACTGCAATGATATAGTGTTGGGGGAGACATGTCCCTCATCCCCCCTAAAATTACTCCCCTGCAGTGAGCGCTCACATCCCCCCTCCCCATTTCTTTCACAATGTAGATATATTATTTTTATTTATAAACAGTACACCATAGCATATGGAGGAAGCTTGTTCTGCATGTATTTTCATCCTAAGCAGAACACTGTTCCACCACAGTGCAAAACTCATGGATCGCAGTTGTACCCTTCTATGGTACAACAGTGTTCTACACAGATGAAAATAACATCCGCACAACCATCCCTAATGAAAGCAGAGCGGGGGGGTGGAGAAACCCACTGTGCTCCCAACGGATACCGCAAAATGAACCACAATATGGACCTTTGGTAGCCTACTTAGTTTACAATAAAATTCTATAAAATTAAACTGTTATATCGATGTTAACTCAATCTTATTAAAAAATAAATTATCTGTTTCTTTGTATTAGCTGTCACTTGCAATCAACAGCAGGAGAATGGCCAAGAACAGGGCACAACAGTTTAAACAGTAAAAAAAAAAAAAAAGAAAGACACACTTATTTTTGATTTCCATACATTATAACAAAACACTGGCTGGGCAAAATCGTGTCCGATTAGCCAAGGTTCAGATTACAACAGACTTCTCACAAGCTACATCTCAAAGTCTTCTGTAATCCGAACTTCTCAGTGGTAGCACAGGCTGGTTTGTCCATGGGTGCCCAACCAGTATTCTCTATTTAATTAGATTTTGATAACCAGGTAAGCTCAGAGACCAGAGGTCCCTTTTTCAGGAGCAACCCGGATTAGTTACAGACAATAATTACATATATTGGCAGGAGTCCACAGTAGCATACACATTGGTAGGCGTACACACTAGCAGGAGCATACATTGGATAGCGTATATAGTACATTACAGAGCATGTCAGTTACATACACATAACAAATTAAAATCAGACAACATATGACATCTTAACCAACAATGCTTTAGGGGAGAGGTGGTAACAGCTATATACAGGATATATTGCCACCCCGTAGGCTGACTGTCGTGGGACAAGCAAGTTTCAGCCACGAAGACTAAGTTCTGGGCTGTTCTGGGCTAGCGGTTACAGCCATAGAAACTAAACTCTAGCAGGTATACTTTCAGGCCAGACTTAAAACCCTGAATAGTGCAACAATTAACCAAGTCAACAGGGAGAAAGTTCCATAAATGTGGGGCAGCGTACCTCAAGGAGCACTTGCTAGAGACCAATAGTTCTCAAACTTTGTCACAGTGAGCCTCTCCAAATCCATGGAAAAGATTTTGAGACTCCCCCCAAAACTGAAACAATCTTGGGCCTCCCCAAAGAAAAATAACATACTGTACGTTACGCAGTACACCATGAATAAACTGAAGCCTCTTTTGAGTATTTGGCTCACATTCAGTTCTTTATCTTATACTGACTTGAACTTTTGAAAAAGAGCTCCTGTGCTCAAAGGTGTTATCTGAATAACAAAATAAACAAATATTACTATTCAGCTTATTGTAAACCCCGGCCAACCTACTTGCTCTGCTATTTTCATTCTTGAACCATTGTTACCCCTTGCTGCAGTACCTTCATGGGTTAGATTACTTACTCTGTTTCCTCTCTATATGAAATAACCTTCCTACATACTTTGCCTCGTCCCCTCCTTCTCTGCTTCTAAGCAACATCTCAGGGATTACTTTGCTCCTTCCTGCTATTACTCTTAGCACTTCTATGCCCAACCCTTCTATTTGGGCTGTTCTGTCATCAGTTTACAAATTTATCAATTACCACCGCACATTATTATTCATATTTATTTGCACTATTGCTCATTGTATGTTTTTTTGATTGTTTTGCAGTTACCTTTTGAAATTTATTCACTTCCTACCCTTCCCCGGGTACACCTGAAATTAGCCTTGGCTCATTCACCTTCCCTTGCCACCCATTAGTAAACCAATACATAAAATTCACCTAGTATTATCCTCTTTCAGTTTGCTTCATCTCTTCACACAAAATATATAAAACCCAAATTTTAAATACAGTGCTTTTTCAGACTTGCTTGAGCCTCCCCTGAAACAGGCTGGGGCCTCCCCAGGGGAGGCTGGCCTCACCATTTGAGAACCCCTGCAATAGACTATAGTGAGAATTTGGCTCTGCATGGATTTCAGTGCTAGCTGAAACCTTATTGTACCACAGTTCAAAGGTCATGGAACACAGCTGTACTCTTCTGTGGTACAAGGTTCCAACCGATCAGAAATCCTTGAGGTAGCTGGTGTTTTCTGCAGTGCTATGGTGCACACCAATCAGTTCAAGTTCTGAACTGAAACCACCCGCCTGCCACAGGAGCTCTGTGAAAACACTATACACTGAAAAAAAAAAAAAAAACTGTCTGGGCAACCACACACACAACCAGCCTGAGCTGCCACCTCCGGCTTTTATGTTAAACAGCTGACCCACTTCCTGGTGTGCATGGTTCAAACACAAGTGATGTTGCTACCTTTTAGCAGGCAGCCAATGTGATTCTGTTCTTCAGGTACAGTCCGAGATTCCCTAGGCCAAATTTCGAGAAATCAATGACCATGAAGTGGTTGGCCAGGAGCAGTTAGTTCCTCTTCCTGCCCGCCTTGGTGCCAAGTACCTCCCTACTATTCTGCGCCGCCTAACGAGAACCGTCGTCCATGTATAAACAAGCAGACCAGTGGAGTGAATGTTTTTACCAGCAAAATTGTGAAATAAATCGGCTGTGGCGACTACATTATCATACCCTATAAATCATTCCCAACCTATCCTCACTTATTGTTATTGACCAGAATAGGCACACTTAACACAGAGAATACTAGTTGGGCAACCACGCACAACAGAAAGTCCGATGTAATTAAAGGCCCGAGGTAGCAGCTCAGACTGGTTGGGCATGTGGTTGCCCAACCAGCATTTGTAATATGTTTTCTAGTTCCTTTGTTTAAAAATCATGGTGATCCCGCAACATGCTGGTAGTTTCAGTTTAGAACTTTGACTACCGTGCATGCAGTAGCGTTCTGAAAAACACCAGCTGCCTCGAGGATTTCCGATCAAGCTGGAACCTTGTTGTACCACATAAGGGTACAGTCGTGTTCCCTGACCTCTGAACTGTGGTACAGCAAGGTTTCGGTCGGCATGGAAATCCATGCAGAACAACCCTCACTATATGCTGTAACTACACATCTACAAGGGGGTAATTTGCAAAGATGTTCTGGCGACAAACGCGCCCCAATTTCCCACCATCACATTCTGCATGCATACACACTGCTCACAATCAGCAGGTACACAACTGAATGACTTACCGTCGCTCGGGGGCACCGGGATGGCGAAGGCGGGGCATTCTTCCACCTTGATGGGGTGGTGGTCCGTAAAGGAGGAACATTCTCCCGAGTCCTCGGTGAAATTCTCGTGAGATGACTCAATGCCATCCGGGTCGTCGTCCGCCCCTTCCATGGCATCATCCGCAGCAGCGCCCACGTTATCGGCCATGTCCTGCGGGTCAACGGGGGGGCGGCTGCTCAGAATCCGGTCCATCTCATCGTAGTATTTGCAGATCTTGCGCGCATGTCCGTTCTTCTTGATGCCGTCTTTGGCTTGGTAGTACTGCCGCTTCAGCCCCTTGATCCGGATGCGGCACTGCTCCGGGGTCCGGTCAAAGCCCATCTCACCCAGCCGGCACGCGACATCTCGGTACACATGGCTGTTCCGAAAGTTTCCATCCAGGGCCGACTGCACGTCAGCCTCGCCCCAAATGTCCAGCAGCGCCCGGGTCTCGAGGTCGGACCACAAGAACCCTCGCGTGTTTGTGATCATCCCGGCCCCCGCGGCAGCTGGTGGTGCACGACGAGAAAACCAGAAGAACCACTAAACACCCAACAAAGCGTGAAGTTGTACCGAACAAAACCTCTGCATTTGCATTTCAATGTGCGGCACCAAGAGCAGCCTCCGCCGCCCGGCTGCACCGCGGCCTGGCGGGCTCCGGCTTTTTCATGGGGGTACGCTGGCTGCCGGGGGCACCGTACCGACAGCCGAGGCGCTCGCCCAAGCGACTTTAGACCATATTTTCCTCACAATGAAACGTGCGGCGCAAAAACTACTACAACAGAGAGTAATGCAGCTCGGCAAACAGCCGCATGACATCATCCCAGCGGCAGCAGCGTCACTGCGTTCAGCGCGTCATCGCGTGCCGGGAGTGGCGACGGCTCGTGCAGGGTCCCCGAGTAGGAAGTATGGTATAGAACCACCTTACATGTAGAGCGAGCGCCACGGGCTTGTTTTGGACGAGCAACGGCTGATCTGACAGCGGCAAGGAGTTTGTTAGATCTCCAGTTAGGACTTCGAATGTTTTCCACCGCTTTTCGCGTGCGTCCGACAAGCATGTGTTTAGGTATTAGTCACTCTCTAATATACAGCAGCTCCCATTTGGTACTTTAATCACACTCACAAAAATCTCACGGACATCAGTTTGAATTTTGCGTTACACGTTTCCTCACGGTTGTAAATTGGCGTTTGGCGGCCACCAGGTTTAAGGGGAGGTGACCCGTTTACGTTTGGTTTGTATTCAGAGCAGCAGTCGCAGTAAAACGTGCTGCGAGTTAATAACGCCCTGCCTGTGTGCGTTTACATATAGTATTAAAGTGTTAGTGGTTCGGTACCTTCGTCATGCAGGCAGAAAAGCGTTACTGCAACGGAGACCAGGGCTACTATTAGACCGGCTGCTAATGTTTTACTCCCCCAAACCATCCTGTCATTGCTGTCTCAGGGCCCGAGCGACTACAGTTCATCGGCAACTCCCTTACCTAGACTGCTTATTAATCCAGCTATAACCTTGAACCCTCTAAATTGATTCATGAGCGATACCAACTGAACCAAGCAAGCACACCTCAGACTGAGCAGGGAACGCAATGCAAACACCCTTTGCCCTACGTATTTGTTGTGTGTGTGCTGCATTATGGGATTGCTGATGCAGTGCTGTCGCTCTGTCGCCTAACTTCAGCGGCAAAACATTGCGAGTCTGATCAGTTCTCTAACCCCACACACACACACACACACACACACATTTGGTAAAATGCATGTGTCAAAGTGCAAAAAAAGGGTCCATGGAGAGTCTGGAGCACAAGTACTATTTGGTTGATTCAAGGATAACTACGAATTCCTCTGCTCTGAACTCCCGTAAGTCTGTTTCTCTCGCATCACATACGTGCCTTTGCAACCCCTATTCTTCCTTAAAACTCTTACAGAATCTGAAACTGCCAGACTTTTGTGTGGGCTCTCCCCCATACCAGTTCCTGGCTTGACAACACGGAGTCCAAACTGTGTGGGTGCCCAGGGGTGTAGCCAGGGATTTCAGATCTGCACACCAAGCGGACTCTCTGCTACCCCACTCCGCCTTGTTAGGGTGAGCTCCCACGCCCGGGTGTAGCAAGACAATATACAAATGTACGCCAGGACCGTGTTTGTTGCCTCATTTGGCACAATAAATACAACTTCTGTATCTCATGACAGTGGTTGTTGCCATGCATGGGTAAATACAAATGTCATGCATTGTTCCCTAAGACACCCACATATCAGCCCAGAGCCTGTAAAGTTGTGTTGTCCTTGGGATGCAAAGAGAGTATTAGTGACCAGTCCTTCTAGTTTCGACTTCTGTGAATAAAATAACAAAAAGGTTCAGTATTTTCTTTGTTAGTTTTCATGGAAAAAGGAAGCAGTTCAGAGCTTATTTGCTACCCCCTTAAATAAAATTGCACACCATGGAGTGCTTGGAGAACGCCGGCCTACACCCAAGTGGCTGCCCCCCCTTGTTGCCCTGTCTATGTCTGATATCTTCAATCTTTTCCTATTCTCTGGAGTTGTCGCACTCAGAAACATAGAATTGGATGGCAGATGAGAACTGACAGGCCTATCCAATCTGCCCTCCCCAACTACTAAAAATGCAGCAGATCCTACTTTATCTACTTCCTTTCCACCGCTCTACTGGGAGGCTGTTCCATGCCTCCACTACCCTTTCCGTAAAAAAGTACTTTCTCACAATGCCCGTAAGACTCCCTCCTTTCCAGTCTCATGTCATGCTCTCTTGTTCTAGAGAATCTTTTCTTCTGAAAGACATTGCTCTCCTGTACCGTATTTATTTCATTTAGGAACGTGAAGGTCTCTATCATGTCATTCCTCGCTCTCCTCTCCTCCAGTGTTTACGTATTGAGTTCCTCCAGTCTCTTGTATGATCTTTGGTGCAGTCCCTGCACCATTTTTGTTGCCCTTCTTTGAACTGCTTCTACCTTGTCTATGTCCTTTCGGAGACGCGGCCTGTAGAACTGGACGCAGTATTCCAAATGAGGTCTCACCAATGACCTGTACAGTGGCATCATCACTTCTTTTCTTCGGCTGGTGATGCCCCTTCCTATGCATCCCACTGGCTCTCCCCACTGCTTTGGCACATTGTTTTGCCACCTTTAGGTCATCAGATATGATCACCCCTAAATCTCTTTCCTGTTTTGTGGCCGCTAACAACTCTCGCCCATCACGTATGCCTACCCCTGGGTTTTTCCATCCCAAGTGCATGATTTTGCACTTTTTCCCAGTGAATCTTAGCTGCCACACTCTGGATCAATTGCTCCAATGTAGCTATCCCCCTCCTCATTTTCTGCACCCTTCCCGGACTGTCTACCCTGTTGCAGATTTCAGTGTCATCTGCAAAGAGGCATACCTTCCCCTCCAGCCCCTCCACAATATCACTGATGTAGATATTAAACAGTACTGGCCCAAGAACTGATCCCTGTGGCACCTGGCTGGTCACCTTCCCTACCTTGGATTTCGCTCTGTTTACCACCACGCTCTACGTTCTATCCCTCAACCAATTTCCAACCCAGTTCACCACCTTCTGACCCAATCCTAGGCTGCCCAGCTTGTTCACAAACCTCTTATGTGGAACGGATATAGTCTATGGTATCCCTAAAGTCAGTATCCTGAGTCTCGGGGTACCAACCCCACTGGCCTGAAATCTATGCTCCTGAATAATCAGATGCCCGAAAATATGATTTCAGGCATCTGATTGAAAAATAAAAATGCACCCACGAACCCCCCACCCCATAACTAAAATAACTTCAAGGGGATGGGCAGACCTCAGAGTTACAAAAACTTAGTTTTGAGGGTATAACATATTAAAATTTACTGGACACAGCGCGGGATACAACCCGCACCTCCCAGAGCACGGTGGCCGAGCTGCCAGTGGCTTAGCCCTCAACACCACTGGGGCAGCTTAGCCAGCCTCCCGATTCCTCCAGTATTTGAATCCCATGAACAGAGGTAAGGTAGCAAGCCATTGCATCCACTACCTTACATCAGTAAATGTCCATCAGGTTTCCTACTGCCGGGATGCTCACTGTCTGGATACTGAACCTGTTGGGCAATACTGCCCAAGCAGGTCAGTGTCTGGATAGTGAGTCTCGGCATACCATAAGGGTACCTGTGGAACGGTGTCCAACGCCTTGTTGAAGTCGAGATTAAGCCATATCCACCGCTCTTCCCAATCCACTTCCCTGGTCACCTAGTCAAAGAAATCGATTAGATTTGTTTGACCTGACTTTCCTGACGTGAATCCATGCTAACTTGGATCTTGTGCTCTGCTGGATACAAGGTGCTTCACTGTCCTGTCTTTTAGCAGCGATTCCATAATTTTCTTCACCACTAAGGTCAGACTGACAGGTCTGTAGTTCCCAGCCTACCCCCTGCTCCCACTTTTGTGGAGAGGGACTACATCAGCCCCTCTCCAGTGCTCTGTAACCACTCCCATATCCAGTGACTTGTTGAACAGGGATGCCAATAGTGCAGCTAGTATCTCCCTTAATTCCTTTAATATTCTAGGGTGTATCCCGTCTGGTCCCATTGCCCTGTCTACCTTCAGTTTTGTAAGTTCTTTTAGGACTCTCTCCACTGTAAACTATTGTCCACCTCCCAATCCTGATTTTTAGCTGTGGTCCCAGCCCTTCCTCTATGAAAACTGAACAGAAATATTTGTTCAGGATTGATGCTTTATCCTGGTCTCCTTCCCCCATTAGCCTTACATTCTTACCCCAGGAGTCCTTTAGCATCAGTAACTTTTTTGCGCTTAACTGGCTAGGTGCAATTGCCCAGGAGGTGTGCCTTTAAGAGATATTTAATGAGCGTAGGGCCCATCAAAAGACAGGAGGGGATGTGAACTGAGTGAGAGCTGTTGACTGCTTCAGAATTTTTTCTCTGCTGGACTGATCAATATTGCCTCTGAGGTGCCTCCCAACTTTCTTTGTTGACAGCCTCCTAGTGCTTATTTGGGTAAAGTTTTCCTCACAAATTGTTTCATTTAGTGTGCCGAGTGAAAGTTTTAGTTTTTCATTGGTGTGGCGCAAATTTTTTTATTTTTAATGCAACGGCGCTATTTATACTTTATTTTTACTGCGACTGTTTAGTTTACAACCTAATTTTATTGTGGGTGCTTATTTTCAACGGTTTCCTCCATTTTTGGACAAATTCTTGTGGGAACTGTCGAATTAGGGACAGTTTCCTTGTTTTTTACCTCAGACCTTGCAGGGTTTACCGCAAGGCACCTGCAGTAGATTTCAAACAAACAGTGCCTGGGGGGTTTCTCTGTAGATTGGCAATTACGAGGAACGTATTTTGTTATATTACTGGACCTTGGTATCATCTGTGTCAGGACTGTCCGTAAGGGTCCAGCAGCCACCTGTGCGCAGTTGAGTATTACTGGGTTTCTATTAAGATTGGCACTGGTATAGATACCAGTTTTACAACCCAAAAAGGCAGTAATAATAAACAGAGTTTATTAACTGGGGCAGGACTGGCCGGTGGCATTTTCACAGAAACCTGCACTCAGTTCGTAGGTCCAGAACTGGTTTGCTTTGCTTAAATTGGCAAAACATAGCAGACAAACCTTTGATTGTTATGGCTGAGGATACATCAAAGGTTTCCGACGAGAGGCCATTCAAAAGTACTAATACCAAATGCAGAGGTGCTGAGGAACCCCCCAGATCCCAGTCAAAAAATAAAGCTTCCAAAGATGAAGTCCCTCACAAATTGAAAAATAATAAGAATGACGAAAAAAGGAAGCTTGATCAAGCCTCTGATGAAGTGGCTAAAAAGAAACTCTGTCAAGACAGATATGCTCCTGTTGCTCCTGGGAAAGCCAATAGCAAGTCAACCGGCAGCTTAAAGCATACAGAAAAAACGAAACACTTATAAACTGCGCAGATTCTTCCGTCAGTGCAAGATATGGAAAAAGCATGGCAACCATTTCAGACCATTCAAAAGTTGGGTCCTCTGGGCCCCAGGAGTCCCCGAACCCTCACCTTTGGGATCCCCGGGTGATCACGAGGATTCTTCCTTTGTGTTTACATTGATACAAAATATGCTGGATATCCTGGACCTCCCTACACAGGAGCCCAATCAGGATGCCGATGAAGACGAAGATTATAGGGAGATGAAGGGTCTTTCATCCTCAAAGATCCTGGTCATCCCTGTCTATAATGCATTTAGTAAAAATACCATGAAGGTGCTTCAGCACCCCACTTCAGTACCAGGGGTTGATAAACGGCTTGAGAGAAAATATAAATCATCTAAAAATGGTACCGAGTTCCTGTCAGCACAACCTAACCATGAGAGTATAGTGCAGCAGGCAGCTTGTGAGAAAGCTGGAGTCTCCTTGTGGCCCTCTCCCCCTGACAAGGATTCCAAGAAAATTGACTTTATAGCAAAGAAAATGTATGCCACAGCTTCCCTGCTTCTCAGGCTTTCTTCTTACATGGCATTCACAGCCAAATATCAGAAAACCCTTTGGAAATCTGTCCAGGCTATCGCCTGTAACAGATCAGATTCTATGGTGCAGGAGCTGGTGGATACGTCAAAAACTGCCTTGGAAGCTACTGTGTACCAATTCCGCATGGCAGATGACAATAACGATGCAGCCTCTAGGGCGATGGCCCATGCCATATCTCTGAGACACTTCACCTGGCTTAGAACAACCAGTCTGACCACAGACACTCAGAACAAGGCCATGGATTTTCCCTGTGATCAAAATGTGTTGTTTGATTACAGAGCCACTGACTACATGAAAAAGGTTGATGAGTACAAGGCCTTCTGGCAGACCCATTCATCCAAGTCTAAACCCGCCACCCCTCAGAGATCCAGTCCCAGAGGTGGTAGAGGCAGAAGTTTTGTTCCCAGGCCTTACAGTCCCTATCCCCAATTGGACTTTGGTCAGTACAGGGGATCTTTCAGAAGCGGGGAAGAAGGGGCCAAAGAAGAGACACCTCTACCCAGCCATCTGCCTCTCAGTCTAAGTCCTGATGTGAGTGTCCAGGTCACCTCCCAGTTTCTGGTTGGAGGCAGACTATCTCACTATCTTCAGCACTGGTCCCTCATCACGTCGGACAGGTGGGTGCTGCAGAAAGTGGAGAAGGGTCTGTCATTACAGTTCAAGCATCTGCCAGACCACAAGCGTACCCAGGTGTCAAGACCTCTTTCACCATCACAGATACCACTGTTGGAAATGGAGGTACAAAACCTTCTGGCTTTACGAGTAGTGGAGAGGGTCCTCACCCATGAGAAGGGCAAGGGCCTCTACTCCAGGTATTTTCTGACACAAAAGAAAACTGGGGAGTGGTGACCTATCTTAGATCTCAGATATTTAAACAAACATCTCAAAAAAACAAATTCAAAATGGTCACTATGTCACTGGTCATACAGTCCTTACAGCAGGACGACTGGCTAGCCTCGCTAGACTTAAAGGATGCCTGCTTTCACATACCCATAAGGAGATCTCAGAGGAAGTTTCTCAGGTTCAAACTTCCTTCGGGTCACTATCACTTCACCGCAATGCCCTTCGGTCTGTCCTTGGCACCAAGAGTCTTTGCTAAGTGTCTTGCAATGGTAGCAGCACGTCTCAGGAGACTGGATGTCGCTCTGTACCCCTATCTGGACGACTGGCTCATAGTAGCAAAGTCTTCTTGCCAAGTCAGGGAATCTCTTTCTCTCACAGAATGCACTCTGAAGTTTCTGGGTTTCCTCGTAAATCTCAAGAAATCTCACCTGGAACCCACCCAGATGCTCACCTTCATAGGGGCCCAGCTGGACACTCAGAAGGGATATGCTTTCCTCCCACAGGAAAGAATTCGGTGGCAGATTCTTTCACCCAGGGACAGCCAAAACCAGCCAGACATTTCCTCACACTTCTGGGACATATGGCCTGTATGACTGCAGTAGTCCCAGGGGTGAGGTACAGGATGAGACTCCTGCAAGCCTACCTTAGAGCTCGCTGGTCTCAGAGAAGCAACACATTTTCAAAGTTAATACCGGTGTCGGAGCAGTTCCTCCAAAACTTGCTGTGGTGGAAGGACCCTGCAAATTTGCAGGCAGGGGTTCCCTTTCAAGCTCCTCTTCCCACAAAGTTTATTACCACAGATTCCTCCCTGTTGGGCTGGGAAGCTCATCTAGACATTGCCTCAGTAAGTGGCAGCTGGACTCCCAAAGAGTCACAGTTGTACATAAATCTTGTGGAACACAGAGCAGTCTTTCTAGCTCTCAAGGCTTTCACTCCCAGCAAAGAAGGGCAGGTGGTTCAAATTCGAATGGACAGCACCACTGCAATGTTCTACATAAACAAGCAGGGTAGTTCCAGATCAGGAATACTCTGTTTGGAAGCTCTGAAGCTCTGGTCTCTATCTTTCTTCCTGGGAGTCGGCCTCTCAGCTATTCATCTCCCAGGCAAACTCAGTACTCTGGCGGATGCTCTAAGCTGCATCAGTCAAGGTCAGAGCGAATGGACACTGAGCAAGCAAGTACTAGCCACAGTGTTCAGGCAGTGGGGCACACCAGACATGGATCTGTTTGCCTCGCCTCTCAATTTTAGGCTTTCTCGGTACTGTTGCAGGCCCCCAGTTCTGGGAACACTTCCTCTGGATGCCTTGATCCTGGACTGGTTAGGGAGGTTCCTATACACATTTCCTCCCTTTCCCCTGATATTCAGAGTTTTGCTGAAACTCAGGCAGCAGCCTGCATCCATGATCCTAGTGGCTCCGGACTGGCCCAGACAAGCTTGGTACCCTCTCCTTCTCTCAGTGTCCTACAACAGGCCCATTCACCTGCCTCCAACTCGCTCCCTGCTCACCCTTCCTCTGACGGGAGTGCAGTACCCAGACATGCACTCTCTTCACCTCAAGGCCTGGTTCTTGAGGAGTTATAGTTTCCATCCTCACAGTACTCTGAACAGGTTCTTAAGATACTAAGTATGGTTAAAAAACCGAACAGTAAGAAGACTTATGCAGCCAGATGGAAAAGGTTTTCCCTCTGGTGCAGGAGCAAAAAGGTCTAACCCCTATCAGCTTCAGACCCTCAGCTGCTAGACTACCTGGTACACCTACAGGCGTCAGGCTTGAAACCATCCTCACTCAGGCTATACCTGGCGGCAATTTCAGCCTACCTTTCGGTGGGAAAGAAGAAATCATTTTTTTCCCACAACATTTTTAAACAGTTTTTCAAAGGCCTCATGCACCTCCACCCTCCAACCAGGGAGCCGGTTCCTTCTTGGAGCCTGAACCTTTGCATAGATTGGCTCATGAATCCACCTTTCGAGCCTATGTCTACGGTCCACATCAAGTTTGTAACGTTTAAGACCGTCTTCCTGGTAGCCATTATGTCTGCCAGGAGGATTTTAGAGCTACAGGCCCGGGCCCGGATATTCAAACTGCGCCAGGCTGTGGCACAAGCCTGGGCGCAGCTCAACTTGGCTGCGCAGGGGTGTGGCCTGGGCGATATTCAACAGAGCAGCGCTATGGCTCAGCAGCTTCAAATATCGCACCCTGGCCATCTCCACTGTGAATGGCGCAGTGGCACTGCACAAGTGACCAGAGTGGAGCATGGAGATGCGCTAGCGCAAGTGCCATTGCGCCATTCACAGCACCTGTGATATTCAAAAGGGGGCATGCAAATGGGGCCATAATTTATGCAAGGTGCACGTGGGGCCATTTGCATGTCATATAGCCCCATTGCATCCATTATCTGAAGTACGCCGATCCCCGTGACTTACTGGCACCCTGCCAGGCAACGTCATAGGGACCGCGCCCCCTGCAGCCCGATTGCAGGCATTTGTCTAAAAAATATACTTCCTTGTCCTATATCCTTGGTGGTCCAGTGGACCGATATGTGCCCGATCGCGGGCATGTGTTAAAATACAAAAGACTTCCTCGTCCTATATCCCTGGTGATCCAGTGGACCGATATGTGCCCGATCACGGGCATGTGTTAAATTACAAAAGACTTCCTCGTCCTATATCACTGGTGGTCCAGTGGACCGATTGCTGCCCGATCGCAGGCATCTGTTGAAATGACCCCCCCGGCCAATATCCCTGGTGGTCCAGTGGACCGTATTCTGCCCGATCGCGGGCATCTGTAAAACATACAACCTCCAATTACCCTGGTGGTCTAGGGTACCCCTCCCCGCCCACTGGCCCCACCACCGCCTTCCCCGGTCAGCCAGCGGGTGGCAGCACCCCACGCCTGCCGCCCACCGCCCACCGACTGACACCGGTAGGGCTGCGCCCTGAACTAATGAGCGTGCAGCCCTACCGAGGTGTCGGGTGGCGAGTCAGGGGTGCCGCTGACCCGGGGAGCGGGCGGTGAGATTCAGTGGGCGGGCGGGGGTGCTCTGGACCACCAGGTAATGGGAGGTTGTATGTTCTGAATGCCGCGATCGAGCAGAAGCAGTCTGGACCACCAGACTTGCGAGAATTCGACGGTTGCCGCGATAAACACGCTGTCAATCCTCGAACCACAGGAATCTTTCTGTATGCCTGCGATTGGGCAATGTGCGATCACTGGACCCACCGGGATGTTAGCAGGGGGTCTGTGTATCATGATCGGGGCATGGTGGTCCACTGGACCACCAGGGATATAGGACAGAAGGTTATTAAACAGATGCCGCGATCGGGCATGAAGCGCCGCCAGGTGCAGCAGGAACTCTGGTGGCCACCCACAGGTGGCAGCTGCCTTGTTGTGCCCTGCAATGCGGCAGCTCACCTGTAGGTGGCCATCATTTGTTCCTTTTTTGGCTTAACTTTGTGCAGGCACAAGTAGGGGTTGCGCATGCATGGCTCTGCACATCCTGGGCTGAATATCGGGCTGTGCAGGTTATGCATGGGCACGCCCCCCCACCTGTGCCTGCATACATTACTGATCGCTCCGGTGCAGCCGGGATTTAATGCCGCCCTTACAGATATCGGCAGGGGCATCAGTGGTTGCGCATGGTGCAACACTGTTGCGCCATGTGCAACTCTTTTGAATATCTGGGCCCCTGTGCACTGAGCCGAATTACATCATCCCTCACAACGATAAAGTTGAGCTCAGGACAAATAGGAAATTTCTGCCAAAGGTAGTTTCAGAGTTTCACTTGAACCAGTCCATTACTCTGCCTGTCTTCTTTACTAAGCCATCCAGTCCTGGTGGGCAAAAGCTCCACAGCTTGGATGTCAAAAGAGCCATCTTTCACTCCCTAGAGCATACAAGACAGTCCAGAGGCTCTTCCACTCAGTTGTTCCTCACCTACGGGGATGTAGGCAGAGGAAGACCAGCTACTAAGAGAACTATTTCTCATTGGTTGGTCTCTTGTATTAGATTCTGCTATGAGAAAGCTGGTCAACAACCTCCAGTGGGGCTCAGGGCCCATTCCACCAGGGGCGCTGCAGCCTCCCTTGCAGCAGCAAGGGACATTCCCCTTCTGGATGTCTGCAAAGCAGCTACTTGGAAATCTGTGCACACCTTTGTGAAATGCTACAATTTGGATGTACAGACCAGATCTGGTGCCAAATTTGGCAGGGCAGTTCTGAAGAGCCTCTTTCCTAAGTAGGTTCTCTGCCCGCCTCCCACTTGGTACTGCTTGGTAGTCTGCAAAAAAGTTACTGATGCTAAAGGACTCCTGGGGTAAGAAGGAAAAATTACTCACCACAGTAATCTTCTTTCTTCCATGGGTCCTTTAACATCAGTAAGCTCCCACCCTTCCTCCCCGGTTCACCTGTCGGAGAAGGGCTCTTATGTCGCCTTTTACCAAATTTGGCATTTCTTATTGATGAGTTTTTACCTCGTGTTGCTGTTGTTTCTGTTTCCACGTTTGGACATTTGCATGTTTTTTTAATCCTGTTGATTCATTTTTGGGGCATTTGCCCTCGTTTGTCCGTGAAAAAATTCTGAAACATTCACCAGCTCTCACTCAGTTCACACCCCGCCAGTCTTTTAATTGGCTTGGCCCTACACTCATTAAATATCTCTTAAAGGCACACCTCCGGGGCAATTGCACCTAGCCAGCTAAGTGCAGAAAAGTTACTGATGCTAAAGGACCCCATGGAAGAAAGAAGATTACTGTGGTGAGTAATTTTTTCTTTCATGTCTCTGCCTAAGGTGGACTTGATGGTGATCAGTGCCGCACATGATAGGTCCTCTAGACCTCAACACATGAGTGCTTAGCCCCCAAATACGGGATCCAAGAAATTGGATGTCATAGGAAAATGTTTTCTTTTCCCTTGGCCACCTTGTCTTTACGTTTACTTAACTACATGGGACATCTCCTGAAATATCAAAACAAAATCCTAAAAGTCTCCCAGTGGGTTCTGTCCAGGAGGAGCCGACAATGAAAATGTCTACTGCGGCGGCAGTATGCCACCACCTGCTGAGGGCCACTTATGATGCCATTGATACTACGGCTCGTACATCCTCTGCAGGAGTCTGTCTTAAAACGACACACCTGGCTCAGGGTGTCAGGATTTTCACAGGACGTACAGCAATCTATCCTAAATGCTCCCTTTAAAGGAGTTCAGCTGTTCGCTCCACAGACCCAAGACATCTTGAAAGATTTAAAGGACTCTGGTTGTACCCTTCAATCAGTGCAAACCCTTTACCGTCCTAAAGCCAGAACAGCCTTCAGGGGCTCCTTGAGGGGCTGCCCCTACAGAGGCCGTTCCTCAGCTCAAAGGCAACCTGCCAATAAGAGAGAACCTCAGTTACAATTGCCAGGTCCTAGAAATGCTCAGAAACCCCATACGTACCTGCTGCCCCCTCCCCTGCAGGGCCAGCCTTCCACCAGAGCGTCTTCTTCCAGTCGTGGGACTGGAGACCCTACCCATGGCCATCGGGGGCAGGTTTTCCCTGCACCTGCAAGGGTGGCAAGCTATCTCCTCTAACCAGTGGCTCCTGCAGCTGATCATGGCGGCACACACTGGAGTTCACGGAGATACCTCTTCCTTTGCCACCCAGGGTCTCTCACTAGCCCCCACACCAGGCATTGGTCCTATGGACCGAAATAGATGCCTCACTTTGGAAAAAGGCCATCGAACCAGTTCCCCTTTCTCAGAAGGGTGTGGGATTTTACTCCCACTTTTTCCTGGTTCCCAAATGGATTTACGCCCCATTTTGGATCTGAAATGTCTCAGCCTCTACATGACTTACCAAAAGTTCCGCATAGTGTCTCTTCCAACACTTCTCCCTTTGCTGAACACAGGAGATTGGCTTTGCTCTCTAGATATGAAGGATGCATACCTCCATATCATGATGCACCTGGCTCACAGATGGTTTCTCCGTTTCATGTTTCAAGGTCATCATTACCAATTCAGGGGCCTCTCTTTCAGACTTTCCTCAGCCCCAATGGTATTTACAAAATGCCTAGCGGTGGTCGCAGTGGCTCTGTACAGGGAAGGCTTCTATGTCTTTCTCTATCTGGATGACTGGCTCCTGAAAGTGTCCTCTAGCCAACAGCTGTCTCTCATGCTTTCTTGAACCCTACAGTTGTTCGCCAAAGTGGGGATTGTGGTAAACTATCCGAAGTCCAAGATGGACCCTGCACAATGCCTCCAATATATAGGAGCCGTGCTAGACACCTCCATGGGGAAATCCTATCTGCCCATAGCTCGGGCAGACACCCTGATTGCTTTGGCATGCAGATTACAGTCCAGCAGATTAGTCTCTGCATGAGACTACCTCCGCCTCCTGGGGCATTTGGTGGCCACAATACCGACGGTCTCCAATGTCAGGTTAAATATGAGGGTCCTTCAGTGGTCCCTTAGAGTCCAGTGGGACCAGAAAGAGGACAATTTCAATGCCCCAGTCCTGATGTCTTCCCCAGCTGTTCGAGCTCTACAATGGTGGAAGACCAGAGACAATCTCATGCAAGGCATACTGTTCCGATCTCCTGTCCCGAGTCTCGTTCTGACTACAAATGCCTCCTTGACAGGATGGGGTGCTCATCTCCTGCACGTCAGGTAACCAGGATCTTGGAAGTCAGTAGAGGCTCGCCTCCACATCAGTATCGTGGAGCTGATGGCAGTTCTCTATGCCTTACAAGTGTTCGAGACTTACCTCCCCCCAGGTTGCCTGCAAGTGCAATCAGACAATTCTATGGTGGTTCACTACCTAAATAAACAAGGAGACACCCATTCATACCCTCCCTGCAGAGAATCGATGAGGGTGTGGTATTGGGCGATCCAGAGAAATATTCATCTTCTGGCAGTACACATCCCAGGGGTGTCCAACACCCTGGTGGATACCCTGAGCAGATCCACTGCCCATGCCCACAAGTGGGAAATCTTATCCGACATTCTAAACGATGTCTTCCACTTATGAGACCGACAAGAGTTGGACCTATTTGCCTCTCCGCAAAACACAAAACTGCCGCTTTACTGCTGTCTCATGTGAGGTCCTGTAACTGTGTGGCGGGACGCATTATCTCTTTCCTGGACAGGAAGATTTCTTTATGCCTTCCCGCCCTTTTCCCTCATTCAGAGTGTACTACTCAAACTGGTCCAGAATGGGGCTTCTTTGATTCTCATAGCGCCGTCCTGTCCAAGACACATTTTTATTTCCCTCTACTTCTACAGCTCTTGGAACCAGAGTCAATATCTCTGACAATTTGCTGGGCTTTACTGTCCCAGGCACAAAGCTCCCTGTTACACCTGGACCTTCGCTCCCTTGACCTGCATGCCTGGCTCCTGAGGACGTAGTCTTCACATGCTTCCAGGTGTCCCCAAAGGTGTCGGAAGTTCTCTGGGCAGCTACGAAGCTATCTACTCAGTCTTTCTATTTCTCTGAAGTGGAAATGCTTCTCTGTTTCGGCCTCTACACTGGATTTAGATCCTTATGAGTGTTTCCCTCAGCGCATCTTGGATTATTTGCTCTCCTTGTTGGAGGGTGGACTGAAATATTCCTCTGTGAAAGTCCACCTTTCGACCAGTGCCGCATTTCATTTACCTGTGGACAACATTATTTTGTCCCAATTACCTTTGATTCAAACCTTTTTAAAAGGTATTCTGCACCTACACCCCCCTATCCAGGATCCAGTCTTTGAGATTTTAATTTTGTGCTTGAAAAATTGTCTGAGTTCATTTGAGCCCGCTCAATCCAGCAACCTCCATTCTTACCCCAGGAGTCCTTTAGCATCAGTAACTTTTTTGCACTTAGCTGGCTAGGTGCAACTGCCCCACAGGTATACCTTTAAGAGATATTTAAATAAGTGTAGGACCAAGCCAATCAAAAGCAGGAGGGGGTGTGAGCTGAGTGAGAGCTGTTGAATGCTTCAGAATTTTTTCTCCGATGGACTGAGCAATATTACCTCTGAGGTGTCTCCCAACTTTCCTTGTTGACAGCCTCCTAGTGCTTATCTGGGTAAAGTTTTCCTCATAAATTATTTCCTTTAGTGTGCTGAGTGAAAGTTTTACTTTTTCATTAGCACTGCACAGATTTTTTATTTTTAGCGCGACGGCACTATTTAGACTTTATTTTTACCGCAACTAATTAGTTTCAAGCCTGATTTTATCACGGGTGCTTATTTTCAACGGTTTTCTTCATTTCGGGGGCAAATTCTGGTGGGAACCGTTGAATTAGGGACAGTAGCCTTGTTTTTTACCTCAGACCTCGCAGGGTTTACCACGAGGCACCTGCAGTAGATTTCAAATTTAAACAGTGCCTGGGGGTTTCTCTCTAGATTGGCAATTATGAGGAAACCTTTTTTTGTTATATTACTGGACCTTGGTATCATCTGTGTCAGGACTGTCCGTAAGGGTCTAGCAGCCACCTGTGCGCAGTATAGTATTACTGGGTTTCTATTAAGATTGGCACTGGTATAGATCCCAGTTTTATAACCCAAAAAAAAAAGCCACTAGTAATAGTTTATTAACTGGGCAGGACTGGCCAGTGGCATTGTCACAGAAACCTGCACTCAGTTCGTAGGTCCAGAACTGGATTGCTTTGCTTAAATTGATAAACATAGCAGACAAGCCTTTGATTATTATGGCTGAAGATAAATCAGAGGCTTCCGACAAGGGGCCATTCAAAAGTACTAATACCAAAAGCAGAGGTGCTGAGGAACCTTCCAGATCCCAGCCAAAAAATAAAGCTTCCAAAGATGAAGTTCTTCATAAATTGAAAAATAATAAGAGTGATGAAAAAAGGAACTTGATCAAGCCTCTGATGAAGTGGCTAAAAAGAAACTCTGGCAAGGCAGATATGCTCCCATTTCTCCTGGTAAAGCCAATATCGAGACAAGAGGCAGCTTAAAGTATACAGAAAAAAACAAAACACTTACAAACTGCACAGGTTCTTCTGTCAGTTCAAGATACAGAAAAAGAATGGCAACTGTTTCAGAACCTTCGAAAGATGAGTCCTCGATTTACTGGGGCTGGCAAGCACTCTTCCTCAGTTCTCTCTTCTGTAGACTGTGAGGGTGACGCAGATGATGATCAGTTTTATGATGTCCCTGACATGGATTTTGAGGGCCTTGAGCCCCAGGAGTCCCCAGGCCCTCACCTTGGGGATCCCCGGGTGACCACGAGGATCTTCCTTCTATGTTTACATTTATACAAAATATGCTGGATACCCTGGACCTACCTATGCAGGAGCCCAACCAGAATGTCAATGAAGAAGATTATAGGGAGATGAAGGGTCTTTCATCCTTAAAGACCCAGGTCGTCCCTATCTATAATGCATTTAGAAAAAGTACCATAAAGGTGCTTCAACACCCCACTTCAGTACCAGGGGTTGATAAGTGGCTTGAGAGAAAATATAAATTGTCTAAAAATGGTACCGAGTTCCTGTCAGCACACCCTAGCCCCGAGAGTATAGTGCAACAGGCAGCTTGTAAGCTAAAGAGAAAAGCTAGAGTCTCCTTGTCGCCCTCTCCCCCTGACAAGGATTCCAAGAAAATTGACTTTATAGCAAAGAAAATGTATGCCACAACTTCCCTGCTTCTCAGGCTTTCTTTTTACATGACATTCACAGCCAAATATCAAGAAAGCCCTTTGTAAATCTGTCCTGGCTATCGCCCGCAGTGGATCAGATTCTATGGTGCAGGAGCTGTTGGATATGTCAAAAACTGCCCTGGAAGCTACTGTGTACCCATTCCACATGGCAGATGACAACAGTGATGCAGCCTCTAGGGTGATGACCCATGCCATCTCTCTGAGATGCTTCGCCTGGCTTAGAACAACCAGTCTGACCACTGACACTCAGAACAAGGCCATGGATTTTCCCTGTGATCAAAATATGTTGTTTGATTACAGAACCACTGACTACATGAAAAAAGTCGATGAGTACAAGGCCTCCTGGCAGAGTCACTCATCCAAGCCTAAACCCGCCACCCCTCAGAGAGCCCGTCCAAGGGGCGGTAGGGGCAGAAATTTTGTTCCCAGGCCTTACAATCCCTATCCCCAATCTGACTTTAGCCAGTACAGGGGGTCTTTCAGAGGCAGGGGCAGAAGGGGCCAAAGAAGAGCCACCTCTACCCAGCCATCTGCTTCTCAGTCTAAGTCCTGATGTGAGTGTCCAGGTCGCCTCCTCATTTCCGGTTGGAGGCAGACTCTCTCACTATCTTCAGCGCTGGTCCCTCATCACGTTGGATAAGTGGGTGCTGGAGATAGTGGAGAAGGGTCTGTCATTACAGTTCAAGCAGCTGCCAGACCTCAGGCATGCCCAGGTGTCAAGACCTCTGTCCCCAACACAGATACTGCTGTTGGAAATGGAGGTACAATACCTTCTGGCTTTATGAGCAGTGGAGAGAGTCCCCACCCACGAGAAGGGCAAGGACCTCTACTCCAGGTATTTTCTGACACAAAAGAAAACGGGAGTGGCGACCTGTCTTAGATCTCAGGTATTTAAAGAGACATGTGAAAAAACCCAAATTCAAAATGGTCACTCTGTCACTGGTAATACAGTCCTTACAGCAGGGAGACTGGCTAGCCTCCCTCGACTTAAAAGATGCCTACTTCAACATACCCATAAGGAGATCTCACAGGACATTTCTGAGGTTCAGACTTCCTTCGGGTCACTATCAGTTCACCGCAATGCCCTTCGGCCTGCCCTCGGCACTAAGAGTCTTTACCAAGTGTCTTGCAGTGGTAGCAGCACATTTCAGGAGACTGGTGTCACTCTCTACCCCTGTCTGGATGACTGGCTCATAGTAGCAAAGTCTCCTTGCCGGGTCAAGGAATCTCTTTCCCTCACAGAATGCACTCTGGAGTCTCTGGGTTTCCTGGTAAATCTAAAGAAATCTCACCCAGAACCCCCTCAGCTGCTCACCTTCATAGGGGCCCAGCTGAACACTCAGAAGGGATATGCTTTCCTCCCGCAGGAAATAATTCAGAGTTTCCTTTCAGTGGCAGATTCTTTCACCCAGGGACAGCCAAGACCAGACAGACATTTCCTCTCACTTCTGGGACATATGGCCTCTATGACTGCAATAGTCCCAGGGGTCAGGTACAGGATGATACTCCTGCAAGCCTACCTCAGAGCTCACTGGTCTCAGAGAAGCAACACATTTTCAAAGTCGATACCTGTGTCGGAGCAGTTCCTCCAAAACTTGCTGTGGTGGAAGAACCCTGCAAATTTGCAGGCAGGGATTCCCTTTCAAACTCTCTTTCCCACAAAGGGGATCACCACAGCTGCCTCCCATTTGGGCTGGGGAGCTCATTTGGACAGTGCCTCAGTAAGCAGCAACTTGACTCCCAAAGAGTCACAGTTGCACTTGGAACTCAGAGCAGTCTTCCTTGCTCTCAAAGCTGTCACTCCCAGCATAGAAGGGCAGGCAACTCAAATTCGAATGGACAACACCACTGCAATGTTCTACACAAACAAGCAGGGTGGTACCAGATCAGGAATACTGTGGAAGCTCTGGTCTCTAGCATTTTCCCTGGGAGTCAGCTATTCAGCTCCCAGGCAAACTCAATACTCTGGCGGTTGCTCTAAGTCGCATCAGTCAAGGTCAGAGTGAATGAACACTGAACAAGCAAGTACTAGCCATAGTGTTCAGGCGGTGGGGCACACCAGACGTGGATCTGTTTGCCTCTGTTCTCAATTTTCAGCTTCCTCAGTACTGTTGCTGGCCGCCAGTTCCAGGAACACTTCCTCTGGATGCCCTGATTCTGGACTGATCAGGGAGGTTCCTGTACATAGAAACATAGACTTTGACGGCAGATAAGGACCACTTGGCTCACCTTGTCTGCCCATTTCCTTACCTGCAGGATAAGCTGCAGATCCTAGTTAACCAACAGCCTATTTCTTCCTACCCCTCCCCCACAAGAATTGCCTTATGTCTGTCCCATGTATTCTTGAATTCTCCCACAGTTTTAGACCCCACAACCTCCTCAGGAAGGCTGTTCCATTCATCCACCACCCTCTTTGTGAAAAAATACTTCCTCACATTGCCCCTGAGCCGTCTCTCCTCTATCTTCAAATTATGTCCCCTTGTTCTTGCACATCTCTTTTTTTGAAAGATGCTACCGTCTTGGACTTTGTTGATTCCACTGAAGTACTTAAAAGTTTCTATCATGTCCCCCCCCTCTCCCTCCTTTCATCAAGGGTATACATATTGAGCTCCTTTGCTCTCTCCTCATATGGCTTCTCTTGCAGACCCTGCACCATTTTAGTTGCCCTCCTCTGGACTACCTCCATCCAGTCTATGTCCTTGCAGAGATGGGGTCTCCAGAACTGGACACAGTACTCCAGATCAGGTCTCACCAACTGTCTATACAAGGGGATAACAACTTCCTGTTTTCTTCTGGTGATGCCTGTCCCTACACATCCCAGTTTCCCCCCAGCCCTCCCTACTGCCTTCTCACGTTACTTGCTAACCTTAAGGTCATCTGACATGATTACCCCCTGGTCCATTTCCATTTTTGTTGTTGTTACTACCTCCCCCCAATTGTGTAATCTTCCCCTGGGTTTTTGTTTCCCAGGTGCATTATTTTGCACTTCTTTTCCTTGAATCCAAGCTGCCCTCTGACCATTCTTCCAACCTTGTCAAGTCCCTTCTCATCCTTTCCATGGCTCCTTGTGTATCAGCCCTGTTGCAGATATTTGTATCTTGTGAAAAGAGGCATACTTTTCCTTCCAGTCCTTCTGCAATATCACTTATAAAGACATTAAAAGGACTGGACCCAGTACTGAACCCTGTGGTACCCACTAACATACTAATTGCCAGCAGATTAGGCCTTTACGGTCTATCAGGTCTGCTGGAACCTCAGATCCCTAGTTGGGTGCAGGGGCCCTCCCCCGTGTTCCAGAAACCGCTATCATCCATCCCCACCCCGTAACCCACTAGTAACCCTTCTTTCTTCAGAATGGACTCCATTTACAATTACCTTCTGGGTCCTGTTGTCCAGCCAGTGTTTTACCAGGCTACCACACTGGGACCCACTCCCAGGCTGGTTAATTTGATTATTAATCTTTTGTGTGGGACTGTGTCAGATGCCTTGCTAAAGTCTAGGTAGGCTATGTCCCACAGCCTTTCCCTGGTCTACTACTTTGGTCACCCAGTCAAGGAAATCAATTCAATTCGTCTGACATGACCTTCTCGCTGTGAACCCATGCTGCCTTGGGTCCCTTTCCCCTGATATTCAGGGTTTTGCTGAAACTCAGACAGCAGCTTGCACCGATGATCCTTGTGGCTCCGGACTGGCCCAGGCAAGCCTGCTACCCTCTCCTTCTCTCAATGTCCTGCAACAGGCCATTCGCCTACCTCCGACTTGCTCCTTGCTGACCCTTCCTCAGATGGGAGTGCAGTACCCAGACATACACTCTCTTCACCTCAAGGACTGGTTCTTGAGGAGTTAGAGTGTCTGTCCTCACAGTACTGTGAGCAGGTCCTTAAGATACTGAAGATGGCTAAAAAAACGAACACTAAGAAAACTTATGCAGCCAAATGGAAAAAGGTTTTCCCTCTGGTGCAAGATCGAAAAGGTCGAACCCATATCAGCTTCAGACCCTCAGCTATTAGACTACCTGGTTCACCTACAGGCGTCAGGCTTGAAACCATCTTCACTCAAGCTACATCTGGCAGCAATTTCAGCCTACCTTTCAGTGGGAAAGAAGAAATGATTTTTTTCCACAACATTTTTAAACAGTTTTTCAAAGGCCTCTTGCACCTCCAGCCTTCAGCTAGGGAGCCTGTTCCTCCTTGGAGCCTGAACCTTTGCATAGATGGGCTCATGAAACCACCTTTCGAGCCTATGTCCATGGCTCACATCAAGTTTGTAACTTGGAAGACCGTCTTCCTGGTAGCAATTAAGTCTTCCAGGAGGATTTCAGAGCTACAGGCCCTGTGCACTGAGCCGAATTACATCATCCCTCACAACAATAAAGTTGAGCTCAGGACAAATAGGAAATTTCTGCCAAAGGTGGTTTCAGAGTTTCACTTGAACCAGTCCATTACTCTGCCTGTCTTCTTTACCTAGCCATCAACTCCTGGCAAGCAAAAGCTCCACAGCTTGGATATCAAAAGAGCCATCTTTCACTACCTAGAGCATACTAGACAGTCTAGAGGCTCTTCCACTCAGTTGTTCCTCACCTACGGGGATGTAGACAGAGGAAGACCAGCTACCAAGGGAACTATTTCTCATTGGTTGGTCACTTGTATTAGATTCTGCAATGAGAAAGCTGGTCAACAACCTCCAGTGGGACTCAGGGCCCATTCCACCAGGGGCACTGCAGCCTTGCTTGCAGCAGCAAGGGACATTCCCCTACTGGATGTCTGCAAAGCAGCTACCTGGAAATCTGTGCACACCTTTGAAACACTACAGTTTGGATTTACAGACCAGATCCAATGCCAGATTTGTCAGGGCGGTTCTGCATCAGGGCGGTTCTGCAGAGCTTCTTTCCTAAGTAGGTTCTTTGCCGCCTCCCACTTGGTACTGCTGGGTAGTCTGCAAAAAAGTTACTGATGCTAAAGAACTCCTGGGGTAAGAAGAAAAAAATACTCTTCACAGTAATCTTCTTTCTTCCAAGGGGTCATTTAGCATCAGTAAGCTCCCACTCTTCCTCCCCGGTTCACCTGTTGGAGAAGGGCTGTTATGTCACCTAATACCAAATTTGGAGTTTCTTATTGATGAGTTTTTAGCTCGTGTTGCTGTTGTTTCTATTTCCACTTTTGTGGACATTTGCATGTTTTTTGAATCTTGTTGATTTTTTTGGGGGGCATTTGCCCTCGTTTTTCCTTGAAAAAATTCTGAAGCAATCAGCAGCTCTCACTCAGCTCACATCCCCTCCTGTCTTTTGATTGGCTTGGCCCTACACTTATTTAAATACCTCTTAAAGGCACTCCTCCAGGGCAGTTGCACCTAGCCAACTAAGTGCAAAAAAGTTACTGATGCTAAAAGACCCCTTGGAAGAAAGAAGACTACTGCGGTGAGTAATTTTTTCTTATCTGTCATGGAAAACTATGTTCTTAGTTGCCATAACCTCTGGCAGGCATGTAACGGAGTTGCATGCACTAATGTGCAAACCTCCATACTTAAAATTTCATAACGACCAGGTTTCTTTATGCACTAACCCAGAGTTTTTGCCTAAAGTTGTTTCTGAACTTACTTTAAATCAGGCCATTGAATTACGAGTGTACTATGGGGAGCCTCAGAATCCAGGGCAAGCCCTGCTTCATACTCTCAATGTGCATAGAACATTGAGCATTTACCTTCTCCACACTTCACAGTTGCGAAAAACTGAGCAACTGTTTGTTTCTTTCGCTCCTGAAAACTAGGGCATTAGTGTTTCAAAGCAATGCTTGTCCACATGGTTGGCCAACTGCATTACATTTATTTATGCTAAATATGATAGACCTCTCACAGGAGTTGTAAAAAACCCATCCTACCAGAGGCATGGTCACCTCTACAGCGTGTTTCCAGGGCGTTTGTGCCTTGTATATTTACGAAGCCACCACATGGTCTACTGTACATTACCTTCACCGACCATTACAGTCTAGACATCGCTTCTAAGAGGCGAACCGTTTTTGGATGGGCTGTCCTACATGGCCTGCTGTTCTAAGCTTTCATGATTTGCTTCCTCCTCCCGCTAGGTATAATAACTGCTTGGGAATTTTCCCACACGTTATGACATGCTGCAAGAGATTGCCTTGAAGAAGATAGTATGGTTGCGTAAGAACTTACCGTAACAGTAGATCTTCGAGAGTATCTCTTGCTGCAGGTTGCCCTCCTTCACCTTTGCTGTTTCTTCAGAAGGGTTCCTTGCTCCAGTTTTTCACAGTTTCATGAGCTGCTGCCTTGATTGCCCTCCTCGGTTCCCATCGGAAGCCTGAGATATGTTTACACATTTGCTCGCCAGGATGGAAAAGAACTGAGTAGTAGCTGGGACCTCCCCCTTTTATACCTGCCAGGTGAACACCACAAAGTGGTGCGGAAGGGGGGTCCCAAGGTCAACTGCTGAGAAAGTCATCAGGAAGAAATGACGCCTGCGGCTGATATCCTACACATAATGACCTGCTGCAAGAGAGACTCTTGAACATCTACTGTTACGGTAAGTTCTTACGCAACTGTACTTTACTTGCAAGGTAGGCAACAGCTGGTTGAATTCAATAGAAAAATATCTTTGAAATCCAAATTTACTAAAAATGAGCGATCTGTGTTTTTATTTCATGTTAGCCATTGTAATCCTTACTGGTTTTAATTTAGTTAATTTATTTCATTTTGCATGTGGAATGGTTACTTTTGGCAGTATAAATATTTGTGTACTACTCAGTATGGTACAGCTCGTGACAAAGCACCATGTTTGGGTGTGCAGTATTGAGCACTTTTACTCCATTTTGTGTGGCTAGTACATTACCCACATATATTATTTATTTATTTATTGTATTTAATAAAAACTTGGCACTTTTGTACTTGAATCTTTGAATAAGTAACTGTTTTACTGGGTAGATGAAGTGCTGGGTTTATCTGTTGTAAATTCAGCAGAACCCTGTCTGAGCTCATCCCTGTCAAGCTTGATGTTCCTCAGGGCTCTGTCCTAGGACCTATATAATTTTCCTTGTACATAAATGACCTTCCATAGGAACCTGGCGTATGCAGCTCTACCCTGTATGCAAGCGACCTAGTGTTGCTTACTAGTTCTGATAATTTCTATCCCCAGGAATCCCTCACTTAATGTTTACACTTTATGTAGTCACCTCAGCTGAAAGTGATGCCCCGGCGAATAGAACCTATGCAGAATTTTATCATTTGGAATGTAGGTTCAAACTCTGCATACGCAGTCCACACTGGCGGTTGCTCAGATCTATTTCTTCATTTGAAGAGAGCAGTCACCGTATAGCGAACTCCGGTAATGGCTGGTCCTCACGTTTATTATTTTATTAAAGTATAATTTCTTGCAAAGTTAGTTAGCTACTTAATTACTTTAACTAGGGGTTATTTTAATAATTCTTGTTCTCTCTGGTTCTCAATTGATTCCCAGGAACTGGAGACTACCCTAGCTGGCTACCATTTTTTTTCTTTTAATTAATTGGCTAACTTAAACCACTTTTGTTTTACGTAATTTAGCAGTGGTTTACTTTTTTGTTCTCATACAAATTATGAAATGGAGTGCTTTTACTTTCCGTTTCTGTCTATGCCCTTTCACCTTAATTAATTGGTTCCTATTACAGGAACTGTGATTTGACCTTTGGTACAGTTTTCTTAGTACAACAACCATTTTTTTACTATTGGGCTCTTGTACTGGGGAGTTTGGGGGAATCACTTTCCTTTTTTAAGGTTCTCTCAAATTGGTATGTCAGAGAAACCTTGTGGCCCTGCAGTTTCTGAAAATTGTAAAAAAATTGTTTCCAGTCCTTGGGAAGGGCATATTGCCACAAGCTTTGTTTAAAGTGGCTGGGTCCACATCATGATTTTGTAAATTGTAAGGCTTGTTATATTTTTTGCCCCAAAACCTCATTACAAAGGGTAAAAAAGTTAACAAACGTGCCTTCTCAGTCTGCCTCTGTGTCACCAAAAAAATAGCAAAAAAGGCTCTGAGGGAGTTCCCAGCAATGGTGGAAGGCACGTATCAGAAGGGTCTTTCTCCTCGCATACAGCAGCAAATAGTGAGAAAGATGACCAGAAAAAAGATAAAATGCACAGCCATGAGAAAGGCTTGGTAAAGATGGTTCAGACATCTGTCCGAAAGGTGTGACCCTGAATCCAGTGATGGCAAAAATAAAAGACTCTCGGAGCAGACACTGGAAACGGTGTCTGTGGCAAAATAAATTTACGGCCACTCCTGAATGGAGAAAGGAGCAGGTAGATGGCACAAAAACATGCCCTCATAAGAGGACATATCAAAAATGTGTCAGTTTTACAGGCAATCCAGGCCAAGAGAAATTTTAATATAATACCTTGGTCCCTCCTCCCCCACCCACCTGCTCAGGCTGCAACCTATCTGCCTGCAGAGGAGGAGGATGAAGAAACTACTTGCAAATGATGGAAGGTGACCCCATGGAATTGGAGGGTGCACCTGGACAAGATTTTGTACAACCTCCAAGGCATAATGAGGACTATTCTTTTTTTTTTTTCTGCGTTTTCAGACAAATGGTCGATACCCTCAACATCCTCCTACTAGACAGAGAGGAGGAGAGTAAAGTGAATGTTGATTTTTATGGACATGTTGGGAGAAGCTCTACATAGAATAATGCTGCTTCCCATACAAGAAACCCCTTAACTCATTCTGTCCTGAGTGGCCATTTTTTCTCAGGTAAGCAGTGGATGGTTTAGACTTCATACGAAGCTTATCAAGAAAGCTATATCTGCACCCACTTCAGCTGCAGCCATCAATAAGAAAATTGAAAGAACACATCAGGTGGACAAGCAGAAAGTGGGCTACTTGTATGCCTATTCTGATCATCATGGAGTAACCCAGGCTTCTGCTTGTGAGAAAGCAAAATTCACTCTCTCTGTGCAGCCCCCGAGAAGAACTCTAAAAAGTTGGGTGTTATGGCCAAAAAAGTTTATGCAACAGCTTTCCTGCTCATCAGGCAGGTAGCTTATTCTGCACATATAGCACCGTACCAGAAAGCACTTGGAACACAATTCTGGCACTGACCGAAAGAACATATGATGAACTGGCACAAAACCTGATTGCTACAGGAAGATCACCCCTGGATGTCACAAAATATAAAAATATAATTTCCACACTGTGGTGGACACTAGTGACACTGTAGCTAGAGTTCTAGCACACACAGTGTCCTTAAGAAGAGTTTTCTGTCATAGAACTACCATTTTTTCTTAGAATACTCAGAACAAAGTCATGGATTTCTTCCTTGAGGGAAATTCATTATTCGTTGACAAAATTGAGGCACATACAAAAAAAAGTGGATAAATACAAAACAGCTTTCAAAAATAATGTAACCCACCCATGGGTTGGGTTTGCCATTTTTCCCTCCCCTGGACCATTTGGGGCATTATTGGTTTCAGTATTTATGGCCTGCGCCCACTGGTGTGGTCTCCGTGGGTAGGAGGTCGCTGCCTGGGGTGATTGATTATAAAATGGGCCCTTTGGTGCCAGTTTGTTTTTTTTCCCCCACGCCAAGGTTTTGGTGGGTGGTCTGCAGGAACAAGGGTGACCACCTGCTCCTGCCCCTTGTGCTCCGTAAAAGGCCTGGCCTGGGAGTGCAGCAGTAGTATAGTGGTGGCAGCTGTAGTGGTTAGTGTGCTCTGGGAGGGGGCAGGACTCAAACCCACAGCCCTGAAGTAATCTGGTGGCGTGGATAAAGGTCTGCCCTGGTGCATGGGAGCCAGCTGGAGAGAGGGAGAGCCATCTGAGAATGCAAGCCATATCAAGAGCCAGGGAATCAGGTGGGGATTGCCAAACTACCTTCCCCCGATCCTGTGCTGCAGCAGGTACCTTTGGGAGCAGTTTTGCTGCTGTCGGGAAGAAAGGAGCTGGAGCCAAAAGAAATGGTCTGTCTGGAGGAGCTGGTCTATGGGGATGTACACCCCAATGGCTGTAGGGGCTAGTCGCCCACTGTAGCCCAACGTAGGAGAGGAAGTAGGGAGGGACACCAGAGATTGCATGTCGTATTGTTCCCCTAAGATTATGGGGTCACATGCGTGAGCACGCAGTGGCAGGAAAATGACTGGGAAAGTAATTAGGTAAGTTTGTGAACTGAGGTCTATGGAAACCAGATTTTCTACATATTTTCACCAACATTCTGTTATTTTTCTAAGAAATGTTGCTACAGCCAGCCTGGTGGCACTGAGGGTTGAAGCACTGGACGCCACACTGGCAACCCGGGTTCGGGGGCGAGCTCAGGTTGCTGGGGGAGGAGGATTGGCGTCCCTCGGACTGCTGTCCTCCAGGGAGGTGGGGAGGGACTCCTGCAAGGTGCTGGCTCCTGACGGAGGCTAGGGGATAGTGCGACTCGTGGGCAGTAGAGGGTCGAAGCAGGCAGACGTCCAGTGTGTGGTGCACAGGATCGTGTACTGCAGCATCTTGGGGGTCCTTGCACGACTATGTCGTGGGAGGTGAAATTGGGGATGAACCGTTGAATCCTCTGGCGCTCTTAACGGTCCACTGCGGCACTGCACCGGATGCTCCATGAAGTTCCCTCAGTCCCTGACCCCTTGGCCTTCCACGTTAGGGCCTGCAATGTGGCCATGGAGAGGTAGAAGGGAGGGAGATTGTAGCTCGGGCATGGTGCCCGGTGTAGCAGTTGCCAGCGGTCCAGAGTGGGGAACCATGGGATCACCCCAAGCCGAGGAGGTAGGCAGATAAAAAAATAAAGTAAAAAAAAAAAGATGTTACTACAGTATGTGCCCATAGAAATCAATGGAGGCCGCTATGTCTTGTAGTCAGTGTGATTACAGAATAGACTGGTTCTTTGCAGTCCAGTGGCACAGAGGGCTGAGGTGTTGCACAGCCTGATACTGTACCTCACACCACACTGGCAACTCCGAGTTCAGGAACGAGCTTGGTTTGCCAGGGGCTGATGGGAGGGTGGGAGCTGGAGTGAGCAGTCGACAGCAGATCTTCTCTCCTGGGTAGGGATGGTTCGCCATCCCAGCTGTTGGCTGCCACCAAGTAGAGGCCTGGTGGTAGTGCTGATGCTACACAAGGCCAGACATACCAGTATGTCTGGGTGGGTGGAAGGTGGCCGCAGTTCCAGTACACATGTACACCTCTACGTACATGTGCTTCTGCGCAATGCCACAGCTCCAGGACAGTGGGCAAAAACTAAGGTGGAAAATGGAAGGGGATCAAGCTACTTGAAGCCTTGCTGGATGTGCCGTGGCCTGCCCTGCCTGTTAGTGGGGTACACAGGGGGGGACTTCTGAATGAAAGTCACCAAGGGAGGGAGGACAGCCCTCACCATCCCACAGTGGGGGGAATACCCCTCCAGTAGGAGAGAGGCAGTAGACTGGTCAGTGGCACCCTGGGACAGGGCTAAACAGCCACTCGATCAGCCCATGAGGATAAAAACCTTTATTTAAAAAAAAAATAAAATAAACTGGTTGTTTGGATCAGCTGTTATAGTTTGAGGGAGCACTCCTGATTAATCAGAGTGTTCCTTTTTTCTGCACATGAGGCACTCTTATTCTGTGAAGAGTTTCTCATGCGCAGCTGCCCTGGCAACTGGCATATTCAGGTAGGATTTATGAAATATGTATATATTATCGATCAAGCTTAATCAAAAATATATTGATACCACTGCTGTGCTGAAACTACTCTTAGGGTTGTAAGAGTGGTCTCACTTGCATTCTTAAGGTATCAGAACTGCTCACCTTCAGTTTGCAGTTCTTATACCCTAAAACTGTGCGTGAGACCATTCTTACAACAATAAAAGTGGTCTCAGCAGCAGTATTAATTTTCTAAGAAATACACTGAAACCCTAAACAATTATTTTCTCCTTCTTCGAGGAGTAATAAGTTGAACTTGCTTAACTTGCAGATTTCTCTCTGATTTTATGTCACCACGTGAAGACAAGATGTTAACTGTTTGCCTCTTTATTGTGCCCAACCACAGCAGCAAGACCGCATAGAAAAGGCATATCAGAAAGTAAAAGAACTGGTTCTGCCAGAAACAAAGAACCACCAGTGTCCCATGCTCCTACCCCTCCACATCCATTGCAAGGTGTCCATCCCGTCCCGCGGGTGGCACTTGGAATTGAGCTCCAACCTAGTGTGCCTATCAGGGTTACCACATTTTAAATAAAGGACTCCACTAAGTCTCCACATCTTTTCTTTCTGCTCACAGCAGGATCAACTTAATATTAGTTTTGCTTACTGAGCATGGATTCCTTTGTTGCTTACACTGTATGGTTTCAGTATTTTCTGGTGCACCACTGTGCGTGCGAGTCTTTCAGCACAGCAGTTTCTTTGGTCTTGTGAGAAACATGATTGCGTATTTTCTCTGGTTTTTTTTGTTGTTGTTTTTGGTTGTGTTTTTTTTTTTTGTTAGTTCTGAGACATTTTATGTCGTTTTTAAGTGTGTTTTTTCACCAGATCTGCCAGCATGCTTAGAAGGATTTCGGAGCAGGACAAGATTGATGTTTTAGAGGAATTTACAGCCATGTTAAAAATGTGCTGTGAGAGGGTGATTCCAGTGTGCCTGGAGATCCTCATGCATCTGTACCCGCCTCTAACTATCGGGTCATAGCCTAGCTCAGAGCAATCCAAGTTTGAAGAAGAGGGGCTCTCTGATGAGGGTCAGAATTCACAACTGCATTCTAATCTTGAAAATGCTTAAAAAAGCAGTGTGTTTGAAATTACAGGTAGGCTTGCCAGGACTCAGCCCCCATAGCTCTGAAGCGAGCCCTGGAAGCTTGCCCTTCACTGCCATTAACTTATAATGGGAAGGGGGCTCAATTTAAAGAGGCCCCCCTAGTTGTCCCATGTGGATAGAGGTTAAAAAGTCAGGACAATAAAAAGAAGGGTTTCTTGTTCAGATTTGTTCACATCCTCTGAAGAGAGTGACTCAGAATACATTATTTTATGGCACTCTAAATATGGCATAGATAGTGCTAAATCTGATTTGGAGATGGGCACTCCTCTGAAAAGAGCCCAGATCTTCCAACTGGCCCTGATTTAGAGAGGTGTTCAGACCATTTGACCAGGAGAAACTGAGACTCCGAATGGTTATGTCATGAGACAGTAGTAAAATGTATGATTAAATGGATGTGGAAACCAATTCATAAAAAAAGGATGGACAGAAAATAAAAAATGTATTTATTTATTTGTAATTTTTGACCAGGAAAAGCACACAAAGCTATTATACTGTAGCTTGTTTCCAAGTGCATCCTGGGGGGCTGGGTTGTATGAACCTATTTAATTGACAGGGGAATGTTGGCCATGACATTGGGGAAACTCCCCTTCTTTTCTTTAATAAGTGCCATGGGATGTTTTACTTCACCTTTACAGTGACCAGTGATGGCAGAAAGGGCCTTGGTTTAACATCTCATCTGAAGGATGGCACCTCACCAGTGCAGCACCCTCCTTGTACTGCACTACAGTGTTAGTTTTGGGTAGTACCCCAAGTTCCCAGCGTGGGCTAGAACCCACTCTGACACTTGGACAGTTGGTTCTGATTACTCTATGATTTTTGTAAAATGAAAATGTAGTGTGATTGTCTGTCATGAGAAATTGTGTGCTCCTGGGATGACACCCCCGGCCCCAGGTTCCAGCTACAAGATGTTAACCTAATAGCCAGAGATAATTAAAGGCTAGAAGAGACATAAATTAAGGCTCTCCTGTTTATGTCACTAATTGTAGCTTGCCAGCTGCCAGGATAGATCATAAACTTGTGTGACGTTCAAAGGAAACAGTTCATTTCACCTGGTGTTGCAAAGCATATTGCACCTCAGTGAGACCTGGCAGAGTAAGTCATAAAGGTCTTTTGATGTCTGTGAAGGGCAGGAAGACACACTAGATCAAAAGGGTCATGGGGAAACGAGTTTTTGCTGATGTCACCTTAGTTAATTTACCTTCTGAATGATAAGACATCCTGGTTGTATGATTTTTAATAAACAGAGGAGGATATGGGTGACGTCATGGAGAAGGCAGGTTCAAGACAGTTTTTTAATTATGCTGTGACTGACCTTTAGAGACATTCTTGTTTGGGCTCTCTGAGCTACAACATCTATGAGCACTGTAAGAAGATAAGAATACATTAGATAGACAAGTTTAAGTGTATGGTTGGTAGGAGTTTGCACTTTAAACTTTGTTCTTTTAAGTGATTATATGTTTTGTAATATATTGTTCTGTATTTACATTTTTATCAATTTTAAAGTAAACCTGTATTTTAAAGAGATTGCTTGGTGTGCCTTTGAAATTCTTTCTTTGACAAGTGAAGCATATATTGGTAAAGTTGACAAGGTGCATAAGCTTTATGGTAATACCAAACTGGGAAAAGGTAAGAGTTTATTTGAGGTCTTTCATGGAGTTTTTAAGGGTTCATTTTGTACACCTGGTTAGGTGCCCGTAGGCGAAAGATATCTGGCATTTCCCTGAAGAGCAGAATTATCTGAGCCTGTACATTGGGTTCGCTAGCAAGAGGTTCACAGTTTGAATCCCTCCAGAACTTGAGACCAAAGGTTGATTTGAACCCACAAAACAGACAGGAGGGTTACCCTGTTTCTGTTACCTTGTTCACAAGACTGCGCTCTGAGGTTGGCACTGTGGGAGTAGAGGGCCTGACCTGCTGAGTGGGGTTGTGACAGATTGGTTGGCAGCGGTGTGGATAATTTTGGTATTACAAGCTTTTATTGTTCAGTGTGTCAGCTTGATACTGTACAGCTCACTTGCCAAGAAAGGGCAGTGATTTATTTTTAAAAGGAAACAAAACTATATCACTTAGCTTACAGTCAAGTTCCTACCTGTTTTATTTTTTTTCTTCTCTAAAGTGCAAGTCAGAGTAGCCGTAGTTAGGGAAGAAGATGGCTTCCAACTACAGCGGGCACACTGTAGACTACTTAAAGCAGTTGTGCAGGGACAGAGGAGTCCCGTACGAGGTGAAAGCCACCAAACAGAACCTCGTGGATGCCCTGATGGTAGTAGATACCCAGAGCATCGCGTCACAGACAGTGACTGTAAAGGACCGAACTTTGAGTGTGGAAGGGCTAGCGGCCACTGCAGTGTCCAGATCCAGTGAGGAGGGCAGCAGGGCTGGTGCCAACGAAGGGCAACAGCAGCAGGGGAAAGTCACCAGCATTCTGGAGCCCAAAGTACTCAGGCTGCAGATTGAGTTGCACAGAGTGGAGCTGTAGTTCCAGGAGAAGAGGGACCATGAACACTGAGAGGCAGACCATGAGGAGCGTGAGTGCCAGAGGCAACATGAACTGGAGAAGCTATGACTCCAACCACCAGCACCAGAGCAGGTAAGTGGCTTGGGTTTAACTGGGACTACAGGAGTAGGTTACAAATTTAATTCCAAATTGATAGCCGAATTTAAAGAGGGGGAGGATATGGATGCCTTTTTAAATTTTTTTGAAAAAGTTTATATTCAGGCTAAAATTCCTAGGGAGTCCTGGAGCATCCAGCTATCCCCGCTACTTACTGGGAAAGCTCGGGATGCACTGGGTCAAATGGACAACGAGGACAATAATGATTACAGCAAACTTAAAGCTGCACTGTTAAAAAAAAATTTAATTAACTGCTGAATCATACAGAGCTAAATTCCGTAAGCTCAGGAGAAGCCCTGACATGAGCTATGAGGAGCTAGCCATGAAACAACGTCAGTTTTTAAAACGGTGGGAAGGAATTGAAGCAAACTCTGTAGATAAAATTGAAAATGTGATTTTGTTAGAACAGTTTTTCTGGGCATGCCCAGCAGAGCTGAAAACCTGGCTGGAGGACCGAGATCCCAAAACAGTGCAAGAGACTGCTGAACTCTCGGACCGCTAAGCCAAGAGCAGACCTGCTCTGAGAGTGAATGGGGCAGGCATGGCAGCACAGAAAGGGAAAAGCGCACCTTCAGGGCAGCTAAAACCCTCACTGCCTCCACCAAAACCAGTTAGCCCCAGGTTTCAGAGAAAAGATTTCTCTGAGAAAAGAAATGAATGTTGGTTGTGTAAAGAAACTGGGCATATTGCCAGACAGGGTCCCAAACGGATGAGCAATACACAAGGTGATGCTAGGAAGGAAGTGTTTTTTTTGTGTGTCCCTGGAAGCATGCCTGTGAACATGAGGGAACTCATGCACCCAGTCATGGTGAATGGTGTACAGACGCAAGGGTTAAGGGACACAGGGACATCCCTGACATTGGTAAAAGGTGATCCAGTAGAGCCTGGTCAGCTTATATCCAATAAATACGTCACTGTACAGGACTTTACTGGTGAGGAGAAAACATTGCCACCCATCAGTGTTCTCCTAGACTGGGGTGAAATAGGGGGAACTGTGCAACAGGTGGCTGTAGCCAAAACCTTAGCAGTGGATGTGATCCTGGGCAACAATCTCAAATGGGATGGTGTGTGCAGTTACCTGTAGCCAAGCGGCACGGGAAAATTATAGTTTCCTGGACCCCACAGAAGCCATTGTGAAAACCACTGGGAGGCTGGTTCCCCAGCCTGTGTCTCCTGATATGGAGATTAATGAAAAGGGGGTGGAAATTTCCCCAGTAGCAGTTAAACACACAGCTACATAGGGTTACTCCAAAGAGGGAGGGGTGACCCATTGTCAGAGGGTTAAGGATGACAGTGATCCTGAGTGCCCTGATGCTAGTGCTAGGGATCCTAGCTTAGAGACAGAAGGGGACCTGTCCCATGCCTTGGGAATGTGTGAGGAGTTTGCAGCTGCTCAGAGAAGTGATCCTAGTCTAGAGAAGCTGAGGGCTTGGGCAGACTCTGATGGAGCACAGGAGGGTGACGGCAGACATAAGGTTTCTTGGGAAAATGGACTGATGTATACTCAGGCTGTGCAGACAGAGGGAGGGGTGATAAACAGGCAGCTTGATGTTCCCCAGGGGTATCGTGAGCAATTGCTCAAGATTGCACATGATATTCCCTTGTCTGGGAATCACGCACACTACGCAGTGGTTGGCCCAGAATTTCTACTGGCCCAACTTCACCCAGCAGGTGAAGGAATATTGCAGGTCTTGTCACTGGTGCCAAGAAATAGGGAAGGCAGGCAAGAAAACGCAAGCAGCCCTAATTCCATTGCCCATAGTGGAGTAGCCATTCCAGAGGGTGGGAATGGATATTGTGGGGCCTTTAAATACCCCAGCTCCTCAGGGAAGAGATTCATCCTGACTGGTGGATTATGCTACCCGGTATCCAGAGGCAGTCACCCTATCCTCACTGAGAACAGACAAAGTGGCAGATGCCTTACTTGGGATTTTCTCCCATGTTGGGTTCCTGCAGGAGGTTATCACCGATCGAGGGGGTTCCTTCATGTCGGACCTGATGACATGTTTGTGGGAGAAGTGTGGGGTGGTGCAGAGATGCACAACACCGGATTACCCACAAGCCAATGGGCTTGTGGAAAGATTTAATGGTACCCTGAAGTCAATGCTCCAGGCGTTTGCTGAACAGCATGGGAGGGACTGGGAGAATACCTTCCCCACCTGTTGTTTCATACAGGGAGGTGCCCCAAGAGTTGACAGGATTTTCCCCCTTCGAACTCTTATATGGTCGCCGGGTACGTGGGCCCCTAGACTTGATCCGGGAGGACTGGGAAGGCAAGCACACCACCCAGGGAACTCCCATAGTGGATTACGTTCTTAGGTTTAGGAAAAGGCTGAAGGAGCTTATGGGGACAGCCCAGAGCAACCTGGCAGCTGCCCAACAGAAACAAAAAGTGTGGTATGACCGCAGAGCCTGAGCTCGCTAATACATGGTGGGTCAGGAAGTCATGGTCCTTATTCCGGTCCGGAAAGGCAAGCTGCAGGCTGAGTGGGCAGGACCGTACAAAGTAGTTAGGAAGGTAAATGACGTGAACTATATTATAGAGTTACCTGACCGAAGACAGACAGAAAGGATGTACCATGTCAACATTATGAAGCCATATGCTAATAGGGCTAACATGGTGTTTGCAGTGTGTAGTCCTGGGGAGGGGACGGACGAAGGAGTCCCCCTTCTGGACTTGCTGGAAGAAAGCAAGCGGGAGTCCTCTGTGGAGGCAGTAAAATTGTCTCCCCAGCTGACCCCGGACAAGATCCAGGAAGTAAGGGAGGTTTTAGCAGACTTTGCCCCATTGTTTAGCACCAAGGCTGGACTAACCCCCTTAGCGATGCACGATGTGGAGACAGGGACACAGACGCCCATACAGCGGACAGCATATCGGGTGTCAGAGACTGTCCAATAGGACATTAGGAGGGAAGTGGAGGAGATGCTGGATTTAGGGGTAATCCAGAGATCCCAAAGCCCCTGGGCCTCACCCGTAGTCCTTGTGCCCAAGCCAGATGGCTCTACTCATTTCTGTGTGGACTATCGTGGACTGAATGCAGTCACAAAGTCAGTCGCCCACCCGATGCCCCGGATGGATGAACTCCTGGACAAGTTGGGAGGGGCGACTTACCTTACGACCATTGACCTGACCAAGGGGTATTGGCAGGTAGAGTTAACAGACAGAGCTAGGGAGAGGTCGGCCTTCATCACTCCGATAGGCTTATTTGAATTTAAAGTAATGCCTTTTGGAATGAAGAACGCCCCAGCCACTTTCCAAAGGGTGGTGAACCAGGTGTTAAATGGTGCGGAGGAGTATGCCGTGGCATACCTGGATGACACTGCCATCTTTAGTGCCAGCTGGGAGGAACACCTGTCCCACCTTAGGGAAGTGCTGGGCAGGATACAGAGGGCTGGGCTCACTGTCAAAGCTGAGAAGTGCCAGGTGGCCATGGGAGAAGTGGCATACCTCAGGCATGTGGTAGGCCGGGGACAGCTCCGTCCTAACCAAATAAAAATCGAGGTGATCCAGGCGTGGCCCAGACCAGAAATGCAGAAGCAGGTCAGGAGTTTTCTAGGGACAGCAGGGTACTATAGGAAACTTGTACCCAATTACAGTGCTCTGGCTGCTCCCCTATCTGAGCTGGTAAAGAAAAGGATGCCAAAGAAAATTACCTGGGACCCAACCTGTGAGAAAGCCTTTACAATACTGAAGGAGGCACTGTGCAGTGCTCCTGTTTTGACAAGTCCTGACTATAGCAAACACTTTATAATTCAGACTGACGCCTCAGACGTGGGTATTGGGGCAGTACTGAGTCAGACATCCAGCCAAGGGAAGGATCACCCGGTGGTGTATCTGAGTAAAAAGTTATTTCCCAGGGAGCAGGCATACTCTACTGTGGAAAAGGAATGTATTGCCATAGTGTGGGCCCTAAAGAAGTTAGTCATACTTATATGGGCAGCATGTTATGGTACAGACTGACCAAAACCCCCTGGTTTGGCTGACGCAAATGGGGAAAAAACAATGGTAGATTGTTAAGATGGAGTCTTGCTTTGCAAGGGTATGACATGACAATCTCATATAGGGCTGAAGCGAAAAATCAGAACTCAGATGGGTTGTCTCATGTCTATGAGGAGTGAACTGATTTGAAAAGCTCATCCCATGCAGGGGATAGAGCCCCCAAATTCAGTCTAGTGGGGAGGATTGTGACACTTGGACAGCTGGTTCTGATTACTTTGTGATTTTTGTAAAATAAAAATGTAGTGTGATTGTCTGTCATGACAAATCTTGTGCTCCTGGGATGACCTTCCCCCCAGGTTCCAGCTACAAGATGTTAACCTAAAAGCCAGGAGATAATTAAAGGCTAGAAGATACATAAATTAAGGATCTCCTGTTTATGTCACTAATTGTAGCTTGCCAGCTGCCAGGATAGATCATAAACTTTCATGACGTTCAGAGGGGAAACAGTTAATTTCACCTGGTGTTACAAAGCATATTGCACCTCAGTGAGACCTGACAGAGTAAGTCATAACGGTCCTTTGATGTCTGTGAAGGGTGGGAAGACAAACTAGATCAACAGGGTCATGGGGAAATGAGTTTTTGCTGATGTCACCTTAGTTAATTTACCTTCTGAATGATAAGACATCCTGGTTGTATGATTTTTAATAAATGGAAGAGGAACTGGGTGACATCATGGAGAAGGTAGGTTCAAGACAGTTTTTAATTATGCTGTGACTGACCTTTAGAGACATTCTTGTTTGGACTCTCTGAGCTACAACATCTATCAGCACTGTAAAAAGATAAGAATACATTAGATAGACAAGTCTAAGTGTATGGTTGGTAGGAGTTTGCACTTTAAACTTTGTTCTTTTAAGTGATTGTATGTTTTGTGATATATTGTTCTGTATTTACATTTTACATTTGTATCAATTTTAAAGTAAACCTCTATTTTAAAGAGACTGCTTGGTGTGTCTTTGAAATTCTTCCTTTGACAAGTGAAGCATATATGGGTAAAGTTGACAAGGTGCATAAGCTTATGGTAATACCAAACTGGGAAAAGGTATAAGACTTTATCTGAGGTCTTTCATGGAGTTTTTAAGGGTTCATTTTGTACACCTGGTTAGGTGCCCGTAGGCAAAAGCTATCTGACATTTCCCTGAAGAGCAGAATTATCTGAGTCTGTACATTGGGTACGCTAGCAAGAGGTTCACAGTTTGAATCCCTCCAGAACTTGAGACCAAAGGTTGATTCGAACCCACAAAACAGACAAGAGGGTTACCCTGTTTCTGTTACCTGTTCGCAAGACTGCACTCTGAGGTTGGCACTGTGGGAGCAGAGGGCCTGACCTGCTGAGTAGATTTGTGACACCCACAACCTTCCAATCTTCTGGTCCCAGAGGTGAGCATGCTACCTGCTGAGCCACTGACACTGTTAAAAGAATTGAATGCCAGCCAGCCCAGTGGCATTGAGGGCTGAGGCGCTGGACGCCTTACCTTGTGCTGTGCCAGTGACCCGGGTTGGGAAATGACCTTGGGCCATCAGGGAGCTGGCATAGGGGAGGGAGGGGGCAGGATTGAGCAACTGTAAGGTAGTTCTTCTCTCCCAGGGTGGTTGCCCGCACCACCCATAGTCCCGCTCCCACCGGGTGGAGGTTCAGTTAGAAGCATAGGAGGGAGGGGATGGTGGCGATAGCCAGGGATGGGGTGGAAGGGGCCAAGTTGGTACACGGCGTGGACTTGCGCCTCCACACATGCGCTTGCCAGTGTATGCTGGGGTCCTGGGTAAATGAGAAAACGTAAAAAATCCTAAAATACACGTGGAAAAAAAAATTTGAATGCCTTTGGCCACAGTTTTTAAGCATAAAGTAGCTGTAGCACCAGAAATAGGAGATGAATTTCTATCCTATTTTGATACCGGTGATAAAGATCCCTCAAGGGATCTGGATAGAAGTCTAAAGGCATGCCAGGACAAATTTCTAGATATGTCTGGTCCCTTAGTTGTTATTGAACAAAACTGAAAGGTGTATTGACAAAGGGACAATGTTTGATCCAAGCATATTAAGAGGATGGACTTGGAGAGCAGCTTGCTTTCTGGGGAATGCAAACTGTGCAATTGCAGCAGAGAGAGAGAGAGAGAGATTTTATTTATATATGGTGCCCTTCACCATTACAATAAAATAACATAACACATAAATACACATCACAGCACAATAAATGCTTACATACGGTAAACACTGCATGCAACTGCTTTATTAACATTTTGCCCAAAAGCAGTTAAATTGACCTGGGAAGATGCAGGACCATCAGCTGATGGCAAGATGTTTGGAGAACCTTTGATTGTGGAAATGAGAAAAAAAGCTAAACTTTTTCTCCATGAGAAAGGCACAAGTGTCATTTTCACATGCCAACAAACCATGGGCAGGATTCACGAAGGTGCCAAATCCTAAGTCCCACTCCGCAACTACTGTTGCGGACTGGAATCGCCCATAGCAGCGGTGGTAGCGATTCACAGCCACAGCAGTTGCGAAGGGTGTTACAGCTGCTTCCACCAGCCATAGCCCATTCCCGCTGCTGCAGCCATCTCCCCGGCAACACCACCCGCAAGCAGCCATAGATTGTGGAGCCGGTCGTAATCTGGCTCCAGCTTTGTGAATACCCGCTGCTGCGGGTAACCTGCGGATCCGCAAGTCGCAACCCACTTGCGCTGAGGTTTACCCGCAGCTGCGGGTATTTCATGAGCTTCGTGAATCCTGCCCCATGTGTTTTTTTGCAGAGCCAAGGGTGGCAGAGGCCACATTCTCGGACACATTATCTCCAAGGCTCCTTCAAAATATTCCCTACCAAAGAGTGCAACTTGGACCTTTAGGCAAATCCTTGCCAAGACTGTTCTCAAGAGGATACTCGGGAAATGGGCAAAGTTTTAAACAGGTTGGATGAAGCTAGGTATACCCATTACCAGAGCGAGGGAAAGTTCTCTAATGGTGTGGGTGCAGCAGATGTTAATTTCAGTCCCAGAACCACTATTCTTTGTGGGTATTACATTCTCAGAACCACTATTTTTTGTGGGTATTATGTTCTCAGCTGGGACAAACTATCTGGGCATCCACGGATTTGGTCTGAAACCCAAGGAGTCAACTCAGAGTTGATACCAGTATCCTCTACAAGCTATCCCTTCAAGGCAGATTTTGTTCACCAGGAAGGAACATTTTCTAGTTCATTCTTTAATCATGGAGATGCTAAAAAGGGGCCATATCAAAGGTGGAGAGTGGTTTGACGGGGTTTTTAAGCAACATCTGTCTAGTGGTAAAGAAAGACAGAGATCTTCATACCATAATAAACCTGAAACAGTTAAAGAGCTGCAGACACTTTCAGGAAAACTTTAGGAAACATAAGATTTAGACACAATTCAGCTGTATGTCACATATCCTTCAACAGAATTCCTCTCCAGTTCTATATTATTGAGAAAATTTGCATGGAAAATGGATATTTATCCCTCAAAGTGTCATCTACCACACAGCTGATTCTTTACTTGAAGTCATAATCCTCTGTTGTGATGTCACATTCTGTTGGCATGGTAATAACTGTGATGTAAATAAACTGGAAAGCCTAGGGTGGGATGGAAAATAACTAGGTGGGTGGAAAACTGGTTGGCAGTCAGAAGCCAGAGAGTGGTGGTAAGTGGGGTGCACTCCAGGGTGACGGGGGTGCCCCAGGGGTCAGTACTGGGACTCCTTTTTAATATCTACATCAGTGATATAGCAGACAGACTGGAGGGAAGGGTGTGCCTATTTGCAGATGATATGAAAATCTGTAATATGGTGGACACCCAAGGGGAGGTGGAGGCCATTAGGTAGGACCTGAAGATTCTGGAGGGGTGGCAATCGAAATTCAATGCCAAAAAATGTGCTGTGATGCACTTGGGGCATAAAAACCCACAAGCAGCTTACACTCGGGGGCTGGAAATCAAAAAAACAGAGCAGAAGAGGGATCTGGGGATTATAATATCAAGCAACCTTGAGGTAGGTAGCCAATGAAGCAAAGCTGTGTGGAAGGCAAATGGAATGTTGGCATACATTGGGAGGGGCATAACTAGCAGAAGGAGGGAGGTATTGATGTCTCTTTATAAAGCCATGGTGAGGCTGCACATGGAGTACGAGGTCCAGTTCTGGAGACCGCACCTATGCAAGGACATAGATGAGATAGAGAGGGTTCAGAGAAGGCAACCAAGATGGTGGATGGGGCTGGCCCGGTGGCGCTGAGGGTTGATGGACACCACACCTCGTGCCGCATTGGCGACCCGAGTTCGGGAGCCAGCTCGGGTTCTCTGGGTCAGCCGCGGAGGAGAGGATTTAGCATCCAGAGGACTGCTCTCCTCTCCTGAGGAGGGATGGAATTAGTGTCCCGTGCACTTGTGACCCCCAGTGGAGACTGGAGGTTGCTGCAGCAGGGAACACCTAGCTATGGGATTGGGGCAGCGGCAGACATCCTGCGCAGGACCATGCTCGTTGCACGCCGGACGTCGTTGCACATCTGCGCCCCTGGAGCTTAAGCTAGAAAGCCCCTCTCCAGCGTGCGCCATGATGTACACGACAGGCTACCGCTCCTCTCAGCTGAACAACACCCAACGTAAGTTGGGGTGGGGGCTCCAGGGTGATGTTGGTCTCCCTCCTGTCCCACTCCAGGAGGGCCCCTCCATAGGGGGCAAGCTGTGGTCCTCCCTGTTCCACAGTTGTGGAAGAGGCCAGCTGAGGGAGTGTTGTGAGCCTGCATACGGGTGGATAGGGGACAAGGCACCGTCCCCGCAGCTGAAGAGGTGAATAAACAGAATTGACAACAAAAAAAAGGGATGGTGCACAGTATGCAGGGGAAGCCATACAAACAGAGGTGTAGGGAATTGGATTTGTACCCATTGGAGACCAGAAGGGAGAGGGGGACATGACTGAAACTTTTACGTCTGTGAAGGGGATCAATGAGGTGAAGGAGGAAAGCTTATTTAAAAGGAACGAGGGGGCTAAAACTAGAGGGCATAGCCTAAAATTGGAGGGAGGAAGATATAGAGGCAATGTGAGGGGAGCAATTCTTCATGGAGAGGGTGTTAGAGGCCTGGAATAAACTACCAGAGGAGGTGGGGGGGCATGAAACAGTGGAGAGATTCAAGCGGGCATGGGACAGACATATGGGCTTAGTAAGTGGGGGAAAGGGAAGGGCCCGTGGAAAAGGAGATGAGTAGGGGGGAGGAAGAGGCAGACTCGATGGGCTGTAGGGGGTCCTTTTCTGCTGGCGGATTTCTATGTAAGAAGCAGAGTACTACGACATCAGGTTGGGATTAATCAATAGGAGCTGATGAACTTGCAAAGAACAAAGATCCTGTTTTCACGTACATGATTGCAGTAATGAATAATGGGGAGGAGAAATACAAAACTAATGTGAAATATATGCTGAACTGAGTCCAAATATTATGTTTTTCAAAGTTCTTCTGGAGGCTTCAGTTGCTCTTTAAACCTGTAAGTGCCTTATAGAGATTTCAAAATGGAAAGTATTAATCTGTTGAGAGACCTCCTCCTACAGAGAGAGAAACAGGCATACATAGATCTAAAGATGCTTACTTCACTGTCCCCATTCACAATGCAGACAGGAAGTGGCTTCACTTTCAGTGAAAGGGTCTGATATGGCATGTCAGTTGTCTCCCTTTTGGTCTATGATCTGCTCTTTGGTGTTTTACAAAGCTACTCAGACTGATTGCAGCCTGGGTCAAGGCAGCAGGAATCAGGTTTAATAATTTATCTGGATGACATTCTGATTATGGGTCAGTGTCAGAACTTGCTGACAGAAGATGTGCAGGCCATATGCCTCCTTCTTTAGTGAATGGGTTTTGTGATCAATGCCAGGAAATCCTCCCAACTAATAACTTTCCAGACCACAGGGACTGGAGATAGAGGCACATGGCACTTCCCAACATATCTGCTATCCTTCTAGACATTCATAGAATATCTCCAAGAACAGTGTTTTTTTGCTTCTTAGATTGAGACAAATCAGGATCTCTTTTTTTTTTTTCTTCTTTGATTATTTCTTTATCCCCACCGACCAGCCCCCTTCCACCAGCCCCCCATCACCACCACTGGGCCTAGTGCTGGCCATCACCTCACGCCAGTTTGAGGTGCCAGCTGGCCCAGTGTGGCAGGGGGACTGACATCATCCCACTGGTCGGCTTGTTTTCTCCTCTGGTTTTGTCCTGCCCTGAGCACAGAGCCAAGGTATACAATGACGCCGAGTTGCGCACTTTTCTGTATGTGGCACACCGGGCATCTTGCTCGGCTCCGTCCCCTCTTGTGTGGGTCCATTGCACCAGCCACTGCTAGGGGCCAGTCAAGCAGTGGACTCCATCCCCACCCTTCCCCAGGAGAGGAGAGCTGTCCTCCGGACACTCGATCCACTCTCTCCCCAGCCAACCCCCACTGACCTGCAAACATGGGTCGCCACTGTGGCAGGAGGTAAGGCATGATTCCTCAGCCCTCCACACCACTGGGCCAGCTTAAATCAAGCTCTCTTAAAACTTTCTCAGGGGAAGGTGAACAATATCAGTAAGAAATTTTGAAGGACATGACAAGTACAGAAAGTGTCCCTGACATCACTGGCCAGAATAATCCGTATCCATTCTTCCTGAATTTAGGCTATATTCCCAGCTACTCTACATTACAGAGCTCTCCAGAGACTGAAGGCAGAGGCATTGCACCAGCAGAAGTCATACAGCTGTCTAGTTGCCCTTTCAGTGAAAGCTTCAGAGGAACTGAAGAGGTGGCACACATGATGGCATGGATTAGCAGAGCAATATTCGGGGGTGACTCTGGACATAGTGATAGATCCAGATACCAGTCTGTCAGGTTGGTGTGCCAGATGTGGGGAAGTGCTCAAAGTTGTAAAATGGTCTCAGGAGGAATCCAATCTCCATATCAGTTGCTTAGAACTTCTGGTAGGTTTCTTTGCAAACAAGAGCCTAGCCAAACAGAAAGGGAAAATGTCAGTTTTGTAATGCATGGACAATGTGTCAGCAGTCAGGTACATAAACAAGCTATGGGTCAACTTAATCATCAAGCCTAGCATCCTAGACTGAGGAATTTTGGCATTTGTGTCCTCAACATCAGATAATGGTTTCAGCACAGCACACACACTGGGATTAACCAGCCAGGTTGCAGATTGGCAGTACTGATATTTAATGGATTTGAGTGATTGGTTCTTGAACCCAGAAGTGTTTGCACAGCTACAGATAACACTGGGCCTTCTTGAGGTAGATCTGTTTACATCAGGACTGAATCATCAACTGACCTGGAAGCCTTGGCAACAGCTGCGATTCTCTAGGACTGGAGGAGGTTGAATCGTTATGCCTTTTCCACTTCTGCAGTAATTTCTCAAACCCTAGCCTAAGTCAGGAGACAGATGTGCAACTTGATCATAGTCACACTAGTGTGGCTGACTCAGTTTTAGTATCCATGCCTCCTGGAAATGGCCACCCATTTTCCTCCCTCGCTAGGAATATCTCGTGTCCCTAAAGGAACTTTCACTGTTTGGTAATCAGCCAGTCCCTCTCTCTGGCAACATGGAAAATTTCAGGAGAACCTGGATTATGGCACTTTTTAGAAGGATCTGCAATGCTCCTCAGAGAATTGTTGGTACCAGGTACTGGAATCCTGGTCCAGCTAGTGTGTTTTAAGGCACTTTGATCAATTGCATACAAATCTAGCTCAGATTTTGGAATTTTTCTTTTTACTGTCTCAAGAGTAAGATGTACTGGTCTGTCAACATGTATAGCTTGCCCATTTCTGCATGACATTGCTCTGTTGCTGGAAAGTATGTTGCTCAAAATCCTGTGGTAAAGCAGTTTATGAAAGGTATTACCATATAAGGTGATCAAACCCACCATTGCCAAGATATAGAGTGCTTTGGGACATCAAGAGAATACTAACAGTTTTTAAAACATGGGGGCCTAATTCCCAATTTTATCCTAAACAGTTATCTTATAAGTTGGTGATGTTGCTATGTTTGGCATTGATATAGAAATTTTCTGATTTGAAGGCTTCAGATGTGTCCAGGAGACAGTTCCTCCCAGAAGGAGTTATGCTTTCAATGGTTAAGAGGACTAAAACTGCTATGTTGTCCATGTTTTTCACTTTTCTTGAGCAGCATCTTTTGTGTAGTTTTTTGTCAAAAGAGTATAAATAAAAACTCAGGACACTTCGGGTTAGCCACGGACAACTCTTGGTCTCATTTGTGAAACCTTATGCTTCCATCTCCTCAACAGCCATCACCAGTTGGCTCAGATGGGTCATAGCCCAAGCAAGTGTGATATTTCTTTATTTGGAGCTCACTCAGTTCGAGGAGCCATGGCAAGTAAAGCGGCCTTGGTGTGAGCCAGGACTAAAGTGATCCTGAAAGCAGTAGACTGGGCTAAGGACACTGTTTAAATAGTCACTGAATCTCCTGTTTTAACTATTTTCTCCAAGTGTTTGAACTAGCAGTTCATATCAAGCCTCCATGTGGTGACATAATGTTGTGATTTTCCAAGAGTAAAGCTTGTAGGAAAGTTGTGATCTTATGAAATACACAGAGGCGAGATATTACGTTCCCCCCTATCTACCCTTATGTTGGTTATTCTTTTCCAGCTCCTTAGGGCTGATTATTGGATCAGCACTGAATTAAATTGTGGATGCTCATACCTGTTGATCAATAAGGTGAACTACAAGGGACCAGATGGAGATTGTGAAGTTTGACCAATATGTTCACTGCAGAAGAAAAGTAGAAGTGGAGATTCAGCAGAATCCCTTTTTGGACACTTGCAGTAGACTGTGGGGTGTAAGAGTATGGGATAATGATGGTTCTTTGTTTCTGGCAGAACCAGTTTTTCTACTTTCCAATCTGCCTTTTCTGTGTAGTCTTGCTGCTGTAGTTTGGCACAATAAAGAGGCAAGCAGTTAATATCTCACCTCCATGTGTTTCATAAAATCATGATTTTCCTGCAAACCACTCATGGAAAATAACAATTCTCCTTTAAAGATAAGGGAGCTCCCCTACTGGGAGCAGTAACTGTCACTCTTTTAGTCAAAACCAAGTTACTTTACAGTTAAGACTGCCAGTACATAGCAAAATGTTGTGTTGCCTGCTGCAGGAAGAATATAGCCCCACCGGTCTCTCACCGGGGGGGGCAGGTTGCCGACGGCCCCCAAGAGGGTGGGGCAAGGAGGGCCGCCCACCAACAAGGAGGAGGCGGCCCCCCCGAGCAAAGAGCCCAATCCGAGGATATCCTCGGAGAGGGCTGGACCAGACCCTCCCTACAGGAAGGGGCACAGCAGGTCCCCTTAAGGAGCTGTCCCAGGGGATCTCGCCCTCCTGTAACAGCTCCTCAGCAAGAGATTTTTGTTTCCCTGCTCCGTGTTGGTTTCGGCTGTGTTTTTACGGTTTGCCGCCGGTTTTTTCGCTTGGTTCCGTGAAGTCGCGTTTTTTCGGATCTTTAGGTAAGTGTGTTTTTCATTGGTTTTTTCCAGTTTTCCCCGGGTGCCGTCCGGGCTGGGGGGGTTTGGCGGGGTTCCCCCCTCGCCTGGTGTCTGTCCCTTCCTTCCCTGGTTCGCCCCCCCCACCCCCGGGACCTCGGTCCTTTCTGGTAGGAGAATCTTTTGTCGTCCTCGCTAGGCAAGCGGGAGGGTGTTCCCTCTGCTGCGCACCAGCATTTCGGGTTTTGCCCCAAAAAGCTAAGGCTCCTTTTTCAGCTTCTCGTATTTTGCCGGCCAGCGTGAGAGTGCACCTCGCTTGGATTCTCTGCCAGTGTTGCCATGTGCTGCTTGCTGGCCCCCCCTTGCTTTCTTATGGGGTGCGTCTGGTTGGCAGTTTGAGTCTATAAAGCCAATTAATTTTCTTCAACTCCAGCTGGAGGTTCAGCTCGGGCTCCTTCCCCCACACCCCTATTTCTGTCCAGTTGCAGTTTTGCGGCTATAGTGCTTAGCCCCTGCCCGGCCTGGCTGTTTTTTCTCGCGGTTCCCTCGGTGTCCCCCCCCCCGCGTTTGGTTTGGTGATTATCCTGGTTATTCTAGACTTTCTTCAAAATGTGGTAGCTAAAAGAAATTAATTTTAAAATGCTAAACAGTTTTTAATCAACCCTAATACACATTTCATAATGATTCCACTGTCTAAGCTTAGAGTCGAAGTACTGTGCTGAATTTGAAGTTTCACATCTCCCACGAGGCAGAATGTGAGCTAGAGAAGCCATCAATGTGAGAACTGAATTAGCTGAATGAAAACCTACTTCCAGAGAAGGTCTTGAGAACAGTAAGCGGCATGTTGCCTCTTTTTCTCCCCCTTTTCCAGGCCCTTGCGCCCCCCTGTTTTGCGGTCGTGGGCTTTCTTTTGTTGGATGTCCTCCTCTGGTAGCATCCCGTGGACTTTGCCGCTGGCCCTCGGGTGCCGCTCGCCTCCCGCTTTTTGGCATGGCTCCCCCGCTGCCCCGGGTTTCTCTGCTTCCCGAGCCAGGCCGTTGGATCAGTGTTCGGACCGTGTCCCGGCGGGCTGGCTCCTGGTTTTTCTTTTGCTGGCACTCAATCTGCTTTTCCTCTCCCCTGTGCCTTTTCCAGCGTCCGAGCCTGGATTGTCCCCCCGTGGCTGCTGCCTGGGTCTCCTTAAAATTCCCCGCCAGATTTTCTGGCCCGCTCTCAACTGCCCCCCACCCGGTGAATATCCGCCCTCGCTTAGTGCCTCTTGTTCTTATACGCTGTAGCTCCTGTTTCGCGGTCGCTTCAATTTGGCCTGTTTGCTCTGGCCCGCTTTCCAGGCTCCGAGTTCTTTCCTCTTCCCCCGCATCCCAACAGTGTCCATGGGCTTTTTCTGTGGCCTTTCCTTCTTCGCGGGGGGCACTCGGGGAGGCGGCGCAGTGTAAGCTCTTTGGGTAGCAGGTGGGGTGGGTCGGGGCCTGCAGGGGTTTGGGTTCGGTTTTCGGGGGCGGCTCCTGGAGCGCTCCTGGCGGGGGTCGGTGGGGTTGTCCATGGCTGTTTCGGGGTTTCTCTCCCTTCTGGGGCCGTCCGAGCGCTTTTCTGCGGCAGTAATTACAGAAAATTTTTTCAAGCTGTTTTTCCGCAGTTCGGTCTTGCCTGCGTTGTTCCTTTTTGGGTTGTGCAGGAATGTTGGCGGGCCTGGGGTGGGGGGTTCTTTTGGTGCCTGGGGTTTTTTTTTTTGCTTGCCATGGGTGTCCCCCTGCAGAGCCCCTGGCCTGGGGCGTCCCCTGCTCTGCAGCCTGCCCCTTGTCCCCAGAGTCTGGGTATAGGAAGAGGAGAGAGGTAGTAGGAAAAGGGATAGGATCAAGGGTAGGAAGGGGAGGTAGAGCAAGGGAAGGAAAGAATTTAAAAAGAAATTAATCTCTGTTTCTGCCTCCCTCAGGCTGCCTACATGTTGGCTTGCCGCTCGGTTGCCCCTGTTTCGTGGGCCAGGTCGCCCCTCCTTGGCTTCTGTCTCGTCCCAGCCCCCCTCCTCATGTTTCAGGCCTTGTGCTCGTGTTGGCGGTTGTGTTTCGGTCCTGTTTTTGGGGTGCATGCTCAAGGGGTAGGGTGGGCTGCTGAGTTCCTGGGGATTCAGGGTTGTACTTGTGAGCATGGCCGCCGCTGTTTTCTGTGGGGTGCTGGGTGTGGGGCTGTGAAGGGAGAGGGGAGGGGCTGTGGTGCTGTGCAGCGTGGGTCGTCTTGTGTGGGGCTCGTTTTTGTGCTCCGGCTGGCCGTCCTGCGCTACTTTTGTGGATAGCGGACCCCCACTGGGGGGGCGGTTGTCTGCGCGCCTGAGTTTCTGGCTGCGGACTGGTTGGGGTCTGTAGGGTTGCCGCTGGCATGTGGGGTGCTGCGTGGTTCCTCGAGCGGTTGGGGGGTCAGGTTTGGGGCAGGGTGTGTGTGTGTGTGCTGGGCTTTGGATTTTGGAGTTGCGTGCACGGTGGTGGGGTGCAATTTTGTGAGAACTCTTGGTCGGCTAGACCCCCCTTTTTTTTTTTTTTGGAAAAATGTGGAATTTTCCCCAGTCCCTGTCAACAGGGTTTTGGTTACTACTAAGGGGCTGGGACACAGCAACAAGATAGGCTAATGAAAATACAGACTGACTAGGAGAGGGCACTCAGTTAAGAGGATATAGGGTTAGAATGTTAACATAAAAAAGTCAAGATAAAGGTGTAATAACTAATGTTCTGTCTCATAGGTATCTCATCGCTGAACACTGCTTTGCCCCTTAATATCAATAGCCAAAATGTCCGAAAAACAGAATAACTAGATTCTAGACAACCAGGCCCCCCAAATCTCCATGCAGGCACAGGGCACCGGTCAAGACCTAATGGTGCCGGGAAGCCAGACACAAGATGTGGTACAGGCTATCCCAGTGCAAGACAGACCAAGCCTTCCGGGGCCCTGCAACACCTTAAGGACATTGGTGGATCTGATTGGCTGTCAACCATGTCCAGGTTGGAACCAGAAATACTAGTAGCCCGTCAAGCCGGGCAACAGAAAAAGATGTCAGACCCTCCTAACATTCCAGAACACAGGCCGCAGGAACCAGCGGAAGATGAGGGTCGGCAGCCTAGGCATAGCCAGCCATCGGCCCGATGGTTGGAATCCATGGCCCAGAAAAAATCTGTTGCTAAAAAGGGGCAGGGCAGGCAAAGTAAGCGTAAGTCTTCACCGGTGGCAGAGGCTGGAAAAAAGCGAACAGAGAAAAAATGGAACCGAGCGGAGGGGAACGCATCCGGGGCCCAACCAAGAGAGGAAAACGAAGAGGTGGAACAAGTAACGGTGGCCCAGCCACAGAGGGGTGAGTATGAGGGAGATCAGGCCAGCGATGTATCAGTAGATTTAGTGTGGTCTGAATCTGGTAGTGCGGGAGAACTAGACAGTGACAGCATAGAAAGGCTGCCATTGGAATTGACGACAGAGAAAGCAAAGCATAAGAAAGGGATAAAGAACCTTAAGTACATGGTCAAGGCCAAAAAGATAAGAGAACGTAACCGGAAGAGGGCAGGGCGCAAGGGGGACAGGATGGGAGGACATGGCCAAAAAACAATCGGAAAGGAATCAATAGGAGGAAAAAGGGGTAAAAGGGTAAGCAACCAGTCAGGACACCAGGTGGCTCCAGGGTTCAGTCCCGGGCCGGTGATACCAGGGCATCAAACATGGCAACATAACCTGCTTCATGTGGCCAGTTATGTATGGGGCATCAGGCAATATGCCCATCACTTGGCCAACAGTGACCCCTTGGGGCCCTTGCCTCCTGGTTTCTAACAACAACCCTGCAGGGTGGAATGTCCCCCACCATGGTGGGGCCGCGGGCATTTCCAGCAAATGAACCTGGTGAGGGTACCTCCCTGGGCACAGCCGGGGCTGCTGGGTCAAGAGAAGATTATGGCTTAGGGACACATCGCTGGACCGATTCTGCAATGACAGGAACTAATGCAGCGCAGGTAAGTCACAAAGGAAGCGTACAACAAAACACTGTGGTGTTTGAGCCAGCCTCACTCCATGTTCTCCCAAAGCGATAGGGGAGAAGGGGGTAATGCACAAAGGGCAGCGGTTCAGGTATGGACAAGGGTTGGGACTCCCACATTACAACACCTCCCATCTAACAAGGAAAGCAGGACACCAAGCTCACAAGATCAAGAGACGGTAGCCTCCAGAACGGATAACACTCAAAATACTGCAATGGGGGATGAGTCAACCAGCGCAGTATCGGGATCCTTAGAGCGTTGGGCATATGCTGGGGTGGAAGACCCATTGGGGGATCACTTATCCGACACTGTCCGGGAAAAAATCTGGAAAGGGGAATTCATAGACATGTTCTCACTATTGCATAGGGAAATCCCGGAGGTGAGCGACGAGAAAGGGTATAAACAAGAGAGGCCACGGTGACCAAAGGTACCTTTCTCATTTGAGAATTGGGCAGCCACCTTTGACATATTTATGTCAGTTTATGGGATGAAGCACCCTGATAAACTAATTGCTCTTTTAAAGTACAGGGATACCATCAAGTTTGCACATCTCTCATTTGATGGATATGCATGGTTAAAATACGATGAGCAATTTCGTCTAAAACTTTCTAGGCAACCCAATCTCAAATGGGAAAACACACACATAGACCTGTGGGTTCGCTATATGACACGTGGCTGGACCAACGTGGTGACATATACGGATAGTGGTCATGTTATTGCAAGGCAAAAGGGTGTAGAACACAGGAAAGAGCAGAGGAAATGGGCAGGGAGGAAGGCCTGTTACGACTACAATAAAGGAAAATGTTTTCGTTCCTTTTGTAAGTACGGGCATATCTGCAAGTCATGCGGAGGAGAGCACAGGTTCTCTGAATGTACACGACAACCCTCCAAGACATCAAACATCGAGGGAGCAAGCAGTGAAAAAGGAAGGGTCCGGGAAATTTGGCTAATACACGATGCGTTTAGACCAGTTATTTGACCCACAACAAACTGCTACCCACATAAATCAGCAGCAAAATATATACATGACGGTTTCAAGTATGGTTTTAGGATACCATACAAGGGTCCAAGGGTAGAAACCACAGCATGCAATCTCAAGTCTGCAATTTTGCTTCCCAACATCCTGGAGAGTAAAATTGCCAAAGAATTGGAGGCAGGCAGGGTGGCGGGACCATTCGATTACCCCCCAGTGCACAACCTCAGAGTATCCCCATTGGGGCTGGTTCCCAAGAAAAAAGCTGGGGAATACAGGCTTATTCATCACCTGTCCTACCTGAAAGGCAATTCAGTAAATGACTTCATCAACCCGGAGGATTGCACAGTGCAATATACAACGTTTGATGTGGCTCTGCGTCACATACAACAGCTAGGCCAAGGGGCAATGATGGCAAAGAGCGACATCAAATCCGCTTTCCGTCTGCTTCCGGTACATCCAAGTGACCATGATTTACTGGGTTTCAAAGTGGGAGGTCGATGGTATATGGACAAAGCTATGCCTATGGGATGCTCAGTCAGCTGCTCAGCCTTCGAAACATTCTCAACCTTTTTGGAGTGGGCCACTAGAGAACACACAAAAAACATTCATGTAGTCCATTATCTCGACGATTTCCTATTTATGGGTCCCAAGGGGGGGACCACATGTGGTGGCGCTGCAAGGCTTCACCTCATTGATGGGGTATTATGGTGTCCCGCTAGCCAGGGAAAAAACTGAGGGCCCGGCTACCTGTCTCTCATACCTGGGCATAGAAATAGATTCCGAGGCTATGGTTTCCCGGCTACCTCAAGACAAGGTGGCACTTTTGAGAAAAATGTTGGGTGACATGGGAAAAGCAAAGAAGGTGACCCTACAACAGCTACAATCTGTTATAGGCCACTTGAATTTTGCATGCCATGCAATTTGCCCAGGCAGGCCATTCCTTAGGCAGATGGCGTCAGCCATGGGGGGGGCTCTAAAACCATTTCATCACATCAGACTAACGCAGGGCATAAAAGCAGACCTACAGGTTTGGGAACTCTTCTTAAAAGATTTTAATGGTATCACCATCTGGCAGACACCAGCAGACCTATTCTCGGACCTGCACATGGTGACCGATGCTTCAGGGGGCATTGGTTTTGGGGCATTCTGGCAGGGGGCATGGTTTGCGGGACACTGGCCACAGGAATGGGTGTTGAAGGGACTCACAAAGAATATCACCCTTCTGGAACTGTTCCCTATCATGGTAGCCATAAGGGTGTGGGGACACAAACTTCAGAATAAGAAAGTGCTGTTTCACACAGACAGCAGGGCAGTAGTGGACATATTGAACTCGCAGACATCTCGTTCGGAAGAGGTGATGAAGGTCTTGCGGGTCTTTGTGTTATGCTGCTTACGGTACATCTCTTTTAAGGCACGTCATTTGCCTGGAAAAGAAAATGTTATAGCTGATGCCCTGTCTCAATTTCAGCTCGAGCACTTCAGGCAGTTAGCCCCGTGGGCGGACCAGCTCCCCACAGAAATACCGGAAGCAGTCTGGACACTTGGGAACCAAGATTGCAGCAACTGGTACAACTCGCTGTGGCCCCCCCCGACATGGAGGAAGTATGTAGGTAGCTATGAATCTTTCCAGCAATTTTGTGGTCACGAGGTAAGTGTGGAATTACACAACACCCAGAGACAAGTTCAAAGCTACATCCTACATTTAGAAAGCCGGGGAAAATCCCCAGCAGCTATACGCCTCCAACTAGCAGGCATTGCCTTTCTTCGGAAATACGAAGGTTTCCCCAACCCAACCAACAATTTCATTACAAAGAAAATGGTACAGGGCATGTCTAGACTTGTGGGAAAAAAGGTGGACACAAGGAAGCCCATAGGATTACCTGAATTGTCCAACCTCCTGAAAGCACTGGCGGTCACTTGTAGCTCTGGCTATGAAACCAAGCTTTTCAGGGCCCTATACACATGTGCATTTTTTGGGGCCTTCCGGGTGTCTGAATTGGTACCACAGTCCAACTCACTGAGTCAGAACACCAATCTCCAGTGGAGTGATCTCGTCATATGGCAAGATAGACTGTGTCTTCAGCTGCAAAAATCAAAAACTAACCAGTGTGGCCCCCCCTGCTATAATTACGCTGTTTAAGGCCCCACCAGGGAATATCTGCCCATGGCTGGCAATGAAGGAGTATGTGGCAGGTCGCCCAACAGGAACAGGGCATTTGTTTGTGCATGGGGACGGGAAAGCTGTTACAAGGCGACAGTTCACGGCTGTCCTAAGAAAAGGTTTATGGATGGCGGGGAAAAACCCAACCTCATACAACACACATTCATTCAGAATTGGAGCAGCCACCGAGGCAGCCAGGTGTGGGTTAAAAGAGGAGCAGATAAAAGGGGTCGGAAGGTGGGCTTCAAAAGCATACATGGGGTACATTAGGCCTCAGCAGAATCCAACAGAAAGTGACATTGCAGAACTCAGCACAAGTGGCAAGTGAAGTACAGATTGGGAGATTACTCACATGTTTCTATCTTTCTATTACAGGCACGTCTACAGCAAACCCTCAGATATGGATTGTGGGTCATTCGCACGTAAGGGAGGCGTACACGAGGGCGAAAAAACGGCCTTACACCAGTCAGCTGGGCATCCAAAGGAGTCAAGCTGCAATAAAATGGGCAGGAAAAGGTGGGATGAAGTGGGGGGCATTATGCAGGACTATTGTTACATTGGGTCTACATAGGCAACCACCGGTAGCGCTGGTTATCCACCTGGGAGGGAACGACTTGGTCACCCTTGGGGCACCCAGATTAATGGGGATTTTAAGAGGGTTTGTCCACTTAAAGCAGATGTTGCCTCGCACCATTCTAGCATGGAGTAGAATAATACCACGCCAGCAGTGGCGTGGGAGGCCAGCCTGGGGCCATGGACAAGGCTCGGAGGTCGGTGAATAGGAGGTGTCCCATTTCGCAGCTTCTATGGGAGTGGAGGTAATCAGGCATTTCCTGATCACAAAATCAGATAAGGGCCTATATAGCCGGATGGGGTTCATTTATCTGATATTGGGAATGACATCTTCAACAATACGCTCAACGATTTCTGTGAAACAGTACTGTTTGGAAAGAGCAAGATCCCTTGGGCATTAGTGGGAGATACGTGTTGGCACCGTATGTAGTGGCTTTAATTCATGGCTGACCCTGGGTAAGATGGACATAAGAGCTGCAATTGGGTGTCAAGGGGGACAGGCACGACCCTAGGACGGGTATGCCGTGGAAGATCTGGAGATGAAGGCACCCAGGCTGGGGTGTGCACTGAAATGCTGGGATCCAAGACTCAGAGATGGGGGGTGCGGCCCTGACGGGCATGCTCCTCATCAAGGGTCTAGGAACCCCTAAATTCGGGTAAGGGGGGGAACTGTCTTGTGGAAAGGCACGGCCCTCAACGGGTCTGTTGGACTAAAGGGCCAGAGTTCCCCTCAAACAAGCAGATGAAGGAGCTGGGGTTTCAGCAATACATGAATTAGGGCTGCCCAAGGGGTCTTGCGAGATGGGATATGTAATGTACGTATGTTAAAATGTATATATATGATATTCTTGTAAAGTGCATACATTGTAAATTTGTAATGTACATAGTAGGTTTATAAATGTATGTCCCATGTAATGTATACAACTTTTGATCAAGTAAAAAGAGCTGCGGCCTTTTTTATACCAAAACGGTGTGGTGTGTTTTTTGGTTGACTTGGGGATCCGCTTTGGGCAAAGGGCATGCTTTGACTGAAACAGAGTCAGCTTGTTCTTGACTGTTATGAGTCAGTTAGCCATACAGTACAATCAAGTTATCATTGACAGAATCGTGCTTTCACTACCGTCAGTGGAAATGTTTTTCTCTGTATCTGAAGGCTGCAGTGGGGTACTCTCTTATCTACATAAGACAACGGGATTCAAGTGTGCAGGCCGAGCTCATTTGGTTTGTTTCATCTTTCTTAGAGAATGAATGAAAGATTATATTTACACTATCATATGCTCTGTGTACTCTTTAGTCACGTGTGACTGTAGTGTGCAAGCCTTGGTTAACCCTTGGGTGCCCCTATATACATAGATACTGTCAGCAGATAAGGGCTGCCAGGCCCATCCAGTCTGCCTGTTTATGCTACCTGGTGAAGTGGCCAGTGACCCTATCTGGTCATTGGCTTTAGCTTTTATTTCCCTAGCTCTAATATTCCTTTATTCCTGTCCCATGCATGTTTGAAGCCTGTCACCATACGGCTACCCTATTCCCTATTTATAGATCTTACTTCGAGAGGGCTCTTGCAGTAGGTAATTACATATTGGTCTGATGCCAGCAGGCGTCAGGACCCCGCGGAAAAATTTCTAGCTAGCAGTCTCTGGCAGGGGACTGCCCCCACGTCAGGTGACCGATGTCAAGCGGCGTTGGTATAAAGGGGCGGTTCCCCACGCCGCCTTCCAGTTCTTTCCCGCTGTTAGCTTGTATAAGTGCCTCACGGTTAAGTTCAACTGCTCGTCAGTCTGTCGTCGGTAGTTTTACCATAGTTTTTTTCTTCGATTTCTCAATTTACTGTCAGTTATTTCGGTGGTGTATGTCATCCCCTACACCCTCCGAGCACAAGAATAAGTGCGACTCGTGCGGTGCCCAACTCCCGCGCAAGGTCGGTCACTCCCAGTGCCTCTTCTGTCTAGGCCCGGATCACCCCATGGAGAAGTGCCAGCATTGCCTGAAGTTCAACGCTGCCACCTGCAGACAGAGGCAGCAGTCCCTGGAGGCCCACATCCTTAAAAAGAAAATGACCTCCATGGAAAAGGAGGTGAAGAAGCTTCGTCAGGCTTCAACTTCGCCCAAGGGTCACCGTAAAAAGAAAGACAAGGAGAAGCACTGGGATCAGGACTCCTCTTCCTTGGCCACCGTGGCTTTGGCTGGAGTCACCATGCTCAAGATAACTTCTCCCTGGGGACTGCTCCGCGGCTGCTGTCTTGGAGGCTTCCAAGGCGGCGTTGACCCACCCATCTGGCTCGTGCTCAGGCCCTTCAGGTGCCTCCCGGTTAATGAAGGCTTCCACTCCCAGCAAGGCCGCTGCCACGCGGCCTACTGGTGCGAGTGGCTCCATTAAGCTGGACATAGGCTCCTCTGACGTCCGCCCGGAGAAGGCCGCAAAGTCGCTCGACCCTTCGGGGCAGCGCACGGCCCCTAAGCCACCCGACCAGAACGCATGTCCATCACGGCCTGCCTCGGGCGGTGGTTCCACTAAGTTGGACGACGGCTCCTCCAACGTCCGCCGGTAAGTCAAACGTTGGCCCCTCCGGTCGCACGGCATTGGAGCTGACGCTGGACCCGAACATTCTGTCCGCTGTCCCTGGCCCCCCGCAGCATTCTCTGCCCTCCAAGGCCCCAGCATCTCCTTGGCTTGACCCCGGGGATTTTACCCCTCCTTCTCTGGGTGATGCGGAGGATCTAGATACGCTCCCATCAGGTCTCCCTCCCTCCCGCTGGGCTGGACGACCTGACATCGGCCCCTGGGATGCCAGCGCCGACGTCGGTCTTGCTGACGCCGGGCGACATCCCTCTCCCGGATGCCATCCCTACGCAGGGCCTGACACCCGCCAGACCTCCTGTTCCAGGCCTGCCTGCCAGGCATTTTCCCAGGCCATCTGCTCCTCCAGACCCTCCAGTCCCTGGGTATCCGACCCCATCCTATCCAACGCCGTCATACCCAGGGCCGCAGTATTCGGCTCCCCAGTACCTGACGCCAGCCTATCCGATGCCGCAGTACACGGTGCCTCACTACCCGATGTTGGGTTTTCCGCCATCGGGATATGGATACGCGCAGTACGGATATCCCCAATATCCATATCCCCCTTCTCCTCCTCCTCCACTGCCCCCTCAGCCGCTGGTGGATTTGAAGGAGACTCTAGCCTCCTGGTGGGCTGAGGCCAAGGCTCAGCTCACCAGGGAGGTAGACAGCCATCTTCCGATGCCGGTCTCGGACCCCCCTACATCGGAGATGTCAGACTCCCTCCCCACCTCCGGATACAAGAGGCGAGCCCTCCAGTTCCAGGGCAGGGCAAGATACGCTTCCCCGAGGGCTTCCCAAGGGGTCCGTTCCTCCCCTGCATCTGAAGGAAGAGTCTTCTCCCTCTTCATCCTCCTCGGATGACTCCGATGGTCGTTCCGACTTAGACGATGAGCCACGCTCTCCGGATAAGCCTAGGCCGAGGACTTCTTTTACAGAGTTGCTGCGCAAAATCCAGGAAGTTCATCAGTGGCATTCTTTGGGGCCAGATCCACAGCATAAGAAACTTGCTGCACAACTGGATCTGCCCGAGACCACTCCGACCCTGGTGCTACCCTGGATTGAGCCTCATGCCAACCTCGTCTCCACTATTTGGAAGCAACCGTCAGCGTTAGCCCCCCCTTCCTAGGAAGTCGGATAGGCTTTATTAAGCTCCCAAGGGTGTTGACTCTTTGAATTCGCACCCTCAAGCTGATTCAGTTGTGATCAGCGCCACTCACAGCCAGACAGCTAACCCCAAGCACTTGAGCTCATCACCACCCAACAAGGAATCTCGCCTTCTGGACCAGTACGGGAGGAAGGTTCACGCTTCTTCCACTCTGGGTATTAGGGCCCTGAATTACGTTGGTCATGTGGGGGACTATCAGAAGGCAATCCTTAGCGAGGTGGAGGCTAAATTGGACTCCATTTCTGAGTTGCAGACGAGGCAGGAAGTGGTGGATCTGGTCTGGTCTGTGCATCTGGCCAGTCGGCACATGCTTCGTGCCATGTACGACACAGTGGACGCTGCTGGTCGGAGCTTAGCTCTCGCCGTGGGTTTGCGGTGTCACACCTTGCTCCAGGTGTCAGGTTTGGTCCCGGAGGTGAAGTCTGCTATCCAGGACGTGCTTTTCACGGGTTCTGCGCTGTTCAGTGGTGATGTCAAGGACATCATCACCGATCTGCAGGAGAAGGGTACTGCACTTAAGTCGGTTGACTCTCTGTACAGACCCCCTCAAGCTCAGCATCATCCCTTTCGCAGATGACCTCGGCAAGCGAAACCTCGCAGGGAAGCGGGCCAGTAAACACCGGGCCCCTCTGGCTGCAAGCCCCCCGCCAAAAAGCAGCGGGGGCCTTAGCGCGACACAACCTCATACCTCCTGACTTTTTCCTCCACTGCCTCTGGGCATACCAGAGGAATGGGTAGGAGGGAGATTCTCCCTCCACCTACCGGGCTAGGAAAGGATAACTACAGATGCTTGGGTTCTCCAGCTGATAGCAGAAGGACACTCTGTGGAGTTTCTTCGGGAACCTCCTTGAAACCCCTCCCCCCAGGTTGTCGTACTCCCCAGAACACCTTCTCCTGGTCCAGGAAGAAATCTCCTCTCTTTTGGTGAAAGAGGCGATAGAGCCTGTTCCCCTGCACCTTCAAGGGACGGGCTACTATTCCCATTTCTTCCTGGTCCCAATGAAGTCAGGAGAGGTGAGGCCGATTCTCAACCTCAGCTCACTGAACTTGTTTGTGGAGTACAAAAAGTTCAGGATGCTCTCTCTTCAGAGCCTTCTGCTTCTCCTTCGGCTGGGACAGTGGCTGTGCACTCTGGATATGCAGGATGCTTACCTGCATATCCCTATTCACCCTTCCCACCGCAAATGCCTGCATTTTGCTTTTCAGGAGGACCACTACCAGTTCAAGGCCCTCCCCTTTGGTCTTTCCTCGGCTCCCCGAGTTTTTACCAAATGCCTTTCGGTGGTGGCGGCCTTCCTGCATACCTGGGGGGTGCAGGTTTTCCCATACCTGGATGATTGGCTCCTGGTGGCCTCATCCAGGGAGGAACTCCTGCACTTCCTGTCCCTTACCCTGCAGGTCTTTGCCTGCCTGGGTATTACCATCAGCCAGGCCAAGTGCCATCTGATCCCGTCCCAGAGGTTCCAGTTTATTGGGGCGATCCTGGACACGACCTCCAGCATGGCTTTTCTGCCGCTGGACAGGGCAGCATCGATCCAGGCTCAGGTCGACCTGTTATCCAGCCGCAGGCGGGTCAGTGCCAGGTTGGTCCTTCGCCTCCTTGGGCTCATGGTGGCTGCTATTCTGACAGTCCCTCACACTCGGCTCCACATGAGAGTCTCTCAGTGGACACTTCGGTGTCAATGGGATCAGCTGGTGGATGACCTAGATCAACTAGTTCTGGTCTCCAACCATATGGCTCAGGACTTGCACTGGTGGGCGGTTCAGGAGAATCTTTGCAGGGGAGTTCACTTCTGCCTTTCTCCCCCTTCGTAGATGCTGACAACAGACGCCTCGGGAGAAGGTTGGGGAGCCCATGTCGGGCCTCACAGGACCCAGGGCACCTGGTCCCAGCTCAAAAAAATCTCTCCACATCAATGTGCTCGAGCTTCGGGCTGTGTTGTATGCTCTTCAGGCTCTGCATCTTTTTCTACTTCCCAGACATCTGGCTGTCCAAACGGACAACATGTGTGTCGTTTGGTACATCAACAAACAGGGAGGGACTCATTCCTACCCTCTTTGCAGAGAAGTGATGCGGGTTTTGGATTGGGCAGTGCAGCACAACCTTCACCTCACTGCCATTTACGTCCCGGGGGTCGAGAACACGTTGGCAGATCACCTCAGTCGGTTGTCTGCCCACGTGCACGAGTGGGAACTCGATCAGGGGGTAGCAGACGAAATCTTTCTACGCTGGGGAACTCCTCAGGTAGACCTGTTCGCATCTCCTCTCAACGCAAAACTTCCCACCTTCTGCTCGCTCACTCCAGGGCGCAGTGTTATTTGGAGAGATGCTCTGTCTCTAGACTGGAAGGGGAGATTCATCTATGCCTTCCTCCCGATCCCCTTGATTCCGAGAGTCTTACAGAATCTCAGCTCAGTAGGAGCTCGTATGATCCTCATCGCTCCTTTTTGGCCCAGGCAAGTTTGGTTCTCTCTTCTGCAACAGTATTCCAAGGAACCTCCGATTCCTCTTCCTCAGTTGCAGACTTTGCTGACCCAGGATCAGGGGACCCTGTTACATCCAGGCCTCAAGTCCCTTCAGTTGCACGTGTGGCTCCTGCAGACGTAGCTCAAGCCCGTTTTGGGGTTTCGCCCTGAGTGGCTGAGATTCTGGTGGAGGCCTGGAAGCCATCCACTAGATCTACCTATGCCATGAAATGGAAATGGTTCACTATCTGGACCACTTCCAAAGATTTTGAGCCTTTCTCGTGCTCTGTTGGGCGACTTCTGGATTACTTACGACACCTCTTTGGGTCTCAGTCATTCTTCTTTGAAGGTTCATATGGCAGCCATCTCGGCCTACCATGTTCCTTTTGGAGACAGGATGTTCGCACAGCTGGAGGTCTCTAAGACCTTCCTTAGAGGGGTCCTCCACTTGAGACCCCCTGTTTGGGTTCCTGCCCCTTCTTGGGATCTGAATTTTATCCTTGAGAAGTTTACTCTGCCTCCTTTTGAGCCGGCAGCCTCAGCAGATCTGAAGTTCCTCTCGTGGAAGACTCTTTTTCTAGTGGCCATTACTTCTGCTTGAAGGATTTCTGAGCTTCAGGCCCTGATGTGTAAAATCCCGTATTTGATTTTCCACAAGGAACGTGTGGCTCTGCGTACCAACCCTAAGTTTCTCCCTAAGGTGGTAGCGGAATCTACGCTGAATCAGTCCATAGAGTTGCCTGCTTTCTTTATGCAACACTCCAGCCAAGGAGAGTACCTCTTGCATGCTCTGGATGTTCACCGGATTCTGAGATACTACACCTCCAGGACGAAGGATCTCAGCAAGACTGATCAACTGTTTGTCTCTTTTGCTCATAAAAGAGAAGGCAATGCTGTTTCCAAGCAGTGCCTGTCCAAATGGTTGGCTCATTGCATCACTTTCTGTTATGACAAATACAACAAGACCCTGCCAGGTCAAGTCAGAGGCCACTCCATTAGAAGGGTTGCTGCCTCTGCTGCTTGTTTCAAGAACGTGTCAGCGGCTGACATCTGTGCAGCCACTGCTTGGTCTTCTGTCCATACCTTCATGAAACATTACAGTTTGGACATTGCCTCTCACCGTAGAGCTGGCTTCGGGTTGGCTGTTCTGGAAGGTCTTCTTTCCTAAGACCTTCACAGCCAGAGGATCTGTGTATGAGTAGTTTCCTCCTCCCATGAGCTTCTCTTTGTTTCAGACTGCTTGGGACTCAGTCCTATATGTAATTACCTACTGCAAGAGCCCTCTCGAAGTAAGATAGTACAGTTACATAAAAACTTACCGTAACAGTAGATCTTCGAGAGAGGCTCTTGCAGTAGGTAATACCTTCCCGCCCTCCATCCCCCTAAGCTTTTTCAGCTCCTTTTCCAGGATGGGAAATATCCGCTTATCTCTCGTCTCGCCTTTTGGCCTTTTGCGGGAAAGAACTGGAAGGCGGGCGTTGGGGACCGCCCCTTTATACTGACACCGCTTGATGTCAGTCACCTGTTGTGGGGGTGGTCCCCCACCAGAGACTGCTAGCTAGAAATTTTTCCTCGGGGTCCTGACACCTGCCAGCATCAGTCCAATATGTAATTACCTACTGCAAGAGCCTCTCTCGAAGATTTACTGTTACGGTAAGTTCTTACGTAACTGTACTTTTCTGAGGGAGGGTAGCATCCTGGGTGCAGAATCTTTGTACTCTCCACAGGAATAATACATAGAGTCAAGGCACAGAGCCCAAAATATTTGATCACACAGTCCTTGGAGTATATTACTTGCCTACATGGCTACTTACCAAATGTACATTAACATTCTGCCCTTATTCAGCCCATAATCCTGTTACAGTTTATCTTCAGAGTTGTACTTGATTGCCATGACACAAAGCAGTGCACCATGTGCCCAAAGATCAGTCATGAGGCTTTAGGGCTCTTCATCTATGTTCCTGGTCCCTGGCCTCCTCAACCCATCCCATCTGATAATCCTTGTCCACCAATATCCCAGCCTAAAGGGAATTCCCCTTTAATGCCCTTGCCCCCTAGTACCATGAGTAACCAGACATGTACCATCCAACCTTCCTATCTGCATGGCAGGATACATTCCCTTAGAACTAGACTGGGGCAATTCTAATTCATCCCACCTTCCATCTAGCTGGAAATCCTTGGTGGGTCCAAAGACTGGACTGTAATCCAGGCCCAAAGGCCTTCAGGAGCCTTCACTTGAGGAGAAACAACCCAGTCATCTTTCTCTAGTGACATCACCTCTCTATCAGCCAATGCATTAAAGAGCAGCTGACGCCTTCTGGAGAACTTTAACAAATCATAATATTCAGATACAGTTCAGCTTATATTTCACATTAGTTCTTTATTTCTACTCCGCATTTTTTTTATAGCTGAGGTCATTTACATGAAAGCAAGATCTTTGCTCCTGAAGAGTTGATCTATTTCTGTTGCTTTCTCCCTTCCTGAGGTCATAATGCACTGCTTGTGACATCACAGTTACTCCCATGGCAACAGATTGTGATGTCATAAAAGAGGATTTTGATTTGAAGTAAGGAGTAAGCTATAGAGGCAGATGAACTCTCAGGAATAAAGATTATGAATACATGCAGATTTCCTCAGTAATAAATAATGGGGAGGAGAAAACTACAGAATATATATATAGGGAACCAAAGCTGAATTGCACCAATTACAATGTTTTTCAAACTTTCTTTGAGGCGTCAGCAGCTCTTTAAGTCACTTCTTGACCTAGTGACCCAGTGCTTCACCTCTCCCTCCCCTGCCCCAGTCAACCTTTCACCCACTTCAAGTAACTTCAGCCTCTCACTGATTCCACTTAACTGATGTCGTAAAAGAACTTGTCATTCTAAACATCTTCTCCAGTGGAGGGGTGGATGGACAATCCCCCACATTTTTAGTCCTGGGGTCAGAGCATCTAGCTTCCCCCATTATTCACATCTTCAGTTAACCCATAACCACAGGCTCCTTTCTCTCCAGCTGAAAGCATGCTTTGGTAGTTTCTATACATAAGGGTGGCCCAAACAACACACAGACTACTACCCATCCTAACCAAAATGCTTGCGAGATTGATTAGAAGGCAGCTATCTAATTACTATGTCTTTTCAGACTTGCTTCTCCTTATCAGTCTGGCTTCTACCCTGACCATTCTACCTCTACCTTTTTAGGATACTGATCATATCCACTGTCACATGGATGTAGGGATGGGTTACAGGGGTTCTTTTCACCAACTTTACCAAGGATTTTTGTACAGTATACCATCACCTCTTTATAAACAAGCTAGCTTCTTTGGGTGTTTCTGCCTCTACCCTTTCAAATACTAGCTGTTGTGTTGAACTCAGTCTGACGGATTTGACTACTTGTGTTTCCTTCCCATTCACCTTGACCAGGATTGGAGCCTATGGAGAACCAACCAGAAGGAGCCAATGGCACACCAGACCCGGAATCCTGCCATTATTTTGAACCTGTGGGCTCCCTCTGGCAGATCATAGAGGAGCGTGCACCCCACAGGTGCCCAAGCCACCAAGCTCTTACACTGAGTTAGGGCTGAAACCACGGGAACCTCTCCTGGACTTCTTTAACTCCTCCTCTTGGTGGGACTGGAGTTTCATATTTATACCTCAGGAGGGCAGGCAGCACAAATATCCCAGAAAACTGCAGGTACCAGGGAGTACAGGATGTACTCAACACATTGACAGCTCCCTGTTGCTGGGGCCAAAAAGCAAGTAAACAGGAAATATGTAATTACATTTTTGTTAGGGGCTAGAACATAAACCCGTACTGCATGTATAATGTAGAGATAAGCAGCCAAATAACTCCTACTTTTATAGCAGAGGTTACACAGACAACATAGATAAGATTTTTTAATGAGCCATCATGGTTACAATACCTTAAGTACAATGAATGCTGCACTTATTTTTTTTAGAAAGTCTTGATGAGTTTTTTCAAAACTCATTGAATACATATTCACATATAAGATAAGCATTTGTGAGGGCAATAAAAGGCAAGGAGACAGTGATTGTAAAAATGGACTCAGCTTGGTAAGAAGTGTGAACAGATTCCTAATAATGAAGTAGTCCGGAACAACTTAAAAAAGGTTTTGATGAAATCTGCAAAAAAGAATGTTTGGCAGCATTGAAAAAACAAAACTTCTAACAACATGAAGTCTTCCTGTATTCTGACAAATGCAGTTAGGTCCTGCCTTTCAACTGCCCCGGTGAACATAGGGTTAACTTTTCTACGCATGGCATAGAATGTTCATCTCGAGCTCGGTTGAAGCCTCTGCCTGTTGTTATTCAAACTGCAACCGTCAGATGCTTTACTCCGCCTCACTGAACAGTCGCTCTGGAGATTTCTCCTGCTGCTCGGTTCAAGGTTAGTTGAAGTGTCTGTTTTTCGATTGGTTTTCTTCCGAAATTGTTGTTTCCGCATAGTCAGTTCAAGTCTCTGTCTATGGTACCGTGAGTACTAGATAGGTTTTGTTCTGTTTTCTGTGTGGAACTTGTAAACTGTGGATCGGTTTGGCTGAACCGATCATTTTGAGGTAAACTTTGTACTTTACTTTAGTGTGTGGTTACCGGTCCGTATCGGTTCTAAAAAATGGGTTTTAGTACGTTTTTTTCCAAGACCCGTGACACGGTCAGGAACCGATAGGGGAGTCTTGCCTGGCAGATTGCCGAAAAAAGGGTAAGTTTGGTTAGGTTGGCCATGTCTGAGAAACCCAAGAAAAAACCGGCCCACTGGGTTTCAACACTGCAGTGTGTGTGGGGAGGTCTTTGCTAAGGCTGATCCCCACACCACCTGTGTTTATTGTCTGGGGTTTGACCACCTCGATTCAGACTGCCAAATTTGCAAAAAATTTCCCAAATCTACCGTGAAAAAGAGATTAGGTAGACTGAGGGAAAGGGAGGCCGAGAAGTCCGCTGACCCAGATGGCCAGCCCGGTTTGGTTCCGACCGAACCAGAAGGAGTGCCCTCTGACCAGGGCAATACTTCTTCGGGCAAAAGGAGAGCTGATTCCGAGGAATCGGTTCCGACAAAAGAAAAGGAAAAGACAAATCGACCAGTTCAGATCCAGAATCTCATACTCCAACCGCTGAAGAAATAACCAAAGCGATTAGGATTGTGGAATTGCTTCAATCGGTTCCGACTGAACCGGCACCTTTTGGCAGGGGTGCGGTTCGGTTGGTTCCCACGGTTCCGGATTATACCCTGGAAGAATTTTATGAACCGGAGTTGGAGAAGGAGGGAGAGTTGGAAGATGATTATGGTAATGGTGAAAGTCTGGATGTGCTTATTGACCTGGACATCTCCCCAGACAGACTGTCAGGTGTTTCTCCTTCTAGGCTTCCTGAGTCCCCTTCACACTACATGTTTTACAGAAAGGTGGCTGATACCCTCCAGCTTCCCGTGGAGGAGGCAGTGGAGGATTAGGAAGAGCCTGACTATGTAGAGATGATGGACATCCCAGAGTCCAGGAGAACTGTCTATTCCCCTCCACAAATCTTTTGGGAAACAGACACAGAAAATTCTTAAGTCTCCCAATTCCATACCTCCTGTGGACAGAAGAATGGACAAGAGATATACTCTTTCAGGCTCAGATATGGAGTTCCTTTATCAGCAGTGCAGCCATGTTGGGGTTGTACAGGCTGCTGCCTGTGATAAGGCAAGCATTCCCTTGGCATCACACACCCCAGACAGGGACTCCAGGAAGATTGATGCCATGGCAAAGAAGCAGTACATGGCATCATCCTTGGGACTCAGGCAGGCTAATTATATGGCCTACACAGCCAGGTACCAGAAGTCCAGATGGGATACTGTACTGGCACTGGCTAAACAGGCTCCTCCCCAGCTTACCAAGGAGCTGGAGCAGGTGGCTGCGGATGGGACTGAGGCATCGAAAGTTCAGTTTCATGCTGCTGTAGACTCCAATGATGTATCATCAAGAGTCATGGCTACATCTGTGGCTCTTCGGAGAATGGCTTGGCTCAGATGTACTAGCCTCTCACAGGATACCCAGGCTAAGGCCATGGATTTTCCTGTAGTGGGTAATTCTTTGGGGAGCAGACAGAGAATTACATGAAGAAAATGGATGAATACAGGACCACTTACAGGAGTGCTCAGGCCAAGGAAAGGCAAGCAACTCCACAAAGGCAGCAGTCCAGGGGCAGGGGCAGGGGCAGGCCTTTTGACCAAGCACAGGCCTCTTCTTTTTCACAGAGGGGGTTCTTCAGAGAGAGAGGAAGAAGGGGGATGAGCAGGCCTGCATCCACCCCTCGGCCTTAAGCCCCTGCCAGGCAGACACCCTGATGGGTCTGCCCGGGTCGATTCTCCTATACCAGTAGGGGGCAGGCTGGCTTACTTTGTCCAGGACTGGATGTCTCTTACATCAGACAAGTGGGTCCTGGAAGTAGTAAGCCAGGGTCTGGTTCTTAGCTCCAAAAAATTTCCCAAGCTGAGAGTCAGATCTTTTCCACCTGCACATCTCTCAGAGACCCTTGCCCCAGAGGGAGAGGTTTATTCTCTCCTAGCTCTCAGAGCTATAGAGAGAGTACCTGCCCTACACTGGGGCAAAGGATTGTACTCCAGGTACTTCCTAACCCCCAAAAAGACAGGAGACTGGCGACCCATCCTGGACCTGAGATACCTGAACAAACATCTTTTAAAGCCAAAGTTCAGATTGATAACTCTGGGAATTATCCTTCCCTCTCTAAGGCCAGGGGACTGGCTAGCCTCCCTGGACTTCAAAAATACCTACTTTCACATTCCCATCAGGTGCTCCCACAGAAAGTACCTCAGGTTCAAGTTGCCCTCCGGCCACTATAAGTTCAGAGCAATGCCCTTTGGCCTAACAGCAGCTCCAAAGGTCTTCACAAAGTGCCTGGCAGTAGTTGTTGCCTTCCTAAGAAGACAAAAGATTTCCATTTTCCCATACTTGGATGACTGGCTCATAGTAGGCCAGTCTCCAGACCAAGTCAAGTCACACCTGCAAGTGACCCAGCAAGTGCTCACTTCTTTAGGATTTCTTCTCAACCTACCAAAGTTAGTTCTCGAACCAGTGCAGCTTCTCACCTTCATGGGGCAGAGCTGGATACGGTAAAAGCAAGAGCCTTCCTTCACCTGGAAAGGGCAAGGACCCTCATGGAACTGGCCTCCTTCTTCAGCCTTCAGGTGTCTCGACCAGCAAGGCATTTCCTTCAGCTACTGGGCCACATGGCAGCTTCTACAGCAGTGGTCCAGGGCGCAAGATTCCAAATGAGGGACATTCAGTTCCACTTAAGAGCTTTTTGGTCCCAAAGAAAGGATTCCCTTACCAAACTAATTCCAGTGACTCGAACTCTGATCCAAGCCCTGCAGTGGTGGCAGGATCAGAACGATTTGAGCCAAGGGGTTCCATTTGTCACTCAGTCTCATTCAGTGGTCCTCACCACAGATGCTTCCCTGCTGGGCTGGAGAGCCCATTTTGGAGAACTTACCACCCAGGGACTGTGGTCGCCTCAGGAATCTCTGCTTCACATCAATCTCTTGGAACTCAGAGCAGTGTTTCTGGCACTGCAAGCGTTTTCCAAATCTGTACAGAACAAGGTGGTTCGGGTCAGAACAGACAACATCACCACCACGTGGTACATCAGCAAGCAAGGAGGCACTCAGTCTACGGCCTCCTGCACAGAAGCGATGAAGTTGTGGTCCCTGGTCTATTCTCTGCAAATCTCTCTAATAGCAGTTCACCTCCCAGGGAAGGACAATCTCCTAGCAGATGCACTGAGCAGAATATCCCAGGGCCATCACGAGTGGGCCCTAGATCCTCTGGTGTTGGAAGTGATTTTCTTAAGATGGGGCACTCCACAGATAGATCTTTTTGCAGCCCCAGACAATCACCAACTTCCTCTTTTTTGTTGCAGACCCCCAGTCTTGGGCTCAGTCCCCCTGGATGCTCTGATCCTGAACTGGGAAGGGAAATTCCTGTATGCTTCCCCCCCTTCCCTCTCCTGTTCAAAGTGCTTGTCAAGATAAGGTCACAACCATGCAAACTGATTCTGATTGCTCCAGACTGGGCCAGGCAGTCATGGTATCCCTTGTTGCTGTCCCTAGCAGTCCATCTTCCCCTGTCTCTTCCCAGGAATTACAACCTGTTAACATCCTTTCAGGGGAGGATTTGGTACCCCAATCTTCAGTCTCTCAATCTCAAGGCTTGGCTCTTGAAGAGTTAGAGTTTGCAGATCTGCATCTTTCCCAAGGGGTTCTGGATATCCTTAATGCTTCTTGAAAGCCTTCCACCAGAAAGACATACAACTCCAAATGGAAAAGATTCAGCATTTGGTGTTCTAAGAAAAATATTTCTCCAGACTCTGCTGAATTGCCTACGCTTCTGGATTATATGGTCCATCTTAATGGCCTAGGCCTCAGACCAGCTACTGTCAAGGTACACTTGGCAGCTGTTCCTGCTTTCCTGTCTGTAGGCAAGTCTTCCTCTCTGTCATCCCATCCTATGTTCTGTAAGTTTTTCAAGGGACTGCTTCACACCAATCCCCCCTTTAGGGATCCTGCTTCTGCTTGGGATCTTAATGTTTGCATTGCTCAGCTTTTGCAACCCCCTTTTGAGCCTTTGTCCTCAGCAGAGCTTAAGTACTTGACTTGGAAAACTGTGTTTTTGGTAGCCATTACTTCTGCCAGACGTATCAGTGAATTGCAAGCCTTGTCAGTGGAATCTGATTTCATCTCTTTTCACAGAGATAAAGTGGTCCTTAGAACTAACAGAAAGTTCTTGCCTAAAGTGGTTTTAGATTTCCACCTCAATCAGTCTATATCTCTCCCTGTTTTCTTCACTGATCACTCTTTCTCGGGAGAGAGGAGGCTACACAGTTTGGATGTTAAAAGAGCCCTTAGCTACTACATAGAGCGTACCAAGGGTCACAGGTTTGAATCCCTCCAGTTGTTCCTCACTTATGGAGAGGTTAGGAAGGGCAAACCTGCCACTAAGAGATCTATTGCCAGGTGGATTGTTTCTTGTATACAATTTTGCTATGAAAAACTGGGTAGAATTCACCCTCAGGCCTGAGGGCTCATTCCACAAGAGGTACAGCTGCTTCCCTGGCTGCTGCCAGGGATATCCCTCTCTTAGAAATTTGTCAAGCAGCCACCTGGAAAACAGTCCATACTTTTACCAAGCATTACTCTCTGGATATCCAGGCTAGGAGTGATGCTCGGTTTGGCACAGCAGTACTTCAGAGCCTGTTTCCAAAGAAGGTTCTGTCCCTCCTCCATGGAGGTACTGCATGGTAGTCTGCATTTGTCAGAATACAGCAAGACTTCATGTTGTTTGAAGAAAAAATTACCTTAGTAATTATGTTTCTTCTAGTGGAGTCTTGCTGTATTCTGACCTCCCCCCCACCTCCCCTCTCAGAACCTAGATTTTTGGGATGTGGGTGGGCAGGTGCAGTGTTGGCACCCTAGAGGTGCCCCCTACACCCTCTTTTTTCTTTGGGTGGAATGTTGTTAATTTGATTGGTTTTGGTTTTTGGGTTTCCTGACTTGAGTCTTCCTTTGAGAACCGAAAACATTATATTTCTGCCAGTTGGCTAGTTAGAAATTTTACAGTTTCCACACAGAACACCTAGTGAGTTTTTGCTCATAAAGATCTGACGGTTGCATTTCAAATAACAACAGGCAGAGGCTTCCACCGAGCTTGAGATGAACATTCTATGCCATGCATAGAAAAGCTAACCCTATGTTCTCCAGGGCAGTTGAAAGGCAGGACCTAACTGCATTTGTCAGAATACAGCAAGACTCCACTAGAAGAAACATAATTACTAAGGTGAGTAATTTTTTCTTACTGCTCATCAAGCTCCTTGGAATAGATCACTTCTGAGCTAAAAAAAACAGTATCCCTGGGGTTGGGGGGCGATGCCGAGAGACTGACAAGAGCAGACCTGCTGTGACAGCTAGAGCTCCAGAGACATTTCATAATCTTTATTAAAGCTAAAATTTATACTCTAGACTTCGCTACAAAAGTACTGCTATTCAATAGCTGAGTCCACCCTGCATAGGGAAGTGGGGCTCACAAAAAGAGTAACCTCATGTACCCACTTTTTAAAGTGAAAAATAGCAGCATAAGAGGAAATGTGACAACAGCAAGTGATGCCACCAGACCCCAGCTTGGCTATCTTGGAGAGGTAAAACTTCAGACTCTCCATATTACCCAGACCCAACTGGTATGCACAGTTCATTATATGGACACAAAATATGATAATCTAACCCCCATGAGTCAGCACCCTCCTCAAGACCAGGGTGGACGCAATCGAGAAAACTGTCCAGTGATCGGAAGGGTTCCTCTATCTAAATGGTTGATGTAATCACCAAGTTCAACAAAAAAATGGACTGCTGAAACAAAGATTAGAAACCTTTGAAAACAAGGCTAGGGCATCTAACATCAGGGTACAGTAGTTGGTTTTTCTGAGGCAACAAAAGGTGAACATCCCTTTTCTGTTGCACAACAATGGGTCCCTCAGTTACTGAGATTTACAAACACTGTCTCTGCTTTTCTCCATGAGACAATGGGCTGGATTTTCAAAGGGCACTTAGACCGACACAAGGTGCATCAAATGACCACCTTGTGTCAAATCCAGGTGCGCTAAAGACTGTCCACCAGATTTTGCAAGAAGAGTGTTCTGTGTGACAAAGTCCCCCAGAATGACACACAAGGACCATTGCAAAAATATGACACATGGGGTGAGAATGCTGCAAGCTGAGTCAAAACATAATGCATGAGTGGGATGGAGCAACAGTAATGCGCGTTGAGTCACAAATATAGTGCATGAGTGAGAGGGAGCAAAAATGAGGTAAGTTGAGTCAAAGATATGTATGGGTGAGATGGACAAAAATGAGGCAAACTGAGTTAAAAATCTGATGCATAAGTGAGATGGAGCAAAAAAGACACAAACTGAGTCAAAATACCATGCATGGAGCAAAAAATGAAGCAAGCCGAGTCAAAAATTATGGTGGATGAAATGGCCTCTGGAGATAGTATTTTTACATGCTGCAAACAGCATTACGACATCTACAATGCAGCACTCTTGCAATAGAATGCTGTACATAGTACCATAGTCAGGTCTGCCCACCTGCTGTGTGGGCCTTTGTGTATGTTCTAGTGTTAGACCAGCTTTGGCTGGTCTGACAGTGGCATGCATCTTTGATGTAGTGTGAACAGCTTCTGCCTTAGAAAATTAATAAAAACGGGGATGGTACATCATTTTTTTGACGCAAGCCCCATTGCAACATGGTGCACCCATTTTTTGGATGTAGGCCACTTTGCACAGGCAGTTCTGCTTTTGAAGCAAACAGTGTTAGAAAATCAGAACTGATGCAAGTTTTGACACAGCTTGCCTCTTGCATCATTCTTTTCTGGTGGAAGCAACTTGCGTCATTCTTGACCCTTTGAAAATCGAGCACAGTATATAGAACAAGCATTGCCAAAAGCTAATCATGTTTGGTTGCCTGTATTGCTGTGTAGATGTTGGGCTTAGATGGCATAGATTTGAGGGGGGGGGACACAAAGAAAAAACCGGAAGTGCCACCGAGTAACTGCAGGAGACAGCTGTGTGGCACAAAAAGCACAACAAATGTTTCTAGTAGGAATGTTATAGGTGCTACACATCACGGCAGCAGCCTCTGTTTTGTACTTTCCAGCTCGTTGATTTGCTAAGTAGATCAAAGTGACTACACAGAGTAAGCGATATTAGGGAGGAGATTGCTTCACTTAAGCTGGTGATAGGTGGAAAGGGGCAGAATCCCACAAAACCTATGACACAGTGATAGCAATATGTTTCCCTGTGCCGTTGACAAGCAAACATAACAACAGTATAGAGGGCAGCTCTCTCAGCACAAGCATCACACAAGTTTTTTATTGTGTGCTCCAGAGTGGGGGAGCATGACAGCTGTGAAAGCCACCAGACAGTTAAGGGGGATCTTGTTTAAAGGTGCGGATATCGCCCTATGCCCTGACTTGACTTACAGCACCAGGCTGAGAAGGAAGGCTTTTGATGGGATGCAGGCATCACTGCAAAACCTGAGTTTACAGCACTAGCATTTACTACCTGCTAAGCTTGGGATAGTGTTGAATGAGAGGACATGCTTGTTCAACAAACCACAGAATGCGACCAAACTCATGCAGAAGATTAAAGAAGAGAAAAAACATTGGATGACGCTGCTGACTCAGAGATTACTGCACGCTGACTGACTTTTGTTTCTAGGGACATGGATATGTTGTTCATCCACACTGCCTGGCAGGTTCCTTGCCACTTTAAATCTTGCCAGAAGGTCTTCAAGCTGGCTCCTCCCACCCACCCGGGTGGTAAAACTCTCGGCTCCGCCCCATGACGCCAGATCTTCCTTACCGCTTGAAAGCTCAGGTTCCCTCCTTAACGCTCTGTGTGATAGACTGGATCCTAATTCTTCGGTTCGCCTGAAACTCATTTTAAAACTTTCAAGACTTCGGTCATCTTTCTCCCTCGCAGCTGCAATGGACAAATTGACTCCCGGTTTTCGGCGGTGCCCTTGTGGGCAGAAGATGTCCAGGACGGACCCGCACTCCACATGCGTCTACTGCCTCGGCCTAGAACACAACCCACAGGCCTGCGAGTCATGCTGTTAGTTTTCGGCCAACGTCCTGGAGGACCGCACTGCTCAGTTACAGCTTGGGTGCCCCGAAAAGCGCTACCCGCCGGTTAAGTCGAAAGAGGGCCATTGGGCGGTTACCTCGGTGGCTGGCTCGGCTGAGCAACTCGAGCAGATGATTGCCCTCGAGGAGGAGGCGGCCCAGGCTGCATCGTCCTCTTCCTCGGTCGTGGCATTTATCCCACTCTCACTAGGTACCTCGTATTCAGCTTCGTTCAAGGAGCTTTGCCAATCCCTTTCCACGAAGGGAGAGGGGCCATCAGGACATTCCTCTCAGTCCAAAAAGAAGGACGCAAAGGTTAAGTCCCATCGTCAGCGTTCATGGGAGCGGGAGAGGTCTCCTTCCCTGGACAGCCGACTGTCGACTTTGGTCAAGGTTGCGGCTAAGGCCGCTGGCTTCTCAGCGTCCCCGTCAGGCCAGCTGGCCGAGACACCCGTTGACGTGGTCGAGATTTTTCTCGACCCGTCAGACAGGCTGTCGACTGGTGAGGCCGACAACCCTCCTTCACCGGTTCCCCCAGTGAAACCGAGGATCTGCCTGTGCCCCGCTGCAGCAGTCCCTGGTTAAGACTTCGAGCGAGGGAAGGCGGGTGTCCCGCTCCTTCCCAGACCATCTCGGAAACACCGAGGATCTCGGTCTCGGTCTCAGACATCGTCTCGGTCCAGCTGATCCCGCCGACATCAGCGGTCTCAGTCTCGGCACCGAGGGAAGCGGTGCCACTGCTCGTCCTCATCTTCCTCCTCGGAAGAGGAGAAGCTTCAGCGCAAATTGCGTAGACGCTATGAGGACCTGATGTGGCAGCAGTTACTCCTGCCCGGGAGCAAGTCGACACCGTTGCCTTCCCTGGCCATCAAGTGGCTGTCACCCGAACGGACAAAACAACCCCTCGCTGTAGTCGAGGTGCCCAAGCCTGAGCCGGTTGTTCGGCCGAAACCAGCTGCCCCACCAATTGTGGTGGAACCTCCGCCTCCACAACCGAAATTGGGGGTGCCGACCAAGGACTTTCGGTCGGGTCAAGGCCTGCCCCACAGGTTGTCAGTCACCCTCACTCCCAACTGTCCTCAGCAGGTGGAGGGTGGCTCAGGCCCCAGGCAGCTCTTCGCGGACTCCAAGTCCGATGACTCCTCCCTGTTCTCCAGGACCATTGACCTGGAGTCCTCTGGGGGCCAGTCGATGGACGAAAGCCCATCGTCCTTCATGGGTTTGCTTCAGCTCATCTCGGAGTCCACCGGAATGCAGCTCAAGCCCATATCCAAGCAGGCCAAGTATCCCCTGACGGAGATACTGGACCGAGGGGATTCACCCACGGAGGCCTTTTCGGTGGCTGAAGCCATTGTTGGCCCAGCCTTGGAGCTCTGGCAGCAGCCTGCTTCCTGTCCTGCACCTTGGCCAGGATGGGCAGGAAGTATGCGATCCTTACCGGCTCTTTGCTCGGGTTTTTGGAACACCCCTCTGCCGAGGGGTTGGTCACCGACAGCGTTTTCCAGCGTTCCGGGAATGCTAGGGACGTGGACAAGCCCCCTGACAAGGAGTCCAAAAAGCTGGACTATACCGGGTGCTGCATCCTCCCTTGGCCTCCACCAGGCCAGCTTGGCTGTGCTGATGGCACACTTCTCCCACGCCCTCATGGGCTCCCTGGATGAGGTGATCCCTCATCTCCCGGCCGACCTGCAGACCATGGTCCGGCAGGTGCAGACCAGGGTAGGGCAGTGGCTAAGCAGCAGCTCCAAACGGCTCTGGACATAGGAGACTCCTGTGCCAGATCAGTTGTGGCTGCAGGGGCCATGCGCCACAGAGCATGGCTGAGGATATCCACCTTCCCAGCGGATACCCAGCACAAATTGGTGGATATCCCCTTCCTGGGGACCGACCTCTTCGGCCCTGGAGTGGAAGGTCACCTCCAGCGGATCGAAAAAGTCCAGTGCCACTCTGGACTCTGTCACCTCTGCCCAGAAGGACAAAGGTCGCTGACAGCAGCAGCACAAGTCCTTTTGTCCTTCTGCGCCTGCGGCACGTCCGGCCCAACAGCACCAGCACCAGGGCCAGCAGGCTTGCGCTTGGCATCCCAAACCCAAGCCCACGGCTTCCTCCAATAGGAAACAGGGAGGTAAAGGCCCAGGAGGTCCCTCAGCCGGTCCCTCCTCCAAGCCTGCCCAGTGATGGGTTGAGGTGCCACCCCAGCCTCGTCACTCCCCAGGGTTCCCCGTGGGGGCGGCTCCACTTCCTTTCCACCTGGTCCGCTATCACCATGGACCGGTGGGTGTTGGAGGGGGTAGAAAGGGTCTGCCTCTGGAGTTCGAGCAGGCCCCACCCTTCCGAGCGTCACCCTCGGGGGGGAACAAGGTCCGCAGCCTCTCTGTCAGCCCGCCGAGCCGATATTGCCCTGCTCCTCAAAAAGAGGTGATCAGGAAGGTGGCAGATCCTCCTCCAGACCTGGGGTTTGTGTCCAGGTATTTTCTGGTCCCCAAACGGACGGGGGGCTGGCGCCCCATTCTCGACCTGCACGACCTGAACAGGTTCCTAAGGTCTCGGACCTTCAGGATGGTCACTCTGGCTCAGATAATCCCATCCTTGGAATGAGGCATGTGGTTCTGTTCTCTGGACCTTCAGGACACATTCTTTCATGTCCCAATCCATCCGTCCCACCAGAGATTCCTCCGCTTCAGGGTGGAGGGATCCCTTTATGAGTTCCGGGCCATGCCCTTTGGCCTTTCCCTAGCTCCCTGGGTCTTCATCAAATGCATAGCAGTGGTGACAGCATTCCTGCGGCGCTGAAGGGTCTGGGTGTACCCCTACCTGGACGACTGGCTGATTGCAGCCCCCTCCATAGCAGAGGTGGAGCGGTCCAGAGATCTGGCCCTCCGGGTTTGCTGTCAGGTTGGCCTCCTCATCAACGAGGCCAAGTCAGAACTCGTGCCAAAGCAGGTGATACAATTCATAGGGGCAGAGCTCGACTCTCTATGAGCCAGAGCATGGCTCCCGGTGGACAGAGCCGAGGTTCTTTCCTCCTTTGCCCAATCATTTCAGGTTGGGCAATCGTGCCCTACCCAGGACTTCTTGCGCCTCCTGGGCCTCATGACGGCTTGCACCAGCATGGTCCGTTGGGCCCGCTGGTACGTGCATCCCCTTCAATGGGGACTTGCCAGCCAGTGGTCACAGCACTTTGATCCGCTGGATCAGCTAGTGACAGTGACCCAGGGGATGTGGAACGCTCTCCAGTGGTGGACCATTCCAGCACATCTGCAGGAAGGCATCCCGTTTGTCCGCCCCGAGCCAATGGTCTCTCTATCGACCGATGCCTCTCTGATGGGTTAGGGTGCCCATCTGGGGGAGCACAGAGCACATGGCCTCTGGTCCCTGCGGGAGTCTTGATGCCATATCAACCTGCTGGAGCTTCGAGTGGTTCGTCTAGCCCTCAACGCCTTCGCTCAGTTTCTTCGGGGTCAAGTGGTTCAGGTCCAAACGGACAATACCACAACCACATACTACCTAAACCGCCAGGGCAGGACCCGCTCCATGCCTCTGTGCGGGGAAGCTGTCCGCATTTGTTCTCTCGTGCACAGCCTGGAGGTGGATCTCCTCGCCATTCACGTGGCAGGAGCCTCCAACACCCTGGCCAATGCCCTAAGCCGGATAGGGGCTGCGTCTCATGAGTGGTCTCTCCTGCCGGAGGTAGTACAAGATCTCTTCTCCCACTGGGACACGCCTCAGGTGGACCTGTTTGCCTCCAGGGAGAATGCGAAGCTGAGGCTGTTTCATGCCCGCCCCCCTCAGCAGGGCTCGCTGCAGGGGGATGCCTTCTTGAGGCCGTGGACCCCGGGCCTCTTCTACGCCTTTCCCCCATTTCCCTTGATCCACAAGGTGCTTCTCAAGGTGAGGAGGGACAAGGCACAGGTGATTCTGGTAGCCCCAGACTGGCCCCACCAGTTCTGGTATCCAGATCTCCTCAGTCTCAGCTCCAGGCTCCCGAGGCGGCTTCCAGCCCTCCCGGACCTGATCTCAGTCAATCAGGGGAAGGTATTCCATCTGGACCTTCAATCCCTGCACCTGACGGCCTGGTTCCTGAGCGGCTAGAGTTCCAGGCCTTGGGTCTTTCCGATGAGGTCCTCAACGTCGTTGAGGCGTCCCGTAAGGAGTCGACCAGAAAAAGCTGCGCCTTCAAATGGAAGAGATTCTCCATTTGGTGTCAGGGCAAGGGTAACAGGAGTTCTAGGAATGGTATATGTTCATCACATGACCCACCCGACCTCCCCGGCTTCGACGCACAACCTGGCTTCCAGCGGGCTAGATCTTGCGTCATGGGGCAGAGCTGAGAGTTTTACCACCCAGGTGGGTGGGAGGAGCCTGCTTGAAGACCTTCCAGCAAGATTTAAAGCGGCAAGGAACCTGCCAGACAGTGTGGATGAACAACATATACCATTCCTAGAACTCCTGTTACAGGTGAGTAACCTGTATTTTTATGACGGCAGTCATAAGTAAGATGGGAATATAAGGGTAGACTTGGGGCTATCTTTGGGGGGGGATCAGGACTGGTGGTTTGAAAGAAAAGGTGATTCCCACCTTTGAGGCTGCTATCTCCCTGGCATTAAAACTTTATTTCTGAGCCAACTACTGACTTCAAGTTGAAGTGTGTGCATGTGCTTGTTTGAACTGCACAGAATTCATTTGGGTTCGGGCCCTGATCACCTCCCACTTCTAGTTATGACCGAGCCAAGTGCTAATGACTATAATTCAGGGCTCATAACTTTTGTAAATAAATTTGCTTCATTAGCCCACTCAACCTGTATGTGCTACAAGTAGAAGGAACAACAATCTTCTGTCCAAGTCTGAAATCTGCAGTTTTAGACTTCAAAACACTTTCATGTGATTTCACCATTTTAGTAAATACTGTGCATGCATTTACAGTATTAGTTTTGTCAAATCACTATTTCTCTTGGGTCTCAAATGTTTTAGCTATGAGGGCTGTGAAGTGGGAGCTAAAATATAGTGACCATAGTTGGTCAGAATCTTAACAAGGGTAAATATTTGAAATGGAAGTGAAGTTTTAGCTCTAGAGTTCTTTGTTTGCAAGCAAAAGTGTTTGCTGCAAAATTAAATAGAAAATATATTTGTTAAAAAATAATATTATGCTGCAGACGTTGAAAAAAGACTAAGAAAATGGGACTGAAGTCTGATAACTCCAGCCTATCTAGGGCAGTAAAATGGGAGTATTTTGTAAATACAATAGGTATTTAATAACTCTAGGGTCTTTGGTACCTTGTTAAGCAGGCTGAGCCAGAGAAGAAAGAAACACAGACCAGAAGAGTGAGGTGCTGTCTTGCACAACTCCATAATACCAAATGACAATGATTAATATGTTAAGTAAGCATTTCATTGAAGCCTTCCAGATGTGTGATAAGGAAATGATACATCAGATAACAGACTGGCAGTCTGATGAGAACATTACTTGTTAGCTCCAGGTCCTTGTATCTTTGCACTACAATCGGTAACTCAAGAGAAAGTCAACAAACTCTGGACAGATCTATAATGGCTGCTAATGCATTAACCTGATAAGGGATATTGAATTAAAGTGTGGCTTGGATTGCAGTCGGCCAGCTGCTTCCCTTTCCAACAGGCACATCAGCAGTATGTCTCTCTCTCATCCATTTTCTGGATTGTAGGGTATTTTGGGACACGCTGCTTTTCTCAGAGCCCAACCCCCTCCACACACAAATGCATAGCTGCAGAATTCTCTTCTTCCATCACTTGCACACTGTGTGACTCTAAGCAACTTACTTAAGACCCATTCATATGGCCAACTTTGAGCCGTTGGTGGTGGTGCACAGCAACCAGACTGGTGCCGCTGCGCATATCTAAATGCCACTGTTTTTCAGATTTCTTGTTGCGTGGGGTATACAGAGACTGGGAAAAATGTTTAGAAAAGTAGCCTTGAAGTCTATCACGACTAAATGGCTTATCCCAACACCTCCTACCTTGGCTCAATGGCGCAGTAAGGTATCAGAAACTGAGGTAATGGAAAGCATAATGGGACAGAAGGTTAGAATGACAAAAATTTCAAGATATATGGGGTCCATGGCACAGATAGTGCACACATAGAAACATAGAATTTGACGGCAGATAAGGACCGCTTGGCCCACCCAGTCTGCCCATTTCCCTACCTACTGGATAAGCTGCAGATCCTAGTTAACCAGCAGCCTACTTCTTCCTACCCCCACCCCCCAGAACTGCCTTATGACTATCCCATGCATGCTTGAATTCCACCACTGATTTTGACTCCACAACCTCCTCCGAAGGCGCTCCATGCATCCACAACCCTCTCTGTAAAAATACTTCCTTAAATTACCTCTGAGCCGCTCTATCTTCAAATTGTGCCTCTTGTTCTTGCACACCCTTTTTTGAAAGATGCTACCCTCTTGGACTTTGTTGATTCCTTGAGGTACTTGAACGTTTCTATCATGTCCCCTCTCCCTTCTTTCCTCGAGGCTATACATATTAAGCTCCTTAAGTCTCTCTCTCATATGTCTTCCGTGCAGACCCTGCACCATTTTAGTTGCTCCTCCTCTGGACAGCTTCCATCCTGTCTATGTCTTTGCGGAGATTGGGTCTCCAGAACTGCACACAGTACTCAGATGGGGTCTCACCAGCTGTCTGTACAGAGGGATAATAACTTCCTGTTTTCTACTGGTGATGCCTCTCCCTATGCATCCCAGTATCCCCCAGCCCTCCTTGCTGCCCTCTCTCATTGCTTGCCCGTCTTTAGGTCATCTGATATGACTACCCCCAGGTCCCTTTCCATTTTTGTTGTTGTTAGTATCTCACCCCCATTGTGTACTCTTCCCTGGGTTTTGTTTCCCAGGTGCATACATTCACTTCTTAGCATTGAATCTAAGCTGCCATACATTTGACCATTCCTCTAACCTGCCAAATCCCTTCTCATCCTTTCCACCCCACCCTGTGCATCAACTCTGTTGCAGATCTTAGTGTCATCTGCAAAGAGACATACTTTTCCTTCCAGTCCTTCTGCAATGTCGCTTATAAAGACATTGAAGAGGACCGGTCCTAATACTGAACCCTGCAGTACCCCACTAGTAACCCTCCTTTCTTCTGAGTGGACTCCATTTACTATTACTCTCTGTGTCCTATTCTCCAGCCAATTCTTTACCCAGGCTGTCATCTTGGGACCCACTCCCAGGCTGGCTAACTTGTATATTAATCTTTTGTGTGGGACTGTGTCAAATGCCTTGCTAAAGTCTAGGTAGGCCATGTCCACAGTCCCTCCCTGATCTACTACTTTGGTCACCCAGTCAAAGAAATCTATCAGATTCATCTGGCATGACCTTCCTGCTGTGAATCCATGCTGCCTAGGGTCCTGTGCCCCTCTGGCCTCTAAGTACTCGACAATTCTTTCCTTTAGAAGTGATTCCCTCATTTTCCCTATCACTGAGGTTAAACTAACAGGTCTATAGTTTCCTGCTTCTGCCTTGCTCCCACTTTTGTGAAGGGGAATAAATGAGGAGAGACAAGCTATAGATGAAGGGAAGGGAGATTTAGAGGTACTGTCAAATGGAATTTGGCTTGCCTTTTTCTTTTATTTTTGACAGCTCTTTTTTGCAGACCACATTTGACAGCACCATCAGCTACCAATCTTGAGAAAGAGTGACCACCCACTCCACCCACAGACTGGAAACGGGACACACAGAAGGACGTTATGAAGTACATAAAAATCATAGAATAAAGGACCACTTGGCTCACCCAGTCTATCTGGATGGTCCCTGTCTAGTCTGTCTTCGCAGACCCTAACTGGTCTCTAATGACTCTCCCTCCTCCCTGCCTATTTACAGATATTCCCCTGTCTATCCCATGCATGCTTGAAGCCCCCTACTGTTTTTGCCTCCACCTCTTCTGCTGGCAGTCTGTTCCAGGTATCCACCACTCTTTTAGTGAAGTAGTACTTCCTTGCATCCCTCTTAAACATCCCCCCAGCTTCATCATGTGCCCTCTGTGGTGAATTGGCCAATGCGGTCATATTTCTCTGTAATTTTCTTTATGTTTAAATTCTCAAAAGGCCATGACATAAGGTTCAGCTTATAAGGGTATCATGGGAAAGGACAGAAAAACTATAGCCCATGCCTCTGTTTCAGCTGGATAATTCCATTTGTAAAACAAAGGGGATTCATTGGCTTAGCCAGGCCAGAAAAAAAAACTCATTTGTGTTTGAATAGCTCAGAAGCTGAGTCCAATGTCCTGGAGTTGAGTTGTCTGAAGTTCTTTTGTGTGTCTTCAGACCAGGATCTTTTAAAACCAAGGGAATAACCATTTCAGAATTTATTTATTTAGTTATTATTAGATAATTGGTTTCCAGACCTTTGAGTCATAGACTCATTTACAAAGGCATCTCCTCAAGAGAGCAATACATCACAGCATACAAACAGTACAGTACATAATGCTTAGATTAAAAAAGCAACCAGTGTTACAGGCATTCACTGGTGGTACACGCTTGGTAATAGGTAGATCACAGTAGTCATAATATAGGTACATGAGTACCACGTCAGGTAGTAACCAGAGATATTTTATTACATTAGTCAGCAGATGTTGCATGATGTTGGGCAGACCCAGCCATGGGGTGAAGGTAAGGGGCAGGTGGGGGATTATGTGCAGTTGCAGCAGCGAGTGCTTGTCAGATGGCTTCTGAGGGAGACCTTAAAATGACCAAGCTTAATGGAGTCAGCTGTATTGGCTGGAAGGGAATTGAACTAGGAGGGAGCCCGATAGCAAAGGGATCTCTGGGCCATAGAGGTCCATACTCTGGGGACAATAAGGGAGGTTTTGACAATGCTGCGGGTGGAGACTGAGGGAGAGGCACGCTGCAGGGAGGTGGCGACCCCTGCATAGAGGAGGATCTTACTTGGGCAGGCCAAGGGGAGGAAGTTGAGGTAGAGACTGAAGAGGAGAGGGCCTTAAATGGAGCCCTGGGGAACCCCAGAGCGGAAAGGTCATGTGTCAGATAGGGTGCTATTGATTTTTACACACTGAATTCAGGCAGAGAGGTAGCTGGTGAACCATGCAAGGGGTCCGGGGGAGAAATGAAGGCATCTGAGGGAGTCAAGCAGGAGAGGATGGCAAACCGTGTCAAAGGCCTTGGAGAGGTCAATGAACACGGCACCGGCAGGACTTCCAGCATCAAGAGCAGAGAGCAGGAAGTTGGAGAATTCAAGTAGCACGGTTGTGGTGCTGTGACCTGCATGAAAGCCATGCTGTTCAGAGTACAGGATATTGTGCATGGCCAGGTATTCAGCAAACTGGTTGGCAACTACTTTTTTAAGGGCCTTAGAGAGTGGGGGAAGGATGGAGATAGGTCGATAGTTACCCGGGGTTGCTCAATCGCCACTCTTTAGGATAGGAGTGATGATGGCAGTTTTCCATGTGCTGGAGAACTGCCCCAGGCACAGAGACTGGTTGAGCAGCTCGGTAAGTGGGACCAGGATAGCATCCAACGTCAGACGAAGTAGCCTAGCATCCAGTAGGTCAGTGCCGGGGTTGTTACTACTAACGACTTTTTGCAGAAGGGGTCTAGCCTCAAACGGGGAGATGGTACGTAGGTAGAAAGGAGGTCTCTGGAGAGTGGATAGGGGTGCTTCTGGGATGAGGTCAAAGAAGTTACTGGGCAGGACTGAACTCAGGTCTGAGAAAGCGTGGTTTAGGCAGTGTGCAATGCCAAGGGGGTCAGAGCAGACAGTTCTATTAACGGAGAGTTGAGAGGGGGTGGGGAGAGGGATTTCCCATTATTCTAAAAGTTTCTAGCCGACCCCCAGGAGGAGACGAGAGCGGATTGGTAGTACTGGGCTTTGGCCTGTCGAATGGCCCAAGTACACTTATTGTGTTCAGCGTTGTACGCTTGCCTATCCACTGGCTTGCCAGTTTCCATGGCAATGTGCCATAGGTTGTCTCTCATTTTAAGTTTGTGAAGGAGGAAGGGGGTAACCCAGGGCATGTTTTGCTTTTTGGTGCGATTTCTAGCGAAGGAGGCATAGAGGTCACAGGCAATGTTAAAAGTGCGAGTGAAAAAATCCAATGCCTCGTCTATGGATGGTGCAAGCCTGACTGGGGACCAATCTAGTTGTGAGAGGTACAGTTTAAGGCGACACAGGCCACCTGGGAGGCTGGGGATTTACAGTTTTCATCTGTATGTAAAATGCTGAGTTAATCTTGTTATGGTCTAACCACCCAGGGAGTTGGGGCAGTGTGCAAAACCCATTTCTGATATTATTTTTATTTTAAAACTTTGGGGAATTTGGCAAAGAGTGAGAGAGACCCCTGCAGGACTAGAGATGACCATCTGAATCTTAAAGTTTTAAGAGATGAGCCAATCAGGAGGAAGGCTGGACTGGCCTCACAGACCCTATAAACAATGTTGTGGAGAGAAAAAAAGATGTCATTTTGTTGAACATTTAGCAGTTGCCTTTGTGTTGAATCTAACACATGAAAAGGAATTACTGTGTGTGTAGAAAGATTTTCCACCCATGAGAAGGGACTGGCTAGCTGATTCAAGGCAGAACCCTTGCAACAGATTTTCTTGTATGAGCAGAAAAGCCCTGTTCTACTGGGAAAGTAGATCAGAGAACAAAAATCACCTTGTCTTTGGACATTTTCATCTCAACTTGAAAAAGAAGATTTTCCAACATACTTGCTTCTTTGCTTACCTTGGACACTGAACACTACAGGCAGAACATATTTAGAATTCTAACAGTGTAGGTTTTTCTGTTTAATACACTTTATTTTAAAACTATTGTCTGCAACTCAATGCTTAAATTTCCTGTAGAATATTGTAATGACTTTTCTTTGTTTAAGTAAACTTTTACCATATTTTTATCAACAACTCTGCCTGGGCGTACTGCTGTGTGTGTGTTATTTTGGGATAAAAGGTTTGTTCAGACTGTGCCTAACTGCTCTAGGGCCAAAACGCTACCAAAGAAACAAAATAAGTAGACTGCTCATTACGATACCGAACATTAGAAAAAGCTCTGTGGATAGAAGAAAAGGAAACTCTCCTTCTTGACAGTCAAAGTCACCTGGCTCATTGGTGGGGGGGCTCCTGGAAATAAGGGATCCGGATGCACCTGGGGTGATCCCGTGACACCCTCTAGTCCTGGTATTATTTTTCATTCAAATGAATCTCCCCTATTGCACTCTGTTAACCCCAGTGAGGTACTTGCAGGTCTCTATCTTGTCCCCCCTCACTTTCCTCTCTTCCAGGGTATACATGTTAAGATCCTTCAGTCTCTTCTTGTAGGGCCTTTGATGCAACCTCTGCACCATTTTAGTTGCCCTCTTCTGGACAGCCTCCACCCTGTCTGTGTCCTTTCTGAGATGTGGCCTCCAGAACTGGATACAGTTATCCAGGTGGGGTCTCTCCAGCGAGCAATATAGTAGCAACACAACCACCCTCCTCCTAGAGATACTTTTTCCAATGTATGCCAGCATCTCACTGGCCCTATCCATTGCTTTGTAACACTGCCCTGTCACTTTGAGGTCAGATATGATAACCCCAGTGTTCCTTTCCTGCTGAGTGACTGTCAATACCTCCCACCCCCCAACCCTATACTCAGCTCCTGGGTTGCTATTGCCTAGGTGCATGATTTTGCAGGTTTTGACACTAAACCCCAGCTGCATGCTCTTGACCACTCTTTGAGTTTCCCAAGGTCCCTACACATTCTCTTCAACCCCTGCCGAGTGTCCACACTATTATAAATTTTGGTGTCATCTGCAGAAAGGCATACCTTTCCTTCCAGTTCTTTAGCAGTGTTACTTATAGAGACATGGAAGAGGACTGGTCCAAGTATTGAGCCCTGCGACACCCACTGGTCACGCTCCCCTCACCAGAGGGAGTGCCGTTAACCAGTACCCTCTGTCGCCTATTCATTAACCAGTTCCTTATTCAATTGACCACTCTAGATCCCACCCCAGGCTGCTCAGTATCTTTATCAGTCTACTGTGCAGTACATGATCCTTTCTGTAGCTCTCCACATTGTCAATTGGTAGTCATAACAACTGGGTGTAGTGCACCCCTACCAGGGGAATGTCACAGCCCAAGCTTTAGAATGTTGGGCATGTGAGGATTCCATGCTGCAGCAACTCCCCAATTAAGCTGTGCCATTCAAAGGGACAGAGCTACTTTTCTCTCAAGAATTTCAAGTTTCAAGATTTCAAGACTTCAGTTGGGGCTGCAATTCTGCTTTGCAGGTTGGGGCTGTCTGTTTTCTGGGAGCACCCCTAAATTTAAATCATGCCTGTTAAGCTGCAGCTTTCCAATTAGAACATAAGAAAGTTACCAGCAGAAGGAGACCACTTGGCCTATCAAGTCTACTTGTGTTGTTGAGACCTGGCTTTTCACCACTGCCTCATGCCCCCTTCCCCCTCTGTCCTCTCCCTTCCTCCCTTCACCACCCCTGCGCCCTTGTTTCCCTTTGTGCCTGTCCCAGGCCTTTTTAAAAGCTCCAACTGTGTTAGCCTTAGCCACCTCCTCAGGCAGCTCATTCCAGGCTATCACTACCCTTTCCATAAAGAAATGTTTCCTTACATCTCTTCTGTATCCCCCCCACCAGCTTGAGACTGTGCCCTCTTGTAGTAGTGTTCTCTCTTTGTTAAAGAGACCTTCACACTCAACTTTATTTACACCCTTCAAGTATTTGAAGGTCTCAGCCATGTCCCCCCTCAGCCTTCTCTCTTCCAGGAAGTACATCCCCAAAGTACATCCCCAGTGATTCCAATCTTTCCTCGTATGACCTATCCTGCTGTTCCTTGATAATTTTAGCTGCCCGTCTCTGCACCCCTTCTAGCAGCTTGATGTCCTTTTTTAGGTGTGGGTGCCAAAACCTCACTCCATACTACCAAGTGATCCAGTGATCTATACAATGGCACGATTACCTTGCTGTGCCTGCTGCTAAACCCCCTTGCTATACATCCCAGCATCCTGTTTGCTTTTGCCACTGCCTTTTTGCATTGAGCTGACTGTTTCAGGTCGCTTGTAATCGTAACCCCCAGGTCCTTTTCCTCCTCAGTCTTGGCTATCTGCACTTTTCCCAAGTAGTACTCTGCTTGTGGGTTCTTTGCACAGATGTACATCACTTTGCACTTTTTGGCATTGAATCCCAGTTGCCAGATCCCTCACCATTTCTCCAATCTGGCTAAGTCTCGCCTCTGCTCTTATATCTCCTCCTGTGTATCCACCCTCCCAGAGAGCTTAGAGTTGTCAGCGAATAAGCACATTTTGCCCTGGATACCCTCTCCTATGTCTCTTAATTAGACATTAAATAGTACCAGGCCCAACACTGACCCCTGTGGAACCCTGCTGGTGACCTCCTTTGCACTAGAGGACCCCCCCCACTACTACCCTCTGCATTCTCCCTCAACCAATTTTCAACCCATCTTGCTGCTCTCTCCCCATGTCCCCTCAGTTTTGCGATTAGGCCCTGTGCAGCACCGAATCAAAGGCCTTGCTAAAGACTAGGTATATGATGTCCACTGCCTGCCCCTTGTCTGCTGCCTTCGTGACCCAGTCAAACAACTCCACTAAGTTTGTTTGGCATGATCTGCCAGCCACAAACCCATGCTGTTTATTGTTCTGTAGGCCATTGCCCACCATATACCTTACCAGTCTCTCCTTTATTATTGACTCCATAAGCTTACACACTATTGAGGTCAGGCTGACTGGCCTATAGTTGCCAGGGTCCTACCTTGGTCCACTATTGTACAGTGGCACCATGTGTACAGTTCTCCAATCCATTGGCACCAACCCAAATCCAGGGAGCTGTTGAAGAGGGCTGCTAGCGGGCCTACCAGTTCATCAGCTAGCTCCCTGAGCACCCTGGGGTGCATCTTGTCCGGCCCCTCCCTCTCCCTCTTGATCCCTATAGTCCCATTTGGGCCACCCCCAATTCCCTCCTCCACTTTTCCCACTTCTGGCATTGGTCCCTCTTTCTCCTTCATGAACCAATTGAATTACCTACCTTTTTCTCATTCCCTGCATGGATTGGGAGCCACTTTTGCCTTGCTAGGGTGTACTTTAATGGTCTCCTGTTGAAAGTATAAAAGGAAAGAAAAAATGTGCCACAGGTAGGTACAGATTTAATTATTGGGAGTGTAGGGTCTCTGAGGAGTCCCTCGACTTTGGTGTTGGTTCCCTTGCCCCCCCAAGCTTGAGGTCTTATGTTTCTCTGTGTTTGACAGCAAATTGGTGATTTTTGAGTAATTCTGAGGTGTTTTGGTGATTGTTCACCTCAACCTCCCTTTTTCCATTTGTGCGGCTCCCATTAGGGTTCGGCGCACGCTCCTTCATCAGTTGGGCTTTCCGCCAGTGTCCTGAGCGGATGCCCGTGGGGTGTGTGTGTGTGTGTGTGTGTGTGTGCAGTGCTAAATGCATTATGCAGTGCTAGTTCTCATTGAAGCCTATTAGTAAGTGCGCAGTATCGCTCAGGCACGCTTATCGCTCCTGTGCACCAGCGGTGCGACGCTCAGTACAAGCATTTTTGAGCATGCAGATGCTGTTTGGCAGTTGGCCTGACAGATTTAAAAGCAAACAAGCATAATTAAGTAAAAACTTGTTTTTTTTTCCTGTCAACAAGGTTTACAAACACTAATACATTTAAACCTGAGATTTTTAAGCGCGTTATCTTATCACAGGATTACCCTTACCTTGCTGATTTTAGCCCAACTAGCAATAGGGCTAATAATTATTATATTGTTATGGCTTACAGAAATCCAGCAGTTCTGGGTTTGATTCCCACGACCCTCTCTTGTAGCCCAACAAGTAAGAGGGATTATAATTACTACATTATTATGGTTTATACATTCAGCGGTTCTGGGTTTGATTCCCATGACCTCCCACTTGCATGATGTGTGACACTGAGCAAGGTGTTTTAAGACAACACTGCGGAAAAGAATTTTAGCCCATAAAAGGTATTGGGGCTAATTATTTTTACATCACAATTATTTGGCGTAATTATATTTCTCTTTGGCACCATGATTTGTCGGAGACCATTAATTAAGAAATAATATAAGTCCTGCAACAAGGGCGATGAGGCCCTCCCCCATAAGTTCCTTTGCCGTTCTTGTGTTGCTCAGCAACCCACGGCCAGTTCTCCAGTCTGCGGAGGGGGAGCACCTGGTTCTTAAAGGCAGTGGCAGCAGAACTGCAAGATATTACCTTTGTGGCTCCAGAGTGAGCTTGAGTCCTGATGTCCTGCAGGACATCTCTGCAGATACACCCAACCCCAGTAGGGCCCCTCAGGACAGGGGGGCCCCATCCAGACACATCCAGGTGCAGCGCAGCAAGCTTAGGCTGCAGTAATGGATGTGAAGGCAGACCATGACCCAACCTTTTTGAAGGCCAGGATGATTACTACAGAGATCTTGGGGAAGTTTCTGACCTTAACATAAAAAAAATCTGAATCAGGGATGATTTTCTCCCCCAATTCCTAGTAAGCTCTAGTCTTTTTTTTGGATGGCTGAGGCATGTAGTCCTTTTTCAGCTCAGAGGGTTCAGTCTGTGGAGATGACAAATGTCAGTCTGTCTCTGTCTGCATCTTCTTCGGCTACTATGTGACCAAAATTATTGAGCAACACTGGGCAGGTGTGGATTAGAAAAGTGTCTTCCTAACCATACCATGGATTTCCCTTTTAAGGAAAATGTCTCGTGTGTGGGAAGCTCCTCCACTGGAAGACAGGGCAATTTGTATTTCAGAAAAGGCACCGTCCTGCCTATAGATGGCTCTGGCCCTATCAGTCTTTCATGTTAAATGAGCGAACACCTCATGCAGGAGGTTTTTTTTCTCTATTAGCACACACCAGTGGTACAGTCTTGTGCATATTTTTATTGGCCAGAGCCTTCAACATATGGATTACTACCAGGGCCAGTATCGTTCAACCTTTTTTGAAGGGGTGAGCCTTCTTTGCAGTTCATGGCCATGGTTCCATTTTCTAGGTGGTTATTTACTGGAGAATTTTGGGTCAGACCGCTTGGCCTACTTCATTGTTTCGACCATTAGGGCCATGTGTCTTGTCATTGGGTCTGGTTAAGCTTCATAGGCTAACCTGTTTATCATCCCCTTGAGGAAGACTTATGGTTTGATTCCATCCTGGATACTGTTTAACAATGCAGAATACCATAACCCAGTGGGGACATGGTAACGGCTGGTGCGGACAGTTATGAGGGGAGTTCCGTTCCCTTGGAGACTGGCTCCTAGAAATGGATGAGCCTACTCAGGTAACCAGGTTACAGTATCAGAGGAGCACTGGCCAGGCACTGTGCAGGAGGCCCATCACCACAAGCATGGTGCCTCACTAGAGAACACGCGGCCCATCACTGATCCCCTTTTTTTCTTGGGGGTAGATTAGAGGAGTATTCCTCAAGCTGGGACAGAACATTGTCAGATGCCTTCTTAAGGGGCATTTCTCTGCCCCAGTTTTCAAGGGCAGTGGTAAGGCCAGATGTCAGAGCTCCTGGCTCTCTTCGTGCCAGACTACAGGTCTCGCTAATCAGTGAGCTCAGGGGTCCTGTTTGTTTTATTCTACGGGCCCCAGAAAGTCTGGAAGTTGTTAGGTTTTCTTAATTCAAGAGCCTGTACCTTTTTGTGCTCCACAATCTTTCTGGATGGCACCCCAGAGATCTGTCACCATGCTGTTCAGGCAAGGGGTGTTTTCTTAAGCCCCAGTACATCTGTTGGACACCTGCCACCACACTCCCTTCGTTAGTCCTACACAGAGTATTTCAGGTTTTGATACAGGATCAGCCCTCCAGTATAGGGCACGTCTTCACCCGAGCATCAGCTTCTCTGAGAATCCTTGAGGGTGTTGGTAGTCCTGGTGGCTTAATGTCTATCCTGATTGAGCAACCTGCTTCTTAATGCAAAGAGGCCAGTACTCGGCACTCTAGATAGGCCAGAGTCACATAGCTAAGGGTGAAACAGGAGAAGAGCTCTCTTGAGCTGGCTCTGAGCTTGGATGCCTGGTGGTAATTTTTCAGCACAAGATCAGGAAAGGTCTTGCAGCCTTTTTTCCCTGGACAATGACTTTTGTCAGAGGCCTGCTGTCTCACTGCTGTTGGCCCTCAAGATAGGCATTGACAATTTAATCCCATGGGTCCACTTCCAGATGCGGCCTATTCAATGGGTTTACTGTAGACCTGGGATCCTTCATTGGAGGATTATTAGCCAGTTCCAGAACTCTTGTACTTGGACCTTTAATTTAGGGTAAAAAAAACTAACAAAACGAACAAAAAAAAGTGTGTGTTTGTCTGAGTTAACTGAACTGAATGGTTATCTGAACAGTTATCTAGGTGTAAATCTCAGGTGACTGAAAGGACTTGATAGCTGTGAGGTTTAAATTACTTGTACAAATATCTAGTAAGTAGGGGGAGTGGCTTAGCTAGAAGGAAACTAAATTTAAAGACTGCCTTAGAAAGATTCTGCTACTAGCTTGGCAGAAGACACCAGGAGGAAGGACTGCTGTGTGACTGGACTTCTCTGCTGGGACTATATTGCCCTCCTTCCCTCCCCTCCACTCTTCCACCCAAAGCTAGTTCTACTTTTATAGGCACAGGATTTGACTGACAACAGGAACTTCCTGTTTGGGAGCAGGAAGTGAGTGATCACAGAGCTACCAAAGACCCACCATCCTAGAAGGGCAAGAGTAGCTCTCCGCCCCCCTCTAGTTGCTGGAGGTCTGCCTCTGAGCAAGTAAGGGGTCTACTGAGAAATATAGGATATTCTTGTCTCAGAACAGGACAATCAGGAGCTTAAAGGGCACACAGGCAGAAAATAAGGAGAGAGAAAAAACAGAGGAAAGAGTAAGGATTGCAAACAGTTAAGGGGCCAGAAGTAAGACATGATGGGAGTGGTGCAGTGCAGTGGCTGTGGAGCAGCAGTCTTCTGGGAGACATTCTGGAGGATGCGGTGTTGTCCCATCTGCAGGCACCTCTCTGGGCTGAGGGAGGAGGTTGCTCATCTCCAGACTGAGTTGACCAGGATTTGTGGGACCTCCTCTTCCATCCAGGGACCACCAGTGTCACTGCCGTTGCCTTAGAGATTGGCAAGAAAGAGGAACGATTGGACCACAGTGGGCTCAGGGAGGGTGAGGGTAGTGGAACAGAGGTGCATCCCTGCAGCTGTATCTCTCCACAATTTCTATGCCATTCTGGCAAAGTGTGGTTCCTCTATGGAGGCACCCGCAGTGGAGACCAAGGAGGATGCTGGGAACCTCCACAAAGGAAACCCACAGGAGGGTGGCAGGGGACCCCACAGGGGAAGGAAACAACTTCTGGTGGGGGACTTCATTGTTAGGAAGGTAGAACTGGGGGAGGAAGGGGAGAGGGAGGTAAGGTGCCTGCCTGGCACCATAGCTTGGTGGGACAGGGAGTGAATCCTCAGGATTGCCAGAGCAGCTGCACAGGGGAGGGAGCTGGATGTCATTGTCCACCTAGGGACAAATGACCTGGCTAAGAAAGGATTAGAGAAGTGCAGGAAGAGTTTGTGGAAGTGGGGAGGCCTTAGACAAGTAGCACGACGGTAACCTTCTCGGAGGTGCTCTATGGCGAAGGAGAGGCCAGGGTGTTCCGCACCATGGGATTCAATCAGTGATTGAAAAACTGGTGTGGAGCTCAGAGATTTGGCTTCATTGGGGACTGGGGGTCCACCTGGAGTGATGCCAGCCTATACTGGCATGATGGGCTGCATCTGTCCAGGAGGGGAACCAGAATTCTAGGTGATAGGTTTAAATGCTTCATTGGCAAGCATTTAAACTAGCCAAGGGGGAAGGCACTGGAAAGGAGCAGGGAAATCCTAGCCCCCCCCCCCAAAAAAAATCACGGTAGTAAGTGTGGTAAACACCAACATAGAGATGTCAATAGGGAGAAGCGCAGGGGTAAATGGAGAAAGTGACAAATGCAATAAGGACAGGGATGGGTTAAAAAGGGGTAAGGACATCAAGAAATGGAGGGTACTAAGTACCAACGCCCGTAGTCTGGGCAACAAGCTCCCTGAGCTGGTGGCCTTGATGGGAGAGGGATGCCTGGATATTGTAGCAGTCACATAAACATGGTACACAGAGAACCATGACTGGGATGTTAACATACCAGGGTACATAACCTACAGGAGAGACAGGCAGGGGAGAAGAGGGGGAGGAGTAGCTCTCTATGTAAAGGAAGGGATAAAAACAACTGAACAAAAGAGTAAACAGGGAGGAGAGGAGGCACTGTGGGTCACCTTGGAGACTGGAAAGGGCACCACAATCCGCACAGGGGTTGTGTACAGACCCCCATGTTAGGGGAGGAATGGACAAGGATATGATAGAAGGCATTCTTAGGATGGCAGAAAAAGGGGAGATACTATTGATGGGAGACCTGAATATGCCAGATGTTAACTGGAGCACATTTGCTGCAGCCACATCCAAGAGCAGGGCCATTCTTGATGCCCTACAGGTGGCAGGCCTCAGACAGCTAGTTTCAGAACCCACTCATGAGGGAGCAATCTTAGACCTTGTACTCTCAAACGGGGGCAGTGAGAGGATCTCAGATCTAGAAGTGGGTTGCCATCTGGGAACAAGTGACCATCAAACAGTATGGTTCACGTTAAACTCAGAGTCAAGCCATACAAAAGTGAGGGTACTGGACTTCAGGAGGGCTGACTTTGGCAAGATGGAGAGTGCCTTAGAAAAGCACTAGCAAACAGGCTAGGAGGAGGGTGGAGCAACAATGGGGAATCATCAAAACTGGCATCACAGAGGCAACAAGCCTTTGTGTGAAGCAAATAAACAAATCAAAATGAAAGAAAAAGCCACTATGGTTCTCAAAAGAGGTGGCTGTGAAAGTCAGGAAGAAAAAGATAGCATTCCGGAAGTATAAGGAAACACAGAAGGAGCAGGACAGAGAGCTGTACCAGTTAAGGCAGAAGGAAGCAGGAGGAAGTCAGAATAGCAAAGGCCAAAACTGAGGAAAAGATAGCCAACTCCGTTAAGAAGGGGATAAAAGCTTTTATAGGTACATCAGCGAAGGAAAGACAAAGGAGGGATAGTGAGGCTGAATAGAATGAACGTGGGTGGGCAGAGGGGACAGTGAAAAGCAGGGATACTGAACGAATATTTCTGCTCAGTATTCACAAAAGAAGAGGGGAAGTGCCTAATCCAATTAACAGAAGCACTCTTGATAGGGGGTCAATCCCAGTCCTTTCACAGAAGAAAGGGTTCTGCAAGAACTCCTAAAACTGAAGGTGGACAAAGCAATGGGGCCTGATGGAATTCACCCCAGAATTCTAAAAGAATTAAGGGGAACTAGTGAAACCACTGGCTACTCTTTTTAATAAATCATGGGAGGATGGTGTGGTACCTGAGGACTGGAGGAAGGTGGATGTGATTCCTCTTCACAAAAGTGGGACCAAGACAGAGGCAGGAAACTACAGACCTGTCAGTTTGACCTCTGTGGTAGGGAAAGTGATGGAGTCACTTCTGAAGGAAAGAATTGTTGAGTACCTAGAGGCCAGTGGGGCACAGGACCCAAGGCAGCATGGGTTCACAGTGGGAAGGTCATGTCAGACGAATCTAATAGATTTCTTTGACTGGGTGACCAAAGTAGTAGACCAGGGAGGGGCTGTGGACATGGCCTACCTAGACTTTAGCAAGGCACTTGACACAGTCCCACACAAAAGATTAATAGTCAAATTAACCAGCCTGGGAGTGGGTCCCAGGGTGGTAGCCTGGGTAAAACATTGGTTGGACAAGAGGACATAGAAGGTAATTGTAAATGGAATCCACTCTGAAGAAAGAGGGGTTACTAGTGGGGTACCGCAGGTTCAGTACTTGGTCCAGTCCTTTTTAATGTCTTCATAAGTGACATTGCAGAGGGACTGGAAGGAAAAGTATACCTCTTTGCAGATGACACAAAGATCTGCAACAGGGTTGATACACAAGGAGGCGTGGAAAGGATGAGAAGGAACTTGGCAAGGTTTGAGGAATGGTCAGAAGTATGGCAGCTTGGATTCAGTGCAAAGAAGTGCAAAATAATGTACCTGGGAAACATGAACCAAGGGGAAGAATACACAATGGAGGGGGGGTAGTAACAACAACAAAAAAGGAAAGGGACCTGGGGGTAATCATATCAGATGACCTTAAGGTTAGCAAACAACATGAGAAGGCAGTAGGGAGGGCTGGGGGTATACTGGGATGCATAGGGAGAGGCATCATCAGCAGAAAACAGGAAGCTGTTATCCCTCTGTACAGACAGTTGGTGAGACCCCATCTGGAGTACTGTGTCCAGTTCTGGAGACCCCATCTCCGCAAGGACATAGACAGGATAGAGGCAGACCAGAGAAGGGCAACTAAAATGGTGCATGGTCTGCAAGAGAAGCCGTACAAGGAGAGACTAAAGGAGCTTAATATGTATACCTTTGAGGAAAGAAGGGAGAGGGGGGACATGATAGAAACTTTTAAGTACCTCGGTGGAATCAGCAAAGTCCAAGAGGGTAGCATCTTTCAGAAAAAGAGATGTGCAAGAACAAGGGACACAATTTCAAGATAGAGGAGGGGAGGTTCAGGGGCAATGTGAGGAAGTATTATTTCACAGAGAGGGTATTGGATGCATGGAACAGCCTTCCTGAGGAGGTTGTGGGGTCTAAAACTGTGGGAGAATTCAAAAATGTGTGGGACAGACATAAGGCAATTCTTGTGGGGGGTAGGAAGAAATAGACTGTTGGTTAACTAGGATCTGCGGCCTATCCAGTAGGTAGGGAAATGGGCAGACTTGATGGGCTAAGCAGTTCTTATCTGCCGTCAAAGTCTATGTTTCTATGTTTTTCTTTCACCCCTTAGCCTTCTCAGTCCCTGTGTTAGTGAGTGGGTGTGCATGATCTGAGCAAGTTCCAGTAGAACTTCCGCAGTTAATTCTCACAACAAATGTCAGCCTAGGTGGATGGGGGACAGGTCAGAACCATTTTCCCACCCGTGGAACTTGGTCAGCCTACGAACAGCATCTACACATCAATGTTCAGGAGACGGAGAAGGTCCACCTAGCTGCCCTTAGTGTGCATTCATGATGCTACACATGACAGGCATTTGTACATAACCAGTAAGGCATGTGAGATGTTTTGAGAGGTCATCAGCCTGTCAACAGTTCCCGCTGACGGGGGTGCTGAACCTTCAGGCAGACTGCTTAAAGTGATTTTCTGAGATTTGGAAGATACCTTTATCACATAGTATGCCATTGCCACCCAAGCTTCAGATGCTGAAGCTGCAATTTGTTTTGTAAAAAAATCTATCATAGTCATTTTTTTTTATGTTTTATCAGCACTATGTCCTCCAGTTTTCTGTGTGCAGCCACACTCCCAGAATGATGTAATGCAAGGGATGTTTTACATACAGCAACAAGGAATTCTGGGTAAATTATTAAATTAATTTAAATGTTCATTACTCAGAGGTGCAGTCCCTTATTTTGGTAGTCGAGACTGCAGTACAGCACCTGATATGTAGACTTATTTATTTATTAATGTAAAAGTTTCACCAGGAAAGACATACTGAGCAGACAAGCTAGTTTCTAGATGCGTCCTGGGGTAGAGGGGAAGGTGTACACAGTAGGTACATATGTAGCAAGGCATTGTGGGTACAGTATATAGCTGATTTTTCTGTTTCCTTATTCCTATTTTGCTAGTGTAGATGTCTGAAATACCAAGCCTGACCAACAGAGGTCTCTTAGGGTTATCACCTTTAAGAAGCCCAGAGTGGGATATTTCTTACTGAAATATGTTTTTTTACAGGACAATATGTAACATTGACCAATGCAACAGACCTGTTTTCTCAAAATAATAAGAATTAAGACTAAGTGTTGTACTTTTTTTTTGTTGTTTCTATTGTTTCTTATCATATTAAGTCATTTCAGTTAAAGTATTATAGTTTCTGCAATATTTAGAAGAATGTTAGACAATAAATTTTTTTCTACTATAAGGTCAGGACATGCAGTATTTTTCATAAGTTTTTTGCAGGACACAGCTGCCCAAATCAGGGCTGTCCTGCAAAATCAGGGGAGGTGGTAACTCTAAGGTCTCTGTTTCACAACAGTGCTTAGAAACTTTGTTTCCCTTGCATGATGTCACAGTTGGGGGTTGCAGCACTTAGAAAAAAGGGACGGGTTATGCAAATGAAGCAGAGCAAGAAAAAAAGCATTTTTCTTATGGAAAACAGCACTTTTGGCAGTTTGACTGGTAGGAGATTGAATCACAACTACTACAGGTTACTAATCCCATTTGCTATGGCAAAACTCAGAAAAATCACTTTAAGCCGCAGTCTGTTCATCCTGTGGAGTGGAGGTTGAACCAGAGTTTTTTTTTGAACTCCTGTACAACTGGTTTGGTTGACCTCAGATCAGTCTGTTCGCATCCACCCACAAGGCTCAGATCCAAGAAGGTTCTTCAGTCTTTTAGGTGACCACAGATGGGAGCAGTGGTAACTCAGCCTCAAGAGTGGACCTTCAGTAGAGTGTATTTTTCAAAGTGTACAGAGAGAATAATAAATAGAAATAAAAATGCTCTGTAGGGAGCTGCCCCTTGTTACCTGCTGAGGGGCCGAGTAGACCGTAGTTCTCGGACTTCGCAAATCTTTTTTTTTTTTGTAAATTTTATTTATAAGCAGTTTTCATTCCATACAGTACAAGAGACTCAATGTCATGATAATCACCATTCTGTTCGAGAGTACATTATAGAAGTCATTTTCCAATATATGGACTGTATTTCATATTCTATAGCAGTCAGTGTGACCACACTCTCTAAATATGTGCCCCAGTGATAGTTTCACCGAAACATATTAACTATACAGAGTCTGGACTTCGCAAAAATCTTGTTCACCAAGCACCCTTAGCCTTCTGGTTTGCAGAGACCTGCTCACGGTCTCTCTCTCTACCCAGAAAAATCCAGGAATGAAAAAGCTCGAACCCTGGCTCCTGAGAGGAGGAGTCCTCCTTAATTAAAATATATATATACTGTGTGTGTGTGTGTATATATATGTATAGATATATTTGTGTGCAGTTTTTCCCGAGAAAACTACTTGACTCCTTGATGGCTGCCAGAGATCCTCTGTCTGCAGCCTATGCTCCGGTAGGGATCATCTCCATCTCTTTTACCTTGGGCCAGCAGGGAAGGTTTTCTCCTTCGACGGCCTCTTTTTCCACAGTTTTTTGGTTTTCTATAAAAAGGCAGAGAGGTTGACATTCAATTCATTGTGAGGCCGGGTTCTGCTATCACAGCCCTGGAGGTTTTTGGCTTAGGAACTCATTTGGCACATGTTTGTAGGACACGTCTACTGTCCTGATCTGGTTTCCTGTGGGATCTCTTGGGTTCTGAATGCTCTCTTGGCAAGGAGTTTTCTAAACCACTCCCATACACATTGCTGGATGTGTTGTTTCACAGGCTTTTTTTTCTGTATTTCGTTCATTTTTAAAATGACAAGTAAAATAAGGCAGTGTTGATCTTATGCAGAGCCTTGATTGTACTGGAAATCTGCAAGACTCTGTAAACATTGTTTCTGTATAAACACAGAAGAAATACTATATGAGGCTGTCTAGCTCAGCAAAGTAAATCCATAAATTGTTTCAGGAGTCTCTTGCTCAAAAGTTTCAATGCAGCAAAATGCTAAGAAGTATTATTGCAATAACATTTTGATTTATAGTGGGTTTCATACCCAGAATATAATACACAAAATACTAAAAACACATTGCTGGGAAGCTGGGCAGTAAGGGTGCCTGGAATAGGTCAATTCCAATCTGATTGGACTGTTTAGGAATTTTCAGGCCTGAATCCAATTACCTTAGAGGAATAAACAGGGTAAAGGAGAAAAGCATATTTCAGAGAAAACGTTGTGCAAGAACAAGTGGGCATGATATGAGGCTGAAGGGTGGAAGGCTCAGGGGTAATGTTAGGAAGTGCTTTTTCACAGAGGGTGGTGGAGCCATGGAACAGCCTTCCAGCAGAAGTGGTGGGTGCGAAAAACAATATGGGGGTTCAAGAGTGCATGGGATAGATATAAGGGTACCCCAGAGATGTGCAAAGCAGAAGAGATGCAGATCAAATAGGATCTGGGGCTACTGCAGCAGGGAGTAGGGAAATGGGCAGACTAGGTCGGCCATATGGTCCTTATCTGCCAACAGATTCTATGTTTCTATGACTTCAGGCATGCAAATTTTAATAAAATGAGGGAATTCCTTTAGGATGCCCTGGCAGGAATAAAGAACCTGGGAGGACTGTCCAAGGAAAAAAGTGTGCACAGGGCGGTGGTGCTCTCAAAACCAAATGTAGACATAGTTCCAAAGAAATTTGGGCACTCACCAGCCATTTAGGTACAACTCCACCAGTAGAAAGTTTTACATCTTTTTATTGAAACATACAAAACGGACTGGCCACAAAGCCATGATAAACACTTGACACATTTCAGATTCTCACTAGATCCTTTCTCAGAAGTCATAGGGGAACCCTAGTGATAGGAACGAGAAGGTAAAACTGGAGATCATGTAGAGTCTACAACTTTTGCAGTAGGTAGGGAAAATGGGCAAACTGGATGGGCCCAGTGGTCCTTATCTGTTGTCAATTTCTATGTTTCCTATTAAGGAGCCATACCTTATCAGGCATAAGGACAGGTGGTACTCAGAAGGTGTTCGTCCCTCAGGTGATCTTGCCTTCCAGGAGTCCAGGACATAGGTCTCGGTCCGCCTGTCCACAGCCTTCCCTATTTAAGGGAAGGAATTGCACAAGTTGAATTTGTCTTGCACCGTTGAGATCTAATTTAAATTGACGGCTGCGTTCTGTGAGACTGAGAGTCTCGTCTGTTCTCATGGAACAGACAAGCATGGGCAAGAGGCCTTCCTATTTAGGCCACCCTCACTAAAAGGGTGCGGGCATGCATTATTTCAGGCCAGTGTTGTAGTAAGAGGAGGTTCCCGGCTCTCCTCAACTCACCACTCCACGGCTATAATGACGCCCTGGACAGGCAGGTGAAACATTAGTTTTAAGGTTATGCAAGGAAGTTGTGTGGTCTCATGTCCACATATGCACAAACATTCATCTTGATGTTTAGAGTTCGACTGGTGCAGTCTGGTCACAGACTGCTATAGACAGCAGTTTGCAAGTAATTCTCAGTGTTCACCTCTGTATATGGGATATTCTTCTCCCCCCTTCTGTTTTTACTGGGTGCTGCTTCTTAGAACCCAGTTTTTATGATTACCGATTGACAATGTGGAGCACTACAGAAAGATGAAATTAACTTCATACCGTCATTTCCTTTTCTGTTAGCTCCATCATTGTCAATGGGGCCCTCCCAGGAGCCTGCTCCTGTGTGAGAATCTTATCCTTTATGCTAGGAGAGATATCCTGTTGTAAAATCCACCTACTATTTTTTCTGGACATCCCTCTTCTTGCTGTACTGTACTTATATACTCCTACTGGCCTCCCTGCCCTGCTCTCCATTTACTCTTAGCACTTACTTACAATTCCAGCACTTCTCTGCACATCTCCCTCTGTATAGTCTTCTTACCCCCTGGCCTTACTATGTTCATGTCATCTCCCCCTCTAGTGTTGACATTCTTCTCCTGAAACCCCCTCCCCCCATCCTTCCCCGTAAAGGGTCGACCCTCCTGGTTGGTCCGTTCATGCGTTCTTGTTCTGTTGTTAATATAATCTTCTTACCACACCATGTTACTTCTATTGCCTTGTTTAGTATCCACCCCAGATGTTGGTGTACCCTTAATTTAATTCGTTAACAATCTGTACACTCTGTATTATCCGATGTTGTTGTATGTACCAGCCTGCATGAAGTGTCCAATTGTATTAGTCCTTGCTATGTTCCCCTTCTGCCAGGACCATCTTGAAAATGAGCTTCCTCAATGATGACTCTGCCTGGTTAAATAAAGATTTGATTGATTGATTGATATACAGTATATATATAATATAATATAAAAAAGGATTGTTTTCGATCAGTCTGCTGCACTGTACTCATATATAATATAAAAAATTAAAAAGGATTCTTTTCGATCGGTCTGTGACCACAGGTTAACAGATTTACAGGTAGCTCTTGAGGCATTTTTTCCTTGTTACAGGTGGCCTCACTGCATCTAGTTGTTGCCTTTAAAGTCTGTCTTAAGTGGTGATTAGCCTCAGTTTCCAGGGTTCCACACTCCGCAGCGTTACAGCGCCGAGCCACTAGGGCGTCAGTTGGCAATGTCACTGACCACTGTTTTTGTGGGGGGCTGCTGTGCCCCCATGCCCCCCAAACTTTGGATTCCAACTTTAGGGGGTGGACCTCGGGGAGGGGGCGGCGAATCCTGGATTTTGCACCCTGATGGCTCGGTGCCCTAATGCTGGCGTCCTGAGTGCCAGCAGTGAGTTTCCAGATATGCAAAAGATGAGACCCTGCCATTCATACAGGATGGTTCTTCAGGTAAGGAACATCAAATTGTCCAAATCTTGAGTCCAATGGAGAGTCTTCTCCTCCTTGGATGTCTGCCTGGAAGGTAAGACAATTTTTTATTTACATGTGGCAATACGTTTATATTAACAATAGATTATAATGTATAAAAATGTGAAGCTATTATGGCTCTGCAAGGTAAGCAGTAACTGGGGAGTTGCTGCAGCATGGAATCCTCATATGCCTAACATTCTAAAACTTGGTCTGTACCATTCCCCTGGTAGGGGTGCACTATACCCAATTGTTATGATTACTCACTGACAATGTTGGAGCGAACAGAAAAGGAAATTACAGTAAGTATGAAGTTAATTTCTTCTTTGGTCCCTATCATTCAGACAGCAGACAGGTGAGATGGTGAGCAGAGGGTCTGCCGGTTGCTGTCCAATGCTCTGGGACATGCTGGATGACTGGACCACCAATACTTTTGTGCCAATAAGTATCTTCACAGAGTTTAGGCTTTTTCTGATGAGTGTGCCGATGAGTTTGCGTGTGTGGGGAGGGGGGTGCTGTGTGGTTGGGACAGGAAGTGGAGGGTTATGGCATTGTACGACTGCTTGGGACGGGGTGCTACTTGATTACCAGGAAATTTCTTACTATTGTTATGGAGATTGGAGTGGGCGTGCTGCTGGGAGCAACAGTTCTCAAACTTTGTCATAGTGAGCCTCCCCTAAACCATGGAAAAGATCTTGAGCCTCCCCCAAAATACTGAAATATGTTTGGGCCTCCCCATAGAAAAATAGCCTACTTTTCACAGGTACATCAGGAATAAATTGAAACCTCTTTGCATAGCTGGATCTCATGTTAAGCTTATTTTAACCCCCCCTCCCAAAAGGACAACCTACTTGCTGCAATATTTTGACTCTCGAACCATTGTTACCCCTTACTGCCATACCTTCACGGATCAGATTGCTTTCCGTTTGCCCTCTAACTGGAATAACCTTCCTGAAGACCTCTGCCTCAGGGATTTTGCTCCCCTCCTGCTCTTATTCCTAGTACCTGTATGGTTAACTCTTGTATTTGGACAGTTCTGTTGCCAGTCTAATTGATTAATTGTTCCTTACATTGTTAGTTTATTGTTAATTTGTTTGCACTTGTATTCATTTTGTATTGCTTGAGTGTTTTGCAGTTACATTCTGAACTGTATTCTCTCACTACCCTTCCCTGGGTACACCTGATATAAGCCATGACTCAGTGTACAGTACCTTCCCTGGTCACAGACTTGTGAATAAATACACAAATTCACCTACTATTGTCTTCTTTCAGTTTGCCTTATCCTTCACACAAAATCTATAAAGTTCAAAAGTGATATATAATACTTTTTCAAGACTTGCTTGAGCCTCCCTTGGAACAGGTTGGGGCCTCCACAGGGAGGCTGGCCTCACCATTTGAGAACCCCTGGGGAGTATCAGGGAGTGCAGCAAGGACATAGATAAGGTGGAGACTATCCAGAGTAAGGTAATAAAGATGGTGCAGGGCTTGCACCACAAGACATATGAGGAGAGACTAAGGGACCTCAATATGTACTCAATGGAGGAGAGGAGACAGCAGGGGGCATGATTGAAACTTTCAAGTACTTCAAGGGCATAAGCAAGGTGCAAGTGGGGGACCTTTTCCAATGTAGAAAAAGTACTAGAACAAGGGGGCACAATATGAAATTGAAAGGAGGTAGATTAAGAGGTAATATGAGGAAGTTTTTCTACACAGAAAGGGTAGTTGACGCTTCAAATAGTCTGCCACAGGAGGTAGCGGGGCCAAGCACAGTAGAGGGGTTTAAGCATGCCTGGGACAGGCATGAGGGAAGCTTGAGAGGGGAGGGAGTGATGAAAAGCCATTGATCACATAGGGTCAGTGGCCACATACAATGTATAGGGCCTACAGGCAGACTGGATGGGCCTAGCAGTCCTTATCTGCTGACAATTTCTATGTTTCTATGTTTCAGGGAGTGTTTCACTGTTATAAAAGGTATCGGGGTGTGAGAGGGAAGATACCACTAGACTACCAAGGAATTGCTTACTGTTATAACGGGGATTGGATGGGAGGCGGGATACCACTACATTTCCGCTACCCCCTTCCATTCGCTCTGCTCCTTCCCTTATTACTCTGAAATCTCTTCTCTGTTCACTCCTGCAGTTGCTTCTGATATTGGGGTGGATGTCTGTCAACTGCCTTCTACCCTACAGTGACACTAACACTGCCCCTCTCTTCCAGTCATCAGTCACTGTTCTCTGAGCCTCATACTATTGTTTTGTTGCTCACTGTTTAATGTTTTGCTTATTCCACAATTTATTGTATGGCAATTTTATTCTTGAAGCATTTTCTTGTAAATTCTTTATTTTGTAATACTTATTTCTGTATTACTGTATTATTTTTGTACATTGTACCTTGATTTTGTTTTGTTCTCCACTCTTCCCCCTCCTCCCAGGGTGCATCTAGAAATGAGCTGTTACTAGCTCATTATGACTTTCCTGGTAAAACATTTGAAATAAATAAATACAGTGCTGAAGGCATTGCTAAAGTCCAGATAGTCCACATCCACTGCCCTCCCCTGCTCTATTCCCCTGGTCACCCAATCGAAGAAATAAATCAGGTTTGTTTGGCATGACCTCCCCCCCACTATGAATCCATGATGCCTTTGTAGCCCGCTGAATTCAAGATACTCTACCAACCTTTCCTTTAACAAGGTTTCCATAAAAAAAGAAAAGTCACCCCCAAGGGCTCACACTCAAGTGTGCGGCGGGTCCCAATGTGCACTTTGTATGCAGAAACATTTTGGATTACTTACTGTTTACTGTAGTATAGTAGATTGTATCAGACTAATTTCGCATAGTTCTAGGCTGACCTCTTCTAGCACTACAAATCCCAGAATCCCCTGCAGCTGACATCAGAGCAGTAGGCAGCACTGGGAGATTCAATAGCCTACAGTACATTTTAGAGTTTATGTAAGCACTGATCTTTCATTTGTTGGACCCGCTGCCTTCCCTGGGCTAAGTACAGTCACAGGGCACTGTACTTAGTCCCTGGAGGAAATGCAGAACCAGAACACATCTGAGTGGAGATTATAAAAGCTCTGCCGTGCACTGCAGGCTATTGAATATCCCACTGCTGTCTACTAGGAGTGTGCAAGGGAAGTACAGTATTTTCTAAATACCATGAATAATGCACTATTCATTATTCTGATATAAATAACAAATGGTGGCACTATTAGCCATATTCGGGAAATGCTTTTAAAAACAAAAGTAAAAAAAACAGCCCTTCACCCTCATCCCCAGCCACACTGTTTAAAAATCTACAGCCCCTGTCTCCAACCCATCCTCCCCCCACCAGCACCCACAATTTATTATTTCAACAGCAGTCCTATACTGGGTGACACAGCAGGCTGCCGATTCTTGTAGCGCTTTTACACTTTTTGAACTAGATCATATCAAATAAATAAATAATTCCCACACCCTCCCATCCCGACAGTACCTACTCCCAATCTCCTCCCCCAACCAACACACACATTTTCTTACTGTGAAGAAGATCAGTCCAGGCGCGGAAAGGCACCGACTCAACCCACCCTTATCCATGGCTGGTTGCCTTCTTGTGAAGTAAAGTGCTCCCGCGCTTGCTCGCATAGTAAAACAGCTGATCATGGGAGGTTGTGATCTTTAGACAGTTGAGCTGGGCAGGAGGGTGGAAAGCCATTTTCTACTGAGTCCCGCTCTCACAGGAACTACTTCCCCCCCCCCTCCCCTTACAGGAAACACGAATACTGAATTCCGAATATTTAGGGACCCGAATACAAATATTTTGCTGAATATTTGAAATAAGGTATCCGCCCACCCCTGTTGCCTACTGCTCTGATGTCAGCTGCAGAAGATGTCAGCCTGGAGTTGAACCCAAGCAAAACTAGTCTGATACAGTCTACTATAGTACAGTAAACAGTAAGTAAACCAGATGTTTTGCACACAAAGTGCACCTTAGGGCCAGCCTCACACTTGAATGTGGGGCCCTTTGTGCTGACTGTTCCCTTTTTATTTCCCTACCACTTATGTGAGATTGACCAGCCTATAGTTGCTATCCTCCTCCCTGTTGCCACTCTTATAGAGAAGGACCACGTCTGCTCTCCTCCAGTCCTCTGGATCCACACCTCTTTCCAGTGAGCTGTTGAATGAGGCCATCAGTGGGGCAGCTAGCACCTCCCTGAGTCCCTTTAGTACCATTGGGTGTATCCCAGCTGGTCCCACAGCCTTGCCCACTTTCAGAACTGCAAGTCTGTTCAGAACTCTTTCCTCTGAAAATGGACTTGTGGCCACCTCCTCCCCCTTTGTTTCTGCTGCTCCCTGGTGGTCTGTCCCACCTCCCTCCACTGTGAAGACTGAACAGAAGTACCTGTTCAGAATGTCTGCTTTTCTTGGTCCTTTTCTGCACAGTCTCCCCTGGCTATCATCCTTGTCCTCGCTATCCCTCCCCTTGCTTTCCTCTTCTCCTTATGTACCTGAAGAAAGTCGTATCCCTTTTAGATACCCCTTTGGCTATCCTCTCCTTTGTCTGCACCTTTGCTCCCCTCACTGCCTTTCCTGCTTCCTTTTGTTTTACTTGGCATACCTCCCTGCCTTCCTACCTCTGCACTTCCTTATACCTCCTGAATGCCAACCTTTTTTTCCCTCACCACCTTGGCCACTTTCCTAAAGAACCCTATCAGTCTGTTTTTTCTTTTATGCATACTCACTTACCCGACGATGATAACGGATTAAGCTGGGCAAAAACAGTTGCAGAAGAAGCCATTCTCTATCAAGTTCAACAGGGCCCGATTATGACACGAGTGTGACAAACTGTCCCAGACATGATTTGAGGTTCTGCTTTAAGAAATGAAGGGTTTCCGAGATGAGAACAGGATTAAATTCTAGAGAGTAAATGAACAACTTCAAGCAGTTGAGAAGTGCCTGGACACTGCTGAAGGACAAAGTAGGTCTGGTCCAGGATGGCACTGTGCAGTGGAGTATTTCATGGAGCAGAATACGACCTTAATGGACAAGTGTTCAGATCACGAAGGCTGCTCCCATCATGGCAATCTGATTGTATTGCTCTGAGATAGGCAGGATGGAGGAATTTCTGGAAGATCTTTTAAAAGACATACTCTCCCTCTCTGTGGCAATGGAGTTTCGTATTGAGGGGCACACTGAGCATTGCTTCCATAACCTGCTGATCATAATGCCTGACCCCAGTCCATCGTGATGAAGTTTGGGAGCTACAGGGATCAAGAGAACATTCTAAATAGCATGGCAAACCAAAGATCTGTCTTACAATGGAGCCAAGCTATATTTCAAGTAAGGATTACCCCTGGAGGTTCTCCAAAAACGGCAAGCATATGCAGGCATACTAAGAACACTGAAAGACCACAATGTATGTTTTTCAAACACCATACCTGGTGCACCTGGGGTTGTTTTAACAATTGGGGGCATAAATGTACCATTCATGTCAAGAAACCTGAAGGAGAGGCTGGTGGTCCTGAAGGATAGGCTGGTGGCCCTCCTAGAGGCCAAAGGACTACAGGACAGCAGACAGCATGGCTTCTTACATGGCAGATCTTGCCAAACCAACCTGGTGGAGTTCTATGACTGGGTAACTAGACAACTGGACAGGGGCCATGCAGTGGATGTCCTGTATCTGGACTTCAGTAAGGCATTCGACTCGGTGCCGCATGGAAGGCTGGGAAGGAAGTTAGTAGGCACAGGGGCAGGTGCAAAGCTGGTGAGATGGGTAGGAAACTGGCTTCAGGGAAGGCAACAGAGGGTGGTGGTGGGTGGGGAGCTCTCACACCCAAGGGCAGTGACGAGCGGTGTTCCACAGGGCTTGGTTTTGGGACCAGTGTTGTTTGAGATATCCATTGCAGACATATCATGGGACATCAAGAGCAAGATCAGTCTATTTGCTGATGATACCAAGGTAGGCGTGGTGGTGGATGACCTAGGGGGTGGCAGGGGTTGCAGGATGATCTGGCAAAGCTTGAAACCTGGTCAGACACCTGACAACTGGGGTTTAGTGCCAAAAAGTGCAAGGTGCTGCATTTTGGGATGAAGAACCCAAGGAGAAGTTACCAGCTGGGGGGAGTGCAGCTAGCCCAGACAGAGGAGGAGAAGGATCTGGGGGTGCTCATTACAAGGTCAATGAACAACTCGGCACAATGTAGGAAGGCAACTGCAAAGGCCAACAAAATGCTGGGTTGTATTGCAAGGCGTATATCCTCGAGGAGGGAGGAGGTGATTCTGCCACTGTATAGGTCATTAGTTAGACCACACCTGGAGTACTGCGTGCAGTACTGGCGCCTGTATCTGAAAAGGGACATTAAGTTACTGGAGGGGGTGCAGTGCAGGGTGACAAAGATGATCATGGGCTGGGGACTTATCACACGAGAGGAGGTTGAGGGAGTTGAACATGTACTCACTGGAGGAGAGGAGGGACAGGGGTGACATGATTGAAATCTTTAAATACATGAAAGGAATAAACAAGATGGGTACAGAGGGGCTGTTCAAAGTAAGGGAGTTGAGAGCCACCAGGGGCCATGATATGAGACTGGAGGGAGGAAGGTTCAGGAGGGAGACGAGGAGACACTTTTTTACAGAGAGGGTGGTGGCTGGGTGGAATGCGTTACCTGCAAAAGTGGTATCCAGTAAAACAGTGGACTGCTTCAAAAGGTGATGGGACAGGACAAGGGGGAGGATTAATGAAGGGGAAGGGTGGAAGGGAGGGGCAACTGCAGAATAAGGGGTGCTAGCTGCACATTCGAGCAGACTTGATAGACCTCTAGGCCTTTATCTGCTGGCAAATTTCGTGTGTTCGTAAGAAACCTTGAAAGCTATTCAGGCAAAAAGGTGGTAAGTACACTTCTCATTCCCTCAGCAGTAGCCTCTTCAGTTTACCCAAACCAGCTAGCAGCAGGCCAAACAGCTGTGGATTCACATAAGTGGAAGGAGAGCTGCAACATCCAGCATGTGATATCCTGCAATCCTTTACAGAAAGCTGACTGTGCCGGGGAATGTCTCCCTCACTGGTATTGTTTTATTTCACTTAGTTTTTTGTGGTTATGGCATCTGGGGTGTTTTTATCTTCCCCACTCTAACAGCTGAGCTGAGATTTCAATGAACACAATTGACTATATCTGCACAGGGAACCAAGACAGAAGTGGATTGCAGACTCTCTTGGTGTCTCTTTGATTTAATCGGAGACTGGTTTTCCCTCGTAGCAAGGACTTATCGCACTGCACCTGTGCCGTTTGCAATTGCATTTTAGTGAATAGTAGCATGATGCAATGATGATGACAGGCCACTGTGACGTTTCGATTTGCACTGCTTCACTGTGTTTTAATTTGTTCATCCTGATGGGGGTTGTGTACTGCAGGAGGTCCCGGTTCAGTGGGGGGATCATGGGGGATCTGGGGGTTCTACAGGATACTACTTCTGGAATAGAGGGGATCCTATGATGGTTGTGGGTAAACTGATGGAGGCAATAGTGAAAGAGGACCTCGTGGACTTCCTGGAGAGCAATAAACTCCAGGACAGTAAACAGCACAGGTTTGTGGCAGGGAGGTCTTGTCAGACTAACTTGATAGTAATCTTGGACAGGGTAACAAAGGTAGTGGATAAGGGCCATGCTGTTGGTTTACGCTACCTCTATTTTAACAAGACTTTTGACTTGGTGCCTCACAGAAGGTTGCTGAAGAAGCTAGAGGATCTAGATGCAGTGAAACACACTGTTAGATGGATGAGAAACTGGTTGGAAGGGAGACAGATGATGGTTGTGGTCAATGGAGTCAAATCAGAAGAGAAGGAGGTCACCAGTGGGGTGTCACAAGGATCATTCCCGGGTCTAGTCCTTTTCAGTATGTTCATCAGTGACATGGGAGAAGTAATCCAGGGCAAGATGTGTCTTTGCAGATGACAGTAAGCTCTGTGGCAAGGTAAACAGTGAGAAGGGGGTTTGGGAGATGCAGAGAGACTTATAAGGACTAGAGAGGTGATCAAAGGTTTAGGGTAGCATGTGAGGTGGGCGCCTGAATTAAGGCGCCATCCATAAGCGGCGCTATGTGGGGCAAGCCGAATGGTGATGGGGGTAGGGCGATCGATGTGAGGAAGTCGGCGACGGTTGGTAGGATGTCGCTATATGAACATGAGGGGCGGAGTGAGCATGGTGAGCATGGGCTGGGAGGGGCAGAGGGGATGTAGGGGGTGGCGCTGCGGTTGGCTGCTGAGCTGCGCTGTGGCATCGGGGTTGGCCTCCGCTGTGGTGCGTGGGGGCCGGGTTTGGGTCTGGGTCTGGGCGCTACTACATTTTTGTTGTGCCTGCCCAAAATGTTTTTTTGCTTTGCCCCCGACATATATACCCCCTGGAGTTGAGAATCTTTTAATTGCGGGTGCGGGGTGAAGCCCCCACAGAAAGCAAGTGATTTAAGTCCTTGACGCCATTCTTCCGTGCACCGAGGATGTCAGGTGGTAAAATTGTTTCACGCTTCGATATCGCTGAGCACGCGAAGTCGCCGCGCCATTGTCACATAGAACCAAGGTGTGGCAGTTGAAATTCAATAATAATATGCAGCAGTTTGGTCATTCCTGCAAAATGCGCACACGTGAAGCCAGTCAGGCCTCTTGTGTCAGCTGAGTGGCATCTCTCTTCTGGCACTTACTGTGGGTTTATTTTGCACATTTTGAACTTTATTTAATAAATTTTGCTTGTGTAACCCCTAGATGGCGCTATCCCAGGGGCTACTACCCCTGCCTGATTTGCCACTAACAGGTTGAGGGGCCTGGATCCAATGGCGGGTGCCTCCACCCAGAGGTCAGGGTTTGCAATAGTTAAACTAACTTGGTCACAGCCCTCTGGGACACTGCAACCCCCCTTTCTTCCCACTAGTGGCCCACACAATATATCAGAATTACCTTCACAGTATACACTTACCCCAGGACTGGTTCCGGCACTGGGACCTCCTGTGAAATAAGATACAGTGCAACAATCACAGTACAGTACTTTAACATAGACAAATACCTCAGGCAGTATAACTTTGCTGAAACAAGCAGCTCTGATTTATTTAGGGGGATATAACAAGGACAGGGGAAATCAGGTTAATTAGCTTATCACTCTAATCATCTACCTATGGCTCTGTGCACAGGCCTATCCCTATCAGTTACTGTCCCTGGGTACCCAAGCCCTAGTGGCTAGTCCAAACCATGGCAGCTGGTAGGGGCCTTTTCACACAGAAAAGGAAAATTAAACAGTCAACAGTACAGTAATTCCATTTGGATTTAATGTGGCAATTCAACAGGGGCGACCCTGAATTAGTACTCACGACCTCCAAATAAGATAGGGTCCTTCAATATCAGCAGGGCTACTCTTGAGCTCAAGAGACTCTTCACACATTTATATGGTAAAAAAGAAAGTACTATACCAGGCAGGCTGCTTCTCTATCCCGATCGCAATTACTGCACAATACTCGGAGAACACACAGCAGATTCAGTTCCTGACAGACCGAGTGCAATTCAACAATTTCTCCAGTCTTCTACAGGGTGAGCCTGGTTTCTACTCTTCAGAGATCCTTTGATTCTTTTCACAGGACGGATTCAGTCCTAACAAGCAGTTACACAGCTGCAGACCGGAACTCTGGCCTTACACACGCTTTTTGACTAAAACTGCACACTGAAAAGCACAGGCTCCTTCCTTCTTCACTGCCAAAGCTCAACTGAAACTCCAACCGACAAAACTGGGCACTTCCTTTGAGTTCCTCCCAGTTCTTGACTGGATTGGCTGTCACTCACAATAGACTGCTGCTGTTGGTCCAAAAGGCGCTGAAGTCTAAACTACATCTCCCAGAGTCACTGCCCATACAATCCTCTTGTGGCTGGCTCAGATTATGAGTCCAAGTTCTGATTCGTCCAAGGCACCATTTTAGAGCTAGCTTACCCCACACTGATTGGTCCAGTTCAGCAGTTCAAAACCAGAATGGGAACTAGGCAGACACAGTTCTGACTGCAAAGAAAGCAGGTTAGACAAACTGTAATTTCATTATTACTGTAAATGATTTCTGGCAAACAGTTACATCTTTCAGATAGGTTCCCTTTGCACTCCTAGTGACTGCAAAAATGGAGTGAATTGGCAGCAGTTCGAGTGGTACTCAAACAGAGAAGCACACAGTCCCCCCATACAAACTAATTATGTCTGCAAGCAGACAGCTCTTAAAGAGACAGTACAGAGGCTCTAAAAACACTCACTGATAAATGGCTTTAACGCCAAACACCATTCAGGCTTAGAGCATTCAAGCAAGCTCCTGGAAGTCTTTTGGGAACCCCCATTTGCAGGGGGGTTACACTTACATAATTCTTCTGTTGGATGGTGCTGTTCTCCTTTGGATGTTGTGTCGTCACACAATGTGGCACTTCAATTGCAAAGCGACTCTTTTTTTCTGCTGTAAAGTTGAAATTCAATGCCAAAACATGCAAGGAGGAAGACAGAGAGCAGCAGAAGCAGTGAGCTCTGGTACTGCAAACTAATTTGTCTCAGCAAGGCTGCAAACCTAAGCACCAAACTGGTGACTAAGAAGGATAAGGCTCCCAAAAAACCTAAGAAAACAAAAGCGAGCACTAAGGACATTGCAGGATTCTGTGAACTGCGTGTTAGCATGCCACTGAAAAGCTCAACTAATCAGGCTGGCAAGCAGGCCACCCACGCAGCAGCAGGATCCATGGAGGGTGATGACACAGTGAGAGTAGCAGACACTCAAGGAGTGGCACAGCAAGCCAACACGGACCTAATGCTCAATGAGATGCATCAATGATTCACAGGTCTCAGTGACAAATTAAGCAATATACAGGCTAACATAACTCAGCTCAGTGGCAAACGTGCGGATCTCGATAGAAGATTAGCTAATGTAGAGCAGCGTATTAGCACAAACGAGGAGAGCATGGCTCCTATGGAACACCTCGTTACTAAACATGAGAGGACTGTCACCTTCCTACAACAAAAAATATACAGGCTGCAGAACCAGTGCCAGAGGTAAAACTTAAATGTGGTGGGTCTCCCGGTGGGCATGAAGAGGGAAAAGCCAGAGGAATTCTTTAGTAGACTTTTTACCAGAGTTTATGCCCCGGCGGCTACAAGAGACAGACTGAAATAGACAGAGTACTCAGGGCTCTAAGTTGGCACCCAGTAGCAGGAGAAAATCCCAGATTCATGTTAATGACATTTCATCATTTCTCAGATAAAGAACAGGTGATGAAAAAGGCCAGAAAGGAGGGAGGAGTGCTGTATAAGAATACACAGCTCCGACTGAGACACAGAAAAGCTAAGGGCACAATAAACAAAATAAGCCATCAACACACTAAACAACCTTTGCTAAACACAACAGATATAGCGGGGGCATTTACGGCCTACTACCAGGAATTATATAAAGCTGGACCTGCTACAGAACCAGAAAAAATATCCAGCTTTTTAGACGCCCTGCGACTGCCTCAGGTTGGGAGAGAGGATGCCACCCAACTGGTATCCCCAATAAGAGACCTGGAGATACAAGCAGAAATATCTCGTATTAAGACAGGAAAGTGCCTGGGTATGGATGGATTCCTGACTGAGTTCTATAAACTTTTTTGGGCCCAACTCATCCCAGTTTTAAGTAGAACATATAATTCTCTTGTCGGAGGAGGGAGTGATCCCCACCCTCCTGGAGACATGCGGTTATGGCGGTTTTGCCAAAGCCTGCCAGGGACCTGTTACTATGTGTCTCATATAGGCCAATTTCCATCCTAAACTCAGATTACAAAATCTTGGCGGGAATTTGAACTAAGCGCCTTGAAACTATCAACCCCCAACTGATACACATAGGCCAGACGGATTTTGTCCCAGGCCGACAAGCGCAAGATGGTATCCGCCGTGCCGTTAACATATTAGAACATCTGAAGAGGAGTGGGGGGTTGGCCCTGGTCATGTGTTTGGATGCTGAAAAGGCATTTGATAAGGTACTTTGGCCCTTCCTAAAGGCGTTCCTGGTGGGCTTTGGCTTTCCAATGGTGTTCCGCAGGTTAGTGACTAAGCTATATGATAGACCAAATGGCTGCGTAAGGGTGAACAGGCATGTAGGGCAATCGTTCCAGCTGGAATGTGGTAGAAGACAGGGATGCCCGCTCTCCCCTATGCTCTTTGCTATTTTTGTTGAACCTCTGGCACAGACAATTCAAATGAACCCAGAAATACGAGAGGGTAGAGCTGGGGGGATCTGAACACAAGTTAGGCTTGTATGCAGATGATATTTTATTGTTTTTGGGCAACCCAGGTGCCTCCATCCCCAAAGTGTTTAAGCAGATACAACAGTTTACGGAGATTTCAGGTTACACCTTGAATACAGCAAAAATGGAGGTGTTGACGTGCTCCTATCAGGTCCCCCCCGGATATTCAAAAAAGTTACTCAATGCGGTGGGGCATGGATGAATTAAAGTATTTGGGGGTATATCTTGGTACGAGCACTGCAACTCTTTATAGGGATAATTTCCCCCCTCTACTAAAAGAGATATCCTCAGATTTCAAATGATGAACACTAATGCCCCTGCCCCTCCGTACAAGAGTCCAAACAGTTAAGATGAATATACTTCCCTATCTGTTGTACTTCTTTCAAAGTGTCCCCTGTTCGGTCTCTTAGCAGACTTTACAAGGTTGGCAGAGACAACTGATGTCCTTTATCGGGGGTGCCAACAGACTAGGGTGGCTAGGCACATTTTGTACTTGCCAAAGGGGGAGGGGGCATGGCAGTTCCTTTCCTACCGGGATACTGGGTGGCATCCCAAATGAAAACAGTATTAATGTGGCATCACCCACAATACACCTCCCATTGGAAAGCCATAGAACTGCAACAGGTGGTGGATCCCCCCTCTACAGGCACTGTCCTTTAACCGGCGCCTACAGGAGGCAGCTGGGAATCCCCTCCCATCAGGGATTGCAGCCGCTTTGGAAGGGTGGTAGAGAGGCACTAATAAGGGAAGAACAGCTCAGCATATGTGGAAATACAGTTGGTGGGCTTGGGATGAACACTTTGATCCCTCATCACTGGATCCTTTGTTCAAGTGACAGGCACATAAAAGATTCCATTCCCCCTGGCAAATTATGAGTGGAGGCTCACCTATTTCATTTGAGGCTGCTCAAGACCACGTTTTTTTACAACTTTATTTATTCACCAGCTTACCGAGGCATCTCTCAGAGGTACCCTCTTGACACTAACCCTTCTACTCCCCTCCGTGACAGGCCACCCCTGGATCTTCCTTCACTCGAGGGACTTCCTAGCACACTTGATCACCCCCCCCCCCGGGGCAGGGCCCACCCTTCCTTGGCAGCGTCTGTCTAAAATTAGAAGGTCCATCCCTCTCGTGAAGTTGGCCGTGGATCCCTGGTGTGGCCTGCCTGGAATTGGGGATGTGAGGGAGGTCCCTGGGGCCCTCGTCGCCTCCTCAGCAAGCCAGGGTTTTTCCTTGGATTTTACACCCTCTCCCCCTTCCTTCCCCTGCAGAGCCTGAGTGTGCAATGATGCCAGGGACATCCGTCGCGGCTCTACATCCCGCTTCATGAGCCCTGAGCGTTACGGTGCTTCTGGTCTCCACTGGGGGCTGCTGCAATGCCGGGCTTAACCCTGGATCCCCCCAAGAGAGAAGAGGAGAGCAGTCCTCTGGTCACTTGATCCTCTCTCTCTCCTGCCGACCCCTGGTGGCCCTGGCTCATCCTGAATCCAGGTCGCCGGCATGGTGCGAGGTGTGGCATCCAGCGCCTCAACCCTCAGCGCCACTGGGCCTCTCAGGCCCATTTTAATCTTCAGTTAGGACACAGATTTTGCTATTATCAGATCTGGAATAGGATAAACACTTTAATAAATAAAGCAGTGGTTGAGGGGGTACAGGGGTTCCCCCCTCCACCATTTGAAAAAATCTGGTTGTCTTCATCGGGAAGGGGGTCAATCACACACTTATATACACATTTTCTGGTGGATCAAGGTCACAACACCTATCGGATTAAGACAAGGTGGGAAAAAGATATGGGAAAAGGACTTGAGAAGGAGGTATGGGATAAAATCTGGAGGGCAGTGTGGGGCACAATCTCTTCCCCCACCTGGTGAGAATTCATGTGGAGAATTAGGATCAGGTACTTCTTGGTACCCAAAACTCAGGCTAAATTTAGCTCCAACGGCAGGCCAGAATGTTGGAGGAAATGTGGTGAATGGGTAGCGGGACATTTTCATATATTCTGGCAATGTCCAGGAATTTGGCTTTCAAACAACATGAAGTCTTGCTGTATTCTGACATATTGCAGTTAACCCCAGCACTTGAACTGCTCCGGAGAGGAAAGAGTTAAATTCTATGCAGAGCATAGAACGTTGAGCTCGAGCTTGGTTCAAACCTCTGTCTGCTGCACTTTGAAGTGTAGCCGTCAGATTCTTTACTCCACCTAACTGAACAGTCGCTCCAGAGATTTCTCCTTTGCTGTCGGTTCGCGGCTTAAAAATCGTCAGTTTTACCGATATTATCTCATTACTTTTCGGTTCAGACCCCTGTCTGTGGTACAGTAAGTGCATAGGTAGTGTACTTAGCTAGAAAAAGTATGTGGAAACTGTATTCTGAATTTGTGTGACCGGTTCGGCTGAACCGGTCTCTGGGTACTGATTGTTTTCTTTTCTTTACAGGAATTTTAGTGTGAGGTACTGGTCCTTATCAGTTTAAAAAAAAATCTGTTTTCATTTTTTTTCAAATACCCGTAACATGGTTAGAAACCGATAAGGGTGCCTTGCCTGGCGGTTGCCATAAAAAGGGTAAGGGTTTAGTTATGGCTTTGTCTGAGAAACCCAAGAAAAAAAAACAGGCCCGCTGGGTTTCAGCACTGCAGTGAGTGTGGGGGGGCCTTTGCTAAGGCTGACCCCCACACCACTTGTGTTTACTGTCTGGGTTTTAGTCACCTAGAGTCAGACTGCCAAATCTGTAAAAATGTCCCTAAAGCCACCCTGGATAAAAGGTTGGGCAGGCTTAGGGAAAAGGAGGCCGAGCAGTCCGCTGACCCGGATGGCCAGCCCGGTTTGGTTCTGACCGAACCAGAAGGAGTGCCCTCTGACTAGGGCGAGACTCCTTTGGGCAAAAAAAGAGCCGATTCTGAGGGATCGGTTCCATCAAAAGGAAAAAGAAAATACAAATCGGCTGGTTCGGATCCAGAACCGCATCATCCGACCGCCGAGGAAATTGCCCAAGCAATTTGTATAGTGGAATTGCTTAGTTCAGTTCCAACTGATCCGGTGCCTTCTGGCAGACGTTCGGTTCGGTCGGTTGGTTCAAGAATACACCGCTGAAGATTTTTATGAACCGGACTTGGAGGGGGACGATGATTATGATGACGATGAAGGTGATGATGATGATGGAATTGAAGGTCTGGATGAGCCTATCACACCGGACATCTCCCCAGTCAGGCCTTCTGGTGTGTCCCCTCCCAGGCTTTCTGAGTCCCCTTCCCACTTTATCTTCCACAGGAAAGTGGCAGAAACCCTTCAGCTCCATATGGAGGAAGCTGTTGAGGAACAAGAGGAACCTGACTTTGTGGAGATGATGGACATCCCAGAGTAAAAGGTTGTCTATTCCCCTTCACAAATCCTTTGGGAAACAGACACAAAAGCTGTTAAAATCTCCAAATTCATTACCCTCTGTGGACGGACAGATGGACAAGAGGTACATGCTGTCAGGTACCAGCAGTGCAGCCATGTTGGGGTTGTGCAGGGTGCAGCCTGTGATAAGGCTAACATTCCCTTGGCTTCACACACCCCCAGATAAAGACTCCAGGAAATTAGATGCCATGGCAAAAATCAGTACATGGCATCCTCTTTGGGACTCAGGCAGGTGAATTACATGGCCTATGCAGCCAGGTACCAGAAGTCCAGGTAGGACACTGTACTGGCACTGGCTAAGCAGGCTCCTCCCCAGCTTGCCAAAGAGCTGGAGAAGGTGGCTACGGATGGGATTGAGGCATCAAAGATTCAATTTCATGCTGCTGTGGACTCCAACGATGTTTCATCTAGAGTCATGGCTACATCTGTGTCTCTTCGGAGACTGGCTTGGCTCAGGTGTACTAGCCTTTCTCAGGATACCCAGGCTAAGGCCATGGATTTTTCTGTGGTTAATAATTCTCTGTTTGGGGAGCAGACAGAGAATTATATGAAGAAAATGGACAAATACAGTACCACCTATAGGAGTGCACAGGCCAAGGAAAGGCAGGCAGCTCCTCAAAGGCAGCAAGCTAGGGGCAGGGGAAGGGCTTTTCATAGGCCTTTCTACCAAGCACAGGCCTCCTCTCCTTTTTCTCAGCGGGGGTTCTTCAGGGGGAGAGGCAGAAGGGGGATGAGCAGGGCTACATCCACCTCTCAGCCTAAGGCTCCTGCCAAGCAGGCACCCTGAGGTGTCAGCCTGGGTCGACTCCCCTATTCCTGTAGGAGGCAGGCTGGCCTACTATTTCCAGGGCTGGAAGTCTGTTACCTCAGATAAGTGGGTCCTGGAGGTAGTAGGCCAGGGACTGGCTCTCAGCTTCAAAAAAATTCCCAAAGCCGAGAGCCAGATCTTTTCCACTTGCAAGAATCTCTGAAACCATTGCTCTAGTCTAGAGGCAGAGGTTTCATCTCTTCTGGCCTTGAGGGCCATAGAGAGAGTTCCTACAATACACAGGGGAAAAGGTCTGTACTCCAGGTACTTCCTGACCCCGAAAAAAACAGGGGAGTGGTGGCCCATCCTAGACTTAAGATACCTGAACAAACATTTGTTGAAGCCAAAGTTCAAAATGGTGACTCTGAGAATAATTCTTCCCTCTCTAAGGCCAGGGGACTGGCTAGCCTCCCTGGACCTAAAGGATGCCTACTTTCACATTCCCATCAGGTGCTCCCACAGAAAGTACCTCAGGTTCGAACCGCCTCCAGGCCATTACCAGTTCAAAGCAATGCCCTTCGGCCTAACATCAGCTCCAAGGGTGTTCACAAAATGCCTGGCAGTAGTAGTGGCTTTCCTAAGGAGAAAAAATATCTCCATATTCCCGTACCTGGACGACTGGCTTATAGTGGGTCAGTCTCCAGACCAAGTCAAGTCAGATCTAAAAGTGACCCAGCAAGTGCTCACTTCTCTAGGTTTCCTTCTCAATTTTCCCAAGTCAGTTCTCGAGCCAGTACGTTGACTTTCATAGGGGTGGAACTAGACACTGTCAAAGCAAGAGCATCTCTTCCCTTGGTAAGAGCGAAGGCCATCATGGAGCTGGCTTCTTCCTTCCACCGTCTGGTCTCTCGATCAGCAAGACACTTTCTTCAGTTGCTGGGCCACATGGCAGCTTCCACTGCAGTGGTCCAGGGGGCCAGATTTCAGATGAGAGACATTCAGTTTCATCTGAGGACTTTTTGGTCTCAGAAAAAAGATCCTTTGACCAAACTGATTCCAGTGACTCAGACTCTGATCTAGGTTCTTCAATGGTGGCAGGATCAGGAAAATCTCAGGCAAGGGGTCCCATTAATTTCTCAGTCTCATTCTGCGGTCCTAACCACAGACGCCTCTCTCTCCTGGGTTGGGAAGCCCACTTGGAGGCTCTCACAGCCCAGGGAGTGTGGTTCACTCAGGAGTCTCTTCTCCACATCAACCTTCTGGAGCTCAGGGCAGTTTATCTGGCTCTATAGGCTTTCTCACAATCAGTAAAGAACAAGGTGGTTTAAGTCAGGACAGAGAACACCACCACCATGTGGTACATCAACAAGCAGGGGAGGCACTCGGTCTACAGCCTTGTGCACGGAAGCCATGAAAATATGGTCCCTGGCTTACTCCCTACAGACTTCTCTGGTAGCAGTCCACCTCCCAGGAAAGGACAATGTGCTAGCAGATGCATTGAGCAGGATTTCCCAGGGCCATCACGAATGGACCCTAGATCCTCTAGTGTTAAAAGTAATTTTTTCAAGATGGGGCACTCCTGAGATAGATCTCTTTGCAGCCCCAGACAATCACCAACTTCCTCTCTTCTGTTGCAGACCCCCAGTCTTGGGCTCAGTCCCTCTGGATGCTCTGATTCTGAATTGGGAAGGGAAATTTCTGTATGCCTTCCCTCCTTTTCCTCTGCTGTTCAAGGTCCTGGTCAAGATAAGGTCGCAGTCTTGCAAAGTGATCCTGATTGCTCCAGATTGGGCCAGACAGCCTTGGTATCCCCTGTTGCTGTCCCTAGCAGTCCATCTTCCCCTATCTCTTCCCAGGAATCACAATCTGTTAACCTCCTCTCAGGGGAGGATCTGGTATCCCAACCTTCGGTCTCTCAATCTCAAGGCATGGCTCTTGAGGAGTTAGAGTATGCAAGTTTGCATCTGTCTCAAGGGGTTCTGGACATTCTCAAAGCCTCTCAAAAACCTGCCACCAGAAAAAACTTATAACTCTAAATGGAAGAGATTCAGCATCTGGTGTTCCAAAAAAGCATATATCCCCAGACACTGCTGAATTGTCTGCAGTTCTGGATTATATGGTTCACCTCAATGACCTAGGCTAGGCCTCAGACCAGCTACCCTCAAAGTACATTTGTCAGCTGTTTCTGCTTTTCTGTCAGTAGGAAAGCATTCTTCACTGGCATCTCATCCTGTTTTCTGTAAATTTTTCAAGGGATTGCTTCATACCAATCCTTCCTTTAGGGATCCTACCCCTGCCTGGGATCTTAATGTTTGCATTGCCCAGCTTATGCAACCCCCTTTTGAACCTTTGTCTTCAGCAGAACTTAAGTACTTGACTTGGAAGACTGTGTTCCTGGTAGCTATTACCTCTGCCAGACGTATCAGTGAGTTGCAAGCTCTGTCAGTGGAGCCTGATTTTATCTCATTCCATAGAGATAAGGTGGTCCTTAGAACCAATAGGAGGTTCTTACCTAAAGAGGTTTCAGATTTTCATTTGAACCAGTCTGTGTCTCTCCCTGTATTCTTCACTGATCATTCTTCTTCAGGAGAGAGAAGATTACACAGTTTGGATGTTAAAAGGGCCCTTAATTACTACATTGAGCGTACTAAGGCACACAGGTTTGACTCCCTCCAGTTGTTCCTCACTTATGGGGAAGTGGGTAAGGGCAAACCTGCCACTAAGAGAACTATTGCCAGGTGGATTGCCTCTTGTATACAATTCTGCTATGAGAAGCTAGGCAAACTACAACCCTCAGGCCTGAGGGCTCATTCGACTAGAGGTACAGCTGCTTCCCTGGCTGCTGCCAGGGATATTCCTTTACTAGAGATATGCAAAGCAGCCACCTGAAAAACAGTCCATACATTCACCAAGCATTACTCTCTGGATATCCAGGCTAGGAGTGATGCTTGGTTTGGTACAGCAGTACTGCAGAGCCTATTCCTAAAGTAGGTTGGAATCCCTTCTCCATGGAGGTACTGCTTGGTAGTCTGCAATATGTCAGAATACAGCAAGACTTCATGTTGTTTGAAGAAAAAATTACTCGTCTTAGTAATTGTGTTTCTTCTAATGGAGTCTTGCTGTATTCTGACCTCCCACCCTGCCTCCCCTCTCAGAAACTGTTTTTGGGAAGTGGGCTGGCAGGTGCAGTGTTGCACCCCAGAGGTGCATTTGGGCACTCCTTCTTTTTAGAGGGGGGGAGTGGGTTATATTTCTGTATTTCAGTAGTCATAAGTTGTTCACTACCTGGTTTTTGATTTTTGATTTCTTGACTTGAGTCTTTTGGGGGATCCAAAATATTTGGTTGCCATTTGGCTAGTAAAAGTCTACAATTTCCACATAGTGGGTTAGTTAGTTAGTATTAGCTCGTAAGAATCTGACAGTTACACTTCAAAGTGCAGCAGACAGAGGTTTGAACCGAGCTTGAGCTCAACGTTCTATGCTCTGCATAGAATTTAACTCTTTCCTCTCTGGAGCAGTTCAATTGCTGGGGCTAACTGCAATATGTCAGAATATAGCAAGACTCCATTAAAAGAAACACAATTACTAAGGTGAGTAATTTTTTCATATTGGGATGAAGTTTCAAAACATTTATAAGCCATTTTTGTCGGGATAGAGGCCCTGGGCCCGGAACACTTGGTACTGGGGATCGAACCAAGTTGTTTAAGGGGAAAGGAGGCCAAATACCTTTGGCGAGTTTTGACTGCAGCAGCAATGAAGGCTTTAACAAGACATTGGCTACAAGTAGAAAGCCCCACACTGAATGATTGGATTGGGCTTGTCAGTTCCATTCAGGAGATGGAGAGGATCACCTTTAAAATTCAGAACAGGTAAGCCCAATACATCAATGGGTGGACTAGGTGGGAAGTGTATGAGGCTAATATACGTATAGGCTAGTATACAGTGTCCCCACGACCTAGGGGGATATTTCGCATACATATAATTAAGATAAAGGATGTGTAAGGTGTTGAGGGATGGAGGGTTGAGGCCTGAATGGAGATGCTGGGAAACTAACTCTCTATTAGTAGTCATTTTGATGGAAAAGAAGGAATAAGCCTGTTGTGCCTGGGAGGTATAGAGACAGGAGTGAAAGGTGTGTAATTAAATAATGAAATATATTCATTTGGTTTTAGGGGCTCAGAGGGCAGCAGTAGCTTTAATTACCTATGCAGCTTTTTTATAATTTTATTTCACTTTAACGTTTTTAATAGATGTTTAATAGCTGTTTTTCTTCCTTTTTTTTCTTGTTTTCACAAACTTTGTTAAAGTGGGCCCAGGTTGATATTTTTCAGATCTGTATTAAATGATACTATGATTAGCAATTATATATGCAATGTTAAGTCTATTTCTTAATATGTATATATATATATATATATATATATATATATATATATATATATATATATATATATATATATATATAGTATGTATATCTTTGTATTGTATTTCTCATCCTTGGAACCAATAAAAGTAAAGTTTAAAAAAAAAAAAAGAATACACAGCTTCAAATTTATCCAGACATCAGTGCGGAGCTTTCACATTGGGAAGAGTTCTCAGAAGCTAAGGAGCAACTAAAGCAGAAGGGGATACAGTTCACTCTTCTAATGCCAGTGAAACTATGAATTGTATATAATGTCAGAACCATCTTCTTCATGGAGCCCCGAAAAACTGTGGATTTCGTGAAGTCACTGAAATGAGGTATTTTGCATAGGCAGTGCAGGATCACATGTACATTGTGCAGAGGTTTATGTGTGGAAGGTCTGTCCATGTACCAGATCTCAGGGAGCATTTAACACATCCTTGATTTCTTTTTGCTGTTAATCACATACTAATCTCCATATTAAATAAGCAGGAGGTTACTGATTGTGAGTGGTCCAGCACTGAAGTGGGTGAGGTCGCTAGATTAAATAGACCACAACCAGAATCAACAATGGACCACTTTCCCTTTCCCACCCTCTACTCGAGCTACCACATGAACATGAAAAAACTATGCATGAATGGAGACTGACAGATGAGCAGGGTGGCATTCAGGTTATGAAAGAAAGCGGATAGTGCGAACACTGGTTTTTGGTATTAAATGACTACAGTTGTCTTTCTTTTGGTCACATTTCCTAGGTTAAACTGGCTAACTAGAATTTAACAATCACTCTCCTGCCCTCAACTTGAACTGTAATATGGACAGGGAAAGCCTGCATATGGCCAGATGGCATCTCGCCACCAAGCAGAATTAATCACAGGCCACAAGAAACAGTGGACAGTATAGCCTGCAATGTAATCTATAGAATGCTTAGTTCATTTGTGTCACAACCATGATTAACAATGGTGATGGACCACTTTCACCTTCTCGCTCCCTACTTGAGCCACTGCATGAATATGAATAGACTATGCATGAAAGAAGACTGACCACTGAGTACGAACATATGAACATACAAACTTTGCCAGCAGATAAAGGCCTAGTGGTCTATCAAGTCTGCTTGAATGTGCAGCTAGCAACCCCTGTTCTGCAGCTGCCGCTCCCTCCAACCCTCCCCCCTCCTTTGACCCTCCGTCTTCCCCTGTCCCAACCCCTTTTGAAGCAGCCCATTGTTCTACTGGATACCACTTCCACCAGTAATGCATTCCACCCGGCTACCACCCTCCCTGTAAAAAAGTGTCTCCTCATCTCTGTCCTGGACCTTCCTCCCACCAGTATCATATCATGGCCCTGGGTGTCCCTCCCTTCCCCTCCCTTACTTTGAACAGCCCCTCTGTACCTGTCTTGTTTATTCTTTTCATGTATTTGAAGGTTTCAATCATATCCCCCCTGTCCCTCTTCTCCTCCAGCGAGTACATGTTCAACTTCCTCAGCCTACTCTCATATGGTAAGTTCCCCAGCCCTTGGATCATCTTTGTTGCCCTGCGCTGCACCCCCTCCAGTAACATAATGTTCCTCTTCGGATACAGATGCCACTACTGCACACAGTACTCCAGGTGCGGTCTAACCAGTGATCTACACAATGGCAGAATCACCTCCTCCTCCTCCTCCTCCTCCCTCCTCGAGGATATACCCCTTGCAATGCAACCCAGCATTTTGTTGGCCTATGCAGCTGCCTTCCTACATTGTGCAGAGTTGTTCATTGATCCCGTAATGAGCACCCCAGATCATTCTCCTCCTCTGTCTCGGCTAGCTGCACTCCCCCAGCTGGTAACATCTCCTTGGATTTTTCACCCCAAAATGCAGCACCTTGCACTTTTTGTTATTGAACCCCAGTTGCCAGGTGTCCGACAAGGTTCCTAGCCTTGCCAGATCATCCTGCAACCCTGCCATCCCCTAGGTCATCCACCACCACTCCCATCTTGATGTCATCAGCAAACAGGCTGATCTTGCTCTTGATGCCCAATGATGTGTCTGCAATGAATATCCCAAACAACACAGGTCCCATCACTGAGCCCTGCGGAACAGTGCTCATCATTGCTATTGGGGATGAGATTTCCCCATCCACCACCACCCTCTGTTGCCTTCCCTGAAGCCAGTTCACTACCCATCTCACCAGCTTTGCACCCACCCATGTGCCTTCTAACTTACTTCTCAGCCTCCTGTGTGTGTGGCACCAAGTTGAGTGCCTTACTGAAGTCCAAGTACAGGACATCCACTGCATGGCCCCCATCCAATTGCCTAGTTACCCAGTCATAGTACTCCACCAGGTTGGTTTGGCAGGATCTGCCTCTTATGAAGCCATGCTATCTGCTGTCCTGTAGTCCTTTGGCCTCCAGGAGGGACACCAGCACCTCCTTCAGGATAGTCTCCATCAGCTTGCCCACGATGGATGTGAGGCTCACCAGTCTGTAGTTCCCCAGTTCACCCTTGGGGCCGCTCTTGTGGAAGGGTGCCAAGTGAGCCATCCTCCAATCCTGAGGTGCACACCCTGAGTGTAGTGAGACATTGAATAGGTCTGCCAAAGGCCATGCCAGGATCTCTGCCAACTCCTTCAGTACCTTGGGGTGGATGCCATCTGGCCCTGATGCCTTGTCCACCCTCAGTGCTCTCAAACCCTCCAGAACCCTGCCCTCCATGATTTACCCATCTGTTACCCCCTCCCCCTCCATTTCTGCCCATCCACCCCCCTTGGGTATCGTCCCCCTTTCTCCTTAGTAAACACCGAGCTGAAGTAATTGTTTAGTGCTTCTGCCTCATCACCCCCTGCTTCCACCCTCCCTTACTATATGGTCCTTACAGCTCCTTTTCTCCCTGATGTACCTGAAGAAGTCCTTCTCCCCCTCCTTAATGCCCTGTGCCAGCCTGGGTTCCTTAGATGCCTTGGCTGCCCTTACTGCCCTTGTCATCTCCTTTGATTCCTTTAGGTACTCCTCCCTGTCCTCCCCCTCCCTGTTCTTTTGTATCTCCTAATGGCAGCTCTTTTCCTACTTACCTTTTTCATGACCCCCATGCTCACCCAGCTAGGTTTCTTTGCCCTAGCCTTCTTGCTCTGGGCTTGCTGCAGGTTCTGGTTGCCTCCACTATCCCCAGCTTTATGAGCTTCCACCTCTGGTTAGTGCCCATACTAGGCTGAATTCTGGCCAGGTACCCTTTTACTACTTCCCCCATCCTCCTGAAGTTGGCCCTCCTGAAGTCCAGCACCCTTGTGCTGGATTCCACACCTTCCTTACTCATATTCAACGTGAACCATACTGAGTGGTAGTCACTCCCTGCCAGCGGCTCTTCCACCCTCAGTTCCCTTACAGACTCCCCACTTGCCAGCATAAGGTCAAGGGTATTACCTAACCTGGTTGGTTCACTGACCATTTGCATTAGGAAACTGTCCTGGAAGGCATCCAGCAGTACGTGCTTCCTTCTATTCTTGGTTGTTGGGGTACTCCAGTCCACTCCTGGCATGTTGAAGTCCCCCACAATCACCACACTACCCTTCTCGCAGGTCCTCCTGATCCATCCTGCTAGTTCCCTGTGTAACTCCTCTGTCTGAGAGGGCAGCCTGTGCACCATTCCCATCCTGAGAGTCCTATTCTTGGAATCCTGGATTTGCATCCATAGTGACTCGATACTACCCTCCTCCCCTTCCTCCCATACACACTTCAGTCCTTTCCTCACATATAGTGCCACCCCCCCTTTCCAATTCACTCTATCCCTATGGACTATCCTGTATCCAGGTACTGACAGGTCCCAGTCATTGTATTGGGTGGCCCATGTTTTGGTGATGGCCATCATGTCCACCTCCCCCTCTGCCATGAGAGTCTGTAGCTCTGCAATTTTCTTCCCAAGGCTCCTAGCATTCAGGTTGACCACCTTTCACCCATTCCTTCCCCCCTTTACTAGCATTGCCACTAGTACTTGCCCTTCATCCTTTGTCACTGTTATGGGGGTAAGCTCATATGGCTTCCCAACCTGTGGTACCTGGGGAGTAGGCTGACATTCAGGATATTTAGGAAAGCGGATAGAACAGACAGTGGAACCTTAGTATTAAACGATTTCTGTTACCTTTTTTTTTCTAGGTCACATTTTACTGGTTAAAATGGTCAAATAGAATTTAACAATCACTGTCTCACCTTCAATATCATCTGTAGGGCAGGTAGGGAAAGCCTGTGCACGGCCTCGGTTTAAACGGAAAACTTAAAATTATAAGTGCACAATATAATGACCTGATCTGCCGAGGTGCGTACAGATGGGAGGGAAGGGGAATGTATCAAGTAGCTGCTCGAATACCAGTATTACCATATAACCCCTAATTCCCCACCATACTGCAAACCTGACCAGTATAGCAGAAATAGGGTCAGTTTCTGACATTTGCTGGTAACAGCCATGTGTGCAAAGTGTATATCAGATGGTAGTTGGGGGAGTGGGTTGAAACAAGCCTTTTAACCACAGCTCGAGGTGCTGCTGAACTGGGCATCATAGGATACTGAACACAGAGGCTTGACTCGACCAAGCAGTCACATAGTTCAGAGACCAACAGCACTTGTTGACATAGCAGGGGCTGGATGGTAACTAGGACGAACTTGCAGACATAGTTGCATTTTCTAGCACACAGAAATGGCCAATACCCCTCAGGACAGCGATGTGGCAAACTTTATTAACCTTGGGTTGGGAAAAGTAAGCCAGAGAGGCTTCAAACTGGTGAGTTGGGTAGGATGCCCTAACACTCACTACAATCACACCATTTTACAAAGTCTCTGGGGATGGGCAGCTAGCACAGTAAATCTGTAGTAGTTGCTGAGTGATTAGTGCTGCTGAATGCGCACTCAGGTTACCCCTATAATAATACAGGAACATCACAAAGATGCAGGGGACTGCACTGAGGGTGCCCAACAAACAAAGCAAAAGTGCCTTTTGCTTCTAAGTTAAAGAAAGCCACAGGCATAGCCTCTTGAATAAGGAAGAGATTATTTCAAAGTAAATAGATTGGGCTGGTGGGACTCAAGCCACCAACCCTCCAGACATTTATTTATTTATTGAAACGTTTCACCAAGAAAGGCACACTGAGCAACAAGATGCTCGTTTCAAGGTGCGTCCTGGGGGGGGAAGGGAGTAGGATTAACAAACACACATAACATTCTTCTTGGCAACATACCTAGATATACGGTATATAACATAAAATGAAGTTACATTTGAAGTGCTTAGGAATTGATAGACATGCAGAGAAACCATACAGCATTAGGGAAATGGGAGTGGGAGTAACAAGCATACTTGAACATCTTCTTGGCATACATAATTGGAATATAACATTACATAAACATATATAAGAACTTAATGTCTGCAGCGCTTAGCAATTACAGTTATAAGCAGTTACAGTTATAAGCAAGTATGACCCAGCTGCACTAAGGAATGCTAGAACAGGATGTGAGTCAACAGACAATAGTGTAGATAAACAGTGTAGACTAGCATGGAGAAGGAGGAGGGAGTATTTTAAAAGCAGTTGCAAGTAGAAGAGAGGACATGAAGGAGGAGGAGTTTCTAATTTGATGGGGAAGGGAGTTCCATAATTTAGGGAAGTGGTGAGAGAAAGCAGATTGTCCCACAGAGGCAGAGTGACGAGGGACTACCATGGTCCGAGTGTCATAGGATCTAAGGGAATGAGAGGGAAGGATATAGATGAGGAGAGATAAGAAGGAAGAGAACAAAACCAACATTTTGATATAAATTTGGCACAATGGGAAAGCCGCCTGTTTTCAAGACATAAACACAGTTCGATTACCTAAGGGTTAATGATGATGTCTGTCTGGGATTTGACTGTGCAAGTTATGTTTATTCACAAAGAGAAGATGCTGGTTCAGATTACTATTATTCCAAATGAGTGCGCACTGGGAGGTAATGCTCCAAAACCAACCAGAATTCTTGAATCACAAAAAGGTTTCGGGCACATACACAACTCATAAGAGAAACGCGTATAATATAAAACATTTATTTAAAAAACACATAACAAGACAAAGTTCCTGACATATTTCAGACTGATCCCACAGTCCTTTATCAAGGGTATTAAATGAATGCCCAGAGAACACAGTATTTATCTAGTAGTTAATTGCCTAAACAGATGTAATTCATCACATCAATTACTATAAATTAAATCCAAAGAGAGCTCCTTTCGTTTAAACACTTCAACATTTATAAAATCTCTATCATTAGCTATAATCATATTAACTTACATAATACATTCTATTCCTAATAGATAACTTACATACTACATTCATACATATAAGTTAATTAACTTAAACCTAAAACCATCACCCAACAGTAGACAGAAGGAGACTATAGTGTAATGTATGGGATAAAAGGGAGGGGGGGGACAAGAGAATGACTTTTTCATGTTGAGCATAAAACAACCCATCAGGTATTTCAATCCAATGCCCCACATTGATGAAGCAGCAATTATTCCTTTAGGATTAATTCCAGTGATCTAAAACAACCTTTTAAAGCACAACATCAACATAATTAATTTATTTACGGTCTTTTAAATACGGATGTAGCTCCAAAGGACCATTCAGTCCAGGACTTTTATTAGCTTTTAATATTAAAATCCAATAGTTTTCTCCCTTCAATACTAAGTTGTTATAATCTCCACCTCTCGGATTTTTATTAACTTTATCTATTGCCGTGAACTTAATCACATGACGTTCAGGCTCCTTTGCCGTGCTGACATGAGCTGCTGTAGCATAAGTAATGTTCTCTCTCTGTATAGCTCGCACATGCTCTCTGATCCTAATCTTAAAATTTCTAATAGTTTTACCTACATAAAACGCATTACAATCACAAATAGCTAAATAAATAACTCCTTGTGTATGGCAATTAATAAACTGTCTGACCTCAAATTTTTTATTACTATTGGGGCTAGAAAACCAATTATCCTGCATCATGAAATCACAATAAATGCATCGTTTACATTTAAAATTCCCTTTCTTATTGTTTAGCCATGTCTCTTTCGGTTTAATTCCAAAATGACTCCGTGTTAATAAATCTCCTATAGTAGGGACTTTTTTAAAACAAAATCTCACTGGCTTACTGATCACTTCACATAATCCTAGTTCTACTCCCAGCACATGCCAGTGTTTCCTTATTACACTTTCAAGTTCCTTTGCATGTGCTGAGAAATCTGTCACATAATTAAAATGATACTCAACATTTTGATTCCTATTATTATTTTGTAAAAGGTTGTTCCTTTCAGTATTTCTGGCCCTATAGTGGGCTTCACTTATATTCTTTTTATCATAGCCCCTCTGTACTAATCTACTCGTTAATTCCTCTGCTCCCCTTTCAAAATCTTCTGTATCAGCATACCTTGTGAATCCACCATAAGTCCAAATTCAGGGTTTAAAAATGGATTGCAAACATTAGAAGTCTTCAATACTTGTTCCACATAAGCCAAAGGATTTGAATGAGTTTCATTACTCGTTGTACTAAACACCAAATTTGGAGTGTTCTCAATGGACATCTTCACTCGTCTTGTAATAATCAAAAATATATATAAAACGTGTATGTTCTCGAGTTTTACAGGGTAAGGATACAGGCAAGGTTAAACTTCTGACTACAAAAATGTGTGTAGCCTTTCTACTTGTAAATCATTCCTTCCCCCTAACCCGTGCGTATCACTCAAACAACAAACGCTATTATTCCAAATGAGTGCGCACTGGGAGGTAGTGCTCCAAAACCAACCAGAATTCTTGAATCACAAAATTTTTGGAATGTATTTTGAAGTGTAATATGTTTACATTTGATGGGGAACTTTTTTTACAGATACAGGGAACAGCCATGGGAGCTACGTGTGCGCCATCTATTGCTAATTTATTCGTGGGGAAATGGGAAGAGGAATTCATTTTTAATAATGATGTGAATGTTTTTTTATAAACAAATGAAATGTTGGAAACGTTTTATTGACAACATATTTGTTTTGTGGCAGGGGGATGAGGAAAGCTTGGAACACTTTGTAAAATATTTGCATAAAACAAATCCTTTTTTAAAATTTACAGTGACTTATTTGAGGGAACGAATTACATTTTTAGATTTGATGAGTGGATATACGGAGAGCAGGAAAGTAAAAACTGCTTTTTATCGCAAGGAGGTTGATGGTAATACCATCTTTTTAGCTAATAGTTGTCATCCAGTGCACGTAAAAAGGAATATACCAATTGGCCAGTTTCTTAGAACTAGGCATAACTGCACAGATATAGAAGATTTTGAAAGGGGAGCAGAGGAATTAATGAGTAGGTTAGTACAGAGGGGCTATGATAAAAAGAATATAAGTGAAGCCCACTATAGGGCCAGAAATACTGAAAGGAACAATGTTTTACAAAATAATAATAGGAATCAGATTGTTGAGTATCATTTTAATTATGTGACAGATTTCTCAGTACATGCAAAGGAACTTGAAAGTGTAATAAGGAAACACTGGCATGTGCTGAGAGTAGAACCAGGATTATGTGAAGTGGTCAGTAAGCCAGTGAGATTTTGTTTTAAAAAAGTCCCTACTATAGGAGATTTATTAACACAGAGTCATTTTGGAATTAAACCAAAAGTGACATGGCTAAACAATAAGAAAGGGAATTTTAAATGTAAACGGTACATTTATTGTGATTTCATGATGCAGGATAATTGGTTTTCTAGCCCCAATAGTAATAAAAAATTTGAGGTCAGACAATTTATTAATTGCGATACACAAGGAGTTATTTATTTAGCTATTTGTGATTGTAATGCATTTTATGTAGGTAAAACTATTAGAAATTTTAAGATTAGGATCAGAGAGCATGTGCGAGCTATACAAAGAGAAGACATTACTTATGCTACAGCAGCTCATGTCAGCACAGCAAAGGAGCCTGAATGTCATACGTTTAAGTTCGTGGCAATAGATAAAGTTAATAAAAATCCAAGAGGTGGAGATTATAACAACTCAGTATTGAAGAGAGAAAACTATTGGATTTTAACATTAAAAGCTAATAAACGTCCTGGACTGAATGGTCCTTTGGAGCTACATCCGTATTTAAAAGACTGTAAATAAATTAATTATGTTGATGTTGTGCTTTAAAAGGCTGTTTTAGATCACTGGAATTAATCCTAAAGGAATAATTGCTACTTCATTAATATGGGGCATTGGGATTGAAATACCTGATGGGTTGTTTTATGCTCAATATGAAAAACTCATTCTCTTGTCCCCCCCCCCTTCCCTTTTATCCCACATATTACACTATAGTCTCCTTCTGTCTACTGTTGGGTGATGGTTTTAGGTTTAAGTTAATTAACTTATGTGTATGAATGTAGTATGTAAGTTATCTATTAGGAATAGAATGTATTCTGTAAGTTAATATGGTTATAGCTAATGATAGAGATTTTATAAATGTTGAAGTGTTTAAAACGAAAGGAGCTCTCTTTGGATTTAATTTATAGATATTGATGTGATGAATTACATCTGTTTAGGCAATTAACTACTAGATAAATACTGTGTTCTCTGGGCATTCATTTAATACCTTTGATAAAGGACTGTGGGATCAGTCCGAAACATGTCAGGAACTTTGTCTTGTTATGTGTTTTTTAAATAAATGTTTTATATTATATGCGTTTCTCTTATGGTTCAGATTTCTACAGACACTTGTGTTTTTGTTATTTGTTTTGCTACTTTTAATATGCAGACTTTACTTACAGTTAATGCAACAGATCTGAAAGTTCAGAAACATTGCTTAAACTGGAGCTGTTGAATACACCAAAGGGTAGACTTTGGCAGAGCAGTAGGGAACACAATTTCACAATGGGTGTAAAATTAAATATCATCACATGGAATGCAAAAGGCATAAATCGCCCTGTAAAATGGGAAAAAGAACTGATATATACCTTTCTCAGTCTTGCCTCCATGGGAGCTCCTCTGTGGTATTAACAGAATTTTTTTTTATGTGCACCCGAAGGAAGTAAAGGGATCATAAATTGTCCCCAAGGGGCTAGCCATATGATCCCTTTCCGCTTCCTGGTTGCTGGACATGTCTCCACGCTCAGATGTTTTATGACATATGTACAGGGAGAGTATGCTTCATTCAAGTCTGAAGAGAATGATTTGAAAACATAGTTTTCGACCATTTAAGTGGCCCTTTGGTAAAACTGGAGCCAGGGTTCAACTAACAAGAGCCCTGTTAGTCGAACCCTAGCTCTGATTTTATCAAATGGCCACTTAAATGGCTGAAAATCTTATTTGCAAGTTACATTCCAACTGTATTTGCAAGTTACATGCCATCAACTTGAATGGCGTGTGCCCATGCACACTCCCTATATATATATATATATGTCATAAAACAGAGCATGGGGGCGTGTCCAATAACCAGGAATTGGAATGGGACTGCACAGCTAGCCCCTCGGGGGCAGTTTATGATCCCTTCCCTTCCTTTGGGGGTATGAAAAAAATTCTGCTAACAGCACTGAAGAGCTCCTATGGAGGTAAGTGAGCTTCCTCTTATTTTTGTTTGGGTTTCAAGCAGGAAAGGTTCTATTTAAAAAGCAACATGCTGACATAGCTCCTGTTCAAGAAACATACCTAATGGACCAGGAACATGACAAGTTAAAAAGAGACTAGGTGGGCTAAATATTCTATGCCTCCTGCACATCACAGGCCAGAGGGGTGGCAGTCCTAATACATAAAAATATACTCTTTGAAGTGCAAAGCACAAGTGTTGATCCCCAGGGCAGATGGATATTAATACAGGACATGCTGTATTCACTAAAAATACCACTGACAGCTTAATCTGGTTCAACGTCAGTTGGCATTCATCTGCATCCCCCTCCCCGGGACATGGCTGAAAATAAGCATAATTATCTAGTCCTCCTTTCAAACCCCAGGAAATCTTACTGTATTCTGACATATGCAGTATTGGTCTCACGATAAGACTGCCCTGGAGCTGAAATGGTTAATAGAACTTATGCTAATCATGGTGTGTTAGGCTCGAGTGTGGTTTTCAAACCACTTTCCCTGGAATGCATTCTGCAGCCATCAGATTCTTTACTCTGTTTGCCTAATACAGATGCCTCGGAGAGCCCTCCTTCATCTTTCTTGAAGATTTTATTTTCTCATTTTTTTTAAATCAGTTTTATTTCTGTTCATTTTTAAAGCACTGCCCTTGAGTTTACAGGTAGATTAGTCCAGATTTAGTGATATTCTGATAAGTTTTTCGGTTTCTTCTCAGTTCCTTTAGCCAGGAGGAAACCAGATGTTTATTTACATTTTGAAAGGTAAATTTATATATTAAAACATTCCCTGGGCTGGTTGTTTGAATTTTGGTCTTTTAAGAGAGAAACTGGGGTAAACCTCAGTTCTTTCATTGGTCTAACTCACAGAAAACCCACTATTTGTTTTTTTTTCCTGGTTATGTCACTATCCAAGAAAAGAATCAGCCCAACAGGTTTTCAGCATTGTACAGAGTGTGGGAAACCATTTGCTAAAGCAGATCCTCACTTGATTTGTGTTTTCTGCCTAGGGTTTGACCACCTGAAGGCAGATTGTGAAATCTGTAAACATGTTCCTCAGTCGACGCTTGATAGGCGTTTGAACCGACTGAAAGATAAAGTGTCTGAAAAAGCTGCTGACTCAGCTTCAGATAAACCTTCCTCTTTACAGAAGGAAAAAAAACAATGAACCAGTTGAACAACCCCCTCTGACCAGGGTGGTAGTTGCTTGGGTAAGAAGCAAACCGCAGACACTGCCACTGGACTGGCAAGTTCTGCCAAGAAGAAAAGGAAGAAAAAAACAATTGGTCAAGGAACCGCAATCAACAAATCCATTGATTCCAACCACAGAAGAAATAGTTAACGCTGTAAGAATTTTTCAGGCGTTGCAAACCGGTACCATGGTTCTAGTTCAGCAGCCCGGTTCTAGTTCAGCAGCCCAGTTCACAGGACTCGGTTCAGGACTTAGGTTCTTCCTCGGTTCCCGGTTCACTTGAACAATTTGCTGAAGTTTATGCTGAGGGGGAAGATGAGGATGATAAAGATGGTGATGAGGATTTTGGGGAATCTCTAGAACCCAGTGTATCCCCTGACCCTCAGTGCCCTGACTCCCCTGATAAGGGAGCTGAGGTCTTTTCTTCCCACTTTGCCTTTATGAAGCAAGTGGTACAAACTCTGGATCTCTCCACTCAGGAATCCACAGAGGAGGAAGATGAGCCAGACTACATGGAGATGATGGATGTGCCAGCAACAAAAAGACTGTTGTTGCCCATCCACAAGTCTCTAAAGAGACTGGCCTCCAGGATCTTATAGACCCCTATGTCCATCCCTCCAGTGGACAAGAGGATGGACAGGAAGTACTGGGTGGCCAAGTTTGGAGCAGAGTTCCTCTTTGGACACATCAGCCATGAAGGGGTGGTGCAGGCTGCTGCATGTGACAAAGCAGGTATTCTCCTGGCTACATAACCACCCCAGAAGGATTCCAGAAAGATGGACTTTATGGCCAAGAAATCCTACTTGGGGGCTTCTTTGGCCATTAGACAGGCAACTTACATGGCTTATGTGTCCAGATACCAAAAGAGTCTCTGGCACACAGTTCTAGAGATAGCTAAGGCATGCCCTGGACCCATGGCATCAGATTTGTCTGGAGCTGCAAAAAGGGGCATAGAGCCCGCTCCCCCCTCACCCCCTGCCGGGTGTGGCCTCCACATTGCCTCAATGAACATCTGCAGTCTCCCAAGGAAAACTGGTGCACTCCAGTGCTGTGTTGTATGACACAGGCCTGACATCATTGCCATTGTGGAGACCTGGCTTTCTGTGTCAACCCTTGACTCAGCTGTCTCCCTCCCTGGTTTCACCCTGTTCAGAGAGGATCGTGTCGGCAAGCGTCGACGTGGATGTGCAGTCTACTTGCATGACTCTCATTTCATTTTCATTTTAATTTATTCCTTGGTAACTGGGTAAAGGCACTGGATAAAAGGTCCCTTTTCAGGCCCAACCCAGACAAAAAAAACATACAAAAATACACAAATACATCAACAGCAATATAAAACCAAAAATACAAATTACAAATTGCAGTTACAAACAGATTTATGTAATAAATAACTTTTTAACCTTTGTTTAAAAGTTAAAACAGTGGGAGCAATCCTAACATCAAGTGGGAGTGAATTCCAATACAAGGGTGCTGCTATTTAAAAAGCTCTAGAGCTTAAGCTAAGCCGAGACCTGGGGACAAAATATAGGGGGCCATCAACTGACCTCAGGCTGGGAAGCAATTCTCTCATTACAACAAGATCAGAAAGAGGAAAAAGGGAGCCAAAGTAAAAACATTTATACATCAGATAGCCAACAAAATATTCTATTCTGCAACTAGGGGAAAACCACCCCAACCGAGAATAAAGATTACACCGATGTGTCCTATTGGGGGCTCCTAAAATAAATCTACAAATATTATTATAGACCACAGTTAGAGCTTGCATTTCCATGTTATAATATGAACAAGTACTATAATCAAAATATGGAAGATGAGAACCAATGGCAATTGCTAATCTAGTTGCTTGTGAGAAGAATGACTTGAATTTGTATAACACCCCTATTCTTTGATTTACTTTCTTAACCATTGACTGAATCGGAGGTGAAAAGGTCAAACTGGGATCCAATAGTGTGCCCAAATACTTAAATTGAGACACTTGTTCAAGCAGACCACCCCAAAAATCAGATATCCTCAGTTCCAGGGTGTCCATCAACAATAATTGTGTGCCAAATAACAACTTTTGTTTTAGCCGAGTTTGAAATCATAGCATTTAAAGTAAGCCAAGAACAGATGGCACCAAAATCCTTTTCTAGGGAACAAGAAAGCTCAGACACAGAATTTGACTGAGCACAGATTACAAGACCATCTGCATAAAACAGTGATTCACTAAACTTACAGACTCCAAGAAGCTGATTAATAAAAATAAAAAATAACAGGGAACACAAAATGGACCCCTGAGGCACACCACAACTAACTGGCAAAACATCAGTAACCACAGAACCTACTTGAACAAATTGACACCTGTTACTCAGATAATCATAGAACCAAGAAACAGCGACATCAGAAAACCCCAGATCTTTCAATTTTGTGCAGGTCAAGCCATGATCAATCAAATCAAAAGCCTTGGTTAGATCTACGAACACTGCCCCAGTCATCAAACCCTTCTCAAACCCACGTAGGATGGTGTTCGTGAACCCAACCAAAGCCATGCCCATACCAAAGTGCTTATGGAACCCATGTTGTTGCAGTGACAACAAATCATGGGTAACCAAATAGGAATCAATTTGCTTAGCCACTAAACGCTCAAGTAGTTTGCTAAGGGGATTCAGTATTGATATTGGCCTGCCCTATAATCATCCATGGAAGTAGCACAGCTCTTTTTGGGAATTGGAACCACCTTAGCTTTCTTCCAGGATAGGGGAAAAACACCTGTAGCCAATGACATATTAAAAATATAACAAAGGGGATCTGTAATAAAGGGGATAGCCAATTTTAAGAAGCGGGCATCCAACCCTTCCCCAGTAAGTCCCTTTTATTTGGGAGAGACTGCAGAAGATGAAAAACTTCATTTGATGTTACTTCCTTAAAAACCTGGGCCCATCTACCAAAGGAACAGAGGAAAAGGATTTAGTATTACCAGCCTGAGGAAAAAAAGATAATAACTTAGAAATATCTGAAAATTTAGAATTTAACAATTTAACAGTTTCGGGCAAGTCACCAATTTCTTTGTTGTCAACATTTAATTTCTTGATGTCAGATTTTGATTTAAGAAAAAGTAAAGAATTTACGCTATTCCAAAACTTCTTTGGATCTGCCCAGTTATCTTCAAAGCAATCCTTGAAATAAGTTTTTTTGGCATTTCTAACAGTTTGAGAGACTAAATTCCGAAGTCCAAGTTAGAGATCCATTGAAACTCTACTGGGAGATAATTTAAATTTAGTCCAAGCACTATCCCGCTCCTTAATTAATTTCTTAATGCTGGGACCAACCCATCCAGTAGAAGAACCTCTATACCGAATGGTCCGAATAGGGAAAAGGGATTCCTGAATGGGAAGAAGTTGGCTATAAAAAAAATCTAGTGCTGTGTCCACATCTGGAATACATTCAAGAAATGACCAATCAATTAACCTCAAAGAAGAGTATAACAGGGAATAATCTATCCTTTTAAATGATCTAGTCTGAAACACAGAAGGAGGGGGTTTAAGACAGTGAAAATCTAGGACACAAAAGGTGGCCATGTAGTCGCTTATGGAATCTGCCAAGACACCAGAGGCCCTTCCCCTCCCCACTGTATTAGTCAAGACCCAATCCAACAGAGAATGATTCTGTGAGATGAGATTAAGACAGGTAGGCACATTTATACACTGAGTCAGTCCGTAAGAGAGAAGAAGAGATTCAAGCCCCATGGTGTAATTAGCCCTCCAATTCAAATTCATATCTCCAACAACAGAATCACTCTGCTTTAAATATACTTCACAAACATCCAAGAAATGTTTAAGTCCTTGAAGACCACATTGAGGGGGGAGTATACAAACAGCCCACATTTAACTTCTTCTTTCCTCCAAGAACAAATTGCAAAACCAGCCAATCAGTATCACAATCCGAATCCTCACTAGACCTTAAAAAATTAATTTCTAAATGATCCCTATAATAAATCAAGACCTTGCCACCCTTTTTTCGACCTTTACGGTCTACCCTAAACATTTTATAACCCCCAATATAACACACCATTATCGGGCACCCCCGGCTTCAACCACGTTTCAAAGCAGCAATATCAGGCAGATACAGAGCAATAAGCTGTTCGATTTCAGCAATCTTAGGGATTAAACTACGAACATTCAAATGGATAATTTTAAATCCATGACAGGATTTCAAACAATTATTCAAAGATGATGCTTGAGAGGAAGACACTAAATCCAAAGAGCATGGCCCTGGATTCGGTTCAACATACACCAGAAACTAACAACAGAAAGGTGGTTGAAACACAGTTGCCCAATTTAGAACAAAGTAACATGCCATAGTGTAAACAAGTAAAGTAACCCCAATTCCCACATTGTCTTATGGGCATAGGGCTACTCAACAACAGTTGCCATGAATCAGTAACAACAACATCAACAACTAAGCAATTTGAAAAGCAAAAATCACTTTGTCTCATATGAGGCAGTGTTCCCGGCGCCAAACCTATATAATTCAATATGATCCACATATACCAAACCCCCCAAAGAATACACACCCAAATAGGCAAACATTTAGCATCGCACTCTCTCCTTAGCTATGCTCTCCCTGCCCCCAAGCTCGGTCATGGTGCCCAAGCTATCACTATAAAAATCTCCCCTGGCCCGAGCAGGGGTCCTCTCTTTCTCACAGCCACATATATACCCCCATGGGACCAGAGACCAGCAGTCCACCCCCTTACTATCTCTCCACTCTGCCTCACAAAGCTGAGCAGCTCATCCTAGGTGATCTCAATGTCAACTGGCTTGGTTCTGCTGCCGCACACATAAAGGACTCATTTTCTGCCCTTGACTTAGCTCAGTTAGTCACACTACCAACAAGATTTAATGAGGCAAGTGGTACCAGCTCCCTCCTTGACATAATACTTTCCAACTGCCCTCACAAAATTAGGACTGTTAATGTTCTAGCCAACTCACTTAGCGACCACTCCCCTATCCTCTGTTGCTGGTCCTTCCCCATGCAAAAACGCACATCCCAAGTCACCTCCCACCTCTGCTTTTGCTCAGGGGGCCTCAGGAAACTGAGGCAGCATCTAGCCCAGCTTGACTGGTCCCTGATCTCACTTGCGACTGATATTGACACTGCGCTAGCCTACCTCACCAGAGTTTTCAGCAAGGCCTGTGACCTCTTTGCCCCCTTTACCAGTACCTGCTCCAAAAGACAAAATGCCCCATGGATTTCCCCTTCTCTTATCCAACAACTGAGGCAGCAAGACAACCTATGGCATGTCGCGGTTGAGTCAGGCTAGTCAGTGGACAGACAGACTTATAATGCCACTCGTAACAAATGCACCTAGGCCATAAGGCAAGCCAAGGCCTCCACCTGGGGCTCAGCGCATGCATTCTGGGATAATATTAAGGAGCTCAAAGGGAAAACCCACTCCCCCCCATCTCAGATATCTGTCAATGGTGTTATCACCACCGACCCCACCCATATTGCAGATTGCCTCAATATGGCTTTCTCCGACCTAAGCTCAGTCCTACCTGTCCACTCTTCGACCCTATCCTGAGCTCAACCCCCACCCTGAACAGCCCCCATTTCTCCTTCGCACCATATCTCCCCGTGAAGCCAAGCCACTCCTACTAAAAGCCCTCTCCAGCCGCAACCCCAGCTGTGACCCCATTGACTCCAGAATCCTCCGTCTAACTCTAGATGTCATGCTAGCCCCTGTCACTGACCTGTTACACTAGTCACTATGTCTTGGTCAATTCCTGAACACCTGGAAATCAGCAGAAATCACCCCAATCCATAAGAATGGATATTGTACAGCATCTAATAACTACAGGCCGATCTCCATCCTCCCCCCGCTCTCTAAAGCTCTGGAAAAAAATAGTATCCACCTAACTCAAGGAATACCTGACCAAATATGGCATACTGTGTCCAGAACAGCATGGCTTCTGCCCTGGACACAGCACTACATCGGCCCTTCTGGAGTTCTCGCAGCACATACACTCTGCACTCAACTCCGGGGATATTGCTGGGGCAGTGTTCATCGACCTTTCTAAGGCCTTTGACACTGTGTCTCACCCCCTCCTGCTCGATTCGCTCCACCAAATGGGTTTCTCATCTGGCCCCCTTGCTTGGTTCTCCAGTTACCTCCATGCCAGATCCCACCGGGTCAAGATAAACGGTACCCTATCAACTGCCCTACCTGTTCGCTCCAGTGTCCCCCAGGGCTCCATCCTGGGCCTCACACTGTTCAGTCTCTTTCTCAGCACCCTCCCCAGCTCCTGCTTGGGCAGAATACTCCTATATGCTGACAACGCGGTTCTCAACGCCTCCCACCCCTACCCCCTCACCCTCCAGAACTCTCTTCAACTCACTTTCAGCCAAGCTGAAAAATGGTTGCTCGGCCACCGTCTGGTTCTGAACCTCAAAAAGACCAAATCTATGCTCTTCGCCCACCACCAGAGTAACGCCAGAAATGCCCCCCTCCTCATCCTCCCTAGCACCCTGCACCCCCTTGAACAGGTGTCTGCATACAAATATCTGGGCATCACCTTTGACTCAGCTCTCACTTTCCACTCCCATCTTAATACCCTGTTCACTGCCATAAACACCTGGATTGGACTCCTCTACCACCACTGAGACAGCCAGCCAAAGGGCATTCTGAGGAAGGCAATCACCTCCTCCATCCTGTTGTTGGTTGACTACAGGCTTCCTATCTATGCTGCTGCTGCTGACAGCACTGCCCTCACTAAAGTCCAGACCTCAATCAACAAGGCTTGCAGGCTCCTGACCAGTGCCCACAGCAGAACGCACACTTGCCAGCTCTACTCCTCCTCGAACCTACTCACCTTTGATGAGCACCTGTGCTACCACACCTGTATACTGGCCAAAAAAACGCTAATAGGGCTCTCCTCCCCAGGGGTTGCTGCATCCCTAAAACTGGCCTCCCAGTCGGTCGCCACCTGAAGCACAGCCAATGTCACCTTCCAGGTACCTAGAACCAGGACCTCTCTCGCCCAAAGATCCTTCCACTACAGAGCCTCCTCCTGGTTCAACTCCCTCCCCCCTCATATCACAAGCATCCCCAAAATCAGCCTCTTCAAAATCGCCCTCCAAAACCACCTCACTGACACTTGGAGCTGTAAATGCCCTTGATTGCCCCATCTATAACAGACAATGTCCTCTGGACTGCCTCCACCCCCCAACAACCCACCCTTAGTCCCCTTCCCCTCTCCCCAGGTATCCTTCCCTAGAACCTCTAGCGCATACCTTAATATTTATATTTATGTAAGATTAAATTGTAACTAATTGCAAGCCTCTGTACACCTTTGTATTATTGGAACTGCTTTGTGTTTTTGTATCTCACCTGTATCGTTCTCCAGTGTTGTACTTCTCCATCAATTGATGTCTACCCTCCCTGCAACGAGGTGTCTTTGTAAATGAGTCTTTGACTCAAAGGTTGTAAATCCAAATTATGAAAATAAATTAAAATAAAATGAATGCCAGTTTAGGATGGCAGTGGATGCCAATGATATTGCAGCAGGGCAAATGGCAACCTCAGTGTCTCTGAGGAGATTTGCTTGGCTGAGGGCCACTAACTTGTCCCAGGACACCCAGACAAAGGCACTGAATTTTCCATGTAAGCCCACATCTCTCCTTGGTTTGGTGAGCAAACAGAGGCTTACATGAAGAAGATGGACAAGTATAAGGTGACTTATAAGAGGGCTAGTGCAAAGGAGAAAGCAGCGACACCCCAGAAGTACCAAAGCAAAGGGGGCAGGAGTAGAACCCATTGCAGGCCATTCTTCCAGGCTCAGGCATTGCCAGCCTACCAACTTCAGAGAGGGTAAGTGCACAGACAAAGCAGACCCCCTGAGGGGTTTGTCAGGGTCAGCTTCCCACTTCCAGTAGGAGGCAGACTGGCTCACTATCTCCAGGCCCGGGAATCCATCACCACAGACAAGTGGGTCCTGGAGGTAGTGAGCAAGGGGCTTGCCATCAGTTTCTAGGTTCTGCCCAAACTGGGGGCAAGACTTTTCAGACCTGCCAGCCTATCAGAAGCAACTCTGTTGGAGGAGGAAGTAGCAAAACTAATTCAAGACAATGCAGTAGAGCTTGTTCCCTTGGCCCAAAAGGGAAAGGGTCTCTACTCAAGGTACTTCCTCACTCTGAAGAAAACAGGGGAGTGGTGACCTATACTGGATCTCAGACATTTAAACAGGCATTTGACAAAGCTGAAGTTCAAAATGGTCACTCTGGCTACCATTCTTCCTACACTCAGAAAGGGAGACTGGCTGGCATCTCTGGACTTAAAAGATGTCTACTTCCATATTCCTATCAGGCAATCACACAGAAAGTACCTCAGGTTCAGATTGCCATCAGGCCACTACCAGTTGAGAGCCATGCTTTCGGCCTGACTTCTGCCCCAAGGGTGTTCACCAAGTGCCTAGCAGTAGTGGTAGCACACCTAAGGAGACAAGGGGTTGTAGTCTTCCCATACCTGGACAACTGGCTAGTGGTAGACCAGTCCCCTCAGCAAGTTAGAGATGCACTGACCATCACTCAGGATACCCTGTGTGCACTGGGCTTCCTGGTAAACCAGAAAAAGTTAGTGCTAACACCATTTCAACTCCTGGAGTTCATAAGTGCAGAACTAGACACTCTGAGAGGAAGAGCCTTCCTCCCTCAGGGAAGGATAGACAGCCTGGTGCAGCTGGCAAGTTCTTTCCACCTGTATACCCCCAGACCAGCAAGACATTTTCTTCAGCTGTTAGGACACATGGCTGTGTCAACAGCAACAGTGTCAGGTTCAAGATTCCAAATGAAAGACATTCAGTTCCACCTCAGGTCTCACTGGTCTCAAAAAGACATTCCCTGTCAAAAACGGTACCAGTCACAAGAACCCTGCTCCAAGCACTACAGTGGTGGCAGGAAAAGGACAACCTCAAGGAAGCTGTACCTTTCCTCCAACTGCCAACATCAGCAGTCTTAACCATGGATGCCTCCCTCCGAGGATGGGGTGCCCACCTAGGGGAGCATACTGTGCATGGTACATGGCTTCAGCAGGAGTCTCTGCTCCACATAAACATACTGGAGCTCAGGTAGTTTATCTGGGCATCCAGTCATTTACTTCAATGCTGCAGGGCAGTGAGGTTCAGGTCAGAACAGACAACACAATGACAATGTACTACATAAACAAGCAAGGGTGCACAAGGTCATCCCCCCATGCACAGAGGCCATGAAAGTGTGGAATCTGGCTTACTCTCTGGGGATCTCAATCTCAGCAATTCAACTCCCAGGGAAAGACAATGTCCTCACAGATGCCCTAAGCAGGATCAACTAGAACCACCACAAATGGTCACTGAACAGGCAGATCCTGCAGGTGGTGTTCAGAAAGTGGGGCACCCCAGAGGTGGATGTCTTCGCAGCCCCAGACAATCACCAGCTGCCACAATTCTGTTGCAGACCCCCCCTCAGTGGGCACAGTACCTCTGGATACACTGTTGTTGGACTGGACAGTGAGGTTCCTATATGCCTATCCTCTATTTCTCCTGCTGCTCAGAGTACTGAACAAGCTCAGGATTCAACCAGTGACAATGATCCTCATTGGGCCAGGCAGCCCTGGTATTCCCTGCCACTGACCCTGTCAATATCCAAGCCAGTCTCCCTACCCAGGATGCACAATCTGTTGACCTCCTCTCAGGGCAGGGTCCTTTACCCCAATCTCTAGTCCCTCAAACTCAGAGCTTGGCTCTTGAGGACTTAGAATATGCTGACCTACACCTCTCAGAAGGGATGCTGGAGGTTCTCAGTGTCTCTAGAAAATCCTCTACCAGAAAGACTTACACTTCTAAATGGAAGAGGTTTTCCATTTGGTGCCAACAGAGATTGATAAACTGGCATGCCGATGGTCTATCTGTCACTTTAGACTTTCTGGCACATTTGCATTCCATTGGCCTTAGGCCTTCCAGCCTTATGGTACACCTAGCAACTGTCTCTGCATACCTCTCAGCTGGAAAAGGGGGCATCCATGACTGCCAACCAGGTATTCAGAAAGTTCTTCAAGGGCCTACTGCACTTGCAGCCCCCTCACAGGGAACCCACTCCTGCATGGGACCTCAGTATATGCATTGGCCAGCTAATGCAGCTACCATTCAAACCCATGTCCTCAGGAGAGCTTAAGTATGTGACATGGAAAACTGTGTTTCTGGTAGCCATCACTTCAGCCAGGAGGATCAGTGAGCTCAAGGCCTTGTCCACAGAGCCAGATTACATAGCAATCCATAGGGACAAGATGGTTCCTAGGACTAATAGGAAGTTCCTCCATAAGGTGGTCTTGGACTTTCATCTTAATCAGTCCATTATCTTACCAGTCTTTTTCACTGACCACTGCAGTTCAGGGGAATGAAGACCACATAGCCTTGATGTCAAGAGACCTATAAGCTACTACTTGGATCACACAAAGGGCCACAGGCAGGATAGAACCCAGCTCTTCCTGACCTATGGAGAAGTGGGAAAGGGCAGACCTGTCTCAAAAAGGTCTGTTGCCTGCTGAATTGTGGCATGTATTCAACGTTGCTACAGCAAAGTGGGTAAAAGGCCTCCTGTAGGTCTCAAGGCCCACTTTACAAGGGGTTCAGCTGCTTCTATAGCAGCTGCAAGAGATATCCCTTTGTTGGAAAATCTGCAAAACAGCTACCTGAAAAAACAGTTCACACCTTTGCCAAACACTACAGCCTGGATACCCAGGCCAGGAGTGATGCCAGCTTTGGCACAGCAGTACTGCAGAGCCTGTTTCCTAAATAGGTTCTTTACCCTCCTCCAAAGGTACTGCTTGGGTAGTCTGCACATGTCAGAATACAGTAAGATTTCCTTGGGTTTGAAGAAAAAAAATACTTACTATAGTAATCTTGTTTCTTCCAAGAGAATCTTACTGTATTCTGAGCTCCCACCCTACCTCACCTACTAGAACCTAAGAGCACTGCAACACAGCTGTCCATGCTGTTTGAAATCTGGGAGTGTTTCTTTATTGGGCTTAGTGACTTGAGCCTTAGTGTTGCCCACATTTTAAAATAAAGGGGATTATTTGTTGTTGGGTGTTGTTAATTAGTTAATTATTATTAGTATAGTTTAGATAGCTTGTTATTATGCATGCTCCGTAAGAATCTGATGGTTGCAGGATGTATTCCAGGGACAATGGTTTGAAAACCAAGCTCAAGCCTAACATTCCATGATTAGCATAGGTTCTATTAGCCATTTTGGCTCCAGGACAGTCTTACGGTGAGACCATATGTATATGTCAGATTCCCTTGGAAGAAACAAGATTATTATGGTAAATAATTTTTTCTTCCAGTCAACAAAAATGAAATAAAATAAATTAAGTAAAATAACCCAGTGGCCCTGTTGAACATTTATGCCCCAAATTATGATGACAGCACTTTTTTCCCAGGATTTGCTACTGAGGCATGGGCAGACAAGAGGTGTCATCACTTGGGAGGGATTTTAACCTGGTCGGACACAAAGGGCAACCCTAGGAGGCATACACCAAGTGCGGTCCAGTTCCTAGCCTTACTGTCTGCTGAGCTGCACTGATCTTCACCAACTGGGGGAGAGAGACCAATCACAGAGGGAAGACAGACTCTGACAGGTGCAGAAGCAGGGATTCCTTGACAGCAGTTCTACCTGACTCCTCCTTGGAGTGCTCAGTCCGGCTCCTTTCTCTGCTGAGGCAGCTTCTCTCCTCGATCGCTCTGCTCAGACCCAGCCAGTGACTGCTCTCTCAGTATAAGGAGCTGTTGGAGCACTTACCCAGAATTCCTGACTGCTATATGTAAATCAGCAGTTCTACAGTACACGGCTAACAGAAAACTCTCAGCTGGAAGCAACAGCTCAGACACTAAGGGCACCCCTAGGAGGCATACGCCAAGAGTGATCCAGCCCCTAGCCTTACTGTCTGCTGATCTTCGCTGATCTTCACTGACTACTGTACCCACTAATGAAATAGTGGTCAGCTAATAGAAAGCTCTCAGCTAGAAACAACCAGAAGCAACAGCTTAGACACAAAGGGCAACCCTAGGAGGCATACACCAAGTGCAGTCTAGCCCCTAGCCTTACTGTTTGCTGAGCTGCACTGATCTTCATCAACTGGGAGAGAGAGACTGCATCCAGGTTCCATCTCATCAGCGGCTTCTACTCTCGTCGGTGGCTTCTGCTGCAGTAGTTCCCTGGGCACTTCAGCATTTGAGAAGGCCGGGTATTGTCCTGCAACCAGTGAATCGGTCCCCTCTCCCTCATGCGGCAGGGAGCCAGGATGCATGGACCACAGGCAAGGGTTTTTACTGCAAGCAGCAGGATTCCACAGAGCTGTTCTGAACCAAAGGCAGAAAACTGAGGTAGCAACAAGATTTCTTCTTACCTTGCAGGAGTACAAGGTAGACCTTGTCTGTTCAACAGCTACCTGATTGTTTTCTACAGCATACAGGGAACAGTCAGCACTACCTCTCAACTAAAACAAACAAAAAAAAATGGACCTTGTCAGTTGCAGAAACTGTGGTGTACTGTACAATAGGATTTACAAAAGGCAACCAGGACCCTGCCATGCGTGTTGTGCCATAGCACGTCTTGCGGCCTAACTACAGGATGCTTGTACTGTAATATCTGACCTCCAATACAGGGAACTCTATAGCACACCTCCTCAACCTCCCAACCACTAGTACCAGCATGTCAGCCAGGGGCCAGAACTCAGGGCAGGGCCCAGAAACTGGCAGGTGTTAAGGAAAAAGAGGCATCATAGGAGGCCCAGGAAGGAAGTCAAAACCAGAAGCATTTCTTGGCCATCCAAACCAAAACAGGTTTGCTCCACTGCTACTGACCACAGACAAAGTAATACAATGTAAAGAAATCAAACCACCAAAAAAGGCTAACATGACAATTAAAACCAATACAAACTAGGATAAAAACAAAAATACTAATATTCAAAATAAAACTGACACAAATATAAACAAAATCAAAATTCTCATAATTGGGTATTCCATGATCCGAGGAGTGGAACACCACCTAACACAAAATGTTAAAAGTGACATTGTGGTAAAGTGTCTACCAGGAGCCTCTGCAAGTAGGGACACTAACCACATAAAAACAATTGTGCAGGAATCAGGGGATGTTACACATATAGCAGTACACCTTGGTACCAGTGACTTGGCAAATCACACAGTTCAGGAGGCCAAGAAACACTTCGAGGACCTGGCCAACAAACTTTTCTTCCGTCCAAATTAGCCTAGTCAGAAGTGCTGCCAGTGTGGGAAAAAGGAAAAAGAACCAAGCGAGTCAGAGAGATTGAAGTAGGTGAATTCAACTCATGCTGCGTGATTGGTGCCAAGACAAGGGATACCACTACATAGGGAACTGGCACAACTTTTGGGAAAGAGCTATTTTTAAATACGATGGATTGCACCTAAATAGAGAAGGTGTGTGAGCACTCTGACAAAAATTTGATGTCTATACAGGTAGTTTAAACTAAATAAAGGTGAGTATGATGCAGCTCACACCCCTGCCATCAGTGGCCTGGTCATCACTCCCAAAAACACCAACTACGTGCATACATCCCCAGAAAACAAATCCAAGCCAACATATGCCCGAACCAGCAACCTCCATAATCTCTTGGCCAGAAAGAGCAAACTAGAGCAGTCCAGGAAGAGGATACAACCTTGTGCCAAAGAGGATGTACATTCCTGGAAGGCAATGGTTGCAAATACTAGGAACCTAACCAACAAACTTCCTGAACTCTCTGCTATCTTGGAAACGTAAAGGTTGGACTGGGTGTCTGTAACAGAAATGTGGTTCACGGAAAACCACTGATGGGATCCGGCCATTCCCAGTTACAATCTGTTCAGGAAAGATAGGCAGGTCAAAAAGGGGTATCCATTTACATTCAGGAGGAAATAAAAGCCACAGAAGTAAAAGGGCAACCTGGGGACTTCGAGTCACTGTGGCTAACAGTAGACATGGGCAAGGGAACCCCCTTCAGAATCGGCATGTGTACAGGCCCAAAAATCAAGGAGATAAAGAAGACAAAGATCTAATAGAGGAAATCCACAAAATGTCTGATATAGGTGGAGTAATACTGGTGGGGGACTTCAACCTACCAGATATTAACTAGAGCACACTAACGGCAGCAACAACAAGAAGTAAGGACTTCTTATTGTCACTACGAGGCATGGGACTGTGCCAATTTGTTAAAATCCCAACAAGGGGACATGCCATTATCGATCTTGTCCTCGCAAACTTGGAATGGATCAAGGACATCGAAGTGGGATGTCATATGGGCAACAGCGACCATCGCATGGTAAGCTTTAAGGTAAACTCTCTGTCTTGTGGGGTTCCTCAGGGGTCGGTGTTGTCCCCCATGTTGTTCTCAGTGCACATGCTACCCCTAGGAGACATTGTAAGAAGGTATGGGCTGAGGTTTCACTGCTATGCTGATGATACCCAGCTCTACCTATCTTTTGCACCCGACCAGGATATAGCTCTCTCAGTATTTAAACAGCTGCCTCACTGAAATCCAGTACTGGATGAATTCAAGCTGGCTGAGGTTGAACTCGGAGAAGACAGAGGTAATGGTTGTGGACCCGGGTCACCGGATAGAGGGGATGGGTGCTGGTTTACCCTCAGGACTTTTTCTGGGAGGTGTCCAGCTCCCTACCTCTGAACGCGTGCGAAACCTGGGGGTGATATTTAATGACAAGCTGACACTATGATCGCAGGTGTCAGCAGTCATCAAATCATCCTTTTACCATCTGAGGAACATCTCCAGGATTAAGCACCTAGTTCCATCCAGTGATCTGCCTACATTGGTCCACGCCTTTCTGACCTCATGTCTTGATTACTGCAACTCCCTTTATCTAGGGCTTCCTGGGGTTGATATCCGCAGCTTGCAGCTCGTGCAGAATGCTGTGGCCCAGTTACTGACGGGTACTCCCCGTACTTGTCATATTTCTCCAGTTCTGCGCGATCTGCACTGGCTGCCAATACAGGGGTGGATCACCTTTAAAGTTGGTCTTCTGACTTACAAAGCCCTACACGGACTGGGCTGAGACTACCTGAAAGAGCTTCTGGTACCTTACTGCCCCAGGCGATTGGTCCGCTCAGCGGACGAGGGGTTGCTAGTGATTCCGATTTTTTTTTAATCTTCGGGGACTGTGCTTTTATGTACATGGCCCCTGCTCTTTGGAATTCTTTACCCCATCCGCTTCGGCAGTGTGCATCCATGGAGGAATTTAAAAAGGCCTTAAAGACCTATTTATGGTCAAAAGTTTACACCTGACGCTGATATTTTATTATATTTTTATGAATTCAGCAGTTTTAGATTTGTGTTTATTTTTGCTCTATGTGTAATTGTTGTAAGTCATCTTGGTAATAAGAAAGGCATGGTATAAATAAAGATTTATTATTATTATAAGCATAACACAGGACACGAGCCACTCATAAAGATAAAGGTGCTAGATTTCAGAACGTCTAACTTCCAAAAAATGAGGAGCAACATAAGTAGCCAGTTAACAGAAACAGAAGTTGAGAAGGTGAAGGTCCTGTGGGGGAGACTCAAGAAAGCAATAAAGACTGCCACAGATCAATGTGCCAGATGGGTCAGCAAAGCAAAAAGAAAAATAAATCCTTTTATGTTTTTCCAAGGAAGTGGCTAACACAGTCAGAGAAAAAAAGGCATACAGCATATACCAGGAAACCAAAACTGAGAAAGACTGGGAGCCGTAGAAGGAAAAAATGAGAGAGTCTAACAAACTAATTAGAAAGGCAAATGCCCAGACAGAGGAAAAGATAGCAGAAGGGGCAAAGAGAGGAGACAAATAATTTTTTAGATACATTAGGGAATGTAGGAAGGCAAAAAGGGGGAAGTAAAAATTGCTACTGAAGAAGGGAAATGCACCAAACGTGACCCAGAGAAAGTTGAAATCCTCAAAAAATACATTTGCTTGGTGTTTACCAAAGAGGACCCAGGGGATGGCCCAGCCCTGAAAAAACACAACACCCCAGGACCAGGGGTAGACATGAGTCCCTTTACAGAAGCTGAAGTACGAGAGGTGCTAAATAAACTAAAAGCAGACAAAGCCACAGGACCAGACGAGATGCACCCCAGAATCCTTAAGGAACTGAGGCAGAATTAGCAGCCCCTCTGGCATTTCTATTCATGAAATCCTTGAAGAGCGGTGTGGTACCCGAAGACTGGAAAAAGGCAATAGTGGTTCCACTTGTTAAAGGGAAGGGGGTAGCCTGTGCATCAGAGAAGGCATAAAGGCTACAGAAGTACAGGGAAGATGGGGAGGCCAAGGCAGTGTGGGTCACCCTTGAACCAGTGAATGGCACAGCAGTACGTACTGGGGTGATCTACAGACCTCTGGCACAGAGCGAGGAAGTGGACAGGGTACTAATGGAGGAAATTCATGACATGGCAGATAAAGGTAAAATCCTGCTGCTGGGAGATTTCAATATGCTGGATGTAGATTGGACCACCCAGGCGGCTGCTTCAACCAGAAGCATGGCTGTCCTGGAAGCCCTGCAGGGGGTTGGACTCAGACAGCTGGTGCATGAGCCAACCAGAGACAAATCAATTCTGGACCTGGTATGGACCAATGGAAACAGAATTTGGAGGAGTCCAGGTGGAAGAGCAGCTGGGATCCAGCGACCACCACATGGTGTGGTTTGGCATGGAGACAGGGACTCAATTAAGCCACACGAGGGCAAAAGCTTTAGATTTCAGTGGAAATGAGAGGTAATGGAGGAAGTGGAGGAATAGTGGGGGAAACTATAAGGAACCATAGTGGAGGTAACTAACCAATGCCTTAGGATAGTGGTCAAAGGGAAAAGAAGGATACCACTATGGTTCTCTAAAGAGGTAGCAGACAAAATAAGGGCTAAAAGAGCAAGTTTCAGGAAGTATAAGGGAACCCAAAGGGAGGAGGACAAGGAGGTGTATGTTAAATGTCTAAGGGGAAGCAGTAAAAAGCTGTTAGGAGAGCCAAGGCACAGACAGAGGAGGGTTAAGCACGGACTGTGAAAAAAAGGGGACAAGACATTCTATAGGTACATTAGTGATAGAAGAAAAACAAGGGGGATTGTGAGGCTCAAAGAGGAGGAGAGTGTAAGGAGGGGGACCTAGACAAAGCAGAAATACTCAACAAATACTTCTGTTCAGTATTCACCAAGGAGGGAGGGTCAAGGACCACAGTTGGGGAGAAAGAGGCAGTGGGGGAAGTGGACACCAGTCCATTCACAGTGGAGGGAGTTCTGGAGGAGCATACAAAGCTGAAGGTGAATAAAGCTATGGGGCCAGACCACATACACCTGAGGATATTAAGGGAGCTGAGAAGGGAACTAGCAGTGCCTCTGGCCACCCTCTTCACAGAGTCACTCAACACAGGCATGGTTCCAGAGGACTGGAGGAGGGTGCACGTAGTCGCACTGCACAAAAGTGGCAGAAGGAAGGAAGCAGGGAACTACAGGCCAGTCAGCCTCTCCTTAGTGGTGGGGAAGCTCATGGAGACACTGCTGAAAGAAAGGATAGTTGTACACCTGGAATCCAGTGGTGCTCAGGATCTGAGGCAACACAGATTCACAGCAAGAAGGTCTTGTCAAACAAATCTGATAGATTTTTTTGATTGAGTGACTAGGGAAGTGAATCAGAGAGGGGCAGCAGGCATCGCCTACCTAGATTTCAGCAAAGCCTTTGATACCATCCCACACAGAAGGCTGATTAACAAGATGAGTAGTTTGGGCATGGGGCATAAGGTGGTACATTGGGTTAGAAACCGGCTGATGGACAGAAGACAAAGAGTGGTGGCAAATGGGATCCAATCCAAGGAGAGAGAGGTGACCAGTGGAGTACCACAGGGATCAGTACTGGGACCAGTCCTGTTCAATGTCTTCATTAGTGACATTGCAGAGGGACTGGAAGGAAAGCTCTGCTTATTTGCAGATGACACCAAGATCTGCAACAGAGTGGATACTCCAGAAGGGGTGCAGAAAATGAAGAGGGACCTGGAGAAGCTTGAAAGATGGTCAGAGGTGTGGCAACTGAGTTTCAATTCAAAAAAGTGCAAGATAATGCTCCTGAGTAGGGGGAACCCTGGGGAGAGCTACAGAATGGGGGATGAGGTGTTGACTGTCACCAAAGAGGAAAGGACCTAGGGTTTCAGTATCAGTTTGTTTATTGTTAAAAGGTTGTATAAAACATATGTTTGTTACATCCATAAAAGACACATCATAAATACGACATATAAATACCAGCGCCATACACATTATTCAATTAACAAATTACAATCTTGCGGTATAAGACTTATTGCCATTCAGTCACATAAGAAATTTTGTAAGCCCATACATATATTTAATCTCACTCATTTTTAGCATTACCCTAACATCAATGTATTGCCTCCCAGATAGTGGAATTAGCCATTTCCTTCTTTTATCTTGCCATATTTCACATTCAGTTAATATGTGCACTACCTCAATATCATTTTTATCAGCACAATTACATCTTGTTATGTTCAATCCATATAGTTTGTTATGAAAATTGAAGAACGAGTTACACAGGACAGCCAGCCTCATCCAACACAACAAATTTCTATGTTTCTAATTTTCGCATTTTACCAGATACTTCTCTAGTCCCTAATTAATTTTAATACTGGAGTATAGCCCCACTGAGTCAAACTCATGTATCTTTCCCAAATCTTCTTGCATTGCAATATCTCTTAATCTTATGCTTACTTCCTTTACAAATAAATCAGGACTATTAGCTACATTCCCATTCCTAATATCTACGAGGCCTGCCTTTAATAACTCTTTGTTCAATTTTTCAAACCAACCATTATTTATCCCATAAACTCGTTTATTTATAAAATCATTCCAAACACTGCCTTGGTAATCTACCATCTTTCATTTTCAGTATTTTACCAAACCATTTAGTAGCACAAATCAAAATATTCGTTTTTATAGGAAATGACCCAGTTTCTGATCTAATAAAACCAACTGGGCAGTCTCTGGGTAAATTCAATATCAATCTCATAAATTAATTTTGAATTACTTCTATATTATACTTCTCCAAATAAAGCCCCCATATTTCACTACCATAGAGCAACTGATTAACACATTTAATATCAAATGTTTTCTTTAAGACCACAAATGAATTATTAGCAAATTTATAAGCAAAGCTTTTAATGGCACTAGAAGTTTTAACTGCATTAGATTTAACCTCAGCCATATGCTGTAACCAGGATACTTTTTTTTATCAATAATTACTCCCAAATATCTATATTCTAAAACTTCCTCAATTTTACAATGCCCAATTTTCCAAACTTTGCTATGTTTCTTATTTTTTGTCCACATACCATAATTTTAGATTTATTTACATTCAGTTCTAGATCTAGAGCACTCAAAGAAGCCATAACATTTAACATTGCTTTACGTAGACCAGCTGCCGTTTGAGAAATTACTATCGCATCATCTGCGTATAAAAGAATTTGAATAGATACATTATTTATTTTAGGAGCAAAAGTATCAATCAGGTAAATATTTCTTACAAGTGTTTCTATATTAAGATTGAAAAGTATCGGTGCCAATAGACATCCCTGTTTAACACCACAAGCAACTTTAATTTCTTTAGACAATGCCCCGTCTTGGCCATATCTAATGCTTGCTGTAGTATCTGTATGCAACATCTTTAAAATGGCTAACAAGTGGCGGTCAATCCCAAGGCTGTCCAGTAAATTCCATAATTTATTTCTATTTACTTGACCGAATGCCAATTTAAGATCGATGAAGCCAACATATAAAGTTCCTTTTTTATTCCTTGCATAGATATCGAATAGATAATTAAGTGTATAAATCAAATCCATGGTCCCACATTCCTTTCTAAAGCCACACTGAAATCTTGAAATATATTCGATTTCATCAACCAAGTTGACAACCTATCTAGAATTAATCTAGAGTAGATTTTCTGTGTAACAGAAAGCAATGTTATAGGACGAGCATAACTTTGGATCCTGTTTATCCCTTTTTAAAGAGCGTACAATTATACCCTTATTCCAAGCTTGGGTAAACATAGAGTAATATTTATGTCATTAAACAATTGTGTAAGTATAACCGCCCAAAGCTTCAAATTATTATGTAGCAGCTCTGCAGGAATACTGTCACCTCCTGCTGCTTTATTTCTTTTTTGTGCACTGATTGCAAATTTTACTTCCTCCATACCGAATTTAAATAAAAAATTATAACAAAAATTCCTTGAACTTTCATTAGCTTCCTTATTTTCATTACAATCTACCCTAGAGCAATTATAAATATTCCTGTAATGTTTAACCCAACTGTCTTCTGAGATCATACCTACAGTATTATATTGCACATTTTCTTTACTGCATCCAAAGGCAATTAGAGCCCAGAATGCCTTCATGTCTTTATTCATAATACTAGCTTGAAGTTCTCCCCAAAGGTATCTCCTGTAATTTGCCTTTTTTCCTTTTACTGCAGATCTATAGTCAGCTTTCAACAAATGAAAGGCCCTCATAATATCCATCGTTGGTTGTTTAAGTCTTAATTTGCCTACTCTCTTAATTTCATTCCTTAACATAATACATTCTCTGTCAAACCATTGATGTTCTACATCCCTATTCTTTGAATTTGCTATACTTTTTTGATTACTTAAAGTATTAACAATAATAGCTATCAACTCATCATACATCATAATTCTTTCATCCCCTTTCACTATATAATTAGATGTAAATTTGTGTATTGTATTTTTTACTTGTCCGTCATTAACTAAATTATCCAAGACTTGTTTTGTAAAGTCATTCCACTTAATCCTTTTACCATATGTAATACACATAAACTTATCTGCATCATATTCCTTTCTCTCATCTTTTATTACTGCCAGATCAGCATGAATTTTACATATAATAAGGAAATGATCACTATCCCAAAGCCGCATCACTTTAAATTGTTCTACTGAGTTATAGTCAAAAGCTTCAATTAAGCATAAATCCAAAACACTCCCACCTCTTTTTGTCAAAAATGTAAATTCTCCATTTCTATCTCCTTTTGCTCTTCCATTTAATACTCTAAAGTTGTATTTTTCACAAAACTGAATAACTTTCTTGCCATAATTTGACACACTTATCTGTTTGGAAATTCTGATTGGTATATTCAGAGCATCATCTAAACACCAATCCCCTGATTGCTCTTCTAGCAAATTCCCTATATGGGCATTAAAATCTCCGGCCATAATTATTTTTAGGCCTATGAATCAGCATTTAACCAACTCCACCCTACTTCCTATCAGATTCAAGACCGACTCATAGTCCTGTAACTTTAACTTTGAAGGAATATAAATGTTAAATAAAGCCCACATACATACATCATTTGCTATAATAATTTACATAAAGTACTCAAAGGACACACTAGCCTCCAGCACTCTGTACTTCATAGAGGTATCTAGTAAGATCATTAAACCTCCTTTGGGTCTGCCACACTTCTTATCCCTTCTGGCATCCACTGCCCATGAAGTATAGCCCTCTAGTATGTTAGATTGTTCCTCCTTAGCCAAGTTTCCTGAAAAAATAAAATAGGGATCCTTTTAACCCATTCCTTACATTCTTTACATAATAATTTTTCTTTCAAGCCCGCCACATTCCAGCTTAGTATATCTGCAGAACCAGTGACTGCATTGTCCATCTCTGGTCAATTTGTCAGTTCCTGTGTGTTTAACATACTCTCACTGCTAACCATACTTACTGAAACAACTGATTCCATCAAATCATTTCCCTCAGGTTGATCCTCTATCTCTAAGACAACCGAGCTGTTGACCCTGTTCCCCAGTTGTCTTCTACCTCTTTTATTATATTTTATTTATTTTATTTTATTTATTTTATTTAAACAGCAGTTTGGAAAACCTTTGAGCCATAGGCTCATTTACAAAGTACCTTGTCAAAGTAAGACAAACCAAAATACACAGTATAGCAGTACAACACATAAGTATAACAGTAAATTAAGACATAGATACAAACAAGCTGGTACAGGTAGGATGGATGCAAACAATACCAGAGTTATGTTGTCCTTAGCAGCTGAGTAATAAGCTTTGTCATAAGTATTGAGTACGGCTTTGACTAGTGGCAGTTACAGCATCGGGTGTTAATAAGGTGGTTACATAAGGAAGTTTTGAAGCACGATATAGTTGGAGCTTCGGAGATGGAGGGGGGCAGTGTGTTGAACCAGGAGGGGGCCCTAAAGCTGAATGCTCTTTGGCCATGAGAGGTCCTAGCTCTAGGGATAACAAGAGAGGTTTCCCAGCGGTCCGAGTATGAACTAGTGGGACAGAGTGGCATATAGTGGTGGTCAATCCTGGTGGGGATAGCCCAAGGAGGGTCTTTCTTGTAAGGGTACAGGTCAGATATTTGAGGCACTCGTTGAGATCAAGTACCAGCGCTTTAGCATACAGTAGACAGGTGTGTGTCATCCTAGGTGCTCCAGTAATTAACCTGCAGGCCTTATTCAGAGTAGTGCGAATTTTATGGAGTGCGGTCTGATCAGCAGCACCATACACCGGCAGTCCATAGTCCACTAGGGACAGGATAGAGGAGGTGACTGCGAGTTGAAGAGCCTCTGGGGGGAGGCAGTGTTTATACCGATGTAAGATGCCCAATCGGATATTAGTGGCAGTGGCTAGGGCAGCGATGTGTCCATGGAAGGAGAGGGAGGGGTCAAAATGGATCCCTAGGTATTTATAGGAGCAAACTTGTTTGAGTGGGAAAGAGGACCCAGAGTGAATGAGGAGTTTGAAGTTGCAGGACTTGTTTTGGGGATGAGTGAAGAACATGGTTTTTGTTTTTTTAAGATTTATCACCAATCTATGTTCCTTGAACCAGCCCTGGCTTCAGTGAAGGACTTCTGCAGAGTCCTGGAGGGCAATAGAGGTTACAACTTGAGGCAAGAAGACTGCATCATCAGCGTACAATAGAATGTTCCCGAGCAAGAGCATGGAAGGTGTTAAGGTAAAGGGAGAATAGTAAGGGCCCAGGGAGCCCTGGGGAACCTCAGAAAAGATGGGACAGATGTCTGAGTAGGTCCCATTAATTTTTACATGCTGTAGCGGCAGACAGATAACTGGTGCACCAGGAGATAGGCCCAGCACCAAAACCAGAGAGACTAAGGCATCAAGAAGGAGGGGGTGGGAGACAGTGTCGAAAGCTTTCGAGAGGTCAATGAAGACAGCACCAGCCGGAGAACCAGTGTCTAAGGAGGAGTGGAGAAAGTTGGAGAACTCTAGGAGGGCTGTGTTGGTACTGTGGCCCGCTCGGAAGCCATGCTGCTCAGGACAAAGGACATTGTAGGTGGAGAGGTAGTCAGAGATTTGAGAGGCCACCACTTTTCCAAGGCCTTGGAGAGAGGAGAGGAGAGAGAATGGAGATCGGTCGATAGTTTCCAGCTACAGTCCTATCACCACCTTTAAAGATAGGGGTGACAGTGGTGACTTTCAGGCAGTTGGAACCTTCCCCAGGCAAGATAGTGGTTGATGAGGCATGTGATCGGGTAGGACTGTGTCTAAGACCAGCCGTGGGATACCGGATCCAGGTGTCACTGCCTGTACTATTACTCTTGAGGGCAGTGACAAGGTGCGGCCTAAGTTCTTGGGCAGAAACACAGCGGAGGAGAAAATAAGGCGAGAAAGATTTACGGCAGGTGCTGGGGAGGAGGTCAAAAAATTAGTAGGGAGGATAGGGCTAAGGTCAGTGAATGAGGTGTTGAGGTGGTTGGCTATGAGGGCCGGGTCTGAGGAGATCACACCATTAATGTTGATCTGGGTGGGGGGGGGAGTGTGCACTCCCATTTAACTGTTTAATGTTATCCCAGAAGGTTCTGGGATTTATAAGCATCTTCTTTCTCTTTCCCTAAAATATGCACAGTCTCCATAGGAGCCATATAAGTGGTTATCCTTGGTTGTCTGTAGCTATTTTCCACCTTATCTTTCTTCACGTTCTCACACATTCCCCTTTTATCCATTTTATTTTCATGTCTTATCTGTTTTTCCTGCCCTTCTCTTATAGTAATATCCAGTAGAATCCCCATTTCTGAGAATTTCTCCTTTTTTGTTAAAATCTTTTTCCTTTTAATCCCATCTTTGAGAACTATAGAAATCCATCCTTTTGCTTTACTGGTCTTATAATGATATGTTGATCTTATATCTTGCCAATTCACCTTATGTCCCAGCATACCTTTAAGCAGGTTATAGACTGCAAGTTTCAGTGTATAATTATTCTCATTTCTTGATTTAGGCAGCCCATGCACAAATATTGTTGGCAATAAATCTCCTTCAGCTGTTCTTTTATCTTTTTGTTCTGTTAATAATTCATCCCCTTTACATTGAGTCTTTCCTTTAGATCTCACTTTATTTCCATGGCTACTTCATCTTTACTAGCTCTATCCAAGGTTTCCTTATCTTCCTTTTTTTCCTTTTTCTCCTTTCTTAATTTGGCCTGGTTTATTATTTTGCTCTTTGGTTGCATATTCCCATTAGTTACTGATTTGCACCTTGCTTCTTTAAGCTGTTTTCTCCTATTGTTTAAATCTTGCACTAACAGATATATTTCTTTAATTTCTTTTGCTGCAATTTCACTTGTTATAGCTTCTATTGATTTGGTTGTGTCTTTATTTACTGCGTTATTTGGATTATCTATGCTCTCTCCATTGAATGACCACCCACTTTCATAATTATTATTATTATTATACTCGGCCATCTCGACTTTGGCTATACATTAATTTATAGTTTCTTGTTTTCTACCCTTGCTGCCATTACCACCGCAGTCACAGTTTTTATCACTGTTACTATTAATGCTTTTAACATATATATCCATGAAGACACGAGAGAGAGTGACCAATTCCAGAAGTTGAATATTGCTAAAATGTTGCTCTTTCTTTAAATCCAACAGAATATTATGCAATGAAACATTTCCATCATCTTTACCTTTTTCATTAAATTTACCCAATTGACTTGTATTTCCATCCATTTGTTCTATTATCTGAGCCTCACAATCATGTGTCTCTCTTTCATGCACATGATTACCTAATTCATAGTTAGGCAACACATTAGTATTATACTCCTTAATATATGGTGATAGAAAGGATTCATACTTTTCTAGAAAAGTTCCATTACTAACATCCTGGTTTTCCACTCCCTGAGTTGGATTAGGGTTGGAACTTAACAGGCATATTGGTTCCCTGGTTATGCAATCATCACCTGAGATTAATTTCCCTTTATCCTTCAACAGGCAATTACTGGACAGCCACTCATTATGCCCCTCATGTTCTCTATTAATGATAACATTTTGTCCAGTATCTTTTTCTATACTCTCCTCTATATTATCCAAATCAGAGACATGTAATTCAGGGCCAAAACTGCTTGTCTTTTTTTCCATTTTATGTATTCCTGCTATTTGTATCTCATCCTCCAATTTTCTAATGTAATTCACTAGGGGATGAGTACATGCATGAACCTCCTCTCTCTGTATTGATAAAGTAGATGCAGGAGATGATGTCATTTTAGGGTCAAACATTTTCCTTATAACTTTCTTATTCCCTCTTAACTCAATATGCTCTTCTGGATAATTTAAAAAATGTGTGATTTTATTCAATTCCCCTTTTAACTTCATCTTTTGTTGAGTTTTTTTCTTTTCGTTCTCTGATTTCTTTTTCCCTCTTTTCTGCATAATTTTATTTGCAGTATTTATAATATTCATAAAAATAGCTATAGATCTACTCAATAACCTTAGAATCTATAGCTGCTTATTTTAATTAGATGAAAATATATCAAAAGCAAACAAATTTAATAAAATATCTAACATATACAATATTATGAAAAATAGCAGCAAATGCAACTTCCAAATTCCAAATGACTTGATCAGTATCCAAGTTCAGTATACAATATTTCTTATCTCTTCACTACAGCCTGGGAGCCCTTAAAACTAGTAATAAAAGCATACAAATATAAGCTCTAAATTAAGAGCTCACAAAAAAGGGCTAATGATTAAAAGTTTACTTAGTGCAGAGCTGATGCACTCAACAAAGTCACAGGGTCACTTATTGCTGCTTGTAGACAAATAATCCACCCTGGGTCTTCAGAAATAAATTCAAAAGATGTTTACCAGCATACTCTAAAGGCTCTATAAACCCTTTTAAGCGACACTCCAGTCCGTTTGATAACCACTCTCACGGAACAGAAATTTGGGGAAAAAGACGCAGGCAGACAGTTCACAGTTCACAGCTTCTCATAAAAATAATAAGCATCAGGTGTCTTTGTTCCACTATATAGAGGAAAAATACAAACACTTAGCTTACATAGCCAAAGGCCCTCGAAAAGCATGCAAAAATTCAAAAAGCAAAAAGCAAGCTCTAAAATAAAGCAATAAGTACACTTCACAGAAAGATTATAAATATTAATTGCTGTTACACGAATCCAGGCTCATAAAAGCTTAAAAATCATACATCTCACAACATTAACTCTATTTTATAATTTATTATTTAACTTACTTGTTTTTAGGGGTATCGGTTTACGCTAGACTGTCAGTGCAATTCACTTCGCTCCCGCTGAGACTCATAAGGAGTATGAGGACAGCAAGTAATTTTTAGTATACCACTAAGGATATACTGTCGTTACAAGCAGCATACGCAATTAACAAACTTTGCTGCTTGCTTACTTGCTTTCTTGCCGACCACTATAGTATCAGTATTTAAAACCAACTCGAATAACGCTGTGGTAATCCTCTGCTCCATATGAGAGAGGCAGCTCACAGTTCCCCTGTGGCATCCCAAATGATTGCCTAGCTATTACCTATCAGTTAAATACACCTGGTGAGCCTGGATTACGCAGCACAGCTAATTAAAAAATGGCGCTAAAATTTATCACACACAAAATTAGAAAAAATACTAACAATTATAGATCAATAATAAAACTACTATAGTTAAAACGTTTAAATTCTAGTAAAAAACTTAAAAAACAAACATTTATAAGACCTAACACCAGGGAAAAAAATCCAAAAAATAATCGCAAAGCAGCAAAAATCTCTTCTCTAAATGCTATGATACAAAGGGGTTCCTTAGCTTTACTTAGCTAATGTTTTTATTTCAGTATTTAAACCAGGATACTTCCATTTTGATTAAAAGTTCAGGGTTTACTTCAAACGATAGCAAACGATAGCGTAGATCATGGATCATAAATCCTATCTCCTGTCCCAGCCACCCGACCGGCTTCTCTCCCCTTCTGCACCGCTTATGCCTGAATCCGTTGGTTGGTAATCCTATTGCAGAAGGGAGAGAGGGACAAGAGCAAAAAACTAAACCACAGAGGTGAATGGCAATAAGATGAACTGGAAAGACTACAGCACTGATCAGGCAACAGGTAGCATACCTTTTGTAAATTTAAATGAGCTATGTAGCCCTGCTACTTGCACCTACTCCACAGGTACAAGTGCGCGTAGTCGTCCACCTCGTATCACTCTCTCTCGGCTTGTGGAAGTTAATTCACCTCGATGTAGTCCATTGTGGCTTTCGCTAGCAGTCGGTTCACTCTCATCATGCTCTGTGTCAAACAAAGACTGGTCTTCTCAGCAATCTCCCCTGCAGCCTCCTAGGGGTTATCATAGCTGATGATCTTAAGATATCAAAGCAGTTCACAAAGGCTGCAGGGAGGGTTAGTGGCATGCTGGGGTGCACAGGCAGAGGCATTACTAGCAGGAGACAGGAGGTTTTGATGCCATTGTATAAAACACTGGTAAGGCCTCACCTGGAGTACTGCGTGCAGTACTGGAGACTACATATGCATAAGGACATAGACAGAGTGGAGGCTATCCAGAGAAGAGTGACAAAGATGGTGCATGGCTTGCATCACAAAACATATGAGAAGAGACTAAGAGTCCTCAGTATGTACTCACTGGAGGAGAGGAGAGAAAGGGGGGGCATGATAGAAACTTTCAACTACCTCAAGGGCATAAATAATGTGCAAGTGGGGGATCTTTTCCAATGTAGAAAAGATATCAGAATGAGGGGCCACAATATGAAATTGGAGTGGGGTAGATTAAGAGATAATATGAGGAAGTTTTTCTACACAGAGAGGGTGGCAGATGCTTGGAACAATCTGCCATGAGAGGTGGTGGGGGCAAGCACAGTGGAGGGGTTTAAAGATGCCTGGGACAGGTACAAGGGAACATTGGGTGGGGAGGGAGTGATGAAAAGCCATTGATCACTTAGGGTCAGTGACTGCATACAGGTTTAGGGCTTATGGGCAGTATAGATGGGCCTAGCAGTCCTTATCTGCTGACAATTTCTATGTATCTATGTATCACTTCACAAATTGGGCAGTTGCGAAGAGGCTAGTAATTACAGACCAGTAAGCCTCAAGTCTATAGTAGGGAAACTAATAGAGACACTACTCAAACAGAGGATCCTAGCATTCCTTGAAACTATCAGCCAACAAGACCCTAAACAGCATGGTTTCACAGCAGGTAGGTCATGCCAGACAAATCTGCTTGAGTTTTTTTGACTACACTACAAAAGTAGTGGACAATGGTGAGGCAGTAGATGTGGTCTACCTAGATTTTAGTAAGGCCCTCGACTTGGTTCCACACAGAAGGCTGGTAAAGAAGCTTAACCACACAGGGGTTGGTCCAGAAGTAGTCAGATGGGTACAAAACTGGTTACAGGGCAGAACCCAGAGGGTACAGGTTAATGGAACGCAATCGACGGAAGGCAGGGTGACCAGCGGGGTGCCCCGGGGCTCAGTGCTGGGGCCTCTGTCCTTCAATGTTTTTATAGCAGACATCACTGACGGACTGGTAGGGAAGATGTGTCTGCAGATGACACCAAGATATGTAACAGGGTGGACACCTCAGAAGGAGTGAACAGAATGGAAGCTGAAGTCAAGAAACTAGAAGCATGATCTGGAGTGTGGCAGCTGAGATTTAATGCCAAAAAGTGCAAGGTCATGCACATAGGAAAAAAAATCCAAGAAAGGAGTATTACATAGGAGGTGAAAGACTGGTGCCCTCAAACCAGGAACGAGATCTGGGAATCATAATCTCAGACAATTTGAAGGTCAGTAAGCAGTGTGAGAAGGCAACATTGAAGGCCAACAGAATGCTGGGCTGCATTGGGAGGGGAATCACGAGCAGGAGGAGAGAGGTGGTACTACCACTGTATAGATCGCTGGTCAGGCCTCACCTGGAATACAGAGTCCAATTCTGGAGGCTTCACCTCAGGAAGGACATTAACCGGGTGGAAACAGTACAGAGAAAGGCGACAAAAATGATTTAGGGTCTGCAGTACATGTCCTACGAGGAAAGACTTAGGGAACTGAATATGTACTCCGTGGAGCAGAGAAGAGAGAGAGGGGATATGATTTAAACATTTGGGTACATAAAAGGCATTAACAAGGTACAGACATAGGAACTTTTTCACTTCAAGAAGGGCTCCAGGACAAGGTGACATGACCTCAGGCTGCAAGGAGGGAGGTTCTCTACCAACACCAGGAAGTTTTTCTTCACAGAAAAAGTGGTGGACGCCTGGAACAGCCTATCCCAAGAGGTTGTGGGGGCCAACACTGGGGATTCAAGAATGCATGGGATAGACACAAGGGAGCCCTGACCACAAAGGGCAACTAGAGTGTCAAAATAGGTCTAAAACAAATGGGCAGACTAGATGGACCTAGAGGTCTCCTTCTGCAGTCAACTTCTATGTTTCTAATGGATTCCATAATGGACAGGTTCTCCACATACCCGTATTAAGAACTCTGGCCAGCAAAAGTCCTGAAAACACAAATTTGGGATCTAGAGTTACAGAAGGTGTGGAGGCTCTCACATCCATCCAACAGGGGTTATTCCTTTCATTCACCGGTGCACCAATCCCAATCCCACACTAGCATAGACACTTGTCTTGTCAGTGGGGAGTATTCCAGGGAGTGAACGCATGTGAACGTTTACCAGTATTAATTCCAGATCATGACCCACTACGAATGACATGGGAACTGCCACAGCTGGAACCTAGTAATCAGAGAATCTGGCGAATAAACCCTTCGATATTATAAACAAAGGAGTTCCCTGAGCAGCTATGTAAGGACATTAAAGACTTCTGGAAGAGAAACAGAACCTCTGTAGATAACATCAGGATTGCATGACACTTGCTGAAGGCATTTGTAAGAGGGAGCGCAATTGCATATGCGAGCAAACTAAAAAGGACAACAAAATACAAATGAATGCTAGGGGCAAATTGTAGTGATAGAAAATAAATGTAAACAGAATCGGCCTATGGTACTCCACAGGGAACTGGTATGACTGAGGACCAAATACAATGAGTCAAGTACAATGAGCCAAGTACCAGCAATATAGAAAGCGCATCAGGATTTCAAAGGGCCAAATTTTCTGAAGCAGGAAATTACTAGCATACCAACTCACAGAGGAGAGCATACAAAGACACATTTTACAGATCAACACAGATAGTGGTGAAATTAAAAGACAGCAGCAAGAAATTAATGAAGCATTTGTGAAGTCTGTTAAACAGTTGTACACTGCAGGGAAGGGAAATACCAAGCAGACAGAGGAAATGGGGCATATAGACTTTTATGCAGTTCTCCTACAGGTATTAGAGGGCAAATTGGTGGCACTAGAAGCTGAGCTCACAAAACAAGAAGTGTTACAAGCCATGGGGCACTTAAATGGTGGAAAAGCTCCAGGCCCATTTGGGCTACTGATTAATTTATGTAAAAAAGTGTCTTCAGCTATTCTTGGCCCACTGTTTGATACCTTATCAGTCACATTTAAATCAGGCCAATTGCCAGCCACATTTTAAGAAGCTAGAATTTCCATGCTCCCAAAACCGGGCAAGCCCAGGGAGGCAGTAGTGTCTTATTGACCAATTTCTTTACTAAATGCAGACTTTCAGATATGCACTAAGACCCTGATGGCTAGATCAGAGAAAGTCCTCCAAGGCCTGGTAATGAAGACCACATAGGATTTGTTAAGGGAAGGGGAGCACAGGCAAGCCTAAGAATGTTAGTGCAGGTGCTAGCTAGAGGACAATGAAACTCAGATAACTGCCTGGTAGAGGACTCACTCAATGCTGATAAAAGCCTTTGATAGGACTGAGTGGGACCACCTCTGGGGCAGAATGAGAAGCATGAGATTTTCCCACAAATTCTTCAGCTGGTTGCAGACTATATGCAAAAAGTCCATGGCAGCTGTACAAATGAATGCATGGGTATCGGCACAATTTGAATTAGGTGGGGGGGGGGCGACAGGGGTGCCCCCTGTTGCCTCTGCTGTTTGATTTGGCCCTTGAACCCTTAGCACAAACCATATGAACCCATGATGGCATACATGGGATTAATCTGGAGGGGGTAAGAGCTGAAGTATGGCTATTCACAGATGCCCTCCTGGTATTTGTCACCAACCCAGATGCATCACTACCCAAACTGGTTGAAGAACTAATATCATTTTGGGTGCAATCCGAATATAAAATAAACCTATCTATGACCATAGTAATGCCCATGTGCAAATGTCGCCACCATAAATTCAAACAAGAACTCCTGTTTCAGTGGCCAAAGGTGGGATTTAAATATCTAGGAGTGAATGTCAGAAAGACCATTGCTGCACTATATTATGCAGACTATCCTCTGATTTTAGAAACAGTCATCAAACTGTGTCACAAATGGATCACCCTACTGTTGTCATGGTTAGCCAAACTGCACAAAACTGCACACATTATGCAACTTTAGATGCTACCTTTACTGGTCGTGGACCATAGAGCAACAAAACAAAAAAGGTGCACACAATGTGGAGGACACTACTAACTTTTTATTTACCCCATGTTACCCATCAGGTTGGCAAACATCCCTATGCAGTGGTGCAAGGCTTCATCAGGGGGCGGTGCATGCATTGCAACAGACAAAATATTTAAGTACATAAAACTAAATATTCATGAGATGACCATTCAACCCTTCCAGTCATGTTGCAAGATTAGAGAAAAATGTGAACTTGTGCCCTTATGCAAAACTGTGCAAATGACATGCACATTTATCAATACTATTAAATATTAAATAAATAAATATAATAATTTTATACCTATTTACACTGTCATGTTAAAAAGAAGTTCATAGCTCAGTCAGTCAATTTTCTGGAAGTAGCTACATAGGGATTTTTGACGAACTGTTGGGTAGCAGGAGAAAAATAAAAAGTTAGTATCCTCCCTGCTATGTGCACTTTTTTGTTTTATCATTGTCACAGTTTCGCAGATCAAAATTTACTAAAAATTACATTTATTCCTAAATTCTTGTACCTTTTCCAGGTGCTGCCTGTCACTATACCAAACACATTTTTCAAATAACTTTGAGCATGTGCAGTGGCCTGGATCTGGAGCAACAAAGTACCTATAATAAAATATGAGCTGCTAACCCAACCCCCAAAGAGAACAGGAATAGGGTTTCCCCATTTTCAGCATTATTACAGCACAGCATAGCTGGTGGGGTTAAAGGACTTGTACAAACTAAACTGCACCCAGAATGGGATTAGATTAGAGCAAACCTGGACAGGAAAAGCAGGACTAACAGACCACTATATGGTGCCATGATACGGGAGCTGAGCTGTGCAAAAGGAAACCCAGGTGTTCTACACTTGTTAAATAATGGCACAAGGCACACAGATACAAAGGAGTGGAAGTCTAACTTATAGCCTTAACTCCTTTATGGGAAAATAATATATTTCCAGGGTTCCTCAAGGAGCCGGGACACAACAATTTGAGGGAGTCACTGTCTTGGGGTACCTCTATGAGGCAGATAAACGTTTGGCATTTGATGAACTCTGCCAAAGGTATGACTTACCTCAAACTCATGTTTAGATAGATGCAAGTAAAGTATTTTCTTGGAGAGAAATTAGGGCCTAGCTATGCTTAACATGAACCCCCATGCACAGTCAGAATACTGGACTCAGCTACTGACACTAAGGTCCTGTACACACACTCACCTCTTTGCACTGTTACCACGGGTGGCAACCGTTATGGACCATGTTAAAAACAGTTTGCCTCTGCACTGGTAATGATTCCTGATGCATTCTGACAACCCATCTCGAGACCTGTTAGAAGGTAGTCTCGAGATCAGTAGCACAAACGGTTCTTGATTAATTCATTCCACAAATCAAAATACTCACCAGTGCAGTGGGAAGAGCATTCTTTACCATATCAGCCAATCCTCCATACCCCCACCAGGCATCCCATGAGGGAGCGCAGCATGTACACATGCACGTTAAGAGCGCTTTGTGATTCCAGAAGTGCACCGAGGCAGGCTATTTAAATGCTTGGTTCTGACAGCTGAGAGTGAACACAATAACACACAGTGAAATTCAGACTTGTTTGTGTGCATGCACTCCTTGCATGCTAGCTAGCCAGCCTACTAGCCAAGAATTCACATTTGAATTTTGGTGCTGCTGCTGCTATTTTTGGTGCTGTCACTTTTATTTTGGTTGCCAATGCCACAGTAAACTTACAGGCTGTCTACAAGTGCCTACAACTTGCTGCAGATTCAGCATTTTGGTATTGTGTGCATCACTTCGCTTGAATCCGATCATGGTGCGTGTCATTACAGCAAGCTGGAGCACAGGAATGTGGATCCATGACGAGCGCTTTCAAAACCAGTTGCCACACAGTGCTGGATAGTGTGGACTGGCTGTAACAGTAAGCGCGAAACCATTCTTAAAAACGTTACACTCCCGCGATCGTGAGTGTGGACAGGGCCTAAAAGGCTGGTTTCTAACCTCTATAACAATCTGCTGGCATCTGTAGCTCATACAGGAGCTGGAAATAGAAAGGGGAAAGATCAAGAGGAGAAGACGAGCACTTTCAAAACTGGTTGCCACACAGTACTGGATAGTGTGGACCGGCTGTAACAGTAAGCGTTAAACCTTTCTTAAAAACGTTATACTCCCGTGATCACCAGTGTGGACAGGGCCTAAAAGGTTGATTTCTAACCTCTAGGTCCCTGTCCACACTCACCCCTTGGTACCGTTACCACGGCTCGCAACCATTACAGAAATTTGCAAAAACGGTTCGCGTCCACATTGATAACGGTATCTGATGTGTTTTTGCGACCGATCTCGAGACCTGTTGGAAGGTATTCTTGGGATCGGTAGCAGGAATGTTTTCACCTGAAAACGCTCACTAATTGGAATACTCACTAGTACAGATGGGTGAGTGTTCGCTCTCAGTACTCCTGGTCCTCCATGGCAGCTCCAGGCATCCCACGAGGGAGTACGGCACATTTTGCAGATGGATCGCCCATGCAGGACAAACAGAGAAAAATACCCTCATCCCATAGGTGTCCTGCTCAGGAAGGCGAGCGGCAGCAGGACTTTTTTGTTATGCGTTCTGTACAGGCTGGCCCCCGTCTGGTACTGGTTCTGGTTCTAATTGCACTAATTGCATTTTGTATACCAGCCCCAGGTGCAGAGCTTTTTGTGCTGATCAAGGTCAGACAGTAGCAATTGCTTTCTGTTTGGGTTAAGTTTCCGGTGGGAATCCCAAGTCGTGCCACCACGCTCGTTTTCGTTTACTGTGGCCATGGAAACGAGCGGCGGCATGCTGGGATATGTTGTGAAGTGACGCACAGCATTCTGGAATTGTGTGTGTCACTTCACTACTATCGGGTAATGGCAGCCGTAGTGAAACATGCAAGGAGCTCAGCAGTGCAGATGCGAGGTGGGTGTGAGCGCAGACTGGGGAGCATGGTTGTGGTGGAGTGCGGATGAACTGTAACGGTAAGGCTTCAACTGTTACAAATACCATTACGCTGCTGCTAGCACAAGTGTGGACAGGGCCTACAACAATCTACTGGCATCTGTGCATCACACAGGATATGGAAATAGAAAGGGGAAAGATCAAGAGGAGAAGAAGTAACAGTTGAGGTTTGTGGGGATATAATGGAAGAAAGGTGGAAACTGCCAATTCAAAGTACATATAAAATAATCCACTTTATGCGATTGCAGAGGGCATACTACACCCCAGATAGATGCCAGAAATGTGGTTCTCATTACAATGGCAAGCGTCCTAGATGTAAGCAAGACAATGCAAATATTGGGCTGTATTCACAAAGGCTACGCAGCACTATGCACGGTGCTTATGTCCCACCCGGAGGCACGTATGCGCCAAAGCGGTGTAAGCAAACGCTGTGTGGGATGCATGAACCATGTGTAGGGACGTGCGTAGCTGCACAGAGTGCAGCAACACACAAAGGAGGATACACGTCTGCACATGGGTGGTCCTGCATACGCCGTATGCGTGGCATGCCATACGCGCATTCACGACATACAATACGTCGGAATGGTGCATTGTGGCCTTGCATACGCACTATGCATCTGAAAAGCAGCTGTAAAGTGGCACACATACCCCACACACAGCAGTGCAGTCTAGCGCAGCGTACCGCCGTGGGGGCGACTAAGCCCATGATGACAAACACTGCCAGACAGGCACACAGCGATGCAGGACACAGAGTGCAGGGCCATGTACATGCCCAGAACATGCCATGTGTGCCACATGCATGTGTGACAAAAGCCAGACCGCAGGCCCACGCACAGCATGCTTGCCAACCACCACACACTGCCAGCACTGCACGGCCAGCACAGTGGCCCACGGCACACAGGCCGCACCCATGGCACAGGCAATACAGGTACCATACACAGAAGCATGGCCAGCCCAACACATACGGCACACACACATGGCCGCCCCCCATACACTGTGCTGGAGCGAAGAACGAGGCACACACAGGGCGATACAATCAAATGCCTTTAATGGCTTGTTAAAGCAGAATGCCCGCATAGGGCAACACAACATCAGGGAAGGGGGTGGGGAAAACATTGGGAGAGCATGCCATCCCCCAACTCAGTCGGACGAGTCCTCCGTGGCCACCTCTGGGCTTGTCGACAATGTCACCTCCAGTAGTGGGGTGGAATCAGTGAACGCACACTCCTCAGGCACCAGGTGCCTCAAGGGGCCCACAGTAATGCTGCAATGACAAGAGTGGACACAGGGGAAGTGGGTCAGTACACGCAAAACCGGCCAGACCAACAATGCAGTGATGCAATATACACACACACACACACACGCGCACACAGAGGCAGACACACAGGCAACCATGCAACACTTACCTGTGTGGGGGAGCGAATGGCCCACAGGTCCCACTCGTCGTCCCTGTAGACCATGTCGGACGTGCTCTGCCATAAGTCCAGCTGGAGTGGAATGTCATGGGGCAGCATGTGGCCTGGGGTCACCACCATAGCTGAGCCTTGCCAACCCACCCGGCACAGCTCCAGCACCAGCATGGCCTTATGCCACCGTATCCCCTGTGGAAATGCAAAGGCAGTGACAGTGAGAGGTACTCTCCATGCTGCAAGTCCCTCCTACAACAGGCACAGGCATTGAACAGGCTGTGGCACTCACCTGCCTCCGTTCTGTGACCTCCCGTAAGGCCCCCGCTGGTACTCCATCCTGGTAAACATCCCTAGTGACATGATACAGGTGCCATGGTAGGGCAAGTCTGCTGTGCACCTTACCCTGTGACATTGGTGGAGCCAGAACCATCATGACAGTCAGTGCAGTTATGGCGTCCCCATGGCCGGCCCGCCCACATCGCACCACCTGATAGGGCTTGTGTGCCATGCCACACAGAATGCACGGTACACACTTGTGTGCGTGCAACACTACTGTGCAGATGCAGACAGCGGAACAGCCAATGGCATTATGATGTGCCCAGGGGCACTGCTATACATTGTCCTAATAGAGGATGCCATGGGGGAGTGCTGAGGATGCTCGAGGTGCCGCCCATGGGTATTCAGGCCACAGCTCATGGCACGGAGCCTCCACACCATGGACATCCTGCAGTGGTACAGGCTTGACTATGACACACTACAGTACGTCTGTGCACTTGTGGAGGATGGCATCTGTCCAAGCACTGGGCACTCCATGGCCATGTCCGTGGAGATGGAGGTGCTGTGCGCACTGCAATACTATGCCACAGGCACCTTCCAAAGAGTTATAGGGGATGTGACAGGTGTGAACCAGTCCTCCATGTCCAGGGCCCTGTGCGCCACAGGCAGCAACACATTAAGTAACCCGCGACTGCGGCGGAGCTCAGGACTGTCAAGGGGGCATTCCTGGACAGGTATAGCATTTCCATCACTGTCGGTGTGATATTCTGTACCCATTTACCCAGACTCACACCAACCATAAACGAGGGGTTCCACAGCATTAACTGCCAGGTGGTATGTGACGCAACTGGCATCCTCACCAATGTCCTGGAATGGTACCTGGGTTCATGCCACCATTTCTACATCTTTAACAACAGTGCGCTATGCCACCATCTGGACCAGCAGGAGTAGGGATATGGGTGGCTGTTGGGTGAGCATTGCCCAGTGCCTGAAGTACCGGTTGTGGAATGTGTGTTACTGAGTGCCTAATCTGTGTGTACCTTCCCACTCCACAGGTGACAGCGGATACCCACTGAGGACAATGCTCCTGACACCATATCTTGCACCCCGGCACACTGTGGAGGAGGCATTCAATGCAGCACGTGTGCGGGCATGCAGCATTGTAGAAAGCACCACTAATGAAGAGGCGGTTCTGCTGCCTGGACCATACAGGTGGCACGATGATGCTTGCGCCAGGGATGGCGTGCAGAGTGTTCACCACCTGTGACAACATCTGCATCCGACACAGTGTGCCACAGCCTCCAGACACACATCCTGGAGCCCGGTGAGGAACCACCACAGTCACCACGTGGACGAGCACTACCTGGATATGGTTGTAAAGTGTCACCCAGGAGACAGGATGCCACGGGATGCATGGCAGCACGGGTCGTGCAGCATCGCTTGGCACATGGCACATTTGGCAGGTGAGTGGCTGTGCTTGCTGGCGATGATGACACCACAGGTCTGAGCCATCCAGTGCAACACTTGGCCATGCCACCTCCTGTGTGCCACAGGCACTGGTCAGTTGCATGGCCAGGTGACTTGGACAGGTGCCATGCCCGGCATGTGCGCCTGCCAGTGCATGCTGTGCATGCAGCAGTGCACATGCTGCCAGTGCAGGATGGGTGTGGCCGTTGTGGTGTACCTGTATCCCGACTGTGTGCCCCGTCACACCACCCAGGTGGCGCTGGTCCATGTGGTGTCACTGTGAACAGGTGTGGTGTGCCTCGGTGGTTGTCGCTGGTGTGCTGGTGTGGGGTGTATGTGGGGTGTGTGCACATGTCGGTGCCTGTTATTGCTGTGTGCTCCTCCATGTCACTGTGTGGCCGGTGCCTGTAACTGCCCACTGCGTCCATGCCCTCGACCTGTTCTCCTGTTCCCCTGATGCATGGGTGTTGGCTGCATGGCTTGCTGTGCTACCTGTATGTAGTGCATTCATCAGGCCATGATGTCCGTGTCCGTTGCGGCAGTTGGGTGGCTTGGGCTGATGCTGCAGGCTGTGGGACACTGTCCCACAGTGCTGCCTGCCAGTGATTGACGAGTATGTGGCATCAGTTGGTGCTGGTGGCGTGGCAGCGGCTGGTGGTCAGTGCTGCTGCGTGGTCAGGTGTGTGGCTATGGTGTGGAGCACCTCTGCTGTCTGCTTCTGCAAGTGTGCACACACTGCTACTTCATCTGTGAGTCTGTCCTGGGTACATGCACTTGTGGCAATGGCATCGGCCATGCAGTCCTGAGCCCGTACGCCGGAGGCAACACTCTCAGCCAGCCTCGCCTGCACATGCATGGATGCTGCCATGACCTCTTGTCATACAGTGCACTGCCTCCGTGCAGTCTCAGGTTGCCTGCAGCCAGTCACACTCCAGCTGGCAGAGGTCAGAGTAGTAGCCCTCTAGTGCCGAGCCACTACCACCCAGCCTACAGCACCTTGTGAGCGGGAGGGCCCTCCGTGGTACATGTGTCCCACTCCTGGGTGTCCGGTGGTGTGGTGGGTGCCAATATCCCCATGGTGGCCATGCTTCTGTCGTCCCCTTGCAAGGTGTCCTTCTCTGTGCTCCTGTCCATTCCAGGCACTGTGTGGTCTCCCTCATCCTGGTCTGGAGGTATCGCATACTCCTCATTGGCCTGTGTGTCTGCGGGCATGGCTCTCTCCACTCTCCACCAGCTGCCAGTCTGGTGTTCTGCCATCTTCATGCCTCTGCTGGTCCTCTGCCAGTGCTGTTGGCCCTGTGTCCTCCTCCAGTGTGCCGTCAGAGCTGAGCAGTGTACCTGTGTTTGGGGTTACATAATTTAGTGTCCATGCATGCCTGTCCTGTGCTGTTCATCACCCAGCGTCCATGCAGGTACATACCTGCATTGCCTGTCTGCTGTGGTGCTTCCCCACCAATCCTGGACGGTCCCTCACCTGCACTGTCATCATCATGCCCTGTGGGTGGGAAGGGTGACAGGTGGTTAGGGCCCATGTTAGTGGTGCTGTGTGGTGCTGCTGCCCCTGCCTCATGTTCAGTACCCTCACCTGGCATGCTGTCATGGTCGTCGGGCTCCTCGTCTGTGGCGACATCACTTATTGTGTCCACCACCGTCTGTTCTATGGGCATGAGGGGGGGTTCTAGCAGTGGTGAGCCTCCACCAGTGGCACCCTGCGACTGGTGTGCATGGCTCAGCTTCTTTTTGACCTGGGACCGGAGGTTGTGCCACTTGTGCTTTATGGTGGCCAGTGTGCAGACCTCTGGTCCGGCAGTGTTTATGGCCTCCTGCACATCCAGCCCTATTCTTGACTTTGTCTTGGGTGGGGTGCTGAGTGCCTGGTGGCAGAACAGCACATTGTAGTGCTGCTGTACCTCTGTCACCAGGTTGGTGACCTGCGCCCCCATGAAGTTGGGGGACTGCAGCCTCTTGCCACCTCCGCTGCGCATGCCATGTTCCACAGCACCGCTTGCCTGCAACATGGTCTCTGCCGGTCCATGGTGATCATGCCTGCCATGCACTCTCACATTCTCTGCCGACATGTTTCCACGTTTGTCCACATAGTGCTTCTGCATCCCCATATATGGCAGGGTCAAGGGGCATTTCGGGCATCTAGCACTGCCCTAGTCCTGCCCTTGCACGTTGTTGTGCACCTCAGCTTGCCCCGCCCCATCCTCTTGGGTGTGTTCCACGCTTGTTTGTGCATGCCGCATATTTCGCATGTGTTGCGCAGTGCACAATTGCATGCACGCATTTACACCACTTTCACATGTAGCGGCGGTCCTTTTGTGAATAACGCCCATTGTACATATGATGTACTGGTACCCCTGACTGCTGGACAGCAATAAAGAGATCCATCTCTGAGGTGTTTAACAAGCAGAATATTCTCAATGCCAGGAAAGTCCTCCTAGGGGACTAGCGTAAACAGAAGAAGCCATAAACAGGGCAAAGGAAATTTGCATTCTTGGCTGCATCTGCTACCATGCTGGGGATCCTTAAAAACTGGTAACTGGATCCCCCCCCCCCCACACTCAATGTGGTCAGCAACATTAAAAGGAAACATGGTCATGGAAAAAAATAATCTATTCAGCCAAGGGATCAGAGCACTTGTTTGATAATATCTGGGCATCGTTTGAGAACTACTCGAAACCCCAAACAAGAAGCAGCACAGATACAACAGACACAATAGTTGTCTAAGTCATATCCCATTTTTTAAATTAAGACACTGCAACAGTAGTGAAATGCAATAATGCGTATTTATTGCAAAATTAGCATGACATGAATTTATTAAATCTGTATACCTGCTAACTGTTGTATGTCGTAATGTTAGGAAGGTTTAATGAATTTGTAATATAGTCAGGACACGGTACAGCAAAGGTACAGGAAACCATGGTATCTGTAATCAAAACAAAAAGGTAAAAGAGTCTAGTGGTAAAATGATAAAAGAACATGGAATTTTAAACCATGCCGATAACTGCCTGTAATCATTTCAATTGTGACTACATGCCTGCTGTTATCTAAACCATCTTTGATGAATTCTCAATAAAAATATATATATTTTTTTTAAAGTACAAGGCGATGCACACAGGGAGAAAGAACCACAGCTGGATGGGGGGGGGGAGGGTAAAGCTGGGCATGACTTCTGAGGAAAGAGACCTCGGAGTCATCATCAGCAACTCCATAACCCAATCCGACTTGTGTAATAAGGCCTACAATAAGGCAGTCAAGATGGGGTATATAGGAAGAGGTATTGACAGCAGAAGGAAGGAAGTATTACTCTCCCTATATAGATCTCTGGTGAGGCCCCAGCTGGAGTATTGTGCCCATTTCTGGAGAATCCTCATCACCTGAGTAATGACAAGGACAGGCTGGGGACAGTGCAACATAGGGTGACCAAAACGTTTCAGGGTCAGCAAGTCAGACCATATGAGGATCAGCACAAAGCACTGGAAAGGAACTCACTGGAGGTGAGAAGGGAGATGTGATGGAGATTTTATTTATTTATTTTAAAAAATGGTAACCAGGAGAGGCACACTGCGCTGAGACTCATTTCGAGGTGCGACCTGGAGGAATGGGGAAGGGGAGAAGCACAATTACAAACAAACTACAGCCAGTCTGATCGAGTTGTTACAATGACAATGGCATAAGGAGCATCATTTGATTACAGTACAGACAAACTGGCAGAACACTGTATACGGAGGACAAATTATATTCCGATACAACTCGTGTGCAAATTGGTCAGGCTCAAAAAGTGCATAGCACTAGAGTGACAGGAGGCTGAGCTGGTGCTGAAAGGAGGAGGCAAAACTAGTTGATAAACTAAACAATCCAAAGGCAAGTGGAAACTCACGCTCTGGTAGTGCATGGAGTGGGGTGCTGCTGCGGGCTAGCCAGCCCTGTACACTAACAGCAGTCTCAAGTTGCAGCAGCACTCTGTAGAATCAGCAGACAAACCACAACTTCTCACCCCAGGGGTCCTTTAGCATCAGTAACTATTGCAGTGAGCTGACTAGATAGTAAGAAACATAGAAACATAGAATTTGACGGCAGATAAGGACCGCTTGGCCCACCCAGTCTGCCCATTTCCCTATCTACTGGATAAGCTGCAGATCCTAGTTAACCAGCAGCCTACTTCTTCCTACCCCACCCCAGAATTGCCTTATGACTATCCCATGCATGCTTGAATTCCACCACTGATTTTGACTCCACAACCTCCTCCGGAGGCCATTCCATGCATCCACAACCCTCTCTGTGAAAAAATACTTCCTTAAATTACCTCTGAGCCGCCCCTCTGTCTTCAAATTGTGCCCTCTTGTTCTTGCACACCTCTTTTTTTGAAAGATGCTACCCTCTTGGACTTTGTTGATTCCCTTGAGGTACTTGAAAGTTTCTTTCATGTCCCCCCTCTCCCTCCTTTCCTCGAGGCTATACATATTAAGCTCCTTAAGTCTCTCTTCATATGTCCTCCGGTGCAGACCCTGCACCATTTTAGTTGCCCTCCTCTGGACAGCTTCCATCCTGTCTATGTCTTTGCGGAGATTGGGTCTCGAACTGCACACAGTACTCCAGATGGGGTCTCACCAGCTGTCTGTACAGAGGGATAATAACTTCCTGTTTTCTACTGGTGATGCCTCTCCCTATGCATCCCAGTATCCCCCAACCCTCCTTGCTGCCTTCTCACATTGCTTGCCCACCTTTAGGTCATCTGATATGACTACCCCAGGTCCCTTTCCATTTTGTTGTTGTTAGTATCTCACCCTCATTGTGTACTCTTCCCTGGGTTTTGTTTCCCAGGTGCATTACCTTCAACTTCTTAGCATTGAATCTAAGCTGCCATACATTTGACCATTCCTCTAACCTTGCCAAGTCCTTCTCATCCTTTCCACCCCACCCTGTGCATCAACTCTGTTGCAGATCTTAGTGTCATCTGCAAAGAGACATACTTTCCTTCAGTCCTTCTGCAATGTAACATAAAGACATTGAAGAGGACTGGTCCTAATACTGAACCCTGCGGTGCCCGCTAGTAACCCTCCTTTCTTCTGAGTGGACTCCATTTACTATTACTCTCTGTGTCTATTCTCCAGCCAATTCTTTACCAGGCTGTCATCTTGGGACCCACTCCCAGGCTGGCTAACTTATATATTAATCTTTTGTGTGGGACTGTGTCAAATGCCTTGCTAAAGTCTAGGTAGGCCATGTCACAGCCCCTCCTGATCTACTACTTTGGTCACCCAGTCAAAGAAATCTATCAGATTAGTCTGACATGACCTTCCGCTGTGAATCCATGCTGCCTAGGGTCCTGTGCCCTCTGGCCTCTAGATACTCGACAATTCTTTCCTTTAGAAGTGATTCCATCATTTTCCTATCACTGAGGTTAAACTAACAGGTCTATAGTTTCCTGCTTCTGCCTTGCTCCCACTTTTGTGAAGGGGAATCACATCTGCTCTCCTGCAGTCCTCGGGTACCACCCCATCCTCCCATAATTTGTTAAAGAGGATAGTCAGTGGTGTCACTAGTTCTACCCTTAGTTCTTTTAGAATTCTGGGATGAATCCCATCAGGCTCCATTGCTTTGTCCACCTTCAGTTTTAAGAGTTCTTTCATAACCCTTTCTTCTGTAAATGGGCTGGTATCAACTTCTGTATCCAGAGTGTTACTACTGTTTGTTTTATGTACCTCCCCCTCTTCCTTTGTAAATACTGAGCAAAAATATTTGTTTAGTATCTCTGCCTTTTCACATTCTCCCTCTGCCCACCCTCCTCCCATTATTAAGCTTCACTATCCCTCCCTTGGTCTTCCTTTGCTCCCTGATGTACCTAAAAAGGTTTTATCCCCTTCTTAACTGAGTTGGCTGTCTTTCCTCCGTTTGGGCCTTTGCTGTTCTGACTGCCTTCCCAGCCTCCTTTTGCTTTAACTGATACAGTGCTCTGTCCTGCTCCTGCTGCGATTCCTTGTACTTCCTGAATGCTTTCTTTTCTCTTGAACCTTCCTGCCACTTCCTTTGAGAACCATAGTGGTTTCTTACATCGTCTTGTTTTGTTTATTTGCTTCACACAAAGGCTCGTTACCTCTGTGATGGCAGTTTTTATTATTCCCCATTATTCTTCCACCCCTCCTTCCTGCCCATTTGCTAGTGCATTCCTTAGGCACTCACCCATTTTATCAAAGTCAGCCCTCCTAAAGTCCAGTACTTTTGTCTTTGTATGGCTTGACTCTATTGCTGTGTTTATTGTGAACCATACTGTTCGATGGTCGCTAGTTCCCAGATGGCTACCCACTTCTACATCTGTGATCCTCTCTCCATCTCCATTTGAGAGTATCAAGCCTAATATTGCTCCCTCTCGAGTGGGCTCCAGTACTAGTTGTCTAAGGCATGCCCCCTGTAGGGCATCTAGAATAACTGCACTCTTCGAAGTGGCAGCTGCAACTGCACTCAGTTAACATCTGGCATATTCAGATCACCCATCAGCAATATCTCCCCTTTTTCTGCCATTCTAAGTATACTTTCTATCATTTCCTTGTCCATTTCCTCCCCCTGAGAAGGGGGTCTGTATACAACCCCTGTGCGGATTGTGGTGCCATTGCCTGTCTCCAAATTTACCCACAGTGCTTCTTCTTCTGCAAACAACTAACACCCCCCCCAGCTACCCAATCTATGACTTTTGCTTCTCATTTATTTATTTTAACTTTCTATTTCTCCTCCTTACCCCCACCCCAGAGCTGCACTTCTTCAAGAGACTCCTATGATGTAATCACCCTTTGCTAACATGGTTTTGGAAAACTCTATACGTGGTGCTTACTTTGCAATTTTCCCTTATCTCCCTGTCCGGTGCTTCCTGACATCTCCCTATCTCATCATACAACTCCTCATTCTCACTCCGCAGCATTTCATTTGAACGAGAAGCAAAAGTCATAGATTGGGTAGCTGGGGGGGGGGGCGTTATTTGTTTGCAGGAGAAGAAGCACTGTGGGTAAATTTGGAGACAGGCAATGGCACCACAATCCGCACAGGGGTTGTATACAGACCCCCTTCTCAGGGGGAGGAAATGGACAAGGAAATGATAGAAAGTATACTTAAGACTGCCCTGGAGGTGGAGATTATGGTAATGAGTTTATGGCTTAGCCAACCACATTGAATAAACAAAACAGAAATAAATGAGAGGCCCCATCGGCGCAGCAGTTGGATTTTCACTTGTGACGCCAGCAACCCAGGTTTGGGAGCGGACTCGGGTCGCTGGAGGGTTGCCCAGGGAGAAGGGCTTGAGCGCCCTAGGGACTGCTCGCCTTCTCCGGGGAGGGAGGGACAGGATCCGTGGCTTGTCTGACCCTGGGTGGAGGCCTGAGGTACAGCAAGCTGGTAGGACAGATCAATGGGAGCTGTATGGTGGATGTCGGCATAATGCTTTGACATCAGGGCACACACCACCCAGAGAGAAACAGTAAAAAGCACCACCTGAGTGCGGGTAGATGGAGCTCAGGTGCCAGCCCTGATTGCGACTGCCTGCCTGACCACTGGGAGACCCAACTAGACTAGAAGATATCGGGGTGTCCGGGCCCTGTCCTGTATCCACCTGGGAGTATAGCCACGGCTCCATGGGGGAACTCTGGGGATTCTGGTAGGTCAGTTGTGGGGGGGGGAGCACATAGGAGTCTCTTGAAGAAGTGCAGCTCTGGGGTGGGGGTAAGGAGGAGAAATAGAAAGTTAAAATAAATAAACAAGAAGCAAAAGTCATAGATTGGGTAGCTGAGGGGGGTGTTATTTGTTTGCAGAGACAGATAGTCCTATAGTAGTTCAAGGTGTGGGGGTGGAAATTTGAAGGCTTCAGGAAAATTCATCATTACTCTCTGGGTGCCTTAATTACCAGAATCACTATCATCCCAAGGAAATTCCTGTACCGAGGTATTGGGGGATCTGACATCTGGTCTCTTTAAGGTGTACTTAAGGAGCTGACAAATTCTAAAGAAAGAAACCTAGAGATAGGAAAAAAAAACAAGTTATTAGGATTCATACTGTACATATTAGTGCACATCCAAGGAATTTATAGTTACACTACAGATAGTTTTCTATATCCTGTACTCTAGGAGGGTAGAGCATGACTACAGTTTATGATTCAGACCCTTAGACAGTTCCAGGAACAAAATTATCACTATAATACAAACACTTACATAAGTGAGAAACTCTTCGAAAACCAAATCCAGCATATTGTACAAATTAATATAACCTGAAATATATCTCAATATATGGTCTGGGGAACTCTGTATCCCAAATGTGTAACTTGTCTAGTTTTGGGGCACAAGGTGGATCGATACACCTTGGATTCCAGGCTAGTGCAGGAAGAGGGGAACCTTCAAAATGCCCATTAGCACTGAGCTCAAATTGGACGTATTCAAATTTCTGACCTCCCATGGAGGTTGGGGTGATTTTGTGCTGGACACAAAGTTGCGCGGTCACCCAATACAGTATGTGTGCATGCTGTATTCAGAGACCAAACATACAGTCAAGAAACATGACCAAAAAGGAGTAAAGGTTGCCGCCCTCCACGCTGCCCCTACAGGCAGTAGAAACAGAGGTCTTAGCCCTAAAAAAGGAGCTGGGCTCCAAATCCTGAGAAACAGGTGTGCAGCGGAGAGAGTTGGAACAAGAAATTGAAAGTCTCAGAAATGAGATGCAGAATGAAATGCAATGTACTGTACAAGAGAGAGACAGAGATATTGCTAGGTTGAGAGAGGATTCTGAAAATTTACAGCAAGATAAGAAGCAAGCAAGCATTACAGCTGAATGTTGTGTTGACTGATTCAAATGAAATGCTGCGGAGTGAGAATGAGGAGTTGTATGATGAGATAGGGAGATGTCAGGAAGCACCGGACAGGGAGATAAGGGAAAATTGCAAAGTAAGCACCACGTATAGAGTTTTCCAAAACCATGTTAGTAAAGGACAGTACAAAGGCAGAGTTGATCATTCTATTTTTAGAGCAGAGATGGGGTGATTACGTCAGCAGTTGGCAGTCCTAAAGAGTCATGTGAAAGCTTTGCTGTATGCCCTGCCTATTGACCTGGCATCACAGGAAGATGACGACGGTGATGACGGTGAATTCCAAGATGGTGGTCCTTGGGACGCCGGAGGGTCGAGGCCTCGCCCACCTCCAGTAGCCATCTTGAGCAAGTCCGACAAGACTGAAGTTGAGGCCTTGATCGACCAAGTGGCCACCAAGGCAAGAATCACTGAGGCACAATCGCCAGCGATCCAACAAGCCATGGCTGACTTGTTAAAAAGGAGGTAGAACAGCACAGCCTCCTTCAGGGCATGGCCACTGCCATGGCTGAGGCAGTGATCAAGTCCATGCAACTGCAAACGGGCCCCCCCAAATGCTCTGCAGTCAGCGCAAGCCATCCAAACGATTGCAGACAAAGTAGGCCATATGGCCTCTGGTGACAATTTGAGTTGCCATTTGCAAAAGGTTCGAAATCAGTGCAAAATGCTAAGCTTTCCAGCCGAGCATAGAGTTCAGGTTTTGAAACAAACTATGGATCCCACATTGTGGCCAAGTTACCGGAAGTGTTGCGTCATGATGCTGGGGCCAGATTTGATGTAGTAGCAGCCAGCCTCCTGGCAGCGCACAACGCTGATTTGGTCAGTGTGATGTTAGCTCATCCAGTGAAGCAATACACCAATAAGACCCCAGTCCAGTACGACAGCCGCTTGTGGCTTGTCTATCAATCTGGCAAGGAGTTGGCCGAGAAGGCCACAGATCAAGATTCAGTCGAGTACAAGAGTCGGTTCTTGAAAAACATGTTGCCGGGCCTTCGTAAGAAGGTTGAGGCATCAATGTTCCTGAGAACTTACCAAATCTACGCGTGTGACCTGGCCTCACAGTCAAAGACTAAAGTGGCCACAGAGCAGAACAGCACAGAGTGCTCCACCCAGTATGTGGTGGAAGAGAAATCAAAGGATTTCCAACAAGACAAGACAAGCCCTCCTACCAAAACGAAGGAGGATCGAGCAAGAACGGATGCTGAGAGTGGCGCAAGATCTATCAGCAGCAGAATGAGAAGGGGAACAGTGGACAAAAAACAGCAGTCTAACCCTTTGTACAGAGAGTTGGCCAAGGAAAACAACTGGCTCTGGGAGTTTAAGGCCAAAATACAGTTACTTTCAGCAGCCCTTCCACACAAAATGATAGCAGCTATCCTGTCTGCACCTTCACTGCAAAATGAGCCTGATGGGGACAGACAATCAAAGTCTCCATATTCAGAGGCCATCCAGATGCTATGAGAGGTAGACCCCCACCTCCAGTCAGAACAAGACAGATCAGACTGATGGTGTCAGGCCCTGGTTCACATCATCACCACCCTGGTGACTGATGATTCTGTCCGCTCATGTATAGAAGTGCTGGTTGGGGGCTACCAGCTTGAATTACTTCTAGATATGGGTGTTGCTGTTTCAGCACTGCATCAAGAGGATCCACAGCTAAGCCATACTCTTCTGAGTTTGTGGACTTTAAATGTTTCCTTAGTGGTACTCTTCCCCCTACACAGTCCCATATAAGGGACCTTAGAGTGTACGGCTTTAGATTAACTTAACTGAGCTCAGACAATCTAATTAATGTATTGTGCTTATTTGCATCTGTTTACCCCCCAAAACACTATCTGAGTCTGCAAGTGGGGGGAAGCTCTGAGTAATGACCTTAAATTGTGTATGTTAATATCCTGAAGTGAGAGGATCTTTAATAAAGCCCGCGATATCTTCATGCCATACAAATTGTCTAAAATGAATGGAACCATTAACCCTTGGCTATCGGGTCCAATCATTGAACAACTTAAAACACTGAGACAACCTTTGGTACCACGCTAAGGCAACTGGTAAAATGGCTGACTTTGCAGCCTACAGAGAGGCAAGGAATAAATGCACAAGACTGGTCAGGAACGCGAAGGCGGCCTTTTACAAAGGAGAACTGAGCAGGACCTGGTGAAACAGAAAAATGTTCTGGAGTAACATACAAACCATGATTGGCAAAGAATCCAAAGCTAATCCTGACCTGATCATCACTGAATCTGCCACCCTACAGGAGCCTAAGGACCTAGTGAATACATTCAACCTGGCATTCATGGATCTTAGCCCTGTATTACCACAGGAGTACCTCACAAACCCATCTCCTAGCAAGTAAAATTGTGGTACATCCGGGCCATAACCCAGGAAAACCATTGCTTTACTTCTAACAAATCACTAAATCAAAAGCGATAAAATATATCTAAAGGATCTTTGGCAAAACTAGGGTTGCTAGTGACATGCTGGACACGAAATCTGTTGCCCTCACACGCGACGAAATAGCCCACCCGCTAACCAGACTTTTTAATATATCTTTGAGGACAGGGGTTTTCCCTGATAGCTGGAAGATTGCACATGTCACTCAAGTGCTCAAAGGTGGGGACAGGACCTGCCTGGGAAACTATAGGCCTATTTCAATACTCCCTCCTCTTTCAAAGGCCCTTGAAAGAATTGTAGCAGATCAGGTGGTTGAATACCTCAACAAGTATAGTCTGCCGTGTGAACAACAACTGCTCTGGTCGAATATACCACTCACCTATACAACACGCTAGACAGTGGCAAGACTGTAGGGTCTATTTTTATAGACCTTATAAAAGCCTTTGACACTGTGAACCACCAAATACTGCTTAGAAGCCTTTTGTCATAAGGCCTGTCGTGTGACACAGTCAGCTGGTTCGGGAGTTATCTGTACCACAGGACACAATGTGTGAAGATAGCTGGAGTAACATCTGAGCCCAGAGAGGTGTGTCTGGGGGTGCTGCAGGGGTCTATACTTAGCCCATTGCTATTTAGTCTTCTTATCAACTCATTGCCTACTGCTTGCTCGGTAAACATGGTTCTATACACGGATGATGCTGTCATCTCTGCCCCAGAAGCCAATGCAACTGAAATTAGCAATACAACTTGGAAACTGCCACCTCTGTGGTAGGTATGTCAGCAGTGCTTGCCCAAAAGGCAAATGGCACCTTGAGGCCTATTGCCTGTGCCTCCCAGATGCTCTCCTTGGTAGAGCAGAAGTACTCCCTATGTGAGAGGAATCTGCTAACAACCTTCTGGGCCATCAAACACTTCATCTACATCATAGGGTTTTCCCCTATTGTACTGCCCACCAACCACACCCCTACCAACTTTCTGTTAACAGAATCAAAGATGGCAACATTTCCTAACACAAGACTCACCCATTGGTCTCTCCTTCTACAAGATCGAGACATCACTGTGCTTCCTGTCAAAATGCCCTTCATTTTGGCACATAGTCTCATATACCAAGGAGATCCATGAGTGTGGCCTAGAGCCACCCGCCTTGCTAGAACCAAATCTTTTCCTCCCTGCCACAGACAGCAATCTGAAAGACCCTGCACTACATTGCATCTTTACAGATGGGTCCACCTCCTACCATGAAGGAGAACAAATTGCAGGTTTTGGGGTTTTGGTCCTTCTTTCAGCAAGTGACACCTTTGAGGTGTCCCAAGAAGTGCATTGTTAAATCTTCACAATGTGCAGAACATGCCGCAGTTGCCTGTGCCCTGGAAATCATCCATGGCCAAGGAGAGGAAGATACAATCCTCTTCTCAGATTCTTCCTGGGTGTGCAATTCTTTGAAGGAGTTCCTTCCTTTCTGGAAGGCCCATGATTTTGCCTCTACAGAACACACCCCTGTGAAATACAGGGATCTGTTCATGCACATTGTCAGCCTCATTGAGCAATTCATCTTTAGGCTATACATACACAAGGCTAAGACCCACTCTAAGACTGAACCTTTCCATGAATACATCAATCGAGCAGACACCTGAGCCAAAGATGGTGCTCGGGGAGGGGGGGAGATATGGACCATGCCTCCTCCCATTTTGACACTACCAGTGGCTGCTCACAGAAGGACCAAAGTTGTTCCCCTGGATCTAACTGCAGTACAATTGGCAGATCCAGAGATAAAGGAGGTCTATGAATATCTCTCCAAGGAGACAGAGAAGAAATGTCTGTGAATAACCAATTCAAAAGACATTCTGACAACCTCCATCTTTCCCAGGATCAAAAGTTGGTCCTGTATCACTTAGGTGATCAAAAACTTTGGCCAATCCCCCAAACACTATGATCAGAATTCATCTGTCAGGTCCACAACACCCCTACAGGTGGACACCAAGGGGTGAAGAAGACTACGGAGATTGAGAACTGTGGGCTGGAGGCCTGGAATAACAACAGACAGCCAACACTACATGGACAATTGCATTACTTGTGCACAGAATGACCCTGTCACTGGCAAGAAAAATGCCAAACAGTTTCCTCAAAGGCAATCAGGCCCCTGGAATGCAATTCAGATTGATTACATTGGACCTGTGCCTACCACTAGCAGAAATAACAAGTATGCACTTATGATCACTGACCTGTTCTCAAAATGGGTAGAGGCCTTCCCATGCAAGGCTGCTACGATGAAAGCCACTGCCAGAATCCTGGTGGATCACGTATTCACTAGTCGGGGCCTCCCTCTCAAGGTGGACTCTGACAAAGGGTCTACTTTCACAGGAGAACTAATGCAAGAATGTTTGGAGTTATTGGGAGTTAGCCAAACGTTTCACATTGCATACCATCCTCAATCATCTGCACAAGTGAGGAGAACCAACAGACAAATAAAACTAATGTTGAGTAAGTTTGCGAACGAAAATGCAAAAATTTGGGATACCTTGTTGCCCTTCCTTCTAATGGCAATTAGAGCTACCACAGCTGCAGCAACCCACTGTTCACCTTCGAGGTGGTGACTAGCAGGCAAATGAGATTACCAGAAGATCTGTGGACTGATCTAAATACCTCCACTGCAGACACAGTGTCAGTGTGGATGGATGCTTATGTCACATAACTGAAGGACAGTCTTGTTCAGATCTACCTGTTTGCTACCAAGAATTTGGGCCAGGCCCAACAATAGTCCAAAATGTACTTTGATAAAAATGTCAAAGAATTTGATTGGCAAGTAGGAGACCAAGTAATGCTGAAATTCTCCACCCCTGCCCACCCATTTGTAAACAAATGGGTGGGTGCCTATGACATCATTAACAAATTGAGCACTGCTGTCTATCAAGTGCAGATCACTGACCGCAAGAAACATATAGACAAATGGTATCATGCCAGTCAGTTGAAACTGTACAAAGGTGATTAAATGCTCCTTTAAATGCTCCTTTCCCTGGCCAGGGGAGGGAGACCTGTACGTTTACCTTTTTGTTTTCTTTCATTTCAGGAAAATTATGATCTTTCTTTCTATACTTTCTGTCAGGCATGCTGGCGAGTGTACCAGACCAAGAGTACCAGGCACAACTTTGTGCACTTCTTCATACCACGAATCCTTCGGAATTGGCTTACTTCCTTTCTACCCCTGTCAGACCTCTTCCAGGTACAGGAATAACCACCAACATCCCATCTACCCATGTGACTGTCTTTGAAGGAAAAGGTGCCTATCTCAATGCCATGGTGGTATCTCCAGAACATACCACTTTACAGGTTGAATGGAAACCTGACAATCTCACTGGACAGCAATTCTCAATAGCCTGCTTTACAAAAGGAACTTTCCAAGGTTGGCCCAACACCCATATTTGCCCCCAATGGAACTTTGTGCATACACCAAGTTACCCAGCAAAATACCAGCCTCTACAACCTTAAAGTCCTACTGAATAAAGACTTTTGCACTCGATTCCATAACACCACCATTCACAAACTTTGTTTCAATCACACAGTTGCAACAGTTGCACTTTTCTTACAGTCATTCCAGTGGTAAAAGATGAACCTCTACACTGCCCCGATCTGGAGCCAGGCCCATCCAATGACCTGGCAACAACCTTGATTCCTGGGACACTCATTAATAATGTACAATTTATGTAAGTTCCTGTTCTGAATCTCACACATTGGAACATGGCTGAGTTTGGTCGTTCATCCACTAACGTGTCACAGTTCCATACTGTAATGATGTTAGATTTAATGGCAGCGTATCAAGCACATGCACAGGAGCCTGTAGCTGGGCATCACACAACTGAACACCAAGGGGTGTTCAGACCTAAATGCTTGTGTAACCACCCAGTCCCCTGTGGTTACTAGAATCCCATTAGTACTAGCCTTAGGCAAGTAGAAAAGGCAGCTGGTAGGGTGCTCATAAGGGGCTTTCTACATAATGACATAATTGTTTGCTCAGCTAGCTTGAGAGAGGGATGATTATGTCATTTAGAACTTTTGCAGCATAACCATTTTTGAGTCGGGAAGTTTAGAATGTTCAGTTAGTCTGAGTCAGAGTGGCAGGAGGTCTGTCAGAGGGGCTCTGAAAAGGGAGCCCTGGTCATTTCTCACCCTAGTTTGGTAAAATCCTCGGTTTGCCTGTGAAGTTGTGGAAACTGTTCACCTGCAGGACTCTTAGTATCACTCCAGGAGGAGTGAGAGGGACTACAATGTCTTGTGGATCCAAGGGGCAATCTCCTGAAGGTCCCAAAGTTTACAGCTGCCTTAGAGAAGGACTGTGAATGGAATCTGACAAGCTACCAGAGAGTAAAAGGTGCCTTTCTCTTGTTTTTTTCCATGACTGGGAGGAAGGCGCAACTAATCTTTGAGTACAGAATTGGAGAATGTTCTCTTGGGAGATCATCTGAGGTATGTGTGCCCAAGATAAGGCTAGATCACACTGGTCAGGACCCCATTTCACCTCAGGGTGCTAATTTAATGTATGGTTTGGGGGTCTTTAGCAATTCAGTGGGGATTGAAGACTTTCATTTGGTGTAACCCTGAAGAAATAGCCTAGATTGTTTTGGGCCAAAGGGTGAGAGGAATGCCATCTGGAGATTCAGTGCAGGGCTAACTGGTTCGTTGATGGGCACCAAGGTTGCCTGGGCAAGGGCCGATGCCCAGGATGATTTTAAATGATGTGGTTCAGGCCACAAGCATACACTGTGGGAAATGGAAATGTTTTGAAAGGTACTAAAGTATGTGGTTCAGGCCACGAGCATAGACTTTTGGAAAATGGATAGTGATGTTTCTGTGGAAACAATACTGCCTAGCAAGGTGTTTCTGGAAAAAAGAGTGTGCCTGTGTTGCAATGACAAACAATTGGGGGTCCACCTGTGCTTTAAAGTAACATCTGTGAATAAAGCCATATTGCACAATCCCAGTTACTGCTTTGGACATGCAGCTTATTGCTTCAGTGTGAATGTTATTGGAGCCCCTCAGCGGTTAGGTCTAGCATACACCTAGCATCCTCTCCCCTGGACCTGGTGGTAAATACAAAGGTTCATTTTTCAGTATTGTACCCTTACTCTCTGCCCTTTAGATAATGAGCCTGGTATACATTCTAAAGCTAGAGGTGGTACCAACTGAGTAATTCTGTCAAGAGTAAATTGCATGCCATGATTTGGGTACTGGTTCTTTTGGGGGTGCCAACTGGGAAAAGTGGCAAGGTGGTTACACCTGAAAAGGAGTTTAGGTGTAGCTGGCATAACAGGCATGACATGCACTGTAACAGGTATGTTTGGGACAGGAATGTCAATTTGGAACCAAGCCGATTTGGTTCATATTCAAAGACATAAAATGTTCAACAGCAAATTAGGCCAGGATATGGTACAGCCCATGCTACACAGTATTGAGGGTATTTGCCAAGAGGAAAGATCCATGTTGTATAACATGCACGATATTGCACATTTATTCAGTCAGACCTGAAACAAAGTCAATGAATTGGTCTTCCCAAAACAATAAAGGGTTTAAACAGCAACACATAGGCAGGGAAATCATTTGTTCAGCGTATGGCAATTTTGCTATTAATGCTATCACCAATCTGTGCCAGGATCTTGAATCTGGAAGGATCCCAGATTTGATCCATGATAGACATATTGCCACATGGTACTGCCCACATTGTAAAACCCTATCATGTACTACCAAGTGCACAGATAGAACTGTGTCCTTTTCTCTGGTCACAACATGAAACTTGGGTCATGTGACTCCACACCCAAATCAAGGACCCTACTACACTACAAGTCAGTGTAGTATCTGGGACACTATGTATGTTACATTCACTGTATCCCTTCCAGTTTTCGATAAAGATTCTTCAGTCTTTGAAAGTCTGTGACTATCCACTCTGTGGGAAAACTAGAGGGCAGCATCTACCAAGAACAGATCAACTTACCTCCTTTGCTGTTTTTTCATTCTCAACTTGATGCCTGGGTTGCCAAGCATACAGACTTGTGCCAAATGGGGCTACCACTATTTGTGCAGCTGTAATGTTTTTTTATATAACTGCACCAGTTTGCTGTTACACTCTGAATTTTATGGACTGGTCATATACGTTTGATGATGACCTATTTGCCAATGCGACTCTTAATGTCTCTGTTCCTTTTGATAAGCGAAATAGCAACACCTCCAGAGATGCCTCTCAAGAAGATGTACAATGCCTCACCAGCAAGATGACGAATGCTTCCATTACATGCTCAGTCTAGCTTACAAAGTGGCAGCTTCCTGAAGTTCATGTGACCTACAATTCTGATGGCCTGTACTGTGTTATAACCAACTACCAGACCGTCACCTATGGACCTTTGTTGTGTGACATCACTATATCCAACTTCTGTTTTGTACCTCACCAGTGCTCTATCATTGGCCATACAGTTATTACTCCTGTTCCAACCCCAGAAAGTGATTACATTGATAGTGATCCTGACTGTCTGAATGCTATAGCACAGTATTTACCAGTTTTAAATGTGCATATCGTCCCACTCACCCTGAATCTTAAATCCCTGTTAGAAAGGAAAGGATACACATCTCATTCATATTAGTATTAATATTACTAAAGTAGGTGAGTCTCTAAATGCTCTATTTCATGAAGGTAATTCAAGCACCACATTGTCCAACACTTGGTTGGAACTCATGTTCAAAGGTTTTGTTGTTATTCAAGTTTAATTGTTTTTGTGGTTGTTACCTTATGCTGCTTACAATGCATGCTCAAACATCATCATGCGCTATTGAAATTTCTCTATGAAACTCACTCAGCCTGCATGTAACCTGCCACACTTTCTCTATTAGTGTTGCCCCTCTATTCAGGCAACAAAGGGGGAATATGTAGACCTACCAGACCTGCTGTCCCTAATGTGGACTACTATTCTCTATTATACAACATAAGGTACACCAGTATTCACTGATATTTTACTGATGCTTGCTATGATGCACTTACAAGCTGCTATCTAGCAGAGAGATATATTTGTGGTCTTAGTGTGCCACTTGCTTCTTCACCGATGTAGTGGCCTGGTTCAATAACTGTCTGTCTGACAGGAAACAGGCTGTAGTTTTCAACTCAGCCATATCTGACCTTTCATCTATACACGTTAGTGTGCTCCAGGGCTCTATACTTGGCCCCTTGCTTTTCTCAATCTTCATTAACAACATCCCGCTGCTTGCACCTACCTGTTCATCTCTGCTCTATGCAGATGATCTAGTTATTTACCATAGTGCAAGAAATATCTCTGATATAAACCACCCTCTTGACTCGGACTTCTCAAGTATTCAGTCCTGGCTAACAGAGAATGACCTTGTTCTCAATATAAGCAAGACACACTCCATGCTCTTTGGCTCACCTGACAGACTTATAGTGAACCAAAATGCCCTTAAAATCTCGTGTGCAGATGGCTCCCCACTGGTTAGCACCAGATCCTTTAAATATCTAGGCATTCTTCTTGATGAATCTCTAGATTTTGACCTGCACATCACTACCACCTGTAAATCTGTCAATGCTAAGATAAGAGGTGCCTACCGTACTAACTATGCCCTCATCCCATTGGCTAGACTAGCTGTGGCACAAGTCTTTCTACTCCCAGCTCTGGCCTATGGCTCAGTCACCTACCTATCTGACAAAAAATCCTCCTTCCATAAATGGGACACCACCTATAATAGCATCTGCTGCTACGCCTCTGCATCCCTACAATACAAACACCATTTCCAGCTCTATGCTGACCTAAAATGGCCCTGCCCCTCTGCCTATCGACTCCAGTCCTGTGGCTTACTGATTGACTGTATTGCCAGATAAGGCCTTCCCCTGTCCCTTGCCTCTCTGCTGCACTCACAACCCCTCTCCTATGGGCTCTGATCCACTGAGCAAGCCCCTCTTCACATCCCTAGATGCAAAACCAATATGGGTGCATGTGCTTTCTCATACACAGCTCCGAAGTACTGGAACACTATACCTCAAACTATTCATCAAGCTCCCACCCATGCTAGTTTTAAGAAACTTCACCATGATCATATGCATGCTACTAACCCCTACACCTGCTTTCGTCGGCCTTAGACCATCCCTCTTTTTCCCTAGGCAATCTATTTTCTCTGACACCTTTTTCTCCACCTCTCTTAATACCCTCCTTACATGTTTCTCTCTCATTCCTTACCCTCTTCCTCTGCTTCCCGCCACTCTCCCTTTTCCTCTCCTCCCTGTTTATATGCTCCCAAGCTAATGACAACATAATGGCACTTATTGTAGGTCTGTGTATACCTTCCTCTTGCAATGCCTGTTTTCTCTCACATGTTTTCTGATCTTGTTTTCTTTTGACTTTGTCCAAACTGTATTGATTGTACTATACTGAACAATGTTTCTCCACACCCTAAGTTTGGATTGTATGTGATTCCCCTCCTCAATGTGTTACATATCTCATGTGCTGCACCACAGGTATGCTCATGTATTTAAACTGTATTCTCGCGGGTCGTGCCTGAAAATAGGCATTCTTATGCCTAGTGCACCAACCCGGTAACCAAAAGCAAATAAATAATAAATAAATAAATAAATAATTAGCCATAATGCTATGATCAGCACAATATAATGAATCATTCTGTTGTAATGTGAAGTAGCTATAGTCAGCATAATACTTGTCACTGTGCACGTGCACCACATAGTGGCCTTGGATGTGAGTCACCCACCATGTACACCAATAGATATGTTTTGCCTTGCATTTCTACTATGCAAATGAGCATGTTACCAGATAACAGGACTCTCTTATCTCTAAGTATATAACTTTTTGTAAGAGTATTGTTCTCTGAGTTTCTTTATGATGACACCTGGTGTTCGGAGGTTCCGAACTCCCAGCAGGTATTATTGCTGTCCTTTTTAGATTATTTTGGGAATAAACTTTTATTCTGTATGCCTGCCTCCTGCACTGTGTTTTGCTACCAGGTTTAGATCCTGCCAAATCCAACATGTGTGAGTCCTTTTTGATCACAAGACATCTACAGGGCTCTGCCTACTGTAGCCAAAAAAAGGACACCTATGGGCGTGTCATCTCTTTTGTTCTTAATGTCTCTGATGTGCTCCTGTATATACTGACATAGTGATCTAATTGTTCTCCCAATGTATATTTTGGAGCACTGACACCATAAGAAGTACACTACAAATTGTATTCCACATGTAATGAATTCTCGAAATGTCACTTTTCTATTGTAGCCAGATACATGTATTTCTTTTAACTGGTGCCAGTTTTGACACACAGAACATTTCCCACATCCATGCATCCCTACTGGTCTAATGGGTAACCAATTAAGGTGTGGCTCAAGATCCCTTTCTGGTACAAAGTTATTGCATGTTGTCCTATCCCCTAAATTTGATGCCTTCTTAAAAGAGATAAGAGGTGCCTCCCCTATCAGTCCTGCTAGTCTGGTGTCTGATTTTACTATAGGCCAGTATTTTCTGACTACTACTCCTGTCTGGCCTGCCATACTGTTATAATCAGCTCTTCAACTCCTTCTGCTGCTTTGCTCTTGATGCCTCTCCCCTCACCCACCACTGCAATCTGTACCGCTCTCTCAACTTTGCAACTCTCAGTAACCGTCGTGCACACCACAGCGCCAAGTTTATCTCTAAATTCTGGCTTGGTTTTCTTCCTTTGTGTATCTTCTCCCTATCCACTCCTCCTCCTCCACCTCAGCACTCTCTAAGAGCTAGCCACTCCCGTACCCTGGCAATCAAAAGTCGTTCAACTACTTCTGGCCAAAATACCATCTCCTACCACCTGCCTAAACTATGGAATGCTTTCCCCTCTAAACTTCGGCACTCCTCCACCCTAGGCTCACACACATTGGCCTTACTTAACTACTTAACCTCCAGTTGTGTTTGCACATGACCCCCTCCTGGCTTCATGGCACTCTGCTCCTTTCTGCACTTCTTGCCCCCTAGCACTTTTGTCGCCAAATTACCACCTTAGCTCCAGTCCTCCCGCTTACACATTTCCAAACCCATATAGCCCCTAATAACTTACTTGTACTCCTGTTAGTTGTATTTACTCTAAATCCTGTCAGGTGCTAGTTTCAACTTCTGCCCGCCTGCTCCTGACCAGTGCTATTACTCAGCTCTCTGCAAACCTGTGTTCATATTTTACTCATCTCATGCTACATTGTGGCTCTGATATGGTATAGATATTGTTCTTTATATGTAATGCTATGTATCTTCTGTGTTGTCTCAAATACGTAATCAAATGTAGAACTTAATTCTGTGTATGCCTCTCTATGTAGTATAACTGCCTCTTATTTATTGTCTGGCTCTGCAATTGCCCTGGGTGGGTGGGATATTCGGAAGGGTTTCGCATGGCGCAACACAGTTGCGTCATGTGCAACCCACTGATGTGCCCTGCGCGATATTCAAAGGGGGATTGAGCCTGGCACAAATCCCGATGCACCGGAGCGCATCAGTAATGTATGCAGTGCAGGTGGGGAGGCGTGCCCATGCATACTTCGCACATCCTGATATTCAGCCCGGGATGTGCTGAGCCCATGCATGCGCAACCCCTACCTGTGCTGCACACAGGTGAGCAAAAAAAAAGGAGCAACAGCAGGCCACCCACAGGTGAGCTGTCATATTGCAGGGTGCAACAAGGCAGCTGCCACCTGTGGGTGGCCACCCGAGCTCCGGTGGCATCTTCATGGTGGCACCCCCATGCCCGATCATGGGCATTTGCTATAATTAATAGTCCCATATCCCTGGTGATCCAGTGGACCGCAAGCAGCCTGATCATGGGCATTTGTGAAAGATAAGTGTCCTATATCCCTGGTGGTCCAGTGGACCGCTTGCTGCCTGATCGTGGGCATAAGTAACAACAAAAAGAGGTCTAAAATCCCTGGTAGTCCAGTGGACCATCCAGCCTGATCACGGCATCGTTTCACAATAGAACACACCAAACCATCCCGGTGGTCAGCGGCACCCTCCCACCTGTCACTGAGCCCCAGCACCCATTCCCCTGTCAGCGTGGGCAGCAGCTCCCACCCGCCAGCTGCCCCACTGCCTGCCAACTGACTGTGTATGGTAGGGCTGTATGCCCATTGGTCCGCAGCATGGGCCAATGGGTGTACAGAACTATGCTATACTACACAGTCAGATATGAATGGATCATTCACATATCTGGACTGTGTAGTACAATACAGTCTGTACACCCATGGCCCATGCTGTGGACCAATGAGCGTGACAGCTCTACGGCGAGTCAGCTGGCAGGCAGGCAGCTATGGGTGAGGGAGCTGCAGCCCCGCTGACTGGGGGAGCGGGTGCTGGGGCTCAGTGGGCAGGTGAGGGGGTACTGCTGGACCACCAGGGATGGTTTGGTGTTCTATTGTGAAACATATACCGCGGATCGGGCTGGACGTGGTCCACTGGACCACCAGGGATTTTGGACCTCTCTTTGTTATTACATATGTCTGTGATCAGGCTGCAAGTGGTCCACTGGACCACCAAGGATAGAGTTAACTGTTTAACATGTACTTATGCCCACGATCAGGCTGCAAGTGGTCCACTGGACCACCAGGGATATGGAATGGTTATTGTTATACATATGCCCGCTATCGGGCTGCGAACATTCCACTGGACCACCAGGGATATATGACGATTATCTTTCACAAATGCCCGTGATCAGGCTGCGAATGGTTCACTGGACCACCAGGGATATGGAACTTTTATAATGCAACATATGCCCGTGATCGGGCAGTGGGGAGCTTTGCCACTTGTGCAGGGGGTATCGGTCCCCGATGGCTGCAGCCTGGCAGGGTGCTAGGTGCAAGTCACCAGGGATCAGCACACCTGCATGCAAATGGGGCCATAATGACATGCAAATTGTCCCATTTGTGCCTTGCATACATTATGGCCCCATTTGCATGTGCGCTTTTGAATATCACGGTTGTTGCGCCTAGTGCAATGGAACTAGTGCTAGCGCATCCCCCTGCTCCACTCTGGCCACTTGCACTGGTACAATGCCACTGCACCATGCACACTGTGGGTGGCCAAGGTGTAATATTCAGCGATGCTGTGCCATGGTGCAGCTTCGTTGAATATCACCCTGTCAACGCCCCGCACAGCCAAGTTGTGCTGGCACAGTCTGAATATCCCGCCCCATGTGTACAATCTGTTCTCAGCTATGTAACTACTGTGTGATGTTGAATGTACTGAAGTTGTTAACTTTCTGTATTTATCCTCTACCCTTTCCCCAGGACATGCCGTGAGATGAACAAATTATTGCTCAGTGCACTTTTCTTGGTGAAGCATTTCAATAAAAAAATAAATAAATCAGTGACAAATCATACCTTGTCTGACAAAGCCTTTACTGGCAAAGTGCTGGGGCACCTGTAGCACTTGCTTACAGCTCACTCTAGCACCAGAATTTATGAATGAAATGTTGTTTCTAATGGAATAAAATTCTACTATTTGAAGCATAAGTCATAGTTTGTCTGCTGATTCTATAGAGTGCCGTTGCAACTTCAGACTGATAAACTAAATGAGGCTGCTGGAACTATGAGGTTAGAGAGGAGGAAGAGGTATAGGGTGGTCAAAAGCCAGGCAAGGAGAAGGAAGGGTTCAGAAAGAGGGTTGGCAGGAGCAGGAGGAAAGGGGAGGAGTTTTAGCTGGCATTTAATGGAGGGAAGGGAGGGGAAGGGATGGATAGAGGAGTGTAGATAGTTCCAGAGGGAGGGGAGACTGTACAAGAAAGCAGATTTCCTGGCTGAGGAGTGAGGGTGGGGGAGGGAGAAGATGCACAGGTCCCTAGAGCACAGGGAGTAGGAGGAGAGGATGGGAAAGAGGAGATGGGATAGGTATGAGGGGCGTGACCAAAACCAGTATTTAGAGATGAGGAAAGCACAGTGGGACTGGTGATGTGAGGGGAGAAGGAGAATGGATAAGGAGGAGTAAAGGGAGCAGTGGTGAGTATGAGAGGGTGAATTAGTAGCAAAGTTGCAGAGGGTGTCCACTCTGGCAAGAGAGGTGGAGGGTATGGTGCCATAATCCATATCCACGTAGCTGAAAACTGGGAGAACCATTTTGGAGACCAGCTCCCGATGGACCTGGTGAGAAAGGCAGTCCTTATTGCGGTACATGGCACTGAGTTCAGGATGCAGTTTGGCATGGATGGCATCAATGTGGAAGTCAAGTCTGTTATCTAGTCACACACTGAGGTACCTGAACGTTTGGACTACTTCAAGCAGTGTGCCATCCATCATGGAGAAGACGAGGAGGGGGTGAGCCAGGCCAGCATCTGGCTGATACCAAAGGTCATAGACACAGTGTTTTTTTGTGATGTCCTGAAGCTGATTGGACTAGAATCAGTGCAGAACATTGTAAAAGTCTTCCTGGAGTGAGACTTCCAGAGATGCAGTCGAGGGACTGGAGGTGTAGAGAACTGTAAAATCTGTATACATGTGAATATGCACATTGGCACAGGTGGAGGGGAGGCTATTTAGAAATATGGAGAAGATGATTAGACACAGAATGGAGCCCTGTGAGACTCTGTCCTGGATAGGGAGGGAGGGAGATGGTGCCTCCTACCTGTACAGACTGGTGGCAGTCCGAGAGATAGGAACGGAACCAGTCGACAGTGGGGTCTGAGAGACTGGATGAGCTCAGCTTATCCAGGAGGTGAAAGTGAGACACCAAATCAAAGGCTTTGGCCAGATTGATGAAAGTGGCTGCTCTGATGTGCCCCTGATCCATCCCTGAGAGGATGGAAATAGTGACCCGAAGTAGGGAAGAGATGGTGGAACGATCCCTCCTAAAGCCAGACTAGAAAGGGAAGAGGAAGGTGGAGGAGTGTATGAAGTCTGCAAGCCGTGAGTAAACTAGTTTCTCCTATAGCTTTGCAAGAGAAGGGAGGAAAGAGATAGGGCAGAAGTTGCCAGGAGTTCAGTTCAAGTTCGTGAGAGGAATGAACCAGGTAAATTGCAAGGAACTATTTAGCATGAATAGTGGATCAAGAACATGGGGGCATGAGTGCCAGCTGACAGGGTGGGGAGGTTCAAGAGGGACATACGAAAGTTTTATTTTATAGAAAAGGTGGTAGAGCCACGACACAATCTGCCAGTTGATGTGATGGGTGCCAAAACCACCAATGGTTTCAAATATGGTTGGGGTAGAGGGAAGGGCTTGGTGGTTGCTCAGGGGAGAAGTGGTAGGTTGGGGAGCATGGAGGTGGATAGTGTGGGTTAGAACCCTGTATGGATAACAGGTCCTGGGTTGGTTAGGGTTTTATGAGCAGACTGGATGGACCAATGGTTGTTTCTGCTATCATGTATATGTTTCTGTGTTTCTGTGCTGCCTTATTGGTCACTTGTGATGTCAGACTGAGGTCACAGTGCTGCTGATGAGGTATGAAGAGCAATAGAACTAGATATTTCAGTCTCCAGGTAAAGTAGTGCTTTTCACATCACACCTAATACTACCAGATAGAAAATCTTCTAATGTGTGTAACTGGTGGGTTACCCCAGGGGTCGGGTTGGTGGTATTTTTGTGTTATTAGCGCTATGCGGTGCCTCCATATGTAACCCCTTACCTGGGACCTGGGCTCAGGGAGAAAACTGTTGCTCGGTATTTTGGCTAGGTTTGACTTCTAGTCAGGGGCACCCAAGTAACTCCGGACACAGGAAGCAATAACTGTAATGTCCAATACCAGAAGCTGGAATTCTAAAGCGTGGCTTTTATTCACATCCAACAGAATAACAAAGCATAGATGTACTTCAGGGCTACACTTCTGGTAATGCAGATTTATGGAGGCCAGAATACATCCTCTTTACACTGAAACCCTCAGGTCTCGAAACGCTCTGGGCACTCTGCCCTAATTCAACTCTTTTTCGGTTTCCCTGGCTCGGCTTCATTGCCAGCCCTTTGAAAACTTTCCATATAGCATGGAACATTTACTGGTGACTCCCTAAACCATCTGTGAGCACTTCTGGCTCCATCAGGGAATCTTCCTCATCAATCCCATGTCTGGGTACTTTCCTCAGGCACTGGCCAAGTTTCTGAGAGAAAGCAACAGGGGTCCCAAAGTAAACCCATAGAGGTGAATTTGGTTACTACTGATGGGAGGGGTCTCTCACCTCTCGCTTCCATAATTCATACCCGGCCATTTCTCTGGACTGTAACACCTCCTCTTTAAAAACACTTTGCTGTGTAGATTCTCTTTAAATTTATATAACATCCAATCTACTGTTTTTCCATCTCATTTGTACTGAACTTGAACATACTTAAAAAGTGGCTGTGTCCATTATTCTAGACCCCCCACAGTGTTAAGCAGTCCAATCCCCACATCTTCCAAACTGTACTTGGCTGTCTTTTCCTGACCCCACAGTAACAGTCACTTTAGTTTCATCTTGTCTCAGGTGAAAACACATTGGCCCTTTAGTAGAGTGAACTCATCCCTGGTTGCAGGTGCTCCACAGATGTTTTCTCTTCAACGAAATCTCATCCAGAACTTCTGGTGCCTCAGCCTGAACTTAAACTCAGGCAGCTTCTTGTTTTCTAGCTGGACCGGGGCTTTCCTGAAACAGGCTGATTCTCCCCCATCCCCGCAAGGATGGGGCCCTGAGCCACTGAAAGCGGTCTCTACCACTTCACTTGGTTCTTCTTGTGTTCCTCTCATGTGAGAACACACTCTTACAAAAAATAGCTCTTTAACAGAGCTTGGACTCTGAGGGCCTGCTTACAGCAGAGCACCTCCTTCCTTTACTACAGACTGCAACAGACTGAATTCAGATTCCCCAGTTCTACTCTAACCTCCAACTGCAACATTCCAGTGTGGCTTATGCAGCTGCGACAGTTCTAAATGATGTCATAGCTCCAGCTCAGCAGAGACTGAAAACAGAGCAAGACATAGTGAAGTCCATTTAACTAGAGTTTCACTAGCTGCCTGTCCCTGCCTGCCACTAGGTCTTACTAGGGTTCTAGTAACCCTGGGTGACAGGAGGTTACACTCACCCTGGGCCAGGAAAATGACTGTTTGCAGTCATTAGTTACCCAACCTACACCATCCTACCCTATGTGCTACCTATGGAGAGGGGTGATCAGGCCCCCTCCTACCATGTGCTAGGCATAGGCAGGCAACACTAAGGGCTCAGAGGCCATCAGCTGATGCATCAGCCTCTACTCTACCCGCTGACGATAGGTACCCAGTGGCTCTGGAAGAACTGTCCAGAGCATAGCCCTAATAGATCAGTGCTGCGATCCCTATGGCCGTTCAGAACCACAGTCTGTCTATCCCCCCTAGCTCTCTAGGGAAAACCCTGTCTGCCTCTAACTCAAAATTCCTAAAACAAAACAAACAGGGGACCTCCCCAACCTTGGACACCATGCAACCACACACCAGGAGCTAATACCATAAACTATGCATTACTCACATACTCCCCACAACCATACCTGTGGAAGGAAAAGTTACACAGTAACAACAACAACAACAACAACAACAACAGTACTTAAACACTACACTTAAATACTACTGAGGAACTCCGATGAGTCCTCTCCTCTTCTTGTCTTTCTTCTTATCTTCTTCAGGAACACCTGCAAGAAAAAGAAAGACAACACACACTCTAATCTGCCTACACAGTCTATCTAGCCCCCTACCAACAAAACACTGGAGAATCCCCCCAATTTTTTTTTTTAGAAAAGTAGAAAAAACAGTATAAACATTAGAAAACAGTAGAAAACAATGACATTTTTTACAATACACCATATTTGGGGGATGGAGGGCCCTAAAAGTCCCATCTAGTGACTACAGTGCCCGAAGGCAAGTCCATTAAAGAGTCTATCCTGGGCCTGAGCCTGGTGAAGCACAGTTCTAGCAGGCCAGAGTCCGGAAGGGGAGAGTCTTTGAGGACAGTTCAAACATCTGGAGTCTGCTAGTGTAGGGTGTGTACTGCAATGTCATAAGGATAGCAAAGTCTGGACTTATCAGTCCCTTGTAGAACAACATGATACCACACCTGGTCCTCGGCCGAAGACACTCCCTGGCAGCATTCTTCCAATACAGCTGGGCGGACATCTTCCGGGAAACGACAGGAGGGCACATCTGGAAACTGCTGGGTTGATGTCATCTCTGGAGATGGAACCTTGGAACAGGAACAAAAAGGAAAACAGCTGGTCTGAAGTCATCTGATACCCAGGCAGTGAATCAAGATACAGCTGGGCTGGTGTCCTCTCTGGATCTGAAGTCATCTGGTGGGCCAGTCGATGGATTCTGGAAGGCCAGTACACTGTAGAACTGATGAATGGGGAACCTGAGTCCTGGAAGTCCAGACTGGCGGAACAACATAGGTACGCAACTGCTAGAGTGGCAGCACTGGCTACCACTGCTCTGTTTTCCATTTGGTAGGCATGGGCACATTCGCAGGAAGGTCTTTGCATTGTGGCCAATAGCACAATGGGTCAGGTGCTTAATTATTACCCCATCTGGGCACTCAATTCACCACTGTGAAAGGTTTCATGTCCTCTCCATCCACAATTCGAACAGTGTCCATAAACAGTGTCCTGTCTCTTTTCCACTGGCTGTATTTTTCATGAAATATTCTGTTCTTGACATGCTTGTTTGCACCAGAATGCACACATTTCATTGCTTCTTCCCAAATCCAGGATTTCCTGCTTTTTCAATCTCCTCCCAGACTCTCTGAGGAAAAGTAGGAAAGGACATCCCGTAGATTTCATTCACTTTCCTATGAACCAGTCTTTCCTCTTTACTAGCTTTGGTCAACTTGAGAGCTCTGGCCTGGCTTGGGGGTGGCCAGTCCTGGTTCTTCCAGCTATGCATTCTTAACGACACAAAAATGGATCCCTAGCTTCTTCTTGCACAGCCAGGGCAGTGGAATCACCACTCTCTTCCACACGTTCCTCTGAGTCAAGAGCTTGAGGCTGTGTACCAGTTCCTTTTTCACAAGGCCACATAGGTTCCCCCTCTTCTTCTTCCTCACTGAGAATCTGTGCCCAGGAGTGAGCAGTCGTCCTCGCTCCTGAGACTGTCCACTCTTTGCTGGGCGCGGAGGTTGAAACCTCCCATTCAAAGGCCTCCCTTGTCTCGTCTTCACCTATGAGACTTGGGCTAGGCCTCTCTCTCCAAGGGTCTACTGATGCTCTTCCTGAAATGTCTCTCTGTGACTCAGACTCTGAAACATCAGCACATTGTTCTGTCTGTAAATCTGCACCCTCTTGCTTCATGCCACACTCTGAGGGGCCTTCTTCAACAGGCTCCACCTGGTGCTGTGTGCTACCAACTGCAGATTCTTGAACTTTTGTCCATGTGGGAGCCAAATGAATCTTGGTCGCTTCAAAGAAACCATATTTCTCTAGGCACCCAGAACAGTGAGGTACCATGAAGACGTCATTTCCAGCATCTAAGCACATCAAACATACTCGTACTGGGATATCCAGGAATCACCACACAAGGAGGCAGTCATCCTCCGTAGTAACATCTCTTAATGTCCCTTAACTTGTTAACTTCTACTGCTATCACAGCCCGGGGCATGATCCTGAAGCCATAACTGCAGAGAAAAACAAACAAACGCTCGCTGTTATTTCAAGTCCCACATCATTGAAATTAATTTTTTTCTTTTCAAAATGGCTCCTCTGCTGCTGTGTTTACATTACTACCCCACCCTGTAATGGCGACGGCAGCACTCCTACGCATCAACATTCTGTAACTGGGTCAAGCCACTGCGCATCCGATTTACACATTATACTGATAACTTTGCTCAAACTGCACAAACGTGCATTGCTCTTTCTGCAAGCATATTTATATGATTTACCATGGACTTTCCACTTGCTGAAGACATTGCTCTTGCTCACAGTCCCTTAAAGCCTCAGTATTTCATAGCACAGGATTGCCTGTATTTCTTGCTGCATATCTCATACAACTCACAGTCTCTCACTTGGCTTTGAAAATTATACTGACGCTGAACCTATAATTATGCTTACAGTCGGTTGCTTAGAATTTCTTGCTTTTAGCTAGTTAAACTGGTACAGTCCTTCTTTGCAAAGTGATTACACTGCTAACACACAGATTCAGCTGGCTTTTTGCAAAATCACTTAGTTTGAGCTGTTTCATTTGGCTGGTACTCACTGTTATCAGTAGTTGTTTGCTGCGATGGAAAAACATCCTACAGCCAGTCTTGGAGGCCGCTGGAAGGAAGCGGGTTGGCAGTCCTGCCGATCGTACCTCTGAACACCACACTCACAGTCCAATTGATCGAGATGCGGGTTGAGCCCGAATTTAAACAGAAAAGTCAGCTTTTTTAACTTTTTACAGCACTTTCAATCACTGCGACGCTCCTCCTAACAAGCCAGTTCACACACTCCACTCACTCTCCCTCGCGAATGCTGTGCAGTCACTCTAAAGCTGGCTTGGGGTGGGACTGATTGCAGTCTCACCAATCACACGACGCTATGCAAATGAGCCTCTTTCCTCTCTAATGCTCTTCTCCTCGTGGCGATCGTCGAGCAGGCAAAATTTAAACTGCAAACCACTTTTTTTCCTCAACTGTTGCTCCTCGTCGGGAGCCCATTTCAACCATTTTTCATGGCCATTAAGCACAACAAGTCTCTCAGTCCACACAGAAAGCATTTCCAACATCTAGGGCACAATTTTCCTTTTGCTACCCACAGTTTTCCATACTGTTCTTTGTCACAAACACTTTTAAAAACTGGCAAACGCTGTAATTTGATGCAGGCCAAGGGCATACACACTTGGGCTTTATTGCTCCTTGGTAACAGTTGGCAATATCACAACAGCACATAGACAGCAGCACACAGTGGCACATTTAGTTTACATTGCTTCAACTTTTTGGGCTACCTACTGCCAGACAGCCAAAACGCTAGCCGCTATCCAAGCAACCTTTCTTGCGTTTTCTCCCAAATTTCAGCAGAACCCCAGTGGTCGCCTCCATTTTTGTAACTGGTGGGTTACCCCAGGGGTCGGGCTGGTGGTATTTTTGTGTTATTAGCGCTGTGCAGTGCCTCCATATGTAACCCCTATCTGGGACATGGGCTCGGGAGAAAGCTGTTGCTCGGGTATTTTGGCTAGGTTTGACTTCTAGTCAGGAGCACCCAAGTAACTCTGGACACAGGAAGCAATAACTGTAATGTCCAATACCAGATGCTGGGATTCTAAAGTGTGGCTTTTATTCACATCCAACAGAATAACAAAGCATAGATGTTAGGGTTGTCAGAACTAGTTCGGTAAAGATTCGAACCCTCCTCGAACCCTGGTGTTCGAGTTCTAACTTAGAACTCGAACACTGAACGGTTCGCAAAAGGGTTCGAATCACCGCGAGACGACGTGGGGTCGAGTAAGCAACGCGAACTGCGGGATCTGTGGGGGTATTAAAGAGATGCGCCACGAGGAGGAGCGCCATTTGACTGAGGATCATCGCAGAGAGAGGCAGCAGCAGCAGGCAGCACCAGCAGCCCACTAAACTGTAGCAAAAGCAGTTAGCGCGTCCGCTACTTTTGTCCAGCAGTCGTGGCCACTTCTTCTCCTGTGAGACCGGCGAGAACAAGAAAAAAGCTAAAAATCGAGGGGGACTGGAGACGGGAGTGGGAGTACTAGGGGCCGGTTCAGGACAGAAGGAGGACATCGGGACTCTGGAGGGATTAATCAAGATTGGGGGAGTGGGGGGAATAGGGAGGGATTGATGAGAGACCAATATCAGGAGGAGGACTGGAGGAGGACTCGGAGAGAAAAGAACCTTTGTGAAGTGTGATTATTTGAAACTGCAGCACACTGCACACTCAGCAGCTGCCAGCAACAAGCATACAAGGGGCGCAAAAAAAAGGCAAATAAATCTGATAAATCTAAATAAGTCTGAACCCTAGTGTGTGTGTCACAGAGAGAAGCCCAGTGTGTGTGTACTGTACCCTACCCAGTGTGTGTTACAGAGAGAAGCCCAGTGGCCAGTTGTGTGGTGGCATTAACCTTACATGACAGAAACGTAGGGGGGCAAAAAAAGGCAAATAAATCTTTCTGAACCCTAGTGTGTGTGTGTGTGTCACAGAGAGAAGCCCAGTGTGTGTGTACTGTACCCTACCCAGTGTGTGTTACAGAGAGAAGCCCAGTGGCCAGTTGTGTGGTGGCATTAACCTTACATGACAGAAACGTAGGGGGGCAAAAAAAGGCAAATAAATCTTTCTGAAGTTTCTGAACCCTAGTGTGTGTGTGTGTCACAGAGAGAAGCCCAGTGTGTGCATACTGTACCCTACCCAGTGTGTGTGTTACTGAGAGAAGCCCAGTGGCCAGTTGTGTGGTGGCATTAACCTTACATGACAGAAACGTAGGGGGCAAAAAGGCAAATAAATCTTTCTGAACCCTAGTGTGTGTGTGGCATTAACCTTACATGACAGAAACGTGAAATATAATTCTCATTCCCTGGTTTGTGATGTGACTGGTTCTCCTGTGGTCGGTCAGCCCATCACCCTGCTGCTGTGTGCTCCTTGACTGCACTGTACCCACCCAGTGTGTATACCGAGAGAAGCCCAGTGGCCAGTTGTGTGGTGGCATTAACCTTACATGACAGAAACGTAGAAATATAATTCTCATTCCCTGGTTTGCGATGTGACTTCGCCTCTGTGGTCAGTCAGCCCATCACCCTGCTGCTGTTGTGTGCTTTGACTGCACTGTACCCTACCCAGTGTGTGTGTGTTACTGAGAGAAGCCCAGTGGCCAGTTGTGTGGTGGCATTAACCTTACATGACAGAAACGTAGGGGCAAAAAGGCAACAAATCTTTCTGAACCCTAGTGTGTGTGGTCATTAACTCATATGACAGAAACGTAGAAATATAATTCTCATTCCCTGGTTTGAGTGATGTGACCGTTCTCCTGTGGTCGGGTCAGCCCATCACCCTGCTGCTGTGTGCCCTTTGACTGCACTGTACCCACCCAGTGTGTGTAAGTTACGAGAGAAGCCCAGTGGCCAGTTGTGTGGTGGCATTAACTCTACATGACAGAAACGTGAAATATAATTCTCATTCCCTGGTTTATGATGTGACTGGGTTTCCTGTGGTCAGTCAGCCCATCACCCTGCTGCTGTGTGCCCTTTGACTGCACTGTACCCTACCCAGTGTGTGTGTTACTGAGAGAAGCCCAGTGGCCAGTTGTGTGGTGGCATTAACCTTACATGACAGAAACGTGGGGGCAAAAAAGGCAAATAAATCTTTCTGCTACCCTAGGTGTGTGTGTGGCATTAACCTTACATGACAGAAACGTAGAAATATAATTTCATTCCCTGGTTTATGAGAGGACTGTTTCCTGTGGTCGGTCAGCCCATCACCCTGCTGCTGTGTGCCTTTGACTGCACTGTACCCTACCCAGTGTGTGTGTTACCGAGAGAAGCCCAGTGGGCCAGTTGTGTGGTGGCATTAACCTTTACATGACAGAAACGTAGAAATATAATTCTCATTCCCTGGTTTGCGAGTGACTTGCCTCCTGTGGTCAGTCAGCCCATCACCCTGCTGCTGTGTGCCTTTGACTGCACTGTACCCTACCCAGTGTGTGTGTACTGAGAGGCCCAGTGGCCAGTTGTGTGGTGGCATTAACCTTACATGACAGAAACGAGGGGGCAAAAAAGGCAAATAAATCTTTCTGAACCCTAGTGTGTGTGTGTGTGGTATTAACCTTACATGACAGAAACTAGAAATATAATTTCATTCCCTGGTTTATGATGTGACTGCACTCTCCTGTGGTCGGTCAGCCCATCACCCTGCTGCTGTGTGCCCTTTGACTGCACTGTACCCTACCCAGTGTGTGTGTTACTGAGAGAAGCCCAGTGGCCAGTTGTGTGGTGGCATTAACCTTACATGACAGAAACGTAGGGGGGCAAAAAAAGGCAAATAAATCTTTCTGAACCCTAGTGTGTGTGTGTGTGGCATTAACCTTACATGACAGAAACGTAGAAATATAATTCTCATTCCCTGGTTTGCGTATGTGACTCCGTCTCCTGTGGTCGGTCAGCCCATCACCCTGCTGCTGTGTGCCCTTTGACTGCACTGTACCCTACCCAGTGTGTGTGTGTTACCGAGAGAAGCCCAGTGGCCAGTTGTGTGGTGGCATTAACCTTATATGACAGAAACGTAGAAATATAATTCTCATTCCCTGGGTTGGCGTGAGTGACTCGTCTCCTGTGGTCAGCCCATCACCCTGCTGCTGTGTGCCCTTTGATTGCTATGTGTATGCCTATGCCCAGCAGCCCAATCATTCTGTAAGCCTTGAACTTGGGATCCTTTAGTTGCAAACTGTCATATTCTTCACTTACTTTCAGTCCACGTATCACAGTGTCACACAACCAAAATAAAATTTTGGAGTTGTAGCCAGCGATTACAGATCACATTGCTTTGTTACACAGGAATTGTTTGGGTGGTGGTGTGTTCACTGCAGTATACTGGACTGGTAGTACTGGTACTTACTGTCTCTTATGGCTGACACCAACATAGATGAAGCATTTAGTGCTGGTGTTGGAGCAGGTGTTGGTGGTAGTGGTAATCCTGCTGGTGCTAACAGAAATAACCAAAATGTTTCACGTGATAAAAATTCAACAAACAGCAAAAGAGCAACAGTGAAGTGTGGTAAGGGGACCTGTTAAGAAAACCTGTACAGCTGCTGGGGTCACACGGAGAGGCACCATAAGGTATGCCATTCATGCCGTTAAGATCCCTGTGACTAGCAGCAATAATGCAAGTGACAGTGAGTCCCTCTGACTCAGACAGTAGCTCTTTGTCTCAGTCCCACACTGTTGTGTCTCGTGACAAATCATTACTTCCTCAACAAAGTGAAATGAGCAAGTCTGCTGACAATGAATCAGGTAGTGCACTTGCAAATACATCCAGCACTGTTGGCAATGAAAAGGACATATCCATTGAATCCACCACTTCTGTGTTGGCCAGCAATGAAAATCCATCAGAGTCTTCTGTCCATCTTCTAGCACCAAGGAGCATGTCCCAGGTTCTGTTAGGACAGGTGAAGACACAAACAGTCTTTAGCTATCTTCCCAGCACTCGAACAAAATCTGTCACATCTGAGGTGTGGAATTATTTCTCAGTCAGTAAAACTGATCCATGCAGAGTAATTTGTTCCTGTGAAACAGAGTGTAAGTCGTGGGTAAAGTTGTGGCCATGCCTTGGCACTACAGCTCTTAAACGCCATCTGAAAAAGCATTCGGTTTTGCTTGATCATCCAAAACCAAAACCCATGTCCTCCATCTTCCAGACCGACGTGAGAAGGGTCAGGATCAGGAATCTGAAATGGATACTGAATTGTCTGAACTTGATGCAGGCAGAACCACTGCCAGCCCTAGGATCACTGTTACCACCAATGCCAGCACCATTAGTACCAGTTGCACATCCAGTGATGGCACTGAATGTATAAGTCCTAGTCCACCATCTCGCGCCCATCTGCCCATCGAAGCACGGTGTATAATAAACCAGCAGGGACATGTTGCAAACAGCTAACACTGTCTCAGGCATTTGAAAGGAAGAATACCTTTACTAGAAATCATCCAAAGACCCTTCATCTTAATCACCGAATTGGTGAACTGTTAGCCAGAGCCCTTCTCCCATACTTTTGGTAGATCATGAGGATTTTAGGGAGCTCATGACATTAGCAGAGCCTCATATAATTTCCTCATCGAAGGTACTTTTCCTATGTTGAAATACCAAACATTTATCAGGCTTTAAAAGCGACAGTGATGCTTGCACTTAAAACTGCAGAGGGTGGGGTTATTCATGTCACAACAGATATGTGGACCAGCACTCAAAACATAGATTACATGTCCCTTACCACTCATTGGGTCACGTTTCTTGTGCTTCTTCAAAACAAAGACACCCCAAAGATGGCGCTGCTGATATAAAGAAGTTTGGGCAAAGTCATACTGCTGCAAACATCTTGCAGGAACTAAATGACCTCCTTGACGAATGGGTTTATTCTCACGGTCTAAAATGTGGCTTCATAGTAAGTGACAATGGAGCCAACATCTTAAAAGCAATACAGGATGGAGGATTTCTGCATGCTTCTTGCTTTGCACATTGCTTACACTTAATTGTCACGGGATTTCAGCAACGAAACACAAGTGGATGGTATGATTGCTGTTTGCAAAAAATTGTGACTCACTTTTCACATTCAACCAAGGCTATACGGACATTGTCCAACTGCAAAAAACACAAGCTGCCCCAGCAAAAGCTGATTCAAAATGTTTCCACTCGTTGGAACTCAATGCTTATATGCTGCAGCACCTCTTGGAGCAAAAGCAAGCTGTACATGAGTACTGCTCCAATTACATTATTGGAGATGGCATTATGCTGTCTGTGCTGCAGTGGAAATTAATGGAGACAGTGTGCTGTATCCTAGCTCCTTTGAGACAGCTACAAGGGACATGTCTTCTGAAGGTGCATCTGTGAGTCAGGTTATCCCACCATAATGCTCATTTCACATCATCTTAGTGTTCTAAATCTACAAATAGAAAAGACAGATCTGAAGCGCAGACAACAACATGTCGCCTATATCATGGGAATCTCGTAAAGAGAATGAGCGAGCGCTTCAAAACCAATGACAAATTAGTTGCAATGACGAAATCAAGACACTACATCCTTGCAACTCTCTTAGATCCCAGGTTCAAGGCTATACATCTTCCAAAAACAGATGATATAGAGCAGTACAAATGTATGTTGCTAGATGAGCTGCAGCACTCACAGGAGTCAAACACAGACACGCACAGTACCATCAGGTTGTCATCACCACAACATGCAGGTTCATCTTCACAAAGGGATACAGAACTGGAAAAGTCACCAAACATTAACAGTAGTTGTTCCACAACTGCCACTTCTTCAGCCCTTAGTAGCAAGCTAAATCTGTGGCAAAACCTCTCCCAAATTGCTGCCATACCAGCTGCTTCTGCTGATTCCTCTTCTGAGCGGTTCTCTGTCCAACATGGTAGACAGTTACCTGCAAGAACTGCCTATTCCTATTGATGCATGCCTCTTTGAATACTGGAGATCAAAAAGTCAATTTGGACAGAGCTGTATGATGAAGCCTGTAAATATCTTGGTTGTCCTGCAACAAGTGTCTCTTCAGAACGCATGTTTAGTACAGCTGGCAATATTGTGACAGACACCAGAAATAGGTTGCTGCCAGAAAATGTACACACGTTAACTTTTATTAAAGTTAATAAGTCAAGATTTTCTATCCCTACAAGAGTATACAAACTGATCCTGAAGTGATTGATGTTGTGGATGTTGATGGTGATGATGACAACTTAGATGGTGGTGGCTGGTAAAATACTGTGTGGGACGGAGTCTCTCTGCACCAAAAAGGAAACTTTTACAGACTGTGATGACTTTGGTTGTCGTCTCTCTCCTTTCTCGATCTACTACCTTGGACTATATACCCCCCAAAACTTTCACCATTTCATGGCAAACTGCTTTGTAGCTAGGGTCTAAACTAAAGTCAACAAGTTTTATATACAGGGCAATTTTAACATCAGTGGGAACAGGCCCAAATTTGGCATAAAAGAGACACTGTCACGTCAATCCTTTCTGTATCATATTATTTATAGTTAAAGTGCAAACATATATTTTTGGATTTACCTTCTGTGACTTTGTGGTGCATCAGCATGGGCTGGGACAGGAGACGGTCTATTTTTCAATTTTAAAGAGGACAAAACAATGAGTTCTAATTGGTAGCTGTTTATGGCTAACATTTCTGTAATTGAAAAAATAATAAACGAAAAATGGATGCTAGTACATGGGTGAGGGTTGTGGGTTGGTTTTAACATGGGTGTGGAGTGGCATGGTGCTACTGCACAGATGAGGGTGGTGGAAGAAAAGTGGAATGGGTGATGGGTGAAAGGTGGGTGTTGTTTTAGTTCTTTCATTTACAGATTCGTGATCAGCTGGGGATGGTGAGGAAAAAAATGATGACAGACCGAACCTACTGTACACATAATATATATTCTTATTAAATACATTGCAAACTGCTGCCACCTAGCACAATTGTCCTGTCCCCTTTAAAAAAAGAATAAAGGAATCAGAAATAAAAGAAAATCTGCATCAGCAGTTTTCACAGAATGTGACGTATCATAGTGTTTTTGCTTTATAAGTAGTGATAATTTGATACATAATGGGGTTGACAGACGCTGTCCCTTAAACATCACATGCCAACTGCTGCAGCTACATAAATGTTCCTTAGTAAATTAGTATGTGGTGAGGAAACCACTGTTTTATTTATGTGACTGAAATACAGATTTTATTGAAGTATCAGCTGCAAAATGCATCATCTTAGAATTTTTGTATATATTACTTCAATTTGCCAACAAAATGTTGGTATATGTATGCATTACCTTAGAAAATTGCATGCATTTTGCCAGCAACAATGACTGGCATATTTTTTATTAAGAACAAAAGACACAGCACCAACACTTCTAAAAATATACTGTATTGTGCGTTTTAACTGATAGCATCACAGTATAGAAGCATACATGCAGGACAAAACAGTTTAAACAGACACAAAGGTCCTTTTGTCTGTTTAAACTGTTTTGTCCTACATGGCGTTCTGTACTGTGATGCTATCAGTTAAAACGCATAATACAGTATATATTTTGGAAGTAGTGTTGTGTCTTTTGTTCTTGGTGCTCAGCTTTTCACACAGGCACAACTTAGGATTGGAGCAGCCTTCTTGTGGTTTCTGCAAATATTTTTTTATTCCAATGTCTTGACTGAATATGTTATGACATAATATGTTTTGTAACAGTTCCACATGTTGCTGCTGTAGTACTTGGCTTGACTTTGTTATAAAAGCTTTCTTTAAACATAGCAACTTTTGATTCACTCATTTAAAACAGAAAGCAGCAAATAGCTGAAATTAGGTAATATCAGTTATTTTTTCTCCTAATTCATGACGATGAGTATATATAGCTGAGTACATAAATGGCTAATGTGCCTCTTTCTTTCACTAAGGAACTATGATGCAGCTGCAGCAGGAAAACTTTTAACATATGGGTTGGTGGGTGGGCCTGTTACGTATTAATTTGCTGACTTTAGCAAACAGAAGAAACTATAGATAAACCTAGTTGTATTCCTATCAGTGTCACACAAGATAATTCTCTCCCCTTATTTTGAACAGTTTTTCCTTTACATGTATTTTATTACTATCTTTGTTACTGGCAGCACAATAAAAATAGGGTTAGAGTTCTAAAAAGTTCTAAAAAGATTAGAACACTAGAACTTTTCAAAAGTTCTAGACTAGAACTAGAACCCAGAACTTCAGAGGGTTCTGACAACTAATAGATGTACCCCCACGGGGCTACACTCCTGGTAATGCAGATTTATGGAGATCAGAACACATCCTCTTTACACTGAAACCCTCAGGTCTCGAAACGCTCTGGGCACTCTGCCCTAACTCAACTCTTTTTCGGTTTCCCTGGCTCGGCTCCATTGCCAGTCCTTTGGACACTTTCCATATAGCATGGAACATTTACTGGTGGCTCCCTAAACTACCTATGAGCACTTCTGGCTCCATCAGGGAATCTTCCTCATCAATCCCACATCTGGGTACTTTCCTCAGGCACTGGCCAAGTACCTGAGAGAAAGCAACAGGTGTCCCAAAGTAAACCTGTAGAGGTGAATTTGGTTACTACTGATGGGGGGTCTCCCACCTCTCGCTCCCATAATTCATACCTGGCCATTTCTCTGGACTGTAACACCTCATCCTTAAAAACACTTTGCCGTGTAGATTCTCTTTAAATGTATGTCGCATCCAATCTACTGTTTTTCCATCCCAATTGTACTGAACTTGAACATACTTAAAAAGTAGCTGTGTCCATTACTTTAGACCCCCCACAGAGTTAAGCAGTCCAATCCCCACATCTTCCAAACTGTACTTGGCTGTCTTTTCATGACCCCACAGTAACAGTCACTTTAGTTTCATCTTGTCTCAGGTGAAAATACATTGGCTCTTTAGCAGAGCAAACTCACCCTTGGTTGCAGGTGCTCCGCAGGCGTTTTCTCTTCAAAAGAAATCTCTGCCAGAACTTCTGGTGCCTCAGCACGAACTTAAACTCAGGCAGCTTCTTGTTTCCTAGCTGAACCGGGGGGTTTGCCCCTGGAAACAGGCTGATTCCTTCCCCCCAATCCCCGCAGGGATGGGGTCCTGAACCACTGAAAGTGGTCTCTACCACTTCACTTGGCTCTTCTTGTGTTTCCCTCCATGTGAGAACACACACCTCTACAAAAAATAGCTCTTTAACAGAGCTTAGGACTCTGAGGGCCTGCTTACAGCAGAGCACCTCCTTCCTCTACTACAGACTGCAACAGACTGAATTCAAATTCCCCAACGTTCTACTCTAACCTCCAACTGCAACATTCCAGTGTGGCTTATGCAGCTGTGAAAGTTCTAAATGATGTCATAGCTCTAGCTCAGCAGAGACTGAAAACAGAGCAAGACATAGTGAAATCCATTTAACTGGAGTTTCACTAGCTGCCTGTCCCTGCCTGCCTTCATTGCCCTGGTCATATAAGTAGTGGCAGCTTAAGTCCTCAGGTCCACTCTCTGGGAAGGCGAATATCAAAGATCTTCCCCTCCCCACATACACACACTCCTTCTCAGTTTTTTTGTTGTTGTTGTCGTCAGAGTCTCAAGTTCTGGGGGGATTCAAACTGTGAACCTTATGCTAGCGTACCCAAATGTACAGGCTCAGATAATATTCTCTTCGGGGGGATGCAAGATATCTTTTGCCTAAGGGCACCTAACCAGGTATCCAAAATGAACTCTTAAAACTCTATAAAAGACCTTAGGTATATTCATACCTTTTCCCAGTTTAGTAACACCCTTAAGATTCTGAACAGTTTTTGTCATTCTTAACCCTCCATACATCACATGCAAAAAGAGAACTTGCAGACACTCAAGCAGTCTTTCAAATAATATATTTACTAGAAATGGATAAAAATATGAAAAAAATGTAACAGAGAACAATATATCACAAAGCATATAATCGCTTACAAGAAAACAAAGAAAACTACAGACAAACTCTTACCAACATAGTTAGACTTTTTCTATCTAATGTATTACCTCTGAGTGCTTATCAGAGAGTTGTGTGTTTCTCTCTCCCAGGATGGAATATGTCATACTGCTCAGACACAGTATATTTTCAACTGTCTCTCCCACACCCCGTCTGTCATCTAGCTCCTCCTTTTAGAATATAAAAAAATACAAACAGGATGTCCTATCAGGAGGTATTTTAAATAATGTGATTTCAGCAAAAAGTAATTCCCCAAATCATGACAGCCTTTAATCAAGCCTTTCCTCTTTGATCTTGTGTGGTTTCCTGTTCCCAAGGCAGGTCAAAGATTTTACAGCTTTTCACACCAGGTTGGTATAAAATGTTTTTCTCTAAGACATCATAAAAGTTTATGAGCCATATATCCTGGCAGCCTGGGTCAGTTCTAATTTAGACAGAAAAACAGAAGACCATTAATTAAGTTTCTCTAGTCTTTTAATTACCTCCTGGTTTCAGGTCACTTGTCACTCCACTGACCGGGGGGGGGGGGGCACCCATAGCACAGGATGCCTCATGTGAGACACTCACATACCACATTCTATATTACAAATATCATGGAATAATCATAACCAGCTGGCCAAGCATCACAGGAGGGACTCCAGACATACTGAGGAACAGGAGAACAGCATACCCACATGCATAAGCCAAAGGCCTAGGGAAGCAGTACATGGGGCATTACCCCATGCTAAGCCTGGTCACCCAACCTACTGCTAAACCTACATACACTATGGTCAACTGGCAAGCCCGAGGGAAACCCTGTAAACAATGATATTGCTGAGTAACTACCTCCCAACTAAATGCAACTGTGTAGGGACTGAGCAATACCAAGCACAGTATGGACAATGCTGTACACTGGGAATAGCCACCAACCAGGGACACACTAGTGGTACCATAAACATGGGGACAGGATGACCAGTGCAGCCCCACCATTATCACTTAGTAAAACCCAGCCACTGTTGCCCATACACCTGCCCTCCCAGGTACATGCCCCATGGACATACAGCCTGGCATTACATTATGCCCATCATGTTGTCACTTGCCCTGGGGCCTATTGGACTGCTGAGCCTGTGCCAGACAGACTCAATTTCTCTGTATGATTACATTACCGACTGAGGGACCATTCACAGGACAGGAGCAGGTGACATTCCAATCTCGCAGTCACACTGGATGCTAGACAGTAGTAGTTTCAGGAACATTGTACTAGTGGGGCCAGTGTACACCCCTAAAGTGGATAGTGGAGCTATGGTGCCGGTTACATGGAAACGGGATGACTACATTGGATGAACTGTATGACTGCCAAGGTATGGGTGAGTGACAGACAACTGTACTGCATATATCCCAGTTGACGAGCACACAGTTGTGTGTCACTCGGGTGGTGTCACCGGGTCATGATGTGCTGTACGTTATCGTACCTCTTTTGCCATTGTACCCGCCTGAGCACTTCACATGCAGAAGTGTTGCACTGCACTCCAGTGGATGCCAGAGGTATATCACCCACCCTGCCACTATGGTATCCCATGTAACAACTGAGGCTGTGCTGTGCATGGGCTCTGTGTCTTGTTACAGCTCCCTGGGGGGACACATATGCTGCAGGCTTCACCTACTGCATGGTGGGGCATCACAGTCTGTTTTCACTGTCAGGTTCCATGTCGCTGCACATTGTATGGAGCTGGGCATTCCTGGCACACCAGCGTGTCATTTTCTCACAGTGCAGCTCCACATTAATTGTATAGTTCTGTTGTCACCTGTGGCCCACTTATGTTTGCAGAGGACTGCATATGAGGTGTGTATGGCTGACATAGAGATTGTCTTTCGCCTTGTTTGGCCTTAGTGCATCAGGAACAGTGGTACAGCCTCAGCATATATTGTTGCCAGCAGATGTTTCCACAGTGGGCAGGGGCCAGCATGTCACAAGCCAGGGGGTGATGGCAACTTCCATCAAACTCCTCCCTTGCATCTTCCATGTGGTGCAGGGGACCACTTCAGCGGCCGTGGGGACTTTGGTGCCTGGACCAGTTTTCTACAAAAGCCCAGCACAGGGTTCCTGGTGCACCACCCTTTGCTGCAGGCTGCCGTTTGGCGCATTTTACATCAGTCTACAGGCCCTCTAAAAATCTGGCCCCTGGATGGATCCTCTGTGATTGTAGCAGAAGGTTATTGTGGACATATTCCACTAGAGGGAGCTATTGGATAGTTGTTTTGCAGAAGAACAAAGCTGTGTCAGTCTCCAGGTAGAATACTGTTCTTCACATCACATTTAATGCTATCAGAAAAATCTTCTAATTAGCAAATTGAAACAAGTACATCAGAAATAAAAAGTGGCAACTAGCTGTTTTAAAAATTAATAGTAGACTAGATGGAACTTTCATTTTTCTGCCATCTTGTGCCTGTATTTCTATTTTCTTGCTTGCTATTTTTGGTGCTTCTAATTCTTTAAGGAGCCATTATGTTGGGCACATTGCCTACAATAAGAGTTCCATGTCATAATAGCGATTGCTAAATAGCGTCCAGCTATTATGGCAGTGTATACTCGCCAAAAGCAAACTGGCGATACACTTCAAGGTGACCGAAACTTCAGTTTAAAAAGTGTTTTCCCCAGCACCCCTGAATTAGGATTCTCAGCTCCAGAGGTGTGCATGTCGGGAGGGGCAAAATCTGGATTTCGCAAAATATAAGTGCTGCAGCTTATGCTGCATCAAAATGTACACGCCCTGGTCCCAAACCCATTACCTGCTCTGCCAGAGCAGGCCATCCACACCACTCATGCCATGTGGCTAGCTCAGTGGCAGCAGGTACACCAGTGCCTGAAAACCCCTTCCCTGTCCCTCCTTTCCTCGCTATGCCCCTTCCTTCGCCCTTCCCCATGGTCGCTATCCCATACCCTCACTATTGTGCAGGGTAGCCCAGAATAATAGTGCCAAAATGAGTCGCTGTTTTTGTAGTCACTCATTTTGGGTCACTATTATCACGTGATACCCAAATGAGAGGCCAAGCAAAATGTAGTACTGGAGCCGACTGACAAATTCTACCTTGTTTGGGAACCATTTTTCTGCCACTCCCCCTAGTTCAAATACTAGGCCTCAGATCAGAAGATTTAATCTACCATTTATAAGTCAATGCCCTGGGATTAGATGTGAATTGAACCCTACCCATTAACAAACTGAATGGTGATCATATCAAGTTTTTTTGTTTGTTTATTTTTGTTAACCAAGTAATCCATGGAATATGAGTACCCAGTTTCAATGACAACCCATGTACAAAGCATGTTGTATATGCAAACACAATAAATAATGCAAATATTACACTGCAGAGTTAATAGTAAGCATCAGTCATTCCTTAAAATGTGTATTTACAATCATCCAGCAAACACATTTTCCTAGCATTTTTAAAGCAAGCTATTATCTTGGCTGTTCTGATCTGTAAATGTATGGCATTCCATGCTTTAAGAGCAGGATAAGAAGATGACTTGTGGCCCAGTTCTCAGAACTTTGGAAAGTATAGGACAAGTAATAAAGACAGGAAAGTGTGTACAAATAAATGCAGTCGTTCAACAGTAAGTACAGTCCAGGTTTTACTGCCAAGTTTATGTAGTTGAAAACACAACTCTGAAGTGTGAGACAATACACTATGGCCCAGATATTCAGAAATGCTCCAAAGGCTGGCGCAGCGCAAATTCATGTGCCATTGCGCAACAGGAGCCATATTCAGAGGTTGTGCAGGCCGAACTGTGTCAGCGCAACCCAGCTGAATATGGCACAGTTGCGCCATGGCGCAAACAGAGGTGCGCCATGGCGCAAACAGACACAACCATGGCGCAGAAAGAGATGCTCCAGCGCAACTGTGGGAGCAGAGCAGCAGGGCAACAGAGGGGGGGAACGACACAAAGAACAGACCCAGGGACAGAGCCAGGGAAGCACAGTGACAGGTCACAGGAGGCCACCACCAGCAGGGCACAGCAGGGTGCACACAGGCACCCAGACACCTGTCCCCAGAACACAACAGTGGCACAGATAGCAGGAAACAGGAGGTGCTAATGGCCAACAGAGGGCCACCAAGGAAGCCCCCCCCGCAGGCTGCTGGCCATGCCCCCTCCCAAACCATAGCAGGCCACACCCAGGACCATGCAGCCAAGCACACAAACATGCCACACAGGCACACAGGAAGCCCACACAGTAGGCACTGAACATGTCGGGAGGCAGGTAGTGCAGCAGACCACATGGGACAGGCCGCACAACGCCAAACAGGGGCCCCAACACAGTGTTCATCCAGTACCTGACCACTGACCATGGCTGTGTGCCACCACCATGCACACAACCGCCACACACCCCTGACAGCCACCCCATGGGCACACCAAGTCACTGCCACCGACTGAGGGAAGGACACCACCACAGTGGGACACACCACAGCACACAGCAGTGAACCACAGAAGCACAACAGCGCCCTACACATGCACATCACATGGACAGACACCGAGTCACTGCAGCATGGCCGCCGCGCCACCTGCAAAGCAGACACTGACACAGGCAGGTATGTCAAAAATATATATTGATGAACAAAACCATTTATAACAACAAGGGCTGGGAAAGGGTAGGTAAAGCGAGGAAGAGGACGGGACAGGGAACAGGGACTGTATGGTGGGAAGGGGGACTGTAGGGAGGTACAGCAGGGGAAACAGGGGAAAGCTGGGGCCAAACTAATAGCAGCCACATCCTGCCACCCCTTGGAATAGTCACTGCTTCCTCTCCGCCAACAGCAGGCGCCTGATCTGGAACACCACCTCCATCATCATGGAGATGATGAGGATTAGCTGCCGGAGCAGTTGTCCGTACAATGGCTGCCTAGGTCTCTGCCCCTGGACACCTATAACAAGGGACAGGACAGGTGATCAGTGCAATGTCCCAAGGAACCATACCCACCCACAGTGCGCAATGGGCAGCAGGAACACACACCCTGGAGGGCCTGCACGGCCACCCACAGGGTGGGCCAGCTGCCAGCAACTCAGTGCACCACGACATTGCACAGAGGTGGTCCCCACTGCACAATGGCCACCCGACTGTGCAATGACAGTCACATGGCACAGTGCACTGGCAGCACCACAGCAACAACAGTGGCAGCCAGGCACACACCCACCCCACCAACAGCTGGCACACGTGTCCAATGGATGTGCCACAGTGGCATGCACCATGCACAGTGCGACACACACAGCTGTCATGGCACATGGCACAGGTGGCCATGACCTCACCTCTCCCCGCCACCCCCATGTACAGTGGTGAAGGACCATGACAGTGCCTACCTGCCTCTGCGGCCCCGCCGGTGCCAGTGCTGCGCCCACCTTGCCCGCCGGTGGCTCTGCTGCAGCTGCTGCCTGTGCCCAGCAATGATCCTCAGGCCCTGGGAATGGAAAGAAGACAGGTACACATCAGGAATCAACCACAGCAGCCGCCCACCACCCCCACCCCATTTGCACAGGGTGTGCCCCTGCCAGACACATCCCGCGTGGCTGCATCACAACGCAAGCAGCGGCTGGCAATGCCACACCACGATGTGCACAATGACAGTGTACCCCTCTGCAGGGCATACCAGGCAGCCAAGCCAACACCACAGTACAGCACCTGGGCACACATGCAACATGGGATGACTTACCTGGCTGTGGCACAGCCCTTCGCTCACATGCCTCGCGGGTCTCCCCAGGCACTCTGGGTCCTGGCACAGGAGGTCCCCATACTGGTGGTGACATTGCTCCCCTGTCCTGGCCACCCTGGTCCTCTGCTGCAGCATGGCAGCAGTCCCCTGCCAAACAGTGACCCTGGTCTGCTGCAGGGCACCTGCCCACAGAGTTAGGGGGCCGAGGCTCGGCCAGGCCGCCAGGTTTACCAGCTCCACCTGTGTCCAGTTTGGGGCATGCCATACTGGGCCCCTGTGCCATGTTGACAACGGTGATCTCGGGATGAAAATGGCGGCAGGAGTGCATGTCTACACCATATGCCTGCCAGCGCGACGCAGGAGCATGGCGTCCGGAGATGCGCAGAATGGGTATGGCTGCGTGGGTCACAGGAGAGAGGTCTGACCCATGGGTCAGGGGTCACCTGGCATTGTGCACGCAGCGTGTTAGGGCACGGCATCCCATGCATGGCCATGCATGATAGCTGGCCCATGCACAGCATGCGCAATGCCACTGCATCACGCTGTCCGTGTACGGTGCATGATTCGCCATGATGCCGTGATATGTATGCACACCATTGGCTCGTGCGACCGACGCATGCGCACGCATTGCAACTGCTACAGGACTTGCGTTCGGTGTAATCCCATTACATGGCGCAATATCACGATATATTCAGACACAACATGCAAATGAGCTGATCAGCCAATGCATAGCACACTGGGTGCATTAGTATGTCATTACTGTTGTGCCAACCTCGTGTATGCGCTAGCCCATAAGCGCCACGGAACAGCACAGGCCATGGACCGGTATTGCATCCATTTATGGGTAAGTTGCATGCCGCTGCAGCTCACTGGGAGCAGACAGCACTGCAGGGTGGGATGGACCAGGGGATGCTGCCACTGACACACTGTGCTGTCCATGTCCACAGGCAGCGACATGTCGGATCATGAGGAGGGTGAGGAGCATGGGCCTGCATGGAATCGCAGGCCCAGTTTCACAAAGGCCAAGATAGATGCCCTGTTTGAGGTCTACCTGGACAGGGAGCCCTGTTGAGTTGTGCCATGGGACACACCATAGGCCAGGGCTGGTGCATGGGAGGAGGTGGCAGCATGCCGCACAACCAACACAGTAGCCACCAGCGGTTGGGCGGGAGTGCAGGAAAAAGGTGGGATGGACAAGAGGCGATAAGGAGAAGGTGGCAGCCATCCATATGGCCCAGACTGCCACCAGAGGGGGCCAGCAGAAGCACCAATGCTAATGCTGCAGGAGGAGTTGGTGGCAGCCACCATGCACTGCACCACGGTGGAGGGTGGCAGCCCATCACTGCATGGTAGGTATGTCAGCCACGCACAGCTTGGCATGGAGGGTGCGCATACGGGCATGCTGGTGTGCATGCAGCCAGCATGCATGTCATGTGCATGTGTGCGCACCCCACACATGCCATGCTGCAGGACACATGCAGTGGCAGTGGGGGGGCATGTGGGCACTGCATCACTGACACGCCTTTTGTCTCTTGCAGCACCAGCATGCCTCTGTGCAGATGATGGGTGTCAGCAGCATCTGGGGATGCTGGTACAGCCCAGAGAACCAGCCATCCACCTCCACCAGCATCTGGGGCCTGACAGGCTGCAGCTCAGCACCATGGTGCAGGCAGATGTCCTGCACCTGGGGTCAGATGAGGCCCTGGATGTGATCTTCCAGGATGCCAGCCTTGGTGTCCTGTGTGTGGAGACATAGATCGGGCGGGTCCGACTCTGATGAGGACTACATGCAGCTCCTGGACTGCATTGGTGACATTGTGGTGTTCACCTCTGCAGCTGACACGGGCCCCATGCCCAGTGCTCTGCCCCAGTGCAGTGGTGTGTGCTGCCATGGCTGTGCCCCTGCGGTGGTGGTGTGGCTGCAGGTGCTGGGTGGCGACAGCGCCAGATGGGCAATGGCAGCAGGCTGTGGGTGCCACCGGGCAGCCAGACGCAGGGTCCGATGCAAGTGCCCCTGCTATGCCCATTCCCCGTGCAGATCCCACTGTGCAGCATCCACCAGAGAGGGGGGCTGTGCAGCATGGCTGGTCACCAAATGAGGATTGGCGTCCCACCCAGGAGCCCCAGGACATCGACCGGCTGGCTGAGCATACCCATCTGCTGTGGACATCCATTGAGCAACAGGTGCTGCTTGCCACTGGGGTGCATGCACTGCATGCAGAGGGTCGACAGTTAGCTGAGCAGCAGAAGAGGGCACTGCACAGATCCTGGCAGGGATGCAGTGCATGCAGGAGGCCACAACTGCATCCCTGGATTGCATTGCCACTGTGAACATGGATGGCTTTGTGCTGCTGGCTGCCACAGAGCGTGGCCGTGCACAGATGACCCCCCGCAGTGTGCTGTCCACCCCATGAACCCAGTGTCAGGTGACCCCATCACAGTTGATGCAGGGCTCTGAGGTAGGTATCCCAGGCATGCCCAGGGCTGGCCTGTTTGGACACCTGCACACCCCCGCACGGACAAAGTCACAGTCCTGTGGTTTAACCCCTGGGGGACTGTTGCAACCCCCCCATGGCTGACGCACAGCCTGTGGCTGCTGATCGGCCACAGCACAGCCAACCCAGTGGCCATAGTGGCCATGGTTCTGTGCAGCGGACCTGATGTGTGGGCCGCCCTGACCGCAGTCTGCAGCTGCTGCCCTGTGTGCACATGGGCGGCGTGTGTCTGCCTACCACTGGTGTAGCGCCTGTGTGTCGCGCCACACGCTGCCTGTGTGCGTGCTTACCTGGCCACTGGACCTTGTGGCGTGGGCGTGATGAGGGCATTTTAGCACCAGTTGCGCCTGTGCACCAGTGCAATGCATCTGATCCATGCCACATACCAATGCCTGGGGTGTGTGTGCGTGTGTGTGTGTGTTGCTGTGTGTACTGTGTGCCACTGACCCCCTTACCCCTGCATCATGCCTCTGTGTGTGCATGCCCATTGCTGTGCATGCCCCTGTATGTGTGCTGTACCTGTTTGGGTGGCCCATGCGTGTGTATTGCACCACTTACCTGTGTGCACCATAGTACTCCTGTGCAGTGGTGTCCCGGTTGCGTCACGCCTGCTGTAGCAGCCGGGGATCCCTCCGCTGAGGGGGTGGCTGTCCACCACCCTCCAGCCCATTGCCTCCATCATCCCCACTACTGTCACCCTCATCAGCCTCAACAGCTATCCCACGGTCAATGGCCATGTTGTGCAGTATGCAGCAGGCCAGGAATAGGCCACAGGCTTTCGAGGGGCTGTACTGTAGGGCACCGCCTGACCTATCTAGGCAATGGAGACATGCTTTCAGCATGCCAAAGACATGCTTGATGATGTTGCGCATGCTGATGTGTGCCTCATTGCAGCGTCCCTCTGCTGGGGACGACAGGTGCCGGTAGGGAGTGAGCAGCCAGGGCCTCAGTGGATACGCGCTGTCCCCTGTGTGGTTAATGACATGGTTAGCCCTCTGCTATTCTATGCTGCACCCCTTGCCTGTCCCTGGTGCCCATGCTAACATGCACACCCTGCCCTTTCCCATCCCAAGGTCTTCTCTGCCCATTACCCCTTGCCCGTGCCTACTCATCCACTAGGTAGCCCATGGGGATGTCCTCGTGACCAAACCTGTGTCACAGCACAGAGCTGTGCCAGATGAATGCATCATGTGCACTCCCAGGGTGTGTGGCACAGACATTGGTGATGCATCTCGTGGCATCCCACACCACCTGGCAGTTTATGCTGGGGCTCCCATTCTGGTTAATGTATGCGACACCCTCGGGGCAGGTAGCATGACGGATGATCACGTGGGTGCAGTCAATGGTCCCAGTCATGCCAGGCATACATGCAACCTTGTGGAAGTCCTGCATGGTTGCTGTATGCTGCACCTGTGTGCTGGGGAAATGGATGAATTCCGAAGCACGTGGCAGCAGAGCGTTGAGGAACTGTGTAAGGAGGTGGGACATGGCCAACTGGGTTATGCCTGTGGTGTCCCCTGTTGGTCTCTGGAAGGTGCTCGTAGTGAGCAGGCACATGACAGCTGCCATCTTCATCTCCATGGACATGGTATGGCTCTGTCTGGTGGGTGCCTGCATCTCCTCACTGCACAGCTCACAGAGCTGCCTCAGAATGGCCCTGTTCAGGTGGTATTAGTCCACAATCTCCGTGTTACTGTAATTCTCAAAGGTGATGTGGGCATAGTACCACCGGGTTGGGGCATACCACCGACAAGCCCTTCCTTGGCCACGTCGCTGTTCCTCCTGCCCTCTCACACCCCTCATTATGGCCTCCATCATGAAGGATGCACTGTCCATGGTCCTTGCTGTCCAATGTCCCCCTGGGTGGTTGGCTGCAGCTGGCTGTGTGCCACCCTGGTACACTGCCTGTCAGAGTGTGTGTGTGTGTGTGTGTGTGTCTCTCTCTCTCTCTGTCTCTCTTTTACACTCTCTCTCTGTCTGCCCCTCTCTCCCTCTCCAATGTCACCTCTGTCCTTCTCCCTCTGTGTCTGCCTTGGTCTGTCTGTTTCTGTCTGTCTGTCTGTCTGTCACTCTCTCCCACTCCCTCTCACTCTCACCCTGGTGCAAGTGCTGTCTGTGTTTGCACCCTGTATTTATAGGAACAAGTCTGCTTGGAGCAGCTTTGATTTGCTCCACACTTGCCTCATGGTTTCACGGTTGAATATGCCACTGCACTGATATTCATGGAATGACACCTGCACTTGTGCCTGCATTCATTATTGTTGTGCATTGGTGCAATGGATTTTGTGCTATGCAATGGCTAGCTGTAAATATGGTTCCTTGGTGCAAGTTGGCACTTGCGCTAGCGAACTGAGTTGTGCCATGTGGAACTGCTCTGAATATCCAGGCCCTATATTCTAAAGTTTTACACCACTATTTAGTCATCCTTAAAGTAAAATGTATTTTATATTGTCAGGTTTTTTTTTTAAATAATGTACTCATAGCCTTGTATATTTGTGTTTAGAAGTATGAATAGATCCAACAGCATTCAAATACATGGCAGTAGGATATGTGGGGAGGAAACAGAGGGGAGGTAGTAGGCTGAACCAGAAAATTTTGGATATGACACTTTTACTTTAAGCTGGTACTTGTAGCAGAAAAATATACCTGTAAGGAGGCATGGAATAAGTTTATAGTCTATTATAGCGTATTATAAAGTAACATCGGCTTTTTGAATTGCATAACATTACTGACCTACAAATGGTTGTGGGTTACTTAATACTTTTGGATGTGTGGTGTGTCATTTTGGTAGCCCTTAATAAGAATATTTTAGCTGTAAGGTTGGTTTCGAACTATATTCAGTATTTTGTCTCCCCCGCTTTCAAATGCCCTGACATGAGTAATCAGATGTAAATTCTTGGTTATAACCATTTTTTCCCATTTTTTGATCCTCTTGAAGGTTATCCTCAGGATTTCTTGATGTTAAATAATAAAATAAAATGTATTAATAAAGATCATTTTGCAGGTGAGACACAGTTTTGTACTCACATTTAAATTTTCTGGTGGGTTAAACTGGTGCTTTGCATTTCCCATAAGCACATATTCTGGATATAATTTGGGATCCACCCCACTCTTTATATAGTAGTTACTGTAAGTGATTAAGCTCTTTTTTTCTGAATCCTTTGTTGGTGGAGGACTGAACGTACAGCATATTATTGGACTATGATTAATTTCTTATTTGCTGTCTTTAAGGATTCTAGTTCTCTTTTTTCCCCTTGCTATTGGCATTTTACACTGAAGGTTTGGAATTCGCTGGTTCGAGCCTCATGATGCATCAGAATATTCAATCTGGAGCCAAAGTGAAGTGAATCTGTTCACAGGTTAACAAGATGTGCAATATATTTTTGAATTGATTATGATAATTTATATAAATATAATGTAATCAGTTTTGCAATAGATAAGCTGAAGAAAACTTAGCTCTTACAACATCTGATGCATAGTATTTCTGCAATTTTTTTTTTTTTTGCAGATAGTGTAGCTGTTTTTAATAATTGGCACTATATATGTAGTATGTGTCATTTTGGCACCTACCTGATGATGGGGCCTAGCCTAAAATGAGAACTGACATGAATGTTGAAAATTGCAGCTGTTGAATATGCATGAAACTTTTGTACAAAATGGGCAGCATGGTCAGGAAACATAACTCCACCCCCTGAAGAAGGTGTGTCCAGACGCTGATATATAGGGCAGTGTTTCCCCAATCCATGGCTTTCATTACCCTCACAGGATTTTGTATTACTGCACTTTAGCACTTTTCGCAATTAATTGATGTATGTAATAATGTGCAGGTTTTGAGTAAAGCTCTGAACAGCTGCAGTAGTCTGGTTTGGTCACTTTTCTTTCTAGTATTAGTTCATTTTTTGAACAGAGCACCCATGTCGAGTGAATGAGTGCTACAAACTTTCATGTATTGGTCTTGAGATGTAAAAATGAATGAACTATGTCAATGAGTCTTTATTTTACCAGGCAAAAACACCATTGAGATGAACTCATTTGCAAGGTGGACCTGGACCTGTGATTGTATTAAAAGGAACAGTCAACTAAGAGCCCCACACCCAAGTGTGGGGTGGTCCTGTCACAAATGCACTCCACAGATCAGGCCCTCTGCTCCCACAGTGCCAACCTCAGAGTGCAATAGTGTGAACAGGTAACAGACAGGGTAACTATCCTGTCGGCTTTGGGTCCGAATCACCTTTAGCCTCGAGTTCTGGAGGGATTCAAACTGTGAACCTTATGCTAGCATACCTAAATGTACAGGCTCAGATAATATTCTCCTCAGGGGGATGCAATATATCTTTTGCCTAAGGGCACCTAACCAGGTATCCAAAATTAACCCTTTTTAACTCTATAAGAAACCTAGGTATTTCTTACATTTTTTACGCAAGCTCAGTAACACAATCAAGCTTTTTAACAGCTGTCAGACTTAAACACAGGTACCTCACATGCAGGAAGAAACTGAGAAGATGCCCAGACAGTATTTCAAAGAAAAGGTTGTTTAGTAAAATATGATAAAAACAGGTAAAATTAAACACAGAACAAAATATCATACATCTTACAATCATGTAAAACAAGAAGGAAGTTACAGAACAAACACCCCTACCACAGATACATAATTATTTTCTATCTAAGTATTACCTTATAAGTGCTGTTTAAGTTAGAGAACTTTCTGTCTCAGAGCCCAAAAATCATATGTCATACTTCCCAGATACAATGTTTCATTTTTAACTCTACTTGGCCCCACCCCCTTTTGATGAGGTCAGTTAGATCCTCCCTTAGATTTAATTTCTAACATAGTTATCCCTGATGATGTGAGTCATTACTTTGAGAAATCTGTAACTAGCCATTTCCCAAATATGACAGATTTTAATCAACCATTTCTCTTTGCTGTCCCTTCTCCTTATTTCCTGCCGCTAGTGTGACCTGAGGGTTTTATGACTCTTCACACACTTCTGGCTATGTGCTAAAAAATGAGAGGAACAAGCCCTATTACCTTTCTTCCTGTAATATCATAACACTCACATTTAGTTTCAACTTGAAAAGCCTGGGCAGGTCATAAAGGTAATAAAATGCCCTTCTGTAAGGAAGTTTTTAATTAAATGGGTAGGTAACTGGCTGGGTGGCAGGACACAGAGGGTGGTAGTAAATGGCTGTCACTCCACAGAGGGAAGAGTGACCAGTGGGGTACCACAGGGATCAGTGCTGGACCGGGTCCATTCAACATCTTCATCAGTGACATTGCACAGGATATAGAAGGCAGAATTTCACTGTTCGGCTGATGACACAAAGCTCTGTAATAGAGTAGACACACCAGAGGGTGTAGACAGAATGAGAAGGGACCTGCAGAAACTTGAAGAATGGTCAAGGGTTTGGCAGTTGAAATTCAATGCAAAGAAGTGCAAGATAATGCATATGGGGCACAAAAACCCTAGGCACAATATATCAGTTGGGGGGTGAGGATATAGCATGCACCAAGCAGGAAAGGGATCTTGGGGTTGTCATCTCTGATGACCTCAAGGTATTGAAACAGTGTGACAAGGCATCAGGTAAAGCAAATAGGATGCTGGGATGTATAGGCAGGGGCATCACCAGCAGGAAAAGGGAGGTCATAATTCCGCTATACAAGACACTAGTGAGGCCCCACCTGGAGTACAGTGTACAGTTCTGGAGACCATACCTACGTAAGGACATAGACAGGGTAGAGAAGGTTCAGAGGAGGGCAACAAAGATGGTGCATGGGTTGCATCACAAATCCTATGAAGACAGGTTGAAGGAACTGAACATTACTCCTGGAGGAGAGGAGGAGAGAGGGATATGATAGAGACATACAAGTATCTTACAGGAGGAACAGGGTGCAGGGAAAACACTATTTTTAAGCCGAAAAAGATGTTTCAGGACTAGAGGGCATGGGATGAAGTTGAGGAGGACGATTCAGAGGAAACATGAGAAAGAATTTCTTCACAGAACGGGTGGTGGACAAGTGGAACACCCTGCCAGAGGAAGTGGTGGGGGCTGAAACAATCACGGGATTTAAGAATGCATGGGATAGACATAAAGGAATTCTAGAGGTCAGGGGTAAGGGGAAATAGACTTCTAGGAAAACAAACTGAACTTACAAGCTCAAATGGGCAGACTAGGTGGGCCATAGGCCCTTATCTGCCGACACTGTCTATGTATGTATCTATGTAAATGTTTCCCCATGTCAGTTTAATGACATCCTGTGGTTTCAGCTACTGACCTTTAAAGTTAAAGGCCAAATTTCTCAGATACTGACATTTCATACACAGACCATTTATTTATAATATAACTATCATACAATAACCACAAGCAGAGGGCAGAGCATCACAATCCTCCACACATAGACTGAATTTGGGGGCTCTATCCCCTACATGGGATGAGCTCCCTAAGTAAGTTCATTCCTCATATGTGAGGAGGAGGACCCTGTAAAGGCATCTATCCTAAATAGATACTTTTGCTCAGTATTTACTGAAGAGAAGGTAGGGCAGGGCCCAAGAAGCTCAGCATCATGGGACACAGGGGGGGAGGGGAGGTGAGCACTACTCTTCACAAAAGAAAGGGTCCTACAAGAGCTTCTAAAGCTCAGGGTGGATAAGGCAATGGGACCTGATGGCATACATCCCAGGGTACTTAAGGAGCTAAAGGAGGAACTAGCAGAGCCATTAGCAGAATTGTTTAGTGAGAGCCCCTGAGCACAGGAGTCCCAGAAGACTGAGAAGGGCTATGTGATCCCACCCACAAGAGTGGTAGCAGGGAGGAGGCGGGAACTACAGACCGTCAGTCTTACCTCAGTAGTGGGCAAGATTATGGAGGCACCTTAAGGAAAGGATAGTGCAAACACCTGGAATCCATAGGGCACGGATCCAAGACAGCATGGGTTTACAAAGGAAGGTCCTGTCAAGCCAATCTCATAGATTTCTTTGACTGGGTAACCGAAGTGGTGGACCAAGGGGAGCAGTTGATGTCAGCCTACCTGGCTTCAACCAAAAGCTTTTGACACTGTTCCACATAGAAGATTGATAAACAAGCTAGGTAGGCTCTGGGTGGGTCAGAAGTTGGTCAACTGTGGCAAACTGGTTGACTGGCAGAAAACAGAGAGTGGTGGTAAATGGTATACAGTCAGAAGAGATGCAAGTCACAAGTGGGTACCTCAGGGATCAGTCCTGGGGCCAGTCCTATTCAACATCTTCATTAGTGACCTCGCAGATGGACTAGAGGGTAAGGGTCGTCTGTTTGGCAGATGACACCAAGATCTGCAACAGAGTAGATGATCCAGATGGTGTGGCAGAATGAGAAGAGATCTGGATAAACTAGCAGAATGGTCAGAAGAGTGGCAACTGGGATTTAATGCAAAGAAGTGCAAAATCATGCACATAGGGAAGAGAAACCCCTGAAGCCACTTATAGGCTGGAGGGGAGTTGCAGCAGTCACAAAGGAAGAAGAGAGACTTGGGCATCATCATCACTGATGACCTAAAATCATCCAAGCAGACCTCTAAAGCAGTAGGTAAGGCTAGGGGGTGTTAGGTGTATTAGTAGGGGTATCAGAAGTCGTAAGAGGGAGGTAATAATCCCTCTGTACAAGACATTAGTTAGGCCCCATCTTGAGTACTGCGGCAGTATTGGAGGCCACACCTTCACAAGGACATTAACTAAATTGGAGGCAGTCCAGAGAAGGGCAACCAAAATGGTGCAGGGACTGCATCGTGAAGACATATGAGGACAGATTAATGGAGCTCAATATGTATACCCTTGAGCAAAGGCGGAGAGAGGTGATATGATCGAGACATTTAAACACCTTTAAGGGCATAAACAAGGTGAAAGAGTCTAACATGTTTAAATATAAGAAAATAGCAGGACAAGAGGACACAGCATGAGATTAGAGGAGGCCGATTAAGGGGAAATGAGAAATTCTTTTTCACAGAAAGGGTGGTAGATGCATGGAATGGCTTACCACAAGAAGTGTGTGCGTATAGGAATACAGTGCAGGGCTTCAAACAGGCATGGATAGGCATAAGGGAGCATACAAATGACTATGAATAGATAGGTCACTGACAGAGCAAAGGTCGATGGCACATTTATAAGGTAGAAAAGAAATGGGCAGACTGGATGGGCTTTAGTGTCCTTATCTGCATTCAACTTCTATGTTTCTATGTCTATATAGACGTGACAAGCCATCTGCATTTTCATTGGTTGCTCCAGCCCTATGTGAGATTGTCATGTCATACCCTTGCAAGGCAAGACTCCATCTTAATAGTCAACCATTCATTTTTCCCATTTGTGTCAGCCAAAACCAGGGATTGTGGTCAGTTTGCACCTCAAAATGCTGCCCGAGTAAGTATGGTTCTTAACTTTTTAGGGCACACACTATGGCAAGACACTCTTTTTCCATAGTAGAGTATGCCTGCTCCCTGGGAAGTAACTTTACCAGGTACATTATGTGGGTGATCTTTCCCTTAGTTGGATGTCTGACACAGCATTGTCCCAATGCTCACATCTGAGGTGTCAGTCTGACCATAAAGAGTCTGCTATAGTCTGGACTTGAGGAATACAGGAGCACTGCATAGTGCCTCCTTCAGTCTGGTAAAGGCTTTTTTACAGGCTGGTTCCTGCGGGTAATTTTCTTAGGCATCCTTTTCTTTACCAGATCAGATAGGAAGCAGCCTAGAGCACTGTAATTGGATACACATTTCCTAGTAGTACCCTGCTGTCTCCAGAAAACTCCTGACCTGCTTCTGCATTTCTGGTCTGGGCCATGCCTTGATCACCTCTATTTTTTACTTGATTAGATGGAGCTGTCCTCAGCCTACAACATGCCCGCGGTATCTATTTCAGCCATGGCCACCTGGAACTTCTCAGTTTGACAGTGAGCCCGGCCATCTGTATTTCTGCCCAGCAATTCCCTAAGAGTAGGACAGGTGTTTCTCCCAGTTGGCACTAAAGATGGCAGTGTCATCCAGGTATGCCATGGTACCCTCAGCACCATTTAACACCTGGTTCACCAACCTTGAAAGTGTCCGGGCATTCTTCATTCTGAAAGGCATTACTTTAAATTCAGATAACCCTTACTGGAGTGATGAAGGCCAACCTCTCCTAGCACTGTCAGTTAACTCTATCTGCCAATACCCCTTGTCAGATCAATAGTTGTAGTGAATGTTGCCCCTCCCAACTTGTCCAGGAGTTCATCCATCTATGGCATCGGGGGCTGCCTGACTTTGTTACTGCATTCAGTCCATGACAGTCCATATCAAAACGAATAGAGCCATCTGGCTTGGGCACAAGGGACAATGGGTGAGACCCAGGGCTGTGGGATTTCTGGATTACCCCTAAATCCAGCATTTCTCCACTCCTCCTATATGTCCTTCTTGACAGCTCCTCTGACACCTGATATGCTGTCTGCCATATGGGCATCAGTGTCCCTTGTTCCACATCATATGCGCCAATAAGGGGGTTAGTCCAGCTTGGTAAGCAAATAATGGGGAAAAGTCTGCTAAAACCTCCTTTGCTTCCTGGATCTGGTCCGGGCCAGCGTGGAGGACAATTTAACTACTCTCCACAGAGGACTCCCACTCTGCTTTCTTCCAGCAAGTCCAGAAGGGGGTCTCTTCCATCCGTCCTTCCCCAGGACTACATACTGCAAATTATGTCAGCCCTATTAGGATATGGCTTTTATCATGTTGACATGGTACATTCTTATGTAAGTCTCCTGTCAGGTAACTCTGTTATATACAGTAGTTTACATCATTTACCTTTCTGACTACTTTGCATGATCCTGCCCACCAGCCTGCAGCTTGTCTTTCCAGACCAGGATTGGGACCATGATTTCCGACCCACTGTGTACAAGCGAGCTCTGGTTCTTAAGCATACCACACTCTTTTGTTTCTGCTGGGCAGCTGCCAGGTTGTCGGCCACAACATAAGCTCTTTCAGCCTTCCTTAAACCTAACAACATAATCCACTATGGAGTTTCCCTAGGTGGTGTGCTTTGCCTCCCAGTCCTCCTGGGTCAAGTCTAGGCTCATGTACCCGGCGTCCATATAAGCAGCTCGATGGGAAAACCCTTTCACTCATGGGACACCTCGCTGTATATTAAACAACAGGAGGGGAAGGTATTCTCCCAGTCCTTCCCATGCTTGTTAAGCAAATGCTTGAGCATTGACTTAAGGGTATCATTAAATCTTCCACAAGCCCATTGGCTTGTGGGTAATAAGGTGTCATGCATCTCTGCACCACTTCACACTTCTCCCACAAACATTTCATCAGGTCCGACATGAAGCAACCCCTCGATCGGTGATGATAACCTCTGTGGAAACCCAATAGGAGAAAATCTCAAGTAAGGCATCTGCCACTTTGTCTGTCCTCAGTGAGGTTAGGGCGATGGCCTCTGGATACCAGGTGGCATAATCCACAGTCAGTGATTGAACCTCTTCCTGGAGGAACTGGGGGTATCTAAAGGTCTCACAATATCCATTCCCACCCTCTGGAGTGGCTCCTCCACTATGGGTAGAGGAATTTAGGGTGGCTTGGCTTTTTACCTGCCTCTCCCATTTCTTGGCATTGGTGACGAGATCTGCAATATTCTTCACCTGCTGGGCTAAAACTGGGCCAATAGAAATTCTGGGCCAACTACTGCGTGAGGCATGTAATTCTACGACCGACAAGGGAATATCATGTGTACTCCTTGAGCAACTGTCACAGTACCTATGGGGAAATCCATAAGCTGTCTGCCCATCACCCCTTCCTCTGTCTTAGCATCTCGCGTGATACATCAGCCCATTGTCCCAATAAACTTTATGTGTTTCCCATCACCTCCTGTGCTCCATCAGAGTCTGCCCAAGCCCTCAGCTTCAGACTAGGGTCACTTTTCTCGAGCAGCTGCAAACCTCACATATCTCAAGGCACGTGACAGGTCCCCATCAGTATCTAAACTGGGTCCCTAGTTTAGTGTCATGCACTCCAGGATCACTGTCATCCCTAACCTCTCTGACAATGGGTCATCCCTCCTTTCTGGAGCAACCTTCCATAGCCATGTGGTTAACTGCTACCTGAGAATTTCACCTTTCATTATTCTCCATATCAGGAGACACAGGCTGGGGAACCAGCCTCCCAGTGGTTTTCACAGGGGCCTCACGGGGTCCAGGGAACCAAGCAAATTTTCTTTTGCTGCTTGGCTATGGTAACTGCACACCATCCCCTGTTTGAGATTGTTGCCAAGAATTACATCAATCGCTAAAGTTTCTTGTTTACAGCAACCTGTTGCACAGTTTCCCGTCTCACCCCAGTCTAGGAGAACACTAGCTAATGGCAATTGGCTTTTCTCCTCAGTGAATCCTTGCAGTTACAAATTGATTGGGTATAAGCTAACCAGGCTCTACCAGATCCCCTTTTACCAAAGTCAGGGATGCCCATGTCTCTTAACCCTTGTGTCTGTACACCATTCACAGTGACTGGGTGCATGTGTTCTCTCATGTTGACTGGCATGCTTTCAGGACACATACTAAACAACCCACTTCTTTTCACGCACCACTTTGTATACTGCTTGTCCTTTTGGGACACTGTCTGGCAATATGACCAGTTTCTTTGCAACCAACATTCATGTCTTTTTTCAGTTAACCTTTTCTTCAAACCTGGGGCTCCTGGTTTGGGTGACAGCAGTGAGGTTCAGCTGCCCTGAAGGTGCACTTTTCCTTCTGCACTGCCACGCCAGCCCATTCTCGTCCTCAGAGCAGGTCTGCTCCTGCATATCTGTCCAAGTTCGCAGCCTCTGCACCAGTTTGGGATCTCGGTCCTCAGCTAGGTTTTCAGCTCTACTGGCATGCCCCCAAAAAACTGCTCTAACAATATAGCATTTTCAATTTTATCTACAGAGTTTGCTTCAATTCTTCCCACTAACGCTTTTGAAAAGTGACGGTTCATGGCTGCCTCATAGCTCGTGTCAGGACTTCTCCTGAGCTACAGAATTTAGCCTCTGTATGTTTCTGCAGTTAAATCATACTTTTTAAAAGTGCAGTTTTAGTTTACTGTAATCATTACTGTCTCCATTGTCCATTTGATCCAGTGCATCCTGAGCTTTCGTGTAAGTAGGGATAGCTGGAAGCCCAGGACCCTCTAAGAATATTTGCCTGGAACAAACTTTTATGGAGATGCTGGGAAACTAACTCTCTATTAGTAGTCATTTTGATGGAAAAGAAGGAATAAGCCTGTTGTGCCTGGGAGGTATAGAGACAGGAGTGAAAGGTGTGTAATTAAATAATGAAATATATTCATTTGGTTTTAGGGGCTCAGAGGGCAGCAGTAGCTTTAATTACCTATGCAGCTTTTTTATAATTTTATTTCACTTTAACGTTTTTAATAGATGTTTAATAGCTGTTTTTCTTCCTTTTTTTTCTTGTTTTTCACAAACTTTGTTAAAGTGGGCCCAGGGTTGATATTTTTCAGATCTGTATTAAATGATACTATGATTAGCAATTATATATGCAATGTTAAGTCTATTTCTTAATATGTATATATATATATATATATATATATATATATATATATATATATATATATATATATATATATATATAGTATGTATATCTTTGTATTGTATTTCTCATCCTTGGAACCAATAAAAGTAAAGTTTAAAAAAAAAAAAAGAATACACAGCTTCAAATTTATCCAGACATCAGTGCGGAGCTTTTCACATTGGGGAAGAGTTCTCAGAAGCTAAGGAGCAACTAAAGCAGAAGGGGATACAGTTCACTCTTCTAATGCCAGTGAAACTATGAATTGTATATAATGTCAGAACCATCTTCTTCATGGAGCCCCGAAAAACTGTGGATTTCGTGAAGTCACTGAAATGAGGTATTTTGCATAGGCAGTGCAGGATCACATGTACATTGTGCAGAGGTTTATGTGTGGAAGGTCTGTCCATGTACCAGATCTCAGGGAGCATTTAACACATCCTTGATTTCTTTTTGCTGTTAATCACATACTAATCTCCATATTAAATAAGCAGGAGGTTACTGATTGTGAGTGGTCCAGCACTGAAGTGGGTGAGGTCGCTAGATTAAATAGACCACAACCAGAATCAACAATGGACCACTTTCCCTTTCCCACCCTCTACTCGAGCTACCACATGAACATGAAAAAACTATGCATGAATGGAGACTGACAGATGAGCAGGGTGGCATTCAGGTTATGAAAGAAAGCGGATAGTGCGAACACTGGTTTTTGGTATTAAATGACTACAGTTGTCTTTCTTTTGGTCACATTTCCTAGGTTAAACTGGCTAACTAGAATTTAACAATCACTCTCCTGCCCTCAACTTGAACTGTAATATGGACAGGGAAAGCCTGCATATGGCCAGATGGCATCTCGCCACCAAGCAGAATTAATCACAGGCCACAAGAAACAGTGGACAGTATAGCCTGCAATGTAATCTATAGAATGCTTAGTTCATTTGTGTCACAACCATGATTAACAATGGTGATGGACCACTTTCACCTTCTCGCTCCCTACTTGAGCCACTGCATGAATATGAATAGACTATGCATGAAAGAAGACTGACCACTGAGTACGAACATATGAACATACAAACTTTGCCAGCAGATAAAGGCCTAGTGGTCTATCAAGTCTGCTTGAATGTGCAGCTAGCAACCCCTGTTCTGCAGCTGCCGCTCCCTCCAACCCCCCCCTCCTTTGACCCTCCGTCTTCCCCTGTCCCAACCCCTTTTGAAGCAGCCCATTGTTCTACTGGATACCACTTCCACCAGTAATGCATTCCACCCGGCTACCACCCTCCCTGTAAAAAAGTGTCTCCTCATCTCTGTCCTGGACCTTCCTCCCACCAGTATCATATCATGGCCCTGGGTGTCCCTCCCCCCCTCCCTTACTTTGAACAGCCCCTCTGTACCTGTCTTGTTTATTCTTTTCATGTATTTGAAGGTTTCAATCATATCCCCCCTGTCCCTCTTCTCCTCCAGCGAGTACATGTTCAACTTCCTCAGCCTACTCTCATATGGTAAGTTCCCCAGCCCTTGGATCATCTTTGTTGCCCTGCGCTGCACCCCCTCCAGTAACATAATGTTCCTCTTCGGATACAGATGCCACTACTGCACACAGTACTCCAGGTGCGGTCTAACCAGTGATCTACACAATGGCAGAATCACCTCCTCCTCCTCCTCCTCCCTCCCTCCGAGGATATACCCCTTGCAATGCAACCCAGCATTTTGTTGGCCTATGCAGCTGCCTTCCTACATTGTGCAGAGTTGTTCATTGATCCCGTAATGAGCACCCCAGATCATTCTCCTCCTCTGTCTCGGCTAGCTGCACTCCCCCAGCTGGTAACATCTCCTTGGATTTTTCACCCCAAAATGCAGCACCTTGCACTTTTTGTTATTGAACCCCAGTTGCCAGGTGTCCGACAAGGTTCCTAGCCTTGCCAGATCATCCTGCAACCCTGCCATCCCCCTAGGTCATCCACCACCACTCCCATCTTGATGTCATCAGCAAACAGGCTGATCTTGCTCTTGATGCCCAATGATGTGTCTGCAATGAATATCCCAAACAACACAGGTCCCATCACTGAGCCCTGCGGAACAGTGCTCATCATTGCTATTGGGGATGAGATTTCCCCATCCACCACCACCCTCTGTTGCCTTCCCTGAAGCCAGTTCACTACCCATCTCACCAGCTTTGCACCCACCCATGTGCCTTCTAACTTACTTCTCAGCCTCCTGTGTGTGTGGCACCAAGTTGAGTGCCTTACTGAAGTCCAAGTACAGGACATCCACTGCATGGCCCCCATCCAATTGCCTAGTTACCCAGTCATAGTACTCCACCAGGTTGGTTTGGCAGGATCTGCCTCTTATGAAGCCATGCTATCTGCTGTCCTGTAGTCCTTTGGCCTCCAGGAGGGACACCAGCACCTCCTTCAGGATAGTCTCCATCAGCTTGCCCACGATGGATGTGAGGCTCACCAGTCTGTAGTTCCCCAGTTCACCCTTGGGGCCGCTCTTGTGGAAGGGTGCCAAGTGAGCCATCCTCCAATCCTGAGGTGCACACCCTGAGTGTAGTGAGACATTGAATAGGTCTGCCAAAGGCCATGCCAGGATCTCTGCCAACTCCTTCAGTACCTTGGGGTGGATGCCATCTGGCCCTGATGCCTTGTCCACCCTCAGTGCTCTCAAACCCTCCAGAACCCTGCCCTCCATGATTTACCCATCTGTTACCCCCTCCCCCTCCATTTCTGCCCATCCACCCCCCTTGGGTATCGTCCCCCTTTCTCCTTAGTAAACACCGAGCTGAAGTAATTGTTTAGTGCTTCTGCCTCATCACCCCCTGCTTCCACCCTCCTCACTATATGGTCCTTACAGCTCCTTTTCTCCTGATGTACCTGAAGAGTCCTTCTCCCCTCCTTAATGCCCTGTGCCAGCCTGGGTTCCTTAGATGCCTTGGCTGCCCTTACTGCCCTTGTCATCTCCTTTGATTCCTTTAGGTACTCCTCCCTGTCCTCCCCCTCCCTGTTCTTTTGTATCTCCTAATGGCAGCTCTTTTCCTACTTACCTTTTTCATGACCCCCATGCTCACCCAGCTAGGTTTCTTTGCCCTAGCCTTCTTGCTCTGGGCTTGCTGCAGGTTCTGGTTGCCTCCACTATCCCCAGCTTTATGAGCTTCCACCTCTGGTTAGTGCCCATACTAGGCTGAATTCTGGCCAGGTACCCTTTTACTACTTCCCCCATCCTCCTGAAGTTGGCCCTCCTGAAGTCCAGCACCCTTGTGCTGGATTCCACACCTTCCTTACTCATATTCAACGTGAACCATACTGAGTGGTAGTCACTCCCTGCCAGCGGCTCTTCCACCCTCAGTTCCCTTACAGACTCCCCACTTGCCAGCATAAGGTCAAGGGTATTACCTAACCTGGTTGGTTCACTGACCATTTGCATTAGGAAACTGTCCTGGAAGGCATCCAGCAGTACGTGCTTCCTTCTATTCTTGGTTGTTGGGGTACTCCAGTCCACTCCTGGCATGTTGAAGTCCCCCACAATCACCACACTACCCTTCTCGCAGGTCCTCCTGATCCATCCTGCTAGTTCCCTGTGTAACTCCTCTGTCTGAGAGGGCAGCCTGTGCACCATTCCCATCCTGAGAGTCCTATTCTTGGAATCCTGGATTTGCATCCATAGTGACTCGATACTACCCTCCTCCCCTTCCTCCCATACACACTTCAGTCCTTTCCTCACATATAGTGCCACCCCCCCTTTCCAATTCACTCTATCCCTATGGACTATCCTGTATCCAGGTACTGACAGGTCCCAGTCATTGTATTGGGTGGCCCATGTTTTGGTGATGGCCATCATGTCCACCTCCCCCTCTGCCATGAGAGTCTGTAGCTCTGCAATTTTCTTCCCAAGGCTCCTAGCATTCAGGTTGACCACCTTTCACCCATTCCTTCCCCCCTTTACTAGCATTGCCACTAGTACTTGCCCTTCATCCTTTGTCACTGTTATGGGGGTAAGCTCATATGGCTTCCCAACCTGTGGTACCTGGGGAGTAGGCTGACATTCAGGATATTTAGGAAAGCGGATAGAACAGACAGTGGAACCTTAGTATTAAACGATTTCTGTTACCTTTTTTTTTCTAGGTCACATTTTACTGGTTAAAATGGTCAAATAGAATTTAACAATCACTGTCTCACCTTCAATATCATCTGTAGGGCAGGTAGGGAAAGCCTGTGCACGGCCTCGGTTTAAACGGAAAACTTAAAATTATAAGTGCACAATATAATGACCTGATCTGCCGAGGTGCGTACAGATGGGAGGGAAGGGGAATGTATCAAGTAGCTGCTCGAATACCAGTATTACCATATAACCCCTAATTCCCCACCATACTGCAAACCTGACCAGTATAGCAGAAATAGGGTCAGTTTCTGACATTTGCTGGTAACAGCCATGTGTGCAAAGTGTATATCAGATGGTAGTTGGGGGAGTGGGTTGAAACAAGCCTTTTAACCACAGCTCGAGGTGCTGCTGAACTGGGCATCATAGGATACTGAACACAGAGGCTTGACTCGACCAAGCAGTCACATAGTTCAGAGACCAACAGCACTTGTTGACATAGCAGGGGCTGGATGGTAACTAGGACGAACTTGCAGACATAGTTGCATTTTCTAGCACACAGAAATGGCCAATACCCCTCAGGACGGCAGTGGCAAACTTTATTAACCTTGGGTTGGGAAAGTAAGCCAGAGAGGGCTTCCAAACTGGTGAGTTGGGTAGGATGCCCTAACACTCACTACAATCACACCATTTTACAAAGTCTCTGGGGATGGGCAGCTAGCACAGTAAATCTGTAGTAGTTGCTGAGTGATTAGTGCTGCTGAATGCGCACTCAGGTTACCCCTATAATAATACAGGAACATCACAAAGATGCAGGGGACTGCACTGAGGGTGCCCAACAAACAAAGCAAAAGTGCCTTTTGCTTCTAAGTTAAAGAAAGCCACAGGCATAGCCTCTTGAGTAAGGAAGAGATTATTTCAAAGTAAATAGATTGGGCTGGTGGGACTCAAGCCACCAACCCTCCAGACATTTATTTATTTATTGAAACGTTTCACCAAGAAAGGCACACTGAGCAACAAGATGCTCGTTTCAAGGTGCGTCCTGGGGGGGGAAGGGAGTAGGATTAACAAACACACACATAACATTCTTCTTGGCAACATACCTAGATATACGGTATATAACATAAAATGAAGTTACATTTGAAGTGCTTAGGAATTGATAGACATGCAGAGAAACCATACAGCATTAGGGAAATGGGAGTGGGAGTAACAAGCATACTTGAACATCTTCTTGGCATACATAATTGGAATATAACATTACATAAACATATATAAGAACTTAATGTCTGCAGCGCTTAGCAATTACAGTTATAAGCAGTTACAGTTATAAGCAAGTATGACCCAGCTGCACTAAGGAATGCTAGAACAGGATGTGAGTCAACAGACAATAGTGTAGATAAACAGTGTAGACTAGCATGGAGAAGGAGGAGGGAGTATTTTAAAAGCAGTTGCAAGTAGAAGAGAGGACATGAAGGAGGAGGAGTTTCTAATTTGATGGGGAAGGGAGTTCCATAATTTAGGGAAGTGGTGAGAGAAAGCAGATTGTCCCACAGAGGCAGAGTGACGAGGGACTACCATGGTCCGAGTGTCATAGGATCTAAGGGAATGAGAGGGAAGGATATAGATGAGGAGAGATAAGAAGGAAGAGAACAAAACCAACATTTTGATATAAATTTGGCACAATGGGAAAGCCGCCTGTTTTCAAGACATAAACACAGTTCGATTACCTAAGGGTTAATGATGATGTCTGTCTGGGATTTGACTGTGCAAGTTATGTTTATTCACAAAGAGAAGATGCTGGTTCAGATTACTATTATTCCAAATGAGTGCGCACTGGGAGGTAATGCTCCAAAACCAACCAGAATTCTTGAATCACAAAAAGGTTTCGGGCACATACACAACTCATAAGAGAAACGCGTATAATATAAAACATTTATTTAAAAAACACATAACAAGACAAAGTTCCTGACATATTTCAGACTGATCCCACAGTCCTTTATCAAGGGTATTAAATGAATGCCCAGAGAACACAGTATTTATCTAGTAGTTAATTGCCTAAACAGATGTAATTCATCACATCAATTACTATAAATTAAATCCAAAGAGAGCTCCTTTCGTTTAAACACTTCAACATTTATAAAATCTCTATCATTAGCTATAATCATATTAACTTACATAATACATTCTATTCCTAATAGATAACTTACATACTACATTCATACATATAAGTTAATTAACTTAAACCTAAAACCATCACCCAACAGTAGACAGAAGGAGACTATAGTGTAATGTATGGGATAAAAGGGAGGGGGGGGACAAGAGAATGACTTTTTCATGTTGAGCATAAAACAACCCATCAGGTATTTCAATCCAATGCCCCACATTGATGAAGCAGCAATTATTCCTTTAGGATTAATTCCAGTGATCTAAAACAACCTTTTAAAGCACAACATCAACATAATTAATTTATTTACGGTCTTTTAAATACGGATGTAGCTCCAAAGGACCATTCAGTCCAGGACTTTTATTAGCTTTTAATATTAAAATCCAATAGTTTTCTCCCTTCAATACTAAGTTGTTATAATCTCCACCTCTCGGATTTTTATTAACTTTATCTATTGCCGTGAACTTAATCACATGACGTTCAGGCTCCTTTGCCGTGCTGACATGAGCTGCTGTAGCATAAGTAATGTTCTCTCTCTGTATAGCTCGCACATGCTCTCTGATCCTAATCTTAAAATTTCTAATAGTTTTACCTACATAAAACGCATTACAATCACAAATAGCTAAATAAATAACTCCTTGTGTATGGCAATTAATAAACTGTCTGACCTCAAATTTTTTATTACTATTGGGGCTAGAAAACCAATTATCCTGCATCATGAAATCACAATAAATGCATCGTTTACATTTAAAATTCCCTTTCTTATTGTTTAGCCATGTCTCTTTCGGTTTAATTCCAAAATGACTCCGTGTTAATAAATCTCCTATAGTAGGGACTTTTTTAAAACAAAATCTCACTGGCTTACTGATCACTTCACATAATCCTAGTTCTACTCCCAGCACATGCCAGTGTTTCCTTATTACACTTTCAAGTTCCTTTGCATGTGCTGAGAAATCTGTCACATAATTAAAATGATACTCAACATTTTGATTCCTATTATTATTTTGTAAAAGGTTGTTCCTTTCAGTATTTCTGGCCCTATAGTGGGCTTCACTTATATTCTTTTTATCATAGCCCCTCTGTACTAATCTACTCGTTAATTCCTCTGCTCCCCTTTCAAAATCTTCTGTATCAGCATACCTTGTGAATCCACCATAAGTCCAAATTCAGGGTTTAAAAATGGATTGCAAACATTAGAAGTCTTCAATACTTGTTCCACATAAGCCAAAGGATTTGAATGAGTTTCATTACTCGTTGTACTAAACACCAAATTTGGAGTGTTCTCAATGGACATCTTCACTCGTCTTGTAATAATCAAAAATATATATAAAACGTGTATGTTCTCGAGTTTTACAGGGTAAGGATACAGGCAAGGTTAAACTTCTGACTACAAAAATGTGTGTAGCCTTTCTACTTGTAAATCATTCCTTCCCCCTAACCCGTGCGTATCACTCAAACAACAAACGCTATTATTCCAAATGAGTGCGCACTGGGAGGTAGTGCTCCAAAACCAACCAGAATTCTTGAATCACAAAATTTTTGGAATGTATTTTGAAGTGTAATATGTTTACATTTGATGGGGAACTTTTTTTACAGATACAGGGAACAGCCATGGGAGCTACGTGTGCGCCATCTATTGCTAATTTATTCGTGGGGAAATGGGAAGAGGAATTCATTTTTAATAATGATGTGAATGTTTTTTTATAAACAAATGAAATGTTGGAAACGTTTTATTGACAACATATTTGTTTTGTGGCAGGGGGATGAGGAAAGCTTGGAACACTTTGTAAAATATTTGCATAAAACAAATCCTTTTTTAAAATTTACAGTGACTTATTTGAGGGAACGAATTACATTTTTAGATTTGATGAGTGGATATACGGAGAGCAGGAAAGTAAAAACTGCTTTTTATCGCAAGGAGGTTGATGGTAATACCATCTTTTTAGCTAATAGTTGTCATCCAGTGCACGTAAAAAGGAATATACCAATTGGCCAGTTTCTTAGAACTAGGCATAACTGCACAGATATAGAAGATTTTGAAAGGGGAGCAGAGGAATTAATGAGTAGGTTAGTACAGAGGGGCTATGATAAAAAGAATATAAGTGAAGCCCACTATAGGGCCAGAAATACTGAAAGGAACAATGTTTTACAAAATAATAATAGGAATCAGATTGTTGAGTATCATTTTAATTATGTGACAGATTTCTCAGTACATGCAAAGGAACTTGAAAGTGTAATAAGGAAACACTGGCATGTGCTGAGAGTAGAACCAGGATTATGTGAAGTGGTCAGTAAGCCAGTGAGATTTTGTTTTAAAAAAGTCCCTACTATAGGAGATTTATTAACACAGAGTCATTTTGGAATTAAACCAAAAGTGACATGGCTAAACAATAAGAAAGGGAATTTTAAATGTAAACGGTACATTTATTGTGATTTCATGATGCAGGATAATTGGTTTTCTAGCCCCAATAGTAATAAAAAATTTGAGGTCAGACAATTTATTAATTGCGATACACAAGGAGTTATTTATTTAGCTATTTGTGATTGTAATGCATTTTATGTAGGTAAAACTATTAGAAATTTTAAGATTAGGATCAGAGAGCATGTGCGAGCTATACAAAGAGAAGACATTACTTATGCTACAGCAGCTCATGTCAGCACAGCAAAGGAGCCTGAATGTCATACGTTTAAGTTCGTGGCAATAGATAAAGTTAATAAAAATCCAAGAGGTGGAGATTATAACAACTCAGTATTGAAGAGAGAAAACTATTGGATTTTAACATTAAAAGCTAATAAACGTCCTGGACTGAATGGTCCTTTGGAGCTACATCCGTATTTAAAAGACTGTAAATAAATTAATTATGTTGATGTTGTGCTTTAAAAGGCTGTTTTAGATCACTGGAATTAATCCTAAAGGAATAATTGCTACTTCATTAATATGGGGCATTGGATTGAAATACCTGATGGGTTGTTTTATGCTCAATATGAAAAACTCATTCTCTTGTCCCCCCCCCCTTCCCTTTTATCCCACATATTACACTATAGTCTCCTTCTGTCTACTGTTGGGTGATGGTTTTAGGTTTAAGTTAATTAACTTATGTGTATGAATGTAGTATGTAAGTTATCTATTAGGAATAGAATGTATTCTGTAAGTTAATATGGTTATAGCTAATGATAGAGATTTTATAAATGTTGAAGTGTTTAAACGAAAGGAGCTCTCTTTGGATTTAATTTATAGATATTGATGTGATGAATTACATCTGTTTAGGCAATTAACTACTAGATAAATACTGTGTTCTCTGGGCATTCATTTAATACCTTTGATAAAGGACTGTGGGATCAGTCCGAAACATGTCAGGAACTTTGTCTTGTTATGTGTTTTTTAAATAAATGTTTTATATTATATGCGTTTCTCTTATGGTTCAGATTTCTACAGACACTTGTGTTTTTGTTATTTGTTTTGCTACTTTTAATATGCAGACTTTACTTACAGTTAATGCAACAGATCTGAAAGTTCAGAAACATTGCTTAAACTGGAGCTGTTGAATACACCAAAGGGTAGACTTTGGCAGAGCAGTAGGGAACACAATTTCACAATGGGTGTAAAATTAAATATCATCACATGGAATGCAAAAGGCATAAATCGCCCTGTAAAATGGGAAAAAGAACTGATATATACCTTTCTCAGTCTTGCCTCCATGGGAGCTCCTCTGTGGTATTAACAGAATTTTTTTTTATGTGCACCCGAAGGAAGTAAAGGGATCATAAATTGTCCCCAAGGGGCTAGCCATATGATCCCTTTCCGCTTCCTGGTTGCTGGACATGTCTCCACGCTCAGATGTTTTATGACATATGTACAGGGAGAGTATGCTTCATTCAAGTCTGAAGAGAATGATTTGAAAACATAGTTTTCGACCATTTAAGTGGCCCTTTGGTAAAACTGGAGCCAGGGTTCAACTAACAAGAGCCCTGTTAGTCGAACCCTAGCTCTGATTTTATCAAATGGCCACTTAAATGGCTGAAAATCTTATTTGCAAGTTACATTCCAACTGTATTTGCAAGTTACATGCCATCAACTTGAATGGCGTGTGCCCATGCACACTCCCTATATATATATATATATGTCATAAAACAGAGCATGGGGGCGTGTCCAATAACCAGGAATTGGAATGGGACTGCACAGCTAGCCCCTCGGGGGCAGTTTATGATCCCTTCCCTTCCTTTGGGGGTATGAAAAAAATTCTGCTAACAGCACTGAAGAGCTCCTATGGAGGTAAGTGAGCTTCCTCTTATTTTTGTTTGGGTTTCAAGCAGGAAAGGTTCTATTTAAAAAGCAACATGCTGACATAGCTCCTGTTCAAGAAACATACCTAATGGACCAGGAACATGACAAGTTAAAAAGAGACTAGGTGGGCTAAATATTCTATGCCTCCTGCACATCACAGGCCAGAGGGGTGGCAGTCCTAATACATAAAAATATACTCTTTGAAGTGCAAAGCACAAGTGTTGATCCCCAGGGCAGATGGATATTAATACAGGACATGCTGTATTCACTAAAAATACCACTGACAGCTTAATCTGGTTCAACGTCAGTTGGCATTCATCTGCATCCCCCTCCCCGGGACATGGCTGAAAATAAGCATAATTATCTAGTCCTCCTTTCAAACCCCAGGAAATCTTACTGTATTCTGACATATGCAGTATTGGTCTCACGATAAGACTGCCCTGGAGCTGAAATGGTTAATAGAACTTATGCTAATCATGGTGTGTTAGGCTCGAGTGTGGTTTTCAAACCACTTTCCCTGGAATGCATTCTGCAGCCATCAGATTCTTTACTCTGTTTGCCTAATACAGATGCCTCGGAGAGCCCTCCTTCATCTTTCTTGAAGATTTTATTTTCTCATTTTTTTAAATCAGTTTTATTTCTGTTCATTTTTAAAGCACTGCCCTTGAGTTTACAGGTAGATTAGTCCAGATTTAGTGATATTCTGATAAGTTTTTCGGTTTCTTCTCAGTTCCTTTAGCCAGGAGGAAACCAGATGTTTATTTACATTTTGAAAGGTAAATTTATATATTAAAACATTCCCTGGGCTGGTTGTTTGAATTTTGGTCTTTTAAGAGAGAAACTGGGGTAAACCTCAGTTCTTTCATTGGTCTAACTCACAGAAAACCCACTATTTGTTTTTTTTTCCTGGTTATGTCACTATCCAAGAAAAGAATCAGCCCAACAGGTTTTCAGCATTGTACAGAGTGTGGGAAACCATTTGCTAAAGCAGATCCTCACTTGATTTGTGTTTTCTGCCTAGGGTTTGACCACCTGAAGGCAGATTGTGAAATCTGTAAACATGTTCCTCAGTCGACGCTTGATAGGCGTTTGAACCGACTGAAAGATAAAGTGTCTGAAAAAGCTGCTGACTCAGCTTCAGATAAACCTTCCTCTTTACAGAAGGAAAAAAAACAATGAACCAGTTGAACAACCCCCTCTGACCAGGGTGGTAGTTGCTTGGGTAAGAAGCAAACCGCAGACACTGCCACTGGACTGGCAAGTTCTGCCAAGAAGAAAAGGAAGAAAAAAACAATTGGTCAAGGAACCGCAATCAACAAATCCATTGATTCCAACCACAGAAGAAATAGTTAACGCTGTAAGAATTTTTCAGGCGTTGCAAACCGGTACCATGGTTCTAGTTCAGCAGCCCGGTTCTAGTTCAGCAGCCCAGTTCACAGGACTCGGTTCAGGACTTAGGTTCTTCCTCGGTTCCCGGTTCACTTGAACAATTTGCTGAAGTTTATGCTGAGGGGGAAGATGAGGATGATAAAGATGGTGATGAGGATTTTGGGGAATCTCTAGAACCCAGTGTATCCCCTGACCCTCAGTGCCCTGACTCCCCTGATAAGGGAGCTGAGGTCTTTTCTTCCCACTTTGCCTTTATGAAGCAAGTGGTACAAACTCTGGATCTCTCCACTCAGGAATCCACAGAGGAGGAAGATGAGCCAGACTACATGGAGATGATGGATGTGCCAGCAACAAAAAGACTGTTGTTGCCCATCCACAAGTCTCTAAAGAGACTGGCCTCCAGGATCTTATAGACCCCTATGTCCATCCCTCCAGTGGACAAGAGGATGGACAGGAAGTACTGGGTGGCCAAGTTTGGAGCAGAGTTCCTCTTTGGACACATCAGCCATGAAGGGGTGGTGCAGGCTGCTGCATGTGACAAAGCAGGTATTCTCCTGGCTACATAACCACCCCAGAAGGATTCCAGAAAGATGGACTTTATGGCCAAGAAATCCTACTTGGGGGCTTCTTTGGCCATTAGACAGGCAACTTACATGGCTTATGTGTCCAGATACCAAAAGAGTCTCTGGCACACAGTTCTAGAGATAGCTAAGGCATGCCCTGGACCCATGGCATCAGATTTGTCTGGAGCTGCAAAAAGGGGCATAGAGCCCGCTCCCCCCTCACCCCCTGCCGGGTGTGGCCTCCACATTGCCTCAATGAACATCTGCAGTCTCCCAAGGAAAACTGGTGCACTCCAGTGCTGTGTTGTATGACACAGGCCTGACATCATTGCCATTGTGGAGACCTGGCTTTCTGTGTCAACCCTTGACTCAGCTGTCTCCCTCCCTGGTTTCACCCTGTTCAGAGAGGATCGTGTCGGCAAGCGTCGACGTGGATGTGCAGTCTACTTGCATGACTCTCATTTCATTTTCATTTTAATTTATTCCTTGGTAACTGGGTAAAGGCACTGGATAAAAGGTCCCTTTTCAGGCCCAACCCAGACAAAAAAAACATACAAAAATACACAAATACATCAACAGCAATATAAAACCAAAAATACAAATTACAAATTGCAGTTACAAACAGATTTATGTAATAAATAACTTTTTAACCTTTGTTTAAAAGTTAAAACAGTGGGAGCAATCCTAACATCAAGTGGGAGTGAATTCCAATACAAGGGTGCTGCTATTTAAAAAGCTCTAGAGCTTAAGCTAAGCCGAGACCTGGGGACAAAATATAGGGGGCCATCAACTGACCTCAGGCTGGGAAGCAATTCTCTCATTACAACAAGATCAGAAAGAGGAAAAAGGGAGCCAAAGTAAAAACATTTATACATCAGATAGCCAACAAAATATTCTATTCTGCAACTAGGGGAAAACCACCCCAACCGAGAATAAAGATTACACCGATGTGTCCTATTGGGGGCTCCTAAAATAAATCTACAAATATTATTATAGACCACAGTTAGAGCTTGCATTTCCATGTTATAATATGAACAAGTACTATAATCAAAATATGGAAGATGAGAACCAATGGCAATTGCTAATCTAGTTGCTTGTGAGAAGAATGACTTGAATTTGTATAACACCCCTATTCTTTGATTTACTTTCTTAACCATTGACTGAATCGGAGGTGAAAAGGTCAAACTGGGATCCAATAGTGTGCCCAAATACTTAAATTGAGACACTTGTTCAAGCAGACCACCCCAAAAATCAGATATCCTCAGTTCCAGGGTGTCCATCAACAATAATTGTGTGCCAAATAACAACTTTTGTTTTAGCCGAGTTTGAAATCATAGCATTTAAAGTAAGCCAAGAACAGATGGCACCAAAATCCTTTTCTAGGGAACAAGAAAGCTCAGACACAGAATTTGACTGAGCACAGATTACAAGACCATCTGCATAAAACAGTGATTCACTAAACTTACAGACTCCAAGAAGCTGATTAATAAAAATAAAAAATAACAGGGAACACAAAATGGACCCCTGAGGCACACCACAACTAACTGGCAAAACATCAGTAACCACAGAACCTACTTGAACAAATTGACACCTGTTACTCAGATAATCATAGAACCAAGAAACAGCGACATCAGAAAACCCCAGATCTTTCAATTTTGTGCAGGTCAAGCCATGATCAATCAAATCAAAAGCCTTGGTTAGATCTACGAACACTGCCCCAGTCATCAAACCCTTCTCAAACCCACGTAGGATGGTGTTCGTGAACCCAACCAAAGCCATGCCCATACCAAAGTGCTTATGGAACCCATGTTGTTGCAGTGACAACAAATCATGGGTAACCAAATAGGAATCAATTTGCTTAGCCACTAAACGCTCAAGTAGTTTGCTAAGGGGATTCAGTATTGATATTGGCCTGCCCTATAATCATCCATGGAAGTAGCACAGCTCTTTTTGGGAATTGGAACCACCTTAGCTTTCTTCCAGGATAGGGGAAAAACACCTGTAGCCAATGACATATTAAAAATATAACAAAGGGGATCTGTAATAAAGGGGATAGCCAATTTTAAGAAGCGGGCATCCAACCCTTCCCCGCAGTAAGTCCCTTTATTTGGGAGAGACTGCAGAAGATGAAAAACTTCATTTGATGTTACTTCCTTAAAAACCTGGGCCCATCTACCAAAGGAACAGAGGAAAAGGATTTAGTATTACCAGCCTGAGGAAAAAAAGATAATAACTTAGAAATATCTGAAAATTTAGAATTTAACAATTTAACAGTTTCGGGCAAGTCACCAATTTCTTTGTTGTCAACATTTAATTTCTTGATGTCAGATTTTGATTTAAGAAAAAGTAAAGAATTTACGCTATTCCAAAACTTCTTTGGATCTGCCCAGTTATCTTCAAAGCAATCCTTGAAATAAGTTTTTTTGGCATTTCTAACAGTTTGAGAGACTAAATTCCGAAGTCCAAGTTAGAGATCCATTGAAACTCTACTGGGAGATAATTTAAATTTAGTCCAAGCACTATCCCGCTCCTTAATTAATTTCTTAATGCTGGGACCAACCCATCCAGTAGAAGAACCTCTATACCGAATGGTCCGAATAGGGAAAAGGGATTCCTGAATGGGAAGAAGTTGGCTATAAAAAAAATCTAGTGCTGTGTCCACATCTGGAATACATTCAAGAAATGACCAATCAATTAACCTCAAAGAAGAGTATAACAGGGAATAATCTATCCTTTTAAATGATCTAGTCTGAAACACAGAAGGAGGGGGTTTAAGACAGTGAAAATCTAGGACACAAAAGGTGGCCATGTAGTCGCTTATGGAATCTGCCAAGACACCAGAGGCCCTTCCCCTCCCCACTGTATTAGTCAAGACCCAATCCAACAGAGAATGATTCTGTGAGATGAGATTAAGACAGGTAGGCACATTTATACACTGAGTCAGTCCGTAAGAGAGAAGAAGAGATTCAAGCCCCATGGTGTAATTAGCCCTCCAATTCAAATTCATATCTCCAACAACAGAATCACTCTGCTTTAAATATACTTCACAAACATCCAAGAAATGTTTAAGTCCTTGAAGACCACATTGAGGGGGGAGTATACAAACAGCCCACATTTAACTTCTTCTTTCCTCCAAGAACAAATTGCAAAACCAGCCAATCAGTATCACAATCCGAATCCTCACTAGACCTTAAAAAATTAATTTCTAAATGATCCCTATAATAAATCAAGACCTTGCCACCCTTTTTTCGACCTTTACGGTCTACCCTAAACATTTTATAACCCCCAATATAACACACCATTATCGGGCACCCCCGGCTTCAACCACGTTTCAAAGCAGCAATATCAGGCAGATACAGAGCAATAAGCTGTTCGATTTCAGCAATCTTAGGGATTAAACTACGAACATTCAAATGGATAATTTTAAATCCATGACAGGATTTCAAACAATTATTCAAAGATGATGCTTGAGAGGAAGACACTAAATCCAAAGAGCATGGCCCTGGATTCGGTTCAACATACACCAGAAACTAACAACAGAAAGGTGGTTGAAACACAGTTGCCCAATTTAGAACAAAGTAACATGCCATAGTGTAAACAAGTAAAGTAACCCCAATTCCCACATTGTCTTATGGGCATAGGGCTACTCAACAACAGTTGCCATGAATCAGTAACAACAACATCAACAACTAAGCAATTTGAAAAGCAAAAATCACTTTGTCTCATATGAGGCAGTGTTCCCGGCGCCAAACCTATATAATTCAATATGATCCACATATACCAAACCCCCCAAAGAATACACACCCAAATAGGCAAACATTTAGCATCGCACTCTCTCCTTAGCTATGCTCTCCCTGCCCCCAAGCTCGGTCATGGTGCCCAAGCTATCACTATAAAAATCTCCCCTGGCCCGAGCAGGGGTCCTCTCTTTCTCACAGCCACATATATACCCCCATGGGACCAGAGACCAGCAGTCCACCCCCTTACTATCTCTCCACTCTGCCTCACAAAGCTGAGCAGCTCATCCTAGGTGATCTCAATGTCAACTGGCTTGGTTCTGCTGCCGCACACATAAAGGACTCATTTTCTGCCCTTGACTTAGCTCAGTTAGTCACACTACCAACAAGATTTAATGAGGCAAGTGGTACCAGCTCCCTCCTTGACATAATACTTTCCAACTGCCCTCACAAAATTAGGACTGTTAATGTTCTAGCCAACTCACTTAGCGACCACTCCCCTATCCTCTGTTGCTGGTCCTTCCCCATGCAAAAACGCACATCCCAAGTCACCTCCCACCTCTGCTTTTGCTCAGGGGGCCTCAGGAAACTGAGGCAGCATCTAGCCCAGCTTGACTGGTCCCTGATCTCACTTGCGACTGATATTGACACTGCGCTAGCCTACCTCACCAGAGTTTTCAGCAAGGCCTGTGACCTCTTTGCCCCCTTTACCAGTACCTGCTCCAAAAGACAAAATGCCCCATGGATTTCCCCTTCTCTTATCCAACAACTGAGGCAGCAAGACAACCTATGGCATGTCGCGGTTGAGTCAGGCTAGTCAGTGGACAGACAGACTTATAATGCCACTCGTAACAAATGCACCTAGGCCATAAGGCAAGCCAAGGCCTCCACCTGGGGCTCAGCGCATGCATTCTGGGATAATATTAAGGAGCTCAAAGGGAAAACCCACTCCCCCCCATCTCAGATATCTGTCAATGGTGTTATCACCACCGACCCCACCCATATTGCAGATTGCCTCAATATGGCTTTCTCCGACCTAAGCTCAGTCCTACCTGTCCACTTCTTCGACCCTATCCTGAGCTCAACCCCCCCACCCTGAACAGCCCCCATTTCTCCTTCGCACCATATCTCCCCGTGAAGCCAAGCCACTCCTACTAAAAGCCCTCTCCAGCCGCAACCCCAGCTGTGACCCCATTGACTCCAGAATCCTCCGTCTAACTCTAGATGTCATGCTAGCCCCTGTCACTGACCTGTTACACTAGTCACTATGTCTTGGTCAATTCCTGAACACCTGGAAATCAGCAGAAATCACCCCAATCCATAAGAATGGATATTGTACAGCATCTAATAACTACAGGCCGATCTCCATCCTCCCCCCGCTCTCTAAAGCTCTGGAAAAAAATAGTATCCACCTAACTCAAGGAATACCTGACCAAATATGGCATACTGTGTCCAGAACAGCATGGCTTCTGCCCTGGACACAGCACTACATCGGCCCTTCTGGAGTTCTCGCAGCACATACACTCTGCACTCAACTCCGGGGATATTGCTGGGGCAGTGTTCATCGACCTTTCTAAGGCCTTTGACACTGTGTCTCACCCCCTCCTGCTCGATTCGCTCCACCAAATGGGTTTCTCATCTGGCCCCCTTGCTTGGTTCTCCAGTTACCTCCATGCCAGATCCCACCGGGTCAAGATAAACGGTACCCTATCAACTGCCCTACCTGTTCGCTCCAGTGTCCCCCAGGGCTCCATCCTGGGCCTCACACTGTTCAGTCTCTTTCTCAGCACCCTCCCCAGCTCCTGCTTGGGCAGAATACTCCTATATGCTGACAACGCGGTTCTCAACGCCTCCCACCCCTACCCCCTCACCCTCCAGAACTCTCTTCAACTCACTTTCAGCCAAGCTGAAAAATGGTTGCTCGGCCACCGTCTGGTTCTGAACCTCAAAAAGACCAAATCTATGCTCTTCGCCCACCACCAGAGTAACGCCAGAAATGCCCCCCTCCTCATCCTCCCTAGCACCCTGCACCCCCTTGAACAGGTGTCTGCATACAAATATCTGGGCATCACCTTTGACTCAGCTCTCACTTTCCACTCCCATCTTAATACCCTGTTCACTGCCATAAACACCTGGATTGGACTCCTCTACCACCACTGAGACAGCCAGCCAAAGGGCATTCTGAGGAAGGCAATCACCTCCTCCATCCTGTTGTTGGTTGACTACAGGCTTCCTATCTATGCTGCTGCTGCTGACAGCACTGCCCTCACTAAAGTCCAGACCTCAATCAACAAGGCTTGCAGGCTCCTGACCAGTGCCCACAGCAGAACGCACACTTGCCAGCTCTACTCCTCCTCGAACCTACTCACCTTTGATGAGCACCTGTGCTACCACACCTGTATACTGGCCAAAAAAACGCTAATAGGGCTCTCCTCCCCAGGGGTTGCTGCATCCCTAAAACTGGCCTCCCAGTCGGTCGCCACCTGAAGCACAGCCAATGTCACCTTCCAGGTACCTAGAACCAGGACCTCTCTCGCCCAAAGATCCTTCCACTACAGAGCCTCCTCCTGGTTCAACTCCCTCCCCCCTCATATCACAAGCATCCCCAAAATCAGCCTCTTCAAAATCGCCCTCCAAAACCACCTCACTGACACTTGGAGCTGTAAATGCCCTTGATTGCCCCATCTATAACAGACAATGTCCTCTGGACTGCCTCCACCCCCCAACAACCCACCCTTAGTCCCCTTCCCCTCTCCCCAGGTATCCTTCCCTAGAACCTCTAGCGCATACCTTAATATTTATATTTATGTAAGATTAAATTGTAACTAATTGCAAGCCTCTGTACACCTTTGTATTATTGGAACTGCTTTGTGTTTTTGTATCTCACCTGTATCGTTCTCCAGTGTTGTACTTCTCCATCAATTGATGTCTACCCTCCCTGCAACGAGGTGTCTTTGTAAATGAGTCTTTGACTCAAAGGTTGTAAATCCAAATTATGAAAATAAATTAAAATAAAATGAATGCCAGTTTAGGATGGCAGTGGATGCCAATGATATTGCAGCAGGGCAAATGGCAACCTCAGTGTCTCTGAGGAGATTTGCTTGGCTGAGGGCCACTAACTTGTCCCAGGACACCCAGACAAAGGCACTGAATTTTCCATGTAAGCCCACATCTCTCCTTGGTTTGGTGAGCAAACAGAGGCTTACATGAAGAAGATGGACAAGTATAAGGTGACTTATAAGAGGGCTAGTGCAAAGGAGAAAGCAGCGACACCCCAGAAGTACCAAAGCAAAGGGGGCAGGAGTAGAACCCATTGCAGGCCATTCTTCCAGGCTCAGGCATTGCCAGCCTACCAACTTCAGAGAGGGTAAGTGCACAGACAAAGCAGACCCCCTGAGGGGTTTGTCAGGGTCAGCTTCCCACTTCCAGTAGGAGGCAGACTGGCTCACTATCTCCAGGCCCGGGAATCCATCACCACAGACAAGTGGGTCCTGGAGGTAGTGAGCAAGGGGCTTGCCATCAGTTTCTAGGTTCTGCCCAAACTGGGGGCAAGACTTTTCAGACCTGCCAGCCTATCAGAAGCAACTCTGTTGGAGGAGGAAGTAGCAAAACTAATTCAAGACAATGCAGTAGAGCTTGTTCCCTTGGCCCAAAAGGGAAAGGGTCTCTACTCAAGGTACTTCCTCACTCTGAAGAAAACAGGGGAGTGGTGACCTATACTGGATCTCAGACATTTAAACAGGCATTTGACAAAGCTGAAGTTCAAAATGGTCACTCTGGCTACCATTCTTCCTACACTCAGAAAGGGAGACTGGCTGGCATCTCTGGACTTAAAAGATGTCTACTTCCATATTCCTATCAGGCAATCACACAGAAAGTACCTCAGGTTCAGATTGCCATCAGGCCACTACCAGTTGAGAGCCATGCTTTCGGCCTGACTTCTGCCCCAAGGGTGTTCACCAAGTGCCTAGCAGTAGTGGTAGCACACCTAAGGAGACAAGGGGTTGTAGTCTTCCCATACCTGGACAACTGGCTAGTGGTAGACCAGTCCCCTCAGCAAGTTAGAGATGCACTGACCATCACTCAGGATACCCTGTGTGCACTGGGCTTCCTGGTAAACCAGAAAAAGTTAGTGCTAACACCATTTCAACTCCTGGAGTTCATAAGTGCAGAACTAGACACTCTGAGAGGAAGAGCCTTCCTCCCTCAGGGAAGGATAGACAGCCTGGTGCAGCTGGCAAGTTCTTTCCACCTGTATACCCCCAGACCAGCAAGACATTTTCTTCAGCTGTTAGGACACATGGCTGTGTCAACAGCAACAGTGTCAGGTTCAAGATTCCAAATGAAAGACATTCAGTTCCACCTCAGGTCTCACTGGTCTCAAAAAGACATTCCCTGTCAAAAACGGTACCAGTCACAAGAACCCTGCTCCAAGCACTACAGTGGTGGCAGGAAAAGGACAACCTCAAGGAAGCTGTACCTTTCCTCCAACTGCCAACATCAGCAGTCTTAACCATGGATGCCTCCCTCCGAGGATGGGGTGCCCACCTAGGGGAGCATACTGTGCATGGTACATGGCTTCAGCAGGAGTCTCTGCTCCACATAAACATACTGGAGCTCAGGTAGTTTATCTGGGCATCCAGTCATTTACTTCAATGCTGCAGGGCAGTGAGGTTCAGGTCAGAACAGACAACACAATGACAATGTACTACATAAACAAGCAAGGGTGCACAAGGTCATCCCCCCATGCACAGAGGCCATGAAAGTGTGGAATCTGGCTTACTCTCTGGGGATCTCAATCTCAGCAATTCAACTCCCAGGGAAAGACAATGTCCTCACAGATGCCCTAAGCAGGATCAACTAGAACCACCACAAATGGTCACTGAACAGGCAGATCCTGCAGGTGGTGTTCAGAAAGTGGGGCACCCCAGAGGTGGATGTCTTCGCAGCCCCAGACAATCACCAGCTGCCACAATTCTGTTGCAGACCCCCCCTCAGTGGGCACAGTACCTCTGGATACACTGTTGTTGGACTGGACAGTGAGGTTCCTATATGCCTATCCTCTATTTCTCCTGCTGCTCAGAGTACTGAACAAGCTCAGGATTCAACCAGTGACAATGATCCTCATTGGGCCAGGCAGCCCTGGTATTCCCTGCCACTGACCCTGTCAATATCCAAGCCAGTCTCCCTACCCAGGATGCACAATCTGTTGACCTCCTCTCAGGGCAGGGTCCTTTACCCCAATCTCTAGTCCCTCAAACTCAGAGCTTGGCTCTTGAGGACTTAGAATATGCTGACCTACACCTCTCAGAAGGGATGCTGGAGGTTCTCAGTGTCTCTAGAAAATCCTCTACCAGAAAGACTTACACTTCTAAATGGAAGAGGTTTTCCATTTGGTGCCAACAGAGATAGATAAACTGGCATGCATGGTCTATCAGTCACTTTAGACTTTCTGGCACATTTGCATTCCATTGGCCTTAGGCCTTCCAGCCTTATGGTACACCTAGCAACTGTCTCTGCATACCTCTCAGCTGGAAAAGGGGGCATCCATGACTGCCAACCAGGTATTCAGAAAGTTCTTCAAGGGCCTACTGCACTTGCAGCCCCCTCACAGGGAACCCACTCCTGCATGGGACCTCAGTATATGCATTGGCCAGCTAATGCAGCTACCATTCAAACCCATGTCCTCAGGAGAGCTTAAGTATGTGACATGGAAAACTGTGTTTCTGGTAGCCATCACTTCAGCCAGGAGGATCAGTGAGCTCAAGGCCTTGTCCACAGAGCCAGATTACATAGCAATCCATAGGGACAAGATGGTTCCTAGGACTAATAGGAAGTTCCTCCATAAGGTGGTCTTGGACTTTCATCTTAATCAGTCCATTATCTTACCAGTCTTTTTCACTGACCACTGCAGTTCAGGGGAATGAAGACCACATAGCCTTGATGTCAAGAGACCTATAAGCTACTACTTGGATCACACAAAGGGCCACAGGCAGGATAGAACCCAGCTCTTCCTGACCTATGGAGAAGTGGGAAAGGGCAGACCTGTCTCAAAAAGGTCTGTTGCCTGCTGAATTGTGGCATGTATTCAACGTTGCTACAGCAAAGTGGGTAAAAGGCCTCCTGTAGGTCTCAAGGCCCACTTTACAAGGGGTTCAGCTGCTTCTATAGCAGCTGCAAGAGATATCCCTTTGTTGGAAAATCTGCAAAACAGCTACCTGAAAAAACAGTTCACACCTTTGCCAAACACTACAGCCTGGATACCCAGGCCAGGAGTGATGCCAGCTTTGGCACAGCAGTACTGCAGAGCCTGTTTCCTAAATAGGTTCTTTACCCTCCTCCAAAGGTACTGCTTGGGTAGTCTGCACATGTCAGAATACAGTAAGATTTCCTTGGGTTTGAAGAAAAAAAATACTTACTATAGTAATCTTGTTTCTTCCAAGAGAATCTTACTGTATTCTGAGCTCCCACCCTACCTCACCTACTAGAACCTAAGAGCACTGCAACACAGCTGTCCATGCTGTTTGAAATCTGGGAGTGTTTCTTTATTGGGCTTAGTGACTTGAGCCTTAGTGTTGCCCACATTTTAAAATAAAGGGGATTATTTGTTGTTGGGTGTTGTTAATTAGTTAATTATTATTAGTATAGTTTAGATAGCTTGTTATTATGCATGCTCCGTAAGAATCTGATGGTTGCAGGATGTATTCCAGGGACAATGGTTTGAAAACCAAGCTCAAGCCTAACATTCCATGATTAGCATAGGTTCTATTAGCCATTTTGGCTCCAGGACAGTCTTACGGTGAGACCATATGTATATGTCAGATTCCCTTGGAAGAAACAAGATTATTATGGTAAATAATTTTTTCTTCCAGTCAACAAAAATGAAATAAAATAAATTAAGTAAAATAACCCAGTGGCCCTGTTGAACATTTATGCCCCAAATTATGATGACAGCACTTTTTTCCCAGGATTTGCTACTGAGGCATGGGCAGACAAGAGGTGTCATCACTTGGGAGGGATTTTAACCTGGTCGGACACAAAGGGCAACCCTAGGAGGCATACACCAAGTGCGGTCCAGTTCCTAGCCTTACTGTCTGCTGAGCTGCACTGATCTTCACCAACTGGGGGAGAGAGACCAATCACAGAGGGAAGACAGACTCTGACAGGTGCAGAAGCAGGGATTCCTTGACAGCAGTTCTACCTGACTCCTCCTTGGAGTGCTCAGTCCGGCTCCTTTCTCTGCTGAGGCAGCTTCTCTCCTCGATCGCTCTGCTCAGACCCAGCCAGTGACTGCTCTCTCAGTATAAGGAGCTGTTGGAGCACTTACCCAGAATTCCTGACTGCTATATGTAAATCAGCAGTTCTACAGTACACGGCTAACAGAAAACTCTCAGCTGGAAGCAACAGCTCAGACACTAAGGGCACCCCTAGGAGGCATACGCCAAGAGTGATCCAGCCCCTAGCCTTACTGTCTGCTGATCTTCGCTGATCTTCACTGACTACTGTACCCACTAATGAAATAGTGGTCAGCTAATAGAAAGCTCTCAGCTAGAAACAACCAGAAGCAACAGCTTAGACACAAAGGGCAACCCTAGGAGGCATACACCAAGTGCAGTCTAGCCCCTAGCCTTACTGTTTGCTGAGCTGCACTGATCTTCATCAACTGGGAGAGAGAGACTGCATCCAGGTTCCATCTCATCAGCGGCTTCTACTCTCGTCGGTGGCTTCTGCTGCAGTAGTTCCCTGGGCACTTCAGCATTTGAGAAGGCCGGGTATTGTCCTGCAACCAGTGAATCGGTCCCCTCTCCCTCATGCGGCAGGGAGCCAGGATGCATGGACCACAGGCAAGGGTTTTTACTGCAAGCAGCAGGATTCCACAGAGCTGTTCTGAACCAAAAGGCAGAAAAACTGAGGTAGCAACAAGATTTCTTCTTACCTTGCAGGAGTACAAGGTAGACCTTGTCTGTTCAACAGCTACCTGATTGTTTTCTACAGCATACAGGGAACAGTCAGCACTACCTCTCAACTAAAACAAACAAAAAAAAATGGACCTTGTCAGTTGCAGAAACTGTGGTGTACTGTACAATAGGATTTACAAAAGGCAACCAGGACCCTGCCATGCGTGTTGTGCCATAGCACGTCTTGCGGCCTAACTACAGGATGCTTGTACTGTAATATCTGACCTCCAATACAGGGAACTCTATAGCACACCTCCTCAACCTCCCAACCACTAGTACCAGCATGTCAGCCAGGGGCCAGAACTCAGGGCAGGGCCCAGAAACTGGCAGGTGTTAAGGAAAAAGAGGCATCATAGGAGGCCCAGGAAGGAAGTCAAAAACCAGAAGCATTTCTTGGCCATCCAAACCAAAAACAGGTTTGCTCCACTGCTACTGACCACAGACAAAGTAATACAATGTAAAGAAATCAAACCACCAAAAAAGGCTAACATGACAATTAAAACCAATACAAACTAGGATAAAAACAAAAATACTAATATTCAAAATAAAACTGACACAAATATAAACAAAATCAAAATTCTCATAATTGGGTATTCCATGATCCGAGGAGTGGAACACCACCTAACACAAAATGTTAAAAGTGACATTGTGGTAAAGTGTCTACCAGGAGCCTCTGCAAGTAGGGACACTAACCACATAAAAACAATTGTGCAGGAATCAGGGGATGTTACACATATAGCAGTACACCTTGGTACCAGTGACTTGGCAAATCACACAGTTCAGGAGGCCAAGAAACACTTCGAGGACCTGGCCAACAAACTTTTCTTCCGTCCAAATTAGCCTAGTCAGAAGTGCTGCCAGTGTGGGAAAAAGGAAAAAGAACCAAGCGAGTCAGAGAGATTGAAGTAGGTGAATTCAACTCATGCTGCGTGATTGGTGCCAAGACAAGGGATACCACTACATAGGGAACTGGCACAACTTTTGGGAAAGAGCTATTTTTAAATACGATGGATTGCACCTAAATAGAGAAGGTGTGTGAGCACTCTGACAAAAATTTGATGTCTATACAGGTAGTTTAAACTAAATAAAGGTGAGTATGATGCAGCTCACACCCCTGCCATCAGTGGCCTGGTCATCACTCCCAAAAACACCAACTACGTGCATACATCCCCAGAAAACAAATCCAAGCCAACATATGCCCGAACCAGCAACCTCCATAATCTCTTGGCCAGAAAGAGCAAACTAGAGCAGTCCAGGAAGAGGATACAACCTTGTGCCAAAGAGGATGTACATTCCTGGAAGGCAATGGTTGCAAATACTAGGAACCTAACCAACAAACTTCCTGAACTCTCTGCTATCTTGGAAACGTAAAGGTTGGACTGGGTGTCTGTAACAGAAATGTGGTTCACGGAAAACCACTGATGGGATCCGGCCATTCCCAGTTACAATCTGTTCAGGAAAGATAGGCAGGTCAAAAAAAAGGGGGGGGTATCCATTTACATTCAGGAGGAAATAAAAGCCACAGAAGTAAAAGGGCAACCTGGGGACTTCGAGTCACTGTGGCTAACAGTAGACATGGGCAAGGGAACCCCCTTCAGAATCGGCATGTGTACAGGCCCAAAAATCAAGGAGATAAAGAAGACAAAGATCTAATAGAGGAAATCCACAAAATGTCTGATATAGGTGGAGTAATACTGGTGGGGGACTTCAACCTACCAGATATTAACTAGAGCACACTAACGGCAGCAACAACAAGAAGTAAGGACTTCTTATTGTCACTACGAGGCATGGGACTGTGCCAATTTGTTAAAATCCCAACAAGGGGACATGCCATTATCGATCTTGTCCTCGCAAACTTGGAATGGATCAAGGACATCGAAGTGGGATGTCATATGGGCAACAGCGACCATCGCATGGTAAGCTTTAAGGTAAACTCTCTGTCTTGTGGGGTTCCTCAGGGGTCGGTGTTGTCCCCCATGTTGTTCTCAGTGCACATGCTACCCCTAGGAGACATTGTAAGAAGGTATGGGCTGAGGTTTCACTGCTATGCTGATGATACCCAGCTCTACCTATCTTTTGCACCCGACCAGGATATAGCTCTCTCAGTATTTAAACAGCTGCCTCACTGAAATCCAGTACTGGATGAATTCAAGCTGGCTGAGGTTGAACTCGGAGAAGACAGAGGTAATGGTTGTGGACCCGGGTCACCGGATAGAGGGGATGGGTGCTGGTTTACCCTCAGGACTTTTTCTGGGAGGTGTCCAGCTCCCTACCTCTGAACGCGTGCGAAACCTGGGGGTGATATTTAATGACAAGCTGACACTATGATCGCAGGTGTCAGCAGTCATCAAATCATCCTTTTACCATCTGAGGAACATCTCCAGGATTAAGCACCTAGTTCCATCCAGTGATCTGCCTACATTGGTCCACGCCTTTCTGACCTCATGTCTTGATTACTGCAACTCCCTTTATCTAGGGCTTCCTGGGGTTGATATCCGCCGCTTGCAGCTCGTGCAGAATGCTGTGGCCCAGTTACTGACGGGTACTCCCCGTACTTGTCATATTTCTCCAGTTCTGCGCGATCTGCACTGGCTGCCAATACAGGGGTGGATCACCTTTAAAGTTGGTCTTCTGACTTACAAAGCCCTACACGGACTGGGCTGAGACTACCTGAAAGAGCTTCTGGTACCTTACTGCCCCAGGCGATTGGTCCGCTCAGCGGACGAGGGGTTGCTAGTGATTCCGATTTTTTTTTAATCTTCGGGGACTGTGCTTTTATGTACATGGCCCCTGCTCTTTGGAATTCTTTACCCCATCCGCTTCGGCAGTGTGCATCCATGGAGGAATTTAAAAAGGCCTTAAAGACCTATTTATGGTCAAAAGTTTACACCTGACGCTGATATTTTATTATATTTTTATGAATTCAGCAGTTTTAGATTTGTGTTTATTTTTGCTCTATGTGTAATTGTTGTAAGTCATCTTGGTAATAAGAAAGGCATGGTATAAATAAAGATTTATTATTATTATAAGCATAACACAGGACACGAGCCACTCATAAAGATAAAGGTGCTAGATTTCAGAACGTCTAACTTCCAAAAAATGAGGAGCAACATAAGTAGCCAGTTAACAGAAACAGAAGTTGAGAAGGTGAAGGTCCTGTGGGGGAGACTCAAGAAAGCAATAAAGACTGCCACAGATCAATGTGCCAGATGGGTCAGCAAAGCAAAAAGAAAAATAAATCCTTTTATGTTTTTCCAAGGAAGTGGCTAACACAGTCAGAGAAAAAAAGGCATACAGCATATACCAGGAAACCAAAACTGAGAAAGACTGGGAGCCGTAGAAGGAAAAAATGAGAGAGTCTAACAAACTAATTAGAAAGGCAAATGCCCAGACAGAGGAAAAGATAGCAGAAGGGGCAAAGAGAGGAGACAAATAATTTTTTAGATACATTAGGGAATGTAGGAAGGCAAAAAGGGGGAAGTAAAAATTGCTACTGAAGAAGGGAAATGCACCAAACGTGACCCAGAGAAAGTTGAAATCCTCAAAAAATACATTTGCTTGGTGTTTACCAAAGAGGACCCAGGGGATGGCCCAGCCCTGAAAAAACACAACACCCCAGGACCAGGGGTAGACATGAGTCCCTTTACAGAAGCTGAAGTACGAGAGGTGCTAAATAAACTAAAAGCAGACAAAGCCACAGGACCAGACGAGATGCACCCCAGAATCCTTAAGGAACTGAGGCAGAATTAGCAGCCCCTCTGGCATTTCTATTCATGAAATCCTTGAAGAGCGGTGTGGTACCCGAAGACTGGAAAAAGGCAATAGTGGTTCCACTTGTTAAAGGGAAGGGGGTAGCCTGTGCATCAGAGAAGGCATAAAGGCTACAGAAGTACAGGGAAGATGGGGAGGCCAAGGCAGTGTGGGTCACCCTTGAACCAGTGAATGGCACAGCAGTACGTACTGGGGTGATCTACAGACCTCTGGCACAGAGCGAGGAAGTGGACAGGGTACTAATGGAGGAAATTCATGACATGGCAGATAAAGGTAAAATCCTGCTGCTGGGAGATTTCAATATGCTGGATGTAGATTGGACCACCCAGGCGGCTGCTTCAACCAGAAGCATGGCTGTCCTGGAAGCCCTGCAGGGGGTTGGACTCAGACAGCTGGTGCATGAGCCAACCAGAGACAAATCAATTCTGGACCTGGTATGGACCAATGGAAACAGAATTTGGAGGAGTCCAGGTGGAAGAGCAGCTGGGATCCAGCGACCACCACATGGTGTGGTTTGGCATGGAGACAGGGACTCAATTAAGCCACACGAGGGCAACTTTAGATTTCAGTGGAAATGAGAGGTAATGAGGAAGTGGAGGAATAGTGGGGAAACTATAAGGAACCATAGTGGAGGTAACTAACCAATGCCTTAGGATAGTGGTCAAAGGGAAAAGAAGGATACCACTATGGTTCTCTAAAGAGGTAGCAGACAAAATAAGGGCTAAAAGAGCAAGTTTCAGGAAATATAAGGGAACCCAAAGGGAGGAGGACAAGGAGGTGTATGTTAAATGTCTAAGGGGAAGCAGTAAAAAGCTGTTAGGAGAGCCAAGGCACAGACAGAGGAGGGTTAAGCACGGACTGTGAAAAAAAGGGGACAAGACATTCTATAGGTACATTAGTGATAGAAGAAAAACAAGGGGGGGGGATTGTGAGGCTCAAAGAGGAGGAGGGAGAGTGTAAGGAGGGGGACCTAGACAAAGCAGAAATACTCAACAAATACTTCTGTTCAGTATTCACCAAGGAGGGAGAGGGTCAAGGACCACAGTTGGGGAGAAGAGGCAGTGGGGGGGGAAGTGGACACCAGTCCATTCACAGTGGAGGGAGTTCTGGAGGAGCATACAAAGCTGAAGGTGAATAAAGCTATGGGGCCAGACCACATACACCTGAGGATATTAAGGGAGCTGAGAAGGGAACTAGCAGTGCCTCTGGCCACCCTCTTCACAGAGTCACTCAACACAGGCATGGTTCCAGAGGACTGGAGGAGGGTGCACGTAGTCGCACTGCACAAAAGTGGCAGAAGGAAGGAAGCAGGGAACTACAGGCCAGTCAGCCTCTCCTTAGTGGTGGGGAAGCTCATGGAGACACTGCTGAAAGAAAGGATAGTTGTACACCTGGAATCCAGTGGTGCTCAGGATCTGAGGCAACACAGATTCACAGCAAGAAGGTCTTGTCAAACAAATCTGATAGATTTTTTTGATTGAGTGACTAGGGAAGTGAATCAGAGAGGGGCAGCAGGCATCGCCTACCTAGATTTCAGCAAAGCCTTTGATACCATCCCACACAGAAGGCTGATTAACAAGATGAGTAGTTTGGGCATGGGGCATAAGGTGGTACATTGGGTTAGAAACCGGCTGATGGACAGAAGACAAAGAGTGGTGGCAAATGGGATCCAATCCAAGGAGAGAGAGGTGACCAGTGGAGTACCACAGGGATCAGTACTGGGACCAGTCCTGTTCAATGTCTTCATTAGTGACATTGCAGAGGGACTGGAAGGAAAGCTCTGCTTATTTGCAGATGACACCAAGATCTGCAACAGAGTGGATACTCCAGAAGGGGTGCAGAAAATGAAGAGGGACCTGGAGAAGCTTGAAAGATGGTCAGAGGTGTGGCAACTGAGTTTCAATTCAAAAAAGTGCAAGATAATGCTCCTGAGTAGGGGGAACCCTGGGGAGAGCTACAGAATGGGGGATGAGGTGTTGACTGTCACCAAAGAGGAAAGGACCTAGGGTTTCAGTATCAGTTTGTTTATTGTTAAAAGGTTGTATAAAACATATGTTTGTTACATCCATAAAAGACACATCATAAATACGACATATAAATACCAGCGCCATACACATTATTCAATTAACAAATTACAATCTTGCGGTATAAGACTTATTGCCATTCAGTCACATAAGAAATTTTGTAAGCCCATACATATATTTAATCTCACTCATTTTTAGCATTACCCTAACATCAATGTATTGCCTCCCAGATAGTGGAATTAGCCATTTCCTTCTTTTATCTTGCCATATTTCACATTCAGTTAATATGTGCACTACCTCAATATCATTTTTATCAGCACAATTACATCTTGTTATGTTCAATCCATATAGTTTGTTATGAAAATTGAAGAACGAGTTACACAGGACAGCCAGCCTCATCCAACACAACAAATTTCTATGTTTCTAATTTTCGCATTTTACCAGATACTTCTCTAGTCCCTAATTAATTTTAATACTGGAGTATAGCCCCACTGAGTCAAACTCATGTATCTTTCCCAAATCTTCTTGCATTGCAATATCTCTTAATCTTATGCTTACTTCCTTTACAAATAAATCAGGACTATTAGCTACATTCCCATTCCTAATATCTACGAGGCCTGCCTTTAATAACTCTTTGTTCAATTTTTCAAACCAACCATTATTTATCCCATAAACTCGTTTATTTATAAAATCATTCCAAACACTGCCTTGGTAATCTACCATCTTTCATTTTCAGTATTTTACCAAACCATTTAGTAGCACAAATCAAAATATTCGTTTTTATAGGAAATGACCCAGTTTCTGATCTAATAAAACCAACTGGGCAGTCTCTGGGTAAATTCAATATCAATCTCATAAATTAATTTTGAATTACTTCTATATTATACTTCTCCAAATAAAGCCCCCATATTTCACTACCATAGAGCAACTGATTAACACATTTAATATCAAATGTTTTCTTTAAGACCACAAATGAATTATTAGCAAATTTATAAGCAAAGCTTTTAATGGCACTAGAAGTTTTAACTGCATTAGATTTAACCTCAGCCATATGCTGTAACCAGGATACTTTTTTTTATCAATAATTACTCCCAAATATCTATATTCTAAAACTTCCTCAATTTTACAATGCCCAATTTTCCAAACTTTGCTATGTTTCTTATTTTTTGTCCACATACCATAATTTTAGATTTATTTACATTCAGTTCTAGATCTAGAGCACTCAAAGAAGCCATAACATTTAACATTGCTTTACGTAGACCAGCTGCCGTTTGAGAAATTACTATCGCATCATCTGCGTATAAAAGAATTTGAATAGATACATTATTTATTTTAGGAGCAAAAGTATCAATCAGGTAAATATTTCTTACAAGTGTTTCTATATTAAGATTGAAAAGTATCGGTGCCAATAGACATCCCTGTTTAACACCACAAGCAACTTTAATTTCTTTAGACAATGCCCCGTCTTGGCCATATCTAATGCTTGCTGTAGTATCTGTATGCAACATCTTTAAAATGGCTAACAAGTGGCGGTCAATCCCAAGGCTGTCCAGTAAATTCCATAATTTATTTCTATTTACTTGACCGAATGCCAATTTAAGATCGATGAAGCCAACATATAAAGTTCCTTTTTTATTCCTTGCATAGATATCGAATAGATAATTAAGTGTAAAAATCAAATCCATGGTCCCACATTCCTTTCTAAAGCCACACTGAAATCTTGAAATATATTCGATTTCATCAACCAAGTTGACAACCTATCTAGAATTAATCTAGAGTAGATTTTCTGTGTAACAGAAAGCAATGTTATAGGACGAGCATAACTTTGGATCCTGTTTATCCCTTTTTAAAGAGCGTACAATTATACCCTTATTCCAAGCTTGAGGTAAACATAGAGTAATATTTATGTCATTAAACAATTGTGTAAGTATAACCGCCCAAAGCTTCAAATTATTATGTAGCAGCTCTGCAGGAATACTGTCACCTCCTGCTGCTTTATTTCTTTTTTGTGCACTGATTGCAAATTTTACTTCCTCCATACCGAATTTAAATAAAAAATTATAACAAAAATTCCTTGAACTTTCATTAGCTTCCTTATTTTCATTACAATCTACCCTAGAGCAATTATAAATATTCCTGTAATGTTTAACCCAACTGTCTTCTGAGATCATACCTACAGTATTATATTGCACATTTTCTTTACTGCATCCAAAGGCAATTAGAGCCCAGAATGCCTTCATGTCTTTATTCATAATACTAGCTTGAAGTTCTCCCCAAAGGTATCTCCTGTAATTTGCCTTTTTTCCTTTTACTGCAGATCTATAGTCAGCTTTCAACAAATGAAAGGCCCTCATAATATCCATCGTTGGTTGTTTAAGTCTTAATTTGCCTACTCTCTTAATTTCATTCCTTAACATAATACATTCTCTGTCAAACCATTGATGTTCTACATCCCTATTCTTTGAATTTGCTATACTTTTTTGATTACTTAAAGTATTAACAATAATAGCTATCAACTCATCATACATCATAATTCTTTCATCCCCTTTCACTATATAATTAGATGTAAATTTGTGTATTGTATTTTTTACTTGTCCGTCATTAACTAAATTATCCAAGACTTGTTTTGTAAAGTCATTCCACTTAATCCTTTTACCATATGTAATACACATAAACTTATCTGCATCATATTCCTTTCTCTCATCTTTTATTACTGCCAGATCAGCATGAATTTTACATATAATAAGGAAATGATCACTATCCCAAAGCGCATCACTTTAAATTGTTCTACTGAGTTATAGTCAAAAGCTTCAATTAAGCATAAATCCAAAACACTCCACCTCTTTTGTCAAAAATGTAAATTCTCCATTTCTATCTCCTTTGCTCTTCCATTTAATACTCTAAAGTTGTATTTTTCACAAAACTGAATAACTTTCTTGCCATAATTTGACACACTTATCTGTTTGGAAATTCTGATTGGTATATTCAGAGCATCATCTAAACACCAATCCCCTGATTGCTCTTCTAGCAAATTCCCTATATGGGCATTAAAATCTCCGGCCATAATTATTTTTAGGCCTATGAATCAGCATTTAACCAACTCCACCCTACTTCCTATCAGATTCAAGACCGACTCATAGTCCTGTAACTTTAACTTTGAAGGAATATAAATGTTAAATAAAGCCCACATACATACATCATTTGCTATAATAATTTACATAAAGTACTCAAAGGACACACTAGCCTCCAGCACTCTGTACTTCATAGAGGTATCTAGTAAGATCATTAAACCTCCTTTGGGTCTGCCACACTTCTTATCCCTTCTGGCATCCACTGCCCATGAAGTATAGCCCTCTAGTATGTTAGATTGTTCCCTCCTTAGCCAAGTTTCCTGAAAAAATAAAATAGGGATCCTTTTAACCCATTCCTTACATTCTTTACATAATAATTTTTCTTTCAAGCCCGCCACATTCCAGCTTAGTATATCTGCAGAACCAGTGACTGCATTGTCCATCTCTGGTCAATTTGTCAGTTCCTGTGTGTTTAACATACTCTCACTGCTAACCATACTTACTGAAACAACTGATTCCATCAAATCATTTCCCTCAGGTTGATCCTCTATCTCTAAGACAACCGAGCTGTTGACCCTGTTCCCCAGTTGTCTTCTACCTCTTTTATTATATTTTATTTATTTTATTTTATTTATTTTATTTAAACAGCAGTTTGGAAAACCTTTGAGCCATAGGCTCATTTACAAAGGTACCTTGTCAAAGTAAGACAAACCAAAATACACAGTATAGCAGTACAACACATAAGTATAACAGTAAATTAAGACATAGATACAAACAAGCTGGTACAGGTAGGATGGATGCAAACAATACCAGAGTTATGTTGTCCTTAGCAGCTGAGTAATAAGCTTTGTCATAAGTATTGAGTACGGCTTTGACTAGTGGCAGTTACAGCATCGGGTGTTAATAAGGTGGTTACATAAGGAAGTTTTGAAGCACGATATAGTTGGAGCTTCGGAGATGGAGGGGGGCAGTGTGTTGAACCAGGAGGGGGCCCTAAAGCTGAATGCTCTTTGGCCATGAGAGGTCCTAGCTCTAGGGATAACAAGAGAGGTTTCCCAGCGGTCCGAGTATGAACTAGTGGGACAGAGTGGCATATAGTGGTGGTCAATCCTGGTGGGGATAGCCCAAGGAGGGTCTTTCTTGTAAGGGTACAGGTCAGATATTTGAGGCACTCGTTGAGATCAAGTACCAGCGCTTTAGCATACAGTAGACAGGTGTGTGTCATCCTAGGTGCTCCAGTAATTAACCTGCAGGCCTTATTCAGAGTAGTGCGAATTTTATGGAGTGCGGTCTGATCAGCAGCACCATACACCGGCAGTCCGTAGTCCACTAGGGACAGGATAGAGGAGGTGACTGCGAGTTGAAGAGCCTCTGGGGGGAGGCAGTGTTTATACCGATGTAAGATGCCCAATCGGATATTAGTGGCAGTGGCTAGGGCAGCGATGTGTCCATGGAAGGAGAGGGAGGGGTCAAAATGGATCCCTAGGTATTTATAGGAGCAAACTTGTTTGAGTGGGAAAGAGGACCCAGAGTGAATGAGGAGTTTGAAGTTGCAGGACTTGTTTTGGGGATGAGTGAAGAACATGGTTTTAGTTTTTTTAAGATTTATCACCAATCTATGTTCCTTGAACCAGCCCTGGCTTCAGTGAAGGACTTCTGCAGAGTCCTGGAGGGCAATAGAGGTTACAACTTGAGGCAAGAAGACTGCATCATCAGCGTACAATAGAATGTTCCCGAGCAAGAGCATGGAAGGTGTTAAGGTAAAGGGAGAATAGTAAGGGCCCAGGGAGCCCTGGGGAACCTCAGAAAAGATGGGACAGATGTCTGAGTAGGTCCCATTAATTTTTACATGCTGTAGCGGCAGACAGATAACTGGTGCACCAGGAGATAGGCCCAGCACCAAAACCAGAGAGACTAAGGCATCAAGAAGGAGGGTGGGAGACAGTGTCGAAAGCTTTCGAGAGGTCAATGAAGACAGCACCAGCCGGAGAACCAGTGTCTAAGGAGGAGTGGAGAAAGTTGGAGAACTCTAGGAGGGCTGTGTTGGTACTGTGGCCCGCTCGGAAGCCATGCTGCTCAGGACAAAGGACATTGTAGGTGGAGAGGTAGTCAGAGATTTGAGAGGCCACCACTTTTTCCAAGGCCTTGGAGAGAGGAGAGGAGAGAGAATGGAGATCGGTCGATAGTTTCCAGCTACAGTCCTATCACCACCTTTAAAGATAGGGGTGACAGTGGTGACTTTCAGGCAGTTGGAACCTTCCCCAGGCAAGATAGTGGTTGATGAGGCATGTGATCGGGTAGGACTGTGTCTAAGACCAGCCGTGGGATACCGGATCCAGGTGTCACTGCCTGTACTATTACTCTTGAGGGCAGTGACAAGGTGCGGCCTAAGTTCTTGGGCAGAAACACAGCGGAGGAGAAAATAAGGCGAGAAAGATTTACGGCAGGTGCTGGGGAGGAGGTCAAAAAATTAGTAGGGAGGATAGGGCTAAGGTCAGTGAATGAGGTGTTGAGGTGGTTGGCTATGAGGGCCGGGTCTGAGGAGATCACACCATTAATGTTGATCTGGGTGGGGGGGGGAGTGTGCACTCCCATTTAACTGTTTAATGTTATCCCAGAAGGTTCTGGGATTTATAAGCATCTTCTTTCTCTTTCCCTAAAATATGCACAGTCTCCATAGGAGCCATATAAGTGGTTATCCTTGGTTGTCTGTAGCTATTTTCCACCTTATCTTTCTTCACGTTCTCACACATTCCCCTTTTATCCATTTTATTTTCATGTCTTATCTGTTTTTCCTGCCCTTCTCTTATAGTAATATCCAGTAGAATCCCCATTTCTGAGAATTTCTCCTTTTTGTCTAAAATCTTTTTCCTTTTAATCCCATCTTTGAGAACTATAGAAATCCATCCTTTTGCTTTACTGGTCTTATAATGATATGTTGATCTTATATCTTGCCAATTCACCTTATGTCCCAGCATACCTTTAAGCAGGTTATAGACTGCAAGTTTCAGTGTATAATTATTCTCATTTCTTGATTTAGGCAGCCCATGCACAAATATTGTTGGCAATAAATCTCCTTCAGCTGTTCTTTTATCTTTTTGTTCTGTTAATAATTCATCCCCTTTACATTGAGTCTTTCCTTTAGATCTCACTTTATTTCCATGGCTACTTCATCTTTACTAGCTCTATCCAAGGTTTCCTTATCTTCCTTTTTTCCTTTTCTCCTTTCTTAATTTGGCCTGGTTTATTATTTTGCTCTTTGGTTGCATATTCCCATTAGTTACTGATTTGCACCTTGCTTCTTTAAGCTGTTTTCTCCTATTGTTTAAATCTTGCACTAACAGATATATTTCTTTAATTTCTTTTGCTGCAATTTCACTTGTTATAGCTTCTATTGATTTGGTTGTGTCTTTATTTACTGCGTTATTTGGATTATCTATGCTCTCTCCATTGAATGACCACCCACTTTCATAATTATTATTATTATTATACTCGGCCATCTCGACTTTGGCTATACATTAATTTATAGTTTCTTGTTTTCTACCCTTGCTGCCATTACCACCGCAGTCACAGTTTTTATCACTGTTACTATTAATGCTTTTAACATATATATCCATGAAGACACGAGAGAGAGTGACCAATTCCAGAAGTTGAATATTGCTAAAATGTTGCTCTTTCTTTAAATCCAACAGAATATTATGCAATGAAACATTTCCATCATCTTTACCTTTTTCATTAAATTTACCCAATTGACTTGTATTTCCATCCATTTGTTCTATTATCTGAGCCTCACAATCATGTGTCTCTCTTTCATGCACATGATTACCTAATTCATAGTTAGGCAACACATTAGTATTATACTCCTTAATATATGGTGATAGAAAGGATTCATACTTTTCTAGAAAAGTTCCATTACTAACATCCTGGTTTTCCACTCCCTGAGTTGGATTAGGGTTGGAACTTAACAGGCATATTGGTTCCCTGGTTATGCAATCATCACCTGAGATTAATTTCCCTTTATCCTTCAACAGGCAATTACTGGACAGCCACTCATTATGCCCCTCATGTTCTCTATTAATGATAACATTTTGTCCAGTATCTTTTTCTATACTCTCCTCTATATTATCCAAATCAGAGACATGTAATTCAGGGCCAAAACTGCTTGTCTTTTTTTCCATTTTATGTATTCCTGCTATTTGTATCTCATCCTCCAATTTTCTAATGTAATTCACTAGGGGATGAGTACATGCATGAACCTCCTCTCTCTGTATTGATAAAGTAGATGCAGGAGATGATGTCATTTTAGGGTCAAACATTTTCCTTATAACTTTCTTATTCCCTCTTAACTCAATATGCTCTTCTGGATAATTTAAAAAATGTGTGATTTTATTCAATTCCCCTTTTAACTTCATCTTTTGTTGAGTTTTTTTCTTTTCGTTCTCTGATTTCTTTTTCCCTCTTTTCTGCATAATTTTATTTGCAGTATTTATAATATTCATAAAAATAGCTATAGATCTACTCAATAACCTTAGAATCTATAGCTGCTTATTTTAATTAGATGAAAATATATCAAAAGCAAACAAATTTAATAAAATATCTAACATATACAATATTATGAAAAATAGCAGCAAATGCAACTTCCAAATTCCAAATGACTTGATCAGTATCCAAGTTCAGTATACAATATTTCTTATCTCTTCACTACAGCCTGGGAGCCCTTAAAACTAGTAATAAAAGCATACAAATATAAGCTCTAAATTAAGAGCTCACAAAAAAGGGCTAATGATTAAAAGTTTACTTAGTGCAGAGCTGATGCACTCAACAAAGTCACAGGGTCACTTATTGCTGCTTGTAGACAAATAATCCACCCTGGGTCTTCAGAAATAAATTCAAAAGATGTTTACCAGCATACTCTAAAGGCTCTATAAACCCTTTTAAGCGACACTCCAGTCCGTTTGATAACCACTCTCACGGAACAGAAATTTGGGGAAAAAGACGCAGGCAGACAGTTCACAGTTCACAGCTTCTCATAAAAATAATAAGCATCAGGTGTCTTTGTTCCACTATATAGAGGAAAAATACAAACACTTAGCTTACATAGCCAAAGGCCCTCGAAAAGCATGCAAAAATTCAAAAAGCAAAAAGCAAGCTCTAAAATAAAGCAATAAGTACACTTCACAGAAAGATTATAAATATTAATTGCTGTTACACGAATCCAGGCTCATAAAAGCTTAAAAATCATACATCTCACAACATTAACTCTATTTTATAATTTATTATTTAACTTACTTGTTTTGAGGTATCGGTTACGCTAGACTGTCAGTGCAATTCACTTCGCTCCCGCTGAGACTCATAAGGAGTATGAGGACAGCAAGTAATTTTTAGTATACCACTAAGGATATACTGTCGTTACAAGCAGCATACGCAATTAACAAACTTTGCTGCTTGCTTACTTGCTTTCTTGCCGACCACTATAGTATCAGTATTTAAAACCAACTCGAATAACGCTGTGGTAATCCTCTGCTCCATATGAGAGAGGCAGCTCACAGTTCCCCTGTGGCATCCCAAATGATTGCCTAGCTATTACCTATCAGTTAAATACACCTGGTGAGCCTGGATTACGCAGCACAGCTAATTAAAAAATGGCGCTAAAATTTATCACACACAAAATTAGAAAAAATACTAACAATTATAGATCAATAATAAAACTACTATAGTTAAAACGTTTAAATTCTAGTAAAAAACTTAAAAAACAAACATTTATAAGACCTAACACCAGGGAAAAAAATCCAAAAAATAATCGCAAAGCAGCAAAAATCTCTTCTCTAAATGCTATGATACAAAGGGGTTCCTTAGCTTTACTTAGCTAATGTTTTTATTTCAGTATTTAAACCAGGATACTTCCATTTTGATTAAAAGTTCAGGGTTTACTTCAAACGATAGCAAACGATAGCGTAGATCATGGATCATAAATCCTATCTCCTGTCCCAGCCACCCGACCGGCTTCTCTCCCCTTCTGCACCGCTTATGCCTGAATCCGTTGGTTGGTAATCCTATTGCAGAAGGGAGAGAGGGACAAGAGCAAAAAACTAAACCACAGAGGTGAATGGCAATAAGATGAACTGGAAAGACTACAGCACTGATCAGGCAACAGGTAGCATACCTTTTGTAAATTTAAATGAGCTATGTAGCCCTGCTACTTGCACCTACTCCACAGGTACAAGTGCGCGTAGTCGTCCACCTCGTATCACTCTCTCTCGGCTTGTGGAAGTTAATTCACCTCGATGTAGTCCATTGTGGCTTTCGCTAGCAGTCGGTTCACTCTCATCATGCTCTGTGTCAAACAAAGACTGGTCTTCTCAGCAATCTCCCCTGCAGCCTCCTAGGGGTTATCATAGCTGATGATCTTAAGATATCAAAGCAGTTCACAAAGGCTGCAGGGAGGGTTAGTGGCATGCTGGGGTGCACAGGCAGAGGCATTACTAGCAGGAGACAGGAGGTTTTGATGCCATTGTATAAAACACTGGTAAGGCCTCACCTGGAGTACTGCGTGCAGTACTGGAGACTACATATGCATAAGGACATAGACAGAGTGGAGGCTATCCAGAGAAGAGTGACAAAGATGGTGCATGGCTTGCATCACAAAACATATGAGAAGAGACTAAGAGTCCTCAGTATGTACTCACTGGAGGAGAGGAGAGAAAGGGGGGGCATGATAGAAACTTTCAACTACCTCAAGGGCATAAATAATGTGCAAGTGGGGGATCTTTTCCAATGTAGAAAAGATATCAGAATGAGGGGCCACAATATGAAATTGGAGTGGGGTAGATTAAGAGATAATATGAGGAAGTTTTTCTACACAGAGAGGGTGGCAGATGCTTGGAACAATCTGCCATGAGAGGTGGTGGGGGCAAGCACAGTGGAGGGGTTTAAAGATGCCTGGGACAGGTACAAGGGAACATTGGGTGGGGAGGGAGTGATGAAAAGCCATTGATCACTTAGGGTCAGTGACTGCATACAGGTTTAGGGCTTATGGGCAGTATAGATGGGCCTAGCAGTCCTTATCTGCTGACAATTTCTATGTATCTATGTATCACTTCACAAATTGGGCAGTTGCGAAGAGGCTAGTAATTACAGACCAGTAAGCCTCAAGTCTATAGTAGGGAAACTAATAGAGACACTACTCAAACAGAGGATCCTAGCATTCCTTGAAACTATCAGCCAACAAGACCCTAAACAGCATGGTTTCACAGCAGGTAGGTCATGCCAGACAAATCTGCTTGAGTTTTTTGACTACACTACAAAAGTAGTGGACAATGGTGAGGCAGTAGATGTGGTCTACCTAGATTTTAGTAAGGCCCTCGACTTGGTTCCACACAGAAGGCTGGTAAAGAAGCTTAACCACACAGGGGTTGGTCCAGAAGTAGTCAGATGGGTACAAAACTGGTTACAGGGCAGAACCCAGAGGGTACAGGTTAATGGAACGCAATCGACGGAAGGCAGGGTGACCAGCGGGGTGCCCCGGGGCTCAGTGCTGGGGCCTCTGTCCTTCAATGTTTTTATAGCAGACATCACTGACGGACTGGTAGGGAAGATGTGTCTGCAGATGACACCAAGATATGTAACAGGGTGGACACCTCAGAAGGAGTGAACAGAATGGAAGCTGAAGTCAAGAAACTAGAAGCATGATCTGGAGTGTGGCAGCTGAGATTTAATGCCAAAAAGTGCAAGGTCATGCACATAGGAAAAAAAATCCAAGAAAGGAGTATTACATAGGAGGTGAAAGACTGGTGCCCTCAAACCAGGAACGAGATCTGGGAATCATAATCTCAGACAATTTGAAGGTCAGTAAGCAGTGTGAGAAGGCAACATTGAAGGCCAACAGAATGCTGGGCTGCATTGGGAGGGGAATCACGAGCAGGAGGAGAGAGGTGGTACTACCACTGTATAGATCGCTGGTCAGGCCTCACCTGGAATACAGAGTCCAATTCTGGAGGCTTCACCTCAGGAAGGACATTAACCGGGTGGAAACAGTACAGAGAAAGGCGACAAAAATGATTTAGGGTCTGCAGTACATGTCCTACGAGGAAAGACTTAGGGAACTGAATATGTACTCCGTGGAGCAGAGAAGAGAGAGAGGGGATATGATTTAAACATTTGGGTACATAAAAGGCATTAACAAGGTACAGACATAGGAACTTTTTCACTTCAAGAAGGGCTCCAGGACAAGGTGACATGACCTCAGGCTGCAAGGAGGGAGGTTCTCTACCAACACCAGGAAGTTTTTCTTCACAGAAAAAGTGGTGGACGCCTGGAACAGCCTATCCCAAGAGGTTGTGGGGGCCAACACTGGGGATTCAAGAATGCATGGGATAGACACAAGGGAGCCCTGACCACAAAGGGCAACTAGAGTGTCAAAATAGGTCTAAAACAAATGGGCAGACTAGATGGACCTAGAGGTCTCCTTCTGCAGTCAACTTCTATGTTTCTAATGGATTCCATAATGGACAGGTTCTCCACATACCCGTATTAAGAACTCTGGCCAGCAAAAGTCCTGAAAACACAAATTTGGGATCTAGAGTTACAGAAGGTGTGGAGGCTCTCACATCCATCCAACAGGGGTTATTCCTTTCATTCACCGGTGCACCAATCCCAATCCCACACTAGCATAGACACTTGTCTTGTCAGTGGGGAGTATTCCAGGGAGTGAACGCATGTGAACGTTTACCAGTATTAATTCCAGATCATGACCCACTACGAATGACATGGGAACTGCCACAGCTGGAACCTAGTAATCAGAGAATCTGGCGAATAAACCCTTCGATATTATAAACAAAGGAGTTCCCTGAGCAGCTATGTAAGGACATTAAAGACTTCTGGAAGAGAAACAGAACCTCTGTAGATAACATCAGGATTGCATGACACTTGCTGAAGGCATTTGTAAGAGGGAGCGCAATTGCATATGCGAGCAAACTAAAAAGGACAACAAAATACAAATGAATGCTAGGGGCAAATTGTAGTGATAGAAAATAAATGTAAACAGAATCGGCCTATGGTACTCCACAGGGAACTGGTATGACTGAGGACCAAATACAATGAGTCAAGTACAATGAGCCAAGTACCAGCAATATAGAAAGCGCATCAGGATTTCAAAGGGCCAAATTTTCTGAAGCAGGAAATTACTAGCATACCAACTCACAGAGGAGAGCATACAAAGACACATTTTACAGATCAACACAGATAGTGGTGAAATTAAAAGACAGCAGCAAGAAATTAATGAAGCATTTGTGAAGTCTGTTAAACAGTTGTACACTGCAGGGAAGGGAAATACCAAGCAGACAGAGGAAATGGGGCATATAGACTTTTATGCAGTTCTCCTACAGGTATTAGAGGGCAAATTGGTGGCACTAGAAGCTGAGCTCACAAAACAAGAAGTGTTACAAGCCATGGGGCACTTAAATGGTGGAAAAGCTCCAGGCCCATTTGGGCTACTGATTAATTTATGTAAAAAAGTGTCTTCAGCTATTCTTGGCCCACTGTTTGATACCTTATCAGTCACATTTAAATCAGGCCAATTGCCAGCCACATTTTAAGAAGCTAGAATTTCCATGCTCCCAAAACCGGGCAAGCCCAGGGAGGCAGTAGTGTCTTATTGACCAATTTCTTTACTAAATGCAGACTTTCAGATATGCACTAAGACCCTGATGGCTAGATCAGAGAAAGTCCTCCAAGGCCTGGTAATGAAGACCACATAGGATTTGTTAAGGGAAGGGGAGCACAGGCAAGCCTAAGAATGTTAGTGCAGGTGCTAGCTAGAGGACAATGAAACTCAGATAACTGCCTGGTAGAGGACTCACTCAATGCTGATAAAAGCCTTTGATAGGACTGAGTGGGACCACCTCTGGGGCAGAATGAGAAGCATGAGATTTTCCCACAAATTCTTCAGCTGGTTGCAGACTATATGCAAAAAGTCCATGGCAGCTGTACAAATGAATGCATGGGTATCGGCACAATTTGAATTAGGTGGGGGGGGGGCGACAGGGGTGCCCCCTGTTGCCTCTGCTGTTTGATTTGGCCCTTGAACCCTTAGCACAAACCATATGAACCCATGATGGCATACATGGGATTAATCTGGAGGGGGTAAGAGCTGAAGTATGGCTATTCACAGATGCCCTCCTGGTATTTGTCACCAACCCAGATGCATCACTACCCAAACTGGTTGAAGAACTAATATCATTTTGGGTGCAATCCGAATATAAAATAAACCTATCTATGACCATAGTAATGCCCATGTGCAAATGTCGCCACCATAAATTCAAACAAGAACTCCTGTTTCAGTGGCCAAAGGTGGGATTTAAATATCTAGGAGTGAATGTCAGAAAGACCATTGCTGCACTATATTATGCAGACTATCCTCTGATTTTAGAAACAGTCATCAAACTGTGTCACAAATGGATCACCCTACTGTTGTCATGGTTAGCCAAACTGCACAAAACTGCACACATTATGCAACTTTAGATGCTACCTTTACTGGTCGTGGACCATAGAGCAACAAAACAAAAAAGGTGCACACAATGTGGAGGACACTACTAACTTTTTTATTTACCCCATGTTACCCATCAGGTTGGCAAACATCCCTATGCAGTGGTGCAAGGCTTCATCAGGGGGCGGTGCATGCATTGCAACAGACAAAATATTTAAGTACATAAAACTAAATATTCATGAGATGACCATTCAACCCTTCCAGTCATGTTGCAAGATTAGAGAAAAATGTGAACTTGTGCCCTTATGCAAAACTGTGCAAATGACATGCACATTTATCAATACTATTAAATATTAAATAAATAAATATAATAATTTTATACCTATTTACACTGTCATGTTAAAAAGAAGTTCATAGCTCAGTCAGTCAATTTTCTGGAAGTAGCTACATAGGGATTTTTGACGAACTGTTGGGTAGCAGGAGAAAAATAAAAAGTTAGTATCCTCCCTGCTATGTGCACTTTTTTGTTTTATCATTGTCACAGTTTCGCAGATCAAAATTTACTAAAAATTACATTTATTCCTAAATTCTTGTACCTTTTCCAGGTGCTGCCTGTCACTATACCAAACACATTTTTCAAATAACTTTGAGCATGTGCAGTGGCCTGGATCTGGAGCAACAAAGTACCTATAATAAAATATGAGCTGCTAACCCAACCCCCAAAGAGAACAGGAATAGGGTTTCCCCATTTTCAGCATTATTACAGCACAGCATAGCTGGTGGGGTTAAAGGACTTGTACAAACTAAACTGCACCCAGAATGGGATTAGATTAGAGCAAACCTGGACAGGAAAAGCAGGACTAACAGACCACTATATGGTGCCATGATACGGGAGCTGAGCTGTGCAAAAGGAAACCCAGGTGTTCTACACTTGTTAAATAATGGCACAAGGCACACAGATACAAAGGAGTGGAAGTCTAACTTATAGCCTTAACTCCTTTATGGGAAAATAATATATTTCCAGGGTTCCTCAAGGAGCCGGGACACAACAATTTGAGGGAGTCACTGTCTTGGGGTACCTCTATGAGGCAGATAAACGTTTGGCATTTGATGAACTCTGCCAAAGGTATGACTTACCTCAAACTCATGTTTAGATAGATGCAAGTAAAGTATTTTCTTGGAGAGAAATTAGGGCCTAGCTATGCTTAACATGAACCCCCATGCACAGTCAGAATACTGGACTCAGCTACTGACACTAAGGTCCTGTACACACACTCACCTCTTTGCACTGTTACCACGGGTGGCAACCGTTATGGACCATGTTAAAAACAGTTTGCCTCTGCACTGGTAATGATTCCTGATGCATTCTGACAACCCATCTCGAGACCTGTTAGAAGGTAGTCTCGAGATCAGTAGCACAAACGGTTCTTGATTAATTCATTCCACAAATCAAAATACTCACCAGTGCAGTGGGAAGAGCATTCTTTACCATATCAGCCAATCCTCCATACCCCCACCAGGCATCCCATGAGGGAGCGCAGCATGTACACATGCACGTTAAGAGCGCTTTGTGATTCCAGAAGTGCACCGAGGCAGGCTATTTAAATGCTTGGTTCTGACAGCTGAGAGTGAACACAATAACACACAGTGAAATTCAGACTTGTTTGTGTGCATGCACTCCTTGCATGCTAGCTAGCCAGCCTACTAGCCAAGAATTCACATTTGAATTTTGGTGCTGCTGCTGCTATTTTTGGTGCTGTCACTTTTATTTTGGTTGCCAATGCCACAGTAAACTTACAGGCTGTCTACAAGTGCCTACAACTTGCTGCAGATTCAGCATTTTGGTATTGTGTGCATCACTTCGCTTGAATCCGATCATGGTGCGTGTCATTACAGCAAGCTGGAGCACAGGAATGTGGATCCATGACGAGCGCTTTCAAAACCAGTTGCCACACAGTGCTGGATAGTGTGGACTGGCTGTAACAGTAAGCGCGAAACCATTCTTAAAAACGTTACACTCCCGCGATCGTGAGTGTGGACAGGGCCTAAAAGGCTGGTTTCTAACCTCTATAACAATCTGCTGGCATCTGTAGCTCATACAGGAGCTGGAAATAGAAAGGGGAAAGATCAAGAGGAGAAGACGAGCACTTTCAAAACTGGTTGCCACACAGTACTGGATAGTGTGGACCGGCTGTAACAGTAAGCGTTAAACCTTTCTTAAAAACGTTATACTCCCGTGATCACCAGTGTGGACAGGGCCTAAAAGGTTGATTTCTAACCTCTAGGTCCCTGTCCACACTCACCCCTTGGTACCGTTACCACGGCTCGCAACCATTACAGAAATTTGCAAAAACGGTTCGCGTCCACATTGATAACGGTATCTGATGTGTTTTTGCGACCGATCTCGAGACCTGTTGGAAGGTATTCTTGGGATCGGTAGCAGGAATGTTTTCACCTGAAAACGCTCACTAATTGGAATACTCACTAGTACAGATGGGTGAGTGTTCGCTCTCAGTACTCCTGGTCCTCCATGGCAGCTCCAGGCATCCCACGAGGGAGTACGGCACATTTTGCAGATGGATCGCCCATGCAGGACAAACAGAGAAAAATACCCTCATCCCATAGGTGTCCTGCTCAGGAAGGCGAGCGGCAGCAGGACTTTTTTGTTATGCGTTCTGTACAGGCTGGCCCCCGTCTGGTACTGGTTCTGGTTCTAATTGCACTAATTGCATTTTGTATACCAGCCCCAGGTGCAGAGCTTTTTGTGCTGATCAAGGTCAGACAGTAGCAATTGCTTTCTGTTTGGGTTAAGTTTCCGGTGGGAATCCCAAGTCGTGCCACCACGCTCGTTTTCGTTTACTGTGGCCATGGAAACGAGCGGCGGCATGCTGGGATATGTTGTGAAGTGACGCACAGCATTCTGGAATTGTGTGTGTCACTTCACTACTATCGGTAATGGCAGCCGTAGTGAAACATGCAAGGAGCTCAGCAGTGCAGATGCGAGGTGGGTGTGAGCGCAGACTGGGGAGCATGGTTGTGGTGGAGTGCGGATGAACTGTAACGGTAAGGCTTCAACTGTTACAAATACCATTACGCTGCTGCTAGCACAAGTGTGGACAGGGCCTACAACAATCTACTGGCATCTGTGCATCACACAGGATATGGAAATAGAAAGGGGAAAGATCAAGAGGAGAAGAAGTAACAGTTGAGGTTTGTGGGGATATAATGGAAGAAAGGTGGAAACTGCCAATTCAAAGTACATATAAAATAATCCACTTTATGCGATTGCAGAGGGCATACTACACCCCAGATAGATGCCAGAAATGTGGTTCTCATTACAATGGCAAGCGTCCTAGATGTAAGCAAGACAATGCAAATATTGGGCTGTATTCACAAAGGCTACGCAGCACTATGCACGGTGCTTATGTCCCACCCGGAGGCACGTATGCGCCAAAGCGGTGTAAGCAAACGCTGTGTGGGATGCATGAACCATGTGTAGGGACGTGCGTAGCTGCACAGAGTGCAGCAACACACAAAGGAGGATACACGTCTGCACATGGGTGGTCCTGCATACGCCGTATGCGTGGCATGCCATACGCGCATTCACGACATACAATACGTCGGAATGGTGCATTGTGGCCTTGCATACGCACTATGCATCTGAAAAGCAGCTGTAAAGTGGCACACATACCCCACACACAGCAGTGCAGTCTAGCGCAGCGTACCGCCGTGGGGGCGACTAAGCCCATGATGACAAACACTGCCAGACAGGCACACAGCGATGCAGGACACAGAGTGCAGGGCCATGTACATGCCCAGAACATGCCATGTGTGCCACATGCATGTGTGACAAAAGCCAGACCGCAGGCCCACGCACAGCATGCTTGCCAACCACCACACACTGCCAGCACTGCACGGCCAGCACAGTGGCCCACGGCACACAGGCCGCACCCATGGCACAGGCAATACAGGTACCATACACAGAAGCATGGCCAGCCCAACACATACGGCACACACACATGGCCGCCCCCCATACACTGTGCTGGAGCGAAGAACGAGGCACACACAGGGCGATACAATCAAATGCCTTTAATGGCTTGTTAAAGCAGAATGCCCGCATAGGGCAACACAACATCAGGGAAGGGGGTGGGGAAAACATTGGGAGAGCATGCCATCCCCCAACTCAGTCGGACGAGTCCTCCGTGGCCACCTCTGGGCTTGTCGACAATGTCACCTCCAGTAGTGGGGTGGAATCAGTGAACGCACACTCCTCAGGCACCAGGTGCCTCAAGGGGCCCACAGTAATGCTGCAATGACAAGAGTGGACACAGGGGAAGTGGGTCAGTACACGCAAAACCGGCCAGACCAACAATGCAGTGATGCAATATACACACACACACACACACGCGCACACACAGAGGCAGACACACAGGCAACCATGCAACACTTACCTGTGTGGGGGAGCGAATGGCCCACAGGTCCCACTCGTCGTCCCTGTAGACCATGTCGGACGTGCTCTGCCATAAGTCCAGCTGGAGTGGAATGTCATGGGGCAGCATGTGGCCTGGGGTCACCACCATAGCTGAGCCTTGCCAACCCACCCGGCACAGCTCCAGCACCAGCATGGCCTTATGCCACCGTATCCCCTGTGGAAATGCAAAGGCAGTGACAGTGAGAGGTACTCTCCATGCTGCAAGTCCCTCCTACAACAGGCACAGGCATTGAACAGGCTGTGGCACTCACCTGCCTCCGTTCTGTGACCTCCCGTAAGGCCCCCGCTGGTACTCCATCCTGGTAAACATCCCTAGTGACATGATACAGGTGCCATGGTAGGGCAAGTCTGCTGTGCACCTTACCCTGTGACATTGGTGGAGCCAGAACCATCATGACAGTCAGTGCAGTTATGGCGTCCCCATGGCCGGCCCGCCCACATCGCACCACCTGATAGGGCTTGTGTGCCATGCCACACAGAATGCACGGTACACACTTGTGTGCGTGCAACACTACTGTGCAGATGCAGACAGCGGAACAGCCAATGGCATTATGATGTGCCCAGGGGCACTGCTATACATTGTCCTAATAGAGGATGCCATGGGGGAGTGCTGAGGATGCTCGAGGTGCCGCCCATGGGTATTCAGGCCACAGCTCATGGCACGGAGCCTCCACACCATGGACATCCTGCAGTGGTACAGGCTTGACTATGACACACTACAGTACGTCTGTGCACTTGTGGAGGATGGCATCTGTCCAAGCACTGGGCACTCCATGGCCATGTCCGTGGAGATGGAGGTGCTGTGCGCACTGCAATACTATGCCACAGGCACCTTCCAAAGAGTTATAGGGGATGTGACAGGTGTGAACCAGTCCTCCATGTCCAGGGCCCTGTGCGCCACAGGCAGCAACACATTAAGTAACCCGCGACTGCGGCGGAGCTCAGGACTGTCAAGGGGGCATTCCTGGACAGGTATAGCATTTCCATCACTGTCGGTGTGATATTCTGTACCCATTTACCCAGACTCACACCAACCATAAACGAGGGGTTCCACAGCATTAACTGCCAGGTGGTATGTGACGCAACTGGCATCCTCACCAATGTCCTGGAATGGTACCTGGGTTCATGCCACCATTTCTACATCTTTAACAACAGTGCGCTATGCCACCATCTGGACCAGCAGGAGTAGGGATATGGGTGGCTGTTGGGTGAGCATTGCCCAGTGCCTGAAGTACCGGTTGTGGAATGTGTGTTACTGAGTGCCTAATCTGTGTGTACCTTCCCACTCCACAGGTGACAGCGGATACCCACTGAGGACAATGCTCCTGACACCATATCTTGCACCCCGGCACACTGTGGAGGAGGCATTCAATGCAGCACGTGTGCGGGCATGCAGCATTGTAGAAAGCACCACTAATGAAGAGGCGGTTCTGCTGCCTGGACCATACAGGTGGCACGATGATGCTTGCGCCAGGGATGGCGTGCAGAGTGTTCACCACCTGTGACAACATCTGCATCCGACACAGTGTGCCACAGCCTCCAGACACACATCCTGGAGCCCGGTGAGGAACCACCACAGTCACCACGTGGACGAGCACTACCTGGATATGGTTGTAAAGTGTCACCCAGGAGACAGGATGCCACGGGATGCATGGCAGCACGGGTCGTGCAGCATCGCTTGGCACATGGCACATTTGGCAGGTGAGTGGCTGTGCTTGCTGGCGATGATGACACCACAGGTCTGAGCCATCCAGTGCAACACTTGGCCATGCCACCTCCTGTGTGCCACAGGCACTGGTCAGTTGCATGGCCAGGTGACTTGGACAGGTGCCATGCCCGGCATGTGCGCCTGCCAGTGCATGCTGTGCATGCAGCAGTGCACATGCTGCCAGTGCAGGATGGTGTGCCCGTTGTGGTGTACCTGTGTCCGACTGTGTGCCCGTCCACACCACCCAGGTGGCGCTGGTCCATGTGGTGTCACTGTGAACAGGTGTGGTGTGCCTCGGTGGTTGTCGCTGGTGTGCTGGTGTGGGGTGTATGTGGGGTGTGTGCACATGTCGGTGCCTGTTATTGCTGTGTGCTCCTCCATGTCACTGTGTGGCCGGTGCCTGTAACTGCCCACTGCGTCCATGCCCTCGACCTGTTCTCCTGTTCCCCTGATGCATGGGTGTTGGCTGCATGGCTTGCTGTGCTACCTGTATGTAGTGCATTCATCAGGCCATGATGTCCGTGTCCGTTGCGGCAGTTGGGTGGCTTGGGCTGATGCTGCAGGCTGTGGGACACTGTCCCACAGTGCTGCCTGCCAGTGATTGACGAGTATGTGGCATCAGTTGGTGCTGGTGGCGTGGCAGCGGCTGGTGGTCAGTGCTGCTGCGTGGTCAGGTGTGTGGCTATGGTGTGGAGCACCTCTGCTGTCTGCTTCTGCAAGTGTGCACACACTGCTACTTCATCTGTGAGTCTGTCCTGGGTACATGCACTTGTGGCAATGGCATCGGCCATGCAGTCCTGAGCCCGTACGCCGGAGGCAACACTCTCAGCCAGCCTCGCCTGCACATGCATGGATGCTGCCATGACCTCTTGTCATACAGTGCACTGCCTCCGTGCAGTCTCAGGTTGCCTGCAGCCAGTCACACTCCAGCTGGCAGAGGTCAGAGTAGTAGCCCTCTAGTGCCGAGCCACTACCACCCAGCCTACAGCACCTTGTGAGCGGGAGGGCCCTCCGTGGTACATGTGTCCCACTCCTGGGTGTCCGGTGGTGTGGTGGGTGCCAATATCCCCATGGTGGCCATGCTTCTGTCGTCCCCTTGCAAGGTGTCCTTCTCTGTGCTCCTGTCCATTCCAGGCACTGTGTGGTCTCCCTCATCCTGGTCTGGAGGTATCGCATACTCCTCATTGGCCTGTGTGTCTGCGGGCATGGCTCTCTCCACTCTCCACCAGCTGCCAGTCTGGTGTTCTGCCATCTTCATGCCTCTGCTGGTCCTCTGCCAGTGCTGTTGGCCCTGTGTCCTCCTCCAGTGTGCCGTCAGAGCTGAGCAGTGTACCTGTGTTTGGGGTTACATAATTTAGTGTCCATGCATGCCTGTCCTGTGCTGTTCATCACCCAGCGTCCATGCAGGTACATACCTGCATTGCCTGTCTGCTGTGGTGCTTCCCCACCAATCCTGGACGGTCCCTCACCTGCACTGTCATCATCATGCCCTGTGGGTGGGAAGGGTGACAGGTGGTTAGGGCCCATGTTAGTGGTGCTGTGTGGTGCTGCTGCCCCTGCCTCATGTTCAGTACCCTCACCTGGCATGCTGTCATGGTCGTCGGGCTCCTCGTCTGTGGCGACATCACTTATTGTGTCCACCACCGTCTGTTCTATGGGCATGAGGGGGGGTTCTAGCAGTGGTGAGCCTCCACCAGTGGCACCCTGCGACTGGTGTGCATGGCTCAGCTTCTTTTTGACCTGGGACCGGAGGTTGTGCCACTTGTGCTTTATGGTGGCCAGTGTGCAGACCTCTGGTCCGGCAGTGTTTATGGCCTCCTGCACATCCAGCCCTATTCTTGACTTTGTCTTGGGTGGGGTGCTGAGTGCCTGGTGGCAGAACAGCACATTGTAGTGCTGCTGTACCTCTGTCACCAGGTTGGTGACCTGCGCCCCCATGAAGTTGGGGGACTGCAGCCTCTTGCCACCTCCGCTGCGCATGCCATGTTCCACAGCACCGCTTGCCTGCAACATGGTCTCTGCCGGTCCATGGTGATCATGCCTGCCATGCACTCTCACATTCTCTGCCGACATGTTTCCACGTTTGTCCACATAGTGCTTCTGCATCCCCATATATGGCAGGGTCAAGGGGCATTTCGGGCATCTAGCACTGCCCTAGTCCTGCCCTTGCACGTTGTTGTGCACCTCAGCTTGCCCCGCCCCATCCTCTTGGGTGTGTTCCACGCTTGTTTGTGCATGCCGCATATTTCGCATGTGTTGCGCAGTGCACAATTGCATGCACGCATTTACACCACTTTCACATGTAGCGGCGGTCCTTTTGTGAATAACGCCCATTGTACATATGATGTACTGGTACCCCTGACTGCTGGACAGCAATAAAGAGATCCATCTCTGAGGTGTTTAACAAGCAGAATATTCTCAATGCCAGGAAAGTCCTCCTAGGGGACTAGCGTAAACAGAAGAAGCCATAAACAGGGCAAAGGAAATTTGCATTCTTGGCTGCATCTGCTACCATGCTGGGGATCCTTAAAAACTGGTAACTGGATCCCCCCCCCCCCACACACTCAATGTGGTCAGCAACATTAAAAGGAAACATGGTCATGGAAAAAAATAATCTATTCAGCCAAGGGATCAGAGCACTTGTTTGATAATATCTGGGCATCGTTTGAGAACTACTCGAAACCCCAAACAAGAAGCAGCACAGATACAACAGACACAATAGTTGTCTAAGTCATATCCCATTTTTTAAATTAAGACACTGCAACAGTAGTGAAATGCAATAATGCGTATTTATTGCAAAATTAGCATGACATGAATTTATTAAATCTGTATACCTGCTAACTGTTGTATGTCGTAATGTTAGGAAGGTTTAATGAATTTGTAATATAGTCAGGACACGGTACAGCAAAGGTACAGGAAACCATGGTATCTGTAATCAAAACAAAAAGGTAAAAGAGTCTAGTGGTAAAATGATAAAAGAACATGGAATTTTAAACCATGCCGATAACTGCCTGTAATCATTTCAATTGTGACTACATGCCTGCTGTTATCTAAACCATCTTTGATGAATTCTCAATAAAAATATATATATTTTTTTTTTAAAGTACAAGGCGATGCACACAGGGAGAAAGAACCACAGCTGGATGGGGGGGGGGAGGGTTAAGCTGGGCATGACTTCTGAGGAAAGAGACCTCGGAGTCATCATCAGCAACTCCATAACCCAATCCGACTTGTGTAATAAGGCCTACAATAAGGCAGTCAAGATGGGGTATATAGGAAGAGGTATTGACAGCAGAAGGAAGGAAGTATTACTCTCCCTATATAGATCTCTGGTGAGGCCCCAGCTGGAGTATTGTGCCCATTTCTGGAGAATCCTCATCACCTGAGTAATGACAAGGACAGGCTGGGGACAGTGCAACATAGGGTGACCAAAACGTTTCAGGGTCAGCAAGTCAGACCATATGAGGATCAGCACAAAGCACTGGAAAGGAACTCACTGGAGGTGAGAAGGGAGATGTGATGGAGATTTTATTTATTTATTTTAAAAAATGGTAACCAGGAGAGGCACACTGCGCTGAGACTCATTTCGAGGTGCGACCTGGAGGAATGGGGAAGGGGAGAAGCACAATTACAAACAAACTACAGCCAGTCTGATCGAGTTGTTACAATGACAATGGCATAAGGAGCATCATTTGATTACAGTACAGACAAACTGGCAGAACACTGTATACGGAGGACAAATTATATTCCGATACAACTCGTGTGCAAATTGGTCAGGCTCAAAAAGTGCATAGCACTAGAGTGACAGGAGGCTGAGCTGGTGCTGAAAGGAGGAGGCAAAACTAGTTGATAAACTAAACAATCCAAAGGCAAGTGGAAACTCACGCTCTGGTAGTGCATGGAGTGGGGTGCTGCTGCGGGCTAGCCAGCCCTGTACACTAACAGCAGTCTCAAGTTGCAGCAGCACTCTGTAGAATCAGCAGACAAACCACAACTTCTCACCCCAGGGGTCCTTTAGCATCAGTAACTATTGCAGTGAGCTGACTAGATAGTAAGAAACATAGAAACATAGAATTTGACGGCAGATAAGGACCGCTTGGCCCACCCAGTCTGCCCATTTCCCTATCTACTGGATAAGCTGCAGATCCTAGTTAACCAGCAGCCTACTTCTTCCTACCCCACCCCAGAATTGCCTTATGACTATCCCATGCATGCTTGAATTCCACCACTGATTTTGACTCCACAACCTCCTCCGGAGGCCATTCCATGCATCCACAACCCTCTCTGTGAAAAAATACTTCCTTAAATTACCTCTGAGCCGCCCCCCCTCTGTCTTCAAATTGTGCCCTCTTGTTCTTGCACACCTCTTTTTTTGAAAGATGCTACCCTCTTGGACTTTGTTGATTCCCTTGAGGTACTTGAAAGTTTCTTTCATGTCCCCCCTCTCCCTCCTTTCCTCGAGGCTATACATATTAAGCTCCTTAAGTCTCTCTTCATATGTCTTCCGGTGCAGACCCTGCACCATTTTAGTTGCCCTCTTCTGGACAGCTTCCATCCTGTCTATGTCTTTGGGAGATTGGGTCTCGAACTGCACACAGTACTCCAGATGGGGTCTCACCAGCTGTCTGTACAGAGGGATAATAACTTCCTGTTTTCTACTGGTGATGCCTCTCCCTATGCATCCCAGTATCCCCCAACCCTCCTTGCTGCCTTCTCACATTGCTTGCCCACCTTTAGGTCATCTGATATGACTACCCCAGGTCCCTTTCCATTTTGTTGTTGTTAGTATCTCACCCTCATTGTGTACTCTTCCCTGGGTTTTGTTTCCCAGGTGCATTACCTTCAACTTCTTAGCATTGAATCTAAGCTGCCATACATTTGACCATTCCTCTAACCTTGCCAAGTCCTTCTCATCCTTTCCACCCCACCCTGTGCATCAACTCTGTTGCAGATCTTAGTGTCATCTGCAAAGAGACATACTTTCCTTCAGTCCTTCTGCAATGTAACATAAAGACATTGAAGAGGACTGGTCCTAATACTGAACCCTGCGGTGCCCGCTAGTAACCCTCCTTTCTTCTGAGTGGACTCCATTTACTATTACTCTCTGTGTCTATTCTCCAGCCAATTCTTTACCAGGCTGTCATCTTGGGACCCACTCCCAGGCTGGCTAACTTATATATTAATCTTTTGTGTGGGACTGTGTCAAATGCCTTGCTAAAGTCTAGGTAGGCCATGTCACAGCCCCTCCTGATCTACTACTTTGGTCACCCAGTCAAAGAAATCTATCAGATTAGTCTGACATGACCTTCCGCTGTGAATCCATGCTGCCTAGGGTCCTGTGCCCTCTGGCCTCTAGATACTCGACAATTCTTTCCTTTAGAAGTGATTCCATCATTTTTCCTATCACTGAGGTTAAACTAACAGGTCTATAGTTTCCTGCTTCTGCCTTGCTCCCACTTTTGTGAAGGGGAATCACATCTGCTCTCCTGCAGTCCTCGGGTACCACCCCATCCTCCCATAATTTGTTAAAGAGGATAGTCAGTGGTGTCACTAGTTCTACCCTTAGTTCTTTTAGAATTCTGGGATGAATCCCATCAGGCTCCATTGCTTTGTCCACCTTCAGTTTTAAGAGTTCTTTCATAACCCTTTCTTCTGTAAATGGGCTGGTATCAACTTCTGTATCCAGAGTGTTACTACTGTTTGTTTTATGTACCTCCCCTCTTCCTTTGTAAATACTGAGCAAAAATATTTGTTTAGTATCTCTGCCTTTTCACATTCTCCCTCTGCCCACCCTCCTCCCATTATTAAGCTTCACTATCCCTCCCTTGGTCTTCCTTTGCTCCCTGATGTACCTAAAAAGGTTTTATCCCCTTCTTAACTGAGTTGGCTGTCTTTCCTCCGTTTGGGCCTTTGCTGTTCTGACTGCCTTCCCAGCCTCCTTTTGCTTTAACTGATACAGTGCTCTGTCCTGCTCCTGCTGCGATTCCTTGTACTTCCTGAATGCTTTCTTTTCTCTTGAACCTTCCTGCCACTTCCTTTGAGAACCATAGTGGTTTCTTACATCGTCTTGTTTTGTTTATTTGCTTCACACAAAGGCTCGTTACCTCTGTGATGGCAGTTTTTATTATTCCCCATTGTTCTTCCACCCCTCCTTCCTGCCCATTTGCTAGTGCATTCCTTAGGCACTCACCCATTTTATCAAAGTCAGCCCTCCTAAAGTCCAGTACTTTTGTCTTTGTATGGCTTGACTCTATTGCTGTGTTTATTGTGAACCATACTGTTCGATGGTCGCTAGTTCCCAGATGGCTACCCACTTCTACATCTGTGATCCTCTCTCCATCTCCATTTGAGAGTATCAAGCCTAATATTGCTCCCTCTCGAGTGGGCTCCAGTACTAGTTGTCTAAGGCATGCCCCCTGTAGGGCATCTAGAATAACTGCACTCTTCGAAGTGGCAGCTGCAACTGCACTCAGTTAACATCTGGCATATTCAGATCACCCATCAGCAATATCTCCCTTTTTCTGCCATTCTAAGTATACTTTCTATCATTTCCTTGTCCATTTCTCCCCACAGAGAAGGTCTGTATACAACCCCATATGCGGATTGTGGTGCCATTGCCTGTCTCCAAATTTACCCACAGTGCTTCTTCTTCTGCAAACAACAACACCCCCAGCTACCCAATCTATGACTTTTGCTTCTCATTTATTTATTTTAACTTTCTATTTCTCCTCCTTACCCCCACCCCAGAGCTGCACTTCTTCAAGAGACTCCTATGATGTAATCACCCTTTGCTAACATGGTTTTGGAAAACTCTATACGTGGTGCTTACTTTGCAATTTTCCCTTATCTCCCTGTCCGGTGCTTCCTGACATCTCCCTATCTCATCATACAACTCCTCATTCTCACTCCGCAGCATTTCATTTGAACGAGAAGCAAAAGTCATAGATTGGGTAGCTGGGGGGGGGGGCGTTATTTGTTTGCAGGAGAAGAAGCACTGTGGGTAAATTTGGAGACAGGCAATGGCACCACAATCCGCACAGGGGTTGTATACAGACCCCCTTCTCAGGGGGAGGAAATGGACAAGGAAATGATAGAAAGTATACTTAAGACTGCCCTGGAGGTGGAGATTATGGTAATGAGTTTATGGCTTAGCCAACCACATTGAATAAACAAAACAGAAATAAATGAGAGGCCCCATCGGGCGCAGCAGTTGATTGCCAGACGCCAGCAACCCAGGTTTGGGAGCGGACTCGGGTCGCTGGAGGGTTGCCCAGGGAGAAGGGCTTGAGCGCCCTAGGGACTGCTCGCCTTCTCCGGGGAGGGAGGGACAGGATCCGTGGCTTGTCTGACCCTGGGTGGAGGCCTGAGGTACAGCAAGCTGGTAGGACAGATCAATGGGGAGCTGTATGGTGGATGTCGGCATAATGCTTTGACATCAGGGCACACACCACCCAGAGAGAAACAGTAAAAAGCACCACCTGAGTGCGGGTAGATGGAGCTCAGGTGCCAGCCCTGATTGCGACTGCCTGCCTGACCACTGGGAGACCCAACTAGACTAGAAGATATCGGGGTGTCCGGGCCCTGTCCTGTATCCACCTGGGAGTATAGCCACGGCTCCATGGGGGAACTCTGGGGATTCTGGTAGGTCAGTTGTGGGGGGGGGAGCACATAGGAGTCTCTTGAAGAAGTGCAGCTCTGGGGTGGGGGTAAGGAGGAGAAATAGAAAGTTAAAATAAATAAACAAGAAGCAAAAGTCATAGATTGGGTAGCTGAGGGGGGTGTTATTTGTTTGCAGAGACAGATAGTCCTATAGTAGTTCAAGGTGTGGGGGTGGAAATTTGAAGGCTTCAGGAAAATTCATCATTACTCTCTGGGTGCCTTAATTACCAGAATCACTATCATCCCAAGGAAATTCCTGTACCGAGGTATTGGGGGATCTGACATCTGGTCTCTTTAAGGTGTACTTAAGGAGCTGACAAATTCTAAAGAAAGAAACCTAGAGATAGGAAAAAAAAACAAGTTATTAGGATTCATACTGTACATATTAGTGCACATCCAAGGAATTTATAGTTACACTACAGATAGTTTTCTATATCCTGTACTCTAGGAGGGTAGAGCATGACTACAGTTTATGATTCAGACCCTTAGACAGTTCCAGGAACAAAATTATCACTATAATACAAACACTTACATAAGTGAGAAACTCTTCGAAAACCAAATCCAGCATATTGTACAAATTAATATAACCTGAAATATATCTCAATATATGGTCTGGGGAACTCTGTATCCCAAATGTGTAACTTGTCTAGTTTTGGGGCACAAGGTGGATCGATACACCTTGGATTCCAGGCTAGTGCAGGAAGAGGGGAACCTTCAAAATGCCCATTAGCACTGAGCTCAAATTGGACGTATTCAAATTTCTGACCTCCCATGGAGGTTGGGGTGATTTTGTGCTGGACACAAAGTTGCGCGGTCACCCAATACAGTATGTGTGCATGCTGTATTCAGAGACCAAACATACAGTCAAGAAACATGACCAAAAAGGAGTAAAGGTTGCCGCCCTCCACGCTGCCCCTACAGGCAGTAGAAACAGAGGTCTTAGCCCTAAAAAAGGAGCTGGGCTCCAAATCCTGAGAAACAGGTGTGCAGCGGAGAGAGTTGGAACAAGAAATTGAAAGTCTCAGAAATGAGATGCAGAATGAAATGCAATGTACTGTACAAGAGAGAGACAGAGATATTGCTAGGTTGAGAGAGGATTCTGAAAATTTACAGCAAGATAAGAAGCAAGCAAGCATTACAGCTGAATGTTGTGTTGACTGATTCAAATGAAATGCTGCGGAGTGAGAATGAGGAGTTGTATGATGAGATAGGGAGATGTCAGGAAGCACCGGACAGGGAGATAAGGGAAAATTGCAAAGTAAGCACCACGTATAGAGTTTTCCAAAACCATGTTAGTAAAGGACAGTACAAAGGCAGAGTTGATCATTCTATTTTTAGAGCAGAGATGGGGTGATTACGTCAGCAGTTGGCAGTCCTAAAGAGTCATGTGAAAGCTTTGCTGTATGCCCTGCCTATTGACCTGGCATCACAGGAAGATGACGACGGTGATGACGGTGAATTCCAAGATGGTGGTCCTTGGGACGCCGGAGGGTCGAGGCCTCGCCCACCTCCAGTAGCCATCTTGAGCAAGTCCGACAAGACTGAAGTTGAGGCCTTGATCGACCAAGTGGCCACCAAGGCAAGAATCACTGAGGCACAATCGCCAGCGATCCAACAAGCCATGGCTGACTTGTTAAAAAGGAGGTAGAACAGCACAGCCTCCTTCAGGGCATGGCCACTGCCATGGCTGAGGCAGTGATCAAGTCCATGCAACTGCAAACGGGCCCCCCCAAATGCTCTGCAGTCAGCGCAAGCCATCCAAACGATTGCAGACAAAGTAGGCCATATGGCCTCTGGTGACAATTTGAGTTGCCATTTGCAAAAGGTTCGAAATCAGTGCAAAATGCTAAGCTTTCCAGCCGAGCATAGAGTTCAGGTTTTGAAACAAACTATGGATCCCACATTGTGGCCAAGTTACCGGAAGTGTTGCGTCATGATGCTGGGGCCAGATTTGATGTAGTAGCAGCCAGCCTCCTGGCAGCGCACAACGCTGATTTGGTCAGTGTGATGTTAGCTCATCCAGTGAAGCAATACACCAATAAGACCCCAGTCCAGTACGACAGCCGCTTGTGGCTTGTCTATCAATCTGGCAAGGAGTTGGCCGAGAAGGCCACAGATCAAGATTCAGTCGAGTACAAGAGTCGGTTCTTGAAAAACATGTTGCCGGGCCTTCGTAAGAAGGTTGAGGCATCAATGTTCCTGAGAACTTACCAAATCTACGCGTGTGACCTGGCCTCACAGTCAAAGACTAAAGTGGCCACAGAGCAGAACAGCACAGAGTGCTCCACCCAGTATGTGGTGGAAGAGAAATCAAAGGATTTCCAACAAGACAAGACAAGCCCTCCTACCAAAACGAAGGAGGATCGAGCAAGAACGGATGCTGAGAGTGGCGCAAGATCTATCAGCAGCAGAATGAGAAGGGGAACAGTGGACAAAAAACAGCAGTCTAACCCTTTGTACAGAGAGTTGGCCAAGGAAAACAACTGGCTCTGGGAGTTTAAGGCCAAAATACAGTTACTTTCAGCAGCCCTTCCACACAAAATGATAGCAGCTATCCTGTCTGCACCTTCACTGCAAAATGAGCCTGATGGGGACAGACAATCAAAGTCTCCATATTCAGAGGCCATCCAGATGCTATGAGAGGTAGACCCCCACCTCCAGTCAGAACAAGACAGATCAGACTGATGGTGTCAGGCCCTGGTTCACATCATCACCACCCTGGTGACTGATGATTCTGTCCGCTCATGTATAGAAGTGCTGGTTGGGGGCTACCAGCTTGAATTACTTCTAGATATGGGTGTTGCTGTTTCAGCACTGCATCAAGAGGATCCACAGCTAAGCCATACTCTTCTGAGTTTGTGGACTTTAAATGTTTCCTTAGTGGTACTCTTCCCCCTACACAGTCCCATATAAGGGACCTTAGAGTGTACGGCTTTAGATTAACTTAACTGAGCTCAGACAATCTAATTAATGTATTGTGCTTATTTGCATCTGTTTACCCCCCAAAACACTATCTGAGTCTGCAAGTGGGGGGAAGCTCTGAGTAATGACCTTAAATTGTGTATGTTAATATCCTGAAGTGAGAGGATCTTTAATAAAGCCCGCATATCTTCATGCCATACAAATTGTCTAAAATGAATGGAACCATTAACCCTTGGCTATCGGGTCCAATCATTGAACAACTTAAAACACTGAGACAACCTTTGGTACCACGCTAAGGCAACTGGTAAAATGGCTGACTTTGCAGCCTACAGAGAGGCAAGGAATAAATGCACAAGACTGGTCAGGAACGCGAAGGCGGCCTTTTACAAAGGAGAACTGAGCAGGACCTGGTGAAACAGAAAAATGTTCTGGAGTAACATACAAACCATGATTGGCAAAGAATCCAAAGCTAATCCTGACCTGATCATCACTGAATCTGCCACCCTACAGGAGCCTAAGGACCTAGTGAATACATTCAACCTGGCATTCATGGATCTTAGCCCTGTATTACCACAGGAGTACCTCACAAACCCATCTCCTAGCAAGTAAAATTGTGGTACATCCGGGCCATAACCCAGGAAAACCATTGCTTTACTTCTAACAAATCACTAAATCAAAAGCGATAAAATATATCTAAAGGATCTTTGGCAAAACTAGGGTTGCTAGTGACATGCTGGACACGAAATCTGTTGCCCTCACACGCGACGAAATAGCCCACCCGCTAACCAGACTTTTTAATATATCTTTGAGGACAGGGGTTTTCCCTGATAGCTGGAAGATTGCACATGTCACTCAAGTGCTCAAAGGTGGGGACAGGACCTGCCTGGGAAACTATAGGCCTATTTCAATACTCCCTCCTCTTTCAAAGGCCCTTGAAAGAATTGTAGCAGATCAGGTGGTTGAATACCTCAACAAGTATAGTCTGCCGTGTGAACAACAACTGCTCTGGTCGAATATACCACTCACCTATACAACACGCTAGACAGTGGCAAGACTGTAGGGTCTATTTTTATAGACCTTATAAAAGCCTTTGACACTGTGAACCACCAAATACTGCTTAGAAGCCTTTTGTCATAAGGCCTGTCGTGTGACACAGTCAGCTGGTTCGGGAGTTATCTGTACCACAGGACACAATGTGTGAAGATAGCTGGAGTAACATCTGAGCCCAGAGAGGTGTGTCTGGGGGTGCTGCAGGGGTCTATACTTAGCCCATTGCTATTTAGTCTTCTTATCAACTCATTGCCTACTGCTTGCTCGGTAAACATGGTTCTATACACGGATGATGCTGTCATCTCTGCCCCAGAAGCCAATGCAACTGAAATTAGCAATACAACTTGGAAACTGCCACCTCTGTGGTAGGTATGTCAGCAGTGCTTGCCCAAAAGGCAAATGGCACCTTGAGGCCTATTGCCTGTGCCTCCCAGATGCTCTCCTTGGTAGAGCAGAAGTACTCCCTATGTGAGAGGAATCTGCTAACAACCTTCTGGGCCATCAAACACTTCATCTACATCATAGGGTTTTCCCCTATTGTACTGCCCACCAACCACACCCCTACCAACTTTCTGTTAACAGAATCAAAGATGGCACTTTCCTTCTTCTTCCAACATTTCCTAACACAAGACTCACCCATTGGTCTCTCCTTCTACAAGATCGAGACATCACTGTGCTTCCTGTCAAAATGCCCTTCATTTTGGCACATAGTCTCATATACCAAGGAGATCCATGAGTGTGGCCTAGAGCCACCCGCCTTGCTAGAACCAAATCTTTTCCTCCCTGCCACAGACAGCAATCTGAAAGACCCTGCACTACATTGCATCTTTACAGATGGGTCCACCTCCTACCATGAAGGAGAACAAATTGCAGGTTTTGGGGTTTTGGTCCTTCTTTCAGCAAGTGACACCTTTGAGGTGTCCCAAGAAGTGCATTGTTAAATCTTCACAATGTGCAGAACATGCCGCAGTTGCCTGTGCCCTGGAAATCATCCATGGCCAAGGAGAGGAAGATACAATCCTCTTCTCAGATTCTTCCTGGGTGTGCAATTCTTTGAAGGAGTTCCTTCCTTTCTGGAAGGCCCATGATTTTGCCTCTACAGAACACACCCCTGTGAAATACAGGGATCTGTTCATGCACATTGTCAGCCTCATTGAGCAATTCATCTTTAGGCTATACATACACAAGGCTAAGACCCACTCTAAGACTGAACCTTTCCATGAATACATCAATCGAGCAGACACCTGAGCCAAAGATGGTGCTCGGGGAGGGGGGGAGATATGGACCATGCCTCCTCCCATTTTGACACTACCAGTGGCTGCTCACAGAAGGACCAAAGTTGTTCCCCTGGATCTAACTGCAGTACAATTGGCAGATCCAGAGATAAAGGAGGTCTATGAATATCTCTCCAAGGAGACAGAGAAGAAATGTCTGTGAATAACCAATTCAAAAGACATTCTGACAACCTCCATCTTTCCCAGGATCAAAAGTTGGTCCTGTATCACTTAGGTGATCAAAAACTTTGGCCAATCCCCCAAACACTATGATCAGAATTCATCTGTCAGGTCCACAACACCCCTACAGGTGGACACCAAGGGGTGAAGAAGACTACGGAGATTGAGAACTGTGGGCTGGAGGCCTGGAATAACAACAGACAGCCAACACTACATGGACAATTGCATTACTTGTGCACAGAATGACCCTGTCACTGGCAAGAAAAATGCCAAACAGTTTCCTCAAAGGCAATCAGGCCCCTGGAATGCAATTCAGATTGATTACATTGGACCTGTGCCTACCACTAGCAGAAATAACAAGTATGCACTTATGATCACTGACCTGTTCTCAAAATGGGTAGAGGCCTTCCCATGCAAGGCTGCTACGATGAAAGCCACTGCCAGAATCCTGGTGGATCACGTATTCACTAGTCGGGGCCTCCCTCTCAAGGTGGACTCTGACAAAGGGTCTACTTTCACAGGAGAACTAATGCAAGAATGTTTGGAGTTATTGGGAGTTAGCCAAACGTTTCACATTGCATACCATCCTCAATCATCTGCACAAGTGAGGAGAACCAACAGACAAATAAAACTAATGTTGAGTAAGTTTGCGAACGAAAATGCAAAAATTTGGGATACCTTGTTGCCCTTCCTTCTAATGGCAATTAGAGCTACCACAGCTGCAGCAACCCACTGTTCACCTTCGAGGTGGTGACTAGCAGGCAAATGAGATTACCAGAAGATCTGTGGACTGATCTAAATACCTCCACTGCAGACACAGTGTCAGTGTGGATGGATGCTTATGTCACATAACTGAAGGACAGTCTTGTTCAGATCTACCTGTTTGCTACCAAGAATTTGGGCCAGGCCCAACAATAGTCCAAAATGTACTTTGATAAAAATGTCAAAGAATTTGATTGGCAAGTAGGAGACCAAGTAATGCTGAAATTCTCCACCCCTGCCCACCCATTTGTAAACAAATGGGTGGGTGCCTATGACATCATTAACAAATTGAGCACTGCTGTCTATCAAGTGCAGATCACTGACCGCAAGAAACATATAGACAAATGGTATCATGCCAGTCAGTTGAAACTGTACAAAGGTGATTAAATGCTCCTTTAAATGCTCCTTTCCCTGGCCAGGGGAGGGAGACCTGTACGTTTACCTTTTTGTTTTCTTTCATTTCAGGAAAATTATGATCTTTCTTTCTATACTTTCTGTCAGGCATGCTGGCGAGTGTACCAGACCAAGAGTACCAGGCACAACTTTGTGCACTTCTTCATACCACGAATCCTTCGGAATTGGCTTACTTCCTTTCTACCCCTGTCAGACCTCTTCCAGGTACAGGAATAACCACCAACATCCCATCTACCCATGTGACTGTCTTTGAAGGAAAAGGTGCCTATCTCAATGCCATGGTGGTATCTCCAGAACATACCACTTTACAGGTTGAATGGAAACCTGACAATCTCACTGGACAGCAATTCTCAATAGCCTGCTTTACAAAAGGAACTTTCCAAGGTTGGCCCAACACCCATATTTGCCCCCAATGGAACTTTGTGCATACACCAAGTTACCCAGCAAAATACCAGCCTCTACAACCTTAAAGTCCTACTGAATAAAGACTTTTGCACTCGATTCCATAACACCACCATTCACAAACTTTGTTTCAATCACACAGTTGCAACAGTTGCACTTTTCTTACAGTCATTCCAGTGGTAAAAGATGAACCTCTACACTGCCCCGATCTGGAGCCAGGCCCATCCAATGACCTGGCAACAACCTTGATTCCTGGGACACTCATTAATAATGTACAATTTATGTAAGTTCCTGTTCTGAATCTCACACATTGGAACATGGCTGAGTTTGGTCGTTCATCCACTAACGTGTCACAGTTCCATACTGTAATGATGTTAGATTTAATGGCAGCGTATCAAGCACATGCACAGGAGCCTGTAGCTGGGCATCACACAACTGAACACCAAGGGGTGTTCAGACCTAAATGCTTGTGTAACCACCCAGTCCCCTGTGGTTACTAGAATCCCATTAGTACTAGCCTTAGGCAAGTAGAAAAGGCAGCTGGTAGGGTGCTCATAAGGGGCTTTCTACATAATGACATAATTGTTTGCTCAGCTAGCTTGAGAGAGGGATGATTATGTCATTTAGAACTTTTGCAGCATAACCATTTTTGAGTCGGGAAGTTTAGAATGTTCAGTTAGTCTGAGTCAGAGTGGCAGGAGGTCTGTCAGAGGGGCTCTGAAAAGGGAGCCCTGGTCATTTCTCACCCTAGTTTGGTAAAATCCTCGGTTTGCCTGTGAAGTTGTGGAAACTGTTCACCTGCAGGACTCTTAGTATCACTCCAGGAGGAGTGAGAGGGACTACAATGTCTTGTGGATCCAAGGGGCAATCTCCTGAAGGTCCCAAAGTTTACAGCTGCCTTAGAGAAGGACTGTGAATGGAATCTGACAAGCTACCAGAGAGTAAAAGGTGCCTTTCTCTTGTTTTTTTCCATGACTGGGAGGAAGGCGCAACTAATCTTTGAGTACAGAATTGGAGAATGTTCTCTTGGGAGATCATCTGAGGTATGTGTGCCCAAGATAAGGCTAGATCACACTGGTCAGGACCCCATTTCACCTCAGGGTGCTAATTTAATGTATGGTTTGGGGGTCTTTAGCAATTCAGTGGGGATTGAAGACTTTCATTTGGTGTAACCCTGAAGAAATAGCCTAGATTGTTTTGGGCCAAAGGGTGAGAGGAATGCCATCTGGAGATTCAGTGCAGGGCTAACTGGTTCGTTGATGGGCACCAAGGTTGCCTGGGCAAGGGCCGATGCCCAGGATGATTTTAAATGATGTGGTTCAGGCCACAAGCATACACTGTGGGAAATGGAAATGTTTTGAAAGGTACTAAAGTATGTGGTTCAGGCCACGAGCATAGACTTTTGGAAAATGGATAGTGATGTTTCTGTGGAAACAATACTGCCTAGCAAGGTGTTTCTGGAAAAAAGAGTGTGCCTGTGTTGCAATGACAAACAATTGGGGGTCCACCTGTGCTTTAAAGTAACATCTGTGAATAAAGCCATATTGCACAATCCCAGTTACTGCTTTGGACATGCAGCTTATTGCTTCAGTGTGAATGTTATTGGAGCCCCTCAGCGGTTAGGTCTAGCATACACCTAGCATCCTCTCCCCTGGACCTGGTGGTAAATACAAAGGTTCATTTTTCAGTATTGTACCCTTACTCTCTGCCCTTTAGATAATGAGCCTGGTATACATTCTAAAGCTAGAGGTGGTACCAACTGAGTAATTCTGTCAAGAGTAAATTGCATGCCATGATTTGGGTACTGGTTCTTTTGGGGGTGCCAACTGGGAAAAGTGGCAAGGTGGTTACACCTGAAAAGGAGTTTAGGTGTAGCTGGCATAACAGGCATGACATGCACTGTAACAGGTATGTTTGGGACAGGAATGTCAATTTGGAACCAAGCCGATTTGGTTCATATTCAAAGACATAAAATGTTCAACAGCAAATTAGGCCAGGATATGGTACAGCCCATGCTACACAGTATTGAGGGTATTTGCCAAGAGGAAAGATCCATGTTGTATAACATGCACGATATTGCACATTTATTCAGTCAGACCTGAAACAAAGTCAATGAATTGGTCTTCCAAAACAATAAAGGGTTTAAACAGCAACACATAGGCAGGGAAATCATTTGTTCAGCGTATGGCAATTTTGCTATTAATGCTATCACCAATCTGTGCCAGGATCTTGAATCTGGAAGGATCCCAGATTTGATCCATGATAGACATATTGCCACATGGTACTGCCCACATTGTAAAACCCTATCATGTACTACCAAGTGCACAGATAGAACTGTGTCCTTTTCTCTGGTCACAACATGAAACTTGGGTCATGTGACTCCACACCCAAATCAAGGACCCTACTACACTACAAGTCAGTGTAGTATCTGGGACACTATGTATGTTACATTCACTGTATCCCTTCCAGTTTTCGATAAAGATTCTTCAGTCTTTGAAAGTCTGTGACTATCCACTCTGTGGGAAAACTAGAGGGCAGCATCTACCAAGAACAGATCAACTTACCTCCTTTGCTGTTTTTTCATTCTCAACTTGATGCCTGGGTTGCCAAGCATACAGACTTGTGCCAAATGGGGCTACCACTATTTGTGCAGCTGTAATGTTTTTTATATAACTGCACCAGTTTGCTGTTACACTCTGAATTTTATGGACTGGTCATATACGTTTGATGATGACCTATTTGCCAATGCGACTCTTAATGTCTCTGTTCCTTTTGATAAGCGAAATAGCAACACCTCCAGAGATGCCTCTCAAGAAGATGTACAATGCCTCACCAGCAAGATGACGAATGCTTCCATTACATGCTCAGTCTAGCTTACAAAGTGGCAGCTTCCTGAAGTTCATGTGACCTACAATTCTGATGGCCTGTACTGTGTTATAACCAACTACCAGACCGTCACCTATGGACCTTTGTTGTGTGACATCACTATATCCAACTTCTGTTTTGTACCTCACCAGTGCTCTATCATTGGCCATACAGTTATTACTCCTGTTCCAACCCCAGAAAGTGATTACATTGATAGTGATCCTGACTGTCTGAATGCTATAGCACAGTATTTACCAGTTTTAAATGTGCATATCGTCCCACTCACCCTGAATCTTAAATCCCTGTTAGAAAGGAAAGGATACACATCTCATTCATATTAGTATTAATATTACTAAAGTAGGTGAGTCTCTAAATGCTCTATTTCATGAAGGTAATTCAAGCACCACATTGTCCAACACTTGGTTGGAACTCATGTTCAAAGGTTTTGTTGTTATTCAAGTTTAATTGTTTTTGTGGTTGTTACCTTATGCTGCTTACAATGCATGCTCAAACATCATCATGCGCTATTGAAATTTCTCTATGAAACTCACTCAGCCTGCATGTAACCTGCCACACTTTCTCTATTAGTGTTGCCCCTCTATTCAGGCAACAAAGGGGGAATATGTAGACCTACCAGACCTGCTGTCCCTAATGTGGACTACTATTCTCTATTATACAACATAAGGTACACCAGTATTCACTGATATTTTACTGATGCTTGCTATGATGCACTTACAAGCTGCTATCTAGCAGAGAGATATATTTGTGGTCTTAGTGTGCCACTTGCTTCTTCACCGATGTAGTGGCCTGGTTCAATAACTGTCTGTCTGACAGGAAACAGGCTGTAGTTTTCAACTCAGCCATATCTGACCTTTCATCTATACACGTTAGTGTGCTCCAGGGCTCTATACTTGGCCCCTTGCTTTTCTCAATCTTCATTAACAACATCCCGCTGCTTGCACCTACCTGTTCATCTCTGCTCTATGCAGATGATCTAGTTATTTACCATAGTGCAAGAAATATCTCTGATATAAACCACCCTCTTGACTCGGACTTCTCAAGTATTCAGTCCTGGCTAACAGAGAATGACCTTGTTCTCAATATAAGCAAGACACACTCCATGCTCTTTGGCTCACCTGACAGACTTATAGTGAACCAAAATGCCCTTAAAATCTCGTGTGCAGATGGCTCCCCACTGGTTAGCACCAGATCCTTTAAATATCTAGGCATTCTTCTTGATGAATCTCTAGATTTTGACCTGCACATCACTACCACCTGTAAATCTGTCAATGCTAAGATAAGAGGTGCCTACCGTACTAACTATGCCCTCATCCCATTGGCTAGACTAGCTGTGGCACAAGTCTTTCTACTCCCAGCTCTGGCCTATGGCTCAGTCACCTACCTATCTGACAAAAAATCCTCCTTCCATAAATGGGACACCACCTATAATAGCATCTGCTGCTACGCCTCTGCATCCCTACAATACAAACACCATTTCCAGCTCTATGCTGACCTAAAATGGCCCTGCCCCTCTGCCTATCGACTCCAGTCCTATGGCTTACTGATTGACTGTATTGCCAGATAAGGCCTTCCCCTGTCCCTTGCCTCTCTGCTGCACTCACAACCCCTCTCCTATGGGCTCTGATCCACTGAGCAAGCCCCTCTTCACATCCCTAGATGCAAAACCAATATGGGTGCATGTGCTTTCTCATACACAGCTCCGAAGTACTGGAACACTATACCTCAAACTATTCATCAAGCTCCCACCCATGCTAGTTTTAAGAAACTTCACCATGATCATATGCATGCTACTAACCCCTACACCTGCTTTCGTCGGCCTTAGACCATCCCTCTTTTTCCCTAGGCAATCTATTTTCTCTGACACCTTTTTCTCCACCTCTCTTAATACCCTCCTTACATGTTTCTCTCTCATTCCTTACCCTCTTCCTCTGCTTCCCGCCACTCTCCCTTTTCCTCTCCTCCCTGTTTATATGCTCCCAAGCTAATGACAACATAATGGCACTTATTGTAGGTCTGTGTATACCTTCCTCTTGCAATGCCTGTTTTCTCTCACATGTTTTCTGATCTTGTTTTCTTTTGACTTTGTCCAAACTGTATTGATTGTACTATACTGAACAATGTTTCTCCACACCCTAAGTTTGGATTGTATGTGATTCCCCTCCTCAATGTGTTACATATCTCATGTGCTGCACCACAGGTATGCTCATGTATTTAAACTGTATTCTCGCGGGTCGTGCCTGAAAATAGGCATTCTTATGCCTAGTGCACCAACCCGGTAACCAAAAGCAAATAAATAATAAATAAATAAATAAATAATTAGCCATAATGCTATGATCAGCACAATATAATGAATCATTCTGTTGTAATGTGAAGTAGCTATAGTCAGCATAATACTTGTCACTGTGCACGTGCACCACATAGTGGCCTTGGATGTGAGTCACCCACCATGTACACCAATAGATATGTTTTGCCTTGCATTTCTACTATGCAAATGAGCATGTTACCAGATAACAGGACTCTCTTATCTCTAAGTATATAACTTTTTGTAAGAGTATTGTTCTCTGAGTTTCTTTATGATGACACCTGGTGTTCGGAGGTTCCGAACTCCCAGCGAATATTATTGCTGTCCTTTTTAGATTATTTTGGGAATAAACTTTTATTCTGTATGCCTGCCTCCTGCACTGTGTTTTGCTACCAGGTTTAGATCCTGCCAAATCCAACATGTGTGAGTCCTTTTTGATCACAAGACATCTACAGGGCTCTGCCTACTGTAGCCAAAAAAAGGACACCTATGGGCGTGTCATCTCTTTTGTTCTTAATGTCTCTGATGTGCTCCTGTATATACTGACATAGTGATCTAATTGTTCTCCCAATGTATATTTTGGAGCACTGACACCATAAGAAGTACACTACAAATTGTATTCCACATGTAATGAATTCTCGAAATGTCACTTTTCTATTGTAGCCAGATACATGTATTTCTTTTAACTGGTGCCAGTTTTGACACACAGAACATTTCCCACATCCATGCATCCCTACTGGTCTAATGGGTAACCAATTAAGGTGTGGCTCAAGATCCCTTTCTGGTACAAAGTTATTGCATGTTGTCCTATCCCCTAAATTTGATGCCTTCTTAAAAGAGATAAGAGGTGCCTCCCCTATCAGTCCTGCTAGTCTGGTGTCTGATTTTACTATAGGCCAGTATTTTCTGACTACTACTCCTGTCTGGCCTGCCATACTGTTATAATCAGCTCTTCAACTCCTTCTGCTGCTTTGCTCTTGATGCCTCTCCCCTCACCCACCACTGCAATCTGTACCGCTCTCTCAACTTTGCAACTCTCAGTAACCGTCGTGCACACCACAGCGCCAAGTTTATCTCTAAATTCTGGCTTGGTTTTCTTCCTTTTGTGTATCTTCTCCCTATCCACTCCTCCTCCTCCACCTCAGCACTCTCTAAGAGCTAGCCACTCCCGTACCCTGGCAATCAAAAGTCGTTCAACTACTTCTGGCCAAAATACCATCTCCTACCACCTGCCTAAACTATGGAATGCTTTCCCCTCTAAACTTCGGCACTCCTCCACCCTAGGCTCACACACATTGGCCTTACTTAACTACTTAACCTCCAGTTGTGTTTGCACATGACCCCCTCCTGGCTTCATGGCACTCTGCTCCTTTCTGCACTTCTTGCCCCCTAGCACTTTTGTCGCCAAATTACCACCTTAGCTCCAGTCCTCCCGCTTACACATTTCCAAACCCATATAGCCCCCTAATAACTTACTTGTACTCCTGTTAGTTGTATTTACTCTAAATCCTGTCAGGTGCTAGTTTCAACTTCTGCCCGCCTGCTCCTGACCAGTGCTATTACTCAGCTCTCTGCAAACCTGTGTTCATATTTTACTCATCTCATGCTACATTGTGGCTCTGATATGGTATAGATATTGTTCTTTATATGTAATGCTATGTATCTTCTGTGTTGTCTCAAATACGTAATCAAATGTAGAACTTAATTCTGTGTATGCCTCTCTATGTAGTATAACTGCCTCTTATTTATTGTCTGGCTCTGCAATTGCCCTGGGTGGGTGGGATATTCGGAAGGGTTTCGCATGGCGCAACACAGTTGCGTCATGTGCAACCCACTGATGTGCCCTGCGCGATATTCAAAGGGGGATTGAGCCTGGCACAAATCCCGATGCACCGGAGCGCATCAGTAATGTATGCAGTGCAGGTGGGGAGGCGTGCCCATGCATACTTCGCACATCCTGATATTCAGCCCGGGATGTGCTGAGCCCATGCATGCGCAACCCCTACCTGTGCTGCACACAGGTGAGCAAAAAAAAAAAAAGGAGCAACAGCAGGCCACCCACAGGTGAGCTGTCATATTGCAGGGTGCAACAAGGCAGCTGCCACCTGTGGGTGGCCACCCGAGCTCCGGTGGCATCTTCATGGTGGCACCCCCATGCCCGATCATGGGCATTTGCTATAATTAATAGTCCCATATCCCTGGTGATCCAGTGGACCGCAAGCAGCCTGATCATGGGCATTTGTGAAAGATAAGTGTCCTATATCCCTGGTGGTCCAGTGGACCGCTTGCTGCCTGATCGTGGGCATAAGTAACAACAAAAAGAGGTCTAAAATCCCTGGTAGTCCAGTGGACCACGTCCAGCCTGATCACGGGCATCGTTTCACAATAGAACACACCAAACCATCCCGGTGGTCAGCGGCACCCTCCCACCTGTCACTGAGCCCCAGCACCCATTCCCCTGTCAGCGTGGGCAGCAGCTCCCACCCGCCAGCTGCCCCACTGCCTGCCAACTGACTGTGTATGGTAGGGCTGTATGCCCATTGGTCCGCAGCATGGGCCAATGGGTGTACAGAACTATGCTATACTACACAGTCAGATATGAATGGATCATTCACATATCTGGACTGTGTAGTACAATACAGTCTGTACACCCATGGCCCATGCTGTGGACCAATGAGCGTGACAGCTCTACGGCGAGTCAGCTGGCAGGCAGGCAGCTATGGGTGAGGGAGCTGCAGCCCCGCTGACTGGGGGAGCGGGTGCTGGGGCTCAGTGGGCAGGTGAGGGGGTACTGCTGGACCACCAGGGATGGTTTGGTGTTCTATTGTGAAACATATACCGCGGATCGGCTGGACGTGGTCCACTGGACCACCAGGGATTTTGGACCTCTCTTTGTTATTACATATGTCTGTGATCAGGCTGCAAGTGGTCCACTGGACCACCAAGGATAGAGTTAACTGTTTAACATGTACTTATGCCCACGATCAGGCTGCAAGTGGTCCACTGGACCACCAGGGATATGGAATGGTTATTGTTATACATATGCCCGCTATCGGGCTGCGAACATTCCACTGGACCACCAGGGATATATGACGATTATCTTTCACAAATGCCCGTGATCAGGCTGCGAATGGTTCACTGGACCACCAGGGATATGGAACTTTTATAATGCAACATATGCCCGTGATCGGGCAGTGGGGAGCTTTGCCACTTGTGCAGGGGGTATCGGTCCCCGATGGCTGCAGCCTGGCAGGGTGCTAGGTGCAAGTCACCAGGGATCAGCACACCTGCATGCAAATGGGGCCATAATGACATGCAAATTGTCCCATTTGTGCCTTGCATACATTATGGCCCCATTTGCATGTGCGCTTTTGAATATCACGGTTGTTGCGCCTAGTGCAATGGAACTAGTGCTAGCGCATCCCCCTGCTCCACTCTGGCCACTTGCACTGGTACAATGCCACTGCACCATGCACACTGTGGGTGGCCAAGGTGTAATATTCAGCGATGCTGTGCCATGGTGCAGCTTCGTTGAATATCACCCTGTCAACGCCCCGCACAGCCAAGTTGTGCTGGCACAGTCTGAATATCCCGCCCCATGTGTACAATCTGTTCTCTAGCTATGTAACTACTGTGTGATGTTGAATGTACTGAAGTTGTTAACTTTCTGTATTTATCCCTCTACCCTTTTCCCCAGGACATGCCGTGAGATGAACAAATTATTGCTCAGTGCACTTTTCTTGGTGAAGCATTTCAATAAAAAAATAAATAAATCAGTGACAAATCATACCTTGTCTGACAAAGCCTTTACTGGCAAGTGCTGGGGCACCTGTAGCACTTGCTTACAGCTCACTCTAGCACCAGAATTTATGAATGAAATGTTGTTCTAATGGAATAAAATTCTACTATTTGAAGCATAAGTCATAGTTTGTCTGCTGATTCTATAGAGTGCCGTTGCAACTTCAGACTGATAAACTAAATGAGGCTGCTGGAACTATGAGGTTAGAGAGGAGGAAGAGGTATAGGGTGGTCAAAAGCCAGGCAAGGAGAAGGAAGGGTTCAGAAAGAGGGTTGGCAGGAGCAGGAGGAAAGGGGAGGAGTTTTAGCTGGCATTTAATGGAGGGAAGGGAGGGAAGGGATGGATAGAGGAGTGTAGATAGTTCCAGAGGGAGGGAGACTGTACAAGAAAGCAGATTTCCTGGCTGAGGAGTGAGGGTGGGGGAGGGAGAAGATGCACAGGTCCCTAGAGCACAGGGAGTAGGAGGAGAGGATGGAAAGAGGAGATGGGATAGGTATGAGGGCGTGACCAAACCAGTATTTAGAGATGAGGAAAGCACAGTGGGACTGGTGATGTGAGGGGAGAAGGAGAATGGATAAGGAGGAGTAAAGGGAGCAGTGGTGAGTATGAGAGGGTGAATTAGTAGCAAAGTTGCAGAGGGTGTCCACTCTGGCAAGAGAGGTGGAGGGTGGTGCCATAATCCATATCCACGTGGCTGAAAACTGGGAGAACCATTTTGGAGACCAGCTCCCGATGGACCTGGTGAGAAAGGCAGTCCTTATTGCGGTACATGGCACTGAGTTCAGGATGCAGTTTGGCATGGATGGCATCAATGTGGAAGTCAAGTCTGTTATCTAGTCACACACTGAGGTACCTGAACGCTTGGACTACTTCAAGCAGTGTGCCATCCATCATGGAGAAGACGAGGAGGGGTGAGCCAGGCCAGCATCTGGCTGATACCAAGGTCATAGACACAGTGTTTTTTGTGATGTCCTGAAGCTGATTGGACTAGAATCAGTGCAGAACATTGTAAAAGTCTTCCTGGAGTGAGACTTCCAGAGATGCAGTCGAGGGACTGGAGGTGTAGAGAACTGTAAAATCTGTATACATGTGAATATGCACATTGGCACAGGTGGAGGGGAGGCTATTTAGAAATATGGAGAAGATGATTAGACACAGAATGGAGCCCTGTGAGACTCTGTCCTGGATAGGGAGGGGAGGGGAGATGGTGCCTCCTACCTGTACAGACTGGTGGCAGTCCGAGAGATAGGAACGGAACCAGTCGACAGTGGGGTCTGAGAGACTGGATGAGCTCAGCTTATCCAGGAGGTGAAAGTGAGACACCAAATCAAAGGCTTTGGCCAGATTGATGAAAGTGGCTGCTCTGATGTGCCCCTGATCCATCCCTGAGAGGATGGAAATAGTGACCCGAAGTAGGGAAGAGATGGTGGAACGATCCCTCCTAAAGCCAGACTAGAAAGGGAAGAGGAAGGTGGAGGAGTGTATGAAGTCTGCAAGCCGTGAGTAAACTAGTTTCTCCTATAGCTTTGCAAGAGAGGAGGAAAGAGATAGGGCAGAAGTTGCCAGGAGTTCAGTTCAAGTTCGTGAGAGGAATGAACCAGGTAAATTGCAAGGAACTATTTAGCATGAATAGTGGATCAAGAACATGGGGCATGAGTGCCAGCTGACAGGGTGGGGAGGTTCAAGAGGGACATACGAAAGTTTTATTTTATAGAAAAGGTGGTAGAGCCACGACACAATCTGCCAGTTGATGTGATGGTGCAAAACCACCAATGGTTTCAAATATGGTTGTGGGTAGAGGGAAGGGCTTGGTGGTTGCTCAGGGAGAAGTGGTAGGTTGGGGAGCATGGAGGTGGATAGTGTGGGTTAGAACCCTGTATGGATAACAGGTCCTGGGTTGGTTAGGGTTTTATGAGCAGACTGGATGGACCAATGGTTGTTTCTGCTATCATGTATATGTTTCTGTGTTTCTGTGCTGCCTTATTGGTCACTTGTGATGTCAGACTGAGGTCACAGTGCTGCTGATGAGGTATGAAGAGCAATAGAACTAGATATTTCAGTCTCCAGGTAAAGTAGTGCTTTTCACATCACACCTAATACTACCAGATAGAAAATCTTCTAATGTGTGTAACTGGTGGGTTACCCCAGGGGTCGGGTTGGTGGTATTTTTGTGTTATTAGCGCTATGCGGTGCCTCCATATGTAACCCCTTACCTGGGACCTGGGCTCAGGGAGAAAACTGTTGCTCGGTATTTTGGCTAGGTTTGACTTCTAGTCAGGGGCACCCAAGTAACTCTGGACACAGGAAGCAATAACTGTAATGTCCAATACCAGAAGCTGGAATTCTAAAGCGTGGCTTTTATTCACATCCAACAGAATAACAAAGCATAGATGTACCCCCACGGGGCTACACTTCTGGTAATGCAGATTTATGGAGGCCAGAATACATCCTCTTTACACTGAAACCCTCAGGTCTCGAAACGCTCTGGGCACTCTGCCCTAATTCAACTCTTTTCCGGTTTCCTGGCTCGGCTTCATTGCCAGCCCTTTGAAAACTTTCCATATAGCATGGAACATTTACTGGTGACTCCTAAACCATCTGTGAGCACTTCTGGCTCCATCAGGAATCTTCCTCATCAATCCCATGTCTGGGTACTTTCCTCAGGCACTGGCCAAGTTTCTGAGAGAAAGCAACAGGGTCCCAAAGTAAACCCATAGAGGTGAATTTGGTTACTACTGATGGGAGGGTCTCTCACTCTCGCTTCCATAATTCATACCCGCCATTTCTCTGGACTGTAACACCTCCTCTTTAAAAACACTTTGCGTGTAGATTCTCTTTAAATTTATATAACATCCAATCTACTGTTTTTCCATCTCATTTGTACTGAACTTGAACATACTTAAAAAGTGGCTGTGTCCATTATTCTAGACCCCCCACAGTGTTAAGCAGTCCAATCCCCACATCTTCCAAACTGTACTTGGCTGTCTTTTCCTGACCCCACAGTAACAGTCACTTTAGTTTCATCTTGTCTCAGGTGAAAACACATTGGCCCTTTAGTAGAGTGAACTCATCCCTTGGTTGCAGGTGCTCCACAGATGTTTTCTCTTCAACGAAATCTCATCCAGAACTTCTGGTGCCTCAGCACGAACTTAAACTCAGGCAGCTTCTTGTTTTCTAGCTGGACCGGGGGCTTTCCTCTGGAAACAGGCTGATTCTCCCCCCATCCCCGCAAGGATGGGGCCCTGAGCCACTGAAAGCGGTCTCTACCACTTCACTTGGTTCTTCTTGTGTTCCTCTCCATGTGAGAACACACCTCTACAAAAAAATAGCTCTTTAACAGAGCTTCGGACTCTGAGGGCCTGCTTACAGCAGAGCACCTCCTTCCTTTACTACAGACTGCAACAGACTGAATTCAGATTCCCCAGCGTTCTACTCTAACCTCCAACTGCAACATTCCAGTGTGGCTTATGCAGCTGCGACAGTTCTAAATGATGTCATAGCTCCAGCTCAGCAGAGACTGAAAACAGAGCAAGACATAGTGAAGTCCATTTAACTAGAGTTTCACTAGCTGCCTGTCCCTGCCTGCCACTAGGTCTTACTAGGGTTCTAGTAACCCTGGGTGACAGGAGGTTACACTCACCCTGGGCCAGGAAAATGACTGTTTGCAGTCATTAGTTACCCAACCTACACCATCCTACCCTATGTGCTACCTATGGAGAGGGGTGATCAGGCCCCCTCCTACCATGTGCTAGGCATAGGCAGGCAACACTAAGGGCTCAGAGGCCATCAGCTGATGCATCAGCCTCTACTCTACCCGCTGACGATAGGTACCCAGTGGCTCTGGAAGAACTGTCCAGAGCATAGCCCTAATAGATCAGTGCTGCGATCCCTATGGCCGTTCAGAACCACAGTCTGTCTATCCCCCCTAGCTCTCTAGGGAAAACCCTGTCTGCCTCTAACTCAAAATTCCCAAAACAAAACAAACAGGGGACCTCCCCCCAACCTTGGACACCATGCAACCACACACCAGGAGCTAATACCATAAACTATGCATTACTCACATACTCCCCCACAACCATACCTGTGGAAGGAAAAGTTACACACAGTAACAACAACAACAACAACAACAACAACAGTACTTTAAACACTACACTCTAAAATACTACTGAGGAACTCCGATGAGTCCCTCTCCTCTTCTTGTCTTTTCTTCTTATCTTCTTCAGGAACACCTGCAAGAAAAAGAAAGACAACACACACTCCTAATCTGCCTACACAGTCTATCTAGCCCCCTACCAACAAAACACTGGAGAATCCCTCAATTTTTTTTTAGAAAAGTAGAAAAACAGTATAAACATTAGAAAACAGTAGAAAACAATGACATTTTTACAATACACCATATTTGGGGGATGGAGGCCCTAAAGTCCCATCTAGTGACTACAGTGCCCAAGGCAAGTCCATTAAAGAGTCTATCCTGGGCCTGAGCCTGGTGAAGCACAGTTCTAGCAGGCCAGAGTCCGAAGGGGAGTCTTTGAGGACAGTTCAAACATCTGGAGTCTGCTAGTGTGGGTGTGTACTGCAATGTCATAAGGATAGCAAAGTCTGGACTTATCAGTCCTTGTAGAACAACATGATACCACACCTGGTCCTCGGCCAAGACACTCCTGGCAGCATTCTTCCAATACAGCTGGGCGGACATCTTCCGGGAAACGACAGGAGGCACATCTGAAACTGCTGGGTTGATGTCATCTCTGGAGATGGAACCTTGGAACAGGAACAAAAAGGAAAACAGCTGGTCTGAAGTCATCTGATACCCAGGCAGTGAATCAAGATACAGCTGGGCTGGTGTCCTCTCTGGATCTGAAGTCATCTGGTGGGCCAGTCGATGGATTCTGGAAGGCCAGTACACTGTAGAACTGATGAATGTGGGGAACCTGAGTCCTGGAAGTCCAGACTGGCGGAACAACATAGGTACGGCAACTGCTAGAGTGGCAGCACTGGCTACCACTGCTCTGTTTTCCATTTGGTAGGCATGGGCACATTCGCAGGAAGGTCTTTGCATTGTGGCCAATAGCACAATGGGTCAGGTGCTTGAATTATTACCCCATCTGGGCACTCACAATTCACACTGTGAAAGGTTTCATGTCCCTCTCCATCCACAATTCGAACAGTGTCCATAAACAGTGTCCTGTCTCTTTTCCACTGGCTGTATTTTTCATGAAATATTCTGTTCTTGACATGCTTGTTTGCACCAGAATGCACACATTTCATTGCTTCTTCCCAAATCCAGGATTTCCTGCTTTTTTCAATCTCCTCCCAGACTCTCTGAGGAAAAGTAGGAAAGGACATCCCGTAGATTTCATTCACTTTCCTATGAACCAGTCTTTCCTCTTTACTAGCTTTGGTCAACTTGAGAGCTCTGGCCTGGCTTGGGGGTGGCCAGTCCTGGTTCTTCCAGCTATGCATTCTTAACGACACAAAAATGGATCCCTAGCTTCTTCTTGCACAGCCAGGGCAGTGGAATCACCACTCTCTTCCACACGCTCTCTGAGTCAAGAGCTTGAGGCTGTGTACCAGTTCCTTTTTCACAAGGCCATAGGTTCCCCTCTTCTTCTTCCTCACTGAGAATCTGTGCCCAGGAGTGAGCAGTCGCCCTCGCTCCTGAGACTGTCCACTCTTTGCTGGCGCGGAGGTTGAAACCTCCCATTCAAAGGCCTCCTTGTCTCGTCTTCACCTATGAGACTTGGGCTAGGCTCTCTCCAAGGGTCTACTGATGCTCTTCCTGAAATGTCTCTCTGTGACTCAGACTCTGAAACATCAGCACATTGTTCTGTCTGTAAATCTGCCCTCTTGCTTCATGCCACACTCTGAGGGGCCTTCTTCAACAGGCTCCACCTGGTGCTGTGTGCTACCAACTGCAGATTCTTGAACTTTTGTCCATGTGGGAGCCAAATGAATCTTGGTCGCTTCAAAGAAACCATATTTCTCAGGCACCCAGAACAGTGAGGTACCATGAAGACGCCATTTCCAGCATCTAAGCACATCAAACATACTGTATTGGGATATCCAGGAATCACCACACAAGGAGGCAGTCATCCTCCGTAGTAACATCTCTCAATGTCCCTTAACTTGTTAACTTCTACTGCTATCACAGCCCGGCATGATCCTGAAGCCATAACTGCAGAGAAAACAAACAAACGCCGCTGTTATTTCAAGTCCCACATCATTGAAATTAATTTTTTTTTCAAAATGGCTCCTCTGCTGCTGTGTTTACATTACTACCCCACCCTGTAATGGCGGCGGCAGCACTCCTGCATCAACATTCTGTAACTGGGTCAACCATCTTGCATCCGATTTACACATTATACTGATAACTTTGCTCAAACTGCACAAACGTGCATTGCTCTTTCTGCAAGCACATTTATATGATTTACCATGGACTTTCCACTTGCTGAAGACATTGCTCTTGCTCACAGTCCCTTAAAGCCTCAGTATTTCATAGCACAGGATTGCCTGTATTTCTTGCTGCATATCTCATACAACTCACAGTCTCTCACTTGGCTTTGAAAATTATACTGACGCTGAACCTATAATTATGTTACAGTCGGTTGCTTAGAATTTCTTGCTTTTAGCTAGTTAAACTGGTACAGTCCTTCTTTGCAAAGTGATTACACTGCTAACACACAGATTCAGCTGGCTTTTTGCAAAATCACTTAGTTTGAGCTGTTTCATTTGGCTGGTACTCACTGTTATCAGTAGTTGTTTGCTGCGATGGAAAAACATCCTACAGCCAGTCTTGGAGGCCGCTGGAAGGAAGCGGGTTGGCAGTCCTGCCGATCGTACCTCTGAACACCACACTCACAGTCCAATTGATCGAGATGCGGGTTGAGCCCGAATTTAAACAGAAAAGTCAGCTTTTTAACTTTTACAGCACTTTCAATCATGCACGCTCCTCCCAACAAGCCAGTTCACACACTCCACTCTCCCTCGCGAATGCTGTGCAGTCACTCTAAAGCTGGCTTGGGGTGGGACTGATTGCAGTCTCACCAATCACACGACGCTATGCAAATGAGCCTCTTTCCTCTCTAATGCTCTTCTCCTCGTGGCGATCGTCGAGCAGGCAAAATTTAAACTGCAAACCACTTTTTTTTTCCTCAACTGTTGCTCCTCGTCGGGAGCCCATTTCAACCATTTTTCATGGCCATTAAGCACAACAAGTCTCTCAGTCCACACAGAAAGCATTTCCAACATCTAGGGCACAATTTTCCTTTTGCTACCCACAGTTTTCCATACTGTTCTTTGTCACAAACACTTTTAAAAACTGGCAAACGCTGTAATTTGATGCAGGCCAAGGGCATACACACTTGGGCTTTATTGCTCCTTGGTAACAGTTGGCAATATCACAACAGCACATAGACAGCAGCACACAGTGGCACATTTAGTTTACATTGCTTCAACTTTTTGGGCTACCTACTGCCAGACAGCCAAAACGCTAGCCGCTATCCAAGCAACCTTTCTTGCGTTTTCTCCCAAATTTCAGCAGAACCCCAGTGGTCGCCTCCATTTTTGTAACTGGTGGGTTACCCCAGGGGTCGGGCTGGTGGTATTTTTGTGTTATTAGCGCTGTGCAGTGCCTCCATATGTAACCCCCTATCTGGGACCTGGGCTCGGGGAGAAAGCTGTTGCTCGGTATTTTGGCTAGGTTTGACTTCTAGTCAGGAGCACCCAAGTAACTCTGGACACAGGAAGCAATAACTGTAATGTCCAATACCAGATGCTGGGATTCTAAAGTGTGGCTTTTATTCACATCCAACAGAATAACAAAGCATAGATGTTAGGGTTGTCAGAACTAGTTCGGTAAGGATTCGAACCCTCCTCGAACCCTGGTGTTCGAGTTCTAACTTAGAACTCGAACACTGAGCGGTCGCAAAAGGTTCGAATCACCGCGAGACGACGGGGTCGAGTGGCAACGCGAACTGCGGGATCTGTGGGGGTATAAAGAGATGCGCCACGAGGAGGAGCGCCATTTGACTGAGGATCATCGCAGAGAGGCAGCAGCAGCAGGCAGCACCAGCAGCCCACTAAACTGTAGCAAAGCAGTTAGCGCGTCTGCTACTTTTGTCCAGCAGTCGTGGCCACTTCTTCTCCTGTGAGACCGGTGAGAACAAGAAAAAAGCTAAATCGAGGATCAGGGGGTGGGAGTACTAGGGGCCGGTTCAGGACAGAAGGAGGAATCGGGACTCTGGAGGATTAATCAAGATTGGGGAGTGGGGGAATAGGGAGGGATTGATGAGAGACCAATATCAGGAGGAGGACTGGAGGAGGACTCGGGAGAGAAAAGAACCTTTGTGAAGTGTGATTATTTGAAACTGCAGCACACTGCACACTCAGCAGCTGCCAGCAACAAGCATACAAGGGGCAAAAAAGGCAAATAAATCTGATAAATCTAAATAAGTCTGAACCCTAGTGTGTGTGCCACAGAGAGAGCCCAGTGTGTGCTTGACTGACTGTACTGACCTACCCAGTGTGTGTTACAGAGAAGCCCAGTGGCCAGTTGTGTGGTGGCATTAACCTTACATGACAGAAACGTAGGGGGGCAAAAAAAGGCAAATAAATCTTTCTGAACCCTAGTGTGTGTGTGTGTGTCACAGAGAGAAGCCCAGTGTGTGTGTACTGTACCCTACCCAGTGTGTGTTACAGAGAGAAGCCCAGTGGCCAGTTGTGTGGTGGCATTAACCTTACATGACAGAAACGTAGGGGGGCAAAAAAAGGCAAATAAATCTTTCTGAACCCTAGTGTGTGTGTGTGTGTGTGTGTGTGTGTCACAGAGAGAAGCCCAGTGTGTGTGTACTGTACCCTACCCAGTGTGTGTTACAGAGAAGCCCAGTGGCCAGTTGTGGTGGCATTAACCTTACATGACAGAAGCGTGGGGGGCAAAAAAGGCAAATAAATCTTCTGAAGTTTCTGAACCCTAGTGTGTCACAGAGAAGCCCAGTGTGTGCATACTGTACCCTACCCAGTGTGTGTGTTACTGAGAGAAGCCCAGTGGCCAGTTGTGTGGTGGCATTAACCTTACATGACAGAAAGCGTGGGGGCAAAAAAGGCAAATAAATCTTTCTGAACCCTAGTGTGTGTGTGTGGCATTAACCTTACATGACAGAAGCGTGAAATATAATTCTCATTCCCTGGTTTTGCGTATGTGACTCCGTCTCCTGTGGTCGGTCAGCCCATCACCCTGCTGCTGTGTGCCCTTTGACTGCACTGTACCCTACCCAGTGTGTGTGTTACGAGAGAAGCCCAGTGGCCAGTTGTGTGGTGGCATTAACCTTACATGACAAAGCGTAGAAATATAATTCTCATTCCCTGGTTTGTGTATGTGACTTGCTCCTGTGGTCAGTCAGCCCATCACCCTGCTGCTGTGTGCCCTTTGACTGCAGTGTACCCTACCCAGTGTGTGTGTTATTGAGAGAAGCCCAGTGGCCAGTTGTGTGGTGGCATTAACCTTACATGACAGAAACGTAGGGGGCAAAAAGGCAAATAAATCTTTCTGAACCCTAGTGTGTGTGTGTGGCATTAACCTTACATGACAGAAGCATTAGAAATATAATTCTCATTCCCTGGTTTGCGTTATGTGACTGCGTCTTCTGTGGTCGGTCAGCCCATCACCCTGCTGCTGTGTGCCCTTTGACTGCACTGTACCCTACCCAGTGTGTGTGTTACGGAGAGAAGCCCAGTGGCCAGTTGTGTGGTGGCATTAACCTTACATGACAGAAGCGTGAAATATAATTCTCATTCCCTGGTTTGCGTTATGTGACTCGTCTCCTGTGGTCAGTCAGCCCATCACCCTGCTGCTGTGTGCCTTTGACTGCACTGTACCCTACCCAGTGTGTGTGTTACTGAGAGAAGCCCAGTGGCCAGTTGTGTGGTGGCATTAACCTTACATGACAGAAGCGTGGGGGGCAAAAAGGCAAATAAATCTTTCTGAACCCTATGTGTGTGTGTGGCATTAACCTTACATGACAGAAACGAGAAATATAATTCTCATTCCCTGGTTTTGTGATGTGACTCCGTCTCCTGTGGTCGGTCAGCCCATCACCCTGCTGCTGTGTGCCTTTGACTGCACTGTACCCTACCCAGTGTGTGTGTACTGAGAGAAGCCCAGTGGCCAGTTGTGTGGTGGCATTAACTCACATGACAGAACGTAGAAATATAATTCTCATTCCCTGGTTTGCGTGATGGACTTGGTCTCCTGTGGTCAGTCAGCCCATCACCCTGCTGCTGTGTGCCTTTGACTGCACTGTACCTACCCAGTGTGTGTGTTACTGAGAGAAGCCCAGTGGCCAGTTGTGTGGTGGCATTAACCTTACATGACAGAAGCGTGGGGGGCAAAAAGGCAAATAAATCTTTCTGAACCCTAGTGTGTGTGTGTGGCATTAACCTTACATGACAGAAGCGTAGAAATATAATTCTCATTCCCTGGTTTTAGTATGTGACTCGTCTCCTGTGGTCGGTCAGCCCATCACCCTGCTGCTGTGTGCCTTTGACTGCACTGTACCCTACCCAGTGTGTGTGTGACGAGAGAAGCCCAGTGGCCAGTTGTGTGGTGGCATTAACCTTACATGACAGAAGCAGTGAAATATAATTCTCATTCCCTGGTTTGCATGTGACTCCGTCTCCTGTGGTCCGTCAGCCCATCACCTGCTGTTGTGTGCCTTTGACTGCACTGTACCCTACCCAGTGTGTGTGTTACTGAGAGAAGCCCAGTGGCCAGTTGTGTGGTGGCATTAACCTTACATGACAGAAACGTGGGGGCAAAAAGGCAAATAAATCTTTCTGAACCCTAGTGTGTGTGTGTGTGGCATTAACCTTACATGACAGAAACGTAGAAATATAATTCTCATTCCCTGGTTTATGATGTGACCTGGCCTCCTGTGGTCGTCAGCCCATCACCCTGCTGCTGGTGCCTTTGACTGCACTGTACCCTACCCAGTGGTGTGTGTGTTACCGAGAGAAGCCCAGTGCCAGTTGTGTGGTGGCATTAACCTCATATGACAGAAACGTAGAAATATAATTCTCATTCTCTGGTTGGCGTGAGTGACTCGTCTCCTGTGGTCAGCCCATCACCCTGCTGCTGTGTGCCCTTTGATTGCTAAGTGTGTATGCTATGCCCAGCAGCCCAATCATTCTGTAAGCCTTGAACTTGGGATCCTTTAGTTGCAAACTGTCATATTTCTTCACTTACTTTCAGTCCACGTGATCACAGTGTCACACAACCAAAATAAAATTTTGGAGTTGTAGCCAGCGATTACAGATCACATTGCTTTGTTACACAGGAATTGTTTGGGTGGTGGTGTGTTCACTGCAGTATACTGGACTGGTAGTACTGGTACTTACTGTCTCTTATGGCTGACACCAACATAGATGAAGCATTTAGTGCTGGTGTTGGAGCAGGTGTTGGTGGTAGTGGTAATCCTGCTGGTGCTAACAGAAATAACCAAATGTTTCACGTGATAAAAATTCAACAAACAGCAAAAGAGCAACAGTGAAGTGTGGTAAAGGGGGACCTGTTAAGAAAACCTGTACAGCTGCTGGGGTCACACGGAGAGGCACCATAAGGTATGCCATTCATGCCGTTAAGATCCCTGTGACTAGCAGCAATAATGCAAGTGACAGTGAGTCCCTCTGACTCAGACAGTAGCTCTTTGTCTCAGTCCCACACTGTTGTGTCTCGTGACAAATCATTACTTCTCAACAAAGTGAAATGAGCAAGTCTGCTGACAATGAATCAGGTAGTGCACTTGCAAATACATCCAGCACTGTTGGCAATGAAAAGGACATATCCATTGAATCCACCACTTCTGTGTTGGCCAGCAATGAAAATCCATCAGAGTCTTCTGTCCACTCTTCTAGCACCAAGGAGCATGTCCCAGGTTCTGTTAGGACAGGTGAAAGACACAAACAGTCTTAGCTATCTTCCCAGCACTCTCGAACAAAATCTGTCACATCTGAGGTGTGGAATTATTTCTCAGTCAGTAAAACTGATCCATGCAGAGTAATTTGTTCCTGTGTAAACAGAGTGTGTCGTGGTAAAGTTGTGTCATGCCTTGGCACTACAGCCTTAAACGCCATCTGAAAAAGCATTCGGTTTTGCTTGATCATCCAAAACCAAAACCCATGTCCTCCATCTTCCAGACCGTGACGTGAGAAGGGTCAGGATCAGGAATCTGAAATGGATACTGAATTGTCTGAACTTGATGCAGGCAGAACCACTGCCAGCCCTAGGATCACTGTTACCACCAATGCCAGCACCATTAGTACCAGTTGCACATCCAGTGATGGCACTGAATGTATAAGTCCTAGTCCACCATCTCTGCGTCCATCTGCCCATCAAGCACGGTGTATAATAAACCAGCAGGGACATGTTGCAAACAGCTAACACTGTCTCAGGCATTTGAAAGGAAGAATACCTTTACTAGAAATCATCCAAAGACCCTTCATCTTAATCACCGAATTGGTGAACTGTTAGCCAGAGCCCTTCTCCCATACTTTTGGTAGATCATGAGGATTTTAGGAGCTCATGACATTAGCAGAGCCTCATATAATGTTCCTCATCGAAGGTACTTTTCCTATGTTGAAATACCAAACATTTATCAGGCTTTAAAAGCGAACTAGTGATGCTTGCACTTAAAACTGCAGAGGGTGGGGTTATTCATGTCACAACAGATATGTGGACCAGCACTCAAAACATAGATTACATGTCCCTTACCGCTCATTGGGTCACGTTTTCTTGTGCTTCTTCAAAAACAAAGACACCCTAAAAGATGGCGCTGCTGCATATAAAGAAGTTTGGGCAAAGTCATACTGCTGCAAACATCTTGCAGGAACTAAATGACCTCCTTGACGAATGGGTTTATTCTCACGGTCTAAAATGTGGCTTCATAGTAAGTGACAATGGAGCCAACATCTTAAAAGCAATACAGGATGGAGGATTTCTGCATGCTTTTGCTTTGCACATTGCTTACACTTAATTGTCACGGGATTTCAGCAACGAAACACAAGTGGATGGTATGATTGCTGTTTGCAAAAAATTGTGACTCACTTTTCACATTCAACTAAGGCTATACGGACATTGTCCGAACTGCAAAAACACAAGCTGCCCCAGCAAAAGCTGATTCAAAATGTTTCCACTCGTTGGAACTCAATGCTTTATATGCTGCAGCACCTCTTGGAGCAAAGCAAGCTGTACATGAGTACTGCTCCAATTACATTATTGGAGATGGCATTATGCTGTCTGTGCTGCAGTGGAAATTAATGGAGACAGTGTGCTGTATCCTAGCTCCTTTGAGACAGCTACAAGGGACATGTCTTCTGAAGGTGCATCTGTGAGTCAGGTTATCCCACTCATAATGCTCATTTCACATCATCTTAGTGTTCTAAATCTACAAATAGAAAAGACAGATCTGAAGCGCAGACAACAACATGTCGCCTATATCATGGGAATCTCGTAAAGAGAATGAGCGAGCGCTAAAACCAATGACAAATTAGTTGCAATGACGAAATCAAGACACTACATCCTTGCAACTCTTTAGATCCCAGGTTCAAGGCTATACATCTTCCAAAAACAGATGATATAGAGCAGTACAAATGTATGTTGCTAGATGAGCTGCAGCACCACAGGAGTCAAACACAGACACGCACAGTACCATCAGGTTGTCATCACCACAACATGCAGGTTCATCTTCACAAAGGGATACAGAACTGGAAAAGTCACCAAACATTAACAGTAGTTGTTCCACAACTGCCACTTCTTCAGCCCTTAGTAGCAAGCTAAATCTGTGGCAAACCTCTCCCAAATTGCTGCCATACCAGCTGCTTCTGCTGATTCCTCTTCTGAGCGGTCCCTGTCCAACATGGTAGACAGTTACCTGCAAGAACTGCCTATTCCTATTGATGCATGCCCTTTGAATACTGGAGATCAAAAAGTCAATTTGGACAGAGCTGTATGATGAAGCCTGTAAATATCTTGGTTGTCCTGCAACAAGTGTCTCTCAGAACGCATGTTTAGTACAGCTGGCAATATTGTGACAGACACCAGAAATAGGTTGCTGCCAGAAAATGTACACACGTTAACTTTTATTAAAGTTAATAAGTCAAGATTTTCGTATCCCTACAAGAGTATACAAACTGATCCTGAAGTGATTGATGTTGTGGATGTTGATGGTGATGATGACAACTTAGATGGTGGTGGCTGGTAAAAATACTGTGTGGACGGAGTCTCTCTGCACCAAAAGGAAACTTTACAGACTGTGATGACTTGGTTGTCGCTCTCTCCTTTCTCGATCTACTACCTTGGACTATATACCCCTAAAACTTTCACCATTTCATGGCAAACTGTTTTGTAGCTAGGTCTAAACTAAAGTCAACAAGTTTTATATACAGGGCAATTTTAACATCAGTGGGAACAGGCCCAAATTTGGCATAAAAGAGACACTGTCACTCAATCCTTTCTGTATCATATTATTTATAGTTAAAGTGCAAACATATATTTTTGGATTTACCTTCTGTGACTTTGTGGTGCATCAGCATGGGCTGGGACAGGAGACGGTCTATTTTTCAATTTTAAAGAGGACAAAACAATGAGTTCTAATTGGTAGCTGTTTATGGCTAACATTTCTGTAATTGAAAAAATAATAAACGAAAAATGGATGCTAGTACATGGGTGAGGGTTGTGGGTTGGTTTTAACATGGGTGTAAGGGTGGCATGGGTGCTACTGCACAGATGAGGGTGGTGGAAGAAAAGTGGAATGGGTGATGGGGTGAAAGGTGGGTGTTGTTTTAGTTCTTTCATTTACAGATTCGTGATCAGCTGGGGATGGTGAGGAAAAAATGATGACAGACCGAACCTACTGTACACATAATATATATTCTTATTAAATACATTGCAAACTGCTGCCACCTAGCACAATTGTCCTGTCCCCTTTAAAAAAGAATAAAGGAATCAGAAATAAAAGAAAATCTGCATCAGCAGTTTTCACAGAATGTGACGTATCATAGTGTTTTTGCTTTATAAGTAGTGATAATTTGATACATAATGGGGTTGACAGGCTGTCCCTTAAACATCACATGCCAACTGCTGCAGCTACATAAATGTTCCTTAGTAAATTAGTATGTGGTGAGGAACCACTGTTTTATTTATGTGACTGAAATACAGATTTTATTGAAGTATCAGCTGCAAAATGCATCATCTTGTAATTTTTGTATATATTACTTCAATTTGCCAACAAAATGTTGGTATATGTATGCATTACCTTAGAAAATTGCATGCATTTTGCCAGCAACAATGACTGGCATATTTTTTATTAAGAACAAAAGACACAGCACCAACACTTCTAAAAATATACTGTATTATGCGTTTTAACTGATAACATCACAGTATAGAAGCATGCATGCAGGATAAAATAGTTTAAACAGACAAAAGGTCCTTTTGTCTGTTTAAACTGTTTTGTCCTGCATGGCGTTCTGTACTGTGATGCTATCAGTTAAAACGTATTACAATATATTTTGGAAGTGTTGTGCTGTGTCTTTTGTTCTTGGTGCTCAGCTTTTCACACAGGCACAACTTAGGATTGGAGCAGCCTTCTTGTGGTTTCTGCAAATATTTTTTTATTCCAATGTCTTGACTGAATATGTTATGACATAATATGTTTTGTAACAGTTCCACATGTTGCTGCTGTAGTACTTGGCTTGACTTTGTTATAAAAGCTTCTTTAAACATAGCAACTTTTGATTCACTCATTTAAAACAGAAAGCAGCAAATAGCTGAAATTAGGTAATATCAGTTATTTTTTCTCCTAATTCATGACGATGAGTATATATAGCTGAGTACATAAATGGCTAATGTGCCTCTTTCTTTCACTAAGGAACTATGATGCAGCTGCAGCAGGAAAACTTTAACATATGGGTTGGTGGGTGGGCCTGTTACGTATTAGTTGCTGACTTTAGCAAACAGAAGAAACTATAGATAAACCTAGTTGTATTCCTATCAGTGTCACACAAGATAATTTCTCTCCCCCTTATTTTGAACAGTTTTTCCTTTACATGTATTTTATTACTATCTTTGTTACTGGCAGCACAATAAAAAAATAGGGTTAGAGTTCTAAAAAGTTCTAAAAAAGATTAGAACACTAGAACTTTTTCAAAAGTTCTAGACTAGAACTAGAACCCAGAACTTCAGAGGGTTCTGACAACCCTAATAGATGTACCCCCACGGGGCTACACTCCTGGTAATGCAGATTTATGGAGATCAGAACACATCCTCTTTACACTGAAACCCTCAGGTCTCGAAACGCTCTGGGCACTCTGCCCTAACTCAACTCTTTTTCGGTTTCCCTGGCTCGGCTCCATTGCCAGTCCTTTGGACACTTTCCATATAGCATGGAACATTTACTGGTGGCTCCCTAAACTACCTATGAGCACTTCTGGCTCCATCAGGGAATCTTCCTCATCAATCCCACATCTGGGTACTTTCCTCAGGCACTGGCCAAGTACCTGAGAGAAAGCAACAGGTGTCCCAAAGTAAACCTGTAGAGGTGAATTTGGTTACTACTGATTGGGGGTCTCCCACCTCTCGCTCCCATAATTCATACCTGGCCATTTCTCTGGACTGTAACACCTCATCCTTAAAAACACTTTGCCGTGTAGATTCTCTTTAAATGTATGTCGCATCCAATCTACTGTTTTTCCATCCCAATTGTACTGAACTTGAACATACTTAAAAAGTAGCTGTGTCCATTACTTTAGACCCCCCACAGAGTTAAGCAGTCCAATCCCCACATCTTCCAAACTGTACTTGGCTGTCTTTTCATGACCCCACAGTAACAGTCACTTTAGTTTCATCTTGTCTCAGGTGAAAATACATTGGCTCTTTAGCAGAGCAAACTCACCCTTGGTTGCAGGTGCTCCGCAGGCGTTTTCTCTTCAAAGAAATCTCTGCCAGAACTTCTGGTGCCTCAGCACGAACTTAAACTCAGGCAGCTTCTTGTTTCCTAGCTGAACCGGGGGGTTTGCCCCTGGAAACAGGCTGATTCCTTCCCCCCAATCCCCGCAGGGATGGGGTCCTGAACCACTGAAAGTGGTCTCTACCACTTCACTTGGCTCTTCTTGTGTTTCCCTCCATGTGAGAACACACACCTCTACAAAAAATAGCTCTTTAACAGAGCTTAGGACTCTGAGCCTGCTTAGCAGACCTCCTTCCTCTACTACAGACTGCAACAGACTGAATTCAAATTCCCCAACGTTCTACTCTAACCTCCAACTGCAACATTCCAGTGTGGCTTATGCAGCTGTGAAAGTTCTAAATGATGTCATAGCTCTAGCTCAGCAGAGACTGAAAACAGAGCAAGACATAGTGAAATCCATTTAACTGGAGTTTCACTAGCTGCCTGTCCCTGCCTGCCTTCATTGCCCTGGTCATATAAGTAGTGGCAGCTTAAGTCCTCAGGTCCACTCTCTGGGAAGCGAATATCAAAGATCTTCCCCCCCCTCCCCCACATACACACACTCCTTCTCAGTTTTTTTGTTGTTGTTGTCGTCAGAGTCTCAAGTTCTGGGGGGATTCAAACTGTGAACCTTATGCTAGCGTACCCAAATGTACAGGCTCAGATAATATTCTTCGGGGATGCAAGATATCTTTTGCCTAAGGGCACCTAACCAGGTATCCAAAATGAACTCTTAAAACTCTATAAAAGACCTTAGGTATATTCATACCTTTTCCCAGTTTAGTAACACCCTTAAGATTCTGAACAGTTTTTGTCATTCTTAACCCTCCATACATCACATGCAAAAAGAGAACTTGCAGACACTCAAGCAGTCTTTCAAATAATATATTTACTAGAAATGGATAAAAATATGAAAAAAATGTAACAGAGAACAATATATCACAAAGCATATAATCGCTTACAAGAAAACAAAGAAAACTACAGACAAACTCTACCAACATAGTTAGACTTTTTCTATCTAATGTATTACCTCTGAGTGCTTATCAGAGAGTTGTGTGTTTCTTCTCCCAGGATGGAATATGTCATACTGCTCAGACACAGTATATTTTCAACTGTCTCTCCCACACCCCGTCTGTCATCTAGCTCCTCCTTTTAGAATATAAAAAAATACAAACAGGATGTCCTATCAGGAGGTATTTTAAATAATGTGATTTCAGCAAAAAGTAATTCCCCAAATCATGACAGCCTTTAATCAAGCCTTTCCTCTTTGATCTTGTGTGGTTTCCTGTTCCCAAGGCAGGTCAAAGATTTTACAGCTTTTCACACCAGGTTGGTATAAAATGTTTTTCCTCTAAGACATCATAAAAGTTTATGAGCCATATATCCTGGCAGCCTGGGTCAGTTCTAATTTAGACAGAAAAACAGAAGACCATTAATTAAGTTTCTCTAGTCTTTTAATTACCTCCTGGTTTCAGGTCACTTGTCACTCCACTGACCGGGGCACCCATAGCACAGGATGCCTCATGTGAGACACCACATACCACATTCTATATTACAAATATCATGGAATAATCATAACCAGCTGGCCAAGCATCACAGGAGGGACTCCAGACATACTGAGGAACAGGAGAACAGCATACCCACATGCATAAGCCAAAGGCCTAGGGAAGCAGTACATGGGGCATTACCCCATGCTAAGCCTGGTCACCCAACCTACTGCTAAACCTACATACACTATGGTCAACTGGCAAGCCCGAGGGGAAACCCTGTAAACAATGATATTGCTGAGTAACTACCTCCCAACTAAATGCAACTGTGTAGGGACTGAGCAATACCAAGCACAGTATGGACAATGCTGTACACTGGGAATAGCCACCAACCAGGGACACACTAGTGGTACCATAAACATGGGGACAGGATGACCAGTGCAGCCCCACCATTATCACTTAGTAAAACCCAGCCACTGTTGCCCATACACCTGCCCTCCCAGGTACATGCCCCATGGACATACAGCCTGGCATTACATTATGCCCATCATGTTGTCACTTGCCCTGGGGCCATTGGACTGCTGAGCCTGTGCCAGACAGACTCAATTTCTCTGTATAGATTACATTACCGACTGAGGGACCATTCACAGGACAGGAGCAGGGTGACATTCCAATCTCGCAGTCACACTGGATGCTAGACAGTAGTAGTTTCAGGAACATTGTACTAGTGGGGCCAGTGTACACCCCTAAAGTGGATAGTGGAGCTATGGTGCCGGTTACATGGAAACGGGATGACTACATTGGATGAACTGTATGACTGCCAAGGTATGGGTGAGTGACAGACAACTGTACTGCATATATCCCAGTTGACGAGCACACAGTTGTCAGTGTCACTCGGTGGTGTCACCGGTCATGATGTGCTGTACGTTATCGCACCTCTTTGCCATTGTACCCGCCTGAGCACTTCACATGCAGAAGTGTTGCACTGCACTCCAGTGGATGCCAGAGGTATATCACCCACCCTGCCACTATGGTATCCCATGTAACAACTGAGGCTGTGCTGTGCATGGGCTCTGTGTCTTGTTACAGCTCCCTGGGGGGACACATATGCTGCAGGCTTCACCTACTGCATGGTGGGGCATCACAGTCTGTTTTCACTGTCAGGTTCCATGTCGCTGCACATTGTATGGAGCTGGGCATTCCTGGCACACCAGCGTGTCATTTTCTCACAGTGCAGCTCCACATTAATTGTATAGTTCTGTTGTCACCTGTGGCCCACTTATGTTTGCAGAGGACTGCATATGAGGTGTGTATGGCTGACATAGAGATTGTCTTTCGCCTTGTTTGGCCTGTGTGCATCAGGAACAGTGGTACAGCCCTCAGCATATATTGTTGCCAGCAGATGTTTCCACAGTGGGCAGGGGGCCAGCATGTCACAAGCCAGGGGGTGATGGCAACTTCCATCAAACTCCTCCCTTGCATCTTCCATGTGGTGCAGGGGACCACTTCAGCGGCCGTGGGGACTTTGGTGCCTGGACCAGTTTTCTACAAAGCCCAGCACAGGGTTCCTGGTGCACCACCCTTTGCTGCAGGCTGCCGTTGGCGATTTTACATCAGTCTACAGGCCCTCTAAAAATCTGGCCCTGGATGGATCCTCTGTGATTGTAGCAGAAGGTTATTGTGACATATTCCACTAGAGGAGCTATTGGATAGTTGTTTTGCAGAAGAACAAAGCTGTGTCAGTCTCCAGGTAGAATACTGTTCTTCACATCACATTTAATGCTATCAGAAAAATCTTCTAATTAGCAAATTGGGAAACAAGTACATCAGAAATAAAAAGTGGCAACTAGCTGTTTTTAAAAATTAATAGTAGACTAGATGGAACTTTCATTTTTTCTGCCATCTTTGTGCCTGTATTTCTATTTTCTGCTTGCTATTTTTGGTGCTTCTAATTCTTTAAGGAGCCATTATGTTGGGCACATTGCCTACAATAAGAGTTCCATGTCATAATAGCGATTGCTAAATAGCGATCGCTATTATGGCGAGTGTATAACGCCAAAAGCAAACTGGCGATATACACTTCAAGGTGACCCGAAACTCGGATTTAAAAAAGTGTTTTCCCCCAGCACCCCCCTGAATTAGGATTCTCAGCTCCAGAGGTGTGCATGTCGGGGAGGGGGCAAAATCTGGATTTCGGCAAAATATAAGTGCTGCAGCTTGCGGCTGCATCAAAATGTACACGCTCCTGGTCCCAAACCCATTACCTGCTCTGCCAGAGCAGGCCATCCACACCACCATGCCATGTGGCTAGCTCAGTGGCAGCAGGTACACCAGTGCCTGAAAACCCCTTCCCTGTCCCTCCCCTTTCCCTCGCTATGCCCCCCTTCCTTTCGCCCTTCCCCATGGTCGCTATCCCATACCCTCACTATTGTGCAGGGTAGCCCAGAATAATAGTGCCAAAATGAGTCGCTGTTTTTGTAGTCACTCATTTTGGGTCACTATTATCACGTGATACCCAAATGAGAGGCCAAGCAAAATGTAGTACTGGAGCCGACTGACAAATTCTACCTTGTTTGGGAACCATTTTTCTGCCACTCCCCCTAGTTCAAATACTAGGCCTCAGATCAGAAGATTTAATCTACCATTTATAAGTCAATGCCCTGGGATTAGATGTGAATTGAACCCTACCCATTAACAAACTGAATGGTGATCATATCAAGTTTTTTTGTTTGTTTATTTTTGTTAACCAAGTAATCCATGGAATATGAGTACCCAGTTTCAATGACAACCCATGTACAAAGCATGTTGTATATGCAAACACAATAAATAATGCAAATATTACACTGCAGAGTTAATAGTAAGCATCAGTCATTCCTTAAAATGTGTATTTACAATCATCCAGCAAACACATTTTCCTAGCATTTTTAAAGCAAGCTATTATCTTGGCTGTTCTGATCTGTAAATGTATGGCATTCCATGCTTTAAGAGCAGGATAAGAAGATGACTTGTGGCCCAGTTCTCAGAACTTTGGAAAGTATAGGACAAGTAATAAAGACAGGAAAGTGTGTACAAATAAATGCAGTCGTTCAACAGTAAGTACAGTCCAGGTTTTACTGCCAAGTTTATGTAGTTGAAAACACAACTCTGAAGTGTGAGACAATACACTATGGCCCAGATATTCAGAAATGCTCCAAAGGCTGGCGCAGCGCAAATCCAATGTGCCATTGCGCAACAGGAGCCATATTCAGAGGTTGTGCAGGCCGAACTGTGTCAGCGCAACCCAGCTGAATATGGCACAGTTGCGCCATGGCGCAAACAGAGGTGCGCCATGGCGCAAACAGACATGCACCATGGCGCAGAAAGAGATGCTCCAGCGCAACTGTGGGAGCAGAGCAGCAGGGCAACAGAGGGGGGGAACGACACAAAGAACAGACCCAGGGACAGAGCCAGGGAAGCACAGTGACAGGTCACAGGAGGCCACCACCAGCAGGGCACAGCAGGGTGCACACAGGCACCCAGACACCTGTCCCCAGAACACAACAGTGGCACAGATAGCAGGAAACAGGAGGTGCTAATGGCCAACAGAGGGCCACCAAGGAAGCCCCTCCCGCAGGCTGCTGGCCATGCCCCCTCCCAAACCATAGCAGGCCACACCCAGGACCATGCAGCCAAGCACACAAACATGCCACACAGGCACACAGGAAGCCCACACAGTAGGCACTGAACATGTCGGGAGGCAGGTAGTGCAGCAGACCATGGGACAGGCCGCACACGCCAAACAGGGGCCCCAACACAGTGTTCATCCAGTACCTGACCACGACCATGGCTGTGTGCCACCACCATGCACACAACCGCCACACACCCCTGACAGCCACCCCATGGGCACACCAAGTCACTGCCACCGACTGAGGGGAAGGACACCACCACAGTGGGACACACCACAGCACACAGCAGTGAACCACAGAAGCACAACATGCGCCCCTACACATGCACATCACATGGACAGACACCGAGTCACTGCAGCATGGCTTCGCACGCCACCTGCAAAGCAGACACTGACACAGGCAGGTATGTCAAAAAATATATATTGATGAACAAAACCATTTATAACAACAAGGGGCTGGGAAAGGGTAGGTAAAGCGAGGGAAGAGGACGGGACAGGGAACAGGGACTGTATGGTGGGAAGGGGGACTGTAGGGGGAGGTACAGCAGGGGAAACAGGGGAAAGCTGGGGCCAAACTAATAGCAGCCACATCCTGCCACCCCTTGGAATAGTCACTGCTTCCTCTCCGCCAACAGCAGGCGCCTGATCTGGAACACCACCTCCATCATCATGGAGATGATGAGGATTAGCTGCCGGAGCAGTTGTCCGTACAATGGCTGCCTAGGTCTCTGCCCCTGGACACCTATAACAAGGGACAGGACAGGTGATCAGTGCAATGTCCCAAGGAACCATACCCACCCACAGTGCGCAATGGGCAGCAGGAACACACACCCCTGGAGGGCCCGTACCGGCCACCCACAGGGGGGTGGGCCAACGCCTGCCAGCAACTCAGTGCACCACGACATTGCACAGAGGTGGTCCCCACTGCACAATGGCCACCCGACTGTGCAATGACAGTCACATGGCACAGTGCACTGGCAGCACCACAGCAACAACAGTGGCAGCCAGGCACACACCCACCCCACCAACAGCTGGCACACGTGTCCAATGGATGTGCCACAGTGGCATGCACCATGCACAGTGCGACACACACAGCTGTCATGGCACATGGCACAGGTGGCCATGACCTCACCCTCTCCCCCGCCACCCCCCATGTACAGTGTGAAGGACCATGACAGTGCCTACCTGCCCTCTGCGGCCCCGCCGGTGCCAGTTGCGCTCCACCTTGGCCCGCCGTGGCCTGCTGTGCAGCTGCTGCCTGTGCCCAGCAATGATCCTCAGGCCCTGGGAATGGAAAGAAGACAGGTACACATCAGGAATCAACCACAGCAGCCGCCACCACCCCCACCCCATTTGCACAGGGTGTGCCCCTGCCAGACACATCCCGCGTGGCTGCATCACAACGCAAGCAGCGGCTGGCAATGCCACACCACGATGTGCACAATGACAGTGTACCCCTCTGCAGGGCATACCAGGCAGCCAAGCCAACACCACAGTACAGCACCTGGGCACACATGCAACATGGGATGACTTACCTGGCTGTGGCACAGCCCTTCGCCTGACACATGCCTGCGGTCTCCTCAGGCACTCTGGGTCCTGGCACAGGAGGTCCCCATACTGGTGGTGACATTGCTCCCCTGTCCTGGCCACCCTGGTCCTCTGCTGCAGCATGGCAGCAGTCCCCTGCCAAACAGTGACCCTGGTCTGCTGCAGGGGCACCTGCCCATAGAGTTAGGGGGCGTAGGGCTCGACACAGGCCGCCAGGTTTACCAGCTCCACCTGTGTCCAGTTTGGGGCATGCCATACTCGTCCCTGTGCCATGTTGACAACGGTGATCTCGGGGATGAAAATGGCGGCAGGAGGTGCATGTGTCTACACCATATGCCTGCCATGCGCTGCGCAGGAGCATGCGCAGTGCCGGAGATGCGCAGAATGGGCATGGCTATGCGGGGTCACAGGAGAGAGGTCTGACCTATGGGTCAGGGGTCAACTGGCATTGTGCACGTGCGTGTTAGGGCACGGCATCCCATGCATGGCCATGCATGTAGCTGGCCCATGCACAACATGAGCAATGCCACTGCATCACGCTGTCCGTGTACGGGGCATGATTGACGCCATGATGCCATGACATGCATGCACACCATGGGCCTGTGCACCACGCATGCGTACGCATTGCACCGTTGTGACTTGCTCCGGTGCAATCCCATTGCGCATGGCGCAATATCACGATATTCAGACACAACATGCAAATGAGCTGATCAGCCAATGCATAGCACACTGGGTGCATTAGCATGTCATTACTGTTGTGCCAAACCTCATTAGCATGCGTTGCGCCTCATAAGCGCCACGGAACAGCACAGGCCATGGACCGGTATTGCATCCATTTGCGGTAAGTTGTGCATGCCGCTGCAGCTCACTGGGAGCAGACAGCACTGCAGGGTGGGACGGACCAGGGGGATGCTGCCACTGACACACTGTGCTGTCCATGTCCACAGGCAGCGACATGTCGGATCATGAGGAGGGTGAGGAGCATGGGCCTGCATGGAATCGCAGGCCCAGTTTCACAAAGGCCAAGATAGATGCCCTGTTTGAGGTCTACCTGGACAGGGAGCCCCTGTTGAGTTGTGCCATGGGCACACCATAGGCCAGGGCTAGTGCATGGGAGGAGGTGGCAGCATATGCCAACCAACACAGTAGCCACCAGCGGTTGGCGCAGGAGTGCAGGAAAAAGGTGGGGATGGACAAGAGGCGCATAAGGAGAAGGTGGCAGCCATCCATATGGCCCAGACTGCCACCAGAGGGGGGCCAGCAGAAGCACCAATGCTAATGCTGCAGGAGGAGTTGGTGGCAGCCACCATGCACTGCACCACGGTGGAGGGTGGCAGCCCATCACTGCATGGTAAGTATGTCAGCCACGCACAGCTTGTGGCATGGAGGGTGCGTACACGGGCATGCTGGTGTGCATGCAGCCAGCATGCATGTCATGTGCATGTGTGCGCACCCACACACATGCCATGCTGCAGGACACATGCAGTGGCAGTGGGGGGGCACATGTGGGCACTGCATCACTGACACGCCTTTTGTCTCTTGCAGCACCAGCATGCCTCTGTGCAGATGATGGGGTGTCAGCAGCATCTGGGGATGCTGGTACAGCCCAGAGAACCAGCCATCCACCTCCACCAGCATCTGGGGGCCTGACAGGCTGCAGCTCAGCACCATGGTGCAGGCAGATGTCCTGCACCTGGGGTCAGATGAGGCCCTGGATGTGATCTTCCAGGATGCCAGCCTTGGTGTCCTGTGTGTGGAGACATAGATCGGGCCGGGGTCCGACTCTGATGAGGACTACATGCAGCTCCTGGACTGCATTGGTGACATTGTGGGTGTGTCACCGCCTCTGGCAGCTGACACGGGCCCCATGCCCAGTGCTCTGCCCCAGTGCAGTGGTGTGTGCTGCCATGGCTGTGCCCTGCAGCGGTGGTGGTGTGGCTGTGCAGGTGCTGGGTGGCGTACAGCGGCCAGATGGGCAATGGCAGCAGGCTGTGGGTGCCACCGGGCAGCCAGACGCAGGGTCCGATGCAAGTGCCCCTGCTATGCCCATTCCCCGTGCAGATCCCACTGTGCAGCATCCACCAGAGAGGGGTGCTGTGCAGCATGGCTGGTCACCAAATGAGGATTGGCGTCCCACCCAGGAGCCCCAGGACATCGACCGGCTGGCTGAGCATACCCATCTGCTGTGGACATCCATTGAGCAACAGGTGCTGCTTGCCACTGGGGTGCATGCACTGCATGCAGAGGTACGACAGTTAGCTGAGCAGCAGAAGAGGGGCACTGCACAGATCCTGGCAGGGATGCAGTGCATGCAGGAGGCCACAACTGCATCCCTGGATTGCATTGCCACTGTGAACATGGATGGCTTTGTGCTGCTGGCTGCCACAGAGCGTGGCCGTGCACAGATGACCCCCCGCAGTGTGCTGTCCACCCCATGAACCCAGTGTCAGGTGACCCCATCACAGTTGATGCAGGGCTCTGAGGTAGGTATCCCAGGCATGCCCAGGGCTGGCCTGTTTGGACACCTGCACACCCCGCACGGACAAAGTCACAGTCCTGTGGTTTAACCCCTGGGACTGTTGCAACCCCATGGCTGGACGACAGCCTGTGGTTGCTGATCGCCACAGCACAGCAACCCAGTGGCCATAGTGGCCATGGTTCTGTGCAGCGGACCTGATGTGGGGGCCGCCTGACCGCAGTCTGCAGCTGCTGCCCTGTGTGCACATGGGGCGTGTGTCTGCTTCACCACTGGTGTAGCGCCTGTGTGTCGCGCCACACGCCTGCCTGTAAGTGCAGGCTACCTGGCCACTGGACCTTGTGGCAGTGATGAGGGCATTTTAGCACCAGTTGCGCCTGGCACCAGTGCAATGCATCTGATCCATGCCATACCAATGCCTGGGTGTGTGTGCGTGTGTGTGTGTTGCTGTGTGTGTACTGTGTGCCACACCCCTTACCCCTGCATCATGCCTCTGTGTGTGCATGCCCATTGCTGTGCATGCCCCTGTATGTGCTGTACCTGTTTGGGTGGCCCATGCGTGTGTATTGCACCACTTACCTGTGTGCACCATAGTACCCCTGCAGTGGTGTCCCGTTGGCCACGCCTGCTGTAGCAGCCGGGATCCTCCGCTGAGGGGGTGGCTGTCCACCACCCTCCAGCCCATTGCCTCCATCATCCCCACTACTGTCACCCTCATCAGCCTCAACAGCTATCCCACGGTCAATGGCCATGTTGTGCAGTATGCAGCAGGCCAGGAATAGGCCACAGGCTTTCGAGGGGCTGTACTGTAGGGCACCGCCTGACCTATCTAGGCAATGGAGACATGCTTTCAGCATGCCAAAGACATGCTTGATGATGTTGCGCATGCTGATGTGTGCCTCATTGCAGCGTCCCTCTGCTGGGGACGACAGGTGCCGGTAGGGAGTGAGCAGCCAGGGCCTCAGTGGATACGCGCTGTCCCCTGTGTGGTTAATGACATGGTTAGCCCTCTGCTATTCTATGCTGCACCCCTTGCCTGTCCCTGGTGCCCATGCTAACATGCACACCCTGCCCTTTCCCATCCCAAGGTCTTCTCTGCCCATTACCCCTTGCCCGTGCCTACTCATCCACTAGGTAGCCCATGGGGATGTCCTCGTATTCAAACCTGTGTCACAGCACAGAGCTGTGCCAGATGAATGCATCATGTGCACTCCCAGGGTGTGTGGCACAGACATTGGTGATGCATCTCGTGGCATCCCACACCACCTGGCAGTTTATGCTGGGGCTCCCATTCTGGTTAATGTATGCGACACCCTCGGGGCCAGGTAGCATGCGGATGATCACGTGGGTGCAGTCAATGGTCCCAGTCATGCCAGGCATACATGCAACCTTGTGGAAGTCCTGCATGGTTGCTGTATGCTGCACCTGTGTGCTGGGGAAATGGATGAATTCCGAAGCACGTGGCAGCAGAGCGTTGAGGAACTGTGTAAGGAGGTGGGACATGGCCAACTGGGTTATGCCTGTGGTGTCCCCTGTTGGTCTCTGGAAGGTGCTCGTAGTGAGCAGGCACATGACAGCTGCCATCTTCATCTCCATGGACATGGTATGGCTCTGTCTGGTGGGTGCCTGCATCTCCTCACTGCACAGCTCACAGAGCTGCCTCAGAATGGCCCTGTTCAGGTGGTATTAGTCCACAATCTCCGTGTTACTGTAATTCTCAAAGGTGATGTGGGCATAGTACCACCTGGGTTGGGCATACCACCGACAAGCCCTTCCTTGGCCACGTCGCTGTTCCTCCTGCCCTCTCACACCCCTCATTATGGCCTCCATCATGAAGGATGCACTGTCCATGGTCCTTGCTGTCCAATGTCCCCCTGGGTGGTTGGCTGCAGCTGGCTGTGTGCCACCCTGGTACACTGCCATGTCTGTGTGTGTGTGTGTGTGTGTGTCTCTCTCTCTGTCTCTCTTTACACTCTCTCTCTCTCTGCCCCTCTCTCCCTCTCCAATGCCACCTCTGTCCTTCTCCCTCTGTGTCTGCCTTGGTCTGTCTGTTTCTGTCTGTCTGTCTGTCTGTCACTCTCTCCCACTCCCTCTCACTCTCACCCCTGGTGCAAGTGCTGTCTGTGTTTGCACCCTGTATTTATAGGAACAAGTCTGCTTGGAGCAGCTTTGATTTGCTCCACACTTGCGCCATGGTTTCACGGTTGAATATGCCACTGCACTGGATATTCATGGGAATGACACCTGCACTTGTGCCTGCATTCATTATTGTTGTGCATTGGTGCAATGGATTTTGTGCTATGCAATGGCGCGTGCTGAATATGGCTCCTTGGTGCAAGTTGGCACTTGCGCTGGCGCAACTGAGTTGTGCCATGTGGAACTGCTCTGAATATCCAGGCCCTATATCTAAAGTTTTAACACCACTATTTAGTCATCCTTAAAGTAAAATGTATTTTATATTGTCAGGTTTTTTTTTTAAATAATGTACTCATAGCCTTGTATATTTGTGTTTAGAAGTATGAATAGATCCAACAGCATTCAAATACATGGCAGTAGGATATGTGGGGAGGAAACAGAGGGGAGGTAGTAGGCTGAACCAGAAAATTTTGGATATGACACTTTTACTTTAAGCTGGTACTTGTAGCAGAAAATATACCTGTAAGGAGGCATGGAATAAGTTTATAGTCTATTATAGCGTATTATAAAGTAACATCGGCTTTTTGAATTGCATAACATTACTGACCTACAAATGGTTGTGGGTTACTTAATACTTTTGGATGTGTGGTGTGTCATTTTGGTAGCCTTAATAAGAATATTTTAGCTGTAAGGTTGGTTTCAACTATATTCAGTATTTTGTCTCCCGCTTTCAAATGCCCTGACATGAGTAATCAGATGTAAATTCTTGGTTATAACCATTTTTCCCATTTTTGATCCTCTTGAAGGTTATCCTCAGGATTTTTGATGTTAAATAATAAAATAAAATGTATTAATAAAGATCATTTTGCAGGTAGACACAGTTTTGTACTCACATTTAAATTTTCTGGTGGTTAAACTGGTGCTTTGCATTTCCTATAAGCACATATTCTGATATAATTTGGGATCCACCCACCTTTATTTAGTAGTTACTGTAAGTGATTAAGCTCTTTTTTCTGAATCTTTGTTGGTGGAGGACTGAACGTATAGCATATTATTGGACTATGATTAATTTCTTATTTGCTGTCTTTAGATTCTAGTTCTCTTTTTCCCCTTGCTATTGGCATTTTACACTGAAGGTTTGGAATTCGCTGGTTCGAGCCTCATGATGCATCAGAATATTCAATCTGGAGCCAAAGTGAAGTGAATCTGTTCACAGGTTAACAAGATGTGCAATATATTTTTGAATTGATTATGATAATTTATATAAATATAATGTAATCAGTTTTGCAATAGATAAGCTGAAGAAAACTTAGCTCTTACAACATCTGATGCATAGTATTTCTGCAATTTTTTTTTTTTTTGCAGATAGTGTAGCTGTTTTTAATAATTGGCACTATATATGTAGTATGTGTCATTTTGGCACCTACCTGATGATGGGGCCTAGCCCTAAAATGAGAACTGACATGAATGTTGAAAATTGCAGCTGTTGAATATGCATGAAACTTTTGTACAAAATGGGCAGCATGGTCAGGAAACATAACTCCACCCCCTGAAGAAGGTGTGTCCAGACGCTGATATATAGGGCAGTGTTTCCCCAATCCATGGCTTTCATTACCCTCACAGGATTTTGTATTACTGCACTTTAGCACTTTTTCGCAATTAATTGATGTATGTAATAATGTGTGTATTTTGAGTAAAGCTCTGAACAGCTGCAGTAGTCTGGTTTGGTCACTTTTCTTTCTAGTATTAGTTCATTTTGAACAGAGCACCCATGTCGAGTGAATGAGTGCTACAAACTTTCATGTATTGGTCTTGAGATGTAAAAATGAATGAACTATGTCAATGAGTCTTTATTTTACCAGGCAAAAACACCATTGAGATGAACTCATTTGCAAGGTGGACCTGGACCTGTGATTGTATTAAAAGGGAACAGTCAATACTAAGAGCCCCACACCCAAGTGTGGGGTGGTCCTTGTCACAAATGCACTCCACAGATCAGGCCCTCTGCTCCCACAGTGCCAACCTCAGAGTGCAATAGTGTGAACAGGTAACAGACAGGGTAACTATCCTGTCGGCTTTGGGTCCGAATCACCTTTAGCCTCGAGTTCTGGAGGGATTCAAACTGTGAACCTTATGCTAGCATACCTAAATGTACAGGCTCAGATAATATTCTCCTCAGGGGATGCAATATATCTTTGGCCTAAGGGCACCTAACCAGGTATCCAAATTAACCCTTTTAACTCTATAAGAAACCTAGGTATTTCTTACATTTTTACGAAGCTCAGTAACACAATCAAGCTTTTAACAGCTGTCAGACTTAAACACAGGTACCCCACATGCAGGAAGAAACTGAGAAGATGCCCAGACAGTATTTCAAAGAAAAGGTTGTTTAGTAAAATATGATAAAAACAGGTAAAATTAAACACAGAACAAAATATCATACATCTTACAATCATGTAAAACAAGAAGGAAGTTACAGAACAAACACCCCTACCACAGATACATAATTATTTTCTATCTAAGTATTACCTTATAAGTGCTGTTTAAGTTAGAGAACTTTCTGTCTCAGAGCCCAAAAATCATATGTCATACTTCCCAGATACAATGTTTCATTTTTAACTCTACTTGGCCCCACCCCCTTTTGATGAGGTCAGTTAGATCCTCCCTTAGATTTTAATTTCTAACATAGTTATCCCTGATGATGTGAGTCATTACTTTGAGAAATCTGTAACTAGCCATTTCCCAAATATGACAGATTTTAATCAACCATTTCTCTTTGCTGTCCCTTCTCCTTATTTCCTGCCGCTAGTGTGACCTGAGGGTTTTATGACTCTTCACACACTTCTGGCTATGTGCTAAAATGAGAGGAACAAGCCCTATTACCTTTCTTCCTGTAATATCATAACACTCACATTTAGTTTCAACTTGAAAAGCCTGGGCAGGTCATAAAAGGTAATAAAATGCCCTTCTGTAAGGAAGTTTTAATTAAATGGGTAGGTAACTGGCTGGGTGGCAGGACACAGAGGGTGGTAGTAAATGGCTGTCACTCCACAGAGGGAAGAGTGACCAGTGGGGTACCACAGGGATCAGTGCTGGGACCGGTCCTATTCAACATCTTCATCAGTGACATTGCACAGGATATAGAAGGCAGAATTTCACTGTTCGCTGATGACACAAAGCTCTGTAATAGAGTAGACACACCAGAGGGTGTAGACAGAATGAGAAGGACCTGCAGAAACTTGAAGAATGGTCAAGGGTTTGGCAGTTGAAATTCAATGCAAAGAAGTGCAAGATAATGCATATGGGGCACAAAAACCCTGGCACAATATATCAGTTGGGGGGTGAGGATATAGCATGCACCAAGCAGGAAAGGGATCTTGGGGTTGTCATCTCTGATGACCTCAAGGTATTGAAACAGTGTGACAAGGCATCAGGTAAAGCAAATAGGATGCTGGGATGTATAGGCAGGGGCATCACCAGCAGGAAAAGGGAGGTCATAATTCCGCTATACAAGACACTAGTGAGGCCCCACCTGAGTACAGTGTACAGTTCTGGAGACCATACCTCACGTAAGGACATAGACAGGGTAGAGAAGGTTCAGAGGAGGGCAACAAAGATGGTGCATGGGTTGCATCACAAATCCTATGAAGACAGGTTGAAGGAACTGAACATGTACTCCTGGAGGAGAGGAGGAGAGAGGGATATGATAGAGACATACAAGTATCTTACAGGAGGAACAGGGTCAGGAAAACACTATTTTTAAGCGTAAAAGATGTTTCAGGACTAGAGGGCATGGGATGAAGTTGAGGAGGACGATTCAGAGGAAACATGAGAAAGAATTTCTTCACAGAACGGGTGGTGGACAAGTGGAACACCCTGCCAGAGGAAGTGGTGGGGGCTGAAACAATCACGGATTTAAGAATGCATGGGATAGACATAAAGGAATTCTAGAGGTCAGGGGTAAGGGAAATAGACTTCTAGGAAAACAAACTGAACTTACAGGCTCAAATGGGCAGACTAGGTGGGCCATAGGCCCTTATCTGCCGACACTGTCTATGTATGTATCTATGTAAATGTTTCCCCATGTCAGTTTAATGACATCCTGTGTTTTCAGCTACTGACCTTTAAAGTTAAAGGCCAAATTTCTCAGATACTGACATTTCATACACAGACCATTTATTTATAATATAACTATCATACAATAACCACAAGCAGAGGGCAGAGCATCACAATCCTCCACACATAGACTGAATTTGGGGGCTCTATCCCCTACATGGGATGAGCTCCCTACGTAAGTTCATTCCTCATATAGACGTGACAAGACATCTGCATTTTCATTGGTTGCTCCAGCCCTATGTGAGATTGTCATGTCATACCCTTGCAAGGCAAGACTCCATCTTAATAGTCAACCATTCATTTTTCCCATTTGTGTCAGCCAAACCAGGGGATTGTGGTCAGTTTGCACCTCAAAATGCTGCCCGTATAAGTATGGCTCTAACTTCTTTAGGGCACACACTATGGCAAGACACTCTTTTTCCATAGTAGAGTATGCCTGCTCCCTGGGAAGTAACTTTTTACTCAGGTACATTATGGGGTGATCTTTCCCTTAGTTGGATGTCTGACACAGCATTGTCCCAATGCTCACATCTGAGGTGTCAGTCTGGACTATAAAGAGTCTGCTATAGTCTGGACTTGTGAATACAGGAGCACTGCATAGTGCCTCCTTCAGTCTGGTAAAGGCTTTTTTACAGGCTGGTTCCCAGGTAATTTTCTTAGGCATCCTTTTCTTTACCAGATCAGATAGGGAAGCAGCCAGAGCACTGTAATTGGATACACATTTCCTATAGTACCCTGCTGTCTCCAGAAAACTCCTGACCTGCTTCTGCATTTCTGGTCTGGGCCATGCCTTGATCACCTCTATTTTTACTTGATTAGGATGGAGCTGTCCCCAGCCTACAACATGCCCGAGGTATGCTACTTCAGCCATGGCCACCTGGAACTTCTCAGCTCTGACAGTGAGCCCGGCCATCTGTATTCTGCCCAGCAATTCCCTAAGGTAGGACAGGTGTTTCTCCCAGTTGGCACTAAAGATGGCAGTGTCATCCAGGTATGCCATGGTGTACTCCTCAGCACCATTTAACACCTGGTTCACCAACCTTTGGAAAGTGTCCGGGGCATTCTTCATTCTGAAAGGCATTACTTTAAATTCAGATAACCCTACTGGAGTGATGAAGGCCAACCTCTCCCTAGCACTGTCAGTTAACTCTATCTGCCAATACCCCTTTGTCAGATCAACAGTTGTAAGGAATGTTGCCCCTCCCAACTTGTCCAGGAGTTCATCCATCTATGGCATCGGGGGGGCGTCTGACTTTGTTACTGCATTCAGTCCATGACAGTCCATACAAAAACGAATAGAGCCATCTGGCTTGGGCACAAGGACAATGGGTGAGACCCAGGGGCTGTGGGATTTCTGGATTACCCCTAAATCCAGCATTTCCTCCACCTCCCTCCTAATGTCCTTTTGGACAGCCTCTGACACCCGATATGCTGTCTGCCATATGGGCATCAGTGTCCCTGTCTCCACATCATGCGTCACTAAGGGGGTTAGTCCAGGCTTGGTGCTAAATAATGGGGAAAAGTCTGCTAAAACCTCCTTTGCTTCCTGGATCTGGTCCGGGGCCAGCTGGAGTGACAATTTAACTACCTCCACAGAGGACTCCCACTTGCTTTCTTCCAGCAAGTCCAGAAGGGGGTCTCCTTCATCCGTCCCTTCCCCAGGACTACATACTGCAAACACCATGTCAGCCCTATTAGGATATGGCTTCATCATGTTGACATGGTACATTCTTTGTGTAAGTCTCCTGTCAGGTAACTCTGTTATATACAGTAGTTTACATCATTTACCTTTCTGACTACTTTGCACGATCCTGCCCACTCAGCCTGCAGCTTGTCTTTCCAGACCAGGATTAGGACCATGATTTCCTGACCCACTGTGTACAAGCGAGCTCTGGTTCTGCAGTCATACCACACTTTTTGTTTCTGTTGGGCAGCTGCCAGGTTGCTCTGGGCTGCCAACATAAGCTCTTTCAGCCTTTCCCTAAACCTAACAACATAATCCACTATGGGAGTTTCCTAGGTGGTGTGCTTGCCTTCCCAGTCCTCCTGGGTCAAGTCTAGGGGCCCATGTACCCGGCGTCCATATAAGAGCTCGAAGGGGGAAAACCCTTTCTACTCATGGGACACCTCGCTGTATACAAACAACAGGAGGGGAAGGTATTTCTCCCAGTCCTTCCCATGCTGTTAAGCAAATGCTTGGAGCATTGACTTAAGGGTATCATTAAATCTTTCCACAAGCCCATTGGCTTGTGGGTAATAAGGTGTCATGCATCTCTGCACCACCCCACACTTCTCCCACAAACATTTCATCAGGTCCGACATGAAGGAACCCCCTCGATCGGTGATAACCTCCTGTGGAAACCCAACACAGGAGAAAATCTCAAGTAAGGCATCTGCCACTTTGTCTGTCCTCAGTGAGGTTAGGGCGATGGCCTCTGGATACCAGGTGGCATAATCCACCACAGTCAGGATGAACCTCTTCCTGGAGGAACTGGGGGTATCTAAAGGCCCCACAATATCCATTCCCACCCTCTGGAGTGGCTCCTCCACTATGGGTAGAGGAATTAGGGTGGCTTGGGTTTTCTTACCTGCCTTCCCCATTTCTTGGCACTGGTGACAAGATCTGCAATATTCCTTCACCTGCTGGGCGAAACTGGGCCAATAGAAATTCTGGGCCAACTACTGCGTAGTGCATGTAATTCCCAGATGACCAGACAAGGGAATATCATGTGCAATTTTGAGCAACTGCTCACAGTACCCATGGGGAACGACAAGCTGTCTGCCCATCACCCCTTCCTCTGTCTTAGCATCCTGCGTATACATCAGCCCATTGTCCCAATAAACTTTATGTTTCCCATCACCTCCCTGTGCTCCATCAGAGTCTGCCCAAGCCCTCAGCTTCTCTAGACTAGGGTCACTTTTCTGAGCAGCTGCAAACTCCTTACACATTCCCAAGGCACGGGACAGGTCCCCATCAGTATCTAAACTAGGGTCCCTAGCTCTAGTGTCAATGCACTCAGGATCACTGTCATCCCTAACCCTCTGACAATGGGTCATCCCTCCTTTCTCGGAGCAACCTTCCATAGCCATGTGGTTAACTGCTACCTGAGGAATTTCTACCCCCTTTTCATTATTCTCCATATCAGGAGACACAGGCTGGGGAACCAGCCTCCCAGTGGTTTTCACAGGGGCTCCTACGGGGTCCAGGGAACTACAAATTTTCTTTGCTGCTTGGCTATGGGTAACTGCACACACCATCCCCTGTTTGAGATTGTTGCCAAGAATTACATCAACCGCTAAAGTTTCAGCTACAGCAACCTGTTGCACAGTTTCCCGTCTCACCCCAGTCTAGGAGAACACTAGCGAATGGCAATGTTTTCTCCTCCCCAGTGAATCCCTGTACAGTTACAAATTGATTGGGTATAAGCTAACCAGGCTCTACCAGATCCCCTTTTACCAAAGTCAGGGATGCCCCCATGTCTCTTAACCCTTGTGTCTGTACACCATTCACAGTGACTGGGTGCATGTGTTCCCTCATGTTGACTGGCATGCTTTCAGGACACACAAACAACCCACTTCTTTTCAAGCACCACTTTGTATACTGCTTGTCCTTTTGGGACACTGTCTGGCAATATGACCAGTTTCTTTGCAAATCCAACATTCATGTCTTTTCTCAGTTAAATCTTTTCTTTCAAACCTGGGGCTACCTGGTTTTGGTGACAGCAGTGAGGGTTTCAGCTGCCCTGAAGGTGCACTTTTCCCTTTCTGCACTGCCACGCCAGCTCCATTCGCTCTCAGAGCAGGTCTGCTCCTGGCATATCTGTCCGAGAGTTCGGCAGCCTCTTGCACTAGTTTGGGATCTCGGTCCTCCAGCTAGGTTTTCAGCTCTACTGGGCATGCCCCCAAAAAACTGCTCTAACAATATAGCATTTTCAATTTTATCTACAGAGTTTGCTTCAATTCCTTCCCACTAACGTTTTAAAAAGTGACGTTGTTTCATGGCTAGCTCCTCATAGCTCATGTCAGGACTTCTCCTGAGCTTACAGAATTTAGCTCTGTATGCTTCTGCAGTTAAATCATACTTCTTTTAAAAGTGCAGTTTTCAGTTTACTGTAATCATTACTGTCTCCATTGTCCATTTGACCCAGTGCATCCTGAGCTTTCCCGGTAAGTAGCGGGGATAGCTGGAAGCTCCAGGACCCTCTAAGAATATTTGCCTGAATACAAACTTTTTCAAAGGAATTTAAAAAGGCATCCATATCCTCCCCCTTTTAAATTTAGCTATCAATTTGAAATTTAATTTGTAACCCAGTCCTATAGTTTCAGTTAAAACCAGGCCACTTACCTGCTTTGGTGCTGGTGGTTGGAGTCGTAGCTTCTCCAGTTCATGTTACCTCTGGTGCTCACACTCTTCATGGTCAGTTTCTCACTGTTCTCACTCCCTCTTCTCCTCTGTGTCTCACTGCTCTCGCCTCTCTTCTCTCTGGAACTCCAGCTCCATTCTCAGCAACTCCATTGCAATCGGATTACTTCTGGCTCCAGAATGCTGGTGACCTCCCCCTGCTGCTGTGGCCCTTGGCTTACACTGGGCCTGCTGTCCTCACTGGATCTGGACCCTGCAATGGATCCTGGCCCCTCCACACCCAAGATTCGGTCCTTTTCAGTCACATACTGTGACTTGAGGCTCTGGGCATCAGCGGCCATCAGAGCATCCATGAGGTTCTGCTTGTTGGCTCTCCCCTCGTGCAGCACTTCCTGTCCTTGCACAACTGCTTCAGGTAGTCTGCAGTGTTCCTGCTGTAGTTGGAAGCCATCTTCTTCCCTAACTACGGCTACTCAAACTTACACATTAATAATAAAAAATAAAACAGGTAAGAACTTTGACTGTAAGCAAAATTATATAGTTCTGTTTACCTTTTTAAAATAAATCACTGCCTTCTTTTTGCAAGTGAGCTGTACAGTATTAAGCTGACACACTGAACTGCTAAAGCTTGTGTTACTAATACTTTAAATTGCACCGCTGCCAACCAAATCTGTCACAAATGCACTCCACAGGTCAGGCCTTCTGCTCTCAGAGTGCAATAGTGTGAACAGGTAAAAGACAGGGTAACCTTCCTGTCTGCTTTGGGTTCAAATCACCTTTAGCCTCAAGTTCTGAAGGGGTTCAAACTGTGAACCTTATGCTAGCATACCTAAATGTACAGGCTCAGATAATATTATCTTCAGGGGGATGCAATATATCTTTCACCTAAGGGCACCTAACCAGGTATCCAAAATGAACCCTGTTTAACTCTATAAGAGACCTAGGTATTTCTTACGTTTTTTACTCAAGCTCAGTAACACAATCAAGCTTTTCAACAGCTGTCAGACTTAAACACAGGTGCCTCACATGCAAAAAGAAACTGAGAAGACACCCAAGCAGTATTTCAAAGAAAATGTTGTTTACTAAAACATAAAAACAGGTAAAATTAAACACAGATCAATATATCATGCATCTTACAATTATAGTAAAAACAAAAACGTTGGGCAACCCAGCAAAGCAGAGAAAAAAGACCTCTGTGTTAGGTCTCAATAAAAAACATTTTATTAAATATAAAATAGTTACATTCAACAGGTAACCAAGCCAAACAGCAGCACCCTCTTGTACACGCACAGACGTATGTTTCATAGGACTACAGGACAGCAGACAGCATGGCGTCATACGTGGCAGATCCTGCCAAACCAACCTGGCCAAGTTCTATGACTGGGTAGCTAGGCAACTAGACAGGGGCCATGCAGTGGATATCCTGTATCTGGACTTCAGTAAGGCATTCGACTCAGTGCCACATGGAAGGCTGGGAAGGAAGTTAGTAGGCACAGGGGCAGGTGCAAAGCTGGTGAGATGGGTAGGAAACTGGCTGCAGGAAGGCAACAGAGGGTGGTGGTGGGTGGGGAGCTCTACACCCAAGGGCAGTGATGAGCGGTGTTCCACAGGGCTCAGTGTTGGGACCAGTGTTGTTTGGGGACATTCATTGCAGACATATCATGGGACATCAAGAGCAAGATCAGTCTGTTTGCTGATGATACCAAGGTAGGCGCGGTGGTGGATGACCTAGGGGATGGCAGGGTTGCAGGATGATCTGGCAAAGCTTGAAACCTGGTCAGACACCTGGCAACTGGGCTTTAATGCCAAAAAGTGCAAGGTGCTGCATTTGGGATGAAGAATCCAAGGAGGAGTTACCAGCTAGGGGAGTGCAGCTAGCCCAGACAGAGGAGGAGGAGAAGGATCTGGGTGTGCTCATTACAGGGTCAAAGAACAACTCGGCACAATGTAGGAAGGCAGCTGCAAAGGCTAACAAAATGCTGAGTTGTATTGCAAGGGGTATACCCTCGAGGAGGAGGAGGTGATTCTGCCACTGTATAGGTCATTAGTTAGACCACACCTGAGTACTCGTGCAGTACTGGCGTCCGTATCTGAAGAGGGACATTAGGTTACTGGAGGGGGTGCAGTTTAGAGTGACAAAGATGATCAAGGGGCTGGGGACTTATCATCACGAGAGGAGGTTGAAGGAGATGAACATGTACTCACTGGAGGAGAGGAGAGACAGGGGTGACATGATTGAAACCTTTAAATACATGAAAGGAATAAACAAGATGGGTACAGAGGAGCTGTTCAAAGTAAGGGAGGGGAGGGCCACCAGGGGCCATGATATGAGACTGGAGCGAGGAAGGTTCAGGAGGGAGATGAGGAGACACTTTTTTACAGAGAGGGTGGTGGCTGGGTGGAATGCGTTACCTGCTGAAGTAGTATGCAGTAGAACAGTGGACTGCTTTAAACGAGGATGGGACAGGACAAGGGGGAGGGTTAATGAAGGGGAAGGGTGGAAGGGAGGGGCAGCTGCAGAATAAGGGGTGCTAGCTGCACATTCGAGCAGACTTGATAGACCTCTAGACCTTTATCTGCTGGCAAATTTCATATGTTCGTATATCAGCAGATGCTCTATTTACTAAAATATGATAAAAACAGGTAAAATTAAATACAGAACAATATATCATACATCTTACAATCATGTAAAACAAGAAGAAAGTTACAGAACAAACACCCCTAACACAGATACTTAATTATTTTCTATCTAAGTATTGCCTTGTAAGTGCTATTTAAGTTAGAGAACTTTCTGTCTCAGAGCCCAAAAATCATATGTCACATTTCCCAGATACAATGTTTCATTTTTAACTCTATCTGGCCCTGCCCCCCGCCCCCTTTTGATGAGGTCAGCTAGATCCTCCCTTAGATTTTAATTACTAACATAGTCATCCCTGAAGATGTGAGTCATTACTTTGAGAAATCTGTAACTAGCCATTTCCCAAATATGACAGTCTTTAATCAAACAATTATCTTTGCTGTCCCTTCTCCTTATTTTCTGCTGCTAGTGTGATCTGAGGGTTTTATGACTCTTCACACACTTTTGGCTGTGTGCTAAAATGAGAGGAACCAGGCCAATTACCTTTCTTCCTGTAACATCATAAAACTCACATTTAGTTTCAACTTCAAAAGCCTGGGCAGATCATAGATTTAATAGCCTACAGTTCATGTTAGAGTTTTATAAGCTCTGGTCTTTTGTTTGCTGTTCCTGCTGTCCTCCCTGGGCTAAATATAGTCATAGATGACCATGCTTAGCTCCGGGAGAACAGCTGAACCAGCAAACATACTGTATGATCGGAGTTTATAAAAGTTCTAAAATACCTTACAGGCTATTGAATCTCTGACTGCTGCAGCTCTCCTCTGATGTCAGCTGCAGGGGATCCTGAGAATTGTAGTGACAGAAAATGTCAGCTTGCAGGTCAACAGAAATAGTGTGATAAAATCTACTATACTGCAGTAAACAGTAAGTAAACAAAATGTTGTCACTCACAGAGTGCAAATTTGGACCAGCGCTAAATGTACGATCTTTTAAAGGTGTACTTCTGCAAACCATTCCATGTAATTCCAAATCTGGGTCTCGTTCTTTTTCAGTTGCTGTCCCCCCCAAAATTGTGGAATGATTTACCAGATGGTTTACATTATTTTTCTTCAGTGCAAATTTTGAAGTTAACTTCAAGAATTACTTACAGGCATTGGATGTTTGTGCATGTTTTTTGTAATTTGTTTTGTATGTTTATTATGTGTTGTATCTGATATATTTATATTTATATCAGGTCGGACCCGAAAAAGAATTCTGTCCAGTGTCTGTACCCAGTTAACAAAATTTAAATAAAATAAAATTAAAAAACATACTTGGGTGTAGGGTTCTTAGTACTGACAGTTCCCCTTTAAAGTTTCATCAAATTTTATGAAAAATTAAGAAAACATAAGCTATATTGCAAAAAAAAAAAGAAATGTGTGAATGCGTTATTCCTAAAATGGTGCTTCCCTAGTTGTATGGGCAGTGGCAACTGACCTGGTCACATGGGTAGTGGTAATTCAAGTCTGCAGGTCCGGTCTGTGGGCAGTAAATATACAAGATCTGATCTCCTTGTTATCTATGTCAGTGTTTTGAGGTGCCATAATCACCAGTATGGATTATGTGTGACTATGACCATACCCCTGCCACCTCCTGTCTTGCAAATCAGGGACAGATGGCCAAAATTAGGGATCTATCACTAGGCCAGTTCAAAACCAACCTTCACCTCCACCTCTCTGCCTCCAGCTCCTGTGACTGTCGCTACTAAGCTGCTCTTGCACTTACCTCCCCGCTCCATGACACCTGTCCCCTACTCCCCTCCTTGTCTCCCTCCTGGCTTTAGCACTTTACAACGTGACAATGCCATTTTGGCTGCTCTATTACTTTCAAGTGTTTTTCCCCCTCAATCCGTCCCAGTTATTCCTTGTCCTTGCTATCTCTCCTCACCGCCCTCTGGTGGTTCTCAAGTTACCTCACCCTGCTTACCTGTACCCTTTCTGCCCCCTAAATGTATTGTTGTTTTTTTTTCTTGCCTGCTTATGAATTGTATTGCCACAGCCTGTTATGTTTGTATTCCTTTCAAAATTTGATGTGGAACCTTTGCAAAAGAGCCTTGGCTCAAAGATATTGTAATCCTAGATACTCCAATAAACAATATATCTTACAAAATGGAAATGTTAGCTCAGTAAATCTGGTATATTGTGTGTGGGTCTTTGTGTAAAAAGCATTTTCTGTCAGAGAACTAGACTGTAGCATTAATGTCTGGCACTTGTTATGCTTCAGATTCCTTCTTTTCAGCAACAGAAGTGCCAGATTTCAGGTGGTGAGGATATTTTTGAGGCAAAATCATGGACATCCATGAAAATCAGTGACAGTTGAGAAGCATGATATGACTAAAGGTTGTTGTGGGCATAATCCACTAGATGGAGCCCATGTGTAGTTATTTTGTAGTTGGCATTCAGTATAAAGACATATGACTAGTGACCCCTATTTGAACAGATAATCAGTGTGATCAAATGCCGTAATAACCAGATATGACATCAAACCCAGTTATTACAGCATTTGGAGCACTCATGCTCCACTTTCACTCACAGCATAACAGTGGGAAACACGCCACTGTGTAAGTTTCTGCCCAGTTATTATAAAATAAAGTTTTTTACACATTCTCGGTGTGCGATGACCACATAAACCTCTCGCGCTTCACTCTCAAGGTTTATAGGTCATTGTACACCGCAGGTGCATAAGAAAAACTTCATAACTGTTGACCATGCATTATTCTCTGTTTATTGATTTATTTATTTTTGTTGTTTTTATTTTTCAGCCAGGCAGTATTGTCTGCCCCCTCCAGAGTTTAAAGGCAGGAAAATCCATGATAAAGAAGGAGTTTGTGGTGGGAGATGGAACCCCTGTGCGCGCACTGGTCATACTTTCTGCATCACAATTTTTCCTGTTTTTTTGGGTCCCTGCCCTCTGGACATCTGGGACACATGTGGCTTCACTTACATGCACACTGCCACATGCTTGTGCGGAGCATGGCTGGTGTCTCCCTGCCTCTGCAGTACCACCAATGCACTGCCAAAAGAGGTCACACAGGGGGCTGTATTGCAACAGAGGCAGTGACCCTCCCTCCCCAGAGGAGGAGAACATCCTGTGGGAAGCTTGATCATCCTCCCCCCCCTTGCAGGTGTCCTACAGCCCTAATTCATTCCTTTGTTTGTTTTTTGATCTATTTTTCCTTCCCTCAAGCCCAGCTGTCCTTGAGCCTTGATCACCAGCCAGTCTCATCACCTATCCTGGACCCCAGAGGAGTGCCACTTACCTGTCACATGGGGAACCCCTCCAATGGCAGGGCCAGGGAGGGGGCAGCCTGAAACCCCATCATGGAGCTCCACAAGTTAGGTGACAGTGGGCACCTCATATTGGGGAGGCAGGTGGTGTATGGCCCCAATGTACCAGTATCATGCTGGCTTGCTGGGAGGATTTTTTTCCCTTTGTGTTGTCCCTCCCCGAGACACTGTGCTGTGAACACACTGCCAAATAAGCAAAACATTAGTGCACTGCAAGGCCTCTGCATCTCCCCTCCCGCTGCCATTCCCAGTGGGCTTGCATCTCCTGGGCACTGCTGGTGGCACTCAAGCAGCAGTGACTAATCTGCCACCCACCAGGAGGCGAGTATCCTCTGGAACACTTGATCTTCCTTCTACTGGGTGGTCCCCAATGACTTAGGTTTGTTCCTGTGCCAAGGTCACTGGCATTGCAAGTGGTAGTCATCCTGCTGTGCCAAACGACTGGCCCACCCTGGTTGATTCCAGAACCCAGGTCACCAGCACCATGAGCAGTAGCTTTAACACTGTGCTGAGGGACTAACCATTTATTTCTTTTGTTTTGATGATGGGGAAGAGTGGGCCTGGACACATTCCCCAGTTTTCAGCTACGTACTGTATTTGAGAACAGTAAGTGCAGGAGCTAGCAGGCAAACATAATTTGCAACTACAAACATTGCAGCAAGTACAGATGGGGATGAGCATGCTGTATTAAGCAAGGGATGGTGGCACGTGGTGCAGCCGAGGCCACCTCGCCCAGCCATTTGTTCATACAAAAAATGACTGGCTTTGAGGTTGTTATTGCGATTGTAAGTCTGATCTCAATAACAACTTTCATTTTAGCTATTTTTTAAATACTTAAGTTTAGGTTTTAGCTGTGCGGCATGAGCCTTGTGTGCCACTCAATATCAGTTGAAAGCTGGGTCAGTCACTTCTAAGACATTAATGACTGATCCAGTAGCCAATCAGGAGCCTCACTAGGCTCATGAATAATTAATTAGATTTATAATTGTCAGTTAAACAAGGTAGAGATAAATATTGTAATTAATTCAGGTTATAACGGAAGTTACACAATTCTTGTTGCCATTTCCCAACATTTGAATTCACTGGCTACGACTCTCTTAGAAATGATGTCTTTGGCCAGGTTATAGAAGGCTCTCAGACTTATGCTAGTGTACCCCCCCCCCCCATACCAGCTTTGGGGGTTTACTCCAGTTCAAGGACTCTGCCAGTCCTCCTCTGCCCCATTACTTTAAAGTGTTAAGTTTCTTTTGTCTGTCACAAAGTATCTTCCTGTTTACTGTTTTTGCTGGATCTCTTGAACAAAGCCCTGGTTAATTTTTCTGAGTACAGCCGGTGCTCGTTTAGCTGCTGAATGTTTGCCAGGCTTTCCTGGGTTGCCTGCTCCCTGGCATATAAATATGGGGACCCTGGCCCTGCAGTCGAGGAGGAGGAGAGAGGATGTGAGCGAGGAGTTCAGGGAGTTGCAGCAGCAGTGCTGGTACAAGAGATGGCTCTGGCTATGATTGGCCAGAGAAGGCTGGCAGTACTTGATGTGGTAGCAGGTTCTCTAGTCCAGAGCAGCACTTGCTTCCTCCAGGCTGAGTCTCTGGAGTTTGGATCCTGCCCAGGATGTGAAGCCAGGATGGTAGGGCCTGTTGGCAGCTTCCCCTCAGTGGGCCTGCCTGGTGGTGATCACCATTAGATCTCAGAGTCCATAAGGGATCAATACAGGAAGTTTCCCTTGTACCAAACTCCTATTGTGGGAACAAGAAGGGAGTGATAGACCTGAGGAATGGGATGTGGACGATGCTGAGACATCGAGACCTGGGTGATGGGTAAGATGCAGTGAGCTCGATATCTATCTCATTGGTGCCTACAACCAGATGCTGCTAGACTATCATAGAAAGGAAAACCCCTCATTGTTCTGTTAAGAGTTTGGGTGCCGGTGTAAATATGAATTGGGAATGCCAGTAAATCATGTGGCCACCCCTTGTTCCCTCATGGCTGCAATGGGGAGCTATAGCATGTATTGTGTTTTCCTTGTATAAATGTGGATCCCACTGACCATGGGTACACGATATGCACTGTATAAGGTTATAATATAGGCCCCTTAGAGGAGTCAGTGGAAACAGGGATCCATTTGGTGTGTAACATCCACTAACTTATGATCATGCATGGTTCAGTGTAAATAAATGGTAGTGTTTCAAGCAATCTGTTTTACAAGGTGGAACCAAAGGGTTTAAAGTCAAACCATTGCTGCAATGTGCCTTGAGACTTAAGCCCCTGTCCTACTGCCCACCTCCTCAGGGATCCACTTACACAAGGCTTGTGTACCATTAGGTGAGTCCCTGCCCCTTGTCCAGCGGGGACCAATGTTCGAACATCATGGGGTGCTCTCCATAATATCCCCAGGTGGATGCATCATGCTATGTGAATACATTAATGTTGTCCCTTTCCCTGAGAAATGTAGTGAAAAGAACCCAGTCTGGCCCCCTGAGTATCAAAGGATTCACCCCCCTGAAGGCCCTGGTACAGACACAGACAAATCGCCCAGCACCCCACTGCTGGGCATGTGGGTACCCCTGCCTGTCTCTCCCCTGGTCAGCTGGGAGGCAGTAGGGATATGAGGTCTGTGTGGCATCATTTGTTTAGGGCACTGGGGTATTGGGATACATCAGTTGTGGGACTGACGGTAGGGCATGGGTGTTTCTGTTATGAACCAGGTTGGTCACTGAAGGCACAGGTGGGAGGGGAAGAAATCAGTGTGGATCCCATTCCAATGAAAAAGGTAATAGATGGCTTAAGCACACTTACAGCTGGTAAGTTCATGGGCAGAAGCAGGATACCGCCACATGTGCCTAGAGAGATGGGGCATGTCCTAGCTCATTAGCTTAGCTGTTTATTAGCTTACTGGAGACAGGGATAGCACCCAGTGACTGAAGGATGGCAAATTTAGTTCTGCATAAGAGGGGGAGCAGGGACGATCTGGGAAGTACAAGCCTGTTGGGCTAATGACTATTGTGGGTAAACTACTATAGACCATAAAAAGTGATATAGGGTATGGTAACATTTTGTTCATATTCAGTATGAACAGGATTAAACTCCACTGAGTAATAAAACTCATTTACAAGGAAGTCCATAAAACATGGACAGTAGTTCCAAATATAAAATAAACATAATGACAATTTACTGTACATGTAAAATAGAAATCAGCATTAAATTATCCAAATACTGTGGGTTTGTTCTGCATGGATTCAGGTGCCAGTTGAAACCTTGTTGTACCACAGTTCAAAGGTCATGGAATGTGGTTGTACCCTTCTGTGGTACAACAAGATTCCAGCTGATTGGAACTCCTTGAAGCAGCAAGTGTTTTTCACAGTGCTGCCACATGCACAGCAATCAGTTAAAATTCTGAAATGAAATCACCAGCTTGTTCGCTGCTGCCATGGGAGCTCTGTGAAAACACTTTCATTTAAAGAAAAAATAAAACCTAAACAAACAAACAAAAAAACTATACGCTATAAAACATACCCAGCCAACCTGTGCTGCCAGCTTGGGCTTCTGATTACATCGGACCTGTTGAGCTTTGCTGTCAAGGTCTGATGTAATCAGAACCCATCTATGGTAGCACAGAATGGTTGGGCATGGTTGCCCAACCAGTATTCAGTACTAGGACCGGTCCTCTTCAATGTCTTTATAAGTTACATTGTAGAGGGACTAGAAGCAAAAGTATGTCTCTTTGCAGATGACATAAAGATCTGCAACAGGGTCGATACACAAGGTGGGGTGGAAAGGATGCAAAGGGACTTGGCAAGGCTGGAGGAATGGTCAAATGAATGGCAGTTTAGATTCAATGCTAAGAAGTGCAAAGTAATGCACCTGGGAAACAAAAACCCTGGAGAAGAGTACACAGTGTGTGTGTGGGTTGGGGGGGGTGAGATACTGACATCAACAAAAATGAAACGAGAGTTGGGGTAGTTCTATCAGATGACCTAAAGGTGGGCAAGCAATGTGAGGAGGGCTGGGGGATACTGGGATGCATAGGGAGAGGCATCACCAGTAGAAAACAGGAGGTTGTTATCCTTCTGTACTGACAGCTGGTGAGACCCCATCTGGAGTACTGCATGCAGTTCTGGAGACCCCATCTCCACAAGAACATAGACAGGATAGAGGCAGTCCAGAGGAGGGCAACTAAAATGGTGCAATGTCTGCACCAGAAGACATATGAAGAGAGACTAAAGGACCTTAATATGTATAGCCTCGAGGAAAGGTGGGAGAGGGGGGGCATGATAGAAACTTTCAAGTACCTCAAATGAATCAACAAAGTCCAAGAGGGTAGCATCTTTCAGAAAAAGAAGTGTGCAAGAACAAGGGGGCACAATTTGAAGATAGAGGGAGGATGGCTCAGAGGTAACGTGAGGAAATATTTTTTCACGGAGAGGGTTGTGGATGCATGGAACTGCCTTCCTGAGGAGGCTGTGGAGTCAAAAACAGTGGGGGAATTCAAGAATGCATGGGACAGACATAAGGCAATTCTAGGGGCTGGGGTAGGAGGAAGTAGGCTGTTGGTTAACTAGGATCTGCTTCTTATCCATGAGGTAGGGAAATGGACAGACTAGGTGGGCCAGGCAGTCCTTAACTGCCATCAAATTCTATGTTTCTAGGTTTCTTTATATAGTAGGACAGTAAGTTTCCTGGAGAAAAATAGACTGCAGGACAAAACACAGGATGAATTCATTAGGGGGTCATCTCCAACAAAACTGATCGATTCCTTCGATTGGGTGACAAAGGCAGTACATAAGGGACAGGCGGTGGAAATGCTGTACCTTAACTTCAGAAGGTCTTTGATTCTTTCCCACATGGAAGGATGGTTAAGAAGATGCAGGACCTCAGAACAAGGGACAAAATGACAAGGTGTGTGGGAAATTGGTTAAGTAACAGGACACATGGCTTCTCCAATGGCCCAATGGTAGGGCTTCGTCCTACCATACAGGTATTTTGGAGGGAGCTCAGGTTGCCACACTGGGAAGCAGGTCAGACTGGGATAGCAGCTATATTGCAGTGTTCTTTGGTCTGGAGGGGCAGTGGCGATTTCTGGTGCCACAGCTACCCCGTGGCTGAGCCAGGGAGCTTGCTGCTGTCTCAGGGTCTTTTGTGTATATGCAATGATATTAGATGGCTGTGCTCACATCGGGGGGGGGGCAGGAAAAAAATTCATATGTCTCTATATGATGCCCTGGGCCTCTGGAAATCCCATGGGTCCTAGTGCCTGCCTGCCTGTACTGGATATTAGTCTACATAGTGGACTACCTTGTGGGTAGAACAAGCCTCCCCCTGGAGCCCCGCTCATGGATAGGAAGCCATGGTGGTAGCAGGTGGGTTACCGGGGTCTGGAGGAGTTGGAGGATGTAGGACACAAAAGGGTATATCTCTAGAATGACATAAGTAGCCAGAGAGAAAAAAACTCTATAGAATAAAATAGAGGGTGGCAATAAGTGAGAAACACTCTTTATTTATTTAGAATAAAATAGAGGGTGGCAATAAGTGAGAAACACTCTTTATTTATTTATTTACTTATTGAGTTCTTGGATGATACCCGTGAGCGGATGCTCGTTGAAAGGTTCCACGTCAGATACATTAGAAAATAAGGTACAATACTGTGCACAAATATACAAATACTGAGAAAAATATTCATGGAGGTTACAGAAAACAGACATAAAGCACTAGCTATGCTGGGGCAGTGTACAATATATGCCTATGTCAAGAAGATAAGCAGACATGAATAGGGAAGTGGGAGAGCTAGGTGAGCAGAGCACATAAGACATGGAGGGAGGAAGGTAGGGAGAGGTCCAGGGGCAAGGGGCAGAGCCGGGGGGGTAGGGAGGTGGATGAAGTGCTACGGTTTGACTATCCTGTCATGACAGAGGCAAAGATAAGTGCTAGAGGCAAAGTGTTGCTGCGTGCTGAGCCTTAGCGGGAGGCACATGCAGCTACTTGTATCAAAGAGGTGCTGGTGCAGTCTACGTTTAAAAGTGCCAGTTGTTGAGGAGCCAGAGATGTCAGGGGGCCGTGCATTTACCCAGAGGGGTGCATGGTGTGAAAATGCACTCTGTGCCATGGTAGTGCAGCATCTGGGCACTTGGAAAATTTGAGTGGCAGAGTTTCTGGTTTGTCTGGTATTCATGTGCAGTGTTAGCAGGTTCTGCACCCCTGTTAGAAGCAGATTTAATATGACTTTTTTGGCAAGAAGGCAGGTTTGATACCTGATTCTGTCATTCAGTTGAAGCCAGCTAGCCTGAGCATGAAGTTCACAAGTGTGTGTGAGTCTTGGTGCATTTGAGAGTAGACAGTGTCACAAACCCACTCAGCAGGTCAGGCCCTCTACTCCCAAAGTGCCAACCTCTGAGCGCAGTCTTGTGAACAGTGTAACAGACAAGGTAACCCTCTTGTCTGTTTTTGTGAGTTCCGATCTACCTTTGGTCTCAAGTTCTGGGGAGATTCAAACTGTTAACCTCTTGCTAGCACACCCAATGTACAGGCTCAGATATATCTGTCTTCGAGGGGCCAGATATCCTTGCTTACAGGCACTTAACCAGGTGTACAGAGATGAACCCTTTAAAACTTTAATAAAGACCTCAGATTTAAAATGCTCTCTTTCCAGTTTGATATCACCATACAAGCTTATGTCTATTGTCTGCTATAACCACAAATACTTTTCCTACAGCTAAAAGAAATTCAAACACAGACCAAGTCAGTTCTAAAAAGAATTTTACTAAAATAGTTAAAAATATTTAAAACGCAAAATACAGAACTCATATCAGAAGACATACAAATCTTTTAAAAAGAAACAATGTTTAAACAGTGCAAATTCCTACTACAGTACTTAGTCTCTAAATACTTGCTTAAGTGCTCACCGATCTTGCTTGGTCAGAGTCTAGGTAAAAATGTATCTCTGTGTAGTAAAACAGAGTATTCCTTAAACAACTGTATTGGCCAACCCCTTTTTGGTGAGGTCAGCTAGTTCCTCCTCTGTCAGATTATATTTAAAAATATATCAAATAAAAAAAAACAGTAGTCTTTCAAAGTATCATTTTTGCAATCCTTCAGCATGACTCATGTTTCAAATGACATCTCTTTTGATCCATGCTGCATCCTCCTCACACAGGCTTCATATGAGCATTTACAACCTCGCACCCCTGTGTAATAACCTGGCTTTTCTCTTCAACGTCATAAACCTTTTTTTATGATTTTCCTCTTAACAAAGTTAGCTTAAACAACTCTGTAATTAGCTCCTGGTCTGCCACGTAACACATTGTATCTGAAAACTGTGTGTGTGTGTGATACACATACTGTCAGCATTTCTCTTAGCTTGCATCTGTCAGCTGAAAACTGTTGGGGGGGGGATTGAGGTGACTCCTAGAGCATTAGATTTTTCAGCAGAGATATTCATTAATACATTTTATATTAAAAAACAATATTATACAGCACTGAGAACTGACTGTCTACGTCACAGGCAGCAGATTTTGTTTAAGGCAACTGAGATCCGTTGGAGTGCCGTGTTGGTATCAGAAATGTATATGGCCAGCCCATAGTCTATGAGGGAGACAACTGAGCTGCTGATTGCCAGGTTTAAAGCTTCATGGGTTAGACAATGCCTGTGGCGGAAGAGGATCCTGATTCTGGTGTTAATAGCTCTTACAGTGATATCGATATGCTGAGAGAAGGACAGGGAGGAGTCAATTGTAACCCCCAGGTATTTGAAATATGAGACGAGCTCCAGTATGTCACCACTGTCATTCCTTATTGCTGGGGGTAGCTTTTTTGCTTGCTTTGGGCTGTCGAGTAGAGCATGGTCTTTGTTTTTTGTAGTTCATGAGAAGTCTTTGCTTTTTCAACCAGTTTTCCGTCAATGCAAAGCCATTTTGTAGATCAGTTTCAAGGAGTTCAGGATGCTGATTGCTGGTAAAAATTACAGCTTCTTCAGCATATAGGAGCATACGGCAATGGCAGGAGGCTGGGTAATTATTTAAGAAAACACTGAACAGCAACGGACCCAGAATGGAACCTTGTGGTACACCAGATAAGACAGGTCAGGTGTCTGATAGCACTCCCCCAATCCTGACTTGCTGGGAGTGGCAGCTCAAGTAACTCCTAAATCAGTTCACATTTTCAGGTGCGAGTCCAATGTCAGATAGTTGCTTGAGGAGGAGCACATGATGAACCGTATCAAATGCCTTTGATAGGTCCATGAAGGTTGCCCCTACAAAGTGGCCTTGGTCTAAGGCGTTATGGCTGTATTCTGTAAATTCGAGTAGGGCTGTGATGGTACCGTGGCCACCCTGGAACCCATGTTGCTCTAGGCATAGGAGTTGGTATTGATGAAAGTATTCCACCATCTGGTCAGCCACAATCTGCTTGAGAGAATTGGAGAGTGGCAGGAGAATGGAAATCTGTCTGTAGTTATTATGTAAGGACCTGTCCCCACTTTTGTGTACAGGGGTTCCTGTAGCAGACTTCCATCTTTGGGGGAATTGGGAGTGGAAGAGGGATAGGTTAAGTATTTCATCAAGTGCTAAGTGAAGAAATTTGAAGTCCAAAGAATCCCCACTGTGCCTAGATTTTCCGAACACCTTTTCAAGGTATTTCCTAGCATCTGCTTCAGAGACCATTTTGAAGCGGAATAGTGGCTGGTTAGGTGGTAGTGCAGGTGGCCTCATATTGTCACTTGGGTTGGGATTATTGAAAAAGTCCCTGGGGAGCACACTACTGAGGTTAGTGAAAGCATGATTCAGTGAGTTGGCACTAAGCAAAGGGTCTAAGGTTTGAACCCCCTCAACAGTAAGCATAGTAGGGGGTGTTTAGGGGTCTTTCCCTGCTGTGATGTCTTTCAGGTTGGCCCAGAAAGACTTGCTGCTGTTCCATGAGTTAGTGAGGACTTCTTTGTAGTTTGTACTTTTTGCATGGCAGATAGCTTTTGTACAGTCATTGCGGGCCTTTTTATATCACTGAATGTTTGCTGTAGTCCCCTGTGCTCAGAGGTCAGGGTTCACTAGCGGGGTGCTACAGGGATTGATTTTGGGACCAGTCCTCCTCAGTATCTTTATCTATGAGATAAGATTAGGGATCCAGGGCAAGATATATATTTTCATAAATGAAACTAAGATCTGTAGCAGGGTGGATAGTGAGGATGGGGCAAACACATGAAAGATGACATGGGTAAATTGTAAAGGTGGTTGAAGGTGTACGGCAGTTAAAATTTAATGTAAAAAAATGTAAGGCATTGCTCACAGAGGAAAAAATCCCAGTCCTGAATACAGGATGGGGGACGTATAGAATGCACTACAGAGGAAAAGGAGCTGGGAGTAATAATGTCAGACAGCCTGAAGACATCATCACAATGCAGTAGTGTGATGGGCAGGGTTAATATGATGCTCGGGTGCACAGGGAGAGGGATCACCAGCAGGAGAAGGGGAGGTGCTGCTGCCTCTGTATAGGTCACTGGTTCAGCTTAACCTAGGGTACTGTGTGCAGTTTTGGAAACTACATCTGAAGAAGGACAGGATGGAGGCAGCCCAGAGAAGGACAATGACAGGGTGGAGGCAGTGCAGAGGAGGACAGTGACAGGATGGAGGCAGTGCAGAGGAGGACAATGACAGGATAGAGGCAGTACAGAGGAGGACAATGACAGGATGGAGGCAGTACAGAGGAGGACAATGACAGGGTGGAGGCAGTGCAGAGGACAATGACAGGATGGAGGCAATACAGAGGAGAACAATGACAGGATTGAGGCAGTGCAGAGGAGGACAATGACAGGGTGAAGGCAGTGCAGAGGACAATGACAGGAAGGAGGCAGTACAGAGGAGGACAATGACAGGGTGGAGGCAGTACAGAGGAGGACAATGACAGGGTTGAGGCAGTACAGAGGAGGACAATGACAGGGTGGAGGCAGTACAGAGGAGGACAGTGACAGGATGGAGGCAGTACAGAGGAGGACAATGACAGGATGGAGGCAGTGCAGAGGAGGACAATGACAGGATGGAGGCAGTACAGAAGAGGACAATGACAGGATGGAGGCAGTGCAGAGGAGGACAATGACAGGATGGAGGCAGTACAGAGGAGGACAATGACAGGATGGAGGCAGTGCAGAGGAGGACAATGACAGGGTGGAGGCAATGCAGAGGAGGATACCCAAGACAATTCAGGGACCGCTGAAAGGACATGTGAGGAAAGGTTAACAAATCTGAGCATGTGTAAGAAGAATTAGCCTCCATATAACACTTTTTACACATTGTGTCCCAAAGAGCTTTACAAGCAGTGAGAGACTGTTAGTGAAGTAACTGTACATAAATGTGCAGTGCTAGCAATTTCATAGAAAAACACATGAACTCAGAAAAAGACTACAGGTCCATCCAGTATGCCCATATTCCCTATAATCCCTGGAACCTTCCCTGGAACCTCTTGTTCCTCCAAGGTACTAACCCTCCACATCCTATCCCCATTCTCCTCTCTGGTTCTGTCACTCCAGGCAACCACTGTTCCCTTTATTCTGTTCCAGGCCTGCTTGAATACCCTGACTATATTCACACCCACCACTTCAGCCGATAGTCTGCTCCAAGGTTCCACCAACCTTTCTGTGAAGAAATACTTTCTCTTGTCCCTCCTGAGCCTTTCTCCTGTTAATTTCCACTTCTGACCACATGACCTCAAGTTGGTATACAGGCTAAATACTGTATAGCAGGTTGAATTCCCCGTAAAAATCGGGGCTATGCACTCTGATTCCAAACCTGTCCTCTCTGGAGTTCCCCAGGATTCAGTACTGGGTCCTCTACTCTTCAGCCTGTTCCTTAATACCCTACCGGACTCCTGCACTGAACATATCACCCTGTATGCCGATGATGCAGTAATCCTTGCCACACACCAGGACCTGAAGAAATTGGAAGAAAATTTCCAACTCGGCTTCTCCTCGGTTGAGAATTGGTTCACAAAGCACAAACTGATCCTTAATCAAAAAAAAACTAAGGCCATGATCTTCAGCAGCTCCCATAATAAACACAAGCACTTCCAACTCTCTATTATCACCAGATAAGGTGCCGTACTGGAACAGGTCAAAAACTTTAAATACCTCGGGATCACCCTTGACCCTCACCTCTCCTACACTGCCCACATCGACCACGTCACCAAAGCTGCTAACTCCCGGCTAGGCCTGCTATTCCATCATAGGAAACACCTGACACCCGAAGCCCTTGCTGTCGCTGTCCAGAGCTCCATCATATCCATCATTGGTTATGGCATTATCATTTACGGCTCTGCTACAACCACCGCACTCAAACATGTATCCACCGCCCTCAACAAGGCCTGTCTACGGGGACAGAAGATAGCACCACAGTCTGGATGTGAGAGTACTGTTATATAACTGAGAGTATTTTGTGAATGGCTGGCTGCCACTTGGTTAGATGCTTCACCTACAGTAACTCCTGTACACTCTGCTAGGTTTTGCCGTCAGGTACAGCTCAGGAGTGAGGACTCGGGACTGAGTAGGGTGGCACGTGATGGGAGACACTACTGGATTTTACTATCAGGATGGGAACTTTGTTTCAGAACTTCGGAGAATAAATAAGATACTGGCAGTCCAGGAGTGAGGCAGTGAAAGCAATCAAGAGGGTTTCATGAAGGGCTGCATCAGTCATGAGCATGTGGTTTCAGAAGCTGACTGGTTCATAAATATAGCATTTTATAGCACTGTTAATGTTTTATATCACTGTTGACAGCAATCATGTCTATTTCTCAGGTACTGCATCTTGATCCTGGAATGTGTCCGTTGTCCTGATTATATTAGCGTTCCGTTTATTTTTGCTGATTTTTCTCTGTAGCGAAAATAGCAAAAATAAATGGAACATGAATATAACCTTCTATACAGTAATTCCCCACAGTTTACTTCGTTAATTCCTTTAAGGAACTTGCAGGTCTCCATCATCTCTCTCCTCTCCCTTCTGGTTTCAGTGAGTACATATTTAGTGCCTTGAGGCACTCCTCATAGGATCTGCCCTGCAAGCCTTGAATTATTTTTGTTACTCTGCGCTGCACTATCTCCAACCTATCCTTATCCTTTCTGAGGTGAGGACTCCAGAACTGGATGCAGTACTCCAGGTGAGATCTTACCAGGGACCTGTACAGGGGGAAATATTACCTTTTCTCTTCTGGTATCAATGCCCTTCTGATACATCCCAGCATCCTGTTAGCCTTGCTACAGGCCTTGTTGCACTGGCTTGTTTGTTTAGGCGAGTTACTGATGATAACTTTTAGATCCTGTTCCTCTGCCATAGTGCTAAGTCTCACCCCACCCATCCAGTACTCTGTCTTGGGGTTCTGATTTACTGCCAGACCTTGGACTACCCCTCTAGTTTTTGTAGATCCTCTGCATATCCCTTTTTTTTTTTACTTAATTTACTTTATTGGGAAAAATGTAAGATACCAACAGAGTAACACAAGCAAAATACACACACAAACAAACAAAAATAAGCAATCAGGGTGTATAATCTTATCCACAATATGAGTCAAAAGTATGGGACCTAAACAGGTAACATCAGATAAATGAGTAATGCAGTGACAAACAGATAATAGTGAAGAAGTTATGTGTCATAAGAAAAAAAGGCTGACCCCCCCCACTAAATGACAACACTAGAAATGATGACAGTGCAAATTGTAGACAAAAAAATATGACAATCTAGTGTAGTACACATAAATGACTGGCACCTTGCCTCATGGCTACAAAATAGTAAACCCCTAGTACTAAGTTCTTGCTATACCTCAAGAAAATAAAAGAAGAATGTATAACTTCTCTTGTCTTTGTTGGTACATTGTAAGGGCATGTTGCAAACTGGTGATAGATTTTCCATCTGAAGGATGAATAATATTTCTTCATGCCCTTCCCTATGAGGGAGGAAGCTGACGGTCTTGCCAATGGTGTACGATGATCAGCTTGGCCGCCCAATGATAAGAGTCATATGGTATCATTGGGGACCCAATACTTTCTCAATGCCTATGCCTAAAAGGCACAGTTCCGGAGAAAAAGCATCATGCAATCCCACTAACAGGTCAAGGTGAGACTGGATTTGAGACCAAAGAGACTGGGAAAGGGAAAGTCCCACAGGATATGATGGAGGAAACTACAAGCACAATTACTATGAATCAATTTGCTTCTGTGGCTGTTTTAAGGAAAGGCGTACAGTAAATTGTGCCTACTTGTTTTTGTGGTTAATTCCTGAGACGACAGAATTCACTCAGACATGTAGTACAATTAAAAGCTGTTTATTTCAGCACACAGTTAACATTTAACATATTTCTAACACTTAAACAGTACAAGACATTTGTAGAAAACTTTATTCAGGCTGTTGTCTTAATTCGTGCACTTTAAATCATTACACAATCTCCCTATCTGGAGGCACTTTAAGGTGGTATACTCTCTAGAGTAGCCTGGACAAACCAGTACACCATTCCCTGGCACTAATAATCTTGGCTAGTATTTAAAACAATATTTCACTGTAGTATACATATTTTTATAAAATGGGTAGGGAAATTGCAGCAATATCATTAGCTGACCAGCATCACATGACCGTGCGTATATCAGGGCGCGACCACACACCTGCACTTTTACCCCCCCTCCAAAACAATTTTGACATTTTATAAGATAGATAAACCACTCTGAAGTGTCTTGGTCGGCGCTCTGATATCATGCGCCTTGGGCGGTTGTTATACCGAGGCCGTGATAGCCTTACCAAGGCGTAGCGTATATCAGAGCGTGACCGCACACCTCAGAGTGGTATATCTATTACATACAATAGGGGTGAGCATGTAACACTGACAATAAAAACACGTATTCTCACTGCAGTGGAATAACTCTGTGATGACATCACCACTGTAGTTTATTTCCTGATAAACTCACAGGCCCAGATATTCAAAAGGGTTGCGCCATGCGCAACAGGGTTGCGCATGCGCAAGTCCTACATTGCACCATTCTGCGATATTCAGCAGGAGGCAGTTGCGCCACTGAAAACAGGTTGAGCAATAGCACAATGCAAATGAATGCATGCTCAACAGGAGGGGGAGGAACCATGCATAAACTGCACAACCCGATATTCAGTCGGGTTGTGCAGAGTTGTGCAGGCGCAACCCCACAACCTGTGCCTGCACAACTCTGAGCCCCAAAAAAAGGATCAAGTTGAGGCCACCCACAGGTGAGCTGCTGTATTGAGGCGCAACACAGCAGCTGCCACCCGTGGCTGGCTCAACTCAGTCCTATGCCCCCCACCAGCCCGATTGTGGGCAGAGCAGTGAAAAGAACCCCCGCCCAAACATCTCCCAATGCCCGATCGCAGGCAGTATGTATAATGACAACCCCCCAAACATCTCCCAATACCCGATCGCGGGCAGTATATATAATAACAACCCCCGCCCCAAACATCTCCCAATACCCGATCAGGGGCAGAGCGATGAAACAACCCCAATGCCCGATCGCGGGCAGAATGTAAAAGATCCCCCCAACGGACCTCTCCCTGGTGGTCCAGTGGACCGTAATGCCCGATCGCGGGGCAGAATGTCCGTTGACAATCCCCAAACATCTCCCTGGTGTCTAGTGTCCCCACCCCACCTACCCGAGCCCCACCACCGCTCCCCGGCGGAGGGCGGCAGCATCCCACCTGCCTGCCGCCCACGGTGGAAGCGCGGGCGGCAGGCGGTGGATGCTGCCGCTGCCGGGGAGCGGTGGTGGGGCTTCGTGGGTGGTGGGTGGGGGGACACTAGACACCAGGGAGATGTTTGGTGGGGTTGTCACTGGAATTCTGCCCGCGATCGGGCATTACGCAGTCCACTGACCCCACCAGGGAGATATTCGGGTTGGGGGGTTCTTTACATTCTGGCCCGGCGATTGGGCACTGGGGGTTGTTTCACGCTCTGCCCGCGATCGGGCATTGGGAGATGTTTGGGCGGGGGTTGTTAGTATACATTCTGCCCATGATCGGGTGCATTGGGAGATGTTTGGGCTGGGAGGTTGTTTTCATCGCTCTGCCCGCTGATTGGTTGCAGGGCGCGCTGGTCTCGACGGCTTGCTGCCTGGCAGGGCGTGCCAGGCGAAACTCGGGATCAGCCGCATCCACATGCTAATGGCATGCAATGGGGCTGAGTAATCAGATGCAATGGCCCCCTGCACCTTGTGTATGAATTATGGCCCCATTTGCATGTCACCTTTTGAATATCGGAAATTTGTGTATGGCGCAATGGTACTTGCGCCACACGCGAATTTTAATGCTCAACTCTGACAACTTGCGTGGCGCAAGTTCCACTGCGCCATGCAGAGTGGCTGTGGCTGGGGGTGTATTCAAAGGAGTTGCTCAACAGCGCAACTCCTTGAATACGCCTCAGCCACACCTCTGCGCAACTATTTTGAGCAGCGCAAGGGCTTGCGCCTCAGAATGGCGAGTTTGAATATCTGGGCCACAATGTCTACATCACCAGCAAACATTCTCACAATGGTGATGTCACCAGAGTGAGACTATTCACACTGTGGCTCGTGCTAATAGCCACAGTTTCTCTTCTCACTGAATCCTGCAACTAACTCAATTAGCACTATAAAGCCAATCACCTCTGTCCCATAGTTATTCTGACACTCCTAGCCTGTGCTGTTCTAATCTTCTACCAGCCTCCTTCATAAAGCAGTTTCTCTTTCTGAGTGCTGACTGCAACCATTTTCTGTCTCCGTGAGGCCTGTAACTCACTGATTTAACAGTCTGTTTCTCACTCCTAGCTGCAGGTAACACAATGCTCATTCCAAAACACATTTACCTGTTTACCATAGTGCCTAACAATCCCAGCCCATTTAGAAACATTTACACACACTCAGACACACACACAAACAGTGCTGTCAGTATAGCCTAGAGGTTAGGAGTAACAAGCAATAAACAAACTTGCTGCAGCCCAGAGTTTGATTCTCACAATTTCCATTTCAATACTGTGTGACTGAACAAATCACTTAACTGCCCAGTGCTCCCAGGTCACCCCACAAAACTTACCAGTTAGCAAAATAAAAAAACAGAGTAAGCAGGAGAACACAGAAAAAAAAAATGTTCCCAAAGGGTACTAACCCTATTGTATAAATCGCACACATGATGTGATTCTTGTGGAATATGGGACATTTGCACTCATGCAGAGTGAACTGCAATAATATCACCATGCCTCCGGCACTCGTGATATTATCACAGTTCACTCTGCACTCATCTAAATATTTTCCATATTCCACAGTCGCCATCATGTATCCCATATATATATATATAGGATATCGAAGTGCCTGTGGGATAACGAGTTAGTTTGTACAGTTGCCTGCGACTTAAATAACCCTCATGAGTGGCGAAGCCATGCGAGTGAGGGTTAATGATGGTCACTGGCAACTGAACAAGTAACTCTGTTATCCCACAGGCACCCCTGCATATTTGATTTATGCAACAGGATTTTTGGGTTCTGGTTTGTCATTTTTTAAGTTAAGTTCGCTCTGTTTGGTTTGCAGGATTGCTGTTTGAGAAAGAGGAAAATTGCTTTTTTTTTCTTAAGAGTGTTTTCATTTAAAATGTGGTTCCAGTTTGGGGGTGGTTAGGGTGTGCATTTTGTGAGTGTTTGGGACTGAGACAGCTTGGCTTTTAAAAGCAATGTGAGGAGGTGAAAGTGAAACTGGGAGACTGCTGGTAAGAAGGCAGCACAGGTGGTGTAGTTAGTGATGTAGTTACTGTGTGGATAAATGGGTGATGATGTAGTTATTATGTGGATAAATAAATGTATTCACATAGTAACACAGATAAATGGATTTATCAGTGCAGATTTATTCAGACACCTGTTGCATAAATATATATATATATATATATATATATGGAACCAGGATTCTTCAAAGACACATTTTAGGCACCTTAAATCAAAGTTTATACTCAACTAGTCCTTTGGCAAAGAATCTCTTTATCTCCTGATGCCGGAGATTTGAAATATCTTGGAGGGCTATATGAACTTACTTCTTCCTGATTTTTGAATTCTTTTTTCCTCAAGGCTTTGCAAATAAAATAACAAAATTAGATTAATTTCAATGTTTCTTACTTCTGGCAGAAGCCAAAAATCTTCAGAGTTTTAGCAGAGTAATAGTTTTAAAGGGAGGCAGTATAGCGAGTGGTTTAAAGCTCTGAGCTGTAAATCTGGTGACATCCAGCACACCAGACCTGGGTTTGAATTCACAGCTTCCACTTGCATACTGTGTGACCCTGAGCAAGTCACTTAACTTCCTGTGCTCTCAGGTTGCTCCTGTAAAAGCTTTCAGCTTAGTGGGCTAATCCTGGTTAAACAACTAAAAAAAGCAGTAGCGTAGATGTGACATCTCTCTCAGTGATGAAACAGCCTCAGATGGCAGCTAGTAGGTGATCACAAAGTATTGGTCCTTGGAGATGTCTTTTATAGGCAGAATACTTCCTCAGAAATATCCTGAAGTTTCGTTCTACCTCAAGAGTAGCATGAGGTTTGAGGATGGTATAGCCATATTTGGGCAAGAGCTTCCCTTGGATTGGAAGTCTTATAGCATACGGCAGAGATGTTCTGACTCACCAGGGCTCTGTCATTGACCTGCCTATTTGTCCTTTTGAACTTTGTCCATAAGGTGGCAATCAATAGATTTATAACCACAAGACCTTCCACTGTGCATGTTCAAGATGAGATGATGGAAGATTATCTCATTTCAGTCTTATAGTGCTAGGGTAGTTGGTAGCAGGTAGTTCCTGTTTCAAGGACCCAGTTCCTCGCTATATGGTTTCAGAGATGAGGCCCCTTGTTATGGTATGACTCAGTGACCTTAAGAAATGTTGGATCCTGATTTCAAGTACCTTTGGAGCTGTTAGCTCCTTGCACAATGTCTGAATCTAATGAATTTATTCAGTTGGCATTTTGAATGTCCTAAAAGCTAGCAAGCTTACAACATATTGTTCAATGTAGATTGTTCCTGCTTACTGGGTGTTGAGATAAATTCTATATACCAAGGTTAAGCATTTACCGTCTGCTTGGTTTAAAGAAAATGTTTTTATGACCAGTTCTTTTAAGGTGCATTAAGGCAGCTGAGATTCAAGGTGAATCATCCTTTTTACACTTTGGCAGGGTCTGGTGAGTTATGGCGCTATTTTGCCTATAATTCCCCCCTTTCTGAGGCAGTGCTGCCACAGTATTGGTGCATTGCAAAAGGAAGTGGCACATAAGGACCTATCAAAGTGTAATAATGTGAACTTAAGGAATTATGGTTCCATAATTTTAACTCTATAAAGCTACTATTCTCTAAATTGACATCTTAAGATGAAATCTAAAGTTATCTGTCCTAAGCAGCTATTTCAGATAAGCTAAAACATATTTTCTAAGCAAATATCTGGAAATACTGAGACATACATCTCTATTAAGCTATACTTAATCAACATTATCCTTTCAGGCCCAGCGGCACTGCAGGTTGAGGCACTGGACGCCACACCTCGCGCCATGCCGCCACCCAAGTTCAAGAGTGAGTTCGGGTGCCAGGGGTCAGCAGGGAGGGAATGGATTGAGCGTCCTCAGGATGGCTCTCCTTTCCCAGGGGAGGGCTGGGGATGGCCAGGTTCCAGTGACCCCCGTGGAGACCGGGTACTGCAGGGTAGCAATCCAGACAATTGCCTGGGTTGAGCATGGCAGACACCGCAGGGTTGCTATGCGCCATGGCCATTGCACACCACACTCAGGGGGCGAGGAAGTACCTAGGACCCCCACTAGCTGGGTAGGTGAAAGCTCCACAGTGCCTGACTGCCACACGTCCGTAACTGTACCTCTGTCTCTGCTTTGAACTCCCCATGGACCTAGGGGCCAGGGTCCCATGGGGAGAGCCAACCACTTTGAGGAGGTTGGGGGTCTCAGTGGGTGGCAGGCTAACTGGTATCCTGAGAGAGAGTTAAATTATCCTTTCAGTATATTGGAAGACTGCTATTAATTATACCAAACATTAATGCAAGTAAATGTCACAATTTCTGTGCTACAATACAGCCTATAGGGGTGCATGCAAGCATTGCCTGCCATGTTTACTTTAACTAAACGTATGAAAATGAGCTCTTTAAGGTTTAAGCCTTGCTTTTGTTGTTTCTTAAGCTATGCTCAGCAATTTCATTCAGGGAGCATTTCACTACTGTCCTTTCTCTAAAGGTGGGTCATTCAGATTATGGAGTTACGTGTTTCTCTAAGGGGTTCCATATCGGCATATTCTTCCTCTTCATTTATTAGCACTAAGCCTGGAGAGTTGGGTCGATCGCTAATAGGTCTAGGTGTCAGCAAGGTCTCATTTCAATTCCCAAAGCATGGTTATACAAACCTTGTATTCTCACATGATTAGCATGGAGTTGCCTGTGGGTGTAATACAACATCCACAGGAAAGCAAGAACCACAGTAATAGCTAAGACACAAAGGAATGCGATAATGAGAGGCCACTGTACTGGTATGTGAGTTCATTCCTTATCACTGGGACTGAACTGTTTATCAGTGATAACCAGGTCAGTCTCAGAGACAGTGATGTCAGTTTCATGAAGGGTCTTTGGCATCTAAAGGGCACTCAAGGTCATCAGCTAAAGAAAGCTCATGACCTCGGAATACAGAAATGGGAGTGATTTATTTCATGGGATACTGGATCAAGGGGACACAAGGTGACATACCCAAAATGGATATGTGCACCTGCAGGAACAGAATTGAGTACTACCTTGCTGGGCTAAGTAAGCTGAGTGGTAGTACCATGTCTGTTATAAGAAACAGTGACTCGTGAAATCGGTGCTAACTAACCATTGAGCTCCTGTGATTTCAGCATGTGTTTTCTTTGCTTCACCTGCACAGGTCAAGGTGATCTTACACCTTTCCGGGCATTGGTATTGCTAAGGCCACAAAGAACCTCAGTGATATCTTTCAGAAAAGATTTATTGGGACACAGCCAATGCTGTTCTTTAGTAGTTCGACACATTTGTAAGTTTGGGACTAAATATAAATCTGGATTAAGTTCATGGTATACCACTATAGGCGGAGTGTTAATTTTTGCATAAGTGTCTCCTCGCCAGGTACCTCGTTAAGAATGGTCCTTATTCTGTAGACATTTTGTTGTTCTACAAGGGGAACATTTAATATAAAAGCAATAGTCATCTCTTCTAAATCGACGTGAACAGGAATAGCACTTCCAAAACTGTGTTTATAATCACATGTAGTGGCTCTATCTTCTCTGAGGTGGCTACACTCAAAATTTCAGTCATCAATTCTGGGGAACTAAATAACGTGGAATTCTTCCTGCCATTAAACCTCCTACACCACTATTTACTTCTCTAAGCAATTGTTGTGCAATTAATCTAATTTGCTGAATAGTGGTGAGGTCTTCACCCACAGTTTGAGCTAGGTTATGGAGTTTTGCATGGTATTATTGAGAAAGGTTCTATGAAGGTTAACCATAACTACAGTATCTCCTACAGTTTTTCCTGTGTCTGATAGGAGTTTTTGCTGTGCAGTGAGTTGTGCCTTAATGTTACCCATATCTTTGCACAGTTCCTTAACTGTATCCTTTATTTTGGAAAATTTAACTGAATTCATGGTGTTCATGCCAAGTCCAAAAATGGTTCCTATTGCTCTTAAACCAGAAAAGAATAGGGAGGCAGCTCTCTAGTCTAGTAGATATGTCAGGGGCTTCAGGAAACACAAAGATAGTTTTTAACTGGAGTAAAATACTTTTATGTCTCTTTCAACGTAAAGTATATACTCTTGAAACCATCTTTGGCCTTTATGTTAACCAAAATGTTTTTACATGCTTTAACATTTGCCTTAATTACATTGTATGGACTGGCCTAAAGTTGTCCCCCATGCAAGGTAGGAGAGAAGTGGGATTTGGTGCTAGTGGGTAGCCATTGGAATGGGTACTCCTAGGGGTGTAAGGAGTGGCATTAGTGTTTGGTGCATGGTGCCAGTATGGAGCCCTGGGAGGGCATTTACTGAATTTCTCTCTTAATTGCCAGACTTGTCTTTTTAGCTAGTCAGTAGCATAGCAGTTAGTGTTTCTGCCTCGGTTAGGGCAGGGTTGATTATTCAGGCATCTGGGTGCTGCCTGGAAGCCTCTGACCCACTTTTGTTTGGGTTATGGGTGCTGTGCGATCTAGGGTCCGGCCATTCCTCCTCTGTTTGGGAATTTTTTATTATCCTAGGAAGGCTGGAAGTGATCTCCTGTTTGTTTTGGGGCAGTTCTTTTATTTCCATTTGGAGTGAGGTCTGATCACTAGTAATGGCAAAAGCTTATTTTGAGACTCCGTGGTAGGTTTCTTACCTGCATCTGGGTCAATAGTTATAAACATTCTTTGGGCTCGCTCTATGATATCATTCATGGGAGTATCTGGCTCTACCCATGGCTGGACTAATGTCCTAATAGAGGGCGAAGGCCTTTTACAAAGGCTTTTTAGGTGAGGAACAGGTCTGGGTCTTTTTCCTCCCTTCCTGAGAAAAAAATTCTACTCAGCGCTTTGTAAAATCCTTTGAGCCTGATTCTTTTGGCATGTCTCTTTAAAAGCTGCTACAGGACTCTTTAATCAGGGCTGGGCACATCTTATCAAAATCAGTTTTGATTTCAGGTTTTGCCTAGCTATCCAGGCTTGAACTTCTGATGCAACAGAAAACCTTAAGACCCATAACTGATTTTCAGGATTATTGATCCCAAAGTATACCAATTGTGATTTCAAATCAAAAGATAATCTTCTACCTCTAAGGCAGAGACCTTGGGGTCAAAGCTTGTCCCTATGGCCTTTATAACCCTGATTAGTTATTTTGGGTCTGGTCGGTACAGAGTTGTGGGGCTAGAGATAGTGGGGCCAGATGTGGTAGGACCAGGCAGGGTTGGCTTGTCCATGCAGGGGTACTGTTTTGGCTACCAGGGGCCTGAGGGCCATTTGAGAGTTGTGCCCCCAATTTTAAGTCTTGAATTTCTTTAGCTAAATCCTGGATCTTGACTGTAAGGTCCTCTGCCACTGGCTTTAGGAGGGTTTCTGGGACAGGAGGTGGCAAGGGCTCAGCTGGTTGTAGTGACCCCAGCTGTTGACCAATAGCATCAAGGACTCAGTTAATTCTTCATGCAGCTTTGTCTCCTGGTGGGTTGCACCTACTTGTTATTCTGTTTTTCCGGCTGTGTCTTGAGCTGGTTTCATTTGGATTACAGACTCTTCTAATTTCTCCTGACACTCAGATTTTCTGCTCTTAATCCAACATTTTCAGCTTTTAATGCTGTTGTAAGTCCCTCACTTACTAGACCCAGGGATAACTTGCTGTTTTAAATACCCAACTTCTTCTGTCAACCTACTTCATTGATTTTAAGAATGGCCAAATATTTAGCCTTCTCTGACAGTAATTCCAGTTCCAAAGCCTGAATTTTGGTAGTCTGATCCTGCTTGCATTGGTCAAGAGACCACAGGTTGGGAAACCATATGAGCTTACCCCCATAACAGTGACAAAGGACAAATGGCAAGTACTGTTGGTGATGCTAGGAAAGGAGGGCAGGATGGGGGGAAGGGTGGAAGGTGGTTACCCTTAATGCTAGGAACCTTGGGAGGAAAACTGCAGAGTTACAAGTTCTCATGGCAGAGGGAGAGTGGACATTGCAGTCATCACGGAAACATGGGCCATCCAATACAATGACTGGGACCTGTCTGTACCAGGGTACAGATTATTTCATAGGGACAGAGTGATTGGGAAAGGAGAGGGGTGGCACTATATGTGAAGGAAGGACTGAAGTGTAAGGGAGGAAGGGAGGAGGGTAGTACGGAGTCACTTTGGATGCAAATCCAGGATTCCAAGAATAGGATTCTTAGAATGGGAGTGGTGTACAGGCCACCATCTCAGACAGAGGAGTTAGACAGGGAACTAGCAGGACAGATCAGGAGGACCTGCAGAGAAGGGTAGTGTGGTGATTGTGGGGGACTTCAACATGCCAGGAGTGGACTGGAACACCCCAACAACCAGGAACAGAAGGGAGCAGGTACTGCTGGATGCCTTCAGGACAGCTTCCTGCTGCAAATGGTCAGTGAACCAACCAGGTTAGGAAATACCCTTGACCTTGTGCTGGCAAATGGGGACTTTGTGAGGAACTTACAGTGGAGGAACCGCTGTCAGGAGTGACCACCGCTCAGTATGGCTCACACTGGATATGGGCAAGGAAGGAGTGGAATCTGGCACAATAGTGCTGGACTTCAGGAGGCCGACTTTGGGAGGATGGGGAAGTGGTAAAGGGTACCTGGCCAGAATTCAATGTAGTATGGACACTAACCAGAGGTGGGAGCTCATAAAGCTGGGGATAGTGGAGGCAACCAAAACCTGCTGCAAAGCCCAGAGCAAGAAGGCTAGGGCTAAGAAACCGATCTGGTTGAGCAAGAAGGTCATGGAAAAGGTAAGGAGGAAAAGAGCTACCTTTAAAGTACAAGAAAACAGGGAGGGGGAGGACAGGAGGAGTACTTGACAGAATGAAGGAGGTGACAAGGGCAGTAAGGGAGCCAAAGCATCTCGGAACTCAGGCTGGCACAAGGCATTAAGAGGGGAGAAGGACTTCTTTAAGTACATCAGGGAGAAAAGGAGCTGTAAGGACCACATAGTAAGGATTAGGAAGGAGGGGATTGGGTGGAAGCAGGATGCGATAATGGAAGTACTAAATGAGTACTTCTGCTCAGTATTTACTAAAGAGAAGAGGGGGTGACACCCAAGGTGGAAGAAATGGCAGAAGCAGGGGAGGAAGTGGTGACAGATGGGAAATCATGGAGAGCAGAGTTCGAGAGGGTTTGAAGGCACTGAGGGTGGACAAGCGCCAGGCCCAGATGGCATCCACCCAGGGTACTGAAGGAGCTGGCAGAGGTCCTTGCAGGACCTTGGCAGACCTATTTAATGCCTCACTACCTTGGTGTGTACCTCAGGACTGGAGGATGGCTCATGTGGTGCCCCTCCACAAGAGTGGCCCCAAGAATGAACCGGAAACTACAGACCAGTGAGCCTCACATCCATCGTGGGTAAGCTAATGAAGACTATCCTGAAGGAGAGGCTGGTGGCCTCCTAGAGGCCAAAGGACTACAGGACAGCAGACAGCATGGCTTCATAGTGGCAGATCCTGCCAAACCAACCTGGTCGAGTTCTATGACTGGGTAACTAGGCAGCTGGACAGGGGCCATGCAGTGGATGTCATGTATCTGGACTTCAGTAAGGCATTCGACTCAGTGCCACATGGAGGCTGGGAAGGAAGTTAGTAGGCACAGGGGCAGGTGCAAAGCTGGTGAGATGGGTAGGAAACTGGCTGCAGGGAAGGCAACAGAGGGTGGTGGTGGGTGGGGAGCTCTCACACTCAAAGGCAGTGACGGTGTTCCACAGGGCTCAGTGTTGGGACCAGTGTTGTTTGGGATATTCATTGCAGACATATCATGGGACATCAAGAGCAAGATCAGTCTGTTTGCTGATGATACCAAGGTAGGCACAGTGGTGGATGACCTAGAGGGATGGCAGGGGTTGCAGGATGATCTGGCAAAGCTTGAAACCTGGTCAGACACCTGGCAACTGGGCTTTAATGCCAAAAGTGCCAGGTGCTGCATTTTGGGATGAAAGAACCCAAGGAGGAGTTACCAGCTAGGGGAGTGCAGCTAGCCCAGACAGAGGAGGAGAAGGATCTGGGTGTGCTCATTACAGGGTCAATGAACAACTCGGCACAATGTAGGAAGGCAGCTGCAAGAGGCCAACAAAATGCTGGGTTGTATTGCAAAGGGTATATCCTCGGAGGAGGAGGTGATTCTGCCACTGTATAGCTCATTAGTTAGACCACACCTGGAGTACTGCGTGCAGTACTGGTGTCCGTATCTGAAGAGGGACATTAAGTTACTGGAGGGTGCAGCGCAGAGTGACAAAGATGATCAAGGGGCTGGGGACTTATCATACGAGAAGAGGTTTAAGGAGTTGAACATGTACTCACTGGAGGAGAGGAGAGACAGGGGTGACATGACTGAAACCTTTAAATACATGAAAGGAATAAACAAGATGGGTACAAAGGGGCTGTTCAAAGTAAGGGAGGGAGGGCCACCAGGGGCCATGCTATGAGACTGGGCGAGGAAGGTTCAGGAGGGAGATGAGGAGCCACTTTTTACAGAGAGGGTGGTGGCTGGGTGGAATGCATTACCTGCTGAAGTGGTATGCAGTAGAACAGTGGACTGCTTCAAGCGAGGATGGGACAGGACAAGGGAGGGTTAATGAAGGGAAGGGTGGAAGGAGGGGCAGCTGCAGGATAAGGGTGCTAGCTGCACTCGAGAGCAGACTTGATAGACCTCTAGGCCTTTATCTGCTGGCAAATTTTGTATGTTCGTAAGTTGGCTTCGCAACCCTAGTGTAGGTAGCCTGCTTTGGGCTGCTTCATGGCAGATTGTATGTTGGAGATATAAAGTCTATCCTATTAATGTGGGATTCAGTTGTTTTTCTTGGATCTAGTCTTGGCTTCAGTCAAAGTGAGCTTAAGTGAGTATCCAGCTCCTCGCATTGCAACTCTTTAGCTGGGATGCTCTCTAAGGAATTTTCTGTTCAAAGATTGCCTCATGAAAAAAAACACTTATTTCCCTCTGATCCTCAGAAAGGGTCTCCCCTGGATATTCAAAGGACATCTCTAGCTCTGGGAGGTTATCTTTAATCTCCTTCCTCTGAGGGCTACCAATGGGGTGAGTATTGGAGGAGAGTCCCTTGATCCCTGGGAAAAACCCTGATGAAAACATCTTTTTTTTTACTTATAAAGCAGAGCACTAGAAACAAACTGTGCCTTTAAACTTTTTAAAACCTGTTGTTTTCTGATAACAGTCTACGGTCACAAAATTACTTCCCTTTTTTTAAAGCGTTTTCAGTCTCTGTGTGAAGACAAGGAAATGATTCCTTTGCCTCGACTGGCAGACTTTTTAAAAGTGGAGAGTGAAAGTATTTATCTCTTTTTGTTTAGTTAAAAAGAAAACATTTATCTTTTCAGTACAATCTTAAGAATAATTCAATTGTATTTCATGACAACGTAGTTGCTGTAGCTATGATTAGCATAAATCTCAGGCCCGCATCAACAGGGATGCCATTTCTGTAAGCACAATTACTATTAATCAATTTACTTCTGTGGCTGTTTTAAGGAAAGGCATACTGTAAATTGTGCCTACTTGTTTTTGTAGTTAATTCCTGAGATGACAGAATTCACTTGGACATGTAGTACAATTAAGAGCTGTTTATTTTAACACACAGTTAACATTTAACATGTTTCTAGCATTTAAACAGTACAAGACATTTTTAGAAAACCTTATTCAGACTGTTGTCTTACTTTGTGCACCTTAAATCATCACACAATCTTCATTACGTACATATAAGACCTAGTACTCCCTATCTGGAGGCACTTTAAGGTAGTATTTCTCTAGAGTAGCCTGGATTAACCCCAGTACACCATTCTCTGGTACTAATAAGCTTGGCTAACATTTAAAACAATATTTCACTGCAGTATATATCTGTGTGTGTATATATATGTGTATATATATATATTATTTTTTTAATATCATGGAACCAGGATTCTTCAAAGACTCATTTTAGGCACCTTAAATCAAAGTTTATACTCAACTATTTTTTGGCAAAGAGTCTTTTTATCTTCCTGATGCCTGGAGATTTGAAGTATCTTGGAGAGCTGTATGAAGGAGAGTTCTTCCTGGTGCTTTGGATTGTTTTTCTCCTCGAGGCTTTGCAAATGAAATAACTAAGTTAGTTTAATTTCAATGTTTTACTTCTGGCAGAAGCCAAAAGTCTTCAGAGTTTTAGCAGAGTGACAGTTTTAAAGTCAGTAGCAGTAGTGTAGATGCGAGATCTCTCTCAGTGATGAAACAGCTTCAGATGGCAGCTAGTAAATGATCACAAAGTACTGGTCCTTGGAGACGTCTTTATAGGCAGAATACTTCCTCCAAAATATCCTGGCGTTTCATTCTACCTCAAGAGTAGCATGAGGTTTTGGGATGTATAGCCATATTTGGGCAAGAGCTTGCCTTGGGTCGGAAGTCTTATAGCATACATGCGAGATGTTCTGACTCATCAGGGCTCTGTCATTGACCTGCCTATTTGTGCTTTTGAACTTTGTCCATAAGGTGACAATCAATAGACTTATAACCACAAAACATTTCACTGCACACATTCAGGATGAGATGATGGAAGATTATCTCATTGTGGTCTTATAGTGCTAGGGTAGTTGGTAGTTCCCTGTTTGAGGAACCAGTTCTTGGCTATATGGTTTCAGAGATGAGGCCTCCTTCTTATCGTATGACTCAGTGACCTTAAGAAATGCTGGATCCTGATTTCAAGTACTTTTGGAGCTGTTAGCTCCTTGCACAATGTCTAAATCTAATGAATTTATTCAGCTGGCATTCTGAATGTCCTTAAAGCCAGCAAGCTTACAACATATTGTTTAACACAAATTGTTCCATGCTTCCAGGGTATTGAGATAAATTCCATATACCAAGGTTAAGCATTTGCAGGTCTGCTTGGTTTAAAAGGAAATGTTTTATGATCAGTTCTTTTAAGGTGCATTAAGGCAGCTGAAATTCAAGGTGAATCATCCTTTTTACACTTTGGCAGGGTCTGGTGGCTTCTGGCTGCTATTGTGCCTAAAAACCCTCCGAGCATTATACCTACTACATAGGGAACTAGATGCCTGTCTGAACTTACGCAACTTTTGCAGGGTAAAGTATAAATTATGAAAACTTTTATACTGCATAAGGCACAATTTATCCAGTTTGATGTAGCAGTATATGTAGCCCCAAGGAGAGGTTGTCATAAAGAAAGAAACATGAATGGGAAATTCTTTCTCCCAATAAACACATTTAGGTTGTAGCCTCTCACCCACCAAATCCCTCAGGCTTTGTGTAACATTGAAGGGATAGTCCCCGTCATTAAGTTGTCAAGTTGCGATAAGCAGTGCCGCTCAAGAAATGCCAAGCGAGGGCCCAAAGTGGTTTGTGGTAGGTAGGTGGGTGGGTGGATGAGTTGAAAAAATGAAAAAACTTTAGACTGAGGAAGGTTATTAGCATTCCAGAATTCTTCAACAGTGACAAGGCGGTCATCCGGAAAAAGATAGTGCACATGGTCTAAGGTGGCTTGGGGAAAGTAAGACATGGGAATGGGTTTGTTATCAAGTTTAAAATTAGGGCTAAGGTGGAGTGGTTGGGCAGGATCTTTCTGAGGGTGTAGTTCAGTAGCTGACATAACTATCAATTAATACAAACTGACCAGCTTATAGGGTTATGTTGCAAAGAATGATGAAGCTTAGACCAAGATATGTATGGCAATGCCTGGAGAGAAATACGTTAATTTTACACAAATGTGATTCAATATCTTTCCAGCTGGGAGGGATGATGAGGTAAGGTCCCCATATCATGTAGACTCCAAGCCAGGAACTTGCTAACTTGGGCCTGTAGGCACGACTCTGAGCCTACATGCCCAAGCATCCTGGCAAAATGTTAGTTCTAAACACATTGGTTTAATAGGTTATTGACCTATTCTGAGAACCTGATATCAGTGGAATTATTCTAGAATTATTTTACAACCAGCTGCAACAATACTCCTGGATGAACTCAGAAATTTCTCTAACCAACAGATGTTAGTTCACCACCAATTGCCAATTACTCATGACTTTACCACATTTCATATCATAAGCCACCAACATTAGCCATGAGGGCCCTGCAAGCTAACCACGGTTAACAACCTTCTGGACATCTATTCTGATATCCTCATTTCATGTCATAAGGCACCCAAGACAGCTCATTAAGACATGACTTTGCTAACAGCTACCATGCGTGTTAGGTCCAAAATGAAGAACCTGAGAGACTATGCAATCGACAATGACATTTGCCTGGATAGTGAAGTGGCCAATGAGAAAGTGACAAATACCATTGGACCAATGCAGGACACCACATTGTGCTCTGTGTGACTTTGGTCCATAAGACCTGAGATGCAACCTTTACTCTTTGCTATGCTAACTCACCTGACCTACAATCTACAAGAGGCACCAGCTATAATTTGATTTCTGATTCCAGAACATATGCTTGTATAACTCTGCAAAGACTTTATTTGGGTCACTTCTCTAGCCTTTGGCAAGAAAGAGAAGCCACCTTAAAGCTTTGATATTTTACTTGTTTTGATTGACTTTGTACAAAGACCATAATAGAAAGAAGAGAGAGAAGACCACGAGCGCTACAGAACCAGAGATGAGGACACTGCACATCAGGTTCCCCGTGACTTTCCAATCTCAGGAGGAAAGTGAGAGCGACAGAGACATGGCAGACTTTGTTTCAGCCCAACAGATGTTTGGCTGAGTATATCTACAGAGACTCTCATACCACTAATGCACTGTATGCTTTATGAGAATCAGTGTTCCATATTAGTGCATATATTTACTGCAGTATAATATTGTGTATGCTAGATACAGAGATATAAGAAGAAATATGCATCTCTGTTAGAAACATAGAAACATAGACTTTGATGGCAGAGAAGGACCGCTTGGCCCATCTAATCTGTCCATTTCTCTACCTAATGGATAAGCTGCAGATCCTAGTTAATCAACAGCCTACTTCTCCTACCCCCACTAGAATTGCCTTATGTCTGTCCCATGCATTCTTGAATTTTCCCTGTTTTTGACTCCACAACCTCCTCAGGAAGGCTGTTCCATGCATCCACAACCCTCTCTGTGAAAAAATACTTCCCTCACATTATCTCTGAGCCATTCCCTCTATCTTCAAATTGTGCCCCTTGTTCTTGCACATCTCTTTTCTGAAAGATGCTACCCTCTTGGACTTTATTGATTCCATTGAGGTACTTGAAAGTTTCTATCATGTCCCCATCTTCCTCCTTTCCTTGAGGGTATACATATTAAGCTCCTTTAGTCTCTCGCTCTCTTCATATGTCTTCTGGTGCAGACCATGCACCATTTTGTGCCCTCCTCTGGACAGCCTCCACCCTGTCTATGCCCTTGCGGAGATGGGATCTCCAGAACTGCATGCAGTACTCAGATGGGGTCTCACCAACTGTCTCTACAGAGAGATAACAACTTCCTATTTTCTACTGGTGATGCCTCTCCCTTGCATCCCAGTGTCCCCCAGCCCTCCTTACTGCCTTCTCACATTGCTTGCCCACCTTTAGGTCATCTGATATAACTACCCCCAGGTCCCTTTCCATTGTTGTTGTTGTCAGTATCTCACCCCCGTTGCGCACTCTTCCCTGGGTTTCTGTTTCCCAGGTGCATTACTTTGCACTTCTTTGATTGAATCTAAACTGCCATACATTTGACCATTCCTCCAACCTTGCCAAGTCCCTTCTCATCCTTTCCATCCCACCTTGTGTATCAACCCTGTTGCAGATCTCTGTGTTGTCTGCAAAGAGACATACTTTTCCTTCCTGTCCCTCTGCAATGTCACTTATAAAGACATTAAAAAGGACTGGACCCAGTACTGAACCCTCATGGTACCCCACTAGTAACCCCTCTTCTTCACTGCGACCCACTTACTATTACCCTCTGCATTCTGTTGTTCAGCCAATGTTTTACCAGGCTACTACCCTGGGACCCACTCCCAGGCTACCTAATTTGTTTATTAATCTTTTGTGTGGGACTGTGTCAAATGCCTTGCTAAAGTTTAGGTAGGTCATGTCACAGCCCTTCCTGGTCTACTACTTTGGTCAATGCAGTCAAAGAAACTGATTAGATTTGTCTGACATGATCTTCCCGCTGTGAATCCATGCTGCCTTGGGTCCTGTGCCCCACTGGCCTCTAGGTACTCAACAATTCTTTCCTTCAGAAGTGATTCCATCATTTTCCCTACCACTGAGGTCAAACTGACAGGTCTATAGTTTCCTGCCTCTGTCTTGCTCCCACTTTTGTGAAGGGGAAACACATCCACCCTCCTCCAGTTCTCTGGTACCACACCTTCCTCCCATGATTTATTAAAAGGGTAGTCAGTGGTGTTACTAGTTCTCCCCTTAGTTCTTTTAGAATTCTGAGATGAATCCCATCAGGACCCATTGCTTTGTCCACCTTCAGTTTTAGGAGTTATTTCAGAACCCTTTCTTCTGTGAAAGGACTGATATTGACCCCCATATCCAGAGTGCTTCTATTTACTGGATTAGGTACCTCCCCATCCTCTTCCTTTGTGAATACTGAGCAGAAGTATTCGTTCAGTATCCCTGCTTTTTCATTGTCACTCTCTGCCCAACCACCTTCCTCTTTATTCAGCCTCAGTATCCCTCCATTTGTCTTTCTTTGCTCCCTAGTGTACCTATAAAAGGTTTTATCCCCTTCTTAACCAAGTTGGCTATCTTTTCTTGGTTTGGGCCCTCGCTATTCTGATTGTCTTCCCGCTTCCTTCTGCTTTGACTGATACAATTCTCCATCCTGCTCTTTCTGTGTTTCCTTATACTTCTTGAATGCTTTTCTCCCTAACCTTCCCCGCCACCTCTGTTGAGAACCATAGTGGTTTTTCTTTTGTTTTGATTTATTTGCTTCACACAAAGGCTTGTTGCCTCTTTGATGGCAGTTCTGATGTTTCTCCATTGTTGCTCCACCCCTCCTTCTTTCCTGTTTGCTAATGCTTTTCTGAGGCACTCTCCCATTTTGACAAAATCAGTCCTCCTGAAGTCCAGTACATAGAAACACAGAAACATAGAATTTGATGGCAGATAAGGACTGCTTGGCCCACCTAGTCTGCCCATTTCCCTACCTGATGGATAAGCTGCAGATTCTAGTTAACCAACAGCTTACTTCCTTCTACCCCCCACTAGAATTGCTTTATGCCTGTCCCATGCATTCTTGAATTCTCCCACTGTTCCTGACTCCACAATCTCCTCAGGAAGGCTGTTCTATGCATCCATAACCTCTCTGTGAAAAATACTTTATAACATTACCTCTGAGCCATCCCCTCTATCTTCAAATTGTGGCTCTTTGTTCTTGCACATCTTTTTCTTCACTTTTGTATGGCTTGACTCTACAGCTGAGTTTATCATGAACCACACTGTTTGGTGGTCACTTGTTCCCAGATGGCTACCCACTTCTAGATCTGAGTTCCTCTCCTGTCCCCATTTGAGAGTACCAGGTCTAAAATTGCTCCTCCCGTGTGAGTTCCAACACTAGCTGTCTGAGGCATGCCCCTGTAGGCATCGAGAATGGCCCTGTTCTTGAATGTGGCCGCAGTAAAGGTGCCCCAGTTAACATCTCGCATATTCAGGTCCCCTATCAGCAATATCTCCTTTCTCTGCCATCCTAAGGATGCCTTCTATTATTTTCTTGTCCATTTCCTCCACTGAGATGGGGGTCTGTATACAACCCTGTGCAGATTGTTGTGCCATTTCCAGTATCCAGGGTGAGAGACAGAATTGTTTCCAAAGAGAACCCTCTTATTTCCTAGAAGGAAAAGCCTAATGGTTATAACCAAAAGATAGAGTTTATGGCCCCATATTCAGAGCCAGACAGATGCGCGTGCATACAGTTGCGCCCGCATTAAAAAATCTTGACCAGCTCTGGAGCCATATTCAAACAGATGGTGCAATCATGCCATCTGTTTGAATATCAGACCCTGGATGTGCGTCACACAACAAGCGGCTGCCATGTATGGCGTGGTGTATCCAGGGTGCGGGCTGAAGAGCCGCCTATAGGGATTGAGTGGCACATACCTGTATGTACTGCAGCCCCCATGGGTGATATTCAGCCCAAGCATGCAGATGAAACCACTGGGCATGCACAGCACAAAGGGGCCATTTGCATACCCATATGAGCTTATCTGCATGGCTGCACCACCATGGTGTGTGGTGGGCCAGCCCTCCTGTCCTGATCACAGTTCACTAGAATTAAATTCCCGATACCCATTTCCATAGTCAGCAGCCCCCCAGCCCCAATCACTGTTCACTAGAATGAAATCCCTGATTCTATTTACAGGTAGTGTCTCCCGGCCCTGATCACAATTCACTAGAATCCATAGTGTAGTTCAGGGATTTCATTTATTTGAACTGTGATCAGGGCTGGGGGACACTACACTATGGAAATGAGGATCAGGATTTCATTTATTTGAACTGTGATTGGGGCTGGGGGACACTACACTATGGAAATGGAGACTGGGGATTTCATTTATTTGAACTGTGATCAGGGCTGGGGAGCACTACAGTATGGAAATGGGGATCGTGGATTTCATTTATTTGAACTGTGATTGGGGCTGGGGGACTGTGTACCTGGCCCTAGACTGTGCGTGGGCCACCAACCTACCCAGCGCATAGTTAAAGTAGGGTTTCAAAAGCGTAACTATGTGCCAGTGCAGCTGACCATTTTATGCTTCAGGGGTTTCAGTATTGTGATGCACAGCATGTGCATGGAGGACCCTCCTTTGCATCGCATCGCAATGTTGTGCATGGTGGCGCGAGTTGGGCGTACGTGGTGCATCGGCAACCTTTGAATATGGCCACACTCCCAATGGCCCATTACAAGTCCAGAGATGCACAACGATCCAGGGATGCACCTGCATCTTGTCTGAATATGTGGGCTCATGTGTGTGACATTGTATACACAGAAAGCCTGAAGAAATTAGTCAGACTGTAAGTGTGACTTATTTGGTTTCAGAAAGATCCTAGGATTATCAGAACTATTATATACTGTATGTGTAATGCTTGTTTATGATATCAGGAATAAAGCTTCCAATATGATTTGTATCTAGGAAGGTGATCTGTCTTAGTCTGGTCCACCCAATAACTCTAAGAAGTGTAAGTGTAATTATCTATAACATATGCAGTCCACACTAACATTGCCTTTTGGAATATCTTACTGATAACAGCCACAGAGATACACACACATATATATATATATATATATATATATATATATATCTATCTACACAGAGACCAAAACCTACCAAATTACTTACTAGCACTTGTGACTACAGGCCACAAAAATAACACCAATACCAATTTGGAAGTTGGAGCACTCCATTTTTTGCTAAAGTTAATTTAAAGAGCAGGTTTGAGTATGCAAAGTCCCCCCCACACACACACCGACATATAGGGTAGCTTATCCTCCGATTTAGACATTAATCCAAAACCAAAATTTTTCTCAGGCTGTATTTTTCAGAAAAACACTCATAAACCAGCTCTGTGGAGCTGGTATCCAAAACGCCCCATTTTCTTTACTTGGAGCCGCTTCCACGCTTTCACATTTCCTGTGATGTCAGTACAGGAACACGAGGCGCCGCTTCCATAGACTACAGTGGGGCCAAATTGTCACACGCTGTTTTGTACTTTTAGTGCCAAATTTGAGAAAAGAAGGCCACCACTCAACTAACAAAGCACAAAGATTTAAGATACAGTGGAAGTTGATCAAAGAACATAAACAAATGTTTCTGTATGGTAATAATGTATGGTGGGTATTCTGTTTTTTTTTTTTACTTTTAAAAGAGAAAGGACTGAAAATCAAACTACCAGCTATATCTGCAATCTCTACAGAATATGACCAGTCATTAAATGTGTTTTTTCAACTGGAGACACTTTGAGGCCTAAGGGGTTGACAGTGTCCCCTTAAATGTGCTGTTGGCTATGAACTGCTGTGAATCCTTATGGCTGTATTCTTGGGTAGTAATTTGTCTGAGGTTTTATTTGTTGTTTGAGTCCTGTTTCTCACAAGGCACCGTGCTATATTTTAAGCACAGGTGTTCTGCACTAGAACTTGCTGAACGGGAGAGGCTGGAATTGAACTGAGTGTCTGTGTGTGGTGAGTGTGTGTGTGTGTGTGTGTGTGTGTGTGTGTGTGTTGTGGCTTTTTGGGGGGCTCCTGTGTATATGTATTAGGAGACTGGCTGGGTATATATCTAGCTGGGAGTTGGGGATATGCTATGTCACCATGAATGCTGCTCACGGTGAAAGTAATGCTCTTCTTGTTTTTTTGGGGAAGGAGTATTGCTGTGTTTATACGCTGATGCAGGCTATTTCTTTTGTTTCTGATTTTGGTTCATGGTGCTGTGAGAGAGACCCTGTCTGTATGATTTTCTTTATATTGAGGAGCATTTGTTTTTATAAGCCATGCCACCACATCAAGGCCCTCCCCATGGGCACAGTTTAAACAAGTAGCCCACTTAACTGCTCTTTTTTGGGGACTGCTCGTAGTCATTCCAAGAGAAGACTGGCTCTACATTTCACCACATTCTCTCATTCTGGTCCCAGCCAAATAGGCAGTATTGGTAGTCTGTGTGTGAAGGAGGTTGCTGCAGCTGCTGCAGCACAAGTAGTGCAGACAGGTTGAACTGCAATGATGTCTTTGACCCTCATCACCTCCACCTATGAACATCTGATTCCATGGCCTTTGCCCACTGGAGCCAGGTTTCATGTTATGTTCAGTGTTCATTTTTTGTGATGTGGAGTTTCCCCAATGTCTGCAGTGTCCAGTAAGGGAAACTGAGGCCAGGAGATCAGAGGGCTGTGGGTTCAGTTCCCACATCTGGCACTTGGGTTAATATCCCAGTACTGACACTATAGTGCAGCATGAGAGGGGTGCTGCACTTTGAGGTGCCATCTTCGGATGAGACATTAAACCGAGGTCCCATCTGCCTGGATTGGTGGTAGTTCAGGTGGATGATAAAGATCCCATGGCACTTATTGAAAGAGTAGGGGAATTTCCCGGTGTCCTGGCCAAATTTCCTCTTTCACTAAAAATACCACCAGCAGCTTAATCTGGTCCAAGGTCAGTTGGCATTCATCTGTATCCCTCCCTGGGTCATGCCTGAAAATAGGCAGGATTTGTCTGGTGCACTTACCCGGTCAACAAAATATAAATAAATAAAATAAAATAAAGACAGCAGTGTCAGCTGCATGCTAGCTCATCCTTGTCACATGAAATGCAAATCTTTTCCAGTGACATCACAGTAATGGTGGAGCTGAACTCTGGAGCTCTCATTCCCTCACGCTGGTAGTCATAATTAATCTGGCACCTAACAAAACCTTCTTTTCAATCATCAGCAGCAGTACTTCACTTACCAGAGATAACAAATTGAGCTTCAGCGAAGCCAAACCAGTGACCCCAACAGCAAGAGTCGCTCAGTGATCAAGGACACTAAGGACGATGAGGCCTCACAGTGACAGTGCTCGCCAAGCCACTCCATGCATCAATCTCCTCTGTGGACCTAGAAATAGAAGACAAAGAGCTCCTCGCCCCATCAGATCAGGTGATCCAGAAAATCCTGCAGTCCGTTAACATGACTGAATCATCAGTAGCGGAATTCAAAGCAGACATAAAACTGATCAACTAAAAGCAAGCCCAAGCAGAATGAAAATTTCGGAGGTGGCAGAATGAGTGGATGGGCGTGAATGACTGCTATTACGCTATTGGATAGAGACCAGGAAATACAGGAGTGTCTGGAAGTTGCAGAAAATAGAGCCGGAGAAATAACTTTCATATTCATGGTATGTGAGAGGGAGCCAAAGAGGGTTTTGCTTCCCTAATAACTTCATCCTGCATGTGCTTAAAACCTGCCTCACTGCCCCCCAACTTCTCACTCATGACTGAACATGCACGCCCTCCTTGGTCAAAAGTCTTCAGACCTGATAGCTTACCCAAGATCATAGACAGTGAGAATGCTCCACTACCCATCGAAAGAAGCCATGCTCTCTGTGGCATGGACATGTAAGGTCATGAACTTTGAAAATAAGTGGATTTTCTTTTTAGGATTTTCTTCATACCTTCAGGCAAAGTGGAAGGAAGTGAGGCAGGTTATTAAAACTTTAAAAGATAAGCATAATATTAAAGCACAGTTGTTGTATCTGGTCAAGCTGAAAATGTACTTAGACTCGGACTGGAAATCTTCCCATCCCTCCTGGAAGCTTTACCCATCCTGAAGAAACTCAAGGTAGACTGCCCCAACCAAGAAATGGCTGTGCTGGAGGGCTGCGCCAAATGAACCACATGGGCAGTGGCAGGCCAATGAAGACAAAAATGCGGGGCAGCACCATTCAAAAGCCTCTCACTAAGGACCTCACCAAAATGCTGAGAACCATGCACAGTGAAATGGAGAAGGACTCTCAACCTGTCCAGCAATCTTCTCAGATAAGATGAGTGGGACTATTTGGTATCCTATTTATATTAATATGCAGGACTTCATGGTACTGGTGATGTCACAGGATCAAAACTGTCTAGGATTAAAATACACCGTTGAATTTTCTCTGATACAGCTTTTATAATTGCAAAAGGTGGTTCAGATTTCTTGTGTTTTGGGGTTAGGGAGGCGGTACAGCTACTAAAGTGTCTCTGCAGTTGTTGGAACTGCCTTGTTGGTTGAAGGGCCCAGGGAAAGGCTTGTCCTAGTGCTCACAAGAAACATGAGACTCTCCTAGTCTGACTTTATTGCTATGCTGGGGAGTGGCAATAATACAGTGGCACTACTGTCTAGCTCTAAGAGAAGTGGGTGACTTTCTAGTACCTAGGGACAGCAGAATATGGGCTTGTACTGGTTCCTGGATGGGGACACCTCCTGAAGTGGGACATATACTCATTGATTGCTATCAAAACAAGATGGCTGGGGTGTGTGGAAGAGGGCTAACAGCATTGTGTGATAAGCTGCCATGGAGACATGAGCTTAGCACCACAACCTCGAAATAAAATTTCCTTCTGTCTAAATTAATGGTGTGATGACATCACCTGTGGCAGAAAAACTGTGCACCACCAGACATTTTGAAAGACTCTATTAAAAGGCTTAAGCACTGGGGGTCGTGTGTGTCTCAGCTCCCACTGAATGATGAGGGGGATGCAACCAGCACACACCCTGGAAAACAGGTTGAGTTCTCAAGACTGAAGCCATGTGCCCTTGATCAATATATTTAGTGGCACTGAGCATAGTGCAGAGATCTGGTGAGGGGAAATTTGGATTCTAAAGGAAAGATTGTGGTGCACAGTCTTTGGCCCCTCACCTAGCTCCCTTTTCTGGCTACAAAAAGTTTCAGTGGTTATGTTACTCCACCCCAGAGATTTGCCTCACAGGACTAGAGTTAGGAACATGCAAGCCCACAGAAGAATGTGGTACCAGCAAAAGGCACATGATAGAGAGGACAGCTGCCCCATAGGACACTGACAGTCAGTGGGTGACATGGCTGGGTTCCTCCCTGAGTCCGACTCTCTGTTCCAGACAGCAGATAAACATTAAGCTCATGCTGCCTGTGCCTTCTCTGCTATCTCTGATTGCACTTATACTGTTGGGTGGTGGTGGGGCCATTAAAAGTCAGGGGTTACACCTCACCCTTCTCCTACTCACTATCCCTGCATACTGTGACAGGGAATCTGATCTCGCCTCACGAGGGTGAGAGAACCAGGCCAACTCTGCCACCATGGGTACAAATTGAGTTTTTCTACTCTTCATTTATTGCAGACCAGCCCTGCCAGGCTCAAGCTTACTCCTCCTTCTTCATCTAGGAAGCAGCTTTTCATTGTACATGTTCTTGTTGGTAAATTTTCATGATTTGGTTGCATGTTTATGGTTTATAATAGTTCTGACTTAGAGGTATATTCTGTCACATTGACTACTGTAGAGAGCTGGATGCACTTTGATCTGAATGTACAGTGGCTCCAAAGAGGTGCAGACAGTGAGCAAACCTGGCTTGGTTGTGGACATCCACGGTTAACATAAAAATCACTACATATAACGTTGAAGGCATTAACTCTCCGATCAAGAGGAGGAGGGTGCTAGCAGAATTGAAACAGCTAGATCAAGACATATGGCCCGATTCAGGATGGTTTAGAGCGACGCAAGGACTTGCATCGAGGGTTGGTTGCAAGGGCTGACTTGCTGTGATCAGTAAGGCAACTGTAATTACAAAGGGTGCCAGCCATAACCTCCGACGCAAGTCATTTATGTCAGCCACAATAAGTTAGACCAACTCCCACCGGTCTAACTGTGCACCAATGGGAGCCAGTTTATGGGGTCTGCGCCAAAGCTTTGGCACAAGCTGCCATAACATGAAGAAATTGTCGCAACTGTGCCATATGTTGCTGAATTGGGTGCAGTTCTGGAACATGCATTTGGTGCAGTTAGCTAGAGAGCGGGTTGACACGGGCATGATGCAAGCCCTGCATCTTCCTTCTTGAACTGGACTCATAGCCATTATACAGGAATCACATCTCCCAGATGCAGAACACCTCAAGTTAAAAGAAGCTGGGTGGGAGGGTGGTGGCAGCCCCTCACCCTAACAGTAAAAAGGCAGGTGTGGCCATCTTAAATAGGCAACTCCCATTTACGATCACAAAGGCAGAGACTGGAATGGAAGAGAGGCTCACTCTAGTACAGGAAGAAATCCATGGACAGCCAATTATTGTGGCCAGTATTTATGTCCCTAATGAGCTGATGTGCCTATCCTGTAACCCCTGGCATGATGCTATTTATGTATATCGAATTGGTGTTTCTGTCTTGAGAATATTTTTAATAAAAGGAAGTTAAAAAAGAAATACAAATCCTGATTAACACAATCTCCACACCAGCGGTTGCCATAGCTAACTGTGGTTAAGGGGCCAGCCACTGGAGGACATCAAAGAGTTTCAACCAGGAAGGGGTTATGTATGGCATGCTGAATACCATTGACAGCATCGGTACCACACTTCGCCTCTTGTGTGTCTTTTTTTTAAACCTAAAATGTATTAGTTTTCAGTTGATACATACAGCATTCAAAAAGACAGTTATGTTGAGAACAGTACATTGTTGTATTTAAAGATTAACAAACAAAGCCATTGATTATGGTAATCCATAGGCATTATATCAAGAATCCATGGAAATAGGCAGAAAAACAGAAACAGACCCCACAGTCTGTTGTAAATCTATGATCTGTGGAGGCACCGCTGGCCAGCTCTATTTCATTTATTTAAAAATTGGTAACTATGAAAGGCACACTGAGCTGAGGCTTATTTTCAGGTGACCTGGGGAGAGGGAAAGGGAGTACAGAATAATAAAATGACATCAAGCCATAAAATGTCATTACACAAAATGACAGCAAGCCATAAAATGTCATTACACAAAATGACAGCAAGCCATAAAATGTTGTTACATGGGGGCACTGCGAGCCCGAAGCAAGATGGCCGCTTAGTAGATAGAGTATTACAACTGATTTACAATTAAAAGTATATAACTGTGGTAATTCTCAGAGCAGCTTAATTAAATTCCACGATTCTGGTGCTGAAACTTACGCCAACTGTGATGGGAATCCACAAAAGGGAAAGTGTCAGGAGAAGGAGCTAGATCCAAAACTGTTCCTGGAGCCTGACCACGCAGGTGGCTCTAGGGCGATGATCCTGAGCAAGATGAAGGGACCACCAAAGAGACCCTACAAACATTGGAAGCCAAACTTAACAGGTCAGTCACCTCAGTGACTGGACTTTCCAATAAATTTGATGCTCTCACCAATAGAGTCACCTCAATTAAAATTACTATAGAATTGGTCACAGTTGCATCTGTCGAAGCCTCTAAAAGGCAGATGCGCAATGGGAGCAGCCTCAACAGTTATAAAAGAAAACACCCACCTAAAATCCTGCTTGGAGGCCTTACAGAACCAGGCATGGACCCACAACTTAAGACTACTGGGACTGGCAGAAGGGTGTGAAGGCGACAACTTGATACTTTTCCTGCAAGAATGGTTGGTGCAGCAGCTGGGGAAGAAGTAGCTCCTATAGTCCAGCTGCCTAAAAGGTATGTTGGGTCACCCCCCAAGGCCAACCCAACAACCAGAAGATCCACAGACAGTGGTGATTTTCTTAGAATGAGAGGGTTCCGAGACTATTTGCTAGGACTGACAAGGCAGAAAAAATCGCTTCTCCACAATGGCCAGCAGATCAAGATGTTTCCGGACCTTGGATACACCACAAGATAGAAACTCAAGAAGTTTGATGAGCAAGAGCACTGCTTCATGAGGCGGGACTCTCCCATGGCCTGGTCTTTCCAGCCCGCCTGCAGATCATGCACCAGGGCAATGTTTATATCAATTTGGAGCCTGTGGACACCATGAAGTGGTGTCAGAAGAACACAGCTACCCAACCCCAAGCATTTCCTGGAGAGGATTCCGATCAGATGCAGACCTTACCTAATTGTGAACATTTATTGTTTAGTATATACAGTTCTGCAAACTTAAGGGGGATCAAGCATAAGCCCCAAGGGTAAGAGCTTTTCATCTTTTACTTCATATGGTGGGAATGCCTAATTGTTTATTGACCTGGGGCTGTAGTTTCTCCTTGCCCCCAAGTTCTGGCTTTGCCTTTAATGTTGGGAAAAACTCTCTTGCTAACCTTTGACAGACTGTATAGTTATGAGACATTTGTTGTAAGTATGCCGGAGGAGAGTACTGTAAAAGCTGAGGGGGGGGAACAGAAGGGCACTTATAATGGTAAAAGGGACTTTTTTCTAAACTAGTTTTTGCCATACAAAAAAAGATGGGGCTGCCTCTCCTTTCCCCCAGTTCCTATGTCTACGTTTGTTGATTGATAGCTACATAATAGGTTAAAGCGCTCTAGTTCAATACAATTTATTTATTTATTTAAAGTTTTACCAGGAAGAACATACTGAGCAGCAAGTGTTCATTTCCAGATGCATCCTGGGGAAAGGGGAACAATTGGAGAGTACAGACAAGTATCTGTAAACAGTAGAAACATAGAAACATAGATTTTGATGGCAGATAAGGACCGCTTGCCACCCAGTCTGCCCATTTCTCTACCTAATGGATAAGCTGCAGATCCTAGTTAACCAGCAGCCTACTTCTTCTTCTTACCCCCACCCCCTAGAATTGCTCTTATGACTGTCCCATGCATGCTTGAATTCCACCACTGTTTTTGACTCCACAACTTTCCTCCGAAGGCCGCTCCATGCATCCACAACCCTCTCTGTGAAAAAATACTCTTAAATTACCTCTGAGCTGCCCCTTCTATCTTCAAATTGTGCCCCTTGTTCTTGCACACCTCTTTTTGAAAGATGCTTCCCTCTTGGACTTTGTTGATTCCCTTGAGGTACTTGAAAGTTTCTGTCATGTCCCCCTCTCCCTCTTTCCTGGAGGCTATACATATTTAGCTCCTTAAGTCTCTCTTCATATGTCTTCTGGCAGACCCTGCACCATTTTAGTAAGAGCAGTTAATAAAACACACATGAAGTAGCAGCGAGCAAATTATGTGGAGAGCTAAACAAATGCAAATACAGAATAGAAGCTTCAGTAAAGCAGAATTACCAAATTTATATTACAAATTTTATACAATAGGATACAAAGTTTACAGAAATTACATAATACAAGTTATTCACAGATCTACTACAGGTTATAGTTTAAATTGTAGTTTTATAAAACATGCTTAAATAGAAAGTTTGCATTAAGTTAAGTAGCATGTTATTAGCTGATCTGAGTAAATATTTTGAATCCAGCTTTGGAGTGTATATCTCTGTACTGATAGCACTTTTAGTGCAATTACTATGGACAGGCATAGTGGATCCCTGATCCTAAAGGAGGAAGGTACTTGTGAATCTTAGACTTGGTTTTTGACTTCATTAACACCATGCAGCTCATGGACTCCTAAAACAGCTTATTGTGAATGTACTTTTAATTTGAATTTATTTAGTGGAAACCCCATACGATGTAAGTTGCAACATTTAATATACTAATTGAGTGTATTAAGAGGAGTGCGCCTCCTGGTTACATTTTATATACATCTGTAAAACTGAAAGTTAGTAATGTACCTATGTGTTTGTTTTCAAACACTAAACATAAAGTTAAAAAGAAAATGTCATTACACAAAATGTCATCAAGCCATAAAATGTCATTACACAAAATGACATCAAGCCATAAAAATGTCATTACACAAAATGACATCAAGCCATAAAATGTGGTTACTCAAAATTACATCAAGCCATAAAATGTGGTTACACAAAATGACATCAAGAAATAAAATGTTGTTACACAAAATGACATCAAGCCATAAAATGTCATTACACAAATGACATCAAGCCATAAAATGTCATTACACAAAATGACATCAAGCTATAAAATGTCATTGCACAAACTGATATCAAGCCATAAAATGTGGTTGCAATGAGAAATTACAAAGTGCAATAACAGAATAAAGAATGAGTAGATGGGCAATGCCATGACAAATGGAATGGACTGTAAAATTAACTTTACGGTGCAGCATGCAAAGAAGACAAGAGCTAAATAAAGTGCATGGTGCCTGTTGTAAAAAGTGACAGTGCTTTGGCAGTGTAGATGAGTCAAAACTGGCATTTTCAGTTCATTACTAGGAGCCAAAATAATGAGAGGTGGGGGGGCATTAGCAGGAGGGAGGTCAGGAGTGGGGTGAGAGTCGCAAAAGCGAAAAAGATGTTCCAGGACTAGAGGGCATGGGATGAAGTTGGAGGAGGATGATTCAGAGGAAACATGAGAAAGAATTTCTTCACAGAACGGGTGGTGGACAAGTGGAACACCCTGCCAGAGGAAGTGGTGGGGGCTGAAACAATCACGGATTTAAGAATGCATGGGATAGACATAAAGGAATTCTAGAGGTCAGGGTAAGGGAAACAGACTTCTAGGAAAACAAACTGAACTTACAAGCTCAAATGGGCAGACTGGGTGGACCACAGGCCCTTATCTCGCTGACGCTGTCTATGTATCTATGTATCTATGAGTCAGGTGGAGGGTTGGCAAGAGCAGGAGGAGCAGTGAGAAACCTTAGCTGGTGTCTAAGGTCTGGGAGTGCTGGGGAGAGGCAGAGGGAGGAGGACAGCAGGTTCCAGAGGGAGGGAGGTGCTAGAAGGCAGACTGCCCAGCAAAGGAGTGAAAGTGGGGAAGGAGATGGTATGAGAGTCCCTGGAGCAGAGGGAATCGGAGGAAGAGGGATGGGAGAGAGGAGTGAGAACAGGTAAGAGGGACACAAACCAGTATTTAGAGATGAGAGAAGCACTGTGGGACTGCTGCTGGGAAGTTAGAGGGATGATGGAAAGGAGAAGTAGAAGAAGCAGTGATGCTATGAGAGGGTGAGTTGATAGCAGTGTAGGAGAAAGCATTACAGAGGGTGTCCAGTCTGGCAAGGAAGAAGAGGGTGGTGCCATAAACCACATCCGTATAGTCCAAAACTGGGAGAACCATCTTCAGGACCAGCCCCAGTGGACCTGGGAGAAAGGCAGTCCTTATTGTAGTACAGTGTACTGACTTTGGGGCAGAGCTTGGCATGGATAGCATCAGTGTGGCAGAGAACCCAGCCTACTATCTAGTTACACATCAAGGTACTTGAAGGTGGGGACTACTTGAAGGTGGTGCATTCCAGCATGAAGAAGATGGGTAGGGTGAGAGCCTGGCCAGTTTCTGACTGGTGCCAAACATCATGGACATAATTTTCTTAGTGCTGACCTGGGGTTGGTTGGCATAGAATCAGGGCAGTACATTGTGGAAGTCTTAGTAAGTAAGTAAAAGTGTGTTTGTTTAGCATCCAATCCAGAGGCTCTGGGCGCTGTACAAACAGATGAAGAGAAATTAGGTACAGCAGTACAAAATTACAGCAATCAGGGCATCAATAAATAAAATAAAAGCCTCAATGAAACAGTGCAGCAGTTGGCTCATTCTTTAAATATAAAGAGTTCTCAAAAGCTTCTAAACAGATGCACCTTCAGACCCCACTCAAAAGCCTCCACCGACAGGGCCTCCTTGCTGAAGCAGGCCTTCAACAGCTGCAAACAAGGGGCCTGAGGAGTAAATGACTATCATCTGCATACATGTGGATATGTGAGTTGACACAGGCAGAGGGCATGTCACTGAGTAATATTTAGAAGAGGATGGGACCCAGGATGGAGCTCTCAGGATCCCTGTTTGATTAGGTGAGAGAGGGGACGAAACCAACCTGTACCTACTGTTGGCAGCCTATGAGGTAGGGATGGTTCTCAAAGGAGGTGACAGTGAAGGTTCAAGAGAAAAGAAAGCATTCAGAAAGTACAAGGAATCACAGAAGGAGCAGGACAGAGAATTGTATCAGTTAGAGCAAAAGGAAGCTGGGAGGCAGTCAGAACAGCAAAGGCCTGAACTGAGGAAAAGATAGCCAACTCAGTTAAGAAAGGGGATAACACCTTTTTAGGTACATCAGGGAGCCAAGGAAGACTAAGGGAGGGATAGTGAGGCTTAATAAAGGGGAGGGCGGGCAGAGGGTGACTGTGAAAAGGCAGTGATACTAAACAAATATTTTGCTCAGTATTTACAAATGAAGAGGGGAGGAACCTAAAACAAACAATAGAAACACTCTGGATACAGAAGTTAATACCAGCCCATTTACAGAAGAAAGGGTTCTGAAAGAACTCTTAAAACTGAAGGTGGACAAAGCAATGGGGCCTGATGGGATTCATCCCAGAATTCTAAAAGAACTAAGGGTAGAACTAGTGACACCACTGACTACCCTCTTTAACAAATCATGGGAGGATGGGGTGGTACCTGAGGACTGGAGGAGGGCAGATGTGATTCCCTTCACAAAAGTGGGAGCAGGGCAGAAGCAGGAAACTACAGACCTGTTAGTTTAACCTCAGTGATGGGGAAAATGATGGAATCACTTCTGAAGGAAAGAATTGTCGAGTACCTAGAGGCCAGAGGGGCACAGGACCCAAGGCAGCATGGATTCACAGCGGAAGGTCATGCCAGACAGATCTAATAGATTTCTTTGACTGGGTGACCAAAGTAGTAGATCAGGAGGGCTGTGGACATGGCCTACCTAGACTTTAGCAAGGCATTTGACTCAGTCCCACACAAAAGATTAATATACAAGTTAGCCAGCCTGGGAGTGGGTCCCAAGATGATAGCCTGGGTAAAGAATTGGCTGGAGAACAGGACACAGAGAGTAATAGTAAATGGAGTCCACTCTGAAGAAAGGGGGTTACTAGTGGGGTGCCGAGGGTTCAGTATTAGACCAGTCCTCTCAATGTCTTTGTAAGCGAGCATTGCAGAGGGACTGAAGGAAAAGTATGTCTCTTGCAGATGACACAAAGATCTGCAACAGAGTTGATACACAAGGTGGAGTGGGAAGGATGAGAAGGGACTTGGCAGGTTAGAGGAATGGTCAAATGTATGGCAGCTTAGATTTAATGCTAAGAAGTGCAAGGTAATGCACCTGGGAAACAAAAACCAGGGAAGAGTACACACAATGGGGGTGAGATACTAGCAACAACAAAATGGAAGGGACCTGGGGGTAGTCATATCAGATGACTTAAAGGTGGGCAAGCAATGTGAGAGAGCAGTAAGGAGGGCTGGGGATACTGGGATGCATAGGAGTGGCATCATCAGTAGAGAACAGGAAGTTATTATCCCTCTGTACAGACAGCTGGTGAGACCCCATCTGGAGTACTGTGTGCAGTTCTGGAGACCCAGTTCCACAAGGACATAGACAAGATGGAAGCTGTCCAGAGGAGGGCAACTAAAATGGTGCAGGGTCTGCACGGAAGTCATATGAAGAGAGCCTAAAGGAGCTTAATATGTATAGCTTTGAGGAAATGAAGGAGAGGGGGGACATGATAGGAACTTTCAAGTACCTCAAGGGAATCAACAAAGTCCAAGAGGGTAGCATCTTTCAAAAAAGAGGTGTGCAAGAACAAGGGGCACAATTTGAAGATAGAGGGGACGGCTCAGAGGTAATGTAAGGAAGTATTTTTTCAGAGAGGGTTGTTGATTCTTTGAACGGCCTTCCAGAGGAGGTTGTGGAGTCAAAAACAGTGGTTGAATTCAAGCATGCATGGGATAGCCATAAGGCAATTCTAGGGGTGGAAGTAGAAAGAAGTAGGCTGCTGGTTAACTAGGATCTGCAGCTTATCCATTAGGTAGGAAATGGGCAGACTGGGTGGGCCAAGCGGTCCTTATCTGCGTCAAATCTATGTTTCTATGTTTCTATAGGAGCAGAACCAATCAACAGCGGGATCTGTTGATTTGGTTCCGAGAGGAAATATTTAAGGTCTACATCACCAGCACTGATGTACTCAAATTACATCAATGGTGACTATATGTACTTTCCATGTTTTGTCCAGGTTATGGAATAAACTAATCTTTATATTGCATTATGTAATGTACTCAGGTTTATCACCGACTCTGAAAAGTGGTCAGTTGTCCCCAAGTTGAAAAGTAAACTTCTCCATTTTGTATATATTGGACACTACTGTGTGCTACTGAGAAATTATAGGAGCTTGGGATTGGAGCCACAGCGAGTAAAGCATTCATGGCTGCCAAAAGCAAAACTGGAGCCAAATGCTGGCTACCCAAATGTACAGTACACCCACCAGGGGAACTAACAAAAACACCATCGAGCCTACAATCCGGAGCAGATCTAGGGAGATGTACAGCATCAGATGCTGCCAAAACCCTGTATTTTGTTACAGTCCCAGAATACATGTGGCTGGCCAGCATAGTCTGCCCCACAATCGTCAGCATTTGCCAAGCTCTGCCCCCATGTATTTCATGTGAATCAACAGTGTACAAAAAGTATCCTGCATTTCCATGCAAATTACCTCCATGATGTAGCTGCAGTTACTTTCAAGGCCTGGAAGGAATGCTTAACCTAACTATCATTCCTCACCAGGGATCCTAGTTATCTATTTCATCGGTCTAAGATACAGTGTGTAGTACCCCTCTGTGTCTGAAAACCCAGATAAAAATTGCTTATTAAATGCATCCCGACTACATCCTGAAGGGCTTCCATGTGCATGTGTAACAGCATCCACGCAGTATGTGTAACGCATCCACGTGCATGTGTATGTTATGTTCAGTGTTCATTTTTTGTGATGTGGAGTTTCCCCAATGTCTGCAGTGTCCAGTAAGGAAACTGAGGCCAGGAGATCAGAGGGCTGTGGGTTCAGTTCCCACATCTGGCACTTGTTAATATCCCAGTACTGACACTATAGTGCAGCATGAGAGGGGTGCTGCACTTTGAGGTGCCATCTTCGGATGAGACATTAAACCGAGGTCCCATCTGCCTGGATTGGTGGTAGTTCAGGTGGATGATAAAGATCCCATGGCACTTATTGAAAAGAGTAGGGGAATTTCCCGGTGTCCTGGCCAAATTTCCTCTTTCACTAAAAATACCACCAGCAGCTTAATCTGGTCCAAGGTCAGTTGGCATTCATCTGTATCCCTCCTGGGTCATGCCTGAAAATAGGCAGGATTTGTCTGGTGCACTTACCCGTCAACAAAATATAAATAAATAAAATAAAATAAAGACAGCAGTGTCAGCTGCATGCTAGCTCATCCTTGTCACATGAAATGCAAATCTTTTCCAGTGACATCACAGTAATGGTGGGAGCTGAACTCTGGAGCTCTCATTCCCTCACGCTAGTAGTCATAATTAATCTGGCACCTAACAAAACCTTCTTTCAATCATCAGCAGCAGTACTTCACTTACCAGAGATAACAAATTGAGCTTCAGCGAAGCCAAACCAGTGACCCCAACAGCAAGAGTACGCTCAGTGATCAAGGACACTAAGGACGATGAGGCCTCACAGTGACAGTGCTCGCAAGCCACCCCATGCATCAATCTCCTTGTGGACCTAGAAATAGAAGACAAAGAGCTCCTCGCCCATCAGATCAGGTGATCCAGAAAATCCTGCAGTCCGTTAACATGACTGAATCATCAGTAGCGGAATTCAAAGCAGACATAAAACTGATCAACTAAAAGCAAGCCCAAGCAGAATGAAAATTTCGGAGGTGGCAGAATGAGTGGATGGGCGTGAATGACTGCTATTACGCTATTGGATAGAGACCAGGAAATACAGGAGTGTCTGAAGTTGCAGAAAATAGAGCCGGAGAAATAACTTTCATATTCATGGTATGTGAGAGGAGCCAAAGAGGGTTTTGCTTCCCCTAATAACTTCATCCTGCATGTGCTTAAAACCTGCCTCACTGCCCCCCAACTTCTCACTCATGACTGAACATGCACGCCACTCCCTTGGTCAAAAGTCTTCAGACCTGATAGCTTACCCAAGATCATAGACAGTGAGAATGCTCCACTACCCATCGAAAGAAGCCATGCTCTCTGTGGCATGGACTGAAGGTCATGAACTTTGAAAATAAGTGGATTTTCTTTTTAGGATTTTTCTTCATACCTTCAGGCAAAGTGGAAGGAAGTGAGGCAGGTTATTAAAACTTTAAAAGATAAGCATAATATTAAAGCACAGTTGTTGTATCTGGTCAAGCTGAAAATGTACTTAGACTCGGACTGGAAATCTTCCCATCCCTCCTGGAAGCTTTACCCATCCTGAAGAAACTCAAGGTAGACTGCCCCAACCAAGAAATGGCTGTGCTGGAGGGCTGGCCAAATGAACCACATGGGCAGTGGCAGGCCAATGAAGACAACAATGCGGGGCAGCACCATTCAAAAGCCTCTCACTAAGGACCTCACCAAAATGCTGAGAACCATGCACAGTGAAATGGAGAAGGACTCTCAACCTGTCCAGCAATCTTCTCAGATAAGATGAGGGACTATTTGGTATCCTATTTATATTAATATGCAGGACTTCATGGTACTGGTGATGTCACAGGATCAAAACTGTCTAGGATTAAAATACACCGTTGAATTTTCTCTGATACAGCTTTTATAATTGCAAAAGGTGGTTCAGATTTCTTGTGTTTTGGGGTTAGGGAGGCGGTACAGCTACTAAAGTGTCTCTGCAGTTGTTGGAACTGCCTTGTTGGTTGAAGGGCCCAGGGAAAGGCTTGTCCTAGTGCTCACAAGAAACATGAGAGACTCTCCTAGTCTGACTTTATTGCTATGCTGGGGAGTGGCAATAATACAGTGGCACTACTGTCTAGCTCTAAGAGAAGTGGGTGACTTTCTAGTACCTAGGGACAGCAGAATATGGGCTTGTACTGGTTCCTGGATGGGGGACACCTCCTGAAGTGGGACATATACTCATTGATTGCTATCAAACAAGATGGCTGGGGTGTGTGGAAGAGGGGCTAACAGCATTGTGTGATAAGCTGCCATGGAGACATGAGCTTAGCACCACAACCTCGAAATAAAATTTCCTTCTGTCTAAATTAATGGTGTGATGACATCACCTGTGGCAGAAAACTGTGCACCACCAGACATTTTGAAAGACTCTATTAAAAGGCTTAAGCACTGGGGGTCGTGTGTGTCTCAGCTCCCACTGAATGATGAGGGGATGCAACCAGCACACACCCTGGAAAACAGGTTGAGTTCTCAAGACTGAAGCCATGTGCCCTTGATCAATATATTTAGTGGCACTGAGCATAGTGCAGAGATCTGGTGAGGGGAAATTTGGATTCTAAAGGAAAGATTGTGGTGCACAGTCTTTGGCCCTCACCTAGCTCCCTTTTCTGGCTACAAAAAGTTTCAGTGGTTATGTTACTCCACCCCAGAGATTTGCCTCACAGGACTAGAGTTAGGAACATGCAAGCCCACAGAAGAATGTGGTACCAGCAAAAGGCACATGATAGAGAGGACAGCTGCCCCATAGGACACTGACAGTCAGTGGGTGACATGGCTGGGTTCCTCCCTGAGTCCGACTCTCTGTTCCAGACAGCAGATAAACATTAAGCTCTGCGTTGCCTGTGCCTTCTCTGCTATCTCTGATTGCACTTATACTGTTGGGTGGTGGTGGGGCCATTAAAAGTCAGGGGTTACACCTCACCCTTCTCCTACTCACTATCCCTGCATACTGTGACAGGGAATCTGATTCGCCTCACGTAGGTGAGGAGAACCAGGCCAACTCTGCCACCATGGGTACAAATTGAGTTTTCTACTCTTCATTTATTGCAGACCAGCCCTGCCAGGCTCAAGCTTACTCCTCCTTCTTCATCTAGGAAGCAGCTTTTCATTGTACATGTTCTTGTTGGTAAATTTTCATGATTTGGTTGCATGTTTATGGTTTATAATAGTTCTGACTTAGAGGTATATTCTGTCACATTGACTACTGTAGAGAGCTGGATGCACTTTGATCTGAATGTACAGTGGCTCCAAAGAGGTGCAGACAGTGAGCAAACCTGGCTTGGTTGTGGACATCCACGGTTAACATAAAAATCACTACATATAACGTTGAAGGCATTAACTCTCCGATCAAGAGGAGGAGGGTGCTAGCAGAATTGAAACAGCTAGATCAAGACATATGGCCCGATTCAGGATGGGTTAGAGCGACGCAAGGACTTGCATCGGAGGGTTGGTTGCAAGGGCTGACTTGCTGTGATCAGTAAGGCAACTGTAATTACAAAGGGGTGCCAGCCATAACCTCCGACGCAAGTCATTTATGTCAGCCACACTAAGTTAGACCAACTCCCACCGGTCTAACTGTGCACCAATGGGAGCCAGTTTATGGGGTCTCGCCAAAGCTTTGGCACAAGCTGCCATAACATGAAGAAATTGTCGCAACTGTGCCATATGTTGCTGAATTGGGTGCAGTTCTGGAACATGCATTTGGTGCATGGCAGAGAGCGGGTTGACACGCGGGCATGATGCAAGCCCTGCATCTTCCTTCTTGAACTGGACTCATAGCCATTATACAGGAATCACATCTCCCAGATGCAGAACACCTCAAGTTAAAAGAAGCTGGGTGGGAGGGTGGTGGCAGCCCCTCACCCTAACAGTAAAAGGCAGGTGTGGCCATCTTAAATAGGCAACTCCCATTTACGATCACAAAGGCAGAGACTGGAATGGAAGAGAGGCTCACTCTAGTACAGGAAGAAATCCATGGACAGCCAATTATTGTGGCCAGTATTTATGTCCCTAATGAGCTGATGTGCCTATCCTGTAACCCCTGGCATGATGCTATTTATGTATATCGAATTGGTGTTTCTGTCTTGAGAATATTTTTAATAAAAGGAAGTTAAAAAGAAAATACAAATCCTGATTAACACAATCTCACACCAGCGTTGCCATAGCTAACTGTGGTTAAGGGGCCAGCCACTGGAGGACATCAAAGAGTTTCAACCAGGAAGGGGTTATGTATGGCATGCTGAATACCATTGACAGCATCGGTACCACACTTCGCCTCTTGTGTGTCTTTTTTTAAACCTAAAATGTATTAGTTTTCAGTTGATACATACAGCATTCAAAAGACAGTTATGTTGAGAACAGTACATTGTTGTATTTAAAGATTAACAAACAAAGCCATTGATTATGGTAATCCATAGGCATTATATCAAGAATCCATGGAAATAGGCAGAAAAACAGAAACAGACCCCACAGTCTGTTGTAAATCTATGATCTGTGGAGGCACCGCTGGCCAGCTCTATTTCATTTATTTAAAATTGGTAACTATGAAAGGCACACTGAGCTGAGGCTTATTTTCAGGTGACCTCGGGAGAGGGAAAGGGGAGTACAGAATAATAAAATGACATCAAGCCATAAAATGTCATTACACAAAATGACAGCAAGCCATAAAATGTCATTACACAAAATGACAGCAAGCCATAAAATGTTGTTACATGGGGGCATCATGGAGCCCGAGCAAGATGGCCGCTAGTAGATAGAGTATTACAACTTGATTTACAATTAAAAGTATATAACTGTGGTAATTCTCAGAGCAGCTTAATTAAATTCCACGATTCTGGTGCTGAAACTTACGCCAACTGTGATGGGGAATCCACAAAAGGGAAAGTGTCAGGAGAAGGAGCTAGATCCAAAACTGTTCCTGGAGCTCTGACCACGCAGGTGGCTCAGGGCGATGATCCTGAGCAAGATGAAGGGACCACCAAAGAGACCCTACAAACATTGGAAGCCAAACTTAACAGGTCAGTCACCTCAGTGACTGGACTTTCCAATAAATTTGATGCTCTCACCAATAGAGTCACCTCAATTAAAATTACTATAGAATTGGTCACAGTTGCATCTGTCGAAGCCTCTAAAAGGCAGATGCGGCAATGGGAGCAGCCTCAACAGTTATAAAAGAAAACACCCACCTAAAATCCTGCTTGGAGGCCTTACAGAACCAGGCATGGACCCACAACTTAAGACTACTGGGACTGGCAGAAGGGTGTGAAGGCGACAACTTGATACTTTTCCTGCAAGAATGGTTGGTGCAGCAGCTGGGGAAGAAGTAGCTCCTATAGTCCAGCTGCTTCCAAAAGGTATGTTGGGTCACCCCCCAAGGCCAACCCAACAACCCAGAAGATCCACAGACAGTGGTGATTTTCTTAGAATGAGAGGGTTCCCGAGACTATTTGCTAGGACTGACAAGGCAGAAAAATCGCTTCTCCACAATGGCCAGCAGATCAAGATGTTTCCGGACCTTGGATACACCACAAGATAGAAACTCAAGAAGTTTGATGAGCAAGAGCACTGCTTCATGAGGCGGGACTCTCCCATGGCCTGGTCTTTCCAGCCCGCCTGCAGATCATGCACCAGGGCAATGTTTATATCAATTTGGAGCCTGTGGACACCATGAAGTGGTGTCAGAAGAACACAGCTACCCAACCCCAAGCATTTCCTGGAGAGGATTCCGTATCAGATGCAGACCTTACCTAATTGTGAACATTTATTGTTTAGTATATACAGTTCTGCAAACTTATGGGGATCAAGCATAAGCCCCAAGGGTAAGAGCTTTTCATCTTTTACTTCATATGGTGGAATGCCTAATTGTTTATTGACCTGGGGCTGTAGTTTCTCCTTGCCCCCAAGTTCTGGCTTTGCCTTTAATGTTGGAAAACTTCTTGCTAACCTTTGACAGACTGTATAGTTATGAGACATTTGTTGTAAGTATGCCGGAGGAGAGTACTGTAAAAGCTGAGGGGCGGGAACAGAAGGGCACTTATAATGGTAAAAGGCACTTTTTCCTAAACTAGTTTTTGCCATACAAAAAAAGATGGGGTGCCGCCTTTCGCTTCCCCAGTTCCTATGTCTCACGTTTGTTGATTGATAGCTACATAATAGGTTAAAGCGCCTAGTTCAATACAATTTATTTATTTATTTAAAGTTTTACCAGGAAGAACATACTGAGACAGCAAGTGTTCATTTCCAGATGCATCCTGGGGAAAGGGGAACAATTGGAGAGTACAGACAAGTATCTGTAAACAGTAGAAACATAGAAACATAGATTTTGATGGCAGATAAGGACCGCTTGGCCCACCAGTCTGCCCATTTCTCTACCTAATGGATAAGCTGCAGATCTAGTTAACCAACAGCCTACTTCTTCTTCTTACCCCCACCCCTAGAATTGCCTTATGACTGTCCCATGCATGCTTGAATTCCACCACTGTTTTGACTCCACAACCTCCTCCGAAGGCCGCTCCATGCATCCACAACCCTCTCTGTGAAAAAATACTTCCTTAAATTACCTCTGAGCACGCCCCTTCTATCTTCAAATTGTGCCCCTTGTTCTTGCACCTCTTTTTTGAAAGATGCTTCCCTCTTGGACTTTGTTGATTCCCTTGAGGTACTTGAAAGTTTCTTCATGTCCCCCCTCTCCCTCTTTCCTGGAGGCTATACATATTTAGCTCCTTAAGTCTCTCTTCATATGTCTTCTGGTGCAGACCCTGCACCATTTTAGTAAGAGCAGTTAATAAAACACCATGAAGTAGCAGCGAGCAAATTATGTGAGAGAGCTAAACAATGCAAATACAGAATAGAAGCTTCAGTAAAGCAGAATTACCAAATTTATATTACAAATTTTATACAATAGGATACAAAGTTTACAGAAATTACATAATACAAGTTATTCACAGATCTACTACAGGTTATAGTTTAAATTGTAGTTTTATAAAAACATGCTTAAATAGAAAGTTTGCATTAAGTTAAGTAGCATGTTATTAGCTGATCTGAGTAAATATTTTGAATCCAGCTTTGGAGTGTATATCTGTACTGATAGCACTTTTAGTGCAATTACTATGGACAGGCATAGTGGATTCCCTGATCCTAAAGGAGGAAGGTACTTGTGAATCTTAGACTTGGTTTTTGACTTCATTAACACCATGCAGCTCATGGACTCCTAAAACAGCTTATTGTAGATATACTATGGTTAATTTGAATTTATTTAGTGGAAACCCCATACGATGTAAGTTGCAACATTTAATATACTAATTGAGTGTATTAGAGGAGTGGCGCCCTCCTGGTTACATTTATATACATCTGTAAAACTGAAAGTTAGTAAATGTACCTATGTGTTTGTTTTCAAACACTAAACATAAAATTAAAAAGAAAATGTCATTACACAAAATGTCATCAAGCCATAAAATGTCATTACACAAAATGACATCAAGCCATAAAATGTCATTACACAAAATGACATCAAGCCATAAAATGTGTTACTCAAAATTACATCAAGCCATAAAATGTGGTTACACAAAATGACATCAAGAAATAAAATGTTGTTACACAAAATGACATCAAGCCATAAAATGTCATTACACAAATGACATCAAGCCATAAAATGTCATTACACAAAATGACATCAAGCTATAAAATGTCATTGCACAAACTGATATCAAGCCATAAAATGTGGTTGCAATGAGAAATTACAAAGTGCAATAACAGAATAAAGAATGAGTAGATGGGCAATGCCATGACAAATGGAATGGACTGTAAAATTAACTTCTACGGTGCAGCATGCAAAGAAGACAAGAGCTAAATAAAGTGCATGGTGCCTGTTGTAAAAAGTGACAGTGCTTTGGCAGTGTAGATGAGTCAAAACTGGCATTTTCAGTTCATTACTAGGAGCCAAAATAATGAAAGTGGGGGGGCATTAGCAGGAGGGAGGTCAGGAGTGGGGTGAGAGAAAGCGAAAAAGATGTTCCAGGACTAGAGGGCATGGGATGAAGTTGGAGGGAGGATGATTCAGAGGAAACATGAGAAAGAATTTCTTCACAGAGCGAGGTGGTGGACAAGTGGAACACCCTGCCAGAGGAAGTGGTGGGGGCTGAAACAATCACGGATTTAAGAATGCATGGGATAGACATAAAGGAATTCTAGAGGTCAGGGTAAGGGAAACAGACTTCTAGGAAAACAAACTGAACTTACAAGCTCAAATGGGCAGACTGGGTGGACCACAGGCCCTTATTCGCTGACGCTGTCTATGTATCTATGTATCTATGAGTCAGGTGGAGGGTTGGCAAGAGCAGGAGGAGCAGTGAGAAACCTTAGCTGGTGTCTAAGGTCTGGGAGTGCTGGGAGAGGCAGGGGAGGAGGACAGCAGGTTCCAGAGGGAGGGGAGGTGCTAGAAGGCAGACTGCCCAGCAAAGGAGGAAAGTGGGAAGGGAGATGGTATGAGAGTCCCTGGAGCAGAGGGAACTGGAGGAAGAGGGATGGGAGAGAGGAGGAGAACAGGTAAGAGGGAGGGACACAAACCAGTATTTAGAGATGAGAGAAGCACTGTGGGACTGCTGCTGGGAAGTTAGAGGGATGATGGAAAGGAGAAGTAGAAGAAGCAGTGATGCTTATGAGGAGGGTGAGTTGATAGCAGTGTAGGAGAAAGCATTACAGAGGGTGTCCAGTCTGGCAAGGAAGAAGAGGGTGGTGCCATAAACCACATCCGTATAGTCCAAAACTGGGAGAACCATCTTGGTGACCAGCTCCCAGTGGACCTGGGAGAAAGGCAGTCCTTATTGTAGTACAGTGTACTGACTTTGGGGCAGAGCTTGGCATGGATAGCATCAGTGTGGCAGAGAACTCCAGCCTACTATCTAGTTACACATCAAGGTACTTGAAGGTGGGGACTACTTGAAGGTGGTGCATTCCAGCATGAAGAAGATGGGTAGGGTGAGAGCCTGGCCAGTTTCTGACTGGTGCCAAACATCATGGACATAATTTTCTTAGTGCTGACCTGGGGTTGGTTGGCATAGAATCAGGGCAGTACATTGTGGAAGTCTTAGTAAGTAGTAAAAGTGTGTTTGTTTAGCATCCAATCCAGAGGCTCTGGGCGCTGTACAAACAGATGAAGAGAAATTAGGTACAGCAGTACAAAATTACAGCAATCAGGGCATCAATAAATAAAATAAAAGCCTCAATGAAACAGTGCAGCAGTTGGCTCATTCTTTAAATATAAAGAGTTCTCAAAAGCTTCTCAAACAGATGCACCTTCAGACCCCACTCAAAAGCTCCACCGACAGGGCCTCCTTGCTGAAGCAGGCCTTCAACAGCTGCAAACAAGGGGCCTGAGGAGTAAATGACTATCATCTGCATACATGTGGATATGTGAGTTGACACAGGCAGAGGGCATGTCACTGAGTAATATTTAGAAGAGGATGGGACCCAGGATGGAGCTCTCAGGATCCCTGTTTGATTAGGTGAGAGAGGGGACGACACAACCAACCTGTACCTACTGTTGGCAGCCTATGAGGTAGGATGGTTCTCAAAGGAGGTGACAGTGAAGGTTCAAGAGAAAAGAAAGCATTCAGAAAGTACAAGGAATCACAGAAGGAGCAGGACAGAGAATTGTATCAGTTAGAGCAAAAGGAAGCTGGGAAGGCAGTCAGAACAGCAAAGGCCTGAACTGAGGAAAGATAGCCAACTCAGTTAAGAAAGGGGATAACACCTTTTAGGTACATCAGGGCGAAGGAAGACTAAGGGAGGGATAGTGAGGCTTAATAAAGGGAGGGCGGGCAGAGGGTGACTGTGAAAAGGCAGTGATACTAAACAAATATTTTTGCTCAGTATTTACAAATGAAGAGGGAGGAACCTAAACAAACAATAGAAACACTCTGGATACAGAAGTTAATACCAGCCCATTTACAGAAGAAAGGGTTCTGAAAGAACCTTAAAACTGAAGGTGGACAAAGCAATGGGGCCTGATGGGATTCATCCCAGAATTCTAAAAAGAACTAATGGTAGAACTAGTGACACCACTGACTACCCTCTTTAACAAATCATGGGAGGATGGGGTGGTACCTGAGGACTGGAGGAGGGCAGATGTGATTCCCTTCACAAAAGTGGGAGCAGGGCAGAAGCAGGAAACTACAGACCTGTTAGTTTAACCTCAGTGATGGGGAAAATGATGGAATCACTCTGAAGGAAAGAATTGTCGAGTACCTAGAGGCCAGAGGGGCACAGGACCCAAGGCAGCATGGATTCACAGCGGAAGGTCATGCCAGACGAATCTAATAGATTTCTTTGACTGGGTGACCAAAGTAGTAGATCAGGAGGGCTGTGGACATGGCCTACCTAGACTTTAGCAAGGCATTTGACTCAGTCCCACACAAAAGATTAATATACAAGTTAGCCAGCCTGGAGTGGGTCCCAAGATGATAGCCTGGGTAAAGAATTGGCTGGAGAACAGGACACAGAGAGTAATAGTAAATGGAGTCCACTCTGAAGAAAGGGGGTTACCTAGTGGGGTGCCGCAGGGTTCAGTATTAGGACCAGTCCTCTTCAATGTCTTTGTAGCGACATTGCAGAGGGACTGGAAGGAAAAGTATGTCTCTTTGCAGATGACACAAAGATCTGCAACAGAGTTGATACACAAGGTGGAGTGGGAAGGATGAGAAGGGACTGGCAAGGTTAGAGGAATGGTCAAATGTATGGCAGCTTAGATTTAATGCTAAGAAGTGCAAGGTAATGCACCTGGGAAACAAAACCCAGGGAAGAGTACACACAATGGGGGTGAGATACTAGCAACAACAAAATGGAAAGGGACCTGGGGGTAGTCATATCAGATGACTTAAAGGTGGGCAAGCAATGTGAGAGAGCAGTAAGGAGGGCTGGGGATACTGGGATGCATAGGAGTGGCATCATCAGTAGAGAACAGGAAGTTATTATCCCTCTGTACAGACAGCTGGTGAGACCCCATCTGAGTACTGTGCAGTTCTGGAGACCCAGTCTCCACAAGGACATAGACAAGATGGAAGCTGTCCAGAGGAGGGCAACTAAAATGGTGCAGGGTCTGCACGGAAGTCATATGAAGAGAGCCTAAAGGAGCTTAATATGTATAGCTTTGAGGAAATGAAGGAGAGGGGACATGATAGGAATTCTGGCACCTCAAGGGAATCAACAAAGTCCAAGAGGGTAGCATCTTTCAAAAAGAGTGCAAGAACAAAGGGCACAATTTGAAGATAGAGGGGACGGCTCAGAGGTAATGTAAGGAAGTATTTTTTCAGAGAGGGTTGTTGATTCTTTGAACGGCCTTCCAGAGGAGGTTGTGGAGTCAAAAACAGTGGTTGAATCAAGCATGCATGGGATAGCCATAAGGCAATTCTAGGGGTGGAAGTAGAGAAGTAGGCTGCTGGTTAACTAGGATCTGCAGCTTATCCATTAGGTAGGAAATGGGCAGACTGGGTGGGCCAAGCGGTCCTTATCTCCGTCAAATTCTATGTTTCTATGTTTCTATAGGAGCAGAACCAATCAACAGCGGGATCTGTTGATTTGGTTCCAGAGGAAATATTTAAGGTCTACATCACCAGCACTGATGTACTCAAATTACATCAATGGTGACTATATGTACTTTCCATGTTTTGTCCAGGTTATGGAATAAACTAATCTTTATATTGCATTATGTAATGTACTCAGGTTTATCACCGACTCTGAAAAGTGGTCAGCTGTCCCCAAGTTGAAAAGTAAACTTCTCCATTTTGTATATATTGGACACTACTGTGTGCTACTGAGAAATTATAGGAGCTTGGGATTGAGCCACAGCCGAGTAAAGCATTCATGGCTGCCAAAAGCAAAACTGGAGCCAAATGCTGGCTACCAAATGTACAGTACACCCACCAGGGGAACTAACAAAAACACCATCGAGCCTACAAACTGGAGCAGATCTAAGGAGATGTACAGCATCAGATGCTGCCAAAACCCCTGTATTTTGTTACAGTCCCAGAATACATGTGGCTGGCCAGCATAGTCTGCCCCACACAATCGTCAGCATTTGCCAAGCTCTGCCCCCATGTATTTCATGTGAATCAACAGTGTACAAAAAGTATCCTGCATTTCCATGCAAATTACCTCCATGATGTAGCTGCAGTTACTTTCAAGGCCTGGAAGGAATGCTTAACCTAACTATCATTCCTCACCAGGGATCCTAGTTATCTATTTCATCGGTCTAAGATACAGTGTGTAGTACCCTCTGTGTCTGAAAACCCAGATAAAAATTGCTTATTAAATGCATCCGACTACATCCTGAAGGGCTTCCATGTGCATGTGTGTAACAGCATCCACGGCATGTGTAACAGCATCCACGCGCATGTGTAACAGCAGCCATGTGCATATGTAACAGCATCCATGTGCATGTAACAACATCCATGTGCATGTGTATAGCAGCCACATACATGTGTAACAGCAGCCATGTGCATGTGTAACAGCAGCCACCTGCATGTGTGAACAGCAGCCATGTGCATATGTAACAGCAGCCATGTGCATGTGTAACAGCAGCCACGCATGCATATGTAACAGCATCCATGTGTAACAGCATCCATGTGCATGTAACAGCAGCCACGCATATGTAACAGCATCCATGTGCATGTGTAACAGCAGCCACGCGTATATGTAACAGCAGCCACGGTATGTGTAACAGCAGCCATGTGCCTGTGTAACAGCAGCCATGTGTACATGTAACAATATCCATGTATCCATGTAGCATGTGTAACAGCATCCATGTGCATGTGTAATAATATCCATATATCCATGCCATGTTTAACAGCAGCCATGTGCATATGTAACAGCATCCATGTGCATGTGTAACAGTAGCCATGTGCATATGTAACAGCATCCATGTGCATGTGTACAGCAGCCACGCATGTGTAACAGCATCCATGTGCATGTGTAACAGCATCCATGTGCATGTGTAACAGCAGCCATTGCATATGTAACAGCATCCATGTGCATGTGTAACAGCCATGTGCATGTGTAACAGCAGCCACGTGCATGTGTAACAGCAGCCACGTGCATGTGTAACAGCAGCCATGTGCATGTGTAACAGCAGCCACGCGCATATGTAACAGCATCAATGTGTAACAGCTGCCATGTGCATGTGTAACAGCAGCCACATGCATATGTAACAGCATCCATGTGCATGTGTAACAGCAGCCACGCGCATGTGTACAGCAGTCACGCATGTAACAGCAGCCACGCAGCATGTGTAACAGCAGCCATGTGCACATGTAACAACATCCATGTATCCATGTGCATGTGTAACAGCATCCATGCATGTGTAATACCAGTATCCAGCATGTGTAACAGCAGCCATGTGCATGTGTAACAGCAGCCACGCATGTGTAACAGCATCCATGTGCATGTGTAACAGCAGCCATGTGCATATGTACAGCAGCATGCATGTGTAACAGCAGCCACGTGCATGTGTAACAGCAGCCAGTGCATGTGTAACAGCAGCCATGTGCATATGTAACAGCATCCATGTGCATGTGTAAGAGCAGCCATGTGCATGTGTAACAGCAGCCACGCGCATGTGTAACAGCAGCCATGTGCATGTGTAACAGCATCAATGTGCATGTGTAACAGCAGCCACATGCATATGTAACAGCATCCATGTGCATGTGTAACAACATCCATGTGCATGTGTAACAGCAGCCACGCATGTGTAACAGCAGCCACGCATGTGTAACAGCAGCCATGTGCATGTGTAACAGCAGCCACGTGCATATGTAACAGCATCAATGTGTAACAGCAGCCATGTGCATGTGTAACAGCAGCCACTGCAATATGTAACAGCATCATGTGTAACAGCAGCCATGTGCATGTGTAACAGCAGCCACATGCATATGTAACAGCATCCATGTGCATGTGTAACAGCAGCCATGTGCATGTGTAGCAGCAGCCATGTGTACATGTAACAATATCCATGTATCCATGTAGCATGTGTAACAGCATCCATGTGCATGTGTAATAACATCCATGTATCCATGCATGTGTAACAGCAGCCATGTGCATGTGTAACAGTAGCCATGTGCATATGTAACAGCATCCATGTGCATGTGTAACAGCAGCCACATGCATATGTAACAGCATCCATGTGCATGTGTAACATCCATGTGCATGTGTAACAGCAGCCACGCAGCATGTGAACAGCAGCCACGCGCATATGTAACAGCAGCCATGTGCATGTGTAACAGCAGCCACGCGCATATGTAACAGCATCAATGTGTAACAGCAGCCATGTGCATGTGTAACAGCAGCCACGTGCATGTGTAACAGCATCCATGCATGTGCAACAGCAGCCACGTGCATGTGTAACAGCAGCCATGTGCATGTGTAACAATATCAGTACCATGTAGTATGTACAGCATCCATGTGCATGTAACAATACCATGTATCCATGCGCATGTGTAACAGCAGCCATGTGCATGTGTAACAGCAGCCAGCGCATGTGTACAGCATCCATGTGCATGTGTAACAGCAGCCATGTGCATATGTAACAGCAGCCATGTGCATGTGTAACAGCAGCCATGTGCATGTGTAACAGCAGCCATGTGCATATGTAACAGCATCCATGTGCATGTGTAAGAGCAGCCATGTGCATGTAACAGCAGCCACGCATAGTGTAACAGCAGCCATGTGCATGTGTAACAACATCATGTGCATGTGTACAGCAGCCACGCATATGTAACAGCATCCATGCATGTGTAAACATCCATGTGCATGTGTAACAGCAGCCACGCATGTGCACAGCAGCCACGTGCATATGTAACAGCAGCCATGTGCATGTGTAACAGCAGCCACGTGCATATGTAACAGCATCCATGTGTAACAGCAGCCATGTGCATGTGTAACAGCAGCCACGTGCATATGTAACAGCATCAATTGTAACAGCAGCCATGTGCATGTGTAACAGCAGCCACATGCATATGTACAGCATCCATGTGCATGTGTAACAGCAGCCACGCAGCATGTGTAATACAGCAGCCATGTGCCTGTGTAGCAGTGCAGCCATGTGTACATGTAACAATATCCATGTATCCATGTAGCATGTGTAACAGCATCCATGTGCATGTGTAACAATATCCATGTATCCATGCGCATGTGTACAGCAGCCATGTGCATGTGTAACAGTAGCCATGTGCATATGTAACAGCATCCACGTGCATGTGTAACAGCATCCATGTGCATGTGTAACAGCTGCCCGTGCATGTGTAACAGCATCCATGTGCATGTGTAACAGCAGCCATATGCATGTGTAACAGCAGCCATGTGCATGTGTAACAAAATCCATGTGCATGTGTAACAGCGGTCATGTGGGATCTGAGTGGGATGACCAACCCACACCTGCATGTAAAAGATAAGTGCAGACCTGTTCGACCTGTAGAGACTGGTGAATCCATAGTTTACCTGCAGATCTTGAAATGGAAGCACTCTCTGTGCATGTAAAAACTGGAAAATTGTCTTAACCCCATTCTATTCCATTTATGGAAAGTTTTATCTATACTCATTGGTGGAAGTCAGCACTGAAGGCAAGTGCCCTATAGAAAATATAATTTGTCACACTTCAGGGTTTCTGTGGAAAAGATTCCTTTGTGCTAGTGTACTTGTGAATCGGGAAACTCTATATATCTGTAAGCTGCCAAGAGTAAGAAAAAGATAACTGTAAATTTAAATACAGTACTGTAGGTAATGTATTATAAAGTCAATGTCCTTCCAAGGAGCAGCATATGTTCAAGTTCAAGTTTATTGCAGGAAAACTCCATTGAGCTAGCTCATTCACAAGGAGGTCCTGAAGCAGTTACACAGACATGGGAACATTACATAAAAGGCATCACTGATTATAAGTAAACAAAGTGCAGACATAGTACACGAAAGGCATTTCATAATAAGATACATCCTAGTAAAATAATGTACAGTTAAGGAGAATTTGCTTCTTTGTGTACAAGCTATACAAGGGAGGATTTGTAAACTTAACTCTGTTAGGAGGCAATAAATATGGTTAGCGTGCAATGACAGAGAGAGAGGATAGTTAGGATGGCAGGGTTGAAGATTAAAGAAAGCAGGGATGGCTGGGGATTAGGAAGAGTTGGGGGTAAGATGTGAGTAGGAGGATGGGTGGAAGAGGGCAGTGACAGCAGGTAGTAAAATCATATAATTTAGCCACTATAAACCTTTTGCAGGCTAAGCAGTTTCAGTTCTGACTTGGACAGGACCAGGGAGTCGAGGTGCATGAGACAGACATAGGGGTAGGAGAGGTTAATAGCAGCTACAAGTATCTTTTATTTTAGATGCAGCTAATGCTTCATAGAGATTAATTGAGATGATGCTAGTTAATTTCAGTACAGATTGGAGTTGGTTCCAAAAAGTAGGAAGGGCATACGAAATAGCTCGTTGGCAAAAGGTGAGTACAGTCCTAGAACAACAAGCAGGATGAAGTCTGATTTCCCTAGGGAGTATGCACTGCAGGAAATTCAGATAAGAGACTTAAGATAGTTCGGTAGTTTGTGCAGGAGTATCTTGAGGGTCCAGATACCAGCATGGAGCAAGCGCCTAGTGGCAAGTGATGTCCGACCAACAGCTACGCATAGATCACAATGGTGAGTTCGGTATGGGGAACTAGTGATAAACCGTAGGGCACAGTGATAGAGGACATCCAGCTTACTTAGGCTTGAGATTGCAGAGGAGGTGTAGATTAAATCCATAATCAAGTAAGGGAAGAAATGTGGCCTGGACAAGCCTGGTTCGGGTCCCAAGAGGGAGAGAGACCTGTTTCTAAAAAGAATCCTAGCCTGGCTTTGAGCTGTTGGTCTGAGCAACCGTTAGGTAGGTTAAATTTAACTTTACAAAATAGGCTTGAACCTGTGTAGGGTCAGGGTCGAGGGTAGTGATTCAGTGTACACGCCCTGTAATAATTACGCATAATATAGTGTATGGTGGAATGCTGTTCTAATCTAGACATTCCACCATACTGAAATGCTGTTCAGCCACACACTCAATAATGAATGGAATGCTGTGCTAACCGTATGTGCAGAACAGCATTCCATTCATTTAGAGTGAAAAGCTCAAGCCCCGTGTGAAAGCCACCATAAAAAGTGCTGCACATTGACAGCAGTGTAATCTGCTTCAAACATGGAAGCTGTGCATGGCGCTTTTTAAAAACACTCACCGCTCAGAAGCAGTTTATTCTCCGTGATGAGAACCAGCATAAAAGGTTTCTGCCTCCAGTTCATGGATTAGCTCACTAGCAAGACATCTGCCTGCCATGTTTTTTGAAAATCCACCCACACTACAGCGGCAATCAATTGGAGTGTGCATTGCTCTCGAGGTCACAGGAATCAAACCCTCTGTGGCACAACACACTGGTTCTGCATGGTTGCCCATCCAGTATTCTCTATGTTCAAAACATTGTTCCCCCATGCTCCAATCTACCAATGGCAGTCGATCCCTAAGCTGCAAAATACTGGCATATTTGTTCCTACCCTGAAATGTCTGGCCAAAAGTGAGTGCCCCTAGACTTTCCCTCATAAAAGGACTGCTTTGGATATAGTACAGCCTGTTCTAATTGATATTACCTCAGTAGGTATAAGGAAGCAGGCCACAGGCCCATCAAATGGTAGTTCAGCAATTTCTGTATTTCCCACTTCACCTGTGTTATTCGCCATTTTACAGCAGTGTCACCCTGGGTATGTAGAAACTGCTGGGTCTGTAATGTATTTGTCAAGTGCTCCAGCAGTTCACCCTCTGTTGTGCCTTAAGAGCTGTATAAGCAATTAACTCCCCACATAGAACAGTTGTTAACGTGTCCCATAGTATTGGGGCACCAACCTCTGATCCAGTATTATCACTTAAAATCTGAGTGATTTTCTCCATGAGCAGTGATTTGAAAGTGTCATAATGTAGCATGGTGGTTTTACTGCCACAGTGAGGTTCTCTGCCTCCAGCCCAAACCCAGTTTCAATTAAAGTGGGCAGTGGCGCAGAGTGTTGAGGCACTGGTGCCTTACCTCAAACCACACCGGTGACCGGGTTAGGGAACAGACTCGGGTGCTGGAGGGTCGGCAGGTAGGGGAAGGATCGAGCGCCTGGAGGATTGCGCCCCTCTCCTGGCGGGTTAGAGAGGCATCGCTTGTAGCGCCCCCTGTGGAGACCAGGGGCAGTACAGATGCAACGCACAGGAACTGAAGAAGGAAAAACAGAAAATGGTGCCTCCAAACTGCCGGATGACGGCCGCCTGGACCAGTGCCTCCTCGGTACTTTGAGACACCGACTCGACCTCAGCAGCACCCAGGGCCAATGCCTAGGCTGCCAGGCCCTTCCTCCTTGGAAGAGGAGGACCCATCCAATGAAGGGTTACATCAGGTTACCCTGAGGTGGCTGCTATGTGTGGTCAGGGATCGCATCGGAGCTATGGGGAGAGTATCTTGGCAATTGGCCTGAAGGAGTGGCAGTTGGGGTGCAGGGAGATAAAAAATAACACACAGGGCAGTGATTTGGCAGCAATTACAGCCATAGAATAGAATCTGCACCATGCAGACATGCTCACACATTGTAAAGAAGTAATCTAGCCTAGCATGGCTGCCATGTTGGGCAGAGTAATGAGGATAAGCCCTACCAGGTGGCCCTACCAGACAGAAATAAACTTTGCCAAATGGCAATAAAACCCATGTGGTCCAACCTTGCTTTAAAAAATTTCTGTGCAATGGAGGTTCGATGCAGTGCTGGTTTAATGGTATCCAATTCAGGGAAAGAGTTAAGGCCTGATCGACAAAAAAGGCATGGATACACTCTAAACCAGCGTATCCCTGCCACGGTCTTTACATCCAAGGACTGTGTGGGATGGGTGCAATCCTCATCACCATCACCCCACCCACTGCTGGCATGGAGACCTTGTGCAGGGGCTGTTGGCAGCACTGGAAGAATTGCAGCTGGGATCAGCATGTATCCATTTGAATGCCTGAACCAGCTTGTCAGTGGATCCCCACTCTGTGTAGAGCAGTGAACCACAGGATATGGCAACCCATGTTGGTCCAGCATGGGTAGCCAGATCCCCTAAAGACACAGAAAGAGTTTTAAGTCACCATCAGTTGTTGCTGGTGACTCCCAGTCCTGTAACTATGCCCCAGGGATGGAGACTGGGGATTGAGGTCTGTTTGGGCCCAGGTTGGGGAATACTGGCAAGAAGGAGAGGGTGCATAGGTGCTAAGGCAGCCACTAGGATCATGTAGCCTCCACATCCTCTATCCTCTGCGCAACTCAGGTAGATGGCCACCCTGCTCCCTTAACTGCCTCTGACCTGGTCCAGCATGAAGATGGTAGCATAGCCAGGCATTGGGTGTGGAGAGGGAATGCAGCTGTAGATGTGGATATTTGGGGTGTCCCAAAGGTTTGCGCCTGGCACGAGGGAGCTCTCCACTGCTTTCCATGACCATTGGCAGGTGCACAGCAGCTGCGCACCTGTTGTGGATTGGTCCCTAGTTTATATCTCCTCCCATAATCTATTGGCCTTGCAGCATTTTCAACAACTTGTTTAAAAAGGTCTGAGTCAGTCTTTTATTGGACTATAGAGAAAAGTAGATATTTATCAGAGTAACCTTTGCATCAAATAACTGTTTCACTATTATAGCATAATGACTGGCAGGATCAGTATAGGTCACCTGCATAATGAATCTAGTGGTAGGGAAGCAAGATGACTATCTCCCACCTCTTGTGTTGTTCGTGAGGAGGAGGGCACAACATGATACCTCCCCAAATGCTCCAGCTTAGCATGCTTCGTGGATGTACATTTCTGAGGTAGGTTTCTTTTGTTCATTTGGCCAAATTATTCATGCCATTCACATTGTAAAAAGGAATATGTATAGGGACTTATATATATATATATATATATATATATATTTAATTTTGTTCACTGGTAGGTCCACTGGGCCCAAGAGGTCCTTTTGGGGCACCTGGAATTAGTTACAGAGAACCTTTTGGGTACAGGACATTTCAAATACATGACAGTTTTAGGTACAATCACAATACACAGCAGACGAAAATACAGCAATACAATGCAGATTCTTGACAGCTTTGAGGTACAATCACAGTACATTGCAGACAAAATGCAGCAATACAACGAGTAGACTCATATCGGGGCAGATCTAGACTTTTATGGAACAAAAGATCTTTTATTGTAGCACATTTGTATAGTCTGTACATGGTCACCTTCCCATGCAGAGTGTAGGCATCTGTAGCCAAGGGTATAGGACATAGGGGCAACTTATCCAGATTAGGATAGTCTACTTGGGGTCAGAGAGTCACTGATTGTCCTTGACATCTGCATTACCTGTGTTCCCTATGCAGCTCTCACAGTCCTTTTTTTTAATTTACTTTTTATTAGAAGGTTTTTCAGGAGCAATACATGTTTACTTAATCGTCATTTAAGAGTTACAGACAGTGACATTTGTACAGGACATTAAGCATTCATTATTCTGCAGGTATACTTCAACAACCCCATGGTGGAATTTCATTCTCCTACCAGCGCTAATACAGAGTAACTACTAGTTACATTTTATGGTATAGCATCTGAGCTATGTTCCATGATCCACATTATCCATTTGTTCCAAAATTCCTGCATCTACACATCCACAGTTTCTCTAATATATACATTTGCTGTACAACATCCTCCCATTCCCCTCTGCGTCTGGGGCTCTTTCTGTAACCATTTTGGGTTATTACCTTTTGGCTGCTAGCATCATAATGGTCAACATTTTTTGGTATGTACATTTTTATTTGGGTAGGGAAATAGTGTAAAAGTGCTATCTGGGGGTCAAATCTCCAGCTCCAAAAAGAGCTCCAACGCAGCCTTCTATATTTTGCCAAAATGATTGTGTCACTGGACAGTTTCAGAAAATATGAACATGATCCGCCTTAGTGTGACAACAGTCCTCCAACATTTTGTACCGTGCACTAAGTCATACTTCCTGTAATCTGTGGTGTTCTAAAGAAATGGACTACACACTTCCACCCAAACTCTTTCCAGCTGTAAAGCAGTCACCTGATGCTGCATTCTTCAGATTGTCTGTCAGTCTGTGTCTGTTATCTCCAAGGTCAAATCTGTTCCCCAGTTGCCTGGATTCTTTCAATAGTTGGTTATAAGCCAACCCAGATGGATTTATAAACCAGGAAATAGAGGGTGCTGGCATTTGTTTCACTAAAACTGTTAACACCCCTAGATATCTCAATAGTTGCTTGACCAGATGCAACACCATGATAATCTTTGGTATAAGGCCTTAGGACGCACAACTCCCACTGGATAGACAATGATATCATGAGGCCAGAAACAAATGTACCTGGGCCATTCGCCAAGCCAAGGCAACCCATTACTAACAGGCACTCTCTCCACCTGGGACTCAGGAAGACTTTTCTGAAAAACATAAAGGAACTAAATGGGAAATCTCACACCCCACAAGCCCAGCTCTCGGTTAATGGTAACCTAACACAGGACCCCAGTCCATTGCAGACACCCTAAACACATTATTTGATCTCAGTCCTGTCCTTCCCTCAACTTCTTTGCCCCACTAGATCCCATCTCCAGTTGCAGCCCACGCTCAAACATCCCCTTTTTGCCTCCAAATCATCTCAATGCAGGAGACTAGAGTTACCTCTCCAAAGCCCTTGCCAAGTCCCACATCAATGGTGACTCCATTAAACTGAAGTTCCTCCGTCCTAGCCCTCGAGGAGGTCCTACAAGCCCTCACCAAACTATTGAACCTGTCCCTCAGCCTAGCACAATTCCCGCCCTCTGGAAAGGAGCTATCATCATCCCTATTCTCAAAAGTGGTGACCATCTGTCCCCAATAACTATCGTCCACTCTCCCTTCTCCCTCCCTCTCCAAGGCCTTCAAAAAATATTGGCTGCTCAGCTGATGGATCATCTGCCTAAACATGACCTACTGTGCCCCGAACAACATGGTTTCCACCAGGGCCACTTCACCACCACTGCCGTCCTAGAATACTCCTCCTACATCCATGGTGCCCTTGAATGTGGTCACTTTGTGGGGTCGGTATACATCAACCTCACAAAGGCATTCAATACCGTTAATCATGCTATGCTTCTAGCCTTCCTGCCTGCCTGGGGCTCTCAGTCAAAACAATAACCTGGTTCAAAGGTAACCTCTCAGACAGATCCCAGAAGGTGAAAATCATCTCCACTCTATCAAACAGCTTTTAGGTTTGTTCAGGGTACCCCAAGGCTCCATCTTGGGACCCCTCATCTTCAGCCTCTTCCTAAACTCCCTCCCAGTTCATGCCCTGGAAAAATTCTGCCTCACGAGATGATGTGCTAATCTTCTGGTGCCACCCCAGCCCTGATTCTCTCAGCATGCCCTGCAGGGTTTTTTCACTGAAGCTGTGGCATGGTTCAGTTCCCACTGCTTAGTTCTAAACTATAAGAAAACAAAATCAATGATCTTTGCCCACTGTCAGAGTTCTCATCATGACTTCCCGCTGACCAATCGTCAACTCACTAGGATCCCCACTTGAGCTGGTTGAGTCATTCAAATATCTAGGTGTCACCCTTGACATGTCCCTCACCTACCATGCACATATCCAACAACTGTCCTGTGCTATCAACTCCAGACTCGGGCTTCTGTACCATCACAAACACTGCCTTCCCTGATGGCTATCCATTTGGCCATTACCTCTTCTGTCCTCTCCTGGTAGATTACAGCATAGTCATCTATGGCACTGCTGACCCATTGCATTGCGATGCATCAAAGTCAACCTCAACAAAGCATGCAGACTGGTCATGGGTTGCAACAGATGGGCACACTCCTGTGATCTCTACAAGTCTGCCAAATGGTTGCCATTTGACACCTGTCTTAGGTACCATACTTGCCTCCTGGCCAAGAAAATCCACCTTGGTCAAGCCCTGCCTGGTCTGCATATCCTCATCCACCTGCCCTGTTGGTCAGAACCTCCCATTGTTCTACTGGGACCTCCCTACTAGTCACCCACTGTCGAACTTCCCTTGGTCAGTGAGCCTTTTATACAGAGTCCCCTGCTGGCTCAATGGCCTCCTCCCCTTCTCCTGGAACCCAGGATCAGTCCTTTCAAGACTTGTCTCAAAGCTCTTCTGCTAGAATCTTCAGCCTGTGACCATCCCTAACCCTCTCTTCCTCCCATCCTCCCACTTGTCAGAGCTCTGTAGTATAACTCTACCTCATAAATGGTATGCTATATATGGGAAAAAAATGTGTATTCATGTATTACCTTAATGTTTTGCATATTACGGATAATGCTGGGTCCTCCTCTCCCAAAGACTATTGTTCTGTATCCCCCATCTTTGTGGTTTTGTGTATTGTCTTTCTTCCATGATCACTGTATTTATAATATTGTACAACATTGCATGCCTAATTCCATTCCTTGTTTCTCTCTTGTTTCTATTACCTGAACACTGTGCTGCTTAATACTATATGTAAGTTCTTGTTGTCTGACGTGGAGCCTTTGTAGAGGAGTCTATGACTCAAAGGGTTGTAATTCGAATGTTATTAAATAAACAAATAAATAAAAATAATGTTGTAATAATTAATTGACCTAATGGATGGCCTCTGTCTGAGACCACTGTAACCCAAAGCATTGTTCAAAGTAATGTCTGACTTGTAGATATCTATAGTGGTCTTGCTGTCCTAATGGATATGTTTGCTTCAACATCTGAGACGATTGGAAAACACCAGTTTCATAATATTGCTAATTATACTTTTAAACCCTTGTTTTGCCAGAGTCTAAATGTGCAATCCATCTGAGCCAGATCAAAGTTTGGGTCCCTGGCCAGCAGCTCCAGGTATCTAGCCGTTAATTTTACCTAGGAACCCAGCAAAGCTCTCCCGTCTTAACCACAGATTTGGTGTATGTGGAAGAAATGTCCCCATGTTTTCCGTCTGGAGGTCAAGTTTCTAAATAGAGAAGAATATATTTGATTATAGTCTTCTCAAGTTCCAGGGCCTTCCAATGCTGGTCTGACTGTTCATCTAGCCAGTGTAGCGATGGGATATCTGGGCTGCCTGACAGTATCTCTCTCAGGTTTGGTAAAGCGACCCCACACACACACTCCTGGGAGCTGCAGCAGTGTGTTTTCTTATGTGCCCCCAAGAAATTTATTCAAATAGAATCTATTCTTTGTATCAATGATAGTGGCAAATGATACCACCTCCTCAAGCCTTCCTTAATCATTTCCACCAGCGGTCATAATTCAGGCTATATAGGTTTTTAATTCTGCAGGTATTATAATTCCAAGGTATTTTAATTTCTTACAATGACACCTGAAGGGAAAGGTAGTTTGAGTGGCTGAGCTTGGTTCATATCCAAAGCAGAGCACCTCTGTTTTGGTGCATTTAGATTATAGCCTGCTAACTCTTCAGCTCCTCCAATCCTGCAAACAATGCTGGGAGAGAACTTTCAGGGTTTGTCCTATAAATTAATAAATCACCTGTGTAGAAAGCTACTTTGTGCTCCACTCCCTGATGTTTAATTCTGCTAATTTGTGATTGTTCTCTTATTATCTGTGCCAGTGGTTTTGCATACAGAGCAAATAGCAGTGGGAGAGAGGGCATCCCTGTCTCGTACATCAGTCAGAGGAAACGGTCTGAAAATGTGCCACTCACTTTCATCATAGCTTGGGGAGGTATACAGCATGCTGATTATTTGTCAGAATTTTTCAGGAAGTCAAACTTCTCCAGAGTTAACTGGAGAAATTTCCATGAAACCCGAACAAATGCTTTTGGGCATCTACTTAATAGTAGCATGGGGTGTGGGACTGTTTAATTTTTTTCTAGTATATACAGTATGGGGTATGTTTCACATTATTGGAGGTATTTCTGTTGGTTATAAATCCTGTTTGATCTTCGTGGATGAGATTTGAAAGTACTTTTCAAGTCTCTTAGACAACATGGAAGCATAACATTTATAGTTCTAATTTAGAATCGATATTGGTCTATATGATTCGCACTGTGAGGGATCTTTATCAGGTTTAAGTGTTGCCGAAATATTGGCATATTGCCAGCTAGGCGGAGGTGGAATATCGCCTTTAGTAATATCACTAAAAAGGTCGCCAATAGGGGAGCAATTCTTCGTGAAGGTTTTATAAAATTCAGCTGTGAATCCATCTGACCTGGACTTTTCCCTAGCTTAGAATTTTTGATACTCATAACTTCTGCCTGAGACATTGGACCTGTAGTAAGCATTTCTTTTTGTTTGTCAGTAAGATGTGGTAGTTTAATCTTTTGAAAAAATGCTTGGTAGCTACCAACGGATGGTTCTAAGTCTTGGGTATATAGTTGGGCATAGTAGTCCTTAAATCCCATCACTATCTCTACTGTTTTGTTTAGCATAACATTAGCGTTAGGGTGTTTGAGTTTCGTGACCATGGATCTTTTTGTTGTTGTCGTAATCTATAAGCTAATATTTTAGATGCCGTAGAGCCCCCTCGTAATAGCACTGCTTTAAATACATAAGAGCTTGTTCTGTTTTGTAGGTAAGGATGTTCTGTATTTTCTCTTTACTTGATTTATCTGGGGCAGAAGAGATTTATCTCCTGCACATAGGCCAGCTGTAAAAATTCTAGCTCATCCTCCAGTTCTTTCTGTAATCTGGCTTGTTGCTTTTTATTTGAAGCATAGCCAATTAGTTCTCCCTTAGTACTACCTTCACCGTGTTCCAGAGTATGTCCTTTGATATCTCTGGTAAAGTATTCTCCTGAATGATTTGTGGAATCCTATTCTTAAGAAGTTTTAATAGTTGAGGATCTCTCAGTAAGGTATTATTAATTCACCACTGCCTGATAGAATTGTCCACCTCAGAGAGGCAGGCTATCAGGATTGGGGCATGATCTGACAATAAAATGGGATACACAGACATATTATGGACCAAGCCTACATGCTCTCTAGATATGAAGAAATAATCCAGGCAGGAATAAGTATGATGGACCTCAGAATAAAAGGTGTATTGCCTCTTCATGAGGTGTAAATGTCTCCAAACATCTAAAAGCCCTAATTCCTTCAGTAATCTCCTGCCATGTCTTTGCCCTGCTGTTGCTTTAGTGGGGCATGGATTGAACTGTCTCTCCTGAATCCATTAGTAAATTTAGGTCCCTCCCAATATGAGGACTCCCTGTTGAAATGCAAGGATGTTGTTAAATATAATCTGATAAGCAGACGATCTACCCTGGGGAGTGTTATATATCAGCCACAGTATATTGCTGACCATATTATGATCCCTTAGCCATTGCCAGGCAACCCTCCTATCCTGGAATTTGTCGATCACACTGAATGCAGAATATTTGGGGACCAGTACTGCCACTCTCTCCTCCTGCCTGACCTAGATGCACTAGCAATCACATGAGACATTCCAAATGTAACTAATTTCTGGTGTTCCACAGCTGTCATGTGGGTCTCTTGGAGCAAGATGAGCTGTGAATGGTATTTTTTTTGTACTTTCTGGGCGGGATATTCAGGCGGATCGTAGCGCAAATGCAATCGCCATTGTCGATATTCAAGCGTGGCGGCTACGCAGCTAATAAGCAATCATGAAGCGTAACAGTAATGAATGCATGTGCAACCGTTGGAGCTAAACCATGAATAACATGCGCAATGTGTATTGAACAGCATGCGGCGTAGCATAGCAGAGTAAGTGGAAGTTATGCGACAGCGAAATGAGCCAAAATAAAAGGAGCAACAGAGGGGAGGAAGAACGGCCACAGGGAAGCCACAGGTGGGAGCGTGGAGACAGAGAGCCAGGAGGAAAGAAAGGAAGCAGGGTGCAGGACTGGGCAGGATCAGGACAGGGCCCACCAGAACTGTGCCAGAGTGAGGGTAGGAGTGGGTGTGCCCGTGCCAGTGTGCAGAAAGGGCATGAGAGTGCCACAGTGGACTGAGGGCAGTGGCAAGAGGCAGGACAGCCACAGGCAAACAGCTGGAGGTGAACCCGGTGCAGGGGAGCAGCAGGAACAGACAGTGGGGGAATAGGACAACAGCCACCATGGGGGGAATCAGCCAGGGACATGGCCAGTGCCACCTTCAGATGGAGGCGGTAATGAGGGGTGTGAGAAGGCAGGTAGCAGGGAGGTGTGGCCGTGGAAAGGCCCGTCGGTGGTACGTCCAGAACAGGCAGTACTGAGCCCGCACCAGCTTGAACAGTACTCTGACACAGAGAGATTGTGGGCGGTACTGCCTGCGGGCGATACGAGAGCAGCTCTGCGAGCTGTGCAGTGATGAGATGCAGGCACCCACACGATGGAGCCATGCTCTGTCAGTGAGATGAAGGTGACAGCCGTCATGTGCCTGCTCGCCACGGGCAACTTCCAGAGACCAACAGGGACATGACAGGCATAACCCAGTCGGCCACGCCACGCCTACTCACACAATTCCTCAGCGCAATGCTGCCACATGCTGCAGAGTACATCAGTTTCGCCAGCACAGAGGCAGAGTGCACAGCACACATACAGGAGTTCCACAGGGTAGCAGTGTTGCCTGGTGTGCTTGGGGCCATTGACTGCACCCATGTAGGCATCCGCATGCCACCTGGCCTGGAGGGTGCAGCATACATTAATCATAAGGGATACCCAAGCATAAACTGCCAGGTGGTGTGCGATGCCAGGGGTGCATAACCAATGTCTGTGCCATGCACCCTGGGGAGCACACGATGCTTCATCTGGCACCAGTCTGCACTGTGCCACAGGTTTGAGAGGGGACATCTCCACCGTCCATCTAGTAGGTGAGTATGCATATCACGCAGGATGACGTGAGCAGGCGTGGGGGTGCATAGTTAGAGGTGCCATGGGTACCGCCATGTTGGCCCATGGCATAGCGATGCAGACCACCATTCTAATGTCCCTCCTCTACACACTGGTGACAGTGGTTACCCGCCACGGCCCTGGCTGCTCACACCATACTGGCGCCCATGACCCCATCGCAGCTATGGTACAATGAGGCACATGCCACAACACGGAATGTCATTGAGCAGGTGTTCGGCTGCTGAAGGCACGGTTCCAGTGCCTGGACACATCAGGCGGTGCCCTACAGTACAGCCCCTTGAAGGTCTGCAGTCTATTCCTGGCCTGCTGTATCCTGCACAACATGGCCACCGACTGTGGGATAGCCATAGAGGTCGAAGAGGGGACAGCGGTGGAGACAATGAGGATGCTGGTCCAGCTGGTGAAGGACAGCCACCGCCTGGGTGACGAGACCCCAACTGATCCAGATGACACTGCTGCGGCGGGACACCATTACAGAGGAGCACTCGGACAACACTAGTAGGTCATGGGGCCATCGCGCAACCACCAAGGGCAAGGTCACAGCCCACAGACAGGCAGGGCAGGACACCAGGGGTGGACGGCGGTAAGGGAATGGGTCTGAACGGGACACCGCACACAGTGGCAGGGATGTGCAGGGCCGAACATGACACATGCACACACACCATAACACATGCACAAGGGTAAATGGCACGCCAACCCCAACAGCCACCCCACCCAGGACCACACACAACCATGCCCAGTGGCCATCACTGTGCGTGCCTCAGACGCTGGGCACCATTGCACACTGGCAGACAGTGCAACGCAGGCATCATCATGCACACACCACAGTGGCCAGCAGCCAGGAGGGTGTGCACAGGGACCATGTGTGTGCAGGGCCGGGTACCCCACCCATCGCGTCGCACAATGCACACCACAGTGCACATAGGGCAGTGGCAGACAGTGGCCACGGTGGGAGACAGGTCAGTCACTCAACACAGTACCACGGCTGCCACGGATGTGTGGCGCCGCCGAGACCTGCCAGCCATGCCAGGCTGACCAGTGGTCTCTTGGGTGGCACCGACAGTCCCCAGGGGTGACTCTGCATGAACACGACCATGTTCGTGCAGGGGTTCATAGCCCACCGAACATGCCCGTGCCAGGCATGCCCGGTATGCCCACAGCCAAACCAGTGTCGACATAGCAGGTGTCATGGCGCCAGGAATGGGGTGGACATGACACTGTGCAGTGTCTGCAGTGGCTGGGCACCAAACTGGGTGCCCAGTGTAGCCATGACAGTTGCCAATGCAGTGGTCTGCTTGTCAATGGCAGCGGTCACATCCGCCCGCTGCTGAGCCATCTCTGCCAGGAGCAATCCATGATCCCTGCTGCGCTGCTCATCTGCCTGGCGAACCACACTGAGTGCATCCACCACCATCACGACCCGCATCTGTTGATCTACTGAAGCCTGGAGAAGACGGCTGTGTTCGTCCAGGGTCATCTGCTGGTCCGAATGCTGTCCCTCATGGTGCTCCTGGCCCTGCTGGCCAGCACCCCTTGACGTTGGGTGCTGCCACCAGAGCCAAGGCGAGGCACGCCCACATGGTGCACTGCCACCGCCTCTGACACTGTCCCCCGCTGCTATTGGCCGACTGCTGGCACTGCCCCTCCGCTGCCAATCACCAGGGCTTACCGGCACTGCTGCAGCAGCCGCACAGCCCCACCACCTGGATGCACACAGTGCTGCCCCACTGGGGCATACAGGCACAGGCTGGGACTGGGTTGTTATGCAGGCAGCCACGGCGGCATCACCTGTGGTAACGCCCATGTGGTTGCCTGCTGTGGGACCATCCTGTGTCCCACATGTATCACTGTCCGGGACATGTGGTCCATCATCATCGGTGCTGGATCCGCCCCAATCTATGCCCCAGCATGCTGGAGACCATGGGCGATGTCACGCTGGGACACAGGCAGGGCCTTGTCCGCATCCGCACCACCAACATCAGTCGAGACAGATGTGCAGGTATGCACTTGGCAGGTCCTCGGACACCTGTGGAGGTGGATGGGTGATCCTCCATGTCTAGGGCCTCCCCTCGGAGGACACACCCACCACCGCTGCCCCATTTAGATGCTCAGGAGCTGTATGGGAACACATTAGCGTTAGTGGCTCCGCCTTGCCCTGTGGCATGCCCTCCACCACCCACACACTGACAGCACAGGACCTACCATGCAGTGATGGGCTGCCACCCATCTGGAAGCCACCACCAGGAATGCCCTCAATGGCACTATGCTGCATGCTGCTGGCCACCCACTCCTCCCGCGGCATCAGGTGGGGTACTTCCGGCTGGCCCCACGGTGACAGCACATGCAGCCCTGATGGCAGCCACCTTGTCCTTGATCCACCTCCTGTCCATGCCAACCTTCTTCTTGCACTCCTGCATGGACTGCTGGTGGCTGCCATGCTGGTTCTCACGCACGCCACCTCACCCCACACACCGCAGCACAGGCCTGTGATGCGCCCCGCTGTCCGCTAAGCAGCAGTTCCTTGTCCAGATATGCCTCGAACAGGGCATCAGATTCAGCCCTGTGAAGTTGGGCCTCCTCCTTCTCCCCTTCCTGTTCCTCCTCTTTCTCATGCTCGGTCATGCTCACACCTGTGGGATTGACAGGTGTTACCTTGGACTGTGCAGTCCCATTCGGCCCTCCCAAACCACAGTCCCAACATCCCAACAGCATGCAACCCACCACAATGGACTGCAACACCTAACCATGGCCTCTGCAGCCCCATGTCGCACTTATATAGGGCAACGCATGCAAATGAGGGCAGGCACAACTGTAAGTGGATGCTAATGCAGTGGATGCACCCTGGAATGGCTAATCAGCTGATTTGCATATGCTGGCTGAATATCGCGCTGTTGCACCTTACGCAATGTTGGTGGCGTGCTCAGGCTATGGCGCAGCACTGTAGCGTCACAATCGGCACACAGCGCATGCCCAGGGTGCTGGCTGATGCATGCTGGCGCTGCTGACTTGTGGTGCGGGAGGCAGTGCAGGGCATGAGCCACCGCTGTGCCTGTGGTGCTAGTGCGCTGTTTGCCCGTGTGGCGCTCGTGCCTTGGTGCACCATAGGGCGCCATGGCGCCCACAGCATAGTAGGCCACTGCAGGGCATCACACTCCAAGCACCCTACCCGCTCTACAGCAGGGTGTCCCAATAGCGCTGTGGCGCACTGTGCACAGACAGACCCTTGACCCTGTGGTCAACCTTTGTCCCCTAAGCGCCATGCATCCATGGTTGCACCCTCATCGCGCAGTCCGGTGACGAAGCGCCAATAGGGACTGGCAGTGCAGTACTGCGCTGCCTCCGCTATAAGGGCACGTGTGCTACATAAGCCATTTTGTTTGCGGTTTGAACAGTAAAATGCGAGAACAAGAGCACAGTTCTGGAGTGCCATTGAATTGGCAAACTTGGTGGCCCTGGTGGAGCCACATGCTGGTGCCCTCTTTGGGCAGGAACCCTCCACAGGCCACGGACTGCTGTGTGGCAGGAGGTCTCAGAGGGCCTGGAGGAGGCGACTGGGATCAGCCGCTTAGCGGAGCAGTGTCGCCACCGCTATGGCGACCTCCAGCATGGGACCCTGACTGCCTGGGGTGTCTGTGGTCACGCAGGCTCAGCGAGGTGCTGTGCCACAGCCAGGTAGGTGCTCCATCCCATCACTGGTAGTGCCTGTCTGTCTGGGTATTGCGGTGTGCATAAGGCCACACTGTAGGGGGTGGGGGCCATTTAGTGGGGGTGTCTGTGTTCTGATGTCTGCCACATGTGCTCTGGCCGCATGCCAGTGGCAGATGGCTTCATGGTGCATACGTGGGATGGCTGGTACACCTGTGCCATGGTGGGGTGCAAGCTGTGGGTACACAGCATCAGTGGACGACGCCAGCGGCATTTGTTGCCCTCTATCGTGGCCCTTGGGTCCAGGGTGGGTGGGTGTCCATGCCCTGTGTCACATCCTGTGTGGTGCATGCCTCCATGCACCACAGTGGATGAACTGTGCTGTCTGTTGGGGCCAGTGCTGGGACAAGGTGTGTGCATGGGTGGGTGTGCGGGGTGCTGTCCTGATGGTGGTGGGGTCCAGGGCAGGCCTTATTGCATCTTGGGTCACTTTCGGGTACTGGCCTTGGGGTTGACCTCTCTGCTGTGCCACGGTGGGGGCTGTACAGGGTGGCTCTGTGTCTGCAGTTGTTGCATCAGTGGCTGGTGCCGCCCACTGTGGGGTGCTCACAGTTGGGCTGCCATGCATGGCTCCATGGTGCACAGGGTTGCATTGTCACGGTGGGGTGGTGGCATGCATTCGGTGCCATGCACTGTTGGCGCTGCTCCTGCACGGGTGTCTGGGGATCGCTGTACAGGGTGTGCTCTGCATTGATGGGATGGGGTGGCACTGGGTGGCGGCCCTCCTTGTGTTGCAGTCACTGCTTGCCAGAGGGGGTGTGCTGGGGCACTGTGCCCCGCTGTGGATTCGATGCGGGTGTTCATGGGCTGGTGGTCCATCCAGCTCACCACTAATTGTGCAGTTCATGGGGTGCGGGGGTGCTGTCTGGCCTGCTGCGTGCTCCTCCACCCATGGCTTCCACGGGTGGTGCACCCCTGCATCTTGTCTCTGTCCCTCGCATCCCTGGTTGTGCTACTGCGCATCTACCCTGCTCCACTGTGCATAACTGGTTGTGCTACTGCGTATCGGCCCTGCTCCACTGCACAGCCTGGTTGCGCCATGGTGCAGTTGGCGTGATATTCAGCTGTGTTGCGTAAGCACACCTTGGCCTGCGCTGTGTTTGAATATCGTGCATGTTGCACAGGGGCACACTGCACTTGCGCCTGCTCCTGCTATTGCGCTTCTTTGTGGCATAGTCTGAATATCCCGCCTCTGTTTATTGTTCTTATATAAAATAATACAATAGTGACACTCATGTAAGAGGTATAAAAATTACAGCAAAGGTGTGGTTAAATTATTTCCTCTTATGATCTTATACAGAAGGAATTGGGGTATATAAAATAGTGAAGGTACACATTGACCTTAAAGTCCCAAAGTTACCGTCTTAACTTGCCAGCGCTTCAATGGCTTAGGTGGAAGATCGTAGGGAAATATCAAAATTAGAAATGGACACTAACCAGTAGTGCTATTAAACCTAGTATTTCTAGAAGATTAGACAATACGTAGAATTTCCTTCACTCTCTCCACAGCTCCAAACAAAAAATACTTCCAGTCAATCCTGGAGGACCCAATACTCCATCAGTAAACTATTAAACATTCCTCAGGATTAGTATTCATGAAACTTTAACAAAGGAAAATTAGGGAAAATGAATTACAACAATAAAATAATCAACACTCAGTCTTTCGACTAAACATTTCCCCATTTAATCAGTAAATGTGTCCATATACTGTCTCTGAGGGTGTAACTTGAATTTAGAACTCTGCAATATAAAGTTTATGGGGCTACTCAGTCTGCGTCTGAGTCCAAATCTCCAGAGGCACTTTCATGTGTTGGTATCTTCTGGAATTCTGCTTCTATCTTTTTGATCCAGTGGCCCACATCCGAAAACTGCAAACTTTCCCCCATAGGTAACTCGGAGGTGAGCTGGAAGTAGGAAAGAATGTATGATCCCAAGCGATTGGAGCTTCTACCTTGTTGCATCGAACTGCTTACGTCTGGCTCTGGTTTAAAATGAGAGGTCAAGGAACAGCTTTACATCGTGTCCCTTCACCTCCAGTGGATACACTGCTCATGCTGCTGCAATAAGTACATCTCTCACTCCGGACCAGCAGTTCAAATAAGCACAGTTCGTGGTTGAGCTTGATCCGAGGACCGCACTCTGGGTTTCACTCGATATGCCTGTCGGATGGTAGCCCAGTCAAAATCCTCCGAATCTGCAATGCCTCCGCCATCCATTGTTTCAGGTAGTCCAGAAGCCAAACACCTCTACCTCCGGTAGACCCACTATTCTCATATTCCCCACTCTCAAGCCATTCTCAACTACCTCAAGATGCCTCTTAGTTGCTGATTTTCCTTAGTTAGTATTGCTGTTGTGGCCTGCACCGCTAGAGAACGTTTGTCAGCGTCATTCACAGTGTCCTTTAATGAAGTCAAGGCTGCATCATGTACCTCTAATTTACTTAAAGTTTTCTAATTTTTGCATCCATAGCCCTGACTGATTCAAGAATGATCTGCCAGGGAGGTTCCAATACCACATCCATAAGTGTAGACCTCAAGAGTCATCCGCAGGTCCTCCAGGGCCCAGGAGAGTGTAGGCTGTGAAATTCCAGATGCTTGCAATTGTGTGTTCTTCATGCATCCCATAATAAATATGATATCATTGTGTTGCTTATAGTATTCAGGATTCAAATCTGTTAAAAATGTTCCTGCTAAAGGGTCTCGATGGCACTGAGGGTTGAGGCGCTGACGCCACACCGTGCAAGCTGGCGAACTGTGTTCGAACATACATGAGCCACCAGGGTTGGCATGGGAGGAGAAGGATTGAGCATTTGAGGGACTGTTCTCCTTCTCCAGGAAGGAGGAAACAGTGGTCAGTTCTTGTCTGGCCCCTAGCAGTGGCTGGGGACAGCACACCGCAGCTGAAGGGAGGGGTAGAGTAGGGGCAGAAGCTTGGAGGGAGAGCTGCGGACATGTGCACACCTCCATTGGCATCAGTGCATGCCTCACTCCGGGGACCGTAAACAGAAAAAGTGGCTCCAGTCAGGCAGCATGAGCTTCCGACCCCATGGCCCATCCCGAATGGTGCCTTTTCATCTGGATCCCATCTCGTGAGTTGAGTTAGAGAGGGAGCTCCTCATCACCTCACCATGGGGGTATCCCATGGGGAATCGAGGAGGTGGCCTGATGCCGGATGTCAGGGCTGGGGGTCAGTCAGAATGTCCCAGCCAACGGGTCCTCGGAGAAACTATGAGCGAAAAAAAAACAAACATTTTCCTGCTTGATGGCCTTCGCACAGGGAACATTTTGATTTTGTAGGAGCTGTATGAAGGAGCTGTATGAAAAATTGTCCTGCCTAGAAGCTGGGTATTTTTGAATTTAGATATTATTTTGCTCCTTTTCACTGGGCTATTTAGACCGTTACCATTTTGGGAAACCACCTTTGTAACCTCTGTTTTAATCATCTCCTAATGTGTACACGCTGTATAAAGCAAGTCACTATCTTCGATGATAAATAAGGGTTCCATGTGATGATAACGATCACAATTCAGTGATCCCTATCATAGTGAATATATATAAAGCTCGGCAGCCTGACTTCTGGCATGCCTTGCACCCCTGATTTAAGATTGTTAACTCCAGGGGTGCATGTCGAGGAGGGGGTAAAACACAGAGGCAAAAAAATAAACAGGCAGCCGAAGCAGTGGCAAAACAGTCACCTCCGGTCAGTCCCAAACCCAGTGCCTACTGTACCATAGCCAGCACCTCACCACCACACCACAGGACTGGCTCAGCTGCAGCAGGATCCCTACCTATCCAAACCCTCCCTCCTATCCCTCCACTACACCTCCCTTCCAGTCACTTTCCTCGCTATATCATCGCTACCCTTGTAGCGTAGCTGATGATGATAGCGCTATAAATGAGTCACTGTTTTGCAGTCGCTCATTTATAATCGCTATCATCACTGGACACCATAAATAAGTGTCAGGCTCCTTATAACATGAAAACTGAAACTTCTACTTAAAATAACTATCACTTGCAGCTGCTGTGGCCAACAGGGCCAACTAGACCAAAGGCTGGGGACCCTTAGTGAGGGTGAGTAACCTTCCCTCCCACCACAGGTCAACTATTATACACTTTAGGACTTCCAAAAGGTGGTCAGGTATACCAGTTGTCTGCGGGCAAATTTCCAGTTGTTGCACTGTAGGAAACTCTTCTCACTGGGAGAGTTCCCTTGGAGTTAAACCCCAAATAGGTAAGGAAATATGTGGTCTGAATGAAAATAAAGCAAGGAAAATAAGATAAAAGAACATTGGGGTTGGGAGTAAATGTGCTTATCTTCCACTGTATTCTTAGAGCTCCTTCCCCCACCACCTGCTTCTTTTCCTAAATTTCTTGAGGAAGTACTTTTAATAGTATAATGAACATTGCAAGAAGTATGGACACTTTAAACAGAGTGTCTTTGAGGCTGGCTGCTGTCTTCCTCCATATTCTGAATCATGAAAGTATATTTAAAAAACCCTATGCATTACTATGTCTCTTCATCTGTTTAAATGTCTTTTAATCACCTAGGGTAGTGTTCAGTTTCATTGTTTAATTTAGAAGAGTTCTGATGAGCACTCTGGTTATTGTTCATCATTACATATCTCTAAAGAATAGGAGTCCTCCTTCTCTTTCAATATCTGTGCCCAGTCTTAAAACCTTTGAAGAAGGAGGAAAATGGCCCTCCATCCTCCCACAGTTCGATGTTATCCTCCGATTTCTCATCCCCAGACCGAGAGAGTCCAGAGCAGGCCCCAGTCTCCCACCAGCTCCAATCCCCGACCCCCAGCCCCCGCCACCAGCTCTGGGTAGGCATTCAGTGCAAGGGCCATCACCCTCATCTGCCCATCCCCTCAGTCTGCCCCACCTCCCTATTGCTCTGGCAAGCATGGCTTAACCTCTTCTAGATCTTTGTTTTGTGCCCTTGAACCAGTCCCTATCCCCACAGAGACTGCCTCTGGTGCCACTGCATTAAAACCCCTATAGCTGGGGCTAAATAACAGCCTCCTGGAGCCCACCTGGATGGAGAGCAATCTGCTCCCCCAGGCTCATCTCCGAAAGCATTATGATCTAGGGGGATAGAGCTCAACTGAGTCCCTACTTTATGTCCTTATTTAGCGGAGTCAGAAGTCTGAGGGAGGCTTGTGTGGCAGACCTCAAATGCTGAGGCTCAACACACCTCAACCCTTCCTGCTATTTAATTTTCTTGGCCTTGGTCTACTCCCCACCCCCGCAATCCTTGCAACTGTATTCTATTTAGTGGATTTTATCTCTGCATATCTGGTGCCAAATATGCAATCTCTGCCAGGGCAAGACCGGTCTAATAGAGGGCAAAAGGCATGCTCTAGGTATCAGCTCCACACTAATCACATAGTGAGAGGGTAGTCAGGAACTGGGAGCAGCAAGGAGGGGCACAGGCTGGAGCCTCCCACACCCAGCAACCCCACCCAGAGCAGGGTGGAATGGACAGTACTCACCAGGACAGAGCCAGTGAGTTCCCAGTCACCAACCTCCAACCCCCAGACATCAAAACCAAATAACAGATGCTCCGTGGAATCTGAGTTACTCACAGTGGGCCTTAGTAGGCCAAGTAGAGTCTCAGGATCCTGCTGGAGCAAAGGTGGTCAGCATTTTCTGCAGAGCCATTATGGTGGACTGCTGAGCCCTGAAGTCTTGTGATATGGGACTGTTCTCCATCCATGGCACAGCCTGTCTTTGAGGTAAGGAGAGCCTAGAAGGAATAAAGACCCCTTCTTCAAATCCTCCATGGCTTCTAAGGTGGAATCATAGTTCTTCTGCCCGATTGGGTACTGCACGATCAACCTCACTGGATAAGGGGTCCAGAACTTCAACTGTTGCTAATGGGATTTGAAACAATGGAATATAATCTCTTCTTTTCTGCATGGTCACAGGGGCATAATCATTATCAAGGAATATTCTGGTAGATCCGTAGAAAGGTTTGTCCTCACGACCATGCTTTCTCAAATAAGATCTTTAGTGGAGTAATGTAGGAGTTGCACAATTATCAACCTGGGCCTAGCATTGGGGTTAGTGGGCCTACGCCAGTGCCCTGTGTGCACATTCTATTTCAAGCTGAAAATCTGGCTCCAGAGATAGGGCAGTCCACAGTGTCGCTTCAATAAATTCAATTATATTGAGCACCCACTATTCTCTGGAATAGAACAAATTCTGATATTCTGTCTCTCTGTCTGTTTTCAGTGTTCTTCTGATGATCTACTGCCATTCTACACAAATTGATCACATCTAGCAGAGTTTTTGGATTTGCTGAAGCTGTGTGGTCTGTTCAGCTGAAGATGCCTCTACCTTATCTACCCTAGTTTGTAGAGAATTAGGTCAGTTTGTAAGGCCTCCTATAATTCCTTGAAACTGTGAACTTCTGCTTTGATATCTTGCAGTTCAGTAAGTATTTTGTCTCGTTTGCATCCATAGTTTTAATTTTTTTACTTTATTTTATACTTGTAGGCATAATGAGCATAACTGCCCGTTTTCATACGTGACAAGTTTACAAAGTTACAATCTTACGAACTTTTACATACAAATTACAAAACAGCATAAATAACAATTAAACAAATCCAAACAACATCTTAAACATCATTATGCATTATTCCTAAAAACAGAATAATATTCCTGAAACAATTGCACTTCTCATTTTTCAAAAGCCATGCCTGTAACAACCTTTTGAAACTAAAAGGGTTTGCTAATTTGTTAAATGAGCAGGTATTGCATTGAAATGAGTGGGGGCAGTGTAAAGCAACGATCTTTGGCCCAAAGTTGTTTTAAAAAGGAGATTGCAAATTTTAGTTTATTTTGGGAGCGAGTCCCACAAGTTGCTCAGTACTCTAGGATATAGTGCAACTATAGAAGGGGGAGTCAATTTCAAAATGGTTTCAATAAAATAAAGAAGATTTAAAGAAAATCCTATTAAATAATGAAAACAACTTGATTCTCTATATAAAATATATGAATGTGTATGAAATGGTAATACAGTAAGAAATCTTATAATGGCATTATAAGTGACCCTCAATTTGCTAAGAACAGTATTTGATGTAGCTGTATAAATATTAATCCCATAATCAAGGATGTTAAACATTAGCCTGAGTGACCTCCTCAATTAGTATCGAGAAACTAGAGGAAATACCATTAATAACTGCACAATGACTCCTGACTGTAGCTAATTTGAAACCAAGAAATAACTGATGAAGAAAAATTAAACTCATTCAAAACTGAGGGTAAAATACTGAAATCAATCAAATCGAAAGCCTTGGTGAGGTCCACAAATACAACTGCAACAAAGTGCCCATTATCCAAGGCACCCTGTATGCGCTTTTGAACCCCAGCAAGGCTGTCTCAGTGTTATGTTTTTCTTAAAACCATGTTGTGCTTCTGAAAGTAAACTATGTTTTTCAAGAAATTCTGTTATTCAGTATTTCTTTTTACCAGCTGATTTCTTGAGTTTTGACACAGTCTGGCATCTGGCTGGTTGTGAGATCACAGAGGCCTCCGAATCTGTAGCTTCCAAATCAAGTGAGTTCCTTGTGCTCCAATACAGAATATTTGTTAATTCCTCCTTTGGGGTTATTATAGGCCATCTCTTGCCTGCTATTTTAAACTTTTATTTTGACTACAATGGGTCGCTTATGAGATGTTTTAGAAGCATGTGGTGGGAGCTGCTTCTTCACATGTCCATGTTCATGGAGCACTGCACTGAAAGTCCTCAGAGTCCTTTTTAAAGGAGGTTAGTGAGCCTGCATTTTGCAGCGGGACTGGGAGATTGTTCCAGTGGGTAGAAGCAGGGTGTAGCCAGGTATTTCTATTTTGTACACACTTACACCAACTGCTGCCCCCTTAAAAAAAATTTACATCCTACCAAAGTGCTGCCCACAGTTTCAAAGCAAATCAGATTATCTGATGACTTAACTAATTGCTAAATAGGCTGTACACATATATATGTCCTAAAGATACAGACACTAAGTGGCCAATGCTAACTCCAGTACTACAGATTATAATGACAGTGGTAACAAAAAGGTATGTGGTTTGGGACAGGTACTCAAAATAACTGTACACAAATGTGTACCGTGAGTATGCCTGTCTGCAACCTTTGGCAGAAGCAGTGTGGTGAACGGTTTATATCCTAGGTGCCTCCAGCAGCTTCTGAGATGAGAGACTTTAGCCATAATGTTTGCAAAAAGCATATCTAGAACACTGATGCCCTATGAATCTTCCAGTCAAGCGAGATCATACCCAGGATGTTGCCTGATCCCATTAGAAATAACACAACTGCTGATGAAATGCCCACATAAGTTTCTACCCTCCTATACTTTGTCACTATGCAATTGGTAGGCTGTAGTTGTAACTAAATAAACAGTTAACAAAAATGGGAATGGGCTTGGGTCATCAGGGTCATCCGGGAGGGAGGTGGGTGGGAGTGGGATTGAGCAGCCACAGACAGCTCTCCCCAGGGAAGGATGTAGCCGCCCGGCCATATGACTGCCACTGGGTGGAGGTCCAGTGGCAGTGTCAGACTGGGGGCAGTACAGCGGGAGGGTGCAGGGAGTGGATCGGCAGTGGGGGTGGGGAGAAATGGAGCTGGCAGGCTCCATGACAGTCCTGACTGTGTTCCCAGTGATTAGGATGCAGGTTGGGCTAGATTTGAGCCCAGGGGTCCAAGCCCTGCCTTTCAGCTCCCAAAAAATCGGTATAAACAGCTATATGGAAAAAAGAATGGTGCACACACTCTTACTGAAGTCTAAGAATTTAATCAAGAACTTGCATAACATTTGCATCAAATACTCCTACATAGCACCTTCCAAACAAGTCTTCATTGGGGATGGGATTTGGATGTGAGTCACATGTTTATGAATCCCTATATCATAAATATTCATATCACATATTTGATGACAGTGATGACACATTTAAAGAGAACTCTGAAAAGTACCAAAGTGAGGTGAAGTAAACAACCATAAATCAATAGTGAAGTGTAATAAACTTGCAATATATGGATACATCAAAATAATATGTTAGAAAAGCATACAAAAATCTCGGTAATACCACTGTTCCAAAACTCATAATACCATTATTTCTGTGCCACAATACTATTGATCGTTCAGAGCCTGTGACACTATTGTTTGGTGCTCTGAATGATAGTATTATCACAGAAACAGAACAGCCAAGTGCAAGAATGGCTAGTGCTGAGGCGGGAGCAGGCTTCCACTATAAGTGTTACAGACAGTAAAGCTGACTCGCCACTCACTGAAAACCAAAACATTCTCACCTGGAGCCACATATAGTAAGTGGCAAACTGCTAACAGTCCATCTACTCACTCTGGTTCCTGGCCTTCCGAAGACTGGACCACTCACTCCCTCAGACTGCTTACATAGAGATGTCATCATTTTTCTTGTACAGTTATTTAAAAACACAGGAAGCACCAATGGAAACACACAGTAGGTGCGTCAGAGCATCTTAACATTCTGGCATCCTTAGCAGTGCCTGCCAAGCAGCTTGACGTAAAGAGAAATGTATAGACACTTCACCACCATTGCAGCTTTGCACCACATTTCTACAGAACACTGAAAACTCCTTGGATCCATATATTACAAAAATAACAGACAGGGGACTGTGGTTACTCAGCTATAATACCATCTTGAGGTTCTGGGGACACGGGAACCTCTGAATGGTATTATAGACTTGTAATTCACAGTCCCCTATCTCATATTCTATTTATAATTTTCATTAAAAAGACTGTCACTTGATGTAAACCATATCTCTAAGGGACAGAAAAACACTTGAGTGCTTGTCTGGATTAGGACCAATATATCCTGGAATTAATTTGATTTATTATGCTTCTGGAATTTAACTATTAAAAGGTTCATTATGAAATGCCGGGTTGCACCAACAATAGATCAGTACAAAATAAAATCAGTTTGAGGGTGCGAAATACAATTCAAATGACATTTTAATTTGTATTTAACACCTCCTTACAAATGATTATAGATCTAAAACACTCAAGGGCACAAACTTAACACTGAAAGAGAAACCACAGGTTCTATTTATCATTTTTATCTCCTGCTTCACCGCAGCTTCAATAAATTGGACTCTGGATTCCATTGTTATAATGGGCTTAAAGAGGACAGGAAAGGAGTCCTAATATGCAGCTCTTTATAACGTCACCACTTACAGAAATAATATCCATCAGCCTGAAAGAGCCATATGAACTGTACCTCAATAAAAGTGATGTGAAAAACTGTATTTTGCATTGTTTTGATTTTATGGGCAGCATTATGTTACAGTTCTCTTCATGGAACCTGTGATCTGGAGTTTTAACTATGTCACAGTCTGAGCAAAGAACTCTAAGCATGGTTCTGATAGGACAATAGCTCACATTTAGCATTCTGTACTCAAACTGTGACATAGTAAACACTCCAAATTACTGGTTCCACGAAGAGAACTGTGAAGAATGTTGTCCATAAAAGAAAACAATTGAAAACACTGTTTTTCACACCAGTGTTTATTAAGGTAAAGTTAAATAAGGCTCCTTTGGAGGCAGGTTTATCACTTCTCTTACTAGCAACATTACTAACTGCTGCCATTTAGCACATTTCCAGTCCCTTTAAGGAGGCAGGTATGTGAACATTCTTTTTTAAATATTGTTTTTGCTGTTTCTGGCCAAGGGCTAGGTCCTCTTTCTGCTGTCACCACACAAGCTTCCTTTCCTGATGAGACACCACTGCAGTCACTTCTGGTCCCCACATCCACCATGACACACCCCTGTGCTGCCTCTCCAACTTACCTCTGAAGCTGGGTCCAACATCAGCCACTGTGATGTTACTTCCCCACAGATATCTGGCCACCCAGGGTGGGAGGGAAGATATGGATCAACCTAGGAGTGCTGCAGTCAGGTCCACTGTGGGAGTGGGCCACTGGAGCAGCTTCATTTGCCCAGCCTGAGTCCTGCTTTCCTTGTCCTGCCTGCCCACCACCAGGATTGCACAATGAAAGAGGCTGCCTGCAAAGCCTGAAGCAGCCAATCCATGAGTGCATTGCAATGGCCCTTGCCTACCATTCGCAGGCCTCTGCACTGCCACCTGTGGTCACCCAGGTGGCAGTAAAACAGTGGAACATGAAACCCCACTCCTGGAGAAGGAGATTGTCCAGTAGGATGCTTGATCCTCCTCCCCAGCCAGCCCTCTGATGGCCCTAGCTCATTCCTGAATCCAGGTTGTCAGTGTCATGAGCGGTAGCACTACCACTGAGCTAGAAGGTCAGCTTTAATGTGCACATTCTTTTTTTTTAACTCTGTTTCTGCACTGGGGATCAGGGCATCTCTCAGAAGTGCCCTCTCAACTCCAGCCTCTACTGCCTGCCTGAAACCACCTTCTGACTGAGAAGTACAATTGCTGGGCACCCTCTCCCCAACCCAGTGACCTTCCAGACCCCCAGATCACCCCCGGGAGGGCCCACCTCACCTACCTGGTGGCCTTTCTGTCAGTAGAGGGTCAGTCCCTGGGTTGGGTCAGGTTGAGGACCTGGGAGAGCCTGGCTGAAGGATGGTCAGGCATCAGGATGTGGGCTGCAGTCACTGGAGCCTCCATCACCTCCCTCTATCCTCTGGGGATTTTCCATGAGTTTTCCCCAGAGCGTGGGCGGCACAATGATGCCCATGCAATGGCATGCTGGCATCTGCCGCTGCTCCACCCCTCATTGTGGTGCCACTTCTGGCAGTGCTCCTGATCTCCATCGAGGTCACTGGAGAGTGACACAGACCCTCAGCCCACCCCAGAAAAGGGAGAGCAGTCTCCGGATGCTTAATCCCTCCTTCTCCTGCCTTCCCCAATATCCTGAGTCCACTCCTGAACCCGATTCACCATTGTGGTGCGAGATAGGGCATCCAGTGCTCTCAACCCTCAGCGCCACCAGGCTGGCCTATGTACATTCTTAAAAGAAAGTTTACTAGTCAATTTTTTTAATCCAATTGGATACATACTATGTAACCTGTGTATCAATTCGGTTTCACACTGTAGCAGCTTTCTGACTTTATCTCCTCCTTGGATAACTGAGGTACATGAGTCACAGTCCTGAATTTAAAAGTGATGGTGGTACAGTTGTGGAAGTCCTTAAAATGGTCTCTGAGAGCACTGTCATGGTTGCCACAAACAATGATCCAGATGTGCTCCTGGATTCTACCTTTCATTGGGCATATGGTACACCCTACATAAAGTTCTGCACACCAACCACTCCACAAAAATCACATGCCGTGGTACCATCAACATACAAATGATCAAGAGACCATAATGGGGTATATAAATCCTGTTAATAATGTAACCAGCAGTGATAATCCAGGGATTGAAATACACCTGGCAGCGAACAGTGTTCAATCCAGATACTGCGACGGGATGTCACCTCCCAAAACGTTCTGCAATACTAGTTGAGAGTGTAGAGAATAACTCGAACTGATCACAAAGCTGCTCAACATAGAAAAAAGGGGAACACATGCTGAACCCATATTCTAAAGCACCATGATGATCCAGATATGTGCATGCCCTTCTTACTCTTCTGTACTTCATATTATTGTGATGGTTGCACCTTTAGAGGTGGTCGATATCCACAGCTCTTTGTTTTTCTTATCACTAGCTATGACTGTAACTGCAATTTGGTTTTGTGACACAGAGCCTGGGTCATGGTGCTAGTGCCCATCTTCCTCTACAGTAGTTGATGTCGTTTCTGATTTTCTTCTACTCTAGAGAGTGCTAGCAGCCATCTTCTAACTTTTTCTGCTTTTCTTCTTTTCCTGTGATGGTTCTTGCCTTGCTGTTCTCATGGAGGAACAGCTAAAATATTCATAAACAGTGTAATTCAGAATTTCCACAGAAACATAGCATCTAATAGCAGAAAAAACTAATAGATCTGTTTACTGCACCCTTTACCTAATGATTCCTGTGGTTTTGTATATTGATTCCTGCAGTCTTGTATATTGATTGAATGTATATTGATTGCTAGTGATTTAAAGTCAGCTTGTGTGTGTGTGTGTGTGTGTGTGCGGCGTGTTTTCTGCTCCTCTTGATGCTCTTTTTCATGGTGTGGAATTGACTATAGTGTTTATGTCAGGATTGAGTGTGTATGACTAGTTTAATTTGTGTATCTGCTCATTTTCGATTTTTCACAGCGTGTAACTGCTCATCTTGATTCTCATCCATAGCGTATGATGAATCAGTGATATTTATGCCTTGATTGCCAATGTTTGGAGGTCAGCTTGATTAGCTACTTTAAAATTTGCTTTGGTCTTGTTATGCAGTTCTCCGTGGTGATCAGTAGCACATACTATACTTTCAGTGAGATTGCTTTCCGTCTCTTAACTTACATCTGTAATGCATCCTTTGCAATATCTGGGGAGATGGCTTCATCTTGCTTCAGAACCAGGTCAACATCCCTTAGTATTGTGCAGCATGATTCTACAGCTCTATTAAGTCTCACCAACTGTTCTTCACTAGTAATTAAAGTAGTACACCCTCATGTCTTGTAAATGTTGTTTCCTTCTCAACAAAGAACTATTTGTGCAGCTTTTGGGATACATGTGTTTGCTTTAGTTTGTTTTCACTGTTCACACCACCCCATGTAACTAGTTTGGTGGTCTCCATTTCTGGTTGTTGAAATCCCATTGTGCCTGAGAACTGCATTAGCATATGAGAACATGATGTGTCAGCGCCTTTAGACTCTACAGTATGCTTGCCCACTTACTTAGAATTCAACAACCAAGTTTTAGCAAAGTGTGAAATACCACATTTACATTCAATTAGCTTTACAAATGATCTCAGATGTAATGCAAGGTTTTCCTTTGAACTGCATTCAATCTGTATGTTTCGGAGAAGTTTTTTCAGGTTATGTGTACTTTCAGCATAGAATACGTGGTGCAAATGGGTGCTGTGGCCACTATGGCAAGACAGAATAGTTAGGGTGGCCAGACTCGATGGGCCAAGAGCCTTTTCTACCGTCATCATTTCTGTATCTATGCAGATGCTCTACAATGCCAGTTCGACAACACTTTCGACCGGCATCATAGCGACAGGATTTATGTCGACTGCAAGTTGCGATTGACATAAATCCTGCTTGTCTCCCAGTCCATTTTTTCTATCAGAGGCTCTGCCCCCCCTGCATCCCCCGGTTCAATATAATCAACTCCCAGTCGAGTTGATTCGGGAGGTGCAGGACGGTGACAGTGTGCCCTGTGTCAGGTGCACCAACACAGTGACCCAGTTGGCTTAAGTGTCGATTTTGTCGACAGCCATGTAGGTCGCTGTGTTGGTGTCGCTGTCAGGGGGTATACCTATACAGACAATTGGTAAAATGTTTAAAACCTTACATGTTTGGAACCCAAACAGAGATGCTGACTCTGAACTCAAAATCCACATAGCAGTTTCGCACCTGCAGCATAATCAGGTAATGAAGCTGCATTAAAAATCAGAAATGTAAGCTGATATAGTGGGTAATTAAAGCAATAAGTGCATAATATAATCATTCTTAAAGTTAAAATGTTGTTATGCAGCAACATGATACTACATACCAATAACATGACTTTAAGCATAACACATAAGCTGTCACAGTAATTAATGTGCTAAGTAATGAACAGACAGCCTGTCCAGAAATTTGTGCTAGTTAAGGGCGAAGCTGGCAATTTTATTTTATTTTCTTTTCAATTCTCTATTTTGTCCTGCATCCCACACCAGGATCATCTTCCTGGTCACGGACTCTGGCTGTTCACATTAGCCCCTCCTGAACCCCTGGCTTGTCCCCAGGGTGGGGTTCCAGCGCCTTGACCAAGGCGCCGCAGACTTGGGAAAGACAGGAGTTGGCCTGAGAGCCAATGCAGCTGGAGCGGCATCATTAAGGCAGCGGGAGCAGATTTTTTTTCTCCTTGTTGGCGCAGGGGTGGGATGTGCAATGACATACTGCATCCACCCCGCCTCCTGATTCCTGGCAGCCCACAGCTGTGGTACCCCTAGCCTCCAGGGGTCCGCCACACCGGGCGGTGTCCCCACCCTCCCTGGAGAAGGAGAGCAGTCCCTGGGACTCTCCATTCTTCCCCTGCCAGCCCTTTAGTGACCTGGGTCCATTCCCGAACCCTGGTCACCAGCGCCACAAACAGAAATCTAACCACTGCACTGGTGGTCTGGCTTCAAAGCTGCCCATTTAAAGTGATAGCCTAAACCAGACACATTCAGGTTCAGATGCATCTAATTGCTTCCTTACTTAGTGGGTCACCTTTTGAAGAGAATATAAAATATAAGGTGGAAATAATGCAGAATGTAAATTAAACGCACATCCTTGTACAAAAAGTAGGCTAAATAATGGCAATGAAAAGCTAATGCTAAATGGAGGACAAAGGTTATATTCACAGTTAGTATGTTCACCAAACAATTACTATGAGTGGGGCTAAAATAATTAGCCCATGATCTAAACAATTCGTGGCACAAAAATCATAGTATAGAGTAGCGATATATGTAGGTCAGGCGTCAATCAGTGAATTCATATGCTCACAGAAGAGATTTTTCTAAAATGCATATAAGGAGCAAACATTTTGACCAATGACCTAAATGAAACCATACAACATTGTGATATATAGTGAAAGGATTATGAAGAATGGCTCATAATATGCTCACCAAGCTACTATTATGTCCTAATCATATTTAGGCATGTGATATATAAAGTAGGTTCTTTGGTTTTGCAGCAGGTAGGGAAAACAGGCAGACTAGGTGGGCCTGGTGGGCCTCATCTGCCATCAAATTCTATGTATCCGTGTGTCTAGCTTTAATAGCTAGTACATTTAGAAAAAGAGTTTACTTACTCCTTGAAAATCAGGCTAGCTTGATGTTATCATTAAGACTAGGGAAGTGCATATCCTCCAGTTCAAAAATCTAAAAGACTCCTGAAGATTAGGGAGTCTATATCCTTCTTTAATTCCGTGGATTAGATCACATAGCCATTGCAAAAACATGGACCACCAGGAGTGATGATTGGGACCTGTCATTACCAGGATATACCATGTATAGGAGGGATAGGGGCAAAGGAGAAGTAGGTGGCGTGCCCTCTATGTCATAGAGGAGGGATGGGGCAAGGGAGAAGTAGGTGGGAGTAGCCCTCTATGTCATAGAGGAGGGATGAGACAGGGAAGTGGGTGGGTAGCCCTCTCTATGTCATAGAGGAGGGATAGTGGCAAGGGAGAAGTGGTGGGGTAGCCCTCTATGTCATAGAGGAGGGATAGGGAGCAGGAGAAGTAGGTAGGAGTGGCCTCTATGTCATAGAGGAGGGATGGAGCAAGGAGAAGTAGTGGGGTAGCCCTCTATGTCATAGAGGAGGGATGGGGCAAGGGGAAGTAGGTGGGTAGCCCTCTGCTATCATAGAGGAGGATAGGGGCAAGGGAGAAGTAGGTGGGTGGCCCCTCTATGTCATGGAAGGCATAGAGGCAGTAGAGGAGGGACCCATTGGAGGTGGATGGGGAGAAAAACTGCTGTGGTTACAGCTCACAAATTTGCATGGGGGTGGTCTATAGACCATTGGGATAAGGGGAGGATAGTGAGCTAGGGGCTAAAACTCAGGCGTTGACTGCAATGGTGGAGGTAGCAGTGTGGGAGGGTGAGCTCAGTGTACCAGACATAGATTGGGACTTTCCAACAGCTAAATACACTAGAAGTCAAGGCCTGAGACATACACTGCAGGACTGGCCACTGGCACAGTTGGTCATGGATCCCACAAGGCAGGCTGCCATTCTTGACATGGTACTTGTCAACTCAGAATTCAGTAGGCGGAGTGCGGTTTGGGGAATCACTGGGGTCCAGTGACCATAATACAATATGGTTTGAACTCACCTGGTACAGTAGCAGTATACCCTCATCCAAGGCTGTGGTTCTGGATTTCAGTCAAGTAGATTTTGACCAGATTGCTGGCCTGTCGGTGCAGCGGTAGTGCTACCATTCACAATGCCGGTGACCCAGGTTCAGGAACAAGCCTGAGTCATCAGAGAGCCAGCAGGGAGGACGATCAAGCATCCCACAGAATGTGCTCCTCCTCGAGGAGGAGGAGGCTGTCAACATCTGCTGTGCTACCGCTGCCTGGGTGACCACATGTGGCAGTGCAAGATGGAGCTGCAGGAGAACAGGAGGGAGGATGCTGACTGACTGAGTGCACGTCACCATGCACCAGCGTGAATCTGCTGCGTGTTCTCAGGGGCTGGGCTGTGGCTAATGGGGGCAGGAGAAACAGGAGAAGAAATGGGTGAGCAGGAGGACACACGGCCCTGTTCTGCAGGCCCCCACACTGTTGACTGTGATTCCTTCCAGCTGAACTGTGTTAAAACTCTGTTGGGGTACAGTGCCACCCCTGCCGTGGGTCTCTGCCTAGGGGTGCAACCCAGAAAAGCAGGTGGTGGTGGTGGTGGTGGTAAGCCTTGGGGAAGGAAGGTGATGGAGCTGGGGACAGGAGCATGGTCAGTGTGGGCCAGCTGGGTGAAGGGTGAAAAAGCATAGCAAAAAAAATAAAAAGAAAAAATGTAACCCTGGCTCTGCACTACCCATGCCTTGCAGGCCTGTCCAAGGTTGAGGGGCCTGGGTTCCTATTTTAGATAACAAACTGGTTTGTTCCCAATAGGTAACAATATTGTGCAGTGCCTCCACCAGAGTATACTTTACATGGGCTATAGAATACCTGGTACAACCCCTGGGATGCTGTACCCACCCACAGTACCATATTGTCACCCCACACATGAGCAATAACTAAAACCCCACATTTCTGGAATTATTGACTCTCACTAATAATATGTAATAATATGCTCACAACACTGACATTTATGAAAAACAAGCAAACAAGAACTTATTTACAAGGGTAGGGTTAGGATAGGTGAACTGGAAACAGAGGTTAAGAATTTATGTTGATCAACATTGGTTCTGAATGGAATTGCAATGGGCATCAGAATAATCATTTTGCATTTTAAACTCAGACATTAATCACAGTGGTCACTCACCAACCTTCTGATAGATTCAGATATTGTTTGCTCTATCTATTTATCTAGCTGCATAGATAATCAGTTGACACATTTTCCACACTGGTACCAGTTCCAGACTAGTACAGAACCCCACAATTCTATATTATACCCTGGTACCCAGTACTAAGTTTTTAAGGTGCTGGCCTGATAAGTTGCAGTCGACTTGGCAGGTGTAGCAGCTGGTTGGAGCCCTAAAGAAAACAGATTAGAAGCCATCCCAGTGGCGCAGAGGGCTGAGCGTGGACGCCTTACTCGTGTGCTATGCTGGTGACCTGGGTTCAGGAACAGACTAGCAAGTCATTTGGGGTCAGCGGGGGTGAGGGAAGGAGTGAGCATCCGCTGACAACTGTTCTTCCTCGGGGTGGGGGACTGGCATCGTGCTGTAGACTGACACTGAGCAGAGGCTGGGGTCAGCACAGGCCTTGATGAAAGTGGACCCTTACAGGGCGTAAGACTGACTCCGTGGAGGTGGAGACAGTCTTCCCACCATTGCATGCGTGCTTGGGTCTGGGAGAAAATGGAAAAGATTTCAGGCTTGCAGGCTCAAGCCTCACCGAGAGACGAGTTCCCTCTGAGGGAGGGTCCGAGCTGCTTACCGGTGCCAAAGAATACATAAAGTATGTATGGAAGAAAAAAGAAAACAGATTAGCACTATCTTTATTCCTGGGACACATCCTGACTGTAACTGGGCAGACAATCACAGCACTCCCTTACTTGATTAGCCAGGGACTTTAGACACTGAACTTGGCAAACTTGAAATAACTATTTACAGTTCTGTTTTGCTGGCAGAGATTGTTCTGCCAACTAATGGTTTTGTAGTCATCTTTGGCAAAGTCGAAATCAGGCTGTACAGGGTAAGTTCTAGTGGTCACAGCATGTAGGCTCGGACCCTCAATGCTGAGCTGTCAGGACAAATTCTCTTTTCTCTCTTATGTCTCAGACGGAGCTTGAGGTACAGCTCCCCACCACTTTTAAACTTCATTTGTTAGCAAGTTGATTCACTGCAACACTCTCACAAGTTCTTTTAGGCTTCTTTCTAGCCAGATCACAACGTCCAGTCCCACTTGGCTATGCTGGCATTCGCAGCTCCTAAGGACATTTCTGGACGAACAACCAAGTCCCTTTGACTATGCTGGCATTTGCAGCTCCAACTTGGACATTTACTGGCTTCACAGGCACTGTCAGAAAAGTTACAAGTGCTTAGGGTACTCCACTTCCAGTCCTGTAGGCACTTCAAACAGTCACATAAAGTATTAAACTGGCCCATCCATGGTCATTCTAGCAACAGATGTCTACCCTTTCTCTGGCACTGATCAAATGCAGGGTGCAGACAGAACTTGAGCACCTCCTGGCCTCTCTGGGCTTCTCGGCCCCAAGCAGGTCTCCAAATAACTTGAACTTTGTAAGCAGAAGTTTACTCACTCAGATTGATTTTAGCAAGCTTTTCAGTTCCTGAAGTACAGCTTTGTCAGCACTCTCACTGCTGAGGCAAAACGTTCATACAGCTCTCTTACAGTTGAAAAGGGATTTAGGTTTCTCCCAAAATTTTCCCCAAAATGTGGAAAGGCAGAAACTAGCCCTGGGGACAAATTCTGGCAACCTCCAGGCCAGCAACTTCCATTTCAGGGAGCCACTTCTCTTTTGGGAGACAGTCCCCATGCCCTGTGGAGGAGCTCCGCTGAACACACTAGGCCCATTCTCTTCAGCTGAGGGACACAACCCCATGCCTGTGGAGGGCTCATGCTGAACTGAACTCAGGCAGCAAAGTCTCTGGGTTTTAAGGAGCTCTCTGAAGCTCCTGATTGGCTGAATCACTTGTCTGTCCCAAAATGAATATTCATTAGGCTCCTTTGACGCCTGATAGGCTCCCTGTTTAGGCACCTAAATTAGGTCCCTGCTTTTCCTCCACAAGCCTTTTGCACTGTCCCATAAGTCTCTGCAAAAGTCCCAAAAGTCCTTGCACTGAATCCTGGCTTTCTTATTGGCTGATGTGCTGCAAATATGGCTGCTTTGCAACAGTCCCCCTGCAGTCCACATATTGTCCCATAGACAAGTCCTGGTGCAGCCAGTGAAAATATTATTTATTTACATAATCCTCTCTGTTTGATAGCCCCTTTTGTGTTCTTTCAAACACTGCCATTATTAAACATTTATTTAAGTCCCTGCACCTGGCGTTGCTGCGAAATACACAGTCCCCTGCAGCAGACAGGCGACCTCATTAATATTCATTTGGCTCTATTAATATTCATGAGCCCCAATAACAACACTTCTAGCGCCTCCTTATTTACAAAATTCTGAGGGCTCGCTTGGCTCTTGTTCTGGTCACGGTCCCCACTCAGACTGTCCATGGGACCAAGACCACCGGGAAGCCATTCTTTTACCACAAACATGGTAAGGACCCAGAGCGCCTTTGTGTATCATGTGCAAGCTGCCAACCAGCTGTGAAGTCGATAGGAAAGAGTCAGCAGCACCACATTTGCTCCCCAGCCCACCACAGGCAAAAATTAAACACTGAGGCCATCCAGAGGCCCTTGGGGCACATCGGGACCTGGGCTGTGGTGGGGAAGATTGGGGAACAACAGGAGGACAGCAGGCAGAAACAGGAGGTGCTCAGGGAACAGGAGGTTTGGGGCATTTAAAGTAAGTCCCCATTGGAGGAGCATTACAAAAAAGAAAAAAGATTTTGACCAGATGGGGGAATTAGTCAAAGGTGAGGGAGTATCTATGATTTGGAGAGAGTTTTGTTGCAGGGTGACAGTCAGGTATTTCAGACCCCAGTAATTACAAAACACTAAGGAAATACCCCTCAGATCTCTGCTGGAGAAACTGGCGGTCAGTAGGGTCTTACTGACACATTTTCTGGGACTGTACTGTTATCAAGGACTTCTGGAAGGACATCTGAGACACGGTGGGTCTGAGAAGGAGATAACTGAAAGCGGTTCTAAAGAGGGCTTATAGTATGTGTAATGAGAGAAGCTTTAGCCAGGGTACCGACTGATGAATCCAGGTCTGATAAGTGAAGTATAGTCTTAGGAATTGATATGAAGGCAACGGCTGTAGAACTGAGCTGAATAATGGCAGGCTGTAGAGGATAATCAGAGATACTGATGCGAGGTATGAAGCATCCAAGTAGTAGTAGAATATGGTGAGCCCAAATAAGCAAGGCAATAGAACTGCAAAATCTGAAGTGAGAGGCAGTAGGAGCAGGGAGTGCACCAACAAAGGCAGATGAGAAGGGACAGACGTGGCAATCAGCCCCTGGAGAAGTGCAGCTGAACCGATAGCTAGTGAGGTAGGAGAGAGGGGCTGATTCCAGTACGTGAAGCAGAGCCAGACCCAGGAATGTCTGCTGGCAGAAATTGAGCATGGAAGATAGTCCCATGACGTGATGTGCAGCAATCAGCTGGAGAGGTACGAGAGACAAGTAGCTCTAGGTAACAGAAATTCAGCTATACCTCAGAAGGTCTGCTAAAATGAAGAGTGGCATAGAACCTCCATGAACGCATCTTGAATCATCCTTGAGCACAGTAGTATTGCAGCCGTAAGGCACATAGAGAAGGAAGAGATGCTGAGGACCCATGTATCGAGATCAAGGAAGGCAGGAATTGGATTGAAAAGACTGAAGCAGATACGGCAACTGGATGAGAGGAATAACATCCAAAACTGAAGGTATGCAAAGTTCGATGCAGGAAACCAGATGAGACCGAAGGGTCCTAGATGGAGATAACTGAAGAGTCTGAAGCAAATGAAGTAGCATTGTCACAGGTCTGAATCTGTTAGAGCACCACCATGATAATGAAAGACTGCAGGGGACACCAACCAAGTGTCTTGGAAAGAGAAGGAGCAGTAAGTCCATGGCTGAGGCAGCAGGGCAAACATCCAAAAACATATGATAAAGAATAAAAGTCAGATGCAATCCAGGAAAGGAGCTTCTGGTCGGCTGAGGCGGCAGCAAGTGGCGCATAGTAGCAGAAACATGTAGCGTCCCAGCCCGAGCAGGCAGCACTGTGATTTCTCCAGGCCGAGCAGGCGAGCAGGCAAGAGGAGAAGTAGGTAAACCTCCCAGCCTGATGGTCGAAGGCAGGTCATATAAGGAACAATGTCCACTGGTCAGGGTGCAGATAACTACGTGTGAGGCCAGTTGGTAAGGAATGATAAAGTAGTCAAGCCCTCGAAGGCTAGCAGCTGGATCCCACGTAAGGCAGCTGGGAAGGCAAATAGGGCAGCTGGCCCTACGGAAGCTAGCATGAGCAGTGGACCCTTCATAGGTGAGCTAGCAAGGTAAATAGAGTAGCAGCCAGTGCCACCCTTTATATGGCAGGTCAAAGCAATGGGGAGGTGTTGCTGAGCAATAAAGATTTAGCAATGTGTTGAGTACAACAGACTGGCATTGTTTTCAGCAATGCATTATCACTACCAATGAGGAGCAATGCAGAAGTCACTAGTGGCAGTTCAAGACTACACAATATACTACTGTTGCAGAAAGAAATAAATCATGCCTGTTACTTCTACATAGAGATGAGTGCAAGCATAAATATCCAAGGTGCTATGTCTGTTAATTGCTAGCAATGCATATAGGCGCTACAGTAAGCGTAATGTGCATATTGACTGCGGTAGTAAGTAGTCGAGTTATGTTTAGCGTGCTGTGCATCAAGGGCAGGCTAGGGCCAGCATAATGCAGGAGCGACTCAAATGAGTCAGATTGCGAGACATCCATGACCGGAAGGCTGAAAGCACGGACTCACTATGGCAGCGATTTAGTGCTAATATCCTGAGGTATTGCTCAGCATGAGCAAGGCAGCTGCAGCTGTGAGCGGAGAAAGGGGTGAAGAGGCTCGGTAATGTTGTCCTGTATTCTGGAAGTGGGTGCGTCCTGAATGCGAACGAGTGGCATAGAGCAGTGGTTGCAGAGGTAGAAGCAGTCAGAAGGAATGAGGACAGGTGAGCTGGAGTGATAGCAGGAGCAGGACACAGCGGCTAAATGAGCGCGGAGAAGTTGCAGGGGTAATGATAAAGAGGTTGAGAGCACAGCATGATGACAGACCCCCAAAAACAAAGACACGAAGGAAAACAAACAAACAGGGCAAGGAAGGAGAAAGGGAGAGAAGCAAAGCAACACGAAACAAGACAGAACAAAGGAGTCGGGGTGGGGAGGCAAGCAGAGGAAGAAAAAGAAAGCAACCAAGATCCAGACACACGAGTGCAGCGAATGTGACCTGCTCTAAGCAGAGCGGGAGACAGCTGCTTTGTTTAAATAGGCTGTGGAGGAGGAGCTTCTTCCCCACATAATTACAGGCAAGCCTTTCAATTATGTTGATATGATATTTCTCTCTCCTACCCTCCTTTTCCCTGCTTTCTCTTATCTCTGTCTCCTCTCTTTCCTTAATTCTTGTTAAAGTATAAATTGTTCTGTCAGTCTTTATCCAATGTTTGTATGTCTATGTAAAATAAGAAAATCTTTCAATAAACTTTGATTTCCAAAAAGAAAGGGGAGGGAGGTGGGGAGAAATTAATCGGTCCATTTTGAAAATAACTATCTGCATTAACTAAAAGGAGAAGCAGGAGGAGGAAGAGTGGAAGGCAAAACAGAGTTAAGATAAAGGAGGCCATCAAAGCAGTCAGGGATGCAAAACCAAACAAGAGCTGTATACTGAGGAGTGGGTCAAGGGGGCTTTTCAGTTACCTCAGGGAAAAAAGAGAGAAGAGGGCAATTGTAAGTCTGCGGAGGCTGGAGGGAATGGGATGATGACCAGAAGGTAGCCATTCTAAACAACTACTTCTCTCAGTATTCACAGTCCAGGATAGCGGGTCTGTGTTGGAATGTGGCACAAAGGCAGCTGCAAGGGAATCCCAGAAATGGGACAGGTGGAAATAACAGTAGATAGAGTGAGAAGAGGCTAGCAGCCCTATAAGTAGATAGAGGAGAAGAGGGCCAGGCAGCCCTATAAGCAGATAGAGGAGAAGAGGGCCAGCAGCCCCATAAGTAGATAGAGTGAGAAGAGGGCTAGCAGCCCTATAAGTAGATAGAGTGAGAAGAGGCTAGCAGCCCTATAAGTAGATAAAGCACTGAGGCCCAATAGGATACAGTAGATAGAGGGAGAAGAGGGCTAGCAGCCCTATAAGTAGATAAAGCACTGGGGCCCAATAGGATACAGTAGATAGAGTGAGAAGAGGGCTAGCAGCCCTATAAGTAGATGAAGCACTGGGGCCTAATAGGATGTCCGTGAGAGTGCTCAGGTTATTGCCATGGTAACTGACTGAACCCACCTGGCAGGGCTATCCTATAACTCAATGCAGTCAGGGCTGGTTCCGAGAGACTGGAGGATAGCGGAAGTGGTTCTGCTCCACAAGGGAGGGATAGGGAGGAAGCAGGAATTACATACTGCTCAGTGTTACCTCTATTGTAGGTAAACTGATGGAAATAAATGGGTTCCATAGTAAACAGTACCAGTTCATGGTGGTGGCGGTGGCGGGGGATTCTTGTCATATGGACTTGATAGTACCTTTTGACTGTGTTAAAAGGTGATAGATAAGGGACATACAGCAGATACACTCTACTTGACTTCAACAAAGCATTCAACTCCAGTGCCACACATGAGGCTAGTAAAGAAGTTAGAGGCCTTGGGAGTAGCAAATGAGCTGCTAAAATGGGTGGAAAATTGGCTGGGGAGAGACAGCAGAAGGTGGTGGTTAGCAATGTCAAATCAGGGGATAGAGAGCTCATGAGTGGGTTGCTGCAAGAGTCAGTCCTGGGATCTGTCCATTTCAATATGTTTATTGGTGACAGGGAAGATTTACAGGGCAACAGATGTCTCTTTGCAGATGACACTAAACTTGTGTGGGAGGGTGATGAGGGGGTGAGGGAGTTTGCAATGGGACCTGGAAAGGTTACAGAGATGGTCTAAGGTTTGGCAGTATTGTCAGTGCTCAAAAGTGCAAGGTGATGCACATAGGAGACAGGAACCCTAGGATGGAATACCAGATGGGAGGAGTCAGGTTAGCCACTACTTCAGAAGAAAGGGACCTGAGAGTCTTCATGACTGCCTAAAACAAACTAACCAATGCAACAAGGCCTACAGCAACAAAGCCAGAATGCTGGTAAGGAGGAGGATTTCAATAGCAGGAGGGAAGAAGTAATACTGCCTCTCTAGATCACTTGTAAGACCCCATCTGGAATATTGTGCCCAGTTCTGGAGTCCCCACCTGAGGAAAGACAGAGACATATTGGACACGGTGCAACATAGGGTGACCAAATTATTCAGTATCAGCAGGGCAGATCCTATGAGGATCAGCTTAGGGAGAAGATGACCTTCTGAATGTCCCAAACTTAATACTAGGGCTGTTGAATCTTCCTTGCCTATGCTACTCCCAGGTTATGGAACTCCGTATCCTCTGAGTTTCATCTCTACCCTCTGTAGCATCATTTCATGGTTGGTATTGTAAGTATCTTTGCAGTCGTCACTGTGCTCTCTGCCCTTGACTTGCACTGCTCTGTTAAGCATTTTACTGTCTAATCTTGACTGTTTCTTACAACATGACAATTCCATGTCATTTGTGTACCTTATTTCAGTTAATTTCAACCCCAGACTCTCTTGATGCTGCCTTTTTACTGTTTCTTTATGTTAAACAATACTTGTTATTGTATTGCCTTCTTGTCATAGTACATGTTTTGCCTTGTACACATTTTTGTATGTAACCTCCCAGGTCGTGCCTGAAAATAGGCATTTGATTGCCTGGTGCACCTATCTTGTAAACAAAACTAAATCAATAATCATGTACTTTTGGAGGTGAGAGGGTGACATGCTACAAACCTTCAAATTCCTTAAAGGAATAAACAAGGTAAACTGTGAGAGCTATTCAACAAGAATTGTGGGTTTATAACGAGGGAGCATGAACGGGAGCTGGCAAGGAAATGTTCAGGAGAAATGTATGAAACTTTTACTTCACGGAGAGTGGTTCAGCCATGGAACAACCTACCAGCTGAGATGGTGGGAGCAAATACCAAAAGTGGGTTCAAGCATGGCTGAGACAGTCAGTGTTAGGGGTTTGATAGTTATGCAGGGTAAGTGGTGAGGTAGGGAAAAGGGGAGGCGAGGATGAAAACCCCATCTAGACAATAGACCATGGGGTTGGGTAAGGTAAACAGGGCAGACTGGAGGACCAGTGGTCTTTTCTGTAGACAGAGTCTATGTTTTTGTGTTACACAAACATTGTGTAATGCTTTAGAAGCAAGTGCATTTGTCAGTGACAGTGCAAGGTACATGATTGAATCATTCAATAATGAATTACATGGCCTTATTTGGGCACATGTTATCCATGTGGCACAGTGTGTTTGGCAGCATGTTATCCATGTGGCATACTGTGTCTGGCAGCATGTTATCCATGTGGCACACTGTGTTTGGCAGCATGTTATCCATGTGGCACACTTGTGTTTGGCAGCATGTTATCCATGTGGCATACTGTGTCTGGGAGCGTGTTATCCATGTGGCACACTGTGCTTGGCAGCATGTTATCCATGTGGCACACTGTGTTTGGCAGCGTGTTATCCATGTGGCACACTGTGTTTGGCAGCGTGTTATCCATGTGGCACACTGTGTTTGGCAGCATGTTATCCATGTGGCACTCTGTGTTTGGCAGTGTGTTATCTATGTGGCACACTGTGTTTGGCAGCGAAGTTATCCATGTGGCACGCTGTGTTTGGCAGCGAGTTATCCATGTAGCACACTGTGTTTGGCAACTTGTTATCCATGTGGTACACTGTGTTTGGCAGCATGTTATCCATGTGGCACACTGTGTTTGGCAGCATGTTATCCAAGTGGCATACTGTGTCTGGGAGCATGTTATCCATGTGGCACACTGTGTTTGGCAGCATGTAACCCTATGAAGTCTTTTATTGTTAAACAACATTACATTTACCCGATTGTACTGATCTGCTTACCTGTATGTAACTGTCACCCCGGTCGCCCCTGAAAAGGGACCTCCGGCCCAGTGGCCTACCCGGTCATCAAAATTCAATAAATAAATAAATAAATGTTATCCAAGTGGCATACTGTGTTTGGCAGCATGTTATCCAAGTGGCATACTGTGTCTGGGAGCATGTTATCCATGTGGCACACTGTGTTTGGCAGCATGTTATCCAAGTGGCACACTGTGTTTGGCAGCATGTTATCCATGTGGCACACTGTGTTTGCCAGCATGTTATCCATGTGGCATACTGTGTTTGGCAGCATGTCATCTACATGGCATACTATGTTTGCCAGCATGTTATCTACTCGCATACTGTGTTTGGCAGCATGTTATCCATGTGGTATACTGTGTTTGGCAGCATGTAATCCATGTGGCACACAGTGTTTGGCAGTATGTTATCCATGTGGCACACTGTGTTTGGCAGCATGTTATCCACTTGGGACACTGTGTTTGGCAGCATGTTATCCATGTGGCATACTGTGCTTGGCAGCATGTTATCCATGTGGCACACTGTGTTTGGCAGCATGTTATCCATTTGGGACACTGTGTTTGGCAGCATGTTATCCATGTGGCATACTGTGTTTGGCAGCATGTTATCTATGTGGCATACTGTGTTTGGCAGCATGTTATCCATGTGGCATACTGTGTTTGAAGCATGTTATCTACGTGGCATACTGTGTTTGGCAGCATGTTTTCCATGTGGCATACTGTGTTTGGCAGCATGTTATCTAATGCGGCACTATGTTTGGCAGCATGTTATCTACATGGCATACTGTGTTTGGCAGCATGTTATCCATGTGGCATACTGTGTTTGGCAGCATGTTATCTATGTGGCATACTGTGTTTGGCAACATGTTATCCAAGTGGCATACTGTGTTTGGCAGCATGTTATCCATGTGGCATACTGTGCTTGGCAGCATGTTATCCATGTGGCACACAGTGCTTGGCAGCATGTTATCCATGTGGCACACTGTGTTTGGCAGCATGTTATCCATTTGGGACACTGTGTTTGGCAGCATGTTATCCATGTGGCATACTGTGTTTGGCAGCATGTTATCTCGTGGCATACTGTGTTTGGCAACATGTTATCCAAGTGGCATACTGTGTTTGGCAGCATGTTATCCACTTGGGACACTGTGTTTGGCAGCATGTTATCCATGTGGCATACTGTGCTTGGCAGCATGTTATCCATGTGGCACAGTGTTTGGCAGCATGTTATCCATGTGGCACACTGTGTTTGGCAGCACATTATCCATTTGGGACACTGTGTTTGGCAGCATATTATCCATATGGCATACTGTGTTTGGCAGCATGTTATCTACGTGGCATACTGTGTTTGGCAGCATGTTATCCATGTGGCATACTGTGTTTGGCAGCATGTTATCTACGTGGCATACTGTGTTTGGCAGCATGTTATTCTATGTGGCATACTGTGTTTGGCAGCATGTTATCTACATGGCATACTGTGTTTGGCAGCATGTTATCTACGTGGCATACTATGTTTGGCAGCATGTCATCCATGTGGCATACTGTGTTTGGCAGCATGTTATCTACGTGGCATACTGTGTTTGGCAGCATGTTATCCATGTGGCATACTGTGTTTGGCAGCATGTTATCCATGTGGCATACCGGGCACAGGCTTTACCACTACAGTAGTAGGTGATACACAGACTGACCACTTTGAGCTGCTCAGTATGCTTTGAACTGATAAAATATACATTCCATCAGTTATTGAAAGAAAATAGGGAGTAACTGGCATTTCTGGAAGAGATGGGTATGTAAAAATGACCCCTGCTTTTTTCTCTTGACCCACTGAACACTAGGACTGAAGCTGTCAAATATCTCTGTGCAACTATACCTGAAGGATTTCTTCTAGGATGATCAAAGTGTACAAACTTAATGAAGTCCCTGTGCAGATTATTTGAAGAATGTTTTACTGAACTTCTGGTACAAACATTTATTGCTGAAACTGCCCAGACATGAATAATGCAATAGAGTTAGATGTGGTGCAAAAAGCACTTGGATGTATCCACACAGGAAACACTTGTGAGGAGGAGTTTATATAAGTGAAGTCTTTGAAACTTCTGAAAGAGAACAGACAAATGCCTTAACTACCTTAGAATCCCAATCAGGCAGACGCAGGCTTTACTATCTCAAAAGACTTTCGTGTACATTAGCTTTGGCCAAACTGTGAAAACACATGAAAACATACCTGCAGTTCATTTCTCAAATGCTGCCTAGCAACAGATCTCTTCATCCTTGTAAAATTGAACATGGGTTTCTCACAGTATGCCAGTGAGACTCTCTCTTTGGACTGTGCAAACTGGCTGCTCTGAAAACGACTCTGACATAAGGAAGCAGTATAGTGTAGTGGTTAAGGGCACTGAGCTGCAAACCTGGAGACCTGGGTTTGAATCCTCTAACCCTGAGCAAGTCATTTAACTTCCTGATGCTCCTGCTTCCAGGTCACACCTGGAAACAAGCTCAGCGTAGTATTCCTTTCCTGGTTAAACATTTCCCTTTCCCTTATATACTAGGTAGGACTTAAAGGGCTTATGGAGATGTCCTCATTCGATGTTGGGCAATACTGGCTTTTGTTGGAGTCTCAGCCACAAGTACTAGCCAGAGTACTCTACAGGTAATTTGGATCCCAGACTCAAGCGTGGATGAGACCAGGGCGCCACCAGAGGTATAAAGATGGGGGCTAATGCCCCACATTTAAAATCCTAACAAGCTTGGGGTCCGGGCATGCCCTCCCCTGAAAAAATGTTGAGATTTTACCTTCAAATGGTGGCTTTTCCTGCATTTTAATGGTGAAATATATGTTTGAGAAGCCTGGTTATCATGATATCTATTAAACGGTACATGTGCAAAATGTGGTTACCAGATCAGTGAGAACAAAGGGAAGAAATACACCATTATCCCAGCAGCTCTGCTGGGAAGGTCACAGTCCCCACATCAAATACGAGACCATTCAGACACCATTATCCCAGCAGATCTGCTGAGAAGGTTACAGGACCCCACAGCAAATAAGAGACCAGCCAGGTACCATTATCCCAGCAGATCTCAGGGAAGCTTACAGGACCCCAGAGCAAACAGCCACCACTTCCACACTGCATAATTCTGAACAAGTAACTTAAGATTCCTGCCTCAATCTCTCTCTGCCTCACGCCTCTCTCTCTCATCAATTTCTGTAGTCTTTGCATCTCCCTCCCTGTGTGCTGCAAACTATCCCTCCCCTCTTCCTGGATTCTAAAGAGTTTGGGGATGACTTGTATGATTGAGTCTATGTAGGTTGCTACATAAAAGGCAGCAAAATTCTCTCCCTCCCTCCCTCTTTGGATTGTAAAGCACCAGGAATACAGTCTGCATGAAAGGTGCTATATAGATCACAATTTCTTTTCACACAAGCCACAGGCACAGATCTTCCTTCTAAACTGCCAAACAACTGTGTAAAGACTCATGCTGCACAGCCTTTTAGATGTGTACCACATCTGTGCCTGTCTGAAAATATACCTGCTGTGCAAGCAATGCTGACTGTGTTGGCATGGCAGTTACTAAAAGGTGGTCACCAATCCCAATCCCAATTTATGTCAGTCACTCCTAGTCCTGTCCAGGTGTTCCCTCCTACAAGGCAAGGCATGCCCAACCTCTCATGCTTCTGAACCCACTGAACAGTGTGTAGAGACTAGCGGAGGCAGAGCGCATTTGTTGAAACCCCCACACTCCCTGTCAGATTGAGATCCAACTAACCTGGGAGTGGTGATGATGACAAATTCCTGCCCCAAGCTCTGAGCTCTCCCATGGTGAAGTCCTGACTCCTGTACCAATGTTCTCTTTGTCGACAGCACAGTACACAGCAGCCAGCCACCAGCACACTCAGTCAACTCACAAGACTTACTTTCTTTTTTCTCCATCAGACTTGTGAGTGGACAAGTGTGAGTGCCCCAAAGTTTGCCAGGCAAGCAGACCAAAGAGGACTCAGGAAAGGTTGACTCCCACCCACCCACCCCATGCACAGGCAGCTGGCTTATTGACCAAACTGGCTGGCTGACCATTTTCTGTATTTATCCCCTCCCACTCCCTCCTGGAGCCTTCTGGTGCTGGATCCTTTGTCTCGGCCAGGCCAGGTCTCTGGCCAGTGCCTAAAGGGGCCATAAAGCAGCCAAATGGGCTGATTTTAGCCCTATATACCCAATCATCTGTCCAAAGGCCAGGTCCACCTCTAGGCTACAAAAGGATCTTCCCACTAGCCAGTGGCAGTTCTGGACTGAGTGACTGATAGAATAGAGAGCACAGGAGTATGGATGCCTGGAGGCTTACCTGAAGCTCTGGTTTGTAGCTCCTGGATGGCTGCTCCTCTTTAGCCAGTGGTCCTCGGGGTCTCCAGCAGCAGTCACACCTTAGCTCGGAAAAGGACCAGCAGTCCTCCTGATGGCTAGCAGCAGCCAGTTCCATAGGGTGAGCTTCCTTTAGTTGTCTGCTCCTCGGTTTGCAGTTTTATATTGGGGTTTTCTGGGGTTCCTGATGCTGGGTGCCTAGTAGTGCACGTAGCACAAGCATCGCATTTCAGATGCAAAGTAGATGAGGGAATGCTCACGCAGGTTCTCTTTGTTCGAATAAAATATGGCTTGGCAATTCTGTTAGTTTGCTTCCTGTTATTTTGTAGAATAAGTGGCATGGTTTTGTGTTTTTTTGGGGCTGCCATTGCAGTTCCCTGTCTCCCTCTCCAGTATGCTGGCTGTTTTTTCTGGCATTGACATTGGGTGTTGCCACATGGGGCTGCCATGCAGTCCCCTGTCCTTCCCCCTTTGTTTACTGCCTCTAGTGCCACTTGCTTGTCTGCAGACTGTTGCCCTGCTAAGCTTTGCTGGAGTGGTTATTTTTCTCTCACTTTGTTTTGTTAAATTTCTTTCTCTTCCCCTTTGTGGAGGCTCCAGGTTGCTTCCCATCTCTTTGCCTGGCCTTCTGTGCTGATTGCGGAGTGTGGTGCCCTTTTGAGGAGGCCTCTTTATTGTCTGCCCTCAGTTTTGCCTATTTTTGTTTTTATTTTTATGTTTTGTGGCTGCTCGAACTCCTTTCTTGCTCCTAGTCCCCTAAATGACTCCCAGACTGTGGTCCTTCTACTGTAGCCTCCCCCGAATGAAGTGACGGCGTCTCGCTTTAGTGGTCATTGGTAGTGGAGTTCCCCTGCTCAGCTGTCTTCCCACCTCCCATCCACAGTAAATTAGTGCTACTGCAGTCGTGGACCTCAGCGCCCAGCTGATCGTGGTCCATCGCATTCACCAAGAGGGACAAGTTTGGCAGACGGACCATGAGGTGCAGTATCAAAGTTTGTCTGGGCAGAAACCAGCACCTGGACCACTAAAGTTCCACCTTGCCACTGTCCAGGGGCAACTAAAGCATTGTGGGAGCAGAGCTCCCAACCTCCACCACTAGCACCACCAACGATCGCAGTGGGATCCGGAGGACCCGGCCAGGCAAAGAAAAGGAAAGTGCACTCCATGTGGTAGAGCTATAAAGTACTGACTCTAAACCATAGCTTTTTTTTCTCAGCATGCAATGAAGCTGTAAGTCTCACATTTTCAAGGAAAATGATTGGGGGCTTGAGCTTACATTAGGGGGCTTTAGCCTCCCAAAACAGCCTGGTGACGCCACTGGATGAGACCCCATCTTGAGTACTGCATGCAGTTCTGGAGACCCAATCTCCGCAAAGACATAGACAGGATGGAAGCTGTCCAGAGGAGGGCAACTAAAATGGTGCAGGGTCTGCACCGGAAGACATATGAAGAGAGACTTAAGGAGCTGAATATGTATAGCCTCGAGGAAAGGAGGGAGAGTGGGGACATGATAGAAACTTTCAAGTACCTCAAGGCATCAACAAAGTCCAAGAGGGTAGTATCTTTCAAAAAAGAGGTGTGCAAGAACAAGGGCACAATTTGAAGATGGGGGCTGCTCAGAGGTAATTTAAGAAGTATTTTTTCACAGAGAGGGTTGTGGATGCATGGAACGACCTTCCGGAGGAGGTTGTGGAGTCAAAACAGTGGTGGAATTCTAAGCATGCATGGGACAGTCATAAGGCAATTCTAGGGGGTGGGGTAGGAAGAAGTAGGCTGCTGGTTAACTAGGATCTGCAGCTTATCCACTAGGTAGAAATGGGCAGACTGGGTGGGCCAAGTGGTCCTTATCTGCCATCAAATTCTATGTTTCTATGTTTCTATGTGGAGAGATTCTTCTTGATCTATGCATCGGCATAGATCCACATGGATCAGAGAGCGAATCTTGTTGGTGGGCAATCTGCAGTTACTATCTAAGTTAGTGTTTAAAAGTGAGATAGTGGAAGGAGTTGGGGATTTGCTGCCATTACAGAAAGTGACCTGTATTTTTGCTTCACTGTTTTCCACATGTACAGAAGCCCAATTGTTTTCAACATTATTTTGTTCTGCTGTTTTGTTAAACAGTTTTGCATATTTATAATGTACTGTGTTCCACATTTTCTTGGATCACTTTTGCACATTTTTAATTGGAAGGCTTTGCCTGGAGTTCAGTGAACAAGCAGCCAGCCACTCCTACTTCCTGAGCTAATGCAAGCAATAATACCCGACAGGATGGGCGGTATTGGGCAATGCCGGACCGTCCGAGGCGTAATGAGGCCAGGCGCCACAGGCGGAGGGCCTTATAAGACCCTGGAAGGTCTGGCATGCCCATACCGCCCACCCTGAGGGTATTATTGTGCTTAGAAAATGGCCACTTGTGGTAGTTTTATGTGGGACTTAAAAAAGAAAATATTAAAAATGGAGTAAAATTAGGCTTAACTGTTAGTGTTGTAAAGTAGCCTGTCTGTTTCTGTCCTGTGCCATCTTCTGTGTTTAGTCATGAGAGACTAGATTCCTCAAAACTTGCTGTTGTGGGCGTCGATGTTTAAATGACTGTGTATTGTACAGTTAGGATTTACTTATGAGAGTTATGATGTGTTACAGGAGCCAAGTAAATTTTACTTTTTTGAACAGCCCGGGCTGTTACTTTTAGCTCATTCATGTGTGGCGCTTCTGTGTTTCTGAGTTGACTCGATGTCACTACTTCCGTGTCTCTGCGGCGGTAAGGCGTTAGCACTTCCGTGTGCGAGGTGGGTCAGCAATGTGGATGTACGCTACTGTTTTTGCAAGAAGAAGAACCAATTTTGTTAGGCAACATCTGGTTTGCTGGTAGGTTTTATTGATTCCAGTTTGGAGGACAAGTGGCATAGCTGGCAGTGAACAAGCTTTGTGGGGAGAGTTTCTTTCACTAAGCGAGGCAACAAAATGGCGGTAATTTTAATTTGAATTGACCAGTTTGGGCCAATTAGGAAGCAGTGCTGACCCTAGGATACGAGTTATCAGGCTGGCAGGGCTTGAATTTTTTACTTACAGGGCTCTCACTGTAAGTTAATGTACCCTGCCAGCCAATGAGATTTGTAATTTTTATCCCATTTTCTAAAGTAGTTCCTTTCAGCCTTATTGTGAAGCACTTTTTCTTTGCAGCCAAGGCTCTGTCCATCTGCCCTCTGGGCTGGTTGGACCCCCACCTGGCTGCTCCTGCTCGCCTGCTGGCTCCTGTTTCTTTCCTGCTTCTGGTTTGTATTTTGCCTTGGCTGTGTGTGCTTCTTCTGTCTTTGTTTCCTGTTTCTCTGTTTGTGTGTCTTTGGTTTTGTTTTTTTTGGGGGTTTTGTTTCTAAGCTCCTAGCATTTCGCACCCTGAGCTCCTACTGTTTGCACTGTTGCTCACAACTCTTAAACTACTGCAATGCAAATGCAATCATTATCTGTGTGTTTCAGCTCAACCATTCTGCTTCATGTTGCATACTCAATTGTTTTCACTCTCTTCCCAGAATTACTGCTTCCCTGCTACAGAATTACTTGCTCCCCTGTTATCAAGTCTGATTGTTTTCACCCTGTTCAAGCTCTGAACCTTGCTATGTAGTTCAGTCATGCTGTTCCCTGTTTATACACTGCTGTTTCACTCTGAGGTCAGCTAAATTTCCTGCTGAGGCTGTTACACTAGCTTTTATATCTGCATGTGATTCTCGGCCCTTTCATCACTTTCTTTGTTTATCCTATAGCGGACTGGAAGTGTTTGAGAGTCGTAGCCCCATGTGGCTAATTATTTCTGTTCTAAATTCTGCCTTTGCTGCCGAAAATCCTCAGAGTATTTGTCGCCTTGATTTGGCTTTTAACTGTCTGGCTGGATTGCCTCACTATTCAGTGCTATTTCATTGTTGGTATGTTATGCAGACCTCCATGCAGGTCCACTTATTACAACTCTGTTTACTGACCTATGTACAAGTCCATGCTTGTTACATAATCGTTGCTCATTCCTTACGCAAATCATTGCTTCATGCCTCCTGCCATCCCTTGCACTCAGCCTCTGGGATTCTGCTGCACTCAATTCTGCATTCGACCTTGCAAGGTCTCAGCATTCAATGCTCATTATGATCTCAGCACACCAGTGCTCAATCAGCTCACCAGCTTTTCAGCTGTCATTCTATTTCTAGGGCATGCCAGCCATTCTATTCTGGCACAGGGTTCCTACAGCCAGTGGTCTTGCTCTGCATTTAGTCCACATATTGAGCATGTCCAACTTGGGTGGGATCCTCTCATCTGGCCCATAGCTGGAAATGTCCTCACCCTGGCTTGGCTTTGGCTGCCTGCTACGTAACAGCAACTCCTGGTGTAGAATTTAAGACTAGTGGTGAAGGGTGGTTACTCCGATCTCCTTTGGCTCTAGTGTTCCACTATAACTGATATCCATTGACTTTAGTGGTTTCCCAGCAAGGCACCTTCACTGCATTCTCCCTACAACTGCCTCTGGTTCACCTGGTTTGAGTTTAGGGTGAGTAGGCCAGGTGAGTGCCTCAGCAGTCGTTGCTTTTCTCCTCCACCTTAGTTGCATGTATTGTTGCAGAGTTTTCACAACCTTCCATGGCATTCTCACTAGAGGGTTTGAGTGAGAGCCTTCCTCCAAACTGGAATATTTCCACCTCCTTTATTTTGGTTTTCCAAATTGCAGCTGCAGAGCCGTCACTAAATAAACTATCCCAAGCCTAGAGGGAAGGCGACCTAGGCCTTGGATCCCCAGAGATTCCTCCTCACGGGTTTTTTTCTCCTCCATTGCTTCAGGTCATAATTGTTAGTTAGCATAGTGGTGTTCCCTAGTTTCTTAGGTAGGTTCCGCTGTTGGATGGAAGTGGAGGGTGTCCTGCCATTCCCTCTCTCCTTAGAGGATCCCTCATTCTCTACACAACCCATCAGTACCACGCCATAAACTTTGGGCATTTCATTACATTATCGACTTGAGCATCTCATTACGTTATCTACCTGTCTATGCTTATCTACCATTACATTACAGTTACTGCTTGCTTATGTGCTTCATACTTCAATTTTGGGGATCTTTCTAAGGTACCTTTGGCCACGGAATCTTCCCATGGCACTCTAGGTGGAACCTCTCCGAGGGTTCCTTGCCTTGGTACCCCTACAGGTACCTACTGTTCCTCTGGAATAGAGAGTCGAATGGCCAAACAAAACCAAACTAACACAGTTGCACAAGCATAACACTATATGGCAGAGCAGGACACTGACTTGGAAAGGATTTGCCTGGAGTTCAATGAACAAGCAGCCAGCCACTCCTACGTCCTGAGCTATATAAGCAGTTCCTTTCAGCCTCATTGTGAAGCACTTTTTCTTTGTCCCTCCATCCTCCCTCCTCCTCCTCCAGTGGCAGCACTTCTCTCCTTAGGATCTTTCTAGGTACCTTTGCCACAGGAATCTTCCCTGGCACCTCTAGGGGTAGAATGCTTTCTGAGGGTTCCTTGCCTTTGGTACTCCTACAGGGTGGTAGTTCCTCTGGTATAGAGAGTGCCAACGCCAAACAAAACCAACCAACACAGTTGCACAAGCACAACACTATACTGGCTGCACAGGACATTTAATTTATATTTACTGGGCAGATAGGTTTTCAATTTTTCTACATTAATTGTGTTGTGTTAGTTTACACATTTGATGTAGCAGTTTCTGTACATTTTGACCTCCTTTATAAAGGTTTTAGTTGAATTGTTTTTTTTTTCATTTATTTTGTTGCACTTTTCCCACTTTTGCTGTAGCAGGTTTTGCACATCTGTTTTATGTACATGTACAGCTTTTTAGAGCAATTGGTTTTATCGATTTCTAAATTCCCTACAAGTAATTTTGTTTATAGTATACCTTCTATTTCACTTAATAAACACTTTTTCTTACCTGAGCTGTTGCTTTGTTTTCTATGCCCATTTTATAACATTACCAAAGGCTATGAGCAGGAGGTCGCACCTTTCCAAAATCCTTTAATCTGGCTGATCTGATCCTGCACTCTCCCCCCAACCCACTACCCCACTTGCAACATCCCTGATCATTAACTGAATCAGAATTGGGGTACTTCTATGACAGCTGACCTGGGGATTGGGCTTCTAAGCTCATATCACTACTCACAGAAAGTACAGACCCAGTAGTTTGGGTTTGTTACAGGTAGCAGAATACATCCCTGGCTATCTCCAGGCTGAAACAGAAGTCCACCACAGCTGATTTTAACAAGTACAAGGATGGTATATACACAGCAGTGATCAGCAAAATTGGTAATATGCATGCAAATGGGGAAATAACCTGTATAACAAAATTCAAAAACACAGCACAGTAACATTTTAAGTTTTCTTAACTACACTGTAGTTACAGTATAACTACACTGTAATTGTATTACAGTTGCAATGCAGTTATATGTAACAAATGTGTAACTACCTCTGTTGCATGTAATTAATAATTACCTACATCGCAGTTACATTGAAACAGACACTTAAAGTGTGACCCACAGCACCAGTAAAATGGATTTTGAGTTTGAAATCACTGGTGACATTATCGTGTTTTCAGTTCAGCAAAACAGATTTTGCCGCTTTTCAATCATGGTAAACTAGTATCTGTAAAATTAAGTAGAATGTTTGTAACACTAGATGACAATGTGGGAGAGGCATCTGAGGTCCAAAATAGAAGAAGCTGCTCCATTCACCTCGTGCCAGGTTAAAATACATCATTGTAGTTGAAACAAAACCAGCGCAGAGACCAGGCACTTACTTGCATGAATTGTTTTAATGTAGTGGCAAACTGTCAAGGTCCAACTCACAACTTGGAAAACAATGACAAACAGAGGCCCCGACTGGTTTCACATGCGTGCTTCCTCTGGGAGGTCGGTCCAGTACAGTGACAAGCAATTTATACTGTATTTTACTTAAAGGTGCAGTATCAATCAATCAATCACAATTTATTTATAAAAGGTGCTTTTCACAGGGTATAAAAGTGCCTGCACAAATACAGCTCAATAAAACCAGAGATAAAATCTGCAATCACAGACTACAAATATAAAATCCCAAAAATCATACTCAGGGAAAGCAGGACTGAACAGGTGCATTTTTAATGTGGATTTAGAACTCTCCCCAGACAGGCACTTCTTATCCAACGAGGTACAGAGTTCCACAGGGTAGGGGCCACAAACACAAATGCTCAGGCATCTGAGGTCTTCAAATGGACCATGGGAACCTCTAGCAATTCCTCGTCAGTGGAGCGGAGTGGGCGGAGGGTTGGTAGTGATGAAGAGATCTTGCAGGTAACAGTCCCTATCTGTGTAGGGCCTTATAGGTCAATAAACTAACGTTGAAGGTGGTCTGCCACTGAATAAGCAGCCAGTGCAGGCCGCAGAGCACAGGCGCGACATGGCATGAATGAGGCAAGCCAGTCAACAACCTGACAGCCGCAATTCTGCACCAGCTGCAAGCAGCGGATATCCACCCCGCAACCCTAGGTACAAGTAAGTACAGTAAGTGAATTTCATACTGCAGTGAGTTGAAATTGCAGCTACATTGGGCGCCCACAATAAACAAAGTGTGGGCATCCCATCAGTGGCTGTGTGGTGCTGCGCTGACTGTTCTTTTTTAAATTTAAAAGTAAAACGTGTGTGGTGTGAGGAGGTTGAAAACTGACATACCTTCCTGACCTCCTGATCTGGGGAAAATTCCATTTAATTTAAAAGCGAGTGCGGCCCACAGGAGTCCCGATCTAGTAGCTCCTGTGGTGGCACATCAAAGGCAGTGCAGTCAGTGTCTTTGAAAGCAAAATGGCAGTTAAAATCATTAGGATGCTCGTGTTGGCGAGGCAGCATGAGGCTGGGTAGCAGCCCTGGTTGCTGATTGATTATGCACTCAAGCCCTTGATTTGCATAACCAGTCAGCACTGCCCTCTTAGCTATCCAGTCAGGGTCCCCCAGGGCAGCCACGCCCCTGTCATGGGCATAAAAGGAGACTTCCAGGAGGATTGAAGGCAGTCCAGAGAGGGAATCTGGAGGGCAGTCCAGAGGAGGAGCTCCAGGAGGGGGGCCCATGGAGAAGGGCTTCTGGAGAAGGAGCTCATTGGAGAAGGGCTCCTGGAGAAGGAGCTCATTGGAGAAGGGCTCCTGGAGAAGGAGCTCATTGGAGAAGGGCTTCTGGAGAATCAGCTGACTGAAGAGAGCTCCTGGAGAAGGTGCTCAATGAAGAAGGATTCATGGAGAAGGAGCTCGATGGAGAAGAAGTTCAGAAGGAGAATTGAGTAAGGGGTTCAGGAAGAACCCTGAAGAAGAATCTAGGAAGGAGCATCGTGGTACCTGCAGGGGTAGCTGGGAGAGCCATGCCAGCCTGGTAGCCTTCCTTTCTTAAGGTGCTTAAGAGCTGTATCACTCAGGCTTGGCAGCTGATTCTGTTGTTCAGCAGCAGAGAAAGATTTGGGGGTCATAATCACAGCTGACCTGAAGGCTACAAGGCAGATGGCCAAGGTGGTGGGGAAGGCCACTGGGATGTTGAGATGTATTAGAAGGGGAATCACAAGCTGAAGGAGGGAGGTGATAGTTCCACTGTACAGGACCCTGGAGAGACCTCACCTTGAGCACTGTATCCAGTTCTGGAGGCCACACTTTCATAAAGACATTGACAAAATAGAGAAGGTGCAGAGGAGAGTGACCAAAATGGTGAAGGGTCTACATCACATGCCTTACGAGGAAAGAGTCAGAGACCTCAATTTGTACATGCTGGAACAAAGAAGAGAGAGGTGACATGATAGAAATGTTCTAATACCTCAAGGGCATGAACAAGGTGGAAGGGGACAACATATTCAGTTTAAAATAGTGCCAAAACAAGAGGGCATAATATGAGATTGATGGGTTGCCACATAAGGAGTAATGTCAGGAAGTTCTTTTACAGAGAGGGTGGTGGATGCGATGAATAGCCTGCCCCAGGAAGTGGTGGACACCCGTATGGTGGCAGACTTCAAACATGCATGGGACAGGTATAAAGGAACATTAAAGAAGGAAGACAATCTAAAGCCAGTGACCAGATAGGGTCCCTGGCAGCTTGTCAGGTAGCATAAACGGGTAGACTGGATGGGCCTGGCAGTCCTAATCTGCCAACAGTATCTAAGTATCTAGGGGAGGCTGGTGAAGCCAGACAGCCTTCCCAAACCCCGCTGGTACCTGGTTGGAGACTTGGCTAGCAGGTCAGCTAGCAGTACAGCACCTTAGTAGACTTGGCTAGCAGGTTGGCTAGTGGTGCAGCATCTTGGGAGACTCAGCTAGTAGGTTGGCTAATGACACAGCACCTTGGGAGACTTGGCTAGCAGGGTGGTTAGTGGTGGAGCACCTTGGGAAACTCGGCTGCAGGGCGGTAGTGGCAGGGTGGAGCATCTTGGGAGACCTCGGCTAGCAGGTTGGCTAGTGGCACAGCACCCCATTTGGACATTTGGCTAGCAGGTTGGCTAAGCAGCACCCTTGGACACTCGCTAGCAGGTCAGCTAGTGGCGGAGCAACCTTGGGACACTTGGCTAGCAGATTGGCTAGTGGCAGAACAACCTTGGGACACTCGCCAGTGGAGAAGCACCTTTGGACACTCAGCTAGCAGGATCGGCTAGCAGAAGACCTCAGCTTCAAAGGCCTGTATCCTTTTATAAAGCTTGCAGCAGTTCTTGGGGAGGTGTGGCACCGGGCAGGGGAGCCCTGGAGTGGTGGTTTAGCGGGCACTGGTATTTAAGGTACTTGGGTGGGCTAGCAATTCTCCTGGTCCTAGCCAATTGGCTATTGGGGCTAGAAGCTTTAGGGCAGGTCTGATCCCTCACAAGAGCCATTTTCAGGGATGGTAACTGCCCGTTGCTTCTAGCTGTGGTGTTAGTTTTCTCCGGCTGGTAGAGGTAGGATCTTATCCTTTACTCCTTCTTGTGGGCTTGGGGGATGGCCCTTTCTTATTGTTAAGGTTACAGTGGTGAGCCCTTTACAGTGATGTTATTGCTAAGGTTGCAGTGGTGAGCCCCTTTACAGAGATGTTATTGCTAAGGTTGCAGTGGTGAGGCCCTTTACAGTGATTTCATTGTAAAGGTTGCAGTGGTAGAGCCCCTTTACAGTGATGTTATTGCAAAGGTTGCAGTGGTGAGGCCCTTTACAGTGATGTATTGCTAAGGTTGCAGTGGTGAGCCCCTTTACAGTGATGTTATTGCTAAGGTTGCAGTGGTGGGGCCCTTACAGTGATGTTATTGCTAAGGTTGCAGTGATGTTGTGCTAAGGTTGCAGTGGTGAGCCCCTTTACAGTGATGTTATTGCTAAGGTTACAGTGATGTTATTGCTAAGGTTGCAGTGGTGAGTCCATTTACAGTGATGTTATTGCTAAGGTTACAGTGATGAGCCCTTTACAGTGATGTTATTGCTAAGGTTGCAGTGGTGAGCCCTTTACAGTGATTTTGTCACTAAGTTACAGTGATTTGCTTGACCCCAGTGAATATTTTGTATTGCATTACCCTTTATCCTCCAAAAGTAAAGGCTATTTATTTCACTAAATTCTGTCTATGAATGGTTATTTTTAGCAGGTTTGGTTCCCCTTTTTAGTCTGTTTCTCCGGGTGGTAACAGTGGTGTCTTTTAAGGGGGAACAGTGCCTCCCCCTTATTAGAGCACTTTTTCATTCCTGCCAGTGGCTGGCTTCACACCCACACATTGGGTGTCCAGCTGTCAGGCCAAACAACCAAATATTGTCCCTCAGTCAGTTTAAGCCCACTACCTTTGGCTGAGGGTAGCGCCACCAAGGAAGCCTCTTGGTTACATCAGCAGACAGATATAAAAAGGCAAGTTTATTTATAAAATACATCTGTTACAATACACTCAAAATACATGTGTACCTAAAACAAACAATAAGAGATGACATCAAAGTGCAAAGCCCAGAATTAGATGATGTTAAATGAAAATTAATAACATGATATACCATCGGCAGTTCTGTTTCTCCATAATTAAATTATTACGGTACTTACAGTATCCAAGGACAACCATACCAAGTAAGAGCCCATGTTAGGGTACCTTAGAACCCCATTTTGAATACTGATGTGCCTTCTATCCAGAACTCAATATTGTGTCATGTATAGAATGGGAGATCACAGAGGTCACTGTGGGTACTAATGTGCTCACATGCCCTGTCAATGCCGAATGTTTGCTTGCTGGTATTAGCAGTGGAAATGCAGGAGTTAGACAGATGCAGAATAGGAATGGCAGTGAAGTATTGAACTTCACGCCAACCCCACCTCCATCCTGCAGATATGGACAGGCATTGGGGTATGTGTTTGGGTCCTCGCCCATGAAGTTCATGCCACATCACTCACCCTATCCTGCAGATACCGACACGTGTTGAGGTGTGCCTTGGATGTTTGGTTTTACAGTCACCCCATTCCATAGGACATATGCTGAAATGGGCGCAGTATAGGAGAAGGGGTGAACTCTGGGGCCAAAGAGTCCAAGACACACGTTGATGTCTGTCACTGGCTGGGGGTGGGGTGGGATGGCATGAGCATTACAGTCGGCAATCCAAAGGCACATCCCAATGCCTGTCAGTCTGTACAGGGTGGGAAGTTATGGTTAGAAACCCTAATGCCCCAGGCGTTTGTTGGTATTTGCACAACAAATTTCAACATGGCCTTTTGTGACCCCACCTCATGAAAGCATTTGGGACCACTTCTCATGAAGAGTGGCAGTGTGATTTTGTTAATGTGTCCTGAACTTTGAGTTCCAACAGTGCCATTGTCGCCAGATGTATGAAAACACAAATTGGGCAGGATGTGAAGAATGACAGCTGTACCATCCATATGGAGGTGTGAAGAGATGGCAATGTTGAAAATTTGTAGTGGGAATATTAAAATGCTCGCACTTCTGATATGTGGAAACTGCGTAACGCATGCACGTAACACAGTTATTTAATGGACTTCGTCACCAAATTTTCAACATAGGTATTTTAGGACCTCTGCTCAAGAACAGTGTCACTGTGATTTTCTTAATGTGTCCTAAACACTGATTTCCCACAGCGACACTGCTATTCTGTGCCGGAAGTGCAAAACACATTTCGGTCAGGATGTAAAAATGACAGCTGTGGAAAATGCCAATGCTGAAAATCTGGAGTGAAAATATTATAAAATTCACGAGGTTACGAGAATGCATGGAAACTGCGCAATGCACATTAATGAAACAGTATTTTTGGATTTGTTTCACAAATTTGCAACATAGGCTTTTGAGAGCACACCTCATGAACACTGGCACTGTCGTTTGTTAATCGGTCCCAAAAGGTGATTTCGCGCAGTGACCACAAATCACCTTTCAGGACAAATAACACCATGTCAGTGGCTGAATTCATGAGGAAGGGTCCCAATAACCCCATGTTGAAAATTTGGCACCCAAATTCCTAAAATGCCTGAGATATGCACCAAAGTTGAAAAACCCTATTTATGCCATTATCAGCTTACCAGCATTTCTTCAGTTCGTGGTCGGCTTTGAAGAGTGCAGATGTGTTCCCAGTCCACCAAAGATTGTTGCGCCAGGTTCGGAGGTGAGTATGGGGTGGGGGTGTAGGGAGGTAGGGTTCACAGTGGGTGGGTGCGGGTTGGGGAAGAGGACCTGACCGCATGGGCCCATTTCCTTTCTTTCAGGAGAGAAAAAAAAAGACATTGCAGGAAGGTTTTTTTCTTTCAGGCTTCTTTCAGCAGCACTAGGGTGGCTCCCAGTGTGCCTACCTGCCTTTTTGGGCTGGGGGACTTAAGCCAACAGGGATTTGGGCCCCCGCTGCAAAAGATCTACTTTGGGGGCATGATGCTGAGGGGACTGGGCACCCCTGGCACACAACAAATGTGGAAGGGTTCATTATGCCGACAGGAGTAGGCTCCCCATCGGCAAATGAACTGTGTTGGGGGCATATCGACAGGGGATTGGGCACTCCAGTCAGTCGGCTTTCATGGGGCTGTGAGGGGCAGCATAAGCCACCACCATGTTTAGGAAATGTTACACCAGGCAGGTACTACCTTGCAATGACATGTCGCCTCATTGCAGCAGAATGGCTGATGCTGCAATGATGAGGTGGCCTCATTGCTGTGGCAAAATCGCTTCAACTTGGTGGCACTTTTGAAACCAATGTCATCAGCACAGTGTGCTGCATTGGTCCACCTGTGCCAAGCCCGTAAATGCAGTGCAGCCGTTAGCTGCCACAGTGCCGCACCTCCACAACCCGCTTCTCTCCTAAGCTGCCACATAATGTTTCTGTGCATGCACTCAAGCAAACATAAAATGAGGGTTACTCACCTGTAATTGCAGGTATAGGAGTGATATATGGTGCACATCAACATGTTGACAGACTTCCTTTTCCTTTAAAGCCAGCCGAACATTTTCAAGCTAAGCTCCTCCCACCCAGCTGGATGGTATCCTCCTTGACTCTGCCCCATGATGTCAGATTTTGCAGCTGGAAGCAGGGATCTGAGTGCCACTTGCAAGGGCAGGTGGGATGGGTTCTGTGGATGTGCATCATATACCACTCCTAGAAATATGGTTGCAGATGAGTAACCCTTTTCTAGGGATGTGGATATGGTGCACTCTCCACACTTTGGCAGACTCATAGCAGTTCTCTGGGAGGAGGGAGCAAGGTGCACACCCCATGTGGGGAAAAAGGGACTGGAGAACCGAGGTCCCAAAACCAGCATCCCGGCATGATTCAGGGTTGATGAGATAATGGGAAATGACAGTGTTTGCTGAATTCCAGGTAGCAGACCTGCAGATTTCCTGGATAGGGACATCCCTGGAAGCAGCCACCGAGGCAGCAGTATGTCCGGTGGAATGAACCCTAAGCCCTGAGAGGCTCCCTACCAGCCAACCTATAGCGGAGGTTGATGCAGCATATAATCCATCTGCCAATCATCCACTTAGCTGCCTGTCTGCCAGATGTGGCTTCAGCATAGGTGACGAAGTGCTGGCAACCCTCTCCAAACTCCAGCTGCGTGCTCCGTATAATAAGCTGCGCTCGCCTCAGGTCCAAAGTATGGAGCCTGTGCTCGGCCTCTGAAGTTAGATTGGTGAAGTGCACAGGGAGATTGATCACCTGGCTAAGGTAACACTCTGAAACAACCTTGGGACAAACTTTGGGTTGGGGCTGAGGACAACCTTGTCCCTGTGGAATACCAAATAAGGAGGCTCCACTGAAAGCGCATGGAGCTCACTGATCCTTTTGGTGAAATGATAGCCAACAAGAAGACAGTCTTCCACGACAAGTGAGAGATGTCACACCTGTGCATTGGTTTGAATTTATTTATTTTATTTATGTCTTTGATAACCAGGTGGGTGCACTGATCCAAAGGTACGCTTTGCATGACCAACCACAGCATGCACATTAAGCAATACAGGTGTGGAGAACAACAGTAAATGCAGGCCTCAACATGAGGTGCAGGAAATTACAGAACAAGGGGTCATTAAATAAAGTGCAATTACATAAGAATACAAAGCGTCAAAGAAAGCCAACATACAGGTCAAAAATAATAGTCACAGGCCAGGCAACAGGCTGAAATGTAAGTCACAAAACACAGAGACAAAACATAAGTCTCAGATATGATACATAAGGTGCAAAATACATTCAGGTACACTAATAGTACACAGGTCAACGAGCAGACTGGAACTCTGAAATCAAGTACAACACTTCCCATAGCAAATGGTGATGGGACTTAGAATAGGCAGGTGACAGTAGAAGCCCCAAAATTGGGGAAGAGGATAGAAGTGGTAATGGGAGTGTAGCAACGATGAGACATTGCTAATAGGTGGGGGAGGGGACAGAGGGAGAGGATGCCAGAGATTACCCGGATAGCAGTGGCATTTGGCTTCAGACAGTAGCCACTCTGAAATTTTTGAAGGAGAGACGGAGGTGGAAGAGTGGAGAGATGTAGGGAGTCTGTTCCATAGGGAGGGACAGAGACAGAAAGGCTTTACTACCCATGGTAGAGGAGATTCGTGGAACTACCGGGGTGGATGATTCACAGAGGCTCCTAGCTGCCACTCTGCCCATGAAGAGATATGATTATGGGGACAGGTGTCTGTCACTCAGAGAATTATCAACTAAGCAGCCAAGGGCATAGTTGAACTGTCCTTGCAGTGGGAGCCAACCAAGTGACTGGTACAATACACAATGATGAGTAGAAAAGGGGCATGGAGGACAAAGCGACAGATACTGTTGCAGACTGAGTTCAGTCTACAATGCAGAGCTGAGGATATGAGGGAATAGACAGGAGCAGTATTCAAGGAGCAGTAGAAGGTTTCCTTGTGCAATTGTTAGGCATGTCTCATAAGAAAGGAATTGATTTAGGCAGTAGGTGGCACCTAGCTTCTGATTAACTCTGAGCACAGAATTATTGACATGGTCCATGAAAGTAAGGGAGGGGTCCAGAATGACACCTAAGTATTTGAAACTACGGACATTTTCAAGGGGGACCAGCAGGTGTGGGTACAAGGAGGGAGGAGTTTGTCTTGGAGATCATTGTGAGGAATGGTTTGGATCCAAATAGCATTACTTTTGTTTTCTTTTCATTTACCAAGAGTCTGTTGGAAAGAAACCAATTGTAGGCAGCACCGTAGTTAAGTGTAAGAGCGGAGGAGATGTTTACCAGAGACTTGTCGCTATAGTAAAGGATAAGGTCATCCACATAGAGGAGAGCCTCACAGGTAAGGCTTTCAGCCGAGAGCATTAATAAAAATGGAAAAAGTAGGGGAGCAATGATGGAGCCTTGGGAAACCCTGTGGATACTAGTAGGGCAGGGAAGGAGGCTGTACCTGGTGTAACAGACTGGGACCTGCTTTTGAGGTAGCTTCTAAACCAGGCGGTTGACTTGGCAGAGCAGCCAAGGTGTAGGAGAGTGGAGTGGAGGAGGGAGTGGTCGAGGTCAAAGGCCTTAGTCAGATCACAAATACAGCACCAGTGGCCTTACTCCGCATCCATGTTTCTGAGAACATGGTTAGAGAAATGGGCTAAGGCTGATGTGGTGCTGTGGTGATTACAGAAGCCATGCTGCTGAGGGCACAGCAGATTATATTTTCCAAGATGCTCCAAGAGTTGGAAGTGCACGATTTTTTCCAGTAGCTTGCTCAGGTGGGGAGGAGGAGATAGGCCTATAATTACCAGGAGAAATAGGACTTACGGATTTGAAAACAGGCACAATGTTAGCATGTTTCCAAGAGTCTGGCATTGTGAATGAGGAGAGGGCAAGGTTAAATATGAAGGTGAGGGTTTCAATGATTGCTGGAGAGATGAGCTTAGGAACAACAGAAAAAGCCCATCACTGGCAGGGAAGGACTTCAGGAACTTGGTGGTAACACCTGGGCCAATGTCTCTAAAGTAGAAGGGTGGGGTGTCAGAGGAGTGGTGATGGAGGGAGTAGTTATCCTGACTACCAGGGTTGGGGGTGACTGGGAGGGTAGTTTGGTAAGATAGGAGGAGAGGTCAGAAAATACTTTGTTAAAAATCTGCAGTCTCAGAGGGATTGTCAAGGGGCCTGAGGGAGAGGCTAGCTGAGCAACTTGGCTATGGATCTTGGGGTTGAGGAAGGACCCACTGAGCCCCAGAAGCAATGGTGGTCACCAAGGTTGTTCCTTTGAAGGGTTTAGGTAGAAATTGCATTTCAGTGATTTGGCAGTTTGCTTATATGTGTTAGTGAGCACCTATAGGCTGCCAAAGTTGGGGAAGGGATGCTTTATAAGTTTTCCATTTACTGTCCCTCTCTTCATTAGGGACAGTAACTCTGTGGATATCCATCGGGTGCAGCCCCCCTCACCCTCCAAGTACTGAGAGGGAAGTGGAGGTCTTGTATCTGGATGAGGGCATTTGTGAGGAAGTTAACTGCATCAGACACATTGTTGATGAGGTAGAGGGCAGACCAGTTCGCCACTCTTACATTCTCTAGGAGATTTGTGGGATCCATGTAATGGCTTGCCGATGAGCATTGCCAAGACCAGCAACAGGTCCCACAGTGGAAATGGTTCATGCACTGGTGGGGACAGTTGGTCAAGGCCCTAAAGAAGTGCCCAGTCACCTCTTCCTCTGCCACCGCTGGCATACCAGCCCACACCTGGTGTGATGGAGATGGCTGCCAGGTGCACTTTGAGGGTCATTGACCTCAGGCCCAACTAGAAGAGTGACCACAGGTAGTCCAGAGTGCTAGCCAGGGGCAAAACAGGGATCTAGCTTTCTGCCCTGGCACCAAATGTAAAGTGTTTCCATTTGAAGGCATAGCACTGGTGAGTTGACCCCTTCTAGAAGGCTTCACAACCTGGAAAACCTCCTTGGAGTGACCCAAAGCCTGGAACTCTAGTCATTCATGAACCAGGCCATCAGCTGAAGGGACTGAAGGTCTGGGTATAAGACCTTCCCCTTGCAACAGGAGAGCATGTCCAGATGTACAGGCAGGCACCATAGAGTCCTGCTGCTGCTGAGGCTGAGGAGATCTGGGTAACAGAACTGGCACGGCTAGTCTAGGGCTACCAGGATCACCTGTGCCTTGTCCCTTCATGTCTTGACCAGCACCTGGTGAATCAGGAGAAAGGGAGGGAAGGTTTAAAAGATGCCCAGGGTCAGGGCCTCATGAAGGCATTCCCCAGCAGTGTTCCGCACTGTTGGGGTGGGCGTGTAACAGCCTCAGCTTTGTATTCTCCCAAGAGGTGAACATGTCGACCAGGAGTGCCCCACTGGGAGAACAGATTGTTCACCACCTCCTGATGAAGGGACTACTTGTGAGATGCCTCGACCACCCCAAGCTCAGTGTCCTCTGCCATAACAAGGACTGCCTCCCAACCCAAGTCCGCATGAGAGCTGATAATCAAATGATCCTCCCTGTCTTTGATTATGTGGATGTGGTGTATAGCTGTCACCTCTCCTCCTTCTTGCTAGACTGTCGCTTTGCCTCCAACTCTCCTCTCCTTTCTCGCTGCTCCCTCTGCTCCTCCCTTTCCATATCCCCCCTACCCGTTTGTTTCCAGTACCACTGCGCCATCTTCATTGCCAAATACTGGTTTGACTCTCTTCCCTCCTACCTATCTTCTCTCTTCTTCCTCCCCTTACTCTCTATGTTCAAGGACACTCACACATTCTCTGTACCTCACCCTCACTCATGCACCGGAAAAGCCATTTTCTCCTACCAGCTCCCCTCCTGAGGAACCTGTTCCCCTATTCTCTTCATCCTACCCCTCCCTTCACTCACTAAATGCCTAATAAGACTCTCTCCTCCCCCTCCTTGTAGCTGTCACCTCTTTCTGATTCCTCTGTTCCTCTCTCATCACAGTTTCCATACTCCCATCTATCCTAAGGCTCCTACTTCGCTTCCCGAACTCCTGCCCTCTGTCCGCTTTCTCAAGTGGGCAAATCTTACCAATCTCCTTACAAAATTGTGTGCTACAAAATTTAGTAAGCAGCTTCTTAAATCATTTGTAACCCTTGTATATCTGTTGCACTACATTGTTTCTTACTGAGGTTCTGCACTTGTTTTACCGTATTGCTCTTCTGATGATTGTAATTGACTGTATGCCTACTCCTATATCCTCCCCACCCAGGGCACACCGGAAATGAGCCTCGCTCAGTGTGCCTTTCCCAAACTTTTAAATAAATAAATAACTAAAATATAGCAAAAGGAGCTATATTAAAGGAATCACTTATGCCTGGAAATTCAGTGCACCCAATTGAAAAATCCAGAATGTCTCCCTACATAACATTAAATTATCCAGCTCTCCACCCTATTTCCCTACATTCACCTTGTCCAGGCCACAGAACGAGAATCTGTGGTCCTCAGGATTTTGGCTTTCAGATACAAGTTTTGTCAAGGCATTATTTCTGTCATTGTGATGTAAGGAGCTGATGGTTCCCATATTCTCAGCTTGAACATGTGGATTGTTTGGCAACATAAAAGACATTATTACATCTGCATGTGGCTAAATAAACAATCCCAACAGTGGAGCAATTCATGAATTTCCTAACTACGACCCATAGCACCGGTAAAATGGATTTTGGCTTTGAAATCGTTGTCACCGACATTGTTTTTTAGTTCTGCAAAACATATTTTGCCATTTTCAATCCTAGTAAACCAGTGTCTCTAAAATTAAATAGAATGTTTGTGACTTTAGATGACAATGTGGGAGATACATCTAAGGCACAAATTAACTTAGTGATGTCAGGATTACCTGTATCAGACCAGAAATTAACAGGCTGAAAGCAGAAACTGAGTGTGATTTCAGCTAACAAAGCTGTGAAGAACAGTCATTACTAGTTGGATAAATGAAAAGATTTACACATACCAGAAGTGTTCTGGTCATTCCAAGAGGAACTGATTCTTAACTGTCACAGACTTGTCATACCAAAATCACTGAGGTCTGTGGTTCATTCTGGACCCATGGGGTGGAAAATTCTAGCCTGGGCTAAGAACATGCGTTTCAGTCTGGGCACGAATGTTCAAATTAAAGAAGCAGTGTTCAAATTCCTGTCTGTCTGCAAACATCATTGTCAAATCCAAAGAAGTCTATTATTATTCTTGCTATTCTGTCTTAATGAGCCACCATTTGTGCTCTTTGTTACCACTGACAAGTTAACAGCTGAAGCCAAAAGCCACAGGTCATTAGCCCAGCTGTAGCTCAGAAAAAACTTAGGAGAAAAACAGGCTTGTTAAGGTGAAGTAAAACACTAAATCTTATTTGCCCTGTTTACACAACAGGTGTGCTGTACTTACCGCACTCATTGGATCCACTATAACTGACTGCCAAATTTGGTGTTTACACTTCTGGTGCTTGAGCACCACAGATCGCTTGAGAGGTGCAGCCACAGTGGGACAAGGTGGGCATCGATCCATTGACTCGCCATAGGGATGCGTGAGGACGAGTTGCAGTTGAGTGCAGCAGCTGTTTACACCATAGGAAAAGCACTGAACCTGGTACACGTCCCCAGGATTTTGGCGGTGCAGAAAAGCATCGGAGCAGCACTTACATCGCAACCGTGAGTGTCCACAATGGAGGCTTTGCAGCGATCAACTGGAACGCATCAGTTGATGCGCTGCAAAGCTGGTAGTGTAACTGGGCTATTATCTCTTCATGAAAAAGAGAGAGACAGAGTGCCTATACAGAGGCCTGATGGGTAATGGCATCCTGCTACACTTACAGACAAGCTGAATACACCAAGTCCATATCTTGTGCATGCAGATAATGGTGAAGTGTATCGATGAAACTGGAGTCATTTGTTTAAAATGCAGGAGGAACAACTGAACCCAACAGCTGCTGATTCTGACATAAAGACAGCTGTCACAAGGCCAAAAGCTGAACATTGGAATGATTTTACATCACTGTACAATACTCTAAATGTCTTGTTGTCCAAACCTACTGCAAAACATAAGGACATGAGTAATCCTTACAGTATGTCATCCGGACATTGTGTGTTGTGAAGCCACTGCAGAGAATGGACCTTTGAAATGTAGGTTTGCATCCAGAGAATACAGTGTATTATATAACATTGTCATGGAGCCACTGGCTAACAACTGGCAGGACACAGTTCCCTTATGCTGCTACCATCCCATTGCAAATTCACCACTGGGCTGTTCTCTTGTCATCCCACTTTCTACCCCCTCAGTACAAGGCCTGTGAACATAGGAACCCTATTCACTTCAGGCACTCTTAGACATACATTGGTATTAGAAGCAGTCTCTAATTTGGTACATGTTCTCTGAGACAGAACACAGAGTTCCAAGTAAAATAAATTACCTGCATGTTAAAACAAACTGCAGTTATGCCGCCATCCTGCAATGCTGACGACATGGGTTTGGGAGTGGACTCTGTTTACATAGGGTTGGCTGGGACAGAGGATAGAGTATCTGAAGGACTGCTCTCCTCTTCATGGAGGGAGAGCAGGTTGCACTGTGACGCGTGCCTGATGCCTGTCGGAAGCAGGGTGGCAGTACAACGGGAGCATCCAGTTAGGAGGGTCCGCTGTCATTTATTTATTTATTGAAATTTTGATAACACCTTTGAGAACAAGCTCATTTCATAGGTTACACGTCAGATGAACGATACATATTGGGAAGTATGAGATGGAGAACAAACAAAACAAGGAATTATACAAGACATTACAAGAGTGTATAACTAGAGAAGTTCCAATACATGTGGCATTGCACAATGTATGCCATGGTGCATATTTGATTAAACCTAGAATTCAAAGGGTCATATTAGAGGGTTGGGGTCTTATGAAATGACCCTTTACAGGAAAATGAGAATAGACTCAGCCTAATATCTAATAATCAACACGGTAAGGGATGGCATCAGCCTAGGGGCCTAATCAGAGGTGAGAAGGTATGGACAAAGCATTTTAAAGTGAACAAGGGAGCTCAGGAGCTATAATGGGGGAGGGGAGGGATGGGGAAAGCCATATAGGGGTGAGGAGAAAGAGTGGAAGGGATCAAGAGGAAATGTGAAGGAGAATGATTAGCAACTTAGAACAGTTATTTACATGTTGAGAACAGTTATGCATAAGGTCAGGATAGCATAAGGTTAGAATAAGTGCTGGTCACAAGAAGAAAGGTTATTGAAGCAGTCACAACTGGCATCAGCAACTAGCTGTTGCTTAAGTTTAACCTGAAGGAGCCCAAGGTGGATGCTGAAGTGATGTCATGGTGCAGCGAGTTCATCCATAGCAGGGCACGATAGGCAAAGGACCTTTGTCCCAGAGAAGTGCAACAGCGGGTATATTAATCTGGCTAGTAGAGCTTCTGTGCAATGACAGTTGATAGTGGGGGTAATAAGCTTTGCACTCCTGGGGCATTTTGCCTAAGCTTACTTTTTGGACAGTAAACATGTCTGGTACATGAGTCTACCTTTGAATTGAGTCAGTTAGCCTGAGCGTACATGTCACAGGTATGGGACAAATGGGCTGAGCCAGTAAGGAGCCAACATATTTTGTTGAGTGCAACTATGATGCAGCGAAGAGTTGTTTCAGTGGCTGATCCATAGATTGGTGAGTCGAATCAATAAGCAAGACAAGAGAGCTTTGAATGGCCAGGTTAAGAGCCTCTGGGTCAAACATTGCTTATGCCTATAAAGTAGCCCAATGCGGGTGTCAACAGCCTTAGCAATGCTGTCCATGTGATAGGCATAGGTCATCATACTGTCAATAGTAATCCCTAGGTATTTAAAGAGCTGAACTAGCTCCAGGGAGAGCCTCTTCATTGGTGATAGAAAGAGACTAAGTTCTGTGCCTATTTTGGGAGCTAGAGAACAGCATGGTTTTAGTCTTGTTGTAATTAATAACAAACTTGTACTCATGGAACCATCTTTCTATGACTACTAAATTACTCTGTAGCCTAGATTCAAGAACCTTAGGGTCTGGATCACTGGTAAACAGGACAGCATCGTCAGCATATAAAAGGATGTGACCCTGACAGGAGTTAAGGAAGGTTGTTGAGGAAAATAATAAAAGAGGGCCCAAGATGGACCTTGAGGAACTCCAGATAGGACAGGTCTGCTATCTGAGAGGGTGTTACCAATCTTCACCTTCTGTGTATGGCTGTGCAGGTAACTTTCAAACCAGGCTACGCTGCCATGAGCTAGGCCAATGGTGGTAAGCTGTTCGACCAGGAGGGCATGATTCACTGTGTCGAAAGCTTTGGTTAAATCAATGAAAGCAGCACTGACCAGGTGTTCTTGCTCAAGGAGTGGTGAATAAAGCCTGTGAACTCCAGAAGGGTGGTAGTGGTACTATGACCATTTCTGAACCTGTGTTGTTGGGGCATTGTAGCTGATATTTTTCTAAGTATTCAACCAGTTGGTCAGTCTCTATACACTCAAGAACTTTCGAGAGTGGGGGCAGGATAGAGATAGGCCTATAGTTCCCAGTAATTGTGCAATCCCCAGAATTATGAACTGGTGTCACAGTGGCAGATTTCCATTTCTGAGGAAACTGAGGTAACTAAGAGACATGTTAATAATATGTGTTAGAGGTGACAGAATTTCATCCAGTGGAAGGGCTACAAACTTAAGATCCAGGGTGTCGTACTAAATCTCAATTTCCTAATACCTTGAGTAGGTAATTCCTGGCTTCATGGGCTGAGAGGGTTTTGAAGTAGAAAGGAGGATGAGAAGGGTGCTGAGTCTCTTTCCCAGAGTAGTCACTTGTGAGGGTGAGAGAAGTAGACAGGTGGCAGGACACCACTCAGGTCCGTGAAGGCATTATTAAAAGTGTTAGCAATAAGTTTGGGGTCGAGTGAGGGTATACCATCAATGTTAAGCATGGTAGGGATCTGAGGTCTCTCCAGTGACCTCTTTAAGGTTAGTCCAAAATTTTCTGCAATCATTCCAGGTCGAGAGAGCACTTCCTTATAATATTTATTTTAGTTGCATGAATAGCCCTCGTGCAGTTGTTTCTGGCAACTTTGTACCTCTGGATGTTGGCCTGGTTACACAGGGACCTAGACCTGTGCATAGATGGTCCCTGGCATTCAGAAGCTCAAAGAGGTCCGTGAAAACCAGGGATTACAGCCGCTTTGATTTTATGCTTTTTATGGAGGGCGGCCTATCACATATAGCGCTGAACTGAAGAATGCATTGGTCGAGGCAATGTCAGCATTGTTTGCTGTGTCAACTATTGACCAGTCCTGAATACGCAGGTCAGCTTTTAGTGATTCAAGATGCCCATGGATGAGTACCCTGGTGGTAATTGTTCTAGCGTGTGGTTTAGAGAATTTGTTCGCCCAATGAAACAAGACTGGGGAGTGGTCACTGAAGGCATCTGGAAGTACGGTTGTGTCTGATATATGATCAGGTGGTAGAGAGCACCCAGTCCAGTAAGGTACCAGTCCCAGTTTTATAGTTGATTCTAATGAGGGACTCGACTAGCTGGGTGAGGTGAACTGTTGAAACTGCATCTTTGAAAGGGCTTGTGTCAGAGAGAACCAATTGATATTGAAATCTCTTAACAAGATAATTTCCAAATTAAGACTCAGAGAGCCAAAACACTCCAGGAGTGAATCAAAGCAGAAGGCCATCTGTCTGGGAGGAATATAGATTGAAAACACAGTAAGAGTTTTATTGTGTGCACCTAGAAACACTTTTATGGCAAGGGCTTGCATATGGTCATCAGTTTTGGGCAGAGTTAGACGAGACCTTGAAGGTTATTTCAGAGGTAGATCACACAACCACCCCACACTTGGAGAGACGATCCTGTCTAAAGACAGTGTAGCCTGGGATGGAAATTGAAGCATCCGCTACTTTTGGAGAAAGCCATGTTTCTACGACTGAGAGGATGTCTGGGTTATGTTGTAAGATCCATGCATTCAGTATGTCCATTTTGGGAGGAGGCTGTATATATTAAGTGAGGCATTTAGTAACCCAGTACATGACTGTGGGTATGCCGTAAGTTGTGGAGGGCCAGGGTTGGGGTGAATATTGCCAGAAAGCAGCAGCAATAGTAAGGCCAGTCCACACAGATATTCCTTTAACTGCTTGTTACTGAGTTTGTGAAGCCCTCTGAGTTGAGTGCGCTTACAGTTGGCTTGTGTTGAAGATCCCAGGGAGGGAGTGCCAAAGGGGTAGCCAACTAGGGCAATGAAATGGCAACCCCAGTCACCAGGAAAATGCAGGTTCCATGGCACAGTAAGAGAGTCACAGTATTGGGAGCTATAGTACTATAAACATATAAATGATTACTATCCAATGTTGCGGTAGATGTTAGAAACTTATCACAGGCAAGGTCAGATAGGGTCACTAGAGAGAGCAATATAATGCCTCTAGGAAATAGAGCTGTTATAGAGACATTATAATACCAAGGAGTGCAGAAGCAAGGGCACGCAAGGTCCCAAGCACAGTGCAGGGTTAATTATAAGTGTGGTTTTTTTGTGTTTTTTTTCTTCACAGTATAATATGCTAAAAGTGAGAAACAAGGAGGGATAACGTGATTAGAACAGGAAAAAGGCAGAGGCAAGTTGGACAAGCGGGTTGGAGGATTAATGGAAAATAAGATGCCTCTAGAGGCAGATCAGTATAAACTGCAAATGGGAAAAAACTCAAAACCTAAATCAACTTTAAGAAATCTCTACATCAGACTAAACATTACTTAAAGTAGAAATCAAAACATTTCAAGCAGAGATCAGTCCTAGCATTAATTTCTTGGCAGCAGTTCCTAGAGGACTTCTGATTGCTGCACAGTGTGTGAGGAACACTGGCAAACAGGAGCAGGTGAGATTCCTCCAGGGTAGATGCTAAAATTTAGAGTTACAACCCATACCTTGCTTGGAGGGTGAGCTTCAGGCAGCTTCCTTAGTAGGTTATCAAACTGCAGAATGCAGTTTGCTTGAGAGGAAACAGCCCGAAAGGGCACAGTAATCCCTGCTTGGAGGGTGAGCTTCGGGCAGCTTCGCTTTAGTAGGTTATCAAACTGCAGAATGCAGTTTGCTTGAGAGGAAACAGCCCAAAAGGGCACAGTAGTCCCTTGCTTGAGGGTGAGCTTTGGGCAGCTTCGCTTTAGGCAGGTTATCAAACTGTAGAATGCAGTTTGCTTGCGAGGAAGCTGATAATGCATGGCTGTGCCCCACATACACATTTGATACATCACTGTTCAACAAGAAGCTCTGGGAAGAAAAAGACGGTGGGAACCCCGACAGTACAGGATGGTGCTCTGGTCCATTACAGGCTTTGCATCACCAGCTAGGATCCTTCTCCAGAGCTATCTGGATTGTGCTCATGGTGGGGAGGGAATCTGTGGAGGAAAACTGGAGAGTAAGTCCTAGGGAAAGTGTGTGATGGGGTCTGGGTGAAGTGGAACAAAATGGCAGAGGTTAGCAACTGGTGGATAAAACCTCTTTAGAAAAACACTGCACAATCACAGATGGATTAAATATTAAATATTTAATATCTACAAATTATACAAGATAAACAAGCAACAAATGTGGAATTACAGTATACACCAGAGAAATGACAAGTGTTTTAAATGATAGAGCATCAGACAAAAATAAAAAGATTAAATGTCTTGCTTTTACCACACAGGCTTTCTTGCAACAAGAATGTTTACTCTTCCCGGGTTTTCTTGAGAAAAATTATTTGCATAAAGCTGTACTTCCCACTAAACAGATCACTGAAATACACATGAGTACTTATCAATAGGAAGTCCTGGGGATGCCATGTTGGCTGTAATCCTGCCTGGGGTATCTGTAGTCCTAGTGTTGATCCTGGCATGCCCAGTGGGGACCTTGGACAGTTGATTCCAGAGTTAGAATAAAAGATGGCTGTTTTACTCTAAAGCTGCATCTTAGTCTGTCTATCCCTCTTAGGATCTTTATAGTGGCAATGGGTGTAAAGTGACCGTGTGCAAGATCTGTTGGTCAGGTAACCAGTGAGTTTAAAAAGTTTTAGTGCTCCAGAAGTCCATATGGAGTTGTGGGCGTAAAGTAAAGAATCCTCCCTGCCCTTGTACTTCCAGCACGCTGCCTTCTCTCACTGTTCGCTTAGCTGCCTGCCTTATACACTGACAACCGCAGTTAAGAGCAGGCATCGCACAACTGGCACAGCAGTAGTGAAAGTGCTTTAGTAGCTGTGGAGTCATCCAATAGCATGACTGCATGCTATAACAACAAAAAAGGAACAACAGGGAAAGTTCTCTGGTGCCTTGCTTGCCTCTCACCAGACGTCCACTATTGAGCTGCTACAGCTGGATGCCCCCATCAGCCAGTACAGGCACAGACAAATCTATGGGGACACCTGAGAAAAAATATATAAATTAAACATAAAGACAAGTACCTGGAAGAAAAGCAAGTCAATCCAGGTGAAACTGAGCATTCTGCCTAGCAACTCTAAGATAGAGAGGAAGAAGCAAGCAGACATTACCTCCTGTTCATACAGAATTGAAGTAGCACAACCTGTGCAAACAGTGCCCTCTAGGAAGGACAGACTGTATTCATGATGCAAGCAGCAACAGCAGTACAGCAGCACCATCTGATGGCCAGAGCAAGGACTTATGACCAAGTAAGTGTAGGAAACACTAAGGAAAAAAAGCTGGACAGCAGAACCACAGAGCAGTGACACCACCAGTGCCACATGGAAGATAATACCCCAACAAGCTACAGGAGCTGTGGTCAAGCACAGTAGCAGTGAATTTCTGGCAACATGACATTAATTGATGGGTGCCAGAATGTGATGAATCAAAAGAGGAATCTGATTCTTACTTAGAATGCAGTGAATATTGGCTGGCATCTAACAATGTCACCACAGCAAGAATAAAGTTGTCTTTCTGTCAGTTTTGGGATCAACAGTATATGGACTCCTAAAGAGTCTGGCAACCAGTAAAGCTGTTGGACATGGAGTATGCCAACTCATAGAGACACTTTTAAGGCAGTTCAAGCCCATGCTGATTATAATTGCAGAGCACTTCCGCTTTTACCATAGGAATCAAGAAGAGGTAACTCTTGCTGACTACATTATTGCCTTGAAGCACTTGACAAGCACCTGTGATTTTGGTCAGTTTCTGGATGATGCCTTACTGGATCAGTTTGTCTGTGGTCTATGGGAGAAGGCCATCACAAATGGCCATTGTTAAAAAGGACTTAACCTTCCATCAACCTGTAATATTGTGCTCACTTTGGAGCGCAACTGTAATCGTGAGGGAGCTAGCAGGACATTCTGAACCATCAAGGAGTGGGGTTCACAGAGTCATGCATGTGCCAGAAGCCAAGGAAATTCCAGGCCACAAATGGCCCAACTACTGTCTCATCAGCAGCTCCAAGGCTACCAGAAGCTAGCATCACAGGTCAGTTCCACAAAGTCAAAGCAACTTTGTTACTGTTGTGGGGAATCACCAGCACAGCACATGCAGATTTGGACAAGAAAAGCACCACAACTGTGGGAAAGTGAGAAATCTGATAAGAGTGTGCAAATGAACATCACCTACTGCTTGAGCACAGTATGTCACTGACACCATGTTAGAAACAGAACTGGGGAAGACACTTGGAGCTGTTCACTGCCTATACAATGCAAGTAAATAGAGAGGAATTTACCTTCAGATCATGTTGATGGACAAACTAGTTAACACGCAGCTTGACACCAGGAGGAAGAGAACAGGAGGTAAACCAAGCAAAGCAAAGGAAGCAGGCAAGCCGTTAAGGGCACAAGGTGCAGACAAAAAAAGGTTTGCCAGAGGGTCTCTAAAGTGGATGAGACTTTTTCATGTACATAATTGCAGAACCAAGGGAGGGACAGTGTGAATCAGAAGGGTGGAAGGGGAGACTGCAAAGAAGGGGAACCAAAAAGCTGACATCTTAAACAGGTACCTCTGCCTCAGTCTTCTCAGTAGAGGGAGGAGGGATGGACCACCAGGGAGAAGCAGGAATAAGCAGGGAGGTGGACACAGGTCCATTTTCAGAAGAAAAGTCTGTAAAAAGATTTGTAGTCCTGAAGGTAAACAGGGTTATGGGACCGTATAGGATACATACCCCAGGGTAGAATAACTCAGAAGGTGCTAGCTGCCCCACTCACAGCCTTGTTCAACAGTTCACTGGGATCAGGTGTGGTTTGGAGGGCTGGAGAAGGTCTGACATGGTCCCTCTGTATAACAGCAGCAGGGAACAGGCTTGCAACTACAGGCCAGTCCGTCTAACTTCAGTGGTAAAACATTAATGAAAATCCTACTGAAGGAAAGACTGGTTGAGCATCTAGAATCCTGTGGGCTGCAGGACCACAGGCAGCATGAATTCATTGGAGGAAAGTCATGCCAAACAAATCTGAGACATTTCTTTGAATGGTTAACCAGGAAATGGATCAAAAGACGGCAATGAACATGGTCTTTCTAGATTTTAGCAAGGCCTTCGACACTGCTGGACAGGAGACTGACTGACTAGAAAATCAACCAGCCTAGGAGTGGGAAACCAAAGTGGCAAATTTGGTTAGAAATTGGTTAATGGATAGGAGACAGAGGGTGGTGGTTAACAGCACTCACTCTTAATGATAGGAGAGTGACCAGCAGGGTACCATAGGGCTCGCTACTGGGTCCAGTCCCCATCAAGATCTTCATAGAGGACATTGCAAAAGAACTGGAGGGGAAGGTATGCTTTCTGCAGATGACAACAAAATCTGTAAAAGGGTGGACACTCAGGAGGGGTGGAGAATATTCACAGAGATCTTGTGAAACCTGAGGAGTAGTCAAAGACATGGCAGTTGGGGTTCAGTGCCAAAAGTGCAAAATCATGCATCTAGGGCATACGAACCCAGGCCCTGACTACAGGATGGGGAGGTTCTGACTGTCCCTAGACAGGAAAGGGTCCTTGGGTTGTTATATCAGAGGACCTCAAGGTGGCAGGCAGTGACAAGGCAGTGGGCAAGGCTAATGGGATACCGTGGTGTGCAGTGAGGGGTATCTCCAGCAGGAGGGGAGGAGGTAGCTTTGCTACTGTATCACTCCCTAGTGCACCCCAGAGTACTGTGTCCAGTTTTGGAGACTGCACCTCAATTTCATAGCTAGGGTGGAGGCAGTCCAGAGGAAGGCAACTAAAATGGTTTGGAGTTGTCTGGACACCCTATGAGGAGAGACTGAGGATCTCAACATGTACATCATGGAAGAAAGGGAGAGAGAGGGACATAATTGAGATTAACAGGTTCCTCAAAGGGTGAACGGAGTGCAGGTGGGGAGTCTCTTTCAAATGAGGATGAGCACCAGGGTCAGCAGGCATGTGATGAAGCTGGAAGGGTGAAGTTCAAGAGAGATGTGTGAAATGTTTCATCATTGAAAGGATGGTAGACACCTGGAACAGGCTGCCAGTGGAAGTGGTGGAGGACAGAACAGCGCTGGGGCTAAAAGCATGCATGGTATAATAATTGGAGGAGTATTATAAAAGAGGCAGGGAGGCAGAGGTGGGAGGGTCACTGGAAACAAGATAGGATCTACAGAGGAAGAATAGGCAGGGAACACTTGGGGAGGCTGAGATGACCAAGTGGTCCTTTTCTCCAACAAATTCTGTTTCTATGTGCATGTTTCTACAGGGTATCAGTATCTATTGTGCAGAAGCACATCTACAAGGAGAATCTCAACACATGCCCGCTAGAACCATTGCATATCCAGCCTACATCTTACACTGGAGACTGAATCCTGCACTTGGGAGATTCAAATACCAGTGCGACTTGCCTTGAACTTGCCCTTATGAGGGGAATGTGGACCTTGCCTATAGTGGTACTGCAAGGAGAGACCTGCATTACTGGGAAGAAACTGACTGGAGAATAACAAATTGAACTGGGAAAAGATCATCACCTTACTAAATGTGACAAAGACTGAGGAAAAAGTGTTGGACAAACACGGTCCTGTTTTCCAGGATGGCTATGGCACCATCCAGGATGTCAAGGCAGAGATCCAGGTGCAAACAAGTGCCACCCTATCTTCCACAAGCTTCAATCTGTGCCCTACACCTTACAAGAAGTGGTAAAGCAAGAACTGGATCATCTAGAGAGATATGGTATTGCGTTATGAGTAGTGAAGAGTGACTGGGCTGTTTCTATCATTGTGGTACCAAAGTGGGACAAAACAGCAATGTTGTTTGGTGCCTAAAAAGTTACAGTGAACCACTGTGTGGAACCAGAAACATACCCACTAACTAATGCAAAGACTTGTTTGCCACACTAGCAGTTGGAAGCTCTTTGGCAAACTGGACTTTGAATACAAGCAGCTAGAATCAGAGTCATAGTCAGAGCTATTTTACCCTAAATACCCACAAGGGGTTTTGCCAGTATCATAGCATTGGCCTGTGGAGTTTCTATGTGCCAGTCATTTTCCAGCACATTGTAGACTGGGCACTGCTCAGGTTGAACTGTGTAGTTTGTTTTATGGCTCTAGTGATGGTTATCTTCAGACTGCAGCAGTACAGAGTGCAAGTAAAGTTAACCAAATACCAGCTTCTACAGGATTCTGTTGAGGACCTGGGCAATAGCATTGACTCCCAGGGCATGCACCCAACAGAGAGTAAGCTGGCAGAAATTGTCAATGTGATGGTGCTACATATGCGATGAGTGAAGATCATTTCTTTGTTCATTTGATCATTTCTTTGGCGTCAGGGCTTAGTGCGTACTCTTACTGAGCAATAAGCTTGGCGTTTATCTTCTGTCTGCAAATCTCTGAGTACATTTTTACTTTACTTGAGTGCCAGCGTTGTTTTCTCTTGGCAAACACTACATGTTTTGCTGCAAAAGAAGTAAAGTAGAATCGGTCACTGCAGTGTGAGGCAGCATTACAATCTTGCAAGCAAATGGCTTCTAAACAGCAAGTGGCAAGCTCATTATGACCCAGCAGCAAAGCCTTTGAAATGTTTTTATTTATGTATGCATTTATGTTTTTTTGATACAGTAAGATACCCTAGGCATACATATGCCATTTTCAGACATGACTTGGGAAAATTACAGACTAAGCCATATTAAAATATACAACAAACAGTAAACATAAATTAAGAGCAACATTATCAGGTAGTCACAATTAATAAACATAACAAAATAAGCAGTAGTGCAAACAAAACAAAATACACAGTAGCTGGTGAAGTTGAAAAATGTACTTGCAAAAAGGAAACATGGAATAAGGAAAATCAGAGATATAAACTTTGCTGGTGCCAGTACAACACAGAAAGAGCAAATACATTTAGCATAAAGATAAAGACACATAAGAGAAATTGAGTGGTAAGTGTAACAGTACTTGGGCAGCCAGTCCTAAAGTTTCTAGCAAAAGCAAGATCTGGGAAAACACAATGAGTCCTTTAGAGCCTTACAGAAGAGTGAGTGTCTGTGGAGAGAGGCATCATTCTCGTGAAAGGGACATCCAGTAGATGGGGCATAGACTGCAAAAGCCAGTTTTCCCAGGACAGTGAAGCACCAATGTTCAGTGAAAGTCTGGGAACCTACCGACCTTAGCAAGTATGGAACGGGTGCTGCAGACACATTGCTTATGGAAAATGGGGAACCTGTTCAAATGAGTTTGTCCACAGAATGATCCAAAGCAAGGATGACTGGCCAGCAGATGAAGGCCATTCCAGACCATTGTAGAAGAGGCAGTGATGTGTGAGCTTTGGAGAAGTCAGGGAAAAGTGACACACGTTATTATATGTTGTACCCCACCTAGACAGGATCATTTTGTTTACACTCAGGAATGCCAGAAGGCCACATGTGAGATCTGGCAGGAGGGCACCTGGAGCTATAGACTGTCGGGCAGTCGGGGATAGGCAGTGTCTGATGCTATGGGCCATGCCCAGCTTACATTAATGGATTTGCTGAATGAGAGACAGGGATGGAGAAATCAAGGAGCAGTCTAGCCATACTTCTAAATATTTGAAACTTCTGACACTCTCAAGTGGGGACCCATTATTACAGGTAAGGAGAGTTTTGAAGGGTAGCATGGAATTTTAGCTTGGAACCAAAGAGGATGGGCTTGGTCTTTTGCTGTTTAGGATGCACTTGTTTGAGGATAGCCAAGATTAGGTGATTGTGACGGATCAGAGAGAGATTTTTGGAAAGCAGGAACTGTCTGGGCACTGTAGTACAGGACAAGATCGTCAGCATACAGCAATGAATTGAAGCCAGAGGTACATTAGAGATCCTTGACAAATCCGCCCTTCTACACGACCTGTCAAGCACAGACTGGCTCCGGTCCTTGCCTCACATGATGTCGACACCGCCCTCCCACTTCTGCAGCATCTTCCTAAGCGTATGGGACCACCACGCACCCCTCAGGAAAGCCCGAGTTAGGAAAATACCACCACCCCTGGATCACAGCCGACCCTAATCTCCTGGGGCGTGTCAGAGATAAGGCCTGGGCGTTACAAATCCTTTCAGCTACCAGCGACCTGCACTCTTACAAAACTCTTAGAAACAACTGCACAAAAGCTATTCGACTATCAAAAGCCCAGTATTTCAAGGCCCAACTCGCGTCACCAAGCCTCCCGCATCTTTCTGGAAGGTGATAAACTTCTTATAAATCCATGCACAAAGCAAGCCAGCCCTAGCCTAAACATTGACGGTAATATAGCCTCCAACCCGGCCATTGTATCCGAACTCTTCAACTCGCTTCTTCATCTCCTGCGCCAAGCCCGATTCACCCCCACCTCCTCCAGAAATCCCCCACCCTCTCACCATGGTTTCCACTTTCCCCTTTCACACCCCTGGAAGTTTACACTTCTCTCACCTCCCTAAACCTGTCTAAGTCCAGCCCAGGCGGCTTATCCCAGCCTGCTCAGCATCTCCGCAGCTGCCATAGTCATTCCTATTACCCACATACTAAATCTCTCGATTGACACAGCCACCATCCCCTCCGCCTGGAAACTCGCCAAAATCCTACCTCTCCTAAAGGTGTGCACCCTTCCTCCCTGGAAATTATAGACCCATCTCTCCTCCCTCCCTCCCTTGCCAAACTCCAAGAATCCTCATGCTATCAAAGCTGTCCTTTTTCTCTACAAACAGCTCCCTCCCTTATCAATCAGGATTCAGAAAATCTCATTCCACCACCACCGCTTTACTACGAGTCACTGACTCATATTTTCCGCCATGGACACAGGGCACACAACTACTGCCATTTTATTGACCTAGCCAAAGCCTTTGATTCAGTCTCCCACCCTTTACTGTTAGGCAAATTGCGCCCTTCAGCCTCGCAAATCAGGCCATAAACTGGTTCCACTCCTACCTCCAAAACAGGATGCAACAAGTACAAATCGGGACACCCTGTCTAACCCTTGACCCATCCTCGTAGGCCCCCAAGGCTCCATCCTTGGTCCTATCCTTTTCTCCTTTTTTATAAACGACCTCCCTCAGCCTGTCTCACCTCCAGCGGCACCTATACGCTGATGACACCATAATCTATGCCTCAGGCCCCTCCCATGGCAGCATTCACCTAAACCTCCAAAGTGATTTCAACCGAGTACAAGCCTGGCTCCATAAAATCAGCTAAAACTAAATGCAAAAAACTGTCTCCATGGTCTTCGCACAAGACAAAACTCGCCTCCCTGCTTGCTCCCCTCCAATCTACACCCTGGAAGAAATACCCTCGAAACCATACCCATGTTTAAGTACCTGGGGTCTGGCTGGACTCAAACCTAATTTCTCCACCCCACGTCGCGCCACCTGCACCAAACTCCGGCCCAAACTTGCCATCCTCTCCGCCACAAAGCCTGCCCCTCCCTACTCAGAGTGAACTCATCTGAAAAACCATCCTACTGGTACTGGACTACAGCGGACGCATTTATGGCACAGCCCTTCCTCCTCCCTTGCTAAGCTTGATGTCCTGCTAAACTCCTTCATCAGCTTAGCCACTGCCTCCCCCACTCACTCATCACTGCCAACTACTTTCAACTCTATCACTGGATGCCACTCTCACACAGGTGGAAAACCATGGCGCCTCACTCATAGTGAAATATTGGCTCGCTCCTTTCCCTTCTACCTCTCCTCCGCTCTCTCAAGCCAACCCCTCTGGCTACTCATCGCCACAGACATGCTCATACCTTCCACCTCTCCGTCCCTCTCAGCCTCCGGGCAAGCTGCCTTTTCCTACTGGCTCCCACTCCATGGAACAACCTCCTTCCAACCTCCACCTGGCCCCCTCCCTATCCGTCTTCAAACAGCTTCTCAGGCTCCTCCCTCCCACTCCTGCCTCAGCTGTGCACCCAACTCCCTACCTGGACCTAGTGTAACCCCAAGTTTTTAGAAGTCCTCTGCAGTAAATAAACGAATTTATACTCATATCTGAAAGTCTAGGGAATTTTATGGTCTAGAGATGAAATATATAAATTTGTTTTTCCACTCTGATGCTCTTCAAAAGTGTAACCGTACCACCAATCTCCATGTAATTTACAACACTGTACCATTTTTCTGATGCTAATTATTATTTCTGCATATCTATATTTTTCTATATCTATGTCTCCCTGTTGTATATGATAATATTTTACTGAGTTTTAAGATTATTTGATTTTATTTTTATTTTATTATTTGGGTTATTTTTGAGTTGAGGTTCATTTTGGTTTTATGTTAGTTTGTTTTGTTTTGTTTCTCTCCCTCTGTGAGAGAGAGAGAGAAGTGTGTTATTTTAGGTTTGATACTTATAGGTTTATTTTATTTTGTTGTTTTGATTTGATTAATGACAGTTGGGCACTATTCCCCACTAGGCTAAGGGATTCGTCCTTTGAGTGCCCACCATTGTCATCTGACACCTATTTAGGTGTCGAGCATTGGGCATTCTGAGGAGGCGAGACGAAGGTGGAAAGCTGGGCCTTGTGGGGGACAGGAAAGGGGAGGCGGATTGAGGTTTTAGGGTCAGAAGACATCCTGGGGTGAAATGGGGTCAGGATAGAGGTTACTCTTATCTTGTCCCCATACCCAAGAGTCCCGAAGAATTCGGACAGGTGCCGAGGTCTTCCTCGACAGCTCATCCTGCCTTGGCGGTGTTGTGCAATGGCAGATCAATTAAGAACAAGACAGCTATTATTTCTGATCTTGTTGGTTCATCTGATCTGACCTGCATCACCGAGACCTGGCTGGATGAAAATCCAGGCCCTATATTGGCCTTGGCAACTCCAGCTGGGTTCTCGGTGATACACCGTCCAAGGATGGATCGTAGGGGCGGAGGTGTGGCCATTATGTTTAAATCTGAACTGGGCCTTGTGGATGTGCCACTGGGAAACACCAGATCTTTTGAATATATCCTGGTAGGGTGCAGGTTGTGGGATTCTCCTCATCTACCGTCCACCAGGTGACGGTGGCGAATTCTACAGGAGATTGCAGACTTCATTGTCGACCTGGTGTTGAGGTTTCCCAGATTATTACTTTTGGGTGACTTCAATGCCTGGGTCGATGATGAACTATCTCATTTTGGTCAAAATCTCCTCCAGTTGATGAACACACTGGGCCTGACACAGGTTGTTACCTCCTCTACCCAGATAGGGGTCATTCACTAGATCTGGTCTTTCTCTTGGGTATGGAGATCACTGATCTGGGGGTGGAACCAGTCAGCTGGTCGGACCATTACACCATAAGGTTCAGTTTCAGGGCCCCTCTAATAGGTCTGCCCCTATGGAAATGGTCCAGTACCGCCTTTTAAGGGTATTAGCCCCAATGACCTAATGGCGGTGCTGGATCTATCGAGCCTGTCAGGTGAATGCATGAGTCCAGACAGTCTTGTATTAGCCTATAATAAGGCTGTAGGAGATGCTCTGGACAAAATTGCACCTGTTCCTGTTCGCCTCTCACCATCCGTCCAAGGAGTCCATGGTTTGATGGCTCCTTTGAAGGAACTAAGGCGTAGGTCAAGGCTGAGAGAGCCTGAAGAAATCGGGCCTTGATGCTGACAGGCTTAGATTGTTGGCTCATTATGATAGCTACCAATCAGAAATCACTGTAAGAAGGCAGAATTCCTGTCCAGAGAGATTTCTGCTGCACAAAATCAACCAGCTCAGCTTTTTGGACTGTGGACAGACTGTGCAATCCAGTCTGTCTTCAGCCTAGAGAAGCCTTTTCTCAGCTTAGATGCGAGGAGTTCGGCCGCTTGCAGATAAGGTTGCTAGCATCAGGTCCCATCGGGTCCGACCTCTCCTATGGGGGATTGTGGTGGACGACTGGTGGTGTCTTGTCCTCGGTCTATCTGGTTAGATTTTCACCGCCCGAATTTGTGGACATTGTGAAGATCATCCAAACAATGCGACCAACTAGTTGTAGTTTGGATCCGGGTCCTCACACGCTGTTAGTAGGTTGTGTAGAAGCTATCTACCCAATCCTTGCTGACATTATCTGGAAATCCTTGGAGGGGTTTTCCTGACCCTTAAGGAGGCTGATGGTTAGCCACTCCTTAAAAAATCCTCCTTGGACCCAGACTGTCTAGCTAACTACCGCCTATCTCTAACCTGCCATTTGTTGGTAAGGTTATTGAAAAGGCAGTTGCGTTGTAATTGGATGATCATCTTACATCTCATAATGTCTATGATACTCTCCAGTCTGGTTTCAGGAAAAGGCATAGCACTGAGACTGACCTTGTTCGAGTATTGAGTGATCTCCTAATGGCCAGAGATCTAAAGGCTTGTACCATTCTGGTCCTTCTCGATCTATCTGCTGCATCTGACACTGTAGACCATGGGGTGCTATTGGAGCGACTGTGGGTCTTTTGTGGGCTGTCTGGTACAGTCCTCAATTGGTTTCGTTCTTACCTCACTGGTAGGTTTCAGAGAGTTGTCACCGAATTTATTCTCTGATGCTTACTCCCTGCCTTGTGGGGTACCACAGGCTCCATCTTAGCTCCCATGTTGTTTGCAGTGTATATGCTGCCATTGGGAGAAACCATCAGGCGATACAGTCCGAGTTTTCACTGCTATGCAGATGATACTCAGCTGTATTTGTCCTTTCTCCCTGACCAAGGTGATGCACTCAATGTACTTAATAACTGCTAGATGAGATCAGACTTTGGATGAGCTCGAGCTGGTTGAGACTCAATCCGGATAAGACTGAGGTACTGGTTGTGGATCCAGGTCATCCTGGGGTGGGTTTGGGTGCTGGACAGCCATCAGGTTTATTACTTGGTGGTGTACCGCCTCTACCTCTGGACAGGTACAAGTCTGGCGTTATTTTTGATGATGGTCTGACCCTGAAATCCCAGGTGTCAGCTGTTGTCAAATCCTCTTTACCATCTGAGGAATATCGCCTGGGTGAAACATCTGATTCCCCAGGATGACCTTCCAACTTTGGTCCACGCCTTGTCACTACCCATCTGGACTACTGCACCCTCTACCTAGGGCTACATGGGGTTGATATCTGCCGCCTTCAGCTGGTGCAGAGATGCTACAGCCAGGCTTTGACTGGGACTCTTAGAACCAGTCATATCACGCTCTATTCTTAGTGAACTTCACTGGCTGCCAGTTCGAATGGCGGATCACCTTTAAGGTTGGTTTACTAACCTTTAAAGCCCTACACGCCCAGGGACCCGTTACCTGAAAGATCTTCCATTCCTCTATCGCCCTCCGTCTCTCCGCTCCGCCCAGGATTGCTAGAGATTCCCAGGGTTCATTAGTTATCGATCTCGTGCCTTTGCCTTTTTCGCACCAACCCTGTGGAATTTTCTACTCGCTGGTTGAGAGAATGCCCAACCGTTGATAACTTTAAAACTGCTTTAAAGACATATCTTTTACTTTGGCTTATTCTTCTTAGTTATGGTTGTTTTAAATGTTTGGATTTTATTACTTTATCTATTCTTGTACAGCGCCTTGGTTTTGAAAGGCACTTATAAATAAATTTGACTTGACTTGATTGTTGTACTATGCACCCAGGTCACACCTGGAAACGAGCCTCGGCTCAGCGTGCCTTTCCGGTCAACAATTTTAAATAAATAAAAAAAATAATAAAAATAGAGAAAAGGAGTGGGTCTAACATTGGGCCCTGGCGAACCCCACTGGTAATGCAGCAAGGCTGGAGGTAGCAGAGTGGAGGTGAACTTGCTGTTTCCTTCCAGTTAGGTAATTGGAGACCCAGGAGTCTGCATGCAGGGAGACACCAAGAGATGTGAGTTTTAGTTTTGAGGAGCAAGTGATTGACCAGGTCGAATGCCTTAATGAGGTCAATAAATACCACACCAGTTAGTAGCCATGAGTCCATAGATAAGCTGATGTCATTTATCAGTTTGGCCAGTGCTGTAGAGATGCTATGATTTTCCTAAAACCATGCTTGGTGGGAAACAGGAGATTGTACTTGCATAAATGGTAAATTAACTGTGAAGCTTCAGTCAGTCCCAAGACTTTGGAGAGTAAGTACTTAGAGTATGGCAAAGAGGTGATAGTTATCCATGAGTCTGATCACCCACTTTAAACACGGGTGATTTTGACAATTTTCCAGACATCAGGACAACTCCAGTGGAGAGGAAGGATTTAGGATTTTGAGATGGGAACCGCTGTGGAGGGGCAGTGAGCTTCAGCAGCTTTGGTTCAAGGCCATCAGACCCTGAGTTGTTTTGGGTGTGATAGAGAGGAGTAGCTTCTTCACCTTAGCCACCTCGATAGATCAAAGCAGAAAATCCAGCAGCATGGTGCGGCAGAGGGAGGAGGGCATGTGACAGGTGTCAAGGTCCCAGGGCAGGCATCAGCAATTTCCATGAAAGCAGAGGTCTGAGAATTTGGAGTTGAAGGCATTTGCAACTGTGGCAGAGTTATTACAATATATACCACTGATGAGAATGTCAGATAGGGAGGTTTAGTTTTGTTCCCAAGAGGCTCTTTATGCCATCCCAAAATTTTTATGTGGGTTTCTGGCAGATGCAGCAAACTTTTTTTTTGTATTGCAAAAGGAGCTCTTGCTAGACCTAACTCCTGATTTGAAGATGTTTCTCCATCTCCTATACTCAGACCAATCAGAGGCTAGGTCAGATTTCTTATATGTATCCCAGAATTTGCCCTGCTTTTCATTTGGCTCGAAGGTCACTGGTGAGCCAACTTGTGCTAAGCCTCACAGCCTACTCTTTGTGAGAGGGCGTGTTTTTGCTGAACATGGGAAAAAATGTTAATGAATTTTGCTAGTGCCTCATTTACACATATCAAGTGATTTAGGAAGGATCTGTCAATGGTAGCCAGGTCCTATAGGAAGTTTATTTTCAAGAATACATGGAAGTGGAGCAGTGGGGGATGGGACTTTGGGGGCAGGACTGCCAGACTGCAGAAATGGTAGGTGGTCCAAGATGGCATCACATTAAGTACCAACCATTACTATTTTATCATTCCTGTTTGTGAGGAACCAGCCCAGCAGGGACTGTTTGGAATTTTGTGGGGAAGATCTGGTAGGGGTAGTAATTAACTAGGCAAGATTCAATTTTTGATACACAATTTGAGAGACTTGGCTAGGACACCGAATCAATCAGAGTTTAGGTCACCAAAAGCAGGATCTCCTTAGAGCCTGCAAAAGGGTAAGGTAGATTGGCATGGGTTGTGTACCCATATGGGTAGGCACTGTAATCTCTCATGAGGACAACCAACTGCTTTTGTTTCATTGGACCCTGTCTCCAGGTGAAAGGAACTGTGCTCTGATTGAGAAGGAGGTTTTGAGAATAATTCTAGGATCCTGAAATTCCATAACTTCCTGTGTGGATGGAAATTCATCTTGCTAAAGATTGCAAGTTTCTACTGGCCATTCTGGGACAGCAGTAACAATGCTTGCAGTGCTGAGGAAACAGTACTAGGGCCCTGATTCTGTTGGCCTGCAATATTATTTAAAATACCATCATTCTCAGAACCACACATTGTGGGTGCACTGTCATGGCTGCCATGCAAAGACTCAGCTGAGAAGTAAGATGATGGGCAGTGTTCCAACTTTCTAACATCAAGGAGGTACTCATAACTTCCTGGGATGTAGTAGGGGAACCAGATGGGATCCAGTCCTCTAAAGGTCCTGAATTTCATCCTGAATAGATGGCCCAACTTCACAAGAAACACTGCTCTTTGGCTCTTTCTTTGATAAGCGGGACCAGATGTCCACAGATGAAGGCCGTGTTCTGTGGGGCACCTAGTCATAATACCACAGGAATTTCAAAAGCAGTTACTTTCAGACTTACGTGAATGTCATCCTCGAATCTGTTGGATGAAGGCACTGGTTAGGGATACCTCTAGTGAGCAGGACTTGATCAAGATATTCAGCACCTTGTCAACCAATGTGCACCTTGTGAGATGACTGTAACCCAACCTGCAACAGCATCTCTGCATCCCTGATCCTGGGCTACTGTGGCTTGAGAATGCATTCATGTTGATTATGCAGAAGTAGACAAGCGACATTGCTGATGGACTCAAAGAAAAAGTATGCCTCTTTGCAGATGATACCAATATCTGCAATAGGGTTGACACTCCGGGGCAAATGAGGAGAGACTTAGACAAGTTGGAGGAGTGGTGAAGAGTGTGGCAGCTCGGATTCAGTGGCAAGAAGTGCAAAATCCTGCACTTGGGGGAAAAAACCCAGTGGAGGAATACACATGTGTGTGTGGGGGGGTACTAACAACAACCAAAATGGAAAGGGACCTGGGGCAGTCATGACAGATGATCTAAAAGTAGCCAAACAATGTGAGAAGGCATGGGAAAGCCGTAGAATGTTTGGGGTGCATAGAAACATAGAAACATAGAAGTTGACGGCAGATAAGGACCGAAGGCCCATCCAGTCAGCCCATTTCTTTTCTACCTTATAAATGTGCCATCGGCCTTTGCTCTGTCAGTGACCTATCTATTCATAGTCATTTGTATTGCTCCCTTATGCCTATCCCATGCCTGTTTGAAGCCCTGCACTGTATTCATAGCCACCACTTCTTGTGGTAAGCCATTCCATGCATCCACCACCCTTTCTGTGAAAAAGAATTTCCTCACATTCCCCTTAATCGGCCTCCCCTAATCTCATGCTGTGTCCTCTTGTCCTGCTATTTTTAATAGGGAGCAGTATCCCTGTAGAAAACAGGAGGTGATGATGCCACTGTACAGGCAGTTGCTGAGAGCTTATCTAGAGTACTGTGCAGTTCTGGAGACCTCATCTCCTAAAGGACATTGACACGGTGGAGGTAGTCCAGAGAAGGGCAACAAAAATGGTGCAGAGGCTACACCAGAAACCATTCCAGAAAAGATTGAGAGAACTCAGTATGTATACTTTGGAGGATGGGGGTATGATAAAGACATTCATATACAGTACTTCAAGGGGATCAACAGAGTTCAAGAGGAGCATCTTTCAGAAAAGATATGCAAGAACAAGGGTCTCAATATGATGATGGAGGGGAAGATTCAGGGCAACGGGAAGGTTATTTTCACAGAAAGGGTAGTGTATGCGGGAACAGCCTCCCAGAGGAGGTTGTGAGGCAAAATCAGTTGTTGAATTCAAGAATATATGGGACAGGCAGAAGGCAAAACTGGGGTGTGGCTTGCGCTGGTATGATGGCAGAGTTTAGCTGAGCTCCCTGGGCATCTTCTTTAAAACAACTGACTTATAGCTTACCTCGATGGCAGTAACCAAACCAAAAATAGCAGCTAGAGCTCCCTTCAAGTCCTGGAAGGTCAAAACGAGCAGCTGTGTGTCCAGAACCTCGCCCATGCCAGCAGGCCCCAGCAGCAGCAGAGGAGGAAGGCAGCATGGCCACATTGAGCGCCGCCAGAGTCCCCAGCACTCTAGCAACATATAATCGAGATGCAGGCGGTTTACCAATATCATGGCCCAAATAACATTGACCTGCAAACCATGGTCACCGCTTATCAGAGACCACGGCATCGCACTCGACCCAAATAATGGAACACCAGCAGAGGATTAGCGATCTGAGGACTCTGTGACACTATTTCCATACATGTGATATGTTCAACTTGCTTAAGAGGGAGATTTGGTCAAATTAGTAGGGAGATTGGCTTGCTAGTAGGGAGATTCAGAACGTCATGTGTTTGTCCTAAATGGTGTCAAAAATAAGAAAAAGTTATTACAAAATGTAATATATTTCATTTTGTCAAGAACAATGTCAGTGGCTCAGTAGGTAGCACACTCACCTCTGAGGCCGGGAGATCAGAGGGCTGTGGGTTCAGTTCTCATATCTGGCACTTGAGTTAATATCCCAGTACTGACACTGTAGTGCAGCATGAGAGGGTGCTGCACTTCTGAGGTGCCGCTCTTCGGATGAGACGTTAAACCGAGGTCCCATCTGCCTGGATTGGTGGTAGTTCAGGTGGATGTTAAAGATCCCATGGCACTTATCGAAAACAGTAGAGAATTTCCCGGTGTCCTGGCCAAATTTCCTCATTCACTAAAAATACCACCAACAGCTTAATCTGGTTCAAGGTCAGTAGGCATTCCTCTGTATCCTCCTCCCTCAGGTCGTGCCTGAAAATAGGTAGGACTTGTCTAGTGCACTTACCCGTCAACAAAAACTAAATAAATAAAATAAGCACTAAAAAGAGTAAACAACTAGTTATACAAAGTTGTCAGATACATTGTTCAGCATTGATTAAATATTTATTGTCTTTATCTGCCCAAAAACATGAATGGATATTTTGGACAGAATTTTACTTAAGCAGGAGATTTTGTTTCCCAGGAGAGAGGAGGGAGTTCAGTCAAAAAAACAGGAGTCTCCTGTGAGGAGATATCACATATGTATTTCCTGGGAGCACAGTCATTACAAAGAGTCAATCATGGAGCTCCAGGAAAGAGTCAATGACCAGGAAAATTGCTCCTGACACTCTAATTTAAGGATTGTGGGCCTGCCAAAAGAACCGAGGGGAAGAGACCATGCCGAGGGGAAGAGACCAGTCATGGGTATTCACATGTGGCTGGTAAAGCACCTCAAACTGCCCCCAGAGGCGGAGGAATTTGAAATTGAGAAAGACCATAGATTGGGTCCCCTCCAAAATTGGGAGACTGCCCAAGGCACTGCCTCATAAAATATCTCCGAATGACAGACAAGGAGATAATATTAGCCACAGCAAAAACAAGGAGCTATTGTGGCAGACAAGGCAAGAGTTTTATATACCAGAGCCCAGATATTCAAACTCGCGCCAGGCTGTGGCGCAAGCTTGGGTGCAGCGCAACTTGGCTGTGCAGGGTGTGGACTGGGCGATATTCAATGGAGCTGCGCCATGGCACAGCATAGTTGAATATCGCACCCTGGCCACCCGCAGTGCATGGTGCAGTGGCACCGCGCCATGCTAGTGGCCAGAGTGGAACATGGGGATGCGCTTAGAGCAAGTTCCATTGTGCTATGCACAGCAACTGTGATATTCAAAAGTGAACATGCAAATGGGGCCATAATACATGCAAAGGTGCAAATGGGGCCATTTGCATGTCAATCTCTTCGATGGCATGCTGAGTCGCCGATCCCCGATGACTTGCGCCTGGCACCCTGTCAGGCAGCAGCCCTCGGGACCAACACCCTCTACAGTCAGCAATGTGCTCCACAGCCCAATCGCAGGCATTTGTATAAAAATGAATAAGTCCAATATCCCTGGTGGTCCAGTGGATCGCTGTCTGCCCGATCCTGGCATTTGTATAAAAAGATGAATAAGTCCAATATCCCTGGTGGTCCAGTGGACAGCTGCCTGCCCGATCGCGGGCTAGGTAATAACATGATAGCCCCAATATCCCTGGCGGCAGTATGCAAATTGCCTACACATACGTCTTTCTGCATCTGAACTGTCATAGACAGTTCATCGTTGCCCTGCCACTTATGTAGTACTCTGGGAGCCCTCCCCAGTGTGCTCATGTGCTCCCTTCAACCCGCGTGCACTGTATGACAACGGGGTGCCCAGTCCTTGTCAGCTCCACTGCCCCCAAACAGACCTATAGGTGCCATGCTGGGAGCCCACCCCAGCATGGCAAATGTCAGTATGGCCGATGGGGTGCCTAACTCTGTCAGCTCCACTGCCACCCCCAAAATAACCCTTTCAGCTGCCACGCCTGGGACCCTACCCCAGTGTGCCAAGAGTCCTGTGTCATTTTCCAGAAGATGCCACACTGGGAGCCCACCCAGCATGGCAAAAGTTGGTATGGCGACGGGTGCCCAATCCCCCATCAGCTCCACTGCTGCCCCCAAAAATACTCTTTCAGCTGCTACGCTGGGAGCCCACCCCAGCATGGCAAAAGTCCCGCAACGCTTCCTGTAGTGGAAAAAAAAAACTGTAAAAAAAAAAAAGGTCCCTGTTGACTGTCTGGCCCCTCCCCCATCCCACGCCCACCCTCTGCTCACCCAGCTCACCACACACACACCCATACTTACCTCTGGAGCCCAGCGACAATCTTCAGTGGACCGGGAACACGCTGCACTCTTCAAAGTTGACCATGAACTGAAGAAATGCCGTAAGTTGTATAATGACATAAATGGTTTTTTCAGCTTTGATGCATATCTTGGCCATTTGGAATTTTTCACCAAATTTTCAACATGGGGTTCTTGGGCCCCTCCTCATGAACTCAGTCACTGTCATTTGTTATTCAGTCCTGAAATGACAGTGGCGCAGTTCATGAGGTAGGCCCCGTGAAACCTAAGTTGAAAATTTGTGAAAAATTCCCAAAATGACTGTTACAGGTACGCAGACAGTTCCTACGCATGCTCTTAAGTTTGCGAATTTATATTTTCACTCCAGATTAATATTGCCATTTTACCACACCTCCTTATAGAAGTACAGCTGTCATTTTTCATATCTCACCCAAAATGTGTTTTTAGCATGTGAGCACAATGGTGCAGTTGGTGTCGAAATCAATGTTCGGGACAGATTAAAAATCACAGTGACACGCTCAGGAGCAGAGGTCTTTAAATGGCTATGTTAAAAATTTGGTGACAAAAGTCCATAAAATGACTGTTACAAGCAAGCATTGCGCAGTTTCCATGCACCCTCGATGTTCATGAATTTGTAATATTTTCAGTCCAGATTTTCAACAGTGGCATTTTTCCACACCTCCTTATGAACGGTACAGCTGTCATTTTTCACACCATGGCCAAAATGTGCTGCATTCGCCAAAGAAATGCGGGTCACTGTGGGAAATCACTGTTCGGACAGATTAAGAAAATCACAGTGACACTATTCATGAGCGGAGGTCCCAAAATGCCCATGTTGACAATCTGCTGTAAAAAGTCCCAAAACTAATTTTACGAAAAGTGAAGAAGTTTCTCACGCATGCTCATGACTTCACCAGTTTTTATATTTTCACTGCAGATTTTCAACATTGCCATTTTTACACCTTCCATGAACAGTACAGCTGTCATTTTCACATCCTGTTCAAAATGTGTTTCGCACCTGTGGTGCCAAATGGCGTAGTCACCAAAATCAGCTTGCCTAACAAACTGATATTGCCATTGTTCATAAGGTAGGGATCACAAAACACCATGTTGAAAATTTGGAGTGAAAATACTCAATGAACGCCTGAGGCGTTAGGGTTTCTGACCATAACGCCTCACCCTGTAGAGACTGACAGGCATCAGGGGTGTGACTTGGGATTGTTGCCTGTAATGCTCATACCATTCCACTCCCACCCACACCCTGCAGCCAGTGAGAGGCATTGAGGTGTGCCTTGGACTCTTTGGTTCCAAAGTTCACCCCATTCTCTATACTGCACCCATCTCACCATATTTCCTGATGGAATGGGGTGAGTATAAGGCCAAAGACCCCAAGGCACACCATGACACTTGGCCGGTGTCTGCAGGGTAGGGTGTGGTGAAATGGTGTGGCTGTTATGCCCGGCGACCAAGGCACACCCCAGTGGCAGTCAGTCTCTGCATGGTGGTGGTGGGGTTGGCTTCAGTTAAATACTTCACTGCCATTCCTATTATGCATCTTTCTCACTCCTACACTACCAATGCCAATGCCAGCAGCAAACATTCGCATTGACAAATGCCTGCTTTACCTGGCTAAGCTACAGGTTGATCGTCCTGGCAATCCACCAAAGTTTTTCACCAACTACTTGAAGGCTGAGAAGTGGGTGAAGGAAGAACTGAAGACATTGGATGGAGGTTTGCCCTCATGAGCAAGTCCTACGGCAGTCAGATAAGTACCTGCCTGAAAGTTCTCTTCATATTGTTAAATAATTATGCTTATTTGAGCCCGGTGTGGCCTGGGAGAGAGGTACACAAGTTTGGTTTTAATCTTTACCTCTGTTTGAAGTTCTTTAAGCGCTTCTTTTCTTGGGTCTGGTGCCTTGCTGCATTCTGTGGACTGGAGAACTGCTGCCATTCCTCGTGGCATTAAGTGGCCTACTGCTGGACCGCAAGAGGCACCTGGGGTTCAAGTATTGAGTGTCCGCTGACACGCCTTGGTTTATACTGGAGTTCTGGGGATGGAGAGTTGGTCCTAGAGGCTCATCCCTATGTTAGTGGGATGCAACTGGACAGGTAATCGGGTGTAATGCCCTGATTGCTACACCAGGACTTAGACAGTATTCCCTGGGCCCTGCTGATTTCTTGTGCCCTCGATGTCCTGATATATGGTTACTTTGATATGCAGGCAGCCCAACCACACCAAGGGGCATGGGTACCGACAGGCTCTTGGGAACATCATCAGGACACGTTGAAGTTGGGTGTAGCAGAATATCTGTTTGATCTGGAACTTTATATACACTTATATAGTTTTAAAGTTGTGTTAACATGGGGTCGAATGCTGTAAGGGGGTTCAAAGGAAGTTTGGAGGAGCCAACTATGAGCCATTGAGGGGCGAATTGTTTTGTTGTGCCGTATCAAGAGGAAAACCAGGTGCGCTGGGGTGGAACCTGCTAGAAGGAGCCTTATGGCTCACGCAATAATGTCCTTGCTAATGAAAGGGGGTAGTGAGTTAACATGCTTTGAAAGGGTTTGAAAAGTGATAGTAATCCCCAGAGGCTGACATCACCCTCACCACTGGGACCCTTGTGACTAGAACACGATCGGGAGGTTGGGGTGCTCCCTGCTACATATTTGGTACTCCGTGATGTGCTCTGTTCTTTATTGCAGGGTGGATGTTGCCATGAGCGTATACCCACACCAAACAGGGAGTGGAAGAAGGCAATTCATGTGCACATTACTGTCTGGTGGAGAAGGCTGAAATGGAGTTGACCACACAGATTGGGCTTTGGAGCACAGGTGGGTGACAACCTACACACACAGGGGTTAGCAGTTTTCAGCTGGGAGCATGGTACTGTGGAGGTGGGGGGCAACAAATGGGAGCAGTGTACCCGGGCTTGGTGTACAAAAACGTTGGAGACTGTTATATTAGAAAGTCTGCAGGTGGGGCACATAAGTGCCCAAGAAGTCCAATAAAGAATAGATGCCCGTTTCTATCACATCAAGCTAGTCACCATCAGTTTGACAGGGATAGCTGACTGCAAGTTGGTGCTCAGTCATGGGAGAAGGGGTTTGGTTTCTGGGCACACCACATTGGTACTGCTCATTGTTGGGAGGTTTGTTATAATGTTGGGGTACTGGGGATTACCGTTATGGGGAAAATGTTTACTGTTTGTTATGGTCAGGGCATTTCTTTTAAGATCACATCACTATGTACTACTAAGTAATTTAAGGTTGTGTAAGAGGATAATAGTTCTTGAAATGTCTTGCTACTCTTACGAAAATGGATAACCCAGTAAATATTGCTACTTGGAATGAGAATGGATTGAAATCAGTATTTAAAAGGAAAAAGTGTTGTCAGAAGTTAAACGAGCCAGGTTGCACCTGGTATTGCTCCAGGAAACACATATGTTGCATGAGGAGGTGATTAAGATGGAGGCAGCCTGGGGGATGGATCACATCCAGTTTTTCAACTAAGGCCAGAGGTGTGGCAATTTGGTTGCCGCATAGTACAAGGGCTCAGTTCATGGGGAGGTTCAGGACTCGGTGGGGGTATGTCCTGGCACACCTCTCTGTGTGGATTGGGTCCCTTGTCAGTGGGTTCAGTATATGCTCCCAAAAATGGAAGACCCAGGGTTTTTCCAGAGACTGGCCTTGGACATGGTGTCCCTTCCAGATCCCTGGGTCCTGGGGATTATAACTGTGTTATGAACACGGTGATGGACAGGTCTAACCCTGTTTCATAGGTTTCATACGTTTATTCAAGCTAGAAAATAATAGTCCATAATGCTTGCCTAATATTTAGTGTATTAGATGTATTTGTCATTATCTGTCATTACCAAATCCAAATTTTTTGAATGTGTCCATGTTTGAACTTTCCACTACAGTTGTAGGAAGATTGTTCCATATTGAAATTGATCTTATACTAAACCAGTTTTTCCTTCTTAATGAATTCCATTTTCCAATCAGTAACTGTTTGTTATGTCTACGTTTACTTTGTCTAAATTTGGATTCGAATACTCCTGTTCCATTTAAAAGTGTAGAATCTTGAAGTAGGCCATATATGAGGCATAAATCTCCTAAGTCTTCTATATTTTAAGGTGTACAGTTTCAAATCCTTCATCCAATTTTCATAGTTTTTCCCTTCATTCCTGTTAGAGCCCTGCTAAATCGTCTCTGTACTATTTCATTATTATTAATTTCTTCCTTTTTGTATGGGGACCACACTTGGACACAATACTCAAGATGAGGTCTCACCAGAGTGCTATACAATGGTATCATAACTTCCTTAGTCCTATTTGCCACATGTCTAAATATACAATTTAGATTCTGATTTGCCCTTTTGATTTGTTTGGAACAATGCAGTTTGAATTTCAAGTCAGGGTGATGATAATTCCAAGATCCCTTTCTTCCATAGTCTGATGTGATGGTTGATTCGCCAGTTTATATGTAAATTTAGAGTTTTGTTTGCCCAAGTGCATCACCTTACACTTATTACTATTCAATACTAGTTTCTTCTCATGGGCCCAATTGGTAACTTCATCAAGGAAGTTTTGCAGGACAATGTTTTCTTTATTATTGTTAATAATAGAACCTATACGGCAATCATCTGCAAACTTAAGTAGCCAAATATTATTTATGTTCGATTGTAGGAAGAAATGTAGATATTAAATAGACATGGTCCCAGCACTGATCCCTGGGAACACCACTAGTCACACTAGCACATTCTGACAATTCTCCATTTATGGTCACTCTCTGTTTCCTGTTCTTAAGCCACTTTATTATCCAGTTTACTACACTTCTCTTAGAGCATTTATAAGTTCGAAATGTGGGATTTTGTCAAATGCTTTAGCAAAATCCATAAACACTAGATCAACTGAGTTGCCTTTATCTATTTCTTCTGTGACTTTATTATAAAAGGTCAAAAGGTTAGTTAGACATGATCTTGATATCCGTGCAGATGTCACGCAATGCTAAGGCACTGGGGAAATCGAGGCACCTTACACTTAGTGGATGTGTGCAACACCAGCACCGACCAGCCAAGATCACATTTTTTCTTTCATGTACATCACCGTATGCCAGACTGGATCGGATGCTGGTCAGCTCTGTCCTCCTTCCAGAGGTGGGTCTAACACGTACTCCCAATATTGATATCACATCATGTCTATCTAGTTGCTGCCGCTGTGTGTGTGTGTAGGTGTGTGTGTGTGTGTGTGTGTGTGTGCCTAGTGAGATCTTGGTGCCTTGACCCATTATTGTTGAAAGATGGGACTTTGTCGCCTTTATGTCAGAAACCATTGGGGAATTCCTACATTACAATAATAAAGGGTACACTATGCACAGAAAAATGGGAGGCCTTAAAAGCACATGTAAGGGGGCAGGAGATAACATACTGCTCTCAAAAGAAAACATCCTCCCAGGAACGTGAGAAGCTCAGGAGTAAGATAGAGGCATGTGAAGAAGCTCATATGCACAGATCAACCCCAGCTCTGTACCGAGTAGTTCAGAAATTGAAATGGCAGTTTAACCTTATTTGTAAGGCAACAACTGAGCACAGCATCCTCCTATCACATGCAGAAGCCTATTTTGACAGGGACGGGGGGATACTTGGCCTGGCAGCTAAGGAAGAAGAAGGGGAGAGGACCATTAGTCAGATACAGACACAGGCTGGTACCCTGACCTCCCTCGCCCCACAAACTGGAGCAGAATTTAGTGAATTTTATAAAACCTTGTACAACTTTAGGTGGCAGAAGATACGGAACACAATAAGCATCAGCCTTATGGCCAGGAAGGTTATTTTAATGCTACTGTTCCTATCTGGAAATATCCATGCCAACCCAGGCCCAACATCTTTGTCAGGTGCTGGAGGATGCAAGGTCAAAGGCCTAAGAATAGCTGTACTGAATATCTACAGCATAACTGCCAAATTCGAACAGCTCTAGGCATGGGTGACCCACCATGTCCTCAACATTCTCTGCCTGATGGAGACCTGGCTGTCAAGCAAGATTAAAGATAATGAAGTAGCACTTCCTGGGTGCCAAGCCTTCAGGGTAGAGAGGAAGGACAAGAAAGGTGGAGGATACCTCATCTGTGACAGGGATCCCTGCAATGCTCATCCTCCCTGTTACCGTAGTGGCACAGTATTATGAACTATTAAGAGTAAAAGCACAGGTCAGGCAGCATGGCAAGACTCTAATCATTGCCAAGGTCTACCTACCCCCAAAAAGCCAGAGAAGGCTTCCCTAAAATTCTGGATGCAATTGCCACTCTCCCTAAGTGCACAGAACTCATTATCACAGGCGACTTTAACATTAACTGGGTTGGCAAGGAATCAGCCCCTTCAGGGATATGGTCGCTACTTCCAACCTAACCCAACTTGTCCCCTGCCCCACCAGGTGGAACTACAAGACAGGCAATGACACTCTCCTGATTGGCTGCTCTCAAGTTCACCATCCTGGATCTCCAAGCTCAAGGTTCTGCCAGACACCTTAGTGACCACTCCCCAGTCACATTCCTGTGATCCAGCAAATTAGTAAATCCCCACTCATTCTAATTGAAAGCAGGGTCCTGAGGAAGGGCAAACTTGGTTCCCCACCTCAGCCCTCTCCCTGCACGACTGGTCCCCTATTGACCTGGCACCCAATCTCGACCAGACCCTTAGCTACTTTATAGATGGATTCAACAGCATCTGACATCTCTTTGCCCCACTGAGGAAAAGGAAAATCTGGGGAATGAAAATGGCTGGATTATGGGGGATCACCTCATCCAGATGAAAGAAAGGGACAGCCTCTGGGAAAAGCTAGGTCCATCAGTAGCAAACATGATTACCAGTGCTTCAGAGCCACAAGAAACCACTGCACTAATCTTAACTGACAAGCAAAAGCCAACTTCCATAAGGAACAGCTTAACAATTCCTGGGTGACAGTAAGAAGTTCTGGAAGAACATCAAAACCTCCTTGGGAAGGATAATAAGAGGCACCCTCATCTGCTCAACATCAACAGCTCCCCATAACTGATCAACTACTTATACCAGACTCATTCAACATGGCCTTCATTGACTTGACCTTGGTATTAGCCTCCAACTGCCTGCTCCCTGTTGCTGACCAACCCAACTGCAAACCACTCAAGAACACACATCCAGACTTCTACTTTAAGAAGGTGATGGTGAGGAGGCTCTAAAATATATAAAAAAATTGCTAGGCAAGAACAGAATGAGCAGTGATGGGGTGGACATGAAACATCTATCCCTCACATGATGTTCTCATCATGCCAATAACAAAGCTATTTAATAAGTCACTGGATCTTGCTAAATTCCCAGAGATCTGGAAGCAGGCCCTTGTGACACCTGTACATAAAAATGGAAACAAGACATGTATAGCCAATTATAGACCAATCTCCATCCTCTCCCCCATCTAAGTCATTGGAAAAGATAGTGGCAGCACAACTCAACAAATACCAACTATTATGCTCTAACCAGCACGGCTTCAGACAGAACCATAGTACCACCACCACTGCCCTGTTGGAGTATATGGACTATGAGCACAGGGCACTGGATGAAGGCAAATTGGTGGGGTCAGTGTTCATTAACCTCACCAAAGCCTTCAACACTGTTAACCATTCTCTTCTACTGGCACAGCTGCAGAACCTGGTGTGGCCAATACCACATGTAGGTTCCAGGACTACCTGACTTATAGAAGCCAACATGTCAAAGTTGGGCAAACAGTGTCTAGCTAGAAGTATCATTAGGGTCACCAGGGGTCAATACTGGGGCCTCTATGTTTCAGCCTTTTTAAACAATCTTCCTAAAGCATGTGATACTAAACTTATCCTATACACTGACGATGCAGTACTTCTCAACAGCAATACATCCCATGATGCCTCCAATCCAAACTACAGAACTCTTTCAACAAACTACAGGACTGGTTCTATAGGCATTAATTTCTACTAAATTATAAAAGACCAAGGCCATGCTTATATCCAGACCCCAGCACAAAAAGAGGCTCCTCCCTTGTCATCTCCAACACAGTCAGTGAACTTTGGAACAAGTACACTCATTCAAGTACCTGGGGTCACCCTAGATGACACCCTCACCTTCACCCAACACATCGACTCAGTGGTTAAGATGGTAAACACCAAGTTGGGTGTCCTCTATAGACACAGGAAATATCTCACCCCGAGGCCTCAACCTCTCAGTCTCCAGTGCCACCCTGTCAACCATTGATTATGGCCTGGTGGTTCACGGAGTGGCAATGGATATGGCACTAAAGAAGGTTCATATTGCTCTCAATAAAGCCTGCAGGCTCACCCGGCTGCGGATCATCACATGCACACTGGCTGTCCATATATGAACGGACTAATTGGCTGCCTCTAAAGAACAGGATCAAGTTCCAAACCTGCCTCCTGGGTAAGAAGGTGTTATTAGGCAACCCCTACCATGTATCCAACATCCTCTTGCCGATTGCTACCCTCTATGACACCAGAGATAGGATGAGGGGGCCCATCAACACCTTTCTGTCAAACTGCACTTGAACAATGCACCTTCGCCTATAGAGCCCCCAGTGGCTTAACAAAACCCTGTGCCCATTCAAACCTCCAAATGCCTATCACACTCAAAACTGGACTAAGACAACACCTTAAATCAATCACAGAGTGTGACTGCCTCTGAAGGCTAGTCCTCCCCTCCTTAGCCTCCTGAGTTGCTCATATGGCGCCTGCTGCACCCGGCCTCCTCATTGCAGCTAGTGTCTGTTCTCTGTAGTAGCCACTCTTCCCTCTTGGTACTCTCCTCCATTAGCCTACACCTTGCCCCTGAATTGACACTAGGCATCCACTCTGCTTCCTCCCTGGTCCTTCCTGCTCCCCCACCTCTTCTGACATGCCTAGGGCCAACCCCAACCCATGTGGCTTTCAGCATGCCACCCTGCTGTTCCCCTGAGTACCTCCCTTCATCATAACTCCATCCCCGCACCACTTCCTCCCCATTTCCTGTATGACCATTTAGTCAAGCACTTTTTCCTCTGGTGCCACCTTCCCTTCCCCACTCCTCCCGGCACCCCCAACCACTATTTCATCCTCCTATTTTGACAAGGCCCCAACACAAGGCTGCTTACCCTTCCTAAGTCTCCTGTCAACTCAATAGGGGTCCTCCCTGCTTTCCCCATACAGCTCACCACTGCATTTTTATATCCTTTACTGATGCTGTATTAATTCCATGGTACTCGTGATAACACTGTAATATTAACCTATGTATGTTCTATAACTACTTGATGTAATATATCTATTGTTTGTCAGCCTGACGTGGAACCTTTGTAAAGAGCTTGTGCTCAAAGGTCTTTTCCAAATCCTTAAATAAATAAAAAATAAAACCTCTGAAGCTACCCTACAACCCAATAACTGGATAGTTTTTTTGGTAAATCCACCTTGCCCACTATGTCCTCTGAGGAGACAAAAGATCTGGACTCTCCCCTGACAGAGGAGGAAGTTAAACGGGCTATAAAGTGCTAAAGGGAAGCAAGGCTCCTGAACCAGATGGTCTGCCCATAGATTTCTCTATTCACCTCAGACATGGGAACCCATACTGGACATGTTGAGGAGAGTTTGGAAAGAGGTGTCTCTCCTCCACATGGTCAGCCACAATAACTGTGTTGCCCAAGCTGGGTAAGGACCCTATGGCACATGTGTCATACCACCTGATATCTCTGCTAACTGCAGACTACAAGATCCTTACTAAGGTGGTGGCCACCCACCTCGAACCCTTGTTGCCCTCTCTGGCCCACACTGATCAGACTGGATTTATTCAGGGAGGCAAGGTAAGCTCAATGTTAGAGAACACTAAATGTGATACGCAAATGGGGAAAACTGCCAACAGACATGGGGCAACCATACTGGCACTGGATGCAGTGAAGGCCTTTGACCCTGTGGAATGAGGGTACATGTTTGAAACATTGAGATGCCTGGGGTGGGCCCACGCTTTTGAGCTGGGTGAAAATATTGTACCTCTGCACACAGTGCAGCTGGTAATCAATGGGGAACTGATGCAGCCATTTACCCTTACCAGAGACAACTAGCAGGGTTGCCCATTATCCCTCTACTATATGTACTCACCTTAGAACCATTGGCAGTAGCCATTAGGCAGAATACAGCTATACAGGATTTCAGGAGGGAAAGGGAGCATAAGTGGCGCTTATATGCAGATGATCTGCTACTGTACCTTCAGAATCCAGTCAGGGATTTGCCAGCTGTATACTCATTGCTGCAAGAATATAGCACACCTCAAGTCACAAGGTGAATTGATCAAAGAGCGAGCCCTCCTCATAGGACTATTGAACTGTCTGAAGCTGTCCCAAACACTGGGAGGCCTGGTCATGGTCAGTTCATTTAAGTACTTGAGTATCTTACTGTCAGCCAAACTGGGAATTTTATATGCAATTAACTATGGCCCCTTGGTACAAAGGGTCACTGAAGAATGGAATGCTGGCAAACCATCCCACTACCCCTAATAGGTCGAGTGAATGCAGTAAATAGGATGGTACTGCCTAGGTGTCTGTACCTATATCATTCACTCCCCATATCACTCCCATTACAACATTTCAAACAACTGAATTCTATTATAAATGGATTTCTGTGGAAAGGAGGAGCAGCCCAAATTAAACAAACCATATTCCAGCTCCCGATCTTAAGGCTGCCTGGGTCTCCCAAATTTCCAACATTACTATTGGGTAGCACAACTGGCTTATCTCCTGGAGGATTACATGAAAGCCGGTTAGCATGGCTTGAATTGGAGGAGGAAGAGTTGAAGGGTCACTTTCACATGTAATTCTTGTCCGGCTCCTTGGGTGTGAGCAATGCTCACTGGGTGCCTAACCCATGCAGTCAGACAACCATGAAAGCCTGGACTGCAGCCCACAAGAGAATCAGACACAGCACAATCCAATCCCCATATACAGATCTGGTTTCAGTGGTCCGTGGCAGAGGGGCCTACCAGGTACAGCTACACCAGCGACTCATGCAATGGAGGAGACTTGGTCTCATGTACATAGCCCAGCTATGTGAGGGGAAGAATACAAGAGTTCTCAGCAGTAAGAACTAAATGGCACATCGCAACAGGAGATTTTTAATCTACTTACTGGTCAGGCAGAGACTGGGAGAAACACTGGAGGCTGCGGATGGTCGGGCAGCGCCTCTGTCTTGAAGAGAAATTATATAGAGCTCCAACCATGCTCCATACCATTAACCACTTATTACCAAGCACTTCAAGAGGCAAGTGTGGACCCCACTGTGGGCACTAAAATTAAATGGGAACAAGATTTAAATGTAACATTGGATCTGGCAACATGGAACCAAGCCATTAAGTATTTTAGCTTATGTTCTCAGAGCAATAAACTCAGGCAAGTGCACCTGAATTTCTTTTACAGAACCTACCTGACCCAGAGGAAACTCCACGCCATGAACCCAGACCATTCCAGGCAATGCCCTAAATGTGCAGGGGATGATGCAGATTTCTGCACCTAGCACTGACTTGCCCCAAAGTAACCCCTTTTGGCATGAGGTTCATAGAGTCATGAGTGGGTGTTGGGGTGTGGGCTGTCAAAATCACCCTGAGCTACTACTGGGGCAGACCTTGACCCATTTAGCTTGACCAATCAGCTATGGTTTCTTACCCTGCTCAATGCCAAAAGGCAATTGTGCAATCTTGGCTGTAAGTCAATGCTCCACTTATCCAACAATGGGTGAATAACATGATGCACTGCCTAAAACTAGAGAAAATTCAATACTCAGCCAATGGGGACAGAGCTAAGTTTGTGAGCCTCTGGGATCCGCTGCTGAAAGCTATTGCTGAGGGCAGCTTCCTCTTTAGATCCTCAGAATTTTGGACCCTGAGGCTCTTGGACCGTTAGTTCCCTGGGCATCCACACTTAGGAACCTTGGACCCTGAGAAGGTCCACGGCAATATCCACTCCTATATCAATCTATGAGCATGAAGGAATTTGAGATGCAGACATTTAAATTCAAATGTAATTGTGATATAAATTGCATATTATGAGTGTATTCACAACCTGATGATACAATGCATGAAATACTTGATGTGAAATATATGCATACCCTACTACCTGATGTTTTCACTGCTAATGTACAGTTTTGGTTACAGTCAATAAAAGATTTTTAACACTGCTCACTCCACCACTAAAACTATGAAGCACCAGAAGCTCTGACACCCAGCTGTTTCACATCCCCAGTGCCGTATCTCCCTTAGACAATGAGCTTTCTCCTACAGAGCCCCTCACTGGATCATCTCTCTTCCAGCTAACTTCTCCAATGCCCCTACCCTGGACTGATTTAAGTGCTTGCTTCAGCAATATCTAGTCTCCTTGGCTTCCTGTGACTGCTTTCACTAGGTTCACTTACTCAGTTCCTTTTGGACTAGCTGCCTGCTTTCGGTATCCCTGATTAGCCATCCCTTCATTGTAATAGCACTTCTCGACTCTCTGCTACCCCTGCCTCCTACTTATGGCACACTCTGCATAGTCACTGCCTCTCCTCCCTGCCTTTCTCCTCCCCACTCCTATTCTCTATACTTCCTCCATCCGCCTGCCACCCCTTCATCACCTCCTCCTCTGACACTTTATCTCCTTATCTACCTTGGCCTTCCGGACCTTCACCTTCCTGCTTTGACCACTTTCCTCCTCTGCCACCTCCTCTGTCTGCTTTGCTTCCCTTCCCACTCCTCCCTCCCTCTCTCCCTACACCCGCTCCTGTCTACACCTTAATCTACTTTCTCCCGCCCCATAGGCTTCTAATTCCTTGACCTGCAATAGTCTCCTCCCATAGGCTTTAAACTCCTAGACTTGCAGTATATTTCTTACAAGTGACGCTGGCATACCATGTGATATGCCTACCTAATATTGTATGTTTAATTTATGTGTCTGCATTGTTACTTCATGTCTTCATTTGTATAATTTTCCCAAGGTTATTTGGCCTTGCATTGTACCACTTACCTGTCTGTAATATCCTCAAGTTTTACTGCCTGGTTACACTTGCAATGTTGTACTACTTGTAACTGTTTCCTGACTCTAATCTTCTGACGTGGAACCTATGTAAAGAGCTCCTGCTCAAAGGTATTTAAGCCAAGATTTCAATACAGTAAATAAAACAAAAAAAGGCAAACTAGTGGTAAGAAGGAGAAGGTAGGCCACAGATCAAATAGTATCTGGAGCTTATACAGTAGGTAGGGAAATGGACAGACCAGGTGGCCCTTATCTGCCATCAGGTTCTATGTTCTATGTTCCAGCATTGTTTAGTAGTAATTGATATCCTCTAAAATGGACTGAAGTGCTTCCCATGCAAGTAACAACTACTGAAAAGGTCATGAGTCTCCTGAGACAACTTTTCACATCATATGGACTGCCAAAGGAGATAGTGCCAGACACAGGTCTCCAGTTTTTTCATAAGAGTTCAAGCTGGCACCTTACCATCCTGCATTAAATGGTGCAGCCAAGTGGGCTGTACAGACATTTAAGAAAGCCTGGACACAACAAGGTTCTCAGTCAGTACTGACAACCCAGAGGTTGTCTAGTTCACCTATAGAAATACTCCTCTTACTATCACAGAGCAAACACCCAGTGAACTGTTCTGCAAATGTCAAACTGCACCAGCTTGACACTGCTGAAGCCAGACTCCCTACCATAGTGAACTATCAGCTGCAACAGCGGAGGAGTCATAAGATGCCCAAGCCAGTCTGGATCTTACATCTTGGCTAGAGGGTGATGGTTTGAGACTACAGACATCCCAAATGTCTTTGGATTCGGAGGTGGTGCTTGAAAAATGTGGACCTTGACCCACAGAGTCTATGTGGGCCATGCCATTGTTCATACGCATGTGGATCCCCTGTTTCTTAAAAGGTTCCAGCTAGTAAAGCAGGTGATTTCACTCAGAAGGTGAGAGTGACACTGAGGACTTTGCTTCTGTCCATGAAATTTCACCACGGGCTGCACTGATTAATCCTAAAGTTCATACTTCGCCAGCAGTAGTTACTCCAGTCTGAGATACCCATGTGGTGGTAAAAACACCACAGAAAATTGATCTTTAAAATGTAAACTAATCCCATATCTCAGGTGCAGCTGGACTTGTTACTGTGTTGCCAACCATGATGCATTGCAGTAACTTTCAGTGAATGACATGTCACAAAAACTGCCATAAAAAGACTTAATTGCCATTGAATTACACAGTTCCTGCAGTATACTGCAGCATTTTGTGACATACTGCAGCAAAAGGAAAATGGTTTACAGAAGGACTGGATTACAGGGGAGGAGGGAGGCAGTATGAGAAGATGGGTGAAAGGCAACAAGCATGTAGAGAATTCAGCCAGGAGAAAGTGGGGATTGCTGAGGAGGGGACATTGCAAGGTAACCCTGGTAGGTTGGCAAGTGCAGGAGGGCTGAGCAGAGAGCTTTAGTAGTCATTTAAGGGTGGGATAGGAGGGTGAAAGCTGTAGAGTAGGAGGGAGCTAATTCCAAAGTGAGGGAGTCGGTGTGAGAAAACTGCTAGTCCAGCACATTAATGCACTTGGGGGATGAGGAAAGTACAAGAGTCTCTAGAGCAAAGCATATAGTTGGATGCACTGATAGGAGAAAGGAGGGAGGATAATTAAGTAGGAGCAGGTCAAACCAGAATTTAGCAATGAGGGACACACTGTGCAGCTGGCAATGAAGAAGAAGAGGAAGCACAGACAGTGAGGTGCGTGACAACAGCTGTCTGCTTGTTATTTTGTATTATATTTTGCTGTAAATGTATGTTTTTGAGTCCTGCTTAGGAAACAGGCCAAGCAGCAGAGCCTCATGGGACACTGGATTTTAAAAGAGAAGAAAATGGTCTGCCCTCTTACTGACCTAGAGGATAAGCTAGTTAGAGCTTCCTTTTTTGACACCTACCTGTCAGAGCCTGTGTAGCTGCTATACAACTAGGTTGTAAAAGATAATTGCTTTGAACTTAGGAAGACTGCCATAAAAGGTTACATTTGATAGGATAACAGGAGGAAGATGTTTTTGTAAAGCATATGTGAGTTAACTCACAAGATATTTCTGTAACATCAAAGGTGTCAAACCATACTCTGATGAGGAAATAGACTGTCTTGTTAGACCTGTTTGCCTATATAGCTGCATGTTACAAATTAAGCATACAGGACTGAATGTGACTTCACATTAGCAGCTCAGAGCTGTGACATCAAAAGAGGGAGGGACATTCTGCTCTCTGATATTGGTGAATCCTGCTAAAAGGATTGACACTCTTTCTGGACTTCTAAGAGACACTTGTGTTCTGGACTCTAAGGAGGCACTTCTGCCAAAATAGGTAATTTCAGCACCACTATATACCAACTGAAACTGGGGTAGGATTAGTTATTCAGTACAAGGCAGTTTGTATATAATTGTCCATTTATTTTATGCCTGTACCCTTAATGTATATATGTTTCGTGTTTTGTATTTTTGTATTTAGTATTTTTAATTTTAGTAAACTTTGTTTTTCCTTAAAACACTGCCTGAAACATGCACATTTGTGTGTGAATGGTGGAACAGTCTTAATATTCTAACACAGCTGTTAAATGCTTATTGTGTCACCTTATGCAGCCATGCTAACAAGGATCTATGTAAACATCCAGCAAGGTAAGAAAAATACCAGCATCTCAATTGAGTCGGAAGTGGTGTGAACCAGGTTGGTTGTATGCCCACTGAGTCAAGTATTGCACTGCATTTTTCTGAAGAGAGTGTGATATTTGGACCTGTTACCTGGGTGTGCTAGCTAAAAAGGGTTCATAATTGACCCCAGGACTCGAGACTGGTAGGTGCTTGACTCAAAACAAACAGGAGGGTGTCCCTGTTTGTCCCCTGTTCATGAATTATATTTAAAGGTTAGGCACTGTGGTAGCAGAGGGCCTGACCCCAGGAGTGGGCTTGTGACAGATTTGGTGTGTAGTGTTGCGATCTAAAAGATTTCTTTGCTTACTGTGCAATTATTTGGTGACACGAGCATTAACAGTCCAGTGTGTTGAATTGATAAACTGCAACAGTTCCACACAAACAAGGCAGAGTTTTTTTAAAAGAAATATATTATTTTGGTTACAGTCTAAGTTTCACCCGTTTTTTTTTTTTTTTTTTAAGCTGCTTAGTGGTAGCCATAGATTAGGAAAGAAGAAGGCTTCCGCCACAGTGAATACACAGCGGAGTATCTGGGGCGTTGTGCCAGGAAAGAGGAGTCCGATGTGGGTGAACCAACAGCACCTCATGGAGGCTCTTGTGGTAGCCGGTGCACAAGTGACTGCCCAGGAACTCAAGTCACAGTTGGTGACTGAAAGGAACCAGACCTTGGGCGTGGAGGGCCACGGTCCATCACAGTGTCCAGTCCCAGGGAAGAGGATGGCGGGACCAGTGTGAACTGAGAGCCACAGCAGCAGGGGAAGGTCACCACAATGCTGGAGCCATAAGGGATCAGGCTATAGCTAGAGTTGAGGAGCATGGAACCGGAATTCAAACAGAGAAAGTTCCAGATAGAGCTGGAGAAGCAAACAAAGAAAACCAGTGCCGGAGAGAGGCTGAGGAAAGAGAAAACCAGCACCGGAGAGAGGCTGAGGAAAAGAAACCAGCTTCGGAGAGAGGAGGAAAGACAGCGACATCTTCAGAGAGAGGCTGAGCGAGAGGAGAGAGAGCATCAGAGGAAATATGAATTGGAGAAACTAAGACCAGCGCCAGAGCAGATAAGTGGCATGGGTGAACCTGGAATTTCAGGACTGGTTACAAATTAAATTCTAAATTGATAGCTGAATTTAAAGAGGGGAGGGTGAAGATATAAATGCATTTTAGATTCATTTGAAAAGGTATGCATTCAGGCAAAATCCCCAAGAGTCCTGGAGTTTCTAGCTATCCCCACTGCTTAACGGTAAAGTTTGTGATGCCTTGGGTCACATGGACAATCAGGACAGTAGTGATTATGACAAACTTAAAGCTGCATTGCTTAAAAAGTATGAATTGATAACTGGAACATACAGAGTTAAGTTCCGTGAGCTCAGGAGAAGCCCTGACATGAGCTACAAGGAACTAACCACCAAACCACATCAATTTTGAAACGTTGGTGGAGGGGTCAAAGCAGACTCTGTAGAGAAATTGAGGATGTGATACTTTGGAACAATTCTTTTGGGCTTGCTCAGCAGAGCTGAAAACATGGCTAGAGGACAGAGATCCAAAACAGTTCAGGAGGCTGCTGAGCTCTCAGACAGCTATGCCAGAAGCAGGCCTGCTCTAAAAGGGAGTGGGTGGTGTGGCAGCACAGAAAGGAAAAGCACATCTTCAGGGCAGCTAAATCCTCTCACTGTCTACCCAAAAGTGGGAAGCATCAGATTACAAAGAAAGGATTTGCCTGATAAAAGAAATGATGATTGTTGGTTTTGCAAATAACCTGGGCATCTTGCAAGACAGTGTCCTAAAAGGCACAGAGTGCACAAAGTGGTGTTCGAACAGAGGTGGGTTCACTGTGTATCCCTGAAAGCATGCCAGTAAGCATGAGGGAGCATACACCCGGTTCCTGTAAATGGTGCAAACCCATGGGGTTGAGGGACACGGGGCGCCCCTTACTTTGGTAAATTGGGATTTGAGCCTGCACAGCTTATACCTAATCAGTTACATAGAAACATAGAAATTGTAGGCAGATAAGGACCGCTAGGCCCATCCAGTCTGCCTGTAGGCCCATACTAGTGTATGTGGCCAGTGATCCCATGTGATCAATGGCTTTCATCACTCACTCCCTCTCAGGCTTCCCTTGTGCCTGTCCCAGGCATGTAAATCCCTCCACTGTGCTTGCCCTACTACCTCCTGTAGCAGACTATTCCAAGTGTCGATTACCCTTTCTGTGTAGAAATATTTCCTCACATTACCTCTTAATCTACCCCCTTCCAGTTTCATATTGTGCTCCCTTGTTCTAGTACTTTTCTACATTGGAAAAGATCCCACCTGCACCTTGTTTATGCCCTAGAGGTACTTAAGTTTCAATCGTGTCCCTCTGCTGTCTCCTCTTCTCCAGTGAGTACATATTGAGGTCCCTTAGTCTCTCCTCATGTTTTTGTGGTGCAAGCCCTGCACCATCTTTGTTGCCCTTCTCTGGATAGTCAACACCTTATCTATGTCCTTGCACAGGTGTGGCCTCCAGAACTGCATGCAGTACTCCAGGTAAAGCCTTACCAATGTTTTATACAATGGCATCTCCACCTCCCACCTCCTACTAGTGATACCCTTGCCTAGGCACCCCAGCATGCCACTGGCCCTTCTGCCACCTTTGTACACTGCTTTGATACCTTAGGTCATCAGAGATGATAACCCCTAGGTCCCTTTCCTCTTTGGTGACAGTCAGCCCCCAACCTGTAGCTCTCCCCAGGGTTCCCTCACCCAGGTGCATTATTTTGCACTTCTTTGCACTGAACTTCAGTTGCCACATCTTTGAACATCTTTCAAGCTTCTTCAGGTCCCTCTATTTTCTGCACCCCTTCTGGACTATCCACCCTGTTGCAGATCTTGGTGTCATCTGCAAACAGGCAGACTTTTCCATTCAGCCCTCTGCAATGTCACTAATGAAGACATTGAACAGGACTGGTTCTAGTAATGATCCCTGTGGTACCCCACTGGTCACCCCCTCCCAGATTGTACCCCATTTACCACCACCTCTGTCTTCTGTCTGTTAACCAGTTCCTAACCCAGTTCACCACCTTGTCTCCCATGCCCAGACTACCCATCTTGTTAATCAGCTTTCTATGTGGGATGATATCAAAGGCTTTGCTGAAATCTAGGTACTGTAGGTGACATCTACCACACCTTCCTGATTTAGTTCCCTAGTCACCCAATCAAAAAAAAATCTGTTAGATTTGTTTGACATGACCTTCCTGCTGTGAATCTGTGTTGCCTCAGGTCCTGAGCACCGCTGGATTCCATATGTGCCCCTATCCTTTCTTTCAGCAGTGTCTCCATAATCTTCCCCACCACTGAGGTGAGGCTGACTGGCCTGTAGTTCCCGCCTCCTCCCTACTGCCACTTTTGTGCAGTGGGACTACATGTGCCCTCCTTCCGTCCTCTGGAACGACACCGTGTTAAGTGACTCTGTAAACAGGGCAGCCAGAGGTGCTGATAGTTGCCTCGCAGCACCTTTAATATCCTCGGGTGGATGCCATCTGGTCCCATGGCCTTATCCATCTTCAGCTTTGTGAGTTCTTCCAGAACTCTCTCCACTGTAAATGGACTGGTGTCCACCTCCCCCATTGCCCCTGCAACCCAACTGTGGTCCTTGACCTCCCCTGCTTAGTGAATACTGAGCAGAAGTATTTGTTCAGTATTTCTGCCTTGTCCGGATCTCCTGCTTACACTCTCCTTCTCCCTTTGAGCCCCACAATGCCCCTCATTTTCCTTCTTTCACTGATGTACCTATAAAATGCCTTATCCCTTTGTTTACAGACTATGCTAAGCCCTTTTCTGTCTATGCCTTCACCCTCCTAACAGCCTTCCCTGCTTCCTTTAGACATTCAAGGTATACCTCCCTGTTCTTCTCCCTTTGCCCTTATATTTCCTGAAACTCAGCCTTTAGCCCTGACTTTGTCCCCCACCTCTTTGAAGAACCATAGTGGTTTTCTTCTTTCCCTTTGGCCACTATCCTAATGCATTGGTTTGTTATATCCACTATGGCTCCTTTCAGTTTCTCCCATTGTTCTACCACCCCTTCTATTACCTCTCCTTCCCCAGGACTGCTTGTATATATCTACCCATTTTAGTGAAATCTGTCCTCCTGAAATCTAACACTCTTGCCATTATGTGGCTTAACTGAGTCCATGTCTCCATGCTGAACCACACCATATGGTGGTCACTGGAGCCCAGCTGCCCTTCCACCTGTATTTCTTGACTCTGTTCCCATTTGTCCATACCAGGTCCAGAACTGACTTGTCCCTGGTTGATCATGCACCAGCTACTTGAGTCTAACCCTCTGCAGGGATTCAAGGATGGCTGTGCTTCTGGCTGAAATGGCCATCTGGGTGGTCCAATCCACGGCATGCATATTGAAATCCCTCAGTAGTAGGATTCCACCTTAGCTGCCATGTCATGTATGTTCTCCACTAGTTCCCTGTCTACTTCCTCCCTCTGTGCTGGAGGTCTGTAGATCACCCTGTGCGTATTACTGTTCCATTCCCTGGCTCCAGGGTGACCCACACACTGGCCTCCCTGTGTTCCTGAACTTCTGTAGCCTTTATACCATCTCTGATGTACAGGGCCACTCCCCCATCTTTTACCCTCCTGTCCCTCCTGAACAGGGTATAGCCTGATACATTGACTTCCCAGCCATGATTAGCAGAGTACCATGTCTCTGTTATTGCTGCTATGTCAAGGTCTGCATCTGCCAACAAGGCCTTCAGGTATGGAACCTTATTTCTAGGCTGTGGCATTCGTTAGCATGATCTTCCATGTTTTACAGTCTGCCCTCCTCTACTCTTGTTCTCCTCTCCAGCATCTTCCACCCACCCCAGTTTCCTTTCCTACATGCTCTTGTCCCCTGTATCACTCGTTATAAATTCTTCACCTGCCTGCCCTCACTGCCTGCTTTATCTGTTCCCATATTCAACTTATGTTCCTAAGCCTCCTGACCCTCCTGGTTCTCCCCTGGCCAGTTGAAATGCTCACAGTGGAAGCATTTAAACTTCTCACAAAGGACCAACTCATTACAGTTCATCACAGTACAGGGATTCACTGGGAAGAGAAAACTCTGCCACTTGCTAGTGTTCTCCTGGACTGGGGTGAAACAGGAGAGACTGTGCAAAAGTTGCAGTGGCAGAAAATCTTGCCCTGGATGTGATTATAGGAACAATCTCCAAGAAGGGTGGTGTGTGTGGTTACCCACAGTCAGATGGAAAAGGTCAATTGTGGTTCCCTGGACCCCTATAAAAGCCCCTGTGGAAAACACAGGGAGGCTGTTTCCCAGCCTGTCTCCTGACATGGAGAATAGTGAAAGGGAGGTAGGAATTCCCCAGGTAGCAGTTAACAAAACAGCTACAGAAGGTTACTCTGAGGAGGGAGGGGTAACCAGTGGTCAGAGGCTAGGGATGGCAGTGACCTTAATGCCCTGATAGTAGAGCTAGGGATCCTAGTTTAGAAACTGAAGGAACCTGTCCCATGCCTTGGGAATATGTAAAGATTTTGCAGCTGCTCAGAAAAATGACTCTAGTTTAGAGAGACTGAGGGCTTGTGCAGAATTTGACAGGATACAAGGAGGTGACGGAAGACAGAGTGTATTGAGTCAATGGATTGCTGTATCGCAGGATGTAAGAACAGAGGGAGGGTGATGGGCAGGCAGCTTGTCGTTCCCCAGCGGTACCGTGCATGATTGCTCAAGATTGCTTATGATATCCCCATGTCTTGACATCTGGGAATCCTGTGAACTATGCAGCAATTGGCCCAGAATTTCTGTTGGCCCAACATCACCCCCGCAGGTGAAGGAATATTGCAGGTCTTGTCACCAGTACCAAGAAAGAGGAAGGCAGGTAGTAAACCAAGCTGCCCTACATCCCTTGCCCATAGTGGAGGAGCCATTCCAGAGCATAGGAATGGATATTTTGGGGCCTTTGAATACCTCCAGCTCCTCCGGAAGAGACTTATCCTAACAGTGGTGGATTATGCCACCCAGTACCCAGAGGCAGTCGCCCAATCCTCGCTGAGGACAGACAAAGTGGCAGATGCCCTGCTAGGGATTTTCTCCTGTGTTGGGTTCCCCAGGAGGTTATCACTGATCAAGGAGGTTCCTTCATGTTGGACCTGATGAAGTGTTTGTGGGAGAAGTGATGCACAACACCTTATCACCCACAGGCCAATAGGCTTGTGGAAAGGTTTAATGGTACCCTAAAACTGATGCTCCAAGCGCTTGCTGAACAACATGGGAGGGACTGGGAGAAATACCTTCCCCACCTGTTGTTCGCATACAGGAGGCACCCCAAGAGTTGACAGGGTTTCCCCTTCAAGCACTTATATGGACACAGGGTGTGTGGGCCCTAGACTTGATCCAGGAGGACTGGAAGGCAAGCATGCCACCCAGGGAATTCCATAGTGGATTATGTCCTTAAGTTTAGGGAAAAGCTGAAGGAGCTTATGGAAACAGCCAACAGCAACCTGGCAGCTGCTCAGCAGAAGCAAAAAGGTATGGTACTACCACATAGCCAGAGCTCACTTGTACACGGTGGGTCAAGAGGTCATGGTCCTAATCCCAGTCCAGAGGGATAAGCTGCAGGCTGAATGGGCAGGACTGTACAAGGTAATCAAACAGGTGAATGACATAAATTACATTGTGGAACTGCCTGACAGGAAACATACCCAAAGGATGTACCATGTCAACATGGTGAAGCCACATGCAAATAGGGCTGACATGGTATTTGCAGTGTATTCCTGGGGAGAGGAAGGATGAGGAAGACCCCTTCTGGACTTGCTTGAGGAAATCAAGTGGGAGTCCTCTGTGGAGGCAATCAAACTGTCACCCCAGTTGACCCTGGAACAGATCCAGGGAGTAAGGAGGTTTTAGCAGACTTTGCCCATTGTTTAATGCCAAGCCTGGACTAACCCCTTGGTGACACGCAATGTAGATATGGGGATGTAAGCATCCATATGGCGGACAACATATTGGGTGTCAGAGGCAATCCAAAAGGACATTAGGAGGAGGTGGAGGAAATGCTGGATTTAGGGTAATCCAGAAATCCCACAGTCCCTGGGCCTCACCCATAGTCCTTGTTCCCAAGCTGGATGGCACTACTTGTTTTGTGTGGACTATCGTGGACTCAACGCAGCCACAAAGTCTGACGCCCACCCAATGCTATGGACAGATGAACTACTGGACAAGTTGGGGGGGCAACATACTTTACCACTATTGACCTGACAAAGGATATTGGCAGGTGGAGTTAACTGCCAGAGCTAGGAGAGGTCAGCCTTCATCAATCCGATAGTGTTATATGAGTTCAAGGTAATGACTTTCGAATGAAGAACGCCCCTGCCACCTTCCAAAAGTTGGTGAACCAGGTGTTACATGGTACTGAAGAGTACACCATGGCATACCTGAATGATATTGCCATCTTCAGTGCCAGCAGGAAGGAACACCTGTCCCATGTTAAGGAAGTGTTGGGCAAGAGTCAGAGGGCTGGGCTCATGGTGAAAGCTGAAAAGTGCCAGGTAGCCATGGCTGGGTGGCATACTTAGGGCATGTAGTGGGTGGGGACAGCTCCTGTCCCCATCAAGCAAAGATTCAGGCAATATAGGTGTGGCCAGACCTGAAACACAGAAGCAGGACCGCAGGGTACTATTGAAATTTTGTATTAAACTACAGTGCCCTGACAGCTCCCCATCTGGCCTGCTAAAGAAAAGAATGCCTCAAAAGGGAAAACTGGGAGCTAGCTCGTGAATAAGCCTTTACACGGCTAAAGGAGGCACTGTGCTGTGCTCCTGTGTTAGCCAGCCCAGACTACAGTAAACCATTTGTAGTCCAGAAAGATGCCTCAGACGTGGGTATTGGAGCAGTACTTAGCCAGCCTTCTAACCAAGGGAAAGATCACCCCATAGTGTATCTCAGTAAGAAATTACTCCCAGGGAACAGGTTTATTCTACAGTGGAGAAGGAGTGCCTTGCCCTGGTGTGGTCAATGAAGAAATTAGAGCCTTACCTATACGGGCAGCACTTTGAGGTACAGATGGATCATAACCCCTGGTTTGACTGGCACAAATAGGTAAGACAAATGGTAGGCTTCTAAGATGGAACATTGCCTTACAGGGATACAATATGACTGTCACTCAGGGCGGAGGCAGCAAGTGCCAATGCAGATGGTCTATCGATCAGAGCAGTGAACTGAATTTGGGAAACTCATCCCATACCTAGGAATAGATTCCCCAAATTTAATCTAGGAGGGAGGAGTGACAATAGCTGTCTCGTGTTATTATTTATATGTTTGATATAAAATGTATGTTTTGAGTCCTGCTTAGAAACAGGCCAAGGAACAGAGCCTCGTGGACATTGAATTTTAAAAGAGAAGAAAAATGGTCTGTCCTCTTACTGACCTAGAGGATAAGCTAGTTGGGGCTTCCTTTTCTTGACACCTACCTGTCAGAGCCTGTGTAGCTGCTATACAACCAGGTTGTAAATAGACAACTGCTTTGAACTTAGGAAGACTATCATACAAGGTTACATTTAATAGGATAACAGGAGGAAGGTGTTTTTGAAAGCATATGTGAACTAACCTTACAGGATATTTCTGCAACGCCAAAGGATGTTGTACCATACTCTGATGAGGAAATAAGACTGTCTTGTTATGATTAAAATATTTGTTGTATTCGTAGATTCCAAATGTAATCTGGACCTGTTTGCCTATATAGCTGCATGTTACAAATTAAATATGCAGGACTGAATGTGACCTCACACTAGCAGCTCAGAGCTGTGACATCACAAATAGGGAGGGACATTCTGCTCCCTGAGATTGGTGAAGCCTGCTGAAAGGACTGACACTCTTTTCTGGACTTCTAAGAGACACTTGTGTTCTGGACTTAAGGGACACTTGTTCCTGGACTTAAAGAGAGGCATTTCTGCCAGAATAGGTAATTTCAGCACCACTATTTACCAACTGTAACTGGGGTTGGATTAGTTATTCGCACAAGGCAGTTTGTTTATAATTGTCCATTTATACCCTTAATGTATTTATGTTCTGTGCTTTGTATTTTATTTGCTATTTTTAATTTTATTAAACTTTGTTTTTTCCTTAAAATGCTGCCTGAGACATGCTAATTTGTGTGTGAATGGTGGAACAGGCTTAATATTCTAACACAGCTGTTAAATGCTTATTGTGTCACCTTATGCAGCCATGCTAACAAGGATCTGTGCAAACATTCAGCAAGGTACAAAAATACCAGCATCTCAATTGAGTTGGGGTGTGTGTATATGTGTGTGTGTGTGTGTGAACCAGGTTTGTTGTATGCCTGCTGGGTCAAATATTGCACTGGATTTCCTGAAGAGAGTGTGATATTTGGACATGTTGTCTGGGTGTGTAGCTGAAAGTGGTTCATAATTGACCCCAGGACTCGAGACTGGTAGGTGCTAGGACCCAGAACAAACAGGAGGGTGTCCTGTTTTTCCCTGTTGATGAATCGCACTTAAAGGTTAGGTACTGTGGTAGCAGGGCCTGACCCCAGGAGTGGGTTTGTGACAAGGTGTATAGGTGCAGTGGTGAGTTAGAGGAGGAAGGTTTGTTGAGAAGCGACAGAAGTATTGCACAGGGCATCCAGTTTGTCGAATGAGGAAAGGGCTAAACCATAGACCACATCAGCATAGTCAAAGATGGGAAAGATTTATTTGATGATGAGTTCGACATATTGGAAGAGGAGGCAGTCTTTGTTACAGTATAAAACCCCAAGTTTGGGGTGGAGCTTAGCGTGAAGAGCATCAATGTGATGGGAAATCCAGCCTGCAGTCTAGCCAGACACCCAAGTATTTGAAGGCTGAAACTGTTACAAGTTGGGTGCTACAAGGTATGGAACCTGGGGCGGGGGCTGAGTTTACTTAGCTTCTGGTGGAGCTAATGGTCATGGAGACCATATGAACATACATGCTAACATACAAAATTGCCAGAAGATAAAGGCCTTATGGTCTATCCAGTCTGCTCGATTGTGCAGTTAACATCCCTTATACTGCAGCTGCCCCTCCCTGCCCTCCCCTCCAGTGACCCTCTCTCTTACCCTGTCCTATCCCTTTTGAAGCAGCCCATTGTTCTACAGGATACCACTTCCTTTGGCAATGCATCCCACCCAGACACCACCATCTCCATAAAAGTGTCTCCTCATTTCCTCCTGAACCTTCCTCCTTCCAATCTCAGATCATGCCCATGGTGTCCCTCCCTCCTTAATCTGAAAAGCCCTTCCGTGCCCATCTTATTTATTCCCTTCATGTACTTGAAGGTTTCAATCATATCCCCATCCTCCTTTTCTCCAGGGAGTGCATGTTCAACTCCCTCAGCCTGCTCTCATAGGGTAAGTCCCCAGACCCTGGATCATTTTTTGTTGCCGTGCTGCACCACCTCCAGTAACCTAATGTCCCTCTTGGGTATAGTTGCCAGAACTGCACACAGTACTCTAGGTGTGATCTAACCAGTGACTATATAGCGGCAGGATAACCTCCGCCTGAAGGATATGCTCTGTAATACAACCCAGCATCCTGTTGGCCTTGCAGCTGTCTTTCTACACTGTGCTGAGTTGTTCATTGCTTCTGTTATGATCACCCAAGATCCTTCTCCTCCTCCGTCTTGGCTAGTTTAATCCCCTAATTGGTAGCTCCTCCTTGGGTTTTTGCACTGAAATGTAACATTACATTTCTTGGCATTGCACCCAGCTGCCAAGTGTTCGACCAGGCCTCCAATTTTGACAGATCATCTTGCAACCCCTGCCACTCTCCTAAGTCATCCACTACTGCTCCCATCTTGATGTTATCTAAAAACAGACTGATCTTGCTCTTGATGCCTATTGAGATGTCTGCTATGAAGATTCCAAACAACACCACTTCCAGTACAGAGCCCTGTGGCACCCTGCTTGTCACCACCCTGGGTGATGAGAGCTCCCTCCCACCACCACCCTCTGCTGTCTCCCTTGCAGCCAGTTCACTAGCCATCCCACCATCTTCGCCCCCACCCTGTGCCTTCCAGCTTATTTTCTAGCCTCCCATGCAGCACCGAATCACAGGCCTTACTGAAGTTCAGGTACAGGACATCCACTGCATGGCTCTTGTCTAGTGCCTGGTTACTCAGTCACAGTACTCCACCAGGTTGGTCTGACAGGATCTGACTGAGACAAAACCCATGCTATCTGCCGTCCTGCAGCCCATTAGCCTCTAGGAGGAAGCCAGCCTCTCCTTCATTTGAATTTTTATTTATTGAGTACTAGGATTACAAATACCTTTGAACAGAGGTTTGTTTACAAAGGTTCTGCATCAGCATAACATTGCAAAACAAACAGTTGAGGATATAAAACAAAGATAAATTGGCATAAAAATACATTAACAGAAAATGTGTGGTGCAGGCAATATGGGACAGGTTTACATAAGCCTGGTATAAAGAAGATACAATAGGGGTGTGAGATGAGGAGACACTAATAGTGAAAGGAGAGGAGAGGGGTAGTTAGCAGTCAGGTAATGATGCTGTCAAAGTGCTATAACCACAAAGTGCTAGGGGGCTGAAGGGAGGAGCAGCAGAGGGGACCTGAGGAGGGGTGAGCAGGAGTGGGTTCAAGGGGGTTGGGATAGAGGGGAACAAAGGGAGGTGCCTATGTGGTGGGAGTTAGAGAAGAAAGAGGAGAGGAGAGGAGAGAGGAGAGGGGAGAGAGGGAACGAGGGTGGGGAGGGCTGGGGGAAAAGGAGGAGGCCTGGGGAGACACAGGAGGGTGAGAGGATTGTCTCCATCAGCTTTCCACGATTGATGTGAGGCTTACTGGTCTGTAGTTTCCTGGCTCATCCTTGGGGCCAATCTTGTAGAGGGTACCACGTGCTTCATCCTCCAGTCACGAGGTACACTCCTGAGTCCAGGAGCATTGAACAGGTCTGCCAATGGTCTCTGCCAGGACTTCTGCCAGCTCCTTTAGCACCCTGGGATGTATACTGGCCCAGGCACCTTGTCCACCTTCAGTGCCTTCAAGCCCTCAGTACCCTGCCCACTGGGATTTCTCTGTCTGTCACCTCCTCCCCCATGCCCACCCTTCCACCCCTGTGTGTATAGCTCCCCTTTCTCTTTAGTAAATACTGAGCAGAAATACTCATTTAATGCTTCTGCCTGTTCTGCCCCTGTTTCCACCCACCACCCATCCCTCTTGGAGCCTTACTATCTGATCCTTAAACTCCTTGTCTCCCAGACATACCTGAAGAAGTCCCCCCTTTTGATGCCCTTTGTTAGCCCGAGTTCTTGGATGCCTTGGCTGCCCTTGACTGCCCTTGTCACCTCCCCTTAACTTCTTCAGATATTCCTCCCGTCCTCCCTCTCCCTGTTTTTTGTACCTTCTAAAGGCAGCTCTTTTCTTCTCTTACTTTTTCATGACCCTCCTGCTCAACCAGCTAGGCATCTTGGCCCTAGACTTCTTACTCTGAACCCTAGTTGTACAAGTTGCGGTGCCTCCACAATTCCCAATTTAATGACCTCCCACTTCTGGTTAGTGTCCATATTTCAATGGATCCTGGCCAGATACCCCAGTACTACTTCCCTCATGCTCCTGAAGTCAGCCTCCTGAAGTCTAACATCCTTGTGCCCGTTTCTACTCCCCTTTCCCTTGTTTGTTGTGAACCACACCGAGTGGTGGTCACTTCCAGCAGTTCTTCCATCCCAAGCTCCCTCACAAACTCACCATTTGCCAGCATGAGGTCTAGGGTGTTCCCTAACCTGGTTGGCTTGTTGGCCATCTGCAATAGGAAGCTGTCCTGGAAAGCATCCAGAAGTACCTGGTCCCTCCTATTCATGGTGGCTGGGGTACCCCAATCCACTCCCGGCAGGTTGAAGTCCCCACAATCACCGTGCTGCCCTCCCACAGGTTCTTCTCATCTGTCCCACTAGTTCCCTGCCCAACTCCTCAGTCCAAGAGAGTGGCCTGTACACCACTCCCATCCTGAGGGTCCTATTTTGGAGTCCTGGAGCTGCACTCCATAATGACTCCGTGCTGCCCTCCTCCTCTTCCTCCTGACACACTTCAGTCCTTCCCTCACATACAGTGCCCCCACTTCCTTTCCCTTTATCCTGTCCCTCTGAAATAACCTATAGCCTGGTTCTGCCAGGTCCCAGTCATGGTAATGAGTGACCCATATCTTGGTGATGGCTGCCATGTCCACCTCACTATCTGCCATAAGAGCCTGTAACTCTGCTGTTTTGTTCCCTAGACTCCTAGCATTCAGGTAACCTCCTCCACCCCTCCCCCCACTTGCTCTCCTTTCTAGCATCTCCTCCTGACCTCTCCCTAGTCCCTCACTTCTGGTAGGGAGGTAAGCTCATTCAGCTTCCCTTCCTGTGGATACTGCCTGACTCCTGCCCACCTGCTACTCCACTCTTCTAGTTTAAATTCTCATTGTTTGCTAAGTATTCCCCAGTTTCTGTTTCAATACCCTTTTCCCTCCTTACTCAAGTGTAGTCTGTCTTTAGCGTGAGATCCTCACCCTCCCATGTCCTTCATCCTCCTACCAGCCCATACCCTTTGGACTGACACAATTGTCTTAGCCATGTATTAAATTCCTCTATCCTCAGCTTCCTTGCCATGATTGCCTTGGGTACTGGAAGCATCTGAGAAAGTTACTGATCTTCCTGCCTCCTCACAAATCAGCCCCAGCTCCTCAAATCTCCTCTGGACTACATCTACTGTATTTCCTGCCAGGTCATTTGTTCCCAAATGCAGAACTATGTGAGGTTTCTTCCTACCCCTCTTAGCATACTTCAGAACAGATTGACCCACCCTTTCCGCTGTCATGCTTGGAAAGGCTTCCACCCATATGTGACTGTGCCTCTCCACTTGCTTCCCATCCGATTCCTTTCAGAATCGAGTCTCCCAACACTAGGATCCCACCCTTGTTTTCATGTTCTGCTCACCTTGTCCTTCCTTTATCCTGTCCCCTTCCTCTCATTCCTCCTCCTCCTCCAGTGCAGTTGTTCCCCCTTCCACTCCTGTTGTAATGTCCCCAGCCTCTGCCCTGCTCTCCTTCTCCTTTTTCCTCTGATTTTAGCTCCCCCTCCACTGGGCTCCACCTGCCTCCTCCCCGATGCATCCCTTTCCTCCTTCCCCACCACCTCCTTACTCGACCAGTCCCTCATACCATACTCCTCAACCCCTTGACCCCCATTCCGTTCTCACCTTGTCTGTCATCAGCTCCTCTGCCCTGCACTCCTCCTATCACATCCCCAATCCTGCCAGTACTTAGAACCGATTTTTGATGTCCCTTCACTACCACCTATTTCCTCCATCCTTCTGCTCAACTCCTACTGCTGCTGACTCTGCAATTGTTAGATTCGTCTTTCCTCCATCCTCCGTTTCTCCTCTTTCCTGCCCTCCTTTGTCCTCTGAACTGGTACCCCTGTCCCCTTCTCCCATCTGCCCCATATTCCCTCCTCCCCAGCTCCTCTTTGATCTGTCCTCCCCACAGTTACCCTCCTCCTTCCTCCCCAGCCACTGAGTTGTCCACCATTGCAGCCTTCAGTCCCTCTAAGCTTTGTTTGTAAACAACTGATCTCATTCCTAAGCTGCCTTATTTGTCTACACACCACAGGCTGTGTCCAGAAACAGTCAGCCAAGGAGTTCCCAGGCAGTGGCTGGTCCAGACACACCCACTTAGAAGCTGCCAGATTCTTCCTCAACTGCAGCACAAACAAAGGCCCCCAGTCAGCCCAGTAGCCATCTTTTTGTGTTCATAGTGAGATGATTTGAGTTAAACCAGTGTAATACATTAAGGAAGTCTTGCTGGAGCGGGGCTTTGATTTCATTATGTGAGGAACCTGCAAGGTAGAGTACTGTGTCATCAGCATACATGTGTACATATGAGGAGACACAGGATGAGGGAGATCAGTTATAAAAATGGAGACTAGAATTGGCCCCAAAATAGAGCCTTGGGGACTCTGGCATGGATTGGGAGGGGTAGAGGAGAGATGTGCACATCAAGCCAGCAACTTTCACGGATTGTTGGTGCACCGGAGAGGTAGAGTGGAACCACTGCACAGTGGAGATTGAGAGACCAGCAGAGGCCAACTTATTGAGGAGGGTAGGAAACCATATCAAAAGCTTTGGCCAGGTCAATGAAAATGGTCACAGTGAAGTGACTATTATCCATAGCAGTGAGGATGGAGTCCGTGGCACTGGAGGACTGAGAAGATGGTGGAGTGATTCTTTGGAATCCTGACTAGAAGGGGTGAGGAAAGACTAGCTGGTGGTGAATCTAGAGAGCACAAGGGCTTCTTGTAATTTTGCAAGGGTGGGAAGTAGGAAATTGGTCAGTGGTTCCCAGGGATGAGGATCACCTCTTTGTGGAGAGGTAGATCTTTCACCATTTTCCAGGCTTGGGGGATGAGAGAAGAGAGACAGAGAGAGAGAGAGAGAGAGAGAGATTTAGTAGGTGCGTGGAGAGAAGAGGCTATGGCTGGGAAGATAGTTGAGAAGCTGGGTTCAGCCCATCAGGACTGTGCTTTGCAGGTTTGAGGGAGGAGTGCATGAAGGACTTCTGGGGTGACCGGGGAAAGTGAATGCACCACCTGGTGAGGGTTGGGCAGCAAGGAAGGGGTTGTGCAGAGCTGGCTAGGAAGGGCACAAGTGACAAAATAACTGTTGAAGTGAGATGCTACAGAGGAGGGTCGGAACTAGCATGCCATCAATTAGGAGGGAGGTCAGGAGGACTGGACAGGTGGGTTGAGTAGGGAGTACAAGACTTTCCAAAAGTTGGCTGAAGAACGTAGATGTGATTGGAGCTGAGATCGGTAATAAAGGGCCTTGAAAATATGTGTTGATTTGGTACAAGAATTGCATAGGGTCTTGTAGCACTGTGAAGCAGCTATATCGCAGTGGACCTATAATTTGCCCACACCTGGTCATGGACTTTGAACATATCTATCAAGTTAGGGATGATCCAAGGGCGGTGGTGCCATTTAACTCATAACTTTCTGAGTGGGCGTGCATCCGAGATCCTGCGAAAGATTTTGGAGAAAAGGAGAGGCCACATCGATGTCATGAGCAGCATAGATGGGGACCAATCAGAGGAGGTGAGGTACAATAGAAGGGTATTGATGTTAGGAATCTGAGGAGCCTATGCCAAATGCACTTAGGGTAGAAATAGGAAGGTGGACTTTTCTGATGCAGTATAAGGCAATGATCACTGAATGAATCAGGAGAGTCCCAGCCACAGTGATCTGAATGGAGGTGGGAGGTCAGCACCCAGTCAAGAGGGAGTGGTTGTCGGTGTGGGAGTTATTTATTTATTTATTTATTGGATTTTGGCAACCGGGTAAGTCCACTGAGACAATCATAATCCCTTTTCGGGGTGACCTGAGATACAACAGTGTGATGTACAAGGCAAATTCCACATTAGAAACAACTGATGTACAAGGTTAATTCCACATTAGAAAAAGACAAGGGTTACAATGCAGTATAAAAACATATGTCACAATATAAAACAGATTGCAATAAAGACTCAGGCATGATTGCAAAATAAAGCACTAGATACCAAAAACAGACTAGATTAAATATGTTATATGAACAGGATCAAGGTAAAAACATTGGAAGGTTGAGTACAGAGGACACAGAAGGGAGCTAGAGAAAGAGTTAGCGAAACAGGAACAGGTGAGCTGAGGAGGGGAGAGAGAGAGAGAGAGCAATAAAGCTTAGATTGGAACTCAGAAAGAGGAGCAGGACAGTATAGAGGGAGGGAGGGAGTTCCAGTCAGAAATTACAGCATAAGAGAAGGCCTTATTGGCAGAGGCAAGATGGAGGTTGGGCTTGAGGAAGATGGAGAGTGGCCGACCTAAGCGCATGTGGAGTTGTCTAAAATGAACGATGGCACTAAGGCAGGGAAGGGTAAACTTATGAACCAGTTTGTGCAGTAAACACAGGTGGAATATCACAGCTTAGATTCAAATGGTAGCCAGTTTAGGGAAGAGGGACGTCACAGTGGTGGTGACGGGTGTTGACCCCCAGAGCAAATCTACCTACCCTATGATAGGCTTGAGTTAGAAGGGACTTGGAGAACATACTGGCTGAAAGAAGGAGAGGGGCTCTGTAGTTTAGGATCTGGAGAAGGGACGAAGGCAATTTTAAGGTATGAGGCAGAGGTGAGGAAGGGACGAATGCGTAAAGAAGTCCCTAACTTTTATTCAGGGTTCTGATCAGAGTGGAGACATGAGCATTAAAGGACAGTGAGGCATCCAGAGTGATACCCAGATATTTAAAAGTGAGAACAGGTTCAAGGCCACTGTTGGAGGAGGTAATGCTGAGGAGGGACGGCAATGTATTAGGGTAGGAGGAAGATTGAGAGAAAAGCATGCTTTTATTTTTTCATATTAAAGACAAGCTGATTAAGCCTGAACCAGATTTCCAGGGTGAGGAAGTTGGCAGCAAGATCACTGTTCAACTGGTGAATGTCGGGAGAGGAGCGATAGATAATAGCATTGTCCACATAGAGGTGCACGATGCACCTCCGCAGTTGCTGGGTAAGTTGTTAATGAATAGGGAGAACAAGATTGGGCCCAGGGTTGAGCCCTGTGGCACCCTGTGAGATATAGGCTAAGGCTAGAGAGTGAGCCAGCCCACTTAACCACCTGGAGAGGCATGACAGATAACTGTGGACCCAGTCAAGGATATGGGATCAAAACTGAGAGTATGTAATTGTGGAGCAGGAGACCATGATTCACCAGCTTGAAAGCTTTAGCAAGGTTGACAAAGATGGCACCTATGTAAGAACCATGATCCAGGGATTGGAATATATCTGAGGTTACTTTTATCAAGGCGGTGAGGGTGCTGTGACTCTTTCTGAATCCATCGTGTAGGGAGAGTAGATTGTGGAGTTCCAAATAGTTTTGAAGTTGGTTATAGACTATGCATTCCTGGATTTTAGCCAAGGGGCAAAGGATAGATATGGGACGATAATTTTCAGCTAAGGTATTGGGTCTCCCCTTAAGCACCGGTATGACTACTGCTACTTTCCACTTGTCAGGGACCGTGCAGGACAGGAAGGACCTATTAAAGAGATCACAACAGGGCAAGCGAGGGCAGGAGCACCTAGCTTGAGGAACTTGGGCTCTGGGATGTCAAAGCCAGGTGAGCTCTCAGCTTAGGTTAGCAAGGAGCCTCTGAACCTCCTTGAGGAGGCCAGCTTTAAGTAAAAGGGATCTATCCCCATTAGAGCCAGAGGTGGTTATGGGTGAGGGGCAAGATAGAAAGGGCAAAGTGTATCTAACAAGGTCAGTGAAAAACTCATTGAAGCCAGTCATGATTGAATGAGGGTCAGTTATGGATGTGCCTTGGGTGGAGAGGGAGCATGGGAGATCAGCAGTCTTTCTCTTGATCAAGGAGTTGACCTGTCTCTAAAATGATTTGGGGTTACTTAGGTGTTCAGTTTGTATTGTTTTATAACGATGCCTCTTAGCTTTATTTAGGGAATGTTTGCACTTATTTCTAAGATGCGCTGAGATCTGCCAATCAGAGGAAAGACCACTGTTCTTGTAGGATCACCAGGAGTGATCACAGGAGGTCATAAGCCACCTAATGTCCTTATTAAGCCATGGGGCCTTAACACCTTTAGACCTACATTTTTAGGGGACCATGAATATCAATGATTTTGGTAAAGGGAAGATGAAGTAATCCAAAGCTAGGCTGATGTCAGGGAGACTTTTAATAGGGTTCCAGTCTGTGTTATAGATAGTATCGATGAAGTCACTAGTAACCAGTCTGGACATATCACGAACAAGGGTGATCTTGGGTGGGAGGTTGGAACAGTTGTTCCTCCAAACACAGTAGGTGGGAGAGTAATCACTTATGCAGTCAGGAAGTGCACCCACTGATTTAATCTTTAGAGGGCAGTTGGTGACCACCCAATCAAGCAGAGAGTGCTTACCCGATTTGGTATTGATGCGCGTACGGTCCTGGATGAGCTGTGTCAGGTTATGGTTTGCGAGGGATGAGCACAGTTTGTTAGAGGCAGGGTTGAGCCAGTCCACATTAAAGTCACCACAGAGTATAAGATCATGTGTTGGGAGATCCTTAGGGAGGTAAGGAGGGAAGGGAGGCTTAAGGCACCCATTGGAGGGAGACAGATAAACACATCCAATGACTAGTTTTTGACGTTACCCAAGGTCAGAGAGAGTAGAAGGCTTTCATGCCAGAAGAGTCAGACACAGGCTCAGGGACTTCAAAGATGTTCAAGTCAGAACGAGTGTAAATAAGAATTCGCCACCCTCTTGTATTGTCTGTCTTTCCTAAAACAGTTATAGCCGGTAGAGCCACTTGCTGTTTTATTGCTGGCTTAAGCCATGTTTCGTGATGCATAGGATGTCAGGTACCTTTGAAGAGATAAGCTTCTAGGTCGGCCATCTTAGGGTGAAGGCTGCATATATTCATATGAGCGATATTCAGGCCCTTAGGAAGGGGCTGGGTCAGACAGTTTGAGTTTGGGCGGGGTGAAGCAGGAGGCCCGGATTAGTTCAATGTCCCCAGCAGGGACTAGCAGAAGAAGGATAGATAAGCGGGCACAAAGCGAGGTACAGGGAGATACAACTGCAAGAGTAGTGGACAGTGAGGGTATATGCAAGCACTTACGTACCAGAGACCTAGGAGAGCAGGGCCTGGCTTAGGTAGACACAGGATGTACAAGAGCGATTGGGGTGATTCAGCCAGGTGTAACTCTGAGGAGGATGGGCACTGTCCCGGGAGGGTCCCTTATGGAGTGTAATGAACAAGTCCGCACAGCAATTGATAGTGAGAAAGGACATAGTAAAGGACCAGCCAGGATAGCCCATTGTTATTTCAGTTAGGAGTAAGGGTCACTAGGCATCTCAGGAGAGGAAAATTAGGACCTGAAAGTAAAGATAGGATTGAATGGGAGGGTGAAGGGAGTAAGAAAAGTCCACAGGGAGTCCCAGGAGGGAAATAAATAAACCCAAAAGGAAAAAGTAGTGGTTAAATGGAGTGGTGGGGGATAAGAAGTAGGACAAGAGGTAGCCTTGTTCACAGGGTGTCCTGGGAAAGGAAAAAATTTAAACCAGAGAGCAAAGAAAATTAAAGGTTAAATGGATGGGGGTGAGAAGTAGAACGAGAGGGCTGATAGATGGGGAGGAGAGTGAGACAAATTAGAATTGGCACTCAGATGACAAATTAGAACTGGCACTCAGATGGAGCAGTGATAGGCGGTTAGGCAGGCATATAGTAGCGGAAGAGGATAACTACAGTTTGAGGGTGATTAGTGTAGAGGTAGGATAGGAAGCAACAATATCTGTAGAGGAATCTAGTACTTTAATTCACTGAGATTCAAGCAATAGCAGTCAGCCATTAGTGCAAGATTGCTGGGCAAGGGCAGGGCCACGATGTTTTTTTTTTTTTTGAGTGATCCATTTTCTCCCTCCTTGCCTCTGAATCCACCTCTTCTTCGGCATCCAAGGTCACCAGCACCTCTTCTAACCTCCTAGAGCCCTCTCACATTGCAGCCTACTCTCGAGGTAGCTCAGCATTACGCTCACTGAGTGGGTCCTCTCCTCCAAGGGGAAGGCACTGGTTGGGGCAGCCCGGTATGCTATATTTTCCTCGGCCTTGGGTGCTGCTGAGATGGCCAGCCTGCAGGAAGTCTTCTGGGTGTGCTGGTAGACCGGATGCCATCATCTGACCAATCCAGAGTGTTTTTCCATGTTCTGGTACTTCCCACATTGCGACGCTTTTGTGCAGTGCTCCAGTCTCCATTGGGGCTGCTGCAGGAGCAAACAACCCTGGAACCCACCCCAGGAGGGAGAGCAGTCCTGTGGATGCTCAATCCTCTCCTTCCCTGCAAACCCTGATGACCCGGGTCTGTTCCTGAACCCAGGTTGCCAGTGTGGTGTGAGGTAGGTGCCAGTGCCTCAACCCTCTGCGCCACGGGCTGGCTCAAGATGTATTTAATTAAGTGGGCCGGGGGTGGAGAGGTGGCTGGGAGAAAATTCTTCCTACAGAACTAGGACGAGCAGCAAACAGAGATAGCTTTGGCCTCCGGAGCTCCGCCAATTCAGGGAGAAGCTATTGAGGTAATCTCCAATCAGGAGACAGCAGACATGAACTGGCCAATCGGAGCCCTGTGGAGGAGTCCCGGTGAGGTCTAGTGAGCTTACCCAGTCAGAGCAGCTTGCTGGCGGGCAGAGGAGAAGAGGAGCAGGCAGCTGCGCTTCCAGCCGCAGCCCTTGCAGAGCAGTGCTGACATGCCCAGGTCGGGGGCTGACCTAAAGGGAAAGAAATGAGACAGAGGATTAGGCTAAAGAGGAGACAGAATGCGCAGATGCTAAATCGGGAGGCGTGGAGAGGGACAAAAGGCTAGGAAAGGAATAACAAACAAGGGAAGGGCAGCCAGAGTAATATGGGCGATTAACCTTGGCTGCCACAGAGCTGAGGTTCAAAAAGAAAAAGATTTAGTTTGCCTAGTAGCTTTGGGGGAGAAGAGGGAGGAAATTAGGTGAGAGAGAGATACTCAGGGAGATGAGTCAGTAGGGAGAAGAAGAGACTAGATCATTCGAGTACAGATGGGTAATTATAACTGAAGTTAGGCAGGAATATTGCTGAAAGTAAGCAGATGAGCAAATAAAGATAACCTGGTTCTAGAAGAAAAATTTCAATTAGCACAGTCTTCAGTTGTGGTAGAAATCACAATTAACAGATAATCTCATACAGCAAACAGAACAACAGTACAAAAATCAGCTTTAGGAATCAAAGTTCACCCTAGTATTACAGGCATCAATGCAACAACTATCAGTAGTTAGAAATTTAAAAATTCTTCCTACAGAACTAGGATGAGCAGACAAAACAGAGATAGCTTGGCCTCACGGATCTCCACCCAATCCAGGGAGAAGCTGTCAAGGTAATCTCCAATAGGAGACAGCAGGAGCGTGGAACTGCCAATCGGAGCCCTGTGAGAGTCCCAATGAGGTCTCAGTGAGCTTAACATAGAAACAGAGATTGACGGCAGATAAGGACCGCAAGGCCCATCCAGTCTGCCCATTTCTTTTCTAGCTTATAAATGTGCCATCGGTCTTGCTCTGTCAGTGGTCTATCTATTCATATTCATCTGTATTGCTCCCTTATGCCTATCCCATGCCTGTTTGAAGCCCTGCACTGTATTCATAGCCACCACTTCCTGTGGTAGGCCATTCCATGCATCCACCACTCTTTCTGTGAAAAGAATTTCCTCATTCCCCTTAATCAGCCTCCCTCTAATCTCATGCTGTGTCCTCTTGTACTGCTATTTTTCTTATATTTAAACATGTTAGACTCTTTCACCTTGTTAATGCCCTTAAGGTGTTTGAATGTTTCGATCATATCACCTCTCTCCCTCCTTTGCTCAAGGGTATACATATTGAGCTCCATTAATCTGTCCTCATATGTCTTCTGATGCAGCCCCTGCACCATTTTAGTTGCCCTTCTCTGGACTGCCCCAATTTGGTTAATGTCCTTGTGAAGGTGTGGCCTCAGTACTGCGCAGTACTCCAGATGAGAACCTAACCAGTGTCTTGTAAAGAGGGTTATACCCCTCTCTTACGACTTGTGATACCCCTACTAATACACCTTAACATCCCCTAGCCTTACCTACTGCTTTAGAGGTCTGTTTGATGATTTCAGGTCATCAGTGATGATGATGCCCAAGTCTCTTTCTTCCTTTGTGACTGCCAGCAACTCCCTACCAGCCTACAGGTGGCTTCGGTTTCTCTTCCCTATGTGCATGATCTTGCACTTCTTTACATTAAATCCCAGTTGCCACTCTTCTGACCATTTTGCTAGTTTATCCAGATCTCTTCTCATTCTGCCCACCCCATCTGGATCATCTACTCTGTTGCAGATCTTGGTGTCATCTGCAAACAGACAAGCCTTACCCTCTAGTACATCTGCAGTGTCACTAATGAAGATATTGAAGAGGACTGGCCCTGGGACTGATCCCTGAGGTACCCCACTTGTGACTTGCATCTCTTCTGACTGTATACCATTTACTACCACTCTGTTTTCTGCCCACAACCAGTTTGCCACCCAGTTGATGAACTTCAGACCCACCCGGAGCCTACCCAGCTTATTTATCAATTTTCTATGTGGAATAGTGTCGAAGCTTTGCTGAAATCAAGGTAGGTGACATCAGCTGCTCTCCTTGGTCCACCACTCTGGTTACCCAGTCAAAGAAATCTATGAGATTAGTTTGACAGGACCTTCCTTTGTAAATCCATGCTGTCTTGGATCCTGTGCCCCATGGATTCCAGGTGTTGCACTATCCTTTCCTAAGGAGTGCCCATAATCTTGCCCACTACTGGAGGTAAGACTGACTGGTCTGTAGTTCCCTGCCTCCTCCTGCTACCACTGTTGTGGAGCGGGACCACATGAGCCCTTCTCCAGTCTTCTGGGACCTCTCCTGTGCTCAGAGACTCACTAAACAGTTCTGCTAATGGCTCTGCTAGTTCCACCCTTAGTTCCTTAAGTACCTTGGGATGTATGCCATCAGGTCCCATTGCCTTGTCCACCCTGAGCTTAGCAGCTCTTGTAGGACCCTTTCTTTGTGAAGGGAGTAGTGCTCACCTCCTTCCCCTTTGTCCATGGTGCTGAGCTGTGGGCCCTGCCTACCTTCTCTTCAGTAAATACTGAGCAAAAGTATCTATTTAGGATAGATGCTTTTACAGGGTCCTCCTCCTCACATGCCCCTTTTCTCCTTTGAGCTTAGCATTACCCCTCTGGACTTTCTCCTTTCACTAATGTATCTATAGAAAGTCTTGTCACCTTCTTTTACTGTTCGTGCTAGTGTTTCCTCAGTTTGGGACTTTGCCTGCCTTACTGCCTTCCTGCTTCCCTTAGGGCAGTTTGGTATGCCTCCTATCTTCATCCGCTGTGTTCCTTATATTTCTTGAAGGCCAGCCTTTTGGCTCTGACCTTTATGCTACTGTATTTGAGAACCAAAGTGGTTTCCTTCCTCTTTTGCACTTCCTTTTCTGTCTAACACAATGGGATGTTGCTTCAAGTATTACATCCTTAATGCTTGCCCACTTTGCCTGCACGCCCTCACCTGTGTTTCTTTTTGTCAGGGCTAGCTTAACTCTGCTGGCCATCTTATCAAAGTCAGCTCCTCTGAAGTCCCATATTTTTGCCTTGGAATGGAATGATTTAGATGTAGTGGCCAAGTTGGACCATACCATGCGATGGTCACTGGCCCCAGTTGACCTTCCACCTGGAGATCTGTGATCCCTTCCTGTTAGTCAGTACTAGATCTAGGATAGCCCTGTCTCTTGTGGGTTGTTGTACTAGTTGTTTGAGGCCCTCCCTGCAGGGAATCCACCATGTGTCTAGTTCTGGCAGATGTTCCTGCTGGTATTGATCAATCTGTATCCGGCATGTTGAAGTCTCCATTATCAGAACCTCCCTTTAGCTGTCATGTTTTGTATATCTTCTAACAGTAATGTGTCTATGTCCTCCCCTGGTCTGGGGGCCTATAGACAACTCCAGTTCTTATGGCTGTCCCATTTCCTGTTTCCAGGGTGACCCACAGTTCTTCTGGCTCCTTATGTGTGTTCTGAATTTCTGTAGCTTTGATATTTCCATTGACATACAGGGCCACTCCACCTCCCCTTTTTGCACCTCGGTCTCTTCTGAACAGTACATAGCCAGGTACTGAAGTCTCCCAAGTGTGGTTACTGGTAAGCCACGTCTCACTAATTGCTACTATGTCCAGTTTAGCCTCTGATATTTGCCTGCAGGTCTGAGATCTTATTTCCCAGGCTGTGAGCATTTGTGTACATGATTTTCCATTGGCCAGATTTCGTGTGTTAATTGTTGGGTGAGGTTTGGCATTTCCCTGTGTGTCATATGGGAGACAGACCTTTTTCTTACCTGGTGATGCAAATGAACTGCAAACATGCTGAATCCCTGTTTGACCACTAGCTGAGGGAGGGTCTTCCCATTCGACGATGTGGGGTACTGCACCCCTCCCATTTGCTAGTTTAAATATTCTGCAAAGATGTCAAACTTCTGCCCCAATGCACCGACTCCTCCTTAGTCAGATGCAGTCCATCAAATTTAGAAGAACTTTCGCTCCCAGAACTGTTGCAGTCCTACAAATCTGTGTCCTTGTTTCTGGCACCAGCCCTTGAGCCACATGTTTAGCCCCTATCTCCCTTCTCTAACTTTCCGTCCATCTGCTCCCTCTCCCAGACTGGCAGGATCTCAGAGAAGGAGACGTCTTAATGAAATGGATGATAGTTTGTCACCCAGCCTGGTCAGGTGTTCTTTGGTCTCCACAACTGACTGGCTGGCAAAATCTAGTTCCTATGTGTACCAGGGCGTCAATGTTTTCTCCTGCTTTGTGAACAATTTCAGCAATGTGGTCAGTGTCTCTCCATGCTGATGTAGCTGGGAGACACCTGACCATTACCCCTGGCTGGAGATGGGTATCAGCTCCCCAAATCATGGAGTCTCCTATGATCAAGTTTTTGGATTTTCTTTTGCTTTTTTGTTTTAGTTCCTGACTTGGGCGATTTTGTGCTAGCTCCTGTGCTGCAGTGTCCTCTGCCCCTTTGTTTGATTTTGGAGATAGAGGCAGATACCTGTTTGTAGTGTTTATATGTTTTTGGGAGGTAATATGTTGGACAGCACATAGTGATGGGGCACCCAGTTTGCCCCTCCTAACCACCTGCCAACCTCCTGGACCAACTACCTTCATGGGTTGAGGTTCTTCTGTTGGATGTTGGTGAAATGGTGGTGGTTCTTATAATGTATTTCCTCTTGAATATGAAATTTGAGGTGCACAATCTCTGCCCATGCTACCAGAGCTGAGCCCTAGGATCTCCAATGGCTCAGCATGTAGACAGTGTCCTAAATCCTGTAAGACTGTCCTTCTGAAAAGTGTGCACGAGTACCTGCAGTTAATGATATCCACTCCAGATAAGTTGCTGGGTTTATAACCTGGTCAGAGTAATTAGAAGGAAGAAAATGCAAGTAATGGTTTGATTTTGTGTTTTGTTTTCTTATAACTTGTTATAACAAGTTAAATTACTAGTGCCCCTGTAAATGAGCTCACCTTGTGATGCCCCACTGATCCGTCTTTCTCCTGCTTTCTACAGGAAATATCACAACTGTGGTACCCTATAAAAGGAGTGTAGGTGGGGTGGTTGGGCCCTTCTCCTGCTGAAAAGAACAACCACGGATGAAAGAACAAGGAGGTAAGAGCAGAAACAATCAGTCAACAACAAATGCTGTAACCCTGAAAGCTTATCCTAATGTTAGATAAAATTGTAAAACCTGTAAAGCACCACCTGTAATAATTTCAGAGAAGATATACCCTGTAAGAAACACTTTGCTACAGAGAAAATAAAGCAGTAACAGAAGATATACCTTGCAAAACACAATTTGAATCAGAAGATTACAGCAGTAATCTGTTAGCACACACCTGTAGGCACACCTTGTAATAATGCAGAAGAAGGTATACCAGCAACAACAATTTGAATCAGAGAAAATAAAGCAATGAAATGTTAGCAACAAACAGTAGCAATCCATGTGAGTACAAAATAAAATAACAACACACAGTAAATCTGCTTAGCCAAAATAAGTCTTAATCCATTTCCTTGCTCTGTTAAGGTTCTCTGCTCTGTCCTTTCAAGCAATCTTAGAAGGAAAGAGCTCAGGTGAAGCTAGGTGCCTGGCCAGCAAATCAAGTCTTCTACCTCCAAGATATCAATGAACCTGACCTTTTAACCCTTCTTTCTGTTGGAAATTACTGTTAGTTTGCCAGCTTCACCCCCAGATACACACCTAATCCTCTGGAAGAGCTATGGAGGAAGGCAATTAGCTCCTTCAATGCAGGGTTGCCACCTCTTAAGAAGCCCAAAGTGGGACATTTCTTACTAAAACATAATTTTTCACAGGACAATAGCTAACCCCGACCAATGCAACAGATTTGTTTTTCTATATAATCAGAATTACGGTTGAGTATTTTAGTTTCATAGTTGCTTCTATTGTTTCTTGTCATTTTAAGGTATTTTAGTTAGGGTATTGTAGTTTTCTACAACATTTAGTGGAAAGTCAGTAAATATTTTCTCTACTATAAAATCAGGACACATAGTACTTTTCATGTTTTTTGCAGGACGTAGCTGCCCAAATCAGGACTGTCCTGTAAAAATCAGGATAGGTGGTAACCCTACTTCAATGTGAGAAGGAGACTGAAACACCTCTGAGACAACAAACCTTTCCAACAAAAAGAATAAAATAAAACAGTGTCAAACAGTAATTTTGCTTAGCCCAATGATAAAAGTCAAAAAATGTAAGCACCACCTGTAATAATTTCAAGAAGATATACCCTGTAAGAAATACTTTGCTACAGAAAAATAAAGCAGTAACAGAAGATATACCTTGCAAAAGACAATTTGAATCAGAAGATTACAGCAGTAATCTGTTAGCACACACCTGTAGGCACCTTGTAATAATGCAGAAGAAGGTATACCAGCAACAACAATTTGAATCAGAGAAAAATAAAGCAATGAAATGTTAGCAACAAACAGTAGCAATCCCTGTGAGTACAAAATAAAATAACACACAGTAAATCTGCTTAGCCAAAAGTCTTAATCCATTTCCCTTGCTCTGTTAAGGTTCTCTGCTCTGTCCTTTCAAGCAATCTTAGAAGGAAAGAGCTCAGGTGAAGCTAGGTGCCTTGGCCAGCAAACCAAGTCTTCTACCTCCAAGATATCAACAAACCTGACCTTTAACCCTTCTTTCTGTTGGAAATTACTGACAGTTTGCCAGCTCCACTTCAGATACACACCTAATCCTCTGGAAGAGCTGTGGGAGGAAAGCAATTAGCTCCTTCAATGTGAGAAGAGACAAACACCTCTGAGACAATAAACCTTTCCAACAAAAAGAATAAAATGAAACAGTGTCAAACAGTAATTTTGCTTAGCCCAATGATAAAAGTCACAAAAATGTAAGCACCACCTGTAATAATTTCAGAGAAGATATACCTGTAAGAAACACTTTGCTACAGAGAAAAATAAAGCAGAAACAGAAGATATACCTTGCAAAAGACGATTTGAATCAGAAGATTACAGCAGTAATCTGTTAGCACACCTGTAGGCACAACTTGTAATAATGCAGAAGGTATACCAGCAACAACAATTTGAATCAGAGAAAATAAAGCAATGAAATGTTAGCAACAAACAGTAGCAATCCCTGTGAGTACAAAATAAAAATAACAACAGAGTGGTGCAATGTGCCTGGGTCAGCAGCTGACCCAGTCAGAACAGCTTGCTGGCAAGCAGGGAAAAGAGGAGCAGGAGGCTGGCACTAGGCCACAGCCTCTTGCAGAGAAGTGGCGTGCCTGGGTCAGGGTCTGACCCAGTCAGAGCAGCCTGCTGGCAGGCAGAGGACGAGAGGAGTGGGCGGCTGGTGCTTCCAGCCACAGCCCTGCAGAGCAGTGCGGTGTGCATGGGTCAAGGGCTGACCAGGTCAGAGCAGCTTGCCAGTGGGCAGGGAGAAGTGGAGCAGGTGGCTGGCACTTCCAGCCATGGCCCCTTGCAGAGCGGTGCGGTGTGCCCAGGTCAGGGGTTGACCTAGTAGGCTCATTGATGAGTCAGGTAAGGTTTAGAGATTTGATAAACTGAGTTATGTGGTTAGAGGGCTGGGAGAGCTAGTTCATGTTAAAGTCATCAAGGAGGTTGAATTCCCCATGGTGGCTAGGGAGAACAAAGGGAGATGATGCGGAAAACTGGTTGAAGTAGACTGGTGAGATGTAGATGACTCCAACAAAAAGAGGGTGGAGATGGGTGAGGAGAGTTTCAGGAGGAGAAGCTCGAGGGATAAGGGGATAACCTCCTTATGAAGGATGGTAGAGAGAAGGAGGTGCGAGTATTGATTGCAACACTATTTAAGCCTCCTCTCCAGGAGAGGGGCTTACATTCACCATTAGGGGGCCCCTGCTTTTATGCCTTCCACCCAGTTTATGGGTTTGGTAGGTGTTTTGGGGAAGATACCTTCTGGGCTATACATTGAGACTTCCACTAGGGGCAGGCTTCTAGCCCATAAAAGGAGGGAGCATGGGTAGCTCGGGAGGGGAGATAGGAGGCTGGCTGGGAGATGAAAGGCCAGGCAGGCAGGAAGGAGCTCATCGGTCCAGGTTGGGACCTGATTTCAAGGGACCCCTCTTGTAAGTGCAGAAGTGTGTGAGTAATGTGACATGGTGCTGGTAATGGGTAATGCATGGGAGATCCTTAGACAGTCTGCCAGCATTGAGTTGGGGTAATTGGGGCTCTGGCTGGGAGAAAGGGGTGATGAGAGTGCCCTAGGAGGTAGTTTGATGGGGTCCCAGGCCCATTAGGAAGTAGGTCTGAACTGCCAGGGTTGGAAGTTTTGTGGCAAGATTCCTCCAGGGAGGGTGGTGACAGCTCCTCCCAGTTCCCGTGTGGCAGGGTGGTCCAGGCCTGGTTTAGGGGTGCCAGAGGATTCTCACCCACTATAGGGACCTACTTGAGGGCAGGCTCTGGGCGCCAATCACAAGCTGTTTGGTGGGCCACAAGTCAAGGGACAAGCCTTGGGAAGCACTCTGGACCTGGTAAGCTTGAATTAAACTCAAGAGTGATGGCTGGAAGGGATGTGGGCTAGAGGTGTTTCTGAGGTTACCCCGTAGCTGGAGGAAGGATACTGGTGGTTACAGCGGCTACGTCCAAGGGGAGGCATTTTTAACAAAGGGACTGGTCAGGAGGGAAAAGTCCTGCGACCCTGTTGGCAAGGGATCAGGTGGGAGAAGCATCTTGCTTCTCCATAATGAATGAAGGCTGACCAGGGAAAAGGAAAGGAGCGAAATAGTACAGAGACCAACTTAGCAGCGCCAGAGGGTAGGTTTGGCTTGAGATCCAGTGCAGGTTCCGGGAGGTTTTGGGTATAGCAACCAAGGTTTCATCAGTTGCCTGGAGTGAATGCTGCCTAGGACATCTTGTCTCCCAGTTCAAGCACCCTCGTTTGTAAATAGTTTGTGCTCTATGGAACTGGATGGCAAATAAGGTTTTAAGCAAACAATGGGAACCCCTGGGTCCTTACAAAATCTTTGGAATCTCAGGTGCATTCAATTCGTTGTTGCTTATTCCTGAGTGTGCGAGAGTGTTTTTAAAGTTTTACTAAATAGATGAATTGCAGAGAATCTAATGAATTATTAATCAGACTTCTTCAGGGGAGTTTTAAAGTTCACAGCTTGCTTCATATCGGTGCTTCCTGGGTTGGGATGCTGGTGGGGACTCCAAGAGAAGGAAGGAAAGAAGAGGTCTCCTGTTCCAACTCTGAGTATCCAGAGGAGTGGTGAGGGTAGCAGTTTCCATTATTCTGCAGTAGGACCTGGGCCATGGTAAGACTTCACCATTTTATTCTCCATGGTTGTTAATGTGCTAGTCTGGGTTCCTTCAGGGTAGGATCCCTCCCTCTTGAAACATCGGATGCCCCTAGACAAATGGGGAGATTGGGTGGCTACACATCAAGGCTTATCTGCATTTGAACCCGGGACATCACGCAGCCCTGGTGCCTCATGTCACAGAATGGAGGGCTGGTGGGTCCAGGCTAGGCTGGATAGCCCGTGGTGCACTTAAAATTCCATCCTGGGTGTGGCTGTCCGGGTGGTAGGGTGAAGACCTTTCTTGAGTGCAAGCTTGCATGGTTCGCTGGTCACATGATCCCAGTCTGCTTTCTGATTGGCTGGAGAGTGAGCTGGGGAAAACCAGTGAAGGAGGTATTGCCATTTTGTGGAGATAGAGCAAGAGCAATTAGAACAAGGAGGACTAAGCAAAAACATCAGAGCTGAGAGGAGATGTTGAGTAAGAACTGTCTTATCCCACTGGTTCTGGAAGGTTTGGCTTGGGCCTGGCAGGTATAGATCCATTTTCACAGATGGCTTGGGGGTGAGGGTTTAGAGTCGAAGATGCACCTTCCTCAGAGGAACCCATGTCCATGGTTTCTTCAGTCATTGTTATCTTGGCTATGTAATATTGCAGGAAAAGGGCAGGCAGAGGGCGATGTGTTAGATGGTGCTACAAGGGAGAGGAATAGCCCATCTACCAGTGTGCAGTCTTTGCTCAAACTTGGCCCCCAAGAGGCATATTTGACCGGGCCCTCAGTTTTCCATTTGTGTATACCCTCATCAGCACTTCTAGAAGGCCCATCCTGGTACTGTGGAAGGGCTTTATTGAGGAGCAGACCCCAGAGCAGGTGAAGAAGGCAGAGCCAGTGTGAGGGCCCTCCCCGATGTAATTATTAAAGCAGAGGAGGTACAGGGAGGTGCAGCTGCAGCAGAGGAGAAAATGGATGAGGAGGGACATAGCCATCTGCCCAGTTCCTAGGGAGGGGCAGGGACCTTAGACCACTGGCGGTGAACCCCAGGGCCAGGGAATGCCGCCTAGGCCTCTGTCTGGAGGCAGCCTGCCAGCTATAAGATCACAGTCAGCTTCTCCAGAGCAAGTGAGACCTAAACTGCTATAGCTGGTCTGGGATGACAAGGAAAGGAGGAGAGAAAGCCTGGAAAAGGACTTTGGCTGACGATTAAAACTTTGATGAGGGCAGATTTCTTGGCAAAAGTTTCAGTTCAATGATTATAACATCTATGGAGCCATTCCTAAGCCTTTTCACCTCCTGGTAATTACAGCTAATGATAGAAACACCCCCCGCATCCCAGAGCACTCCTGTAGCCCCCTTCTCCCACTGTCTAGAGATATGAATTTATCACAGGTGTACTGGGGAAAATAGAAGGACCACAATAATGCGTAATAACTCCAAGTTAGTGCAACCAAACCAGAGATAGGAAAATATGTGGCCTACCTCTCAATGGCTTCAGTTCTCAATGCACTCTCGATCTTTGCCTCTGTAAATGAATTCTGCCCCAAACCTCTTGCCACTGGATCCAGGACCTCTGGCAATCTGCACCTGTCAGTTCCCTGGGCTCCTGAGCCCCACGATCCCGTGCAAGCTGATGGACACCTTCTGAAGTGACAACTCATGGAATAACATAAATATAAGGGCCTTTAATGTCATTCACCCCCTTTACTTAAATAAAAGAAAATCAGCACTCAGTTTTCTTTCCAAACAGCTCTTTATTTTTTCGCCTGTGCCCCAAATGATTCCAGGGTACAGGGCTCATCTTACTCTAATGAAAATAAAGCACCTCCATGGGGCTATTAAACTTTTACAAGCTCACCCATGCTGGTACTCTCGAGCAGACACAAGATGGCATACAGGCAGTACAAGCAGGTTGATTTCGATTTCTGGAAGCTCAGATGAGTTACCCAAGCAGATCCTTGATTCCTGAAGAATCATCAGGCTCCTCTCTCACTGGCAATGGTAAGCCAAACCCTTTTTCTCTCTTTTGGTTACATGTTCCCTAATCTCCTTCCCTGGCACTGGTCGGCTGCCCTATCTCCGTATGGGGAAGTGAGCTGCTTCCCTACCTGGCCCCTGGACCATGGCCCAAATCCCAGAGCTGCCCTCCAAGGCCTGTCCTAAAGACCTGTGACTCATCCATCACTGAAAATGCCAGTGCCCCAGAACCTGCCCCTCCAAGCAGGCCCTTTTTGTGGGTCAAAGACACTGGCCCCTCCACGCTTGGGCTGCCCTGCCATGCCGGGTGCATGAGGGACCTCTGCCTCCAGTCCCTCCTCTGTGGGGACCCTGCCACACTCCCACAGCCCTAGCAGCCAAGTTACATCTGCACAGGATACAAAATGGGGCTCCTGCCTTCCTCCTCTGCCCATTCACTAGGTCCCCCTATCCCAACGATGCAATTAAACTAGCTGACCATCCTCTCTTGGAGCTCCCATCCCGCTCCCTCTGCCACGTGGCTGAAGAGGCCATCTCAACTACTTGACTTTGGGGGTCCCCCACAGGCCCAATGTGGACCGTCGAGCTCCCACCTTGCCTACCTATCCTGCTCTTCCTGTCACCTCCTCCAGCCTCATGCCTACTGCCTGGGCTAGAAAACCCAGAACATCCTGTTTCCTCCCTTTATACCCTTCTCCAACTGCCCTCTGCTGCCACCTTTGGGCATCCAGCAGGGATTAACCTCAGAGCACTAATAAATTCCTAAGCTCTGGGGTGGGGGGTGAGGAGGTGGAAGGGTCCTCAGTGGGAGCATAAGCCCTTCCAATGAGAGGGGCTTACACTTCCCCCACCCAGGAAATCATTCCTTCCTGGGAATGATGGCAAGGGCCCAGTGATGGTCCTCCCAGCAAACTGAGTATGTGCACTCCCCAGCCCTCTGAGAGCAAACACACCATGCCTGGCCAAAAGCACCACCCAAACCTGCCTGGCTAAACCCAATTCTGCCCTATAAAATAAAACTTACCTGTGCCAGGAAACAATTGTAAAATCTTAGAAAAACAAAACTATTTCTCTATCATTAGACAATCATAATCATTGATTTTTTAATTATTAAACTTTACCATTAATATTGCAAACAGTACTGAGGTGGTTCTGAAATTTTAACAAAACCCCCAATATATCTCCCACCAAAAAGAAATGGGTTACACTGTGTACAATCCCCTGACACACTCACTCACACTCACACCACTCTCAGCCAGCTTTCATTCCATTAATTATTCATGATCTTTTATATTTTTTCTAATACTAAAACATAATTTTAAGGGTCATTATTTCTTTCTTGAAGAAAACTATTTACAGTCACCATTTCTGCTCCATTGAGCAACTGTCCTGGCACAGTCCATAAGTCTGTTATACAGGAGGCCCAAGTTGCAAGTCCCTCCCAGTGGGAAATAATATTCAGTGTCTGGTTGTGGTCAAGTCCCCAAAAGAACTGCGGTCTAAGATGTAATATTTGGTCCATGTCCCAGCCAAGTTCTGGACCAAGGCACAGTTCTTGAAAAGGGTTAGATAGCCCAAGTCCCTATGTGGCACATTTTCCGAGCCTGCTGGATCAGCTGTTGAGATGGGGCACCTTCACCTTTCAGGCGGTTCTTCAATTGTTCCATCTGCTTCTTGAAGAGCCACTTCTCCTCATCTCCTCAATGATGTCCCAAGTCCTCTTGGGCACATATGGATAGTCCATGCGGGGATACTCCACATGCAGCCTCCTGCAGACCCACCTCCCAGCCTGGCTACATTCACTGAGTCTCTCACATTGGTCCTCCTGGCTTGCCTAAGCGTAACTACATCCCTTTGTATCTGATGTTTAGCAGATTACTGGGATTAACTCATCCATATGGGTCCGAGGATTTTGGCATGGACTGAAAGCTGTAGGTATGGTCTGCTATGGTGATCACCGGTCGATGGAAAGGCCTGAGATTGCTCTGTACACCTGACAGTCCTGAAACTGAAACCTTTTGCCAATAAACTTTTCTTCACCCAGCTCGTTCAGTTCATCCTGAGCCTCAGCACCCTCCCTGGCCACTTAAGGTGCAGCAACGGCCCTGGAGCCAAGCCCACTGGGCTTTAAGATCTTCATCTCAGCTCCAGATGCAGGCTGACTTAGTAGACATAGCCAGTGGGCTACCACCAGACAGGCGCCATGACAGGGACCCTCCAGGCCCTTGGGGATCTCCACTGGTTTTCTAAGACTCCTGCCCTCCCACTGCCATGGGATAGCTAGTAGCCAGTGGCAGGCAGCTGGGCAGATGGCTGTGCTTCCCGTCAGCTTCTGGTCTCAATTTTATTCCTGCACCCTCTTTTCACTGCTTCCACTATGATATCTGGAGAAACACTTCTGTCTTTAGCTACATGGCCAAGAGCACTCTACCCCAGGAAGAGTCTATCAGACACTCTTGAATCCCCACTAGCAGGTGACCACAACACATAAGAGCCCTGTGGTACAGGAAGGAGCCCCCAATTTGGAATGGTGGTGTATAATTTAAGCTTTCTCCTGGGGCTGAACTTGCACAGACTGCACACAGACAACCTTGCGATGCTTTTCCCCAGCATTCACACTTCACACATATTTCGTTAACTTGTCCTTTTCATTGCAACCTTCCATAGCCAGGAGACCAATGATGCGGGAACCGTGGCAAGTGGTTCCTCTTGGGAACGCCTCTTCTCCCTTGCCTGAAATGATCTGGCGCCAATCCATGGAGGCCACCCACTCAAGTCCTGTCTCTGCTACTCTCCCAGTACCCATAATAAAGTAACCCTCTTATTTTTGATTGAGCTCTTTCCTGCTGCACTGGTGTGGTGTGCAATATTCCAATCTCACTTTTGTTTCACCTGCCTCTGTCTCTAGGCACCTCTCCTTCCGACTACTCTCCCAAAGATGGCACTCCCTCAGCAACTGCTCTAGCTTCTTCTTCACCATCCACCAATCGGATTCTGCCTGAGAGTCACATGACCAACTGGTCACATGCGCACACCACACCAGACATGTTGAGGTCTACTTTCTTCCAGCCTGCCCCACAACTTATTTTCAATGTGCAACAGGGCCTACTTAGGCCAGTGAGCCTGCCAACACTTTGGGACCCAGGGACTCAGCATCCGCAGGGGTTTTTGGGGTACAGGGAACATCCTGGACAAGCCCCACATGTAGCCCCTTCCCCCACTGTCTAGGGGCATGAATTTGTCACAGATGAACTGGGGAAAATAGAAGGGACCAAAACAATGTGAAACAACTCAGAGCTAGTGCAACCAAACCAAAGATAGGAAAATATGTGGCCTACCTCTTGCGACTTCAGTTCTCCATGCAGTCTCGATCTTTACCTCTGTAGGTGAATTCTGCCCAAACCTCTTACCACTGGATCCAGGACCTCTGACAGTTTGCAGCCTTGGCTCCCCTGGGCTTCTGAGCCCCACGATCCCAGTGCAAACGATGGACACCTTCTGAAATTACAACGATAGAATAACATAAATATAACGGGCCTTCCTGTCATTCATCTTCCTTGTACTTAAATAAAAGAAAATCATCACCAATCTTCTAACCAAACAGCTTTTATTTTTCACCTGTGCCCCAAATGATTCCAGGGCACAGGGGTTCCATCTTACTCCAATGAAAATAAAGCAGCTCCATGGGGCTATTAAAACTTTTACAAGCTTGCCCATGCTGGTACTCTCAAGCAAACACAAGATGGCATACAGGCAGTACAAGCAGGTTGATTTTGATTTCTGGAAGCTCAGATGATTTACCCAAGCAGATCCTTGATTCCTGAAAATCATCAGGCTCCTCTCTGCTGGCACTGCTAAGCCAAGCCCCTTTTCTCTCTTTTGGTTACTTGTTCCCAATCTCCTTCCCTGGCACTGGTCGGCTGCCCTGTCTCTGGCATGGGAAGTGAGCTGCTCTCCACCTGGCCCCTGGACCATAGCCCAAATCTCAAGGGGTCCCAGGATTTTTCTTTCTGATCCAGGCCCTGTAACCCTTAGCTTTTCTATTCTGGTTCGAGCCTGAACTCCCAATGTACCAACCTCTCCCACACCGGTATTATGCCTCCACAGTCTTCACTCTCCCATGCCCACTGGTGCTGGGGTCTTTGATATGGCCCAACCCCAATGCACCTCTGAGCTGCCCTGCCACAAGAAAAGCCTGGGCCCTGCCATCACCCTGGCCCTCTGAGCAGCTTGCATTGCTCTCTCGGCACCCATGACATCCTCTCTTTCTAACAGGTCCCAGATGACCATCCAGGATAGTTCCAACCTCCTCTCCACATCCCTGCCATCACATCCTGTGCTTGAACAAGCTCCAACCAGGAGCTGCCCTCCAAGGCCTGTTCTAAAGACCTGTGACCCACCCAGCACTGAAAATGCTGGTGCCCCAGGACCTGCCCTCCCAGGACCTGCCCTCCAAGCAGGTCCCTTTTGGATGAAAGACACTCATGGCCCCTCCATGCCTGGGCTGCCCTGTCACACTGGGTGCAGGAGGGGACCTCTGCCACCATCCCTTCCTCTGTGGGGACCCTGCCACAGTTCCCACAGCCCTGGCAGCCCAAGCTACACCTGCATGGGATACAAAATGGGACTCCTGCCTGTCACAACCCCACTCAGCAGGTCAGGCCCTCTGCTCCCACAGTGCCAACCTCCGAGTGCAGTATTATGAACAGGTAACAGAACAGGGCAACTCTCCTGTCTGTCTGTCTGTGGGTCCAAATCACCTTTGGTCTCAAGTTCTGGGGATTCAAACTGTGAACCTTATGCTACTGTACCCAAATGTACAGGCTCAGATAATTCTGCTCTTCGGGAATGCCAGATATCTTTCACCTAAGGGCACCTAACCAGGTATCCAAAATTAACCCTTAAAATTCTATGAAAAGACCTTAGGTATTCTTACTTTTTTCCAGTTCAGTAACACCATTAAGCTTATGAACAGTTGCCAACTTTAACCATCTATACCTCACATGCAAAATAAAAACTTCAAGGCACACCAGGCAGTCTCTTTAAAATAAGAGGTTTACTTAGAAAATGAATATAAATATGTAAAATGTAAACACAGAACACTATATCACAAAGCATACAATCACTTAAAAGAAAACAAGGAACAAGTACAAACAAACTCCTACCACAATACAATTAGACTTTCCTATCTAATGTATACCCTTCTTACAGTGCTTATAGTAGATGTTGTTTCTAAGAGCCCACCAAGAAAAAGTGTCTCTAAAGATCAGACACAGAATAATTTAAACTGTCTCTATATCTGCCTCTTCCATGATGTCACCTAGCTCCTCCTTGAATATTAAAAATTATACAAGCAGGATGTCTTATCACTCAGAAGGTATATTAAATAAGGTGGCATCAACAAAACTCCTTTCCCAATGTGACTCTTTAATCTTGAGTGGTTTCTGCTTCCCAGCCCATATCAAAATACCTTTTACAACTCTGCAGTTTTTCACCGAGATGCCATATAGCTTTTAACACCAACTGAAATTAACTGTTCTTCCTCTGAAGATGTCATAAAATGGATATTTTAGTTTTCTGGCTTCAAAGCAACTCAGATCATAAACATGGCCCACCATAGTGACTCTGCCTGATGCTGAGGTCCCTGGAGAATGCATACCGGGGTGGGAGGGTGGGGCAAGTCAGAGGAGCTGGTGAGGTCTTTGCCATGATGGACACCTTCTGAAATTACAACACATAGAATAACATAAATATAACGGCCTTTCATGTCATTCATCTTCCTTGTACTTAAATAAAAGAAAATCATCACTCAATCTTCTAACCAAACAGCTTCTGTGGGGAAAAGTGAAAAGGAGGGTGCATGGGTAGCTCGGTGGGGATAGGAGGCTGGCTGGGAGATGGCAGAGCAGGCAGGAAGGCGCATCAGCCTGGGTCCTGATTTTGAGGGGGACACTCCCCTTGTAAGTGCAAGGTACTTACGTGAGTAATGCAGCCATTGCCAGTAATGGGTAATGTGTGGAAGGACCTTAGACAATCTGCCAGTGTCAAGTTGGGGTAACTGGAGCTCCAGGGGAGAAAGGGGTGGTGAGAGTGCTCTAGGAAGTAGTTTGATGGGGTTTCAGATCCATTAGTAAGTAGGCCTGGACTGCCAGGGCTGGAGGTTTTGTTTATTATTTATTTATTTATTAGAATCCTGGAAAATACCTTGAAGCTAAAACTCTTTACATAGGTTCCATGTCAGTTGAGTTACAGAAGAGGAAGGATATGAAACAAGCAGGTACCTGGAAACATTTACAATATTTGTGGAGGGTAGCAATTACAATAGCAACAAGTAGCACAAACCAACAATAGTAGAGTAACTTTGGCTAAATAGTGTAGTAAATTCAAAACAAACAAACAGAGACTTTGACTATATAATACAGAGGATAATCAGCCCAGAGGCCTAGTCTGACACATAGGGAGTAATGTTTAATAACAAGTAGGGTGGGCAGGGCAGAGAGTAAGGAATACTACAAAGGAAGAGAGGGTGGATCAAAGGCTGTGACAGCAAGGTAGACAGGGAAGGAAGGGTGGATGGAGAGAGAGAGGGAGGGGAAGGAGCAGGAGCAAACAGATGGGGCAGATGGGTGTGAAGAGTCCAGTTAACTCAAGGAGAGAGGTTGGAGGAGAGTTAGAAAGAAGGTGAGGGAGTATGGGAGAGGGAAGAGGAGAGAGAGTGAGGGCAAGACAAAGTGTTTACAAGCCAGGTAGGAGTGAGGAGGGTGGAATAGGTAGATGAAGTGCTAAGGATAGTCCTGGTTAGTGGAAGCAGTCGCAGGAGATGTCTGCTACAAGTTGTAGCCATAATCCCTCTTAAATGAGGCCAGGAAGTAGCTGAAGATATATCACTCCAATGGGAATTAAACCACAGTGGGGCTCTATAAGCAAATGACCTTTGACTTTGGAGGATGCAGCAGCGAGGGAGTTTAAAGGTCAGGCTATCTGAGCTTCTAGTACGATGAAGATTGTCTGAGGTAGTGAGGAGATTCTGAATACCAGGAGGCATAAGCCCTAAACTGACTTTTGCCAGTAGACAGGGTTGGTACTAGAGTTTACCTTGAGCTGGAGCCAATTAACCTGTGTATACAGGTCACAAGTGTGGATCAGGTGTACAGATCCAGTTAGAAGGCAGCAGGCTTTGTTTAGAGCAACTTTGATGCGATGTAGGGCAGCATCCATGGCTGCCCCATATATGACCAGACCATAATCAATGAGTGAGACAACCAAGCTATGGATAGCAAGGATAAGAGCATCTGGGATAGACAATGTTTATGCCTATAGAGTAGCCCGATTTGTATGTTGACTGCCTTGGCAATATTGCGATTTGGGGAACATAAGATATGGTGCTGTCTATAGTAATCCCCAGGTATTTGAAGTGTGGCACTAGCGCAATGGGAGCCCACGGTATTAGTGATAGTAAGTGGATAGGTTCTGTGCCTATTTTGGGAGCTGGTGAATAACTTCTTATAGTTCATTATGAGTTTGTGGTTACAGAATCATTTTTCAACTTCAGCAAAGTGTTGTTGAAGTTGGGTCTCAAGGGCCTTGGGGTCAGGATCACTGGTAAAGATAACGGCATCATCTGGCGTGATAATAAGATGTGACCCGAGAAGGTGTTCTGGAGTGTGTTGAGGAAGATACAAACAGGAGTGGTCCCAGAATGGACCCTTGTGGTACTCCTGAGTGTACAGGTCTACTGTCCGCGAGAACTGTCCCAATCTTTATGTGTTGCATTCAATTATGTAGATAGCTTCTAAACCAACCCAAGGTATCATGGAGAGACCAGTGGCTGCAAGCTGGCCAAGCAAGAGGGTGTGGTGCACTGTATCAAAGGCTTTAGTTAAATCAATAAAAGCTCTACCTACAAGATGACCGTGATCGAGGAAGTTATGTATGAAGCCTGTGAACTCAAGTAGTGCTGTTGTGGTACTGTGTCCGTGTCTAAACCCATGTTGTTGCAGGCATTGAAGTTGGCATTTTCCAAGTAGTCAACCAGCTGATCAGCTACTATTTATTCCAGGGCCTTAGATAGTGAAGGAGAATGGCAATGGGTCTGTAGTTACTATGAAGGGCCTGGTCACCGTTCTTATGCACTGGTGTCACAACCGGACTTCCATTTTTGTGGAAATTGCAAGTACCTAAGAGATAAGTTAACTATGTGGTGAAGTGGGCCAGGGTTTCATCAAGAGTAAGGGCAACAAATTTGAGATCAAGGTTATCCCTAATGAGTCCAGCTTTCCCAAGCACCTTCTGGAAATATTTTTGGCTTCATTTTATGTGGTGACTTTAAAGCAGAAAGGCGGGTATGAGGGGCGCAAACTGGGTAACTGAGGTTGTCATTTATAGTGCTGGAGGAGAAGTCGGGGGGAGGACACTGCTGAGATCTGTGGATGCTTTGTTAAATGTGTTAGCAATAAGACTTGGGTCAAGGAAGGGCACTATTGATATTAAGCATCGTGGGAGCTAACTTGGGGTCCTTCTTGTGACCCTTCAGATAGTTCCAGAAATTCTTGCCATTGTTCCAGGAGCAAGATAAGACATCTTTGTAGTGTTGGCTTTTTGCTGCATGGATAGCCCTAGTACAGTCATGTCTTGATTTTTATAGGCCTGTAGGTCTGTTTGTTTTCCTGAGGCATGGGCCTTGTGCAAAGGTGGTCCCTGAGTTGAAGACTCTCAATGAAGGTCAGGGTTGATCCATGGATTACACTGGCCTTTTATTTTATGCTTTTTATCGGTGCATGCTTGTCACACGCATTGAATTTGGAGATGAACTGTTCCAGAGCGATGTCTACATCACAGGTTGAGTACACTGCAGACCAGTCAAGGTGGCGAAGGTCTGATCTCAGGAGCTCAAAGTGACCTTTAATGAGGACCCTATTAGTTATTGTCCTGGCAGGAGCTTGGTGAAGTTATTTGACCAACTGAACAAGATGGGAGAGTGGTGGCTGATTGCATCGGTGAGAACTGTGGTATTGGAGATGTGGGGTGATTAGAAAGCACCCAGTCTAATAGGGTACAGGTACTGGTCCTGTAATTCATTCTTGTTGGGGACTCCATGGCTGGGTGAAGTGGACTGCAAAGACTGCATCCTTGAATGAGCTTGCTTCAGAGGGCAGCCAGTTAACATTGAAGTGCCCAACAAAATGACTTCCGAGATTAGAGCTCATACTACCTAGGCGCTTCATGAGTGAGTCAAGACATAAGGTTGTCTGCCTAGGTGGGATATAAACCGAAAGCAAAGTAACTGCTATATTGTGGGTACCAAGAAGCACTTTAATGGTGAGTGCTTGCATGCTGTTGCCGGTGCTGGGCAATTGCATAACAAGACCCTGTAAGTTGTCCTGAGGTAGCTCACATAACCACCACCTCTCTTAGTTAGTCTGTCCTGCCTAAAGACTGTGTAGCCCGGATCAATATAGATTTGTCTGGCATTTTGGGTGTGAACCAAGTTTCAATGATGGAGAGAACATCAAAGCTGTGCTGTGAAATGAAAACTTGCAAGTTATCTAACTTAGGGAGTAGGCTGCAGATATTAAGTGATGCAAATGTAAGCGAGCCAAATTTCTTCAGTGGGGCCAATTGTTGTTGAGGTGGTCCATGGTTAGGATGTATGTTTTCCAGATAGTAATAGCAAAAGAATAGCAAGTCTCCAAATATATTCCTTAAGTTGTTTGTTATTGAATTCACGGGCCTAATATGAGCACGATGCAGTGTAGAGGTGTCCCATACAGTGGTGAGTCCTGGGAGAAGTAGCAGGGAGGTGACAAGGAGTAATCCAAATGCCACCAACTACATAGTGGTGGTAAGTCACAATGCCGGTTAGGAACAACAGCAATGAGCAGATGGGCGGAAGTTATTGTGCTGTATACGCTGTGGAGGCTGCTTCCAAGGTTAGATGGGCTTGTGGGGCTCAGGGTCACTTGCTATACCTGGAGAGTAATCAGAGAGAGCAACACAATGCCTCGAAGTGGGCAGTTTATTGAGATAAGCATCGCTGCCCAGGAGGCCAAAAGTAAAGAATCCAGATTAGGCAGGGGAAATGGGGGGAAGATGAGGGTAGATATAGAGGCTAGGTGATTAAGAAGGTTCAGTGTCAAGCTGTAGAGACCAGGAGTGACTAAAGGAAAGCTCACTGTCTAGATGTAGAGGCCAGGAGTGATTAAAGAAAGCTCACTGTCTAGATGTACCCTAGAGTAGCAGTGCCCTCTAAGAAAGGGCTATCGAGTTTAACTACAGGTTGTGATAGACGATTTAGGGCAGTGCGGTGGGGGGAGCATTTAATAGAGGTCAGGGCCGTGGTGGGCAGGTGGGACATATTATTGAGATCAAACAAATATTGAGTTCAAACAGCAGCAGTCCAGTTGAAAGTTCAGCAGAGCACTAGCTGAATCAGCACAGATTTAAATCATGGTGCCAAAACCGAGAGGAGATACAGAACAAAATGCGAGTGCATTTAATCAGCGGAGAAGCAGCAAGGCATCAGCCTGTGAGGAGCCGAGTAAAGTCAACTTCAACCAATCAGACTGCAGTAAAGGAGCCAAGCTTCCACAGAGTTTCTATAGCATACCTTGTTTAGGGAGGTGGGCAGAACAGCAAGTGCGACCAGCACAGTGTGGGACCAGGCCGCGAGGCCGAAGAAGCACCTGCTAAGGGTGGCAGAGTCCTGAAAGAGAGAAAGAAGTCTGGGGTCAGGGAAACAAGACTAAGTTTGAGGAGGCTAAACTGGTGGGAAGGGTCAGAGCAGGACTATAGCAGGTGGGAGGAGTGAGAAAAAAGGTGTGGGGACAGAAAGCTGAATGCTAGATTGCAAGGGGGAGTGCACAGGGCAAATGGCACCAAAGGAACAAAAGAAGAACAATGTAGTGGCTGAGTAGCCTGGTGTGAGCTCAGGAGGAATGAAGGAAGGGCAGGTGAAACAAACAAGGGCAAGTAGAAAACACAGGGGTAAGAGGGAAGAAGAGGGGATGTCGGGTACATGCAAGACTAGAATGAATTAGCCATGCAACGGAGGACTCTGAAGACTGGAAGAATGAGCAGGGGATAGAAGCAAAGGAAAGACAGAGGAAGTCCAGGTGGACATGGGTACAGTGGATGACAGAAAGGAGGGAGTAGGCATAGGGAAAATCTAAGCACACTAAGCAGCAGGTAACTAACAAGCTTGTGCACCACTTAAATTTTCTAAAGCAATTGTTATCTAAATGCAAGACTTCAGTATCAGAAATTAATTCAGCGAGTGCAGTTTATAACATTTGGCAAACTTAAATTAGGCATAGAGTAATAAAACAAATTATTAGTCAATTTCAGAGTTAAATCATTCCAAATTATTGAGTTCAAACAGCAGAGGTCCAACTGAAAATTCAGCAGAGCACTAGCTGAATCAGCACAGATTTAAATTGTGAGCGCCAAACTGAGAGGAGATACAAAACCAAATGCAAGTGTATTTAATCAGTGGAGAAGCAGCGAGGAGTCAGCCTGTGAGAAGCCGAGTAAAGTCAACTTCAGCCAATCAGACTGCAGCAAAGGAGCCGAGCTTCCAAAGAGTTTCTATAGCATACCTTGTTTAGGAGGGTGGGCATAGCAGCAAGCACAACCAGCACAGTGTGGGGCTGGGCTGCAGAGCCAAAGAAGCACCTGCTAAGGGTGATGGAGTCCTTGTTTAGGGAAGGTGGGCAGAGCAGCAAGTGTAACCAGCACAGTGTGGGGCCGGGCCAAGAGCTGAAGAAGCACCCGCAAGGGCGTGCAGAGTTCTTGTTTAGGAAAGCAGACAGAGCAGCAAGCATGACTGGCACAGTGTGGGGCTGGGCTGCAGAGCCAAATAAGTGCCTGCTAAGTGCGGCAGGGTCCTTGTTTAGGAGGGTGGGCAGAGCAGCAAGTGTAACTGGCACAGTGTGGGGCTGGCCCGTGCCCACTAAGGGTGGTGGAGTCCTTGTTTAGGAGGTGTGCAGACCATCAAGTGCAACTGGCATAGTGTGGGGTTGGGCCACAGAGCTGAAGAAGCACCCACTAAGGGTGGCGGAGTCCTTGTTTAGGGAGGGCAGGCAGAGCAGCAAGTGTAACTGGCACAGTGTGGGGCCAGGCCGCAGAGCCAAAGAAGCACCTGCTAAGGGCAGTAGAGTCCTTGTTTAGGGAGGCGGGCAGAGCAGCAAGTGTAACTGGTACAGTGTGGGGCCAGGCCACAGAGCTGAAGAAGCACCCTCTAAGGGCAATAGAGTTCTTGTTTAGGAGGGTGGGCAGAGCAGCAAGCACAGCTGGCACAGTGTGAGGCTGGGCCACAGAGTCGCTGAAGCACCTGCTAAGGGAGGCAGAGTCTTTGTTTGGGAGGCGGAAGAGCAGCAAGCACAACTGGCATAGTGTGGGCCAGGCCATAGAGCAAAAAGGCACCCTGAAGGGTGGCAGAGTCCTTGTTTCAGGGAGGGCAGACAGAACAACAAGCATGACTGGTACAGTATGGGGCCAGGCCACAGAGCCAAAGACGCGCCCACCAAGGATGGTGGAGTCCTTGTTTAGGAGGGTGGGCAGACCATCAAGTGCGACTTGCATAGTGGGCCAGGCCACAGAGCCAAAGAAGCACCCGGTAAGGGTGGCGGAGTCTTGTTTAGGGAAGGCAGGGCAGAGCAGCAAGCACAACCGACACAGTGTGGGGCCGGGCCAGAGAGGCAAGGAAGCACCTGGTAAGGGCAGCGGAGTCCTGAAAAGAGGTTTTGCGGCAGGATTCCTCCAGGGTAGGAGTAGTGGCAGCACCCTCCCAGTTCCTGGCATGGCAGGTGATCCAGGCCTGGTCAAGGGGGTGTCAGAGGCTTCTTTTTTTTTTTTTTTTACCTTTGTTTTACCTGTGAGACACACCAAGCTGAAAGCTTGTTTACAGGTGCAGTCTGGGAGCACAGGAAGTTAAGTGACTTGCTCAGGGCTACACAGTATGCAAGTGTGGGCTGTGGGATTCAAACCCAGGTCTCCAGGTTTGCAGCTCAGTGCCTTAAACCACTGCGCTATACTGCCTCCAATATACTGCTTCTAACCTGCTATAGGGGCCAGCTTGGAGGGACAGGCTCTGGGATGCTGATCACAAGCTGTTTGGGTGGGCTGCAGGACAAGGGACAGGCTTTAGGAAGCACTCTGGACCAGTAAGCTTAAATCAAGTACAGAAGTGATGGCTGGAAGGGATGCAGGTTAGAGGTATTTCTGAGGTTACCACCCCCACAGCTGGAGGAAGGATACTGGTGGTTACAGCAGCTACGTCCAAGGGAGAAGGCATTTTTAACAAAGGGACTGATCATGGAGAGAAAAATCCTGTGATCCTGTTGGCAAGGGACCAGGTGGGAGAAGCATCTCGCTCCTCCATAAGGGTCAGAGACTGACCAGGGAAAAAGGAAAGGAACAGAATAGTATGGAGACCAACTTACCAGAGCCAGAGGGTAGGTCTGGTGCAAGTTCTAGGAGGTTTTGGGTATAGCATCCGAGATTTCATCAGTTGCCTGGAGTGGGATGCTGCCTAGGACATCCTGTCTCCCAGTTCAAGCACCCCTCATTTGTAAATAGTTTGTGCTCTATGGAACTGGATGGCAACAAGGTTTAAGCAAACAATGGGAACCCTAGGGTCTTACAAATCATTGGGACCTCAGGTGCATTAACTTGGTTTGTTGCTTATTCCTGAGTGTGCTAGAGTGTTTTAAAGTTTTACTAAACAGATGAATTGCAGAGAATCTAATGAATTATTAATCAGACTTCTTTAGCATGGGTTTAAAAGTTCACAGCCTGCTTGATATCAGTGCTTCCTGGGCCGGGATGCTGGTGGGGACTCAGAGAAGAAACAAAAAGAAGAGGTCTCCTGTTCCAGTCCTGAGAATCCAGAGGAGTGGTGAGGGGTAGCAGTTTCCATTATTCTGCAGTAGGACCTGGGCCATGGTAAGATATCACCATTTTATTCTCCATGGTTGTTAATGTGTTGATCTGGGTCCTTCAGGTAGGCCACCCTCCCCTCTTGAAACATTGGGTGCCCTAGACACATGGGAGGTTGGATGGCTACAACCACCTCTTTGCTTGCCCTTGTCTTGATGAAACAGGTGGTAGTCAGGCAGGGCCACCTGAGAGTCAGGGATTCTCACTGAGAGCAGTCTCTGAGATGCAGAGAATATCGGGGACTGCAAAGAGGTCCAAACCTTTAGCATATCGAAGTTTTGGGAAAAGGCCTCACGTTCAGGTAGAAGATCTGGAGGTCCTTGGGTAAAGATTTGGTGAGAGGGCCAGGGTTGCACTCAATGTCACCAGGCAGAAGGAGAAGGAGAGGAGGAGGAGAAGGTGGAAAAGTGTAGTTATCTACCTCTGCCACTTTTGTCAGGAGGTGGGGTAGTTATGGGGGGAGAAGGATAGATAGCACCAGTGAAGGGTCTCCAAACTTAGTGAGGGGGAGGGAAGAAGACCTGGATGAGTAAGATATGGAAAATGGTGGGAGAGGAGAAAGGACATGACTTGTGGAGCAGTGGAGGAGGCAGAAGGGGTGGAAGTGAGGGATACTGTGTAGGGGATATGGGTAGGAGGCAGGGATAGGAGGGTTAGCCATGTGATAAGCAGCAGTAGCGTGGAGAGAAAGGAAGAAATTGGTGCAAAAAGGCTAGAAGGCAGCAGGTATAGCTAAGTGCAGCTTGGGTTTGAAGCGGTGCAATGGTTATGGCAGCAAGAACAAACGGGTGGTGACAGAGGTGGGCAGGGAAGAGGCTGAAGCAAAGAACCAGTGGAGTGAACAATAATTTCACTATGTTTGAAGGGCAGAGAGATTCTCCTCTATAATTGACCACCCTTGGTCTATCACTGAGCACTATATTATAGGGCATGGTTGTGCCCTATAGTTAGGGTTGAGTAACACGTTTAATCGTTAAACCTCAAATTGTGCACTTTAATAACTTTGCAACCAATTAATGGATTTGACACAATTTGGCATGTGCTGTCCTGTGGGGTAGATCTCTTGACATGGCAAGTTTAATTCCAGTTGAATGTGCAGATTCTGAGATCCAGATAGTGCAAGAAACTTCAAAAGTCACCGCTTTTGTAGCTTTTTCCTCATCACCTTGCACCTAGATGGTGCAGAATTTGGTGTGGATTTTTATGGTAGAAACAGCTTGGGTAACAGAACTGGCATGTATTTGTTTGGTGAAAAATATTAATATGTTGCAAAGTTTTTCAATTTTTAAATTCCATTATTTTCAATTGAAAGATCACTCTCCAGAATAGAGGTATATGTAAAGTTCGACAAAAGATTTGGCCTCATGGAAAATGATTCTTTTTCGTGAAGGGCCAATGCTTTTACCAAAAAATGTCTTTCTTGTGAGCTGCCATCTTCTTTTTTTCACACAACAAATTGCCATAACACTGTCCAGGGTTGTCTTTTATAGACATCCAATGTAACCCCTATAAATAGGGGTTCCCAAAAGTCTTCCTTGGCTTGCCTAAATGCCCACTGCCAGGCTGGCATTCTGTGTCCTAGCTGATTTAAAAGTGTTTGCATGTTAGTGCCCTGTTAGCCTCCATGCCTGTCTCTTTAAGAGCTGCCTATTAAGTGGTGTAAAATTAATCTGGGTAGGGACTGAGTAGTTTCAGGTGCGAGTCCTGCCCGGCTGTAGTGTTATCACCCATTCTGCCATCGCTAATTGCGCAGAGGGAGCCCTACAAGGATCTATGACTGTTTGCTGTTTATCTGCTTTAATAACAATAATAATAATAATAATAATATTGCAGTTTGTCTAACCTGCCTTCCTTTGCAGCATGGACATTTTTATATTGCACCACCATCTTGGTTCTGAACTGCCTATTGGGACCAATCAGTACCTTTGGGGCCCTAAAATGGTGTCTGTTCTCAGGGGTCTTGTGGGAGTGAATTTCTGTAGGAATTGTAGTTTTTACACTTTGGCACCTAAATGGACCTGGAGGGGAGCTCTAGCTGTGACAGACAGATGGATCAGCCAACAGAACCTTTTGGATTTTCTAAGGAAGTCCTGGTGCTGCCTGCAGCAGAAGTCAGTCTAGAGTTGGAACTGAGAGAGTGAACAGCCAGTGATTCAAGCAGCTGCTTCTCAGTAGTTCAGCTGAAGGAGACTGGTGGAAAGGCTGAGTTTGGCCTATCTGCTTGCCAACCCTCAAGAAGGAATCTTTGGAAGGCTTAGTAGTCGGACTCATCCGAATTTGAGTGTGAAAATCCGCTGAAGAGTGACCAGATTTAAACCTGAAGAAGACCAAGATTCGCTGTATGCGATCCGCCTGTCAGGACATCCAGTTGCCACAGAATTCCTGGTTTTGCTCAGAGACACTGATATTGCTGCTGTACTGCTATCCGCATTGCGGTATGGTGATTGCTTTACTATAAATGTGCTGCATGCTGTTAGTGGGTCGCGATTTGGTTCCCCACTGTTTAATAGTGTCACACTTGCTGGAAGCTGCATCCAGCATTACCAGACTGAGATCCAAACTGCATCAGCCAGCCTGGGCCTTGCCACACTGGCCCAGCCAGCTACTCATGCCGCAGAGATCACCATCGATGAGAGACTCGGCGGGATCAGCCCCTGCTCAGCATCTCGAACAGGAACGACAACTCGGTGCTTCATGAGGCCCTGCTTCTCCTGCCAAATTAGCAAGTCATCCCAAGTCTCCATTTCATCCATCCTGTGTCCTGTACTGGGTAGCGTGAGTAAACACCAGGTAGATCCCTGCAACAACAGCTCAATCAAAGTGAGTCAGCTAATTTAGTTGTTTTGTATAATCATCATGAATTGAGCCTCCTGGCTCCGGATTACAAATTGTAGGTTACACTGCATGACTTGTTTTTCCACCATAGGGCTCCGACCAGCTGCAACACCGGCCTACCCTGGGCAATGCTTCAGGCTAGCCTACCTCACTAACTGAGTACCCAGAGTGTGTGTGACTGTGCTGAGGGACTCTAAAGTGCATGCCTTATAGCCAGATTGAATCAGCACTTCAACCAACCTGATTATGCTCCTTCCTTGTTCAAGTCCCTAAATAAATCAGATCTAACTCTTTTTGCATTTAATCTGACTGTGGTTCCAGTTTGTACCAAAAGCACTGTACTGTTATTATCTGCTGTGCCTAACCTTGTTTTTAGGGGTCTCCAGGGTCGAACTGGTGGAACCAGCCCTGGTGGTAAGTGCAAACAGTGTGGGATTTGTATGCTGAATAGGGGCTACTGTGAAAGTGTTGATGTGTATTGTTCAGACCACTAGAGGGGAGAGGGGGGTTACAGTGTCCCGGAGGACTGTACCTAGGTTTGCTCAGTTAGTAACAATCCTGTTCTCCAGGTGGAGGCACCTGTTTCAGTATCCAGGCCCCTTAACCTGCAACTAGCCAAGCAGGCAGGGTAGTAGTCCTTGGGATAGTGCCACCTAGGGGTTACCAAATATGTATCTTGCAAATCAGGGAGCTGATGAGCTTCACTTAGTATTTTTTTATAGCTCCCATTGCCCCGAACAATGTTTTTAATTATTTCAATCATTTTTCTCCTCGCTAAGTTCCTTTTTCACAATTCCTTTTTGTCATCGTAAAAAGAAATCGGCTGGTGAAAAGGATTTACAGGAATATGATCACATTTGCAGTAGCTCATTGCAATCATGTCAGTCATCCCTTAAAAAGTTGCTCTGAAGTTTTTTTTTTTGTAAGTCTGACTGAGTAGACGTGCTTCCATTCATTCTATATAGACCAACCACCACAGCCAGCTTCCCTGTCTGACTAAATGGATCCTTGTAACTTGCGCCACATCTAGCCCACTTCCCAGCCTGTTACCACCTGTCCGCTTGAACTGCTGTGGCGCCGAATGAACTGCATTGACACAAACAACTGGTGAGGGCACGGGATCATAATGTCACAAGACATTATGCTGCTGCATATACCACACTGCCAATACAACACAATATATTGCAGCAGTATATGTCTATTTTGCAGAGCCTGCCCCCGCACCCCCCTGTTTTGGGGGCTGCACTCCCAGAACCCTCCATCTAATATAACTAACTCCACTGGGGGAGGGGTTATCATTTAAATTGCACAATGTGCAAAAAAAATTTCTTGCATCTGGAACTGGGAATCAAAACCCAGTCGGTCCCAGACACACTGCTGGCATCACTTGCTGCTCGTGGCTCATTCCATCGAGCCACAGCAGCACCTGTCAGCCCCTGTCCCAGCAGAGAACTTCTCCTCTGCATGGGAACAGAGAAGGTGCACTACCACACATACTTCCTTCAGTAGTATTGCATCCTCTTGCTGTTCTCTACCACGCTGTTCCTGTTGTGCGGTTATGTGATACGCTATTAGCGTATGACATCTTGACCCGCAGTGGTGGTGAGTGCTGCTGAAAGTACTAACTGCCAAGCTGAACTGCACTGAAGCTGTGTGTGACACTCAAGTTTGTACCCAGTTTGCCCCAGGGTCTGACTGTGGCACATTGCTATGGTAAGTGGGAGGGGCTATCAGAGGGTGACAGGTGTGCACGGGATTGACAAAGGGGCAGGGCTCCTGGCACTGATTTAATTAAGAGCAGCTGCACTGAACAGGTATCCTCATGGCTTGCACCATCTAGCCTGTTTCCAGCCTGTTACCAGCTGTTTGTTTGAACTGCTGTGGGTGCTGAGTCAACTGCACTGCTACAGACCACTGCTGAGTGCTGCTGAAAGTACCCTCTGCCTGATTGAACTGCACTGGGCTTTGTGTGATACTGCGAGCTTGTAGCCAAGTTTGACCCAGAGTCTGTCTGTGGTCCATTGCTCCAGTAAGCAGGGGCTGCTGGAGGATAGGAGGTGTGGATGGGGAAACCAAAGAGGCAGGCTCCGGCACTAATTTATGAGCAGTTGCTTGGATAATGGGGGTGTTCAGATGCATTAGTGGATGGGCTAGTGAAGAGAGTACCTTTTATTCATATTCTTCAGGGTGGGATGAGAGTCATTAGTGTGTTTCACATACAATAAGAGTCCAGCAGCCAGACTGAGTCCTGATTCAAAATGGAACATCAAACAGAAACTTAGCAAAAGGTTAACAGACCTCACATGCAAAATGTACTGTGTTTATAAGGCATGCAATAAATAAAGCTATTATGGGGTGGGGGTGAAATAAGATATGTGAAGTAGAATGTGAAAAAATCCTTTTATTCATAAAACTAAGATATAGCAAGTCTATATCTCTAGTGTCTAGTGGCAACTCCCACCCTCCAGTCACCATCCTCGTTTTCTTTATGTTACTCCCTGGTATATAGTGGCACCCTCCACCCACCAATCACTGTCCCCATTATTTAACTGTATTCTGTGGGGTCTACTGGCACCCCACCCTTCAATCGTTGTCCCTATTATTTTACTTTTGTTCCCTGATGTCTAGTGCCCCCATTGCAGCCAAAACTGCACTTAAGAAAATGGTCCTTGATGATTTTTCTAACCTGTAAAAAGAAAATGGTCCTTCGCTGATCAGCCCCCTACCTCCCATCCAGCACCCACCACTGCACACCCCACAGTACACCCCCACACACACACATTTTCTTCTCTCTCTCACCTGAACAGGTCCTAGGTTCGAGAGTCACTCTCTGATTGAAGAAACATCTTGCTGGAACCACTGACTGCAATATGAGAAACTAAGATAAAATGTGGTTCAATGTATTGCAATGGGGTTTCAGCTTAGGTCCATAACTTTGCCGTTATTTGCCATTTTAACTCCAAATGTTCAACATGGCCTTTTGGGATCCCACCATGAACAATAGGCTGTCATTACGCAACTCCCACCTGAAAGGTGATTTTGCAGTCACTTGGTGAAGTCACCTTTCAGGTGGGATTTGGAAACATTTTCTGCCCTTGTTCATGAGGTGGGAACATAAGAAAACAGTGCTGAAAATTTGGAGTCCATATATGTAAAATGCCAAAGTTATGATGTCTACGTCGAAACTTTGAACATTTTACATATTTTCACCTAAGATTTTCAACATAGCCTTCTTATTACTCCACCTCCTGTATGTCACAGCTGTCATTTTCAAATCCTGGCCATAATGTGCTTTTGCACCTGTGGCACAGAATGGTGCTACAGTTGTGCAGAATTACGTTTAGCGGGATTCGGAAATTGTCTATACCAGGTACATGAGGTGGGGTAATAACATGGCTATGGTGACAGTTTGGTCACTGTTATCCTACAAATGGATGCACAGGGCCCAGAGAGTCTTGTGCTTCTACCACTATATATATACACATCTATGGAGGGATGGGCCTGTGCTCCCAAAAGTGAATAAGGATATGATTATACTATCTCAAAAAGTAAGGAAATAAATTGCAAAGACTTTGTCAATGCTCTAGTTAGGAGTTAAAACCATAAAGTAGGTTAATGTGGCATTAGGGTTTCCAACCCCACTAGCCCCCACCCTGCACACACAGCAGGCATCAGGGGTGTGCCTTGGGGTCATCAGCCCTAACTCTCACCCTGTTCTCCCATACTGTGCCCATCTCAGCTTATTTACTTATGGAATGGGGCAGTGTTAAGGCTGATCACGCCAAGGCACACCCCGGCCTTTTTATGTTTGCAGGGTGGGGTGGGGTGTTAGGATTGAAAACCCTAATGCCACATTTCTCTACTTTTGTGGTTTTATCTCTAGCTAGAGCATTAATGATTTTTTGCAATTTATATAGACTATTCTAGCCTATGTTTTGAACATGGTAAAGTTGTGGTTTCTTTGTACCAACTGTTGTATACCTGAAAAATGACTATTGCTGTTGTTATGCACTCTGTACTGCTTGACAAAAGATGGCGTGTCAGTCTAAGTGTCACTCTGACACTTACAAATAAAGAATTAAAACAAATTGTGAAACCTGATTGGCTGAGAGCCATCTTTACCTGTGCTATTTCAGCAACAATACCGGTAAAGATCCAGTAGTCTCTTCACAATAAAATCTGTACTAACCACATATCCTTGCTTGCTATCAAAAACATGGCCACCACCTTTACTTTCTAAAAACCTTGACAAGGTCATAAAAATAAAACATGGCCATCACCTTCACTTTCTAAAAATCTTCAACAAGGTCCTAATCTGTCTCAAACACGCTCAGCAGGTCAGGCCCTCTGCTCCCACAGTGCCAACCTCTGAGCATAATAGTGTGAACAGGTAACAGACAGGGTAACCCTCCTGTCTGCTTGTGGGTCGAATCACCTTTGGTCTCAAGTTCTGGGGGATTCAAATTGTGAACCTTATGCTAGTGTCACGAACTGTACAGGCTCAGATAATATTCTCTTTGGGGGATGCAATATATATTTGCCTATGGGCACCTAACCAGGTATCCAAAATGAAAATGAACTCTTTAAAACTCTATATAAGACCTTAGGTATATTCTTACCTTTTCAAGTTTAGTAACACCATCAAGCTTTTGAACAGCTTTTGTCAGTCTTAGCCCTCTATCGTCATATGCAAAAAGGAACTGGCAGACCCAGGAAGTCTTTCAAAATAAGGATTTACTTAAAATGGATAAAATATGTTAAATGTAAACACAGAACAATATATCAAGGAGCATACAATCACATAAAGAAAAACAAGGAAAACCTACAGATAAACTCCTACCATGGTACATTTAGATCTTTTCTATCTAATGTATTACCTCTAAGTGCCTAAGTTTAATCAGAGCAGAGAGCTCTGTCTCTCAGCATCCCAAGATGAAATATATGACAACAACAGTTCAGACACAGTATTAGTTTAAACTGTGTCTCTCCACACCCTCTTCTAGGAGTCATCTAGCTCCTCCCTTTAGAATATAAAAAATACAAACATGATGTCCTATCAGGAGGTATTTTAAATAAGGTGACAGCAAAAACTAATTTCCCAAATTATAAGTCTTTGATTTCCCAGTTCCTACTCCCAAAGCATTTCAAAGGGTTTTATAGCTTTTTAACACTGGTTGATATGTAAGCAATAATGCACAACAGAGTGTGTGTTGTGCTGGGATAATGTCATGCCTGGGGTGATTGGGCACAAGGCCGCAGGCTGAGTGTGACTAATCACCCCAGAAATGATGATATCCCAGCATAACACACCCTGGAGTGCATTATTGCTATTATACAATGGCTTGCCTTAAATAAAGAAAAAAGAGAGAAAAGGGCATTTTTTTGTCTTTTTCTTATTTTTGTGTGTGGAAGGATATGCTCTGAAAAAAAAAAAACTGTTTCTATTTTGGCCACTAGATGGTGCTGCCAGTATAACATGCCTGTTGCTTCCTCCTTACAGCTTTCTATTTCTGACCAGTATAAGTCTCAGTGTGTCCCTGTGTTAGAGTGGTACACAACACATGCTGACCCTGTTTCTCTTTTGTGGATGTAGCCATGTTTGGAGCTTAAGAACCGTGGTGACCGAGCTGATTGATGAATTAACTCAAATTACCACACAGTGCTGTAGTGAGCCAAACAGCTGGGCGCCAAGCCAATCACAGAATGAAGCTGCTGCACTGCTGTTGTGGTGGGGCTTTTAAATATTTTTACAATCACAGTCAGGGAACACAGAGATGCCTGGGTGGGCAAATGGGTTTCGCACAGCCATTTTCCCTTTTCCTCATGAACCCGAACAGCATAGTGAACATGAGACTGGTAGTTCTGGTCTCCGCAGTTCAGTAAAGCAGCTGGGTTCAGGGAAGAAAATAGAGGGAGAAAATTCTTGTTTGCACTTTGTGTGTTGCAAATTTTCTGGGAGGAGGTTTAAAAGTGGAAGAGCGACTGTGGGGCAGCCGGTAGTGAAAGTTATCATGGTCTCAGCAAGGAGGGTAGTTGGGGCGCGAATGCATTGTGGAGTGATTTTTTATTTATTTTTTTAACATTTGATGCAGTCATTTCTGTGCTGGGACTAGAGCCATGATGTTGTGCTGGGATAACATCACAGCTCCAGTCCCAGACTGGCCAAATCAAAGTCCAGGATTATTTCATGCCATTGTATAATAAATGTTCTTCCTCTTAAGGCATATAAAGTTTATGATTTTCATCCTCTGAAGACTCATAAAGTCCCATTTCATTTCCACTAAAAAACAACAGGTCATAAAAAGGCCATAAAATGCAACTTCTCAAGGAGGTTAATTACTGTACATTGAAGAGATCTCCTGGTTAGTTCCTGTAACCTAAACCTGGGGGCACCCATGGAGCATATACACATACTATATTTTATATTACAAATAGCATACAATAATCATAACCAGCTGGCTGAAGCATCACACATGGCCATCACCATTACTTTATAAAACCTTCAACTAGACCCAAAAATAAATGTCTGTCTCTCTCTTTCTCATCTCTTGTGCATAACACACACACACACACACACACACACACACAAATACAATAGTACTTACAATTTTATTTCTGCACAAACTAGGTGAATTGATACCTTTTATTGGATCAACAGAGATTTAAGAAGAATCAATAAATAAGTGTGGGTCCAATAAATGGTATCAGTTCACCTAGTTTGTGCATCTTGTTGTACAAGGACCACACGGCAACAAACATTTTTTTTATCATTTTAATTAATTTCTGGTGTTTCTTTGCTGACCAAGAAAAATCTGTCAACTACTCTTATGTGCTTACCAGGGATCTGTCTTCTGTTTAACCTTCTACTGTACAAATAAGACAGAAGCCCTGACTACATCTGAAACCTTCTTTGTGTGAGTGATGAGAGGGACATTCTGCTAGTAGAACTGAGCAGTTTTATGTTTGCTTGCACACATGTGCAAGGAACATAGTGCCACCATCTGAGTTTTCATAGTGTGCCACCCCGCCAATGCCCTGCTCCTTTTGCATGAGTGGCCACACCGCACCAATGAATGTCCTAGCTGTCTATGACAGCAGTTCAGATGCAGTGGTGTACAGTTCACAGAAAACCACCGCTACAATCAGTGGTGCTAATGTGTAGGCAATTTGCATATTGCCGTCTGCAGACAATCTGCATACTGCAATCGCTACATGTCAGCACTGCATATAAACTGCTGTCATAGACAGCTCATCTGAAGCAGACTTACTCTGGAATTATCTTTGGGACTGTAAGCAACCCTTAAATGATGGGGAGTAAGCAGTGCAATCATTGCAACAGATAACTATTAGCCAGTCCTTTTCCGTGGATTGTCAGATCTAATCCACACAATAGGTGCTGCTAAGAGAAAGCAGGATTCTTTACATGCCAGTCTGAGAGACTGTCATGCCATTTAACACCTCCTCCAGACTCTGCCAGAAGGATAGCAGAAGCGAACACCTACCAAGGCACACAGAACCAGTTACAACAGTAAATCCTTATTAATTGACTTAACAGTGATGGTTAATAGGCACAGTCCATCAGCAGACCACTAGTTTCTTCCTAGCAATCATTACCGTTTCACAATGTAATTCCAAAACAAACTTACTGTTACTGAAGATGATACAAATTATTATCAGCAGTACCAAATGCATTCTTATGTTATGAACAGTAGATCTAGAATGTACTGTTAAATGTCTACCGTCAACCACCCACTCACATTGCCGCCATTTAATAAGGAAGAGTGAGGCATGTAGTGAGTTAATTTACATGGCTTCATTTGCATAGCTGGTTGTATATGAGCCCATAATGAAAATGAGGAGTTGATACTGAAGTTGCCCGTGCATCCATCTGAACAATTACAAATGCACTTGTGTTATCTGCAGCTGTTTTGACTTTATAATTTGAGTTGGTGCCTGATGTAAAACCAGTTTTGGATTACAGAACTGTAACAGTTTGACCTTCGTGCCTCCCCCATGTCTGACCCCCAGCAATCTGAGGTCAACATGTAAGATTTCCAATGTATTACTGATTCCTTTTTCTTACCAAAAACAGCTTCTGTCGACATCTAGCAACTTGAAGGAAAATGTGCTGAGGAAGAATTTTTAGGACAGGTCTCAAATATGGAATAAGCTACCAGCCTTACAACAAGTGATTTTCATTGGTGTAAAATATGTTTGACTTGCTGCTTTTGCAATGAGGAACATTAATCTCATCGCATGGAAATCACCTTCTGCTACCTTACTTGAGAATGCTCTTAACTGTCAGTTCACTAGCCTTTATTTATTTATTTATTTATTTTATTTATTTGTTCTAGGATTACAAATACCTTTGAGCCGAAGCTCTTTTACAAAGGTTCCACATTATTGGTACAACTGAGACAATCATAAGGAAAGATAACAGTTTATAAAATTAAAAAAAAAAAAAAAACAGTCTTGAATAGGAAAAAGAACAATAAGGTGAAACTTTGGGGAGGGAAAGGGAAAGGAGGAGGTGAAATCAGGGAGACTAAGTGGATGGGAGAAAAGGGAGGTAGGTGAGGGAACAGAGAGAGGAGAGGTGGAAGGCGAGTAAGCATACAGGTAGTGCAGCCGGTGGCATTTGTCATGGGTCATCAGGGAGGTGAAGATGGGGGGGTGCTGGCAAAGTGCAGGAGTAGATGTGGATCCAAAAGGGTATCTTCAGCTACTGGAACCAAAGACATGTTTAGCCACAACAGTCACAGAGCTTGGAGGCAGTGAGTCTTAGGCGGAGGCGAGTCTTAAAAGTGCTGGCGATAGTGAGGATGAGCCTTTAAAGTAGATTTCACTGTTGGGATCTGACAAGAAGGGAAGAAGAGATCTCGTGGTACTGGGTTACCACACACAGCAAACGTTTTACCAGAAATTTGAAGGGTGGAAAGTGTAGCACTGCAGATTGTGTGGAAAAAGCAGACAGAAAGTAAACCAATTAAGATATACTGGCCTCAGTTAGCCAGTGAATCAACTTTTCCTCAGCTTGTCTCTTGTGAAAGTCTCTTACTTGCCCCGCATGCTCAAGCATAAACACCTCTTGCATGCTCCTTCATTCGCCCGGCTCTGTAGTGGTTTTGTAACAAAAACAAAAAAACTGCTAATGACATAGCCTCCATGCCCCCCCACATACACACAGACATCATGTCTTGCCCTAGCAATTCATGCACCACATGCAAGATTCCCATCTTGTCTTCTGGAAATGCATTATAACGTTGGGAGTAATGTTGAGTGTTTACTTTATCAAAAACAGTCATTGTCCATGTCAAGTAATTTGAAGGAAAAGTGCTGGGACAATTTTTTTGGGGGACTGGAATACAGGAAAAGTTACTAACCTTACAACAAGTGATTTTCACTTGCTGTAAAAGATGTTGACTTGCTGCTTTTGCTAAGAGCTACAGTTTTTAAATTTTAACAAAAATATGATTGACATATATGGGAAACATCAAATGTATTCACATGATTTTCAGTTGCTGTAAAGATGTTTGACAAGCCATTGGCTGCCCTACTTCCTCAAACAACCTAGATTTACATTTGTTGTTTCCAACCTCACTGCAACTCTGGGAGATGGTCCCCGGCACCAGAAACCATTGATGTGACTGCACTTCAGAGTGCACTGTTCAGTGTGCACACCTTGGTTTCTGAATGAAGCTGATCCTTCAGCAACCAATCAGCCCTTTGAACTCTGCTGCAGCCAGGCGATTGCTTTCTCCCTTGTAAATATCTTGTTAAGATACATACACATGGAGGAAACAGTCCCTTCCCTTGAATCTTATCACTTTCTTTTATTAGAAGTAAAACAAAGAGCAGTGATAAGACATAAAATAGGATCCATGCACAGCTGCTGCCACAGTTCCTCTGTGTGTGACCCATCGTGACCTCCATAGTCTGGCTCTCACTCATTGCTCCAGCAGCTCCCAGACTCCATCCTTCCGATGTGAACACTTACCAGTTTGTTTGCCAGTACAGTCTCGATCCTGTCCATCACCTGCCTCAGCCTGCCCCAACCGCACTGGCCCAGACAGAAGAGGACCAAGATCTGTCACCTGCTGCATGTACCTAAGGATGGGGCACTGCAATTTGACTGTGGCTGACAGGAAACCAGCTCTGGTAAAGTGCACCCACCCAACTATCTGGGCCGGGCGGGGCGGGGTGGTGGTGTTACAATTACAGCAGCAAACTGATATTATTTTCCCTGTAAGTAGTGGGTAGGACTAAGCCTCCTGAAAAGTGTCACCACTTGCAACAGCGCTGCCGGCATGTGTAAGCAAAAAAAAAAAAAACAGCAGCTAAGGAACCCAAAGAGGAGCCAAAGGTATCTACAGAAACATCAGATGCACAAAAGGATTTGGCTGTGTCTCTGCCATCAAACCCAACTCTAGGGTATATTGTAAAAATAAAATTTTTATTTAAATGATAAGTAGCACTCCCCCATACAACTGACGACTGTATGGGGGTGCTACATCAGGTATCATTTAAATAAAAATTATATTTTTAACGATCCCAGAGTTAGTTTAATGGCAGAAATGCAGATGAATCTTTTGTATGTCTACGGCTTATGTGTGCTGTTTCTGCATTACATACTGCATGTTTGTTCTCAACGAATTGTATCTTTAGGACAGCCTAGATGCAGATTTTTAAATAAATAATTTGGGGCAATAAACAGTATGTAACAATCAGTTCCATCAGATGCAAAGGGACAGAATGGGTAACAAATTTGAAACACTGGCTCATTGCAGAACACATTAAGTTTGTTTGTTTTTTGAATTATATGTTTATGCAACATCCATTCCTTGTGGCAGATTCAATCCTTATGGAGAACTTATAAAGTTGCAGTGCATGCAGTGCAGTGTGAGAAATAAAAAGAAACATTTTAGCAGCTATGAGGGAAAAAGATTTTTGATTAAAATAGGAAGCCCAATGATAAGAATAAATATTACTATTTGAATCATGGTCACACAATGTGATATAAGGATTATTTAAAACTTTATAATATCAATCACTACATTAGGACAGAATCAAAATTAGTATTGCAAATAATCCATACATGACATATTCTAATTACTGTACACAGCTGACTAATGAAAGTGTCAGCAGTGAAACAAATAAAGGACAGAAATGTAATCATTTTAAATCTGTGACTTTTCAACAGCAGATTGCCGTTTATGTATGCATGAGGGAGGGACAGGAGCAGTTATTAATGGGTGTCACAAAAAGATAACTAACTTTAAATATACACCGATGACTTGAATGCAGTGAAAGCTATCACAAATTACATTAATGATTGTGAGGATAAAAGCACCGATTTGGTGGTGCTCATACTGAGTACAAAACAAGTTAACCTACTAAAAACAATAAACAGTGCCTATACTAAAAGCAAGAAAGAGAACACATGAGAAACAAAGTAAATATAAAATCAATCTGCAATATTAGCAAAAATGTCTACTACATGGAGTTGATGATCATGAACTACTGAGCGAAAACTTCAATTACAGCTGCTCATCTTGTAATTTGTAAATAATCATGTAAATTCATAGGACATGTAATGCATGAAAAAATCATATTTGTAAGAAATGTTTGCACTCAGAAGCAGCTGGGCTCACAAAACTACAGAGCAGGATCTAGCAAATCATGTCACATCATTAGCCAGTGTTACACAGCTGAACTATAATAATGTGAAAGAGGTCAGTAGATGTCCTCTGCTCTGGCTGCGGACATCTACTGACTTCTTTCATATCACAGTTCAGCTGTGATAGATGTTGCTAGATGTGATCAGCTGGAGGGACCACCATCATACATATTGATACAAAAGATAAGGCATGAAGAAATTCCTGCTTATGGATATAGAAGCAGCTCTGCTCATAAATACCTAGCAAATCTCATTGGGTGGGATATTCAAAGGGGTTGCGTCAGTGTGATATTCAAGGGGATGCTGCACTGTGCAAATCTGTCACGCTGGGCGCACCAATGTGTATGTGGTGCAAGTGTGGGGGTGTGCCCATGCATATATGACACATCCTGATATTCAGACCCGGGATGTGCAGTGCATATCACAGGCACAAACTCACCTTGCGCCACACGGAATGCAAAGATCCTCCTGTAAAAAGTAGGAGCAAGCCAGGGGACACCCACAAGCGGGCTGCCACGTTGCCATGTGCAACATGGCAGCTTCCTGCTGTGGTGGCCACCGACCTCCTGGAACACAGTCCGGTGTCATGCTCCCTCCTCGCCTGATTGCAGGCAGATAGTAAATCATCCTTGGTGGTCCAGTGGACCTGCTCCTCTACCCGATCGTGGGCTTTATAAATAAATATATTCCCTGGTGGTCCAGTGGACCTGCCCCCAGCCCGATCATGGGCCTAAGTAAAGAATTGGTCCCTGGTTGTCCAGTGGACCTGATCCTCAACCCGATTGTGGGCTTTAGTAATAAAAATGCCCTGGGTGATCCAGTGGACCTGAACCCCAGCCCAATCACGGGCTTTAGAAAATGCAACATCCCTGGTAGTCCAGCAGTACCCCCTCCCCATCCACCCCTCAGACCCGCCACCCAGCTCCCCCTGGTTAGCGGCAGCTCCCACCTGCAAGCCGCCGGCCTCCCACTGACTTACAGCGACAGTATGGCTGTACACCCATTGGACCACTGGGTGGGCCAATGGACATGCAGACCGTACTGTACTACAGTCCTGAAATGTGAATGGTTTCAAAAGTTGGTAGATCGATCTCCTTGGGACCTATGTCCCCTGGGGTGCCCAGGGAGAAAGTAATGACTGAGGATGGTGGGGTTCACAGTGGGCAGTAGAGAGGCACTGGCCAGCGGAGAGCTCTGAAAGAGTTCCAGAGTCAGGGAGATAAACAGAGTTAAAAAAAAAGTTGCCAGTGTATATGTAATTTGACTTCAGCCCTCACGTAGTCCTCTCTCTGCCCCCAATCTAGATAACACAATTATACATTTATTTTACCAGCAGTCCCTAGGTCATTATACACACACACACACACACACACACACACACACTGAGGCATGGAAAACTAAATCAAATCCTCACTAGTGTGCAAATTGTATAGTGTAGTTAACAACAAGTAATGAGTACACTTACCCCATGTGTGTGGACAGCTTTCTCTTAGTGGGGGGTCAAAGTGCAATTACTGTGAACAGTCTTTACACCTACACAGCATTGTGGCAACAGCACAGTGCCCATATGTAGAGCACAGCCCCACAGTGGAGCTGAACTCCCGATGCAAGTTGGTTTCCTTTCAAACTACCTGCAATTGACCAAGGTACAAAAGTCATTTCCTGATCATGTATAACTTCTAAAGAATCTGTCTTTATTTATGTAATTCTTTGTTACCCAGGTAAGGCCCACTAGTCATTGCTGCCTGTTTTCATGGGTAGCCTGAGAGCACTAGGGAGGTTAAATGACTTACTAACATACTACAAAGCCAGCAGATTAGGCTGTATGGTCTATCGTGTTTGCTTGATGGTCAGTGCCTTCCCAGGGCACAGTTGGTAGACCCCTCCCTCCCTACAAAGTCCCCAATTTCTAACAAGGCTCTGGGATGCACCCTCCCCTATACCTATCTTAGCCTTTCTTGAACCCCTCCACAGTAGTAGCAGCCACCAACTACCTGGGCAGCACATTCCAGGGCTCTACCACCCTCTCAGTGAAGTAGCGCCTCCTTGTTCCTTGTCACTTGCTCACAGTCACACAGTATACAAGAGGAAGATTGTAGGAAGCCGCTCTGCACACCTCATTACTTACCTCAAACTCCCCATCCACCATAACCATCACAACTTGAATACATCATAGTAAGGAACACTCACTGATGTGAGGATACACAGATCTGCAGTTCGTTGCCCTGTGTCTGGGTCATGTAAGTTAAGGTGGGTGCCATAAAATGTGTTCCAGCGTATTTCACCCTGCCCTTCACCATTTACACACATAGCCAGACTAATGCTTTAGCACAGCATACTATTTGATAAATCAGTAAGAGTTTCAGCAATTACACTTTGTTTGATTAATAAAACACACACACACACTTGCTTTGCTTGCTTATTTTATTAATCTGGATGTAGCACAAGTAAAAATAGAAATCTGAAAACACAACAGGAATCCATGATAGCTTTTGCAGTGATACATTAGGACATCAAAGTCAGTACTTAAAAAATGTCTGTAAATTCCTCTATTGTTACATAAAGATTGTGTTACCAGGAGTTGCAACTTTGTTGCTAAACAATCTGTCTACCTTTATCAGTTCCTTACAGAAACAATGTGCAACATTGTAACATATAAAATTTCTTGTAGCTTTTGGTGCTTAGTGTAACATATTATTTTAGTCAGTAACCAAGCGTCTCATAACGCATACTGGATGTATTGGTGCTGGATAAATTTTCATTGTTCTGCTTCTTTCTGTGCGCTACCTGTGGATATTTGCATTTCTTGGCTCCTTCCCCAACCCGGGACAGGAATGCAATCACAGCAAATCTCCGTTAACAATTGTGCTGCACTGTACACAGTCCAATTTGCAAGTAGATGGATTTCCTGTAATTAAGCAGTTGATAACTGCTCCCTGTCAGACTAATTTTGCAAGATGTTGCAAAATATTACACTTTGAAGAGACAGAAATGTAGGAAAATCTGTCATTGATTCTGATATGGCCACACAAATACTTGCACCCACATAACTCTTACTCATTCACACTAACAATGTCAAAACCAGCAAGCAAGCATTCGCCATCGACAAATGCTTGTTAATTCTTATGTTCCACCATGGCAAACATTCCATCTATTGAATGTGCAACAGAAAGGAGAGAAAAGAAACAAGCTACACTATACCTACAAGGTCACTTCTCACACTCCCTTGTGTATTTTACATTTCAGCTTGCCTGCTCCTAAATAGGTCCAGTCATTCCAGTCCTATCTCTTTGTATGCAGCAATTTATGGCTGATACAGTTATGCTCCCCAATTGGGGAACTAGTTTAGTTTACCCACATGTGCTTGTCAACATGTGAACTAATTGCTATACTGAGTGGGTTATGGCTAGATGCTTTGTTAGGTAGCTTAAATGGCAGACTGGATGGGCCTAGCAGTCCTTATCTGCTGACAGCATCTATGTATCTTAATGCAGTCCTCATATTATTCAATCTAGGACCAATCATTTGTCCTCAACATAGAGTTGTATCTCTAAGGAGGCGTGTTGCATGCTTCTGACTAGGAATGAGCCTGCACATATGGAGATTATTGTGTATTTTATATGAAAAATACTATTTAAAAAAAGAAGAAATAGAATGGGGGAAAAAGAAGGAAATAATATAAAGAAGAAAGAGGAAATGTGAAGAAACTGGTAAATGGGATGGGTTGTGGAAAATATAGGGTTAAAAGCTAATTTAAAAAATATTTGCTGTGCATAATATTTGAAACTGAGACTGCATGCTAATGCTGGAATGTAATGGAATAATTCTGGCAAGGTGGATAAACTTACAAAAATAATGAAACTGTTTAACATTATTTTATTATAATTACTGGTGACTCCTTTAATACACAGAGTCGATCAGTGTTTTAAATGTTGTAATAACGGATAGAACCGGTTATTACAGCATTTTGTGTCAGTCATTTGTAGTCGCCACCTCATTGGCTCTTAGTCTGTGGGTGGGCAGGCGAACATCTCAAGAACATGGTGGCTCCGTTTTCCGTTTCTGAGGATCCGCACTGATCATTTGCCTCTCACCCTCCTCACAGGTAAGTTATTATTTTTAGTATTTATCTGGTTGATCCTGCCTTAACAACATGAAAAATCTATCTGGTTGATCCTGTTGTTGGTATGCTGTGGTCTAGGCTTTGGAGACAGCAGCTGCATCAGGAAGGCACCGTGGCTGGGTGACCTGTAATATGGGCAAATCAATAACAGCAAGTTAATTTGGGCAGTGTCAAAATGGTGACTGTAAAATGGGCTATGTGGACTTAATAGCCCATGGGAAGGATAAGCGAGATTGCATGTTTAGGGAGGAGAAGGAGTTATGTAGTATGCAGGGGTATGTTGGGTAAGCCAGTCCCGAGCTGGCTGTCTGGTGTAGTGGTTGAAGACACTGCCTGTGTTCTAATGGACCCAGGTTTGGGATTGGCTATAAGGTTTTTGTTGTTGTTTTGCCAACTTTAGCTCCCTCCTGAGTCTCTCCTTTCCTCATTGTCATGCCCTCCCCAAAGAGTTGATTATATTAAAGACAGGGTCTGTGATGGGCTTGTTCCCATTAAATGTAAAGTATATTTTTAGCACCACAGAGTTGCTGAGAGTGAGTCGATAGGATTGAGAGGTCAACATTTGTGGCTAGCCCTTTTGACTCTCGGTGATATGTACTCGCCATTGTGTTGATCGCCATTTTTGTTGCGCTCTTATCACATGATACCTGTGGCTGACTACTGTCAGTTAACTTATGTGTTTTGCAGTGTAATTAAAAATAAATAAAAAGTAATGAAAAAACAAAAAGAATACCTGTTCTGGAAAGGAAAAACAGCAGGAGTGTGTGTGTGTGTGTGCGCGTGCGTGCGTGCATGTGCCTGTGACAGCAGTGCTCCTCTGACTTTGTCATCATTCAACTGCTGAAGGGAAAAGCTCACTGCACCAGTAATTATATAAAAAATAATGGCTATACAAGTGTGTTATGGATTTTTTTCACATCCTTAGTGTATGATGACCTCATAAGCCTCTGGAGCCGCCGAGGTTTACGGGTCATCACAGACTCCTTAGGTGTGAAAAAGAATATATACCACACAGTTGCATAGCCATTATTCTCTTTGTGCATTTTTTCACTCTCCATCCCAATTTTGAACCCATGTTATAAAGCTTCTCAGGTGGTTGAAGGCACTCGGTGAAGCTTAATGTCTCTGAGTGCACCAGAGGTATGCTGTTATCCACCACAACACACACACCCTGTCATGTCTTATTGCTTAAATAATTGCATTTTTCTTTATGAGAAGAGTGGTGTGACATTCTTATCTTAGGAGTCCTTTAGTATCAGTAACTTCAGCAGTTAGCTGGCTAGGTGCAACTGCCCTGGAGGTATGCCTTTAAGAGAAATTTAAATGAGCTTTTGGGCAGTAACCAATCAAAACCATGAAGGGAGTGAGCCAAGTGAGAGCTGCCTGAAGGCTTTGAATTTTCTCTCCACTGGACTGAGCAACATTGCTCCCTGAGGTGCCTCTCAACTTTCCTTGTTAACAAGCTCCTGGTGCTTATCCAGGTAAAGTTTTCCTCATATTCCATTCTTTATAGTGTGCTGAGTGAAAGTTTGGCATTTTCATTAGTGCCGCACTAAATTTTATTTTTAGTGTCCCGCTATTTTTACTTTATTTTACCGCTACTGTTCATTTCCTTTGTGAATTTTACTGCAGGTGCATAATTTCAATGCTCCTTCCTTTTTGCCTAATTCTTAAAGGAACCATTGAATTAGGGACAGTTGCCTTTTGTTTTTACCTCAGACCTTACTTGAGTTTACCAGAGGCACCCTTGGAATTCAAACCTCAACAGTGCCTGGGGGTTTCTCTCAGGATTGGCAATTAATGAGAAACCCAATTATTTATGAAGAAACTGGACCTATGGTATCTTCTGTCACAGAACTGGCCCGATGGCATTCAACAGCAACCTGTAACAGTTGACAAGTATTACTGGGTTTTCTATTAAGACTGGCACTGGTATAGATCTCAATACTATAACCACAAAAAAGGGCACTTACAATAGATAGAGTTAATTAACTGGGGCAGGACTGGTTGGTGGCATTTCACAGAAACCTGTACTTGGTTCATAAGGTTCAGGACTGGTTTGCTTTTGCTTAAATTGGCTATATATCAGACAAACCTTGAATTACTCTGGCTGAGGACAAATCAAAGGCTTCTGACTAGGAGCCATCTAAAAAGTACTAATAATAAAAATTTAAGCAGAGGTGCTGAGGAACCTTCAGATCTCAGCCAAAAAATAAAGCTTCCAAAGATGAAGTTCCTCAGAAATTAAAAAAATAACAAAAGCGATGAAAAAAGGAAGCTTGATCAAGCCTACAACGAAGTGGCTAAAAGAAACTGTCAAGACATAATGCTCCCGTTGTTCTGGGAAAGCCAATAGCAAGACAACAGGCAGCTGAAAGTATACAGAAAAACAAAACACTTACAACCAAAGTCTGCTCAGGATCTTCCATCTGTGCAAGGTATGGCAAAAGCATGGCAACTGTCAGATCCTACAAAAGATGGGGCCTTTATTTACTGGGACTAGTATGCACTTTTCCACAGTTCTCTTTTCTGCAGACTGTGAAGGTGATACAGTTGATGATAAATACTTTGATGATGCCCCTGCATACAGAGGCTGCTAACACTCTTCCACAGTTCTCACTCCAGAGACTGTGAGGGTGATACAGGTGATCATGATATAGTATTTTATGATGCCCTGACATGACTTTGGTGGGCCTAGAACCTTATGTATCCACTCCCTCTTCTTGGAGCATCCTCGGCTATCCAGGAGGATTCCCCTCTATGCTTTTGTTTATCCAAATCATATTGGACATCCTGGATCTCCCTTCTCAGGAGTCCATCCAAGGTGAGGACGAGGATAAAAAGATTATAGGGAGATGAAAGATCTTCCAACTCCTAAAGGTCTGTTAGGTGCCTAACTAAAATGGAAAAATATAAATAAAAATTCCTTGAAAGTGCTTCAAACCCCCACTTCTGTGGCAGAGATTTACAAGCGGTCTGGAAATGTTAGTAAATAAATCCATAAATATATCAATTGTTAACAACAACGCTGAGTGCCTGTCTGTGTCTCATCAATTTGAGTATAGTGCAACAGCAGCTTGTGAGAAGCTGGGGTCTTCTTCTTGTCCCTACCCCAGACAAGGACTCCAGAAAATAGATTTCATAGCTAACCACAGATACTTGTCAAAATTTTTCCTACTTGGCTTTTACAGCCAAATATCAAAACAAACAAACAAACAAAAAGCACTGTGGAACTCTGTCCTCATTCTATGGTGCAGGAGCTGGTGGATATGGCAAACCTGCCCGGAAGCTATGTAGTACCAGTTCCACAGGGCAGATGTGCTGTGGATGCCACCTCCAGAATGTCAGGCTCGATGCCATCTCTGGTGCTTTGTCTAGCTAGAACTATGGGTCTACCATATGGGCCTAACTAATCCTGAATTTGTACCATAGGAGTGATCAGGGTAGGTGGATGTGCTGTGGTTGGTCTTGCCTCACATTGCTCGCCCAGTGGTGCCCCCCATGTCTTTGGGGGACCTCCATCTCCAGCCAGGTTTCTTGGGTGGCATGGCCTCTCGGGATCCTCTTGTTCCCTCCTTTGTGATTTACCCTAGGTTAACAGAATTTTACTGAATTAATTTTTGGAAGTGCCCTTCAGCTTTATGAATGAGTTTTAAAATAAGTTGTATACTAGTCTCTGTATTGTCTGTGTGTGTAATGTAATCTGTGTTTTAGTTTGGTATAGTATATATGTATATGGTTACTTTGTAAGAAAATCCAATAAAGACTGAAAGTTAAAAAAAAAAAGAACTACGGGTCTGCCTCAGACTCCCAGTTTAAGACCGTGGACTTTCCTGTGATCAGATCATACTGTTTGATTCCAGAACATCTGACTGCAACAAGGCCTCCTGCCCCATGAAATTTCCTCCTGAGGGCATATAGGGCAGAAGTTATTTTCCAGCTACCTCCTTCTCTCAGTACAGGAGTGCTTTCAGAAGGAGGGGCAGAAGGCCAAAGATGTCCACCTCTATCCAGCCAGCAGCTTTGCAGTCTAAGCCCTGACATTGGTGTGGGCAGACCTCATGTGTACCCAGGTGTCTAAGCCTCTATCCCCAACACAGGTGTTGCTGTTGGAGGTGAAGTAAAACCTTCTAGCTTTGCAATTGTGAAGAGAGTCCTGGCCCCCAAAAGAAGAAAGGGCTTCATCCAGGTATTTTCTGACACTAAAAGACAATTGGGGAGTGGTCACTATCTTGCTGTTAAAACCCAAATTCAAGATGGTGACTCTGTTACTAATCACACAGTCCTTACAGTAGGGAGACTGTCTAGCCTCCCTGCTCAAAAATCCATATACCCATAATGAGGTCTCACAGGTTGTCAGATGTGGGCTCACTGCAGCCTTTTGGCCTTTCTTGACCCCATGTGTCTTTACAAAGTGCTTGGCAGTTGTAGCTACCTCCAGGAGTCTAGGTGTCTCTTGCTACACCTAAGTTGCCAAATGGCTCATAGTGCCAAAGTCTCCTTGTCAGTTATTTCACAAACCTTGAAGCATGGTGCCAAACAAACAGGCTGGTCTTGAACAGCAAAAAGACAAAGGCATACTCTTTGGCCCAAAAGACTTGGTCCACTGAGATCAAACCTCCTATCCCTCTCCACCCTAAATGGAACAGGGATCAAGTAGTAGACAGCATAAAATACCTAGGAATGTACCTGGACCAGGATATCTCCTGCAGGAAACATATGGACCACCTCACAAAGGTAGTTAACCAAAAACTGGGCCTCCTCTACAGGCTCAAACCTCTCCTGAACAAAGAAACTAGAATAGCAGTTGGTAATGGGACAATACTACCCACTCTGTTCTACGGAGTGTCCAAACTCCAGACTGTGAGGCCAACAACAAAGCAATGCCTGAGCACCCATCATAGGGTCAGCCAGTTCACCACTGGGGTGCAGCAGATGGAGCATCACTGCAAGGTGCTCCAGGCCCTAGAATGGCCATCCTTGAAGCTAGATTAGCATATCTCCCTGTGCCTGGCCTTCAAGTTACAGCAACCTGGGCCCCCCAGGTCTACGAGACCTACTTGCCCCAAGACTAACAGGAGAGAGCTCAGGTCCACGGATAGACACTACTAGAAATACCTAGAACCAAATCATCCCTAGGTCAGAGGTCAGCCAGGGTGGCCCTACCCAAACTTTGGAACAATTTACCAAAGAGAGTTACAGGATAGCACCTCTATTGGGGCTTTAGGAAAACCTAAAATCCCACCTTGGCACTGTGCCCCAGTGTCATTGCCTCAACTGGGATCTCCAATGGGACTAACAAAAGGTGACATCTGGGCAAGAGCATGCTTAATGAGGAGACAGGGATAGAAAGCAGAAAAGCAGCACGAACTTGTACTTGTCGAGGTTGTCACATGCCAACTGTTGGTTTCTAACTAATAACAGAATGTCTGCACTGTTGTAATATTTTGTGATGCACTACATGGTGTGATGTATGTTCCTATACTCTCTGTAAGCCTTGCTAGATTGACACATCAACGCATTAGTTTTCATTCCACTCTAGGTACTTGTAACTAATCTATGGTTGTCCCTGAAAGGGGGCGTCAAGATCTCAGTGGGCCCCAGTTACCAAAATTTAAATAAATAAATAAATTGTTCCCTTACAGGACTCACTTGGAATCTCGAGGTTCTCGAATAAATCTAAACAAAGTCTCACCTGGGACCCTCCTAGCATCCAGGAAGGATATTTCTTCCTTCCGTGAGGGGAGAATTCTAGCTGTCCCTCATTGGTAGGATAGTGAGACCAGCAGCAGGCACTTGACTGGGCTTGAATCATTAACCCTCTCTGGGTCAGTATATGAGGCGTTCCTAAGCAAATCATGTGACTTTGACATTTCCTCAGGCTATTGGGACACATGGCTCAATGTCTTCAATGGTCCCTGGGTTCAGATACAAGACGCGACACCATAAGCTTCCTTTTAGCTTGCTGGTCTCAGAAAACAATTTTTCAAAGCTGAGCCCTCTATGCAACAGTTCCACAGACTTCTCCCCTTGTGGTGGGGAGCACATCAGGACAGTGCCTCAGTAAGTGGCACCTAGACTCTACAAGAGTCACAGTTATACATAATTCTTTTGGAACTCAGGGCAATCTTTCTAGCTCAAAGCATTGCTCCAGCCATAAAAGGACAGACTATACACAGTCGAACAGACACCACTGCAATGTTTTTCACAAACAGGGTGGATCAGATCAAGGAAAGTACTCTGTTCGCGGGTTGTATACATCTGGTCTCGCCTTCCCCCACAAGTCAGCTTTCAACTATTCACCTCCCAGGCAAACACAATGCCCTGGCGGATGCTCTAAGTTGCATCCGTCAAGGCCAGAGTGAATGGACCTGAACAAGCAAGTACTAGCCATAGTGTTTAGGTGGTTGGGCACTCCAGAAGTTAATCTGTTTGCCTGTTCCTCACCTTGGATGCCTTGATCCTGGTCTGGTCAGGGAGGTCCCTATATGCCTCCTTCCCTTTTCCCTGATTCTCAGGGTATTTCCTAAACTCAGACAACAGCCTGCATCAATGATCCTGGTGGCTCCAGATTGGCCCAGGCAAGCCTGGTACCATCTCCTTCTTCGATGTCCTGCAGCAGGCCTCTTCGCCTGCCTCCAAATCACTCCTGCTGACCCTTCATCAGACAGGAGTACAGTATCCAGACATACACTCTCTTCACCTCAAGGCCTGGTTCTTGAGGAGTTAGGATTTCCATCCTCACATTACTCTGATCAGGTCCTTAAGATACTGAGGATGGCTAAGAAACATAGAAACATAAAAACATAGACTTTGACGGCAGATAAGGACCACTTGGCCCACCTAGTCTGCCCATTTCCCTACCTACAAGATAAGCTTCAGATCCTAGTTAACTAACAGCCTATTTCTTCCTACCCCCACAAGAATTGGATTTATGTTTGTCCCATGCATTCTTGAATATACCCACAGTTTTAGACCCCACAACCTCTCTCAGGAAGGCTGTTCCATGTGTCCACCACACTCTCTGTGAAAAATACTTCCTCACATTGCCCGTGAGTCATCCCCTCTATCTTCAAATTGTGTCTCCTTGTTCTTGCACATCTCTTTTCTGAAAGATACTACCCTACCCTTTTGGACTTTGTTGATTCCACTGAGGTACTTAAAAGTTTCTATCATGTCCCCCTCTCCTTCTTTCCTCAAGGGTATACATATTAAGCTCCTTTAGTTTCTCCTCATATGGCTTCTCTTGCACACCTGCACCATTTAGTTGCCCTCCTCTGGACTGCCTCCATCCTGTGTCCTTGCAGAGATGGGGCCTCCAGAACTGGATGCAGTACTCCAGATGGGGTCTCACCAACTGTCTGTACACAGGATAACAATTTCCTGTTTTCTGCTGCTGGCAATGTTGGGTAGTTACTTTTCTATTACTTTCTATTACTTTTGAAACTTGTTCCAGAAACATTAGTAAGATGGAGAAGTACTAGAAAAGTAATACACCTTACAGTTACAATTACATATGTCTTTTATACAAAAGAAATACGTAACTGTAACTGATTACATTATTTGAAAGTAACTAGTAACTGACCTATTACTTTCAAAAAATGTAGTCTGTTATCATTATTTATTATTTTTGTATTGTTTTGTATAAAAGAAATAAGTAACTATAATTATAAGGTGAATTACTTTTTCTAGTACTTCTCCATCCTTGCTAGTGACTGCACAGAGCTTCCTGGATCAAGTTTCCAAATATAATAGAAAAAGTAACTTACCCAACACTGTCTGCTGGGATGCCTCTCCTGTACATTCCAATATTCCCCAGCCCTCCCTACTGCCTTCTCACATTGCTTGCTAACCTTAAGGTCATCTGATATGATTACCCCAGGTCCCTTTCCATTTTTGTTGTTGTTACTACCCCCCTCCACTGTGTAATCTTCCCTGGGTTTTTGTTTCCCAGGTGCATTATTTTGCACTTCTTTGCATTGAATCCAGGCTGCCATATTTCTGACCATTCCTCCAACCTTAGCCAAGTCCCTTCTCATCCTTTCCAACCTCCTTGTGTATCAACCCAGTTGCAGATCTTTGTGTCATCTGCAAAGAGACATACTTTTCCTTCCAATCCCTCTGCAATGTTATTTAAAAGACATTAAAGGACTGGACCCAGTACTGAACCCTCACGGTACCCCACTAGTAACACTTCTTTCTTCAGAGTGGACTCCATTTTCACTTACCTTCAATGTCCTGTTGTCCAGCCAATGTTTTACCCAGGCTACCACCCTGGGACCCACTCCCAGGCTGGTTAATTTGATTATTAATCTTTGTGTGGGACTGTGGCAAATGCCTTGCTAAAGTCTAGGTAGGCCATGTCCACAGCCCTCCCTGGTCTACTACTTTGGTCACCCAGTCAAAGAAATCAATTAGATTCACCTGACATGACCTTCCCATTGTGAACCCATGCTGGCTTGGGTCCCAGCCCCACTGGCCTCTAGGTACTCAACAATTCTTTCCTCCAGAAGTGATTCCATCACTTTCCCAGTAATTCTTTGTAATCCTAGAATTTAATAAAATAAAATAAAAATTAAATAAACAATGTGAGAAGGCAGTAAGGAGGGCTGGTGGGATACTGGGATGCATAGGAAGAGGCATCAATAGTAGAAAACAGGAAGTTGTTATCCCTCTGTACAGACAGTTAGTGAGACCCCATCTGGAGTTCTGCGTCCAGTTTGGAAACCCCATCTCCACAAGGACATAGACGGGTGGAGGCTGTCCGAGGAAGGCAATTAAAATGGTTCAGGGTCTGCACCAGAAGACATACGTAAGAGAGTTTCAAGAAGCTTAATATGTGTACACTCAAGGAGAGGAGGGAGAGGGGGACATGATAGAAACTTTCAAGTACATCAAGGGAATCAACAGAGTCCACGATGGTAGCATCTTTCAGAAAAGATGTGCAAGAACAAGGAGGCACAATTTGAAGATGGGGATGGCTCAAAGATAATATGAGGAAGTATTTTTCATGGAGGGTTGAGGATACATGGAACAGCCTTCCTGAGGAGTAGTGGACTCAAAACAGTGGGGGAATTTAAGAATGCATGGGACAGACATAAGGCAGTTCTAGTAAGGGGTAGGGAGAAAGTAGGCTGTTGGTTAACTAGGATCTGCATAAGGGGAGGGAGGAAGTGGAAGTTACAGGCCCGTGAGCTTGACATCAGTGGTAGGCAAGCTCATGGAGAAGCTAGTAAAAGGCAGAATCACCAGCTACCTGGAGACAAATGGCCTGATGAATCTAAGACAACATGGGTTTACTACGGGCAGATCCTGTCAAACAAATTTGATAGAGTTTTTTGATGGGGTCACCAGGAAATAGATCAAGGTAGAGTGGTAGATGTAGCTTATTTGGATTTCAGAAAGGCATTTGACTCAGTGCCCCATGGAAGGCTGCTGTGTAAAATGGCAGGACTGGGGATGGGGCAGAGGGTAGTCAAATGGGTGGGAAGCTGGCTGGGGAAAAGGAGGCAGAGGGTCATAATAAATGGGGTGGCATCTGGGAAGGGCAAGGTCATGAGCGGGTCCCTCAGGAATGGTGTTGGGCCCCTACTGTTCAATATATTCATAGGGGACATCATGGAGGGCCTTGAGGGGGGTGTGAGTATGTTTGTGGACGATATCAAAATCTACAATAGGGTGGACATGGAGGAAGGGATGGAACAAATGCAGAGAGACTTGAGGAGACTTGAGGCATGGTCAAAAGGTGGCAGCTTGAGTTCAATACAGAAAATGTAAAATCATGCATCTGGGCTACAGAAATAAGAAGGCAGGGTACCGTATGGGGGCAGAGATCTGGAGGAGACAGAACAAGAAAGGACCTAGGCATCATTATATCCAGGGACCTGAAGGTGGAAGGGCAGTGTGGGAGGGAAGAGGCCAGGGTGATTGGAATGCTGGGATGCATCGGAAGGGGATGTCAGTAGAATAGGGAGGTCTTAGTACCCTTGTACACCCATTTAGTTAGACCACACTTGAGTACAGAGTCCAGTTCTGAGGCCATACCTCAGGAAGGATGTAGGTAGGATAGAGAGGGTCTGGAGTAGAGCAACAAAAATGGTAAAAGGGTTAGGCCACCTATCCTATGAACAAAGGTTGAGAGATTTGAATATGTACTCCTGGAGCAGAGGAGGAGAGGGGACATGATCGAGACTTTCAAGTACCTTAAGGGTATAAACAGGGTGCTGGGGAGCACCTTCAAGATGAAAAGAAATCTGAGGATGAGGGGGCATGGCCTGCAGGTGGAGGAGGGCAGTTCAGGGTAACATTAGAAAATACTATTACACAGAGAGGTGGTGAAAGTGGAACAGACTCCCAGAGGCAGTCGTTGGAGAGGAAACAGTGGAGAGATTCAAAAGAGCATGGGACAACCACGTGGAGTGTTAAGATGGGGAGGCACAAGTCCAAGCAGATAGCTGGGCAAATGGGCAGACTTGGTGGGCCTAGTTCGGTCCTTTTCTGACATCACACTTCCATGAATCTATGAATCTGCAACCTATGCATTAAGTAGGGAAATGGGCAGACTAGGTGGGCCAAGTGGTCCTTATCTGCTGTCAAATTCTATGTTTCTATGTTTCTGCTCCTTCTGTGTTTCCTTATACCTCCTAAATGCTATCTTTTTCTCCCTAACCTTCCCCGCCTTCTTTTGAGAACCATAGTGGCTTTTTCTTTCATTTGATTTGTTTATTTGCTTCACACAAAGGTTTGTTGTCTCGGTGATGGCAGTTTTGACGTTTCCCCATTGTTGCTCCACCCTCCTTCTAGCCTGTTTGCTAGTGCTTTTCTAAGGCACTTTCCCATCTTGCCAAAGTCAGCCCTCCTGAAGTCCAGTATACTCACTTTTGTATGGCTTGACTCTGTAGTTGAGTCTATTGTGAACCACACTGTTTGGTGGTCACTTGTTCCCAGAGGCTACCCACTTCTAGATCTGAGATCCTCTCACTGTCCCCATTTCAGAGTATGAGGTCTAAGATTGCTCCCTCATGAGTGGGTTCCAAAACTAGCTGTCTGAGGCATACCACCTATGGGGCATTGAGAATGGCCCTGTTCTTGGATGTGGCTGCAGCAAAGGTGCTCGTTAACATCTGACATATTCAGGTCCCCCATCAACAGTATCTTCCTTTCTTGGCCATCCTAAGGATGCCTTTTATCATATCCTTGTCCATTCCTCCCCTGACATGGGAGTCTGTATACAACCCTGTGCAGATTGTGGTGCCATTTCCAGTCTCTAAGGTGACTCACAGTGCCTCCTCTCCTCCCTGTTTACTCTTTTGTTCAGTTGCTTTTATCCCTTCCCTTACATACAGAGCTACCCTCCTTCTTCTCCCCTCCCTGTCTCTCCTGTAGGTTGTGTACCCTGGTATGTTAACATCCCAGTCATGGTTCTCTGTGTGTCATGTTTCTGTGACTGCTACAATATGCAGGCATCCCTCTTCCATCAAGGCCACCAGTTCAGGGAGCTTGTTGCCCAGACTATGGGCATTGGTACTCATTACCCTCCATTTCTTGATGGCCTTACCCTTTTTGCCCGTCCCTGTGCTTATTGCCTTTGTCATTTTCTCCATTTACCCTGCCTTTCTCCCTATTGACAACTCTGTCTTGGTGTTTACCTCACTTACTACCCTGATTTTGTTTTGGGGGCTAGGATTTCCTGCTCCTTTCAGTGTCTCCCCTTGGCTAGTTTAAATGCTTGCCAATGAAGCATTTAAACCTATCAACTAGGATCCTGGTTCCCTCCTGGACAGATTCAGACCATCATACCAGTATAGGCCTGCATCACTCCGGTGGACCCCTGTCCCCAGTGAAGCCAAATCCCTGAGCTCTGCACCAGTTTTCCAACCACTGATTGAATCCCATGGTGTGGAGCACCTAGCCTCACCCATGCCATAGACATGCAGCACCTCCGAGAAGGTTACGTGCATGCTACTTGTCTAAGACCCTCCCCAACTCCACAAACTCTTCCTGCACTGCTCTGATCCCTTTCTCAGCCAGGTCACTTGTCCCTAGGTGGACAATGACCTCCAACTCCCTCCCCATGCAGCTGCTCCAGTGATCCTGAGGATTCGCTCCTGTCCCTCAAGCCATGGTGCCAGGCAGGCACCCACCTCCCTGTCCTTCCTCCTCCACCAGTTCTACCCCCAACAATGGAGTCCCCACCAGGAGTTGTTTCCTTCGGGGGTCCCATGCCATCCTCCTGTGGGTCTCCTTTGGAGGTTCCCAGCATCCTCCTTGGTCTCTACTGCAGGTGCCTCCATAGAGGAACCACACTTTGCCAGAATGGCATATAAATTGTGGAGGTACAACTGGAGGGATGCACCTCTGTTCCGCCACCCTCACCCTCCTGAGCCCACTGTGGTCCCTCTACTCCTCTTTCTTGGCAACCTCTGAGGCAACGGCATTAGCCCTGTGGTCCCTGGGTGGGAGAGGAGGTCCTCCAAATCCTGGCCAACTCAGCCTGGAGATGAGCAACCTCCTTCCTCAGCCCAGAAAGGTGCCTGCAGATGGGACAACACCACATCCTCCAGAATGTCTCCTGAAGACTGCTGCTCCACAGACACTGTGCTGCATCACTCCCATCATGTCTTATTTCTGGCCCCTTAACTGTTTGGAATATTTACTCTTTCCTCTGTTTATTATTATTTTTTCTCCCTACTTACTGCTTCTGTGCCCTTTAAGCTCCTGATCTTCCTGTTCTGAGACAAAAGTTCCTATGTTTCTCAGTAGTCTACTTACTTGCTCAGTCAGACCTCCAGCAACTGAGGGGATGAAGAGCTAATCTTTTCCTTCTAGGATGGTGGGTCTTTTGTGGCTCTGTGATCACTCACTTCCTGATCCCAAACAGGAAGTTCCTGTTGTCAGTCAAATCCTGTACCTATAAAAGTAGAACTGGCTTAGGGTGCGGGGCTGGAGGAGGGAAGGAGGGCAGTATAATCCCAGTAGAGAAGTATAGTTATAACAGCAGCTCCTTCCTCTTGGTGTTCTCTGCCTGTTCTCTGGCAGACTGGCAGAAGCTATCTAGGCAGTTTTTAAATCTGGCTTTATCCTGGCTTCCTCCTAGCTAAGCCACTCCCTCTACTTTACAGCTCTTTCTACACTTAGTTAATTGCACAGATAACAATTCCCTTCAGCCAACTCAGACAAACACCTAACTTTTTTTTTACCCTAAATTGAAGGTCCCAGTGGTAGAGCTCTAGTTCTTTAGTCCCAGTAGAGAGTATAGTTATAACAGCAGCTCCTTCCTCTTGGTGTTCTCTGCCTGTTCTCTGGCAGAGAGCACCAAATGAAAAGGTTTTCCCACTGGTGCAAGAGCAAAAGGTCAACCCCTTTCAGCTCAGACCCTCAGCTGCTAGACTACCTGCTACACCTACCGGCATCGGCTTGAAACTATCCTCCCTCAAGCTACACCTGGCGGCACTTTACCTTCTTTCGTGGAAAACAAAAATCAGTTTTTTTTCCCCACACCATATTTAAACAGTTTTTCAAAGGCTCCTTGTACCTCCAGCCTCCAATCAGGAGCCAGTCCTTTCTTGGAACCTGAACCTTTGCATAGACAGGCTCATGAAGCCACCCTTCAAGCCTATGTCCACTGCTCACATCAAGTTTGTAACTTGGAAGATAATCTTCCTGGTAGCTATCACCTCTGCCAGGAGGATTTCAGAGCTACAGGCCCTGTGCACTGAGCCAAATTACACAAATTACATCATCCTCATAACGATAAAGTTGAGCTCAGGACAAATAGATTTCTGCCAAAGGTGGTTTCAGAGTTCCACTTGAACCAGTCCATTATCCTGCCTGTTTTCTTTACTGAGAAAGCCACTCCTGGCGAGCAAAAGCTCCACAGCTTGGAGGTCAAAGAGCCATATTTTACTACCTAGAGCATACTAGACAGTCTAAAGGCTGTTCAACTCAGTTGTTCCTACCTATGGGAATGTAGGCAGAAGAAGACCAGCTACCAAGAGACTATTTCCTCTTGGTTGGTCTTTTGTACTAAGTTTCTGCTATGAGAAAGCTGGTCACCAACCTCCAGTGGGGCTCAGGGCCCATTCCACAGGGGCACTGCAGCCTCACTGCACAACAAGGGCCATTTCCTCTTGGATGTTTGCAAAGCAGCTACCTAGAAATCTGTGCACACCTTCGTGAAACACTACAGTTTGGATGTGCAGACTAGATCTGATGCCAAATTTGGCAGGACAGTTCTGCAGAGCCTCTTTCCTAGTAGGTTCTCTGCCCACCTCCCACTTGGTACTGCTCAGTAGTCTGCTAAAGTTACTGATGCTAAAGGACTCCTGGGGTAAGAAGACAAATTACTCACCACAGTAATCTTCTTTCTTCCAAAGGGTCCTTTAGCATTAGTAAACTCCCACTTTCCTCCCAGTTGACTTGTCAGAGAAGGGCTCTGTATCATATCTCTTATCAAATTTGGAGCTTCTTATTGAGGAGTATTTAACTCATGTTGTTTCTATTTCCACTTTTGTGGACATTTGCATGTTTTTGAATTTTGTTGATTCTTTTTTCAGGGCATGTGCACACATTTTCCTTTGAAAAATTCTGAAGCCTTCAGGCAGCTCTCCTCAGCTCACCCCCTCTTCCTGGTTTTTGATTGGCTATTGCCCAAAGCTCATTTAAATTCTCTTAAAGGCATACCTCTGGGGCAGTTGCAACTTAGCCAGCTAACTGCTAAAGTTACTGGTGCTAAAGGACCCCTTTGAAAGAAAGAAGATTACATGTGAGTAATTTTTCTTATCTACATTAGACAAGACACTCTTGCACTGAGTGTCACAAATGAAAGAGGAGACAGTTTTGGCTGGACAATGCTATATGCCACCAGACCAGAAGAGACCAGGCCTTTAAAACTTCATGAGCGAGCACCCAATGGGGCTGGCTACCGAGGACACGAAAGACCGCCAGGCCTATTCTGCTGGCTTTTAGTATGTTAGTATGTAATCAAAAGGCAAGGGTAAAAGGAAGTATGTTGCTCATGTTAGATATCAATTGCATAGACATAGGAAATTGCAAAGACTGGGGAAGCAGGAAATGTTTGATATTTCAGAAGACTGCTATCTGAGATAATGTGTCAAGGAAAACACTAGACAGGAAACAATTCTGTCTCTAATCTTTATGCAGACCCCTTCCGGAAAGGGTTTAGAGCATGGCTGGGGGCACCTATATTGACTGGAAAATGACACTCTGCTCAGAGCCCACAGAACAACAGTGGGTGGGTACCACCTAAGAAATTAAATAAACAGACAGCACCAGGAGTCGCACACCAGGTAGAGAAAATAAAGTCCATGACTATTTTGTAACAAAGAAACTCATGCATTATCAGGCTGAATGAAAGTACAGCACTCAACCCGATTGCTTGGGAGTGGACAGTGACTCTCTGTCAGGGCGCCTACTGTACATTAAACATTTATATTTAACCTGGTCTTGGGAAGGTCTCAAGTTACCAGGTGTCATGGTGTGGCCTACAGTCTTCTGTCTTCAAATCGTCTAGCTCAGTCTGGCAGACCACATTTGGAAGAATGGACTGGAGATGATTCTGAGAGGCATCATATTGTTTACTGTCAATTCAAACACAGTACATGTGGTAGAGTAGCACCAGTTGAAGCCACTATGCCAGTAGATGCAGCACCATCAGTTTAGGCAGCACCCACAGTGCCTGTAAAACTAACAGCATAAGTAGGCAAAATTGCTGAGGTAGCAGAAGTCAGACTCCCATGATAGGTATTATACCCAGAAATTCAATCCACAACCAAAGGTCCCACTAGGGAAATATTCCTAGCTTCTTTACAGGTGCAGGTGGCCCCACCACCATGGTTCACTGTGGATCCAGCAGGTACTAGTTACAGCATTTTAGGGGATTCTAACTCGGATCCAGTGGACTCAAAACATGGTTTCCTCACAGTTAGTTGCTGTCTCTGTCTCTCTCTGTCTTGTGCTGCATTGAAGCATTGTGGAAGACCTTACTGCAAGGGAGAAGCCTTCAGTATTCAGGTTCCTGGGACCCTGGGAACCATCTGTCACAGAGTCAGTAGGGTCCAACTAACAAAATGGGAGCTGGTTCCTGTTTGTGTACTATGATAGTTCCTCCCTTACAAACCTATTAACCCTTTAGGTGCTAACTATTACTGATGCTAAAGGACCCCTTGGAAGAAAGATTACTGAGGTAATTTTTCTTATCTACGTTAGACAAGACACTCTTGCACTGAGTGTCAAAAATGAAAGAGGAGACATAGTTTTGGTTGGACAATGCTATACACCACCAGACCAGAATGGAACCAGGCCTTTAAAACTTAGCCTACCGGCTAACCCATACTAGTGAGCTCTACTCCCGTGCTGGATGGCTCAACCTGGAACACAGAGTCCAGTATCAAGTATGCCTGCTAGCAAAAAAACTACTCTAGGCCTCACTACCCTGGTCTGTGTGGTCTCCTCTGCCCTAACAACAATCTCAAAAATACCAGGGAGTAAGTAGAAGTTCATTAAAGGTCCCTTCCGCCGGACTTCACTTGGGCAAAGGTCATTTGGCTATAGGGCCCCAAATGGACAAACTACCTAGACAGCAACCTGATTGTCTGCTCTGATATTGACCTCTTTAAGTCATTCCTAAGGTCTCAACATATGACCAGCAATAAAAGAATTGCTACTGTGGTTCCTAATGTATCCTCCACATGTTTGATGGCCTGCTGTCCCATTTGTAGCACTTCCTCTTTTGTGCTTCAGCTCTCGCCTTTTCTAACAACTTGCATGGACAAGGCTTGTCTTGAGCTGCAACCTGTCTCCACTCTACACCACTCCCACTTCCTGATCAGCATCCGTGCTGTAATTACATCTGTCTGCCTCCAAATTTCTCAGTAGTTGTCAGTGATAAACCTGGTCCTCCTACCCTCTGCCCTGTTTCCCCAGCTATGCCATTTAGCCTCCCTGGTAGCTGTTTTGCCTACCCACCATGTTATTTTGTATATAATTGACTAACTTTACCTGAATTTCTACATGACTGTAGAGTTTTGTTTCATCCAGTGTATGCTCTCTGTAATATGTTCTGTACGTTGTTCTTGTATGACGTGGAACCTTTGTAAATGAGCTTTTAGCTCAAAGGTATCAATCTGGGATTCCAATAAATAAACTAACCTTAGGTCCCTCAATCCCACATACATACTTATGAAGGGTTGCATTAGTACCAGATCCACAGATAACTCTACCTGTACCTGAAGCACTATCATGTTTGTAGGCTTGCCAGCCCACCACAACATACGTAATGAGCATATTTACTTGAGCTGAATTACACTTTGCCTCCGCCTTCTTCTAGCAATATGTGTGATATCTGCCTTTGTGTCTTTGTCACATTTGTGTTTTTTGTAGCCATTACCTTTACCTCTACATTATGTAAAACTGTTTTCTGACTCTCAGTTTTCCTCCCATGTTGTGCCTGAAAATAGGCATTGTGTTGTCTAATACACCTACTTGGTAAATAAAACTAAATAAATACATAAACAAATAAACTCTCTGAATGACCTTCCTCTGCCTACTGCAGAGGAGGTGACATCACATTTAACATAAGAATGCTTGGTAAGGGATGTGGAGATTGAAGAGGTGATAAAAATAGCGTCCATAACATCATTAGATTCAGAGTTAGAAAGGACGGGAAAACAAAGCTAGGGGCATACACTATGCTCCTGCACAAGACAGGTGGATTTTGAAAAATGAAGGGAGCTCACAGCACAGGGTGTCTTGGGAAAGCAAACTCATGGGCAGAAGTGTTCAGCAACTGTGTGACTCTCTCAGAATTCGTTTGGATAGCTTAAACAAGAATGCATCCCACAGAGGTGATAAGAGACATAAACCTATTCAATGTTGATAGCAAAGGACGAAGCATCTTTTGGAACATAGCAGCTGTGACTGCCTGTCCCAATGTATCATAATTCCCTTCTTCAGACAGAACCCACATCTCACATTACTCAATTGCCCTTTCCCTCCAAGCTCTTTCCTTCTCACTACTTACTAATCCTGTTATTTCTCTTCCTCTATCTCTCCCTCTTTCGTTCCTTACTATGACTTAGCACCTCTGCCTTTTGCTTTTGTGCTCCTTTTCTTTCCAGCCCTGGCACAGGCTTTGCCTCCTTACTGTCTACCCTACTGCCTCCCCTCGCTGTTTAGCATTTAAACACACCTCACTCCCCATGCCCCCTCCTCACTGCCACCTAATTTTGAACTCCCTCACCCCCTTTTCTCCACTTTTTCTGTTGTCCTATTTCATTCCTCTCCTCCACATCTTTGCTTGCTTTTCCATTAACTTAGGTTCTCCTCACCCCTCTTTACCACTGCCTGACTCAACAGCTCTCAACCTACTCTAGCTATGTCCTTACTCTCTGCCCCTATTTCCTACCTCCTGAATCCTCAACCTCTGAGGCCAATGACGAGGTCATACCACCGACCACTTATTTAGTGTTTTTACTTACCTGTAAATGTGTAACTCAGGTAACCTCATTAGCATTTACTTTGTATTATATGTATAATTTATTTATTTATTTTATTTGTACAATTTCAGATTTATAACCTTTGAGCCAGAGGCTCATTTACAAAGGTACCTCGTCACAGAGAGGACAGACAGAGATACAAGTTTACAGAGTTCATGACAATAGTAGACAAACGTTACAAAAATGGTTTCATACAGAGAACAATTTTAAACATTCAGTTATTACAAGATTCATCAGATGCAGGTAATAGCAGAGGGCAGGGAACCAGGGTGGAGTGGGGGAGTGTGGTGGGATGCAGCCCAGTGGGCATTGTCTGGTGCTGTGTGGTAGTAGTGCAGTACTGCAGTACATAATGTACTGTGTGTAACTTGTATTTTTGTAACTGGCCACTGTACCATGTAAATTGTTCTCTTGTTCCTTCCTACTTGACATGGTGCCTTTGTAAACAAGCCTTTGGCCCAAAGGTGTTTGTAAACTGGAGACTTCAATAAGTAAATAAATAAAATTAAGGTGATCAGGAAAAAGAGGCATAGTGAGTTGTATGGTACCAGTGAAAGCAGGCAGATGGAATGCACTCAAAAATCATGATGGAACTAGCCAGGGATTATCTGTACATTGGAAATAAACTGAGAACTGTTTATGTGTTTGATGATTGGAGTGTGGCCAGCCTTGTACCAATTTTCAAAAAGGCAAGAAAATGGTCAGGCAGTCCAACACAAAATCTAGTTAGCTTCTTGAAAAAATCATAAGCAAAATTATTGAGCACTTACAGAAAAATAGCTTAGACTCATGCTGGCCCATTGGAGCAGAGGCAGGGTTTCTGTCTCCGATGCTGACTTCTCCAGGTTCGGGAATGGACTCGGGACATCGGAGGGCTGGCTAGGGTAGAAGGATTGAGCATCCTAGGGACTGCTCTCCTTCTCTAGGGGAAGGAGTAGAGCGTCTGGCACACCACAGACCTCTGGCGGAGGCAGGTGGACACTAGATGTCATTGTTTGTCTCCGCCCCTGGGTTCTGCCACAAAATCATCAAAATAGGGCCACCATTCATGATGCCCACTTCCCTGGCCTGATTGCCTGCCGTACCTTGAATCGGGTTGTCCGCTGTAGCCAACCAACTCCACACCACGCCCTGGGAGGCAAGCCGGGAGGTAATGCTGGTAGGAGCCCCTGCTGGCATCCTTTTCTCATCATCACAGGATTGAGTTGGCAAGGTGGTCAATCTCGGGGGCATTCCAGTAGTATACAGTGCAAGGAGGTAAGTTCCAGTGGGCGAGGAGGGGAGAGGGACTGGGGTTGGTGAGAGCTGAGTCACAAGCAGTGCAAAAAAAAAAAAGCTTAGACTCTTGCTCAGTAAAGAGTCAGCTGAGTCTATAACTGCATGTATCACCATGTTTACGTACACTCAGTAATCTGATCTCGAATTGTAATACTGAGAAATCTGATTACTGAATCAGATTTTGCAGATCTATGTAAACAGGAGAGTTCTCATTCAAATCAGATTGCTTGAATTTGTAGAAATCTGACTCACATACCTGGTTTTCTTGTTCAGATCTGATTACTGGATCATGTAAACAAATCTGTAACATTTTCAGATTATCAAATATTATCTTCTGAAGTTTTAACAGGCAAAACCTGCAAGAACAATTAAGGGCTGGTGGGGGTGGGAATGATGATAGGTTTGTCAGGTGATCATGTGTACTAGATGGATGTGTATGAAAATGTTCTAGAATTTTAGTTAAAGTGCCTAAAGAAAAGTTTTTTTAAGGAAAATGTATATAATGTTTTTAAGTTGCAGTGCATGCTAGGATAAACATTTTACCTTTACTTTTATTCCAGTTTAAATTGACTCTTGCCTCCTGTCTTGTATGATAGCCTTCTTTCCAAATTTTGAGCTTAGCCCTTTGTTTTACATTTAAAGTAATAAAAGAAGTTCCTTTGGACCAGGTTTACAGCAGCATTTTCAGAAGTGCAGTGCCTGTTCTTCAGTATGCTAGTTCTACATTTTAGTCACAAAAAAATTGTGCTTGATGAAAACATGCAAACATATGAAGAAGCCAGCAGAAGAAGGCCATTTGGTCTATCAAGTCTGCTCGTATTGCAGGGTCCACAGTTTGAGCTACTGTCCCTGTCCTTCCTCCCATCCTCCTACCTATGATCCTTACCTTCCCTTTATGCCTGTTCCAGCCTCTCTTAAAAGTTACCCACTGTCTTCAACAAGATGACCTTTTCTGACAGCGCATTCCAAGGTCCACCACCCTCTCTGTGTAGAGTGCTTCCTGACTTCCCTCCTAAACTTCCAACCTCCAGCAAGACTGTGCCCCCCTTGGCTGGCACAGTGGTGTTGAGATTGAGGCACAGGACACCACACCTTGTGCTATGCGGTGACCTGGGTTCAGGAATGGATTCAGGCCATCGGGTCGGCAGGGAGGGGAGGACTGGCGTCCGACAGCTCTCCTCCCTCTGGGGTTGGTAGGGGTTTATGTCACTCTGCAGCAGCAACTGGTGGAAGTCAGGGGCACTTCAAGGAGCAGCGTACAGCTGGTGGTTGGAGTGTGGCAGGCATCAGCACGTAGTGCATTTGATGCCATTGTACATCCAGCTCCAGGGTAAAAATCCAGATGGAAAATTGTGGGGTGGTCATGGTGGCTGATGGTTGTGTGCCATGCCCCAGACCTAGAGAGGTATGCCCCCAGGTATTGGATCCAGGTCCCATGGGGATACTGCATGCCAGCCTGCATGGTGGAGAGCGTATCGCTGACCAGACCCAGGTCCAGGGGTGCAGGTGCCAGCAGCTGGACAACCTGTCAGCCCACTCTACAGAGGAAGGAGATAAAGAATGTTGATATAAAAAAGACTGTGCCCCTCATCTTATGGTTGCCACTCAGCTTAAAGAGACTCTCCTTATTAACTTTATTCATCTCTTTCAAGTACTTAAGGTCCCAATCATGACCCCCCCCGTCTTCCAGGGAGCAGGTGTTCAGTGCCCTCAATCTCTCCTCATATGCCTTACCCCGCTGACCTGCTATTATCTTTGTAGCCCTCCTCTGACCTTCTCCAGCAGGATAATGTCTTTTTGAGGTGTGGGCACTAGTGCTGAACTCCGTGACTCTACCAGTGACCTGTACAACAGCAGTATAACCTCCTCTCTCCTACTACTGATCCCCTAGATATACATCCCAGCATCTTGTTTGCCTTTGCTGCTGCTTTTTCACTGCGTGGAGTGCTTCAGGTCTCTAGTGATCATCACTCCCAGTCCTTCTCCTCCTCTGATGCAGATACTCTGACTCCACCTGGGTAGTATTGTCCTGGGATTCTTGGCTTCAATATGCATAACTTTGCATTTCTTAGCATTGAAGCTAAGCTGCCAGATTCTGGATCACCTCACCAGCTTTTCCAGATCTTCCTGTAGGTCCTGTATCCCTTCAGCTGTGTCCACTGTCCCGCAGAGCTTGGTGTCATTGTGCAAATAGGCACATTTTGCCATTAATACCATCCCTAATGTCACTGATGAAGACATTGAACAACTCTGAGCCCTGTGGGACCTCACTGCTTACCTCTCTGGTGCCAGAAACTCTCCCCACAACCATGCCCTAGGTTCTGTCCCTTGGCCAGTTTTCCACTCATCTGGCCATCTTTTCCCCACCCGATATCCACCAACTTCCTGATCAACATTTTGGGGGCACAGAGTCAAAGGCCTTGCTGAAATCAAGATAGAAGATGTCTACTGCTTGGCTCCTGTCTACTGTCTTAGTGACACAGTCAAAGAACTCAATCATATTCGTTTGACACACTCTCACCCCCATAAACCCATGATGCTCGCATCCTGGAGACCATATGCTCCTCTAGATATTCCACCAACCTTTCCTTTAGTATGGTCTCGATGAGCTTGCCCACAATAGAGGTCAGACTGACTGGTCTGTAACTCCCTGGGTCATCCTTGGGACCACTTTTGTGGAGGGCACTTCATGTGATGTTTCCAGTCCTCTGGTACCACACCTGACTCTAATGAACTATTAAATAGGTCTGCCAGTGGCCCTGCTAGCTCCTCAGCTAGTTCCTTTAGTACCCTTGGATATACTCTGTCCGGGCCTGGTGATTTGCTCACCTTCAATGCCAGCAGCTCCTCCCTCACTCTAGCCTCCTCTATCACTATATCTGTGTCTGTCCCCCACTTCTCTTTCCTTCTGAAGGCACTGGTCTATCCTTCTCCATGGTGAAGACAGAACAGAAGTATTCATTTAGTATCTCTGCTTTTCCCCATTATCCTCCACCCACTCTACCCCTTTCTTAAGCCTAACAATCCTTTCCTTCTTGTCCCTTTTCTCCTTATATAGCAAAATAAATTTAAATTTCACACCCTCGGTGTTGGATGCCTAGATAAACCCTCGAATTTCGCTCTCAGGGTTTGGTGGCACCCAACATTTAAGGTGCATATAAAATTTTCATTACACACCACCCCATACTTTATTCCATTTTTAATGCATGCCCTAGGGGTGTGCAGCACAAAGCTGAAGGCCAAGTGTTCTTACACCCTGAAAAGTGCATTCAAATACTTACAATTTTAAAATGGTGCACTGCTTTTTGTATTACATGTGAAAAGAAACATTTTAATATTATTTTTAATAATTTATTTAAATTGGCATCTCTTGGGGAGATAATAGATAAAACTGCTGCAAACCTCCACTCCTGCAAGTATGACAATACCATTGTTCACTCACCACCAACATCACAGAACCTGCCTTACTATTAAGGTCACTCTTCTGTTGCCAGTGACTGTGGAATGGATGTTGGGGTCACATGGAGGGGTTGAAAGTTATTAAAATTTGTGTAACCCCAGGTTGTGTATTTGAGAAAGAATGGGTGTCTCTGGGAGTTACAAGTTTTCAGTTCTTGGGTGGCACCATTGGTTATACAGCAGAATGGTTATTCAGAGTGGCCTGGGTTCAAATTCCAGATAGGCACGTCATCGGTTCTCATTTCTTTTATTAATTCATATATACATATCACACCTTGCTGAAAAAATGCTAAAGTCACTTAAGGAAGCAGACCCTTGTGACCTCCACCAAGGTCTGATTCTTCTGGCTCCTAGCCTCTGGAGTCCCCATTCTATGTCTGGAAGATTGTGGCCCCCACTAAAGAGTGGGAATGCTGTGGGATGATATCTTGATGTTGGGCAATTGATGAGCGTATAGATGTAAGGTAGTCCCCACACTCAAGTATCTACCCCACCTCACCCCCATCCCAGTATATGCCACGAACCACCACAGACCCCAGGTTATGCTCACGACCATTATCATACTTCAGTTTTGCTCTGCAAATTGCCTTACCCTTGTTTTTGACTCACAGCTACCACATTCCAGTACATACCCAGCTTCAACATTTGATCCACCATGTCCTGGTCGCGAGGGTCAGACAGGTGCTGCCTAACTACTCTCGAAAAATAACTGCAACAGCCCAGCTTCAACATCTGGATCCACTGAGGGTCCCAGGTCACGAGGGCCATGCAGGAGCTGCCCCAGAACTACTCGAAAATAACTGCAACAGTCCAGCTTCAACATTTGGATCCATCGAGGGTCCTGGGTCACGAGGCCATGCAGGGAGCTGCCCTCCACCCCCAATCTCGAAAATAACTGCAACAGCCCAGCTTCAATATTAGGATCCACCAAGGGTCCCGGTCACGAAGGAGCTGTGCGAGGGCTACGAACTACTCGAAAAATAACTGCAGCAGATACGAAATGCTCCGGCACCTCACCTAACTACTGGAAATCAGCAGTAGCTTTGGCGCCATTTTAATTAGAATTTGGATCGGCGCATAAATGGAGATAGTTTTCTGCAGGACTCTTGTTGCTCATAGTGCAGCTCCAAACTCTTTTCAGTAGGAGCCTTAAGAGGACGCATTCATTACTTAATTGTAATCTTTATCTTTGCTTAAAAGTACCCTGTTCAGTGACTGATTGAAGTGAGCTAGCCAGCTAATTCATTTACTGTACATGGTACTGCTTTTAACGCTGTGGATTTAAACTTGTGATTACATAGGCTCTGCTATGTTTAACTCTGCTACAAACTATGTGATTTAATCTAACAAGTCTATTTATTTTAAACTCTGTCGACCATTTAAGGCACTGTTAATATGAACCAATATGCAGTAGTGTGCTGCTGCCTTGTATGCTAATTCAGATTGCTCAGAGGGCTATAAAACCTCTGCTTACCTCTCCTTTCTTCTCCACAGCCCAGCTTCAACATTTGGATCCACCGAGGTCATGAGGGCCGTTACAGGAGCCTCCCCCCAAACTATACTAGAAAAATAACTGCAATAGGTACAAAATGCTCCAGCAGCTCACCTTGCTACTGAAATCAACGTTAGCTTTGGCGCCATTTTTATTCAAATTTGGATCGGCACATAAATGGAGATAGTTTTTCTGCAGGACTCTTGTTGCTCATAGTGCAGCTCAAACTCCTTTCAGTAGGAGCCTTAAGAGGGGCGCATTCATTTTAATTGTAATCTTTATCTTTGCTTAAAGTACCCCTGTTCAGTGACTGACTGAAGAGAGACTAGCCAGCTAATTCATTTTACTGTACATGGTATGCGTTAAACACTGTGATTTAAACTTGTGATTACATAGGCTCTACTACGTTTAACTCTGCTACAAACTATGTGATTTAATCTAACAAGTCTACTTATTTTAAACTCCATCGACCTGGATTTAATCAAACAAGTCTACTTATTTTAAACTCTGTCGACCATTTAAGGCACTGTTAATATGAACCAATACGCAGTAGTGTGCTGCTGCCTTGTATGCTAATTCAGAGTGTTCAGAGGGCTATAAACCTCTGCTTACCTCTCCTTCTGTCTCCACAGCCCAGCTTCAACATTTGGATCCACAGGGTCCTGGGTCACGAGGGCTGTGCTGGAGCTGCCCCCTGCAGACTACTCGAGAAAACATAACTGTAACAGGTACGAACGCTCCAGCAGCTCACCTGCGACTGGAAATCAGTAGTAGCTAATCCCACAGTCGCCCATGACTGCCTCGCCCACCCCCCAATACCCTCCCACCCTTAGCTGGTACTATACATATAGTGCCTCCTCTCATGAGACATTGTGTGCCAAATTAAATTCCATCTCCCTGGTTTCCCATAATCTCCTTATATGTATTAGCCACTAGAGGTCTCTTTTACCTCCTGGCAACTTCATAATCTCAGCCTCAGTGCCCAGACTACACTTCCTTCAAACCTCTGTCTTCCTCGCCATAACTACTACTTGCTGCGTGACACTAGCAATGCCCCTTCAGATAGTTTACCTGTCCCTCCTTAATATCATTATCTTCTGCCATCCTCCACTCCTCTCCAACCTTCCCCAAACACTCACCCAAACTCAACCTCCTATCCTACCTGATCTTATAAGATTACACCACCCCCATACTCTACAACATCCGCTCGCCTTAGCCATAAGTGGGTCCACTCAAATCGCATCCCTGCCCTTCCTTTTCCCTCCCTCTCACACATGGACAATTCTAAGGCTTCTTACCTTCCACTGAACCTCCACTGCCGCCGTGCACCTATACAAGACATTGCTCAAACACTATTGGTCGCCTCAACTCATTGGACACTACCAGACTATTGCCCTCTTGCTCCTCGCAGCTGGGGACATACATCCTTACCCAGGTCCCCACCACTCCCTACCTTGCTAAATCTGCCTGGACCCTCTCCAAACCCATCCATCACCTCAAACCCCTGTGGCCCCACCCTCCTACGTGGCCTGCCTCTTACATCTAAATATAGAAGCCTCGCCCTCAAAATCGACTCCCTCCAGGTGCTTGCTACCCACTATGCCCTTGACATCATCATCCTGTCTGAGACATGGCTAAACAAAATATCTATGAGCCCTCTGTCTCAATCCCAGGTTATACCTTGACCCGCCAAGACAGGGCTAGCAGAGGCAGTGGTGTGGCCATTTATGTAAATGCCAAACCTCACTTCTTTGTAGTTTTAACAAAGTCTGTATCAAAGCCTATGAGCTTATAATGGTTCAACTGAAGCTCCCTTGTCACTCCCTATTTTCATAGCTGGTGTTTACTGCCGACCGGGCACTCCAGTATCAACCATCACGGACCTACTCTGCAAATCTCCTCTCTATCCTCGAAGGGGAATTATATATCATGGGGACTTTAACCACAACTGGTTATCTCATTCTCAAGCAAAACCAGAATGGACATTTCGGCTCTGAACCTGTCACAATCCATCACTGAGCCTACCCACTTAAACCCCAAATCTGGAACCACTCTCTCATAGACTGGGCACTCATCTCCCACCCCATCGGGTCATCCAAGCTGGTTTGCTCCCTGAATCCCTGAGTGACTACCACATTATCTACCTGATCAGGAAAATTCACAGCCCTACAACTGCCCCCAAGTTCATAATCCAATGGTCCTATAAATCTCTCAACCTAGCCACCATGCATGAGACCTAGCTCTCGCTAACTGGTCACCACCACCCCAGCCCCCTCCATTGATGGCCTTCACCCACTTCCACGACACGTTCATCACTGTCTGGAACAGGCACACACCACTGCATCACTCCAGGGTGTACGATACCTACCTGCCTTGGATCACTCAAGAACTTATAGCCTGCCAAAATGCTCGTGACAAAGCCTGGCAAGTGCATAAATCCTTGCAGCTCCCACAAGACTACACTCGTGCCGTGAGCTACATAACAAGTGTACCACAGCAACTAGGCTCACTAAAGCTAAATACTTCAACTCCTCCCTCCAATCTAACTTAAATAGCCCATCCAAATTCTGGAAGGTCATCCACTCTCTTTTCTCCCCGGTGTAAAGCCCACACCACTCCTAAATATAAACAACTCACTCCCTCTGACCCAGGAGCAGTGGCTGCAAATTCAACACATACTTTACCTCTTGTGCACGACTCTCCTCGCCTCCCTGCCCCTACTACTCCACCAGATACTACCGCAGGAGCCTCAAACTCACTTGGGCCATGTACCTTCTCCTTCCAATCTATTACACAATCGGAAGCCCTCCAGGCTCTACTGTCCCTAAACCCTTCAAAAGTAATTCCCCTGATGGACTGGACACCAAACTCCTTCTCCTCTCCATACCAGTCGTAGCAACACTGCTAGCTGATCTCCTAAACCTCTCCTTTACCACTGCTGCTGTCCCCTGGGCCTGGAAACATGCCATTGTCATCCCCCTCCTAAAGGTGCTCCCCTCCATCACTGCAAACTACCGGCCTATCTCCCTACTCCCAGTCCTTGCCAAGTTACAAGAGCACCTAGTACTCACTCAACACCTCCTTCCTCTCTGATTCAAACTTCTTCACACCATTCCAGTCTGGTTTCTGACAGGGCCACTCCACTGCTTCCTCCTTGTTAAGACTGACTGACTCCATCCTCTCCGGTATGGATAGGGGCCAGATCTCCTTGGCTATATTTGTCAACCTCGCTAAGCATTCAACATGGTCTCCCACCCCATGCTGTTAACAAGCCTCTCCGATGTAGGCCTCACTGCCTCAGCTACTAACTGGTTCAGTGCCTACCTCTCAGGAAGAACACAATCAGTAAGAATTGAAGATACCACATCCCCCCCCTCGTGACTGGTGTCCCCCAGGGTCAGTCCTTGGCCCCATCCCGTTCTCCATTTTTCTAAACAACCTGCCTCAAATCTGCACAGCTTCATCGATTCACATGTATGCCGATGACACCGTCCTGTTCGCCTCTGGCTCCTCCCCAGCTGAAGTAGCATCTAACCTCCAGTCCGATTTCAATAAAGTTCAACTCTGGTTCAGCTCACACCAACTCTCTCAATGCTAAAAAACTGTTACCATGTCCTTGGCATGTGGCAGAAGCTGTCCCAACTCCCTCACTCCCGTCTTTCCACACACTGGATGGGACAACCCTGGAGGGCGTTGCTTCCTTCCGTTATCTAGGGGTTTGGCTTGACCGTCACCTTACTTTCTCAGATCACATCGATGCTATCATAAAAAAACTCCACCCCAAGCTAGGAGCCCTCTACAGGAACCACGCTTGCCTCCCTTTCTCGGTTGGGTGGGAACTAATGCAGAACATGATCCTTCCCTCCATTGACTACTGTGACATAGTCTACAGTGTATATCTAAACTAGGCCCCCTCTTCAATGTCTTCTGCCATTTCATCCTAAATGCTTCCCCTGCTCTGACCACTGTGACCTCTACTGTACCCTTGCCTTCCCTTCCTTGAATCGACACCTACTGCACTGCTCAAGTTTATCTCAAAATTCTGGCTTGGCACCATCCCTTCCTTCCTCTCCTCCACTCTATTGTGGCCCCACGCCCCCGCCCTCCGTTCCTTGACACCCGACTACTAAATATTCCCAGATGTAAGTCCACAGCTGGAATAACAGCCTTCTTGTACCGTTTCCCGAAACTCTGGAATGCTCTCCCCCTCAAATCCGTCACTCTTGCTCTACCCATTCCTATCAACTGCACTGGCTAACTACCTCAGGGTAAACTGTGCCTACACTCCATAAATTAAAGACCCCCCATCAAATTCCATGCCTGACCGGTGGTACGCCCTACTGTGAAAGCTGGCTTATATATTTAAAGGTGCTTCTCGCCTTCCCACACTTCTGCCCTTCTCTGTCCTGCCTAAACTGTTAACTACAGCACCAATCTGTGTTCTTCGTAGGTATGTTTGTTCGAGTTTGTAGTATACTCTGGTATATGCTTTAACTGACTGTTTAGCCAGTGCTGTAATCTAGTACTACCATGCCTTTCAAGCGCATCTGCTAATGTATCTGTACTGTATATGCTACTCTGTACATCTGTCAGTGTACCTCTATTGTGATAACCTGCGTGTTATCCTCCCCTATTACCCCTTCCTTCAGGTTGCACAGTGAGACAAGCATCGTTTTGCTCAGTGTGTCTTTCCTGGTGAAACAATTTCAATAAAATAAATAAATACCCATAATCGGCTCACTCCCCAGTAGCTGACTCAGTACTACTCCTCAGTGAAATGGGGATTAGTTCAGAATTGATGACTGGTATTTGGTAGCTGTGTAGCAACTACTGGGGTGTAGTGGTAGTGGTGAGGAAGATACTGGTATCACGGTTGATTTACACAGATACTGTGGTGTGGTGTAATTGTGTGACAGATAAAAGGATGAAGGTAGTTTCTGATCAGGTACCATGGTGTAGGGATATTAAGGGGAAGAAACAATGGTGTGTAGGCTATGGATTATACATTGATGGGTAGTTGCAGGGCAGATATTGGGGTGTGGGGTAGTTGTTAGAATAATATTGGATTTCTGCTTGCAATGCCAATGATCCTGGTTTGAGAATGGACCGGGGTTGGAGAACTGGTGGGGAGAAGGCTGAGTGTCCCGACTGCTCGCTTTCTCCAGAGGAGGGAGGAGGGTTTGAGCTGCGGCGTGCTGACCCTGGTTGAGGCCAGAGGCACAGCACTCGTCAGGCTTCCTACCGGGTCAAAATGTTGTCAAGCAATAGCGTCGACATTTCCTCAAAACTACAACAGCGCGGTGCTAGAGTGAGAGGGTGCAATCACATAAATGGGTCTGCATGGTATTGCACCCTCTCATTGTCCCGGCAAAGGATAAGACCTCTGCTGGGACAGGGTTCCACCGAGCAGCTGCTGTAGCTCAATGGAGTGAGCTACTGGCTACAAGGGAACCAGGCACTGCATTTGGGACCAGGTTTGATTCCCAGTCCCTGATGCATGGAATATTATTTTTATACTTTGTGCAATGTTACTGGCAAGCCCCGAGTTAGTTATTTTAGTTTGGGGATTCGAGGGCACAGCCCCATAATGGGCGTGAGGGCCATGCCCCTGGAAAAAGACTTATGCCGCATGGCATATATCACACTGTATAGGCAGCACAGTATGTTCATGCAGCGTAATGTCTTGCGACATTATGACCCCATGCCATTGGGTTTCTCTACAAGAGAGCATGACGGATGTCGGCCATGGCCTTAACGTCAACTGGCACATCACGCTCTCAGGAGAAAATGGAAAATGGCCCCAGCCTGGCTGAATGACAGCTGTTCCTACTCCCCCATGCTGGTCCCCGGAGCGCAACTCCTCCGCTGTTTCATGTGCGAACCCACCCCAGGGTGCCGTATCCCCATTCTCCTCCCTTGCTCCCTGGGAGGGCCCTTCCAATAGGGTTAGTGCCGGACCCCCACAGTACAGGGACTCATGGGACTGTGACTGATGGAGACACCAGTACCCGTTGATCGGATGACAAAACTTGTGGTAAAATACATTTTTCAACCAAACCTTATGACCATCCTGGGAGGATTCCTGATGACTAAATAAAGACTGCTCGTGCTCCTCTATGGCGGTCATAATATTATACCTTTTGGAACAAAGACACCCTTAGCATCCTGAATTAAAGACATCCACTTTTGATATTGTTGTTGAGCACAGAATTGAAATGGATTCATAAAATCCTGTGAACCCTGGGTTCCAAATTTCTATTCCTGTTCTAAAGATCTAAGTCTATTATATTGTAGATCATTCATTTTCCCTGGTTTCTGCTAATTCTGCAAGAATCATTTTATCTCCTTAGGAAGCTTGAAACACTAAATTCTGAAACTGTGTTTTGTAAATACAATATTGGTCCCTCTTAAATTTCCCATTTAATCTACCTATGTGTTGAAAGTATCTTTTAATATCTAGCTTTGTATCCTCCCACCATTCCTGTGAGGTATCATATAACATTTTAACCAATTTATGTGCTTCTAATAAGGAGATAAAACCATCCTTAACAGTTGGAAGAGACAACAGTTCCAAGTTCAACCTCAATACCCAGGCCCTTGTTGCATACCATCATAATTAGAGACCGTCAGTTCTATGATGGCGTGGTCAGATGGAACAACAGTAGGGGTCCTGGTATTTTAATCTCAAGGCAGGAGATATAAACCAGAAATCAATCCTAGTAGCTAGGTTACCTCTGAAATAAGTCTTATCTGGTCGGCCAAAAAAACACAAGCATCAACCAAACCAGTTTGTGAAATCAAAGCAGCCAGGCAATTGGTATCACAATATAATTTTGGGTTTGAGGACCCTATCCTTTAAATACAACCCACAATTGAAATCTCCTCCCAAGAAAACATAACGAGATGTAAACAAATAAGGCTGTATAGTGTTAAAAAGCTCAATTCTAGCTGTCTTTGTTTGTGGGGCATATACATTAATAAACCGACAGTGCAATTTATTTAACGTGACATCTAATAACAAAGCACAGCCTGGGGCTATGTCCAGTACCTGTATAGATTGTGCCAAAGGGGATTTAAACAAATTCCAACCCACAACAAAGATCCTCTCAATAGACCAATAAGTCACTCCCCATTTCCATCCCACAGAGGCTCTATCCATCTCTTGTCTGCTATGTAATCAGTGTCTTGAAAGAATACCACATCATAAAAGGAATCAAATAAAGCATATACCAAAAGTTGTTTTCTATCTGACTGAATACTGTTAGTATTTAAAGAGGCCACAGTAATACCAAATAAAGTATCCATTGCGTATAAAAAAAAAAAAAACCCTTAAGTGTTAACTAAGAAGAACTAATTAATCCTGAAAAAATTGAAAAACATTAGGATTTCTTCCTGACCCATTTACGGAACCCATCCTAGATTTATTTTTTGAGGGATAGTCAAATCTTCTGCAGAATGCTCAGTGTCTGATCCTCCATGTGCTTGAGAGGAGTGAACGAAACAGTCTGATTCTATACCTACAACAGGTTCTTCAACCTGCAAGGTGGAAAAGGTGTTTTGCACTGGGAGATGGAAGACTTCTGAAACAGATGCTGCAGTTTTCTTCTGTAAACTCCTTCTTGATTATAACTACAGTGAAGGCACCTTCTGTTGGAAGGGGGAGGCATAGAACCTACATCACCAGATACCTGTAGTACTAAAGGTTCTGCCTTAGATGGAGGCATGTGAGAAACCAAAACAGAAGTGGATAAGGCCTCCGAAGGGGATTAATAGGCCTTTCAGGAGGTGCCCTCTTAGGTGGGGGGCCCATATTGTTTCAAAGCCGATTTTAATGCAATATTCAAATAAAAATCCTGAGTGGTATAATCCTTATCCATGGTATTATGGGCTGCCCAAGGACAATCCATAAAGGAATGCTGTTCCTCACAAAGACACTTGGGAGGATGATGACAGTCAGTCATAATATGCCCCTACTTCCCTACATTGAGCACATTTCATTGTATCACGGGTTCGACTCAAATGTCTACTGGAACCGCATTTATAACAATGGCGTAGCTGTCCAGGATAAAAATAAAACCCTTGTCACGACCCAGGTAAAAACAACTTGGTAGATGTTGAAGTCCATCCTCCATTTGTGGTAAAGTCACCTTACACCTCCACCCTCCATTCCAAAAACCTTCAGAATCTAAAATTGGTTCAGTTCCCTTGTATTTGACAACGTTTCTCCAGCCAGTATGAAATGTCCATAATATTCACCCCTTCATTCCTGAATAAGACAGTGATCACTTTAAAAGTTTGTTTTGTTAAAGGTATAGCTTGAAAGTGGGTCCAAGCTGGTTCATTTAAACAGGGCATACTTCATCCAGAAACGATTCAGGATGGCAGGGAATGAAAACTTATGTCATATGTAGATTCTCCGGTGTATGAATCAAAGCATACACTTCAGGGAGAAAACCCCAGCACCTGCTTCAATAGAACTTTCCCCACATAAAAGCAGTCTGGCATTGTATCTGCTGGTCCTAAAACCGCATAAACTGCATTCCAGTGTTTAGCTAAAGAAACAGGTTTTTGAAATAAACTAGTGAAAGTGGGAGGCGTCAGGGCTGGGGTTACTGACTCATTGTCAGGAGGCACTATAGGAATAGATCCCAGTGCTTCTTCCAACTGGGGAATCACTAGCCACAGTAATGTTTTCCACAGGCCCCTGCTGTGCTGGAGACTGTATAGGGAGAAGAAATGGAATCTGCTTGTGAAATGGGCAAGTCCATCATAACCATCTCTGCATCTGTATTAGCAGATAAAGTGTGCCCTGAAACAGGGTCTAAGGCTAGCACATATGGTTTAGTAAACAGGACTGTATCAGGCCTGTGCATATTATGTAGGAGGCCATCCACAGTTCCCCCAGTACCCCGTGACACTCCCGAACCGGATGTGGAATATCGGGATCAGCAACCCACTGACCTGTTTCTGTTTGGATCCAACCAGCTCGTTCCAGTGCCTGTTCCAGAGACCATGCCGAATCATCTGTGAGCGATTTTCCAATCCTGTGTCTTTCCCTGATGTAGTATCCACTATTAGAGGCCCGCTGCAAAACTTTGCTGTAGAGCGCCATAAGCGGCAGTGAACCTTGAATCGGCGTTTCCTTTTTTTCTTGACATGCAGTTTAGCTGCTCTGTAATCAACTTCAACCTGTAATAAGAGGTCCTGTTTCACATGGACCACTCGTCTATATCTTCATCGCCCTCCACAGGTATGGGGCCTGCTCCGGGACTTCCTGTAACACCTAGTGTCACCATCATAGAGGTGTAGCAAAACTCCATTTCGGTGGCTCCTCCACCCGTTGCTATCACAGCAAACAGCGGGGGCTGAGAGTAGATATGCTGGCCACCCTGAGGGTGCATTCCAGCCATACCACGTTCCCGCTGAACCTTGCTAATTCACCAGCCACAGCATGTCCTCCTCCACTGTCCTCCTCCTCCACCATCTTGGTCCCACAGGAAAAATGGGTCCCCCCTGCTCACAGGGGAGCAGGAAGTAGGGAAGTTCCTGGTGTCGTGGCCAAATTTCCCTCATTCACTAAAAATACCACCAACAGTTTAATCTGTTTCAAGGTCAGTTGGCATTCATCTGTATCCCCCTCCCGGGTCGTGCCTGAAAATAGGCAGGATTTGTCTAGTGCACTTACCTGGTCAACAAAAACTTAAAATAAAATAAATAAATAAATAAATAAAATTTGGGCCTTCACTTTGCAGGGTAGAGGAGCTTTCTTCAGGCAGACTCCTGTTGTGGACTACTTTCTTTAACCTCCTCGCTCTCTCTGCCTCAGCTCAGCCCTTTTCTGTGCCTACCTCCTATTGTTTCTAGTGTTAACTCTATCCTCCTTTACAGACCAGGCTGACTTTTCCTGCTAGCCTCCTCTCCAACCTCGGTCGAACATAGTCAAGCAAATATGACCTTGCTCTGACTAAGTGTTCTTTTGCTCTACTCACTCTGTGCCTGTCTCAACCATAGCATTATATCCCAAGGCTAGGCTCCTACTCTACCTCTCTTCTCCCCAACCTCTATCACATCCCCTATCATAATGTACTGTACCTCACACCAATGTCAAACCTTCCCTTCACCTCGGTTTCCAGCCATCATCTTACGTTCCAAAACAGTAATGACTGTGCATCACACTTGGAACTTGCATAGGTCTCCATTTATTCACCCACCAACTCTCTGATCCCAGCTTTGCCTACTCCTGCTTTCTGGCAACATTGAACTTAACCCGGACCTTGTAATAAGACTCAGCCCAACCCCTATCCTACTGTACTACCTGGTCTGAGATAAAAGGCCTCAAGATAGCCCATATGAACATTCAAAGCATCAGGTGAAAAATTGCCGAACTTGAAAGCTGGATTCATCAGTACAAGCCCGATGTACTTTGTATGAGTCCTGGCTAAAACCCTCCATACTTTCCCACAAATTGCTCTCCTGGTTATTCATCCTTCCGTTGGGACAGACATTGCAAGAGGAGGATATACACTAGGGTAGGATTGACTGTCAGCGAACTACCTGACAAACTTAAATTCAGGCATTGATCACTTATTCATCTCAGTCACCCTAGGTAATATCAAACAGCTGACTACTGGATGCATTTACTTGCCCCTAAACTTGCCTCCCCTCTGTTGCTGAACTCTTCACCAGTCTTGACATCCTCCATCACTGTGACACCATACTCTGTGGTGACTTCAACCTTGACTGGTCTGGCCCCACAAATCCCTTTACATGTCGACAATATCTGATGCATGTCGACAATATCTGATGCAAAATTAGAACAACTTGTCGACACCCAACTAGACTTAGTATGGAAACCGGTAACCACATCCTACTTGACTGGATGTTAACCAATAATAGAACCTACATCAGGGCTTCAGGTGTCCTCCGATACACTAAGCGACCACTTCCCTACTTTCTGCATCTGGTAAAACTATTTTCCCCACCCCTCAAAGCGTTCAAATCCAGAGACCTGACATACTTCAACTCCTCTGAATTCCTACATAATCTTACTTCCATTGACTGGACCCCTATCACACTCTCCTAGACATAAACCAGGCACTAGAATATCTGGTCAGTGCCTTCACCTCAATTCTTGACCTCCATGCTCCCCTCAAACTGAGAAGAGGCCAAGAATTCATTCCCCTGGCTCACACAGGACATACAGCTCTAATGCACATCAGAGCAAGGCCTGGTGAACCTACAAAAGTCGGGCTCCACGCAATTGGAACTTGTATAGATAGCTGCATAATACCTGTAAAGCCAAGGTACACAAGACTAAAGGTGCTATATATAAGTTCCTACAAGCAGCAAACTCAGAAACCCTAAACGCTTCTGGACTCAAATCAATGCCCTCCTTAAAGGTAATGAATGAAAAATGCACTAGGGCATGATCACGAATGGCACAGAACTTTCCTCACCCTCCGAGATTGCGGCAGGAATAAATGAGTTCTTCACCAACCTTAACGTCTACAAAGCAGGCCTCCCAAACACCTGCCCCTCACCTCAGTCCCTCAATGCTGAATCCATTGCCTCCTCTTTCATGTAAAGCTTATCACTCACAAAGAAGTCCATAAGCTCTTAATGGGACTCAATCCTGATAAGCGCCCCAGGCTTTGATAGCCTGCCCCAGATTCCTTAGGATTGGTGCACCAGCACTAGCTCATCCAATCACTCTGTTGATTAACGATCCTCCTCACCAACTCCATTCGGACAAATGGAAAATTGCCACTGTCGTCCCGTACACAAATCTGGCTTACTAACCTCATTGAAAACTACTGACCTATCTCTATCCTGTGTCCTATCGTGAAAATTCAAGAGAGAATCCTATATAACCAACTGTACTCCTTTCTTGACCAAACCAACACCCTTACAATGTACCAACATGGTTTCAGGAAATCCCAAGGATTGACACTACCCTCTTGAAGATCACCAGTGACATTGTTTATGCCATGGATCAAGGTCGTGCCACAGAAGCAGTCTTCATTGACCTCACAAAGGCTTTTGACCTTGTCAACCATTCTCTCCTCATTTCCAAAATACGATCTATAGACTCAATGCCAGCTCACTCTCCTGGATCTCTAATTATTTATCCAACCATTTCCAGTGTGTCACATGGGCGGTGCCCTCTCCCTCTATCTCCAGTTGCAGAGGGAGTCCCCAAGGGTCTATCCTTGGACCTTTAATCTTCTCAATCTTTGTGTAATGCCTGCCTCTTAACTGTAGGGGCCTGATTCAACTATCATGAGATGATACCATATTATACCGCCATGGCACTTCGTCCCCTCTACTCAATGGGACCTGGAAGATGATTTCCAACATTTGGAGAACCGGTTCAAGAAGAACTTGCTGGTACTGAACACTATAAAATGAAATCTTTGCTGTTCCATCACACCTCTTTTGACCCAACCCCTAGCCTCCACTGATTATGCTTGCGTCCTCAGGTCTACCCTTAGAAGGGTTAAAACCTTCAAATACCTGGGTATGACCCTTGACGAACATCTAACCTTCGACCAGCATGTAAATAGTGTTACTAAAACTACCAACCCGAAGCTTGGACTCCTACATCACACTGCCCCTACCTTACTCCTGGTGCCAAAAGATCACTGCCTCGGCCACTCTCCTCCCTAGCTTATTCTATGGTGCCACTGTAACTCACTCAGTCAGGACCACATCACTGGCTAAACTCAAACAAGCCTATCATAGGGTGGCTCACTTTGCTGATACAGCACCTGCCGGGCCCATCACTGTGATGTTCTCAAGTCCCTAGATTGGCCATTCTTCGAGCCCAGATTGGACTTCTCTGTGCTATGTACCACCTTTAAGCTCACCCACCTTCCCCTCCTCCATACCTCTCTGGTCTGCTCACTCTGAAAACCTTCCCCAGGACACTCGACAGTCCCACCTCCAAATTTTGAACCTTCCCAATACCCATCTACCCCTCTTTAAAAAAACATATCAGGAAATCTTCTTTCCTCCTCCTATATACCTAAACCACTTAGCCTCTGACCATCCTTTCTCTTACCAATCTTTTCCATATCCTTCTTCGCCCCCTCTCCCACACCCTCTACTCTTTACTCATGTAATTACTAAAGTCTAGTGCTCAGAATTTCCTGCTGCAACTACCTTCAACTCACCTGTTCCAGCTCCACGGACCTATGCCTGCTTAAAGGAATATTGACTCAGTACCTCCCGGTCTGGGATTGAATTCATCATCCTGCTACTGTGATGATTGACTATTTGCCACTGCTGCTTTCTGTGTGCATATATTGTGTGTGTGTGTGTGTATATAATATATATATTTATATATTATACTGTACATTTTTATTGTATATATTATGCTGTACATTTTTTGTATTGTACCTCTCCTCAGTCTGTCTTCTCTGTTAAACTATGCTTCCTAATGTATTATGTACCAGCTTTGTGGAATTGCTATCATTCCCTGGTTGCCCTACAAAGGGACTTGTCTGTCTCAGTGGGTCTACCGGTTATCAAAATTCAAATAAAATAAATATGATACTGTGATTTGGGATGGATACTGTACTAGTATGTGGTCTACTAGTTTAGAGCAGATGCTGGGTTGGGAGCAGTTGTTAGATATATGGGCAAGGGTAGTTGCTGGGCAGATACCATGGGTGGGCTAGTTATAGGGCAGATACAGTGGTAAGTAATAGTGAGAGGGCATATACTAAGTTTTGAGGGTAGTCGAGGGCAGAATGCCTGGTAAGTTTATGAGTTTTATGAGATATGGGTAGTGTTGGAGCAGATAACAGGTTATATTGTTTTTGAAGGGCAGACAACTGGGTAGCTACATGAGTGTTACTAAGGGGATAACTGTGGGGCATATATTGTGATGTGCAGTAGTTACAGGGAAGAATATTGGGCTATGTTAAGTGTGGTACTTGACTGGGAGTAGTTGTGGGATAGATATAGTAATGTGGGGTAGTTGCAGGACAGAATATTGGGAAGCTGTGACAATGGCATGGGGTAGCTGAAGGACAGAATATTGAGTTACTGTGAGCATATTACTAGTGGAGGGGTAGTTGTGGGACACATATTGGATAATGTGTATTTGCAGGCCAGAATATTGGGTAGCTACAAGAGTGTTACTAGAGTGGGGGTAGTTGCGGGGTAAGAAATGGAATGTGTGGTAGTTACAGGACACACTATTGGACTCCTGTTATAGTGATACTACAGTGGGGCATTTATTAGGCAAATATAGTGGCTTGGGGTGGTTGCAGGGCAGAATATTGCATAGCTGTGAGTGTGTTAGTAGAGTGGGTGGTTGAAGAACAGATATTGTGGAGTGGGTTGGTTGTACAGCACAATGCTGGTAGCTGCAATAGTGATACTAGAGTAGGGGCAGCTGTGGGGCTAATATTGGGGTATGGTGTAGTTACATGGCAGAGTATTAGATTGCATTGGGTAGCTGTGGGAAAATATTGTAATGTGGGGTAGTTCAGGGCAAGATATTGGGTAGTTCTAAGAGTGTTTCTACAGTGGGGTAGTTTTGAGACTGATATTTGAGAGTGGATTGTTGCGAGTAGAATATTGGGTAGCTGTGAGAGTGTTACTAAGTGGGATAGTTTGGGGCAGATATTGTGATATCAGGTAGTCACAGGGCATAATATTGGGTAGCTGTGACACTGACAATGTTAGTACAGTGGGCAGTTGTCGGACAGTATTGTGGTGTGGGGAAGTTGAGGGCAGAATATCATTTACCTGTATTAGTGTTGCTAGAGTGAATGTAGTTATGTGGCAGATAGTGGGGTGGTGTAGCTGCAGGGCAGAATGTTGTGCAACTTCAAGAGTTTACTAGAGTGGGGGTAGTTATGGGGCAGATATTAGGTGTGGTAGTTACAGAGCACAATATTGGTAGTAATGAGAGGGATACTAAAGTGGGGGTTGTTGTGAGCTAGATATTGGGGTGGTGGTAGTTGTGGGCAGAACACTGGGTAGTCAATATGAGAGGGATACTGGAGTGAGGGCAGTTGTGAGTCTGATACTGGGGTGGGGTAATTGCAGGCCAGAATATTGAGTAGCTAGCCATGAGACATTACTAAAGTCAGGTACCTATGGGGTACAGCTTGGGGTTTGAGGTAGTCGAGGTCAAATACTCTTTATTTGTGGATCGATTTATTTTCCAATTTCGGTAAAAAACTAAATAAAAGTAAAATAAATAAATGTTAACTGCATACTGTAGACAACAATGGCAAATGGACCCCAGGTAAAAGAAACCAGATTTCTCTCAAACATGTAAACAGGCACACGAATCAGATTACCAAGACAGCCTGCAAGTAAACACCACAGAAAACTCAATCAGATTTTCAGGGAATCTGATTCCTTCAGAAATCTAATTACTGCCTGACATGTAAACATGGCGAGTGACAGTCATTTATGGTGAAAGTAAGGGTTCCAAATCTTAAGAATTATTGCTTCAAGTCTGAATTTGAGTTATCATGATATTGGTTGTCTGTTAAAATGCTAAAAAACAAACTTAGTAAACTTTGAGACTCCTTAGAAACTTGCCTAATAGATGCATTTAGTAAATATGAAAACCTTATCTGGTCTTATGAAGCCAAAAGATGCCAAGCACTCCTGGGTAAAGGTAATAAGCATGACAAAAGTAGAAGAGATCCACTCCAGCTTCAAGATACAACAGTTTTATTTCCTGCAAAGACCACAAGCAAAAATAATGGTATGAAGCTAAAATAGCTATTTTCCTATTGCTGCTTTTTAGTTTCATAAGAGAACTTCTCTCATGAGCTTTAGCCTTTTCAAATGCAGTATCTAAAGTAGTCTGGTCATACCAGCTATCAAGGAAATTTTGTGAAAAAAAAAATTGTGTCTGTCACAGGTTTAAAACTCCCCAGTATGCACTGATTTTCAATACAGTATTGTTAAATTTATTCTATAGGTGGCAGTGTTGTACCCTGTAGGTATTAAAGAAGTGCACAGGTCACATTAGTTCCACCCCCTAAGGAAGACTGTGGTGAGCTGGTGTATTAATCGGCTATTTTAACTTCACACTTATTTTCACTTGTGGTCCTCAGAAAATAAAACTGATGAAACTTAAACCTTTACCCTGGAGTGCTTGGAGATCTTTTGGCTTGTTTGGACTTTTGCAGGGATAGCAACCTGAGCTGAGCACCAGATCCCAACTGCCGCTGAGCACACCTGTTTCTTTGGAGTTATTATCTGGTCTTAGGGCCTGATCCACAAAGGCACCCCAGATATATGTTAACCACTTATATTTGGAGTGCATACCCTGAACCCTCTGATGCCAGCACACATGCCAGCATTCATGTAAATTGGGCCCCTGTGCCACATACTGGAGGGGCCATGGGTGGGCTTGGGGAGGTGTTGTGCTGGTCACCTGGCATCCAATGGGATTCCTGGGCCAGCTCTATAGTGAATCCAGTGCCCTCATGGAGCAGGGGTGAGTGGGAAATAGCAGTTCTCTAAGAATTGTAGTACTCCTGTCTGGAACAGTATCCAAATATGTGACCACCTGGACTTTATCACTAAGACCCCCCACCTTCCGTACTGGATCAGAGGCCAGGCTGGGAGTAGGTAGAGAGGAAGCCAGGGGCATCAAGAAAGGTCCTGTGGCCAAACAAGAGGGGGCATATAAGCACTGTGGCAGCCCTCAGGCAGCATAGACTATGCCTCATCTGCTGGCCCTCAAATTGCAGAGTTTGCTTACTGAATCAGCGCCTTCATGCCCAGCCCCGTGCCTACCCTGAATTGGTCACATGCTAGCATGTGCAGGTAGTTAGGGATCAGGTGTGGATGAGGTGCACTGACATCTCTGTGAAAGTGCAGCAGTCTTCACATGTGTAAGTAGGGCTGCCATGCTCCAGAAGCACACACGTGCATCCCTCCACAGGTGTGCTGCACTCTGAGGATTGGGTCCTAGGTGTCTTTTGATTAAATCCACAAAATATCTAGTAGTCTGGTTAGATTCCTCTCTCATGTTTTGAGTGCATACATATTGCCACAAAATATTCACAACAAATTATAGACTCTGTACAGAGAAGTTACATATGTTAGCTTCAAACCCAAGTTTAAAATAGCCGCTTTACATTTAATTCCTTTAATAGATTACTGTGCAGTACTTTATGATGTTGGCTGCAGTAGGATTCTTTATAAACTTAATGTACTTTATAATAACATGTAGGTTTATTTTGGGATGTAAAAATAATACTAATCATTGTACCCTTTATAATAAGCTCCAGATAATTCCATTACCTGAATAAAGACATTTGTATTGGGTTTACCTTGGGTATAAACTTTGGCATGGCCAGTGGTGATTGTACTTACAAAGTCATGTTCAGCTAGAATTTTCATCTTGTAAACAATAAGGTATTCAAGGGTGCTGGTTTTGTTTCATAAAACACATGCCTAGGTGCATTGTGAGGCATGTGGCACTTGTGTTAAGTGCCTTCAACCCCTGGAAGTGTGGTTTATGAAAAGAAACCAATGCCCAGGAGTGTCATATTGTGCTCATAAATGGGGCTCCTGATTTCTATAATAAGCTACATACAATTAAATTCAATTTTAAATATTAGGCTGAATTTAAAATAATGAATTTTGCAAAAAACAAAACATATATAAAAATAAATAAATAAATGGTCCCTTTAGTGGGAAGGTGGGCAAAACAAAAGTGCATAGAACATCTGGTAAACATGCATTTAACATATCCATCTCTGCACCAGTATCAGCAAACTTCAAATAATAAAAACTGCTTCAATCAGTGTTAATTCAGTGAGTAACGTTGGAGGCACTTCTCCCAGAATCTAGTGAATCACTGAAACAGCTTACCAGAAGACATTGTGGACATGAAGACAGCAGAGGCCTTCAAGGTAATCTTAGGCAACTTTCTGCTTACCAAGGGAATCACAGGGTACTGTGGGTAGGTAAATCAGGAATCCCTCTAAACTAGTACATATTTGCACATCATGCTTAGACATCCCTGATTATGAAGCGGGTTGGGGCAGGGAAACATGATGACTTTAGAATCCTTCTAGCCTTCAGTTAGTGTTACCATAATTTGACTGCAGCAGCACATTCCCAGCCTGGCGTTAGCTTACAGTCCTTTGTACTACCCCATCCCTGGATGTGTTGGGGCTTCTTATGCTCCCTCAGACTACAGCAGCTCTGTGGCTGGCTAACAGCTCTGTTGACAGCATCACCCAGTCCCCATCCCAGGACTTGTCAGCAGGGGACAGGGTAGCAACATGCATGGACATGTTCTCCTGGCTCAAGCAGTGGGACTGGGCCTTTCATCTTTGTACTGTTGGGTGCATAGTTGAACTTTGCTCTGTGTCATGCAGTTAGGGACTGGGCTCAGGCTTGCTACCTGCAATGAGGGCCATATGTTAAACTTACACTTCTGGCTACAAGAACAGAGGATGCAGCAGGGACAGCCACCTTGAAGGACCTGCAACATGCCTGCACCATCTTGGGTTATCCCCAAAGCCAGGGATTTGCTACCACCAGGGTCAGGGTTTATGGGTACGTTTGCTTGGGACTGTGAGCCAGTCTGGCTGCAGGATGTCTATGGCAAATGGCCAGCAGCCAGAGAAGGTATCTGGGACATTCAGAGCTAGGAAAAGTCCACATATTTCAGTCATTCAGGAGGCGAAATCCTCATGGACAGGGCATGCACTCTGCATGTAGCCTGCATGAGTGTTGCCTGTGAATTTTGGCCAATAGAAGGCCAGGAAAGGAAGGAGCAGGCTGTCTCCAGAGGACTATGGGAGTGGAGGATCATGGCCAGACTGCTGCAGGCTGCTGCTTCAACAGTTTTCTGTCAGAGTCCCAGTGGGGTTAGGAGAAACAGCTTACATACAAACATACCAACATACGATTCAGCCAGCAGAAAAAGTCCTTGCAGTCTGTTATATCTGCTCAAGTTTGCAGACCCTTCAGTGACTACTGAGGGATCTGTCCCCCCTCCGTTATCCACTCCTCCCATCCCACCCATGTCCCTCTACCCCAGTGTACCTCACCCATATGCAACTTTCTCATTTACTCTGTATCAACCTCTCTTGAAGCTGTCCACAGTCTTCAGGAGACAACTTCCTCATGCAGCCAATTTCACTTAGCCACCATCCTCTCAGTGAAAAGTGTCTCCTAATCTCTCTCTTGGATCTTCCCTGAACAGCTTGGAGCAGTGCCTCTAGTGGTCCTGTTCCAACTAAGGTTGGAAGAGACTCTCAGAGCTCACTCTGCTGAAACCTTTAAAGTACTTAAAGTTTCGATCATGTCACCCCACTCTCTCCTATCCTCCAGGGAGTACATGTTGACATTTCGAGTCTTTCCTTGTATGATCTGCCTTGCCGTCCCTGGATCATCTTGGTTGCCCTTCTCTGGACCATTACCAACAGGTTGATATCTTTCTTTAGGTAAGAGCACCAATACTGCACACTATACTCCTTATGTGGTTAAACCATGGAATGTATAATGGCAGAATGACCTCTGTTTTCCTGCTGATTATACTCATGGCTATACAGCCCTGCATCTGATTCACTTTGGCTGTTGCTCTCCTACAGTGTGCTGAGTGCTTTAGGTCACTCATAATGATCACATCAAATCCTTCTCCTCTTCTGACTTGGTAACTTGCACCTCCCAGACAGTATTTGGCCTCCATGTTCTTTGCCCCAAAGTGCAGTACCTAACACTTTTGGTGCTGAATCCCAATTGCCAAATACCCGACCATTTCTCTAGTTTGGCGATGTCTTCCCTGAGGTCTTTTCTCTCCTCTTCCATGTCTACTTTCCCAGATGGCTTTGTTTTGTCTACAGATAGGCATATTTTACCTTTATCCCATCTGCAGTGTTGCTGATGAAGACATTAAATAACACCAGACTGAGCACTGATCACTGTGGGACCCCATTAGTGCGTGGTGTAGCCTCTGAGAACTCCCCGACCACGATCCTCTGACTTCTGTCTTGTAGACAGCTTTTTGAGGAGCAGAGAGCAGGTATGATCAGGTATGCTAAAGGTCATGGGCAGCTGACCAATAGTGTTTAGCCCCTGCATGCAGTGGTGTTCCAGCAGCGGAGAAGAGGCTAATACAGTTCACCAGGAAACAGCCTGGATAGTTGTGGGTTTGCAGCAGGAACTTGGTTTATACAGTGTCTGTCCCAAGAGTGAGCGGCTGAGGCTGTGAGGTGCCATGTAACCACCTGAGAGGAGACTTAGGGGCCATTCCAATTTGAGTATGAATGTCCAGTTGTTCTGGTAGAGTGTGACAGCTATGGTGCCTGAGGACCACAGCAGCAAGACAGGCAGAGAGAGATTTGCCAGGCTGCCACTTGGAGAAGAAGCTGAGGTGGTTGTCTAGAAAGAGCCTGAATGTTCGATGGATTCAAGATGCCCAGAAGAGCCATGCAATGACCAGAGAATCCTGTGCAACTAAGCATCCAGCAATGTGATTTGTTCATACTTTGAATGTATAGTGCCACAATGGGTCAGGTAAGGGCTTTAGGGAGCTGTGTGACTTGGAGGGATCTGCTCAGGTCTGGGGAAGCCTGGCAATGGGATGTGGAGAACCTGCAAGTCTCCTGTACCATGGGATCCTCTTTTCCTCAACATTGTGCCCCAAAAGGAGCAATATGGGCCAGAAGTTGGATAGGAGTGGCTCCAAGGCCACAAATATCTGAGTGCCTGAGGGAATGAACTGTATGACTCATGGTGTGGTCCCTGTTACACTGTTTTTTTTTTTTTTAGTTAGATCATTAAGGCTTGTAGGGTGTTGAAAGCTCCATGTAGACCTGTGTTACTTTGGGGATAACCTGGAGAGAAGGCCAGCATTAGGCCATTGGTCTTGTAGGATTAAAATGGTTTGGGTTTGTTTTATTTCTCCATTTCTCATTACTGTGCATTCCCATCCCTGGTGGCACCATATCGGGCCTGCAATGATTCAGCTGGTGGTACCACAGTAACTGTGACAGAAACTCCTTACAGTGGTTAAACTGCAAATGTTTAGGTGGGAACTCCCACATTGAGATTTTTAGGTGGTGGAACTGTAATTTCTAGGTGGTAGAACTCTCCTATAGTATTTAATGGAGAAGGATGACAGATGTGCAGGTGACCCGAGTTCCTGTGAATTCTACCCAATTTAAACTCTGCCCTCAGGACTTGAGGGTGAAATCTGGTGCACTAGGAAGAAGATGTGTATTTATTTATTTATTTATTAGCTTTTGGTAACCAGGTAAGTCGCTGGGCAACAGACCTGCCTATTTTCAGGCACGACCTGGGAGAGCACAGGACACTGGTTACAATATGCAGAAATGCACAGACATAATATAGGTGTACAGGAGCAAACAAGATATACATTGGGTAGCACAGTAATAGTTACATAAAGGTACATTTTAGGCATAGATCATAATAAGGATGTAAAATAAAACAATTAGGGTTACAGGAGTGATGAGGGAGGGTATGTGAGGATTTTCACTGCACAATATTTTCCTGAATATTCTGCTTAATCTTTATCCCACCTTTTTCCCAGTACCTTGATCCTCTACTCTAAAGAAACCTGTACCAGGTTTGGATGGTATTGTTTGTTTACCTTGTCTTATTCCTTGCATTGGATCACTACATTGTGGGGTATGATTGTGTGGGACAGATATTTCTAATGGTTCTTGTGGGGTAACTAATATACTGGGTGTTATCCCAAGGGTAGCTACGAACATGGATGCTAGATCCCTGTCTGTAGCAGCCCCACACTATGGAACAAGCTGCCCACTGAACTGAGCACCATAAATACTCACTGCCAGTTCAAGACTCACCTCAAAGATTGGCTCCTGTTGGCATCCACCTGCTACTGCTTTGGACTAGCCCCCATAGGTTCCAGGGTTAAGGCCAAATAGGTTGTCTTATTTACTGAAACTGTATCACCATGAGCCTTACTTTGCTTTGTTATTTGTTGTCCCTCAACTACTGCCACCATGTATTGCCAAAAGTAACAACAGTAACCTTTCACTGTATATTCGTGCTCTTGTTAAGTTCTTGTTATTTTGATGTTTCTACTCTGGCGCTTTATGTGGCCGGGTGCGTGGATCAGTGCACCTACCGGTTAACAAAGTCATAAATAAATACTGTAGTTTGCACTCTGAGGATCCCTAGTGGAGGCACTACATCACTAATAGTTCCCAGTCATAACACCTGAATCCAAAGTCCTTCCCTAGGTCAAAGGCCCATTTCTCATGAATCATCAGAGGCTGGAACCACGTGGCTTGGGAACTAGAGCAAGGCTGACTTACACTCAAGTACTCCTATTTCTAACATCAAGAATCCATGAATGATGCTTTACAATAAGCATCATCCTCCACAAGAGTTTGAGACCTGGAGATAGAATTTTATGCTAATTATGGAACTTAGCACTAAAGTTCAAACTCTGCACTATAGGTAGCCTCTCCCTCTAGCCTTAACGTCAGATTTGTTTCTCCGCCTGAAGACAGCAGTCACCCTAAAGTCCTCTCCGGTATTCTTGGTCTCCAGATGTTTTATTTATTTATTTCTTGACAGTTTAGTGGATTAGTTAGTTTTACTGACTACTCTGGGTTAGTTATGATTTAGTGAAATTTTTATTGAAATTAGTTATAGCATTTGTGATTCTCAGATTTCTGACTGGTAACTAGGAACCAAAAGGTCACAGCTTAGCGTGGTTCCCACCTTTAGGAACCACTTAAGATTCTATTTATTTTACAAATTCTGCTAAACAACCACTAATTTACTTTTCAAAGTGTTTTTTTACTTCAAACAAGTCGCTGTTTCCACTGAAAGGGAACCTGACTGAAAATTTCCACGACTATCTTCATATTTTACAAACCGCTCTGAATTTCAATATATTGAGTGGTGTTTGAAGGATTTATTCAGTTCTTGGTAAAGGGAACCAGAAACTAAATTAAAATTTGCCTCAGAACCTTATTTGTAGTCTCAGGTTCTATAAGGGTACTTTTTCTGTTCTGGGAACCGAGAGAAAAGTTTTGCCTCTGATCTTCAGTGTTTGTCATGACTGATAGAGCTAAGAAAAGAAAACAAGACCTACAGGTTTTAAAATGTGTACTAATTGTTTTCAGCTCCTGGTAAGGGTAGACTAAAACAAGCTCCGTATCTGAGTCTAGATCATGATTTTATCAGTTGCGAGCTCTGTAAAATGTATTGCCCTAAAACCCAATAGAAAGGGGTAAAAATAGGAGAATTTATGGCTTTCTGTCTGCCTCTATGTCACCAAAACACAACAAAGGCTCTGAGGGAGTTCCCAGTGATGGTGGAAAGCATGCATCAGGGATTGTCTTCTCATAACGGCAGCAGTCCCTGTCAAGGGACAGAGAAAAAGATAATGTTGTCAGCCATCAGATAAGCATAGTAAAGATGGTAAAGACACCAAGGTGTCCGAAAGGGTAACCCATGATCCAATGATGGAAGAAATGCAAATAAAATAGCCTCAGAGCAGGCACCGGAAACAATGTCTGCCAATAAACAACAAAGAGAACAGAATGTTCTTACTATTCCATCACCAAAGAAAAGGGAGTGGGCTGCAGATCTGACAAATGCCCTCAGCAGAAGACATGGCAAAAGTATAGCAATTACGCCAGGCCTTCCAGGCTCAGGAAACTTTATTAATGTGCCTGCCCGCCCCCAGGTCAGGCTATAGACCATTTGCCTGTGGAGGAGAAGGATATGTACTATGAGGAGGAGGAGGAAGTTAGATCTATTGAATCAAATGGTTCACCTGAACAGAGTTTGGTTCCCTCCTAGGCCTACTGAAGATTATACCTCCTACTCCTCTTTCATTAGACAAATGGTAAGCATCCACAGTATACTCTTTCAGGAAGCGGGGAGGATGAGGAGGAAGTAGAATTTATTGATATGATGGGGTTAGCTCCTGCAAGAAGGCTGCTTGTCCCCATACAGAAGTCACTCCAAAGGCCACCTCAAAAATCATTTCTGCAGCAAGCCAGGTGGCACTGAGGGTTGAGGCACTGGATGCCACACCTCATGCTATATGCCAGCAGCCCAGGTTTGGATACAAACTTTGGTTACGAGAGTCGGCAGGGAAGGGAGAGGATGTAGCATCCATAGACAGCTCTCCTCTCCTGGGGAGGGTTGTGGGGATGTCCAGCATCCTAGTGGCCCCAGAAGGAGATCAGGGCATTACAAGATGGACAACTAATGTGAGGGGCAAGTCGGCAGATGTCGGCAGGGTTGCCAAGTGCCATGACATCATTGCACGTCACACTTGAGGAGGGACAGCACTCTGGGGACAAGGCAAAAATCCTCTGTAGGCTTGCAGAGATGAAGGGGCTCCAGTGGCAAGGCCCACATCCAAATACTGGCTCAGCACCCGAAATCTCCCAGGTGCCAACCTGATGTCCAGAGTAGGGCCTTGAGTCTGCAAGGTCACTGTGGGTGGGTGAGCCTCCCGGGGTAACTTTTTGCCAGGGACTGACCTACCTGGGTCTGGTTGGGAGAATACCGATAGTGAGGGTTTAGGCTGGGAATGAGAGGCGTGGCAGGTGTGCTCCTCAGAAGGATGCCTAGGACCACAGAGTGAGAAATAGAAATTTAAAAAAAAAAATCATGTCTGCACCTACTTCAGCTGCAGGCATAGATAAAAGATAGAAAGAAATATCAGGTGGACAGGCGGGGTAGAATACTTGTATAAACATCCTGATCATGAAGGTGTGGTCCAACCAGCTGCTTGTGAGAAGGCTAAGGCCCTTCTCTGCACCCCGCCCCAAAAAGTTCCAGAAAACTGGATGCTATGGCCAAAAGTGTATACATCAGCTTCCCTGCTCTCTGCCTCATAATAAATCAAATGAAACAGTGAGATAACCTCTAGCACTGGGCGAAGGCCACGGGAAGCAGAGTGACATGCAGCTCTACAGGGCTGGCAGAAATCACTGCACCTATGAAATCCATAGGGCAAAAAGAAAACTTCAAGGAAATTTACAAACTCCTGGGGTAAAGCAGTCATAACCTCTGGAAACGCTGGAAGGACCTTATGGGCAAACCCAATAAAGCTTCCCCTCCTACTCCAGGTTAAAGGTATTAGCACTCAGTACCCCAAGCTCATAACTAATTCATTTAATGTAGGGTTTACTGATCTAGGCGGTTACTCCACCTGATTTCTTGATGATCCCTGCCCAAGCTATCCCCCTGACACCTCACTCCCTCCATTCCCTCCTTTCTAAAAGTACATAGAAGGGTCCTTGGCAAGACCAGGTTCAAGCGGGGACACACTGGATCTTAACTTTCTTCACCTCTCCTCGATACTATCATTGCCCTTGTATTATTGTAGTAAGACTGTTTTTATCACTTGCGGAACAATGCAGGATCAAGTCCTTGTTCCACCCGAGGATCTGCTGACACTGGTACATGCCTTTGTCACCGCTAGGCTTGACTACTGTGGTGCTCTACTTTGGGGTCATGGGAGGGACCCTCTGCAGGCTGCAGCTGGTGCAGAACATGGTGGCCCAGTTGCTGATGGGCGTGTCTGGTCCTGTCATGTAACCCTGGTCCTGTGTGCTCTGCACTGGCTGCCGGTCAGGTGGAGGTCCTTTTCAAGGTGGGCTTGCTCACCTATAAGACCCTATATGGATTGGGTCCTGGCTACCTGTCAGAGCTCCTGATACCTGCAGCCTCTGTTTGATCCCTCTGCTCTTTATCGAGGGGCCTCCAGGATATTCCCAGGGTTTGTCTCAAGACATCTGGTGATCGAGCATTTAGTGTCTCTGGGTCGACCCTGTGGAGCGTGCTTCCATCTGCAGTTTGGGAGGTCCCCTCAGTTGGTATTTTCAAGCAGAGGCTAAAAGCCCATCTTTTCAGCCTAGCTTTTACAGAATGATCTTATGTCCCACTGTTTTAATTATTGTAGGTGACTGTTAAACTGGAATTTGAATTTTATTTATTTTTGTAATTTTCTGATCTTAATTGTTGTTTATTACTTTGTTTGTTAGGTACCCAAAGCCTCAGGGATTGGGCACCCTAGAAATAAAATTGCCTTGCCTTGCACCTCTCACCAGTCTCTTCAATCTTTCTCTCTCCCTCAAACAATTCCTAGCTATTGGAAAGCCACTATAGTCACACTGGTCCATAAAAGTGGGGACAGGATGACAAGTAATAATTACTGGCCCATATCCATCCTTCCACCCTCTCTAAGGCCCTAAAGTGCATAGTTGCCGATCAACTTACGGAATACCTTACCAAATATAACCTTCAGTGCCCACAACAACATGGTTTTAGAAAGTCGCAAGTACTACCACTGCCCTGCTTGCTCACCAATTATATCCATAAAGCCCTGGATGATGGCCACCTAGTTGGATCAATCTACATCAATCTAACTGAGGCCTTTGATACAGTTAACCACTCCCTACTACTCCGCACCCTCCCTCCCTCCTCCCTCAGGCTCTCCCCACACCACTAGCTGGTTCATTAGTTACCTTAGTGGCTGCACCCAGCAACTTAAAATCTCAACATTCTCTCTCTAACAGTCTTCCTATTGGGTCTGAGGTCCCACAGGGCTCCATACTCGGACCCCTACTCTTTAGCTTATTTATCAATAATCTTCCATCCACCTGTAAAAGTAACATGGTCCTCTATACAGATGATGCAGTCCTCTTCCCCTGCAGCCCAGACCCACTCTCCTCACTGCTGACCTACAGTCCAATTTCAAATTAGTGAAGACCTGGTTTGAGCAACATAAACTGCTACCGAGATTACAAGACCACCAAGGTCATGCTCTTTTCTAACCACCACAATTCACATAAAGCTGCCAGCCTAACCATCAATAACAATTTAAACCAACCCCTTGAGCAAGTACAAGTGTTTAAATACCTTGGCATAACACTTGATTCTGCTTTCTCATTCAATCTCTATATAAACCAAATTGCCAAAGTCATCAACTCTAGGATTGGGGTCCTTTATTGCTACCACCGCCATATAACAACAGAGGCTCTGAGACTGCATGATTACCAGCACAATCCTCTCACTTGTTGACTATGGTATAGTTTATTTATGGCACTGCCTCGGACACTTCACTAAAGAGAATTACACTTGCACTGAAAAATCTTGCAGGCTGGTCTCTGGATCTGACAAGAGGACACATACCTGCAACCTCTACAAGAGGACTAGCTGGCTTCCACTCAAGGCTGAGTCTCGGCACACATGCCCGCTTGCAAAAAGATTAATCTTGGCCTCATGCCCCTTCTTCACCAAAATGCTAATCTTATTGGCACTTACAACCCAGCATACGAGGCGCCCACTAAACCATCCTTCCAAGTCCCTTCTACAGGATCTCCCAGGCCCAGTGTACTTTTGCATATAGAGCACCCTCCTCCTTAACTGTCTCCCTTGGATGTCACTGCCCTGCCTAAACTAAGTGACTTCAAACTTAAGCTTCAACACCTCCTTACACTAGATCACTGTGATTGCTTTGTCTAGCGTGGACTCCCTTTCACCTGACATCCTGCCTCTTCTTCTCTATCTCCTCTCCCTTCCCTCCTGCCCCTTTCCCCTCCCTTTACTCTTCACTTTTTCCCTCCACTTTCTCCTAAGCCTTGAAAGCACCTCCTTACACTAAATCAGTGTGATTGCTTTGTCTAGCTCTCAACTCCCTTTCACCTGACATCCTGCCTCTTTTCTCTGTCTCCTCTCCTTCCCCTCCTGTCTTCTAGCCCCTCCCTTTACTGTTCACTTTTCCCTCCACCTCCTCCTTTCCCCTCCACCCCTCCCCCACTCCTCAGGACCCTCTGCTCATCCTGAGCCCAGCATCCCTCCTTACTCTCCTCCTCCCTTCCCATCTCACTTTCCCACCCCTCCCACCCTTTGCCACTCTTTCTTCACCTACTTCTGCCCACTCTACCCACCCCTACCTTTTCATGGACATACCTCCTTTCCTCCCTTCCTGCACCCATGTTTCCTGCTAACCCTCCTCCTCTCCCTCCTATCCCCATTCCCTCATACCTCTCTTCCCTGCATCCACACCTTCCCCTCCCTTCCCTTCCCTTCCCTCCCTCTCTAAGGTTTCCTTTTGCTGTCTTGCTCCCCCTCTTCTCTCTCTCCCTTGCCCTTTCTTCCCTCCCCATACCCCTCTTCCCTGCTTCCTCCCAAATCTGTGCTTACTGACCCATTCTCAGCACTTTTCAACTAGGTCCTGTTCAGACTGCTTAACTGAAACTGCGACTTGTGGCACATGCCTCTTTACCTTATTACTTCCAGTAATTGAAATTACATTGTATTGCAATTTATTGTGTCTGTTATACACCTTATGTTATATTCATATGTGATGCACCTTTCATTACGGAACCTTTGTAAAAGAACCTCTGGTTCAAAGTTAATGTAATCCTAGTACTCAATAAATAAATAAAATAAATTAGATGGGCAGCTAATTTGGAATATGCAGCCAATATCAGAAAGCACTGTACAGTGCTGGCACTAATGATAAAGTAGAAGGTGAGGTGGCATAGGACCTAGCTTCAGAGCAAAGTCAGTCTTGGATGCCACTAAATATGATTACAACTGGGCTGTATACATTCCACCAAAGTTTAATGAGGTGGGGATAGACTGTGAGTGGTGAGCATGTGGCGCATAAACAGTAGTCATAAGAAATTGTTTTCTGGATATTTTAAAAATAATGGGTCCAATAAGGCTAATATTATGACTAGGAATAAGATAGCAGCATTAAACTTGGTAAAAATAGTGAGTGAAACTGGTTCCACCAAACGCATCGACAACAAAGTTGTTGAAATGCAGCTCACCAACACAAATAATGTCAACAGGCAAAACTTTGTCTGTCAGAAAGTGGTTGTTTTTCTGCAACCCCATGTGGGGGCTTTGCCCCTGTGTGGAGGGGTTGTGGGATAATAGATGGACCAGACACAGAACTTCAGGATCAACACATGATCTGTGTGTGGTGTTTATTTGAAACACAGGGGATAACCTTAGGCAATGGCATATCCCTTCTTCAGTACATCAGTTTGTAACAACAGACTATGCATGTCCTTCCTCTACACTTAATCAGCACCCACTGAGCTACTGATCCATCTTTCCTGTGAAATGAATTATCCCTATGTTGGTCTTGTGTGTTTGGGTGATGGAGGCTCAGAAACCAAAAACCAAAACAAGCTAAAGACAAGAACCTCAGTGCAGAAGCACTGAAGCAAGAGTTACCCCAAAGGACATTGGCAATAAAGCAAAGTTTCAAAGAAATACAAAATCACACATACCCCTACAATGCAAAGCATTATGGGATGTATATACAAATCACCATTTTAGGCTGGTTCAGCTTAAAGCAGGAATGCATGGTGCCAAAGGGCCTCTCAAGCAATCTGTAATTTGCATGGCTTTAAATAACACAATGGGGTTTCTGATAGTTCTACCTCAGTAACTTAATTTTATAATACAGTCACCCAGTACTTTTACCTTTATCAAAAACACCTAGTGCCGTGGTATTTTCAACATTTACAGGTTTCATACATCAAGGTATTTTATGACACAGTGCTATTGTATACTAAATCCAACAACAGGAACACAGCCTGTTGTTTTACATCAGCTCGGAGGTCACCACAATAACCTCCTGTACAAGAACTTGAGAGGAAAAGAAAAATAAAGAGGACACTATAGCATAGTCAAGTAAGGGAGGGTGCCCATAGGTGGACAACCTTATGGACTAGAAATTGTAAGGACAGATTAGGCTAAGAAACAGAAGAACTGTTGCAACAGATTAAAGAAAAGGTCGGTCCTCAAGAGTGGCAGGCTCTCCCTGTCATACCCTGCACCCTTACTTTTAGATTACAAACTCTGAGTCTGAGTTTGTTTGAGGGCAAAACACTGGCAAGGGGCAAGATTTTGACAGCGGTCCTTTACTACGACAGCCTCGAAGTTGTCACTGTGAAGAATTTGATGTTGAAATTTTGACTCTCTAACGTGATACTAGTGAAACCACCTGTACAAATTACAAAACATGTTCAAGCACTTTATTGGATTGGGTGCTAGCAACTATTTATAAGCATGAAGAAAACAGCAGTGCTTCCAGATGATCCAGTGATCATTCTCCTATGCTATGCCATTTGATGGTGAAAATGGATAAGGCAAAACCAGAAATAGTTAGTACTAAAAACATTCCTGTTGGTAAAATAACAGTTTTAAAGAGCTAGTGTACTGCCTAAAACTAGTACTGTATTAGATTTTAAAAGCAGTCAACCATTACCTTTTATATCTGAGATACTTTCTCTTTTCCCTTTGTTTAATCAGAAGATTGTTTACCTGATGTTAATAACTGTGCTGTGTGGAACAGCACTCTGTCTATTAGCTGACATATCTGTCTCTACTGCCCATGCTACATCATCAGCATTCTGACCTCACTGACAGTGACATTGTTGCTGCTTATTAACAGCAACTGAGTGACATCCAAAGTCATTCATCTGTGATGTCACTGTCCTAGAAGTCACAATGCTGATGATGTAGTGTGGGAGCAGTACAACAGATATGTCAGCTGCCAGACAAGAAACAGTATACAGTGATTTGGGCTAAGCAAATTGAGGGACTCAGTTTGCGCACCTGCAAAACAACGACCATGGAATGGCAAGGGAATGAATAGCGACTGTGGAGGGACAATATAGTGAACAGGAATACGTAGCCAGTGTAGAGTCAGTGAATGGGTAGGGTAAGTAGAGCTGGTCTTCTGGTGTGGTGGTTATGGCTGCTGCCTGGGAAGTGAAAGGACCTGGGTTCGTGACTGCATCTAGGTATTTGTAGTTTTTTTACTGTTGTGGTGTTTGCACTTTGTTTTGTTTTTATTTTTATCTTCCATTCCCCGAGGTTGTTTCCCCCACCCACATGTTGTCCCTCCTGTATTGGTCACCCCTCCTTGTTTTCCTCCTTCCTCCAATGTCCACCCCTGGGTTTATTTTAGTTGGGGGTGGGGCAGGTCATGAGGGTGCATAGCCCCATAAAAAAGTAGCGTATATGGCCTCCATATAGGTGGTATGGTTTTGTATTGTTGCCGATGTTGGGTTCGGCATAGTGCTGATCAGCGATTTTGTTTTTGGCAATTAGCACTCACTGTTATGCAGTCACGATATAATCCTTGCTCATATCACATGGAACTACAAAGAGCTGTTCACACATCCAGCACAATATTATCAAATATAAGACTTCCTCATGAACAAAAGGGAAAAGAAAAATACTTCAAAAATAAAAGTTACAACTTAGTACCTGTCTGCCTGTTTTGACTCCACTAGCTCTTTAAGCAAATGTTGAACTGTGTTGATTGGTCATTTATTAATAATTCCTGACAGATAATTTGGCATTGGATTTCTTTACTATAGAATTTAACCACATTTGTGATAATGTTGTGGTAATAAAGTAATTAAGGAAATGAGGAGGGGTTCTATATTGTGACAGGAGCATAGACAGTTAATGAGGATAGAGACAGAGTGTGGATAAATCTAAGTACAGTGGCCTGGAAAGGGATGAAATAGCATATAAGCAAATGTGTAACAGACATAAAGTATTTATTCAGAAAGCTAAGGCTAATTATTTCCAACAAAAGCAAAAGGAGGAAGCAGAAAATCCTAGAAAGTTTGGGACAGTATTAATCACATTTTAGGTAAAGATAATAAAACAGCTCCTAAGGTAATGCAGAGAAGGTTTAATGGTAGAACCACTTGATGTAACAAATTAATTTACATTTTTTATTAATCAAAAGGTGGTGGCAGTTCCTATTAGAAAAGTTTAAATTTATCATTATGCATACAGAGTTTCCAGATCTCTGGAAACAGACAGTGGTAGTCCCTCTTTTTAGGAGGAGATAACACAGTTACCAGCAATTATAGGCCAATCTCGGTCCTGTCCGCTGTCCAAGGTACTGGAGAGGATTGTGTATGACAATTGATGAAGTGTATTGAGGATTGTGATATGCTGACTAAAACTCAATATGGCATTTGAAAGAAATGTAGTACTACAACTGCCTTCTTGGACTACATGGACCTTTGGATAGTGCCTCACATGGCGGGAATATGACCGGAGCAGCCTATATTGTTTTGTCTAAGGTTTTGATTTAGTGGACCATCAATTGGTTGTTGATAGGTTATATGAACTTGTTCAGTGAATAATGTATGCAGTTGGTTTCAAAACTACTTGGCAAACAGAAAATAGAAAGTAGAAATAGGCATTATTACATCTACATCAAAACAATTAATATTGGAGTTCTACAGGGGTCCATATTGGGACTGCTGCATGCTTTTTAGCCTTTTCTTAAATAATTTGCCTTCTGTTTGCAGGGCTGCAAAGTCCTACTTTATGCCGACAATGCAGTCCTGGCAGCCAGTGATAGGAATGGTGCAACTCTCACTGGACCTCTCCAAGAAGACTTTTGCAGAGTTCAGGACTGGCTCACTGGGAGCAAATTGGTGACTAATTTTAAAAGACCCAGCCCTGAGTGTTCTGCAGTTCTAAAAGAACTGGAAATTGTGAACAACTAAACATCAAAACAGTTAGAGGTGAGGTTCTAGAACAAGTACAGTCTTATAAATATTTGGGTATGCATCTGTACAGCACACTATCTTTTGCCATGCATATAGACAAAGTAATAAAGAAAATAAATATAAGATTAGGCTTACTGTATAGAAATAAAATACTTTTCATCAGGAGAACTGTAAATCGGTTGCTTGAGTCTGATTCTCTCTGACTGCCATCTGTGCCATAGGCACGGACAGCATAGAATCATACGTGTAGGTTTGTATTTGGTGTAAAACAAGATGTACATCATTGTGTTCTTTATCGGCATACATGGTGGCTTCGTTTGGATGCTAGAATTAAGTATTCTGATTGTATTTGATACTGGAAAATAATTAATGGTCTGAGCACCAGTAATTTGAATGTGTTAATGACTAAATGTTCAAATGTTTACAACACTAGATCCAAACAGAATGTCCATCTTGAAACACCTAGCTGCAGAACAGCCCTAGGGCAAAATACATGAACAAAACATGGAACTCTTTACGCTATCTGTAACTGCTAGCCATCAGATTGTGCAATTTTAGAGAGCTATGAGATTCTATGTGACTGTTTTGGTATATTATGATATTTTAAACAGATCTGTTTGTAAACTAAAATTGAGAGAGGTTATTATGAGACTGATATATGCATCTCCTTGCATGTAGTTGCTGTATGCTAATTTTAGATGTAGCTTAATGTTTATATTTGTATAGCAATTTTATAAATTTAATGATGTAGTATTTATGTAGCAAACCAAAAATTGTATGTTTTATTACATGATGTATTGTAACTTTTGACTGTGTCACCTTTGAAGAAAGGCACTTGTTGCCTAAAGGTATTACCCTACTAATCAAATCAAAATCAAATACTAGTTCTGCATGACTGTAGGCACTAATGACTCTGCTTCAAGAGTCTTAACACATGCAGTGTCATTGAGACATTCCTCCTGGTTATGGGCAAACATCCTTTCCCGGAACACTCAGACCAAGGCCATGAATTTCCACTTTAGGGAAACTCACTTTGTTGACAAAACAGAGGCATGCTCCCCATCCGGAGGCTGCGTCTGTTTCTATTGTAATGTCTGGGGCTATGTCTAGCGGAATACCTTGAGTCAGTTTGTGTCTGTTTGTCCACCAGTTGAGACTTGACTTTACTCTGGGTGGAAGAATGACCCGTCTTGTTAGGTCGAGATCGTACGCCTGTCCTTGAGTTAGAAGGAATGACATAAGAAGTCTTGAGTTCCATCTTGCCCATGGAACTGTGTCTATGGTGGAGAACATTAGGCCTAGCATTTGAGAAATGTTCCATAGTGTTGAGTGTTTTGCAGACTGTAGTCTGTATGCTGTTGATACTATTGTGTCGATTCTGGAATGAGACTGAGTAACTATTCCTCTTTCTGTGTCTATTAGAGTGCCTAGGTGTTCTGTTTTGTGACTGGGAACCAGTTGGCTTTTCTTGGTGTTGAGTATCCAGCCATGACGCTCTAGGCACTGCACCACTGTTTGCGTCTCCCTTAGTGATTGCTGTAGCGATCTTGTCCGGATGAGCCAGTTGTCCAAGTATGGTATTACATGGATTCCTGTTGTCGGAGATGTGCCGCGAGAACCACGGAAACCTTTGTGAATACTCGTGAAGCGGATGCTAGTCCAAATGGCAGGACCTTGTACTGATAGTGTTGGCCTAGAATGCAGGCGTAGGAATCTGTGGTGCGTGGGTATCATTGGAATATGAAGGTAAGCGTCCTTCAGGTCGATGGATGTGAGGAAGTCTCCCTGACGGAGGGCTTTGAGTGTGGACCTGGTCGTCTCCATCTTGAAAGGAATGTAGCGTACTGACTTGTTGATGTATTTTAGATCCAGTACCGGTCGGAATCCCCTGTCTTTTTGGCACCATGAAGAAGATGGAGTAGATGCGGTAGCTTCTTCGTGCCTTGGGACTGGAGCAATGGCATTGTTGTCTCTTAATTCTTGAATAGCTGTAGTAATCTGTGCTGTTGTGTATTTGTGCTTGGAAGAGGGTGAATGAATCATTCTGTGTCCTCTCAGTGTGTTTGTGAACCGTATCGCATAACCCAGTCTTATTATCTCTAGTACCCATTTGTCCGTGGTGGTGTCTACCCACTGTTCTAAGAACAGTGTCAGTCTCGCTCCCATTGGAATGTGGCCTCGCTGGTGAGGTGCGTAGTCAGGATCTGGAATTGTTACAGCGATGGTAGTTTCCTCTGCCTCTTTGTGTAGATCCCCTACCTCTGTATCTGTTGTAGTGGTAGGGAGTGGAGTAGTTTTGTCGGAAGGTAGTGCCGCGGAATATATAGCTACCTCGTCTCTTGTCACGAAAGGACTGTTGTCTACCTCTTGGACGTGTTGGAAGATAGGTGGATCTTGTTTGTTCTCTGGCTAGTAGTCTGCCATCCTCTTTGCCTTTGAGATACTTCTCTAGGGCCTGGCCAAATATCATGTTGCCTTTGAAAGGAAGTCTGTGTAATGTGGCCTTTGATTCCTTGTCAGCATCCCAGAGTTTCATCCAGAGAGACCAGGGCTCGGTTAGTGATAGCCGCTGATCTAGCATTTATTTTCAGGAGTCAACTGCCATGTCAGCTAGGTATTTAGTGGAGAGGATGGCATTGTCTAAAAGAGTGGACTCATGTGACTTTGCAGGAATGGTCTTTTGTATTTCCTGGAGCCAGGTGAGCTGTGCTCTAGTGGCGTAGATAGCTGTAGGGCTGCCCTGCTTCCCAAGCCTGCTAATTCTGCGTTCTTCTTTAGGTTTCCCTCTAGTTTTCGGTCAATGGGTCTCTTAAACCTGATGGGACTCAGTGGGGAGTACCGTCTTTTGTTTAGTGCTGCTATTTGAGGGTCCACGGCAGGTGAAGTACACCATAGTGCCAATTTGTCTTCCTGCAGTGGATACATTCTGTCCATGATTTCCTTTGGGAGTTCTGGCTGGTTCAGAGGAAGACCATTCTTTGAGAATTATCTCCTCTATTGCTTCACAGATGGGGAAGGCCTCTGCTAGTTCGCAGTAGGCTGCAGGGATGGTAGTAGCTTGGATGTGGGGGTTGGTGTCACCGTGTAGAACCCACTGTTTCCATTATATGGCGCACCAGGGCCGGGATTTTTCTGGGAAGCACCACTTCGCTGTGAGAGTTTGTGGTTCTTGGTCTAGACTGCCCTCTTCCGCATCGGAGGAGTCACTGAGTCGACGGAGGAGGGAGGTGACCCATCTCTTCTGCATGTCTGTGTGTTTTCTTAGTAGGAGGTGATTGTATTTGTTGGTGTTTAGAGAGTTCTGTTAGCTTTGTAACATCGCTGTTAAGACCTTCTGTTGTGCTTGCATAAGTTGGTTATTTTGTAGGAACACTTTAGTGGTCTCGGAATGTTGTAGGTTGTCCTGGCTAGTGGAAGGTGGCGAGCAGTCCTCATCTGTGTCGTGTGCCTCAATGTGTGTAGTGGAGTCCTCAATGCAGGATGCACAAAGTCTGCCTGACTGTTGATGTGGAATTGGCACATTGCACTGCCTGCAGCTTTTGGTTTAGGCATGGTCACCTGATAAGTAGACAGAAATGAAATGCTTAGTGGGATGGTAGTCCCTGTGCCTATGTATTAGTCAGTGTCTTAGATAAATGTGCGTTCAGTAACAGTAATGTGAAGGATTTAAATGCAATGCAAAAATCTTTGCAGTATTACAGCATTTCATTGTGTAGAAGTTGTGCTTGAGTGTAATGGAACTGTACATGCTGCACATTTAAAGTTGGTATGTCTTTAAGGTGGGGAAGTTGCTACAATAATGAGTCCTGTGCTTGCTGCCAAGGGACTGCATGGTAGCAGTACAGAGCCGATAAAGTCCGCTCTTTATATGCTAGTTATCTACCAGCTGAGTCAAAAGCTGTGTAAAAATATGCTGTGCCAGGTAAACTGAATGAATTCTGGAGTTGAGTGACTGCGTGCTTGCAGAAGCAAACGCAATCACGGTGGGCGATGCAGTGATCGCCGCGAGACTTGGTTGAAGTCTTGTGAGTGTTGCCTGGCCAGTGAGGAAGCACGCTGTACTGTAAGAAGCATGAGGAAGCAGGAAGTAGAATATCGAGAAGGCATGGACGCGGGACCTGCCTGGATGCCATAAATAACATTATAGCATCTCCATTTGTAGCCCCATGTAAGCGCTGCCTTCTATTTCGGGAGCAGAGGTATTTCTGAAACTGACACGACATATGATAGTGGCAAAGTGCAGGTAGGAGGGTGCAGAGTGGAACTTGAGTCAGCGTTTACAAGTTTTGTACCATTAGCGTCTGGGACCGCTTACGTGAGGGGTGCCCAGAGCACTGGGCTCGATGCAGCTAAGCGAATGTTACTGTTGGAGGAGCTTAGAGGAAGTGCAGCGCCTGTTACTGCAGGGTAGGGGTATTCAGAGCGTGTATGTAAAGATAGTGCTGCATTGAGAGAGAGTTTGCATTACGGTAGGTCAGCGTCTGGAACTGCTAATTTAGGGGTGTCCAGAGCACTCAGGCGCTATGAGTAGTAGTCAAGCTGATGTCGTAGTCAAGCTGCTAGTGAAGTTGATAATAGCATCATTTGTCAATGCTGTGTTGTGAATGTGGGAAACCTAATGTGTGTTTGTAGCACGCTGAGTGTAATGAGCTTGTAAAGGTGAAGTTTGTGGCAGTAGAGAAAATACCTTTGCACATAATATCCTTAGCTAGCTAACTGCTAATCTGTTAGAAATACTGATTATCGTACCGATGTACCAAATAAGTGCAGAACTAGCTGTGCTGTCTGTATAAATACTGAATGCAATAGGTACAATAATGAACAAAGAAACTGCCGTCCTACCTTAGAACGAGTTGTTTAAATCTTCTGTGGTCTGGAGCTCTGGAGTAGTGACAACCTTTGTAAATGCACAATTTGAACTGATTACAAGTGACCAGAGACACTCAGAGGGGACGTTCTCAAATCCAGTCACATGTGCATCAAGACAACCTATCAGGTGTACACAACCCATGATGTCAGGTAGGTGGAGTGCCTCAGAGACCATCCCCACAATAACATTGATAAGAAAAGGCCTCCACTTCCTACAGGCTGTATGGCAGGGAGGCAGGGCGATAAGGGCAGGGACTACTATTCTAGAAGTTTCAAGGTTTGTTTGTTTTTAGCTGTGAGCTGCCAAATCAAATGAGACTGTGCAGAAGACTAGGCTGGCAAATGCACAATAAAACATAAGCATACAAACAAAGCAACAAACAAACCAATAAGGCATGTCTGCACTCAAAGCTTTGAGAAAAATATCCCCAGTAACATAAAACACTGAACTGAACAGACTATAACATCAAAAAGATCATGCTGAAAAGTCAGATACCATTATGCTGTTTACTTCAAGTCGCACAAATGCATATTGCTATGTACAATTCATACAGCAGTACTCTAAAGTGTATATAACTTCAGCAGCTGATTCCATACTTTAGAGATTATATCACTTGAATATAATTTCAATTCAATTCAAAGCAGAGCATTAAGATGCTAATAAGGTGCAAAATGTCATAAAACTGTTCAGGTATAAACAGCAACAAATTCAAAAACTCAAATGGCTCTATGAGCCTACAAGTTACCAGGGATGGACTGCCTCCTCTTATCCTGGTGCATCGCTTATCCTGAGCTTCATCAGGAGGCGTGGCTAGCTCAAAACCCATTCCTTAAACAGCACTCATGTAACCATGGTTATTTAACTTTTTCTAAAGTTATTTAAAGAATTCACTTTAACTAAAGCTGCTTTATTTATTCATAAGTTCATATGTGTATACAAGTCGGTAGTTATAGGCCTTTGACTTTCCTAGTATTAATCTGAGAATTCAAACTTCTTATTACCCATGTACTTATCCAGTGATGGCTTAAAGGCATCCAGAGTGTTGCTTAATACCACCTCCATACTGTAGGTAGCCTATTCCAGGTGCTGACCACTCTCTGGTTAAACCATGCACCCGTTTAATGTCCTATAGAACTCTCTCTTTAACTGATGACAGTGGGACCTGCTTTCTCTTTCAGGTTGCTTACTCTCCAAACCAACACAGTCCTAAAGGTCCTTCTCATGAAAGGCCCTGTATGCCAGACATAGGTCCCCCTCAGTCTCCCATACTCCAGAGAGTAAGATTCAAGTCCTTGCACAATTTCCCTCCTAAACCTGCCTATGTGCCACTCCTATGCCTCTCTCGGACCCGTTACAGGGGTGACTCATCCAGCTTCCAAGCCGGACCACCGTAACCCCTTCCCCCGACTGAGCAACCGATCCCACGCCCAGGAACAGAACCAAGAGCCCGGCACTTTCCACACTCCTTCGCCACTAAAGCCACTAATTGCCATATTTCACCCCGACCCCTGCCTGTTGGACACTCTCAAGCCGGTGAGCAGTTTCATGAGCCCGGTTTCAGATCCTAGCCTGCTGCCACTAAAGCCGTAAAGTCCCTTTGCACCCCTACTGAATCTCAGCTCCTATGCCGGTAACAGAACCAGTGGCCTGACATTTTCCTTACCTTGACCCACCGATGCCACAAGGTTGCCTTATTTCACCTCCTCCGACCCCCACCTTCTTGATACTTCAAGCCAGAGAGCGGACCCATGAGTCCTGCCACAAGTCCCTGCTATCTGCCACGAATGCCGTTAGAGCACAGTCCTAACCTGCTCTCAAGGATCCTTAAGCCCCTCCTTCACCATGTCCCCCTTCTTTCTTCCTCTCACCATGTCTACCAGTATAATCTTTGAGGTCGGTCCCGTTTTCTCCTGCTACCTGTAAAATAATTGTGATATTTCAGTGTACCTTGGACCTGTAACCCTGCCTCATTGTCTTTGCAACTGTACCATGTATTGTTCCTGTGCCTCCCAGGTTGTGCCTGAAAATAGTCACCTGTTGGCTAGTGCACTTACCAGTTAACAAAACTAAATAAAATAAATAAAATCAGCCTTTAGCCATAAGACTTGCTGGAGAGTTGCGGATTTTTAGTAGCCCTCTCTGAGTTTTCTCAAGCATTCTAATGTTTGTTTTTGTTATGAGGGGCCCAGAACTGTACACAGTATTCCAGATGTGGGCATGCCAAGGTAGTAAACAAAGGTACTAAGACCTCCCTATCTCTGCTCTCAATGTGTCTGTGGATACAACCCAGCGTCCTGTTACACTTACTAGCTGCTTCTCTACATTGGTCCCCTGGGGACATTTTGTTGGCAATAATAACTCCAAGGTCCCGCTCTCTATCAGTATCAGCTATCTTCCTATCCTGTAGGAAGTATGATGCCCTCCTGTTCCTGTTGCCAATATGCATCACTTTGCACTTCTATATTAAATGTTAATTTATGATTTCTTGCCCACAGATCTAAGGTATTGATTTTGTTATGAAACTGTTCAATAGATTTATTATCAGTGACAATTGCTCCAGTCTTCACATCATCAGCAAACTTACAGCTCAGAAGTTTTTGGCATTTGTATAGCTGCTACTGTATATAAATACTGAAAAGGGTAGGTCCCAGGACCAACCCTAAGGACTTCACTCATCACCTCTGCCCAAGCTAAGAAATGATGAGCCACACAGACCCTTTACTTCCTACCATCCATTCATGAAGCCACCCAATAAATGATATTTGGATCTAGGTTCATATCATACAGTTGCTAATTAAAGGCGTATGAGGCATTGTATCAAATGACTTGGAGAAGTCAAGGAATAGAATATTGACAGGAAGACCTGCATCCAATGCCCTACTGATTGGATCAAAGAAGTGAAACAAATTTGTTAAACAGGACCTACCTGTCCTAAACCCATGCTGAGTTACATCAGCCAGACCCTTTCTAGTTATATGATCATCAATTATTTCCTTTATAAACTCCTCCATTATTGTGGTCTTACTGCAAATTCATAATAAATATTGACATTTAGACAAACATTAGAAAACAGAATTAAATATAAAGAAAATGATAATCAGCGACAAAGTGCTACATAAAATAAAAAGAATGGGTACCAAATATACACAGCCATCTGTACAGATGCTCTATGAACTAGAAATAGACAGAGTCATTAGAAAATCAACCTGTTATTAAAACTAGAAGATTTTGTTTGGCAGGAAAAAGTTTGTCCAGTGTCAGTGGATGTGGAGGCACTATACTTCTCGACTAAGCACAATAAAGGCATAAGTGCCTGTAAGTTCTGTTTAGAATGTAGTAGTCCCTCCATGCTGCCTGTTTTTCCATTGGAAGCATCAGTTTTATCCTATATCATAATGTGTTTAAGTTTTCCAGTGCATATTATCTCCAGACATTGGGCACTCCAATGGGGTATATGACCCTATCATAAGCCAACTTGTTCTTTGGGTTGTGGGAGGCAGACAAAATTTTCTGTGAACAATTCCTATCGTAGACAATGTTGTCTTATGGTATAGATATATTAACAACATTTTCTGTGTATGGAAGGGGACAGCTGATGGGGCTAAAGCTTTTGTTGACTGGTTAAATGTTAACAATGTGAATTTGAAATTTACTTCCTGGATCAATTCCACTGAGATTAATTTCCTTGAACTTACACTAGAAGGAGTACCAGGTAAAACAAATCAGCACAGAGAGCTGCAGGAAGCAAACTGTGACCAATTCCTTGCTGTTGGCTAACAGTGTCCATCCCATGCTCTTAAAGACTCTATACCTTATTCACAGTTCCTTTGCATTAGAGGAACTGTAGTGATAATGAAATGTTCAGACATGAAGCAATTGAATTACAAAATAGGTTTGAAAGAGTGCTCTAATAATAGGCTCCTTAAAGAGCCAAGAGAGAAGGTAGAATGTCAGGATAGGAGGGATCTTTACATGTGAAACCAACAGAGTCATTAGAAAATCAACCGCTACATTCTCCTTTGAGTTTAATTAAATAGCAGGGCTAGTAGGAGCAATAATCCATAAGAATCCATAAGTATTGGGATATACTTATGGCAGACCAGACATTACAATAAAAACTTGGTCCTATACAATGAGTGATGTTTAGAGGGGTACCTAATGCCCGTGATATACTTGTGCACAGCAGATATTAGCCACTGAGACAGAAGACAGGCAGAAATGTGATGCCTCTCTTTCCCTAAGGGTTTCTGTCGTGTCAGAATTGCAATGGCTGTACGTACTGCAAACTAACTAAAATATTCAAACATATGATAAGTAAGAAAAATTCCATATTGAGGAATTTGTTAACTGCAACAATATCTTTGCAGTTTATGCTCTGATGTCACTGTAATAAATCTATTGAAGTCGAACTGTGAGGCTGTTCAAAAGGCGTCTCCGGAAAATATCAGAGATATAGTGTGAGGCAAAGAAGACACACCATTGGGTGGGCATTTTAAACTAGCACACAGGATGAATCTGAGGAAAATGTACTTCTTGCTCTGAAGCATGTCAAGCCATATCCCCTGAGGTAGACAGGTTGCGGACCTTGTGTAGAAGGAGGCTAACTAGGTTTTAAACCGAACTGTCATAAACCAGTAGGGCATAATGATGAATTAGACCTGTGGCATTTCATTTAGTCCCCTTGTAGTGTCTTGTATACAGGTACCCTTTATGTTGTGACCATGAGGATATATTGATTCACCTGGGCTCTTACTGAATCATGTGGAGTGTATACATAGTAATGTTAATGGATTTTTTGTAAATATCTGTTATTTTGTATCACAGAGTTTGATTGTTTCTCATGAGAACCAGCATCAAACGTGAGTGGAAATGTCTTGGGGAGTCTGTCCACCAAAATATTCCAGAAATATGTCTGAGCTCACCATGTGAAGTCTGTCATCTACCTCAGTTGCAGGAAAGAAGATAGCTTTTGCCTTTTTGTTTGTAGCCGTGACATTGGAGGAGACAATCTTAAGCCTACACCAGCCGCGTGAGGATGGGACTCCCATTTTGTATGTTTCAGCTCATGCCTCTATGATTTAATTGTTGGACTGTGAGAACTTGACATGCTTATTTTTCTAGTTCCTAGAGCATCTGTACAGATGGCTGTTCATATTTGTAACTGTTCTTTTGTTTCATGTAGCACTTTGTCAGACTGATTGTCATTCACTTTATATTAAATTCTATTTCTCTAATGTTTGTATAAATGTCAACATTTATTGTGAATTTGTAGTTAGAACATCTGTTAAATAAAGCAACTTCAGAAAAATTAGGTAACCCGTGGTTACATGAGTGCTATTTAAGAGAACAAGTTTAGAAGCTAAGACACTCCCAGCTGAAGCTCAGGATGAACAAAGCCCTGGGATAAAAGAGGTGGCAGCCCATCCCTGGTAACTTGTAGCCTCATAGAGCCATTTGATTTTTTATTTTGCTGGTGTTTATAACTGAACAGTTTTGTGACATTTTGCACATTGTTAGCACCTTAATATGCTACTGCTGACCTCCGGCTTCAAGCACGGCCCATGCAGCAGCCTAGAAACAGGACTCCTTCTGCCCAGGGTTTAAAACTCTCTTATTCAACATTTTGCTACTAAAACTCAAACAAATGCCACCAAAGTAAAAAGGGAGACAGCAAGATGATAAGCTCCCATGCTGAAAAGGACAAACTACTCTTGATGGATCATGATACAAGATCCTGGCCCAGGAACACAGTCACAGCCCTTCCTCAGCCTGTAAAGCACACCAGGCTGCGGATACTATGAACACAGAAGAAAAATGAACACAGCTTAAACTGTACACCCTACTACAAGAGATCCAACTCTCAGGAGGAAAACAAAGCAGATTTTCAGAGAATCCATGCCAAACTTGTAAGCATTAAGCCACTCCAAAAGTTAGCATTCTAATGGAAGTAATTAATGCATGGTTGGGACTGTAGCCAAGGCCAAGGCCGACTGCCTACAACAGCCCAACCATGCATTACTTCCCTTTAGATGCCACCTTCAAAGTGGCTTAATGTGCTTGTAATATGGTTTTCTGATAGTTCAGTATGTTAGAAATATAGATACTGTATCATTATCTAACTAATACTATAGACACAGTGTTTTGTTTGGACACAAATCTTTCCTGTACTTTTGAAAATGTGAAGAAATGCTTATTTAAATATAGATGTTATACAAAACAAATTTCAGATATTGACAGATGAGGGTTTATTTAAAGTGATTTTAAGTAGATTGTCTAAATCTGCACAACTATTATTCTCATACCCTGCTTGGGAGGTCTCCGATATGTTGCTGTATGTGTTTACAGAGTTCGGTATCACACTCATTAGCATACTGTCTGACCTTGTCTATCTACCTACTTTTGACTGTGTGCTACCTTGTGTGCCGCTTATAGTTAAAATTTACTGTTCCATGTACCATAAATGACTCAAAGTGGAACGGGTTGAACATTTCCGCCTGCCGTACTCTCTAGCCCTGCAGTGTGCTCCGAACTGTTCATTGTTGTGGAGTGCTCTTCTCAATGGCGTTACTGCTCCTTTCAGGTGTGACTTTTTTATTTAATGATGGTAATTGTGCTTTCTATGATAATACATGTTCACCTCTATGTGTTTCTGCATTTTCCTTTCTTTTTGTGCGTTCTATCTGCTCCAACAGTTACAAGCATTTGGATGGGTGGGTGGCAAAGAGAAGCACTTTCTAATAAACTGCCATGTCGTTTTATAAACAGTGCTTTTTCCTTCCATGGATTTGGAAGGTATTCACTTTCAACATGGCATTATTGCTTAAATAATGCCGTGTTGACATATGGACATGTGATTTATTTCATCCAATGATTTCTCTCCTTTACCTAGTTCTTAAATTTGCCATATCACAAACAGAATGAGACACTGTATACAGGAGGTGGATACGAGGGTCTCCAAACTAGAAGCAGATGCGGACACTTTTACTTCAGTCAAATATACAGGGCTTTACAAGATAAATGCACAGACTTAGAAGCCCAGTCCTGGAGGGACAACCTAAGACTCTCAGGCTTACCTGAAGGTGCTGAAACAGGGAACATGTCTCTTTTCCTGCAGGATCTGTTTGGAGATGTGCTACATCTCCCAGCTACCATTGAAGTCCATATTGAAAGAGCACATCAGGCGCTGCAGCCAAAGCTAATGGACCTGACGGCCAGACCTGGCCCCATTATCATGAAGTTTGCTAGCTACACTGTAAAAGAGGATGTCCTTCAGCGGGCATGGAGACAGATGGAGATTAAGTATAATGGAGCTAGGCTGTACTTGGATCAAGACTATCCCCAGAAATACAGAAGCTCCAGCTATGATACAGACCCATAATGAAAGCCTTAAAGAACAAACAAATCTGCTTCCAGACTCCTTACCCTGCCAACAAGAAGATTTTTTCTGGGAAGAGGGCCCACAGATCTATGCAACCCTGGGTGAGGCAGAAGAAGCTCTGAAAGCCCGAGGAGTACCACTCCAGCGGCAAGACCTGAGCTTTACAAGAAATCCCGATAGGAACCTGCTAAACTCATGCACAACAGTTTCCTGGGGCACTAAAATGGTGACACAAGGAAATGCCCCTCAGAAGACGCTACTGGATATTTGATCCATACTGCAGAGGCGCAGAGAGAGCTTGAATCTGGCAGATCATAGAGGAGCTCTTTACTGACCAGTATATTGTGTCTTCATCTGAAGGAGGTATGTGTGTCAATACCGACTTGGTACCCTTTTCTACCAGGCTACTGTCTAAGGGCTTAACTGTATGAAAAAGCTCAGATGGGAACTGGTACTTGCAGGGTAATTCTTGGCACAGTTTTCTCACCCAAGCTTGCCTCTCTCTCTCTAGGAGGCAGAACTCTGTAAAGAACCACAGTACAATATGAACCACAAAATGGACATCACAGATGGGGACTTGTCTTTGTGACATTACAGTTAAAAATCGATAGGCATGTCCTCTACTAGAACATTAGCCATATGCATAGAAGATGCTACTCTACCTGATCAATTTTCACTTGCATAATGTTCAGTTTAAAATCAACTTTTTGGAAACTATCCCAAGCAAAAAGAAGTCAAGCAACTAAAGGCGCTATTAACACAGGCTTAATACAATGGAATGACCATTACCTGTGTGCTGCCATTGTACTCTGTTCCGCTTTGTGGTTCACTTTACACTGAAGGTATTCCGCCACCCGCCCCATCTCCATTTTCAATATTTTGTGTTTCAGCTTCCCCATGGAGTGTGGTGCTCTATGGCTGTTTTTGCACTGCTGCGGAATGGCTGTTTTACACAGCCAGATGAAACGGAACACATCGTGACGAACCGAGGAAGGTAGAGATTGCATGCCGCTAACGTTCACCAGGGAACAGAACAGATGCATTTTACACACAGGGGATGTAACGGTATACTGTTTCTGTAACAGTCATTCCATTACAGAAACCTGTGTGTAAAAGCTCCTAAGTCTGACAAACTCAGTGACCTGGGTCCTGCTTGAATCCACATTTTCATCTGACCTGCTCCTAAAGGATCTGAATGTGGGCTTTTAAACAACCTCTTTAAATAACAAAGGAAGCATAAGGACAAAAGGATTTCACATACTGCACTTGTATTGAGTAAGTGTGCCAAAGGCTACCAATGTAATGGGGCAGGGGAGTGGATGCCTGCAAGCTCTTGCACAGCCAAAGCCTCATCAAATCCCTGCCTAGCTGTGACCCTGGGTGAACTCTATCATGATTTGTACCAATAACCAGGACATTTAAAAATTGTATCCCTGAATATTTGCAGCCTCTCTCCAAACTGCCACAATTTCAGGCCTGGGTGGCTAGATTGATCCTGACATCATCTCCCTAACAGAAACATGGCTATCACCAAAGATCCCAGACACAGCAATTGCCCTTCCTGGATACAACCTGTTCCGGCAGGGCTGTACCTCAAAAGAGGGGTAGTTGTCTGGTTTACCTCAAGAGTGACAAAGGGCAAATACTGCCCATTAGCTTCCACACCAAGGAAGTATAGGTTCTAACACTAAAACTTAATATTGGCCAACAAAACAAAGTGCTACTATTATCCACCATATACCTCCCTCCTGGGACACTACCCACTGGCTTCCCACAATTCACATAAGCCACCTCAAACAGAACAAACTAAATTGGGAACATATAATCCTAGGGACTTCAACATTAATTGGTGTACAGGATGGAAGCGACAGCTAGAGACCAAATAACTGCCTGTACCTGACCCAGCTGGTCACACAACCCACCAGACAAAACTACCATACAGGAACCAGCACCCATCTACTAGCTACTGTCCTCCTGTCCTGAACATATCTCAGAGATAACAGTCCTATCTGACACCATCAGTGACCAGTCAATCCTTTTTAGGTAGTGCCTGAAGGAGTCTAGTTGACCAGGCCTCAGTGATCTGTTCCTGGTGGTCTTAGGCTTACTCTTGGTGAACTTGTTAGTCCAGGTAAGTGGTACATCCCTGTTGTTCTGAGGCCTGGTCAACTAGACTCCTTCAGGCACTACCTAAAGGGATTGACTGGTCCCCACTGGATAGAGTCAAGGACAGAAAAGAAGCACTGGATTACTTCTGCAGTATCTTCACTAAGGCCTGTGACATCTTTGCTCCTTACAAAACAAAGAAAACCAGAGGAATCCCCAACCCCTAGCTGTATAGCCCTCTAAGTGAATGCATGTGACTCAGAGATCACCTGTGACATAAGGCCAAAGCCACCGGGAATCTAGTTGACTCTCAAGTGCATAAGGCAGCTAGAAATACCTGCACAAACTCATCCGTCTGGCAAAAAGCAGCTTACTACAATGACCTCTAGGAAAGGCCTGGGGTAGAGGGAGGGAGTTCTGGGACTCTGTGAAATCTCTCATGGGTAGAGCCTCAAGGGCCCACTGGATCTTATAGTTACCACCTCTGGCACATTGGTAAGACCCAAAGGAAATCGCTGATGCTTTTAATGTTGCATTCATGGACCTCAGCAATGTGTTGCCAGCTGAATACCAGAATCATTCCTGCAAGCCAGCAGCACAACCTCAATGCTCCATCACCACAGGATAATGTTATCCCACCATTCTACTTCTGGCAAATCTCTCCAGGTGAGACAATCAAATATATCAAACGGGTCCTTGGTAAGACCAGGATGGGAAGCGACATGATCGATATGAAGATGGTAGCACTACATTAAATGAACTTGTGGAACTGTCACCAAGGTATTCAATGCCTCTTTGAGATCTGGCATCTTCCTGACAGGTGGAAAGAGGTTTTAGTCACACCTGTTTTGAAATCAGGAGACAGAGCTAATCTAGCAAACTTCTGGCCCATCTCGATTTTACCTCCCCCAAAGCACTTGAAATTGTGGTCTCAGAACAACTAATTGAGTACCTAGAAAACATAGCCTATCCTGCTTGTAACAACATGGATTCTGACAAAACCACTCCACTGTCACTGCGCTAGTAGAGTACACCACTCAGCTTTGTGAGGGCCTGGATAAAGGAATGGCGGTGGGGTTCATCTTCATAGACCTCACCAAGGTCTTTAACACAGTCAGTCACCAGCTACTACTGAAACGCCTCCTCTCTACAGGATTGTAAATAGACTCTGTGACCTGGTTTCATAGTTACCACACCCATAGATCTCAATGGGTCAGGATTGGCAATACAATCTCTGAGCCCAGGAAGTAAACCTAGGGGTTCTGTAAGTTCTATCCTCAGTCCTCTCTTATTCAGCCTTTTCCTAAATGACATGCTTCCACCTGTCCTGCACACTCTGTACTCTATGAAAATGATGCTGTTATTTCCATCCTGGGAAAGACCTGGAATCAATTAGCTCTGACCTTCAGCTCAATTTTTGCATTGGAATCCTGGTTCACCAGAAATAAACTGCTTCTCAACTACAAAAGACAGAGAGCATGCTCTTCAGCACCCCACAGAGCAAGATTTGAGGGTCCTCACTGCATATACTTAGTAGTGAAGGAGAAGTACTAAACCAAGTCAATACATTCAAGTACTTAGGATTCACCTTGCTGACACCCTCACCTTCACTGCCCATGCTAAGCAACTGGTAAAGTCCATCAACATGAAGCTTGGCATCCTGTACAGACACCACACCTCTATGACACCAGCTGCCCTGAAACTTGTTACGTGCAGTTCAGTTCTCTCATTTGTGGATTATGGCCTTGTCATATACAGGGCAGGCACAGACACAGCACTTAAAAGGGTCAACACCATCCTCAACAAGGCCTGCCACCTAGTCCTGGTAGTACACAAAATGACTCACTCTTGTGACCTATACAAGGAAACTGGCTGGCTCCCACTCCACCACAGACTCCAATACCAGGCCTGCCGCCTTGCAAAAGTCCCTGATGGGGTCCATGCCTAGTGCTACTTCAGCCCTCTTTGAGCCTGCACAACTATCTAAATGCACAAGGAGTGCCTCCAGGGCTGTCCTAACTGTTCCTTCAAATGAACCACCTTTGGCCAAAGATTCCTCTCCTACTGTGGGCCTAAATGGTTCAGTGATCTGCCTGCAGACCTTGCTGACTTCCAGACTTGGCCACTTTAAAAATGGGCTTCAATCTCTTCTTGCCAGCAAATCTGACTGCCAGTGTTTCTGTTACCCGTGGCCTCTGACAGCCATTCTTGCACCCATCAAACACTACCCTCTCTCACTCCCACCCTGCTATTCCACAACTGCCCACCTCCCCCATCTCCCACCACCTATTACCTCCCTTGACAAAGTCTCACCTTGGCTGCTAAAACTACATTTCTGTAGAATGGGAGCACCCCTGCTGAACTGTAACATGATTGTTAAACACTGTATCTCACTCAATTAGTGCTGCATTATTTTGTTTCTCTGCAAGTGTGGTCCTGTTTCTCCTCACTTGTTGTACCCTGCTTAATGTTGTAACTGCATACAAATACTACTTGTTAGTTGATGTTCTTTCTGTTCTGCAATGTTTTATCACCTGTAAATGTCTTGCATTCCTTGTTGACTTGGAGCTTTTCTAAATGAGCCCCTGGCTCAAAGGTATTAATCCAAATTTTAAAATAAATAAATAAAAAAGATGTGCATAAATTTATTAGGACAGCTTCACGCCTAGGAACAGAAGACCCAGATAATGATGCTAGCAGCCTTGTTAATGGGTCTGTTGATTCACCAAATAACTTAAGGTGCACAGAAACAAGTACTGTGGTTGAAGTTAGGGAACAAAGTGGAACAGAGAGAAGCATCCCATTAAAATGTGCACTAGAAGTGGGCTGTCTCTTCTGGGTTCACTCAGAAAAGATGCTCAGGGAGAGAGAGGAGAAAGGAAACTTGGGATAGTTGGGACTGAGTAAACAATAAAGAGCTGTTGAAATGTTTGGGGAACACATCGCTATGGATTAAATAAATAGAATAATATTAAATGGTGGGCTTGGGATGGGAGAAGCCGGCAGGCTATCAATTATGAGATATAATTCAATGGTGATATGGTGGGACCTAAAACAGAAAATACATATTTTTGAAATTAGTTACAATCCTTGGCGGGGAGGGAGATGAGATGACTCATACAGAACAACATAGGAGGGCTGGAGGGCAGTGGAGGGTTATCACCCTCATATTTGCTTTAATTTTTGGATGATCTAGCTGGCATGATTTTGGATGCAATTTAGATTGCAGTTCTGGCAGTGAGACTCCTAAGAGGGGTCAGCAAAATTACTGCTACCCTGCTGGGGAGTTACAGAACTCAAGTAGGGATCGGAACTTAAATTGTTGTTCCTCTACCTTGGAAATTCACTAAATTTTATAATACTATTATATAGGTTAACTTTGATACAGTTAAATGTTTAAAATTAAAGGTTTTATGGGGCTTGTTTTGGTTATGGCTCTCGAGGACCCACGGATAGGCAGAAGGAAAAGGTCTTCCCCTAATGGGGGCTGCAGAAGTGACATTCAACAGAGTGATTAGTATACAGATATGGAATCAAAGGTATTAATGTTTAAAGTGAATGGTTTGACGAGTCTGGTGAAATGAAAATGTGATGATCTATATAAAGCAAACTAAAGTGGATTTTGTGCTCTTACAAGAGACACATTTAACAGATTCTGAACATCAGAAGCTGTTGGGGTTTGGGTACAAAGAGATCTGCGCCTCCTATAAATCAGGACGCAGACGTGGGGTGGTGATTCTCATTCCCAATCATACTCCCTTGAAACGCAAAGCGAAGATAATAGATGGAGAAGGAGATATGATATAGTAAAGGGAATTATGAATGACCAGTTGATCACTCTGGTGTCTGTCTATGCACCCCAAATTTGCCTTATGAATTTTACTGTAAGCTTTTACTGACAATCCCAGAAAAAGCAGAGGGATTTTAATAAGTGATGGGGACTGGAATATCATGTTAGATCCAAAATTGGACGCAACATCAAAGATTCCTAGGAAATATCAGAAGTTGGCTAAGCAGTAAAATTGCTACTAGATAAACTGGGATATCAAGATGCCTGGAGGTTCCTACAGGATCGACAGTAGTTTATATGTATCATTCACTTATTTATCATATGTACTCCAAGATGATTATTTTTTCTATCCAAAGAAGCAGTAAGACAGGTTAAGGGTTTAATACTGGCCCGATAGGGCTCTCTGATCATGTGCCCCTAACCTTTCAAGTGGACTTTTCCATATCCAGAAGGCAGACCTTCTGGAGAATGAACCTTTCATTGCTAAATGATCCTGAAGTTACACAACAGGTACCACAACTTATAAACAGCTACAAACACACTTCTGCATCTGAAGTAAGCTGTGGGACAATTAAGGCCATGGTCCGTGGAAAATTAATAGCAGTGGTCCGAAGGCTAGAGAAGAGAGAAGCAAAATAACTTAGAGAACCAAATACAAACATTAGAACATCTGCAGCAACAAAAATAGATAGGCAGTGGGAGAAGGAGCTAACACAGTTAAGAAAAGAGCTAAATACATTTTGGATTTAAAAGTAGAACAGAACTTATAATTTTAAAAAAGCGTTACTACAAAGGGGGCATAGATTGCTGAAATGTTTGGTGCAACGCCTCAGAGCTAATAAGGCAAGAGCACAAGTAACAAAGGCAGTTCATCCTGTCTCAAGAATTTCAGTGAGTAAAATAGAAGAGATTTCAAGTATTCAAAGCATATTACACTTAACTTTATACCCAACAAAACAGACCAGAACAAGAAAAGTTATGCCTTTCTTAAGTAAATTAAACCTTTCCCAATTGACAGAAGCACAAAACAAAACATTATTCCACCCAATAACAGAACAGAAAATAGGAGAGGTCATCAGTGCAGGCAAATCAGGTAAGTGCCGGGCACCAAAGATTTCGATAAGATTTTATGAAAAATCAGGGAACAGGCAGTCCCTCACTAAGATCAGTTTTCAGGAGGTAATGTCTGAGGACATGGCGCCCTCTCAACCTGGCATCCGGCTGTAATATCTGCCATTCCTAAGTAGGAAAGGACCCTACTCTTTGCCCCTCATACACACCAATCTCCATACTTAATGTGGACTATAAGTTCTTCACAGTAATATTAGCTAAAAGATTAGAACATATTCTCCCTGCTATTTTTATTTATTTTATTTTATTTAAACAGCAGTTTGAAAACCTTTGAGCCATAGGCTCATTTACAAAGGTACCTTGTCAAAGTAAGACAAACCAAAATACACAGTATAGCAGTACAACACATAAGTATAACAGTAAGACATAGATACAACAAGCTGGTACAGGTAGGATGGATGCAAACAATACCAGAGTTATGTTGTCCTTAGCAGCTTAGTAATAAGCTTTATCATAAGTATTGAGTACGGCTTTGACTAGCGGCAGTTACAGCATCGGGTGTTAATAAGGTGGTTACGTAAGGAAGTTTTTGAAGCACGTATATAGTTGGAGCTTGGAGATGGAGGGGGCAGTTGAAACCAGGAGGTCTTGAAGCTAGGCTATTATACATAGAGATCAAATAGGGTTTGTTATGGGAGGTAGGCCTCTGAGACAATTTCACGCTAACCTTATACATTATCAATCATCTCAATAAAACAAAAGAACCAGCCCTAATAGTCAGTCTCACTGCTGAGAAAGCATTCAATCAAGTAGATTGGGCATTTCTGCAGGGGACCCTCTCGAGGTTTGGATTTTCTAGAGACTATTTAGACCTGATTAGACGAATATATACTAACCCCCAAGCATATGTACGCACTAATGGCACCCTCTCAGGTATTCGATCTGAGTAGGGGAACCAGACAAAGCTGCCCCATCCCCCTTGCTGTTTTCCGCCTATATAGAACCATTAGCTCAATGGATCAAACAAGATCTAAGATTGCAAGAGGTATGTGTTGGGAATATGAGCACAGAATAGCTCTCTATGGGGATGACATGCTTTTATATCTAACAGATCCGGACAGATCTCTTCCAAGGATTTTGAAATGATTAGTATGTATTCTCAACAGTCAGGTTATACCCTTAATCCTAACGGGTCTAATACAATTCTCCCCTTATCTCCCCGTCACACACTAGCCCGACTCAATTTCCCATTTTGTAATGGTCCCGACAGAGCGATCCTACTGACGAGTCAAGTACCTGACAAACATATGAAAATAATATATAATAATATGAAACAGGAAGGTTTATGTATTATAAACATAAATAAGCTGCAAGAATAGATTTATTATTTTGTCTCAACAGTTAGAAATACAGCAAATCACCTCAACTCCCATCGAAAATTCAGACCACTTATTGTCAGCAGGGCAGTTTGGAGGTTCTTGCTGTATGAATGCAGGGAAGGGAAATTGAGACTGAATAGTTCCTTACTTGATATTCCTCAGGTAGTCCAAATAGTGAAGGATTTACTGTTAGCATGAAAATCTATTGCATTTATGTGAAAACCTAAGTGTTCAGTGGGAAGAAACTAAAGTTTACCTTTTTATTTAAAAACAGGTTGGGGCAATAAAGCAGACAGACTATTAAAGAATATTTAGCTTTATGGGCGCAGTTAGCACAATTATTAACACTTTCATACAGGGCTGAGAATATCAATCTTAGATATACAAAACAGAACATGGCAGAATTACAATACAGCAGAGCCATCTATTCTAATGGAATATCAAAGTGGTACCCATGGGAAATCGGCTAGCAGTGACATTGTTTGAAAGCTGTAAGGACAGAGTTCAAAAAGAAATATTACTACCTTAAAAATGATGAAACATGGACATTGAACACTGAGCACACAGAGGAACCCCGCAGACCCTAGGTGGACACTTCATGGAACCTCTGGCACAGGAACATCAAAATCTCCATACTGTCTCATCATTTACTGTCGGTATTATTATAGATGGGCATTAAAAGATGGGCTAACGGTATGACAGGGAGACAGAGTCGGAGAAAGACTGTCAGGCAGTCATGTGTCGGAGATCGACCGGATCCCATCCTAACAAGAATGAGATATTGCAGTTTAACTATAATTCACCACCCCAATTAAGACAACAGTTCCCGATGAATTGGGACTTGACTTCCTTAAATACTTAGGTGTAGTCCTGAGGACAACTAATAATCACTTATATCTAGATAATTATGTGCCTCTAGTCAAATAAGTTGGGGATCTAAAAGATGGTCCATACTGCCCTTCCCAATGTATGCTAATATACAAATGTAAAGATGGACCTTTACCATGGTTCTTACATATATTTCAATGTGCCCCAGTGCCTCTAGCTCGAACTGTGTTAAGGAGGTTCAGAGGAAGATTTTTGATTTGTTTGGGCCAACAGGAGACCTTGGCTTAGAGAGAGCTACTAAAACCTGAAGAGTTGGGAGGGCAGAGCCCTACCAGATTTATTTTATTTATTTATTTTTTGGTAACCAGGTAAGTAAACTGATCCAAAGGACCATTTTCAGTTGCGACCCGGGCCATACAGTGGCTAAACATCATGATACAAGTTATAATAGGTAGGTACATATAATACAGTGAATACAGCGGTATCAGAAACAGTGATACATAAACATAATATCTTTGTAACTCCTAGGTGGCGCTATCCCAAAGGTTACTACCCTGCCCGCTTGGCTAGTAGCAGGTTAAGGGCTTAGGTTCTAACGGTGCCTCCACCGGAGTCATGGTTGTTAGTGGTCAAGCTAACCTGGAGCACAGCCCTCTGGCACACTGTAATCCCCTTCCTTACTAGTAGCCAGAACAATACACAATAATCACTTTCACAATGCCCTGATACACCACACAAGTACTCACACTGTCTGCACCTACCACCAGGGCTTTCCCTCTGGTTCGGCCCTGGGAACCCCTTGTAAACAAGGTTATACACAGCAAATAACAGCAGACAGTACTGTTGTACAAACTGGAACCACAGTCAGTGTAAATGCAAAAAAGAGTTAGATCTGATTTATTTAAGAGACCTAGAAACATAGAAACATAGAATTTGATGGCAGATAAGGACCGCTGGCCCACCCAGTCTGCCCATTTCCTACCTAATAGATAAGCTGCAGATCCTAGTTAACTAGCAGCCTACTTCTTTCTGCCCCCACCCCTAGAATTGCCTTATGTCCCATGCATGCTTGAATTCCACCTGTTTGACTCCACAACTCTTCCTCCGGAAGGCTGCTCCATGCATCCACAACCCTCTGTGAAAAATACTTCCAAATTACCTCTGAGCTGGACTCCCCTATCTTCAAATTGTGCCCCTTGTTCTTGCACACCTCTTGTTTTGAAAGATGCCACCCTCTTGGACTTTGTTGATTCCTTGAGGTACTTGAAAGTTTCTATCATGTCCCCCTTTCCCTCCTTTCTCGAGTCTATACATATTAAGCTCCTTAAGTCTCTCTTCATATGTCTTCGGCAGACCCTGCACCATTTTAGTGCCCTCCTCTGGACAGCTTCCATCCTGTCTATGTCTTTGCGGAGATTGGGTCTCCAGAACTGCACACAATACTCAGATGGGGTCTGACCAGCTGTCTGTACAGAGAGGATAATAACTTCCTGTTTTCTACTGGTGATGCCTCTCCCTATGCATCCCAGTATCCCCCAGCCCTCCTTGCTGCCCTCTCACATTGCTTGCCCACCTTTAGGTCATCTGATATGACTACTCCCAGGTCCCTTTCCTTGAACAAAGGAGGGCATGATCAGGTTAATTTGCTTAAAGGCTGTATCAATCAAACAGTTATGCATGCACTTCAGGGTCCATAAACAGCCCCACATCCTGGGTGCCAAGATGGAGAACTGTGGGCTAGTCAAGAATGTTGCAGCTGGTTGGGCCCTGTGATGGAAGAAAACAACATGCACCACACACACACTAACTGTAATCTGGAGCCAGAGGCTCAGTTCATGAAAAGAAAACAACAAGACAATCAGATGACACACTTTTAGATTAGGCTATTGGTGCAGGAGCTACCCTGATGATTACTCAGGATACCCAAGACTGGACACAGGATGGACAAAAATTGAGACTGCAGGTGGTTAATCTGAAGTGCCAGGAGAATCAGGGCCAACATAATTTGCCAAGGCTCGTTCCTGTTCAAGCATGGAGCAGGAGGCTGATCCTCAGGCAGATCTCTCATTGATGGCTTTCTCTGTGCAGCAGGTAGTCTGGCTGGGCCAGTGTGGCAAGGCCCAGGCCAAATGGAGACAAATTTGGATACAGTCCATTTTGGGCTGGATACAGCTTCAGTAAGCAGAACACAGTTCACACAGTGGGAACCAAATCCACCCTTCAGGCAAATCATACAGCATCTTTACTGATACCCAGGGAATATTCCAGTATAAGTACAGCATTTTGGGGTCGATCTCTGCCCAGTACACCACCCCACCAACTGATGTACAGCCATTTCTGCTGGGTTAGCCATTAATCTTTAACAATAATTCATAATTTTGGCCACTAGAAGGCACACAATCCCAAGCTGGGGTAAGGCAGTCCAGAAGGCTCAGCTTCTTCCCAAAAATTAGTCATAGGGTTACCTCAAACAGTTGACTCAGTTCATAAGAGGGTAATAGGCATAGTCGCACTCACTTTCATCGAAGTGGATTGACAGTCTCTATCATTCTGGGCCTGCTGTGGAGGAAACCTTAAATCTGTGATCACTGGGGTAGGTTGACTGTCTCCTTCTTGCAGTAGCATGAGTCACTGGCCCAGGGGCTCAATTTCTGGGGGTTCAGCCTCAATTGCACTTGGCAGATAGGTAGCAAATGGTTACGGTGCATGGTCTTAACAACTTTGGAGTTGTTCTCTGGGCACACCTTGTACACATGTAAATCATCTAACTTTCCAACTACTACATGGGAAGATGGTGCCACCAATCAGCAATTTTGTGTTTACCATGCAGTCCCAAATTGCATAAAACACACAGTCTCCAGGTTGAAGCTCTTGAGCCTTTACTTTTTATCATGCCTCTCTTTGTTAGCTAGATTTCTCTTGCTGGCCATTGTCTGGGCCAGTTGATAGGCATGGTTCAATTGAGCTTTCAGTTTTGCATATATTGCAAGTAGTTTTCGGCTCAGACCCCATCTAGAGAGACCCCAAAACAGACATCAACTGGCAGTCGGGCTCTCTCCCAAACATGAGGCAGTAGGGGAAACCCAGTAGCATCATTTTTGTGCAATTGTATGCATGTACCTAGGTGCTAATCTGCTGGCTCCATGTATGCTTGTCTTTTGGGTGGAGGGTGCCCAGCATGTCTAGAAAGGTGCAATTAAAACGTTCGTTGAGGGTCTCCCTCATGGGTGATAGGGGTGGTTCTTGACTTTACACCCCCATAGAGAGAGCAATTCTTTGATTAGTCAACTCTCAAAGTCACTGCCTTGATCAAAATGAATCCATTGGAGCACCATAGTGGATGAAGAAATTCTCCACTAACACCTTGGCCACGGTAGATGCCTTTTGATCTTTGTTGGGAAAAGCCTGTGCATACCGTGTAAATGATCCATAACCACTACACATTGCCAATGTTTCACTGATAGGCTCTAAATTCAAGAAGTCTCACGCAGACTAATTCCATTGGGGTGCTGGTATTAATGTTGACAAGGAGATGCAGCCCTCTGAGACAGGGCTTTCTCTGCAGGCAATGACTACAAGTCCTTACGTGTGCTCAACATCGGACCCCATCTTGGGCCAGTAGAATCGAGATCGACTAGGTCAAGGGTCCGGTCGATACCAAGGTGGCTCATATGATTGTGGAGAGACTCTCAGAACCAAATCTTTGAAGGCTGTTGGTAGGACCAATTGTTGCTTGTCTACTTGTCCACCCCGATATATTGCTCTCTATACAACAACTGATTAAGCAGCTTCAGCCTGGGGCCTTCTTTAAACAATAAAGCAGTTCGCAAGTCAGAGGAGTACAACTTGGACACATCTTTCCCTGCATGAAGAGCACCAAGTGCTGGCTGCATCATAGGATCTTGGGATTGAGCCCACTAAATGCTGTTATTGTCAACTTGAGGTATTGCACTAATATCTAGAGCACAGAAGTGGTAATAAGGAGCTGGTATGCAGGTGTCAGAAGGACCCAAGCAATCTTCTAAACAGTCCACTGTGTCCGCAGACATCTGTTCATCTCTATCAAACTTTTTGGCACAATGCTTGAATGTCAGGTTCAGACAGCCTGACCTAATCACCTTAGAAGTGGGCCTCATGATAGGGCATCAGTATGGTTCAGGCCCAGTCTGTTTCGACAGCATAATCATAGGTTGATAATGCAGAAAGCCACCAGTGCCCAGTGACGCCTAACTTAGCTGAAGTCTGTACATAAGTCAATGGGTTATTGTCAGTCTTCACCAATATCCTTGCCCATAGAGGTAGTCAAGAAACTGATCAACGGTGGCCCATTAGCAAGGAACCCAACTTATGCACAGGGTAGTTTCATTCGACAGGGTCAAGCTCTACTGGCAAAAGCTACTGGTCTCAGGCCATCCTCATGGTCTTGATACAGCACCACTCCTAGATCCTGCAGACTAGCATCCATATGAAGCAAATAGGGTTTGGTGGGTCAGCATAGGCAAGGATGGGTGTGGGTGAGCTGGTATATGATCTCATGGAAGGCTGCTTCACAGTTGGGTGTCCAGCGGGCCCAAGAGTTCACCTGGGTGGAAGTATACTTTTCAGGTTCTTTAACGGATCCTTTTTGTATTTACGATTGGTAGGAGGGTAACCCTGGGTAAAGTTCAAGAGGTGAATCACCTTGAATAGTCTTATGAACCTGCAGTAGTAGCCACAGAACCCCAGGAAATGTTCAGATTATGGGGCTGGGGCCAAGTAGTCAGTGCTTCAACCTTACTGGGATCAGTCTCTATCCCTTTTATAGATACTATGTGCCCACAGACTTCACAGAGGTTTCAAAAACTGGCACTTGTCAATGGACAGCTTGAGGTCAAGTCTTCCAGTCAGTCTAGGACTTCAAACAGTTGGTTCTCATGCTCCTCTAAGGTGCTCCCAAACAATGGCATCATCTAAGTACACCAGGCATTCCAGCAAATTCATATCTCCCACGCACGCTCCATCAGTTGCTGAAAGGTGGCCGGTGCCCAATATCCCCTGTGCCATCCCCAGAAACTCATAGAACCCCAATGGACAGATGAAGGCTGTTTTCTCATGGTCTTCCAGGGCCATCAGGATCTGGTAGTATCCGCTGAGAAGATCCAACACCGAGAACCATTTGCTCCCATTCAAGCAGTCCAGGGCATCTTGTATATGAAGAATAGTGTATTGGTTTGGGATGGTCCACCAGTTCAGGGTTCGATAATCAACACACATCCTCACAGACCCATTCTTCTTATGCACAACCACAATGGGAGAGGCGATGGGCTCCTGGATTCTTGTATCATGCCAGCAGTGAGCGTTTCCTGCAGGTGACTTCTAACATCCTCTATGTCTGTTTGGGCTAGGCGCCGGGATCTTTCTCAAAATGGCCATTCATCATGCAGACGTATGTGATGCTCTGCAACCTGGACACATCCCACATCCCATTCCTTTAACAAAAACACTTGGTTCTCTGGGCAAGTCTCTACATTCTAGCCTTCCACTAGCTGGAAACGGGAGTCACCAAAGTCAAACAAGTCTTGGGTCACTCTCCTTCTCACCAGGGTGCTTGTTTCTGGAAATACTGCAGTGTCTGTGCAGTGTACCATAGCTAGGTGCACCCTCTTTTCAATCGGATCTCCGATCTGACACATTGTGAATCTGGACCATCACTTGTCATGCATAGGCATGGGCATGAGCAGGCAAGATGCTGTTCTTGACCAATAATCCTTCTGGCAATTTTCCATTGCTCGGCACATCCAACATCAGTATTTAGTTCTTGGCATCTTTCCAGAGGCAGACTCTCCCTTGAATGGTACACTAGGCATTAGGGCCAGTACCATTGAATTGGGATCCTTCCTCCACACAATCCCCACAAGTTCATCCTGGTCTACTTCCTTGGGTTTCTGTTGCAAATCATAGGCCCTCTTGATCATAGCCAGAATTATCAGGGCCCTCCCAGTCTGTTACCCTTGTTTCTTGTGACAGAGTTGCACCAGTCTCCCAAACATATGGGCATTCGTCCCACTTAACAGGGGACCTCATCATACAGTATGGTGGGGGACACACTACAGCCAGTGTCTCTACTTGCTCCTCTACACCAGTGACAATTGCAGGAAAAGTCAACCAGAGGTGGGCATATCCTAGATATAGATAAGACTTGTCGCTCAGCCCCCACATGTAGACCTTCCAGGGATTGTAAGGGCACATCAGATAAGTGTTTGTCATACCAGTCCTGAAACACAGTGGTCACTTACGCACCCACTGTCAAGCACAGCCCAGTAGGAATACCATTCATAGCCACATTAGTCTCCATTGACGGGCCCAGTATCTAGGACCAGTCTGAGGGACAACAGAGGGCCTGGACAGATGATTTAGCCACAGAGGGGTTTGAGTTAGATGGCTGAAGCTTTTACTGCAGTAATTTCATGCAGCCCTTGACCACTGACTCATTTTCCGAAGCTCTCTTGAAGCTGGTACACCACTTTTCTAAGTCCCTCTGAGAATGGCATTCCCTCTTCATGTGACCATCCTTGCCACAATTGTGACAAATGACAGGCTTTTAGAGAACCCTTGAGACAGCATTTCAGGGATGCTGGAGCACCAATGGAGATTGTGATCTGGCTCCTGCTGATAGTGTGCCATGTCTCAAAAGTTCCTTTAGGGTGGCACATCCTTGAGCTCAGTCGAAAAGCCACCCTCAGTAGCGGATGTCTGAGGGCGCCCCCACCCCCATGGCAGTCACATCCTGACAGGGGCCAGGGTCTTGTCAACAGGGGATACCTCAGTGAGAACATCCGGTTGTACCTTTCTGACTTCCTTCAGCAACCCTCTCCCACTGTTCCCTTAGTGGTCTCCATTTCGGAAGGGCCTTCGGTGCCATGATCACTTGAGCTGCACTCACCCCATAATTACAATCTCCTTCTTCCCTTCAACCTCCTGGAGTTCTTTTATCAAGTCACAGTAGTCAGGTGGGTTACCCTCCTATCCTGGAGCCTTAACTGGAGAATCTGCAATTTAGAATGCTTTGCATGTTGCAGTATGTGCCCAATTCCACATGGTACAAGTCACTGATGGCTACCCCACTTTTCCGTAAGCTTTCTGCAAAGCTCTTTCTAGATGAGTAACATACGCAGACAAACTTTCCCCTTTCCATTGTTTGGTACCTCAGAATTTCCACATCAAATTCTCTCCTGACCAGTGTTCCAAATTGCCTTTGAGTGCAGATAGGTACTTGAGCAGATGCATCAGGGTTTGTGGACCTCCAAATATAATGGCTTGAGGGCGGGACCCTCAAACTTTCTATGATTCTTTTCCACTTCTCAGCCTCAGCACATTGTCAGTCAGGTGCCAAGGGGGCAACATAGTCTATCCAGGTCTCCCAGTCATCCTCCCCTGGGGGTGGGAGGGTGCCCAAGAAGATTCTCAGCCTTCAGTAGGAGTCATGACTAATGGCAGGTACAGATATAGGGGCAGCATTGGCATGGGCACAGATGGTGGGGCAGTAACAGGTGTTGGAGGGAGGGGGTGTTGGGGAAGGAACACTCAGGTGGCAGAGAATAGTTTCTTAAAGTCCTCACGGTTTTCCTTCCTCGAGCAACAACTTAGTAAATTTCTCTTCAAAGTCTCAGATAATGGTGGGAGCTCATCCTCCCCGGGTCTTTACTGTCTTTAGTTATCACTCTCAGGCAACTGGAACCCTTCTGGGGCAACAGGCTATGGCACTTTAGAGTTGTCCACGAGGTCACTGCACTCTACCAATGCTATGAAAGTTTGGGCGATCAAATCAGCCTGTCAACCCACCACCACAGGGTTTTTAAACATTCAACTTTGGAGAGTGCTCCTCTACAGTGTCTTTACTGGTACCCAAGGAATATCCAGTATAAGTAGAGCATTTTGGGAGCCGATCTCCTGCCCAGTACAACACCCCACCAACTGGTGTACAGCCATTTCTACTGGATTAGCCATTAATCTTAACAATAATTCATAATTTTGTCCACTAGAAGGCACAAAAGCCCAGCGGTGAGCCTCCAAGATGCAACTCCTAGGTGGCACTATCCCAAGGGTTACTACTCTCTACCTGCTTGGCTAGTAGCAGGTTAAGCAGCCTAGGTTCTGTAACGGGTGCCTCCTCCTGGAGGTCAGGGTTGGTAATGGTCAAGCTAACATGGGCACAGCCCTCCGGGACACTGTAACCCCCTCTTTCCTTACTAGTGGCTGGAACAATACACAATAATCACTTTCATAATACCCCTTACACCACACAAATACCCACCCTGTTTGCACTTACCACCAGGGCTTTCCTCTGGCTCGGCCCTGGGGCCCCTGTAAACAAGGTTATACACAGCAAATAACAGCAGTACAGTACTTGCAAAAACTGGAACCACAGTCAGGGGCATAATCAGGTTAATTTGCTTAAAGGCTGTATCAATCAAACAGTTATGCATGCACTTCAGGGTCCATAAACAGTCACACACCCTGGGTACCCAGATGGAGAACGGTGGGCAGCCAGAACATTGCAGCTGGTTGGGGTCCTGTGATGGAAGAAAACAACATGCACCACACACACTAATTGAAATGCGGAGCTGGAGGGCTCAGTTCATGAAAAGAAAACAACAAGACAATCAGATGACACACTTTTAGATTAGGCTGTTGTTGCAGGAGGCTACCCGATGATGACTCATGATACCCAAGACTGGACACAGGCTGTAAAAAACTGAGACTGCAGGTGGTTGATCTGGAGTGCCAGGAGAATCAGGGCCCACTCAATTTGTCGAGGCATCATTCCTTCAAGCGTGGAGCAGGGGCGGATCCCTGGCAGGTCTCTCGTCGATGGCTTTCTCTGTGCAGCAGGTAGTCTGGCAGGGCAGTGTGTTAAAGCCCAGACCAAATGGAGACAAATTCAGATACAGTCCATTTTGGCTGGATACAGCTTCCAGCAAGCAGAACACAGTTCACACAGTGGGGAACCAACCCGACCCTCTAACAACTCACCACATTTACATGTCAGGAAATTCTACTGTACCAGGCAAATCGCTCTCCGGTCACGATCACAGAGTCTCTGCACAAACCGGAGATGCAAAAGCAGCTGAAAATCCTGACAGGCTGATCACATTCAGCAAAATCTTCGGTTTTCTTCAGGTTGATCCTGGTCACAACTCAGTGGCTTACTTGCTCTTGTGAACTCGGATTCAGTCCAAACTGATTCTCTTCAACCTCTCAGGGACAGCAGGCAGGCATGCAGGCCCAAACTCAGCCTTTCCACAGAGATTGTCTTGAGCTGTTGCTTTTCAGCTCCCAGCTGAGATCTGACTGAAACTTCAGGAATCCTGGGAATTTCCCCAAGATCCAAAAGGTTCGGTTGGCTGATTCATCTGTCAGTCACAACAGGAGCTCCCCTTCAGGTGCAAAATGCAAAAGCCCAAAACTAAAATTCCTACAGATTTTGACTCCAGACAGCTCCTATAGTCAGGCCTCATTTTAGGTCCCACCAGAACTGATTGGTCCAATTTGCAGTTCAGGAGGACAGTGGAGATAAACAAACAGTTCTTGCTGCAAAGAAGGCAGGTTAGACAAACTACATTATCATTATCACTCTAAATGATTTTCAGCAAATAGTTACATCTTTCAACAGAGCTCCTCTCAGATGACTTATGACTGCAATCCAGGCAGCTCTTAAAGAGACAGTACACAGAGGCTATACAGGCACTCTCTGGCAATCACACTTAAACTGCTAAAACGCAGGACACCAGCCTGGCAGTGAGCATTTAGGCAAGCTCAAGGAAGACTTTGGCAACCCCCATTTGTAAGGGGTTACATTTAAAAATGGGGGTTAAGGACATAAAAACAAGTTCATGACAAATAAAGCGATGCTTCTCTGCTTGAAGAGAACTAGGACATATACTTACAGCAAATCAAGACATTATTCAGCCAGTCCAAGGTTTACAATAAAGTGCATAGGAATATACTATAGCAATCAACATTTTCACAATAGAGTCAAAAACGTCAATTGTATATGTAGTGGCCAGTACTTGGGAAGTAAGGCAAATGGTACACCGGCCCCTAAGGTGGATTTCTGGCAAGGGTCTTTTCAAGGAGCAGGCACAAGTAGCCTGAGACATGAGCCAATCTCTAGCTTCGATTTAAAGGACTGATGGAGGGTAACATACAGATAGCAGGTGATATTCTATTCCAGAGGTAGGGGGCAGAGACAGAGAGTTTGCTCCCCATGACAGTAGATACATGGGGACTGGAAGAGACCTTGAGACACCAAGTTCCACCCTGTCAGTGAGAAGCAAGGAGTATGGGGATGTATGTGAGTTCCTGAGAGAGGTGCCAACTAGACAGCCCATAGCATATTCAAAACGGCCCTGCAGAGAGAGTCAGGCTAAGGACTGATATAGAGAGAGCAGTGATGAGTGGAAGAAGGGACCTGAAGGGGAAGTGACACATAGAGTTGTATGTGATATTTAGATGAGAAAGAAGTGAGGAGGACATGGAGAACACTGGGGACAGTCAAGTAGGGGTAATAGATTTCCTGGGCAATTGCAAGACGAGCCTCTGGGTCAGGAGATGGTTACATGGGAGGCTGCCCATAGCTTTTGGTGGATTCTCTTCATAGTGTCAGAAATGTGGTCATTGTAGGTAAGGGAGGGATCAAGAGTCACTCCTAGGTATTTGAAGGAGGATAGAGTGTCGAGAGGGGTCTGCGTGAGACTATGTGTAATGAGGTTTTTGATTTGGTGGCCTTTGCAAAGTATGGCTTTGAGCCAAAGAGCATGGCCTTCATTTTTTCTCATTTACAAGAAGTTTTTTGAGAGGAACCAATGTTAAGCTGATCCGTAGTTTGTAGTGAGTGTAGAAGATATAGATTCAAGGACTTGGCGCTATGGTAGATGATGAGGTCATCAGCGAGAAGAGTACATTACAGTTTATGCTTTCTGTGGAAGATCATTTATGAACAGTGAGAACAACAGAGACCCCAGTATGGGGGACACCAGTATGGACAGGTAATGCAGCAGGGGTATCTTTGTCTATCAGAACAGACTGGGCTCTGTTAGCTAGGTAGCTGATAAACCAAGCGGGTGTCCATGGAGCAGCCTAGGTTTGGCAGGGTGGATTGGAGAAGGTGGTGGTCAACAAGGTCAGAGGTTTGATAGCTCCATAAACACTGCACCTTGTACTATACCCATGCCCATGTTTCTAAGGACATGGTTGGAGAAAAGAGCCAAGGCCTAAGAGGTGCTGTGGTGTTTCTGGAAGCCGTGTTGGAGGAGGCTCAGGAGGTTGTACTTATCTAGATACTCAGATAGCTGGTGAAGAATGATTTTCTTTTAATAGTTTGCTTAGATGTGGGAGGAGGGATAGGACGTGAGTCTTCTGGGGCAGCGGGATTGCCAGATTTGAAAATAGGCACTATGTGAGCATGCTTCCATGAGTCAGGCATAGTAGGTAATGAGAGGGCAAGCTTAAATATGTGAGTCAGTGGCTTTTACAAGGGCATGGGAGAGGAATTTCAGAAAGGTGGGATACAGACTATCGCTACCTGGGCTGCCCCTGGTGGGTAGTGTCTTTAGGAGTTTGTCAGTGACACTATGGTTGATAGCTCTGAAATAAAAGACAGGGCTTGATGTCTGTGGGCAGCATCACTGTTTTTTCTGGGTAGAAGGAGGCTGTGGAGAGAGTCTGCTGGTGTAGGTGTTAAGGTCAGTGAAAATTCTATTGAAGGTATCAGCAATCTTGCCTGGGTCAGTAATGGGACCAGAGGGAGGTAAGTTCCATTATTTATTTGATTTTGGGTTTAGGAGGCTGTTAACTGAGGCCAAGAAACTGTAGGGGTTTCAAAGAGACTTGTTTTGTACATTGGTGTAGTATTTACGCTTGAGTGACTTCACAGCCTGCTTGCAGGAGTTACGAGGTTGCCTGTATGCATTCCATAACTGGGGAAGGGGGATGCCTTGAAGTCATGCCAAGTTTTGTTCCTTACTTTCATTTGGGCCAGAAGTTCATTTGATAGCCAACAGTTGTTACCACCTTTAACCCTCCTGGTGGTGATAGGAAGTATTTATCCTGAAGGTTGCAACAGCTCGTAAAAGCGTCACCGCCATGGAGACATCTTTGAGTTGGTAGAGTGAGGACCAGTTTATGGCCCAGGCATCCCTTAGCATTAAGTCCAAATCCTGGGATTTGAATTTCCTAAAATATAGCAAATTTGTGAGGAGGATGTATTGATTTGGTAGTTAGAGCAATATATGTAGGGGTGTGGTCACTGATAGAGTCAGCCATAGTGCCTGCTTGGAGGACTAGATTCACACAGTTTGTGGCAATCCAGTTGAGGGTGGAGTGGTTGGGGAAGCGAGCTTGTATCTGTAGGGAGGAGATGACTTGTTCAAGGTGATGTGTCCTAGCATGTGCATTATTTCGGTACTGGGGATTCTGTCCAGTGAAGGCAGAAATCCCTAAGTATGATGGTGTCCCTGGAGACGGGGCAGATGCAAGGCCATCCAGGAAATCTGATACTCCCTGTGCACCTCCTGAGGGAGCACTGTAGCAGCAGCCAATATACAATTTTTGATGCACCCAGGTTAATTTCAGCAACAAGCCATTCACTGACCGAGGAGGAGGAGCAAGCAATAGTGGTGGCACTAATATGGTCCTGCACATATAATGCATTGCCACCCCTCTTTCTGCCAGGCCTGTCAAGGCACAGTCGTGATAGCCGGGGAGTTGGTAGGAGGCATCACTGGTGTGGCTTACCCATGTTTCAGATAGACCCAGGACGTGTTGCTGGTAGAGGGCACCCAGGCTTCAAGTTCAGAGAACTAGCTAGAGGCTGCAGATATTTAGGTGTGCAACCCTGAGGCTGCAGCGTCCTGTCCAGATAGCACTGGCATGGTTAATATGCACATTTGAGGGTCAGGGTTGGCTTCACATCCCCTGCGAGGAGAAGTGAGAGGAGGTGGCACGAGGAGGGTGCCAATGGGGGACTGTAGACTGAGGGAGTGGAGAAACAAACCAAGTAGACAATGATCATGGTTAGTCAGGAGGCCAGTTGATAGAGCCCATGGGGGAGAGCTGATAGGCTTCATCTTTGTGTGGGGCGTCACTGAGTATAGGTGATTCAGAGACAGATTGTAAGTAAGCCTGGTCAGCAGCAAGAATGATGTCACAGAAGTCAGTCATTAGTAACAGGCCAGTCATGGTGCATAATGTAATGAAAAGCACAGGGAGAACATTTTGTATTTGAAATTAGTATCATCAGATAATAAAAATTCTTCCTTATAGACCAGCAGGAAGACAGCTGCAGAGAAAGTGGAGCATAGTTCTGGATCAGGTAACAAAGACACAGTGGCTACTATGAGATTAACACCAACACAGTTAGCTGTGTCAGCAGTGGGGAGCAGGTCGCAGTTGGTGACCAGAGAAAGGAGAGCAGAGAGTTGCATGGAGCTGTGGCTGCAGTCGGCAGCGGAGTCGCAGTTGGCGACTCAGAGGAAGGAGAGCTGATCTGTTTGGAGCTGAACTAGCAAGGGCTAGGTTGCATCTCGCGACTGAAACAAGGACAGCCAGCCAACCGCAGACCATGGTGTAGGATCAGGCCAATCAGGGAGAGAGGTGCTAAGGTGGTAGGCTTTAAAAAGCCAGCCAGACTGCAGAGCTGAGATCTGTGTTTGTTAGCTGTGTTGGCACCAGGGAGGTTGCAGTCGGTGACCAGAGAAAGGAGAGCAGAGAGCTGCACGGAGCTGTGGCTGTAGTCGGCAGCGGGATCACAGTCGCCACCAGAGGAAGGAGAGCTGAGCTGTTTGGAGCTGAACTAGCAAGGTGCAGGTCGCAGTTCAGCGACTGAAGCAAGGACAGCCGCCAACTGCAGTCCGTGGTGTGGATTGGGCCAATCAGTGAGAGAGGTGCTAAGGCAGTCAGGCTTTAAAAGCCAGCCAGACCAGAGCTGAAAGCTGTGTTTGTTCCCGCCCTTCTCCCAGACCCCTATTAAATACGGAGGGAGGAGCCATATATGAAGTGGAGGAGCTAACAGGTCACAGTTCAAGAGGTGGAGGAGCTAACAGGCTACAGGTCTACAGGTCACTTGATCTTGACTACTAACACTGAAGGTGCTGGGGACTTGGACTTGAACTTGGTGTCTTGGACTTGAACAGGGTGACTATGGTTATTAATTTGATGCCTATGGTTTGCCCATGCTTTATTATTTCTAAAAAGTCTTGACTGTGGGTTGGGGCTAAGGAGGGGTGAGGGTCAGGGCCCAAAAATACATAAGATGTGATTTTAGGACTGTATCTGAGTATCACAGAAGGAATGGTAGGGCATCACAGAGGAGAGGATCTTTGGCAGGGTGGTGGTGTGCAGTGGCTGTGGAACAGCTATGATCCTAAATTGGGCTTGGAGGATGGGGGTTGTGTGATGTAAGCAGCTCACTCAGCTGAGGGAGGAAGTGGCAAGGCTAAGGTGGGGTTTAAATGGAGGGGAAGCTGGGAAAGAGGGTAAAGAGACAGGGAAGAGTGGGAGGGGCTGAGTGGATTCACTGGAGGATCAGACACACTGTTCCGGAAATCAAGGGCTTGGGAGGGAGAGGATGGAAGGGCATCCAGAAGGGATAGACCAGAGGTGGTAACAGACAGCAGCAAGTCCAGAGCTAGGACAGGGATGCCCAAGACAGGAGGAAAGGGTCAGTGGGATCTGACAGCAGGAGGTCTAGAGCACAAAAATGACACCTGTAGCTAGAGAAAAGGGTCAGCCGGGATCAGGAGGAGTGGAAGACAGGAGGTTCAGGAAAAGGCAGACGGACGCCCAGAATGAAGGATGACTTAGGCATAGGTGAAATGGGTCAGAGGTGGAAGTAACAAATAGTTTTGCCCCCAGGTATCCTAGTCGAGGACATTTTGGAGGAAGGGTCCAGCAGGGGACATCAGAGAAGGGGGACAGAGCGGCTGGGGGATGTGGGGGAAAGATCTCAGGTGCAGGGGAAGGGGAGGAGGAACTGGCACATCAAGGACACACCAGAGGGTAGCACTAGGAAACTGTGGCATAGAAAAGGGCAGGAAGGAAGCAAGCACTGGAAGAGCTGGAGTGAGCTGGGAGGCTGAAATGAATGGGAGGAATCCTGCAGGATAGGAGCTGCAGTAGGAGGCTGGGGCATGCACCGGGCAGGGTGCAGGAGAGGAAATATGGACAGGGCAGAGGAAGACTTCCCAAGTAGGGTACAGTGCTCAAAACCTTCTACAAAGATGGGCGGACAGGAAAAATTGGAAGGGAACAAGCACAGTTGGCACAATCTGTACAGTGATGCAGACGGAGGAAGGCCAGGAGCAGATAGAGGGAGTCAGGTGAAGTTGGCTCGTGCTCAAGCAGTGATACAGGAGAGGTTTGCAGGATGAAGAAACCCAGGTGGAAGTACAAGGATGAAGTGGTACAGGAGGGGGAGTCTGAGGAAAGTCTAAAGGGAAAGGGTGAAGAGGTACAGATGCTGGGTGTGGGTAAAAATCAGGATAGGTTAGGTGATGGGAACAAAAGATGAGCAGGGCAGAAACCAAGTCAGGATGGAACATGAGGAGGAGTCAGAAGGAGCCAAACCCCGTGACACAAAGCTAGAGGCCAAAAGGACACCCAGGAAGCAGAGGCAGTAGGGTAGCACTCTTGGGACTCAGTAATTAAGGGGCTAAAATGGGAAGGAAGGAGCAAAAACAATGCAGTATGGGTACAATGCATGCCAGGGATGATGGCGCTTGAGGTGAGGCATCATATTCCTTCCTGAGTAAGCTAGCAGGATGAAAAGACACTTCGGTATTTCACCTGGGGTACAAATGACTGGAGGGAACAGTTTGATGGAGGTTCTGGCAAGGTTCAGGAACTTGCTAGGTTCTGTAGGAGCAACACTGCTTTTCCTTCCATTTCTCTGATGTGTTGCCATGCCAAGAGTGAGCACACCCAGAAAGGAGAAGATAAGGCATTCAACAATTGGCTACAAGTTTGGTGCAGTCAGATGGGGTTCAGCTGATAGGTGACTGGGGCTCTACATGGGAGGAGGAGGGGCTGTATGCAAGACAGGCTACACCTGAGCTCTTCTGGGGCAGCTGCACTAAAGAGTAAACTGGGGACTTCGTGGAAAGGAAGTTCAATTTAAACTAAATAGGGGCTAAGGACAGGGCCATCCCTACGTGAGGCAGAGCAGAGAGGCTATGTGCCCCCGCCAAGTCACAACACTCAAAAGGGAACAGTTAGCAGTAGGGAAGGACGGATGGGGCTCATGTTGGAGGGTTTTGGTTGCAAATGCCAGGAGCCTGGGGAATAAAATGGAGAACTGGAGGCCACCATGACAGAGGAGAACCTAGACATTGTAGCAGGAATGAGATTTGGTGGAATGAGCACCACGCCTGGGAGACGGTGATCCCACGGTATCGTTTGTTTAGGAAGGATTGGGAGGGAAGGGGTGGTATTATGTCAGGAAGGGATTGGGGCCATGGATGGGCAGGATGAGGAGGGGGGAAACAGAGATAATGTGGGTCACCCTAGACAGGGATGGGGAAACCTGCACATTGGGGTATCTATAGGCCTCCTATGCAGGAGGAGGAAGGGATAGACACTTTGTGGAACTGTAGTGAGGATGGCAATGAAGGGGAAATTGTGCTAGCTGGGGACTTAAACCTTCCAGACATCAACTGGGATGTCCAGACAGCAATCTCCGCAAGGAGCAGGGGCATCTTAGAGGCTCTTCGGCATATTCCTGCAGCAAAGGGTCAGTGAGCCCACTAGGGTGTAAATCTATTGGATGTGGTCCTCACAAATAGGGACAGTGTGGAGGAGGTGGAGGGGGGAAGAGCTTGCACCAGTGACCACAGGGCTGTCAGGTTCAGGGTGAGAACAGGCAGGTGAGGATTAAGACAAGAACTAAGGTAATGGACTTCAGGAAGGCTGACTTTCATGAATGAGGAAGGTAGTTGGGAAGAAATGTTGAGGATAGAGGATGTGCAGGGGTGGAGGAATTATGGGCAGCCATCAAGAGAGGGTATTTAAACATGGACCCATGTACAAGAAGGATAAGAAAGAATAGAAGACAGAAAAGACCTCTATGGTTCACTAGAGAGGTGGCGTTAGGGGTCAAGGAGAAGACTAGAGCATTCAAGAGGTACAGGAGGACACAAACGGATGAGGACAGGAAACCTACAGGAAAAAAGAAAGGAGGCAGGGCAAAAGATAAGGAGGGCTAAGGAGACCACTGAGGAGAAGATAGCAAAGCAGGCAAGGGGGGACAAACCTTCTTTAGGCACATTGAGAAAGGAGGAGGCCAACATGGGATTGGGAAGATAAGGAGGAAAGTGGAATGTTACTGGAAGGATTTCGAAAGGCAGAGGCATTAAATAGCTATTTGCCTCAATCTTCAAGAGGAAAGAGAGGGCAGAGGACCAGAACGGGCTGGGAGGGTGACAGCCACAGGCAGGTGGGTGTGGCAGAATTCATAGCTGAAGGAGTAAGGGAAGTGCTGGGTAGACTTAGGGTGGACAAGGCAATGGGGCGGATGGAATACACCCAAGGGTTCTCAAGGTTAGACAGAAAAGGAACTGCAAAAGAAGAAGGAAACCACTTTGGTTCTCAAATACAGTAGCAGAAAAGCTCAGAGCCAAAAAGGCTGGCCTTCAGAAAATATAAGGGAACACAGTGGGATGAAGATAGGAGGCATACCAAACTGCCCTGAGGGAAGCAGGGAAGGCAGTAGGCAGGCAAAGTCCCAAACTGAGGAAACACTAGCACAAACAGTAAAAGGAGGTGACAAGACTTTCTATAGATACATTAGTGAAAGGAGAAAGTTCAGAGGGGTATTGCTAAGCTCAGAGGAGAAAAGGGGCATGTGAGGAGGAGATCCTGTAAAAGCATCTATCCTAAATAGATACTTTTGCTCAGTATTTACTAAAAAGAATGTAGGGCAGGGCCCACAGCTCAGCACCATGGACACAGGGGGAGGGAGGAGGTGAACACTACTCCTTCATAAAAGAAAGGTCTTACAAGAGCTCACTAAGCTCATGGTGGACAAGACAATGGGACTTGATGGCATACAGGTACATCCCAGGGTACTAAAGGAGCTAAGGGTGGAACTAGCAGAGCCATTAGCAGAACTGTTTAGTGAGTGAGTCTCTGAGCACAGGAGAGGTCCAGAAGACTGGAGAAGGGCTCACTGATCCCGCTCACATGAGTGGTTGCAGGAGGAGGCAGGGAACTACAGACCAGTCAGTCTTACCTCAGTAGTTGGCAAGATTATGGAGGCACTTTAAGGAAAGGATAGTGCAACATCTGGATTCCATAGGGCACAGGATCCAAGACAGCATAGGTTTACAAAGGAAGGTCCTGTCAAACTAATCTCATAGATTTCTTTGACTGGGTAACCAGAGTGGTGGACCAAGGGGAGCAGTTGATGTCACTCACCTTGACTTCAGCAAAGCTTTCAACACTGTTCCACATAGAAGATTGATAAATAAGCTGGGTAGGCTCGGGTCCGTTGGTCAACTGGGTGGCAAACTGGTTGACGAGCAGAAACAGAGAGTGATGATAAATGGTATGCAGTCAGAAGAGATGCAAGTCACAAGTGGGTACCTCTAGGATTAGTTCTGGGGCCAGTCTCTTCAATATCTTCATCAGTGACATTGCAGATGGACTACAGGGAAGGTTTGTCTGTTTGTAGATGACACCAAGATCTGCAACAGAGTAGATGATCCAGATGGGGTGGGCACAATGAGAAGAGATCTGGATAAACTAGCAAAATGGTCGGAAGAGTGGCAACTGGGATTTAATGCAAAGAAGCAAGATCATGCACATAGGGAACATAAACCCTGAAGCCACCTATAGGCTGGGAGGAGAGTTGACAGTCACAAAGGAAGAAAGAGACTTGGGCATCATCATCACTGATTACCTGAAATCATCCAAGCAGACCTCTAAAGCAGTAGGTAAGGCTAGGGGATGTTAGGGTGTATTAGTAGGGGTATCACAAGTTGTAAGAGGGGAGGTAATAATCCTCTTTACAAGACACTGGTTAGGCTCCCATCTGGAGTACTGTATGCAGTACTGGAGGCCACACCTTCACAAGGACATTAACCAAATTGAGGCAGTCCAGAGAAGGGCAACCAAAATGGTGCAGGGACTGCATCAGAAGACATATGAGGACAGATTAATGGAGCTCAATATGTATACCCTAGAGCAAAGGAGGGAGAGAGGTGATATGATCAAACATTCAAACACCATAAGGGCATTAACAAGGTGAAAGAGTCCAACATGTTTCAATATAAGAAAAATAGCAGGACAAGAGAACACAGACATGAAGATTAGAGGGAGGCCGATTATGGTAATGTGAGGAAGTTATTTTTGACAGAAAGGGTAGGATGCATGGGATGGCCTACCTCAGGAAGTGGTGGCTATGAATATAGTACTTCAAACAGGCATGGATATCATAAGGAGCAATACAGATGAGTATGAATAGATAAGCCACTGACAGCAAAGGGACGATGGCACATATATAAGGTAGAAAAAAATGGGCAGACTGAATGGGCCTTGTGGTCCTTATCTGCCATCAACTTCATGTTTCTATGTAAGGAGATGAAGGATAAGCTGGCGCGATCTGGTGAGACTGTTTAACTTGTCCTTGGTCACAAGGGTGGTGCCAATGGACTGGAAGAGGGCAGAGGTGGTCGACTACATAAGGTGGGGCAGAAGGACAAGGTCAAAAACTACCGTCCCATTAGTCTTACCCTCATGTGGGGAAGGTAATGGAAACACTACTTAAGATCAGGTTGATAAAATACTTGGAGTTGAATGGCACACAGGATGACAGGCAGCATGGCTTCACCAGGAAAGTCCTGTCAGACTAACCTGACAGAGTTTTTGATGGGGTGACACAGATAGTGGACAAGCAAGGAGCGGTGGACATGGCCTATCTAGATTTCAATAAGGTCTTCAATTCCATTCCACATGGTGGAATGGTGCATAAGCTGGACAGACTAGGGTGGACCTCAGGATCACCAGGTGGGTGGAAAACTGGTTAAAGGGAAGGAGTCAGGCGGTGGTGGCAAATGGGACACATTCAAGGGAATGGGCGGTGACCAGTGGGGTGCCACAGGGGTCAGTGCTAGGACCAATACTTTTAAACATCTATATTAGTGACCTAGTGAAGGGTCTGGAGGATGGGTGTGCATGTTACAGAGCGATACAAGGTGTGCAATAGGGTGGATTCACCTAGCGGGTGCAAGTCATGGCGGACCTGGAAAGGCTGGAGAGGTGGTCTGACACCTGAAATTGAAGTTTAATGCACAAAAGTGCTCACTGATGCACCTGGAGAGGAGGAATAGGAGGAAGCTTACCCTCTTGGGGGTAATTAAGGAGAAGGAAACGGAAGGGACCTGGGATTATGGTAATATGTGACCTCAAGGTGGCAGCCAGTGTAGCAGGGTGGTGGGAAAGGCAATGGAATCTTGGCCTGCATTGTGATGGGTTTTAATAGCAGGAAGAGGGAGGTGCTAATGCCATTATACAGAGACATGGTCAGCAGCATCTGGAGTATGGGGTGCAGTTCTGGAGGCCTCACCTACGTAAGAGATGTTGAGTTGATGGAAAGGGTACAGAGAGGGCAACCAAAATGGTATGAGGGATGCAGGATGTATCCTATGAGAGAAGATTGAGAGGGCTGAATTTGTACCCTCTGGAGACTAGGAGGGAGAGGGGCATGACTGAGACATTTAAGTATCTGAAGGGAATAAATAAGGTGGAGGTTATAGCTTGTTCAAATTGAAGAAGGAGTGAAGACGAGGGACATGGCCTCAAACTGGAAGGTGGGCAATACAGAGGTAATGTCAGGTGGTAGTTTTTCATGGAGAGGGTAGTGGAGACCTGGAACAAGCTGCCGGAGGAGGTAGTGGCAGTTGAAACAGTGGAGGAGTTCAAGAGCGGCTTGGGATAGATTTAAGGGTTGGGAAAAGAGGTGGAAGCATAACAGAAGAGGGGGTAGGTTGTTGGGCAGAATAGATGGGCCATGGGGCTTTCTCTGCCTCACATTTCTGTGTATTCTGTGTAAGTGTTAGGCCCTATAACTGCATTCTATTAATGAGAGGAGGATGAAGATTGCCTGGGGCAGTCCCGCTGAGGAGGAGGGAAGGAGGGAGGAGGAGAGTATTTAATAAAGGCTGGGGCTGGGGAGGGGGGTACAAAAATCAAGTTGGAAGGAGAAAGGAAGAAATGGGATTAGTTGCAGGAATAGCTTAGAACTGTAACACAATGAAACCTGGTCTCAAACAGAGGAGTGTTCACAAAAGCTGTATCACTTTCAACTTAGTTTCTGACCCAGAGTGAAATACCACAGGAGCTAAAACAAAAGATCCATAATACTTAAATCCTGAAACCTGCACTCTGAAAGATCCTACACTTGAAACTACCCTTGGAGTGCAAAATTGCTGTAGACAAGGCTTAGATTCACAATTAAATTAGGATTCATGGGACAATTTAGTGAAACTTAAACAGTACCTGAATTAGGAAATAAAATTAGCTTAAAGTCCAAAAGGATCAGGAGTAGCAAAGAATTAGAGAAGTGGAGCAGCCAATCAGCAGGCAGAGCCGATGGTTCCAGCCAATCAGCGTGCAGGTGCCAGAAGTGTAAGCAGCGCACCTTCAGAGTCTGGTGATTGGCGGGCAGTAGAGCAAGGAGGCAGCCGGCGGATGAAGGGGACCGCCAGGCTGCTTGCAGCAGGAGAAGCATCGAGCCAGGAGCGAAGCTTTGGTCTGGTGATCAGCAGGCAGTAGAGTGAGGAGCAGCTGGCAGGCGGTGGGGACCGCTGGGCTGCTTGCAGCCAGGAAGTGCCTGTGCAGGGTGAAGCTTCAGTCTGGTGATCAGTGGGCAGTAGAGCAAAGAGGCAGCCGGTGGGGACACACCAGGCTGTTTGCAGCAGCAGAAGCACCCCTGTCAGGGCAACGTGTCGGTCTCGTGATCGGTGGTAGTAGCTGAGGCAGCATGTGGATGGTAGAGACCCGCCAGGCTGATTGCAGCAGCAGAAGGCCCGTGACCATGAAGCTATGAGTATTGGCTTGCAGCCCAAGTTAAATGGGCATTGTTCTGGAGGCACAGCCCTCTTGGGCCCATTGGCAAGATATGGAGAGGATCTTATCCCATACTCCCTTAATGGCTCTTCTATTCTCCCCCAGAACACAGACCAAACACCCATGATCTATTTTCAGTGGCGACAGTAGCATTTATGGCCTTGGATCAACTTAAAAATACAGAAGAGTCAATGCCAACCAGTGGAGACATACCTGGTTCATTCTGAACCTGGATTTTAGACCAGGCAAGTCAGATCCATGGTATAGGCACCAGAGAGCTAGGGCCTGCAGTTTCCGCTCAGGTAATGAGAAGGATTCACTTGACATTTACGGAATGCTCTGTTATTTGGCTGGACCATTAGAGATCACATTCACTACCAACTAATACATGCATACATACACTCAAAATTAAGACAACAGCAGGGAACGTCTCTTCCCCAGTTCAAGGTCCAGATCTCTTGAGCTAATGTCCCTTTCAGTGCCTAAGGAGCTATCTCTGAACTATATCATTTTCTGGATAGTCACTGAGCTGAAACTGTTGCTCCTTGATAAGGAGGTGGGAGGAGAGGATAATTTCCACCTTACACAGCTGGAATGAGGGAAGGTGGAGGGCACCTCAGAAGTTATCTCATCTCCCTTGTGGCAGGAATATGTGAAAGGTGAAGACGGGTTTTTTGTTTTTTTACACCAAAGGTAGTAACTAAATGGGACTATGACCTACCTCCCAGCTGCTGGAGACAACGCTGGGAACAATCAGCTAACCATTCCCACATTTTCTACGCTTGCCCAATCATACAGATTTTTAAACAAGAGGTAATACGCACCATTGAGTCATTATTTCAAAATATAGGCCCCATCACTAGCCATATTTTGGTGCTGGTCTCCACCACCAGAGGTGAAAGACAAAATTCCATACATATGTGGAATATACTGTATGTGTGGAGCTTCATAATAGGGCTGTTATGTAATTGGCTAACAAAGGATGCTCCAACCCATGCACAGTGGAAACAAATCATAATGTACTTGCAAGAGATGGAAAGACTAACAGATCAGGTCCAAAACAAAACCAAGAAATATGTGGAGAAATGCTTTAGGTGGGCACTGCTGGTGGGAGAATAACACATAAAGGAGTGGAGGGGAAGGTAGTGGGAATGGGGAAGGTTTGACCATCAGGGCCTAAAAAGTACATATGTACAGTAGACTTAACACAGGATTTGAAGCTGGTATGATTTAGATTATAACAGTACTACCATGCCCATTGGGGTTCTGTTTATGAGCCGATTTGCCTCAATATAAGTTTGAAAACTGAAAGGTTTATTGTTGATATCATTTATTATTTTATTTTTATTCCAATTTGTATGCAAAAGAGAAATGTTATGATGGATAAGATGTGTTTGTACACCAAGATTCACAATTCTGTAAGACATGCATACGTGACTTGGAATGGATATATTTTAATAAAGAAAGTCTAAAAAATATGCTACTTTGCACTATGCTGAAATGGTATTCAAGCTGTGTAATCTCTAAACTATGGAATTACCTGTTGACATTATACACACTTTAGAGCACTGCTGTATAAATTGTCCACAACAATATGCATCTGAGTGACTTGAAATAAACAGCATAATGGCATCTGCTTTTTCAGTGTGATCATTTTAGTGCTATACTCAGTTCTATTCAGTGTTTTATGTTACCAGGGACAGTTTGAGTGCAGGGACACTTTATTGGTTTCTTCTAATGTTACTGTTCTAGACCTAACAGACCGAGTACCAGCCCCAGAGAAGTTACTGCAGAGGCAGGAGGGGCTCCAGGCATGCTGCTGCTGCTGCACGCCCCAGGTCACAGGCAGAACAAAAGCCTGTGATAATTCTGCCTAGGTCACCCGGCCATTACCAGAGGGACAGTTCAATAGTGAGCACTCCAGGAAGCGGTCGAGTTGATGCAAAATTAATGTTTATTTTACATTACATCGGGCAGTTAGCTAGGACCCTGGCTGGTGCCTGATATAATGTAAATTAAACATTAATTTTACATCAGCTCAACTATTTCCTGGAGTGCTCATTATTGAATTGCTTGGATCTACCGAGGCTAGCACCTCCTGTTTGTGCACCCACTCGCCAGTGCTTGCGCTGTCCTGTTTTTGTTTTTTCATTACCAGAGGGGTAAGGCTGACTCACTACTTCCAAGAATGGGTAAAAAGTCCTGGACGTATGGGTGAGGGATTGTCCCTGCAAGTGAAGAAATATTCCAGTCCATTCACCTACAGAAGAAATCTGTTGGAATTGGAAGCAAACGGACTGTTGCGGCAAAAGCAGTGAAAAGGTCCAGCGGCAAGGGTCTATTCTCAAGATGCTTCCTCCCACAAGGAAAATGGGAATAGCAACCCATTTTAGACCTAAGATATCTGAACAAACATAGAACAGGAAAGAATCCTGATGGTTACACTGGGCACAGTGAAGCCATTTTTGTACTTTATGTTTATTCATTTCATGTTAACAAACAATTAACAGGTACATAACTCATACAGGGTATAATTATGGTATACGGTAGGTAAAGATGATAAAACATTAAAATAATAGCCCCATAATATTTTACAGTAGGAAATGGGATTCCCATTATAGTTCAGAGAAGCAAGTCCCACAGTGTCCGTAAATTGTGCTCTTCAGCGGTTAAAGGTGCACCTGTAGGGGTAAACAAACCTAGAGAGTGTTATACAATCTACGGATTGTTATTTAACCTGATAACTGAATAAAGGAAGTCACAAGTATAGACCCCTAGAACTCTCCCATTCTTGACCTATAAAAATATGACAGAGCCTGGCCAGTGGCACTGAGGGTTGAGGCGCTGGAGCCCCCTCGCGCCATGCTGACGACCGTGTTCAGAAATGAGCACGGGTCATCGGGTCAGTAGGGGAGGAGAAGGATCAGCGTCCGGAGGACTTCTCTCCTTCTCCGGGTGGGGGACTCTACAGTGTCAGCACGATTGCCTCTAGTGGACACTGGGGACATAGCATGCCACACCTAGACGTGGGGTGGAGCTAGGACAGAAGCACTCACCCTTGCATCATTGCATGTCCTAGCTCCAAAGGGACTCTAACCAAGGAAATCACCAGCCCCAGTATGAGCCAGGCACGGTGCCCGACCCTTCAGCCATGACAGTTCACGCCGGCGGCTCCACCCGGGGCTTCCCGGAGTAAGGGTCGGTACTGTGGCCTAGGTGAGCCCATTTGTGGGGTTAGGGGCTTGGCCAGAAAAAGAATAGTAAATCACAAAAAAAAATGACAGAAATAGCATTTTGATTAACAAAACATTTTACCTTCACTTCATTAGTAAAACACTACCAGACCCTGTACTAACAGATAGTTCAATGTCCCAGCAGCCAGTATAGTGTTATGCTTGTGCAACTGTGTTAGTTTGGTTTTGGCCATTCGCAATCTCTATTCCAGAGGAATTACCACCCATTAGGGGTATGAAAGGCTAGGAACCCTCAGAGAGGGCTCCACCTAGAGGTGCCACGGATGATTCCTGTGGCTAATGGTACCTTAGGAATCCCCAAAGGAGAGAAGTGCTGTCGTTGGAGGAGGAGGGGAGGATGGTGGGGCAAAGAAAAAGTGCTTCACAATGAGGCTGAGAGGAATTGCTTATATAGCTCAGGAAGTGGGAGTGGCTGGCTGCTTGGCCAGCTTAACTACAGGCATGCCTTCCAATTCAATGTCATGCACAGCCAGTATAGTGTTATGCTTGTGCAACTGTGTTAGTTTGGTTTTGGCCATTCGCACTCTCTATTACAGAGGAATTACCACCCTGTAGGGGTATGAAAGGCAAGGAACCTCGGAGAGGGCTCCACCCCTAGAAGTGCCACGAGATGATTCCTGTGGCTAAAGGTACCTTAGGAATCCCCAAAGGAATTGTAGTACAAACATACCCCAAAAGAATGAGGCAACATGAGCAAGCAGTAACTGTGACATAGTAGTAGAGAAGCATAGACAGTTTGGTAATGTAATGAGATGCTCAGTTCGATAACGTAATGAAATGCCCAGGTTTGCATATGAACATACGAAATTTGCCAGCAGATAAAGGCCTAGAGGTCTATCAAGTCTGTTCGAATGTGCAGCTAGCACCCTTATTCTGTAGCTGCCCCTCCCTTCCACCCTTCCCTTCATTAACCCTCCCCTTGTCCTGTCCCATCCTAGTTTGAAGCAGTCCACTGTTCTACTGCATACCACTTCAGCAGGTAACGATTCCACCCGGCCACCACCCTCTGTAAAAAGTGTCTCCTCATCTCCTCCTGAACCTTCCTCGCCCAGTCTCATATCATGGCCCTGGTGGCCCTCCCTCCCTTACTTTGAACAGCCCTCTGTACCCGTCTTGTTTATTCCTTTCTTGTATTTAAAGGTTTCAATCATGTCACCCTGTCTCTCCTCCTCCAGTGAGTACATGTTCAACTCCTTCAACCTCCTCTCGTATGATAAGTCCCCCAGCCCCTTGATCATCTTTTGTCGCTTCATCTGCACCCCTCCAGTAACTTAATGTCCCTCTTCAGATATGGATGCCAGTACTGCACGCAGTACTCCAGGTGTGGCCTAACTAATGACCTATACAGTGGCAGAATCACCTCCTCCCTCCTCGAGGATATACCCCTGCAATACAACCCAGCATTTTGTTGGCCTTTGCAGCTGCCTTCCACATTGTGCCGAGTTGTTCATTGACCCTGTAATGAGCACACCCAGATCCTCTCCTCCTCTGTCTGGGCTAGCTGCACTCCCCTAGCTGGTAACTCCTCCTTGGGATCTTCATCCCAAAATGCATAGCATGACACTAATGGTTTACATTGAATTAGGGATCCTCTAAGGAGAGAGAGAACAGCAGGACATCCTCCACCTCCATCCAACAGCGGAACCTTCCTAAAAGAAACTAGGGGACACTACTATGCTAACTGACAGTTATGACCTGAGGCAATGGAGGAGAGAAAAAACCCTATGAGGAGAAATTCTGGGAATCAAGGCCTAGGTCGCCTTCCCTCCAGGCTTGGGATAGTTTATTTAGTGATGGCCTGCAGCTGCAATTTGGAAAACCCAATTAAAGGAGGTGGAAAATATTCCAATTTGGAGAAAGGCTCTACTAAAACCCTCTAGCGGAATGCCTGAAGGTGCGTGAAAACTCTACAACAATACATGCATCCAAGGCACAGGAGGAGAGCAGCAACTGCTGAGGCACTCACCTGGCCTACCAGCTCTAAACTCAAACCAGGTGAACCCGAGGCAGTTGTAGGGAGAATGTGGTGAAGGTGCTTCTAGGGAAACCACTAAAGTCAATGGCTAACTGTTAAAGGGAACACTAGAGCCAAAGGAGGCAACGCTTCCACCCTTCACCACTAGTCTTAAATTCTACACCAGGAGCTTGTTACGTAGCAGGCAGCTAAGCCAAGCCTGGAGGCAAGGACATTCCCAGCTATGGGCAGGTGAGAAGGATGCTGCCCCAAATTGGACATGCTCAAGATGCGGACTAAATGCAGAGGAGACCGCCAGCTGCAGGAACCCTGCACCAGAATAGAATGGCTGACATGCCCTAAAATTGATTGAGAGCTGAAAAGCTGGTGAGCTGAATGAGCATGACGTGTTGACATCGAAATAAGCATTGAGTGCTGAGACCTTGCAAGGCTGAATGCAGAATTGAGTGCAGCAGAATCCCAGAGACTGAAGCCAAGGGGATGGCAGTAGGCATGAAGCAATGATCTGTGTAAGCAATGAGCAATGATAGCTTAAGAAAGCATGGACCTGTACCTAGGTCAATAAATAGTGTGATAGGTGGACCTGCACAGAGGTCTGCATAACATGTATCAATGAAACAGCACTGAATGGGGGCAAGTTAACCAGACGTGAATAGCCAAATCAAGGTGGCAAATACAATGAGGATTTTCGGCATGAGGCAGGATTTAATAATAATGCTATATTAACAGACTCTCAGCAGGAGCTTAGTTGGCTGGGACTCAGAGTTGTAACTGCAATAAACATGGAGACAATGCTCTGAAAACAGGTGTAGCCAGGCAGTGCAATGAAGCTGCAAGTAGAATGAGAGCATGAATGAGCAGCACAGCAAGGGTCAGAGTAAACCTCAGTCAGGTGAAAAGAATTAAGTATGCAACATGGAGCAGCTATGGTTGAGCTGAAGCACACAGATAATGACTGCAGTTACACAGCAGTAGTTTGAGTGGTGAGCAACAGTGAAAAACACAAGCACTGGGTACAATAGTAATTGGCGTAACAGTAGCAGCATACCTCTCAAATGTACCACATTACGAAGAACGCTCCTCATTTTACTTAACAAAGCTCCTGTTCCACTTTGTGAAGACTTGATCTGCATTCAATATTAACATTTTAAAGCAAAATCTATAGTAAATGATGCAAAAATATATTACTGAATTAATAATAGACTTTCTAAACATAAATGCAAACATTTTAACAGTGCTCTGAGCCTCCTAGGTAAAGAGTTGATTAAGTGTTCCACATTTTGCTCATTTGTTCTACATTTTGAGAGGCAGTGTTCCATATCTGGGAGACAAAGGCTGAGATGTATGAGCAGCAGTGGCTGCAGTTGTAGGTAACTGAAAGCAGTAGTATGAGCTCTGAGTAGCAGTATGCTAGGAGCTTAGAAACAAAGCCCCAAAAGACAAAACCAAAACACAGCAAAACAGAAAACAGGGAACAAGGCCCAAAACAAGAGACACAAAACACAGGGATGCACACAGCCAGAGGAAAAATACATACCAAAAGCAGGAAAAATAAACACTGAAGTCCAGCAGATACACACAGACACAGCAGGTGGGGGGTAGGCCCCAGCCAGCTGCAGAGGACAGACGGACAGAGCCTCCGGATGCAAAGAAAAGTGCTTCACAATGAGGCTGAGAGGAACTGCTTATATAGCTCAGGAAGTGGAAGTGGCTGGCTGCTTGGTCATTGAACTACATGCCTAGCCTTCCAAATAAATTTTAATATAACAGTATAATTGTTTTAGTACCCTGCATAATTGTAGCTGGTAGGAATATGTGCAGTCATACATGTGTAACCACCCTACAAATGGGGGTTCCCAAAGTCTTCCTTGAGCTTGCCTAAATGCTCACTGCTAGGCTGGTGTCCTGCATTTTAGCAGTTTAAATGTGATTACCAGAGCTTGTATAGTCTCTGTGTACTGTCTCTTTAAGAGCTGCTTGATTGCAGCATAAGTAATCTGAGATGGAGCTCTGTTGAAAGATGTAACTATTTGCTGAAAACCATTTAGAATGAAATGTAGTTTGTCTAACCTGCTTTCTTTGTAGCAAGGACTGTTTTGTTTGTCTCCACTATCTTGGTCCTGGACTTCAAATTGGACCAATCAGTTCTGTGGGACCTAAAATGTAGCTGGACTACAGGAGCTGTCTGAATTCAAAATCTATAGGAACTATGGTTTGAGTTTTGTGCCTTTTTGCAACTGAAGGGGAGCTCTTGCTTTGACTGACAGCCAAATCAGCCAAACAAATCTTTTGGATCTTGGGAAGTCCCGGCTGCTTGCAGTTTTCAGTTTAGTTCTGAGCTGGAAGCTCAAGAAGAAGGAGCTGAAGTAATTTTGGGCAGAAATCCTGAGTGGATTCGCATTGGGAAAACTGTGAAAGGGCTGAGTTTTGGCTGCATGTCTGCTGCTGCTCCATGAGAGGGAGAGAATTATTTTGGACTAAATCCAAGTTTGTGTGACTGAAGTAAGCTACTCAAGTGGGCCAGGCTCAACCTGAACAAGACTGAATATTTTTGCTGAATCTTGATCGGCCTGTCAGGAGTTCCAGCTACCCTAAGCTCCCGGGGTGGGCAGAGACTTTGATTGTGACTGGGGAGCACTTTGCCTGGTACAGTAGAATTCTCGTACATGTAAATATGCTATGAGCTGCTAGTGGGTTGTGAGTTAGTTCCCACTGTGTGAACTGTGTTCTGCTTGCTGAAACTGTATCCAGCCCCAAACAGACTGCATCTGAACTTGTCTCCATGAGGTCTGGGCTTTACCAGACTAGCCCAGCCAGACTACCCACTGCACAGAGAAGCCATCGACGAGAGACCTGCCTGGGATCAGCCCTCTGCTCCATGCTTGAACAGGAACAACGCCTCTGCAACTTGTGTGGGCCCTGCTTCTCCTGGCATTCCAGATCAACCACTCATGCGTCTCGATTTCGTCCAGCCTGTGTCCAGTCTTGGGTATCGTGAGTTAATACCAGGGTAGCTCCTGCATCAGCAGCTTAATCTGAGTGTGTCATCTGATTGTCCTGTTGTTTCGCTTCCTTTACAAACTGAGCCTCTGGTCTGGATTACAAATATTGTGTACTGTGCATGTTGTGTTTTCCATCACAGGGCCCAAACCAGCTGCAACCCTGGCAACTGTCCTGGCTAGCCCATCTCTTCTCCACCTGGGTACCCAGAGGTGGACTGTGTGGGGACTCAGCGATGCATAACTGCTTGATTGATATAACCTTTAAGCTAATTAACCTGATTTTGCCTCTTCCTTGTTCAAGTCCCCTGAATAAATCAGATCTAACTTTTTCTGCACGTAGTCTGACTGGTTCCAGTTTGTGCTCAAAGTACTGTACTGTTGTTATTTGCTGTGCATAATCTTGTTTTACAGGGGTCCCCAGGGTCGAGCCAGAGGAACCAGCCCTGGTGGTAAGTGCAAACAGTGTGGGTACTTGTGTGGTGTACCACGGTATTGTGAAAGTGATTGCTGTACAGTGTTCAGGCCACTAGAGGGGAAAGAGGGGTTACAGTATCCTGGAGTGCTGAGCTTGACCACTATCAACCCTGACCTCTGGGTGGAGGCACCTGTTTCAGAACTCAGGCCCTTAACCTGCTACTAGCCAAGCAGGCAGGGTAGTAGCCCTTGGGATAGTGCCACCTACGGGTTACATCTTGGGGAGGCGCTGCTGGGATTTTTGTGTCTTCTAGTGGCCAAATTTGCAAATTGCTGTTAAAAATAAATGGCTACCTCAAGAGAAGTGGCTGTACACCAGTTGGTGGGTGGTCTACTGGGCAGGAGATCGACCCCCAAAATGCTATACTTATCCTGGATATTCCCTGGGTACCAGTAAGGACACTGTAGAGGGAGTACTTTCCAAGGTTGAATGTTTACAAAACCCTGTGGTGGTGGGTCGACAGGCTAATCTGCTCGTCCCAAGTTTCATGGTGTTAGTAGAGTGTAAGGCCCCAGTAGACAGTTCCAAAGTGCCACGGACTATCACCCTCGAAGGAGCCCTCACTCCCTGGAGAGTGATAACTAAAGACAGTAAAGACCCTGAGAGAATGAGCCCCCCACACATTATCTGAGACTTCTGAGGAGAAATTTGCTAAGTTGTTGCTGGAGGAAGAGAAAACTGTGGAGAACTTAAAGAAACTATTCCTGCCACCTGAGGTGTTCCTCCCCCAACATCCCTCCCGCCCAGCACCCATTTTGCCCTCCTGTGCCCGTGCACAGTGCTGGTCCTATGTCTGTATCTGCCATTAGTCACGACTCTTACTGAAGGTTGACAATCTTCTCTGGCACCTCCCCACCCAAGGGAGGATGATTGGAAGACCTGGATAGATTGGTTGCCCTGTTGGTACCTGAATGGCAGTGTGCGGAGGCTAAGAAACAGAAAAGGATCATAGAAAGTTTAAGGGGTCCCACCCTAGAGGTCATCAAATTTCTGAGGTCCACAAATCCTGATGCATCTGCCCAGAAGTACCTATCTGCACTTGAAGGCAATTTTGGGAGCATTGAGTCAGGGAGAACTTGATGTGGAAATTTCAAGGTACAAAGCAATGGCCAGGGAAAGTTTGTCTGCATATGTTACCTGCCTGGAAAGAGCACTGCAAAGGCTTACTGAAAAGGTCTGGTAGCTGCCAGTGACTTAAACCATGTGAAGTTGAGGCACATACTGCAACATGCAAAACATTCTAAATTGCAGCTCCTCAATTAAGGCTTCCAGATAGAGGGTAACCCACGGATTATTGTGACTTGATAAAAAACTTCCGGGAGGTTGAAGATGAAGAGGGGATTGTAATTTAGGTGAGCGAGGCCAAGTGATCACGGCATCAGAAGGCCCTTCCAAAGTGGGGACCAATGAGGGTGTGCCGCCATGGGATGAACTGCTGAGGGAGTTCAGGAAATAAAAACATTCTCTTTATGAAGGCCGCCTCCTGCAAGTACAGGCACCGACTTATCCAACTGCATCTGCTATGCGGTGGGGTGTCAACCCAGGCATCTCCTACTGACAACAGCTCGAAACTCGATGCCTTGACTATGGAAGTAAGAGAATTGATGAGATGCCTCCAAATGTTCACCATACAGCAGACAGAGATGGCACCAAGGTTTTCAGTTGGTAGTACCACCATCCCAGCTTGCAGTATGATACCTCGACCCACTCAAATCCCAGAAAACATATTTTGCCATAATTGTGGGAAGGATGGGCACATGAAGAGAGAATGCTGGTCCACAAAGACCTAGATAAAGTTGTATACAGGCTTCAAGGAGAGCTTCAGAGAACGAATCAGTGGTCAAGGAGTACCCAAATGACCACAGTGAGGGTTCAAGAAGTAGTAACTCAAATCCATGTGGCTAAATCATCTCTCAAGGCCCCTGCTGCTGTCCCTCCAGACTTGTCCAAAATAGTGGGCCCTTCAATGGAGACTACCGTGGCTGTGAATGGTATTCCTACTCTGGCTTGTGCTGGACAGTGGGCCTAGTGACCATTGTATTTAAGGAATGGTATGACAAACACTTATCTGATGTGCTCTTACAATCCCTGGAAGGTCTACATGTGTGGGGCTTGAGAAAGTCTTATCCCTACCTAGGATATGTCTGCCTCTGGTTGTCATTTCCTGCAGCTGTAACTGGTGTAGAGGACCAAGTCGAGACACTGGCCTTAGTGTGTCCCCTCACTGGACTGTATGATGGGGTTCCCCTGTTAATGGGACCAATGCCCATATGTTTGGGGACTGGCACAACTCTGTTGAGAAACAAGGCAACGGACTGGGAGGGCCCTAAAATTCCTGGCTGTGATCAAGAGGGCCTATGATTTGCAACAGAACCCCAAGAGAGTGGACCAGGATGAACAGGTAGGGTCGTGTGGAAGAAGGATCCTGGTTCATGGTACTGGCCCCTCAACACCCAGTGTACCGCTCAATGGGAGGTCCACCGCAAAGATGTCAAGAACAAAATACTGATGTTGGATACGCCATGCGCATGGAAAATTGCCGAAGGATTCTTGGTTGCCCAGCATCTTGCCAGCTCAGTGCTCATACCTATGCACGACGAGTGATGGTCCAGATTCATAATGTGTCAGATCGGAGATCCGGTGAACAGAGGATGCACCGTAGCTATGGTACACTGTGCAGACACTGCAGTGTTGCCCAGCAACAAGCACCCTGGCAAGACAGATAGAGTGACTCCTGACTTGTTTGATTTTGGTGACTCCTGTTGCCAGCTGAATAGAAGACTAGAATTAGCCAGAAACTTGCCCAGAGATCAAGTGTTTTCATTGAAGGAATGGGACATGGATGGGTCCAGGGTGTGGAGCATCACATATGCCTGCATGATGAACGGCCATTTCAAGAGAGGTCTCACGCCAGCCCCTGCAGACATAGACGATGTGAGAAGACACTTGCAGGAAATGCTCATGGCTGGTGTGATACAAGAATCCAGGAGCCCATATGCTTCTCCCATTGTGGTTGTGCATAAGAAGAATGAATCTGTGAGAATGTGTGTTGATTATTGAACTCTGAATCGGTGGACCATCCCTGATCAATACACTATGCCCGTATACAAGATGCTCTGGATTGTTTGAATGGGAGCAATGGTTCTCGTGTTGGATCTTCGAGTGGATATTATCAGATTCCAATGGCTCGGAGGACCATGAGAAGACAGCCTTCATCTGTCCTTTGGGGTTCTATGAATTTCTGAGAATGCCACAGGGATATCGGGCACCCCAGCCACCTTCCAGCGACTGATGGAACGAGCGGTGGAGAATGAATTTGCCAGAATGCCTGGTGTACTTGGATGATGTCATTGTGTTTGGGAGCTCCCTAGAGGAACATGAAAGTCAACTGTTCAAAGTACTAGACCGACTGGAAGATTTTGGCCTCAATCTGTCCATCGACAAGTGCCAGTTTTTCCAAACCTCTGTGAAGTATGGGGCACATAGTGTCTACAGAGGGATAGAGACTGATCCTAGTAAAGTTGAAGCCTTGACTACTTGGCCCCAGCCCCACAATTTAAAAGAACTACAACATTTCCTGGGATTCTGTGGCTACTACTGCCGATTTGTAAAGGACTATTCCAAAGTGATTCGCCACTTGATTCTTACCCAGGGTTACCCTCCTACCAATCGGAAATACAAAAAGGGTCCATCAAAGAACCAGACAAAGCATATTTCCACCCAGGTGAACTTTTTGGGTCCTGTTGGATGCCTGACTGTGAAGCAGCTTTCCATGAATTCATATACCAGCTCACCCACGCCCCATCCTCGCTATGTTGATCCCACTAAACCCTATGTGCTGCATACTGATGCCAGTCTGCAGGGTCTAGGAGTAGTACTGTATCAAGACCATGAGGATGGTTTGAGACCAGTGGCATTTGCCAGTAGGAACTTGACCTCGCAGAGCGAAACTACCCTGTGCACAAGTTGGAGTTCCTTGTTCTAAAATGGGCCGTTGTCACCAGTTTCATGATTATCTCTATGGGGCAAAAATATTGGTGAGGACTGACAACAACCCATTGACCTATGTACAGACTTCAGCTAAGTTAGACGCCACGGGCACCGTGGCTTTCTGTATTGTCAACATATGATTATGCTGTCGAATACAGACCAGGCCTGAATCATATTGATGCTGACACCTATCTTGGAGGCCCTTTTCAAGAGCGACTGGTTCAGGCTGTCTGAACCTGACTTCCAAGCATTGTGCCAAAAGTTTGATAGAAATGAACAGATCTCTACAGACACAGCAGACTGCTTAGTAGATTACTTGGGCCCTCTGACACCTGCATACCGGCTGTGTATTGCCACTTCTCTGCTCTAGATATTAGTGCACTACCTCAGTTTGACAATGACAGCATTCAGTGGGCTCAATCTCGAGATCCTATGATTCAGCTAGCACTTGACGCCCTTCGTGCAGGAAAAGATGTGTCCAAGTTATGCCCTCTGATCTGCGAACCTCTTTATTGTTTAAAGAAGGCCCCAGGTTGAAGCTGCTTAATCAGTTGTTGTATAGAGACTGTAGATTGGGGTGGCCAAATAGACAAGCAACAATTGGTCCTGCCCACAGCCTTCAAAGATTTGGTACTGAGGTCCCTCCATAATCATATGGGCCACCGTGTATCGACCGACCCTTGACCTAGTACAATCTCAATTTACTGGCCCAAGATTGGGGGCCAATGTTGAGCATCATGTAAGAACTTGTAGTCGCTGCCTGCAGAGAAAAGCCTCTATCTCAGAGGGCTGCCCCCTTGTCAACATTACTACCAGTACCCCAATGGAACTAGTCTGCATAGACTGCTTGAGTTTAGAGCCACCCCCCCACCAGTGTGCATCCACTATGCTGCCTCCTGACCGCCACCAGGCAGCACTCAAGTAGCGAGACACAGCATCACCCTCCCTGATGCAGAAGTGCTGTTCTTGGGGCACACGATCCTCCTTCCTGAGGCAGGCCCCAAGTGACCAAAGTCCATTCCCAAGCTCAGGTTGCCAGGCTAGTGAATGGTAGCACTGCTGCTGCACTACTGGGCCAGCCAAAATTAGCCCTTTTAAAGAATTTATACTTAGAAAGTGGTACCATTGAAACAGTTTTAGCTAGGAACTTGATTTTCTATATGAACGCTTTGAATCATGTCAATATGGAATAGATCTGTTGGCACAGTTTCCATGTACAGATACATGTTTTTTGGGGGGTTATAATGTAATTTTATTAAATGAAGCTCCACATAAATATGGACAAGAAATCAATACAATGTAAAATCAGTATAATATCCAACTGCATTTGCTGGAGAACACCATCATGTCACAAAAGTCAGAGAGTTCCAGTGCTGAAATGAACTGCTTCCTATAATATAAAAGCTATATCTTTTGCTTTTTAGAAACACTTCCCCAGAACTGTCAGCATTACAGGATTAACAGAGAACACAATTTGTATTACACCAGTCATACAGAGTGTAGCCCAAGCTCATAGTCTCTCCACAACTGGGAGGGTGACCCCACAATCCCCACCTCACTAAGGCACAATTAAGCATCACCCTGTGCCATATACCATATCGCCTGATCAGCAAACATTGGCAAAGTGTTAGTGGTTATGGACCATTTCACATGGTATACACAAGCTTTTCCACCAAAGATCAAAAGCATCCACCGTGGCCAAGGTGCTAGTGGAAAATTTCTTTGTCCACTATGGTGTCCCCAGCCAATTCACTCTAGTCAGGGCCATTGACTTTGAGAGTCGGCTAATCAAAGAAATGCTTTCACTATGGGGTGTGCGAAAGTCAAGAACCACCCTTATCACCCGTAGGGGATCCTTAACCTGAACACCTTAACTGCGACCTACTAGACATGCTATGCACCTCCACCCAAAAGAGAAAGCATAAATGGAGCCAGCAGATTAGCACCTTGGTACACGATACAATTGCACAAAGAATGACGCCACTGGTTCTTCCCTACTGCCTCATGTTCAAGAGAGAGGCCAGGTTGCCTGTTGATGTCTGTTTGGGGTTTTCCTGATGGGGTCCTCGAGCCAAAGATTACCTGCAATATGTACAAAACTTAAAGCTCAGTTGAACCATGCCTATCCACTGGCTCCAGACAATGGCTGCCAAAAGAAATCTAGCCAACCAAGACATGATAGAAAAGTAAAGGCTCAAGAGCTTAGGCCTGGAGACCGTGTGCTGTTGCAAAATTTAGGATTGCCTGGTAAACACAAAATTGGTGATCGATGGCACCATCTTCCCATATCAGGTCCACCTCGAAAATTAGCTTGCTCAACGGTGATCGCCTGGTTAAATAAAGACTTTGATTGATTGATTGATTGATTGATATCATAGTTGGAAAGCTGGATGATTTGCCAGTGTACAAAGTGCGCACAGAGAATAACTCCAAAGCTGTCAAGACCATGCACCGTAACCACTTGCTACCTATTGGTCAAGTTATAATTGAGACTGAACCCACCGAGATTGATTCCCTGGACCAGTGACTTGTGCTGCTGCAAGAAAGAAACAGAGTCAGCCTACCCCATGGTTGCGATTTAAGACTTCCACAGCAGAATGATAGTGACTGCCAGTCTAACTCTGATACAGTGAGTGTGATAATGCCTATTACCCCTCATATGAACTGAGTCAGTTGTTTCATGGAAATCCTATGTTGAATTATGGGGATGAAGCTGGGCCTCTGGACTGCCTAACGCTCGGCATCATCCTTGGAGCCAATGCTCCCTGAAGCTGAAGTGCAAAGTATCACGCCTGAGGATGCTGAGTCTTTGTGTATTGTGGAACTGTATGATTTGCCTGAAGGAGAGGCTGATGGTATGAGTCTTTCTGGTGACATGCCAGAAATTGAGAACACTATGAGAGTGCTGACAACCCCCTCAGTGCCAGAGTGTTTTCAAAATGAGCCAAGTGTTGTAAAACAGAGACTACAGAGCAAGGGGCTGACAGTGCTCCCAACTTGGACATTTCCCTTCATGCAGAAGCACCCTCACAAGTGATGAAAGCTCCAAGACCACTGCTGAAAGTACAGAGACTATGGTTGTTCACCCCAGAAAGACTGGCCGAGCTGTCAAGCCAGTGGTGCGCTTCAGTTATGATTCCCCAGGGAGGCCAGTGGATTTGCCTCTCAATGTAGTCCACAAAGGTGTTTATGTCTCTCAGAGCTCACTGCCCAAATTGAGCTTGTTACTTGTCCTGCCCTTCATTCATGGTGCCCCTGCCCCATCCAGCCCTAAGTTAGCTGATAGGAAGGGCCCCTCTTGCATTGTTTAGAGTACAAGAAGTTATTACATGATTCTGTATAGTAATGTTCAATTTACCTGTGTGAAATATGCATAATGTATTGTCAGAATGGAAATTATATAGTGGAGTACATTGAAATGTATAGTAAAGTGACAAGTTATGCAATTGATGAATCAGATAGTACTTGTATAGCATGCTAATGGTATAAATATCTTATATATGTTGCATTTTCAATGTTATGATGGTACAGACTTGACGCTGACGCCTAAGTTTTCCCATGCAGGAAGGGTGTAACCTCCCCACAAATGGGGGTTCCCAAAAGTCTTCCTTGAGCTTGCCTAAATGCTCGTTGGGCTGGTGTCCTGCGTTTTAGCAGTTTAAATGTGATTACCAGTGCTTGTATAGCCTCTGTGTACTGTCTAAGAGCTGCTTGATTGCAGCATAAGTAATCTGAGATGGAGCTCTGTTGAAAGATGTAACTATTTGCTGAAACCATTTAGAATGATAATGATAATGTAGTTTGTCTAACCTGTCTTTGTAGCAAGGACTGTTTTGTTTGTCTCCACTATCTTGGTCCTGGACTGCAAATTGGACCAATCAGTTCTGGTGGGACCTAAAATGTAGCCAGACTACAGGAGCTGTCTGAATTCAAAATCTATAGGAACTATGGTTTGAGTTTTTGCACCTTTTTTGCAACTGAAGGAAGCTCTTTCTTGACTGACAGCCAAATCAGCCAACCAAATCTTTTGATCTTGGGGAAGTCCCGGCTGCTTGCAGTTTTCAGTTTAGTTCTGAGCTGGAAGCTCAAGAAGAAGGAGCTGAAGTAATTTTGGCAGAAATCCTGGGTGGATTTGCATGGGAAAACTGTGAAAGGGCTGAGTTTTGGCTGCATGTCTGCTGCTGTCTGAGAGGAGAGAAGAGAATTATTTTGGACTAAATCCAAATTTGTGTGACTAAAGTAAGCTACTCAGTGGGCCAGGCTCAGCCTGAAGAAGACCGAATATTTTTGCTGAATGCGATCGCCTGTCAGGAGTTCCAGCTACCCCTAAGCTCCCAGTGTGTGCAGAGACTTTGCGATTGTGACCGGGAGCACTTTGCCTGGTACAATCAGAATTCTGTGACATGTAAATGTGCTATGAGCTGCTAGTGGGCTGTGAGTTAGTTTCCCACTGTGTGAACTGTGTTCTGCTTGCTGGAAGCTGTATCCAGCCCAAAATGGACTGCATCTGAACTTGTCTCCATGTGGTATGGGCTTTGTCAGACTAGCCCAGCCAGACTACCCACTGCACAGAGAAGCCATTGATGAGAGACCTGCCTGGGATCAGCCCCCTGTTCCACGCTTGAACAGGAACGATGCCTCTGTGACTTGTGTGGCCATGCTTCTCCTGGCATTCCAGATCAACCACCTGCGGTTTTGATTTTCTGCAAGCCTGTGTCCAGTCTTGGGTATCAGTAAATACCCAGGTTAGCTCCCTGCACCAACAGCTTAATCTGAGTGTGTCATCTGATTGTCTTGTAATCCACCCAAAGAGCACCAGTTCCACAACCACTTCCCAGAAGTTGCCAAGTGTGAAGAGCAGTTGGACCACACTGGGTTCTGGGAGGGTGAGGGTGGTAGAACAGAGGTGTAGCCTCTAGTTGTACCTCTACACAAATCATATGTCAGTCTGGCAAATCAAGGTTCCTCTATGATGACACCCTCAGTGGAAACCAAGAAGAATGCTGAGGACATCCACAAGGAGACCACAAAAGGGTGGCAAGGACACCACAGGAAAGGAAACAGCTTGACACGGATGCAATTGTTAGGTGTAGACCTGGGGAAGGGAGAGAGAGAGGAAGTAAGGTGCCTGGCCTGGTGCCATGGCTTGAGGGACAGGAAGCAAATCCTCAGGATTGCAGAAGCAGCATCACAGGAGAGGGAACTAGATATCATTGTCCACCTTGGGACAAATTACCTAGCTAGGCATGAGATCAGTGCAGTGCAGGATGAATTTGTGGAGTTGGGAGGGCCTCAGACAGGTAGCAAACACGGTAACCTTCTCAGAGGTGCTGCCAGTCTATGGCAGGGTGAGGCTAGGGTACTGCACACCATTCAGTTTAATGAATGGTTGCAAAACTGGTGCAGAGCACAGGGCTTTGGCTTCATTGGGGACTGGGGCCACCTGGAGAGATGAATGTCTATACTGGCATGAAGGTCTGCATCTGTCCAGGAGGGAAACAAGCTCTAGGTGACAGTTTAAATGTCATTGGCAAGCTTTTAATCTAGCCAAGGGGAGGTGCTGATAGGAAGCAGGAAAGTTCAAGCCCCCCACAAAACATGGCAGGTAGTAGGGTAAACACTGAGGTACAGAGCTTGCAGATGGCAGGACAAGGGTAAATGGAAAATAGACAAGGGCAATAAGAGCAGGGATGGGGTAAAAGGATAAAGCCAACATTAAATGGAGGGCAATGAGTACCAATGCCCGTAGTCTGGGAAACAAGCTTCCTGAGATAGTAGCCCTGATGGAAGAGGAACACTTGGATATTGTGGCAGTCACAGAAACATGGTACACGGAGAACCATGACTGGGATGTCAACATACCAGGGTACACAATCTACAGAAGGGACAGGGAGAGTAAAGAGGAGGTGGAGTAGCTCTCACATAAGAGAAGGGATCAAAGCTAGAGAACTAAAAAGTAAAGGGGAGGACAAGAGGCACTCTGGGTCACCTTGAGACAGGGAATGGCATCAGAATCTGCACTAGGGTTGTATATACACCCCTTCTCAAGGGAGGAAATGGACAAGAAAATGATAGAGGACATTCTCAAAATGGCTGAAAAAGGAGATACTGTTGATGGGGGACCTGAATATGCCAGATGTTAACTGGATGACGGTACTGCAGCCACATCCAAGAGCAGGGTCATTCTAGATGCCCTGGCATGGGTGTAGGCAGGCATACTCCAAGCACTCCATGGTGTACAATTTTTATTCAAGGGGTAGCAAATAGGCTTTGAACTGCTTCCTTTTCCCATGAAAACTAACAAAGAAAATACTGAACCTTTCCGTAATTTTATTCATAGGAGTCAAAATTAGAAGGACTGGTCACTAATACTCTTTGCATCCCAAGGACAATACAACTTTACAGGCTCTGGGCTGGTATGTGGGTGTCTTAGGGAACAATGCATGACATTTGTATTTACCCATGCATGGCAACAACCTTTGTCATGAGATACAAAAGTTGTATTTATTGTGCCAAATGAGACAACAAACACAGTCCTGGTGTACATTTGTATGTTGTCTGGCTACACCACGGGGGTTGCTCACCTAATGGGGGGCAGGTAGCAGTGAGTCCACTTGGTGTGCAGATCTGAAATCCTAGCTACACCCTTGTGCCTTCAGGGGGCATGCCTTGAACAGTTAGTGGTGGAACCCACTTGGGAGGGAGCAATAGACCTGGTACTCTCAAATGGAGAGAGGATCACAAATTTAGAAGTCAGTAGACATCTGGGAACAAGCGACCACTGCACAGTGTGCTACAATAAACACAAACGGAGACAAGCCATACAAAACAATGATACTGGACTTTAGAAGGGCTGACTTTGGCATAATGGGTGAATACCTGAGGAATGCATTAGGAAATGGCCAGAAAGGAGGGTGGAAGAACAATGGAGAAAAATCAAACTGCCATCATGGAGGCAACAAGCCTTTAGTGAAACAAATAAAGAAAACAAAGCAGAATAAAAACCACTATGGTTCTCAAAAGAGGTGTCAGGAAGGTTAAAGAGAAAAAGGCTGCATTCAAAAAGTATAAGGAATCACAGAAGGAGCATGACAGGGAACTGTATCAATTAAAGCAGAAAGAAGTGGGAAGGCAGTCAGAAAAGCAAAGGCCCAAACCAAGGAAAAGATAGCCAACTCAGTTAAGAAGGGGATAAAACCTTTATAGGTACATTAGGGAGCATAGGAAGGTTAAGGAGGGATAGTGAATATTAATACAGGAGAGGGAGGTGGGCAGAGGAGACAGTGAAAATGCAGAGATACTGAATGAATACTTTTCAGTATTCACAAAAGAAGAGGAGGAGTTACCTAAACCAAACAATAGAAGCACTCTGGGTAGTGGGTTGATGCCAGTCCATTTACAGAAGAAAGAGTCCTGAAAGAACTCCTAAAACTCAAGGTGGACAAAGCAATGGGGCCTGACGGGATTCACCCTAGAATCCTAAAAGAACTAAGGGAGACCTAGTGACACCACTGACAACACTTTTTAACAAATCATGGGAGGATGGGGTGGTACCTGAGGACTGGAGGAGGGCAGATGTGATTCCCCTTCACAAAAGTGGGAGCAAGGCAGAAGTAGGAAACTACAGACCTGTTAGTTTGACCTCAGTGGTGGGGAAAATGATGGAATCACTTCTGAAAGAAAGAATTGTTGAGTAACTAGAGGCCAGTGGGGCACAGGACCCAAAGCAGCATGGATTCACAGCAGGATGGTCATGTCAGACAAATCTAATCAATTTCTTTGACTGGGTGACCAAAGTAATAGACCAGGGAGGGGCTGTGGATATGCCTACCCTAACTTTAGCAAGGCATTTGACACAGTCCCGCACAAAAGATTAATAATCAAGTTAGCCAGCCTGGGAGTGGGTCCCAGGGTGGTAGCCTGGTAGCAAACTGGCTGCACAACAGGACACAGAAGGTAATAGTGAATGGAACACATTCCGAGGAAAGGGTTACTAGTGGAGTATCTCAGGGCTCAGTACTGGGTCCAGTCCTCTTTAACATCTTTATAGTAGACATTGCAGAAGGTCTGAAGGAAAGGTATGCCTCTTTGCAGATGACACAAAGATCTGTAACAGAGTTGATACACAAGGGGGGTAGAAAGGATGAGAAGGGACTTGGCAAGGTTGGAGGAATGGTCAGACATATGGCAACTTAGATTCAATGCAAAGAAGTGCAAAGTAATGCACCTGGGAAATAAAATCCAGGAGAAGAGTACACAATAGCAGGGAGGTACTAACAACAACAATAATGGAAAGGACCTGGGGGTAGTCATATCAGATGACCTAAAGGTGGGTAAGCAATGTGAGAAGTCGGTAAGGAGAGCCAGGGATACTGGAATGCATAGGGAGGGGCATCATAAGTAGAAAAGGGAAGTGGTTATCCCTCTGTACAGACAGTTGGTGAGACCTCATCTGAGTACTGCGTGCAGTTTTGGAGACCTCATCTATGCATGGACATAGACAGGATGGAAGCAGTCCAGAGGAGGGCAACTAAAATGGTGCAGGGTCTACATCAGAAACCATATGAAGAGAGACTGATAGAGCTTAATATGTATACCTTGATAAAAAGAGGGACGGGGGACATGATAGAAACTTTTAAGTACCTCAAGGGAATCAACAAAGTCCAGGAGGGTAGCATCTTTAGAAAGAGATGTAAGAACAAGGGCACAATTTAAAGATGGGGGGTCGGTCTAGGGTAATGTGAGGAATTTTTTTCATGGAGAGAGTGGTGGACGCATGGAACTGCCTTCCTGGAGAGGTTGTGGGTCTAAAACAGTGGGGGAATTCAAACATGCATGGGACAGACATAAGACAATTATAGTGGGGGGTTGCAAGTAGGCTGTTGGTTAACTAGAATCTTCAGCTTATCCAATAGGTAGGGAATGGGCAGACTGGGTGGGCCAAGTGGTCCTATCTGCTGTCAAAGTCTATGTTTCTATGTTGTGTTTTCCATCACAGGGCCCCAACCAGCTGCAACCCTGGGCAACTGTCCTGGCTAGCTATCTCTTCTCCACCTGGGTACCCAGAGGTGGACTGTATCGGGGACTCAAAGTGCATGCATAACTGCTTGATTGCTATAATCTTTAAACTAATTAACTGATTTTGCCCTCCCTTGTTCAAGTCCCTGAATAAATCAGATCTAATTTTTCTGCATGTAAGCTGACCATGGTTCCAGTTTGTGCTCAAAGTACTGTACTGTTGCTATTTGCTGTACTTAACCTTGTTTTACAGGGGCTCCCAGGGTCAAGCGAGAGGAACCAGCCCTGGTGGTAAGTGCAAACAGTGTGGGTACTTGTGTGATGTACTGGGGTATTGTGAAAGTGATTATTGTACAGTGTTCAGGCCACTGAGGGGAAAGATTGGGGTTACAGTATCCTGAGGGCTGTGCCCATATTAGCTTGACCACTACCAACCCTGACCTCTGGGTGGAGGCACCGTTTCAGAACTCAGGCCCTTAACCTGCTACTAGCCAAGCAGGCAGAGGTAGTAGCCCTTGGGATAGTGCCACCTAGAGTTACATGTAAGAGCCTAACAAAATGGCAATTGTTCCACGCTCCCACAGTAGGAGTCCATGTAATACATATACATTAATGATGTATATTCTTCCCAAAAACAAAAAAGATATCAACTGAATCCCATAGTCTCTTACATTCCCAGTACATAACCTTTCAAATCCCCAAAAATAATAGCCTCACAGGCCATTCTGAAATAAACTAAAAGTCATTTCTGGGTACTACTGCTGGTACATAACTTAACTGCTACCACAAAACAAAGGCCCAAGTTTAGTCCTCAGTGTCTGAGCCAGATTGCTGGTGATCCAAGGCTTCCTGCAGCCTGCAAACTTGGCCTCCACCTTCTCGACCCAGCAACCAGCATCTTGTGGGTTATTAGCTCCAAGTCTTCCCCCACACAATCCTTAGGGAGCTGGCAGCAAGAACAGTGAATGATGCCCAATGTCCAAGTCTATGATGAACTGCGTCAAAAGTTTTCCATCTAGCTGTTATCTGGAAGGAGAGATCCGAATACAATTTTATATTCGATCCATTAATCTCCAAGAGGTAAGTAGCTCTTGTGGCTGAAATAAGGACATCTCGTACCTCAGGGCCAGGAGTATACAGAAGGATAGTGCATGGCTGATTTGCTCCAGTCGGTCTCACTCTGGGGTTAACCTGGTATGCCTTTTGAGTGAGGACCAGTCAAATTCTGTTGGCACACTTAGCTGTTCCTGAAGCCACTCCGTTAAGAACACAGAAGATCCGTGCCCTTGGTGCCTCAGGACCCCAACCAGAGTGCACATTCTCGGAGCGAACTTCATTTTCATCAGCCTCCATATCGGCTTCTCAGCTGGGTGTTCTCCCGTAAGTGCAGCCACTGTTGCCAAAGTAGAAATTCCCTGTTTTTGTTTCAGCTACTGAGCCTGTTAGGTCTGGATTGCAGCATCATGGGACTCCTAACTTCGCAACGTTTTTCAGTCTTGGAGTCCATAGCTTTCATTGAGTTGAGTATCGCTTCCATGGGGATTCCAATGAGGCTGTGTGACACTGCATCCCCACTACATGCCACTCCCATGGCCTTACTCGTGTTCAGTTGCTGCAAGTCTTTGGTGGTCCCTGATGCTGCACTTTTGATGAACCATCATAAATGTTATATTGTTCAATTCAAGGTTCTTCGGAAGTCTAAATCTGGTAGTATTTTACAGAAAAGTGAAAATTGTTGCTGTTTTTGTCGTTATTTTACATCACGTGGAGGAGCTCTGCTGAAGTGTTTCCAACCAGGAAGATAGCTCTGGTGCCCCCAAAACCATCCTTACAAGCAGGGATTGGCTAGAGTCACTAGATCTGAAAGATGCCTATTTTCACAGTCCAGTCAGACCTACCTACAAAAAATAGCTCAGGTTCAGGCTAGGAAACTGCCTGTACCAGTTCAGAGCCATTCCTTTTCTCTCATCTCGGCACCAAGAGCCTTCATAAAGACCTTAGCCATGGTGGCAGCACACCCTCAGAAGCCAAGGTGTGGTGTTTTTCCCTACCTGCTTGCTGCTACTGCTTGATGTTGTAATAGAGTCTGAGCCCCAGGGAAGAGCGCCACATAAAATAAAGACTACTGCTACTTCTACCTGGATGACTGACTAGTCTCAGAGACAACAGAACAAGAGGCAAGGTGCTCCATCCAGAAGGTGAAAAGCACCCTGGAAAGTCTGGGATTCCCAATAAATCTGCAGACATCCCAGGCAGACCCTGTTCAAATATAGTACTTATAAATGCAGAGATGGATACCCTGCAGGAAAGCTTTCCTCCACAGGTAAGGGTATCAACTTTGCTTGTCACTGCAAAATCCTTCACATTTGACATATAAAGGCCTGCAAGGGTTTCCTGCAATTATTAGCCACATGGCTGCATCCATAGCAGTGGCGCCGATAGGCCAGGTTTCAAATCAGGACATTCAGTATCACTTATGAGATCACTGATTTCAAAGATGGGATCCATTCTCCAAGGTAGTGCCAGTCACAAAGACATTGGTGAGGGCATTGGAATGGTGGAGAAATGAAAGCAACCTCAGAGGACACTCCCTTCCTCCAGCAGTCCCCAAAATGTATACTTACAACAGACACCTCAATCCTAGGGTGGGGTGCTCACCTGGAAGACCTCGTCACAGTGAGTGGCATCTGGTGCCCAGAGGAGACTCAGGAGCATGTCAAGCTCCTGGAGCTCAGGGCAGTATTGCTGGCAATCCTCTCCAGCAGCAAGGTCAATTTGTTCAGATCCAAACAAACAACAACACAACAATGTATTACTATAAACAAGCAAGGGTAACAAGATCCTCAAGACTGTGCACAGAGGCCATGAAGATCAGAGATCTAACTTCTCCCTAGATGAAAAGATCTGTGCAGTTCATCTGCCAGGCAAAAACAATGTCCTGGCACACTCCCTAAGCAATAAAGGCCAGGGAAACCATGAATGGACATTGAACTAGCAAGTGCTGACCTCTATTTTCAGAAGGTGCTGCACTCCAAAATAGACCTGTTTGCCTCTTGGGAGAACAGTGAACTCCCACAGTTTTGTTGCAGGCCATCAGCAAAGAGACAGTCCCAGAGGACACTCTAGTTCTGGATTGGACAGGAGGTTTATATGCCTTCCACCACTCCCAGTCATACTGAGAGTGCTCATAGTGCTCAGGAGAGAGCTAGCAGCAATGATTTTAACAGTTTTGGACTGAGCCAGACAGGCTTGGTATTCAGTGCTCATGGTTATGTCCAGCAGGACTCAATCAACCTGCCACTGAGATTCAACCTACTAACCCTGTCTTAGGGCAGAACAATATTCCCAGACCTCAGAACATTATGTCTGAGGGCATGCTTCTGAAGAACTAGAATTTTCCAGTTTGAATCTGTCAGAGGGTGCTGAGGGTGTTTCAGTTTTCAGGAAACTAGCAACTGGAAAGCATACTCCTCTAATTGAAAGAGATTCTCATACTGGTGTGCCTCAGAAAGATAACCCCAGTGCAAGCAGGGTTCCTACAGTTCTGGACTAGCTGGTACACATACAGTGCTTAGGTCTGAATCCCAGAAGACTAAAGTCACATCTGGCAGCACTGGCAACCTACACATTGTCAGGCAAGGGCAAGTCCTTGGCCTCACAACCTGTTTTTAAAAAGGTTATTTAAAGGCCTCAATCACATGTACCCCCAGTGAGGGACCCAGTCTCCCCATAAGAGCTGAATATCTGTCTTGCCCTGCTGATGGAGGCTCCTGTTGAACCTATGGCTACTTTAGATTTAAAATATGTCACATGGAAAATGATTTTCTGATTATAAAACATCTGCCAGAAGAGTAAGCTAACTGCAAGCCCTCTGCACAGATTTGAGCTACATAATCTTCTACATGAATAAGGTACCACTTAGGACTAACAGGAAGTTCCTACTTAATGTGGTGTCAGAATTTGACCTGAACCAGTCAGCTGCCCTTCCTGTGCTCTGACCTGAGCATTCCAGTTTAGATGAACAGAAACTCTACTGTCTGGATATAAAAATAGCACTAGGTCACACCTGAGCGGACAAAGGGTGTCATGTCCCAGGGTGCACAGCTTTTGTTACCTATGGTGAGGTAGGCAACTGTAAACTAGAACTAGGGAACTATCTATTTCTGGATAGTCTCCTCGCATTCAGTTCTGTTATGAAAAAGCTGGACGGATCCCTACCACAGGAGTAATGACACCCTAGGCATTTGTAAAGCAGGTACCTGGAAAACAGTGCAGACCCTCACAAAGCACTACTATCTGGGTATACAGTAGAGGAGAGATGCCAGTTTTGTAACTGCTGTCTTGTTGAACCTTTTGGGAAGTAGGTTCTGGACCCACCCTCCCAAGGTACTGCTAGAAGAATGACTTACTGTAAGCATCAGTGATAGATTTCTGGTGTTAGAAGTAAAAAGACTCACCATAGTAATGTTTTTTCTTCCTGGGATCCATCACTGTGACTTACAATCCCGGACCCTGCCTCCACTTTCAGAACCTGAAAATAGGTTCACATAATAATCAGTTCTGCATTGAGGCTGCTTGAGCATTACTTACTGCAGTTCCTTAGCAACTGGAAATGTGTTTTGTTCAATGTTTCTACATGGTTCTCTCTTAAAACTAAACTGATCAGTGTTTTCAAAAATGTTAAACATAATCATTAGACATTTCCGGTAGCCATTTAGCTAGCTCTAGTGGTCACAGCTTCCCTTGATATAGAAACAAATCTGACATGAGGGCTAGAGGGGACACGATTGCAGTGTAGAGTTTGAACTTGAGTTCTAAGTTCCATAATTAGCATACAGTTCTATCTCCTGGGCATCACTACTGTGTGGATCTATGATGCTTATGTAAACCACAGTGACGGATCCCTGAGAAGAAACATTACTATGGTAATTTTTTCATGTCTCCTCAGTTGTGCTGTACACTAAATGTATGTAGCCCAGATTCCTTGTCCCTAGGTGTAGTAATTTGCACAAGCCCTTGTAAAATCCAAGCACCATTTCTTGGCCCTCATCCCTAAGGTGTTCAGATCCCTTTAGTACATTCATCATTAACATACCTCTCAAGTGTACTACATCGATGTCCCTCATTTTCCCTCAATTATTGCTCAGCCCATATCAGTCCCACATGGAGACAGTGCTGCCCTCATAGAGGTCTTCAAACTTTCACTATAAAGCAGAAATTCATAATATTTTAAGGTGCTAAATCCAAATTAAAGTTTACACAAATAAAGTCACTGCTTTCCACAGTTTTCTGAGCTGGAATGTCCATGTTTGATGATGTATTCCACATTATAAGGGTCTGTGTCCCACACTCTCCCATATTTTGAGTGTTATCGAGGACTGGAGGATGGCACATGTAGTGCTTTTCCATAAGAGTGGTACCAAAGACTACCTAGGGAATTACAGACTTGTCAGTCTGACCTCAATCATGTGCAGGATCATGGAAACCATGGTTAAGGAAAGGTTGGCAGAGTGTCTAGATGAGTATGATCTCCAGGTTTATGGGAGGAAGTTTTGTCAAATGAATCTGATAGACTTCTTTGATTGGGTCACTAAAACAGTGGACAGGAACCAAGTGGTGGACATCCTTTACCTGGACTTCAGCAAGGCCTTTGACTCTGTGCACCTTCAAAGGTTGATCAGGAATTTGGCGGATCATGGGGTTGGAGAGAAATTGACCAGATGGATGGAAAACTGGCTGAGAGGCAGGACCCAGAGTGTGGTGGGAGATGAGCTATCTAGCACCAGGGAGGTCACCAGTGAGGTCCTACAGGGCTTGGTGCTAGGATTGGTGCTGTTAATGTCTTCATCAGTGACACTGGGGATGGCATTAAGAGAAAAATGTGCCTACTCATGGATGGCACCATGCTCTGTGGGAGTGTGGACACAGCAGAAGAGATACCAGACCTAAAGGAAGATCTGGAAAATGTATAGAGGTGGTCCTGGATTTGGCAGCTTGGCTTCAATGCAAGTTATGCACACTGGAGCCAAGAACCCCAGGACAGTACAGGCTGGGAGGGTCCAGGTATCTGCATTAAAGGAGGAGAAGAAGGATCTGGATGTAATGATCATTAGTCACCTGAAGCACTCCACACAGTGTAGGAAAGCAGCAGCAAGGGCAAATAAAATGTTGGGCTTCATTGTCAGAGGATCAGCAGCAGGTGAGAGGCAGTAATACTGCCTTTGTACAGGTCATTAGTGAGGCCACATCTGGTACAGTGTACAGTACTGGTGCCCATACGTTAAAAAGGACATTAACCTGCTGGAGATGGTCCAAAGGAGGGTAACAAAGATGATCATGGGCCAACAGGGTAGAAAATATTAGGAGAGGTTGAAGGCTCTCAGCATGTACTCCTGGAGGAGAGGAAGAGAGAAGGTACAGCTTGAGACCTTTGAGTATTTGAAAGGAATAAACAGGATGGATAAGGAGGGTCTCTTTAAGCTAAGTGAAACCAAAACATGAGGGCATAGTCTCAAGTTGAAGGGGAAGGTTTAGAAGGAGTCTAGGAGGCACTGCTTCATGGAGATAGTAGTAGCGAGTTGGAATGTGCTTCCTGAAGAGATGGTTTCATTGAAGATGGTGGACACCTTCAAGAGAGGCTAGGATGGAGTTAGGGGAAAATAAGGGTCAAGGGAGGAGCAGTACAGAGAGGAAGGAGGATTTAGTACTGTGGGTCACCCTGGAGATGGGGAATGGAGCCACTATTCACACTGGATTGATCTACAGACCTCCAGCACAGGGAAGAATTAGATAAGATACTGGTGAAGCCACTGGCAAGATGGCAGAAAAGGGAGATGCTGCTGGTGGGAGACTTCAACCTGCCAGATGTGAATTGGAGTTTCCCAGCAGTGACTTCAGCTAGAAGACAGAGGCAGGGATATCCTGGACTCTCTGTAGGGGGTCCCTCTCTCGGGGGTCCTCAGTGAACCCACTTGTGAAGGGGAATACTAGACTTGATACTCACAAACAGGTCTGTGTTGCAGACATCAAGGTGGGAGGCCACTTGGGGACCAGTGATCACCGTTATGGCATGGTTCAATATAGGGACAGCTGCAAAATCCGAACCACACGAGGGTGAGGGTTCTGGACTTCGGAGGGCAGATTTTGTAAAGATGGGTGAATGCCTCAGGCATGACCTGGTGGGGACACCTTGGATGGGGTGGAGGAACAGTAGGTAAAGCTAACTGAGGGCATAATGAAGGTGACAAAACTCTGCATCCAGCAAGTGAGCAAAATCAAGAGGAAAAAGAGACTGCTATTGTTCTTGAAAGAGCAGAAAAGGAAAAGTCTAAAGGGTAGCATTCTGGATGATACAAGGAAATGCAGAGGGAGGAGGATAGGGAGGTGTATCAGGGAAGTCAAAGGGAAGCAGGAAAAGCAGTAAGGGTGCAAATGCACAAACTGAAGAGAGAATAGCCCAGTGGTAACAAAGTGAACAAGACATTGTTTGGGTATGTGAGCAAAAGAGGAAGACCAGGGTAGGGATTGCAAGTTTAAAAAGGAAGGGGGACTGTGCAGTGGGGTCCAGGAACAGGCAGATTTCTAACTCCAGTAATTCTTCAATATGATTAACTATAGCAGTCAGTCTCCTGTGTTGAACTGCCTTGGAGAGAAGTGGAATTTATGCAAATGATGGAAAATCTATTGGCTCATGCCACCACTCAAACTGCTGCCTTTACCAACTGCTGCATTCTATAACACTCAGATTTCTTTGTCCACCTGCCTAGTAAGACGCCTCAGAGACTGCTCCTCAGCATGACTGAAATTTATTTTATTTTATGGAAAATAAGTATATCATCTTTATTTCTTTATATTACTGCTGCCTTTAATTTGTTAGTGAATTTTCACCTCAGTTAGCGGTTCCTCAGTGGTTCACTGAACCGTTGAGGAACCGACTGTCTTCATTTATTTATTTTATAATTGTGATGGAACTTCACCCACATCCTTCCTAGTTTTGGTTTAGTTTCTCCAGATTAGCATTTTTTCCTGGTTCAGGAACCGACCGCTACACTCTGTGTAAAATATTGCCTTCTGTTACTTAATAACATTACGGTTGGGGATAAGTTCTTATTTTTTCATAAATGAACTCGTGGTTATGTCTGATAAGTCTAAAAGAAAATAGAGCCTACCAGGTTTAAGAACTGTGTTAAGTGTGGGGAAGTTTTCATGAAAGCGGACAAATAGGATTTGTGCTTATTTTGTTTGGAATCATCACACTTTAAAGATGACTGCAAAATTTATAAGACCTTCCCAGCTAAAACCGAGGAAAAGTGTCTTGAAAGACTTAAAAGAGAATGGCTTTCACTATGGTTCCTAGCAATCCAGCTGTGGATCAACCGACTCCTTCTTCAAACAGAAAGGATAAGAAAGACACAGAACTGCACACCTCTGACAAAGGCGAGCCATCAAAGCCAAAGAACTGGGAACCAGCTGATGAACTGGTTCTGGCTAAAAGAAACAAAGAAAAAGCACACGAACCTCCTGGTGAAAACTGAAGGAGCTCTCAGTGCCAAAGTCTGCCATGCCTTCTACTGAAGCAGTGGATCAAGCCTTACAAGTTCTCCAAGCTTTGCAAAATTTGGTACTGGTTCCACAACGGCACCAAGGGTTCCATTGGATCCCCCTGTTGGTTCTGACTGGGGTTACTCAATGGTTCAGGGCTCAGTTCCAGTACTTCAGGAGCCCTATATTGAGGAGTATGATGAGGAGGATGAGGAGGAGTCTCACTGAACTGGAGGTTTCACCAGATCAAGAATCTGAATCACCTCCTAGATTGCCTGAGGATTATTCCTCACACTACATATTTGCTCAGCAAATTGGAGAGGCCTCAATCTCACTACAAATGTGTCATTAGAGGATGAGGTTGAGGCAGAGTTCCTGAATATGATGGGGCTAGCACCTACCAAGAGGCTTTTGCTCCCCATCAATAAGTCACTAAAGAAACATGTCATGAAGGTGCTGGAGACACCACATGTGGTGCCCCAGTGGATAAGAAGGCTGATAAAAGTATCAGCTTGACAGGTTGGGCAGAGTTTCTGTTTTCCCACCCTGGCCATGAGAGGGTGGTACAGGCAGCAGTCTGTGATAGAGCTAGAGTACCATTGGCTTCCTATCTACCTGAAAAGTTTCCAGGAGGCTGGGCAGTATAGCCAAGAAAGGCTACCTAGCCACCTCATTGGCCATTAGATGGATAATTATATGGCCTATGCTGCCCAGTACCAGAAAACCCTCTGGAATTCTATAAAGGTGATGGTAGGTAAGGCACCATCTGGTCTAGCTGCTGACCTGACAGAGACAGCCAGCTGTGTCCTGGAAGCCACAAAGTACCAGTTCCACATGGCAGTGGATGCCAATGACTGTGACTCTAAGTAGGTTTACCTGTGCTCAGAAACACAAACCTCAGTCAAGATACCCAGACTAAGGCAATGGACTTCCTTGTGAGAATAACTCTCTGTTTGGGACAAAACAGAGGCATATATGAAGAAGGTGGATGTCTACAAGAGCAATGAGTCTAAGAGAAGGCCTCAACCTCTTATAGGACACAAGGAAGGGACGGTAGAGGTAGGTCAGGCTATGGCAGACCTTGTTTCTGGCCCAAGCCACCCCTGTCTATCAACAGCAGAGTGGATACTTCAGGGCAGGGCAGGGGCAGAAGGGACTCAGGCATGGGGATTAGACCCCACAGGCCATAGCCCAGGCAAAACAGACTCCCTGATGAGTTCGCCAGGGCCGTCTCCCCACTACCAGTGGGGAAGGCTGACTCACTACTTCCAGGCTTGGAAAACCATTACTACAGACAAGTGGGTCCTGGAGGTGTGTCAGGGCCCTAGCCCTCAGCTTCAAATCCTTCCCCAAGCTGAGGTCAAAATGTTTTGGACCAGCTTCCCACACAGAAAGGGCACTCTTGGAAAAGAGGTGTCCAACTTGCTAGTAGCAAATGCCGTGTAACCAGTTCCCTCTCCCAAAGGGAAAGGATTCTATTCAAGATACTTCCTAACTTTAAAAAAAATGAGGGGGGTGACCCATTTTAGACCTAAGAGCTATGAACAAGCACCTAGCAAAGCCAAAGTTCAGAATGTAACTCTGGCAATGATTCTCCCCACTCTTCAGCAAGGAGACTGGCTGGCATCACTGGACCTGAAAGATGCCTACTTTCACATTCCCATTGGGGGATCTCACAGAAAATACCTAAGGTTCAGACTACCATCAGGACATTATCAGTTTGCAGCCCTGCCATTCAGCCTAACCACTGCTCCCAGGGCATTCACAAAGTGCTTGGCAGTGATGGTGTTATACCTAAGATAGCAGGGCATCATGGTGTTCCCCTACCTGGATGACTGGCTGGTTGTGTGGCAGTCACCACAGCAGGTAAAAGATACTTCAAGTCCATCAGGATACCCTAGAGTCATTGGGATTCCTGATCAACTTCCAAAAATCCATACTTCAACCTGTCCAAGTACTGAATTTCACAGGGGCAGAGTTGAATAGCCTACAAGGGAGGGCCTTCCTCAGGACCTGGTGGACAACATCCTGCAGATTGCAGGATCATTCAATCTCAACAAGTTAGTGCCAGCAAGGCATTTCCTAAATTACTGGGACACATGGCTGCAGCAACAGGAACAGTCCAAGATTTTCAGATTTCGATGAGAGAGACTCAGTTCTACCTCAGGGCATACTGGTGCCAAAGGAGGATCCTCCTACAAAGCTGGTGCCAGTGTCAGTGATACTATTGCAGGCTCTGCAATAGTGGCAAGACAGAAGCAACCTCAGAGAAGGGGTACCATTCAAGAAGGAGTCTCCTACATTGGTACTTACAACAGATACCTCCCTCCTAGGGTGGCAGGCACATCTGAAGAACATACAGTGCATGGCATGAGTCATTATTGCGCATAAACCCACTGGCACTGCAGTCTTTCATATCCCTAGTAAAAGATACAGTGGTACAGGTCAGGACAGACAATACCACCACTATGTACTACATCACCAAGCAGGGAGGACAAGGCCCAACCTGCTATGTACAAGAGCAATGAAAATATGGAGTCTAGCTTACTCCTTGCAGGTATCCCTGCTGGCCATCCACCTTTCAGGAAGAACAATACCCTGGTGGATGAACTCAGCAGAGTAAACCAAACCACCATGAGTGGTCCCTCAACAGACAGGTGCTGGAGGTGGTGTTTTGAAGATGGGGCACCCCAGAAACAAAGAAAAGCAAAACCAGCTCCACCACTCTGTGTGCTCATAGTCGTCCAAACATGGCAAAAGCAAAAAGTAGCACCATAGATCAAGTGCTACATCTTTATTCTTGAATACAATCCATCATACTGCAGCTCAGGTAGGTCAAGGTCTCGGCCGGTTTTGCACAATTAGTGCATCATCATCAGGAGAGCTACCATCCCTTGTTACCCACTGCGTTATCAGGCTACAGGTTAACGTGACAGTGCTTAAAAATTAAAAATATATAAATAGTCACATTCAATACAGCAATAATCTCATATAGTCCCATTCAGTTCTATTAGATTATAGTCAAAATCACAAATCACATAAAATTATGCATATTACTAATAGCAAAATAGCAAGAAAATGACTAAATCACCTAGAAATAGATCTATTTGCCTCAGAAGAGAACCATCAGTTACCCCAAATCTGCTGCAGGCCACTGGCAAGGGACACAGATGCTCTGGTGCGGGACTGGTCAGGGAGGCACCTTTATGCATTTCCTCCATTCCCCTTGTTGCTCAGGGTCCTGATCAAACTCAGGTTCCAGCCGGCTACAATGATTTTGATAGCCCCAGACTGGGCCAGGCAGCCATGGTATTCACTACTGCTCTCTCTGTCAGTAGCCCAACCCATACACTTCCCTCAGAGGCACAACCTCTTGACCCCATCACAGGGAGGATCTGTACCTGAATCTCAGGTCTCTCAGACTAGAGCATGGCTCTTGAAGACCTAGAATATGCTGACCTACACCTCTCTGAAGGTGTACTTAGGGTTATCAAGGGCTCCAGGAAGCCCTCAACCAAGAAAACCTATGCTTCAAAGTGGAATAGATTTTCCATTTGCTGTAGTACTAACAGCATAGTACCTTCTCAGGCAGGGGTTGCAAGTCCCACTGGACTATCTCGCCCACCTGAACTCACTGGGCCTATAGCCCACTACCCTTAAGGTCCACCGGCATCAGTCTCAGCCTACCTCTCGGTGGGCAAGGGTGTTTCTCTAGCTGCCAACAGTTCTTAAGGAGTTGGCCAACTTGCATCCTCCCCACAGGGAGCCAGTGCCCTCTTGGGACCGTAATGTTTGCATTGCCAAGCTCATGGAACCTCCTCGCTTGTGCCTATGGCCACAACACATCTAAAGTTTGTCACTTAGAAAGCCATATTCCTAGTGGCTATGACCTCAGCCAGATGGATAAGTGAGCTACAAGCTCTGTATATAGAACAAGACTACATCTCCTTCCACAGGGACAAGGTGGTACTCAGGACTAACAGGAAATTCCTTCCAAAAGTAGTCTTGGACTTCCATCTGAACCAATCAATCACCTTGCCAGCCTTCTTCACTGAACAACCTAGTTCAGATGAATACAGACTATATAACATGGATGTCAGGAGGGTCCTAAGCTATTCTCTTGATCACATCAAGGCCCACAGACAAGACAGATAGCAGCTGTTCCTGGCCTATGGTGATGTGGGAAAGGAAGACCAGCTTCTGAAAGGACTATTTCTTGTTGGATAGTGGCATGTACCCATTTCTGCTAAAGTAAAGTGGGTGAAGGGCCCCAGTGGGCCTCATTGCACACTCCACAAGAGGTACAGTTGCTACAAAAGCAGTTGCCAGAGATGTACCCTTAATGGAGATTTGTAAAGCAGCTACATGGAGAACAGTACACACTTCACAAAGCACTTTTTGATTCAGTTTTCAGAAGCAGCAGCTAGCAGCTGAAAGGGAGCTAGCATTTGCTTTTAAAAGCATCTTATTTTGGAGAAAAAGCTAGCAACTAAAAGGGAGCTAGCATTTGCTTTAAGAGTACCTCATTTTGGAGAGGAAGAGGGGAATCAGCTAACTCTCCCCCTCCCCCATCATTTAACTGCTAACAACTACTGCTAAGGGTGGTAATAGTACCACCCTCCATGCCACCCAGGTTCCTTCTACATTTATAAAAGACCAAGGAACTTCCTACAGGGCTCCCGAAGGAAGACACCAGTGAGACCAGGAAGAGAGGACAGAGAAGACACAGTAAAGTGAGAAAGAAACAGTCACACCTACAGGTCGGGAAGAAACATACATGGACATCCAGATCTGCCAGAGCTGTAGAGGGCTGGTAGTAAGGCAGACACTCTGGAGACTGGGGTGCCCTTCTGCAGGACCATGGAGGGAGCTATGGCAGGCAAGAGAGAGATCATGAGGCTGCAGAGGAGACTGGATTGGGATGCCCACCTTCCCACTCCCTCAAAGGCCCATGGGTCTTGGGGGATGAAGGATGGTGGGAGGGGGCAGGGGCACCAGGAGCGAAGATGGGGCAGCGCCAGCCACATGCCATCCACACACAGAATCATTTCACCCCCTTAGCTGGGGACAGAAACCAGGTGAGGAAGAAGACAGAATTGAGCAGGACAAACCTGATACAAGAAAGCAGGAAGGAGGTACAAAGAAGGAAAGGAAGAATACACAGAGCAGCAGGAGGATTCTGGTTGTGGAGACTCTATGTTGTGAGAAGTGGCGGCATAGTCCATCAGTGCGAAGGGAGCTGAAACCATGGTGAAATGCATGCCAGGAGCATCTGCAAGGAGAGCTATGGACAACATAAGATGGCTGGTGAGAAGAGATCAAGATTTCACGGGATCATTATTTATTTAGCTTTTGTTTACGGTAAGCACACTAGACAAGTAGTATGCCTATTTTCAGGAACGACCTGGGAGAGCACAAAACATACAGTATACATACATGGCAACATTGGAGAAACAGCATGAAACAGTAAAAACAGCTATAACTAACGCATGTATAAGGGCAGAGATACTGCCACACATTGTGCAGATTGTTACAGGACAGAGATAGACAGTAGAATCACTTAATACATCTTTCATAGACCATCATGGACTCAGAGGACAATAGTGGACTCAGAGTGGACAATAGTGGACTGCAGAGTATTACAGTACAGAGGCTAGGAGCAGTCACATCTTGTCGTTTGTTTTAGGTGGACCACAGGGAGGAGAGAAAGGTCCCATGGGAAGGGGCAGAAGACAGAGTCCAGAATGGAGTTCCAGAGCCTAGGCTTAAATGCGGCAAAGTCACGATCCCCATAAGGGTCCAAGTAGGGGGAACTTTAAGCAACTGAGAAGGTCTGTGACCTGAGCTGGTAGGGGATAGCATCCAGTTTTGGGAGGAGATCCGCCAGTCCCGATGGGAAGCCTGGCAAGCACTTTCCTGGTGAAGTTTCCTACCCCAAGGATCAGGAATTCCATGAGGGGAGCCAGTTGAGTTTGTCATAGGGGGCTCACATCGGTGGGTGAGTTTGGGGAGCAGTAGTGCAAACCGACAGATATATCGTTATATACCGTGTTCCACCGATTAAGATGGATTTGGAGTGACCTGGCAAATAGGTGGTATCCATAACTAAGGGAGGGAGAGCACCCCTCGCAAGTGCCAGCCTTGCTCCCCGGAGTCAGGTTGTATTTGGCCCCTGTAGGCAAGGCCAAGCTTACACCTAGTGGCTCTGCAGATGTTTTGGATATGGCTTCCCATGTCAAGTTGTGGGTCGAGGGTGACCCCAAGATATTTAATTGAGCTCGCAGTTGGCAACAGGAGGCCACCATCACAAGCAATTTTGAGCATAGCTGATGAGGCTTTTAACTTGGGCCGTGGAACCAAAGAGCATGGCCTGAGTTTTGTTAGGATTCAATACCAGTCTATGGCTGGTAATCCAGTCCGAGACTCTGCTGAAGTCTTCAGAAAGGCACTGGTTAAGGTCAGCAGCATTATGAGCATGGGCCACTCAGCACAAGGTCATCTGCATAAAGTGTGACTTGGCACCGAGAGGTCACCCGTGGGAGTTGATTAATAAAAAGTGAGAATAGGAGAGGTCCAAGTACCGATCCTGGGGAACTCTCATGGTCACAGCCCTAGGTCTCGAAAGGACCTTGTTAAAGCAGGTGCGCTGCTTTCTACCCATTAGATAGCCCATCATCCAATGCATGGCATGCGGAGAGCCCGAGAGCCCTGAGCTGCTCCCCAGTAGGTCATGGTTGACAAGGTCAAAAGCTTTGACAAGTCAATAAATATAGCTCCTGACAGTTTGCCCTGATCCATGGCGGATCTAATACTAGAGGTTACAGTAATCAGGGCAGTAGTGGTACTATGACCCTTCCAGAAACCATGTTGGGCCCCAGAAAGCAGCTCATGGGTATCCACGTACTCAAGAGTTGCTCCGCCACCACCTTTCCAGGAGTTTACCAAGGGATGGAAGAATAGCAATAGGGCGATAGTTGTCAGGGTGTTTGGGATTTCTCTGCTTCAGCACAGGACAATCCTTGCCTCCTTCCAGATGTCAGGGATTATCCCGAGCTAAGGGATAGGTTAAAGATATGGGCAATAAAGGGCAATGTAAGCTGCTCCCAGCTTGAGAAGCCTGGGCTCAGGTTGTCTGGCCCTGCACTGCAGTGCTGGGAGAGGGCGCCAGGCGGTTCCAAACATCAAGGACAGACACGGCCTTAAGATTAAATACTCTCCGAGGAGGAAGATCACTGCATCTGAGGGATATTAAGTGGCGACCCCGTCGGTCGTGAAATGTGAGTGAGGGCCGAAAGGTCGGAGAAGTGGAGATTGGGGTGGTCAGCTATAGTGTGGGGATTATTGCACGAGACTCCATCAATAATCATGTCCACGACACCAGAATGAGAGGGCCCACTGATGAGGGATTTAATGTTCCTCCAGAACCTCCTAGATTCTGGCAGAACTAAGTAGTGCCGATTTACAGAAGTTACTTTTGGCAGCCCTAATGGCTTTTTACACCGATTCCTGAGTTGCCGATATCTCAGGAGATTAGCAGGATCTCTGGAACCTTAGTACTTGCCCAGCATTTGTCTCTCTCCGCATCTGGGCAAGTAAGTCACCATTCAGCCAGAAGGTGGTTGCCCCCTCACCCTCTGGGTGACCCTGGGGGCGTGTCTATCTTGAAGAACACCAAAGGAATGTATGAAGCAGGAGGCTGCCACTGAGGGGTCAGAAGCTTCAAGCACCCTGGTCCAGTCAGTGCATCCTAGATCAGCCAGGAAAGCCTCGGTGTCAAAACTGGAGTATTTTCTGACTTGAATGATTTTGTGGGATTCTAGGGAGGGATTTTCCAGACACAGTATACCGGGAGAGGTCAGAAATGGAGTCTGATAGCATGCCTGATGAGGCAATCCTCTCCAGCTGGTTGGTCAGGATCCAGTCCAGCAGGGAACTTGAGGAACCATTGGCTGCCTGCCTCGCCGGGTCATGGATTAGTTGGTTAAGGGATAGGCAGGCAAGTTGTGATTCACATTTCCTAATATTGCCACACTCCCAGTTCATGTTGATATCACCCATAATAATGAGTTCATTGTCACCTATACTGGGCCTAACTGCATCTAGGAGGTAGGTGAGTCTCTGACCCCCCCTAGGGGGGTTATAGGCGCACACCAAGTGAAGCTTCTTAGTATCGCCCAGCAGCACATGAAGAAACTCACAAGGTGGATGATCAGGCTTTCCTGTGCCACCAGGAGATTTTCAGATGGGATCTGTAATAGATGAGGGTGCCACCAACCTTCCTACCCCAGTCCTGTCTAGACGGATGAACTCGTATCCTGCTAGGAAGCAGGCAGGGTCAGGGATCGAGGGTTTGAGCCAAGTCTCAGTTATCCCTAGGATGTCTGGCTTGTATAGCTCAGTCCACGCTAGAAGATCATCTCGGTTAGGAAGCAAGCTCCTAATATTCATATGCACAATTTTTAGTCCCTTATTCCTACTCCAGGTGGGGAATATTAGAGATCAGCTTAGATGGGCCAGGATTGAGCTCAATATTCCAGCCATGAGAAGTGAGAGTAGGACTAGCCAGGGAGGAACAGTCTTACGAGCAGCCTACCTCCAGGCCAGAGCAAGCTTCTGACTTTCTTCACCCTGACCATGCACATAAGGCATCTAGTGTCAAGGCTAAGGACAGTACAGTAGTGCAATCCCTTAGTTACAATTAGATTGGAAAAGGAGAAATCAGCGTCAACATGAGGAGGGCCACAACCCTGGGTCAGTAAATAGGCCAGGAGGCGAGGTAGCACAATAAAGGAGGACTAGCCCCAGGGCCAGTAACATAAATATTAGTGTTGTAAGACCGACATGCCACCTCCTGAACATTGTCCACCTTGGGACAAATGACATAGCAAATAGGACTGTGGAAGAAGCCAAGGCAGACATGGAGAGCCTCAAGGAGTACACACACATCTGACCTTCTCAGAAGTGTTTTGCCGGTTTGGAGGAAGGGCAGAAGTGAGGACAAGATCAGGAATGAAAAGATCAGGGAATTCAACTGGTGACTCCAGGGTTGGTGCTAGACAATGGGATGCACTACACTGGAGACTAGGGAACCTTCTGGGACAGGAAGCTCTTCAAGCATGATGGTCTGCATCTCACCGGAGAAGGAGCAAGAGTGCTAAGGCAGAAGCTGGAGGTATTCTTGGAGGATTTAAACTGAGAGGTCTCCAGCATGGAGAAGAAGACCTGAATGAAGATGCAACAGAAAGATATGAAGGTAAGGGACTGGCGAACAGAAGGGAACCCCTGACATCAGACTAAAGGAAACAGGCATGGCCACAAGCAAGGAGTGGCCATAAGTAAAAAGGAGGGACCCTGGCAAAGTACAGGAGGGGCAGACAAAGAAAAGGGGGATGGTACTAGGGTTATAGCAGAGGGAGGGGCTGTGATTGGAGGCTATGTGCACCAATGCCTGCAGCCTGGGAAACAAAATCCCAGAACTTGTGGCATTAATGGCCTCCGAGGGCCTGGATATCATAGCAGTCACAGAGATGTGGTGCAATAGCAACCGTGCCTGGGAGCTGGCCATTCCAGGTACACGCTGCACAGGGCGGGACAAGGAAGGCAAGAAGGGGAGGGTGGCACTGTACATCAGGAAGTGATAAAAGTGACAGTCCCACAAGACAAAGGGGGGAGCAGAGGTGCTGTGGGTAACCCTGGAGGTGGGGAGGGAACAGTACTTACAACAGGAGTAATATACAGGCCCCAGGGCAGGCAGAGGATGTAGACAGTCGACAGAGAACTGCTGGAACTATAGAAATATGGCAACAAAGGGTGAATTGCTGCTGATGGGTGACTTCAACTTGCCGGATGTGGACTGGAGCATCCCAGTGGCAGCCTAACCAGGAGTAAGGGGATCCTGCAATCCCTGCAGGGTCGGGTCTCACAGCTTGTGAGGGGGCCTATGAGGATGATGCAATTTTGGATTTTGTCCTAAGCAAAAGGGACAGGATAAAGGAAGTCACAGTGGAGAAGAACCTAGGGACTAGTGACCATAGAGCTGTGGGGTTCAACATAAGGATGCCGAGGAGGCTAGCCACACAAGGACAAGAATCCCTGATTTCAGGAGGTCAGACTTCGGTAAGATGAAGGATGAGCTCAGGAAGGCTGTGGGATAATGATGACATAAAGGGAGTGGTAGAACAGTGATAAGATAAGGGAAACTCTGCACCTAGTAGCAAACCATCGACCAGGCCCTGCAGCAAGAGCAAAAGAAAGAGGAAACCACTGTGGTTCTTGAGGGGGTAGCAGAGCTAGTAAGAGGAAAAAGATGGCATTTCTGAGGTACAAGGCAACACAAAGCAAGGAGGACATGCAAGGATACTTAGAAAAATGAAGGAAGTGAACAAGACAGTAAGGGCAGCAAGGGCAAAGTGAAGAAAAGCTAGCCAAATCAGTGAAGGAAGGAGGAAGGCATTCTTTAGGTATATTAGCGAGAGAAGCAAGATGGGGGACTGTGAGACTTAGGAAAGAGGGAGGCAGGGTAGTGGAAGGACATTGACAAGGTGACCATCCTCAACAAATACTTCTGCTCCGTATTCACGGAAGAAGGCAATGGAGACAGTTCCCATTAATGGAGAAGGGCAAACAGAGAGAAGGTGGACATTTGACCTTTTCAGAGGACAGAGTAAAATTAGCATTAGACGGTCTTAGGGTGGATAAAGCTATGGGTCCAGATGGGATACACCGAGGAATGTGTAAATTCTGTATATATATATTGCTTGGATCATTGCATTAGTGACTCTGTACTTTATTACATTTGACTGTGTCCACTGCTGTAACCTTATTTATCTTACTGTGTATGCTCTGTTTCCTGACTTGAGTGTTTCTGCCTTGCTTCTATTTGTACCTGTATGCTCTTTTGATTTCCTGTACACTCCCTCGTTGTACCTGAAAATAGGCATATTGTTTTGTCTAGTGTACTTACCTGGTAAACAAAAGCTAAATAAATAAATAAATCCTAAAGGAGCTCCGGGAGTAACTGGCTAAACCTCTGGCTAAGCTGTTCAGTGGATCACTGGAAACAGGCGTGGTTCGGAGGGAGGGAGGAGGGTACAAGTGGTACCCCAGCACAAAAGCAGTAGCAAAGAGGAGGCAGGAAACTATCACCCTGTTAGCTTGACCTCGATAGTAGGTAAAATTATGGAAACCCTGCTTAAGGAAAGGCTGGTTGACCACCTAGAGATAAGGGGCTGCTGGACCCAAGGCAACATGGATTCACAGCAGGAGGTCATGCTAGACCAACTTGATTGATTTCTTGAGTGGGTGATAAAGGAAATAGACCAGGGCAGAGAGGTAGATGTGGCCTATCTGGACTTAGGAAGGCTCTCACACAGTCCCACACAGGAGACTAGTCCACAAGCTGGCAAATCTGGGGTGGGGACAGAAGTAGTCATGCGGTTAGAAACTGGTTGAGTAACAGAACACAAAGAGTGGTGGTAAATGGGGTTAGCTCACAGGAGGGATAAGTAACAAGTGGCGTACCCCAGGGATCAGTGCTGGAACCAGTGCTCTTCAATGTCTTCTTAGCGATATTGCAGAGGGTCTAGAAGGGAGGTTAGCCTGTTCACGGATGATACAATGCTATGTAACAAGGTAGATACATGGGAAAGTATAGAAACTAGTATTTGTCAATGCTGAATGTTTTCTTGCTGGTATTGGCATTGGTAGTGCAGGAGTTAAAGAGATGCATAATAGGAATGGCAGTGAAGTATTGAAGTAACACCAACCCTCATCCCCACCCTGCAGAGACTGACAGATGGGTGTGCCTTGGGTCATCGGCCATAACACCCATGCTATTCCACCTACCTCTCCCTGCAGAAACTGACAAGTATCACAGTGTGCTTTGAGGTCTTTGGTCTTTATGCTCAGCCCATTCCATAAAGAAATAAGCTGAGATGGGTGCAGTATAGAGAATGGGTGAACGTTAGGGCCGAAGACCCCAAGTCACACCTTGATGCCTGTCAGTGGCTGCAGGGTGGGCTGGGGTGGAATGGTGTGAGCATTACGGCTGACAACCCCAAGTCACACCACTGACGCCTGTCGGTCTGTACAGAGTGGTCATTACGGTTGAAACCCCTAACGCCCAGGGCATTTGTTGGTATTTTGCTCCAAATTTTCAACATGTGTTTTTGGGACCCCACCTCATGAACAGTGGTAGTATCATTTAGTTATTCAATCCCAAAGGTGATTTCACACAGCAAGTGTGCCATTCGGGCGCTACAGGTGCGAAACACATTTCGCAGGATCCAAAATGACAGCTGTACTGTTCATGAGGAGGTGTGAAAAATGGCAATGTTGAAAATCTGGAGTGAAAATATTAAAAGTAGCGAAGTTCTGATTCTAGAACTCTGAACTGACTGGCTGTGTTTGAGAAGAGCTCCCAAAGCTAAGTGCTTTTTGATATAAGTTTCAGTTAAAAATCATTTTGTTTTATGTAAATTTAGGTGATTGTGAAAGACAACCCTGTAAGCTCCAGGAAGATATACAATTTGTGTGGTAGATATTTGTTGGAAGTCAGAAGGAGCAACACATTTATTTAGTGTGATCTTTCTACTCTGATGTGGTTCATTTGAATACTATAGTTTAAACCCTTTCTGTATGTGCCTTTGGTGGTGTCTGATATTGAGAACCTAAGTGTCATTTGTGGGTATCCTGTCTGTTTTGGTAGGTACTTTATTTTCTTTGTTAAACAGCTGAGTATACCTATTGCCTAATACTTTATAGTACATTGTATCTTTTGCTCAGTCTCTGATTTTTCTCTTCTTTTCCAATGTTTTAGAACTGTTTAGTTATTGTGGCAGAGGTGTGGTACTGTGTTCTTTCTTGTAGTTCAAGGTGCTTTTGAACTGCTGATTTCTATTGGTTTAAACTACTACATTTTTTTCTCTATTTTAAAAAGCTACATCAACTTGATTTGTTGTCACCTGTTTGTTGTTGCTAAGTAGCAGATGTTTTTGCATTGTGCTCTGATTCTGTGATAGAATCTGTATTAGTAGAAGGTAGATTATTGTGATTGTAGTTACCTTTTGATGGTAAGGATAAAGAGGTGAGATAGAAGTGTATGTATTTTCAAATATTATAGAGGAACAGTGGCAGGATTTTTAGGACAGTAAATTAATAAAAGGAACTAGGAGAGCTTCAGTAGCAGACAAGTAGTGAATAGCAGTATAACTGCAGTATAATGTGGGAGTGGTGCAATGCAGTGGCTGTGGGGCAGCCATATTCAGGCAGATCTTCTGGACACTGAGGTGCTGCCCTATCTGCATGCATCTTTCTGGATCGGGATGAGGTAGCCAGACTCAGAGTGGAAGTAAACTGGTCAGGAGTACCATCGCCTCTATCCAGAGACCACTCAGTCCAATGCAGCTGCCTCAAAGGATGCAGAGAAAGAGGAGTACTTGGATGACAGTGGGCTCAGGGAGGGTTAGACCAGTCAGGCAGAGGCACATCCCAGATCCTATTCCACTCAAGAACTCATATGCCACACTGCCAAACAGGGACAACCAAATAGAGGTACCAGAGAAATGGAAGGAAAGGATGTGGAGGTTAGCCAAGTGCAAAAGATGGATATTGGCGCCCAGGAGGTGGATAAGACAGAATAGGGGCAAAATTCAGCAGAAGGCAGACAGCAAGGTGAACCAGGGATAAAGGACAACCAAGGAAGGGGCTGGAGTAGAACAGCAAAACAGTCTAGGGAGGTCAAATCATGGAAAGTCATGTGTGCAAATGCCAGGAGCCTTAGCAACAAGATGGAAGATCTGAGGCTGTCATGGTGCAGTCAGACCTGGACATTGTGGCCATCACTGAAACCTGGTGTAATGATAACCATGACTGGGAGTTGGCCATACCTGGCTACAACATATTCAGAAGAGACAGGGCAGGCAGGAAGGAGGAGGAGGGTACTGTATGTGAAAATGACATAAGGGCCACAGAGATCCAGGAGGAACAAAATGGGGAGAGATACTGTGGGTTAAGCTGGAAAGGAAAATGGGGCCAGCCATCCGCACAGGTGTGGTCTATAGACCACCAGCCCAGGAGGAAGAAACAGATAGGAGTTGATGCTAGCCATCCAGAGGATGCAGACAACGGTGAGGTAGTACTGGTTGGAGACTTCAATATTCCAGACGGGACTGGAGCATCCCAGCAGCAGCATCAACTAGGAGCAGATTTATCCTGGACTCTTCAGGTACCTTCCTCAAGCAACTGGTCATGGAACCAACTCGGCAGAAGGCAATACTGGACCTTGTGCTCACAAACAGGGACAGTGTGATGGGGGTAAGAGGGAGGAGCACCTGGGAACAGTGACCACCAGTCACTGTGGTTTGAAATCACAGAAAGAGCAGAACCAAACCACACAAAAACACGTATCTTGGATTTTAGGGGCAAACTTTGGGAAAATGGGGAGATACTTGAAAGAGGCATTAAGGGAATGGGGCAGGGATCAGGGTTGAGGAACAGTGGGAAGTATTTAAAATGGGGATTACAAGAGCAACAGAATTATGTATTAAGCAGGTTAGCAAGAGGAAAAGGAAGAGGAGACCATTATGGTTTTCCAAAGAGGTAGCAAAGAAAGTGAAAGCCAAAAGATTGCATCAGGCAATACAAAAGACACAGGCAGAAGGGGATAGGGAGAAGTACCAGGAGAAGCAAAGGGAGGCAGGGAGGTCAGTAAGGAAGCCAAGCTCAGACAGAAGAACACATTGCAAAATCAGTGGGTAGAGGACAAAACCTTTACAGGTACATAAGTGAAAAAGAAAGGCAAAGGAGGGATAGTGAGACTGAAGGGGAGGATGGGGGCTGTGTGGAGGATGACAACAGTAAAGCTGACATATTGAACAGGTATTTCTGCTCAGTCTTTACTAAGGAAGAGGAGGGTAAACGGTCTGAATGGAGTACAAGGGGTGAGAATGGTGCAGAAATGGACACAAGTCCCTTTACACGAGAAAGGGTCCTGAAGGAACTGGAAGTAATAAGAGTTGATAAAGCAATGGGGCCAGATGGGGTGCACCCCAGGGTCCTTAAAGAACTAAAAGAGGTGGTGGCTGAACCTCTTGCTATCCTGTTTAGCCGATCACTAGAAACAGGGAGGTACCCAAAGACTGGAGGATAGCAGATGTAGTCCCTTATACAAAAGTGGGAACAAAGAGGAAGCGGGGAACTACAGACCAGTCAGCCTCACCTCGGTAGTGGGGAAGATCATGGAAGCACTACTGAAGGAGAGATTGGTGGAACATCTGGTTGTCAATGGACTACAGGACCCAAGGCAGCATGGTTTCACCAGGCGAAGGTCATGTCAGACCAACCTCATTGAATTTTGACTGGGTGACTAGGAGGTGGATCAGGGAGGGCAGTGGACATGGCCTATCTGGACTTCAGCAAGGCCTTTGACACTGTGCACATAGAAGACTATTGCACAAACTGGGGAATATGGATGTAGGCAGGACAGTAGTGCGGTGGGTAGGTAACTGGCTGGGCAGCAGGACACAGAGGGTGGTGGTAAATGGCTGTCACTCCACAGAGGAAGAGTGACCAGTGGGGTACCACAGGGATCAGTGCTGGGACCAGTACTATTCAATATCTTCATCAGTGACATTGCAGGACCTAGAAGGCAGAATTTCACTGTTCGCTGATGACACAAAGCTCTGTAACAGAGTAGACACACCAGAGGGTGTAGACAGAATGAGAAGGACCTGCAGAAACTTGAAGAATGGTCAGGGTTTGGCAGTTGAAATTCAATGCAAGGAAGTGCAAGATAATGCATATGGGGCACAAAACCTGGCACAATATATCAGTTGGGGGTGAGGTATAGCATGCACCAAGCAGGAAGGGATCTTGGGTTATCATCTCTATGACCTCAAGGCAGAAACAGTGTGACAAGGCAGCAGGTAAAGCAAATAGGATGCTGGGATGAATAGGCAGGGCATCACCAGCAGGAAAAGGGAGGTCATAATTCCACTATACAAGACACTAGTGAGGCCGAACCTGGAGTACACTGTGCAGTTCTGGAGACCTTACCTACATAAGGACATAGACAGGGTAGAGAAGGTTCAGAGGAGGGCAACAAAGATGGTGCATGGATTGCATCACAAGTCCTATGAGGACAGGTTGAAGGCACTGAACATGTACTTCCTGGAGAGAGGAGGAGAGGGATATGATAGAGACATACAAGTATCTTACAGGGAGGAACAGGGTGTGGAATGCACTATTTTTAAGCGAAAAAGATGTTCCAGGACTAGAGGGCATGGGATGAAGTTGGAGGGAGGGCGATTCAGAGGAAGCGTGAGGAAGAATTTCTTCACAGAGCGGGTGGTGGACAAGTGGAACACCCTGCCAGAGGAAGTGGTGGGGCTGAAACAATCACGGGTTTTAAGAATGCATGGGATAGACATAAAGGAATTCTGGAGGTCAGGGTAAGGGCAACAGACTTCCTGGAAAACATAAACTGAACTTACAAGCTGAAATGGGCAGACTGGGTGGGCCATAGGCCCTTATCTGCCGACACTGTCTATGATAGTATCTATGTATGTTACAAGTATTTGTAGAAACTGTGCAATGCATGCTCCTACTTAGCCATTTTTGAAATGTTTTCACTAAATTTTCAACCTGGCCTTTTGGGACCTCCCTCATGAACAGTGGCACTGTAATGTTGTTAATCTGTCCCAAAGTTAATTTCGCACAGCAACTGTGCCATTCTGGCCACAGGTGCAAAACACATTCGGGAAGGATGCAAAAATGACAGCTGTGTTGTTCATAAGGGGTGTGAAAAAATGGCAATGTTGGAAATTTGGAGTGAAAATATTAAAATTGATGAAGCCCTACAGTGTCGTGGCAACTGCGTAGACTCATAACGTAATCATTTTTTGGGTTTTCACCAAATTTGCCACAAGAGACTGTTGGGACTCCCCTCATGAACAGTGGCACTGTTGTTTAGTTACATTGGTCCTGAAAGGTGATTCAGTGCAACGACCTAACGAAAATCACCTTTCGACCAAGAAATTAAATGACAGTGCCAGGATTCATGAGGTGGGGTCCCAAGAACCTCATGTTGAAAATTTGGAACCAAAACCCCAAACTGGCTGAGATATCAACCTCAGTTGAAACCCCCACTGACTGCCATTATAGGGCTTACCGTCATTTCTTCAGTTCCCGGTTGGTCTTTGAAGAGTGCAGACATGTTACGGTCCACAGAAGATCACTGCTCCCGACCTCTGGAGTGAAATGCGAGGTGAGGAGGTGCGGGGAAGTGGGGTGTGTGCAGAGGGAGAGTGTAGATGGAGAGGCGGTGGGAATGACGAGGCACCGTTTCTTTTTTCAGGTTTAAAAACTCTAATATGTACTCTGGAGGAAAGGAGAGAGAGGGGGGACATGATAGAGACCTTCAAGTATCTGAAGAGGATCAACTGGGTACCAGAGGAGAGATATTCAGTCCAGAAATTATGCCAGTTTTGGCACAGCAGTGCTACACAGTTTATTTCCTAAGTGAGGTTCTGTGCCCACCTCAAAGGTGCTACTTAAGTAGTCTGCTATAGTTAATCATATTGAAGAATTCCTGGGGTGAAGAAAAATTTCTTACCTTAATAATCTTGTTTCTTCCAAACTATTCTTCAATATGATTAACTCTCCTACCCTACTCCTTCCAGAACCAGCTGGCCTCTGCACCACAGCTGGTTTCTCTATTGTTAGGATGGTCATACATTAGTTATATTAAGTTTTAAAAAACAGGTGACTCACTGTTTTCCTCTCATTTGTCCTATCTGACATTACCAAGGGACAAGTTTAAGAGGAATTGTTTTTGAATTGTTACTAACACAGAATAGCTTAGTTTAGGGTCTTACCCAGCATGCTTCAATAAATCTGAGCATTATAGAACGCAGCAGTTGGTAAGGGCAGCAGTCTGAATGGTGGCACGAGCCAACAGAAGTTCCATCATTTGAATAAGTTCCATTTCTCTCCGAGGCAGTTCAACACAGGAGGCTGACAGCTATAGTTAATCGTACTGAAGAATACCTTGGAAGAAACAAGATTACTAAGGTGAGTAATTTTTCACCCTGAACAAATACCATACATTTGTTCAGTGTTCACAGAGGAAGGAGAAGGAAGGTCCACAAAAAGTAACAGGAGCTTGGGGCAGGTGAACAGTTATCGTTTTTCAGAGAGAGTCCTGAAGGAATTGGCTAATCTGAAAGTGGACAAGGCAATGGTGTAAGCGAGGTGCATCCAAGGATACTGAGGGAGGTCATGGAGGTACTGGCTTCACCTCTGACAGTCCTATTTAACATTTCACTGGAAATGGGAGTGATTCCAGAGGACTGGAGGAGGGCAGATGTAGTCCCACTACACAAAAGTGGTAGCATGGAGGAGACTGGCAATTATAGGCCAGTCAGCCTGATATCAGTGGTGAAAAGTTAATGGAATCACTGCTGAAACATAGACCATGACAACAGAAAAGACCAGAGGTCCATCCAGTCTGCCCATGCTCCTATAATCCCTGGAGTCTTCCCTGGAACCTATTGTTCCTCCAGGGTACTAACCCTCCCACCATATCCCCATTCTTCTCCCTAGTATTGTCACCCCAGGCAACTGCTATTCCCTTCATTCTATCCCATGCCTGCTTGAATCCCTGACTGTGTTTGCACCTACCACCTTGGCCGTGGTGTTCCCAAGGTTCCACCATCCTTTTTTAAAGAAGTAATTCCTCACATCCTTCCTGAGTCTCCTCTTCTTAATTTCCACTAGTGACCATGTGATCTTGAGTCGGTATTCAGGGTAAATAATGCCCTGCAGTTTACCTTGTGAATTTCTTTAAGGAACTTGAAGGTCTCTATCATATCTCCCTCTCCCTTCTGGTTTCCAGTGAGTGCATATTTAGTGCCTTCAGGTGCTCCTCATAGCATCTGCCCTGCTGGTCCTGGAATCATTTTGTTACTCTGTGCTGCACTGCTTCCAACCTATACCTGTCCTTTCTGAGGGAGGGCTCCAGAATTGGACTCAGTACTCCAGGTGAGACCTCACCAGGGATCTGTATAGAGGAAGTATTACCTCCTTTCTTATTTATTTATTATTTTATTTATTAGGTCTAGGATTACAATACATTTGAGCCAGGACTCTTTTACAAAGGTTCCACGTCAGGTTACAATTCAAAACATAAGACATGTATGTCAGATTACAAATTCAATCGTAGGACAAGGTTACAAAGTGTAAACTAAACAGAGTTACCAAACATCTGAGAAGCAAAACAAGTTTTGGAGGCTAGGTTACAAGGTGATAGCGGATGAGGTGCAGAGAGGATAGAGGGACAAAAGAGAGGAAGAGTAGAGGGGCAGAGAGCTATAGAGGAGGAGCGCTGCCAGAGGCATTGTCAATGAGACATAACATGAGGAAGTGCATGCTAAGGTAACCAAGTGCTAACAGAGAGAGAACTGCATAGGGTTAGGGAAATATTCATGGGGTCAGCTAGTGGAGGCAGTCACAGGAGCTAGAGGCAGTGAGAGAGGTGGAGCCTTGATTTAAATGTACCAAGGGTAGGAGTGGAGAGATGTAACTGTTTAGAATCCGTAGCCAGCTGGGCACCCTGTAGGCAAAAGATCTTTGACCTTGTGAGGTACAACAATGTGGAACCTGCAGGAGCTGTGATTTGGACCCCCTGGTTGAGTGGGGTTATTGCTAGGTGCAGGAGTGCACACACTCCAGGGGTGCAAGGCCCATAGTTATTTTCTTCATCATGGTGCAGGTTAGGTACTTTATCCGACTGGTGAGTTGCGGCCATCCAGTTTGTGCATAGAGGCCGCACATATGTGTGAGGTGTGGGATCCAGTGAGAAGTCAGCAGGCCTTATTGAGGGAGGTGGATATGTGTCTAAGAGCGGTAGCAGGGCAGAACCATAGATGATAAGCCCATAAATAATGGAGACAACAGAGATCTGAACAGTGACAGTCAGGGCTTCTGGGGTAAGATGCTCTATGCCGAAGAGAGAGGCCAAGGTGAGTATTTGCTGCTTTGGCTACAGAGTCAATGTGGGCAACTGTGAAGTTAGAAGGAGGGTCTAGAGTGATCCCAAGGCCTTTAAAGGCTTGAACCTGTTCCAGGGTGACTCCATGACTGGTTTTGATGGCTAGGGTTGCAGCTTATGCTTGTTATGAGAGCTGCTGAACATCATAGACTTTGTTTTCTTATTATTGAGGACCAGATTGTGATTTGAGAACAGTTGCCAACAGATGGTATCAGAGAGGACATCTGTAATATTTACTCTTGAGACCAGTTCTCCAAGTAGCTTTTGAACCAGGCAGTGGAGTCGGGAAAGAGCCCAGCTTTCAGAAGTTGCACAAGCAGTAGGCAGTGATGGACAATGTCGAATGCCTTAGTCAGATCGATAAAGACGGACTCAATTAACTGACCATTGTCCAATGAGCTGTGAAGAATGCCAGAGAATTCCAGTAGGGCAGATGAGGTGCTATGTCCTTTCTGAAGCCATGTTGTTGCGAGCACAGGATATTGTATTTGTCCATGAAATCTGTGAGCTGATCTGCTGCAACACGTTCAAGGGCCTTGGAGAGGGTGGCAATATGGAGATCGGATGGTAGTTTCCATGAGTGGCCCTGTCACCACTTTATGGACAGGGGTAACAGTGGCAGATTTCCATTTGTCAGGAACTGGCTGAGCCTAAGTGAGAGGTTGAAAATATATGTCAGTGGCTGTAGCACCTCATCAAGAGTGAGGGACAGCAGTTTAAGATCAAGTGTATCACTGCTGGATCTGGATTTGTGATGGCTTTGTAATGTATTTGCGGGCTTCATGCATCTTGACTGCTTTGAAATAAAAAGGTGGGTGGCTAGAGGAAGAGGAGGAGGAGGAATTGAGGGAGGAGAGGAGAGTCATTGTCCTTGAAAAGTCAGAAGGAGAACACTGCTGAGACCGGTGAATGCAGTGTTGAAGTTATATGCTATGATTTTAGGGTCAAGCGTGTTATACCCATTTATGTTGAGCAAGGTAGGAGAGGTTTCTGGCTGCTTCCCAGTGACCTCTTTAATATTGTTCCAAAATGCCTCCTGTTACCCCAGGTATCTGTGACAGCGTTCTTGAAGTAGGTAGATTTATTTTGCTGGATAGATTTGGTACAGTCATTCCGTCCGCTTTATACTGTTGTTTTGGATGTCAGTTTATTTACCAGTGGTTCTGGCCAGATCCCAGAGGTGATCTCTAGATTTTAGTTGATGTAAGAGATTGGCCAAGAGCCAGGGATTGCAAAGGGCTTTGACTTTGCACTTTTAAAAGGAGCATAGGAGTCACAGGCTGCATTGAAAGTGTTGATGACGTAATTTAGCGAGTAGTTACATCTGTTACTTTGTAAATAGGGGACCAGTCTTGGAGGTTGAGGCATGTTTTGAGGTGTGACAACTGCCCACATGGTAGGACTCTACTAGTGATGATATTAGGAGGGCTTGCGGAATTTGTTTGACCATTCACAGATGACAGGGAATGGTCACCAAGCTAGTCAGGGAGGACTGAGGTATTTGTGATACGAGTTGGGTGTCTGTAGGAATCCAATCCAGAAGGGTGCTGGTGCCGGATATGTAGCTTTTCCTGGTTGGAGAGACAACCATCTAGGTGAGATTGGCTGATGAGATGGCATCCTTATGCACCCCTGCATCAGATGCAAGCCAGTTTATATTAAATTCTCTAAGCAGAATAATTTCAGAGTCAGGGAGGTTGGGACCTGGTGAATTCCAAAACAGTGTTAAGGCCATTCCTTGTTCTTTTGTGGGGATATACACTGAGGCAACTGTGAGGATTTGTTATGGGCACCTAATAAGATTCTGATGGGGAGAATCTAGCAGCAGTGGCTAGAGGGTGGTAGAGATGGGGTGTCCCAGTAGTGAATCTTTAAGGTAAATTGCACATCCACCACCTCTTTGGACTTCCGTCCAGACTGAAAACATTGTAGCCTGGAAGAGCAATAGCCAGGTTGGGATTTTGGATGTAAGCCAGGTTTCTACAACTACCAGGACAGCTGGGCTGTGCTGATTGGTAAAGATTTGCAGGGCATCCAGGTTGGGGAGTAGACTACAGATGTTGAGAGATGCTATGGAGAGTGCACCTGAAGGTTTTCCTGGTAGACAGAGCTGGAGGTGATTGGGCCAGGGTTAGGATGGATGTTTCCGACAGCAGCAGGAGGAGGACACAAGCTTCAGGGTGCACCAGTGAAAGTCCTGAGTGTGAGTCTACATGCCCATTTTTGCAGGAACTTACATTAGGTTGGTGGCAATGATCCCAGAGTAATGGCACATGAGACAGTGATGAGAGGGTCCAGGGACTGTGTACAGTGGTAGGTGGGGACTGCCATCCATTTGCAGAGGGAGCACCGGGGCAAGCTTATGGTGGAGAGTACCCGAGTGATGATAGGCAGTGCCAAGTAGGATGATGAGGAGGGGAGGGAAGCAAGCTCCAGGAGAAAGAAAAGGAGGGATGAGAGTAAGAGAAGCAGAAACTGCAGTGCATGGAGGGACAACATGATGTGACAGTCAGGAGGATTGTATTGTATTGTATTGGGTAAGTGTGCTCATAACTGGGCCTCTAGTGGCTAAAAGATATAATCTGCTAATGGAAAAGTCAGCAAAAAAAAAGGCAAGTGGGCGGGGTTTGGGGAGGGGCAGATGTGGAGGAACAGCAATCAGCAGTTAGACAAAGCAGTTTTTTACTTCAAACTTTGTTATTACTTAAATAGCAAGGCAGTTAAAACACTCAAAAATGCTATAGTTTCCTACTTAACAATTCAAAAATGGTTGTAGTTCCCTACACTAACGATTCAAATTCAGCAGTGGGCACAAAGGTACATCACAGATTTAGTTGCAGATGTTAGAAAAAGAGAAATTTAGGCATCAGAGAGATGAGCTCCAGGGGATGGTGCCAGGAAGTTCAAATCTCCAGGAGCTGAAGTCAGTCAGGGAGAGCTGGAGTGCTGAATCTGCCTATAGTAGACCAACTTTCAGGCACCATCCACCAACTGAGTTCATGGCTATGAAAGCTGGACTGGAGCTGCTTTGCAGCGTACCTGGAATCTTGCTCTTGAGGGCAGGCTGGGAGCACCCTGTGGCCAGCTGCATTCGGCACCAGACTGCTAGTGCAGAAGATGGAATCCCCTCAGGAATTCTGCTAGTAATACCCCTCCTGATACATCCCAGCATCCTGTGCGCGTTGCTATAGGCCTTGTTGCACTGGCTCATCTGTTTATGGGAGTTACCAATGATAACTCCTAGATCCCATTCCCTTCTGTATTGCCAAGTCTCACTCTACCCATCCAGTACTCCATCTTGGGGTCCCTTTCCCCTAGGTGCATTACCTTGCACTTTTGGCATTGAATTTTAACTGCAAGACCTTTGACCACCCTCTAGTTTTTGTAGATCCCTCTGCATATCCTTATTCCTTATCACTATCCACCCTCCTACACAGTTCCATATAACCTGCGAAGAAGTTACAGCCTGCCTCAGATTCCTCACCAATGTCACTAATGAACATGTTGAAGATGTTCCGTCTTCCGGTTGAGACGTTAAACCGAGGTCCCATCTGCCTGGATTGGTGGTAGTTCAGGTGGATGTTAAAGATACCATGGCACCTATCGAAAGAGTAGGGGAATTTCCCGGTGTCCTGGCCAAATTTCCCTCATTCACTAAAATACCACCAACAGCTTAATCTGGTCCAAGGTCAGTTGGCATTCATCTGTATTCCTCCCGGTCGTGCCTGAAAATAGGCAGGATTTGTCTAGTGCACTTACCGGGTCAACAAAAGCTAAATAAAATAAATAACAGAGAACTGGATCCAGGATGGATCAGTGAAGGAAAGGATTGTGCAATATCTCAAATCCAATGGGTTACAAGACCCAAGGCAGCATGGATTCACGGGAGAGGAGTCCTGATAGAATCTGATAGATTTCTTTGACTGGGTGATCAAGGAATTGGATCAGGGTGGAGAGGTGGATGTGGCCTACCTAGAGTTCAATAAGGCTTTCAACACCATTCTACACAGAAGACTAATGAGCAAGCTGCGTAGCTTAGGGTCGGGTCCCAAAATGGTAAACTGGGTAAGAAATTGGTTAGGGATAGGCAACAGAGGGTGGTGGTAAACAAAGTTCACGCTGAGGGAGGAGGGTGACCAGCAGGGTGCCTCAGGGAACAGTGCTGGGACCAATCCTCTTTAGTGTCTTTATAAGTGACATCGCAGAGGAGCTGAAAGGGAAGGTCTGTCTCTTTGTGGATGACACCAAAATCTGCTGGACACTCTAGGAGGGATGTAAAAGATGAACAAAGACCTGAGAAAACTCAAGGAGTGATCAAGGGTATGGCAGCTGGGTTTCAATGCAAACAAAATGTAAAATGCACTTTGGGCACAGAAACCCTGAGGCAGAGTACAAAATGAGTAGAGGGACATTGATGACCACCAAGCAGGAAAGAGACCCTGAAATAATCATATTAGATGACCTAAAGGTGGCCAGGTAGTGCAACAAGTAGAAGTAGTAGTAAAAGTTCATTTCTGATATCAGAAACAGGATAAAACCAATCTAGCATCAGCTAATTTACAATGGGTCCTACTGTGCAAAAAACATCAGTTTCATATTAAATACATACAGATATACACATTACACATACATAAAACACAATGTATATGACCAAGAAAAAAGAAAAACAAATAATATTACAAACAATAAACCCTGTATATAAACATCTCAAGTACAGCAATTTTTAAGGACATTGCTTTTACAAGCCATGATTTTATTTCATTTCAAGATATTTTATTTATACTTGACCTCAAGTGACCTGACAATGAATTCCACAATTTTGGGCCTTCATATACATAACAATGTTGGCCCTTCACTGTTCTCATAAGTGGTACCCTAAATTTTACTTCCCTTCAGATCTCAATCCTACCTTAACATTCCACTCCCCAGAAACTCCACTAGATATCCTGGAGCTTTTTAGAATAACAGCGGTAAGTTAACCATTGCACATGCATATTTCGCCGCTCTGTCAAGGATATCCAATTTAAGTTCCTGTAGAGGGTGCAATGATGTGTTTTCCGGAGCATCCAAAACAAAATGCGATATCTGTTATAAATGACATCAAGTTTTTCTAAATTGTTCCTAGCTGCCCTTTTATATGACATCACCATAATCGATATCGGAATTATCATCGAATTCACAATCTTCAACCTGACATCAAATGAAAAACAATTTCTATGCTTATTCAATACTCCAGCTTTTTACACAATTTTGTATCAAGTTATCAATATGAAAATCCCAACTACAATGGAGTCCAGCCAGACTCCCAAGTATTTATAACAATCCACAGAGGCCAGGCTACGCCCATTCAATGTCTTAATATCCAAATCTGCAGATACTTTTTATTTGAAAACAACATTACCTGTGAATTTAGGACCAAACCATGTTCTGAAAAATATATTTGTATTGTATTAAAACATTTCTGTAAATTTTCCTGTATATATCCCACAGATTTCCTTCAAGATACAAATTATATCGTTTCATACAATGGTGCCAGACATCATTCATCAGATGTCTGACACCATTTGTATATATATTAAACAGGATAGGTCCTAGCACTGACCCCGAGGGAACACCAGAATTAATATTTAGATAACCAGACAGAAAATTAGTACCTAACCTAACCCTTTGTTGTCTGCCATCCAGGTAACCATGGAACCAGTCCAGGGCACCCTGGCTGAGGCCTACAGATATCAATTTTCCATCAATATCTGATGTCCCAAAGTGTCGAATGCTTCGACAAATCGATATAACTTGCTCCAACCAGAAGGCCCCTATCCATGGCTACCTGGATGTCCGACACAACCTTAACAAGTGCAGTAGTAGTACTATGTTGTGCCCTAAAACCTGACTGATACTTATTGTATTTTTGTTTTTCAAGATAACTATTTAGCCGACAAACCACAATTTTAAACACTTTAGAAGTAACCGAAAGCAATGATTTTGGTCTGTAATTCCACATATCATTTTCTCACCTCCCTTGAACACTGGTATCACTTCGCCTGTTTCCAGACTAATGGTAGTACCAGTCTTCAATTAAAGGTTAAAGATGTCAGTCAGTATTGGAGCTATTACTGGGGCAGTAATTTTAAGCAAGAAAGATGGAATCCCATCTGGACCTTGGGCCTTATTTATATTTAGTTTTAATAATTCTGATACACTTGACATGGAATGATATTTTGGAAGCAAAATAATGAACCATTTTCATCTCTCTTCTTGATTTCTCTCTTGTTTGACTATACCAGAAAGGGGACATGCATTTATCTGGGGAAAACCCTGTATCAACAAACATTTTGTTCAATATAACAGCTGCCCCATCTGAAAGTTTCAATTGGCCATTTTCTGTCATAAAACAATTTGGCAGTTCTGAGATCTTATTTCTTGTAAATTTTAACCATATTCCAAAATCCCTAGATTTTTAACTGATCAGTTGCCATTCTAGTTAGATAAAAATCTGATTTTGCTTTCCTTATTTGTGCAATATATAAGTTACGTGCTGCTCGACATTTTTCCCAAAACACTCTCTCTCATTTTTTTCTTTGCCAGTCTCCATGCAGCATCCCTTTTCTTATGAAAACTCTCAACTTTGCAGTATACCAAAGGAGTTTTTGTTTAACTTTCCACTTTGAATAGCTGCAAAAATATCACATACAGATATAAACCCACAACAGAAATATGACCAGGCACTATCTATGTCAGGAATCAAAGCTAGACGATTCCAATTTTGATTCCAATTCAACCATAAAGGATTATAATCCAAATTTTTAAAACTACAGTAGAATTTAACTTGAGGAACTCTCAATTGCTTAGCTGTTTTCCTGACACAAAAGTTATCTGATGATCACTAAATGAATCTGAAAGCCCTCCAGCCACTGAATATTTAATAGGATCAGAGATAAATATCAGGTCCAAAATAGTGGAAGAATTTGGGTTTTGACATTTAATCTTGTGGTCGTAGTAATTAACTGAGACAAGCCCAAAGTTGTTTTAAATCCATTAATTTGCTGGTGGGTGGCACCCTCGCCCAATCTATATTCATGTCCCCTTAATCATAAGCTCATGGCTTTCCCCATAAGGAAGCAAAAATCTTGGAGAGCAAGAACTGTTGATCATCTCCTTAGGGGAGATAACCCACCATCAATAAGGGTTTACAATAAGGGATTTTATCTCCAAAACTACTTTTTCCATGCCTGGTGTACTAACACAATTTAGGTTTTTAATTTCCAGAACTGTACAGCCATAAACCAAAACACCCCACCCTTTTCCCATGATCGTGCTCTCCATATTTGATAGCCAGGTACCTGTATTTCTTCATCCTGTACCTTTTATTTAACCAAGATTCAGTTACTATTATAACATCTGGTTTATATTTCAAAATCCATTCCTTATCATATCAAATTTTGGAACAAAGCTTCTGGCATTCAAATGAACAAACGAGAGCTTATTACTTTGTATAATATCAGCTGTATCTATATTCTCATTACCTAGCCTAAATTTAAACAAGTATCACCTGGCCCTGGATTTAAATGGATATTACCTGACATCAATAAACTCAAAACTATAAGAATTTTTAATTTTGCAACCATTCCATACTGCTTTAAAAGAGTCTTGAATCATAACGCACAAATAATGTCTATAGTTTGCCTCTCGATTCAATTTCCATTTACCTATCAAAACAGCCAATTTGCAAAAATCGAGCTTTGAATTTGACTTAACAACTGAGCAATCGGCCTATCCTTTGTCCCCAAAATAATTAAGGGTAATGTTTGAGTATCCCCATGTTGTTTAACAGTCAATTTTCCCAATTTGTCCCTGACCACATTTCCATATTTAAAGTTTACATTTCCAGACATGAAAGAAATACCAAACATAAAACATACTATCACCAAAACATTAATTAATGTTTTACCCATGTTACAAAATCTGTGTTTAAAACTAAAAGAAAAAGAAAACAGAAACTAATATACAGCAAATAGATTCAGGGACAGTGAGATGAATCTAGCTGTCACTAAGATCTGTATGTATTTCCCACATAACAGTATTGCCCAAACCTCTATTTAAAATGAAACATTTTCACTACAACAATTTAAAACTATTTCTGAAACTTATGACACTTATATACACCAGTCCAGACAAATACCTCTGTTTGCCCTCTTTCTTTTTACTTTTCTTCTACCGGTGGCGCTCATGCCACTCACGCTCACGCCACAGCGCTCGCACTGTGAACAGCGTGGGTCTTTTGTATCAATTGCCCCTCCTCCTCCATGCGCTGCTTGCCTCCTTCTTCCCTCAATAGGTAGTGCTGGGGCTTCAGTTACCAGGAGCAAGGGAGATGGACCACACTGGGGAAACACTGGCACAAGGTAGAGTTAGCACTGGAAAATGGCAAAAGGCACTAAAGAGCCACGGTACGCTGTTCAACAGTACAGACAGGTGCTAATCAGTCAAATGCAGCGTACCTGATGATTTTAAAACAGCGCAGTCTTTTATATCAATTTGCCCTTCTCCTCCGTGACGCTGCTTGCTTCCTTCTTCCTCAATAGGTAGTGCTGGGGCTCTGGTTACGGGAACAAGGAGATGGACCACACTGGGGAGCACTGGCACAAGGTAGAGTTAGCACTGGAAAATCGCAAAAGGCACTAAAAGAGCCACGGTACGCTGTTCAACAGTACAGACAGGTGTTAATCAGTCAAATGCAGTGTACCTGATGATTTTAAAACAGCGAGGTCTTTATATCAATTTGCCCTCCTCCTCCGCGTGATGCTGCTTGCCTCCTTCTTCCCTCAATAGGTAGTGCTGGGGCTCCAGTTACGGGAGCAAGGGAGATGGACCACACTTGGGGAGCACTGGCACAAGGTAGAGTTAGCACTGGAAAACATCAAAAGGCACTAAAAGAGCCACGGTACACTGTTCAACAGTACAGACAGGTGCTAATCAGTCAAATGCAGCGTACCTGATGATTTTAAAACAGCACAGGTCTTTTATATCAATTTGTCCCTCCTCCGCTGCTGCTTGCCTCCTTCTTCCCTCAATAGGTAGTGCTGGGGCTCAGCACGGAGCAAGGGAGATGGACCACACTGTGGGGGAGCACTGGCAAAGGTGGAGTTAGCACTGGAAAATGGCAAAAGCACTAAAAGAGCCACGGTATGCTGTTCAACAGTACAGACAGGTGGTAATCAGTCAAATGCAGCATATTAGCCCTCTCAACAAGGCAGTTGAGAGGGCTAGTGAGATGCTTATGTGCATAGGGAGGGGTCTAACTAGCAGAAAGAGGGTGGTGGTGTTGCCCTGAATAGATTGCTGGTTAGACCCCATCTAATAAATTTTATGTAACCTATTTCACCTTTTGTACTGTACATACCTCTCAACTGTCCCTGCTTATGAGGGAGATCTTCATTGCACCCTCAAAATTGCTCTATCCTTTATCTGTCCCTCATAGAAAGGTGCTGCCCATCCACAGAATGTGCTGTAAATTCAAAGCAGAAATTCAGAATATTCTAACATGCTAAATCAAAAATAAATGTATAAATGGACACAGTGGCTCCCACACTGTTCAAAGTGTATCTCCATGTTTGAGAATATATCCCTCATTATGAGTTTTGGTGTCCCTCATTTCAGTGACAAGACGTTGACAGGTGCGACTGTATCATTCTACCCCACCTAAACCCCAGGATGCATCTGAGAATGCATTATTACCAACTCAGTATTTTCTATCCTGGTAAATCTTTTCAAATAAATTAATAAAATGTGATGGAAGGTTGATAAATATGATTAATAATACACCTATGGTGTATGAGAGAATCCGATTGTGTATGAAATTTGAATTCCTAATGTTGTTGTACCATCGTAGTGATGTCAAGAGGTTGTTTTATCCATTTGTGTACATCACTACAATGTTACAACAACTTCAAATGTCTCTGTGCATGCGATGAAGCAGCTCGTCGGTAAGGAATGAGCTGTGCTGGAAGACGCTAAAGCCCACAGCAAAGTGAGGCATTTTGTTTTGCGGGGGTTGGAGCTAAGTGTGATATGATTGCCCATACACTATAAAAGACTGTGTATGGGCAATCGCCTAATAAGAACTATTTTTAATCTCGGGGTTTCTGTGGTAAAAGACCTCTTCGAGCTATGCTTTGAGGTCTCTTGTTACCACGGAAACCTTTCGATTGAAAACATCCTTGTTGTTTATGATTGCCATACACAATCCTCTATTTCAGGTATTGAAACATAACATTTTACTGCAGATAAGGACCACTTGGCCCACCCAGTCTGCCCATTTTCCCTGACCACAGTATCATTGCAGACCCTACTTGATGTCTGGCTCTTTCTCCTTCCCCTAAGATTCCCTTATGCCTAGTCCATGCATTCTTGAACCCCACAACTGTTTTCATCCACACCACCTGTGCAGAAGGGCTGCTCGGGCATCCACCACTCTTTCTGTGAAAAAGTACTTCTCACATCTCTTCTGAATCTACCCCCATCTTGCTGCCTAGCCCATAGGGAAGGGCACCAAGCCAGAATATGGAGATAAAGGAAGCACAATGGGAGAGGTACCTGGCATCAAGGGAGGGAGGAGAGGAAGGAAGGAGGGAGAAATGTAGTACACAAAACATACAAAGAAGACAGTAGAATAAGGTTATTTGGCCAAACTAGTCTGCTCATATTGCAGGGTCCTCAGCTTTAAGCTACTGAAATTATGGCAGATAAGCACCACTTGGCCAATCCAGTCTGCCCATTTCTTCCTTCCTACATTATTACCACAGACCGTACTTGATCTACAGCTGCTTCTCCTCCCCCTTCCTTTCCACTAGGATTCCATTGTGCTTATCCCACAAATTCTTGAACCCTGCCACTGTTTTCACTCCCCACACCTCTGGTGGAATGCTGTTCCAGAACTCCATCACTCTTTCTGTGAAAATTACTTTATCACACCTGTCCTGAATCTATCCCTCCAACTTCATAGCATGTCTCCTTGTTCTTGAGCACTTTTTCTTCAGAAAATACTTCTCTCATGTATCTTATTAATTCCTGTGAGGTATTTGTTTCTTTGTTTATTTACTTAATGGGTAAGTATACTGGAAAAATTAATTCCATTTACAGATGCGACCCCCAAATAACAAAACCAATTACATAAAAACATAAAAACGATAGATACGACATATCATACAAATCACATAATGAACAATTTCAGATTACAAAATCCACGTCTATTTAGCAAAAATTCAATTAAAACATCCACATTCAGATAATGTAGTAAAACACAGATGTGAAGCATGTGAAAAGGCCTTAGCAGTGCCTACATTTCCAATTACTTGGTGCGGAATACCCAAAAGCATGTTGACCACTTAATGTTCTCATTAGGGAAGCTTTAAAACACTATTATCAGCCCTATTTCTAGAACAAAAAGCAGAGTCACAATATCCCAAATTACTAGCCAGACTAAGGGAAACCCAGACCGTAAGATTCTAAAAGTAAACTTAGCCATTATATATCTAAGTTTAGCAGAAGTGACAACCAACCCATCTTTTTAAACTTCACAGTGATGTGTGCTTTTAGGTCTAATAATGCAAATCTGCCACTTTACTGTAATAAAGTAGATTTTTAGCAGTTATGCTAGCAGAAGTATTATCTGTTATCAAAGAAGCATAATTTACGATAGAGCTAGGCACTGCTTAGCTATTACTATTTTAGAATCATTAGTAAGAAAAGAACGATTCTATACAATAATGCTATTTTATATGAATCTTAGAAGTTACTCTAGTAAAATGAGGTTCAAAGCTTAGCGTAGGGTCCAAGAAAACTCCCAAATATTGAAAAGTATCCACATTCTCAAAGTAGGAACCATCAGAAGATTTAACCTGCAAACTCTGTCCCTTCTCTTACTCTGGCATTAGTACCAAACACCATAGTTTGGGGTTTTAATTTGTTCAGAACCAGCCTATTGGCAATAGCCATTGTTGTACACTTCAGATCTCTTTTGTTAAGGTATTTACATTAACTCTAACATGTAAGCAATAAGACATGATGGGGTGTGCATTAACCTGCAAACTCTGTCCCCTTCTCTTATTTTGGCATTAGTACCAAACACCATAGTTTGGGGTTTTAATTTGTTCAGAACCAGCCTATTGGCAATAGCCATTGTTGTACACTTCAGATCTCTTTTGTTAAGGTATTTACATTAACTGTAACATGTAAGCAACAAGACATGATGGTGTGCATTAGACAGTTCTAATGTATGGCTAGGGGGACGAGGGAGTCATGAGGCCACAGGCCGAGTGCCCAGTCCCCTAGCCATGCATTAGAACTGTTTAAAAGGTGCTTTTATTTGGAGGCATCTAATTGGCTAGTGCCCTTCAACAGGTTTACATTAACTTTCAATAGATGCCCACCAAATAAAAAGCACCAGTTCAAAACTGCCTGATGCCCACTCCGATATCACTGTGCCTAGCCTGCTTCACCATTGGCTGAAGCACTGGGCACTCGGTTTGAAACAACCACCATTTTTTCTCTAGTAAGTAGAGATACTGAGCTAGTACCAAGGTCCTCTAACAACAGACCCCCGACTTGAAAACCTCCCACAGTATTCGACTGTCAGCCCATTTAGTCTTAAATACAAATTACACCTCACAATATGTGATGCCTGCGAAGTCCGGTCTCACTGCTCCGTGGTCGGTCTGCACGGTGTTGAAAAGCCCCTCAGTCGCTGCTGTGCTGCTGATCCTGTGTACATCCAGCACCCAAACTCGCTGTTCGTGGTCCGGTCGGGCAAGGTGTTGAAGAGCCCTTGGTCGCTGCTGCTGATGATCCCTCCTTACATTCACCACCCAAACAAATAAAATAAAAGAGACAAACCTTGCCTGTATTTTGCAAAATTAAAAATTGGTGGTATCCCTTCTACTCTACTTCGCTTTACGCATGTCCGACGTACCTCTGACCGCTACAGTGAACAACAAAAAGGAAAAGAAACAGGCTGCAAACATTTGAAAACAAAACAGACCCCCAAAAATATTAAAACGCAAGCCACGTATGCCAGTAGTGGGTGGGGTAGCCATGACAACCACCAACAAAAGCAAAACTCACTTCAAAATTTTAAAAAGCAGGCAGAGGAACTATTTTTAACACTACAAATAAAATACTAGATATGAAAAGTTTTACCATGCAAACTTGTTTATTTCCAAGCATAACAAAATACAGTGCCCATTTTCTAAGCACAATAATACCCTCAGGGTGGGCGGTATGGGCAATATCGGACCTTCAGGGCTATAAGGCCCTCCGCCTGCAGCATCAGGCCTCATTACTCCCCTGGGTGTCCAAGTATTCTAATATCGCCCATCCTGCCCAGTATTATTGCTTGCCTAATGCACGCCCCTGAGTGGCTTATTGCACTTATAAAATGGGCCTGTGTATTCTAAATGGGGTCTAGTTTTAGCTGTGCATTAGACACATCTAATGCACGGCTAACAATCAATCAGATTGCTTGAAATACTTTTGCCCATTTTATAATTTGAGAATAGATTATTGCATCATCTGTATATAATATAAGGTGAGCATCCCCAATATGTCAGAATTATTTTCAAAGAATAAAGAAAACAAGACAGGACCTAATATGGAGCCCTGTGGGACTCCATACTTTACAGGTGCAATATCTGAGACAACCTCCATATTTCACTCTCTGAAATCTCCCTAAAATAATCCTAGAACCAACTCAAGGAAGACTGTCCTGCACCAAGTGATTCAAGCCTTCTAATTAACAGCCCATGGTCAACAGGATCCAATGCCTTGGTCAAGTCCATGAACACGGCCCCAGTTAGGCACCCTCTCTATGCCCTCCAGGACCATGCTCATGAACTTGACCAAGGCATTCTTAGTCCCATGGCCATTCCTAAACTATGCTGACTTTGGGACAATAGTCCACATCACTCAGTATAATCCATAAATTGATTGTAAACAATTTAAAGGGCTCTATCATATCCCACCTCTGTCTCCTCTGTTCCAGGGGTGCATGTTGAGTTCCTTTAGTCTCTCCTCATAGGGCTTTTGATGCAGACCCTGCACCATTTTAGTTGCCCTCCTCTGGACTGCCTCCACTTTGTCTATGTCATTCCAGAGATGTGGTCTCCAGAACTAGACACAGTACTCAAGGTGGGGTCCTACCAGTAATCTATACAACAGCAACACTGCCTCCTTCTTTCTGCTGATGATACCCTTCCCTATGCACCTCAGCATCCCATTAGCCCTCCCTACTGCCTTGTTGTACTGTCTGGCCACCTTTAAGTCATCTGATATGATAACCCCCAGGTTTCTTTCCTGCTTGGTGGTCATCAGTACCCTCCTCCCATTTATGCTCTGCTCCTGGGTTTCTGTGACCCAAGTGCATTACTCCAAACTTTTGGCACTGAGCCAAGCTGCCATACATTGACTATTCCTAGAGTTTTCTCAAGTCTCTGCTCATCCTTTCCACCTCCCTGTAGTGTCCACTCTACTGCAGATTTGGTGTTATCCACAAAGAGCAGACCTTCCCTTCTAGCTCCTCTGTAATATCACTTATAAAGACATTACAGACGATCGGTCCCAGTACTGATGCCTGAGGCACCCCACTGGTCACTCTTTCTTCCGGAGTGAACTCCATTTGCCACCACCCTCAGTCACCTTTACCACCATTGGACCCATCTCAAGCTACCCAGCTTGCTAACTAGTCTCCTATGTTGATAGGTTTTGAAAGCCTTACTGAAATCTAGACAGGCCATGTCCACTGCTCCATCCCAATCTAGTTCCTTGGTCACCCAGTCAAAGAGATCTGTCAGATTCATTTGACATGACCTCTTCTCTGTGAAACCACATTGCCTCAGGTCTTGTAGCCCACTGGATTCAAGATATTCAACAATCATTTCTTTCAGCAGTGATTCCATTAATCTTCCCAACACTGATGTCAGGCTGACTGGCCAATAATTGCCAGCCTACTCCGTGCTACCACTTTGTGTAGTGGGACTATATCTGCCCTTCTCCTGTCCTCCAGAACCACTCCTGTTTCCAGTAAGCTGTTAAACAGAACTTCCAGAGCTGCAGCCAGTGTTTCCCTGAGCTCCTCATACCACTGGATGCACCCCATCTGGCCCCATTGCTTTGTTCATGTTCAGATGAGCAAATCCCTTCAGGAATCTCACCATCAGAAAGGACTAGTGCCCATCTCCCTCCTTTCATAGCTTCTTTTACTTTGTGGCCTCTCCTCATCTCTTTCCTCTGTGAACATTGAAAAAAGTATTTGTTCAGGATGTCTGCCTTTTCCTAGTTCCCTCTGCACAGACCCCTTCCCTTTTAACCTTACAATCCCACCCTGGTGTTCCTCTGTTCACTGCATACCTAAAAATGTCTTGTCCCGGTGGCGCTGAGGGTTGAGGTGCTGGATGCCACACCTCGCACCGCACTGGCAACAGGTTCGGGAATGAACTCGGGTCATCCGGGTCGGCGGGAAGGAGATTGAGCATCCCACTGGATGCTCTCCTCCTCCTTTGGGGTGGGTTTCTGAGGGTGCTTCTCACACCCGATGTCCCTGAAGGTCAGTGGGAGCACTGACTTTTAGAGACGTTGGCTCCGTGGCGCTGGAGTCGGGGAGGGGAGGACACTGTCAGGCACTTGGTAGAGTCATGCGTCAGCATGTTGTCTACCCACACTGCAAGCGTCCTCATGGGTGGAAGGGAACAGAAAAATGGAAGCGCCCCCTCTCAGTCCTAGATGAAGTCGATCTGTGCCTCCCAGTCACCAGCGCCATGGGCAGACCCGCTGTAGCCAGCTCTCCTCAAAAGCAAGGTCAAGGAAGGGGCCCTTCTCCACCTCACCCGGGGATATCCGGGCATCAAAGAAGTACAAGGGAGAGACCAGGCACTCTAGGGCACACTCCATGATGGAGGTCTGTGGGGTTGATCAGGGTCCAAACAAGTGGACAGAGAGGGTAGTACAGGGATAAAAAGAAAGTTAAAAAAGAAAATGTCTTGTCCCCTTTCATTTACCTCCTGGGCTACTTCTCTTCAGTTTATATCTTTGCACTCCTTACTGCTTTGTGTGCTTCCCTCTGTTTCCTCATGCACTCCCTATTCTCCTCCTCTGCTTCTTCTTATACCTTCTGAGGCTACCCTATTTGCCTTTCCTTTTCAGCCACCTCTTTCGAGAACCACAGTGGTCTCTTTTCCTCTTGCTTTTGCTCAGTTGTTTGACACAGAGGTTTGTTGCCTTTACTATGCTCCCTTTATCTTCTCCCACTGTTCCATCCACCCCACCTAGGCCATCCCTGAAGCATTCACCTATCTTTACAAAATTTGCCCTCCTGAAGTCCAGAACCTTTGCCCATGTGTGTGGTCTGGATCCCACAGTCATTCTTATAGTGAACCATACAGTATGGTGATCACTAGTCTCAAGTGGCTTCCAACTCTGACGTCTGCAGCACAGACCCAGTGAGTGGGTCCAGTACTGCCCATCGATGAATGGGTTCACTGTCTAGTTGCCCAAGAAATGCCCACTGCAGAGAGTTCAGGATGCTCCAGCTTCTAGCTGAAGTCACTGCTGGGAGGCTCAGTCTACATCTGGCAGGTTGAAGTCCCCACTAGCAGCACCTCCCCTTTTCTGCCATCTTCATTGGTCAGTACCTTCCCTTGTATGTGGTTCTGTTCATAGTGGTCCTTATATTGTATTGCACTGTACAATGATGATCACTGGTCCCCAAACTGACCTCCACAATGTCTGCAACACTGTCGCTGTCAGTACCAGGTCCAGTATTGCCCAATCACAGGTGGGTTAACTAATTGCCTGAGGAATGCCCCTGCAGGAGTCCACGATGTCCTTACTTAGCTGAAACTGCAGCTGGGACAGGAAGCTTCAAGTACATCCAGCACCCCCCACACACACACATACTTAGGAACACAATGCCAAAACAATAAAATTAAGGAATGTTCATACAATTAAGGAAACTGCGCTGACCTGCCTTTTTGTTGAGTAAATGGCAAAGATAGCGGTCATTCAGTGGGAGCATTTCCAGTTGAGAAATACATTTAAGCAATGTTTCATGTAAGTCACACAGTTTAATTATGCAGAGGTAATGAAGAAATAACTAGGGTTAGTGCTTTTTGCACTGTTGCCCACAATCCAGGTTTGGAGTGTGTTTTACGGTGGCATCCTGGGTGGCACCTGGAATCAAGTCTCTCGGCTCAGCGTGCCTTTCCCGGTTTGTAAATGTTTAAATAATGGCCCCACCAGCCTCTCTCACTGGGGGGCGAGTTGCTGATAGCCCCCATGAGGGGTGGGGCTAGGAGGGCTGCCCACCATCCAAGGAAGGCGGCCCCAAGCAAGTGGCCCCTATCCGAGGAGCTCCTCAGAGAGGTTGGCTCTGATAATCCCTGCAGGAGGGCATGGCAGGGCCTTTTAGGAGCGCTCCCAGGGGTCTTGCCCTCCTGGAACAGCTCCTTACCACAAAGTTTTGGCCGTTTAGGTTCTCATCATTCTTGCCTTGCAGCACCTCACTTTCTCCAGTTCGTGGTCACCCGCGGCTTTATTTTCCATTTGCCATTTTATTTAGTTGTTTAAACAGGTATAGCACTGTGCTTCATCTCATCAGGTTTCGGTTTGGTCAGGTAAGTGTGTTTTTTTTTTTGCCTTTTAATCCCCTCCCTTTTATACTCTCATCAATATGCCTGCCATAAGTGTGCATCTTTGGCCCTGAAAATCAGCCAGTTTAGGGGATATGTGCGTTGGAAGAAGCCATCAGTGGCACGATGATTGTAGGCAGATTCTGCCTTTTAATTACAGCCTGATGGCCCCTCCGACCTTGCATGTTCCCGGTCGACACCCCCTCCTCCTTCTGTCCTGGCCAGGGCCACATGTGTCCCATTGGCTCGCCTGTTCCTCTTTTACCTTCACCTGGCTCTCTCTTTTCTCCCTCTCCTTTGTCTCCCAGCCTGCCTGACTAGCTTCCTCAATTTACAGGCCGCAATTTTAAATTCCATCCTCGGTGCCCTCCCGGTGGCTTTGTTTCCAGCTCCCCTTCCCAAGCCCTTTCCCTGTTTCAAGTCATTTTCTTTCCCTTCCATTTGTGACCCATAGGCCCCTGCCCGACCGACTCGTGGCACCACGGCAGAGCTTGGGTCAGTGCTCTAGCCATAGCTCTGGTGGAAAGGGTTGTGAGTTTTAGGTCTCCGCGGGGGTCATTTTTGGCATAACTTTGTTTGGCTTTTCAGCTTTATTGTGTGTTTGTAGTCTTGGTGCAATTTGGGAGATTGCCTCCCATTTGTTATTGAACATTTTGTGTCGTTGCTGCAGTCAGTGTGTGTGCATCTGGTGTTTTGTTTAGCCTTTCTGTTCCTTTTACTGTTGCCTCCCTGGTCTTCAGCAGCATCCTTTCACCTTGGGGTTTTTCCTCGCTGGGGCTCCTCGCATGTGCCCCTGGGGCATCCACACTGGGAGTAGTCTGTTGGCCCCGGTGGTTGTGTCCTCTCGGCCCCGACCCTGCCATTCTCCTTGCCGGGCAGTGCTTGTCTGCCACCTCCTCATTTTGCGCCTCTCTGCCCCCATGCCACGTGGTCCTATATTTTTCAATTTAACCCTCCACAACAGCAGTTATTGCCAGTTTCTGCTGTTTCTCCTGTTTTCCCCTTCTCTTCCTGGTCCTTTATTAGCCCTTTCTAGTTTAGCCTTTAGTTTCTGGCATCAATTATTATTGCATGCAGTTTAGCCACTGGGTAGGACCTAATCATGTACAATGGTAATAAGAAAAGTTGTAGTAGATCCTTTGCCTGCTGTTCAGTTTCCTTCCTGTGCGGAGGTTTGGTGTGTGTGTGTGTGTGTGTGTTTTTGTGGTGTGTGGGCCAATTATAACTTTCAGACATTTTTGTTCTTTCTATAGAATTTTAGAGGCATTATGGGATGCCACCACCGTATTATTTAGGGGTTGGGCGGTATAGAGGATTTCAGCATTAAGCAGGGTGGAGAACATAAAGGAGGGAGTCGGTGGTTTTGCATCTTAAGGGCTAGTATAGGGAGGGAGAATGGGTATTATCGGCTTAACTAATTTTCCAATTAGCCTTTATAGGTGTCTCTAGTATTTTAAGGTGGTATTCTGAGTCCAAGTTAGTGTAGTATGTTTCAATACTAGGTATTTAGGAGCCCCTCACCCGCAGCGTTCCCTGCATGAAAATAAAAGAATTCCCCAGCTAGGCCCCACCCACAGAAGGTTTCCTTTGAAAACTGTCCTAGTCCACGTGAGGGTTCCTAGCTATGCAATTTCCTCTTAGCTTTGCTTGGTAGAGTTCCTAGCGATGCCTCCTCTGGCCTGCTGCCTGGGGACACAATCCCCAATTTGGCCAGGCACGGGCATGCAAACCCAGGCAATTTTCCTCCTACCACCCCAATCAAGGTAGCGACTGTATGTTAGGAGCAGTATATTCAAGAATGGCCTGGGTATAGTCGGTTAGAGTGCTAATGGGTAAAGGACATTTAAAACACAGGCAGGAATAATGAATATGTTTTGTCTCAAATAGATATTGCATCGCTTAGCACCGCTTTGCCCTTACAATCAATACCTGTACAATGACCGAATCTCAGAATAATCAGGTTCTGGACAGCCCGGTCCCCAAAAACTTTACACCAGCACAGGGTTCCAGTCAAGACCTTTCAGGTCCAGGAAGCCAGACACAATCTGTGGAACTCGCTACACACAGCACAAGGGCAGGACCAAGCTTTACGCGAGGCCCTGCAACGCTTAAAGACATTGGCGGGTTGTATTGGCTGTCGGCCATATCCAGGCTGGAACCAGAATTGCAGGTTGCCCATCCAGGTGAGCAACAGCTGCCAGAGGTAGACCCTCCCACCATAGCAGAACACAGACCTCAGGGACTGACTGAGGAGGGCGTCATCAACCCAGGCATAGCCAGCCATCGGCCTGATTATTGGAATCCATGGCTCAGAAGAAAGCTGGTAACAGAAAGGGGCAAGGTGGGCAGAAGAAGTGTAAGGCTCAAATGGTGGTAGAGAGCGTGCAGAAAGCATACGGAGACAAAATGGAGTGGAGTCAAGGAGAGCAAGTCCGTGGTCCAGCCACGGCACAAATGAAGAAATGGATAACCACCTGGTGGCAACAATGGTCCAGCCAAAATCGGTGAATATGAGGAGATCAAGACAGTAATGTGTCAGTGGAATTGATGTGGTCTGATTCTGATAGCGAGGATGAGCAATCCAGTGAGAGCCGGAATGGCTACCACTGGAATCGGTAACAGAACAGGCAAGGTATAGAAAATTGAGAAAAACCTGGAAGATATGGCTAAGGCTACAACAAGGGAACGGAAGAGGGCCAGGCGCTTGGGAGACAGGATGGGGGCCGCTGTCAGCAGTTAGATTTTGGTAAAACACAGGGAGATCAAGGGAGAAAGGTAGGCAGCCAGATAGGGCCTTACGGGCCTTCAGGGGACAATTCAGTGCCGACAATGCCATAGCACCAAATGTAGCAGCACAACCCCTTCATGTGGTCATTCATATATGGGGCAGCTAATTTGCCCACCCTTGGGCAAAATGAATCCATGGGGCCCCTTCGCTCCTAGTCTCCCAACAACCCAGCATGGGGGCATGACTGCTTCCAACACAGGGTCTCAGGCATCTTCGGCCAATGAGCCAGGCAAGGTACCTCCCAGAGACTAGCGGGGGTGAGCGCAAGCACCAATAGATAGCTTTGTTTTAGGGCACACCAGTGGGCAGAGCCCACCACGGTGAGATACCAGGTCCCAATAGACAGACAAGGGAGGATGACACAAGGGGCACAGAGCCCACATGGGTAGGAGTGGAAAAAGCCCCTCAAGTCATCTAGGGGTGGATAGCAGATCACCCCAGGGTTAAGCCATTGCTGGTTCAGCCTCCCCAATCAATTGATTCCCAGGAGGCAGCGGCAGGAGGAGGTAACGCCAAGGAGCAGCAGTTCAGGTATGGACTGGTGCTGTACCCTCTACAATACAACGTCCTCCAGCCAACAAAGCAGGTTTGACGGCAGGCTTAGAAATGCAGGAAACAGTTGCCTCTCAAACCAGATCCGCTCCCAATACTTTGGCAGGTGACACTGTAACCAGCTCAAAACAACAGCACCAGAGCATTGGGCATATGCCGGGTGGAAGACCCATTGGGGACCACTTATCTGACACTGACAGGGGAAAAAATCTGGAAAGGGAATTTATAGACATGTTCTCGTTATTGCACAGGAGATCCTAGAAGTGAACGATGAGAAAAGAATAAACAAGAGAGGCCACGGCCAAAGGTGCCTTTCACATTTGAGAACTGGGTGGCAGCATTTGACATATTTATGTCAGTTTATGGGATGAAACACCCTGATAAGCTAATTGCTCTGCTAAAATACAGGGACATCATAAAATTCACACATCTGTCCTTTGATGGATATGCATGGCTAGAATCGACGAGCAGTTTTGTCTAAAACTATCTCGGCAACCCAATCTCAAATGGGAAAACACGCACACAGACCTGTGGGTCCGCTATATGATGCGTGGCCTGCCCAATATGGTAACTTACACTGATAGTGGTCATGTTATTGCCAGACAAACAGGGGAGAGTACAGAAAGAACAGAGGAAGGGGCAGGGAGGAAGGCATGTTATGACTACAATGAGGAAAATGTTTTCGTTCCTTTTGTAAATACGGGCATATCTGCAAGCTGTGTGGAGGAGAACACAAGGTCTCGAATGCATATGACAATCCTCCAAGAAACCAAACAACGAAGGAACAAGCAGTGAAAAGGAAAGGGGTCTGGGAAGTTTAGCTAATTCACCAGTACAGTTAGACCAGATGGACCCTGAGCTCGACTGCTACCCAGAAAAACAATAGCAAAATATATACATGACAGTTTCAAGTATGGTTTTAGGATACCATACAAGGGCCAAGGGTAGAAACCACAGCTCGCAACCTCAAGTCTGCAAATTTACTTCCAATATCCTGCAGAAGAAAACTGCCAAGGAAGTAGAGGCAGGCAGGGGTGGCGGGACCCCATTGGGGCTGGTCCCCAAGAAGGAAGTAGGGAACACAGGCTGATTCATCACCTGTCCTACCCGAAGGTAGTTCAGTGAACAACTTCATCAACAGAGGATTGCACAGTGCAATACACAACTTTTGATGTGGCACTGCGCTACATACAAGAGCTGGGTCATGGGGCAATGATGGCAAAAGCAACATTAAATCAATTTCTGCCTGTTACCAGTACATCCGAGGATCAGGATCTACTGGGTTTTAAAGTTGAAGTCAATGGTATATGGACAAGGCTATGCTCATGGGATGCTCCATAAGCTGCTCAGCCTTCAAAGCATTCTCAACCTTCTTGGAGTGGGCCACCAGAAAACACATAGAACACACACATAGTTCATTATCTCGACGATTTCCTATTTGTGGGCTCCAGGGGGAACCACATGTGCGGAGATGCTGGGGTTTCACCTCATTAATGGGGTATTTTGGTGTCCTGCTAGCACAGGAAAAACAGAGGGCTGCTGCCTGCCTCTCATACCTGGGCATGAAATAGACTTCAAGGCCATGGTTTCCGGCTACCACAAGACAAGGTGCCACTTTGAGCAAACTGTTAGGTGAGATGGGAAGGGCAAGAAGGTGACCCACAACAGCTGCAATCTGTTATAGGCCACTTGAATTTTGCATGCTGGGCACTATTGCCGCAGGCCATTCCTCAGGCAGATGGCATCAGCCACTGGGGGCTCTAAAACCGTATCACCACATCAGACTAGCGTAGGGCATAAAAGCAGACTTACAGGTCTGGGAACTCTTCCTACAAGATTTCAATGGTATCACCATCTGGCAGACACCGCAGACCAGCTGTTGGATCTGCACATGGTGACCGATGCTTCGGGTGGCATTGGCTTTGAGGCATTCTGGCAAGGGTGTGGTTTGCAGGATGCTGGCCACAGGACGGGATATCGAAGGGCTCAGAAAAAACATCACCCTTCTCAAATTGTTCCCTACCATGGTAGCCGTAAGGTGTGGGGCTCAAAATTCAGAATAAAAAGCTGTTTTTCTGCGGACAACAGGGCTGTAGCAGACATACTGAACTCACAGGCGTCCGTTCTGAAGAGGGTGATGAAGGTTCTGCGGTCTTTGTGTTATGCTGCCAGCGGTGCAACATCTCTTTTAAGGCACGTCATTTGCCAGAAAAGAAAATGCTATAGCTGATACCGTCTCGATTTCAACTTGAGCACTTCAGGTGGCTAGCCCTGTGGGTGGACCTGTTCCCCACACAGATACGGAAGCAGTCTGGAGACTTGTGAACCAAGATTGCGGCAACTGGTACAGCTCGCTGTGGCCCCTCAACATGGAGGAAGTATGTAGGTAGCTATGGTCTTTCCAGCAGTTCTGTGGTAAGCATGGAACTGCACAATACCGAAGATAAGTTCAAAGCTATGTCCTCCACTTGAAAGCCTGGGAAAATCTCTGGCAGCTATATGCCTCCAACTGGTGGGCATTGCTTTTCTGTAAGTCTGAGGTTTCCTGACCCATCCAACAGTTTCATTACAAAGAAAATGATACAAAGCATGTCTAGACTACTGGGAAAAAGGCAGACACAAGGAAGCTCATAGGACTAGCTAAACTGTCCAGCACGCTGAAAGCACTGGCAGTTACTTGCAGCGTGGGCTATGAGCCAAGCTTTTCAGGGCCCTATACATATGTGCATTTTCAGAGCCTTCCGGGTGTCGGAGTTGGTACCACTGTCTAACTCATGATCAGTACACCAATCTCCATTTCAGTGATTTCATCATCTGGCAAGACAGACTGTGTCTTCAACTGGAAAATCAAAATGAACCAGTGCAGCCCCCACCATTATAACACTGTTGTGGCTCCCCAGAGAACATTTGACCATGGTTGTCAATGGAGTAGTGGTGGGTCGTCAACAGGACCGGGGCATTTGTTTGTGAATGGGGACTGGGCAAGGAAGGGAGGGAGGTAAGGTGCCTGCCTGGTGCCATGGCTTGGAGGGACAGGGAGGCGAATCCTCAGGATTGCCGGGAGCAGCTGCACAGGGAGGAGCTGGATGTCATTGTCCACTAGGGACAAATGACCTGGCTAGAAAGGATTAGAGAGTGCAGGAAGAGTTTGTGGAATTGGGGAGGGCCTTAGTCCAAGTAGCACACGGTAACCTTCTTGGAGGTGCACCATCTATGGCATAGGAGAGGCTCAGGGGTGTTCGTGCCATGGGATTCAATCAGTGGTTAAAAACTGGTGTGGAGCTCAGGGATTTGGCTTCATTGGGTCTGGGGTCCACCTGGAGTGATGCAAGCCTATACTGGCATGATGGGCTGCATCTGTCCGGGAGGGAACCAGGATCCTAGGTGATAGGTTTAAATGCTTCATTGGCAAGCTTTTAAACTAGCCAAGGGAGGCACTGGAAAGGGCAGGAAAATCCTAGCCCCCAAACAATCACGGTAGTAAGTGTGGCAAACACCAACATGGAGGTGTCGATAGGGAGAAGGGCAGGGGTAAATGGAGAAAGTGACAAAGGCAAGAAGGACAGGGATGGGGCAAAGGGGTGAGGCATCAGGAAATGGAGGGTAATGAGTACCAATGCCCGTAGTCTGGGCAACAAGCTCCCTGAGCTGGTGGCCTTAATGGAAGAGGGATGCCTGGATATCGTAGCAGTCACAGAAACATGGGCACAGAGAACCATGACTGGGATGTTAACATACCAGGGTACAAACCTACAGGAGAGACAGGCAGGGGAGAAGAGGTGGAGGAGTAGCTCTCTACGAAGGAAGGGATAAAGCAACTGAACAAAAAGAGTAAACAGGGAGGAGAGGAGGCACTGTGGGTCACCTTGGAGACTGGAAAGGGCACCACAATCCGCTGGGGGTTGTGTACAGACCCCCATGTCAGGGGAAGGAATGGACAAGGATATGATGGAGGCATTCTTAGAATGGCAGAGAAAGGGAGATACTGTTGATGGAGACCTGAATATGCCAGATGTTAACTGGAGCACATTTGCTGCAGCCACATCCAAAACAGGGCCATTCTTGACACCTACAGGTGGCAGGCATTAGACAGCTAGTTTTGGAACCCACTCGTGAGGGAGCAATCTTAGACCTCGTACTCTCAAAGCGGGGGCAGTGAGAGGATCTCAGATCTAGAAGTGGGTTGCCATCTGGGGACAAGTGACCATCAAACAGTGTGGTTCACGTTAAACTCAGCTACTGAAGTCAAGCCATACAAAAGTGAGGGTACTGGACTTTAGGAGGGCTGACTTTGGAAGATGAGGAGGTGCCTCGAAAATCACTAGCAAACAGGCTAGAAGGAGGTGTGGAGCAACAATGGGAATTATCAAAACTGCCATCACAGAGGCAACAAGCCTTTGTGAAGCAAATAAACAAATTGAAATGAAAAAAAAAGCCACTATGGTTCTCAAGAGAGGTGGCTGTGAAAGTCAGGAAGAAAAGATAGCATTCCAGAAGTATAAGGAAACACAGAAGGAGCAGGACAGAGCTGTACCAGTTAAGGCAGAAAGAAGCAGGGAGGAAGTCAGAATAGCAAAGGCCCAAACTGAGGAAAAGATAGCCAACTCAGTTAAGAAGGGATAAAACCTTTACAGGTACATCAGCGAGTAGAAGACAAAGGGAGGGATAGTGAGGCTGAATAGAATAAGCGGTGGGTGGGCAGAGGGACAGTGAAAAAGCAAGAATACTGAACGAATATTTTGCTCAGGATTCACAAAGAGGAGGGGAAGTAGCTAATCCAATTAACAGAAGCACTCCTTGATAGGGAGTTCGATCCCAGTCCTTTCACAGAAGAAAGGTTCTGCAAGAACTCCTAAAACTGAAGGTGGACAAAGCAATGGGTCTTGATGAAATTCACCCAGAATTCTAAAAGAATTGGAAGGAACTAGTGAAACCACTGGCTACTCTTTTAATAAATCATGGGAGGATGGTGTGTACCCGAGGACTGGAGGAAGGCGGATGTGATTCCCCTTCACAAAGTGGGACCAAGACAGAGGCAGGAAACTACAGACCCGTCAGTTCTGACCTCTGTGGTAGGAAAGTGATGGAGTCACTTCTGAAGGAAAGAATAGTTGAGTACCTAGGGTCAGTGGAGCACAGGATCCAAGGCAGCATGGGTTCATAGCGGGAAGGTCATGTCAGATGAATCTAATAGATTTCTTTGACTGGGTGACCAAAGTAGCAGACCAGGGAGGGCTGTGACATAGCCTACCTAGACTTTTAGCAAAGCATTTGACACAGTCCCACACAAAAGATTATTATTCAAATTAACCAGCCTGGGAGTGGGTCCCAGGGTGGTAGCCTGGGTAAAACATTGGCTGGACAACAGGACACAGAAGGTAATTGTAAATGGAGTCCACTCTGAAGAAAGCGGTTACTAGTGGGGTACCGTGAGGTTCAGTGTGGGTCCAGTCCTTTTAATGTCTTCATCAGTGGCATTGCAGAGGGACTGGAAGGAAAGATATCTTTTTGCAGATGACACAAAGATCTGCAACAGGGTTGATACACAAGGAGCAGTAGAAAGGATGAAAAGGGACTTGGCAAGGTTGGAGGAATGGTCAGACATGGCAGCTAGTATTCAATGCAAAAAGTGCAAAATAATGCACTGGGAAACAAGAACCCAGGGAAGAATACACAATGGGTGGGGAGGTAGTAACAACAACAAAACAGGAAAGGGACCTGGGGGTAATCATATCAGATGACCTTAAGGTTAGCAAGCAATGTGAGAAGGCAGTAGGGAGGGCTGGGGGTATACTGGGATGTATAGGGAGGGCATCAGCAGCAGAAAACAGGAAGTTGTTATCCTCTGTACAGACAGTTGGTGAGACCCCATCTGGAGTACTGTGTCCAGTTCTGGAGACCCCATCTCCGCAAGGACATAGACAGGATAGAGGCAGTCAGAGGAGGCAACTAAATGGTGCAGGGTCTGCAAGAGAAGCCGTATAAGGAGAGACTAAAGGAGCTTAATATGTATACCCTTGAGGAAAGAAGGGAGGGGGACATGATAGAAACTTTCAAGTACCTCAAGGGAATCAACAAAGTCAAGAGGGTAGCATCTTTCAGAAAAGAGACTTGCAGGAACAAGGGACACAATTTAAAGATAGAAGGAGGCGGTTCAGGGGCAATGTGAGAAGTATTATTTCACAGAGAGGGTAGTGGATGCATGGAACAGCCTTTCTGAGGAAGTTGTGGAGTCTAAAACTGTGGGAGAATTCAAGAATGCATGGGACAGACATAAGGCAATTCTTGTGGGGGCAGAGAAGATATAGGCTGTTGGTTAAATAGGATCTATGGCCTATCCTGTAGGTAGGAAATGGGCAGACTAGATGGGCCTAGCGGTCCTTATCTGCCGTCAAAGTCTATGTTTCTATGGGGCGGAAAGCGGTCACAAGGCGGCAGTTCACAGCTGTCCTACTAAAGGGTTTATGGATGGCAGGTGTAAACCCGACTCATACAACACCCATTCATTCAGAATTGAGCAGCCACTGAGGCAGCCAGGTGTGGGTTAAAAGAACAGATAAAAGGGTCGGCAGATGGGCATCAAAAGCATACATGGGGTACATTAGGCCTCAGCACAACACATCAGGAAGTGAGCTGGGGAACCCAGCGCAAGTTATAACTGAGCTCAAAGTGGAGAATACTCACATGTTTCTGTTTTGTCTTACAGGCATGGCTGCAACATCCTCGGATATGGATTGTGGGTCATTCACACATGAGGGAGGCATACGAGGCGAAAAATGGTTTACACAAGACAGCTGGGCATTCCAAGAAGTCAAGCTGTGATTCAATGGGCAGAAAAGGGGGATGAAGTGGGGGCTTTATGTAAATGATTTTTAGATTGGGCCTACATACGTCAACCACCGGTCACGCTGGTTATTCACCTGGGAGGAACCACTTGGTCACCCTCGGGCAACCAGATTAATTGGGGATATTAAGAGGGGTTTGGCCCACTTAAAACAAATGTTGCCTCGCACCATTCTGGCATGGACAAGAATCATACCACGCAAACAGTGGCGTGGTGACGAAAGCAGGACCATGGACAAAGCACATAGGTCTGTGAATAGGAGGTGTCCCATTTCGTGGCCTCGCTGGGCGTGGAGGTTATCAGGCATTTCTTGATCATCAAGATGGATAAGGGCCTGTATAGCCGGACGGGTTCATTGTCAGACATTGAAGATGACATTTTAACAGTACCCTCAATGATTTTTGTGATAGTACTGTTTGGTAAAAGAAAGATCCCTCGGGCATTAGTGGAAGATACGTGTTGGCATTGTATGTAAGTGGCGGTAATTCATGGCTGACCCTGGGTAAGAGAGGCCCGGACATAAGAAGAAGAGCTGCGATTGGGTGTCACTGGGAGAGGCATGACCTAGCAGAGGTATGCCTCAGAGATCGGGAGGAAGGCACCGGGGCGGGCGTGCAACGCTGGGAGCCAAGATTCCGAGATGGGGAGTGCAGCCCCTGGATGGGCATGCTCCTTGTCAAGGGTCTAGGAGCCCTAAATTTGGGAAGATGGGGAGCAGAACTGTCTTGAGGGAAGGCGGCTCTCAATGGATCTGCTGGATTAAAGGGCCAGAGTTCTCCTCAAATAAGTGGATGAAGGACGGAGTTTCAGCAATACATGAATTGTGGCTGCCTAAGGGTCTTACAGGATGGGATACTTAATGTACATATGTTGAAACAATGTGGTTATGTATAGTGATGTATGTATAGATATATATATTGTACTGTGCATATCTGTCAAATGTGATGTACATATTATGCTTTATAAATGTTAAGTGTTCCATGTAATGTAAACAATTTTTGATTAAGTTAAAAGCTACTGCCCTTTTTATACCAAAAACAGTGTGGTGTGTTATTTGAATTGGTGGTCCTTTGGGCAAATAAACTTGTTCAGTGAAAATGCCCTCTACACAATGCAGCACTCAAGAGCTTTTTGAGATTGCAGCAGCTCTAATCTCTACGCGCTTGCCGTAATAATCAGCTAGTTCACTAGCTCCTCCTCCTGGGGCTGTGTGGGTGGCTGTTTGTGCTTGTCTGTGTCTGTAGGTTAGTTTTGTTCATTTACATGTTTTTCTGTTGGGAATACCTGTGCCATTCTTGCACACAACATTGTGAAAGTCTCCTGGACTGAATTTCTGCAAATTGCCATAATCAGGTATCAGCTATTTAATTTAAATCAACTTTCTTGAAGCCTCCCAAGGAAGCATATGCCTTACAACTAGTCTTACAAACATGGTGATGCTGGGTCCTGCAACTGAATCAACATTTCAACATTCTCATCTGACCACTTTCAAAGCAACTGTACTTGTGGACTTTAAAGAACAAACGAATTTTAACACATTTTGTGACTGAATCAACATTCTTGTCTGACCTTTTCCAAAGGTATTGTACTTGTCTCTGAGGACTTTGAAGATCAAAGGAAACATACAGACAAAAGGATTTCACACATTGCATATGCCTACTGTCTGACCTACTCCTAAGGTATTGTACTTATCTCTGAGGACTTTGAAGAACAAGGAAACATATAGACAAAAGATTTTAACATTGCATATGCCCAGGCCACAGTTTATCACCTTTCAGGAACTTTAACATATTATGTGATCCTGGATCTCAACAGTACTATAGTACTTCTCTTAAACCCTGGCACCAAACCCTCTCAGTCTTTTTTTTCATTTTTCTCTGTACTTAGCCATAGTGCTTAGCTATTCACCTTAGCCCACTAAAATCCGTTCCCCACCACCTCCTATACCGCCACCCCCGACTGCCTAGCCCACACTACTTCTCGCTGTCTCCTGCCTCGCTAAAAAATGCTTTGCTTAGTCCCACACCTGTTCCTGCTCACCTCACCCTCCTTTTCCTTTATGCCAACTTCCCTCCACCTACCCTACCCTCCACCTACTCCCACCTTTCTATACTACTACTCAGATTGTACCATGGCTTTACTCTGAAGTCTTAAATAAACATCACCCAATTAATACTCTGGTGTAAGAGCCATATTTCCTAATTGGAAACTGCCACATCATTATAACTCACTAACGATCACCCTCTACTGCGTCTCAGAAGACAATCCAAGCATCTTAAAAGTACAAGCGAAACTCACTCCAACCTATTATGAACTACTTAATGGCATCGCTGAAACTCCTGCTCCTCCTACTTTTAATATCTGGTGGGATACACCCCAAACCCTGGTCCTGTTGCACTGAAGCCGACAAAAACAGGGAAAGTTGGTAGTGTCTCTCCATTATCACTCTAAATATCTGCAGCCTCCTTCCCAAATTGGCATCTCTTCAAACTCTCGCTGGACAAAAACCTGATATACTAGCCATTGTGGAAACCTGGCTATCTCCCCAGCACCGGATCATGCGGTCTGGCGAAGGCTACAATATTTTCAGACCGACCGGCAAGCAAGAAAGGTGGGGCTGTGCTATCTACATAAAGGACAACCTCTCCTGTCAATGTGGCAGCTTCACTCCCACAACATGCAGATGCAACTCCTCCCTATCAAACTGCTCTTGGTGCACAAAACAAAGTTCTCACAGTGGCGTAGTCTATATCCTCCAAAGACCACCATGCCAGTATTAAGTCTGTACTTGATTTTGTTAGTTTGCAGCCTTCTGAAATGAGCTCCTCCTTCGGGATTTCAACATAAACTGGCTCGCTCTGACACTGGCTCTTACAAAGATGACATCCTAGCAGCAAACCTGACTCAGATGGTAACCTCCCCACCTGGAAAAATTACAAAACTGGTACAAGCACCCTTATTGACTGGGTTCTCAAATCACCCTGACCAGATAAAAAACATTAAAGTCCTCCCTGACTTCTCAGTGACCACTCCCAGTGTCCGTACCTGGTCTAATAAATTTCTCAAGCCGCCCCCAAAGTTATAACAAGCAGAGTATTGCCTTATGGGAATCTTATCAAGTTGAAAACCCATCTCCTACAACAGGACTGGACGTAATCCTTGAATCCAACTGATATTAATACCGCACTAGAATACTTCATTAAATCTTTCAACTCTGCATCACGACATACACCCCAGTAAAAAGCGTAAAATCAAAGCTATCAAATCCATGGATTACTGCCAAACTACTTGCCGAGCTCAGGTTGGGACCACCTCTGGGCAGTTGCCAGAGACCTGGCTCACTTCATGATACCCTAAAATACAAGCAGGCACGAAATAGATGTACCTCACAAATTAGGCAAATGAAGAGCTTTATTTCAAAAATGCCCTTGAATCCACCTGGGGTGATGAAAGAGCTTTTTGGACAACATCCAAACATAAGGTTAAGGTTCTGTTATTGGGAGACTCGATGATTAGGGGTATCCAGTGGGAGGGACAGGGGTGGATGCCATAGCTGGTGAAGGTAGTGTATCTCTGGGCTGACACTGCACAGAGCAAAGTTCATGGTATAGGAAATGGTTAGGGATTGTGGAGGAAACCGAATTTCTGGTGCATTTGGGAACTAATGATCTAGAGGGAAATAGCATTTTGGAACTCAAGCAGTTCCAAGAACTTGCCAGAGTCTGTCGGGATAATGGATGCAACATTTCCTTTTTGAGATATTGCCAGTACCAAAGGCCTCAGTGGAGAAAAATGAAGCTCACAGAGGTTAATGACTGGCTCAGGAAGTGGGGTGAAGAGTGGGTTGGGGTGTTAGGAACTGGAATGGAGTTTGGGAGGATAGGGACTATATGCCAAGGACAGGTTTCATCTTGCCCCATTAGGGAAGGAAGTCTTTAAACAGGGATGGCTGACTACATACAAGAAAGGTGGGGTTTAAACTTGTGAGGGGGAAGGGATAAGGGGGGCTGACCAGAAGCCCTCTCCTCCAGATGAGGGGAGTAGCCTCTTATGCCCAAGGGGAAGGGGAAATAGATTGGGGATGGAGGTTTCCAGGAGGAGCAGAGGGAGGATGGAAGTATAAGGAATCTGGGTGGGGTTCGACAAAGATAATCAGGGATAAGGGGTGGGGGTTGGTGTTAGTAAATGCCAGGAGCTTGGGAAACAAGTTGCCAGAGTTCCAGCCATGCTTTTTCGAGGGGGTGGATGTGGCGGTCATGGAAACGTGGCCAACAAAACCATGACTGGGACCTAAACGACGGGGGTACACTATGCTCAGGAAGGATAGAAAGGAGGCAGAGGGGTGGAGGGCTATATTCATTAGAGATGACATAGAAATTGCTAGGGTAGAAGAGGCAGAGGAAGCGTGGAGGCCTTATGGGTCACTTTACGATCCTCATCAGGAAATAAGGTCAAGCTGGGTGTAGTATATAGGCCCCGGGATGAGTGAGGTTCTAGAGGATGGTTTGCTGGACAACATCATTGCCCAGTGTGTGGACCAAAAGGGGAAGGGAGTGGTGTTGGATGGGGACCCAATATGCCAGGTACTAATTGGGGAACCATGTCCTCTACAGGGCCAAGGAGCAGGCTGCTGATGGCTCTAGGATGTTTTCTTAACACAGCATGTGATGGAGCCCACAAGGGAGGGGCAAGGTCCTGGATGTGGTTCTGGCAGATGGGGATCTGGTAAGGGACATGGTTGTACAAGACCCCTGACTGGGAGGCGACCACAATACTGTCTGGTTTCAAATAAACATGGGGGAGGGGGGTGAGATCTAGGACACTGGCAGTGGACTTCAGGGGGCAGACTTCATGGGCATGGGAAATATTCTCAAGGATCACTTGATGGGGATTACCTCAATGACAAGTGTGGAAAGGAGATGGGAGGTCATAAACAGGGACTTCATGAGGCAGTCAGGATCTGCACTAAGTTGAAACGTAAGGGAGCAAGGTCACATAAACCATGCTGGTGGTCCAGTGAGGTACAGGTAGCAGTCAGAGAAAGAAGGCGGCCTACAAAAATATAAAACAACAAGAGGGATAGGGATAAGGAAATGTACCAGCTTGTATCTAGAAAAGTCACCAGTATGGTGAGGGAGCAAAGTCCAGTAAAGAGCAGCGGCTGGCACAGGGATACATGGAGGGAAAAAAGGGTTCTTCCGGTACATTGGGAGCGGGAGAAAACTATGGGCCATCTCAGCAGATTGAGATCAGAAGGAGGGTGGGTGGAAGAGGCGAGGACCAGGCAGAGGTATTTAACAAGTACTTTGCCTCTGTGTTCACTAGGGAGGGATGGATATCTACAAGCAAGGTACAAGGGATAGAAACATCAGTAAGTGGGATCTAGGAGCAACAAAATGGAGCAGAGGGAGAGAGAGGCCCCAGGGGTGTCACATCTGGGTAAAGATAAAAAGGCCAGTAAGGTGGAGGGGACGGATGATGCTATCTCTGCCAAAAGGTGTGGTTAGCCCTCAAGGCCCTAAAGAAGACAAATCTCCTGGGCGGATGGCATTCATCCGAGAGTACTATGGAATTAGGCGGATACTGGCTGCACTTCTGGCGGAGCTTTTCAGCAGGTCACTTGAGACAGGAGGGTACCTAGGGATTGGCTTAGAGGCACATGTGGTACCAATCCATAAAGGGGGGCTGGAGGAAGTACCAGGTAACTATAGACCCATCAGTTTGACCTCGTGGTGGGAAAATTAATGCAGAGTATACTAAAGGAACGATTGGGGTGTACTTGGAGGAGGTGGGAGGTCTGGATAGTCGGCAACATGGGTTTGTGCCAGGTAGATCATGTCAAACCAACCTTGTGGAGTTCTATGAATGGGTAACATCAGAACTGGACAGGGTAAGCCTGTGGATGTATTATTCTTGGACTTCAGCAAGGCGTTTGACTCTGTCCCCACAATGGTCTGGTGGAGAAACTGATGGGGTTAGGAGTAGGCCCTTTGATGGTCAGATGGATTGAAAACTGGCTAGCTGGACGCACTCAGAGAGTAGTGGTCTGTGGGGAGCCTCGAACCCCAGAGAGGTTGGTAGTGGGTACCGCAGGGCTCGGTCCTGGGTCCGATCCTGTTTAATGCATACATATCGGACATCAAGGAGGGTATAGGTGTGAAATGAGTCTCTTCATGGATGACTCCAAGATGGGAGCAGTAGTTGAGGGAGAAGAGGGGAGGTTGGCCTGCAAGAGGACCTGGACACCCTGGAAAGCTGGGCTTACACATGGAAATTAATTCAATATCACCAAGTGCAAGGTGTTGCATCTTGGTCGGGAAACCCAAACACAGGTACACCCTGGGAGGAGGCGCTGGAGGCCTCAATAGGGAAAAAAGACCTAGGGGTCATGGTGGATGCATGTATGAATAACTCTCAGCAGTGCAGGAGAGCGGCTAGCAAGGCAAACAGGATGTTGGGATGCATCGTGGGGATCACCTCTAGGAGCAAGGAAGTGATTCTGCCGCTGTACAATGGACTGATTAGACCACACCTTGAGTACTGTGTACGGTACTGGAGACCACACTTAAAGAGGGACATACAGCTCCTAGAGAGGGTACAGAGGAGGGCAACAAAGATGATATGAGGGCTAGGGATTTGACGTATGAGGACAGACTTAAGGAGCTCTGCCTGTTTTCACTGGAGGAGAGGAGAGACAGGGGACATGATTGAAGTCTTCAAGTACCTCAAGGGAATACATAGGGTAAACATGGAGGGGATCTTTAGACTAAAGCAGGAGGCATCACCAGAGGGCATGGTTTGAAGTTGGAAGGTGGAAGGGTAAGGGGAAAAGAGGAGGAGGTTTTTCACTGAGAGGGTGGTGGACCCTTGAATGCACTGCCTGGTGAGCTAGTTCAGAGATCCACAGTGGAGGGCTTCAACAGAGGATGGGACAGACACAGAAAGTGGACGTATCAGATGATGTCCTGTCCCAGGGGGTGGGGATGGATGATATGGGTTTCTGGAGCACAGGGGATGGGAGTGTCTCGGCACCCAACTAAGGATCTAAAGTTCGAGCAGACCGATAGACCATAAGGCCTAATCTGCTGGCAAATAGTATGTTAGTATGTATAATGGGTAAACAATCAAAATCGTCACCTACCATTATGAAAGTTGATGGATCCACCACTCTTGACCCAAAGTCTATTGCAGATGTACTTAATAAGACATTCACAGACCTTAGTGGGGTCCTCCCCAAGGTTTCTTCTCGGACTTACCTGTGCCTAGCCTAGTATCACAAAACACCCTCGTGACAAACCACAATTTTACTTCAAGAAAATCAAAGTGCACGAAGCACACAAGTACATAAGAAAGGCCTGCTCCAAATCCAGAACAAGTAGTGACACGCTAGATCTAAAATCCTGTCTCTCGCCCTGGATGAAGTAATTCACCCTTGCAAAATTCTTAATCTGTCACTTTGCCAAAGTCAATTTCCCAACAAATGGAAATCTGCCATAGTTACGCCAGTGCACAAAGGGGGGATAAAACCTCAACAGGAAACTATCGACCAATATCAATACTCCCTCCCTCTCCAAAGCACTTGAACGAATAGTGGCAGACCAACTCTCTGATTACCTGGACAAATACAATCTACTCTGTAATCAACAGCACGGCTTTAGGAAAGGACACAGTACAACAACAGCCTTGATTTCTCTGGAGAAGTCCACTCAGCCCTGGACAAAGGGTGCCAAACAGGTGCAGTCTTTATCGATCTTACAAAAGCTTTTGACACAGTCCATCATGGCCTACTTACCTCCCTACTTTCTAGCCTAGGCCTGGACGAAGGTCCTTGTGCTTGGGTAAAAGTTACCTGTCCAATCGGTCACAGGCTGTAAAAATCTCTAATGAACTCTCCGACTTCAAACCAGTTCTCTCGGGTGTACCACAGGATCAATTCTTGGACCGCTCCTCTTTAGCCTGTTCCTTAACTCCTCCCAGATATCTGCCAGGAGAAAATAATCTTGTACGCTGATGGTGCTGTAATTCTCTCTTCCCACAAGGATCCAAACTCCCTACGAAAAAGCCTGCAACTTGCTTTCTCTAGTGTTGAAAGGTGGTTCCTGGATAGTAAACTTGTGCTAAACCACAATAAAACAAAGCCATGCTCTTCTCCAATCACCAAAACAAAATAGGTATACTCTACTCACCATACAAACCTCATGGAATTACACTGGACCAAGTTAATACTTTCAAATACCTTGGCATCACTTTTGACCAAGGGCTAATTTTGCAACCCATATTGACAACACTTTAGCGAAACAGTGAACCAACGCTCTTGAATACTATTCGTGAATCGTCAATTTCTAAATCAAGCGGCATTGAGAATAGCTATACAGAGTTCCATAATCTCAATCATTGACTATGGCCTTATTATTTATGGCTCAGCTACCTCCACTGCTCTAAGGTGTATCTCAATCACTCTAAATAAGGCCTGCGTGCTCCTCATGGGGGCTCAAAGACTGACTCACACGTGTGATCTGTACTATGAATCAGGCTGGTTGAACCTATCAAATCGCCTTATTTATCTCACCTGCACAATGGCAAAAAATCTATCTTGGGACTGACTCCATTATGTATTCAAAACCTACTCTGACTGAATCTGGCTCACGACCCTCCACCAGATCTGAACGCCAACCTTTCCTGGTTCCGAGATGCCGGACTGCACAGGGACAAAGATCTTTCCATACACAGGGCCCACATGGTTCAATGCGCTTAGTCCACCTACTCTATCCTAAACCTCGCTTGAAGCTTTCAAATCCATGCTCTATGCCCACCTCACCACCACTAGCAACTGTGACTGCACTAGATAAAGACTACTACCCTCATGTCCATCCTCACATCTGAGGCCTCTTCCTCCCTGACTAATGAACCCTCTGGTACCTCTACTACTTCCTGTCTCCTACCCAAACTCACTCCCCTTTTTCCTGTCCCTCTCACTTACTCTCCGCTCACCACCTTTCCCTCTCTCTAGCCTCCTTTTGGCCTAATGATAACCCTCTCCTGGAAGTTTCCTTAACCTCGAAATTGTCTACTCGCTTGAACCTGTTATAGCTTGTTTTTCTATGAAACTTAAAAACGTTACTGCCTTAAACTGTTAATAGCAAATTTATGATGTAACTTTCCTGTCTGGTTTTACCTATAATGTGTATCGTGTTTTGTTAAATGTTCTTTGTGACGTGGAACCTTTGTAAAAGAGCCCTGGCTCAAAGGTATTAATTCCTAGACTAATAAACCAAACTAAACTAAAGTTATTACAGCAAAATAAATAACTGGCCACTACCATAAAAAATGATGATCAGTTATTATATGTGCATATGAGTAGTAGCATGTACACATTCTTCTTTTTCCAGTGCGTAGCCATTTGTGCAGTTGCTCCTTTGTTGAACCTACACTTGCAAAAAGTCCATTCAACTTCACCAGTACATGCAGTCTCCCCACCTCTACAAAGAGCAGTGCTACTAATGGTATGTTTGAAAAAAAAAAATGAGACTTAGCCACGCCTAGACCCAATTTTAAGTACTGACCCCCCAGCTTGCTCCTCACCAGCCTAATTGTTCTCTCTCTTATCCCCGTCTTATCAACACTAGGCCCATCCATCCCCTTATTCTTCCTTTCCCAACCTCGGATAGGAGCTCACTACCCTGGGTTGTGACATCCTACCATGCCCTGTACTTTATAGCATTCAATCCGGGCTCACACATACTCCTTTTCTCCATCCACCTTCTCTACATCCAGCTTTACCAACTCCTTTCTGTGCCGTGCCCTCCTAGCCTTTCTCCCCTACTTCCCTCCTCTCTTCCCCCTACCTTCACCTCTACCTGGTGTATATTTTATTTTTCTTCGTTCGTTCCTCCTGCAACCTTAGATAACCTGCTTTATCTTCCCATAGACACTTCTATGTGGCCATGTAAATACCGGTAATCTGTACAATATCTGTATAATTCTATGTACATATGAACTTCTTTTCTTCCTCTGTAAAGAGTATTATCTGTATTGCCTTGTAAATACCTGTGTTGACCTGTATATACAATTGTTCATGCTCCACCCAGGTCCATCTTGCAAATGAGCTTCTGCTCAACTATGAACGCCTGTTAAATAAAGACTTGATTGATTGATTGACTTGGTAAAACATTGTTACAGAAGTTTGTAATGAATAAGTGAAAAAGATTCAGGTAAGTAGTGTTGAGGAAGGTTCCAAACACCAGACCTATGAAGGTGAACTGGAACTCGGTTCATGTACCTTTTCTTACAGCAGGAACTGAGTTCCAGTACTTCTTACCACTGACACTGGAACTGAAATTCTTAAACCAACAACATAATGACAGTTTCTGAGCCTGCGACATGAAATCAGGGTTTCAGAACAACATTTGACTTGTACAACAATGTTATTTGCCTGGAAATACCTCAATATCTCTTAAGTAAATCTACTAGTGTCTTGGTTTTTAGAAAGACGCTTTATAAATATTTATTCATTCATAAACGGGTTGATGTGTCTTTACACAACTATCCTTCAGATTGAAGATCTATAGATACTCTCCATTTCGTATTTGCTAGTGCCTGAGTTCCTGTACTTGTTGCACCATTGCCTACAGCAGTCCAGCCAGCGCCTAGAAACACATAAAACAGCGACCCCTGAAGCTTTCCGAAACTTTAGATTTTGGATACACACTTCCGGTTTCGTCATCACTGGGAAAAGTTTTATTTTAACTGTTCCAGTATTAGCCAAAGCGGCGGCGGGGAGGAGGTTTAAGTCGAATTTATATAGCTCCTACACAAGCCGCTTCTCAGACCTGGTAACAGTGGGGTTTAAAAAGCTGGAGTTGTGAGCACGATGTTTTGAAGCAGCTGAGCCACGGCGTCTGAAACCGTGGGCGGTGGAGTGCGACCCGAGTTCGAGTGACTGACAGCTGTTTGCCGACTGCAGCTCATCTCTTTTTCTATGAAGAGAGTTGTCGGACGGGGTCGGTGCCTGTACTGGCGTCCCGGTTGTGTATGAGAGGCGGAGGGCACGGGCAGCGGTTGAGGGATCATGCAGGGAACCATGGTGAAGAAGCCCGACGTGAAGGTGGTGATCCTGGGGATATGAATGTGGGAAACCTCCTTGTTGCACTGATTCGCTGAGAGAAAATTTCAGGAGACGGTGAGCACTGTCGGGGAGCCTTCTTCCTGAAGCAGTGGGGCCATATAACATCTCCATTTGGGATACGGCAGGTAAGAATGTCTTCTGTGTATGTATTGTATGGGGAGGAGAGGATGTAGGGTTACCACATTTTAAGAAGCCAAAAGTGGGACCTTTCTTACTGAAACAGGAGGGTGGGAGAGGACTTGATGTACTAAAACACACTAACCTACTGGTCCATTAAACGAGCGTGTGGAGGCACAGAGTTTTACGAACAGCGCTGTGAGGGCTAGTTCAGCTGAAAGAAATGGTGTTAAGAATAAGAATGTTTCCGGACTACTTGCTGGTTAAAAGATTTGTTGAGGTGCTACATTTGGGACAGTGTCCCATACTGAGGTGGATGAAAGACAGATGTAAATAGTAGCGGTTTCATGTGATAATGGTATTACTTAACTATTTTATATATATATTTTTGTAGTTAAATTTTTATTTCCAAACAATGCAGACATATATAAACAGCATATAAAATGAAATATAATACACACACTGGCAATTCGGTGGCAACCTGTTATAGAATACAATCTGATTTACAGCATTATTTGTTATATATGAGTTACTTGCACTGGACTTATCAGTCCTTGTTACTGATATGGCAACCTTATCTCTTGTTGGCTCTTAAATTGAGAAAGAGGCCCCACAGCTTGTTATATGTTGGTATTTTGTTGATGGCCAGGAATGAAGGTCGCTCCAGTGAGGCTATTAGGCTTAAAAGTTTGGAGCCTTTCATTAAAGGTGGGTACCTCAGGTATCCATCTTCTGAGATTGAGTCCTTTGCTGCAATAGTAGCCATCATGCCCAGTTGATCACATAGGATGGATATGCTTTTGCTGTGAGGTGACACCAGGACTGTGAAGGGTTCATCCAATGCAAAATCCTTTGGAAGACTCTCTTTACAGAATGAGTGACTTTCTCCCAAAATGGTCTTGCTAAGGGCAGGTCCACAATATGTGGGATAGTGAACCAGTGCGTTTGTCACATCTGCAATGTTTGTCTGTGGGAAGGGTCCCCATCTGGTATAGATGGAGGGAGTCCTGTACCAGTAATGTAATATTTTAGCTGGAAAGTTGGACCCTTTGTGTCCCTATACAAGCCTTATGAGTCCTATGCAAGCATACATCTCAACTTCTCGCATTTAAATGTTTGTCATTAATGTGGAACAGATGGCCAGAATGCATAGCACATTTTGGTTCATAAGTTTGTGGGTCTGTTTATGGCCTGTTATAAATGAGTGTCTCCTCATGCATTCTAAGACCAGAGGACTGTGAACTGAAGGTTAGCAGTTCTGTGGTCCGAAGGACACAAGAGGCTGCACTTTTATAGCCATAACAGGCCTTTCAAATGGACCCATAAAATTATTATAGGTTGTCAACTATATTAAATAATTAAAAGAACAAAAATATATATATTTTTTTAATGTAATACAGTTAATGACATGAGCGCTTGGTGAGAACCCTGTTACAGTGGCTCAGTGCATGCAGTACCGTCATGTAATAAGAATACCGCTGCACAACTGGAGGAGATCTGTGATTGGTTGGGGACCCTTCTGCAAAATATAATATAGAATAATAACTTTAAGGATAGTGAGTGCCATGTTTAGCATTAGGGATGGTTTCTATCAGACTAGTTTAAATTTGTAATAGTTTTCATGTCCACAAACAGCGGTCACATAATTATTATTTTTTGTTTGTTTGTTTTCACCCTCCGAACTACAGTGGCCCTATCTTCTGTTCTGTTGTGACCCCAGCCTTCCCTGGGTTGTCACTGTCCTTATGCTATCTCCTCTTTCCTCAGATTGGGACACTGGTGCAAATTTAATATTATGAGGAACAATAGTAAATATTTGAGGAGCAAGAATAAATTTGGGTGTAAATGCATAGCGCTATGTGACATGCTTAACAGTTGAGAGCTATATTTATAACTCTTACCTAGGATAGCCCAGTGCAGATCCATTACATCTTTTACGTTTACATGCACAGCAAACATTTTTTGCGATGAGTGGCATTTCAGAGGTGAGGAACCTTCCCCTTTTATAAGAGGCTGACATGCACACGAGGCCCAAGTGGGCCCATGCACTGCAGCTGGACAAGTAGGTTAGCCTGACAATGTCAAATTAAAACTCTGGCACAGACCTACAGTTAGTAGAAAGTTAGAATCCACCATGAATTACTGATCTCACTATACACACCTGCCAGATGCACCACAGACACTGCATTAAATACTTGTTTTCAGTGGGTTACTGTTTCTGCATTGTATTACACTTGCAAACTGTGCACTGAAGCCACCAGATGGCACATTATTTTTTTTTCTTACCAGAACATTCTTTAATTTTTCAGCAGACAATTTACAACAGAATACGGAGAAATATTTTTTAACTAGAATGCTGTTTACATTTGAGAAATGAACATTACCTGGGAATGTATTCTGTATTGCAGTAACTTCCCATCTATATGTAACCTCCAGGGGTTTCTAGATAGTCCCTATACTCTGTCAAAACATCAGGTTCTCTGGGACCGTGCCAGTCATGCCAAAGGGCAGGAGCCAAAGGTGTCTTGTATTTTTGCTCATGGAGAACAAAAAGCAGAGGAGGAGTAAGGCAGAGTACCCAACAACCAACTGAAATGGCAGAGGCTGACAGCACTTGTTGCCCCTCATTTGGGGGTGGTCAGGTGAGGAGCAGAAGTACTGTAGCTCGGAGACTGACTCCGTGAACTAAATGGGAGAAGGGAATAGTATAGATTAAGAGCAGTGCCATCTCGTATGGGTCCTTTTGATCTGAAACAGTTTGTGTACAAGTATCACTTTGTCAGAATGTTGGCAACATCAGTGAGAGGAGGGACATGAAGGAAGGAATGGTGAAGTTAAAAAAAAAAAAAAAAAAAAGAGGAGGGTGAAAGCAGTAAAGAGAAAGTAGAGGTATTGAAGGAATACTACTGTCTTTACTAAGGAAACGGATGGACCAGTGCTATAAGTGATGGTCAGGGGAGGCGGAGGGGATATGGCTGAGAGTGATAACAGAGGACAGGGTTAGGAAGGGGCACATGTCTCTGCAGGTAAACATGTTCCCAGGTCCAGATGGCATGCACCCATGAGTGTTGGAGCGGATGGTAGATCTGGCAGGTTGGTGGCCCTGATGTTGTTCTTCCTCAGGAATGTGTCTAGTCATGTTTTGAAGCTAGAAAATGCTAATAATATGCACAGTGGTTACAAGAGCTGCCCCAACTTCAGACTGCATCAGAAATGGACTAAGGAGGTTAAGGGAAGAGATGAAGGCAACGTAATGGACCCAACTAGATACCAGAACTATATGTCAGGATTTGGTCTCATAATTTAGACTCCGAATGAGTACTTCTGTGAAACTTTGCAGGAATAGGTAGCCCTGTATGTGAAGCAGTAACACTTTTACATAACGTGTAAAAGTGCAGTAATCAAGAGCAGTAAACAGCTGCTTTATGACTATTTGAACTCTGTTACCAACGGATAAGTAATGTATGAAATTACTTTCTGACTACATATTGTACATTGTACTGCTCAACTCATTTGTTGGATGAACTATTATATAGTGGAGTGTTGTTCTGTACACAATTACATCCCTTTCAAAATGCTGTTCTACCACCGTTCCAAGGATGTGGAATGCTGTTCTAGCCTACTGTGGCAGAACAGCATTCTAGAAGCTCTAGAGACTGCATGAGTCAGTTTCATTTTGAAAGCAAAAGAACTGCTAACACATTTTAACACAGTACTATACACTATAAAAATACAGGATGAGCAACTCTGTACACAACCAGTGTGTTTTGCCACCTCATGGTTCTGATTCCCATGGACCTCTCAAGCTTTGCTCTCGAGGTCAGAGGAATCTGAATCCCATGCAGCAGAACACACTGGTTCTGCATAGTTGCCCATCCAGTATTCTCTGTCTAATGTGTACATGTTGCAGTGTTTCTGTCTTCAGAAGTGATATTCCTTATACCCCAAATTATCCATATTTAACTTTGCCAACACAAGCGGTAGCGTGAAACACTCTTTTGTGTTATTTGCCCTTTTATAGGCAACATCATTCTATACAGTTCTCTTAGTGGAACCAGGAGTCTGGGTAGGGTGTAGCCCACTTCAGCACTTCTACTTTAGCCTGGTAATATAGCGTTGTCACTCTAGTGCCACCGATTGAGTGCTGTTTTTAGTACAGCGCCATCTGATTTCAGCGCCCAGCAGTTCATCTCATTGAGTCGACGTTCAAAATTGGATCACAACTATTCTTAGCTGAATTTTGCAACACTGATATTTAGGAAATGTAACACGTTAAACTTTCCCTATGCACATCTCTGCACACACTATATAAAGCTCTTGTTTTATAGTGAACATTCTGATATCTTTTTCTGCCTAGAGGAAAGTTTTTTTTTTTTTTTTTTTAATAGAAGAGGACAGCTGTGCCCCACAATCAGCACTTTCGCGTTCATGGTCTTTTTATGAATAATTGCCTGTCTGCCTTCAACTTCCTCTAACAAACGTATATTCAGCAGTGTTTACATGGACAGTCTTCCAGCTCTCAGGGTAATGAAGCCAAAACAGGCCGAGAAACGGGCATTACTCTGTCCAAATAACCAAACAGCTCCAGATGCGCCCCTCCCAAATCACTGAGGAATATCTTCCTCCTCCAGCAGCCACATCCCATTCCCAGCCATCACCCACCTTCATCACAGCCGTTGGAAGCTGAACTGAAACACCCTGCCAATTGTGGGCGCTGAAACGAGCGGCGACTGCTTGATAAAGCGCTGAAGAGTATGGCGCTGAAATGAAATGTGTTAACTGAGCTGCCCCCCCAGTTTCGCTATGTTTTATTATGTCACGGCATGGAGTCAGAACAGTTTTATGTGATAACGTGAGTATTTTACTGTGCTGACTGCAAATGTCAAACCAAAGAGCACCTACATCAAAAGGGCAAGCAGTATAACAGTGATTGGACGCAAATGGCAATGGTAGCTTAGTTTCCCAATGGCCACAACAAAGTAATTTTTATGCGAGGGGCTACACCTCTGCACCCCTTTGTGGGGTGGAAGCCCCCAGCACCCTCAAAAATGTTGTCATCCACTGGGGTGCAGACACAGGAAAAATCCAAACGGGGATTTCTCCTACAGCCAGACCGAACTCTGGTCTGCTTGCTCAAGTGCAGTGGTTCTAATCACTACACCAAATGGCCAGCTCGACAATGCTTGGCCACACAAATCCTATATCCTGTCCCAACAAGTGCAGCTCACTGCTACACTCATTGTGATCTGCTCATTGGTGTGTTTTGCCACTCGCTCTCAGTACAGGTGGTTATATTGAGTTGCTCAAATTGAGATGCTCAATAAAACTTGGTCATATGACTGCACATTGTCAGAACTCCAAGCACTGTTCTGGTAGGCCAGCTTGTGGTCAGAGCTCTGGCTCCATGCAGTGACATAGTAAAACTCCATATTCCTGGTTCCAGCAAGAGAACTGCACAGAATATTGTCCATAAGAAGAGAGGGGGGAGTTAAAACAGATTGCAGTTTTAAACTTTTCATTAGGTACAGTTAAATCTGGAAGGGGATGGACATTTATTTTCTGAAAATTGGAACATTACAAACAGCTTAAATGTACAGAATTATTTTTTTTTGTCCCCTTTAAGAACTTCTCCAACCACAATACAAATACTGATATTTAGGCTGAAGTTCACCAAAAATATAGTAACAGTATTAAGTAATTAACTTGTTGCAGAGCCTGGGCAGTTTCTTTTGCTAGTGCATATTCACAGTGTTAAGGGCATCCTCATAACTGGCCATCTACTTAAAAAAGAGCAGCTGCCCAGGCTTAGAGGTCAGGAAAATAAATACTAATGTGATTTATGTTGGACAACCCTAGCACAGTAAAACTGGTTAAAAAGGTGCCAGTTTAGCAAGAGGGTTTCTCAAGGAAGGTGCCTCCAAAGTGATGCATTTAGATCAGTGATTGTTGATGTTCAAATAATGGCAGTCTTGGAAGACTCTACACTAGCTTTAAAACTTGATCATACAAGCTATCAACAGGAATTTTTTTTTTTTTAGTTCAACATTTTTATTAGGCATATCACAGTGCAAATAAAGTTTAAGGATTGAAAGTTGTACCATCAATATACACTGTCCAGAAACCCTAAAATATCTCCCCCAAAAAAAGTCCCTCTTCCCCAGTGGTGCACTCTCTATCTTTATTATCCTAAAATTAGCCAAGGAACAGCAGAGATATCATTGAGATATAATTAGAGAGGAGGAGAGGTTCGTGAAGACAACCGGAGAGGTCATATCAAGATAAATACAGAGCATGTAACTTCCCCATTGTTTTGTTGAAAGATGAGAGGCGATAAGCACTGCAATTAAATGTTCTAGGCAGAGTGCAAATGATATTTCATGTAACCATTCGGCATAGGGAATGGTAACTTGATCTGTCCAGTGTCTAAGCACTAATTTTTAACCACCATAGAGATTAAAGCCATATGAAACCGTCTCTCTTTCACGGAATTCCAGAGTAATCCTCCAGAATGCATATGACAGGGGAGAAAAGGCCCTGAAGGCCCAACAAAGGATCCAAGCGGATTCGATTTGGTTCCACAATGGGGATATCCTTTCACAGGACCATAGTATATGAAGGAGCGAGCCTTCCTCTTTATTGCACCTAGTACACATTTGGAGGTAAGCCTCTTCATTCAGGCCAATTTTACCAGAGTATAATACAGATTATTTAGAATACAGTATTGTGCAAGTCTGTATTGGTCCTAGGTGAATATGTGTATAAGGCCTGTCCATATTGCGTGTAGTGTGAGCTTCATCAGGGAATGAAGCCTGCCAGACGGAGAACCGGCACTTTCGAGTGAGACTGAGAGAAAGTGAGAATCAGCTTATATACTGTGGAAATGCCGTGGATTTACAAACCAAAGTCTTTTTGTTTGTGAAAACTTCAATACGAGAAGGATTACACTCTTCTCTATTACCTTAACTAGTAGGTGTTTAACTTGTAAAATTTGAAAGGCCGCCTGTGATTTAAGGCCCAGGTTAATGAGGATCTCCTCGGTAGATAGTATAACACCATTTGAGTAGAAATCTGCCACTGTGAGCTCAGGGGAAGGGTAGCCAACGTCTGGTTATGGAGGTTCCCCTGTTTTAAGGTTCAAATTGGCAACAGAGCGGCTGAAGGGTCCGACTCAGATGCACCTTATAGAATCTGAACATTTGAGAGAGAACTCTTAGCGGGTACCTAAGGGAAGGGCTGAGGGATTTTGGTAATTTTTAAGGCATATAAAAGTGATGAAATGGGTAATTTGTTGATATTCAGTGGAGTTGACTGGATCTAATACTAGAGATTAACCTAACTGTGATGGATTTTTCAAAACTTTTCTTGACGCTTGCAACATGCATGCCCTTTCAAAGACAAAAAGAGCGGAGCACATGCCATGGGTCAGTGAGGTGTTTTTAAAAAAAAAAAAAAAAGCCAAAAAATACATTACAGGACAATAGTGGAGGAAAATACAAATCCCTCCTTGTACTGGAAAACAATGAAGTCACTACAAGACAAAACAACACTTCATTATCAAACATTAGGGACAACAAGGGCAATGACACACAGCAACTGAGACAGCAAACCTGTTCAATAATTACTTTGCACATTACCTGACATACTACATACACCTGGCACAAATCACGGTACTAAACACCACTAACAAAACAATTCCAAATCAACTAACTCACTCAAAGTTCCATTTCAAAATGATCACAAAGAATGAAGCACTGAAAGAAATAAAACACTTGAATGCAAAATAAAAAAAAATCCAGTGGCTTAGATCAAATCAAGTAACTTTCATGAAATACTCAGCTGAGACAATCGTTCCTGTCCTAACAATGATCTATAACAGATGTTTCACTGAAGGGTCATATCCAGACACATGGAAAATAATGACAGTGGTGCCCATTTTCGGGGGACAAAATAACACATCAAACTACTGACCTCCCTATGTCACGGACAATGTGTTACTATACCTCAGAACCTGGAGAAATCACTCCCAATAATAAGGTGGCTCTTAGATGAGTTCAGACAGGTGTCTGGATATAAGCTCAACCTTTCCAAAACTGAGATCCTCACATTCCGTTACTCCCCATCCTCCACCATACAAAAATTATTCTCCTGCAACTGGGCCTCTGTAAATTGAAATATCTGGGTATTCGGCTTTCCCAATCCCTTACAGATTATTATAAAACAATTATATCCCTTCACCACCCAGCTTAAAGCTGATCTGGCTGCTTGGAACACACTATCGCTGAGCCTTACTAGAAGAATAGAGGTAATCAGAATGGTAGTACTCTTCTAGGGCCCTTTACTTATTCCCGAACATCCCCATTCCCTCACGGAAAAACATTCCAGATATGGAATCGCTCCCTTTCTAGATTTATCTGGGCAGGCAGAGACCAGAGTTTGCTTCAAGGTGCTTGCTCTCCCAAGATTCGAGAGGAGGGAGACTTCACACTTCCTGACCTCCGTCTTTATCATAATGCGCAGTGCTCTCACTCTGATGGCGAGGCAAAAGGCATAACCGCCCCACACTGGGCAGAAATTGAAAGGTCTCTTACTAGCAATAGGGACTACTTTAGGATTATAAATGGACAACACAACGAGTTACCTTCCCAAACCTTACAAACCCATGGATAATTCATTACCTAAATTACATAGATACATAGACAGTGTCGGCAGATAAGGGCCTATGGCCCACCCAGTCTGCCCATTTGAGCTTGTAAGTTCAGTTTGTTTTCCTAGAAGTCTGTTGCCTCACCCCAACCTCCAGAATTCCTTTATGTCTATCCCATGCATTCTTAAATCCTGTGGATTGTTTCAGCCCCACCACTTCCTCTGGCAGGGTGTTCCACCTGCTCTGTGAAGAAATTCTTCCTCATGTTTCCTCTGAATCGTTCTCCTTCCAACTTCATCCTGTGCCTCTAGTCCTGGAACATCTTTTACGCTAAAAATAGTGTGTTCCTGCACCCTGTTCCTCCCTGTGAGATGCTTGTATGTCTCTATCATATCCCTCTCTCCTCCTCTCCTCCAGGGAGTACATGTTCAGTTCCTTCAACCTGTCTTCATAGGACTCGTGATGCAATCCATGCACCATCTTTGTTGCCCTCCTCTGAACCTTCTCTACCCTGTCTATGTCCTTACATAGGTATGGTTTCAGAACTGTACACTGTACTCCAGGTGGGGCCTCACTAGTGTCTTGTATAGCGGAATTATGACCTCCCTTTCCTGCTGGTAATGCCCTGCCTATACATCCCAGCATCCTATTTGCTTTACCTGCTGCCTTGTCATGTTGTTTCCTACCTTGAGGTCATCAGAGATGATAACCCCAAGATCCCTTTCCTGCTTGGTGCATGCTATATCCTCACCCCCCAACTGATATATTGTGCCAGGGTTTTTGTGCCCCACGTGCATTATCTTGACTTCTTTGCATTGAATTTCAACTGCCAAACCCCTGACCATTCTTCAAGTGTCTGCAGGTCCCTTCTCATTCTGTCTACACCTCTGGTGTGTCTACTCTGTTACAGAGCTTTGTGTCATCAGCGAACAGTGAAATTCTGCCTTCTAGGTCTTGTGCAATGTCACTGATGAAGATGTTGAATAGGACCGGTCCCAGCACTGATCCCTGTGGTACCCCACTGGTCACTCTTCCCTCTGTGGAGTGACAGCCATTTACCACCACCCTCTGTGTCCTGGAGAGCTTGGAGAAACATTAGGAGCTCACAACACTTAGAGCATTTCTTACCCCTCATATGCCCCATAGCAAGCATAGACCAGTTCACTCCTAACAGAATGGATCACGGGTTCTTAATATGGGAAAAACTGGGCCTGACATTACCTTCGCAGATCATAACGCTGGGGAATTTGCGACCCTTACTGAAATCCAAACCCTATACAATCTGCCACGCAGGGACTTCTATAGATTTCTTTTCAACTCAGCATTTTTATGAATCCCCTGCCGACTCCTGCATGGACTCCTGCTCAGATACCTCCCTGAGTAATCTTCAGATTCAACTGAATAACTCTCATGAACAAAGACACCTACTTTCAGCATATTATCACTCCCAGAAATCCCACGAACTAGCCATTACTGACATTAGACTCCAATGGCAAATGGAGCTGGAACACCCTGTTCTCCCTGAGGAATGGCAGAAAGCATGCCAATATGTTACCAAAGTAACTAGCTGCCATCAATGGCGTGAATACGCTTGGAGAACCTTGTCCAATATTTTAAGACCTCTATAATCACAGTCATTATGCTCAGTCTGGATCTGCAGCTTGTTGGCGTCTAGTGCAGGAGGTCAGAGTGACCCATTTAACATAATGTGGTCATGCCCAGACTTCAACCCTTTATATTAGCTCTCCAGGCTAATCTCCAAGAACTCTTTGGCCCACAATTTCAATTATCGGGTAAATTATATCTCTCACTTTTAATCCCTAGAGAACTAAGGAATCCATCTGCTAGATACCACCTCCTCCTCCTTCTTACAGCAGCCAAGAAGGCCATTACAAAAGTATGGCTAACTACAAAATTCCAGTCATACAAGACTGGTGGCAGATCACTAAGCAGATGTACTATATGGAACGAATAACTCATAACCTAAATGACCAAGGAGACCAATTTAACTCCAGATGGTCCTGTTGGCAATTATTACATGCTACAGGATGACCTTTTGTCCCTTAGGCCACATTGCTGAATGGAAGAACTCTTTCAGCAGTTGGGGCTATTTGAGTCCTTCTAAAATCTCTGGATCTAAGTTAGCTTTATTCCTCCCTACTTCCCTCCTACTACAATCCTCCCTTCCTAATCCCACCCTCCCACCCTATAAGGCTGGGTTGAGACACTGCTGGGACACGCAGTGGATGTCGCCCCTCCTCCCCTCTCCTCCCTTCAGAGGGTTACCTATTGAGATATGGTCTGTGCCCATGTGAAAACATATAAAATGTGTAATTAACTCACAGGAATTTAGTGCTTAATCTGTAATCCTGTTTTCTCTATCAATTACTCAGTAACAATTACAGATCTATGATGGAAGTGTCGATTGCTCGATACATTAACTCTTATTTCCTATATAACTCATGCAAACTAATTAAACGGGACCTCAGCTGTAAGCTACAGTTCTATTGTATTAATGCTGTTTAGACTTGATTCCTCTTCCAACTGTAAAAAAAAAAATGAATATTGTAAACAGACTTATATGTCAACTAATGTGTGCTAAAAGCATAATAAAGATGAAATTATCAAACTACTGACCTATAGCATTACTGCCTATAGTGACCGGAATTCTCAAAAGATTGATCAGAAAGCAGATTGATGAATACCTGGCACAAACTATTGTCCAACCACCAGTTTGACTTTTGGAGCAAGGAGGTCAACATCCACCACTCATACACTTTGTAGATACTGTAGCCTCTGGACTTCATGAGGGTGAACACGTGGGGCAGTGTATGTAGCCCTCTCAAAACCTTCGACCTGGTGGACCACAAGATACTACTGAAAAGGCTAACTCAGATTCAATTCTCCCACAAAGCCACAACATTGTTCCAAGCATAGGTGGGGTTGAAATTGGCACTGGCCAAATGCTGGTAGATTTTGCATCAGACATGTAAGATTTTCCTTTGTCTGGCCCTGCAGGCTTGTACTGGAGAAGGCAGCATTTCAATAAATACACCAGCTGGGCCAGTGGAAAGTCTGTGGGTCTACTGGATTTTCCCAGTCACTATCCCTGCTGGCTAGTGGCTGCAAAACTTAATTTTGACCCCTGTACATATGTAACAGACAGCAAACCAGTTTTTTGTAAGGTGCACTCTCAATTCCACTACCTCTGCAAAGAGGGGTACCAATAGTCCATTCTAGGTTCCCAGTCTACATAAAATGACTTGCCCACCCACATCAACAATGTAGACATAAAGTTATATGCAGATGACACTGTCGTAATAGGTGAAGCAGCCTCCATTAATGAGCGGAACTCACCCTACAATCAGACTTCAGTAGTTTACAGAAATGGTTTGCTAACTCAGACATGGTCCTAAGTACCAAAAAGACCCAGGCAATGCTATTGACAGACATATTAAATACCTCTTTGAACAAGGGTACTGTGGTGCAGTATTGGAAAAATGGTGTAATCACTCCATTACACTAAAAAAGGTCTAAATCAGATTGTAGCAATTTCTGTCCAATCAGTCTTGCCTATTGTTAGTAAACTTATGGAAAAGATTATATAGGATAAAATAAACAAACACTTATTGCTGAAGGGTCTAAGGGGCATTAATCAGAATAGTTTCAGTCCGTCTATCATGTCAGACTAACTACTGAACTTTTAACCCAGTCAGTAGTGCATTAAATAAGTGTCTACCAGTGGATGTACTATATTTAGATTTTTCAAAGGTGTTTGACACCTTGCCCTATAGACAACTAATTGAGTGTCTGCTAGAAATCTAGTTGGACTTAAATATAGTTAGATGGCTTAAGTAAGCAATAAGACACAATAGGTTTGTGCATTACAGTTCTAATGCATGGCTAGGGATGTGTGAGGCAGTCCCTAGCCATGCATTAGAACTGTCTAATGCACATCCCCAGAGTGGCTTATTGCACTATAAAATGGGCCTGTGTATTCTAAATGGGGTTCTAATTTTGCTGTGCATTATACACATCTAATGCACAGCTAACAACCAATCAGATTGCTTGAAATCCTTTCCCCATATTATAAACAGTGGTTGAATGGTAGGAAACAATGTGTAGCCCTAGCTGGTACCAGATCACCATGGGCTGAAATAACAAGTGGAGTACCACAGGCTCAGTTTTGGCCTAACCCTATTTAGTATTTATATAGCACCCTTACAAATAACACAAGCATGCTGGAACACTAAATTTGCAGATGATATCAAGCTAGCTTACACTGTAAATGATAATCACTCCATCCATCTTTTCAAGATGAAATCGATAACTGGCTAACTGGATTACCACAAACAAATTAATTCTGAATCTTTGAAAATGTAAAATCATGCACCTGGGTTATAGCAATGTGAGAGCCACATACTGTTTATTTGGAACTTCCATCACAACATCTGATATAGAAAGGATCTAGGTGTACTAGTAACTCAAGACCTAAGTGTCTCGGCACAGTGTAGGTGGCAACTAGTAAGGTACAGAATATTATGGGGTCTATTTTCAGAAACATACAGTAAAGTCATAATTCCTTTATATGCCTCATTAGTGAGGTCGCATTTGGAATGTTGTGTTCAAGTTGTGCACCATACAATAAAAAAAAAAGACAAGAATTTGTTGGAGGGAGTTCAGAGAAGAGCAATGAAAAAGTTAAAGTAAACTTAAACACACAGATTACTGAAACTGGTTAAGGCACCTAGGCTGGTTTAATATGGAGTACCGTAGGCTCAGTGGTGATATGTGCACCATGTTTAAGGCACTATCAGATAGTGACCCGTGAGGAAAATATAGGACTAGTTAGCAATAATGATAGATATAATAGATTCCATCAACACCAGTTAAGAGGTGAAACCCATAGAGGTAACCAATGGGAGAATTGATTGAACCAAAGGGTTATTAATATATGGAACAGACTACCCTCAAATGTAGTCAATTGCACTTTAACTGTTTTTTTTTTAATCATTTATCACTTTTTCTGCCTTGAAGTAGGGCTGACCCCTCAGTCTTTGGACGCTGTCGCTGCACCTAGACCCGTCATGCGCAGGCCACACGGACCCACAGAACCAGGAAGGGGCCAACATTGTGCCGTGCCCTGGACAGGCGTCTCTCTTGGGTCTGGGGGTGTGGCCATGAGCTGCCGAGATCACCTGATGTTTTCTTCCATTAATTTCCCCTCCGACATCTGGGCACTGTGTGCCAATGTCTGCCAGCTCCACCCATGCTGTCACTGCTCTGGTAGTGCCCCGGTCATCACCAGGGCCGCTACAGGCGGTGGAACCCTGGATCCTCCCAGGATAAAGAGCTGTCCTCTGGATGCTCGATCCTATCCCTCCCCTGCCAACCTGGGCTTGTGTCTGAACCCAGGTTGCCAGCATGGTGCGTAGTATGGTGTCCAGCGCCTCAACCCTCAGTGCCACGGGCTGGCCAATTTGGAGTGTTTTAAGAATTGTTAGACAATTTTGTGGAGATAAGAAATTTACATTTTAAGGTATATTGGACGAGTCCAGATGCGATTAGGCTCCGGTTTGTGCCTTTTTTTTTTTCCTGTGATTCTATTCAGGAACAATGGGGAGAAATAAACCAGATGTGAACCTAAACATTAGGACACTAGATGGACAAGCGTTAACAAATGTGAAGGAATACAAATATCTTGGGGTTATGATAGACGATGCACTAAAGTTTAACACACAAATGACACAGTCATAAAACAAACGTACGTCTGGGAGCTCTAAGAAGGAAGACATACTTCATTCTCAAAGACACTAGGAAAACAATAGTGACACAACTCTTATTACCCATACTAGAATACAGAAACCCTAGCATATGTGCGCTGCCAACTCAGCACTGAAAAGCTTGACAGAACATACAATAGGTTGTAGAAGTTTTGTACTAGGATGTAAATCGACACACATCATTGCTCAATTTATACAGACCTACAGGGATTCAATAGAACTCAGACAGGAAAAATCAGCGCTAGCTACTTACAAGCGTTACAGGAATCCTGATCGCTATCTAAAATTAAAAAAGGATGTAACCAGGTCACGTGCACACAACCTAAGGGAGTAAAAGCAGTGGAGTTCTCTTACCTAAAATATCTAATTCCTGCGGAAATGAATTCATACTGGTGGGTCACAAACAAATGGAACAAACTACCCCCAGAGATAAGGAATGCACCTTCAGTGACAGCTTTCAAAACTCTGGTTAAACATTTGCTTGATATCTGCACCTATTATTGATTGTACAGTAACAGCACGTACATCAGTTGCAGTGTTACATATTAGCAGGTTGAAGTATTCCTACTTTCATATAAGAAACTTGTATCCAAATGGATCTCTCCTTTGTATATAAGAAACGTTTTATCTAGCACGTATATTACAATGTTAGTCTCAAACCTCTTGTATTTCAGCTTTGTAAATAAGTAACTTTGTATCCAAGCAGGACATCTTTGTAAACAGTGCTGCACAGTCCTCCCCAGTTCTGTCCTGTTAAAGAAAGAGATTTATCATCATCTTCATCATCACTGTGCGGATTGAGAAAATTCGAATTTGTGGAATTCTGATGAGAATTCTCTTGAATGTCATCAGAATTTTTTAAATTATTAATTTGGTCATAACGCAACTGTCTAATTGAGCTAATCTGAAATGTGGCATGATTACTTGTTTATAGGTGCTCTAATGATGTGCCAAACATCATAGCGTTAGGACACATTATCTCAAAATTATAGAAGCTCAAAATCTGCCATTTATTTTTTTGGGATATCTTTGTATCTGCATGTAAATTGGGCACCTGTGGAGCTAGAAATCTGAAACTGTTGTGTACATATATAAATTTAATAATAACCCATATACTTGCAACATTTATAACATTTTAATTAATCTTTTCAAAATTATACTAAAACTAAAATCTAAATTTTGGCAAAATGTTTGGCTATATTGTAGCACAGCCCGTTTAAAGCTTGAAACTTAAAACCTGGTGCACTTACCCATGTTTTAAATTTCCTAAATCCTGAAACTGAAGAAATTTGGATAAGAATTTTAAAATTAGATGAAATAACTGAAAATGACATGTTGATTAAATGTTTGGTCACCCATAACTAGGCTCCCTTTCAGTTCAGGTCTCTAACATTTGGTACACTTTTGTAGGCTATTGGTACCTGTATAGTTGCAATTTGGTATAATTTGGAACCATACTTTGAAAACTAAACCAAAATAACAGATTTTTTAAATGTAATAAAATTCTGCAGAATTTTACAAATGTAACAAAATTTAAGTGGGTATTTTGCTGTGGAATATTATATTCCACCCAGCTGTACTCTACATAGCCATTTTGGTGTGCATAACAAAAAATATCTGGGTTCCTATGATTGTTTGTTTGATTCAAGTTGCTAGTGGCTCCTGGTATTTATAAAAGTGTTATATTGATGTGTTGCCTAGAAATAGACTAGTGAGTAACTGAACTCATCGAGTTTGTTTCATTCCCCCTTGGTAGCGAGCATGTATGCGAGTTGAAGTGTTCTTTACTCAGCCTTCTTTAGAATGACTACTATTCCGAACGAGCAAGAGCCCTTCCTATATAATGAATGTTTGTAATGTTTTATTATCAAATATTTGCATAAAATGAGTCTAAAAGGCCTAGCCTGTGACGTATTGTCAATTTTTATTCCTGCTTGAATGTTGATATCAAAGGCGGTTGAAGAAGTTTTAATGGGCATGGGGCTCTGAGAAGAAGAGGATGAAGAAATGCTACAGCACCCATCCTCTGGATCGTCTTAGTGCTACTGACACCAGTCGAGGTGGTGAGGAGTATGGGAACCAGGAACCCATCCTCCACCCTCCTGCTAACTTCCACCAGCCTGCTACCATACCCAACTTGCCCAGCACCCAGTCTCTGGATCGCTGTAGTGCTACTGACACTAGTCAGTCAGTGAGAGGCATCACGGACCCAGGAACCCTCCCTCCACCTGCCTGCTAACCTCCACCAGTCTGCTGCCGCACCAGCTTGCATGGCACCCAGCCACTGGATCAACAAAATGCTACTGGTACCAGCCGGGGTTGTGAGGTGTACAGGGCCCAGGAAACTTCCCTCCACCCACTTGCTAACTTCTACCAACTTGCTATCACATTAACTTGCCCAGGCACAGAGACTTTTGGTAGACTACCTTGCCTGCAGTCTGGGATCTGGCATTGCATTGCTGCATGGCACCACTTGCCGCCCACCCTAAGCTGGTATTCCCTTTATAGGTGACTCGGGAGAAACAATCGCTCACTTTTGCACCCTGCTGTACAGACCAGTAGTTCCCCGCTTCCATTGATTACATGGTTGCTCCCCTCCGATTTCTTGGTTTGTTCCTATCTCTCTGCAATCCTCAGATGGTACACCGTACTCATTAGGTCATCCTGGTCTCTCAGGCCCAGTTATACTGCTTGCTACCTAATTCTGACCTGATGCTGCCAGGTCTTAGCTGATTTTCCTCATGTTTTATACAGTGTGTATCCTCCTGTCCTCGGGGCTCTGCATCATACCTCTGTACATCTTCCCTATATGGTGGGCTCTCAGGGCCATCACTCTATAATGACTACCCCTTCTCTAGCAGTTTAACCTATATCCCTCTGGTGCATAGCCGTTACAGAGTCAATATGGCTCACTCATCGTGGCCAAATGTTCATCATCGTCCTAAAGCTCATAATAGGGCAGTCAGGCTGCCCTGTCTCTCTTGGCTCTCTACTCTATTCTCCTGACTGGGTGACATCCAGCTCAACTCTGACAGTCCTCCCCTCTCTTGGACTCTCTTCATGGTCTGCTGTGAGGGTCTTAGATTGCCCATCTTAATGTCCACAGTCTTCCTCATAACCATGCAGAACTTACTGCCTGGGCCACCTAATGACATCCTGTGTCTTTCAAGACATGGCTTAAGACCTCTACCCTGGCTTGGCCTGTGCCCTCTCAAACTTTAGTCTCATCAGACGTGACCATGATGGCCAGAAGCATGGGGAGGCCTGCTGCTATACTTACAGAAACATCTGAATGTGTCTCAAGTCCTATATGAATATTCTCCCTGTGCAGTGGCCTGTGGGTTCATTTATGTGCTGCTCCTTCTGGGTAATACAAGAAGATCCACATAATCTGTGCCTACCCCCAGGGGAGTGAAGAGCTTTCCTATTTGTTTGACTCTGTTGGTACTAGTGTTGCTACGAATGAGATGATGATACTTGGGGACTTTAATAAACTGGTTTCGAGGTAATGCAAAGCAGTATGAGCCTCTGCGTAGCTGGTCTCTCTCAGCCAACTTATAAATGTGCATAAGAATCTTTCCCACTGGGGAGGGGGGGTTCTCTCCTGGACTGGGTGACAAATCATCTTGATTGGGTTGCCAAGTCTGGAATCTTCTTTGACTCTATATCTGATCATTCTCCCACGTTTTGTGTCTGGAGATGCTCTCCTTGTAAAGAGCCCTATAAAATCATATGTGAGGGTTTTCCTGCTTTGACCCTGAACTCTTCCTTCAAGTACTTGCACTCATAAACTGGGTATGGTGCTATCAGCTACCGACTCTGTAGATGCCCTAAAAACCTCAACATCCTTTCCCATTACCGACAAGCATGCTCCTGTAACAGAGGAGAGTCAGGGGACTGTTACCAAATGGTTGCATGGTGCCTTACTGTCCCTCATGAAAACCAGGGATAAACTTTTGGAAAAGTTTAAGGCTACAAAACTATCTGTTTGCCTACTGTGAATACCGGCAGCTTAGAAATGCATATAAAGAGCTATTGTGCTGCTAACAGTGATTGTTGTACTGCTGATCTGCTGTTGTCTGCTAGGGACCCTCATAACTTTTGGAAGACTATTAAAATTTAGTGGGTGGTTGCAGCAGGTGTGAAACAGTTAATATGCTGGTTGGGGGCATAAACTGTAATAATGCTGTAACCATCACCAGTGCCTTTAATACTCAGTTCTCGGACCTTATGGATTACACTTCCTTGTTTTCTACTGCCAATACTCGGCCTCCCTTGATAATCCTTACCTAAGCCTGTCTCGCATCACCACCACCCCTTGTATCTTAAAGTTGTCTTGGTAAATGAGACTACAATAGCTGTTGGCTGGCTTTCCCCATTCTTTTCTTTTTTTTTTTTTGTATTTTTCCACATGGAGTCCTGGCAGGCAGCTCTGGCCCTCCTGACAGAGGGACTCACTCTCTGTCCTGTTGCTTCCCTCCTGCCAGTTCCTGGAAGTCTCCTGCAGCTGGTTGCCAGCTTCTCCACCCCAAAGACCCAATCCAGATACGGGATGGCACTCTGGAGGTGGCGGACCATCCAGGAACCTGCCAGACTCTGTTTCCACCTTTTTATCCTCGCCCACCTCCCCTACTGCGCAAGGTGTTGTTGCGTGCCTCCCAACCTGTACTGCCCCTCAGCCACCACCAGAGGGCAGTTAGACAGGATGACAAACCCTCCCTCCCAAAGAGGAGAGCAGTCCTCTGGATGCTCAATCCTCTCTTGCCCCTACCGACCCCGGTGACTTGGGCTCATTCCCGGACCTGGGTCACTGTCATAGCACAAGATGTAGAGACCAGTGCCTCAACCTCCAGCACCACCAGGCCACTTTTCCCCATTCCTGAGTGCTGGTCATAATCATCTTGAGCCAAAGCTCCTAAATCTGGGAACCCCCTTTCTAGCTCTCCTGTATACCACATCTTCAACCTATCCCTTATCACTAGTGTGGTTCTCTCTCTCCCCCATCAGGAAGTAGCCAGGGTAGTACCAGTCTTCAAAAAAGGAGATCAAAAGTGCACAAACTACCAGTCCATTGCTATTCTATCAGCTGTTAGCAAGCTGCTGGAAAAGGTGGTTGAAGCAAAATTGTTGGAATATCTGCAAGTATGATCTTCTCGACTCTGGAGCAGCATGAGCTTTTGCAGGGGCCATAGCACAGCCTGACCCTTGCCAGGTTGCGTCCAACATTAGGACCACGACTGACCATGGTATGCTATCTGAAGCGATCTTCATAGACCTGTCTAAGGCCTTTGACCTGTGGACTATACCCTTTGTGCTCAAAGCTGCATACTCTTGGTCTGTCTCCCCAAGCCTTAGCATGGTTCTCTACCTTGATGGTAGGCAACAGCTTGTCAAGTATGATAGAGCTTTCGAGCTTATGACTGTTTATGTTGGGGTACCACAGGGGTCTCTTCTGAATCCCATCCTATTCTCATTATTTGTCAATGACCTTACACTGGTACCCTCTCGTAGCAATACTGTTCTATATGCTGATGATCTGGTACTGCTAGTCGGCTCAAAGGATATCTATATCATAAACTTCCAATTGCAAAGGGACTTCCATAAGCTACAAACCTGGCTCTTGTCCGAATAAGCTCATTCTTAACTTGAAGAAAACCCAGGCAATGCTAAGGGTATAGATAGAATCTCTGGTGGACATCACATCCTCCTTTTAAATACCTGGGAGTTGCTCAACTCAACTGGACCTTTCACTACATATTCAAAATGTGTGTAAGGCAACAAATGCCAGACTGGGCCTAGCCTATAGGGTGAGGAGGCTCTGCATGAAGTTGTGCACCTTGCCCTGGATGAAGTTGTACTACTACTACCCATGCTCAGATGTGGACTTACTATCTTCCTCCTTGTGGCAAAATCTAGTCTAGCAAAGTGGGATGTTGCATGTAATAATGTTTGCTGCTTTGCCCTTGCTGCTCTCCAACTCATTCACCACTGTGACCTGTATAAGCGAACTTTGCTGGCTGTCCCTGTCCAACTACTGCTCCCTGGCTCTGGGCTGCTTTATTGATGGTCAGAACTGCCATCCCCACCCCGCCTTGTCAAGCCTTCTTAAACCTCTCCAACCTACATACCTGTTCAGGTCTAAAGACTCTCATACATTCATTGTTCCTAAGTACCACTCCTTGACAGGTGACAGGGCCTTTGCTGTCAGTGCTTCCAGGTTCTGGAACACCCTCCTGTGTCTGCCCATTCTGCTGGCACACAACAGTTTTAAAGAGATCCGCCAAGTTAAATTAAAAGCATGTGCCTTACCTCAGGAAAATACTGCAACTGCATAGATGCCCCCAAAATCCAGTAGATAAAATGCTGTAGCAGCTTGTAAAATAGTTATACTGGGTGCCCAGAACTACCTGGTCTGAAGAGCCATGCGCTTTGCCTGCTCAGCCAAGTTATGGCGTGATGCTAAGGAGAGCGCATTGATCGCTGTATCTTAGTCAATGGGTGGTAGATTTCTGATAGTTTCTTTATACTGTAATGGTCACTTGGTGACAAAACATGGGCACTGGTCGAATATTGAAATTTAGATAAAGGATGTCCACCACTTGGCCTCTATTCACTGTCCTGTTACCCAGTCAAAGCAAGCACCTATTCACTGTCCTTTACCATTCAAAGAAAGCAATCAGGTTTGTCAGGTAGGGCCACAATGACACACACCCATTTATCCTGGATCCATTTTCTTCCAGAAAGCTTACCAGTCTTTCAGTATAGTTTCCATGAGTTTCTCACTAATGAGGTCAGACAGACTGGTTGGTAGTTATCAGGGTCATCCCTCAGCCTGCTCTTGTGTAGTGGCACTACTGGTGCTGTCCTTCAGTCCAGGAGCACAGTCTCTGACTCCAGTGAGGTATTAAACTGGTCCCAGGGGAGCCACCAAGCATATCCACCAACTCCCCAACACCTTTGGATGTATGCCGTCTGGGCTTGGGGTTTGTCTCACCTTCAGGGCTTTTAAGCCTTTTCTTACCCTGTCAGCTTCAATCTCCCTATCTGTGTCCCCACCCTCCCTGAGGTACTTTTTTGGACCATCTTTCTCCTTAGTGAAGACTGAACAGAATTTAAGTACTTCTTGTCTTTTCACTTCCTCCCTCCATCTACCACCATCACTTCTCAACTGGACTATCCTTTTTCCCTGATATACTGGAAGAAAACATTCTCCCTGTTTTACCACCCCTGCATGCTGCAGCTCCTTTGGCCTTGGCCAACCAGACTACTCTGCCTGCCTCCCTTGCCTTGGTACAGTACTCCTCTGTCCTCATCTTTCTGGGGTTCTTGTACTTCCTAAAGGCTGGCTTCTTACTCTTTATCACATGGGTTACCTCCCTATCACACCAACTGGGCTTTCTGGCTTTAGATTTTTGCTCTTGAGTTTGGCACACACATTAGTGGCTACCAACAGCCCTTCCTTGATTATGGTCTTATTTTGGTCCACCTCCATATCCTTCCTGATCCCAGCAAGGTGCCCTCCCAGATCTCTCCCATACTGCTGTAGCTGTCTTCCTGAAGTCTGCAACCTTTGTTTAATTTTCTCCTTGCCTATGTCCAGGGTGGAACCACACACAGTGTGGTGGCCACCTCCTGCAACAGAACCTCTACTTTTTACTTTTTGGGACATGTATACCATTAGTCAGGAGTAGGTCCTGTGGCTCTTTCCCAGGTGGGCTGCAGGACACATTGTGTCAGGAACTCACTCTGAAATGCATCAGGCAGTACCCGACTCCTGGTACAGGTGGTAGCCAGGATCTTCTGATCTACCTCAGGCAGATGGAAGTACCCCATAATCACTGCCTCCCCTCTGATGGCCATCTCCACAGTTCTGGACCTCCGTTCACTGTCTAATTCCTGATCCTGGTTTGGTTGCATGTACACCACTCCTATCCTACGCTTTCTACCTTCGTGGACTGTACCCACAACACCTCTTGTCTTTCCATTTGCCTTCTCTTCTGTAGTACAGGTTATCCTTCCCTCCAAGTACAGAGCTACCCCTCTTTTCTATTCCCTGCCTCTCCTGCAAAACTTATACCCAGGGAGAGGGTCCCAGTTATGATTGGTGCAGCCCATGTCTCTGGTGGCTGCCATGTCCACCTCCCTTGGCCATCAGTGAATGCAACTCAACCATTTTGTTCCCCAGGCTCCTTGCATTCAGAGACACTGCCTTCCACTGTGTCTCGAGTCCCCCCTACCCTCACCTGCCTACCACCATCCCTCTACCTCTCATCTGAACCCTTCTTTCTGCCCTGAATGAGGCAAATTCTCATCCAGTTTATTTTGCTCATTCCTTCCAGGAACTTTGAACGTGTATTATATTCCAGATGTGGCCTCAGCAGTGATCTGCAGAGGTAATATCATGTTTTGCCTCTTGCTGTTGGACCCATTCCTAATACATCTGAACATTTGGTTGCTTTGCTGTGGGCCTTGTTACATAGACTAGATTGTTTTAAGGAGTCTCTTAGGGTGACTGCCATGTCCCTTTCCTCAGAGATAGTGTCCAACATCGGCTTCTTGTTCCTTATGCACATCACTTTGCACTTCTTAAAATGCTGTAACACTTGTAAAATAGTTATACCAGGTGCCCAGGACTACCGGTCTGAAGAGCCGCCACGCTCTGCCAGGTTATGACGGATTGAAGTTTAACTGCCAGACTTTGTACACCTCTCTAACCTTTACAGGTCCTTTGACAACTCCCTGACTCCTTCCTTGCTGTCTGCCCTGTCGCAGAGCTTACTGTCGTGGGAAGAGATGCATCTTGCCCTGTGTTCGTTCTTCTATGTCACTGATAAACATATTGAAAAGGACCAGCCCTAGGACTGAACCCTGTGACACCCTCTTCCCTGACTTGAGGTAGTATACCACCATTTTCTGCTGTCTTTCCTTTAGCCTACTTCCCACCATCTAACTAGATCATTTGCTGCACCCAGATCCTCTTAATGTCTTTGGCAGTCTTCTGTGTGGCACAGGGTCGAATGCCGTGCTGAAATCAAGTAGAGTAAATCCACATGTCTGTTATCCACTGCCGAGTTACCCAGTTATGGGTACGTATCGGAGGTTTACAAGTGAAATAAATCATATTTTGCAGTTCACAATGTAAACTTAACTAGTGTTTTAACATGTTAACATTCTGTACTGTATTCCTGAGAGTATTGTCTGCTGTCTCCTTGTATCGATAGGCATTTTCTGTTTGCCTGATGCTGTGCAGTCTTTGAAGATGCTTGCATTATTTGCTCTTCATAAAATAAGTGATTCATTTATTTACATGTTGCATAATGTTCCTTTATAGAACAGAGGTCAGATTTTCTCTCGATCATGTTTGTTGAGCAATTATGCAGTCATTGTTTTTGTAATCCAAGTTGGACATACCTTATGAATGTACTCGCACACTGTGTAAAGGGAAGTTGACGCAAGGTCCAACACTATCAGTATTATGAAATATACAAGTGCAGCTCAAAGTTTTGTGTAAGTGGCTGTTTCTTTTTTTTAATCTAGCTTTTTTTCTCTTCTGCCATCACCATTGTCTGACCCATTCTTCAGCCTTTTGGGATGTCTGGGTGGAGAAGAGCACCGTCTCCAGCCTGCCACAGGTGTTGCCGTGTCACAGAACCCACTGCCATCCGTCCCCAACTGAGTGATGCCACATGGCTGCTCCCTTCCTGGTCTGTTGGGTAGCCTGGCAAACTCGTGGGATGTACCTAAGCCATGGTTGTCAGCACAACACCGGGTTGCTGTCGGGTGATCCCAAAAGCTGTGATTCTTTTAATGGCATTTTTTTTAGTTCTTTAACCAGGAGTAGCACACTAAGCTGAAAGCTTTTTACAGGTGGGACCTGGGAGCACAGGAAGTTAAGTGACTTGATCAGGGTCATGCAGTATGCAAGTGGAAACTGTGGGATTGAACCTAGGTCTGGTCTGCTGGATGTCACCAGATTTGCAGCTCAGAGCCTTAAACCACTGTGCTATATATACTGCCTTCTGTTTTACCCTATTTAGCCACAGTGAATGCAGTATTTGCTGTCCCATCGTATGTACAATATAAAATGAGCACCAGTTTGGTGAAGTTTAGTTTTACTATGGTGTTTCATATGGATTACCATTTTTCTAATTTGGGTATTAATCCAAAATCTGATACTGCCTCAGTGTGGCTCAGTTGGTAGCACATCTACCTCAGAGCCAGAAGGTCATAGTTTCTAGTCCACGCTGGGATTGAGCTTGCCACGAGCGCTGGCACATGGTGCAGTACTGAGCGATGCTGTACTCTGGGTGTGCTGTTCTTCAGATGAGATGTTGAATCAAGGACTTGTCCGTCTTTTCATGAGTTGTACAGTTGGATACCAAAGCATTTCTCAAGAATCTTTGGGGAATTTCCACTGTTTCCTGGCCGAATAATTTAATTATTCTTATTCTTATTATTATTTTCACTAAAATACCACCAACAGAGTAATTTTGGTTCAATTGCAGTTTGTCTATCTATCCCCCAACACCAGGGATGAGGCTGAAAATAAGCAGTGTTGGCTAGACCTCCTTTCTTGGCCACCAAAACAAAATAAATACAGCTCAGTCATTACTCTTGCATACGAAATAGTGCATCTTAGTGAGGCTCTGACAACTTGGGAGGATCTTACAGATAAATTTCAGTTTATTTTTCCTTTAATTTTAAGTAGCTACCTTTGTTCCTTTATGTCGATGTCCTGTTCCCTTACATCAATGTCCTGTTCCTAACATACTAAAATGCCAACAGAATAGGCCTAATGGTCTTTCATGTCTGCTTTCGTTTGGTCAGCCCCACCCTGGGAGCTGGCCTTGCTGCCCTCCCTCTCTGGCTTCTCCCTTCCCAGTCCAAGATATTCATGCTGCATCGGTTTTACTTTCAGAACCCTTCCCCTGTACCTGTCCCACCCTCTTGAACCTCTCCACCAGCCCCTGAGATGAAAACCGAATACTAAACCCACACCCCAAACTCCACCCATAACCCCACCCCTTTTATGACTAATGAGGGTATTGCTTGGACTCTGGTTCACTTGATTTGATTTATTCAGAATTGTTGCTGATATTACATTGTGTACAACTTTAAATTATATCATGATTATTTTGGTTTGTTCGATTTTAGATTTAAATATTTTAAATTTCAGTGTGCATTAACATTTGGTAGGGTTGGGGGGGTGTTTCAGGGATTTTCCATCCTGTGTACACAGCTTAGCTGACAAATCAGTGACTACAAGGTCATCTCTGACAACTGGCTATTTTGGATCAGGTGGCCTTTTCTAGTAACACTCTTTCAATAATAAATAAACTACACCAGTAATGGTGGGCGAGATGTAATTACAAATATCACCTGCCATTTTAAGATGTGCTACTGTCCCTCCCATTGCTCCTACTCTAAAGCTATTTGTAATGTCAGAGAAGTTTTTAAAAGTGGTAGGAACTATTCTATGCTGGTAAATACCTTATTTTTTTTCTATGTCAGTCATACATAGCAGATAGCATGATATGTGATATATATAGCATGGATGCAGTATAAGCTTAGTGGTTTAAGGCTCTGAGCTACAATTCTGGAGACCAGAGTTTGAATCCCACAGACCAGACTTGCATACTGTGACCCCCTCACAAAGCACTTAACTCCCTTGTGCTCCCAGGTTGCACCTGTAAACAAGCTTCAACTTAGTGTGTCTTTTCTGGTAAAACAAATGTTTAGAGAATTTTTGATAAATTGGCTAAATTTGCAGTGCCATCAAATCTAGATGCTGTTCTTTACACCTCAGCTACTACTCGCTCACGCGCTCTCTCTCTCTCTCTCTTCCTTTTATTATTTTTGTGGCTTAGCATGACATTAGCCACACTATTCTGTGCTGTTCATCTGAGAGGCCTGGAATGGTCTTCCTGGAATATCCAGGTAGTATGAAAATTGACAGCAATAACTACTGAGAGGGAGATGTAATTGCTACAAATGAAATCAAATATTAGATTATTAATTTAACAAAAGGGGTAACAAAATATTAAAATATAGGACAGACCCTGAAAGGAAAAATGGTGAGCACTTAAAGGTATAAAAGTATTCCTTATCACAGCAGTCAAAGACTATACTAACAATGCAGCCTGGAAAGGATTAGATTGATTTGCTGCTAATGGTCTTAATAGCCCTACTTTATACCTCTCGGACTGACTGGTATACAAACAAAGGTCTGCATGACATCAGAACTTGTTTGTAATCTGTTTATGCAAGTAAAATGGTGAAGGATTTAACAGAATCTGTTTTACAAGTATGTGAGCATTCAAAATGATTAAACAAGCATTTGTCAGTACTGAATATTTTCTTGCTGGCATTGGCATTGGTAGTATAGAAGTTATAGAGCTGCATAATAGGAATGGCAGTGAAGTATTGAACTGAAGCCAACCCTACCACCACCCTGCAGAGAGTGACAGGCATTGGGGTGTGCCTTTGGGTGCGTCAGTCTTAGCGACCATGCCATTTCACCACCCTACCCTGCAGACACTGACAAGTGTCGCGGTGTGCCTTGGGGTCTTTGGCCTTATGCGCACCCATTCCATCGGAAATACGGTGAGATGGTGTGTGGTATAGGAGAATGGGGTGAAGTTTGGGCCGAAGAGTCAGAGGCACACCTTGATGCCTCTCACTGGCTGCAGGGTGTGGGTGGGGGTGGAATAGTATGAGCATGACAGGCTAGAATCCCAAGTCACACCCTGATGCCTGTCATTCTCTACAGAGTGGGCGTTATGGTGGAAACCCTAACGCCTCAGGCATTCGTTGGTATTTTCACTCCAAATTTTCAACATGGTTTTTTGTGACCCCATCTCATGAACAGTGGCAATATCAGTTTGTTAGCCAAAACTGCTTTTGCACAGCAACTATGGCATTTGGCACCACAGGTGCAAAAACACATTCTGAACAGGATGTGAAAATGACAGCAGTACTGTTCATGGGGAGGTGTAGGAAAAAAAGTGGCAATGTTGAAAATCTGCTGTGAAAATCTTAAAAAACTGAAGTCACGAGTGCGTAGAAACTGTGCAACGCACACCCGTAATGTAGCTAGTTTGGGGATTTTTTTTTTTTTTTACAGCAGATTAAGTGTCATTTTGGACCTCCAATCATGAACAGTGTCAATGTGATTTTCTTTATCTGTCCTGAACAATGATTTCCACAGTGACCACGCATTTCTGTGCTGAAAGTGTGAAAACACATTTCGGCCATGTTGTGGAAAAATGACAGCTGTACTGTTCATAAGGAGGTGTGGAAAATGCCACTGGTGAAAATCTGGAATGAAAATACTACAAATTCATGAACTTGCGGTGCATAGAAAGTGCGCAATGCTCACTCGTAACACAGTCATTTTATGGAGTTTTGTCACCAAATTTTCAACATGGCCATTTAAGACCTCTGCTCATGACCAGTGTCACTGTGATTTTCTTAATCTGTCCCAAACATTGTTTTCGCACACTGACTGTACCATTATGCGCTACATGTGCGGAAACACATTTTAGGCGAGATGTGAAAATGGTAGCTGTACTGCTCATAAGAAAGTGCGGTAAAATGGCACTGTTGAAAGTCTGGTGTACAAATATTACAAATTAGCAAACTTGCCAGGCGTCGTGGGAACTGTGCAGCGTCGCGGCTCTCTCTAAAACAGTCATTTGGAATTTTTTCCTGAATTTTCAACATAGCCATTTAACACCTCTGCTCATGACCAGTATCACTGTGATTTTCTTAACGTGTCCCATACATTGATTTTGGCCCACCCGGCTGCGCCATTGTGCTACATGGAGGCAGAAACACGTTGTGGGCGAGATGTGAAAAATGACAACTGTACTGCTCATAAGGAGGTGTTGTAAAATGGCAGTGTTGAAAATCTGGAGTGAAAATATTGACATTTCACAAGCGTCACAGTGTGCATAGGAACTGCGTAATGCACACTCCTAAAACAGTCATTTTCAGAATTTTCCACCAAATTTTCAAAATAGGCTTTTGAGAGCCCACCTTATGAACACTAGCAGTGTCATTTCGTTAATCATTTCGTTAATCATTCCGAAAGGTGATTTTGTGCAGTGGCTTGCGAAATCACCTTCGCCCAAGTAATGCTATGACAGTGACAGCATTCATGAGAAGGGTCCCAAAACCTCATGTTGAAAATTTGGGCCCAAAATTCCCAAAAATGCCTGAGATATGCAACAAAGTTGAAAAATCTCTATCTATCCCATTATACAGCTTACTGGCATTCCCTCAGTTTCGCGATTAGGCTTTGAAAAGTGCAGATGTGTTCCTGGTCACGAAGATGCGTCAGGCCGAGCTCTGGAGTAAGTATGGGGTGGGAGGGGTGTGGGGAGGCAGGTGCGCAGTGGGTGGGTGCGGGTTGTGGGAGGGGCAGGGAGAAGCACCGAGGACAGTTTTGTATTTACAGGTGTTTTTTTTTTTTTTTTTTTTTTTTTTTCTTTCTTTCCCTAAGACTATGAGGGATGTTTGCCACGCTGGGGTGGGCTGCCAGCATGGCAGCTGGAAGAGCTGTTGGGGGGCTGGAGCCGACAGGGGATTGGGCACCTGTCGGCCGCATCAATTTGCCACGCTGGGGTGGGCTCCCAGCATGGCACATGGATGCTTTGGGATTGCGTGCAGCCGACTGGGGATTGGGCACCCCGTCGGCTATACAGTATGTGCGTGGGGGAGCGATCGGCACACAATATGTGACGTGCATGTTGAGGGAGGAGCTCTGCTCACTGCAGCGGAGCTCTCCCTTTCAACTGTATGCCACTGCATTTTCAGCTGGAGCAGTGATTGGCACACTGATCACCCAAACACACTGACTGAATTGGAAGAGGCTGACACACCTCTGTAAAACTCATGATGGCACTATGTTTCTTGCACATGTGTGCAAGCAAACATAAAAAGTACTACCTCTTAATAAAACTGGATTAGCAGGTAACATTTCTGAAACTCACTGCATAGTCCACGCTAGGACAGAAACTACCCTAATGAGGTGCCTGTCTGAATGTCTAAGGGTTTCAGAAAATGAAGGTGTTAATTAAGCTGGTATTGTTTATCCTTCCCATGAATAATCTTCCAATTTGCTGGTGTGAAGTTAGAGGTGACAACTGAGCAGACAGGACACATTTGGCTCTTTAAGTGTCCTGCTCTTGAAGGCACTTCCTGATTAGCATGCACTGCAAGCAAGCAAGCACACTGAAATGTCAGACACTTGCTTACAGTCAGATGAGAAGAAAATCAAACAGTTAGTGGGGAATCTCACAGATGCTGCTTGACCCACCATGGAAAATGAATTTGCAATGGTGAAAACAGGAGGACTGAATCTGGACCTAGAAAACGAATCCATTTGGTCAGAAACAGAGTAGATGGTAACCTTAGGCTCCAACATCCTCTCAGAAGTAGCACCTCCTCCTCTCCTGAATCGCGCCCCTCCAGCTTCCACCCATGCTCCTCTAGTTGCCCTCCTTCCTTCAGAGCACCCTGACTGCTCCTCCCTATTTACCCCTTCATGTACCTGAAGACTCTATCATGTCCCCCGTCCCTTCTCTTCCAATGTGTACATATTTAGCTCTTTGAGCCTCCCCATGGGTCCTATCCCCAAGCCACAAATCATTTTGTTGCCCTCCTCTGGACCCTCTCCAGGAGTTCAATGGCCCTCTTTAAATGTGGCTCCAAAACTGCACGCAGTACTCAAGGTGTGGCCTCACCAAGCAGTTATACAGTGGGAGTATCACTTCCTCCTTCTGGAGGTGAGCCCCTATGGTGCATCAAAGCATCCTGTTGGCCTTTGGCTGCGTCTCCTACAAGTATCCGAGTTGTTCATCTTGACATCCACCACCACTCCCCAGGTCCCTCTAGCCAGAGACCTGTTCCTTTATTTTATTTTCATTTTGAATGACAACCTTTGAGTCAGGGACTCATTTACAAAAGCTCCACATCAGAGGACAAGTACCATAACATGGATTATAACACAATCGCATAAAAAAGATAACAAGGTATACAGTTGGGTATCAAAAGAACATATAAGCAGGTTAGCTAGTCAAATTCAAGGAGACATATTGTCAAGTTGAGGCCAACAGGAGTGGAGCTAGAGCAGGGGCTTAGTGCCAGCAGCACTGGAAGAATGAGCAGGAGGAGATCCATTGTCGAGGGGTGGGGGGGGGGTGGCAGGGTAAAAGGTGCAGGCGGAAGTTCTTTGTCAGGGAAAAAGGGGCAGAGACCCCCAAGAACAATTGCAGGTGCTAGTGGTCTGAAGATGGCCCTTGAAGAGGGTTTTAAAGCAGTCAGGCTTATGTTCGTGGTAATGGAGGCAGGGGTGGAGTTCATCCAAAGTGGAGCTCTGTAGGAAAAGGGTCTTTGGCTGAGGGATTTCCTGAAATGGGTAATAGTGAATGGGATTTAGTGGAGGCCTGGGTGGCAATTGAAAGGGGGTCCGGTTATAGAAGGTGGAGAGTCCCGAGAGGATGGCCCAGTAGAGATCAGTTTAGCCAGGAGGCAGGTTTGATATTTGAGCCTACTGTTGAAGTTAAGCCAGTTGGTCGAGCAGTATAGGATGCGGGTGTGCGTGGAGGCGGTCATAGCCAAGGACAAGGTGACAGGCCTTATTAAGTGTTACCCTAAGTCTTTGGAGGAATGTGGTATCGGCGGCTCCATATATTAGGATCCCATAGTCGATAAGGGCAAGGATGGAGGAGGGAGACAGCAGGCGGAGAGCATCAAGGGTGAGACAGTGCTTGATCAGGTGGAGTAGTCCAAATCTGGTGTTGACAGCCGTGCATAGGGTGGTATAAATGTCAGTGCTCCTAGGTCTACAGGGATTCCTGTATTTTAAAGGATTTTACTACAAAAATGGGATACGGGAAGGAAATCTTTTATTTTTAAAGTGTCAGGGGAAATGGACAAACACTATGGGAAAATGCCACTATGAATCTCATGGCTGCCAAGATCCAGAAAGAGCCCTCCAATTAGTGCTCAGTTTACTGACTTTGCTACATTAAGCAATTCTGTTGGTCCATTTTCAGCCTGTGTTTCTCTGGGTAGTAAGGTAATGTATTGGCAGTGCATCTTTCTGAGGATGAATTCAGATCTTCTGATCAAGAACTAGTGAGCTGCTGCATGATCCAAACACCTGCCATGTGGCCCCACTCAAAACAACAACACTGTTGAGTCAGCAAGCCGCATCTCAAATGCCACTGTTCTGGACTGGCAGAGAGCCTAAGCCACTGAATGTAAACTAGCCTTCTTGTGGGCAGCCTCAGGTTAGTCTATTTTAAACTCATTTTAAGTGCCAAATCGTCGGAGAAAACACGATGATGATGATGATGATGATGATATGCTTTTGGGGGTGCAAGAAAGAGTGCTTAAGTGTTGCTTGAGGAAGCAGTGCCCCAAGCCACCAAAGCAAACAGATCTTCTGTTTTGCAAATTTGTCTATTTTAAACACATGAAGTGCAAAAGCGAGCCAGACAAAGAGATTCGATGATTGTGGGCTTTAAGGGTGACAGGGACACAGAGTGATTAACTGCTACTTGGCTTTGTTTGGTGCACAGAGCAGAGTTGTGTTGTTAAAGATCACTAAGGCAGCACTTCTTCTGACCAGCCTAGAGGTTGAGGTTATTTGAAAAAATTAGACTGTTTCTATTTAATTGTGAGCCTGGGAAAGGTATGGGGTGTCTTCATCATGATCAGAAGGGACCGATAGACCCTGGTCTGGCCAAAGATTAGTAAAATAAATGGGGAAAAAAAGGGAATATTTGTTTTTACCTCAGAGTTCAGTGCACAAAGGTGTGTGTGTGTGTGTGTGTGTGTGTGTGTTGTGTGTGTGTGTGTGTAGGGGTGCTTAAGCATGCCAATGAAAAACACAATACACTGAAATAATGTTAATCAATGGAGCACTGCAGGTACACAGAGATGTACCCATGCACGATTGGTGTGCAGTGGCTATGCACACACATTTGGGGTGATGTAGCTACTCCACACCCTCGGTGCCCCCCCGCATGGCAGCATGCATGAAGTGGGCACATGCAGACCCACCGCACCCAATCTCCCAAGTCTGCAGACAGCTGTGCGATGGGGGACATTCTGGGGTGTGCCAGCACTACGTGTATTCACTAACCAGCGTAGTGCTGGCCACTTGGTGCAGATGGTGGTGCAGGGTACACCAGGGAGACCCTGCCATAACCCACAGCATGCCCACATGAACACAGGTATTCGGTCACTGGGGACCAGGGCGGGCACACTGTGCTGCTCCTGACTGCTGGGCAGCAGGGGCAGCTGGATGGGTGAGCGTCAGAAAGTTTGTCAGGCAGCACTGGACTGGAGGGTGCCATGCTGGTCTGGGTGCATGCTATCGGCATGCACAGCCCCAGACCCATGCCACCCTATGTGTGAGATCCACTATGGGCCCGGGAGCATCCCATTGGATGTCTGTTTGGGACAACTCCTCCTCGGCCACCCTGCAGAGTCCTGTGCATTGGGGAGGAGCCATGAATAGGTGGTCGGCATTGGTGAATGCCAGTATGGGTGCACCTATATGTGGGGTGCAGGGGTCAGGGTTGGGTATGCACATTTTGTGCATCCCATGCCCCTTTCATGCATTGTGAGCAGAACACAAAATGTATCAGTCTGTGATTAAGGGTAAATTTGAAGTTAAGGCATTTCATACTATAAATAGAATACTGTATAAGGGACTGTATTATTACAAAGTTATACTACCTTCAGGACGTTCTGGAGACATGTGAACCTTGAGAACTGAGCTTTATAGGTTCCAGCATTTTCTCAGAACCTCAAGATGATAGTAGGGATAGTGAGACTGAAGGGGGAGGGGGGTGTGAGGATGACAGCAGTAAAACTGACATATTGAACAGGTATTTCTGCTCAGTCTTTACTGAGGAAGAGGGTAATGGGTCTGAAGGAGTACAAGGGGTGAGAATGGTGCAGAAATGGACACAAGTCCCTTTACCAGAAAGGGTCCTGAGGGAACTGGAAGTAATAAGAGTTGATAAAGCAATGGGGCCAGATGGGTGCACCCCAGGGTCCTTAAAGAACTAAGAGAGGTGGTGGTGGCTGAACCTCTGGCTATCCTGTTTAGCGATCAATGGAAACAGGAGAGGTACCCAAAGACTGGAGTATAGCAGATGTAATCCCTTATACAAAAGTGGGAACAAAGAGGAAGCGAGAACTACAGACCAGTCAGCCTCACCTCGGTAGTGGGGAAGATCATGGAAGTACTACTGAAGGAGAGATTGGTGGAACATCTGGTTGTCAGTGGACTATAGGACCCAAGGCAGCATGGTTTCATCAGGGAGGTCATGTCAGACCAATCTCGTTGAATTTTTGACTGGGTGACTAGGGAGGTGGATCAGGGGAGGGCAGTGGGTATGGCCTATCTGGACTTCAGCAGAGCTTTGACACTGTGCCACATAGAAGACTATTACACAAACTGGGGAATATGGGTGTGGGCAGGACAGTAATGTGGTGGGTAGGTAACTGGATGGGCGGCAGGACACAGAGGGTGGTGGTAAATGGCTGTCAGCTCACAGGGGAAGAGTGACCAGTGGGGTACCACAGGGATCAGTGCTGGGACGGTCCTATTCAACATCTTCATCAGTGACATTACGTAGGACCTAGAAGGCAGAATTTCACTGTTTACTGATGACACAAAGCTCTGGAATAGAGTAAACACACCAGACGGTGTAGACAGAATGAGAAGGACCTGCAGAAACTTGAAGAATGGTCAGGATTTTGCAGTTGAAATTCAATGCAAAGAAGTGCAAGATAATGCATATGGGGCACAAAACCCTGGCACAATATATCAGTTGGGGGTGAGGATATAGCATGCACCAAGCAGGAAAGGGATCTTGGGGTTATCATCTCTGATGACCTCAAGGTAGGGAACAGTGTGACAAGGCAGCAGGTAAAGCAAATAGGATGCTGGGATGCATAGGCAGGGCATCACCAGCAGGAAAAGGAGGTCATAATTCCACTATACAAGACACTAGTGAGGCCCCACCTGGAGTACAGTGTACAGTTCTGGAGACCTTACCTACGTAAGGACATAGACAGGTAGAGAAGGTTCAGAGGAGGGCAACAAAGATGGTGCATTGATTGCATCACAAGTCCTATGAGGACAGATTGAAGGAACTGAACATGTACTTCCTGGAGGAGATGAGGAAGAGAGGGATATGATAGAGACACACAAGTATCTTACAGGAGAAACAGGGTGCAGGAATACACTATATTTAAGTGAAAAGATGTTCCTGGACTAGAGGGTATGGGATGAAGTTGGAGGGAGGATGATTCATTGGAAACATGAGGAAGAATTTCTTCACAGAATGGGTGGTGGACAAGTGGAACACCCTGCCAGAGGAAGTGGTGGGGCTGAAACAATCACGGATTTAAGAATGCATGGGATAGACATTAACATAGAAACACAGAATTTGACAGCAGATAAGGACCGCTTGCCCACCCAGTCTGCCCATTTTTCTACCTAATGGATAAGCTACAGATCCTAGTTAACCAGCAGCCTACTTCTTCCTACCCCCACCCCTAGAATTGCCTTATGACTGTCCCATGCATGCTTGAATTCCACCACTGTTTTTTGACTCCACAACCTCCTCCGGAAGGCGCTCCATGCATCCGCAACCTCTCTGTGAAAAATACTTTTAAATTGCCTCTGAGCCGCCCCAGTCTTCAAATTGTGCCCCTTGTTCTTGCACACTTTTTTTTTTTTTGAAAGATGCTACCCTCTTTGGACTTTGTTGATTCCCTTGAGGTACTTGAAAGTTTCTATCATGTCCCCTCTCCTTCTTTCCTCGAGGCTATACATATTAAGCTCCTTAAGTCTCCCTTCATATGTCTTCCGCTGCAGACCCTGCACCATTTTAGTTGCCTCTTCTGGACAGCTTCCATCCTGTCTATGTCTTTGGGAGATTGGGTCTCCAGAACTGCACGAGTACTCCAGATGGGGTCTCACCAGCTGTCTGTACAGAGGATAATAACTTCCTGTTTTCTACTGGTGATGCCTCTCCTGTGCATCCCAGTATCTCCCCAGCCTCCTTGCTGCCCTCTCGCATTGCTTGCCCACCTTTAGGTCATCTGATTTGACTACCCCAGGTCCCTTTCCATTTTTGTTGTTGTTAGTATCTCACCCCCATTGTGTACTTTTCCTCTGGGTTTTGTTTCCCAGGTGCATTACCTTGCACTTCTTAGCACTGAATCTAAGCTGCCATACATTTGACCATTCCTCTAACCTTGCCAAGTCCTTCTCATCCTTTCCAACCCACTTGTGCATCAACTCTGTTGCAGATCTTTGTGTCATCTGCAAAGAGGCATACTTTTCTTCCAGTCCCTCTGCAATGTCGCTTATAAAGACATTGAAGAGGACCTGTCCCAATACTGAACCTGCGGCACTCTCAGTAACCTCTTCTTTCAGAGGGACTCCATTTACTATTACTCTGTGTCCTATTTTCCAGCCAATACTTTACCTAAGCTGTCATCTTGGGACCCACCCAGGCTGGCTAACTTGTATATTAATCTTTGTGTGGGACTGTGTCAAATGCCTTGCTAAAGTCTAGGTAGGCCATGTCCACAGCCCTTCCCTGATCTACTACTTTGGTCACCCAGTCAAAGAAATCTATCAGATTTGTCTGGCATGACCTTCCTACTGTGAATCCATGCTGCCTTGGGTCCAGTGCCCTCTGGCCTCTAGATATTCAACAGTTCTTTCCTTCAGAAGTGATTCCATCATTTTCTCTACCACTGAGGTTAAACTAACAGGTCTGTAGTTTCCTGCTTCTGCCTTGCTCCCACTTTTGTGAAGGGAATCGCATCTGCCATCCTCCAGTCCTCGGGTACCACCCATCCTCCCATGATTTGTTAAAGAGGGTAGTCACTGGTGTCACTAGTTCTACCCTTAGTTCTTTTAGAATTCTGGGATGAATCCCATCAGGCCCCATTGCATTGTCCACCTTCAGTTTTAAGAGTTCTTTCAGAACCCTTTCTTCTGTAAATGGGCTGATATCAACTTCTGTATCCAGAGTGTTTCTACTGTTTGTTTTAGGTACCTCCTCCTCTTCCTTTGTAAATACTGAGCAAAAATATTTGTTTAGTATCTCTGCCTTTTCACAGTCACCCTCTGCCCACCCTCCCTCCCTTTATTAAGCATCACTGTCCCTCCCTTGGTCTTCCTTTGCTCCTGATGAACCTATAAAAGGTTTTATCCCCTTCTTAACTGAGTTGGCTATCTTTTTCTCGGTTTGGGCCTTTGCTGTTCTGATTGTCTTCCCAGCTTCCTTTTGCTTTAACTGATACAGTTCTCTGTCCTGCTCCTTCTGTGATTTCTTGTACTTCCTGAATGCTTTTTTTCTCTTGAACCTTCACTGCCACTTCCTTTGAGAACCATAGTGGTTTCTTGCATCATTTTGTTTTGTTTTATTTGCTTCACACAAAGGCTTGTTACCTCTGTGATGGCAGTTTTTATTATTCCCCATTGTTCTTCCACCCTCCTTCCTGCCCATTTGCTAGTGCATTCCTTAGGCACTCACCCATTTTATGTAAGTCAGCCCTCCTAAAGTCCAGTACTTTTGCCTTTGTATGGCTTGGACTCTATTGCTGTGTTTATTGTGAACCATACTGTTCGATGGTGGCCTAAGTTCCCAGATGGCTACCCACTTCTACATCTGTGATCCTCTTCATCTCCATTTGAGAGAACCAGGTCTAAGATTGCTCCCTCGAGTGGGCTCCAATACTAGTTGTCTAAGGCATGCCCCTGTAGGGCATCTAGAATAATCCCACTCTTCAAGTGGCTGCTGCAACTGCACTCCAGTTAACATCTGGCATATTCAGATCACCCATCAGCAATATCTCCTTTTCTACCATTCTAAGTATACTTTCTATCATTTCCTTGTCCATTTCCAACCCCTGTGCAGATTGTGGTGCCATTGCCGGTCTCCAAATTTCCCACAGGAATCTATGTATCTATGATATTGTTACATAAAAGTTCTTATAGTTGTAGAGTTATGTGACATGTTGTAGGTAATTTTTTTTTTTTAAAATAAACACATAAAACAGCGTGAACATTTGTCCTAGTGATTTTATTGACTGGCACAATGACACTAAGTGCGTACTTACATTGATTTGTGCATACAGGAAAATCTACAGGAATTTCATCCCAGTTTTACAGGAAACTACAAGGAAAATTAGGGTGCACTATAGGAAAATGCTTTGCCTGATCTGGGAGCACTGAAAAGTCCATGGAAGGTGAGTGCGGATCAGGGGTGATGCCAAGGTATTTGAAGGAGGTTATCTGGTCAAGGAGCTGTATCAGGGAGTTGAAAATTTGGAGGGTAAAGCTCTTGTGCCTGTTCTGGTGGTTGGCAAACAACATAGCCTTGTTTTCTTTTTTCTAATTGAGGACTGGGCAGTGTTCAGCAAACAGGTCCCGTGTCTGAGAAGGATTTTGTAGGAGAGTTGGAGCATATGAGGTTGGAGTGGGCAGTGAACAAGACTGCATCATCAGCATGTAGTTGCATCTGACCAGGGCAAGCTTTCAGGAGAGTGTTATGGAATAGGCTGAATAGAAGCGGTCCGAGGATGGAACCCTGCAGGACCCCTGACTTGACTGGGAGGTAGGATGAGTGGGCACTACCTATCTTGACTTACTGTGATGTCTGCCAGATGATCCATGAAACCAGCTTGTGACTTCAAGTGAGAGACCTGAGGGTGGGTGAGGACGGAGAGGAGGAAGAGGGAGTGGTTAATGGTATCGAAGGCTTTCAACAGGTCTACAAAGGTAGCACCAGCTAGATAGCCTTTGTCTAGGGCAGAGTGTAGGGAAGATGTGAATTCTAACAGGGCTGAAGTGATGCTATGTCTCTGTCGGAAGTCATGTTATTCCTGGCACAGGAGGTTATTGAGTAAGTCAGATACAGTTGTTTCCAGGGCTTTGAGGGTGGGAATAGAGATGGGACGGTAGTTCCCTGTAGAGGTGTGGTCACCACCTTTATAGATAGGGGTGATGACAGCCATTTTCCATTTGATGGGGAACTTGCCAAGACTGAGGAATGGTTAATAATACTGGTGGAGCGGGAGAGGATTTCATCAATGGTAAGGCACAGAATCAATGTATATCAATGTACTGTTCTGTTCCTTTGTATAAATGTACTGTTCATGACACACAAACAAGAGCACTGTTTCCTTGGCTTCATCTGCACTGGCAGCTTGTCTACATCTGACATCGCAGTCCCCTGCTTGTGCATGAGTCTATTGCTGTGGAAATGATTATGATGTCACAAAGAGTGTTACAATGTCTATAGACAAAACTATGTCTATGGATAAACTAAAATAAAGTAATACCATTTCCATGTCAATGTGCATACCTGTTCGGGGAGGAAAGCAAATTACTTGAACTATAAGCTGAAATGTTTCCCCAGAGTTTCCTTGTGCCATCAATGGCTGTTTGAAATGCTGCATTTAACGCAGAATACTGGCAGGTGGAAATAGGTTATCTTACAGTGGTTGGTATGCTAGGAAAATAAGTTACAGGTCTGTAGAAAACCCATATCAAGTGGTATCTAGAGTAGTACAGTTCAAAGGGATGGCGGTAGGACATAAGCAGTCCTGTATAGTGGCAGGTGAGGGAGCATGGGGAGGGGAGATTTAGTTAGCTGCAAGAACTGCAGTGTCATACTCTTCCAGGGTTCACTGTGGAGATGCAGAATCTGCCTAGTCAGCAGGAGGTTGCAGAATTCCACTTGGAGCTAGCAGCCTGGGCTGAAGAACATCGGTTGCAGGAGTGCGGCAGAGTGGGGACTGGGAATCCAACTGCAGCTCCTCTTCCTCAGTGGCATCCAGGGGTTTGCAGTGGGGGTTGGAAGGTAGTAGGTAAGGAAGTTGGTGGGTGGCAGTGAATTGGGAGGAGGGGTCCTGGTATTGCAGCATGCAATCAATTCATAATATTCATGCTACTACCCTCCCAGGGCAGAGCACCCTGTTGCAATCAGATCCCCTAAGACCACTCTAGCATTGACTCCAGCAAGAGGAGGGCGGCAGGCAGTGCGGTAAGTGCTAGGAAGAGGGTACTCACCTTGGAGTTCCACAGTGAGGGGTGCCAGAATTTGGCCTGTGCCTCAGACTAGGAGAGGAGGGTGGCACACTGTTTCCAGGGGTGACGGCTGAGAGGGTACACCCCAGGGTAGAAAGATTGGTTAAAGAAGTGTGTGGAAGGCAGATGTTACTGCCCATCTAGGGATGGATGAACTGGCAGGGAGTCCCATTAGGAGAAGTGAAAGCTAGTGAAGGAAGCTGGGTGCCAGGCTGATAAGGTGGGCTGTTAATGTTACCTTCTCAGATGTTCTCCCAGTAAATGAATGGCTGGTGGGGGCAAGGATGTTGAAAATCAACAAGTTCAACACTTGATAGAAATGGTATTGCTCTGAAGAGGGTTTCTTTTTCTGAGAGACTGTGGTGTGTTTTGGAGGGATAGGACCCCGGACAGACAATCTGTCTCTAAAGGCCTGCTTACACCAGAGTGCTGTCATCCAAATGTGGAGGGATAAGGGCACTGGGGCAGGTGTTCAAGGCATACATTTTGGGTGTTTAAACTTGCAGGGGATGCTAGACTATGGGCATCCTCTGTGAGGTAATCCAATTAGAAAATCATCTTCTCACATGTGGCCTTTGGCATACCTGGGTACAAACAAAACTGTCCTCTCTAAGTGGGATACAACATATAATAATGTGTGTCACTTTGCCCTGGCCTCCTTGAAGCTCATGCATCATTGCCTCCTCTACACTGGTCTGGGATGGCCTTCCTGTGCTGGCCAGTGATCTCTTGCTCTGGGCTCTTGTGTGGACAAACTCCTTCAAACAGGCTTCCCAACTTCCTGGAAGCTATCTGCAGAACCCTTCGCACATACTCACTGAGATCTGTGGACTCTCAGTCTCCATTGAACCCTGAACACTGATGCTCCACTGGCCTAGTGGAAACTGGCTTTGGCAGTCAATGCCGCTATCTACGGAACTTCCTTACCCCAGAACTGTGCCTCTCTCCCAGCCACTAAATTTTCAGTAAGTTTGTGAAGGGCTCCTTGTCATCCCAGCCTTTGTTTATGCAAGTAACTCGAGACTAGCTGCCCTAGCACTATTTGCACTTTCCGTCCGGTTCCCTGATGTGGATTTTATCCTTTTATACTGAATATTTGCTGAACTCTGTATATTTTGATAATTTCTGTTTGACAACTATTTTATTATACCACTGCCTTTTCCTTAAAGGGACACTGTCTGCTCTTTCTGGACTTCAGCAAGGCATTTGATCGGTCTCCCGTGGTGGACTGCTGGCCAAGCTGGGAGAACTGGGGGTGGGGACGCGATGATCAGATGGATAGGAAATTGGCTCTCAGAGCATACTCAGAGGGTGGTGGTTGGGGCTAGTTTCATCTCCAAGGAGAGTCATTAGTGGGGTTCCCGGGATTGGTGCTAGGTCCCCTCCTTTAACCCTATGTCTCTGACATAAGGAAAGGTATCTGGGGTGACATTAGTCTCTTTGTGGATGACTCAAAACTTGGAGCAGCAGTGGATGGGGAGGAATGAAGGAGAGGGCCCTGTAGGAGGACCTGGAGGCTCTGGAAAGGTGGTCGAGAAAGTGGAAACTGAGGTTCATTGCAGGAAATGCAGGGTTCTGCACCTGGGGCCAGAAACACGGGCCAAGGGTATACCCTGGGGAGGGGGTAACACACTACAAGTCTTATAGGGTGCGAGGGATCTGGGGGTGGTGATAGATGTCAGAATGAATAACTCTGAGACCTGTAGGATGGCAGCAGCAAAGCCATTAGATGCTGGGATGCATCGCTAGGGGATAACCTCCAGAAGGAGGAAGTGATCCTCCCCTGTATAACTGCTTGGTTAGGCTGCATCTTGAGTACTCTGTGCATTTTTGGAGACCGCTCTTCAAGGGATATTGCACTCCTGGAGAGGGTGCAAAGGAGGGCAGCCAGAATGATCTGGGGCTTGGGGGACACAATCTATGGGGAGAGGCTCAGGGAGCTCAACTTGTACACCCTAGAGGAGGGACGGGGGACATGGTAGAGGTCTTCAAGTACATAAAGGGATAAATAAGGAGGATCAGTTGGGGTGTTCCAAAGGAAAGGGAGGGGGCAAGAGGACACGGGTGCAAGCTGGAGGGGGAGACTCAGGAGAGGGAGGAACTGTTACTTCACTGAGAGGTGGTGGAATCATCGGATTGCACTGCCCCAGGCACTAGTAGAGGCAGAGATGGTGGATGGGTTTAAGAGGGCTGGGACAGGTATGGGGAGGCTGACCGAGTCCAACACAATGGGGGCACCTTGGGCTGGGGACAGAGAAACCCAAGGGGATGGGGGGCAGCAAAGTCGGTGCCCAGTATGGGGCTGACTACCGCGAGCAGGCACAGACCATTGGGCCCCTCTGCTGGCTTTTTAATATGTTAGTATGTTCGCTTTGCCTTCTATTTTTGACTTGCTCTCAGCGTGTGGCTCTATGCACATACTTGTCAAACGGGTACTGTAGAATGTTCCTGTATATGCCAAAGTAATCTCTGTTTACCTGTTTTCCTGATTGTAGCATTATTTTCTTCAGGAGCGGTCTGAGCTTAAATTGGCCACCCACTGGAAGCATATCCACCCTGAGGGTCGAAAACAGAGGGCAAAGCTGACTTTGTCCCTTTAAAGTCTGTTAATTGTAACTTCTGATGACGTTGCTTAAGTTTTTGTTACAATTTTTTTTTTTTTTGCTATATGTCATTGTTCCTGCTGTTAGTCTGTAATTCTCCTGGGCGTGTCTGAAAGTAGCCATATGTATGCCTAGTGCATCTTACCTGGTATCAAAAATAAAGACCTTGCTAGCACTCCCAACTAGCAAGACCTTCAGGGAGTAGAGGAAAACCAGTTGGCTTTTGTGATACGCTGGTGTGAAGAGGAGCAGGAATCATAGCAAGCAGGCTAGAAAGGAGGAAGGATGAATGTTGAGCAGTGGCAGTGAAAGGACTGCCAGGAGGGTAGGCAGAAAATGGCAGGGTGGGGGATCAAGGTATGTAGGAGGCTGAGGCTGGGACTGACAGCGAGTCCCAGTAAGGCTGGGGTGAGTGTCAAGCGGTGGTCATGGGAAGCTGTTTACCTGAATGCTGAAGCCTGGAAAACAAAATGGAAGAGACTCTGGCAGTAACTACTTCACTGCTACATATAGCATAGAAACACAGAATTTAGTAGTCTGACCATTTTTGCTACCTACAGTATCACTGTAGACCCTACCTGATCTCCGGTTCTCCATTGCATAATTCTTTTCCACCGATATTTCCTGTATGTCTATCCATGTATTCTTGAACCCCACCGTTGTTTTTGCCCTCATCTCACTGGCTGGCAGGCTATCCCAGGAATCGACTACTCTTTCTGTGAAGAAGTACTTCCACACATCTGTCCTGCATCTACCCCCCTTCAACAATTTAACAATTTTATAGCATGACTCATTGTTTTTATGCACTTTTTAATACTTTCCTTCTGTACCTTATTTACCCCTTGAGGTATTTAAAGGTTTTATCATGTTCCCTCTATCTTGCTCTCTTTCAGTGTGTATGTACTGAGTTCATCTAATCTCTCCTTGTAGAACTTTTGATGCAGACCCTGCATCATTTTAACTCCTCCTCTGGACCACCTCCACTGTGTATATGTCCTTCTGGAGAGGTGGCCTCAGAGCTGTACACAGTATTCTAGGTGAGGTTTTGCTTGTGATCTATACAGAGCAGCACTACCTTCCTCCTTCTGGTGATGCCTCTTAAACACTCAAGGAGGGATATGATTGAGAGATTTAAGTATCTGACAGGGAAGAATAAAGTGCAGGAAAGTACAATCTTTCAAAGAAAAGATGCTCGAACGAGGGACATGGGATGAAATGGAGGAGGGAGGTTCAGAGGAACATGAGGAAGTACTTCATCACGGAGATGGTGGTGGACAAATGGAATAGCCTGCCAGAGGAGGTGGTGGGAGCAGAAACAGTCGCAGGATTTAAGAATGCATGGATAGGCATAGGGGATACTGGTAGTTTTTTTTGGGGGCACAACCTAGCTCCAGTAAAGTTTGAAGAGGCTCTGTTAATAAACATTAACACTAATGGGCAGACTAGGTGAGCCAAATGCCCTTACCTGCTGACATCTGTGTATTGATCAAACCCTGGTAGTCTGACCAAAGCAAACTGTGCATTCAGACAGAGAAGTGTGTTCAGCAGTCCACTGCCAGACAATTCCCTTCATTCATAAAGTGCTAAACAAACACCGGGAACTCTGCAATCTCAGCCTTCTACCAGTGAGGCATTTGTAGAAAGACCACTTGCATCAAATAGGGCTCCAAACATCAAGTCCAAACTGGTGTGCAGTGTTCATGAAGGACTTATACCCAAGCCCTAGCTGGGAGGGCGGAACAACTGCTGCCAGTTCCCATTAAACTTGGCATGTGCACCTACGGATATCACTGTGTGCGGCCACACCTCAAATAATAAAAAAAAAAAGTGTTAAAGCATTCCCATACAGGCAAGCAGTATCGCATAAATTCACACAAACTGCAACACATCAGGTGTAATTTATGTTCTCCAATGCCTATGCTAGATTGTAAGTAGGGAAGATGGTGGTGGGGGAGAGAAATAAAAGAATTGGTTAACATAGGAGTATCACATGCAGGAGACTTGAAGATTGAAGTGAGGCAGTGCATTTTATGGAATGTGGACTATGTGGGGCCTTGCTAAGATTCTGGGTACATCAGTGTATTCCTGCCAGCAGCCAGGATCAGGGACAGTAACTAGCAGTTGAAGTCCAAAATGTAGTTGATCCAAGAGCTAGGCACACTTGATAAAGGAGGGCCTAAACAAGGATACCAACTGGCAGGCATGCTGGTAAGTCTCCAGTAAGCACACTGCCTTTCTCGCATAAATTGTGAAACTTGATATGAAAACTTCTGCTCATGCTCACTAGGGGAACTCCATTCACGCCTCCCATTTTTTTTTTTTTTTTATTTGATGGATTTAAAGGAACAGTCATCAGAAGGCCCCACACTCAAGTGTGGGGCTGGTCCATTGTGCATACTTTTTATTGTGTATAAACATTTTGGTTTATTTTCTGTTTACTGTAGTATAGTATATTGTATTAATAGTAGTAGAGTAATCCTTCTCCCCCTTCCTCTTTCTTCCCACACTGACAGCACTTATTTGATTGCCCCCTACTTATATGCACTTATCACATCCATCCTCCACTTGGTTTATATACTCCATGCAATGACATTGCTGCTACTTAGGCTCAGCCCTGTCCTGAGACAAATATCATACTTACCCAGGCCTTACTCTTTACTGGTAATACCCACTCTGTCCTTACTGGTAATAGCCTGGCTCCTCCTGTTTCTCTCACTCCTCAGGCCTTACTGTGTCCCTACTGAAAGTACCCTGGCTCCACCTGCCTCCCCTCCCCAGCTGGGTTCCATACACTTTTTCTACTCTCTGAGCTGCTACGTGTCTCCACGAGTCCTTAGTCAAATACGGTATCTGATGTTATCCATGCAGCACTATACCTTTGTACAGTCATGGCCAAAAATATTGGCACCCTTGCAGTTTTTCTAATAATGCACCATTCCTTCCAGAAAATTGTTGGTTTGCAGTGGAATAAAACACAAAAAAGCAGAAATATTTATGTAAGTCTTGGCTTATTCCACACAGAAATCCTTTAAACGCCCAGACAAAATTATTGGCACCTTTTAGAAGTAGTTAGAAATAATTACGTTTCAAGCAGGTGATTCTCTTCACTTTGAATTGAACTCACCTGTGGTGAGTTGCAGGTGCCTGCAATATAAAATCACTCATTCAACCAGTTTGAATAGAGAAAGGACTCATTCTCCTATTTTGTTTCACTGTGTACCACAATGAACATGGAGAAAGAAAGACAGCCAGAGAATTGTCTGAGGAGGTCAGACAGAAGATTGTAGCACATGGACAATCTCAAGGCTACAAATCAATCTCCAGAGACCTTGATGTTCCTGTTTCCACCGTCACGTAATGTTATCAGGATGTTTAAGGCCCTTGGCACTGTAGCCAACCTCCTGGATGTGGCCGCAAGAGAAAACTTGATTGAAGATTGCAGCGCAGAATTGTTCGAATGGTGGAGAAAGCACCTCGATCGACTGCCAAACAGATTCAAGCTGACCTTCAGACACAAGGTACAACAGTTTCAACTCACACAACTGCGCCAACTCAATGAAAGGGGCTTATATGGTAGGAGGCCCAGGAGGACCCGACTGCTGAGAGAGGGAGAGATAGATAAGAAAGCCTGACTGGGGTTTGCCAAAACACACCTGAACAAGACAAAATCCTTCTGGGAGAATGTCCTGTGCACAGATGAAACCAAATTAGAGCTTTTGGTAAAGCACATCATCTCTATGTTTACAGAAAACAAAATGAAGCCTTCAAAGAAAAGGACACCTTCCCTACAGTCAAACATGGAGGAGTTCAGTGATGTTTTGGGTTGCTGTGTTGCCTCTGGCACTGAGTGCCTTGAGCGTGTGCATGGCATCATGAAATCTGGAGATTACCAGGCCATTTTGGAGTGCAGTGTTGAACCCAGTGTCAGAAAACTGGGTCATCGTCAAGGTCATGGGTCTTCCAGCAGGATGATGACCCCAAATACACTTCAAAAAGCACCCAGGAATGGTTCAAGGCAAGACGCTGGACTGTTCTGAAGTGGCCAGCAATGAGTCCAGATGTAAATCCCATTGAAAACCCATGGAGAGATCTGAAAACAGTAGTTGGGAGAAGGCATCCTTCAAATCTGGGAGAACTGGTGCAGTTTGCCCAAGAAGAGTGAGCCAAACTGCCAGTAGAGAGGTGCAGAAAGCTCACCCATGGCTATAGGAAGCGGTTGATTTGCAGTTATTTTGACCAAAAGGCTGTGCTACCAAATATTAAGTATAGGGTGTCAGTAATTTAGTCAATGCCATTTCTTTTCATTTTCTGATTTTAAAAGGATATATTAAATTCTGAATCAAAACAAAGGTTCTGTAATATTAACAGAGAAATAAAGAATTATGGAGACCAAATACTGTTAATTTCAACTTATGTTTAGAGGAAATTGTGAGTTATTTGAAAAGTGCAAGGCACCAATATTTTGGACACGACTGTAAACCCTGGCTCCTCTGGCCTCACTGCTGCTCCTTCCCCCAGCTGGTTCCATCGCATTGTTCACAGTTTTCTTCCCACAACACCTAATTGGTTGCTTGAATTGTTTACCTGTTTCTCAGGCATTGTTTTATTGGTGTATATTGCAATATCTTTCCCTACACTGGACATTAATGTAGTTCAGCCTCTGTACTTTATAATATCCACATGTATCTAACTGTAATTGTATGTATATCTCTGTTTGTTTTGTTACCCTTTTGTACTCGGTTGCACTGGGAGACAGGCAACTTGTTGTTCAGTGTGCCTCCTGGTGAAACATTTCAATAAATAAAGTATTAGACTAATTTTGCTTTGCATGTAGATGGAGTAAACATATTCAGTTACTACAAATCCCAGAACCCCCTGCTGCTGACATCAGCACAGTAGGCTTGATGGGAGATTTCAGTGGCCTGCAGTGCGCGTTGGAGCATACTTCTCAACTGCAGTGAATTTTGCATAAGCACTATGATTTTTTTTCACTCAAATTTACTCCTTACCATTAGAAGGTTTACTAACATTATTAATAATGTTAGAGCTATTTTGGACAAACTAATGAATAATTGAACTAACTAGATAGAAACGTTCATTAACACTGAATATATGGGGCCCACTATTTGTAGACATATTCTTTAAAATAAAGTGCTATACATTCTGGCCATTTGCTCTGAATTTTGAAGGCCAGTGTATTTAATTTTAATGCTGAGAAGTTGAGAGGTATGTGTTAGAGGCTGTATCTGCTCTATTTTATTTATTTATTTATTTGGAGAAAAGCAGAACTGGAAAACATCTGATCAGGGATTATAAAGTTCTAACTTCAACTGCAAGCTGTTGACTCTCCCACTGCTGTCTTCTGCTCTGATGTCAGCTGCAGGGGATTCTGGGATTTGTAGTAACAGATGATGTCAGCCTACAAGTAAGCAACATCGTCTAATACAATCTACTGTAGTACAATAAGCAGAAAATAAACCAAAATGTTTTGCATGCAAAGTGCACATTGAGACCAACCTCACATTTGGGTAAGGGGCCTTTGTGATGACAGTTCCACTTTAATTTCAGGTGAAAGTTTACAACATGTAGTTTAGATGTATAAACTGGCAGGTACTGGGCTAGAACAAGCAGTGGATTACTAGAAAGAAGCATTACCACATCATTAGAAGTAGGCAGGAGCATGAGGTTCAAACCGTAATTAAATTGCTTACGATAAACTACCATGAAAGCATCTAACAGGCACCTCAGTCCTAAGTGTACATCTCAGCAGTTTGGCCTTCTAAGGCATAATTGACAAAAGGCGATCAAAGTAGCAAAAGATAAATTTCATAAGAATAAAAAACTTGTGCTATGCACTATTTAAGGATTGCCAGTAATTCAGGCTCATCTGAGACATTTTCATCTCATCTTAAAATGTAAGGGCTCTTAACCAGGAACCTGAAGTGCCACTATGATGCTGTCTGTAATAATACGGAATCTTCTTTACTAAGGAGAAAGTAAATTGAAATGAAAGTGCATGATTGTAGCTATTATGTGAGGGCAACAGACAAGCCAAAAGTGTACCCACAACCAAGCCAACAGTGTCTCGCTGTTTGGGCGGTTGCTTAGCAATGGCGTGCATTTGGTGATGTCACCATCACGTCGCCATGCCATCCTAGTCACAGGTGCAAGAAATTATGCTGCCAGTTGCACTCGCTATCCGTTGTAAACCTCACAGAGAAGTGGACAGACAGCCGTGCAAGTAAAAGCCTCATGATGCTTTAAAATACAGTTCAGCAGCATTTGCTAGCTTGTGCATTCACAGTGCAGAACCATTGGTGGTAATAACATGGCATATTGCTAGCCTGCATAACTGATGAAGCTTGACTATTTGGGCAGTGTAACAATTAAGATATTGATATTCTAGCATTCAGCTGCCCTTTTATCTGCATGAGCCCCACAGGCCAAAACCTAGATAACTTTTTAGGATAATATCTAATATAAAATGGTATAAACTTGGAAGGATTTAAATGGCAACAACTCGGCCTAAGTTTATTTTGGAAAAACAAGCATAGCAAACGCTGCAGTATTGCAGAAAATGTGAGGATGGTATTAACTGGCAAACAAAACAAACAAAAAAAAAAAACTTTCTGTGATGTATTTAAGAATTTCCTGTAAAGGTAACAAATAACACTTGGTGTAAAGTGAACGAATAACGTAAACCTTGGCTCTTTTGGTGCTTGGAAAATAGAGGGCATTAAATCATGCAAAAGTCTGTTTTCTTGGAGTTTGTACAGTTCCAGCACTGGAGGCGAGATGAGATGGAAACAGCACTGGAGCAGGATTAAATATAGTATGTGGTTTTATAGTCTGCTGTGTTTTAACTGTACTGAAAGTAAAAGCTTAGTTTTTTTTTTTCTTTTAATACCCATGAGAAGATTCAAGAAGTAAGTTGTGTTCTGTATAACTGAACTATTTACCAAAGTCTTTGAACACTGGTATGACAGTTTTGTTCAGTATTTTGTTGCATTATGAATTAGAAAGATATGTGTTGTTAGTGTTAAATTTATGGTGGTTAATTTACAGTGTTCTCTTAAGAAGCAGTATATGGAAATAGTGAAACATTGGGGTCGATTTTAAATAAAAGAAAGAGAGCTGCTGGGGTTAGTGGTCATACAGTTCTCTCGCTGAGGAGTATGTCACCACTTTGAAGCACTAAATAAATCTGCAGTTTTGCTTAAAATGATCTAATGTCTCACTGTAGTGCAAAGTCAGGTGTGTGACTGGTATTGTGAGTGCGACACTTCTGTCATTGCTTTACACCATTATTGGGAAGGTCAGGCAGAAGGGTGGGGAGGCGTGGACCTCTGTACAGTATAAAACAGGGTATAGAGACCATTATAGATGCATCGGTGGAAGACTAGAGAGTCAGTTTGCAGTACAGCTGGCATGGGGGCCAAAAGTAAGGGTTGGTGTAATGTATAGGCTGCAAGTCAAAGGCCCTGTCCACACTGCCTTCTCGGTAGCGTAAAGAGTGGCTAAACCATTACAGGGTTTTGTTAAAATGGTTCGCATCCACATCTGTAATGTTACCACTACCATTTTTGGATCCGATCTCAAGACCTGTTTGGAGGTAGTCTTGAGATGGGAAGAAAGAACAGTTACACAGTTGGTAACAGTTTGCTTACCAGTGCGGATGCTCCTCTGGCGGTGAAACTGTTCTCCTTGCTACCAGAATACTGCAGAACGTGAAATACCAGTCTTAAAACCAGTAGCAAACCTGGATAATTTTCATAAATGTGGACGAAATCACCAACTCATAATGTTTTCAAAACGTTACTGTCACAGTATGGATGCATCGTAGAACGGTAAGGGCAGTAACGCTTTTGAGAACGTTACAGCACACCATGTTGTAGTGTGGAGGGCCAAAGGGGAGGACAAGGACACAGAGCGCTTGTGATGAAATTAGGAAATTGTCAGTAAGGGTAAGATAGCACAAATGGAAGACCTGAATCTATCAGATGTAGACTGGGGGATCTGGCAGCCAAGAATGCCAGAAGCCAAGCACTTGTGCTGTGGGATTGCTTACTTATACAGTGTGTCAAGGAACATACCAGGGAGGTATGTATTCTGGATCTGGTACTCTTTAACAGGGATTTCAGGTAGGGGAGAGGGGTGGCAGGGTGATTAGTTGCTGGGGTCCAGGGACTACAGTCTAGTGTGGTTTCAGAGAGCCCTGGTGCTGGAGGCCCATCACATCAACTGACAAAAAGGTCCTGTACTTTAGAAAGACAGATTTTGGGGAAATGGGTGAGCCACTGTGGGAAAGATTGACTTTGGTAGGGAGGGCGGGGCAGAGGCCACGTGGGGTATGATCAAGAAGGGATAGCTGAAGTGACCTATACCTGCATTACACAGACATTATTTTATATAATTTACAGATGATCTCTGAAGAAGCCATAGTGAAACCATAGAACTGAGCAATAATAATTTACAGAGGTTCTGCTAAAAATTTAGTGAAATTGCAGTGTTTTCCCCAGAAGGAATTGAAAGGCTAGGTGATTTTGCAAAGTTTAAAATTCTATACCAATCTAGGGGTCTGGGGCATTTCTCGGAAATGTTTTTAAAATGGTTCATTCTGGGGGAAGGGCCGCCTTGTTTCCTGATTTTATTTCTACTTTACAAAACTGACTTTTATTTTTGTCATTTTGTTTTGTAAGCATGCTTACAAAGCAAAATTTTACACAGGATGACACTCAAGTTAGCAAACAGCAGTTTATGGAAGTACACATAATGAAAAGCATCTTGCTCATATGGTACAGCAAGGGGAGATGCATCATTAAACATATTTCGACATGAAAAAGTAATCCCAAAGCCTGCAGCTTAAATGGAAGTGTCCACAAGCACCACCTCGTCAGACTATTTCCAAAGCCTGACAGTGCTCTTGATGTCCATCATAGAATTATAACCAGAGCTCCAAAAGATATACTAACCACCCCAAAAGGAATATCAACGGTTAAAATATGCCGCTCACATCCCAACACGGCAGAACAACCCCATCATGTAATCTGCTTCAAATATACATTTAGCAGGATCTAGACGGACACTACAACCTACAGATCTGCAAACGAGATAAAAATGAGAGGTATAACATTGATTCCGATCAATGTAAACAAATATACACTCAGGATCCTCGTCTGTTACATTATACTTCAGGGGTTAGGCCCAATAATTAGTCACATAATTTCACTGCATAGACAAATTGCAAGTAAGAAATAAGCATTCAGACTGTCAATACGAAGGTTTCAGTAGTTCATACAGTTAAACATTTCAACTTTAAAGTAAAAGCAGCCCAGGCCCCTACATCCCGGTACTCACTGCACATCTAGGGCCCCAGCCAAATCTCATTCTCCCTCGGAAGAGATGTCGTAGTCCTTCAGCTGCTTGCTCCAATTCTTGTTCCAGCAGTTGAATAAACTTGTTAACATCCCCAGGCTCATTAAATTGATAAGACTTGGCTTTCCACTGCAGTCTTAAATGCGCTGAAAATGACAACTGGTGTGCAATGTTAGTTGACAAAGCTGGCCACGGATCCCATCGTAGGCTTTCCTGCGCTGCCTGGTGGCATAGGACAAGTCTGGAAAGATGTTCAGGGTGTCAGTCCCATATTTTAGGCCTCTCTGACATCAGGCAATACTAAGGACTCTGTCACGGTCCCCAACAGATTGGCACACCACTAAAATGGTTCTCGGGGGTCGGATGCAGTCTGTGCCTTGTGCCCTGCAAAGAGAGATTCAGTAGGTGCGCTGTATGGCATTTGGGAAGTTTTTCCTCATTCCAACCTAAAATAGAGGGCAGGAAAGATCGGATAAAATTACAGTCCTCCTCCTCTGCCTGCTCTGACAGTCCAAGTATCCAGAGATTTCTCTCACGGGCCTGATTTTTCAATGGCCTCCAAATGCCTGCAGAGTTGCCCATTCTCTGCAATCAGCTTTGTCGTTGCATTGCAGGCCTTCAGTACTGAGCCCTCACTCCTTTTGAACAGTGTGCTCGCATGCATCCATTCTCGCCTCAAGTGCAGAGACCCGTGGTGTTAGGGAATCGAGTTTCTTGTCAATATCTCGTACCGAGTTAACCAACTGGTTTAATGTTGCCTGCATGGTGAGAAAGGAGACCCTTTCTGTTCAGCACTCAATGGTCCTGCTTTTTCATTTCCACCAGGCCGCTCCTCGTGGTTTTCAGTCTTTTGGAGCAAAAACTCCGATGCTGCGGAGGCATTCCCACGAGTTTTGCCCATTTTTCCAGTCCCGAGGTGCCTGTCATTAGAAAATGTACTTGTGGGGCAATTAGCAAAGTCTAAAGGGGTAGAAAATAAAAGTTTTAAACCATATATGGAGCGCCGTGAAAGTACTGCCTCCTGTTAGCTGCTCAGCAGTGACCCCCAAAACTGACATTTTGTACTGGAAAAGTACTTGTCACGCACTAATCAAATGTGTGTTTCATATTCAGTCTCTTAAGTACAGATTTTATACTTTAAAGATTTGAATATGGAAACATACATTAGATGTAATAAAGTATAATATAACCGTGTGTAAAGGTTTCAGCTTGTTGAACATTTTTATACATGTTTTGCATGTTACTACAAGTATTTCTACTGATAACTTTATGCTTATTTGTGACACGGTGAAGAAGACAACCAGATTAATGGAAGACATAATAGGGATACCATTTACTGCCACTAAACGTGTAGCTTAAACTATTCACTATAACATGTGCTTCTACTTTAAACAGCTGCTGACACCACAAAGAAAACTTTAAAAACATAATATTTAGTTACAATTACGACTTGCATGCTATATATATTCTATAGATTCTCCTCATCATGATTTATTACAAACATACGAAATTTGCCAGCAGATAAAGGCCTAGAGGTCTATCAAGTCTGCTCGAATGTGCAGCTAGCACCCCTTATTTGCAGCTGCCCTCCTTCCACCCTTCCCTTCATTAACCTCCCCCTTGTCCTGTCCCATCCTCGCTTTTGAAGCAGTCCACTGTTCTACTGCATACCACTTCAGCAGGTAACGATTCCACCCAGCCACCACCCTCTCTGTAAAAAAGTGTCTCCTCATCTCCTCCTGAACCTTCCTCGCTCCAGTTTCATATCATGGCCCCTGGTGGCCCTCCCTCCCTTACTTTGTACAGCCCCTCTGTACCCGCCTTGTTTATTCCTTTCATGTATTTAAAGGTTTCAACTATGTCACCCTTTCTCTCCTCCAGTGAGTACATGTTCAACTCCTTCAACCTACTCTCGATGATAAGTCCTCTAGCCCCTGATCATCTTTTGTCGCTTCGCGCTGCACCCTCCAGTAACTTAATGTCCCTCTTCAGATACTGACGCCAGTACTGCACGCAGTACTCCAGGTGTGGTCTAACTAATGACCTATACAGTGGCAGAATCACCTCCTCCTCCCGAGGGTATACCCTTGCAATACAACCCAGCATTTTGTTGGCCTTTGCAGCTGCCTTCCACATTGTGCCGAGTTGTTCATTGACCCTGTAATGAGCACACCCAGATCCTTCTCCTCCTCTGTCTGGGCTAGCTGCACTCCCCTAGCTGGTAACTCCTCCTTGGGTTCTTCATCCCAAAATGCAGCACCTTGCACTTTTGGCATTAAAGCCCAGTTGCCAGGTGTCTGACCAGGTTTCAAGCTTTGCCAGATCATCCTGCAACCCCTGCCATCCCCTAGGTCATCCATCACCGCTGCCTACATTGATATCATCAGCAAACAGACTGATCTTGCTCTTGATGTCCCATGATATGTCTGCAATGAATATCCCAAACAACACTGAGCCCTGTGGAACACCGCTAGTCACTGCCCTTGGGTGTGAGAGCCCCACCCACCACCACCCTCTGTTGCCTTCCCTGCAGCCAGTTTCCTACCCATCTCACCAGCTTTGCACCTGCCCCTGTGCCTACTAACTTCCTTCCCAGCCTTCCATGTGGCACTGAGTCGAATGTCTTACTGAAGTCCAGATACAGGACATCCACTGCATGGCCCCTGTCCAGTTGCCTCAGTTACCCAGTCATAGAACTCGACCAGGTTGGTTTGGCAGGATCTGCCACGTATGAAGCCATATTGTCTGCTGTCCTATAGTCCTTGGCCTCTAGGAGGGCCACCAGCCCTCCTTCAGGATAGTCTCCATTAGCTTACCCACGATGGATGTGAGGCTCACTGGTCTGTAGCTACGGTTCATCCTTGGGGCCACTCTTATGGAGGGCACCACATGAGCCATCCTCCAGTCCTGAGGTACACACCCGAATGTAGTGAGGCATTAAATAGGTCTGCCAAAGGAACTCTGCCAGCTCCTTCAGTACCCTGGGTGGATGCCATCTGGGCCTGGCACCTTGTCCACCCTCAGTGCCTTCAAACCCTCTCTAACTCTGCTGTCCATGATTTCCCATCTGTCACCACTCTTCCCCCTGCTTCTGCCATTTCTCCCACCTTGGGTGTCACCCCTCTTCTCTTTAGTAAATACTGAGCAGAAGTACTCGTTTAGTGCTTCACGCCTATCGCACCTCTGCTTCCACCCAACCCCTCCTTCCTAATCCTTACTATGTGGTCCTTACAGCTCCTTTTCTCCCTGATGTACTTAAAGAAGTCCTTCTCCTTCTTAATGCCTTGTGCCAGCCTGAGTTCCAGAGATGCTTTGGCTCCCCTTACTGCCCTTGTCACCTCCTTCGATTCTGTCAAGTACTCCTTCCTGTCCTCCCCCTCCTGTTTTCTTGTACTTCCTAAAGGCAGTTCTTTTCTTACCTTTTCCATGACCTCCATGCTCAACCAGATCGGTTTCTTAGCCCTAGCCTTCTTGCTCTGGGCTTTGCAGCAGTTTTGGTTGCCTCCACTATCCCCAGTTTTATGAGCTCCCACCTCTGGTTAGTGTCCATACTAGATTTAATTCTAGCCAGGTACCCTTTACCACTTCCCCAATCCTCCCAAAGTCGGCCCTCCTGAAGTCCAGCACTATTGTGCCAGATTCCACTCCTTCCTTGCCCATATCCAATGTGAGCCATACTGAGCGGTGGTCACTCCCTGACAGTGGTTCCTCCACTGTAAGTTCTCTCACAAAGTTCCATTTGCCAGCACAAGGTGAAGGGTATTTCCTAACCTGGTTGGTTCACTGACCATTTGCAGCAGGAAGCTGTCCTGAAGGCATCCAGCAGTACCTGCTCCTCCTTTTCCTGGTTGTTGGGGTACTCCAGTCCACTCCTGGCATGTTGAAGTCCCCACAATCACCACACTACCCTTCTCGCAGGTCCTCCTGATCTGTCCTGCTAGTTCCCTGTCAACTCCTCCGTCTGAGATGGTGGCCTTCACACCACTCCCATTCTAAGAATCCTATTCTTGGAATCCTGGATTTGCATCCAAAGTGACTCACTACTACCCTCCTCCCTTCCTCCTTACACACTTCAGTCCTTCCTTCACATATAGTCGACCCCCTCCTTTCCCAATCACCCTGTCCCTCACTAAATAACCTGTACCCTGGTACAGACAGGTCCTAGTCATTGTATTGGGTGGCCTATGTTTCCATGATGACTGCAATGTCCACCTCTCCCTCTGCCATGAGAACCTGTAACTCTGCAGTTTTCCTCCCAAGGCTCCTAGCATTAAGGGTAACCACCTTCCACCCTCCCCCCATCCTGCCCTCCTTTCCTAGCCATCACCAGCAGTACTTGCCATTTATTACTGAGGAAATATGCATGAATGCATGATTTTTACCCTTGGAGTTCACCTGCCTCAATAACGGACTCCCTGCTTCATGTCATCCTCTGTTGTGACATCACAATGTTTTATCATGGAAGTAACTAATGTCACAAGCAGTGCATTATGACCTTGGGTATGGAGAAGGCAACCGGACTAGATGAACCCTTCAGCAGCAAAGATCCTGTTTTCATGCAGAAGACCTTAGTAATAAATAATGGGAGGAGAAATGCATAACTAATAGGAAATACAAGCAGCATTGTCTCTAAATATTACATTTTGTTAAAGTTCTGCTGAAGGCGCTGGCTGTCTTTAAGGTCTACACTCAAATATATTTATAGTCTAGTTTCATTCTGCTCAATTATTTGACTTGGGCCTTAAAGAACCCCTGACATCATTAGGAAAACTTTGGGGGGTTAATATTCAGCTCTATCCCATTTTCTTTATTACTTCATATATTTCATTAATTAATTCCCAATTTTCTTTATTGCTGAAAACAGTTTCATGCAGGTAAGATCCCTATGCCCTAGGCTGTATCTGCTCTGGCGCTTCTCATATACCACAATCCCTTGTTTATGACCTCATAATTATTTCCACAGCAACATATTTTGATGTCATAAACAGTATTAGGATGTCTTGTGTATACAAGCAGCTGAGCTAAACAGGCAGAGCTATTGTATTCATGCAAATACCCTTGGTAATAAGGAAATAAGGGTGCAAATTTCAGAATAAAATACCAGATATAAGCTACATTTATGCCTGAATGTTACATTTTCTCAAAGTAGTCTCAACTCTCAGCTGTGTCAGGAGCTCTTTAAATTGTCAATTCAGGCAAGTGCCTAGGATCTTACTTGGCGATACAGCTCTTGCAGCAGGTTACACCATTAGGACTGAAGCCGTCCAGGTGCCAGGACCCCCACGGAAATTTTCTAGCTAGCAGTCTTCAGTGGGACCGCCTCGATGTTAGTCCGCCTGACGCCAGGCATAGTACATAAGGAGGCGGTCTCCCCACACTCCCCTAATTCTTTTTCCCCGCGCCGACAACTCGGCATCGGCCTCTTGGTCACTCTAGCTGTGACGACTAGGAACTTCAACGTTCCTTCTTCTCTTTAGAGATTGGATTCATCTGATGTCCTCTCCAAACACCTCTTTGGAAGGTCACCCATCGGAGTGCTCGGCAAACAGATCCCCTTCAAGGATCCTCACTCTGCCTGTGTGCATTGCCTGGGCCCCGACCATGATACCCAGGCCTGCTCCTTCTGCCAGGGCTTCAATAGTCGCACCAGGATCTGCCACCAGAAGGCCCTTCAGGCTTTTCTTCTTGAGGAAAACTCAAGGCCATGGATAGAGAACCTTCCTCCAAGGTGGAGTCATCAGGAAGACCCACAGGCACTGGAAAAACACTGGGAGAAGGAAAGTCCCAGGGCCTCGGACTCCCGCAGCTCTGGCTCGAGGTCAGACAGCTCTCCTCCAGGGCTCGCTGTCAGCCTCCCTGGTTCGGTTAGATCGTCCAGCGATTCCTCCTCCTTGCAGCCTATCAAGACCTCCAGGCCCTCGGCTTCTTCCACTCCTTCTAAGCCCTCATCCAGGTCTGGGGAGCACCACAAGTCTTCCTCCCATCGTCCGGACTCCGACATCAGGTCATTCTCCCAGCCACCGCGTGGCCGGACCCACCCAGCGCAAGACTAAGGAACTGACTTCCCTGAAGCAGATGTCTGATCCAATGTTGGCCAAGCACCATAGGCACTCCCAGGAGCCAGCCACAGTAAGACACCTGTCACCGTCAGGTGTCTGCTCGAGGACGTCCGGCCGAGGGACCGACGTCCGCCATTGCAGAGGGAGGACTGCACCACCGCCTATCAATGTCGGTTTGGGAAAGTGTCGTTGGAGGATACTACTCAGCCCAAGGACCAGGTGGGTGACTCCGAACTGTCGAGCTCCCACAGGAACCCTCCCGAGTGGGAGACCCCAGGGACCCGACATCCGACCCCCAACAGACCACGGTTCCCCGCCCATCGGGCTTGAATCTGACAGAGGTGAAGGAGCTCTTCACCTTCTGGTGGACACCATCAAGAAGGATGTGGTCACCGCGACACCCTCTTCCTATGCTGGCTACCCTTCAATGCCTGTGCCCCACTCCCACCCAGGGGTCAGTAGGATGGGTTGACCTCCAAGGAGTCAACACCCTCCTAGGGGCAGATCTTTAGACAGGAGAAGGCCTCTTCAAGATCCACTTCAGAGTCCCCAGCCCTAAGAGACCCAGACGGTGTCTGTATACCTCGTCACGGAGAACTCCAGATCTGACACCTCTGGGCGCCAGATCTCCTTCTCCCATCAGCATCCCTTCTCCAGACCCACGTGACCTTCCAAGGTCTCCTCCGATGACCCCTCGCTCGCCAAAATCATGAGGCATATCCAGGAGAATATGGGGTGGACGCTGAAGAACTAGACCCCAGAGACAATGCCTCGCCGCTACCTTTGGCAGAAAGACCCAAAGCCTGTGGTAGCCACCCTTGGTGGACACCTTCACGGATGTCACCAAGGCTGTGTGGAAGTGTCTGCATTCGACTCCGGCAGTGCCAAGGAAGGCTGACCACCTGTACAAGGCCCCAAGGGAGGACCAGTACCTGGTGAACCATCCTATGGCCGATTCCTGGTCATCATGGCCTCACATGACCAGCCTCGAGACCTCAGCAGTTGAGCACATAACCACCAGACCCGGAGTCCAAACAGTTGGATGTCCTGGAGAGGCGCATGTACGCAGCTATGACTTGCGCCATCAGGTCATTAAATGACCTCACCCACATGGTTACATTCCAGAACGCACAGGGAGCAGGGACAGGACCTGGTTGAAAAACATGCCCGACGGTGGTCAAAAGGAGGAGCTGTTAAACCTCCTCCATACGTGGGTTCAGACATTGGGACCCAGGTGCTCAGAGCTGCATACGACTCTGCGGACTCTTGACCAGAGCTGCAGCCTCAGGCTTGTGTCTCCGAGCGTTTGTGGCACTGGTTTACCCTGGACATCCAGAAGAATATCACGATGTCTTTACCATGGCGTTTTGTTTGGCGAAGCCTCGGGAGGAGGTGATCACCAAACTTCAAGACACTGGGAAGGCAGTTAGATCTGTGCAGGCTATGTACAGGGTCTCGACTTAGTTCCTTCGCAGGAACCAGTCATTTCGTGGCGGACACAAAGGCAACAACCACGCTCAGCCTCCAACAAAGGGGCCCTTCACCAAAAGCCCAGGCTAAGATATCCTCCGCAAAGGCCACTGAGTTGCAAAGACGGCCCAACCTCAGGGATCTAGTGCTGCCACAGCATGACTCCTTCCTGCCCCGCCTCCTCAGGATGAACGGGAAATAAAGGTCGGGGTCGCATCACGCCACCTGCCAGGGTGGTGGTTGATCACCACAGACAAGCGGGTGCTACAATTGGTTGGAAAAGGCCATTATATAGAATTCAGAGGCAGCCCACCCACAAGGCCTCCTCTGCCTTCCTGCTACTCGGGTCAGCATGCCCTGCTTATACAATAGGAAGTGCTCGCTTCTGGAGAAGGAAGCCTTGGAGCATGTTCCAGAGAACCAGAGAGTATTAGGCTACTATTGCACTTCTTCCTGGTTCCAAAGAAAAAGGGACCTCCGTCCAATTTTGGACCTCAGCGACCTCAATCTGTCTGTCGTCTACAACGCTCGCATGGTGACCCTTCCAGGTCTAATCCCCATGCTGAAGAGGGTTGCCTTCTTGGCATCATTGGACATGCAGGACACCTACCTGCACATCCCTATTGCTCAGGCACACAGGAGGTTCCTGCGCTTGAGTTTTCAGAGCTACTATTATCAGTTCGAGCACTTCCCTTCAGGCTGTTATCGGCACCCTGCGTCTTTACAAAGCGCGTGACAGTCGTGGCGGCGTCTCTGAGAAGACAAGACCACTATGTGTTCCTGTACCTGGACGACTGGCTTCTCATGGCCCTCCAAGGAAGCATTGTTGACGGCCATTCATCGTACTCCAGGCCCTTTTCAGTCACTGGTATCCTCATCAACTATGAGAAGTCTCTTCTGGTGCCGCCCCAGAAACTGCAGTTTATAGGAGTAGTTCTAGACACTGTCCGTGGGAAGAAAAGCTTTTCCTTGACGGAGCAAAACACATTCGATCCCTCATAAGGGACCCATCTGAGAAGACCATCCCGCCAGACTGGTTCTTCGCCTGCTCGGACACATGGCTGCTGCCATTCCAACAGTCCCGATGGCAAGACTCCACGCATGGGTAAACCCAATGGATGTTAAGGTGCAGGGACCAAAGGCAAGACCATCTGCAGCAGCCAGTTTGACTGTAACTCTTCCACAGACGCCTCGGGGGTGCACTTGAACAGAATGAGGTCTTGGGGCACGTGGTCAGTCCAGGAATCTCATCTCCACATCAACATATTGAGATGAGGGTGGTCCTTTACGCCTGCAAGCCTTCCAGTCTGAGATCCCACCGAGTACTCTCCTGTTGCAAACAGACAATACTGCAATGATGTATTACCTCAACAAACAAGGAGGCACTCACTCCTACCTCTTTGCAGGGAGGCCATGAGAGTATGGGAGTGGGTAATATGGCACGGCACAAATCTTATTCCAGTTCATGTTCCCGGGTGGACAATACTGCTACAGACAGCCTGAGTCATTCTCAGGCCAGAGTCCATGAGTGGGAGCTCTTACAGGAGGTGGCCGAGGATCTGTTCCACAGATGGGGCACTCCAGAATTAGACCTTTGCGTCCCCATCCAATGCAAAACTGCCCAATTTTTGCTCACTAGATCCAGGGCCTGGTGTTTTCTGGCGAGACGTGTTGTCCCTCTCCTGGGCGGCAGATTCCTCTATGCCTCCCCTTCCCATTGATCCCGAGAGTTCTTCTCAAACTTCACAGGGAGCACGCGATACTCATTTTGATAGTGCCTTTCTGGCCCAGGCAAATCTGGTTCCGCTTCTGCATCAGCTATCCGGGAACCTCTGCTTCCTTTGCCAATCAGCTCCCGTCTGTTGTCTCAGGAGGAGGTTCGTTAGTCCATCCGGACTTTGCGTTCATTGAACCTACATGCTTGTCTCCTAGAGACATAGCCATGATGCGACACGGGTCTTGCAAGAAGTGGCAGAAGTACTTTCTGCCACCAGAAAACCGGCAACACACGCAACATATCCATGAAATGGCACAGATTTTGCTTGTGTGCTCAACGCGTGGTTTCTCACCCTAAGACTGTCCCAAAAGCTGGTTCTGGAATACCTGCTTTCACTTTTTCAGTCTGGTCTAGCTTACTCCTCGATCAAAGTGCATCTTTTGCAATTTCGGCTTATCATGCCCCATAGGCTATCGGATGGTGGCCCAATTGGACACTACTTGTGCCTTTTAAGGGGGTCCTCCACCTTAGGCCATCTATCAAGGATCCGTTCCTCCTGGGACTTGCCCTTTGTCCTGGAGCAGCTTACACTGCCACCTTTCGAACCAGCCACGGATTAAGAGCTACGTTTTTCTGTCGTGGAAAATGTTTTTAGTTGCAGTTACTTCGAGAAGAATCCTTCGATTGCATGCACTCACATGCAAAGAGCCCTATTTAATTTTCCATCAGGATAGGGTATCCCTGAGGACAAATCCTAGGTGGTCTCAGCCCGCACTCCTAATCAGATATCGACTTACCAGTGTACTTTCCCAGGTACACCAATTGAGGAGAAGCACTGCTTCACACCCTTGATGTTCACAGGTGTCTCAGCTATTATCTGACCAGAACCAAACAGTATCAAAAATCGGATCAACTGTTTGTCTCCTTTGCTGAGAGGATGAAAGGAGCTGTTTCTAAACGGTCTCTATCGCGCTGGCTTATCCAGTGTATCCATTTCTGTTATGACAATGCAGCAAACCCTTGCCAGATGCGGTCAAGGGTCATTCTACCAGAGGAGTGGCCACCTCCTTTGCAGCACTGAAGAATGTCTCCACTTCAGCTATTTGTGCTGCGGCCACCTGGAGCTCGGTGCATACCTTTATTAGGCATTACAGCCTGGATATCGCTTCAAAGGCGGAGGGCAGGTTTCGCCCAGCTGCCCTCCAGGGACTTCTGTCCTAGGCTCAAGCAGGGTTATGATCCCTGTCTTTCCTTCTCCCGATGGCATATGATTGCCGCTATTGCTTGGGAATTGGTCCTAGTAGAGGTTTCGCTGCAAGAGCTGTGTCTCTCAAGCAAGATAGTACAGTCACGTGAAGAACTTATCATAACAGTAGATCTTCGACAACAGCTCTTGCAGCAGGTACCTTCCATCCACCATCCCCCTTCTTGTGGAGGTAGGTCATAGCCAAACATCCATCTTACGAGATGGAACAATTTGTCTTAGTCTTGGCCATCTGATGGCGGATCCTCGTCTCCTCTTCTGATGTCATCCAGTAGCCGGGGGTCTCTGGCGGAGAACTGGGGATTGGGGGACCGCCTCCTTATGTACTATGCCTGGCGTTGGGGGCGGGACCGACGTGAGCCAGTCCGCTGAAGACTGCTAGCTAGAAAAATTTCCGTGGGGTCCTGGCGCTGACTGCTTCCAGTCCTAATGGTGTAACCGCTGCAAGAGCTGTTCTCAAGACACGGTACGTAAGTTCTTACGAACTGTACTTTTTCAAGGCCTTGAAACCATGCTCAGTAATGCTGTGAGATGCACTACTAGTTAGCCATTTAAAACCTGACACAATTAAACACAAATAATTTCTTGCTTGTCTGTCTGTAGTTTTTGATGGGATGGATTTTAAAAGTTAACTAACAGAATTTTCTTATGGTTGACAACACTCAAAATAAACTATACCAAAGTCATCCTCCCATACCACTTGTAGAGCAGCCTTCCCATAAAGCTGTGGCAGGCACCTCTGATATCAAAGCTGGCCCCTGTTGTGTGCAATTCACAACCTAAAGAGGAGATGAGAGTGCTGTACTACTCACTGCTATGTTAACCCCTGTGCTGCAGACAATTGGAATGTAAAGGAATTCTGGACTGATTTCAGTCCATGGAAAAACGAGAGTTAAGCAGAGGACAAGGCAGCAGGAGCTTATCCTGTGCAGAGTCATAGCAGGAAGGGTGGCGGCACAGCAAAAATAGCAGCAGCCAGCATAAGCATAGTGGGACCATGATGCATAGACACTTTAGGGGAAACTCTGGATATGGAAATCTTATGCATTTCAGACTAAAGTCAGATGTATGTATGTATGTATGTGTAGAGTTTTTTAAGAGCATTTTGTGGATTATGAAATATTAAAGGATGTTTTATTTTTAGTTTATTTGTAGAATTAAGTTCCCTGAAGAAGAAGAAGAAGAAGAAGAAGCAGCCTATTTAGTGGGTGTTATGTTGGGGCAAATTGAAATAATTGGGACTATCTTACTGAAGAATTTTACTTGGCATTTTTTTTTGAAAAAGTGTTTGCACTCCCACCCCACCCCCAGCCTGTGTAACCAGATGACTGACTGCCGGAGGGGTAGCATACCATAAGTGCTGTTTCCTATGGTGCAGCAGACAGTTTTTGTGCTGGAAACTGGAGAGCCTGGAGTGTGGAACAAACTCAGCAGATGGATAGAGAACTGGTTCAGAGCAGGAGTAATCAGTGGTGAGTTTTTTCAGAGGTCAGGAGGATACAGTCGAACCCGCTAAGTGAATATTGCTTAAGCGCATATTCCATTTAAATGAATATAATTTTACGGTCCAGATTCCTGTGCTGTTCTGTCCAGCTTAAATGTTACTGTTTAGTGAATAGGAAATCCTGTTTAAGTGGACTAAAAATGTGCTTGCCAGAAGACTTTTAACACTCTTATAGTGCCTTGTCTTGGGCAGTCTGACTAAGCTTTGTTAATTGCTCCAGCTGACAGTACTGCTGTTTAAAGGCAGTTCACAGCTGCTCCATGTAACTGCACCAGGTGTTAATGGTGCTATTATACAATGTGGTAAATCCAATGTGCCAAATACTGCATCCTGATTGGTTGGCTGGCACAATTACCACCGTGATAAATCCTCCAGTGGACCCACTGGAAAAGTGCCAGCCAACCTTATATCATGCTAATCCGGTCACTTTCACTTAAAACAAAACTGCCTCGATTTGTCCTGTTGCCGCTTCGCAAAACACTGTGGTAAATTGTTTACAAATGACATCCTCTTCGAGTGTAGGGACCTCAGTGAGTTAGAAAATAGTTACAAACGTTAAAGAAACAATATTTCCATTGTATAATATAAATGTATCCTCCAGGGAAGGGCACACTGGAGGACTTAACGACTGGTGTGGTTCGGTGACCAATCACACCAGGTGGTAAATCCTCCAGTGTACCCACACCCTGGAGGGATAAATTGCTTAATTAAAGCCTCCTTAGGATTCCACTTACAGCAGTCACCACAAGCAAGTAACAATGGTGAGTAATGTGGAGGCCAAAAGCCCTCAGCAGAGAAACGGAGCTCACCCTAAGCCAAAAGGTTGTCTCTATTAAAATGCTGTCCAAGACAGGGATGACACAGTCAGCAGTTTTACATTAAAAAGAGATGGCACCAATAAGAGAGATGTCTACATGTTCTCCACCAGCTTAGCAATAAGGTATTGTACTGAAATGCTTCGCAAAATGATTTAAAAATGCTTTTAATTTTTTCCTCGCTTTTCCAAGTTCAGTCATATGAATCAAATTTATTGTATGTGTACTTAATGGTTATGAGTAAGTAAAGTGAATTATTCATTATGCATATTTCCAACTCCTCTTCTGTCATTTTAATACTGACACCAAGTCAGAAATTTTAATTTCATTTAGTGTATAGCCCGGTTAAGAGCATATATTCGGGTGGGATGGGGTATTCACTATGGGTTGCACTGTACCAGTGGGTGCTACAAGGATTGGCCTCAGGCTAGTGCTGTTTGCTATAGGATGTACAGAGCAGGGTCCATCTCTTTGCTGAGAACACCAAGATCTGTTGGAGGTGGACATAGACAAGAGAATAAGGGACATTAAAAGGGACATAGGAAGGCTGGAGAAGTGGCATAAGGTGTACAACTTAAATGTGAAGAAATGTTAGGTTATGCATATTGGTATGAAACACCTAGCTCAGTGGCGGAGCCGGGGAGGAGGGCTGGGGGCAGTCACCCTCCTGGCTGCCCCAGTGTGAGTAGTAGCACCCCACCACCATCTTTATTCACTGTTTAGTGTCCATTGTGGAGCTCTGGAATTGACTGAATGGCCCTCCCTGGCTCCCAAATGTTCTCAAACCTGGCCCGCCCACTGCCTCAGCAGAAGTGACTAGGAATAGGGTGAGTGAGTGTGGTTGAGATAGCTGAAGAAAGGGACCTGGGTCTTCCTCAGCAAAAACATACGACTTTAGCTCAATGCAGTGAGGCATATTGGAGGGGTGTATAGGTGGGCATTCACCTGTAGAAAGACTAACTTCTCTCCAAAGGATAAAAAACCTTTTGTGAACTAGCCCCTAGACTTTCTTATGCCCTTCGTGCCCTCTCACTACATGCTCTAAGATCCTTTAAATCACTGCCATCCCAGGTACTCTAACCCAACTCCTACCCTATTCTCCCCCACACTGTCTAATGGTGTCACCTCCTAATCTGCCCAAACCTCATACATACCTTCCCTTAGAGAGATTCACTAAGGTAAATGGAGGTAGATGTGCACCACACAGCTAGGTGCCTTACTCCACCAACTGCTGCTGATCCTTAGTTGACATAAAATATCCAACTGTTTACTAGTAAAATCACTCATAAAATTGCAAGGGCCTTGTTAGTCGCCTGGTGCCCTCATTTAATCACTACATGATCACTGTAATATATTAAATTGTTGTTAAAGTTACCCCATAGACTATTATGTAGCACGTCCCTGCACTCTCCTTGTGATCATGTCATAAAGTTGGCTGAGTCAGGGTCAGGACAGGATGCCGAGTTACACATCCGAAGTGTCCCGGTCAAAGCGATTTTACTAGTAAACAGTTGGGTATTTTTATGGCAACTATGGATCAGACAGTATGCTAAGGAACGGGTAACAAAAGTTGAAAATCCTATGAATAAGAGGTGTCATTCGTCATCAAGTCTGCACAAATAAAGGAAATAACTGCCCTCTACAGGTCCACGTTAAGACTACACCTGAACTACTTTGCCCAGTTCTGGAGTTCCATCACAACGACAACAGTAACTGCTTGGAGAGGGTTTATCGGTGGCTGTGACAATGTTACAGGGGAAGCAGGGGAAAATGTATGCGAGAGGTCAGAAAATCGGAACATGTACTCTGAAGGCCAGAAGGGGGGAGGCAAGCTTGAGCCCTACAAGTTCTTGAGGGGTATCAGAAGGTCAGACAGCAGGGATCAGTTCACTGAGAATGAAAACCTAGTAACCTGGGGACATGGGTGGAGGTTGGAAGGGTATTCAAAGGGATGTGTTGAAGTACTTTTTTCACAGAGGGTGGTGGACACCTGATATAGTCTGCCAGACGCACTGATATAGGCCACATTGGTAACTGGTTTCAAATATAGATGGGATTGCCACATTGGGATAGTAAGACTAGAGTGTGAGAAGATGGGCAGCTGGGTGACTGGGACAGTGGGGCACAGGACGAGCAAGAGGCCAGGTACTGAGAATTTTAAGAAATGGGCAGACTTGATAGACTAACAAGTCTTTATTTCCCTTCAGACTATATGTCTCTCATCCATGAATCTAAAACTGGTAACATTAACGTTGAGCTCTGATTAAGAATTGAGAGTGGTAAAATGACATGTATTTTTTATTGCTTTGCTATCTTTACTTGAACAAAACATTAACCCATCTAGTATTTTATATACAAGGAGACACACGTGTTCTTTCTTTCACACATTTGGTTGTCCACACTACATGCTGCTGAGCTCCTGCTGATGTGGGGCTAATTTCCATCAAAAATGGTATCTTATTAACTTGTGTTTATACTAACGGCACTTCTGGACAAGGGCTCTGTAGATGCCAGCAGGATTAAAAACAATAATTAACATCAAAGTCAGAAGGTCAAGTTTAGCTTTGCTACTAAACCGTCATTGTTCACTCCTTAAAGGAGAACTGCAGTGAACCTTTTTCCCCTTTGGTACTAAGGTCCACAGGGCACATTCCATTTATAAAGAGATCTAGGAGTACTTGGGAGGTAAAGCGACTTTGTTGGGGTCATACAGTATACAGGTGGAGGTTGCACAGCTTGTTTCTCTAAACTCTAGGCTGTACCGGCAGCCCATACAGAACCAAAGTCATTTTTCCTGGAATAGAAGCCGATACTTAAATTCAGTTTCCAATTTTGCTACTGTTCAACACTGCAGGCATTTTGTTTATTCCAGTGGGTGTTTCTGATTTCACACATGTAGTAGGTTGCATTTTAGAATTGTATGATGTGGTTTATATCCCTTGCTCGACTCTTCCATTTTGGAACACCTCCTCTCTGTTCTGCTACAGTACTCTTGTGGTTAAAAGGAACATAAACTACAGTGCATCGTACAGTTCTAGAATGGAATTTAACACCAGAACATTATCAAACACCTGCTGAGGTTACTAATATGCCCCTATAGCTAGAAAATAATAGAATCAGAACCTGTATTTATATAAAAAAAACTTTTACTGGGTGAAATGATTTTCAGGTTCAATGTGATTCTGCTTTCCTCCCTGGTCAGCGGTGGGCGGCAGCATCCCACCCTCCTGCTGCCCTGCTGCCCGCCAACTGACAGCTCGGTGAGGGCTGCACGCCTATTGGTTCACAGCATGAGCCAATGGGCGTGCAGCCCATACGTACTACACATTCAGATATGTGAATGAATCATTCACATATCTGGAATGTGTCTAGTATGTTATGGGCTCACACCCATTGGATCACGCCAGAACCAATAACCGTGCAGCGCCAACAAATCGGTCAGGCGCGAGGCGGCGGGGCGGGTGGTGGTGCTGCACGCCACCGCTGACCGGGGAGCGGGCGGTGGGGCTCAGTGGGCGGGTGGGGGGTACACTAGACCACCAGGGTAATAGGACTATTTTATGATTTACAGATGCCAGTGATCAGTCCACTGGACCACCAGGGATATGGGGGGGTTACTATACCGATGCCCGCGATCAGGCACATAACGGTCCACTGGGCCACCAGGGATATTAGAGGGGGTTCATTTAGACAAATGCCCGCGATCGGGCTGCAGGGGGCATCTGTCCCAGACTGCTGCTGTCTGGCAGGGCACCAGGCGCAAGTCGTGGGGATCGGCGCACCTGCATGCTAATGGGATGCAAATGGAGCCATAATGACATGCAAATGACCCCATGTGTGCCTTGCATAAATTATGGCCCCATTTGCATGTCCCCTTTTGAATATCGCAGGTGCAGTGCATGGGCGCGAGTGGCACTTGTGCTGGCGCATCTCCATGCTCCACTCTGGCCACTTGCACCATACACAGTGCCACTGCGCCATGCACAGTGGGGTGGCCAGGTGCGATATTCAAAGCTGCTGCACCATAGCGCAGTTCCGTTGAATATCGCCCAGGCCACATCCCTGCGCAACAAAGTTGAGCTGCGCCCAGGCTTGCGCCACAGCCTGGCTTAGTTTGAATATCTGGGCCGTTGTCTTTAGTGTTGTTGGTTTTGACCTCCTTGCCACCAGTCTGGGTTCTTTGTGGATTTGCCTCTATTAAATTGTCGGCTCTGGTTGTCTGTGGCATGCTGGGCTATGAATTAGAGTAGTGACATCTTCGGAAGTTAATTCAGATAACCACGATCACACTTGAGCAGCATGCTGACCTGCTCTGCATTCTCTCTTTTGTTTACATGCTTACTTTTTATTGTAGTCTGAAGGTAAAATGGGATGGCACACAGACGAGCCCTTTCAGGCTTAAGATCCACCTGGTAATCATAGTAGTTAATCATTATCCATAAAGCATATGTTTCAGTTTTAGTCCGACATGGTTTTCACATTTTATTTTTATAAGGATGACCTGGCACTGTATTTAGTATAAACGTAAGTGGTAGATCATAGAAACAAAGAAGTTGTCTGCAGATGAGGCCCATTGGACCACCCAGTCTGCCCAAATTCCCTACCTATAGTGCCTCCAGAGACCCTGTTTGGACCCCCGCCGTTTCTAAAACTCTCTTGTGATTGTCAAATACATTCTTAAATCCTGTGACTCTTGGCCTCTACCACTTCCTCCGGAAGGCTGTTGCAAGTGTCCAGCACCCTCTGTGAAGAAGTACTTTTACATTTCCCTAAGCCTCCCTCCAAATAATGGATTATCTTTTCTGTAAAGTTTGGTATGAAAATAACATTTATGAAAAGTAATCACGGATCTTTTATGTAATATGTTGAGCTCTAGGTACATTACAGAATTCAGATAAGACAAATGTTTAAAGTAGCAGTTCACGTTAGCAGCTGTGTTGGAGAAACAGCACTTTTTTTATTTTATTTAGTAATGGAGTTGACTAGGCTCTCTTTCTGGGTCATGGTACAGTAAGCTAACAATAACAGAAGTGAAACAGTTCAGTCTTGCCCTAGTTATTTTTAATTTACAGTAATGTGATTCAGTAGGGAAGCCTAGTTGACATTTGGGAATATGGGGTGGGGGTAGGAGAGTGGTGGAGGGTCAGGGTGCAGTGGGAGGGAGGAATTTGTACTGTAAAATGAGGTGGCACAGTGGAAGGGGGACAGGAACAGATCGATCCACCAGTCTTATTTATTTTGCTGTATTAGCATATGAATTATGGCTGTTTCATGCAATCATGAAACTCTTTGATTTATTTTTATTTTTTGTTTGTGTAGAATATTTCGTTCTTGTTGGGCCATAATATTGTTGTACTTGCCATCTTTAATAAGACCCTCATGAAAAGCTACACCACGCATCAATAAACATCATTTTAATTTCTTTCACTTTTTATCAAAAATACAAGTGCCACATTTAAAGTAAATAATATCACACAATGCAGTGTGGGTTATGCCCTAAGATAAATGCATACCTCTGGGCGTAGTGAGCCTTACTGCCTGGAAAAGTGTGTATAAGGCATAGCTAGCACTCTGAGTGTATTGCACTTATACAGTGGGTATATTTTGAAAGACTGTGGTATTTATACATAAAAAAAAAAATGGTAAATGTTTTTAATTATTTGAAATGGTCCCTTTGCTTTCCCTTGGGGTATTGCTGTGCTTGCTGGGGTGTCTGTGAACACTGTGGTATGCTCTGGATCACTGCCACGGGCTGCTGGCAAGACCATGGTTTCAGATCTTGCTGGCAGCATACTATCATCCACGGTAGTGATTTTCACAAAAGTCATGGTGGTCTCCTCTGCTTCTGGGTGGGGTAACTGAGTTTATACACTCTGATATCTGGGGTTGAGGAGGGAAGGGAGTGGCTTGGGAGGGACAGCAGGAGTATTTCCACACTAGAAACGCTTTTTTTGAATGTAAAAAAGAAACAAAATGTAAGTGTTTTGACTATTTTTATTTACTTTGGTGTCTTCTGAAACAAAGAAACAAACAAAAAAAAAAGGCAATCATGTTTGGGGGCATTGGACAGATCTGAACTGTACTGCAGCACAGGGATGGGCACTTGCTATATTTCTATGCTGTAAGTTAAAATGACCATAGCTGGCAGGGGCTGCTAGCCAATCATATTAAGGAACTGTCTGTACCGTTTTATAAAGTATCTTTATAATCTGAAAATTTCAACTGTCAGTGGAGTTACTGAGGATGATTACATGTTAAAGATTCTACACTATACCATGCTACATTAGAGTTTGCATGTAGCAGATAGTTACCTCAAAGTACAAAGTAACATTTGCAGAAAAGCTTTAAAGACTAGCTTTATTTTTCACTTTCTGTTCATATTGATACAAGTTTACAAAGATATGGAGGTACATAGAATTTGATGGCAGAAAAATACCCAACAGCATGTCTATTCTGCCCACGTGCCTACCTGAAGCTGTGCCTGGCCTACGCCCAGCCAGAGTTATTAGCTGATAGCCCTTGTGGTTTTACAACACCCTTCCCTAGAATACCCCATTCCCTTTACCGATAATTCATATTATTCCCTTGTGTCTGTCTTACCTCTGTTTGAGCTCCATAATAGACTTTGCATGGACCACTTCATCAGGCAACCTTTTCCACTCATCCACCACACTTTGGCCCCATACACACTGCATCGTTCAGACCCCGTAACTGATAGAAACCGTTACAACTGGGGAGCGGTGCAGTGTGTCCTCTGGACGGTGCCGCCGGCCCACATTCGGGATCTGGGCGACTGTTGCCGTGCTACAATGCAGTTTGTGCTGCACTAGGGGACCAGTGCACGATCCACATTACGCCCAGTAATGCTACCGAGGTAAACTGCTCATAACAGTTGTTGGAACCACATATGAGGTGGTTTCAACAACAGTTACGAAACACCTTCTGTAATGTTACAGGTAAATGCAAACCATTGCGGTAACAGTTTGGGCACTTTGTAGTGATACAGAGGGTAGTGTGGATAGGGCCTTTCTGTGCAGAACTTCTTCTTAAACCCCTCCCCGTTAATTTCCACATGTGACCTCTCATCACAGTGTCTTCATTCCTCCTGAACAGTGTACTGCAGTCTAGCTTGTTGTTTACCAGGGAATACTTATATGTTTGTCATGTCCCCTTTTCCCATCTGGCTGCCATTCTGTACTTGTTGAGGCTCTTCAGCCTCTCCTACAGTGTCTCCTGCTGCACCCAGATAATTTCTGTGGCTCTCTTCTGATGGACTCTAGGCAGTCTCTCTTCTTATCTGTGGATTTCAGAATTGTGCATAGTATTTTAGATGTGGCCTCAGCAGGGATCTGTACAGAGGCCTCCTGCCTTCTACTGAGGAATCCCTTTTCCTATGCAACTGAGTGTTTGTTAGCTTTCCTAATTACTTCTATGCAGTGGGTGGCACATTTGAAGTAGGCAGTGGTGATGACTCCGATGTCTGATCCTCCCTTCCCCTCCCATCTGATATTCTGTTCTGTGTTTTTTCATTGCTATTATGCATAATCTTTGTACTTTCTGGTGTTAAATTTGAGTCGTCATATCCTGGACCACCTATCTAACCTTTCTAGGTCCCTTGTCACATGGGAGAATCTGATTAAATGTTTTCTGTATATTTCTTTACTTATCTGAAAAGAAACGTTAATATAGTGGTCAGGTGAATGTCTGCAACATATAAACCAGTGTTTGTTAGCAGTTTATATTGTGGACATTCAGTGATAATTGGGATTAGTGTTTTAAAGAACGATAAATACATTAAACAAATGTTTGATTTTGCATGTAAAGCTGTATCATGTGAAGAAACGGAAGACATGAAGTTTTTTTTTTTTTTTTTTTAAAGCTTTTATAACCTATCTGGTAGCAACTCTTTATTTTAAAGAGTTGATCAGGAAGGCAGTTGTGCTAAATGGCTTAGTATGTGCTGTGTCTTGGGGAATGTGAACTGGATGCAGTTTATTTAGTTTTGTTGATGAGATTAAGTGTGCTAGACAAAGCCCACAAACCAGAAGGTTACAGTGAAAATATCTGAGACATTGTAAACCTCGGATGTTACAGATCAACAAGTACAAAATCATATATACAAACATTGCAAAGAAATCTAAATTGTATATATCAGAAGATGTCCTCAGTACAGCAAATGGGTTATGTGGTGATACAGGATTGAGACGGAGAAATAACATTAAGGTATAGAAACAGGTGTGCGCCACGATAAAGTATTTCTTCAGTTCAGAGCTGAAAAAAGATGGGGAAGGTGCTGCAGGTGCCAGTTGGGTTACCAGTTTAAGTACAGAATAAAGTAATGCAAGTGCTGTCATTTTTGTTTGTGGGGTGCTTGGGGGACAGTCAGCAATGCATGATGTGGGGACTGGAGGAGTATACACAGGATGGTTTTAAAGAGCATAGACAAGGAGGGGAAGTTTGGTATCAAAGAATTTTATGGATGAAACATCAAGGGTAAAGGACCACATAGCTATATGGGAGAACCAGCCTAGGCCAATGCAAAGGAGGCAGTGGTGTGTTGGGCAGGTTGTTGCTGGGGTAGAATAGGTATTTAAGCAATGCACCACAAGAGGCTGTGGGTGATGCCAGGATTTACCCACGCCTGGTATGGTGTTCGGTCACGAGGTGTAGCCGAGTTGCAACAACACACCAGAAGTGGGGAAAATCTCAGGCCACCCACCGCCTCAAGTGGGATATGCTATTATACAATTGGGAATTGTAAAGGTGGAATCAGAAAACTTTTTAAGGTTTTAATTTAAAAATATATAGACATAAATCTGTTGACTTGAAGGAAAAATTGTCCCTGCTGGAATTGTGGAGCTGGCAGGCTTGTTACTAGTGAAGGAGCAGTGGAGAGGGTGTTCGTAGTAGGCGGAGCTGGTGATGATATAGGTTGGGAGTTAGTAGCACTGGTGGCACTTCTGAGGTGTTAGCGGTGGGGGACTGCTCGACAGTAAAACTGTTACTTCAGGTAAGTCTTCCTTGGAAGCCTGAATGTTTGCAGTATCTGGTAAAGCTTCTTACTGTTAAAAGATATGTGGTCTAGGTCTCTTTCAACAAATATTTTAAAGGAGCAGTCCATGTGGAAGTTTTTAAATTTACTGTTTCTTAGCAAGCGGAGATACAGTGGTGGCCAGAGGCTTTGATTTACGAATCTGACGATATTGCTTTTGATACAGGGCATACAGGCAGCTTGTACTTTTTCCTGTGGGTACTATCAGGATTTATGCATTGTAAATCCTGATAGCTAACCAATCAAAGCCAAGATTTAACTTGCCTATGGTATAATGCAAGTTACATCGCTCCTGTTCATATTACATTGTATTGAGGTAAGTAAAGGCCTCATATTATAGGCTAATTTTAAGAGGACACCTTGGACTATTGCCAGATGAGAGTTAGGGCTTGGATTATATATCTCTAATCCTATAAACAAGTTCCAATCTGGATTTAGCAGATTTACAAATATCTTGCCATGAAGTGAGAAGTCAGCGGGGGTGCAGGTTCTTAAATGAAATCACCTGGTTCAGGTAGACAGCCATTCAGAAAACTTCAGGTTTGTTGGTACCAGCATGGAGTTTTCTGGCAGACCCAACAATGTAGGCTGGGTTTTATTTATTTGAATTTGGGACCAGCTTAATCATAGCTGCAAAAGTCAGAATTAATTTCATATTAAGATTATCGATACAGTTGGAGCTACAGTAAAGGACAAGGTCCTGTACATATAGGAGGGAGGAACAATAGGATATGCAAAGGGTAGGCTGTCATTGTAGATCAACAGTAGCAGAGGTCTCAGAATAGATCTCTGCAGGACACCAAATTGAGTGCAGGCAGTTTCTGAGGATGATCAGCCAACCTTCACAAGTTGCTTGCTTTTTTTTTTTTCTTCTTATAAACAAAAATAAAAAAGGTAGTTGCTGAACATGACTAGGTTCAAGGGACCTTGATCAGTGGATGAAGTACATAGCAAAGAGTGATCTACAAGATCAAACACCTTAATCAAGTCTACAAACTCAGAACCAGTCAATTTAGTATTGTCCATAGCAGAACTGATGATGTTGGTGAACTTGACCAAGGCAGCAGTAGCGCTCCCATATTCAGAGCCAAGCTGTGTGCATAGGAGCACTGCATGGCGGACACTGCACTGCCAGTTGGGGCGCTATTCAGACAGCGTGCTCTGACAGGAGCATGCTAATTGTCTGAATATTGGACTTTGTCAGTGCAGCACATGGTGACTGTGTGCTATGCTGACACAGTCCCGGACTGAATATGGCTGTGTGGAGTCAACAGAGATAATGTGTTGTCCCAAAATAGTACAATGCCAGCATGTCTGTGGGCTGTATTCAGCCCTAGCATGCTGATGAATCCATTGGGCATGGAAGGTGCTAAGTGGGATTTACATGCTAGTTGTGGGCAGCACAATTCCACCATGCAGGCAACACAGTGGCATTATGTGAAGCATTGCAGCCCCTCCCCCAAATTGCTGCTGTAGGCCATCTGTCAACTGTGTATTAGCCTGTTTGTGTATATTGGACCCCACAATCACCGCTCCAGGCAGAGAGATGTACAAGCATTCCAGTTGGAGAATAGTGGAATAATCCCCACCCCACCTCGATCACTGCTCCAGGAAGCATGGCATAATATGATGCCTGGTGGCGACTAGTGGAATCCCCTCCACCCTCATTCCACAATTGCTGCTGTAGCTGGCCTGTCATATTACCCTTGTTGGTGAATACTGGCCCCTCCCTATCACTGCTCCTAGTGATCTGCAAGTAGTTCTTTCCTATCACCGTTAGGAGTATAGTATCCCCCGCCCCTGCCTGCTTAGGACCCTGCACCCCACACCCCTTTGCCTCCTCACACAGACACCTCTACCTGAAACGCATTCCTCCTTCATGGTTAAGGGTGCACTAATTGTCTTTGTCTTCAAATGCTTTATGTTTACTCTTTTACAAACCTCCTGCACTTTCTAATGATCCTCCTTTTACTAGCCAATTTATTGACCATCCAGGGGCCTTGGTAAGATGGTCTATCCTTGCCCCCTAACTTTCCAAACCTCTCCTGTTCCAGCTGTATCCATTTGGTATAGGTTTTCCATTGTCTTATTTCATTGTATGTAATCATATGGAGACTCCCTTGATCTAAAACTGCTGGTGCAAGTTCTGAAAGAGATTCTTAAACCCTTGGCAAAGATCTTTAACCTCCCATTAAGGCTGGGCCAATTACCCTCACTCTGGAAACAGGCAACTGTCACACCAGTGCATAAAAGTGGAGACTGGTCTCTTCACACCAACTACAGACCTATCTCCCACCTCCCCAAGGCATTGGAATGAATAGTGTCGGACCAACTAGTAGAATTCTGGATAAGTATGAAGTCCAATGCCCAGAACAACATGACTTCAGAAAAGGACACAGCACCACCACGGCTCTTCTGGAATTGACTAGTTTTATTCATGACACGCTTGACAAAGGAAACTGGGGACAGTTTTCATAGACCTGACGAAGGCCTTCAACACCGTTAATCACCCTCTATTACTCAGGCAACTGTCCTACATCAGGCTCTCCAATGATGCTCTTCCATGGTTTGCTAGCTACCTTGGGAATCTGGTTCAGTGGGTCAGAATAGCAGGTGTTCTGCTGATGTAAAGCCAGTCCTTTCCGGAGTCCCCAGGGGTCCATTCTGGGCCCACTACTCGCTTCTCTTCCTCAATAGACCCCCGGTGTCTGCCAACAAAAATGCTACTTCACGCGGGACGGTGCAGTGCTGTTCTCAGCCACCATGACACTGAACTCCTTGAAACCCAACTGCAGCTTGACTTCAAGCGTGTTGAAGATTGGTTCGGCATGCTTAAACTCATCATGAACTACAGCAAGACCAAACTAATGACGTTCTGTAATCCATGGAGCAGGCACAAATCTCTGTCCTTCAACCTGAAGAATAACACTGGTACTTACTTGAACATGTCCTACAGTTCAAGTACCTTGGTATCACACTGGATAGTACCCTTCCTACATCGTATATTGACACTGTTGCCAAGGCCACCAGTATATTTGATTAGTCTGCTGCACAAGCACTGTATGACTGCAAATGCCCTTAGACTAGCCATCCACAGCTCTGTCACCTCTATCATTGACTCACGGTCTGGCCATCTGTGGCTCCACCTTGGCAACTGCCTCCACAGAATCTCCATCTCGCCTAACAAAGCCTGCAGGCTTTTAACAGGCATTGCCTGATATACACATTCTGTGACCTCTATGCACAGGCTTGCTGGCTACCACCTCAACAGACTGCAATACCAGACCTGCCTGCTAATCAAAAGGTTCTCCTTGGTCTCATGTCTCCAGGTGTTGGTAAGCTTCTCACTGCCTTCAGTGGTAATCTGCAAACACGTAGTGCCCAATCCCAAATCTTCCAGGTTCTTGGATGTCATACCTACATGGGTCAGTGGTCCTTCACCTACAGGGCTCCACATTGGTTTAATACCCTCAACAAAGAAGCACTTTCCTCTGCAACACTTGGACCATTTAAAGTAATCTCTGATGTCACCTCGCCTTACCACTCAATGTGACTGCTTCTCCTAAAGGTCTGCTCCATCTACCACCAAGTTGCTCATGACCTGTGCCCTGCCTCCGACCTGGCATTACTGTCTCTGGCTCTTGTTTTCTATGTGACCCATTTCCTTCCTCTCTCTCCACCCTCCTCGATGTCTTCCCCCCACTCTTCAAACCTCATTACCATATTCCCCGTGCATTGATCCCCTTCCTCCCTGTCCCTCCCTACGACAATGGACCCTCAGCCTGCCTACTTATCTCGGTCCCCTCCTACTCAATATCAAGCTGATAATCCCTTGCTCTGTTACATCATCTATCTGCCGATTTAAGTTGCTCTCTAGTAACGTCTTTTATTTCTAAAGTGTTTTACAACCGCAAAACAATGTCAGCCATGTCTGTATTATGCTTGTATACCATTGCCAACCTTTGTATGTATGTTTCCTTCCTTTGACGATAATCTTTGTAAATGAGCAGCTCCTGCTCAAAGGTACTTGTAATCCTAGAGTTTAATATAATAAAAGTAAAAAAAAAAAAAAAAAAAAATCTGTATGTTCTATATACTGCTATACTTGTCTTGCTCATTGTTGAGCCAGTTATTAGTCAGTACAACTGCTGCTTAACAATCCCTCTGGACCCACTTGAAAAGTAGTCACTAGCCTAAATGTGGGTATCCTGGAGTGTCAAATTTCTTGCAGCTTGGCCAATGTGATAGTAAGAGGGTCATAGTTGCCATGAGCAGAGGGGCTAGCACTTTTATGAAGAGGCAGAACTTATGCCCTCTTCCAGGCACCTGGTACTGTACATTTGCTGGAGAGAAAGAGGTTGAGTGTGACTGAAATGGAGAAGAAATGGCTAGTGCGGGAGGTGGAGATGCAGGGTCTCAACCCATCATGACTGTCACATTTGACTGGGTCCAATGTCAGAAAGTTAGCAGGAGAGATCAGAAAGAAAGAGAAGGTGTAGGATTGTAAGTGGAGAGAGGTAGAATTTGGAGGAGGGGCTGGGGAGGGGGAGAGCGATAGAGATGTCCTTGAAGGAAATTTCCGAGATCTTGTATTGGGCTCCATGGCCTATTATATTACAGCAGCCGTGAGTCCATTAGGGCCAGATTCAGAATTTTTAGTCACCCTGTTTGAGAGGGAAGGGATCGTAATTCAGGCTGAACCATTGGCCAGACTGTCCTTCCACTTCCTGGATATCCAGCTCAGCCCTGCACTCTGTTTTATAACATAGTCCACTTCCTGGCCAGTTAAGTGCTGCCATGAGCAGCACTATCGTCATGTGTGTCAGAGTCCACTCTCTGTTGTGGGTCGGCACACAACAGTGCAGCATGATGTTATCGGTGGACGACCGACTCATATCGGTCGGTGCTCTGAATAAGAGGATTACTAAATAACTTACCATGAATGTCAATATTGTTAGCTAGACAGTCTGAAAATATATGCTGACTGGTTTTATCAAAGGCTGCAGCTGACTTACACTTGGTAACCCTGTTCTTAAGTCTGCAGAGTAGTCTTACTTAAGTATCCTTGGCCAGTTGAATGAAGTACATTCTAGTAAAACATGTTATAGTACTTCAGTAAATATACTGATCTCTACAATTAGCAATATTGTGAAAGTCTTTGGTTGCTGAGGATTTACAGTCGAATATAGGCTTGGGGTTCCTATCAGAATTAGATACAAGTACATTCTGTATCATTGTTTTGTTAGGGAGGATGAAACGACTGCACTGCAGTGCTTTAACTCTGTTTCTGACAAAGATCAGTTGTAAAACTTCCACGTGTTAGCAGTGTTACGCAATCTTATAGTTGCCCAATATTTCACATCTAACTGAAATGCAAGGCACAACAAGTTTTGGTTTTAGTCAGTTTTGCCATAGGCATTGCAAAATCTCACACACAGTTCCCTTTGTAATACTGGCTGCAGGAAGTGCCTTAGGAATTGTAGGTCTGTGTAGTCATCCTGTTTAGCAGAAAGTTTCTAAATGTAATTTTCTAGACCAGCTCAAGGTCAGGGTTTCCCAGAGTTGGTCACTGGCACGATTTTGTATGGTTGAGGCTTTGATCGCTCTCCAATAAATAAATTAAAAAAAAAAATCTAAATGAAGTTGCCATTTTGTATCTTGAATAATATATGGACTCTGTTCCCACTGCCCATTAGCCTTGCAGTGGCTAGGAGGGGTGGGTTCTGACTAGAGGCAAATCAGTCCTAGCAGTCCTCTCCAACTCCCACAGGCCCAGATCACCTTGTGTGAGTGACCCCAAGTGGTTAGGATCTGAGGAAAGAGGGCAGCATCTACAGGAAATCTGCATTTTGCAAGGGCTCTGCCTACTTGTCCATCAAGTAGGCCAAGCACAGTTTCCTCCCACCTGACAAGTTTTATGAATAATTGGGGGGGGATACAGGTGCAGATAGTTTGTGACTTGTAGTTGGTCAATAGGTGGGACCGTTTCCACCTATTGATATCCTATCCCTGGATAGTTTTAGGGATAAGATATTGTGGAGTCACAGAAACATGGTACACAGAGAACCATGACTGGGATGTCAACATACCAGGGTACACAATCTACAGGGGGTAGAAGAGGAGGAGCAGTAGCTCTTTACATAAGGAAGGTATCAAAGCAATGGAACTAAAAGGTAAAAAGGAAGAGAGGAGGCACTGTGGGTCACCCTGGAGACCAGAAATGACACGACAATCCACATGGGGTTGTATACAGACCCCCATCTTGGGGAGAAATGGACAAGGAAATGACAGAAGGCATCTTTAGGATACTGACATACTAAAATGCCAGCAAATAGGCCTAACGGTCTTTGTGTCTGCTCGCTTGGTCAGCCCCAACCCTTGAGCTGACCTTGCCGCCTCGTCTCCTCTGGTTTCTCCTTCCCAGTCCCGGATATTCCCATTGCACAGGACTTTGCATCCAGAACCTTCCCCTGTACCTGTCCACCCCTCTTGAACCCATCCACTGTCTCTGCCTCCACCAGCCCCGGCAGCGCATTCCATGGCTCCAACATCCTCTCAGTGAAGTGGCACTTCCTCCTTTCTCTCCTGAATCTCCTCCAGCTTCCACCCATGCCCTCTAGTTGCCCCCCTTCCTTCGGAGCACCTTGACTGCTTCTCCCTAATTAACCCCTTCATGTACTTGAAGACCTCTATCATGTCCCCCTTTCTCTTCCAATGTGTACTATTTAGCTCTTCGAGCCTCTCCCCATAGGTCCTGTCTCCCAAGCCCCAGATCATTTTGGTTTCTCTCCCTGGACCTCTGCAGGAGTTCAATGTCCTCTTTAAGTGTGGCCTCCAAAACTGCATGCAGTACTGAGGTGCAGCCTCACCAAGCAGTTATACAGGGAGTATCACGTCCCTCCTTCTGAGGTGATCCCCTAGCGATGGATCCCAGCGTCCTGTTGGCCTTGGCCGCTGCTCTCCACAAGTCTGAGTTGTTCATCTTGACATCAACCACCACCCCAGGTCCCTCTCAGCCATTGAGACTTGTAGCATTCCCCCTCCCCGGTGTACTCTTGGCCAGGGTTTCTGGCTCCCAGATGCAGTACCTTGCATTTCCCTACATTGAACCTCAGCTTCCACTTTCTAGACCACCTTTCCAGAGCCTCCAGGTCCCCCTGTAGGGCCGCCTCCCCTCCTCCCCATCCACCACCGCCCCAGTTTTGAGACATCCGTAAAGAGACTCATCTCACTCTGATACCCTTCCTTATGTCAGAGACCTAGGCATTGAACAGGAGGGGCCCAAGGACAGATCCCTGAGGGACCCCACTAATGATCTTCCTAGGTGATGAGACTATCCCACCATCCACGCCCTGGAGCTGATTGCCTATCCATCTGATCATCTGGTTCCCCACTCCCATTTCTCCTAGCTTATTCAACAGGCCACCGTGAGGAACAGAGTCAAACACCTTGCTGAAGTCAAGATAGAGGACGCCCACCAGTCTACTCGGTCCAGGGCTCTCGCCACCCAGTCATAGAACTCCACAAAGTTTGTCTGACATGATTTCCTGGGACAAATCCATGCTGTCTATCATTCAGACACCTGACTTTTCCAGGTCCCCCCAGCCTCTCCTGACAATGCCCTCCATCACCTTGCCCACCAACGATGTCAGGCTGACGGATCTGTAGGATTGCAGAAAAAGGGAGATATTGTTGATGGGGACCTGAATATGCTGGATGTTAACTGAAACACATTTGCTGCAGCCACATCCAAGAGCAGGGTCATTCTCTATGCCCTACAGGGGCATGCCTCAGACAGCTAGTGTTGGAACCCACTGAAGGGAGCAGTCTTAGACCTGGTACACTCAAATGGGGACGGAGAGAGGATCTCCATCTAACGTACTACGATACTAACTGCCAGCAGATTAGCCCTTATGGTCTATTGAGTGTGCTCGTATCTCAGATCCCTTGTTGAGAACCGAGGCCTCCCACCTCCTTGTGTACCAGAAACCCCTGTCATCCCTCCCCACTCATCTGGGCCAGACCTCCTCTGATGCATCCCCTTTATGTATCTGCCCCACCCTCTTTTGAAGCCTCCCCCAAAATCCTTCCACCTTCCAATTTCAAACCATGTCCTCTGGTGATACCTCCTCCTTTAGTTTAAAGATTTCCTCTGTGTTTACCAGATTTATTCCCTTGAGGTACTTGAAGACCCCAGTCATGTCCCTCCGCCTCTCCTCTCATCCAGTGAAACGGGCCAAGCTCCTCCAGTCTGTACTCATACATCAAATCCTTCAGTCCCCATATCATCTTGGTTGCCCTCCTCTGTACTCTCTCCAGGAGCTGTATAGAAGTGGTAGCCATATGGGAACAAGTAACCACCAAACAGTGTTGTTCATGATAAACACAGCCGAGAGAGTCAAGCCATACAAAAGTGAGGGTACTGGACTTTAGGAGGCTGACTTTGTCAAAATGGGAGAGTGTCTCAGAAAAGCACTAGCAAACAGGCAAGAAGGAGGGTGGAAGAATAATGGGAAACATAAAATCTAACATCACCGAGGCAACAAACCTTTTGTGAAGCAAATTAATCAAAGTGAAAGCAAAACCACTATGATTCTCAAAATATATGGTGGGAAGGTTAGGGAGAAAAATGACATTCAGCAAGTATAAGGAAACTCAGAAGAGTAGGACAAAGAACTGTACCAGTTAAAGCATAAGGGAAGTGTGGAAGGCAGTCAGAATAGCAAGGCCCAAATTGAGGAAAGATGGGCAACTTCGTTAAGAAGGGCTAGAAAACCTTTACAGGTACATTAGGGAGTGAAGAAAGACCAAGGGAGGGATAGGGAGGCTTAAAAAAGGGAGGGTGGGTGGTGGGCAGAGAGGGACAGTGAAAAGCAGGATATCGAACAAATACATCTGCTCAGTATTCACAAAAGAAAAGGGAGGGTTATCTAATCCAAGGGTTCTCAATGGTGAGGCCAGCCTCCTGGGAGGCCCTAACCTGTTCCAGGGGAGGCTCAAGTAAGTCTGAAAAGTAATGTATTTAAATTTTGGGTTTTATGTATTTTGTGTGAAGAGATGAAGCAAACTGAAAGAGAATAATAACAGTAGATGAATTTATGTATTTATTTACTAATAGGTGACAGGAAGGTGAATGAGCCAAGGCTCATTTCAGGTATACCTGGGGAAGAGTAGGAGTGAATACATTTCAAAAGGTAACTGCAAAACAATCAAGAAATATACAGTGAGCTATAATGCAAATAAATATGAACAATAAATTAATAATGAGTAGGTAATTGATCAGTTTGTAAACTGATGACAGAACAGCCCAAATACAAGGGTGAGCATAGAAGTGCTAAGAGCAACAGCAGGAAGGAACAAAGTAATCCCTAGAAGTTGCTTAGGAGCAGGGAAGAAGGGGAGAGGCAAAGTATGTAGGAAGGTTATTTCATATAGAGAGGAAAAGTGAATGTTGTCTGACCCATGAAGGTACTGCAACAAGGAATAACAATGGTTCAAGAATGAGAATAGCAGAGCAAGTAGATTGGTGGGAGTTACAATAAGCTGAATAATAATATTTGTCTATTTTATTTATTTGTTATTCAGATAACACCTTTGAGCACAGGAGCTCTTTTCAAAAGTTCCAAGTCAGTATAACACAAAGAACTGAATGTGAGCCAAGTACTCAAAGGGGTTTAAATGTATTCATGGTGTGCTTGCAAAGTACAGCATGTTATTTTTCTTTGGGAGGCCCAAGATTATTTCAGTTTTGGGGAAGGCTCAAAATCTTTTCCATGGATTTGGGGAGGCTCACTGTGACAAAGTCTGAGAACTATTGATCTAATCCAATCAATCAAGCACTCTGGATGGGGGCGGGGGTGTCAAATACCAGTGCTGTCACAGAAGAAAGGTTCTGAAAGAATTCCTAAAATGAAGGTGGACAAAGCAATGGGCCTTGCTGGATTCACCACAGAATTCTTAAAGAACTAAGGGAGCACTAGTGACAGCACTGACTACCCTTTTAACGAATCATGGGAGGATGGTGTGGTACCGAGGACTGGAGGAGGGCAGTCATGATTCCCTTCACAAATGTGGGAGCAAAGCAGAGGCAGGAAACTGCAGACTGACCTCAGTGGTAGGGATAATGATGGAATCACTTCTGAAAGTAAGAATTTTGAGTACCTAGAGGCCAGCAGGGCACAGGACCCAAGGCAGCATGGATTCACAGCAGGAAGGTCATGTCAGATGAATCTGATAGATTTCTTTGACTGGGTGACCAAAGCAGCAGACCAAGGAGGGCTGAGGACATGGCCTACCTAGACTTTTAGCAAGGCATTTGACACAGTCCCAGACAAAAGATTAATAAACACATTAGCCAGCCTGGGAGGGTCCCAGGGTGGTAGTCTGAGCAAAAGAATTGGCTGGGCAACAGGACACACAAGGTAATAGTAAACAGAGTCCACTCAAGAAAGAGGGGTAACTAGCGGGTGCCGCAGGGTTCAGTATTGGTCCTGTCCTTTTAATGTGTTTTATAAGTGACATTACAGAGGGACTGGAAGGAAAAGTATGCCTCTTTGCAGTCGACACAAAGATCTGCAACAGGGTTGATACACAAGGGTGGGGGGTTGGAAAGGATGAGAAGGGACTTGGCAAGGTTGGAGGAATGATCAAAAGTATGTCTGCTTAGATTCAATGCAAAGAACTGCAAAGTAATGCACTTGGGAAACAGAAACTTGGGGAAGAGTACACAGTTGGGGGGAGATGGGTATTGACAACAGCAAAATGGAAAGGTACCTGGGGTAGTCATATCAGATGACCTAAAGGTAAATAAGCAATGTGAGAAGGCAGCAAGGATGATTGGGGATGCTGGGATGTATAGGGGAGCATCACCAGTATAAAACAGGAGGTTGTTATCCTCTGTACAGACAGTTAGTTGGTGAGACCCCATCTGGAGTACTGTGTGCAGTTCTGAAGACCCCATCTCCACAAGGACATAGAATGGAGGCAGACCAGAGGAGGGCAACTCAAATGGTGCAGGGTCTGCAACGTAAGCCATATAGAAGAGACTAAAGGAGCTTAATATATATGTGTGTGTGTGTGTGTGTGTGTATATGTATATGTATATGTATATGTATATGTATATGTATATGTATATGTATATGTATATATGTGTGTGTGTGTATAGATGGATAGATATAAAGATAGATAGAGATATAGAGATAGATAGTTATAGAGAGAGAGATAGATAGTTATATGGAGATATAGATATATATAGATATATAAAATATTATACACACACACCCTTAAGGAAAGGGGGGACAGGGCCATGATAGAATCTTTCAAGTACCTCAAGGAAATCAACTAAGTCCAAGAGGGTAGTATCCTTCAAAGCAAGAGATGTACAAGAACAAGGGATACAATTTGAAGATAGAGGAGGACGGCTGGGCAATTTGAGGAAGTATTGTTTCACAGAGAGGGTGGTGGATGCATGGAGCAGCCTTCCTGAGGAGGTTGGTGGGGTCAAAACAGTGGGTGAATTCAAGAATGCATGGGACAGACATAAGGCAATTCTGGTGGGGGTAGGAAGAAATAAGCTGTTAGTTAACTAGGATCTGCAGCTTATCCAGTAGGTAGGGAAATGGGCAGATTAGGTGGGCCAAGTGGTCCTTATCTACTGTTAGAGTTTTGTTTCTTTAAGCATAGTTGGGTAGGTTCAGTTCAGTTTTTAGTTTTATTTTGAAGGGATTACAACCATTGAGCAGACTCATTTGCAAAGTAGTCCCTAGTACATAAAACTACAATAACAAATGCAGTGAATATACAGTAGGACATACAGTATGGCATGAGTTAATACATAGTACAATTATACTTGACGTAATGGCTAAGATAAGAGTTAAAAATAAATACAAATTTAATAGCATCAGTCTAATACTGGATGCAGCTGGTAAGAAGCAGAAATGCATGAGTAGATAATTTCAAAACAATTTTTATTTTTCAACCATGAAAGTGTAGATGAAGGATAGGGATGGAATAGGGCTGGGAGTTGGTGTTCAAGGCATTGACAGATGTTGGGAGTAATTTTTTCAATGAGTGACTTGAATGCGCTTAGAGGTAATACGCTTTTGAAGTCTGAGCATAGATTGAAGGGTGTTCCAGGCAGTGGGAATAATGTATTTCATGGCAGACTTGCCTACTTGAGTGCAAATTTTGGGTACCTCCAATGGGATGCAAGCACTTTTCCTTAGGCCGTAGGGACTATGTGATCGATGGAGGATAGAAGAGATGAAAAGGGCAGCTTATTTATGAGTGCTTTGTATAGCCAGATGGAAGTGTGGTAAAGTCTCCTAGTTGCCTGAGAGGTTCAGCTCACATCCTTATACAGTGTACATTGATGTGTTTTGGCTGGGGCATTGGTAATAAGGAACATTGTTTAACCAGGAGTAGTACACTATGCCAAGCTTGTTTCCAAATGCTACCTGGGAGGCACAAGGAAGTTAAGGACTTGCTCAGGATCACCCAGTATGCACCTTTGGCAACTGTGGGATTCAAACCCAGTTGTCCAGATCTGCAGCTCAGAGCCTTAACCCACTCCGCTATACTGCCTCCTAAAAAGCACATGGCTCTGTGATTGTGTCCAGTTTACGAAGATTGGTGATTGAGAAATTAATAATGTCTGGTGTCCAGTAGGGTAGAAAGGTGGCCGGAACCAGCCTTATTCTTGAGAAATGAGATTTGTTTCTAAAACAGAAGCAAGTCTTTGCTTCAGTTTTTGGACAAGTGACTTGATGTAGGGGTGAAGAGGTGGGAATTAAGTAGGAACCCTAAGTATTTGAAACTGTCCACAACTTCTAGCTTTTTGCCCAAGTGCGGAGATGGTTGTGGTAGTGCTATGATGGAAACTAGGTATAGTTGTCTTGGGTGGATGGAAAACATTACCTTCATTTTTTAACATTTAGCAACAATTTCGATGAAAATAGATGGAGCCACTTAGTCTGCTTGGAGAGCTGAGCAAGCTTGTGCAGCGTAAGGGTTTTGAGACAGAGTAGTGCATCATCCACTAATAAATGGATATTGGAGTCAGTGATGTTCAAATTATTGATGTAAATCAGAAAAGCAGGGGACCTAATATGGAACCCTCATGGACCCCCTTTGTAGAGGAAGTAAGGATGACAGGGTGCCCTTTTTTAATTTGCTGTTGCCTATCCTCTAGATAACTGGCAAAACCATTTAGTCGCAGAGTTATGAAATCCCAGTTGTTTGAGCCTCCATTAAGGAGTAAGTGGTCCACTGTATGAAAGGCCTTACTCTGGTCCAAGAATACAGCTCCTGTAACAAGCTTATTGTCCATGGCCTCTAACCAGTCATTTGTTACTTTTGATAGCACAGAGGTTGTACTATAGAGGGTCTGAATCCAGATTCTAACTGGTTTAGTAACTGGTGCTTATCTAGAAAAGCCCTGACTTGAATACTGATAAGTTTTTCCTAATAGTTTTGATAGAATTGGCAGAATTGAAATAGGCCTATAGTTATTTAGGTCATTGGGGTCCCGATTTAAACAGAGGTAATAGATGAGCCACCTTCCAAATGCATGGTACAGATCACTGGGCTAGAGAATGATTAAATATGTGGGTTATCAGAGCTGTAAGGTAGTGCTAGCCTCATTTTAGGCAGAGAGGTTTCGATATTGTCTGCCCTGGCCCCTTTGAAGTGCCTAGTTTGATCAACTGGTCTTCAACCTGTTTTATAAATAATATCAGAGAAGGTGAAAGGGCATGTGTTGGTGGGCTGCATGTGTGGCTATTTGAAGAATTGAGGGCCTTAATTTAGCTGTGTGGGAGGAGTTGAAGGCAAGGCCTGCTGTTGCAAAATGCTTGTCGAGTTTGTCAAGTATAGTGGTAGGAGAAGGGAATTAGTGAAGGGTCTATTAAAGCATGTAGGGAGACAGCTGTTACTAGTTACTCCAGGACTAGCTGGGATATCCTGATAAGACTGGTCACTCACCATTGCCTCCACTTTAAATGCAATCTTCACCACCTGTGTCCTTCCCGACCAACCCTGCAAACGCCCCCACCCTCTCCCTCCACTAAATGGCTTCCAGTTCCTCCTGTCTCTGTCTGAGGTTCTCCATGCCCTTCAGTGTCTGAACCCCCACACAAATCTAGTCCTGATGGTCTTGACCTCTCCTCCTTCAGTTCTCCACCCCTATCATAGCCCTTCCCTGTTCCACCTGCTCAACCTCTCATTCACTGTCTGTACAGTCCCTTTGGCCTGGAAATCTGTCGGTGATCCCCTTCACAAATGCAGCTGAGGTCACGCTCAGCATTCCTAGTTCTAATGTTCTGAAAAGTTGGTCTCATCGATACTGAGAACAACTTTTCAAGTCACAGAAAGAACGCATTAATTATGTATTATGGGAATACTGGTGGTGCTGCAGAGGGGTTCTGATTACTCTTGAGAGCCAAGCTCATAGAGTCTGATGTAATAAGAAATCTAGGTGGCAGCACAGGCTGGTTGGGTAAGTGATTGATTGCCCAATCAGTATTTTTTTTTTTGTTAGTGTTCTTCTTGCTCATGCAGCAAAAAAATGCTCAAGTGTTTCAGTTCAGAACTTGAATGGATAGCCAAAGGCAGCGTAGTGTAAAGCGCCAGGAGCCACAAGAATTTCCAATTAGTTGGAGTGGTGTTGTACCACAGAAGGGTATGATAACATTCCATAACCTTTGAACTGTGGTACAACATTTCAATTGAGATGGGAATCCATACAGAAGAAAGGGCCAGCTATACACTGTATAAGCATAATGTATGGGTGACCAAACGGAACAAGCCTGTGTTTCTATTGAAGGGTATAGATGATAGCATATGGACCCGAGAGCGAAGCTTGAGGTCCATGCTGTTTCATCTCTGAGATGGAAATACAGGCAAGTTGTGTATGGTCACCCATATTTCTTTTATGGTATGTGGTTTTGTGTGAGATCATAACGCGTGCAATTGGGGCAGAGCGAGCAAATGAAACTGAAAGCGGGAGTAACAGTGTGGCAGCAGTCAGCAAGAGAGGGAAGGTTCAGGTGCACTAATTATCGAACCTGCACAAGAACATCTTTAGGAAGTGCTGAACAACTTTTCAACTGTGCACAACAAGCTTTTTGAACTGGCTGAATTCCATATACTGTGAATAGTATAATAGATAAGGGGGACTGTGTATGTGGGGCTGTTATACTGTTAAGAGGTCCTGGGGACATGTGAACCCCTCAAAAGCTTGAGAGGTTCCAACATATCCCCAGAACCTCAAGCTGGTATTACAGCTGAGAAATCACAGTTCTCTATATGCTGTTTTGTGGAGTGTTTTTTTTTTTTTTAATACGGATCTGAGATGCATTTCAAGTTGTACTCATCATAATGTAGTTTGGGTAGAAAGCAGGATAGTGTAAAGTGCTCTGGACTCACCATTTGCTACTATGTAGTTCGAGAGAAGCTGTAAATCAAAACTTTTTTCATTGTATTTTATTCTACTGAGCCTTGATAAATTGACATCTGTCTTCATTGATCGTGTCTTGCTTATTTTGTACCATTTTTACTGTTTGTCAGTTGTAGGTGGCTGGCTTTTACTGTACTCAGCAGTTACAGTAAAAGCTGGCTCGTGGTCAGCTGTGTAAATTATGTGTGGCGTGAGCTAACTGTTCAATCTCATAATAATTTTGGTGGATGCTCATACCTAGTATTATGTGATTTCGTAATACTGTTGAATGTTCATTAACAGTATCATGGATTTCCTACTCTCCATGGATTTCTACAATAGTATTACAAGTTTTTTTTTTGGTATTATTGATATCCATATATTACAAGCTGATTGCTCACTGTCATCCTCTGTGGCTGATCAGGCAAAGTGACGACGTGTATGGCCTGACAATCCAAAAGATGTAAAGGAGGGAAAGGTTGAAAGAAAATGTTGAAGACTGATAAAATAAAGCAAAGTGACAAGGACAGCATACCTGGGTTAGTGGGGCACCTGCATTTAACCGCATACTGGTGTGTAGAGTAAGCATTAAGCCACGATGAAGGTGGCATCTAATGGGGAATTAATGCATGGTTTTGGGGGTTGTGGACAGCTTGGATGGTGGCAGTGCCTACCACCACCCAACCATGCATTAATTCCCATTAGATGCCACCTTCATCGTAGCTTAATGCGCTTGTACCATGGGTTGTGTGCAGATATGTTCACTTTAGCTGTGTCTTTTATAGTGGAAAATAAAGACTGCAGAGATGTCTTGCAGTGTTCCATTATGTTTACTGCATTTTGGAACTCAGTGACCGTTACAGGAACATTTATTTATATCGTGATGGTGTGAAAACAAATAATCAAACAGCTAATATTATTAAATGCATTTCTCAGCTTTTGGGACAGTACACAGCTATTATTTTCATAGTCAGCGAGGAGTTCCACACTATGAGAATGTCTCCTTCCGTCAACTGGCATTCTTGCTGATTTCCATACTGCGGCCCATTTGGTTTGTGTGCACAGCATTCCTTTGGTGTTTCCGCCCAGAAGTGCTTTTCATGGTTGCAGTTGTCGTCACAGTCACTACCACTTGCCGCTGACACTGACTGCTTCTTCTGATTAAACTGTCGCTCACTCCTGTACTGCTTCATTTGCTCTGTGAACATTGCAGGATCAGATTTTCGGGACAGCATTATTGTAAAATTAATGCTGTCTCCAGAGTGTCTCATGTGATGCCTTTGCACCAATCACTTGTGTTGGTTTTACTTCTTGTGATTTTGCCATGTTACAACACAGTTTTATTTATCTCTAAAAATTGATTAGCATTTTGCTCATAAAAGTGCTAAAACATTGTAAAATGCATAGTACTTGCCTCACTGTGTTTAACAAACATAACACTTCTAGAAAACCTATATAAATACTTTCTGTACAGTTAGTATTGTCCCAGGAAAAAACTGCTAATCAATTATTTAAAACCCTGTACAAAGCTTTTACCTGTTTTCACTGCTGCACTTCATTAATCAAGGTACTGAGCAGCACCGGCAGTCCCAAACAGAAGATGTACCCACGGAAATGAGAGGTGGTATCTTAGCTAGGCTGTCCTGGGTAAATAGAAACATAGAACATAGAATCAGATGGCAGATAAGACCGCTTGGCCCACCCAGTCTGCCGATTTCCTACCTAATGGATAAGCTGCAGATCCTAGTTAACCAACAGCCTACTTCTTCCTACCCCACCCCTAGGATTGTCTTATGACTGTCCCATGCATGCTTGAATTCCACCACTGTTTTTGACTCATAACTTCCTCCGGAAGGCTGTTCCATGCATCCACAACCCTCTCTGTGAAAAAATACTTCCTTATTACCTCTGAGCCACCCTTCAATCTTCAAATTGTGCCCTTGTTCTTGCACACCTCTTTTCTGTAATATGCTACCCTCCTGGACTTTGTTGATTCCCTTGAGGTACTTGAAAGTTTCTATCGCTCCCCCTCTCCCTCCTCTCCTCAACGCTATACATATTAAGCTCCTTAAGTCTCTCTTCATATGTCTTCCGTGCAGACCCTGCACCATTTTAGTTGCTCTCCTCTGACTGCCTCCATCCTGTATGTCTTTGTGAGATTGGGTCTCCAGAACTGCACGCAGTACTCCAGATGGGGTCTCACCAGCTGTCTGTACAGAGGGATAACAACTTCCTGTTTTCTACTGGTGATGCCTCTCCTATGCATCCCAGTATCCCCCAGCCCTTCTTACTACCCTGTCACATTGCCAGCCCACCTTTAGGTCATCTGATATGACTACCCCCAGGTCCCTTTCCATTTTTGTTGTTGTTAGTATCTCACCCCCATTGTGTACTCTTTCCTGGGTTTTGTTTCCCAGGTGCATTACCTTACACTTCTTAGCATTGAATGTAAGCTGCCATGCATTTGACCATTCCTCCAACCTTGCCAAGTCCCTTCTCATCCTTTCCACCCCACCTTGTGTATCAGCTCTGTTGCAGATCTTGTGTCGCCTGCAGAGACACATACTTTTCTTCTAGTCCTCTGCAATGTCGCTTATAAAGACATTGAAGAGGACCGGTCCTAATACTGAACCCTGTGGTACCCCACTAGTAACCCCCTTCTTCAGAGTGGACTCCATTTACGATTACCTCTGTGTCCTGTTCTCCAGCCAGTTCTTTACCCAGGCCACCATCTTGGGACCCACTCCCAGGCTGACTAACTTGTATATTAATCTTTGTGTGGGACTGTGTCAAATGCTTTGCTAAAGTCTAGGTAGGCCATGTCCACAGCCCTCCTGATCTACTACTTTGGTCACCCAGTCAAAAAATCTATTTGATCTGCCTGACATGACCTTCCCGCTGTGAATCCATGCTGCCTTGGGTCCTGTGCGCCTCTGGCCTTTAGATACTCGGCAAGTCTTTCCTTAGAAGTGATTCCATCATTTTCCCCATCACTGAGGTTAAACTAACAGGTCTGTAGTTTCCTGTTCTGCCTTGCTCCCACTTTTGTGAAGTGGAATCATATCTGCCCTCCTCCAGTCCTTTGGTACCACCCCATCCTCCCATGATTTGTTAAAGATCGAGTCAGCGCTGTCACTAGTTCTACCCTTAGTTCTTTTAGAATTCTGGGATGAATCCCATCAGGTCCCATTGCTATGTCCGCTTTCAGTTTTAAGAGTTCTTTCAGAACCCTTTCTTCCGTAATGGGCTGGTATCAACTTCTGTATCCAGAGTGTTTCTATTGTTTGGTTTAGGTACCTCCCCTCTTTGTGAATACTGAGCAAAAATATTTGTTTAGTATCTCTGCCTTTTCAGTCACCTCTGCCCACCCCCATCCCTTTATTATTAATGGTTTGTAAATCACAGTATATGAAAAGCACTACATATCTGAAAATTCTGTACTGTTCTACAGTTCACACACAACTGTTTAAAGTACAAATGCTACTCAGAGTTCTTACCCAGTGAACCCCAGACAATTGTTCTGTTGTCTGTGTTAAGGGGCGGGTGCAACTGATCCTGAGAGGGCCTTGATATCTGTCACCCTTGGTGTAGGCTTCTCCAGCTTCAACACTGTCTGTGCTGAGCTGTGGGCATCACTTTTCTGGTGTTGAGTTGCCAGCATTGCCTCCCCACTGCCTTGCTGCATTGGGCAGAGGATTTCAGATTGCTTGTGATTGCAGTTCCCAGGTCCTCCTCTTCCTTTTCCATGACACAGTTAGAGTCCACTCCACCTTTTCTGGACTCCGCTCTAGGGTTCTTTTCACCCATTATGTATGACCTTACACTTCTTTGCATTGAAGCTAATGCCAGAATCCAGACCATCACTCCAGCTTTGCAAGGTCTTTCCACAAATCCCTGCTCGCCTCCTCTGTTTCCATCCTCCCCAGAGCTTGGTGTTGTTCAAAGAAGCAGATTCTGCCCTTTACGCTGTCCCTGGTGTGATTTATGAACACGTGAGCAGCACTGGCCCCTGTGGAACCCTGCTGGTAACCTCCCTCATCCCTGTATGTGCCACCCTCTTGGTTCATTCCCCCAAACTAGTTAGCCATCCATCTAGTCCTCCTTCATCCCTTGAATAAAAATCACTGCTGGTCAGTCTTTCTTGTAGACTATCCTGCCTTTGGTCCAGTCTCCTCAGTCTGTCTGTTCTGCAACCTCCCAATGCTCCCTGAAAGCATTGCTAGAGTCCCACACATTCCATATCTGTTCCTGCTCCGAACTCTGTACCAGATCCATGGCTCTCCCTTCTCCTCCTCATCTCGGCTCTTCCCGCTGTACTCACTGTTAGTATTTATTGTACTGTTTTGTGTTTTGCACTGTTCTGTATTATCTTTCGCTGCTGTTACTGATTTTTGTTGCTGAGTTGCCTCCACTGGATTTACATATTTTACTCTCTCCAGTTGTGGAACTATGTTTGCACTGATAATTCTGTTTGCTGTTTACTTTCTGTGGCTAAATTATCTCCCCCACCCCCACACCTCTAGAAGTGAGTTGTTTACAGCTCTGCAAGCCTTTCTTGATATATATTTAAAAAAAAAAAAAAACTCTCTTAAATAGAATACATTTTGAGATTTCTGTTGCTGCTGTTGATGGCCTGAATTTCACTTACAGTTGGAACAAGAGGTACTGATCTCTCTAGAAAGGAGAAATTAAAATGGCAAGAACACAGTAGTCACTTTCATGCACTCGCGCGGCTGCTTTCCAAACCAAAACAAAACTCGAGATTTAGTAAATACTTTATTCTCGGTCTCATTACAGTGCAGTCTGATCACAATGCAGTAGCAAAGCATGTATGGATCATTCATTTAGTAGTGAGACTTGTTCTCTTCACTTCCTTATTAAACCGGGGACTTGTGGACAGCCGTTATTTTGGCATCTCTCCCGATTCAGCTGAACCCACCTTCCCACCTGCTTTTACCCATTCCCCAGCTACCTTGCTCCAATTAAAATTATACCGATTGCTATTTTACAGTTGCAACTGCTTCCTCATTGAACTGCAGTTTCTCTGTATATGCATTTCTTATAATATGCTAGTGTAACTTGTTTTGTTTTTTTTAATTGTAAAATAAATGTAATTTACAGTAATTTGTTTTTGTGATCATTCTTGGTTTTGGTTGCTTGTAGAAATTTCTGGCCAGACCATTTTTGAAGTGGAGTGCTGTCTGGCTGTTTAGACAGGGGATGTTTTGTGTACATGGTAATTGAATTTTTCCCAAGTGCAAAGAAGGCATTGTGATAGTCACATGCTGTGAATGGGGTCTCGAGTCTCCTATTAACCTACTAATTAATGTAGTTTGTGGGATATCTATTGATGCTGGGTAGTGTGCTACGTTGTAGACTGAGGAGTACTTCAGGATTACATATGCGTGTCATAGTTATGAACTCGTGTTAGAGTATATCATAAATGCTAATTTGTGCAAGTCATGCTGTCAAATGTGTTTCAGCAGTGATAAAGGGTACTTTTTCTGCTCATGAATAATGTCACCCTGGGGCTACTGGAGGCACATATGTCACTAGCATGACTTAAGTTTCTTCTACACAAAGCTGCATTATATATCTCCATTCTTACAGTAGAACCAGCACTGATTCAGAGCCAGTGATTTTCTGTTTTCAGTGGAGAACACCAGAGGAAAAAAAGAATTTGTAATTTTCAAACCAGCACTTGGTCATCAATGTTTCGTGAAAAACTAAATTTCCACTTCCTTATCATGCCAGCAACCCCACTTTGCACAGGCTTTTGTGCAGTCCCTTGTATTTTGACCCAGATGTTTATACAAAACGTGCTCATTTGTTCTCAGTTTGGGTTCGGGCATACCTCTCAACCTTTTGTCACTGAAATTTGAGGTACATGGACATTTTTGGCACTCAAAATGAGACACATCCTCAAACATGGAGATATAAGCTCAGAACACTGAAAACATAGTGTTTACTTGTACAAAGTTCATTTTGGATTTAGTGTTTTAGAAAATTAAGTCTGCTTTAAAATCTGAATTGACAGCATATTCTCTGTATGGACATCACCTTTTCCATGGGACAGAGCAATTTTAAGGGGCAAATGAGGGATGTTCCTAGTGAAGGGACACTTGAGAGATATGGGGTGGGGGATTTAAGATTTTATTTATTTGTTTTGATTACCGGTAGGTGCGTGGACGTAGAAAATGCTTATTCTCAGGCATGACCCTGGAGGTTGCATGGCAAACAGTCATACAGTACTGGAACAAGGAAGGCACATAGATTTTACAATTGAGATATGACCAGGGTCAGGAAATCAAGAACATAGTGATTTAAATATTACACAGCAGTGATGTACAGCAACTCCCTAGATGTACAGTTACACAGCAGCATCAAAATGGTAGATAATCCTAGAACATCAGCAGAACTGAGAACTGTGTGTGCCAATACAACACAGTTGGCAGTAGCAACATTGTAGGAGGAAATAAGTTGTACACCAAAGGAGGGAGAGTGAATAGATCACAAACTCCCACTGTAACACAGGAGATTTAGAAGGAGAAAAGCAGCAAGCAGTAAGTGCAAGTGAAGTAAGATTATAGGGGATATGCAGTGTCATAGCAACATGAAAGTAGGGCCGAGGAGAGTTCAGGGTGGAAGGAAGCAAGTGCAGGGGTCAGTTGGTAAGAAGTGATTTCATAGCATCCGCTTTGAAGCTAGCACGAGTAGAGTCGAGGTGGATAGCAGCAGGAATAGAGTTCCAGAGAGGTGCAAAGTGGGAAAAGGCCTGAGTTCCCATAGCTGTTTTACTTCTGGAGACTTGTAGAAGATTCTGGTCCCCAGAGCGGAGGGCGTAGTGGAGGCTGGGTTGAATCAACATTTGTGCTAGTGTGGCGGGAACACCAGAGCAAGAGATATTGTCAGTAAAGCGATTGTTAGCAACTGGGGAGAGCCAGTGAAGCTTACTACATAGCTGGCAGTGATTGGTAAGGCAATGTGAGGCCAGGGCAAAGCGACAGATACAATGTGTCCCACTTATGAAGACTAGCTTTGAAGCACCAATCTAAGTAACGGAGCCATAAGTGAGAGCAGGCAGAAGTATACCCTGTGCTGTGGCAATTCTGGTGGAGGTGTTGGTGTTTGCTAGTTCTGTAGGCCAGTCCAGTTTTAGAGCTGATGGCCCGCAGGTGTTGGTGATGTGGAGGGCGGAGTCAAGTGAGGGGTCGAGGATGATGCCCAGATATCTGAAAGAGTTGACAGTTTCAAGAGAGGGACCATCACAGCAGGATACTGATAGCTGCCCGGATATTTCTTCAATTGAGGAGCAGACCCAAAGAACACGCTTGCATTTTGTTGGAGTTGAGCACTAATTTGTTAGAAAACCAGACTTGGATCCAGCACAAGTTGGAAGAGAGAGTAGAGTTAAGGTTTGTAATATCCTTGGAGCAGTGATAGAAAACAAGATCGTCGGCATAGAGCAGAGATGAGCAAGTAGAGGCATTGAGAGAGATGTCATTAATAAAATGGTAAAGAGAAGGGGGCTAAGAGTAGGACCTTGGGGTACCCCAATGTTTATGATGAGAGTTCAGTGGTAGCAGAGTTATATTTGATGTATTGTTGCTCGTCACTTAGATAGCGGTCATGCCAGGCAACAACTCAGGGAGAAACCAAAGGAGAGCAATTTGGCCTTCAGTAGGGCATGATCAACAAGATCCAAAGGCCTTAGGTCAATGAAGATGGCACCAGTTAAAAGGTCATTGTTCATTGCAACTTTAGTCTCATTGGTGAGCTTAAGAAGAGCAGTGAAGGTGCTATGGCCTTACTAAAACCATGCAATGTGGCTGAGAAAAGGTTCTGAGCATGTAGAAAAGCAACAGATTGAAGAGAGATAAGTTTTCCAGGAGCTTACTTATGATGAGAGATAGCAATAGGTCGACTAATGTTTATTACGATTTTTGTGCCCTACTTGCCTCCCTTCTACTCTCTCTGGACATCCCCTACTGTAAGCCTTGTCCCCACTGAAATCTTCCCTAGAGCACATGACTCCACACCATCTTACTCCCAGTATACCCCCGGTAGGGTGAGGAGGGACCCCCATGCTTACCTCCTCAAACCAGCCTACTCGGATTGCGGAGTCAGTGCAGTGGAGTCTGTCCCGATGAGCCCGGAGACCTCAGTGAGATGTCATCGCCTAGGAGAAGCCGAGATGTTTTTCTGTGATCCCCAGACGCCTGCATGCAATGAGGGCATGGAGCTAGGAGACACGCTGAGACGTGTCTCCGCCTGCACCCTCTGATGATGTCTTGCCCAATGCCTTTACTGCTTCTTCACTTATCAAGACCTTCCATCTGGGCTCCCCAGATGGTGGTATTGCAGCGGAGCCTGCAGTCTCCCCCAGAGAAGGAGAGCAGCCGCTGGGTGCTCCATCCTTCTCCTCCTGGCCGACTGTGCTCATTCCCAAACCCAGGTCGTGGCGCATGCAGGGTGTGGCGCCCAGCACCTCAGCCTCCGGCCACCAGGCCGGGTAGGGTCGATTATTTTGATGGACTTGGGATCACCTTTTTGAAAGCTGGGACAATCCTGTCAATCTTCCAGATACTAGGAACAATGCCAGTGCGGGTTACAGTTTGAACATTTTGGCCACAGGGATGCAAGGAGAGGAGTGTAACTTGAAGAGTCTAGCTCGAGACCGCCAGCATCAATGCTAGAACTGTCAGAGATGGAATTGACATGTACGAACCTTTGTTTAGTTATCACATGGAAATGGAAACAAGGAGATGTGCTCTGTGAGTTGTTAGTGGAGTCCAGGATGGTAGCAGTGGGGGTAGGGAGGAAGAGGTATTCTTGGATAAGTCGGTGAAATGTTGGTTAAAGGAGTTAGCAATGGTAACAGGGTTGCTACAGTGCAAGCCGTCAAGCATTATGTCATTAGTGGACTGAGTATGCTTAGCCCCCATAAAACTCTGTGAGCCCATAATTTTTTTGAGTCCGCCAGTGGCATTAAGTAGAAGGTTCTTACAGTAGGAGCTGGCAAGGCATATAGCCCTCTTATAAGCATTCCTCTTGGCTCGGGTAAGTACACAGTTCTGACATCAGGCCAGAGGTTTTGAACTTAGGCCAGCTGTTATCTCTCTTTGGTTGGACAAAGAAGTCCTTGCCAACCATCTTGTAGGGACCCCAGATCCTGCGAGACGTAGCAGGCACGCTGATCCTCTTAAGCATAGAAATGTGCACGGAAGTAGTCAAGCCCATCATTGTCATTGTATGTGGTGATGAGAAAGGACCGTCAATCCGAGATCGCAAAGCAGAAGGTTAAGACTAGAAAAGTCACGGAAAGAGATGACTATGGGTGGGGAGAGGAAGGGCATGAACACACCATGTGCAGTAGTTGGGGAGTGGTCGGCAATGGCATCTGAGAGGATGCCAGTGTTAGCCATCTTATTAGTTCTGGAATTAGCCATTTTTGAAAATGAAAATCACTTGGCTGTACTAATTAGAATTTAAAAGCAAATACAATATTCATTTAGGTACTTTGCTAGCATTCTTCTGTGTAGTCCATTTTGCCATTTGCATCTTCTTAGACTCTCTTCAGGGCCAAGGACCCAAGAAAATAGTAATTTCTCCTGCATGCCTGACTATTTCTGTTATATGGTAACATCTGCAGTTACTAACATATGAAATTTGCCAGCAGATAAAGGCCTCAAGTCTGCTCAAATGTAGCTAGCACCCCTTATTCTGTAGCTGCCCCTCCTTCCACCCTTCCCTTCATTAACCCTCCTCCTTGTCCTGTCCCATCCTTTGAAGCAGTCCACTGTTATACTGGATACCACTTCTGCAGGTAACACATTCCACCCAGCCACCACCCTCTCTGTAAAAGTGTCTCCTCATCTCCCTCCTGAAACCTTCCTCCCTCAGTCTCGTATCATGGCCACTTGTGTCCCTCCTCCCTTACTTTGAAGAGCCCCTCTGTACCTGTCTTGTTTATTCCTTTCATGTACTTAAAGGTTTCAATCATGTCCCCGCCCCTCCTCTCCTCCAGTGAGTACGTGTTCAACTCCTCAGCCTCCTCTCATATAAGTCCCCAGCCCCTTGATCATCTTTGTTGCCCTGCGCTGCACCTCCTCCAGTGACTTAATGTCCCTCTTCAGATACAGGCGCCAGTACTGCATGCAGTACTCCAGGTGCGGCTCAACTAATGACCTATACAGTGGCAGAATCACCTCCTCCCTCCTCGAGGATATACCCTTGCAATACAACCCAGCATTTTGTTGGCCTTTGCATTTGCTTCCTACATTTTGCCGACTTGTCCATTGACCCTGTAATGAGCACCCCAGATCCTTCTCCTCCTCTGTCTGGGCTAGCTGCACTCCCCAGCTGGTAACCTCCCCTTGGGTTCTTCATCCATAATGCAGCACCTTGCACTTTTTGGCATTAAACCCCAGTTGGCAGGTGTCTGACCAGGTTTCAGGCTTTGCCAGATCATCCTGCAACCCCTGCCATCCCAATAGGTCATCCACCACCGCTCCTACCTTGGTATCATCAGCAAACAGACTGATCTTGCTCTTGATGTCCCATGATATGTCTGCAATGAATATCCCAAACACTGGTCCCAACACGAGCCCTGTGGAACACCACCTGTCACTACCCTTGGGTGTGAGAGCTCCCCACCCACCACCACCCTCTGTTGCCTTCCCTGAAGCCAGTTTCCTACCCATCTCACCAGCTTTGCACCCGCCCCTGTGCCTACTAACTTCCTTCCCAGCCTTCCATGTGCACAGAGTCGAATGCCTTACTGAAGTCCAGATACAGGACATCCACTGCATGGTCCCTGTCCAGTTGCCCTAGTTACCCAGTCATAGAACTCGACCAGGTTGGTTTGGCAGGATCTGCCCTGTATGAAGCCATGATGTCTGCTGTCCTGTAGTCCTTGTCCTCTAGGAGGCCACCAGCCTCTCCTTCAGGATAGTCTCCATTAGCTTACCCACGATGGATGTGTGGCTCACTGGTCTGTAGTTTCCCAGTTCATCCTTGGGGCCACTCTTGTGGAGAGGCACCACATGAGCCATCCTCCAGTCCTGAGGTACACACCCTGAATGTAGTGAGGCATTAAATAGGTCTGCCAAAGGTCCTGCAAGGACCTCTGCCAGCTCCTTCAGTACCCTGCATGTGGATGCCATCTGCGCCTGGCGCCTTGTCCACCCTCAGTGCCTTCAAACCCTCCCGAACTCTGCCTCCATGATTTCCTCATCTGTCTCCCCTTCTCCCCGTTTCTGCCATTTCTCCCCCTTGGGTGTCACCCCTCTTCTCTTCAGTAAATACTGAGCAGAAGTACTCATTTAGTGCTTCCGCCTTATCGTACTCCTGCTTCCACCCAACCCCTCCTTCCTAATCCTTACTGTGTGGTCCTTACAGCTCCTTTTCTCCCTGATGTACCTAAAGAAGCCCTTCCCCTTCTTAATGCCTTGTGCCAGCGTGAGTTCCAGATGCTTTGGCTCCCCTTACTGCCCTTGTCAGCTCCTTCGATTTCTGTCAAGTACTCCTCCCTGTCCTTCCCTCCCTGTTTTCCTGTACTTCCTAAGAAGCTCTTTTCCTCCTTACCTTTTCCATGACCTCCTTGTTCAACCAGCTTGGTTTCTAGCCCTAGCCTTCTTGCTCTGGGCCTTGCAGCAGGTTTTGTTGCCTCCACTATCCCCAGCTTTTGAGCTCCCACCTCTGGTTAGTGTCCATACTAGATAGAATTCTGGCCAGGTACCCTTTACCACTTCCCCATCCTCCCACAGTCTGCCTCCTGAAGTCTAGCACTATTGTGTCAGATTCCACTCTTCCTTGCCCATATCCAGTGTGAGCCATACTGAGTGGTTTAGTTTAGTTTAGTTTATTAGTCTAGGAATTAATACCTTTGAGCCAGGGCTCTTTACAAAGGTTCCATGTCACAAAGAACATTTAACAAAGCATGATACACATACAGGTAAAACCAGACAGGAAAGTTGCATCATAAATTTGCTATTAACAGTTTAAGGCAGTAACGTTTTTAAGTTTCATAGAAAAACAAGCTATAACAGGTTCAAGCGGTAGACAATTTCGAGGTTAAGGAAACTTCCAGGAAGAGGGTGATCATTAGGTGCCAAAAGGAGGCTAGAGAGGAGGAAGATGGTGAGCGGGAGAGTAGGTGAGAGGGACAGGGAAAAAGTGGGGAGTGAGTTTGGGTGGAGACAGGAAGTAGTAGAGGTACTAGAGGGTTCATTAGTCAGGGAGGAAGAGGCCTCAGATGTGAGGATGGACATGAGAGTAGTAGTCTTTATCTAGCGTAATCACAGTTGCTAGTGGTGGTGAGGTGGGCATAGAGCATGGATTTGAAAGCTTCAAGCGAGGTTGAGGATAGAGTAGGTGGACTAAGCGCATTGAACCATGTCGGCCCTGATGCGAAAGATCTTTGTCCCTGTGCAGTCCAGCATCTCAGAACCAGGAAAGGTTGGCGTTCAGATCTGGTGGAGGGTCGTGAGCCAGGATTCAGTCGGAGTAGGTTTTGAATACATAATGGAGTCAGTCCCAAGATAGATTTTTTTTTTGCCATTGTGCAGGTGAGATAAATAAGACGATTTGATAGGTTCAACCAGCCTGATTCATAGTACAGATCACACGCGTGAGTCAGTCTTTGAGCCCGTGAGGAGCCGGCAGGCCTTATTTAGAGTGATTTGAGATACGCCTTAGAGCAGTGGAGGTAGCTGAGCCATAAATAATAAGGCCATAGTCAATGATTGAGATTATGGAACTCTGTATAGCTATTCTCAATGCTGCTTGATTTAGAAATTGACTGTTACGAATTGGTATTCCAAGGCGTTGGTTCACTGTTTCGCAGTGTTGTCAATGTGGCTTGCAAAGGTGAGCCCTTGGTCAAAAGTGATGCCAAGGTATTTGAAAGTATTTACTTGGTCCAGTGTAATTCCGCAGAGGTTTGTATGGTGAGTGGAGTATGCCTATTTTTTGTTTTGGTGATTGGAGAAGAGCATGGCTTTTGTTTTATTGTGGTTTAGCACAAGTTTACTATCCAGGAACCACCTTTCAACACTAGAGAAAGCAAGTTGCAGGCTTTTTCGTAGGGAGTTTGGATCCTTGTGGGAAGAGAGAATTACAGCATCATCAGCGTATAAGATTATTTTCTCCTGGCAGATATCTGGGAGGGAGTTAAGGAACAGGCTAAAGAGGAGCGGTCCAAGAATTGATCCCTGTGGTACACCCAAGAGAACTGGTTTGAAGTCGAGAGTTCATTAGAGATTTTACAGCCTGTGACCGATTGGACAGGTATCTTTACCTAAGCACAAGGACCTTCGCCAGGCCTAGGCTAGAAAGTAGGGAGGTAAGTAGGCCATGATGGACTGTGTCAAAGCTTTTGTAAGATCGATAAAGACTGCACCTGTTTGGCACCCTTTGTCCAGGGCTGAGTGGACTTCTCCAGAGAAATCAAGTAAGGCTGTTGTTGTACTATGTCCTTTCCTAAAGCCGTGCTGTTGATTACAGAGTAGATTGTATTTGTCCAGGTAATCAGAGAGTTGGTCTGCCACTATTCGTTCAAGTGCTTTGGAGAGGAGGGAGTATTGATATTGGTCGATAGTTTCCTGTTGAGGTTTTGTCCCCTTTGTGCACTGGCGTAATATGGCAGATTTCATTTGTTGGGAAATTGACTTTGGCAAAGTGACAGATTAAGAATTTTGCAGGGGTGAATTACTTCATCCAGGGTGAGAGACAAGATTTTTAGATCTAGCGTGTCACTACTTGTTCTGGATTTGGAGCAGGCTTTTCTTATGTACTTGTGTGCTTGCGCACTTTGATTTTCTTGAAGTAAAATTGTAGTTTGTCACGAGGGTGTTTTGTGATACTAGGCTAGGCACAGGTAAGTCAGAGAAGAAATCTGGGGGAGGACCCCACTAAGGTCTGTGAATGTCTTATTGCGCATCTGCAATAGACTTTGGGTCAAGAGTGGTGGATCCATCAACTTTCACAAATGTAGGTGACAATTTTGATTGTTTACCCATTATGTTTCGGATGTTGTCCCAAAAGCTCTTCCATCACCCCAGGTGGATTCAAGGGCATTTTGGAAATAGGCGCCTTCATTTGCCTAATTTGTGAGGTACATCTATTTCGTGCCTGCTTGTATTTTAGGGTATCATGAGGTGAGCCTGTGTCTCTGGCAACTGCCCAGAGGTGGTCCCAACCTTGAGCACGGCAAGTAGTTTGGCAGTAATCCATGGATTTGATAGCTTTGATTTTACGCTTTTTACTGGGGCGTATAAGTCGCATACAGAGTTGAAAGATTTAATGAAGTATTCTAGTGCGGTATTAATATCAGTTGATTCAAGTATTGGCGTCCAGTCCTGTTGTAGGAGATGGGTTTTCAACTTGATAAGATTCCCATAAGGCAATACTCTGCTTGTTATAACTTTGGGGTGGCTTGAGAAATTTATTAGACCAGGTACAGGACACTGGGGAGTGGTCACTGAGGGAGTCAGGGAGGACTTTAATGTTTTTTATCCGGTCAGGGTGATTTGTGAGAACCCAGTCAATAAGGGTGCTTGTACCAGTTTTGTAATTTTTCCGGGTGGGGAGGTTACCATCTGAGTCAGGTTTGCTGCTAGGATGTCATCTTTGTAAGAGCCAGTGTCAGAGGCGAGCCAGTTTATGTTGAAATCCCGAGGAGGAGGAGCTCATTTTCAGAGGCTGCAGACTAACAAAATCAAGTACAGACTTAATACTGGCACGGTGGTCTTTGAAGGGATATAGATTGTGGCCACTGTGAGAACTTTGTTTTGTGCACCAATAAGCAGTTTGATAGGGAAGAGTTGCATCTGCGTATTTGTGGGGTGAAGCTGCCACGTTGACAGAGGTTGTCCTTTATGTAGATAGCACAGCCCCCACCTTTCTTGCTTGCCGGTCGAGTCTGAAAAGATTGTAGCCTTCAAGCGAGACCGCATGATCCGGGGTGCTGGGAGATAGCCAGGTTTCCACAATGGCTAGTATATCAGGGTTTTTTTTCCAGCGAGAGTTTGAAGAGATGCCAATTTGGGAAGGAGGCTGCAGATATTTAGAGTGATAATGGAGAGACCACTACCAACTTTCCTGTTTTTGTCGGCTTCAGTGCAACAGGACCAGGGTTTGGGTGTATCCACCAGATATTAAAAGTAGGAGGAGCAGGAGTTTCAGCGATGCCATTCGTAGTTCATAATAGGTTGGAGTGAGTTTCTGCTTGTACTTTTAAGATGCTTGGAATGTCTTCTGAGTCCCAGTAGAGGGTGATCTTAGTGAGTTATAATGATGTGGCAGTTTCCAATTAGGAAATATGGCTCTTTGCACCCAGGTATTAATTGGGTGATGTTTGTTTAAGACTTCCAGAGTAAAAGATGGTACAATGTTTTGGTAGTAGTATAGAAAGGTGAGAGTAGGTGGAGGGGTAGGGTAGGTGGAGGAGGGAGTTAGCATAAAGGGAAAAGGAGGGTGAGGGTGAGCAGGAACAGGTGGTGGGGACTAAGCCAAAGCATTTTTTTTTTTAGCAAGGCAGGAGAGAGCCGAGAAGTAGTGTGGGCTAGGCAGTCGGGGGTGGCGAAAGCAATAGGAGGGTGGTGGGGTACGGATTTTAGTGGGGCTAAGGTGGATAGCTAAGACACTATGGCGAAGTACAGAGAAAAATGGAAAAAAAAAAGACTGAGAGGGTTTGGTGCCAGAGGGTTTAAGAGAAGTACTATAGTACTGTTGAGATCCAGGATCACATAATATGTTAAAGTTCCTGAAAGGTGATAAACTGTGGCCTGGGCATATGCAATGTGTAAAATCCTTTTGTCTATATGTTTCCTTTGTTCTTCAAAGTCCTCAGAGATAAGTACAATACCTTGGGAGTAGGTCAGACAGTAGGCATATGCAATGTGTGAAATCCTTTTGTCTGTATGTTTCCTTTGATCTTCAGAGTCCTAAAGAGACAAGTACAATACCTTTGGAAAAGGTCAGACAAAAATGTTGATTCAGTCACAAAATGTGTTTTAAAATTCCTTTGTTCTTTAAAGTCCACAAGTGCAGTTGCTTTAAGAGTGGTCAGATGAGAATGTTGGAAATGTTGATTCAGTTGCAGGACCCAGCATCACCATGATTGTAAGACTAGTTGTAAGGCATATGCTTCCTTGGGAGGCTTCAAGAAAGTTGATTTAAAATTAAAAAGCTGATACCTGATGATGGCGATTTGCAGAAATTCAGTCCAGGAGACTTTCACCAATATTGTGTACAAGAATGGCACAGGTATTCCCAGCAGAAAAACATGTAAATGAACGAAAACTAACCTACAGACACAGACAAGCACAAACAGCGTGGTCTGAGTGGTGGTCACTCCCTGACAGCGGTTCCTCCACTGTAAGTTCTCTCGCAAAGTCCCCATTTGCCAGCACAAGGTCAAGGGTATTCCCTAACCTGGTTGGTTCACTGACCATTTGCAGCAGGAAGCTGTTCTGGAAGGCATTCAGCAGTACCTGCCCCTTCTGTTCCTGGTTGTTGGGGTACTCCAGTCCACTCCTGGCATGTTGAAGTCCCCACAATCACCACACTACTCTTCTCACAGGTCCTTCTGATCTGTCCCACTAGTTCCCTGTCTAACTCCTCTGTCTGAGATGGTGGCCTGTACGCCACTCCCATTCTAAGAATCCTATTCTTGGAATCCTGGATTTGCGTCCAAAGTGACTCAGTACTATCCTCCTCCGCTTCCTCCATTACACACTTCAGTTCTTCCTTCACATATAGTGCCACACCCCTCTTTCCCAATCACCCTGTCCCTACTAAATAACCTGTACCCTGGTGACAGAATGGTCCCAATCATTGTATTGGGTGGCCCATAGTTTTTGTGATGGCTGCAATGTCCACCTCTCCTCTGCCATGAGCACCTGTAACTCTGCAGTTTTTCTCCCAAGGCTCCTAGCATTAGGGTAACCACCATCCTGCCCTCCTTTACTAGCATCACCAATAGTACTTGCCATTTGTCCTTTGTCACTGTTTTGGGGGTAAGCTCATATGGTTTCCCAACCTGTGGTCTCTGCATATCTTTGCCCAATTGCCACCCCCCCGCTCCTAGTTTAAATTTCCAACTTCCTCTATGTACTCCTCCATCCTCTGTTTCAACACTTTCTTCCCTTCTTCACCAAGTGTAGTCTGTCCTTGGCATAGAGACTACTGTCCTCACAGGTCCTCTCCACCCCCTTCCCCAAACAGCCCATACCCTTTAGCACAACACCAGGTTCTTAGCCATCCGTTAAATTCCTCTCTCTCAGTTTTCTTGTTGCACTTGCCTTGGGCACTGGAAGTATCTCTGAAAAAGTTACTGCTCTTCCTGCCCCTCACATAATTGTGCTAGTTCCTCAAACCTCCTCTGGACTATATTTATTTATTTATTTATTTATTTATACATCAGTTTACAACCTTTGAGCCAGCGGCTCATTTCCAAAGGTACCTCGTCACAAAGAGGACAATACAAAGCACAACACATCATTTTTTTTTTTTTACATCATAGCTGGCAACAGTAAGGCAGATATATGCTGTAAATTACTTTTTATTACAATAAAAGTGTAACGGTCAGGTATTGACAGGTATAACAGTTATTCGGATAAGATTGAGAGGAAAGCAAACATTGAATAAGCAGACAAATTAGACATGAGCAGGGACTGCTAGGTTTGTAAGAACAGGTGACTTTGGGACAGGGTAGGTGACAGTTAGGGGCATGCCACTCTAGCAGTTTGTCAGTTGTTGATTGTAAAGCTACTCAGAGAGTTTTGTCGGGTACAATGAGCTTGAACACCTACGGCGGACAAGCACAGCTACGCATGTTAAATAGATGACTTCTAAGTGTAGTTTTAAAACTGGAGATTGAACGGATATCGGTGATGGAGCTGGGAGAGTATTTGTAGGTGGGGGCTCTAGTAGAAGGACCTTGACCATGTGTGGTCCTGGTTCTTGGATAGACAGGGTGGCCTTGGAGGAGCTACGAGTTTGGACTAAGGGTTGAGCTAGGTGAATAGAGGCTGTCAGACCGGGAGGGATAGTCCTAGGAGTGTTTTTTCATTAGGAGGCAGGTTTGATAACTGAGCTGCTCATCCAGGTTGGAGCAGCTTTGCAGTCAAATAGCTGGCAGGTATGGGTTAATCTGGTGGCTCCGTGAATAACCTACAGGCCTTGTTCAAGGTGTGTCAGATTTTTGAGAGCAGTCTATCCGTGGCCCCATAGACAGGCAGGCCATAGTCCACAAGGGACAAGATTGAGGAGGTGACTGCTAGTCGGAGGGCCTCGGGGAGGCAGTGCTTAGAAGCGATAAAGGATACCTAGCCGTGTATTTGCAGTGGAGGCTAGAGTATCAATGTGGTCGTGGAAAGTGAGTGCAGAGTCAAGGAGACCCCAAGGTACTTGTACAGGCGGACTTGCTCGAGAGGAAGATTAGAGCCAGGGAGGATACGGAGGGAAATTACTGAGTTTGTTTTGGGATGGGCAAAGAGCATGGATTTGTTTTTTTTTTAGATTAACTACAAGTCTGTGCTTTGTGAACCAGGCTTCAGCATCATTGAAAGCTAGTTGCAAGGTATCTTGAAGAGAGAGATGGGGTGGAGGCAAAGATAACGGCATCATCTGCGTACAGCAGGATTTTTCCTGTCAAGCTCTGGGCATGGAATTGAGGTATAGAGAGAAGAGAAGGGCCTAGGATGGAACCCTGGGGACTCGGATCGGATGGGACATGTATTAGAGAGGGTCCCATTAATTCTAACGCTGAGAGCGGTCTGACAAGTAGCTGGAGCACCAGGAGACCGGGCCGGTGGCAAAGCCGATGCGATAGAGGGCATCCAACAGTAGGGGGTGGGAGGCGGTGTCAAATGCCTTTGAGAGGTCAATAAACACTGCCCTGCTAGTGAGCCCAGTCAAAGGAGGAATGCAGAAAATTGAGAACTCAATAAGGGCTGTGCTGGTATTGTGACCTGCACGGAATCCGTGCTGTTCATGGCAGAGATGTTGTATTTGGTCAGGTAATCTGTGATTTGGGTTGCCACCAATTTTTCAAGGGCTTTGGAGAGGGGTGGAAGGATGGAGATAGGCCGGTAGATCCCGGCTGAGGACCTGTCACCTCCTTTGTGTATGGGCACGACTGAGGCTGTTTCCAGCCTGAGGGAATTGACCCAGGCAGAGGGACTTGTTGAGCAGGGTAGTTAGGGGGTAGGACCTGATCCAGGACCCGGCGGAGGATACTGGGGTCCAGGAGTCGCTGCCAATATAATTGCTCTTAAGGGCTTGAAGCAGGTGTGGCCTAGCTTCCTGGGGGTCACCCTCTGTAAGTGGAAGCTAGGATATTGGAGGTCAGGGGCGGTAGGGTTGAAGGAGGGTCAAAGAAGTCTCTGGGAGGAAACGAGCTGAGGTCTGTGAATGATGTGTTGAGGAAGTTGGCTATGTGGGCAGGGTCAGTGGAGACAGAGCCTTGATGGTGATCTCGGAAGGGGAGGAGCGCTGCTCCCATTTAGTTGCTTAATGTTGTCCCAAAACTTACTGCCATTCCCCAGGAGAGGTAAGCGCCGCCTGATAGTGATCGGCTTTTGCTTTCCTGATGGCCCATGTGCATTTGTTTCTAGCGGCATTGTAGGCCTGTCTGTCCACAGCACGGCCTGTTTCAGTGGCCAGGTGCCACAGGTTATCCCTGTGTTTTAGTAGTTGCAGCAGGACGGGTAATCCAGGGGGCATTGCGGACTTTGGTCCGGACTGCTGTCATGGGAGCAAAACGCTACAGGCATTGTTGAAGGTTTGGGTGAAGAAGGTAAGGGCAGAGGCGTAACATCAGAGGCATGGTGTATGGGAGACCAGTTAATTTGGGCAAGATGTAGCTTAAGGCCCTTAGCCTGCCTGGTCTGAGGCGCCTACTAAGAGTGGGATGAGCTGGTTTAGGAGTGGGGTGGCCCAGTGGAAATGATAGGAGAGTGGTCACTAATAGAGTCCGGAAGGACCCGGTATCATGGATTTGTAGAGGGCGGTTTGTGATGACCACGCCTAGCAGTGTGCTAGTACCTTTCTTCGTGTTAATTCTGGTGGGTTGGGAGACCAGTTGGGACATGTCAATGGCTGCGAAAAGAGTCACGGGTGGAGTTGATGGATGAGCTGAGCCAGTTAACATTCAGGTCACCTACAAGGACTTGGTCAGCTGTGTGAGGTAGGGTTGAAAGATAATCAGTTAGCGGAGCCAGTGCCACAGTTTGGTTTTTGGGGAATGTAAGCAGCTGTGAGATAGAGGGACCCCTAGAGGGGTCGGAGTCAGCTTGAGGGTTAGGGCCTGCGCCCTTGGGCGAGAACAGGGGCAGGGAGGCCAGTCCATTGAGAGAATCCTTGGTGTATATCGCACAACCCCCTTCTGCTCACACGATCCTCCCTGTGGAGGGAGTACCCTGAATAGTGACAAATGAGTCTGGTGGATTTTGATAGCCAGGTTTCCACCACCGCGATGACATCAGGCATATGTGAGGTGATCCAACATTGGAGGAGTCTGATTTTTTCATCAGGCTGCGAATATTCATAGACGCAATACAGAGCCCGGTGACCCTGTAGGAGGGTTTGAGGGAGCTGGGCCAGGGTTCGGATGAATGTTGCCAGTCAGAAGTAATAGAATAACACAGCCTGGCCAGGGGCCGATAGAGGTGAGCTTGATATGTATGTCGTGTGGAGGGGGGTTGTGGTGGGGCACACTGGGTGGGCAGGTTTTCCAGGCTGTGAATGTGAGGAGGATAAGTCTCAAGGGTGGACGCCTGGGGACGAGTAGTAGGGAGAGGACTTGGGGAGGGTGTTGATGACTGGGGCAGATGATGAGAGTAGGGTGTGGCAGGGCTAGCTCCAGAAAATAGTAGGATCAGGTGCCATTGTGCCAAGGGGGTATTAGGTTGGAGAGACAATGGTGCCAGGGTGAGGATGAAAGGGAGGCATTGTTATAAGAGGGCTAACATATTGCTTGTGGTTGCAGCTGGGTGGTAGGTTGAGTTGTTTTTAAGCCACTCAGCAAGTGTGGATGCCACTTTGGAATAGTGGTAGTGACACGGACTCTGGTGGCCAGGGTACCAGGTTCAAGACCAACTCAGGGCAGTTGGACACGGGACCTAGGTAAGAGCCGTGCTCCACGCTCTGGGGCCAGGACACAGGGTAGATTTGGGACCAAAAGGGTGATTAAGAGCGACTCCTAGTGGCCACTTGAGAAAAGGCGAAAGTCGAATAGCAGGAGATCTAGGCAGGATTTAGTACAGCGTCGGGTGGGAAGTGGACAGAGCCTCTGTGGTCAGGGAAGATAGGATGAGGGATAGGATGTTGGAGAAATCCAGGATAGGTGGTTAAACCAGGATGGGCTTGGGGTGGAAGGGAGGGGTCCAGGAATAGGCTAGAATTGATAAGGTGAGGTAGAGAGGCTGGGGAGAAGGAAGAGGACAGGTAGGAAGAGGGTCCAAGGATAACAGGGGAGGCTTACAAAACTGGAAGGCTTGAGGCAGTAACAGAGGGTCCCTCTAGTGGCTTGCAGGTATAACCTGCAAAGGGAAAAAAGGACTTAGTAATTTCAAGCCACAGGAAGTGATGTCATCAGGTAGGGACTATAAACAAAGGGACGACCCTGGGTGGGAGGGTGGCTGGGGCGGGAGGGGCAGTCGACGGCCATCCGCTTCACAGGTGCTGAATAGAGGTTGTTTAAATTACCTCTAATCGCACCACTGACTTTCGCTCCAGGAGGGAGCTCGAATCCTTCAGGCAGCTTGCTAGCCAGTGGGCCTATATTGGGAGGGAAACAAAGGATCCTAATTAGTATGCAGCGGAGACCAGCGGTCGTGATCACAGCAGCGTAAGTGTCCCGATACAAGCCAGAAACAGACCATGCACCTCTAGATACTGTGGCTTAACAGGTAAAACATAAAGTAAACACTGCAACAGAGACTGTTTTAGAAAGTAGCTAGGCAGGAAGGGCACACATTTAGCACTACACGCCCCCAAGCTGCAAACCTAGCCTGGAATGCTATTAAGTACAGATGCTAGCTCCATCCAGCGCTCCCTAACTGAATACAGGCAGCCAGTTACATCGATGGAAGGAAAAACAGAAAATACAATAAAATGCAATTTGGTAACCCCTTCACAGGTGCTGAATAGAGGTTGTTTAAATTACCTCTAATCGCACCACCGCGACTTTCGGCTCCAGGAGGGAGCTCCGAATCCTTCGGGCAGCTTGCCAGCCAGTGGGCCTCTAATTGCACCACCACGACTTTCGGCTCCAGGAGGGAGCTCCGAATCCTTCGGGCAGCTTGCCAGCCAGTGGGCCCCACTGCACCACCGCCGACTTTCGGCTCCAGGAGGGAGCTCCGAATCCTCGGCAGCTTGCAGCCAGTGGGCCTCTAATCGCACCACCGCTGACTTTCAGCTCCAGGAGGAGCTCCAATCCATCTACTGTCTTGTCAGCCAGGTCGTTCGTCCCAAGATGTATAATTAAATGAGGCTTGTCCTAACCCTTCTAGCATATTTCAGAACAGATTGTCCCATCCTTTCGCTGTCATTCCTGGCATGGCCTCCACCCGAAGCGACTATTCCTCTCCCCTTGCTACTCCACCTGACTCCTCTTAGTATTGAGTCCCCAGCACTAAGATTCCACCACTCTTACTCCCTGCTTGCTTCCATTCATCTCCCTCTCATTTCCAGCTCATCTTCTTCCTCCTGTACATTATTTCTCCTCTTGCCCCTGTTGCAATTCTCCCAGCAGAACTTCTTCCCCCACTCCGGTTTGGTCGAGGCATTTATCAATTACTCCTCTAATTTCATAATTTCCTCTTCCACCTTCTTCCTCTCTAGCAGTGCAAAACTATTTTCTGAAGATCCTTCACAAATGCCCCTCCCTCTCTCTTCATAGTAACCTGTTCTCTCCTTTCCACTCCGTGACTTTTGCCACTACTTCACCTTCCCTCAAAGTCCCCATGTCCTCCTTCCATTTGTCTTGTCTCCTGACCTGGTTTCCCGGCAATCATTCTTCCTGGCCTGGGCCATTTTGTCTCTGCTTCCTTCTTCTGACCCTCTCCTCACCCTGTTTGCTTAAATCGCCTGCCTCATCTCCCCTTCTTCCTCCCTCTAGTATTGAGCTAAACCCACCCCAATCTGTCTTGCCTGTCTTAGTTCCTCCTGCAGACCCTCAATCTCCTTTCTAAGTTTTTCTATGTGGTTGCACATAAACATCCTCCCACACTCCAGGCAATTTTTAGAAAGATTGGTGCACCACAGTTGTTGCAGCCTACCACCCTACCCATTGCTGACCCCCCACCCTTCCAGATGCAGGATACCAAACACTCCCCAAGCTCCCCTCTCCCCCTCTTTTAGTGCAAAACATTATTTTCTTAATTTCCCTTACCTCCTTTGTTGTACCGTCTAGATAGATTGAGCAACTGCTTTTTATATTCCTATCATTCCTATCCACACTCAAAAGAGACTTTAAGTAGCTATTGCACAATCTTCTTCAAACCCTACTCCTCCTTTCCCCAATGCAATAGCAATGTAAAGAAGTAACAATGAAAACTCCTAGATTTGCAGTTACTTCCTTCCACTGAGATAGCAGTCACCACTTCACTTGCTGCTGTTCCTTTCCTGGATGTCTGCTTCTGCATGACAGGTGCATATCCTTTGCCCATTTGAGGAAGTGATGTCAGAACTCCTGGTATAGAGGAAATAATGGACCGGGGCAGGTGAGGTGAGGGGTTGGGGGTGGACAAGCCCAAGTCTTCAGAAACAATTGGGTAACTGAGGCCTCTGGTCAGACCATTAGCACCTTCTCCACTCTGCACTAAACTTTGCAGCTAGTGAAGCCAGCAAAATGAATCACAATTCTACTCAAAGCCCCCAAAAATAGGTTTGCTACCAAAGAAACAGGACTCCAATTCAAACAGCTTCACCAACAACACATCAAAATAGGCTTGAAATTAGAAGATATAGGTCTCCAATTCAAAGAAACAGCCCCAGTTAAATCACATCAAATAGGTTTTAAATCAGAAGAAATATGCCTCTACAAATGCAGCCTGCTACACAGTGAAGCATCAAACAAATGAGTCCACTTATAGCTACCAAAACAGGTTTCACAATTCCAACAGCCCCAAACAATACCCTGCTAGCCCCTTAGAAGTAGTGAGAAAGAAAATAAATAATCTTCACCAAGTAGAATCCACAAGAAACTATGTAAAACAAGAAGCTATTGTGCTGTAACAGATCTGATCCTGTCCTCTTCTAGTTCCTTCTGAGAAGCCAAAGCAACTGATACCACACCTGATTCAGCTCTGCCTCCCTATCTGAGTAAGACCTGGCCAGACCATTAGCATCCTTCCCCCACTCTGCACTAAACTTTGCAGCTAGTAAAGCCAGCAAAATGAATCAATTCTACTCAAAGCCCCAAAATAGGGCTGTGTCCTGTAAAGGACAGGTCATTTTTCAACACAATCCTTGTTGGTTCTAGCCAAACCTGAACCAGGATCCACTGATTTGGTGGACTGTTTCCTGACACAAATAGCAAATATCCTGATCTGAAACTAGAAGGAAATTAACATTTCTAGGGATGTGGCTGTGTTCTATCTGCACTATCTGGCAATGTGATACCTGTACCCAAGCAAGGGGACACAAAAGACCTCAAGAACTACTGCCCCAATGCAATCCTATCAGCGATCAGCAAGCTCCTGGAAAAGGTAGTCTCCTCTCAGGTCATCCACTCCTACAGACCCACAAGCTTCTCTCCCTGCACAACATGGGTTTAGAAAGGGCATAGCACCTCCACGGCCCTAGCAGTTGTTACCTCAGAGTCAGGTCTGCTACGGCCGAGGTGAACTGACGGGGCCATCTTTGTTGATCTCTCAAAACCTTTGATCGGGTTGACCACATTACTGTGCTCCTCTCTTCTGTCACTTGGCTTCTCCTCCCAGCTCTTGCATGCATCAGTAATTGCCTCACGGGCAGGCATCAGTACACCAAATTCAACGAGGTCCTGTCTGAGCCTGCCCGGGTTAACTGCAGAGTCCCCCAGGGCTCTGTCACAGAACCTCTCCTGTTCTCTCTCTTCATAAATGATCTACCCTTGGCTCCGGCTCTAGGGTCCTCAGTGCTGCACGAGATGACCTAGTCATCATGGCCAAATCCCAGGACATCGCCACCATTAACACCAAACTAAACTGACTTCGACCACATCCAAACTTGGTTGCAGGACCATAAACTTGTTATTAACCTACAGAAGATGCAGGCCATGCTATTTGGCTCAGCAGCCAAGTTTAAAGGTGCCCCAAATTCACTACAGATCTCCAGGGCTGATGGGTCTGCTGACTGTCATGAGCTCAGTCAAGTACCTGGGGTAACCCTTGACCCACAGCTGGATATGAACCTGCACATACAAATACATGCAAGGCCTCAAACTACAAGCTAGATCAGGCTTACAGAGCAAAATCTTGTCTAACTCCAGCTGCCCGTCTTGCTCTAGCCAGGGGAGTCTTCCTACCCATGCTTTGCTATGGACTCAATCACCTTTGCCCGTTGCAAAAAACTAGTCTAGTAAAGTGGGACTCGCGCATAAACATATGCCATTTTGCACTCTCCGCCCCTGCCTCACTCTCCACCGCTGTGAGCTTTACACCCGCTTGAGTGGTTCCCACCGAAACTCACCACTCTTATGTTGTGGAGCAACTTCATTGACAATATTGTCAGAACTGCCACCCCTCAAAACCTTGCTGAGACCTTTGTTCTTGCTATATCCTCCTTCAGCCTGCAATCCAGTGGCTCCATGCCCTCCTGGTACCCAAACCCCACACACAAATGGGTGACCAAGCCTTCACTGCATATGCACCTAAGGTTTGGGAACGCTCTTCCAACTAGCACTCTCTCCTCTCCCCCGCACCAGAGCTTTAAAGCCTCCCTCTGGGGTTTTCTCAAAATGGCTGCCACCTGTTTCTGCACTAGACAAACCCTCTCAGCCTGAGATGCCTCAACTAACTGAGATGCTACCTAAACATTATGACTTGGGCAGAACTCAGCTGTGCTCACACTCTCCTGTTCTCACGCATATATAAAAATGGATATTTAGCCCCACCCGGCAAAGCAGGTTAGCACTATAACTGTGCACTCCTTCTCTCGCACTGGGCCCACTCTATCCCAACTGTGACTCCTCCTCCTTATTCTAACTGCTAGCCTTACAACTTGCTGCCTGGTGTGATGAATTCATGCTGCACTTCTTCCTACTGACTGCAATGTTTAATACTGTATTGTAAATACCTGTTTTTGGTATTGTTGTCTTACAATGTCCCTGTGTTCTGGTCACTTTCTATTAACCCTTCACTACTATTTGCCTGATGAAATCTGATGCTTGTAAAGTCCCTGTTGTGCTAATTCTATGTAATGTAATCCTCCACTTGTATTTGCCTGATGTTCATGTATGTACCTTGTAATCTCAGGTTGCACCTGAAAATAGGCACTTGGCTGTCTAGTGTGCTTAGCTGGTTAACAAAAGCAAATAAATAAATAAATGTCCTTTCCTCTTTAAATCTTGCCAGAATGTATTTAAGCTGACTCCTCCGCCCACCCGGATGGTATATCCCTCTGCTCTACCCTGATGCCAGATCTTCCTTTCCATTAGAAGAAGCAGGTTCCCTCCTTACCCAGTGCTCCAGATAACTTTTCATGCCAGGAAGTAAAAACCTCAAAGTTTTCCAAGCTGGTAGTATTTCGGTATGCCAGGTAGTATTTTGCGACACAGTCACACTGTTCTGGTGTACTGGAAGTGCGAGATCTTGCAAGTCTGTGGAAACACCCAGTAATGATGATACTACCCAGGACTCTACACAGGGTGTAAAAGGGCAAACTGGTGTAAAATACGCTGATACCTCTTAACTGGACCACTGTCTCATTGCTCCCACATTGAGTAGGTTTCGCTTTCACCACGCTGTGCTCGATGATCATCTTGCCCATTTGCAGTTGGACCGCCTAGAGAAATGGAACCCATCAGTCAAATCCAAGGAAGTATGTTGTGTGGTCTCAGCGGCTGCAGGGTTTGCCGAGCAGCTGAAGCAAATGAAAGATTTCAAGGAGGAGCAGCTCGAGACGCTGAACATTCCTCTTTGGCTTCAGCCTTTGTTCCTCTAAAACTGGGCTCCACCTATTCAAGCTCTGTCAAGGAGCTGTGCCAGTCTCTCCTGACCAATGGAGAGGAATTTCGATTCACACAGCTTGCACTCCCTAGTTGGCCTCTCCACCGATCATGGTGGAACCACCACCCCACAGCCACCAACCGGGCCACTGACCAAGGAGTCTTGGTCGGCTAAAGAATTCCCCATAGGCTTTCAGTCACTCATGCCTGACCATCCACGGTGGGTCAAGAGTGATTCGGGGGTCGGTCACTGTACGCAGATTCTTCAGTCTGATGACTCTCGCTGCACTCCCATCCAGTCGAAATGAGGAGTTGGTGGGGATCTCTAAAGAGGAGGGACCCACATCCTTCATAGGCATTCTCCATCTTATCTCTGAATCTACGGGATGCCACTGGATCCCATTCAAAAGCGGGCTCGTTATCCCCTTACAGATGTCTTGGATAAAGAGGATTCCCCGACTGAGGCCTTCCCAGTGGCCAAAGCCATTGTCGACCTGGCCCTGGAGTTTTGGCAGCACCCTGCTTCTTGCCCTGCACCATCATCGGCATGGCCTGCAAATATGGGGTGCCCATTGGTTCCCTTCAGGGTTCATGGAACACCCTCTGTTTAGGGGTTGGTGACCAATTCCATTTTCAGCGCTTTGGCCATAAGGACATGGATAAATCTCCAGACAAGGAGTTCAAGTAGTTGGACTACTCAGCAAAAGTGTTATGGTGCCTCACCTCTCTGCCCGCGAGCTCGGCCATTATTGCACACTTTCCCATGCCTTTTGGGCTCCTGGATGAGGTGCTTCCTCATCTTCCTGTGGACCCTCAGACCACAGTCACAGGTCCAGGCTGTGGCCAGACAGCAGCTCAGACGGTTCTGGACATTGGGGATTCCTGTGCCTGCTCGGTGGTGGCCATAGTTGCTATGCCATAGAGCTTGGCTGAGAATCTCAACCTTCATGAACCTCTGCATAAATTGGCAGACGTGCCCTTTTGGGCACAATCTGTTTGGGACCAGTGTAGGCGGTCACCTCCAGCGTATTGAAGTGCAGTGCCACCTTGGACTCAGTTACGTCCATCCAGAAGGATCCTAGTGCTCCGAAAGCAGCAGAACCACAAGCCCTTTCAGCCTACGCTCCTGTGGCTAAACTAGCCCAGCACCATTCTGGGCAGCAGGCTCAGTCTTTGTGCCCCTGGCCCAAGCCAGTGGCTTCGGGTCCCCAGAAAGTCCAGAGGAAAGGGACCCAGTGGCCCTCTGCTGGCTCTTCCTTATCCAAGCCTGCCCAGTGACTGGATGGGAGCTGCCACCCCATGCTCATCACACCTCCCGGAGTCCTCCTGTGGGGTCTGGCTCCACCACTTCCTTTCTGCCTGGTCCGCTGTTACCACAGACAGGTGGGCTCTGGAAGTGGTGGTGAGAGTCTACCTATGAGTACAAGCAGTACCTTTCAAACCGCACACACCCTATGAGAGGACTTGGTATCCACAGACCCTTGGCTCTTTGAGATGACCTAGCCCAACTCCTCTGCAAGGAGGTATTGGTCAGGTACTGGATCCTCCAGTACACCCAGGGTTTGTCTCCAGGTACTTCCTGGTGCGAAACGGACGGGGGACTGGGGCAGACCATCCTGGAAATTACATCAGACCAGCATATCTCCCCCATCTGGCCACCACTGCTGTATCACCCCTAAATCCCTCTCCGTGTCGTGTTAAAGACCCCCAAAAGGATTTTCGTCCAAATCATTTCCTCCCAGATGTATAATAACTAGCTCCAGTTTTGGCCATTTCAGTTTTGCTCTTCTAAAGTTGGGATGATCTGAGTTCACTTCATGCCCCGGACCCCTTTCAAGGCACTCTGGTCATGTCTGGATCCCGCCAAGTTGCTTCCCTCCTGGGTGTATGGAGGCCATCTCGCCCAATATGTGTAGGAATGCTAAATAATCCAGACTTGCCTTGTCTTGCTTGTTCCTGTGAAAATAATTTCGACAATTGTTACAACAACTTCCTCACATACTGTACTTTCTATAACAGTTAGATATCCATCTGCCTACTTTTTTAACCTCCTCCCAGCCCTCCCACACTGCTATTTCTGATGATGGCCTATCCTGAATGAGTGAGATGAAAACTCTGAGGATCTTCTCAGTAAATGTCATCCCTTTCTTTACTGCTGGGCTGTAATCATCTGCCTACCCCAACCCGCCTGTGTATCCTGTGAAGAGACCAAGTTAGAACATTTCTACTACAGTGCAGCCGGTGCTCTGTTTGGCTTCATTCAAGAGCTGCTGAAGTGAACTGCACCGCTGCTGCTCAGCGGCTTCTGTGGATTTCCATTCGCCCAACTGGTTTTGTGACTGGCCATTAGATGGAGCATGGAGGCAAGACAGTATTTTGCCACTCCACGATCAAGCAGGGGCGGGCTACATACTTTAAAAGCCCACGCTGACCTAAAGGGAGCTACCGGCGCGACCTGAGTGGATATCAATTCAAGAGGAAATTCATTTATAAATATGTGTTACCCATCAGATTGTGACCTGGGTGTTGCAGCAATCTAATGTTTGGTAAGTTTTAGTTTTCTAATTGCTTAAATACCCAGGCCATCAGTGGTTTAAATGTAGGAAAGTAAAGTTTGTTACATAAATATTTTAAAAAGTTGCATTTAAAATGACAGTAGGTGCTATCCTAGTGACTGTTTTTCTGTGGTTCAGCTACTCATATAACATAGCATATACATATACAGGTACATCAATTGATTTAAAACTTTGTTCTCTGCCTTAGTTAAAATGTTTCCTTAGTCAGACATTTACAATTTGTGCTGAAATTTTGTCAAAGGATGTTTTACTGCCTTTTTTAAAAGCCTTTCCTGTTAGAATTATTGACCAGATTTCCTCTGCATTAAGAATTAGTGTATCCAAAAGTTTATCTTGTATAAATTAAAAATTGGAAGTTAAATCAAGAAGCTACCTACATTTTATTTTTTGTCTGTTATGCACACCCAACTCCTGGTCCTTTTTATGTCTAATCCTATATTTGAAACTTTGAGGTCAAGCGTGCCTCTGGACTTAATCCAGAAATGTTAAATTTGTATTTGAGAAGTGTGACTATCATCTACTCTGATGTTGGGAGTCTTAGGAAAAAGTTTGATGAAATAAGGAATAGATACAAGAATTTAAACCTGAAATTTTAATGCTGACTGGAAAATGGCTACATGGGAAAGTTTTAGACTCTATCGATCTGGATGATTTTAAACTGTACAGGAAAGATGGAAAAATAAAATGGAGGAGGATTGTCAATGTATGTTGATTGTAAATTAACCATCCATGAAGTTCTATGTCCATTATTCTGGAATGGTTTAGACATTTTGACCTTGGAAATAGAGATGCCTTGTAGGAAATGCATTCTTTTTAGTAGAACTATATAAATCCCTAAGGTTAACACAAAGATATTTCAAGAACTTCTGGAATTTTACATGATTATAGTTTTTTCATGAATTACTCCTTACTGGAGATTTTAATGTAAATTGGTTAATTATTGACCCAAATCATGATTTGATTGACTTACAAACTGATCTGGGCTTCTCTTAGTTGATCTTGGAGCCCACCACCAGAATTAACCATAGAGATTCCCAAATCTACTATGTTGGATTTGATCACAAATTCTCCTCAGCTATATCAGAAAGCCAGAGTTCTTCTGAAATCTTTATCTGATCATCAGGTAGTCTGTATTGCTAGACAGGACTGCTAAGCTATTCCTGAATCTAGGATTTCATGGAGATGTTTTAACAGTTTGATAATAACTCATTTATGCTTGATGTTGAAAATATTAATTGGACTAGACTGGAGTTGATTCCACTGCCTCAGATGCCTGAGAGTATTTTTTTGAATGAATTTGCACAATTATGTGATAAGCATGTCTCATTAAAATCTAGGAAAACAAATACAAATGGAATATTTGGTTCTCTACGAGCTTCATAAAGTCGAGAGAGAAATTGTTTTGGCCTTCACCCATATTTTATCCCTATGAAGGACCATGATTGGTCCTTTATAGGCATTCCTAAATTTGTACGCTAGGAAGGTGAGGGTGGCTAAACAAGATTTTGTACAGTCTAAGCTTGACAGTAATCAAAAACAGAACCCAAGGAAGTTTTGGGGGGCTATCTCTGACTTGATGGGGACACATAAATGTTCCTCAGTAGCTAAGATTTCAGTGGATGGATCATTGTTGCCCCTGGAGGACTGGATTAGTCAATGCCTTCAGTGATCATTTTATTAAAGTGGGTATCCAGGATCCAGCTGATGGGCCCAATCAGGACCATAAGATTGATATAGAGCAGGATCAGATGGATATTAAGTTTGATTCCAGAGAATTGAGTGGGTTTGAGTTTGGATACATTTTCACCAGAAGATGTCTGTCACGGAACTCTTAAAAAATAAATAAATAAATAAATATTTCTAAGGTAATAGGTCATGATGGAATCCTTCTAAACTTTTGAGGTATGCTGCCCCTGTTTAGCGTTCCTTTGGCTCATATTTTAATTTATCCTGTATGAGTGGTGAATTCCCAGAGGGTGGAAGATAGCTAGGGGTCAGACCAGTATTTAAATTGGGAAATAAGACTGAGTTGGGCAATTACAGGCCCATTTCGTTGTTGCCGAGGTCTCAAAAATATTTGAGAAAATTATCTCTGCCAACTAAAATTTTTTTTTTTTTTTTTTTGAGAATAATAAAAACTGTCCCCTTTCAGTCAGGCTTCAGGTCCCTTCACAGCACTTAAACAGCCTTAACTAAAGTGGTGAGTGATTCCAACTGAGTCTGGACAGGAGGTTAATGGTAGGTGCCTTTTATTGATCTCTCAGGCGTTTAACACCCTGAACCATAGGGTGCTCCTGTCCAGACTCTGGGAGATCGCTTGTCCTTTCTTCCAATTAAATGGTTTTTTCATATTTGAAGGAGTGTAGCCAGTTTGTGGAAGTTGGTCCCTTCAAATCTGGGATTCTGAAATTGAGTGTGGAGTTCCCCGTGGTCAATCTTGGGGCCTCTGCTCTTCAGTATCTATATAAATGAGCTTAAGTTTCAATCCTGGATGTTTGGTATCATCTATATGCAGATGACACCATATTGTATTGGAAGGAGCTTCCTTGGATTTAATTGGGTTAAAGCTGCAGCAAGCCTTTGATGAGGTTCAGGAATTTTTAAGATACATCATTTGATCCTAAATTTAAGTAAAATGCAGGTACTTTTGTTTAGAAATAAACACAGTACTATATGTGATCCCAAATTGGAAATCATTACTTTAGGTGTTTGGTCATAAAACAGTTTGACCAATATAAATATCTTGGCATCTGGCTTGATTCCCATTTAAGTTTGGAATTTCACAGACTCTCTTAGAGAAGGAATGAATAAAAAATAGGAGCTCTTTATAGATGCAAAATTATGCCTAGGAGGTTCGTCAGATATGGTCAATATCTTGCTATTTCCAGTTATTGACTATGGAGATGTACTCTATTGAGGTTCCACAGACTAGCTTGTTTTGTCTTTTATGTTCCTTATAGAACTCACAGGTGTTTCCTATTTATTGTATTTAATGGTTAGGTTCTGGAGCCATAGGGTTCCTGACTATATTGCTGGTTTGTTCAAGCTTAGGGAGTTTAGCAGGAATTGAGGACCTCACTGGATGTTCAGTTTCTTCTCAATTGTAATTTAAATATTGGAAGATCGTTCATCCCCTTTAGAGGAGCCTCTTTATGGAATCATTCTCCTTTGCATTTGAGACATCTGGAGCCAAAATGTAATATTTTGGAATTTAAGTGGTGTACTACTTGGACTAAGAATGCTAATATTTGTAATCATTGTAATGCACTTTAAAGATTGATCTAAAGTCCTTAATTGTTGTATTGCACTCAGTTGTGGGTAATGTTGTTAATTATTTTTGTTATAGTGTATGTTTGTTATATGTGGAACCTAGCACCTTATTTGACCTGGAACTTCATAGAAAATTAGCTCTGCTCAATTGAATGTATTCCATTATTATGATGCATAAAATGATTTACTACTACTACTACTTTAGTACTGCAGTCACTTGGTAGCAAGTGACTGGTTTCCCATCCTTGTGTATGAAGAACACCTTGCCCCCAGTCTTATAACTCCAATATAACTCAAGGACCTTGTTGCACAACCCCCTGCCTTTTCCAGTGTTACATCTGTCCCCAGCCCCATTTGATCCATTTTTGATAGTTTCAGCCAAATTATCACCAGCTCCTTTCACCACTGTATCTCTTCTCCCATCAAACCCCATTTGTCTTTTTTATTCTTTGCCACCACCTCCTTTAACCTAAATGCCCCTTTAGATGTGACCAAGAAAATTGCTCCAAATAAGTATGCCTCATAGTCCGAAAACACATACTCTTTAACACCCCAGTAGTTTTGTAGCACCTCCTGCTACCAGTTTTCTGCCATCCTCTGACCAGCCTTGTAATTTTGCCACCCAGTCAACATGCCACACCATCTTGAACCTGTTCCAGTTCTGCCCAACACCTGATGTTACATGCCGCCCGATATCCGCCAGCTGTACTCCCATGGTTGCGCTTAGCCATCCCTACTTCCATTTTTGTACCATAAACTTCGCCATCTTGTCCTGTGTCACTGGTTCACTTACCTCAAACCCTCTCACTGCGAAACTCTTGGAATGTATTCCACACCACCTCATAAGCTCTTAGCATGCTCTCAGACCATGAGCTCCTAAACAGCCAGTGGGCTCCTTCCAGCCAATCTCCCACACTTGTGCCAGCTCCTTGTTCTTTGCAATGCAGCTTGTGGTGCCATGGACCTAAACCTGTCCAACTGAAGACAGGAGAGTCTGTCAGCTATCTTATTGTTAATCCTCCATGTGCTTTGTTTTAAATGATAGGTTTATCTTCAACCTAGATAAAACCAGCTGCCTCAAGACCCTGTTCACTGTTTCCGTGTGCCCCTTTGCCTGTTGATCACTTCCACTACTGCTTTATTATCGCACCAGAAAATGATCTTCTTCAACTGTGTCCCCAAGCCAATACCCCACCCATGTCGGTACTGTTTTTAAGAATGTAATGTCCCTCAACAATCTTTTTCCTCTCTTCCTCCAGCCATGCTTCCTAAATCAATCTGCTCTAAAATATGCTCCCATCCCAACTGCCCCGATGCATCTGTGTATAACTCTAGGTCATTATTACCCAACCACTCATCTTGCCAAAATGTGACAGCATTGTACCCCTCCAGGAACTGTTCCCATACTTCCAAGTCCTGCTGTATCCTCTTATTATATCCACCCAGTGGTATGGTAGACTTGCCTTCGCTGTCCTGGTAAAAGCCCTGCCTGGTGCTATTGCCCTGCATGCAAAATTCAAATACCTCATCAGCTGCTGTACCATCCCTAGTGGGACTGTCCTCTTACTCTTTACCTGCAGCAGTAACCTCAACCTTATTACTTTATCCTTTGGCAGTCTGAACACCTGTCCTGTGTCCGCTTCTATACCTAAAATTCCAGTTTTTAGCTGGGCCTTCTGTCATCCCTTCTGCTAACTGCACCCCATGATGACACATCTCTTTGAACTTTCTTAGCATCAACACTGTCCCTCTTTACTGCAACCTATCAATAAAAAATTGTCCAGGTAGTGTACATGGCCTTTATAGCAGTATTCTCTCCCAAATACCCATTGCATCCAACTACTAAAGGCCTCAAATTTTGCCCAAGCTGTTGAACATCCCATAGGCATCGCCTTATTGAAGTAATAGCTCCTTGAAAGCAAAACCTACTAAATGCCAATCCTCTGGCCTGACCAGCAGTAGCCTAAACGCTGCCTTGGTGTCCGCTTTGGCCAGCTATGCCCCCCATTGCCTTAATAAGTTCTATCGTGAGCCCAGCATAGCATATGACACTGTAGAGCTCATCAGGAATGTTGTCATTCACATATGTCCTCTGGGTAGGACAAATGATGAATTATCCTGTATTCCACTGATTGCCTTTTTGACACTATCCCCAATAGCGATACCCTAAAGTCTCTCATTGGTGGCTCTGGAACTGCCCTCCACCCTGCTGGCCTTCACCTCCTTCCCAATCTTCCTAAACACCATTTCCTGTTTTCCTTTTATGGAGTTTAAATTCTTCACCCTCATGTCTCTGAACTCCTGGTAGCCCAAATCAAAGCCCCTTTCAAACCCCTCTCTCTAATGCCCCTGCCAATGTCCTTGTCTGGGTAGCCCTTCGTCCATTCCCTCACTGTCTCTAATTTGACATGAGTCTTTGCCAATTCGAACCTTTGCCCTTACTTTCCCTTTGCACCATTTAGTTCCCATAAAAATTTGACCCCAAACCTCTTCGCCTCTTGGAATCCCTAACACTATTGTTTTGGTATGACCTCTCCCCCTACAAGGGTTGCCCATTGAACCCTTGGTCCTCCTGCTGATCACCCATTGATCTGCAGCAGGACACTGGATGCTGTCCCAAACATTTAGAACACACACGGTTAAATTATAGTTTGGCCACGTGCATGATGCTTTGTTATAACCCCAACATGTCTTCCCAAGATGGCTATTTCCTGCATCGTGCTCCCTTCTCTGTTCCCATCTGTCCTGAAAAGTCCTTGCCCACAGTTTTGGTGTGTGGAATCCACGTAAGATTCTCCCTTGCCACCATCCTCTGTCTAAATGCCTCGTCATACTTCAACTATCTGTAACCTAGCTTCGTCTTTATATGTATCCTTTATTATGGTAGAATATGTCAGAAGCAGAACAGCCAGTTTAGGCTTCTTCTCCAAAAGGATGCCACTAAATACCATGAAATCAGCCTGCCATGTATCAAATTTATTTTTTCCCTGTATGTGGCTTCTTCTACCCTCCTACCTACCAATGCCAGTGCCACCACCATTTCCATTTTTCCCACTGTCTCATGTCCATATTTTTTGCTGCGTCTTTATCCACTAGTGCAAATAAATCAATATATTCCCCTTTCCATATCTTCTCTTTGATGGTTTGGGGTACATGCCCACCCCAAGGTCATACCTGGTATACCCTACTTCCTTATCTTAACCCCCAAACTATCTCTCTTCTCATCATCTCCCCTTATGGCTTCCTGTATTTCTTTAAATGCCTGTTACATCTTTTCCAAACCTGTCTCCCCCATACCCCTATAATACCCACCCAAATATTCCACAAATCCCCATCCTTTGCCATGTCAACCTTCTTACCATTTCCCAAGCCTGCATCCTCCACCTTGTTCTGTGCCTCTTCTGATATCACCTCCTGCACCACCTGCTTTTCTGCTGGGCTCTTACCAGTGTCCCCTGCTGGTGTCTTCCTCTTTCAGCTTCTTACTCTTCCTTGCATCTTGCCATCTCCCACAGCTCACTCACTTTCTCCATCAGTCCTTTGTTCTGTGGTTTCCCACTCTGTTTCTTTCTTCCTCCTCCGCTGCCTCCTTCTTTTCACCATCTCAAGAATCTCGTTCACCTTTGCCATTATCTCTGCTGCCTGCTCCATCATCTGGGCACTTTTCGTCTCTCAATGCTCTTCCCTCCATCCTAAATACTGCCACCCATTCATGGCGAGAAGGGGACACAGCACAAGCTGTTAATGTCCATTCCATAATATTAAGAACCCCATCCTTCCCTTTTCTCCCTCCTCGAACCTTTCAAACCCATCTCTTTTTCCTATTCCCTACAACCAACCCCTGTTTATTACCTTTTCTAGGATCCTACTCCTGATATCCTTGACCACCTCCCCATTCCCATAGCCTCGCCTGCCTATAACTTTGAACTTAACGAAGAGAAAAACATTTTTTATACGTATAAGTATACAATTACCATAATAACTTCCATGCCACTTTAATTCTGTCTCCAGTCACTAAGTTTCTTAAAGACCCAGCATTTCAAAGTGTAGCATATACTATAATATAACCAAACGAATGCTAACCTTTTTTTTATGTCTGTTACTTTCTCCTAAACAAACCCATTTGCATTCCCTGCCCTCCTATCAACCTATAATTAGATATGCACAGACCAAGACATATGAATAACTTATATGCATTTTCCCAGGCCCATCCACTTGTTTCCTGGCTCCTTGATGATGGCTGCTGTTGTTTTACATCCCACCACGAAATGCCCATGGATCCCGGTTATGCCACACATACAAGTTTTAAATACTACAGACATGGTTGCCCCAGCCACGCTTTGTGCATGCATAATATTCACCCAGACTTTTGAACCTGTGCATGTGCGGCGCTATGTGTTCAAACCCTCCACAAAACTAAAAAAAAATGGTGTTTTGCCATGATCCGCACTGCGTGGTACATTCTCCCAGTACACTTCACCTGGGCATGCGAGACCTCCTCACTTAACCCCCCACAGCGCTTAGGCCTCTTTTACTGCATGAACTTCCTATGAAAAAGATTTTGTCATGCTTCTACTCCTCCTTTTCTTTTCCTCGCTTGGCCTGCCATCCTTGTTGATCGCAGCAGTGTCAACTCTCTGGCCTTCCCAAACAAATCCCCATGTTCCTTTATCCGTACTCCCCTCTGCCATGAAACTACAAAAATGGCACATTTGCCGTGTAGAGCGATATGACGAGTGATGCCTCTCCACCCAGCAACCCGGCTCATGCACAGCCACTCTTGGCCTCACTTGCAGTACTCTGCCTACTATCATCCCCTGCACCTGCAGAGAACCAAAAAAAACACTGATGCGATAACATTTTAACAATGCATCCTTTCTCCACCGGCCCTCCCTTAGTCTTGCTGCTCCATTGCGCACCTGAAAGGTCCAAATTTCAACACACAGCTTTCCCAAGCAGCTGCCTGCTGAGATGTTCCTACAGCCCACCTTCTCGAAAGCACAACTTATGACGCTTTGAACGGCAAAAGTCTTTCAGCCAGGTTACTAATCTCCCCTAAACTGTTTTAACTTTGCCCTTTAACGATCTAGCAACCACTACCTTGTACAGCGACGCTACCTCCAGTGTGCTCCTACCTATACCTGTCCAACCTAACTAGTCATGTTGGCCACATGGCTTATCAGCCCACTAGCCCAGCCCAAATAAACCTCTCATTACCTTCCTTATAACCTAGTACAATGATTTGCCACAACCTGCCTTTTAAATCGCTGATGAAGAGTACTACAATTGTAACATTTCCTAGCCTTAACATTGTGCTCATGGCCCAGTACTACCAGATCCTGCCTCCAGCTCACGCAAACCTTCCCCTGTATATTATGTAGCAACAAAAACTGTCACCAACCTTTCTACCTTGCTCAGTCCTAACCAAATTAAATCCCTTCCGTTGCCTATGATCCTTTTGTCCTCACAAATGCACAAAACCTATAATTCGCCAATCAATGTGCTGAGATTATATTTATGTGAATCCAGCAAAGAAGGGGATCTGTGTTCTGCTTTGTTCTTATATCCCCTCAAGATCCCTTACCTCTGCCCTACCCTTGGCCAATCCTACGCTCACCCTCCCTTGTGGTTTGACTGGCACCTGATGTCATATCCCCTCCCTCTACCTGCTGCTAACCTTTTCCTCTACCCATCCCCCTTTCCTGACTCTAATTTACCCTCCCCCACCAAGCCTAGCCAGTCGAGATCCTTCTCTGTCCATTTACAGGGGATCCCCTGACAGTTCAGGTTGCCCTTCTGTGGCAAACTATATTTCTTGTAATTTACTGCTGTACACATGTGGGAGAATCGTATAACCAGCTTCTTTGGAAGTTTCTGGCTATGTGTGTGCTGGTTCTACTCATGGCTCATTTAAACAGACTTCTGTTGCTGAATTAATCCCCACTGGAACAGATGTACTGACTCGAGTGTCATCCCTCCACGCCTGGAGGTGAGCACTGGATTTCTTTTGCTTCATATTTCCTTAAGTAACAGAAAAGTTAAATACTTTTGAAAACACTTTTCAATGAATGAAAATCTATGTAAATAAATGGAAAACCAGAATAATATTCTGTTTTGATTAGTGGTGCTGCTTTTCACATTTGGTTGTTATCTTGGTTATATAAATTACCTATCTATGCCAGAGAGCCTGTTCTGCAATGGTTGCTTCTTACAGAGCTTCATGCCTCCACAGCTTCACTAATTAGTGCTTTTAACAAATTAAATTTACATTTTACTATTTTTGGTAGCCTTTAATCGAGGTATCTCCCTACCCATAAATGGGTTGTTGGAACTGAATGGCATCTAGGAAGGAGAGGGGAAAAAATCTTCTACACAAGCTCAGGATCCAGCAAGGTCATCAAGCATTCCAGGAGCAGTCAACCACACTGTAGAACCCTTGTGGGAAACTGTCCTGGCTACAATATGCCTTTTGCAACAAATGGGAGAGCAGAATGCCCAAATCAAGGTTGCTTCAGGATACAGCAAAGGTGACCCAAACCCTATCTCCATCAAATAAATTAATGGAAATTAGTATGTTATGCTATCATATAGAAGCCACCAAAATGCACAGCATTCAGCAAATACATGATTTGTTGGACTGGCAGAAGGGGCTTAGTGTGATAATGTGAAGGACTTTGATGCAGTGGGTACATGAAATTCTGCAGTTGCCAGAAGTGGGAGAAGGATTTTTGTGTAGAAGGCTGAGTGAATACCTGAGTGGGAACAACACCAACAGCTCATGGACTCACTTTGTAGTGATAGGCAGCTCAGAGGTATGGGATCTTGTCCTGTGAGCTGCAAAGGAAAGGCAGGCAATCCAGCATAATACACGGTTGAGTACTTCTTTCCCAGTGTCTTCCATGCCACGTGCAATCACAGGAAAACAGTTTGCTGCAGTATGCTTAAAACATTGTGGTATGACCAGCCCAGTGGTGTGGATGGCTGAGGCATCCATACCTTACCTCGTGCCATGCCAGCGACCTGTGTTTCACTCTTGAGTGAGCACGCGAGGTCGACTGGGAGGAGGAAGTCGAGCGTCTGAAGACTGCTCTCTTGTCCCAGGGAGGAAGGATTGGCACTCCACTGGATGGCTGCCCCTGGGTGAACACCTAAGGCAGTGCAGGTCTGTGGGGTGCCAAGAAAGGGAAGCATGCTGTGAGACTTCTGCCCGATGTACCTGGCGCCTCGACTCTGCATCTGGCGTGGCTGCTCTCCTTGGCAACGGGAAAGGGAGAAAAAATCAGGAAAAACGCCTGGCTGCAGATGATGACTGACCCTTCGTAGGCTTTGCATCCAGCAGCTGGGCAAGAACTCTGGGTAAGTCCCGCTGATACAGGGCTTTCAGGGCTGGGGAGTTGGTCAGAAAGGGGCAGCGAGGGCGTAAGGAAATAAACACCTATATGGGAGAAAAACATTGTAGTATGGACATTGTGCACTAGCTTGTGGCTCCAGGCTGACTTCTTAGTGTATGGAAAAGGATTTCTCTAACCTCTGCAAGTTGGTGTCAAAACTACAATGCTGATTTATTTATTTTTTAACCCGATACCAGTGATGACTGTCATTACTCTTTGGAGTGAGGATTGTAGTCACTAAATACCTGAAGTTGGAAGTCTGGGTATGTTTATCTTGGGTCATACACTTCAGTTGGTGGTGGTGGTGGGGAATGATCCCGTTAGGGAGAGTGGTATGAAATAAACTGTGCATTTCTGTAAGTGCTTCTCTACTGAGGATTGCTTTCCTCCTCCTGGTAACTGGATTCAAGATGGGGAAGCAGAGTTTTGCTCGTTTCCTTTCATGGGCTAATCTGTGAAACATGCATTTTATTTTATGTGACCTGTTGTAAGGTAGACAAAGACTGTGGCCACTAGTGATGCTCTCTTCCTCCATACAGTCTGCAAACTTTTACTGGACTCATGCACAGAGGGCTAGATACTGTGCAGAGTTTTGTTCATGTTTATATTGCCTTTGCTTCAATTGAAACATTTTTTCGGTTTCTGAGGAAGCCTATTCAACTGTTGTTTTTCTCTAAATCATTGTATGTAGCTTCAGAGTAGCCAGGATTGCTGTGTTGCCTCATCTGTTTGATGTTTCTCCTAACCCATTAAATAATCTCATGTACACTTTTAGCATAATTTTCCTTCAGTGATGTAGTGCCTGTGCGAAATGCTATGTAATCTGTTAGTGCGATATTTAACTGTACTCCTTTCGGAGGTAAGTTTGATGTCTTCCATGTTAAAATCAAGTGGATTAATAAAACTTAATAAACTACAAGTTCAAAAATATTTGTGGTAGGAAGAGAAGATTTTGCACTCATCTTTAGATTTACCATAAGCATTTGAGCCCTCAGACTACTGACCTGTTGTCCTGTTCTGTGTTTTTAATGGGTCTCTCAAAATGTTTCCTGGAACCATTTGCAGGGTAGACCTTGATCTTTAAAGCCAAAATGTTTTACAGAGCCCAGTTTTGCATAAATAAGTAAACAAACACAGTGTATACACATAGCATAACTGAAATATGGAAAATACTTTAATTCGTGAGGAAATATCACTTATAAGTAGCTCATAACATATTTAAGAATCTGTCTCGGTAATGAACTAATTCCTGGAATTTTTCTATATGCTATCTTACTTCTCCTTTGTATTTCCATGGATGCATGTGAGTGTATGCGGTATGTAATTTGTCAACATTGCTGTGGTCACGCTATTGAAAGAATCTAACCCTTGAAGGATGATGCTGGTGTGTGTGTGTGTGTGTGTGTGTGTGTGTGTGTGTGTGTGTGTGTGTTTGCACTGAGCATGTGTGTGGGTTAGGCAGGATGTATAATGCTAGCATCTATTCTGCTCCTCGTGCTAATGTGGCATGATGTGGAAAAGAACTAAATGCTTTCAAAATGTTTGGTTATCCTCATTATAGCTGCATGAACCGAGAGCATATACCACTGAACAAGTGTATCTGTTAAAAATACTATACTTTTGTTGTCCTTTGGTCAGTTCGGATACACTAAAAATATGAGTAGCAGCTCATAAAGACCTATAGAGGGTTCATGAAGCGCACGTCTGGAGGTATATGTTTGTCTGGTTGCTAATCGTTCTGATCTGTAAGAGACCAAAAGAACTTGGGCAGGGTCTGTCCGCACAGTATTTCCAGAAACCGTTCAGGCAATTCAGTTGGTTCTGTTGACGATAGTAGAAGCAGAGCTAGTTGTATTTTAATAAATTAGTAATACATTTTAAGTTGGGAGGCTTCCTCAAATCGTGGAGCACAGCAGGTCTATGGGCATGTGGGTTAACACAGATCCTGCAAGGCAGCACAGAAATATGGCCTTAGCAGTGACAAAGTGAAGAACCAGTAAGAGGAAGCAGGTATGCCAAACTGAACAAACATGTACTAAAGGAGGGACCTTGGAAGGAGATTTGGAGCCTTTTACAGTTTACAAGGGATGTAAGTTGTATGATCTCCTTTCTTTACCCTCTCCCATTAAAATCTTTTAAAATTCAAGATTATATCAGCTAGCGAGGCAGGCTAGCTGGCAGTATTCTTTGAACCCTCCATATAAATTGTTGGTTAATTGAGGAACAGAACTGGGGCGCTGATGAGCAGCTAAGCAGCAGGACGCACTCTCCCAGAGCTACGTACCCTGGGGACCTAAAAATAACATTTTTTGCTATAAAATAGAGACTTGGATTCCAGTGCTTTTAGCGAAAGAGTACAAGGATGGAAGAATCTCACAAATGCAACAGGGAAGCCCGCTAGAAATGCTGGAAAAACCTCAAGAAACAGCCAGCTGGGCCTATAGTGGTGCCTGCAGGCCCGATTTCCTTCGTGAGCGGAACTGGTTATACTGGGCGAGAGGTGACGACGCAGGTACTGGCTGCCCTGAACCCCGCTTTGAAAAACTGGAGAATTAAATTGAAGTAAAACTGCAGGAAATTGCAGAAAGAACTGCAACGCATGGCGAAAAGGTTAGTGGAGGTTGAGAGCGTACAGCTAGAGTCGAAGATTTAATACAGCCCCTGCCAGAGAAAATATCGGCTTTAGAAAAGAGCTGGAGGATCTGAGGGAAGCTTTTGATTACCAAGAGAACTACGTTAGACGGAACAACCTTCGATTAAGAGGGCTCCCTGAAGGAAAGAGGGCTCAGAAATATTGAAATTCTGTGCTGAGAGTTACAAAAATCCTGAAATTACAACCTAAAGGGGAAAGCACAAGATCGAGGAGGCGCACAGAGCAGTACTCCCAAAGCCATGCCCGGCCAACCTCCGAGAAGCTCTTGTTATTCGGGTACCATAACTTCCAGGACAGGAGGCAGTGATAAAGCCTTCAAGATTAATCAACCTGTTGAGATAGATGGAGTGAGAATTCATATTACACAGGACTACTCGAATAGATTGCTCAAGAAGAAGCGGATGTTTACTTCTTCAATGGCTCAGTTAAAGGAGATGCAAGTTGAGCACTACATGATTTACCCTGCGATTCTGAAAATTAAGCACGAGGAGTGGTATACTCATTCTGGGAGGTGGAAAAAGCAAACAATTTTATAAAGGAACTCAAGAAAAGCGGGATGAAAGGAGCCTGAGGAAAAGAAAGAGAAGGACTTGAGACACTAACTGTTGCTTTTGAAAGGTATAACCCTGGTTATATTTTAGATCGCTTATGCTTAATTTTGTAAATCTTGGATCCCGGAAAGTCTTGGGTCAAATCGGTTGGTAACTGAAAGAGACTGCCTGGAGGGAAGTATTTGTTGTAACGCGGATGGAGAGATCCATTGGAGTTGGAGCAGGGATGGAAGAGCACCCGTGGAGAAAAGCGAGCGCGAGGTGACTGGTGGCCTGGGCTTGGCGTGTGAGGTGTTGAAATCACACAGCCTGCTCCACGGCCTCAGACCGGATTGACTGATGAGAAGGAAATCTCATACTTGAAGGAGACTGGAATTGAAACTCTGGGACTTATGTAAATGGGGGCTGTGAAGGAGAAGCCACTGTAATATGACCTGGGCTAAAGGGGACTAGATAGAAAGGGTCCAGTTCTAAAATGTGCATATGTGTTATGACTTAGATAGGCCTGCATAGGCCACAGAGGTAGAGGTCTCCGGGGGTGAGGGGAGGTAGCTGTTCAATTAGCAGATTTGGGAGGTACTGCCGCAATGGCAGGAATGAGCAATGAGAAGCGATGGATAATATGTTGGAGAAAGGAGTGGTGGGAGGAAAAGAAGCAAGTTTGGATGGTTGGGAATATAAATAGTATTTGGGAAAGGGGGTAAAAGGAGGATTGTAATGTTCTTAAAGGGGAAATCAAAGAGCTATCAGATTCACATTCAAGGGATAAGGATAAGAGGGCAAGTATGAAAAGTAGGGTCACAACACGAGGTGGGATGGGAAGCCTGACCTTGTGCAAAACAGGAGAGGGCTGAGAGGAGGTAGGAAAATGCCAGGAAAGTAGTGGGGATAAAAGGATAATGGAAAAGACAATGGTGGGAGGTGATTTGTAATACAATCCTGGAATGTTCATGGTCTCTCTTCCCGATTAAGAGGTGCGGTGTTAACTGCACTAAAAGAAACACAGGTGCAGGTGGCTCTCCTGCAAGAAACTCATCTAGCACAGGGGGCATGTAAGACTTAAAAGGGGTGGGTGGGTGATTGCATGTTATGCTGCCTCGTTTATACGTAAACAAAGTGGCAGTTTTGGTGCACAAACACCTCCCTTTCAGACTACAAGGGTTCTTGCAGACCCTACGGAGGGCAGATATGTGTTTGTCACAGGGATTCTCCATGGCCTGAAAGTCACGTTTGGGAGCATGTACGTACCAGCTATCCTGGACCCAGAATTTTACAAATATTCTGTCCATATTAATGAGGGAGCAGTTTGAAAACCTGGTGATGGAAGGAGACTTTAATTGTACGCCTGATGCTGCCCTTTGATCACTCGGAGGAAGGGTCCTAGAGATCCTTGTATTAGGAAATGGAGGGAGGGGCTGGTAGACTGAACCTAGTGGATACCTGGAGAACAGCGCACCCACAGGATAGAGAATATACTTTTACTCAAATCCACATAAAACTTGGTGAGAATTTATCACGTTTATGTAACGTTGGATTGGTATGAGAAGCTTAGGAAAGTTCTACATAGTCCCATACATATCTCAGACCATGCAGGAGTGGCTACGGCCTTCGCTCTCCGAGTGAGAGGAGAAATGCAGACATGGAGATTCCCTACGATATGCTAGGATCACAAGAGTTTCAGGAATATGTAAAGGAGCAATTTAAATTTTATATGGAGGTTAATGCACCAACTGCCACTTCTAAACAAACGTTATGGGATGCAGGCAAGGCATACGTGGGGGGCAATTATAGGGTATATGGCAAACTATAGGAAAAATAGATTGAAAAGACAGCAGACCCTTCAGCAGGAATTGAGAATACTGGAAGGGAGGGTGGCAAGAGGGAAGGAGGTGAACAGGCGAGACAAGAGCTGACAATAACCAGACAGGCACTTAACACCCTATTGATGGATGAAGCTAGGAAAAATGTTTTACTTGAAACATAGTGTATATGAATGGGAAATAAGCCAGGGCCCTGCTGGTGAACCTTGTCAAGGGAAGAAAAAATTAGGTGCATATCTTGGGGATTAAAACTAAAAGAGCCAGGTAGTCACTAAATATGGGAGATAAGAGATGCATTTAGAAATACTATGAGGAATTATATAGGGCAAGTGGAGAGGAAGTGAAAAAGAAATGCTCGACTTTTGGCTAAGCATAAATTGCCCCAAATAACAAAGCAACAGCAGGAGATGCGAGGGAAGGAGATCACGTGGGGAAGTCATTAAGGCTATAGATAAGATGAAGATGGGGAAGGCATGTGGCCCAGATGGCCTGCCCGTGAGTACTACAAACTGTTGAAGAAGGAGGAAAAAGTAATGTGGGAGGTATTTAAGGAGGGGAGAGAGAATGGGGAATTGCGGACTCAAGTGGCTCCGCCCTGGTATCGAGTCCGAAACCGAATAAGGACCCAATGGAATGCTCATCATATAGACCAATATCTCTGTTAAATTGTGATGCCAAGGTGTTTACTAAAATTTTAGCTAGTAGATTGGAGGGTATCCTTCCAGAATTGATTCACCCAGATCAAGCGGGTTTCATAAAAGGTAGGCATTCATATCATAATATTAAGAAGGTCCTTAATGTTGTGATTCAAGCTAAAAAATGGGTGGGCGGACGGCTATACTGTCAATGGACGCTGAAAAACCATTCGATAGGATTGAGTGGTCATATCTATTTGCGGTTGTGGGGACGATTTGGTTTAGGGAAAATTTTATTAAAATGATAAGGCACTGTATCAGACACCCAAGGCTGCAGTCTTAGTTAATGGGAACATAACAGAACAATTTAGGCTTCATAGAGGACAAGACAGGGATGCCCCCTTTCCCCCTTACTTTTTTGCAATGGCGGTCGAACTGCTGGCAATAGCCATCAGGGAAGACTCAAAAGTACAGGAGTTAAAGGGAAAAGTGGGGGTCAGCATAAAATTACCCTGTATGCTGATGATATGATGTTATATGTGAGGAACCTTACCGGTCCATGCCTGCTTTGTTGGAAATTATAGGTCAATTTGCTACATTCTCAGGATACAAACTGAATCTGGGGAAATCTGAAATTATGCTATTGGGAGAGGAGAGAGGAGGCGTGGGTGATGCATGGGGCCTAAAGAGTAGGTACACACCTTACATGTTTAGGGATCAAGATAGGTAGGGACCTGAGATCACTCTATAGATTGAACTATACCCCACTATTAACGTTGTTAAAAGGGGACATGGATAGATGGAGAAATCTGCCTATATCCTGGATAGGGCGATTAATCTGCTTAAGATGAACATTCTTCCCAGAATTCTATATCCGCTACAGATGCTGCCAACAGGACTGATAGGGAAAGACATAAAGGCATTTGAAAAGACTGCTCTAGGTTTATATGGCAGGGGAAGAAACCTAGGGCTAGTTTAAACTGGTTAAAAGCCGATCAATCTAAAGGAGGGTTGAACTACCCAGATATGAAGTTATACTTTTAGGGGCACAAATGAGGATTATTAAAGATTGGGTGTATAAGCCAAAAGAGGCTAGTTGGATGGACCTGGAAGAGGAGGGAATGGGGGTGAGAATGTCGTCTTTATTAGCAGAAGCAGGTAATAGGGGCTGCGAAGACAAATGGGTTTCAGTATTTTAGTGAAGGAGGTAGTGGATAGCTGGGACCAAATTAAGAAAGTAGTAGGGCATAAAAAGGAGAATCATTTATCTTGCCACTGACAGGAATCCATTTTATCCCGAATAGGAACCCCATGTTCCAGAAATGGGAAGATAGTGGGATAATGTGTCTTAATGATTTAAGGGAAAAGGGTGACTCAGGAATTTAGTGAGCTTAGGGCAGACCTGGGCTTGCCTGCACACCATATGTTCAGGTATTTCCAGGTGAGGAAGTATATGCATGATATTGAGAGGCAAAGGCCCTGATGCTAGAATACGGATTGTGGAAGAATTGCTACAACAATTTAAACAGAAACCTGAAGGCATGGTTAGAAAGCCACGTCTCTCCTTCACCTCCAATGGCCAGATATGACAAGCAATACTAGGCATTTCGGGAAAGAGATTTGGGAGTTATATTCTCTGAGGAGCAATGGGCTTTAATGCAAGGGGCCTATCAGGGCCTACTGCTTTGTAACAAATATAAGGAGGTAGCATATAAATTTGTTCATAGGCTGTACACTCCACCTGTTGCAGTGAATAGGTATAATCCAACAGTCTCGGCTATCTGCCAGAGATGTGGGTTGAGCCCTAGGTACCTACTTACACTCGTTCTGGATGTGCCAGATACTCCAAGATTTCTGGGATAAGGTGGCGAAGGTTGACAGACATGTCGGGACAGCAGGTTAGAGTAGAACTGCTTACAATGCTGTTTGGTATGGGGATGTTGAAGAGATGGGTGAGAATACTCCTGGTACTGGCAAAACAGTATTTTGAACACCTGGGTTTCAGGGATAAACCTACAATTCGACAATGGAGGAATCTTGCATGGGATGTGCTGCAATTGGAAAGTTTGACATACAAGGTTAAGGGAAGGAGAATCAATTTGAGAATATGTGGGCACCCTACTTAAACTCCATGAAGCCCTTGGAACAGGAGATAATAGGATATGGATAAAGGTGGAAAAGTAGAATTAATTGTATTGAATCAAGTGAATTCTCAATTAGCTGAGGGAGGGTGAGGTGGGACTGGAGGGGAGGGGAAGGATTTCTTTTATATCTTTTCTCTTACTGTTATCTCGGCTTTCCTATCTCTCTTCTCTGTTTTTTTTCTACAGCATATCTCCACTAGGATCGGCATTATAAATATATAAAAATAGAGATGTACTAAAATTGTACTGGATGTATAAGATCTATTAGAGAGATAATGGAATTAATTGCCAGTAATGGTTGGATGGACAGAGAGACTTGTGATAAGAGTATGTAACAGACTAATAAGTGTTGGTGGAGATACTTTTCTTTGCTTTACTGTAATATGAAAAGAGAAACTAATAAAAGATTATACAGAGGAACAGAACTGAGTCAGTACTCAAGAGGGGAAATATAAGTTCTTGATTGTAGGAGGAGCAACAAAATTGCTTCAAGGGAAGAAGGAATTGATCCCAAATGGCTACACCTGCAAACAGTTCTTGGCCCCTAAAATTGAAAATCAAAGACTGAGCAAATTACTAAGCTCCTCTGGGAAGAAGCAAGCAAACAGTAAGAAATCAAAAGGGTTGAATTTCCCAAGAAATAATGCTGGGAGTTCAGGTATAAATAAGAATTAAAAAAATCTGAAATGGACTTCAGGGGTAGATATTCAAGAGATTTTCCCCAGCACAAAACCTGCTTTTCCTCGCAAACTGGGTTTGTGCTGAGGTCGGATATTTAAAAACACTTTGCGCTGGCATAATGGCCTTGTGCCAAGGCAAAAGTGGAGAGTGCACAAGGCAAAACTATGGGGGTGGGGGACTGAATATCAAGCGGAGTTGGATGATTCAGAATATTTCTCCACATAGTGGCACTTTCTTGATCCCTTACGGAGAAAATACCACCATCCCAATCCTGCTCTTAAACAATTGCAACCGTAACTGTTAATTTCCTGGTGTCCAGTGCCACCCCCACCCCCACCCCCAAAAACGAATCACTGATCACAGACATTATTAAAGATTCATTGGTGTCTCAGTGGTCCCCTCCCCAACAATCACCATCAGATACTAAATATGTAATAGTTCATTAGTGTCAAGTTGGCCCCCACCAGTCGCCGCCCGATACAAAATATGTAATGTTTCATTGGTGTCTAGTGGTCCTCCTCCCACCCCACACCATACTTCCTCTGTCGATTGTCTCCTTGGCATCCAATGTAATAACCTCCCATCCTGATTCCCGGGTAAAATGTACTAAAAAGGTATCTTGGTGTCTAGTGGTCCCTCGCCCCCCAAGTGGGTAGTTCCCATCAACTCACCCCCCCCAAACTCTGAGCTGCTGACCGCCACGGCCCTGTGCTCACCACCATAGTCGGCTGCCGCCTGAGCCAGTGAGCTGCATTGCATACTGTACATGTTCACTGAATGACAGTTCATTCTGAGTTAAAGTCGATGTCAATGAGCATATACTGTATACAGTATGCACTCATTGAGAGCTCAGTCAGTGGCGCAGCCATGGTGGTGATTGGGGGCTGTGCTGATTGCTGGCTCGGGTTCAGGATGGGGTGGACACTACCTGCCAGAGTTGGCAGAGGACCACTAGACACCAGGGTATGTTTTTAGTAAATTTTACAGGAGGAAAGGTGGGGTCTGCTTGACCACTATGAAATACTTGAATGTAGTACACCAGGAAATTGTGATGGGGAGGGGTTACACTGGACACCAGCAAGACACTGTACAGAGCAGGCACAGGTGCGAGGAGGATCACTGGACACCAATTAGATATTATGTATTTAGTATTGGACAGTGGGGGACCACTGGACACCAGGAAGTCATAATACTATACCAGGAAGGGAAGAGACCACTGGGCACCAGGGAATTTTAGTATGTTATGGTGAACTGGGATCGGGGGCAGCTAGCACCAGGGACAGCTCACAGGAAGGGCAATTTTTGACACTAAGGGCCTCCAACCCCATGCAAATGAGCCATAATGAGAATGCAAATGGTCCTTGGCGCTTGCATACCCAATGGGCTCATTTGCATGGGGACTCTGAATATTGCAGATTTGGCCCCAGTCTAATCATTGTGGGCCCCTATTCCATGGGCATTATCAGGCTACGTTAGTGGCTTAGCTGGGATAACATGGACCTTGTATTCAGAGGAATAGCGCATGGTTGCAGAATGGGAAAAAGATGCTTCTATTTCCATCCTACTCCAATAGCTTTTCCAACAATTCTGAGAGGGACCTTCCAATGGTAGACAGAGCCCATTGGTTAGGAGACAAAAGGAGAGGAGAGAAGAGGTTATGGATTCCATGAAACCAGTGATAAAATTCTTAAGGACAGATAACATTTGTATATTAAAGGCACTGCAAAAAAAAGAAATCCAATTTAAAGGACAGAAAATCTCAGCAAGACAGGATTTTTCCCAAAGACCTATAGCTGCAAAGTAAGCAGTACACGATAAAGCAAATTTTAGGGAAGGAGGGTATTCAAGCATTCATAACTTTTCCAGCAAAAGTGTATGTGATACTGAATCTATAATACTAAATAACAATTGTGAAGAAGCCCTCACATATTCAAGGATTCAATTATCGAACCTTTTTGGCATACATAAGAAAGACTAATTCGAATACTTAGTTTAAATTCATTCTTAACATGGACGATGATGTTAATGGTTTTTTGAATTGTTTTCTGCTTCTGTGGAGTTTTGCTTTGCCAATTTCTATCAGGATTTTTTTATAAGGGGCGGGGGATGGGAGCACAAGGGAGGTAGTGAGTAAAATGAGGCTCACTATACAAAAGCAAGCACCACATTATATATAAAGAAGTGCTAACATGGGTTTTAATGGCAAGAACAAAGAACTATTGCAAGTGTACTAAGTAGATCATTGGAGTCTGCCAGAACTAGGTTCTTTGGTTTGGGGGTGTTGAGGAAGATTTAAGGGACTTGGCATTTAGCTCTGAAGAGGGGTTGGAAAAAGATGAGCATATACAGATCAAAAGATTTTGATTAACTGTGGTTGAAATGGTGTCTGAGGCACTAAATAAACACGCACCACTGAAAAAACTAGGGTGAGGAATAAGTCCTGCGATGGGTCACACCAAAGCCGAAGGCGCTATGTTGAAAAGACTCACTCTGGAAGATATCGCACAAATCTAAGCTTGAAAGGACTGGTGTATGTTCAGGAGGGCACAGAACACCTGCACCGGATGATTTAAGGAGGCTAAGGGTGGCTACTACCACTCGGAATTCGAATTTGCTTCTAAGAACCCTTCTAAATTTTGGAAGACAATCTAGGACTTATCAGGTCATACCACGGAAACTCTCTACCTGCAAAAGTTACAGGCAAATCCACCATCTCTGATGCTCTGTCAATGATCACTTCACGATTGCAGGGTTTGCCTTGACAACTCACCTGCCTGTTCCTTACGCTTGCAACACGGCAAGATTATTAATTCATTAACCCCAAACCATCCTTCACATTTCAGCCTGCAACTCTGAAAGAGGTTGAAGACCTCATACTACAGCTGGACACAAAAAAAAAGCACTGGAGCAGACTTTATAGACCCATATTTCATAAAGATTGGTTACAAAATTTTAGCTGTGCCAGTTGTGACACTTGGACAGCTGGTTCTGATCACTGTTATCATTTTTGTAAAATAAAAATGGGTTATATACTGTATGTCATGAGAGATGCTGAGAAATCTGGTGCTCTTGGAGTGACCTCACCCCCCACCAGGTTTCAGCTGAAAGATGAAAAGCCATAAGAAAATGCTGACACAGCATGCAGATCATACACTCACAGGTTTTAGATAAAAGATGTTACGTGGCAGGCCAGAAGCTATTTATAGACCTTTCTAAGATGATAATTATAGCTTTAGCTGCTAAAGGAAATTGGCATCTCTTTTATGATGTTTCAAGAAGAAACCAGGTTTAGTAAACCGTTGCGAAATCATAAATGCTGATGTCCATGTGAGAGGAGAAACTGATCAAGAGATCAAAGAAATGTCATTTGAAGGACACGAGTCATGCTGAGGATTGCAGAATTTAATACTTGAAAAAGACATCCTGTTTTTGATATAGATATATTTGTTTATATTCTGACAGGAGAAGCTAGGTGACTTCATGCAAATAGGTGGGGAAAACAGTATGGCGCAGTGGATTAAGGCTCTGAGCTGCAAATCTGAGACCTGGGTTTGAATCCCACAGCCCCTAGGTGCATACTGTGTAACCCTGAGCAAGTCACTTAACTTCCGTGCTCCCAGGTTGCACCTGCAAACAAGCTTTCAGCTTAGTGTGTCTTACCTGGTAAAATAATTGGTAAAACAAAACAAAAACAAAAAACAGCTTTTAAAGATTATTCTGTTTTCCTTCAGAGACACTTTTATCTAGACTCTGATAAAGAAACATCTGTGAGCACTTTAAACAGGTATTTATAAAGAGAGAAATCTAAATATTGTTGTAGGGATTGCACTGTTTAAACCTTTTCTTTAAAAGATTTGTATGTCATGTGATCTGTATTTTGTGTGTTACATATTTTTATCTATTTTAGTAAAACTGTTTTTTATTTATTTATTTATTTTAAGAGCATACTTGGTCTGTCTTTGAATTTCTTTCATTTGTAAGAAAAGTATATATGGTCATAACAGACACTAGGCATAAGCTTGAATGGTGATACTAAACTGGAAAGAGCATTTTAAATCTGAGGTCTTTATTAAAGTTTTTATGGGTTCATCTCTGTATACCTGGTTAGGTGCCCATAGGCAAAGATATTTGGCCCCGAAGACAGAACCATCTGAGCCTGTACATTGGGTACACTAGCAAGAGGTTCACAGTTACAATCCCTCTTAAGACTGGAGACCAAAGGTTGATCCGAACTCACAAAACAGGCAGAGAGGGTTACCTTGTTCTGTTAAACTGTTCACAAGACTGCTCTCGGAGGTTGGCACTTTGGGAGTAGAGGGCTGACCTGCTGAGTGGGTTTGTGACACCAGTCACACATCTCTTTAATTTATCTCTCTCCTTGAGTGTCCTACCACCCATTTGGAAAGCGGCCCATGTCATCCCCATCTTCAGATCTGGTGACACATGTGACCTAAACAGCTACAGTCAATTTCTCTCCTTCCAATACTGTCCAAGTTACTGGAGAAAATGTAGTACCAGCTCAAGAACCACTTAGAATCCAATAGCCTGCTAAACCTAATGCAATCAGGTTTCAGAGCTCAACACAGTACAATCTCTACCCTGGCCAAGGTGACAAATTGGCAATGGGACCTAGGCAGTAGGAACTTTGTCTGTGCAGTGTTTCTGGACCTAAGCAAGGCCTTTGATACTGTGGACCATAGCCTACTTTTCTCTTCCCCTCGGAACACTGGCCTGGATCAAGCTTTCCTTGAGTTGGTTTGCGATTGGTCTTTACCTGCTGTAGCTGGCCTGTAAGATAAGGGATTTCTCATCTCTTATACCTCTTCTGCGAGTGCCACAGGGTCCATTCTTGGTCCTTTGTTTACAGTTGACATTGATAACATTGATACGAGCATAAAGAGGCCAATATACACCTATTTGCAGATGATACAGTGATATACATAAGTAGACCAACACCTGAAGCTGCATACTGTGACCTCCAATATGACTTAAACCAGCTGCAGATTCAACTCCTAAAACAAAAGCTGCTTTTAAATGCTAAAAACTAATACTATTCTTGCCCTTTATTCATGCTCCAAACCCAACCACCTCTGGATCTATTCCACAGATTACCACAACACTTGGCGAACCATTAGAATATATAGCAATTTCAAATACTTGGGAGTATGATTGACAATAGACTGTCTTTCACCAACCATATTGAGGAAATGACAAAAAACTAAGACAGCGGCTTGAACTATTTATTTTTAGGATCAAACATCTTCTCACTAAAGAAGCCAAGCTGAGGCTGGTCCAAACCATCTTCCTTTCACTGCTAGATTATGCAGACTTCCTCTGTAGCCAGTACCCTGCCACAATGCTAACCAAGCTTGATACACTTTACCATAGAGCCCTAAGGTTCATCACTGGCCTCCCTTTCTCAACATACCACTGTTCCCTATATGCGGCTATGGGTGGACCTCCCTACCCTATAGACATCAAAGAAATGCTGCACTTTGGACTTGTAGAGCTATTAACAAAAACTGCCCAGTACACTTCCCAACTGCCTTCCATTATTTAGTAGATAACTATGCACTAAGAAGTACCCTCGAGTAACTTGCTGAAAGTACCCAAGGTGAAATACACTTTGGTGTAGGGCTGCCATAAGTTATGTGCTGCCCGCTCTGTGGAACAAGTTGCAAAAGACATTGAAACTCATCATTCCTACCAACCTGTCTTCAAAACGCTATATGCGGGACTCTGGGTGAGCTTCTCGACAGGATGGTGGTGTAAACCCCGAGCTCAAGAATAACCCATCACTAACACCCCTGCTTCTGAAGAGCTTTGGCAGATTTTCAAAGGAAAATAAAACGAAACAGCATGGAAAGCAAATAAGGCTACCTATATAGTGACAATACTTACCTGTGGTGGACTGAATTGACAAAGCGGAGATGTCCGCACCAGAGGCCTCTGACTCAAATACTCGGTAGCTACAATGGAGCACCCTGATCAGGCCACCCTCCATGTAACAAAATTAAAAAACAAGCAGGTAAAGCTGGACACAATTTACAAAGAATTGCTCTCTTCATGCAGAAATAAAGGATATGTATGGGGAGCTATGTAAAGATGTGGTTAACTTAGAGCAACGAATGGACACTACTGAGAGACAGGTCAGGGTGATAGAAAACAGGGTGGACAACATGGAGGGACTATACAGGACCTACAAGAGCAATGTGCCCTTCTTCAAGCTAAACAAGAGGATGCAGAAAGCAGGGCCCGTCGAAGAACCTGAGATTGTACTGTATTCAGAGGGCTCTGAAGGCCAAGATATCACTGACTTTACAATAACTTTATTAAAACAGCGTAGAATTTCCCTGGACCTGCAGTTGGATTTGGAGCAAGTATACAGGGCTTTGGGCCTTCACCAACCGATCCAATGCTAGACCATGGTCTATAGTGCTGTTTTCTTAGTTATGCAGTAAGAGGGTCCTGACCATGACATGGCATAAGGGAAGATATTCTCTGGTCAATCCCACATTTATATTGATAATGATTATACCACAAAACTATGTGAAATAGGCAATATGCTGATATTCTTCCAGCACTGAAGGAAACCAATATTAAGTTTTCAACACCCTACCGGCCCGCTTGCTATACAGCTCCCACAGGAATAAAGGAATTTAATTCAGCGGAGGAGGTCGGGAAGACTTCTCAAGACAGAGCTGCAGATTAAGAAGAGGTTGGTGCAGAATTCATAGTCTTTAGACTCTTTCCCCGCCCCGGTTGAAAACTGTAGCTACATCTGGAAATAAGCAGAATGGAAGCTACCTGAACCTGAAAATGTCTCTACTTGGCAGCTTTTCACCATTCTGAACATGGTAGGACCTGACTGGTAGGACCTTTTTTTTTTTTTTTAATGCAGGAGAGACTGATTGTAGGGCCTGTTGTCAGGCTTGCTCCTCGACTCATCACTGCTGTGGGGCCTCTCTTCAGGAGTCAGCCATATGTCCGGAGTCCTGTAATGACACCAAGGTCTGCATAGGCAGGCTCTAGACTGCTGCCTACAGGATTTTCAGTCTGCCCCTTACTTCTCTTTGTGTATTTCTTCTTTTCCCATGCTCTCTTGCCCTAGTAGATACTCAAGATGGTTAAAAATGGGATGGAATTTGTAATCCTTGGTTTACTCTAAGAGAATAGGGAGGTGATTGGAGAAGGGTGCTTGCTATTAAGCAGGGTATCATTTAATTAGATGATAATGAGGTACTACACCATGGATTATAAATAAGGGAGGAGATTGCTCCCACTGTCAGTAAAAAAGCTCATGTTTGGTACAAAAGGGCAGTGCAGATTTTTCCACTTATTTTTTCTATATAATGCTTTATATTTATATTTGTCATTTTGTGGTCTGCGAGTTTAATTTTTTCATTAGAGGAACAACCACCCTCCTGGGGCCTGAGAGTTCTTTACATTCGGACTACTTCCTGTACCTCCAAGATTTTGGAGGCACAAATAGAGAGAGAATTTTTTAATCTCTCCTACCTTGCGAATGACATTATTAACCTTATTAGACCCAGAAAAGTCTGTCCTAGCTACTTTGAAGGTGATGGAGGCTTTTTCAGATATAGCAGGATATAAATTAATATCCAAAAGACAGAGATTTTGTGTTTGAATTTCTCCCCTCACAGACCCTGAAAATAAGTTACCTTCAAGATGGAGAAATAGAAGTTAAATATCTAGGAGTCCTTATCCCTCAAAACCTGGAGCACTTAGAACTGCTTAACTTGGAATCCTGACTCTGGAAATAGAAAAGTTGTTAGGAAATGGACACACCTCTTTTCTTTTCACCAGCAAATACAGAGCTATACAGATGACAGTGTTCCCCAAGATATTGTATTTCTTTCAAACCCTACCTTTTATTCCATCTAGATATTATTTTTGTTAATGGGATAGAATATTTTCTAGATTTGTATGGTAGAAACCTCCAAGGATAAGGTGGTCCCTGCTGCAACTACCTATAGCTAAGGGGCCTAAATCTTCCAAACTTGAGAGAATATCATAGGGCAGTAGTTTGCAAGATAGTTTTGATTTGGCCTAATCGACAAATGATGCCATGGAAATACATAGAGTTTATGTTAAATGATCCTTTGATGTTTTTCCAGTTATATTTTCTCCACTGGATTCTATGCCAAATCTTGGGGACTTTATATTTGGGACCACTAATGCTTTAAAAATCTGGTATGAAGTAAAGGCACCTCAGGAACTAGCAGAAGTCTTCTTCTATTATTTTAAACTCTTGGTGAAGAGACTTCTCAGCAGCTCGACTTGACCATGTTTATGGGGAGTGGCACAGGAATGGTTTATCTATGATATACCAATTTCTAGACATACATAGGTTGGTGCCCTTTGTCACATTGCAGTCTAAGTTCCACCTCCCCCATACACATCATCATCGATATTTGCAGGTCAGGAATTTTTGTTAGGAGATAGCCCTACTCTAAAAGCTTTTCCAAACCCTATACCCTCATTAATGGGCTTGCTTGTCAAGGTTATTGAAGGACGGAGCACACACACTTGATCGGCTTGGTGTATAGATCCCTTAGAGAATACTGGCAAGAGTTGACTGAAGATATTTCAGCTAGGTGGAATAAAAATTAAATACTCAAATAACTTATGAAAAATGGTTAGAACCAATTTTATATTTAATGAAAGCTTCACAAGCACCATACTGGCTTGAATATATTTGAAATGCGTATGCATTTTTATTACCCAGATAAACGTGCTAGATCCTTATCAGTAAGATATGGGGTGTGCTGGAGAGAGTGTGAACACACACAGGTGAATATCTCCCATATATTCTATACTTGCCCAAAAGTAACTCAATACTGGCTGGATATCACAAGAAGCCTACAATTATGTCGATTCAGACCTTATTTTAACAACCCAAATGATTCCTTCTTTATATAGGAGAGGATGGCATGGTCCTCAGAATAAGAGTAAGTTGTACCTTTATTTGGCAGCTGCTAAAAGGCCATAACCTGCCTTTGGTGGACTACCACAGTGCCCACACTGTCCCACTGGCATACTGTTATGTCTGAAATCTATTACTTGGAATAATCTATAGCAACCAGGATGGGTTGGGTACCCCAATTTGAACTTACATGGAGACCCTGGGTTTTATATACTGCATCTCTGGATGACTCCTTTATCCCTTGAGTTGGATTTAGGAAAAGCTCACAGAGTATATAAAGTGGATATTTTGAATACTTACCTGTATGAGCTGAGATAATGAAACTTAGCATCTCTGTATATATAAAAACTAATTACAGATATTGTACTGAATGCATCAACTGTACATGTATACTCCTGCTGTAATGAACTGGAAAATATATATAAAAAAAACTCTATATGCTCGTTCTTACAAGGAATCCTGCAAATGCTTTCCTTGCCCCCTAATCTCCCGTTTGCTATAGGCAGTGCACTTCTACTTCCTGCCTGGCTCCACTGTATCCACCCTGCCCACTTGTTCCCATCCATCTTCTCACCCATAGCTCCTACATACTTTATTTTGGTTATTAAGCATGATTCCTAAATACTTTTGATTCCCATGGTCATGTTTGATTGCCCAACTTACCACTAATTAGGCAGGAACAGCACTCTATGGTTTGCTGAAAATTATATCCCTTGTAAGGCACCTTATGCCCCTCCCCTCAATGCTCCCGCCCACTGCTCTTATACAAATTATTTGCCCTTCCTTTTTGCCCTTCATATCTATCCCTCCTCTTCACCAGCTGTACTCCCTAGTCCTCCTAATTACTCTAATTGTTGGAGATATGTTGTGGACATCCTGTAATATGCCTGTATATATGCTTATGTTTCTTGTGCTGGTTCTTGTGTGTGTATATACTGTCTTCATTTGCCAAAATGCTTTGTACTCGCTAATACTACCACTTTCTACTTGACACTCTTTCTGAATACTGTAACTGTTGTGAACTTTTATGTTTTAAATGTATTGTACAGTGGTCTCGATGTTATCCAGGTCCATCTTTAAAATGAGTTTTGCTCAATAATGATCACCTGGTTAAATTAAGATCTGGTTGATTTTAAGACCGCTGTATTAAATGGTCATGATAATTAATCAGTCCTTGGATGAGGTCCTGTCTGCCTGTTCTGGTGGTTCTTCAGGTAGATGTTAAAGATCCCATGGCAAGTCTCGAAAAGAGTAGGAAATTTCCCTGGTGTCCTGGCCAAATTGTCCCCATTCACTAAAAAAAAAAAAACACCAACTGCTTAATCTGGTTCAATGTCAGCTGACATCCATCTGTATCCCGGACGAGGCTGAAAATAGGCAGAATTGTCTAGTCCTCTTTTCCAGGTCAACAAAAGAAATACATATAAATAAATGAGCTACATAGAATATGTAAATGGAGTAAAATCACCCATTAAATGATACTCCATTTTAAACAAATTGAGAAAACAGAGTAGACATTGTAATGCTACTACTTTTCATTTAAATAGGTTTCTTGTAAGAAATTTTAAAAGAAAAGGATGGCTAGGTCAAATATTTTCATCCCAAAGCACATCAGGACTCAAAAGAATTTGGAACTTTACAATAGATGATAATGTGGACAAGGAAACATCATAGAAAGCTTGGATGTTTTAGAAACTACAATCCGGGGCTATTATTTGGAAGCTGTAAATGCAGAAAGGAAAAATATTGCAAGAAGTGGAGGGATAAATGGTCAGAAGTGGAAAAAAAGTATGAAAAGGGAATGAAAGCAAAAAGAATATCATAATTTGCAAAAACAAAGTGTGATCTGTTTCAGTATTCTCATTAAAAGGAGAGCTGCTTTGAACCTGTATGTAATTTCTCTGTGTAAAAGGCAACTTTTAAATACTGGTTACAATTCTGTTACTGTTGCAGCTCTACAGGCTTTCTAAGTATCCTAGTGGGTATTTCTGACATGCACACATATAGTAAGTGCCATTTTAGAACTATATGATGTAGTTCATATCCCTTGCTCAGTTCTTCCCTTGTTGGTACAACGTATCCATGTTCTAGTACAGAACTCTAGCTGAGACGGACATGAAGTACATCATACAGTTCCAAAATAGTAATTTAAACCAGTGTGTAAATCAAAACACCCATCGAGCTCACTAAAAGGCCTGTACAGAGGAATAATGCCAGAATTGGAACCAGTACTTAAAACAGATGCTACTTGGAAAAATGGCTTCTGTGTTCAGTGCAGTTCTCCTTTAAGAATAGCTGAATGAACATTAAAATAATTGGCATTTATGGTGTGAACAAGCTGGTAAGCTCTTGGCTAACAGGTTTAAAACAGAAGAACAAAAGAAAGAAATGGTCACTATATACAAAATAAACAGGAGTCTTGCAAACAAAAAGAAGAAATAATGGACTGTTTTGGGTTATTAGAAGAATTAAAATATAAGGATCGTACACCAAATAAAATGGAGGAAGAAAAATTGAATTAATCAAAGTATCAGATTAGTGACACAAAAATAAGATGTCAAAAACAACTGTCTAGGCTTGGGCAATGTGGTTTTGTGTCTACTAGATCTTCATTGGGGTATAAGCATGCGTTAGGCCACACCTATAGAACTACAGCTGCCAGGCACTAGGACCATCTGGAAACTTTTCTAGCAAGCAGTCTACCAGGAGGGCTGCAGTGCAATATCACCACGCTGATGGCGTCCTTACCATATAGCGTGGGCTGCAAATCCTCCATTCTTTTCCGCCGTGACCATCTCGCGTTAAACTTCACAGAAGATACCACCAGCTCCAGTCGGCCACCTTTTCTGTTGTACTATTAGTTTTTCTCTTCCTAGAACTCACCATCACTTTGTTTCCAAAGTAATTTTTCTTCCTTCTTATGCCAAACTCGGTCTCCGAAGCTCTTTTGAATCTGTGCCTGTGGGAAGAAGATCCTCAAGAAGGACAGCCACGATGCCTGTCTGCCGCCTAGGCATGGATCACGACATGCAGGCCTGCGAACTCTGTCATTGATTCCAACCAGGCTACCAGGAGGCACACCAGAAGACCTCAGAGACCTTTCTGCTCCAACAGAAAGTTGCCCGCATGGAGGAGGAGGAGCAATAAGCCAGGCATTCCTCTGCTTTGCCGACCTTGTCCTCAAGTTCCCAGTCCAAGACTTGAGACAAGTCAGCCGGAAACATTTATTTATTTATTTAGCTTTTGTTAACCAGGTAAGTACACTAGACAACACAATTTGCCTATTTTCAGAGTACGACCGGGAGAGTACAGGAAATTGCATACTTATACACTTAGGACAACATGGTACATAATTAAGAAAAAGATTACATCATAAGACAACAAGGTACAAGTTAGCAAAAAAACAAACTCGCATGTCACATGTGAACATCATAATGTAGAATACACAAAGTACAAGGCATATGAGGCACATTTAGTTAGAATAGGTACAGCAGAGTAAGCGGTGTGTGCCAGTTTTGGAACAGTACAAGGCAAGATTGGTAACAGCAGGTACAAAACTATCATCTTAAGGGCCAGCTGTTATGTATGAGGGCTAAGTGCTAACATTTTGTCATGGGGGTTTTGGCACCCACAGGCTGATGTCGAGTTTGAGGTGGTTCCATAGGGAGGACAAGCTGCCCTGAGAAGTGGCAACACGGACCTGGGCGGGAAGGTGTTCAAAGTTTGAGGCACAGCTGCAAAATCCCTTTCACCCATTTGAGTCAGAGTCACAGGTACCTTGAGTGTGGCAGACCCTGAGACCCTAAGGTGATAGGAAGAGGAACAGTTTGGGCAAGCAAACTTGCCACCCCTGGAGGGGTGCCTGTGCTAAGGACCTTTCCTGTGAAGCAACCAAGGACAAAGTCATTGTGCCTTGAGGAGATCGCCAGTTTAACTTGTAGAGATCACAGTGGTGAGTGAGCCAGGGGCAGACATTGTTGTAGGCAGTCGACGTCCTAGAGAGGGACCTTAGTGGTGCTGGCAAACAACAAGAGCCCATAACATAGTGAGGGAGAAGCATACCTCTAGCAAGAGCAATACACAGCTGGCGTGAGGTTATTTTGCTCTATAGGCCAGACCCAGTTTACAGTTGATAGTTTTGCATGTCTTGGGATATGGCGGCCAAGGTCAAGCTGTGGGTCCAACGTTACACCAAGGTACTTAAAATTGTCCGTGATTGATTGGGATCAGGAGCGCCCCCCTTTTCCGGAAACATAGAATGGCATGGGGAGGCCTTAATCTTAGCCTGGGACCCAAAGAGCATGGCCTGGGTTTTTTTTTTAGATTAATGACTAGCTTATGGTTCAGGATCCATGTCTGAATGTTTCTTGGGTCATCCTCAGGTAGCTGTTAATGACCCCACCTCTGGGTAGTGAGACAGGATGACCAGATCATCTGCATAGAGGATTGGTTTACAATGAGCAGTGGTTGCGGGGAGATTATTAACAAAAATGGAGAAGAGCATGGGTCCAAGGACGGAGCCTTGGGGACCCCATTGTTACTGGGTTGGGGCCCATGAGCTCTTTGCCATATTTAACCCGCTATATTCTACCATGTAGGTAGTTGGAGAACCAACTGAGAGCAGCAGTGGATAGTCCAATTGATCTAAGCTGTGTTGATAGCATAGGATGGTCAACCAGGTCAAATGCCTTGAGAGGTCTATAAAGATAGCCCCGAGAGTTTGCCTTGGTCCATGGCCTCCCTAATCCAAGATGAAAGCGGTAACTAGGGCTGAGGAGGTACCATGCCCCTTCCTGAATCCGTGCTGTACAGGAGACATTGTTATATGAATGTAAGTACTCCTGAGAGTTGCCCTGCCACAACTTTCTCCAGAAGTTTGCTAACTGCGGATAGGATGGATATGGGCGTTAGTTCTCTATCAGTTTAGGGTTCCCTGGCAACCTTCCATATGTCTGGGATAACTCCAGTTGACAGGGACAGATTGAAGATGTGTGCCACCAGAGGGGCAAGCCAGGGGCACGAGACTGAGAGCTTTGGTTCCAAGCCATCTTGGCCAGCACTTGAGAGGGGAGAGTCCAGCGAGCAGTTTCCGCACTCTTGAGCCACCACTGCCCTGAACAGAAAGGGTGGGCAGGGTGATGATGGTGCTATGGGCTGGTTGCGCTGACACCACCACCACCACCATTGGGGAATGTCGATATGTACTCAGACAGATCAGAAAAATAATGATTGAAGGAGTTGGCAATGGTTTCAGAGTTGTTGCAGCTGGGATAAGGACCAGACAAAGGAGCAGTCTGCCACAGATTATTGCGGTCGCCGTGTCGGCGTCGACTGAGGCTGGGTTGTCTTTGACTTCGGGCGACTCCCTCTGCCACCAATGCCCTCTCTTTTACAGGGCTTGCTGTGGCACCCCCCACTAGTCTTACTATGGTGGGTGCAGGTTCTTGGTGTTGAGTACCTTTTCGGCCCTGCTGACCTTTCAGACACTGCAGTTCAAGCCCTTATTCTCTGCAGGCCATTAGTCAGGTGGTTCTGCTGGTTCAGCCTTGGCTGGCACCAGCTCGACATGTTCGGGGTGGGGGTCAGCCTACTCCCCTAATGTCATTGTTGGCTGCTCTGGCAGCCCAGGTTTCGGCCGAGGGGCCCAGTCTCCACCAGCTTCACCCCAGGTTGTTTCTCAGTGGTCCTGTCTTCTTTGGAATCTGATGGCGTGGGCTGTAGGGCTGACACCAGTGCCTCAGCCTACTTCATCACCCTTCCAGCCCAACCACCGGCGTCGGCTCTATTACAGCTGGCACTGTTCAGCATCCCAATTGCTGATTTTGGTAGACTTCCAATCTGTGCTGTATTCCCTGTAGGACGTACATAGAAGCCACCTTACTCCTCCACAAGGGACAATGCTGCAAGGGCCTTCTTCACCTACCCTGTACCGTCTTGCCCCTTGGGCAGCACTTTGCCCTCATACTCTGACGCCCACTCTACCTCACCCTGGGCAGGAGGATATTGATGAGTACCACCCGGACTGGTCTCCCTCCCAATGGTTATGGACAAAGAGTCAACGGGATGATGGGATGCAAGCCCTCATATACTACTACCACAGTGTCTTCGGGAATGGAGACCCCAAGGTACATCCCTCCATCTCCCCGACTGACCCTTTTTTTCTCTGTTATGCAATAGTTTCAGGTTGCTATGAGGTTAGACACAAAGGAACATGATCCTGCCCAATGCCATCTGTCCCACTTCCTGGAGTTGGCAGATTCTCCTCCTTCATCACTAACCCCCGATGGAGCCTTTTGAGGATGCCAACATGGCTGCCTCATATAGACTCAACCTGCTCGCTGCCATGCCCAGGAAGGTAGACAAGTTGTTCCAAGCCCCTGGGGAACCATTTTTCTGAGCAACCTCAGGCCAACTCTGTGGTCATTAATGCTGCCCATGATAGGACTTGGAAGCTGAAGCATTTCAGCCCTCTCCTCCAGACAAGGAGTCCAGAAAGCAGAACCTGACTGACAAAGGGCCTTTGCTTCCACTACTGTGGCCATTAGGGTCTTAAACTATATTGCCCATATGAACAGGTTTCAAAACCAGCTCTGGAGACAGGCCAAAGAGGTGGCCAAGACTCTTTCAGAGGACCCTCAGACACCAGAGTTGCTTCAGGTCCTTCAGTCCAAGGCTGATGTCAGTAAGCACCTGCTGAGGTAAGCTTATGATGCTGCGGATGCTTCAGCTTGGCAGCCACTGCTGGTATTTGCTTCAGGAGGCATTTTTGGCTCAGAGTCTCAAGCTTTGCCCAGGATGTGCAACAGTCGATTTTTAATGCCCCATTTAGAGGCTACGGACTCTGTGGTGCAGATGTGCAGGACATACTTTCAGACATGCAGGCTTCTGGCTGGACTTAACTGTCAGTCCACTCTTTGCATCATACACAATCGAAAAGTGGGCAGTGTGTGCCCTTTCTTTGGGCCACCTATAGACCAAAGCCTGGCCCCAAGTCTCAGGTCAAATGCAGAGCAGCCTCTGCTCACCTTTTCTCCACCTCTGGGAAGGCCCCAGAGGATGAGGGGCATCTCTGGATGCATGGGACACTCTGTCTGACACCTTACCTGCCCCCTGGACTGAAAGTCAGCGGTAAGGAGTCATTTCTCCCTGCATTTAACAGGTGGTGGGAGTTCACTAGATGATTGGGTTCTGCAGCCTATAGAGCATGGCCACACTCTGGAACTCCTGGAGTGGCCTCTGGAGCAGCCTCCAGTTCAGTCAGTTACCCTCCCAACCACATCAGGGTGCTCTGGTAGGAGATTTACACACTACTGTGAAGAGCCATAGAACCATCCCTAGGATCAGAGAGACTGAATTCTCTCCAATTTCTTCATGGTTCTTAAATTCACAGGGGATCGCCAGCCCATCCTGGACCACCACAATCTAAATTTCTACATCCAGTATAAGAAGTTCTGGATGGTGACCCTCAAGGCTGCTGCCTGTTCTGCACCAGGGAGACTAGATATGCTCCCTCGACATGAGGATGCATACCTGCATGTCAAGGTGTGTCCTCACTAGCAGTACCTCAGGTCTCAGTTCTAGAAGAGCACTTCCAATTCAATGCCTTGCCATTTGGCTTGTCTTCGGCTCCTTGGGTCTTTACCAAATGCTACAGTAGTGGTGGCAACTGTCACTTTCTCTTCCCTACCTGGACAACTGGCTCCTAAAAGCGCAGTCTGGGGAGCAACTACTTCAGACCTGGCGTGTACAACACAACTGTTCAACGACCTGGGGTCACTGTCAATCTGCACAAATCAATTTTGACCCTATGTCAGTACTTACAGTACATAGGAGGCGGTCCTGGACATGGCTCTGGGTATGGCTTTCCTCCTTTAGATCAGGGCAGACTGCCTGATGGTTCAAGTCCAACTGCTTTACAACAGCAGGTATGTTTCAGCCAGATCCTTCCTCAGGCTTTTGGGCCTGATGGCCAGCCATTGTCATGGTTCCTCTTACCAGGCTGCACATGAGGATCCCTCAGTGGACATTGAGGGTCCAGTGGGATCAGCACATTGACAACCTAGCACAACTGGTCCTGGTCTCTTCTCCAGTCAAACAGGTGCTACTTTGATGGATGAAACTGAGCAACCTGTTGAAAAGGATTCCCTTCCTTATGCCTTCCTCTCAGTAGATCCTCACCACAGATGCTGCGGGGTTGGACTGGGGGCTCATTTGGGCCCTCATCCGACTCTGCCACCGTGGTCCACAGTGGACACCGCCTTTACATCAACATCCTGGAGATGAGGGCCATTCTGTATGCCTTGCAAGCCTTCCAGGCCCAGCTATCCCCAAGCTATCTGTTGGTACAAATGGACAACATCCGTGTAGTCCATTACATCAAGCAACTAGGGGAACCCACCGTACCCTTCAGTCAGGAAGCCATGAGAGTCTGCTACTGGGCCCTAGAACACGGCCTGGAAAACTCTGCCATCCATGTTGCAGACATCCAAAATGTCCTGGCGGACAAGCTAAGCTGGTCACAGTCCAGGGTGCATAAGTGGGAGCTGCTGACCTCTGTCATAGAAGACCTGTTGGACAGGTGGAGTCACCTGGAGTTGGACCTCTTCTTGGCCTCACATGTTTCTACTCACTCACTCCATGGCCTGGAGTTTTCTGACAAGACGCATTGTTCCTCTCTTGGAAGGGAGGTTTCTCTATACCTTCCCTCCCGCTAATTTATTTAATTAAATTTTTAACCAGGAGGTACATACTGAGCTGAAAATGGCTCATTTCCAGATGTGTCCTGGGGGAGAGAGTGAAGACAGCTAACAAAGAAAAAAAAAAAGGTAAAATGCAATAATATAGTTTTACAAACAGAATCATAAATATTTTATAGGCAGAATAGTAAATGAAGGCAGGAAAGGGAAACTAGCAGAACAGAGAAAAGAGGAAAGGTTAGAAGTAGTTGCAGGTAGGGTGACAAAAGTAAAAAAAAAAAAAATTGACTTTGGGAGGAAGAAGAAGAGGCAGTACAGAAATAGGAAGGGAAGGGAGGACCACAGTTTTGGAAAGTGGTAAGAAAAAGCAGAAGGAAAGAGAGAGAATAGAAAGTGTTGTGGAGAGGGTAGGAGGAAGAAAGGATTTAAGATGAGGGAAGAGTGGCAACCAGAATTTGGATAAAAAGGGACAATAGAAAGGCGCCTACTAGCATCAAGAGGGAGTACAAGTTGGGGCCATCTAAAACAAAGCGCAGAAAGAATGATAAAAGGGGTCCAGTCTGGTAACGGAGGATTGAGGGCACTACTGTAGATTAAATCACCATAGTCAAAAACAGGAAGGATCATTGTTAGCAATTTCTTGGTGGGCACTGAGCGGTGTACTCTTTATTCCTGTACAACGCTTCGAGCTTTGAGGTGAAGTTTTTGGTGATGTGCTAGAGAAATCAAGATACTGGTCAAGACAGACCCCATGGTACTTAAAGGAGGAGGAGACATCTTCAATATTAGCACCATTAAGGGTATTAAATAGTAGGGAGAAGTAAGTTTGGCAAGCCTCTGATCAGTACGAAAAGTCATTGACTAATTTTTTTTTGGGGGGCATTAAGAGACAGTTGGTTATTCTTGAACCAGTGCTGAATGTTGTCAAAATCCAACTGAATTTGGGAGGTAAGGTCATGGGAGAGGAGCCAGATGCAAAGGGAACTGCATCGTCAGCATACATATAAATAGACACAGATGGACAGACTGAGGATAGGTAACCTAGGAATACTGAAAAGAGAATAGAACCCAGGACAGACCCATTGAGGGACACCTGAGTTTGTGGGAAGTGAAGGTGAAATGGATTTTCCTATCCAAACAGCTTTAGACCTGCCTTCAAGGTAGAAACAAATCAACTGACTAAAGAGTCCGAAAGGTCTGCCACGTTAAGTTTGTCCAGTAGGAGGTGATGTGCCACAGTGTCAAAAGCCTTTGCAAGATCAACAAAATGTTAGAAGGCATCAGTCCATATCCATACCTGTAAGTGTGGAATCGGTGAGCCAAAGGAGGGATGTAGAAGTGGAGTGGAATTTCTGAAACCAGACTGAAAGGCAGTGAAAGAGGAGTTGTCAAGAAAAGAAGCAAGCTGAGATGGAACAGTGTGTTCCTGTAACTTGGCTAAGGTAGGAATTAGTGAAATTAGACGGAAGTTACCAGGAAACGTGGGATCACTACCTTTGTGAATAGGGATGACAGTAACCTGTTTCCAGACAGGAACAGTAGCATAAGATGAGAGATTTGGAAGTAAGGTATTGGGAAGAGCAATGGCAGGTGCAGAGTGAAGAAAAGTTTAGGGTCGAGACCATCAGGACTACCTCCCTTTAGTGGATTATCGAAAACAGCAGGAGTGATAGGAGAAAAACAAAGGAGAAGAAAGCAGTGAGAAAGGGCACAGGTAGTAAAGTAGGAATTAACTCATTCTATCTGATGCCGCCATTTTGGGTCAGGTTAAGCAATGGATGGTTCTGACGCCATATGGCACTAATGGGTATAATGGGTTTTAAAGACTTGATAACAGCAGAAGGGTCAGAGATAAGGAGTTGCCAATCTTTAGAGTGGGAGAGGAGACTGGGTCTGAGGGAGAAAAGTGAATGGATAACCTTCCTAAAATTGGAGGGGTTATTAATGTTTTGGAGTGTGGAACAAAATATTCAACAGGTGTTTATAGAAGGCTTCTAAGTGGGCCAATGAGGACTAAGCCAGTGAATTCAGAGGGTGTTGATCAAGCTTCAGATGGAAGGGCCACTATGATCCTCCTCGCCCCTTCTGGCCTCACCAGATCTGGTTTCTCTACTGCAGCAGTTGAAAGTGGAGCTCCAGTGTCCCTACCCCATGCACAGGCTTGCTTTCCCAGGAACAGGGCACTGTGGTCCATCCGGACTCAAGTCTCCATCTTCTCACTTGGCTCTACTGTAAAGACATAGCCATTACTAGATCTGCGGTGCCCCCAAGGTTTGGCGGCTGTTCTGGTGGCTGCTAGGAAAGCCCTCCACCAGGGCTCCTTATTCCATGAAGTGGGCGCTTGCTCCGTGGGCCACTGCCCACCAGATGGATCCTTTCACTATTCCTGTGAATCGGATTCTAGAGTACTTGCTGTGTCTCTGATTTTGGTCCAGTACTCCTTCATTAAGGTGCTCTTATCGGCTATTTTGGCTTTTCAGGTGCCTGTTGATGGACATACAGTGGCACAGTTAGAGGTGTCCCGATCTTCCTGAAGGAATTCTTCATCTGAAGCCCCATTTGCAATCTGGTCCCAACTTGGAACCTTTTTTTATTAATAACATTTTTATTATATTTCTTGCACATTGATAGTTATCAAATATTAATTCATAACATTTTTACATATATCATAACATCCAGTCTTTAATTTTCTAAATATCACCCCCCATAAGGGCGTTGATATTGGTGTAACCCCTAGATGGCGCTATCCCAGGGGCTACTACCCCTGCCTGATTTGCCACTAACAGGTTGAGGGGCCTGGATCCGATGGCGGGTGCCTCCACCCAGAGGTCAGGGTTTGCAATAGTTAAACTAACTTGGTCACAGCCCTCTGGGACACTGCAACCCCCTTTCTTCCCACTAGTGGCCCACAGTATATCAGAATTACCTTCACAGTATACACTTACCCCAGGACTGGTTCAGGCACTGGGACCCCTGTAAAATAAGAAGATACAGTGCAACAATCACAGTACAATACTTTAACATAGACAAATACCTCAAGCAGTATAACTTTGCTGAAACAAGCAGCTCTGATTTATTTAGGGGATATAACAAGGACAGGGGAAATCAGGTTAATTAGCTTATCACTTTACTCATCTACCTATGGCTCTGTGCACAGGCCTATCCCTACCAGTTACTGTCCCTGGGTACCCAAGCCCTAGTGGCTAGTCAAACCGTGGCAGCTGGTAGGGGCTCTTCACACAGAGAAAAGAAAATTAGTTAAACAGTCAGCAGTACAGTAATTCCATTTGGATTCAGTGTGGCAATTCAACAGGAGCGACCCTGAATTAGTACTCACGACCTCCAAACAAGATAGGGTCCTTCAACGTCAGCAGGGCTACTCTTGAGCTCCACGAGACTCCTCACACATTTATATGACAAACTGCAACAGGCAAAGTCCTTTAATGGCAGCAAGGATTCACTTGAGCTACACAAGCCTCCTCACACATTTATATGGTAAACAGTAACAGGCAAAGTCCTTTAATGGCAGCAGGATTCACTTGAACTACACAAGCCTCCTCACATTTATATGGTAAAAGAAAGTACTATACCAGGCAGGCTGCTTCTCTATCCCGATCGCAATTACTGCACAATACCGGAGAACACACAGCAGATTCAGTTCCTGATGGACCGAGCGCAATTCAGCAATTTCTCCAGTCTTCTACAGGCGAGCCTGGTTTCTACTCTTCAGATATCCTTTGATTCTCTCTTCAGGACGTTCAGTCCTAACAAGCAGTTACACAAGCTGCAGACTGGAACTCGGGGCCTTTACGCGTTTCCTGACTAAAACTGCACACCGAAAAGCACAGGGCTCCTTCCCTCTTCACTGCCAGAGCTCAACTGAAACTCCAGCAGACAAAACCGGGCACTTCCTTTGAGTTCCTCCCAGTTCTTGGCTGGATTGGCTGTCACTCACAATAAACTGCCCCTGTTGGTCCAAAAGGCTGAAGTCCAAACTACATCTCCCAGAGTCACTGCCCATACAATCCTCTTGTGGCTGGCTCAGATTACGAGTCCAAGTTCTGATTCATCCAAGGCACCATTTTAGAGCTACCTTAACCCACACTGATTGGTCCAGTTCAGCAGTTCAAAACTAGAATGGGGAACTAGGCAAACACAGTTCTGACTGCAAAGAAAGCAGGTTAGACAAACTGTATTTTCATTATTACTCTAAATGATTTCTGGCAAACAGTTACATCTTTCAGATAGGTTCCTTTGCACTCCTAGTGGCTGCAAAAATGGAGTGAATTTGCAGCAGCTCAACTAGTACTCAAGCAGAGACCACCACAGTCCCCCATACAAACTAATTATGTCTGCAAGCAGACAGCTCTTAAAGAGACAGTACCAGAGGCTCTAAAACACTCACAGATAAATGGCTTAAACACCATTCAGGCTTGGAGCATTCAAGCAAGCTCCTAGAAGTCTTTAGGAACCCCCATTTGCAGGGGGTTACATTGGTATTTGTAAATGTTTCAATTAATGTCTTTATTTTTGTAATTTTGTATGAAATTAAATTATGTATTTTGTAACTTTGTGCACAAGAGGTCACCATTGTAAATGAGCTTTTGCTTCTAATAAAACAAATAAGCACATCTTATAATCCAGCTAACAAATGTATCATATCATAAATATATTGTTAAATTGTTTAAATGGATAATAATGGCAGCATATTATTCTCAATTTCTCTCAATTTGAACCATATATATATAATCATACTCCTCATCACGATCATATAACGTTTTTCAGAAGTGCAGTGTTTCACGAAGATAGACCACCACTTCTGGAAAATAGTCTCTCAGTTATTTTTCTTTCCAGTTTTCTAATATAATACTTTTTAAGTGTCATAGAGGCAAAGCCATAATCTTGTGTTAAACTTTGTTTAAATGCATCTTCCCATTTGAAAAGGTAGGTGTCTATGGTACAAGGAACATCATATTCCAACAAATCTGAAATAACTCTATTTACTTTTGACCACGGGTTCTAATTTTTGGACATTTTCACAAACAATGAGCTAAATTCCTAAGTTGTCTCAGTTATGCCAACAAAGATTGGAGTGTTCCTTATTTATTTCGTGAATTTGGACAGGAGTGTAATATCGCTTATCATTTCTTTGTAGGATTTACTCTTAGATGTATACAGTTTATTCCACATATCCTAATTTGTTCTCATTGAGCGTGATTTAGTGTTAGAGCAGTTTCCTTTTTCTGTTTTATTCTGCATTTCCTTTTTTTTACTAATTTCATCATAAAATATGCTAATTTTTTGGTACTACCATTAGCTGTTATTTGAGTTTGTTGTTTTAATACTTTGATAAATTTAACCCTGGTGTTCCAAAAATATATTTTGAATTTTAATAAGGTTTTCTTTAGGATTGGAAAGATGGCCACCGTGCTGGGCAGGCTGTAAGCAGTAGTGAGGTGTAGGTTTTGCTGCAGTTATTTTAAGTTATGTTGCCTGGTTTTTTTTATTTGTATTACGTGCATTATTTTATTTTTATTTTATTTTTTCGTGTTTCATTTGTGATATTTTTGTTATTCGATTCGTTTTAATGCCATTTTTCACTCCCAGCTAAATCTGGTGTAGTCTACCATCCTGACTGTAATTTGCTGAATTTTTACTCTACATTACGCTTGTTGTGTGTCTTTCACGAACAAGCTGAAAGTGGAAAATTTGTTACCTGAAGCATTTGGAGTCCAGCAGCAGATGGGATTGTGGCGAGTAAGGAGTGGAGTGCTGATGGTGGAGTGAGGGTTTGCAGGATTTCGCAAGGAGGAGATGGAGTCTGCATCTGGCTCTGTGTGGGCAGAGGGAGTGGAGTCCAGATGGTCGAGTGAGGGTTTCAGGATTTTGCAAGGAAGAGACTGAGTCGGCTTCTGGCTCTGGTGTGGGCTGAAGGAGTGAGGGTGGAATTGGAAGAAGTTTGTCCAGTGGCAGCTGTTGGGCAAATTGCTGGGAGGAGTTTTCCGGCCCTGGCCCAAACCTGGTGATGTGTGGTAAGGTCTGCTGCTGTTGGATGGCTGTCTTTGCGATACTTCTGCTCGGTTGCTGGTGAGCCGCTGTGGTAACAATTGGGTCTGAGGAGAGGTTTGGGGCTGGGTGGGACCTCTTAGCGCCTGCCTGTGGACTTAGTAACTTGAGTGGATGCCGATGCCTGTTGAGTGAAAACTTGTTGATACAGAGTGTTGGTTTTCTGGTTACTCGGTTTGTTTGCTCTGCCTTGTTCCTGTTAGCCTGTGTACTGACTGTCAGTGTGAGGAGAGACTATATGCGATTTAGCCTAAGAATTTGAATTATGGGGTTCTCTGCTGTAGAACCGATTGTTCATTGTGACTTGTGTCTGCCCATTGGCCCTGGGTGGAGGTGAGCCCACTGGAGAGACTCAACGATGGTGCTTTTGGGTCCCTGGAGGTGTGAGTTCCTGGTCAAAAGAAGTATTAGACAAAGTTACCTTGAAACTGGACTTTAGTTTTATTTTTATTTGTTTCTATTTGTTTCCCCTTCTGTGTGAGAGTGAGTGTGTGGGATTATATTTGTTGACTTCTCCCTTTCTTCCTCTCACAGTGTGAGTGTGAGTGTGTGTAGAAGGAATTATTTGCTATCTTAGAGTGGATTGGTCTTTGTCTTGTTTGTTTATTTTATATTACTTTACTTTATTTTCTTTTTTATTGAGTATTAATGTATATTTAATCCTGCAGTATTACGATTTGATTCACCTTTCTAGCTGGGTTGGTTTAATTTTAATTATTGGTTTTATCTTTTATAATGTGTTGGGGAGGCTTGGTGTCGATTGGCACTATTCCCCACCAGGCTCAGGGAATTATGCTCCTTTGATTGCACCCTTTGCCATCTGACACCTATTTTAGGTGTCAAGCTTTGAGCATATTTAAAAACAGAAAAGGAAGGGGGAGCTGAGCCTGATGGGGGACAGGAAGGGAGGTGGATTGGAGTTGTGAGATCCAGGAGATGCCCTGGGGTGAAATGGAGTCAGGATAGGGTCCTCCCTGTCTTGTCCCCATACCCAAGGGCTCTGATATTAATGGGCAGGAGCCGAGGTCTTCCTCGACAGCTCATCCTGCCTTGGCGGTGTTATGCAATGCCAGATCGATTTAAAAACAAGATAGCTATTATAGCTGATCTTGTTGCAACAACTGATCTGGCTTGCATCACGAACCTAGCTGGATGAAACTGCAGGCCCTGTATTGGCCTTGGCAACTCCAGCCGGTTTCTCGGTGATGCATCATCCAAGGTTGGATCGAGGGGCGGGGTGTGGGCCATTCTGTTTAAGACTGAGCTGGGCCTTGTGGATGTGCCATTGGGGAGTACTCAGATCCTTCAATATATCCTGGGTGAGGTGTAGGCTTCAGGATTCTCCTCATCTACCGTCCACCAGTAGATGGCAGAGAATTCCTGCAGGAGATAACAGACTTCATCGTCGGTGGTATTGAGGTCCCCAGATGGATAATTCTGGGGACTTCAATGCCTCAGTCGACGATGACCCCTTGCATTTTAGTCAAAACTCCTCCAGCTGATGGCAACGCTGGGCCTGTCACAGGTAGTTACTCCTCAACCCATGTAGGGGGTCATTCGTTGGATCTGATCTTTCTTCTGGGTATGGAGATTGCTGATCTGGGGTGGAACCAGTCAGTTGGTCTGACCTTCACACCATAAGGTTCAGTTTCAGGGTCCCCAATGGGTCTGACCCTATGGAGTTGGTTCAGTACCACCCTTTATGTAGGTTAACCCCAGTGACCTATCGGGTACTGGACCTCTCGGCTTGTTGAGTGAGTGCATGAGTCCAGATGATCTTGTTCTAGCCTATAATAAGGCTGTTGGAGATGCTCTGGACAAGATTGCTCCTGTTCATGTTCAGCCTCTCACCCTTACCCAAGGAGCCCGTGGTTTGATGGCTCCTTGAAGGAGATGAGGTGAGTTGGTCAAGGATGGAGAGAGTTTGGCAGAAGTCTATCCATGATGATGACAGGCTTAGGTTGATGGCACATTATGATAGTTATCAACCAGGAATCACCCATAAGAAGGCAGAATTCCTGTCCAGGGAGATTTCTGCTGCACAGAATCAACCGCTCAGCTCTTCTGAACTGTTGAGAGATTGTGCAATCCAAGCCATCTCCAGCCCAGAGAAGCTTTTCTTAGCTAAGATGCAAGGAGTTTGCTTGATTCTTTGCAGATAAGGTTGCCAGCATCAGGTCTGGCATCGGTTCATCCTCTCCTATGAATGATTGCAGTGGTTCGACGGAAGTGACTAGCACTTTGTCTGGTCAGATTTTCACCGGCTGGAGTTCATTGACATTGTGAATATCATCCAAACACTACATCCAACCAGTTGTAGTTTGGATCCAGGCCCTACACCCCTTTTGGTGGGTTGTGCAGATGTTATCTGCCCAATCTTGCTGACATTGTCTGGAAGTCCTTGGAGGGAGACTTTCCTGACACCCCCAAGGAGGCGGTTGTTCGACTACTCCTTAAGACATCCTCCTTGGATCCAGACTGTCTGGCTACTACCGACCTATCTCTAACTTGCCATTTGTTGGTAAAGTTATTGAAAAGGTGGTTGCATTGCAGTTGGTTGATCATCTTACAACTCACAATGTCTATGATACTCTCCAATCTGGTTTTAGGAAGAAACACAGCATGGAGACGGCTCTTGTCTGAGAATTGAATGACCTCTAATAGCTAGAGATTGAAAGGCATGTACCATTCTGGTCCTTCTCGCTCTTTCTGCTGCATTTGACAGTGTAGACCATGGTGTGCTATTGGAGCACCTGTGGTTTTTATGTGGACTATCTGGTACAGTCCTAAATTGGTTCCATTCATACCTCACAGGCAGGTCTCAGAGAGCAGCCACTGGAATTAATTCCTCTGGCGCTCAATCCCTGCCTTGTGGGGTGCCTCAGGCTTATATTAGCACCCATGTTGTTTACAGTGTATATGCTGCCATTAGGAGATATCATCAGGCTTATACCGCCTGAGTTTTACAGCTATGCAGATGATACTCAGCTGTATATGTCCTTTCTGCCTGGACAGAATGATGCAGTCGCAGTGCTGAATAGTTGTCTTGCCGAGATCAGATCTTGGATGAGTTCCAGCTGGCTGAGACTGAATCCAGACAAGACTGAAGTATTGGTTGTGGACCCAGGTCATCCGAGGGCAGGTTTAGGGTTGGACAACCATCAGGTTTATTACTTGGTAGTGTGCCACTCACTACCTCAGACCAGGTGCATAACCTGGGCATTATTTTGACGATGGCTTGACCTTAAAATCTCAGGTGTCGGCTGTCGCCAAATCCTCTTTTATCATCTGAGGAATATTGCCCGGGTGAAACATCTGGTTCCCTCGGATGATCTCCAACACTGGTTCACGCTTTGCCATGACCTGTCTTGACTACTGCAATTCCCTCTACCTAGGGCTTCCAGGGGTTGATACCTGCCACTTGCAGCTGGTACAGAACAGCGGCCGGGCTTTTGACTGGGACATCAAGGACCAGTCATATTATGCCTGTGCTCCACAAGCCGCACTGGCTGCCTATTCAGTGGCGGATCACCCTTAAGGTTGGCTTGCTAACCTTTAAAGTTCTACATGATAAGGGACCAGACTACCTGCAAGATCTCCTGGTACCTTACAGCCCCTCCGTCCTCTCCATTCCACTAACGAGGATTGCTAGAGATTCCCAGAGTACGATTAAAAATGTCTGGTTCCGTGCCTTTGCTTTTTCAGCTCCAACCCTGTGGAATTCTGTACCTCATCGGTTGAGAGAATGTCCAGCCATCGGTAGATTTAAAACTGAACTAAAACCTTATTTGATTTTGGCCTTCCTTAGCGATGGACAATGTGAATTTTATGTTTTACTGTTATTTGTATTGGTGTTTCTGTTTTTATGTTAAGCGCCTTGGTTTTGAAAGGCGCTATAAAAATAAAGTTGAATTGAATTGAATTTAGGATATAATGGTACATTTTGTTCCATCTTGTAATTTTCAGTAACTTCAATGACTACTGATATGAAGGAAATCATTATTTACTATAAGATCTTTCCAAAGCAAAACATGATTTTCCAGAAGTGGTTTAAAGTCTATCATTGAATTTTTATCCATATCTTTTACCCTGCCTTATTCCAAAAATAACCATGGAATTTCAAAATGTACTGGGTTGTTTGCTATATTCCAAGAGGTTAAAACCATGCAAGAAGGAATCTAATATGTCCTCTGTAGACCTCTAAATTTAACCATAAATCAGATATCTTATAATATGAATCATCTTCTGAAACCATAATATCTAAATACAACCTTTCATCCACACAGTCCAAAAAGTCCATTGATAAACTTGAGAAATTTTGTTTGCCACCATGTAGTTATATGGATCTGGGCAGCTCAGACCTCCTAGCTTGCTGGGAGTACCGAGCATGCAATCCGTGGTGCGCCCTCCCCCCTTTTTAGTTCTTCAAACCAATTTTCAGATGGGGCTCATAGTATATTTTGGATAGTAAATATTAAATGTGCATAACCATCATCTTGATGGTCTCCCTCTTCCTCAAATGGAGAGTGAAAGTTTTTTCCAGTTTTCTAAAATGGATATTTTCTCTTTGCTTTATTAAAGTTTAGTTTGTATATTCTCATCTTAGGTAGATGTTAAGTGTATTCCTAAGTATTTTATATGGTCCTGAATATTAAAGCCTTACAATAGCTAAGTGTATCTAATCCATATTTTGATAGTTTCATAATTACTGATTTACTTTTGTTTGTTATACCTAGAAATACTAAAGTAAGTTTGTATGTCTTGAAGAAAAGCATCACAAAACCCAGGGAAGAGTACACAATGTGGGGTGAGATACTGACAACAGTAAAAATGGAAAGGGACTTGAGATAACTATATCAGATGACCTTAAGGTGGGCAAGCAATGTGAGAAGGCAGTAAGGAAGGCTGGGGATATTGGGATGCATAGGAGAGGCATCAATAGTAGAAAACAAGAAGTTGTTATCCCTCTGTACAGACAGTTGGTGAGACCCCATCTGGAGTACTGTGTGCGGTTCTGGAGACCCCATCTCTGCAAGGAAATGGACAGGATGGAGGCAGTCCAGAGGAGGGCAACAAAATGTTGCAGGGTCTGCACCAGAAGACATACAAAGAAAGACTAAAGGAGCTTAATAGGTATACCTTGAGGAAAGGAGGTGAGAGGGGACATGATAGAAACTTAAGTACCTCAAGGGAATCAACAAAGTCCAAGAGGTAGCATCTTTCAGAAAAAGAGATGTGCAAGAGCAAGGGGCACAATTTGAAGACAGAGGGCGGCTCAGAGGTAATGTGGAAGTATTTTTCCAGAGAGGTTGTGGATGCATGAACAGCCTCCTGAGTAGGTTGTGGAGTCAAGAACAGTGGGGAATTCAAGAATGCATGGGACAGACGTAAGGCAGTCCTAGTGGAGTAGGAGGAAGTAAACTGTTGGTTAACTAGGATCTGCAGCTTATCTGTTGGGTAGTAAAATGGGCAGACTAGGTGGGCAAGCCGCCCTTCTCTGCCTTCAAATTCTATGTTTCTAATGATGAATTGATATTTTAAATATTAACAAATTATCATTGGCAAATACACTGAGTTTCATCTGTTCCTTGTCTCATTTTACTCCTTCTATTAATGGGTTCAATCGTATCAAGTTGAATAATGGTTCCAATAATGTATGAGGTAAGGGGCTCCGACAAACACCATTCAACATCTGAAACTCTTCTGAAAGAGTACTATTTATCTGAAGTTTAACGTTTGTGTTTTATATAAATGTTTGATTAATGATAATTTTTCCAGGATAGACCATTTTTGTAATATGTAAGCATAAACTTTCTCTTTATTAAATCAAATGCCTTGGTTGGATGGATGTAGTTGTGAATGTATGTCTGGCTTCTGGTATTTATTATTTTAGCAATGAGTTTATAATCAGTATTAAGTATTGCAATCTGGGTTATCTAGCGGTTTATCTTGTTTAGGAATTAAAATTATTCTAGCCAAAGCCAATTAGCATTGATACTGGAGGTCAATATTTTCTGAATTTATACATTCATTTACAATTTTTCCTATCCCAAGAGCCATTTCTAGAGCAAATGCAATGTAAAATTCGTTGGATAAACAATTCCTGGAGTTTAATTTCAGGGAGTTTTTAGCAATAATTTCTGTTTGAGTGATATCTTGATAATCAAATTGGAAATGTTTGATATTTGATTTTGTTACAAATTCTGTCACTGTGGATATGGTTCAAAGTTCCTTTGATATATGGGGATACATGATGGACAGGAGTGTGATATGGAAAATATTCTCACTCCTGCAGAGTGAGATCTGGATACTCACAAGTGCCGGCGGGAGTGAGAATATTTTGACAGAGCACACGATTTGCCCATCATGTGCAGATTCTATACAATAGGGCTGTAATATTTGTGCTGTAGTAAATTGTGTTTCCCGTGGTGGTGTTTTGTTGGTCGAATCGCTTTCTTGGGTGTCTGCTGCTTTAGCTGCTGTTTGTATGTTTGTATGAATGGCTGGTAGCGGTGTATTTGTATTGGTAAGTTGAATGTATGACTGCTGTTTCTGTGATTTGATTACATCGTCATCGTTGTTTGTTCTCTTTGCGTCAGTTCTGATTGGCATAGTTTGGGTTGTGGGTGGGGTGTTTTGCTGCTGTCTGTGTTGGAGATTAGGATCTGATAGCTTTACATCTGCAGCAGTGCTTCCTATTAGGTACTCATAATTTTAATGTGTGTTTGACAGTTGAATTTGTGTGTAGAATGTATTTCTGGTGGCAGCTTGTGCACTTAACAGCAGCGCTTCTGTGAGTCATAGTTTTACTGCAGCGCGTTTCATATCGAGAGACAGAATGCTGTGCAGGCAGACATAAGGTTCAAGTTAGTGTTTCACTGCTGTATTGATGTGTTGAGATTTTAATTTATTTATTTTTTGGTGAAGTGATTTCGTGGCAGTCCTCAACGTTAAGAGGAACTTGTATTCATATTCCAGTACTGGTAACAGTAATTCGATTAGGGAGGTAGTTTGGAAGTCGGGTAGTGTGACATAGCGACTGAGAATATTTCCTGCTGCGTGATGCACTGTGTGTATATTTGTAAGCAGGTATCACATACGTCACTGACTGACTAGTTATACAGTGGGGTGAGTGATGTGTCTTTTTATTTCATGTGTTATCAGCTCACCCCTATTGTATAAATGGTTTTACAATGTGCTACACATATTTTAGCAATCTTTCATCAGAGTTATGAATATTACCATCTGGTCCTTGATTCCTGAAATTATTTTTTTCTGGTCGGGTAAGGTACCTAATAATATACCTGACTTATCGGTATGAAAATAAAGATCTTGCTTATCTGATATTTCTTTAAAAATCGGCTCTTGTTTTTAATCCTATACTTTCCCCATTCTTCTTTATAGGTGTTATAATCAGTTAATTTTAGTTTATCTAATTGCTTAAAGAAGTCCACTCAGAATGTGCAAAAACATATGTAGAGTGTTTTGATATGTATGTTAAGTCCTAGTGAGTCCTTCCTCTATCTGCTATTAGGAGTTTTCCTAAAGTGGCCTGCTAGCTGTATGGTAGTTCTCGACCCTGAGGATCTAACATACTAAAATGGCAGCAGAATAGGCCCTAATGGTCTTTGGTGTCTGCTTGTTTGGTCAGCCCCACCCTGGGAGCTGACCTTGCCCTCCGCCTTCTCTGGTTTCTCCTTCCTAGTTCTGGATATTCTCGCTGCACTGGATTTTGCTTCCAGAACCCTTCCGTGTACCTGTTCCACCCCTCTTGAACCCCTCCACCGCCTCTGCCTGCACCAGCCCCTGAGCAACGCATTCCATGGCTCCACCACCCTCAGTGAAGTAGCACCTCCTCCTTTCTCCTCTGAATCATCCCTCCAGCTTCCACCTATGCCCTCTAGTTGCCCCTCCTCCTTCCTTCAAGCATGCTGACAGCTCCTCCCTATTTGCCCCTTCATGTACCTGAAGACCTCTCATGTCCCCCAGTCCCTTCTTTCTCTTCCAATGTGTACATAGTTAGCTCTTTGAGCCTCTCCCCATAGGTCCTGTCCCCAAGCCCCAAATCATTTTGGTTGCCTCTCTGGACCCTTTCAAGAGTTTAATGTCCCTCTTTAAATATGGCCTCCAAAACTGCATGCAGTACTCGAGGTGTGGCTTCACCAAGCAGTTGTACAGAGGAATATCACTTCCTTCCTTCCTTCTGGAGGTGATTCCCCAGTGATGCATCCCAGCATCCTGTTGGCCTGGCTGCTGCCCTCCTACAAGTCTCCGAGTTGTTCATCTTGACATCCACCAGGTCCCTCTCAGCCATGAGACTTGTAGCATTCCCCCCACCCCAGGGTGTACACTTGGCCTGGGTTTCTGGCCCCAGGTGTAGTACCTTGAATTTCCCTGCATTGAACCTCAGCTTCTACTTTCTAGGCCACCTTTCCAGAGCCTCCAGGTCCCCTGTGGGGCTTCCCTCCTCTCCTCCCCATCCACCACCACCCCCAGTTTTGAGTCACCCACCAAGAGACTCATCTCACTCCTGATACCTGTCCTTATGTTCGAGACGTGAGGCGTTGAACAGGAGGGCCCAAGGACCATCCCTGTGGGACCCCACTATGACCCTCCTTGGGGATGAGATTATCCGCCAACTCGACCCTCTGGGTCCAGTCCTGGAGCCAATTGTCTATCCATATGATCATCTGGTTCCCACCCCCATTTCTCCCAGCTTATCCAACATGCCCTCACGAGAACAGAGTCAAATGCCTTGCTGAAGTCTGGAAAGAGGATGTCCATTGGTCTCCCAGATCCAAGGCACTCATCACCAGTCATAGAACTCCACAAGGTTTGTCTGACACGATATCCCTGGGATGAATCCATGCTGCCTATTGTCCAGGCACCCTGACTTTTCCAGGTCTCCCCCAGCCTCTCCTTGACAATGCCCTCCATCACCTTGCCACCACTGATGTCAGGCTGACAAGCCTGTAGTTCCCTACCACTTCCTTTGATCTCCCCCCCCTCCTTGTGGATAGGCACTATATGTGCCACCTTCCAGTCATGGGGCACCCACCCTGTCCTCAGAGAGATGGTGAAAAGCTCCACCAGGGGTTTCGCCAGGACATCCACAAGTTCCTTCAGCACTCTGGGATGTTACTTATCAGGCCCCGGTGCTTTCTTCGTCTGAAGGGACCTGAGGGCTTCCCTCACGCATGGCTTTCAGCACACACACACTCACACTCTCTCTCTGCTGTGATTTCCACCTCCACTACCTCTTCTCCCTGCTTAGCCTTCCCCCCTCTGCCAGTGACGCCCCTCCCCAGACCCGCCGGGACGGTAAGGGTCCCCTCCTTAGTATCACTGTCTCTCCCATGTATGATGCAGCACCTCATTTTCCTTGGTGAAAACTGAGGTGAAGTACTCATTTAGTACCTCGCCTGCTCCCCGGTCTTGTGCCCATCTCCCCTGTTTTAATCCTGCTAATCTGCCCTTCACCCTTCATTTTTTCCCAGATGTATCTAAAGAACCCTGTTCCCTCGAACTTCCTAGTCAGGTTCTGCTCCTTCCTTGCCTTAGCCGCCCTCACCACCCTAATGGCCCTTCTAGCCATCAGTTCTACACTCCTCAATCCCTTTCACTCCTTGAGCACTTGAATTGCCTGTAGGCTGCCTTCTTTCCCTGCACCACCTCCTGGACCTCCCTGGTCCACCAGCAGGGTTTTCAGACCCAGCACCATGGTGAGTAAGTTGGTGCAATGGCACACTGCCCAGCCAGCCCAAGACTGTGAGGGGACAGGACAGGAGTTCCACATGCAAGGGGGAATAGGGATTGCCCCCCTCACTCTGCCGGCTGATTGGTGTCCCAAATGCAACTCCTGCTGCCAGAAATAAAGTCCTGTGGAGCCTGAGTGGTTTAGGGCTTGCGACCATGGCTGGCTGGCTGGCTGGTCTGAGAAGATGGCAGTCACAGCTGCATGGCATGGGGTCTGCCAAATGCACTGGTCTCAGTGAGCTTGCAGAGTAGATGTAAGGAGCAAAACAGCACACTCCTCACAACCACTTTTTGTACATTTTCTTCATATACTATATGCTGTTGATAGTAGTAATTTTAACCCTGTCTTCCATATTTTTTGTTTTTGTATATTGTTTTTACCCCACCGACACTCGGAGTTCACCTCTCCTTCAGGCCTCCTGGTGCCCCACTAACCCGGAGATCTTCTTCTGGAGCTCCCCATCCACAGATTGCAGCCGACCCCAAGTTGGTCCGGCATATCCCATTGCCGGGCGGTCCCCTCCTCCTTCGAGGGAAGGCACCAGGAAGAGAAACCCAGTACACTATTGCTTCATGGCCCCAGGGGTGCCGATCTGAAGTAGGAGGTTCCCGGAGGTCCTGGTGGCATGGAGGTTGAAGCAGTCATCTGGTGCACTCTGAAGCTGTCTTTTCCTGTTTTCTTGAGTCCCTACTGCGCTTCGCTATTTTGTAGTGCCTAATGCTCCACCAGGGGCTGCTTTCTGAGAGCAGGGCTATCCCTAACCCACCCCAGGAGAGGAGAGCAGTCCTCCGGACGCCAATCTCCTCCTTCCCGCCAGGTATTTGTTTGTATATGCAGTGAAGGGTTATGAAGAAAATAAAAACTTTGAGGAAAAAAATATCAGCCTTGCTATTTTCACCAAATTAACACCCTTGCTGTGAGTGGTGAGTGTGGTAATATTGCATTCAAAACCTTTTTAATTTTTTGCCATTTCTAACTGCTCCCAGTACTAGTGTCTTCACTTTCTTTCTTTTTGTAAATATCTTTTTATTAATATAAGTGTGCAGAAACATATTTTGAAAAAATATTGCACAGGTATAACATTATACAGCTTCAATGTATCAGTATGGTAGGCAAACAAATGTTAAAGGTGACAGATTGCCCACTGACCCTCTACACAGCGGACTGGCAGTAGAGTCCTTGACAGCAGTAGGTCCCCTTAGTCTGAAGTGGTATTAAAACTGCTGCTGGGAGAGAGTAAAGATAAGGGGGACCTCAAGCAGGGACCTTTTATTTAGTTAGTTTTTGTTGACCGGTAAGTGCACTAGAGAAATCCTGCCTATTTTCAGGCATGACCCAGGAGGGGATACAGATGAATGCCAACTGACCTTGAACCAGATTAAGCTGTTGGTGGTATTTTTAGTGAAGGAGGGGTGGCCAGGACACTGCGGAAATTCCTACTACTTTTCGATAAGTGCCATGGGATCTTTAACATCCACCTGAACTACCACCAATCCAGGAAGATGGGACCTCGGTTTAACTTCTCATCAAAAGACGAAGGTCCTGGTGGAATGGAGGTGGAAGCAATCATCCAGTGCACCCTGAAGCTGTCTTTCCCGTTTTCTTGAGTCCCTACCTACCGCTATTTTGTAGTGCCCCAGTCTCCACCAGGGCTGCTACAGAGCGGACTATCCTCAACCCACCCCAGGAGAGGAGAGCAGTCCTGTCTACTAGATCTTATAGAGGTTCCCTGGTGGCACATAGATTACCATTCCTTATCCAGCGAGTTAGCAAGTTCAAAGGGTAGTTAAGGTAGAAAGTGAGTCATGGGGCATTACATATAAAACCCACCTGTTCCACCTAGAGATGAACGATCTGTCTTTTCATTTAAACTGTGTGTGATTTTTCCATCTTGTATATACTGTTGACTGTGGCACTCCAGTCAGTCAATTGTCTATGATTGGAGAGAGCCAGTTTCCAGTTATGCATTTTTGACTGCCAGGAGCATTATCTCCAACAGATATTTGATATTACTGTCCCCAAATTCCAGTGGGTGATGGTAGAAAAGGTAGAGCTGCAGGGTTTGTTATAGACTCTAGGAGGATCAGAGGTTCCCATTCAGGTCCCTAAGGAATAGTTGCAATAAAGGGCAGGTCCACACTATGTGGGAGTGGTTTCCACTGTTTCCCCACAGAGCCTCCAACAGGCCACTGATCTGCCACCTGAATATCCGGAGGTAATCACTGGGTTTGGAAGTATCATATCAAGCGCTCCAGGTGTACTCCTTCCAGACATGTGAGGTTGCCACTCTGCCCATTCCATAGCAGCCCTCTCCCAGTCTGTCAGAGGGAGTTTATGTGAATTCCCCTCCTAGTGCCTAGCCACCCCTAAAGTATTTTTCTTGTGTAGCGTTTAATAACACTTTATATAATACAGATATTAAATGATTAGGGCTTTGCATATGGGTGTGGCATATTAATTCTTGTAGCAGAGTTAGGCCTCTATGCGGAAGAGTACGTAGTAAGGGTTAGTTGTTAAGAAAATGGCATACTTGTAAATATTGGAAGAAGGCCCTCAGAGGTAAGTCATATTGCTGGAGGTCCTCAAAGGTCCAGATAGTCTCCTGTCGCACATCTGACTCAAATAGATTAAATTATGCCTTTCCCACGTGGTGTCTTGGTGGGCTGGTAAAATGATTCTAGCTGTGCCAGAGGGCACACCCAGATGAAGTGTGGGGCTAGTGCAATAGGAACCACCCTTTCCAAACCTAACCCAACCCTACCCAGCCAAGGGCTAGCCTCCAGATGTTCTTTGAGGGCTGGGTCAATGCAAACAAGTAACTGATCATCTCACAGGGCATCAGATAGTCTTCCATGGTCTGCCATTGTGGACCACAACTCCTTATATGCCAGTGACAGAGATTTTGAGCTATGCAGCTGTATAGTAGGTTTGTAGATCAGGCAGAGCCAGACCATCACGGCTCTTGGGCAGCATTCAGATTTAAACTGGATATGGGGATGCTTTCCATGCCAAATATAGTGTGATAGACACCTGCCATGCCTTCCTGGGGCACTGGCATTGGGACATTTGAAATATGTGAAGGAAAGAGGGAAGAACTACCTGACAGTCTACCCATCTAATTAGGTTGAAGGGAAGACTGTGCCAATGTCACAAGTCAGTAGTTGCCTTGCTAATGGGCCATAATTAGCTGCATACACATCTATTTGTGATATTAATTTAATCCCAGGGTATTTTGTCTCTGTGAGATCCCAGCAGAAAGGGTAAGTCATGCAGAGTTCCATAGATGGCAAATAATACAGTGAGAGGACTTTAGTTTTGGATATGTTGAGTTTGTAGGATGAGACAATGCTAAAGGCATTCAAGATGTGGAAGGCCTCTGATGGAGACAATTGTGGGTGGGTAATGTATAAAAGAATGTCACTGACATACAGAGCAAGCTGATGCTTTGCACCAGCACAGCTGTTACCTTGTATATGATCGCTTTGTCTAATCACTTGTGCCAGAGGTTTAATGAAAATGTCAAACTGAGGGACATAGCGGCAACCTTGTCTGGTGCCATGGCCCAATCCAAAGAGTCTGACATGTGGCCATTTACCTTCACAAAAACTTGGAGGATAGTGTATATCTTTTGCAGGGCCTGTATAGACTCCTTGAAAATCCTGTTTTGCCCATCACTGCAAATAGAAAGGGCCATGACACCCAACCAAAGGCCTTCTCTGCATCTAAACAAATTAATAAAGCAGGGTTCTGTGTTTTACATATGGAATGAAATATATGGATCATCCGTCTGACATTATCCCCAGTTTGTCTAGAGCGGACAAATCACATTTGTCAGGGTGGATAAGGCACGGTAATGGGGTATCTACACGTGAGCCAACACTGCTACAAAAAGTTTATAGTCTGCATTTAACACTGAGATGGGCCTGAATGCTGAGCAGTGTGTATGGTCTTTAATGGCTTTGGGGATCACTGAGATCATGGCATTTCTGCTATGTGCTTGCATTTCTCCCATTAGAATCTCATTACAGGCCTTAGAAGAGGGAAGGAGATGTTCTTCATGAGTTTTATATAATTCTACTATATAGCTGTCTGGGCTTGGGGCTTTCTGGGTTTTGGCTTTATATAAAACACTCTCCAACTCCCTATGCCATTTGGCTGAGTGAAGGTCTCCGCTTATTCAGGTGGAAGCCATGGGAGGGATAAAGGCAAGAGAAACATGTTAGTCACCTCAGGGTTTTGATTGGCTTCTGGAGTATAAAGGGAAGAATAGTATGGCTTAAAGGCCTCCGTGATCTCATGTATCCATCTAAGCAAATGGTCTTTCTGTGGGCAATGTGATTTGGTTATCGAGGCTCTGGTTTTCTGTTAGCGGAGCTGATGTTCAAGAACTCATGCTGCCCATAGCCCCACCTTTATAATATCTGTGCTGCAAAAGTTCAGAGCCATTTGTGTTTTGTGGAGGTATATCGCATCAATGTCCCACTTGACATGCTCCATACAGGGCCTTGACGGACTGATATCCCTGTTTATGTAACACTTACAGGAAGTAGTATGTTTCCTGTAGGCCCTGAAGGTGCTGGGATCTCTCACAGTGTTTCTGGGAAGAATATTCAATTAAATGGTCTTGAAGAACTGTTTTGAGGGTATCCCAGAGCACAGCAGCAGTATAAGGCCCCTCCCCTGATTTTTGAGCCTGTATTTCAATGATCTTGTCAGTCACAGAATTATGAAATACCTCTGAACAAAGATAATATGGATTCAGAGATCACTGGGTTTGTTTGGGTTCTGCAGTACAGCAGAGATGTGTTTTAATTGGAGTGTGATGAGATAATAAAATATCCCTAACTCGCATTTAGTAAATAAGGGCATATATTCCTGATGAGTATAAGCATAATCTATACAGGTGTAAATCCCGTACAACACAAAGTAGTGTGTGTGTAGATTTTTGATGTGGAGATGAAGTTCTCTCTAGATCTCCATCGATTTAAGGTCCCAGAGAATAGATTTACAATATTTGTGTGGCATGCTGTTGGGGAAGGAAGGGTTAGAGCTATGCCCACAGTATTGCAGTCGGCTCCTCCACCATAACAACCTGTGTGAAACCGAGCATGCCAGCATCTTGTCATCTGGTAGACATCATTTACCAAGTAAATGCAGCACAGTGGCCTTCAATTCACAGGGCTGGGAGGTTGACCATCCATGGCTTGGAAAGATTCCCATCCATGGGTAGGTCCTCCACCATAGCTGACTACTATATAAATATAATGCGGGAGCACCATATCCAGGGCATCGAGCCAGTCCGATAAATAGAGCATCTGGCTTGTGGAGGCCCCATATCAACAGCTAAAAGTGAAGAACTGTGAGGCCCATAACCATAGTAGCCTGAGGGGGCCAGGAGACCAGCCAAATGGCCCAGGGGTGTCGCAGTGGGAAACCACCCCAATAGAAGAGGGGAATAAAAGGGTGGGGGAGCTCAAGCAGGAGGTGATGAGGCTTTTAAATGGTACTGGATCTGCTTAAGAGTCTCTGCTGCCTGCTGTTTTCTGTAGTCCACTTTATTCCATACCTGCTTGGCCAGTTCAGCAGCAATGGTGGTTGAAGTGGTTGGTGGGCTATCCAGGATATTGACCAACAATATTCCCCTGGCAACCAGGCTAGCCCTCACCTGGTCTGCGTAGTTATAGGTTGGGTCCCTCTGGAAAACGGATTACTATCTTGGCAGGGTAGGGAATGAAAACATTTAGTCCCGAGCTGCGCACCTTCCTTAAAGGTGGTTAGGCCCTTCTAGCCTGGAGGGTCGAGGGTAATCATTATTTAAAAAAAAAAAAAAAACATGGTGAGACTTGTACAGGATGTTTTTTTTTTTTTTGCTGCCTAACCTTAGTCAGAATGTCCTGTTTTTCACTGTATCTGAAAAATTTCTTAATAATGGAACATGGGTGAGCATTTGGCAATGGGCAGGGGCCCAGCACTTAATGTGACCTTTCAATTTTCAGGGTGTAAATGGCAGGTAGATCTAGGGTTTGTCTGTGTCTTCACCTTCTGATCCCCGTGAGAGGCTCCAAACTTCAAACACATGCTTGCAGATATTGCCCTAAGTTTCCCAGTAGCCTCCAGTTGACTGTTCCCCATGGCTGACCAGCTGGACAGGAGAATCCAAATGAAGAACCTAAAATGCATTGCCAAAAGCAAAGTTGATGACTTTGAGTGGGAGGAAATGCTGTCCACGGGGATGTGCTGTTCTCTAAGGAGAGATCTGCCAGTATAGTGTCTGAATTATCCCCACCAAGCTATCGGTGTGCATCCGTAGATGATGCTGACCCTCCCTACATTTGTGTAAAGCCTCTTGCTTTCCTGACTGGTGTCCCAGGCTCAAGAGGATGCAGACTGGGTTCCCTTACTTTGGGAGATTAATGTTCAAGTGTATTTAACCAGGATTATGTAACCCTTGAGGTTATATAAATCTCTTTTCCAGTGGGTTTCTGTTATGGCAAGGTGGCAGCTGAAAGATTGCAGAATGTGCAGCACATACTAACATACTAAAATGCCAGCAGAATAGGCCTAACAGTCTTCCGCGTCTGCTCGCTTGGTCAGCCCCCACCCTGGGAGATGACCTTGCTGCCCCCGCCTTCTCTGGCTTCTCCCTTCCAGTTCTGGATATTCTCACTGCATTGGATTTTGCTTCCAGAACCCTTCCCTGTACCTGTCCCTCCCCTCTTGAACCTCTCCACCGTCTCTGCCTCCACCAGCCCCTGGGCAGCACATTCCATGGCTCCACCACCTTCAGTGAACTAGCACCCTCCACCTTCCTTGAAGCACCCTGACTGCTTTTCCCTATTTACTCCTTCACGTACCTGAAGATCTCTATCATGTTCCCCGGTCCCTTCTCTCTTCCAATGTGTACATATTTAGCTCTTGAGCCTCTCCCATAGGTCCTGTCCCCAAGCCCCAAATCATTTTGTTTGCCCTCCTCTGGACCCTCTCCAGGAGTTTAATGTCCCTCTTTAAGTGTGGCCTCCAAAACTGCATGCAGTACTTGAGGTGCGCCTCCTAAGCAGTTATACAGAGGAGTATCACTTCCCTCCTTCTGGAGGTGATTCCCCTAGCGATGCATCCCAGCATCCTGTTGGCCTTGGCTGCTGCCCTCCTACAGGTCTCCGAGTTGTTCATCTTGACATCCACCACCACCTCCAGGTCCCTCTCAGCCATCAAGACTTGTAGCATCTTCCCCCACGAATGTACACTTGGCCCAGGTTTCTGGCCCCAGGTGCAGTACCTAGCATTTCCCTGCATTGAATCTCAGCTTCCACTTTCTAGACAATCTTTCCAGAGCCTCCATCCTACTGTAGGGCCACCCTCCCCATCCACCACCACCTCCAGTTTTGAGTCATCCAAAGAGACTCATCTCACTCCTGATACCTGTCCTTATGTCAGAGGCGTGGCGTTGAACAGGAGGGGCCAAGGACTGATCCTGTGGGACCCCACTAATGACCCTCCTTGGGATGAGACTATCCCTGCCAACTCCGGTCCTGGAGCCAATTGCCTATCCATCTGATCATCTGGTTCTCCACCTCCCATTTCTCCCAGCTTATCCAACAGGCTCTCGTGAGGAACGAGTCAAATGCCTTGCTGAAGTCTAGAAAGAGGGCGTCCACTGGTCTACCCAGGTCCAAGGCACTCGCCACCCAGTCATAGAACTCCACAAGGTTTGTATGACACTAATTTCCCCGGATGAATCCATGCTGCCCATAATCCAGGCACCCTGACTTTTCAGGTCCCCCAGCCTCTCCTTGACAATGCCCTCCATCACCTTGCCCACCACTGATGTCAGGCTGACAGGCCTGTAGTTCCCTGCCACCTCCCTTGATCCCCCCTTGTGGATAGGCACTATATGCGCCACCTTCCAGTCCTGGGGCACCCACCCTGTCCTCAGAGAGATGGTGAAAACTCCACCAGGGTTTCGCCAGGACATCCATAGTTCCTTCAGCACTCTGGGATGTAATTTTCTGGCCCCGGTGCTTTCTCCATCTTAAGGGACCTGAGGGCTTCCTCACTCTGCTGTGATTTCCACTTCTGCTACCTCTTCCCTGCTTAGTCCTCCCCACTTGCCAGTGATGCCTCCTCTCCCCAGACCTGCCGATTGGAAAGGGTCCCCCTCCTCAGTATCTCTGTCTCCTCCCATGTATGATGCAGCACCCCATTTTCCTTGGTGAAAACTGAGGTGAAGCACTCATTTATAATACCTCAGCCTGCTCCCGGGTCTTGTGCCCATCTCTCCCTGTTTTAATCCTGCTAATATGCCCCTTCACCCTTCATTTTTCCCCAATGTATCTAAAGAACCCTTGTTCCCTCTCTAATTTCCTGGCCAGGTCTCTCTCCTTCCTTGCCTTAGCCGCCCTCACCACCCTGGTGGCCCTTCTAGCCATCAGCTCATACTCCCTTCGATCCCTTTCACTCTTTGAGCACTTGAATTGCCTATAGGCTGCCTTCTTTCCTCGCACCACCTCTTGGACCTCCGTGGTCCACCAGCAGGGTTTTGGCCCTACCGCATTTGTCTTACTCTTGCACAGGTGCTGGTATCATCCTGCACCCCTCTCCTGATGATTTCCACCTACTGTCAGCATCCATGTCTGACCAATCACATCAAATGCTCCTTAGGATCCTTCCCATTTCCTTAAAATCCGCCCCCTGAAGTCAGTTGCATATATACAGCTAAGTAATCTGCCAATGGTATCCAAAAGATAATGCCTGGGATAAAAACTGTGGTCTGGCTGGTGAGTTGGACAGTTTACATTTCCAGGTCAGTATTACATTTCTACATTCATGTGTTTTTAAATTAAATGTAAATTAAAAGTAAACAAATAGTTGTTGAGGAACAAAACGTAGACCCCTCCCCTGCTTGTGCCATCAGTGAAGGAGTGAGCCATTTCTGGCTGTACTTTAAAGCTCTACATGCCCTTCATGCCAGATTGCAAAGCCACTAAAACCTGTGATTGTGCACTACTGTTTAAAAAAAAAAGGGGGGCATAGTACTTATGCCTTGTATGGTCATCCTCCTGGAAGCTACCTGAGCGGCCTCATTTACTGCCTTCTTCAAAACCAGTATTTACATTTCAAATGTAAACGCAGCAATTTTAAGAACATTTTCAGCTGAAAAGTTGCTTTTCCTTGAAATATGGAGAACTAATATTTCAAGCCCTGACTACATTGGTATAAGACAAGAAAGTTTACAACTGTAGCCTCCATATAAACATAAGGCATCTCACTGGTGAAACAGCTGTGAAACTCGTATCTGTGCAGTGAGGCATCATGCAGTGGTTAGCATTCATGCGTTTTTTAAGGTACTGTTTTTGTTTTTCATGGTAAGGATTCAGTGCCTTGATTGAAGCTACAACTGCTCAGGAAACCAGACAGCTGTTAACATTTCCCAGATTAGTTGTTTTTTTCTTCAATAATAGGGTTTATAGCCAATGAAGCATCAGTTGTAAGAATTCTATCCTCCCCCAGTTTTCAGGTCACAGGAGATCCGCAGAGAACTTGCACACACTCCAAGCAGTGCATTGCTTGTGTTATGGGTTACGTACTGTTGCATTGGTAGTATTGTAGCTTGTAACCATCCAAAAACTTCTTACAAATAATTCCTTAATTTCCCTCCCATAAGTACTTCAGAACTCGGAACCATTCCTTGTTTTACAGCTCAAAACAAAAGCTTTTCATGCTAGGCTGTTACTCTACCTCACCTTGGCAGCTGAACATACATTTCATCATTTTGGTAGAGATGCACTCTTGCAGGACTAGTATATGCAAAGGGGCTTTCATTTTCTGTAATGCTCACTAGCCCTTGGCAGTTCAGTGGAATACAATCTAGCAGGGCTTGTGCTAAGAAGTTAGTTTGGCCTTCACAGCTTAGCTCGAGTATCTAACATCAGGAGGGTTTGAACTATTAATGTGCCGCATGCATACATGCATGGTCGGTTCAGAAATAACTAGGTAAATGATTTCAATGAATCAAACTACTGTAGAGATGAACCTTATACTGTGCTATAGTAAGAGTTCTTGTTCTTGTCAGCTTCACACTTACTGGATACTCTTCTGACTAGAGAATTGTACTTGAACACCTCTTTTCCATGAGTTTCATTTGTCGAGTCCTCTTTAACTGGGGATTTGAAACAGCAGGAGAGCCTCCAGTAGCAGCTCTGGCCAACCCAAAACCTTGAGGAAAATTGTTGTATGAGAGTCCTATGATCTTAATGGACTGTTTCTGACACCAACTCCTGAGTTAAGACTAGCCCTTTATTTGTTTGTTTGTTTGTTTGAATTTTGTTGACTAGGTAAGCCCACTGGGCCTGGGAGCCCTTTTTCAGGAGGCGACCTGGGATTAATTATTACAGAGAAAGATCAGACTGTCTGAATACAATTCACAATGGATAGTAGTGGCAACTATGGCACGCTTAAGGTTAGTTACAAGCACTCTATGTGATACACATACATTCTATTGTAACCATGTAATATATACCTTCATAGGGTGTGATAACTGTTTTGTAATGGAACCCTGGTGGCATAGGAAAGATGTGGTGTTGTTCTGATATATGCGCATTACATACTTTTTGAATTATTTGTACTTTTCATTGTTGTCTTCCCCAAGGGTGCTTCTGAAATGAGCTTTTCTCAGCACAGTAGTTTTTCCTGGTAAAATGTTCAAATCTGTAACAAATAATAAATGTTGGATAACAGGAAATAAGTGGTTTTAGCTTATGTCTGTTATTTTACATCTGGGTCTTCATCTGCCATCAATTATCTGTATGTACAATTTGCTACATATAAAAAACAATGTATGGGCGATTGTTGTACATTTTTACATACCCAAGATGTATTTTACTATATAAATCTTGAGGTAAGCTGGAGCTGTTTATAAAGGCAAGACACTAAGGGTGTGTAAGGAAAAAGTGATCAAATGCACCATTTATTTTGATGATCTCTACTAGGGTTTGACTTCAAAGCAAGAGTAAGTCAACAGATGCCGTTGCAGTTTTCAGTTAGTGTGACATAGTAACTGCTTCCCATGATTGATCAGCTGTTATTCTTCGCATGAGCCTGGTGTTGCATCACACCAAGATGATATGGAGAATATAGTAACTGATTTCTGATTGATAGCAGACCCCATCAGTTATTTTTATAGACCTAGTAAAGGCTGTGACACGGTATCCCACTAGCTCCTCCTCAACAAACTGGCTGCCTCAGGCCTCTGTTTCTCTGCAGTGAAATGGTTCCAGTCCTGTCTTTCTGACTGACAGCAGTCTGTACAAGTCACCGACGAGCTATCCCTCCTCTCACTACCTATGCAGGCGTCCCCAAGGTTCTATCTTGGGGCTAATTCTTCTCTTTCTTCATAACCGACCTTCCCTCCATCTGTGTTGCTGTGAATATTCACATGTATGCCAACGATAGGGTGCTCTACCTGTCGGCCCCTCTAGCAATGCACTGGAAGCTCCTCTACAGCTCAACTTCCTCAACATTGTACAGAGGTTTAACACAAACCAACTACATTGAATATTAGAAAGACTGTATCAATGACATTTGGCTCCTCCTAGAAACTTGTTGAACTCCAGTCCCCACCAATCTTTCACACTCTCGACGGCACAAAACTGGAATACGTGTCTGCCTTCAAATACTTGGGGTCTGGCTCGACCCTGGATTGGATTTCTCCTACCACATTGACTCCTATACACCAAACTCTGCCCCAAACTAGGAGCTTTGTATCCTTCCAAAGACTGCCTAACCCTCCCTACTCGTCGTGAGTTAGTCTTTAAAATTAAAATTCCCATTGTTTGATTACGCAGATGTGGTTTATGGGTCCAGCCACCTCCTCTTCTTCAGTAAACTTGACACTTTAGTGACAAAGTGGCAGAAGGCATTACACAATCTCCCTCTACTTATGCCATTATTTCACTTTACTGCACTCTGTCCTTCCTCTCCCTTCGCTGTCAACTGCACAGTGTGGTCCTTTATAGCTAAATATTGGTTTAACTCTCCCAGCCTACCTCTCCTCCCTCCTCTCGCCCAGGCGGTTCCTCTGACTACCCTCCACTCCAGAGACTTGCACACTTTTTCCACCCCTCAGGTGCACTCATGTGCCGGACAAGCTGCCTTCTCTTACGCCTCCCCTACTTTGAAATCTGTTCCCCTCACTCCCTACGGTCATTGCCTCCCTTTCCTTCCTTAAATACTAGTTAAAACACTCTCTCCAGCTCTCCTGCACCTGCGTCCCTGCCCAGGCTCCAAGTTGATATCCAGTCATCAGAAAATAATTGCACTCCAGACTTAAAATTCAGATTGTCACAGTGTGGGGACTTAGAACTTGAATGCATTGTGCTTTCTACTTGTATACTGACATAGTCATGGACATGATTTGTACTTTGTAAGTACTATCCTGATATAGTAAAAGTAAAAGAAACTTTCAATCTGAATTTTAAGTCTGGAGTTCAGTTACTTTTCTGATGACTCTATACATTTTCTTTGCCCCTCTCTAGTTTTGAGCACTGCTTTCTGTTCATATAAAGTCCAAGTTCTCCTCCATTCTCTTTTCACCTTCATATATTTCATTACATACCACACTAGTTTTGTATCTTTTTCTTAGTGTTTAACTTTTTAGCCTGAAACTGCCTTTTGTATTGTAAATGCTCTATCTGATCCATTTTTCTGTGTGGTGTTTCACAAATTGTAGTGAGAAAAATAATTTGACCTACTGAAATTGAACCCAGGCCCCTGGAATACTGTCCTGGTGCTCTAACCACAGAGTTGCAGGCTCATCTGCTTGGATCTGGGGTTCCCAGACACACGTCTGTCTCTAGTATTGCATATTATACAATTAAGACTATTCAAGATGACAATTAGATGTTTTCCATGCAGTATTAGCCACTGCTAAGCAATTTAAATCACAAATTGTAATGAGAGAGAAATAATTCCTTGATTATTCCTGGCTGCAGGATATGCAATAGCAAAGAAAGGAAGTATGTCTGGGAACCCCAGGTCCATCCATTTCAGCCTGCAGCTTAGTGGTTCGAGCATTGGAATGGCATGCAATTTAAATTGCTTAGCAGTGGCTAATACTGCACCAAAACATCTAATTGTCATCTTTTATTCTGTTTCAAATTGCAAGTGAAATAACATGTTCAGTTAAATGACATACATGCTTCAAGCGGAAAGAATGTGTTTTGAAGTGAAAATAAACCTATATCCTATAATAAAATGATTTAGTTAATCAATATACTCACTGCTGGTATGATTATCTCGAGATATATAACCAATAACCCATGGTAGCCCGTGCATTTCTAGAAAATTAATGCATGCCATGGGTGAACTGAAAATCATGAGGCCAATGGCCAAGTGCCTTTAATGCACCTAGGAAGTGCATTAATTCTTAAGAAATGCACATCCTGAAGTGGGTTATTGCACTTATAAAATGAATGGAAAAGGTTTTGTAGTTGTGCAGGCAGGCTGTTGGTAGGTTAATTGTTTGGTCGGTGTCCATCCATGCATTCACTGGGAATTAATGAATGGTCCAGTGATGTTTTTTGATCTTTGAGGCAGCCAGGATTCTGGAGAATTCTGAAGTTCATTTATAAATGAGACCCTCAACCAGTCAGTGTAGTGTGCCTTATGTGACCAAAACTACAAATAAAATTAACCAGAAACCAAATGCCAACAAATACATGCCTGTGTTGTGGCAGTTAAAGAACAAAACAAAACTGACCATTGCTGCTTTTCTGTGGGCATATTTGGAAGCTGTAATGTATTTTCCCCATGGATGAAGTGTTAAGGTCTTCCCGTCTAAGATGATAAGCATATATGAAACAGGATTCGTTTTTATTGTGAGTAGTCTATTTATGAAACTTTTTTTTTTTTGTCCTATCAGGACGGGAGCAGTTCCACGGCCTTGGTTCCATGTACTGCAGAGGAGCAGCTGCTGTTATTCTCATTTATGACGTGACAAGTTCACAGTCCTTGGCTGAACTGGAAGAAAGATTCCTGGCTTTAACCGACACTGCAAATGGTGACTGCATTTTTGCTGTTGTTGGCAACAAAATGGACCTTACAGATGAGTATGCCTTAATTAGTGAAATGGAAGAGGGGTACAAGAGACTGTGGCTGGCCTCCTGTCTCTCTTAAGGTACGTAAACATGTCCATCTAGATGATGCTATAGCACTTTATAAACGGATCCTAAATACAAGATGCTGGATTCTAAGGATGTTCCTGCAGCAGAGAAAATGTGCTTCGAGACCAGTGCCAAAACCGGCTACAATGTGGACTTGCTTTTTGAGTCCATTTTGAAATGCTTGTACCAATGATTTTGAAGAAAAGGGAACAGGGAGCATCACAAACAGTAGATTTAGAAAGTTCTGGACAAGTTAAAAGAACTAAATCAAGTTGCTGCTCTTAGATCTAGTCATGTGCTACATCATCAAAAGATTCTGGGAGAAGCCATTTTGTGAAGGAAAAGTGAAATTTTGCACACTAGAAAAATTTTACATTTTATCTTTGAATTGATTTTTAAATGGCACAAAAACTTTTGAAATTATTCTGCTAGAGACACTGCTGTGATAGAAATGATTCAGAACTGTGCGTGTGTGTGATGTTACTGAAGTCTGTTGAATAAGGAGAGCAGAAGTTTTACATTCTGGATGGCATTGTACAAGAGCTGCCCTTGGAAAAGCTTAGATAACCAGTTACTGACCCACATCAGTACAACACGTCTTCATTTACAACTACAGGAAAACCGTTTTATGCATTTTATGGTACATGACTTGGCTGTCACTGTTTACAGCTTATGTTTGCCTATTGAAAATGATGGCATTTGTCTCTGCATGTGGTCAGATTTATTTTATTACTGTGAATTTTATGCTCATTAGCTTTTTGACTTTACTTTAAATATGTCTGTAGCAAGTAGTGTAGTTTAGTTTAAGTTCTGTGATTTTCTTTTCTATTTTCAGAACATATTATAAATGTATTTATAGAATGTAAACTGCAATGTCTCATTTCAAAATTAATTTGTCTGATTAACTGCATTTAATAATAAAGTAACAGCTTTACAATTTGGATTTTATGCTTATTAAAAATACAAATACTTTTCTTTGTTTGCATGTTATGTGGATCTAGTGCACAATATATGAAAACATTTACTTAACAGACACAAAGATACAACAGAGGGAGAGACCAGGGTTTCAAGATTCATGCAGTTGCCTAGCCCACAGAGCTAATTATAAATAGCTGAAAAAGAACTGTAGTCGAAATTAAAAAAAAAAAAAAAAAATGTTGTAAAGGGTGTTTTGTGTGTTTTAGTCCAAGTGCATTTTATTCTGTTTGACGTTGGGAGTTTTGCTAAATTTGTCTGCTTGTTTTGTGGCCCTTGAGGATCTGTCTGTCTGTTTTATTTCCTTTTCCTACAATCCTTCCTGTCCCATGTGACAGTGATGTGCCCAAGACCATTTATTTAGTGAGTCATTGCTTCTTGTTCACTCTGCAACAGCACTCTGCTCTTAGGAGCCTGCTATGCTGGCCTCAAGTAACTTCTGTTCTAATCCAATCGTTTTATTTTCAAGGTGAATGCCCAGGTCTTGCCAGCAGGAGCAAATGCTTTGTTTTTAAAACTTTTCTTTTCACCACACCTCACAAACAGCAATAAAAGCACACAAATCATCTCGGGTCATCAGTGTTATAACAAGTGAAGACTATCTTTTCCTTAAAGCAACTCAGTTATCCATCAGGTGTTTCACATACTGTGAATGTAGACTTTGTTAGTGCTCATTGATAAAGGGAGACAGTTAAAATCACAGTTCCACTGCTGTAAACTGAACAGCAGACCAGTCATAATGAATTAATGGTCTCCGGAGCATCACTGTAACATGGGGCGGAGGAATTATCAGGAAAGGCAATAAAACTCATGAACATGGAGATCCCTGGGGCCCTAAAACAACTAAGCAATTTAGAAAAAAATAACTTCTCATGGCTAACAAAGGAAAGAATGCACTAAAACTACACACAAAATCAATGCACTCTGCACAACTTTTTGTGTGTAAATCTTGACTGTAGTTCTCCTTTAAAGACTTAATGCCAATGTTGGCTGGTTTCTCTCCCCATGGAAATCGTGAGTGCATTGAGATATCAAAGAGCACTGAAACTTCAGCTGGTCATCCTGTTGTGAATCATCTTGCTGGAGCAGAGGCTAGGAGCGGTCATGAAACTGTGAGTACCATATTATTTGCACTGTGAATTAATTGTACAGCATCACTTGTTTTGCACCAAGTGACTTTTTGATAAATGCATTGATTGGGGATTTAGCTTGTGTTGCAGTGCCTCCATTTTGATGTCCACAGGAAGAGGAAACAGTCAATTCCCATGGTAAGTATTTGACTACCAAGTAAGTTACTTGCAAATGGCATTCTGAAAGTGGCTTAAATTCACATAAACACACTAGCAGATGTGGCTGTGAAATTGTGAACCTTGGAATATTTTGGGTTGTGACTGCCACATAGAACAAATGTACAACCTTGAATCCTTGCCCCCTTCAGATCCAGCCACTGAAATGAAAGTGCATTATGAGCAGACCTCAAACAGTTCTAGTCTGATGACAAGAGATCACATGGTTATCTGAATGAATATTGGCAGCAGAACTACAAATGGGACTTTCTTCAGCATATGTGGATTCAGTTATGTTTAAATTAATATTTTGTTGACCAGGAAGGAGGGCTGTACAATACTGCCTGTTTCAGCCTCATCCAGGAGGGTGGAGTAGGGCGGAGTAGAGATCTGGATGCAAGCCAACTGGAATTGAACCAGGTTAAGCTGTTTGTGGTATTTTAGTGATTGGGGAAATTTGGCCAGGACACCAGATAAATTCCCTAGTCTGCTGCAGGAGGCACTGCCACTTGGGTTGCAGAATGGAGGAATCCAATGTGGACCTGCACATGGACGGAGGAGGAGGTGTTCTGGAGCAACATGGTGTGGAAGATAAAGCGTTAGAAAACATGCCACAATATGGATTAGAGCAACAGACCGTGATTGCCAAGTCTTGCCACCAACTGTCGGAGAAACTAGAGCAGACATAGCCTCCAATCTTTCCTGGCGGATAAAAAAACAATTTTGCAGGCAGAACTTACAAAATAAAGAAGCAACTACAGGAGGAAAAAGAAGACCGAGATGAACTTGGGAAGAGGAAAAGAGTTACGCTACATCGTTGGAACAGGTATGCCAGCCCTCTCAAAAGATATTTGTATTTGATTCTATCTCCTCGGTTACAGTCACCCGTTATGCTTGAAGTACTCCACCAGTATCTTGGGCACATCCAGATGACATGAAAAGTGGACACCAGAATGGGCATTAATGAAGGTGGGATGGAGGAAACTGTTGTGGGTACTCCTGAAGAATAGCTGCAGCCTATAGATGCTGCACAGAGATTCCCTCCGTTACTAACACGGATGATCTTGTGGAACAAGTTGGTTCCCAACTGAGGGCTTCTCAGAAGACAGCACATGGATATTTCTGAGCAAGAGCAGGTGACGGAGGTGCAAACCAGAGGATTCGTAATCGGGCCAGAACCCAGTAGGAACAGGTAGCGTTCCTTTTCACCATTAGGCTCTCAACAGGAAATTTTTGTTGATGCTCAGTAGGGGGTGGCTGGCCAAGAAGAAATGGTTGCAGAAGACCAGGAACAGGACTTACAGAACCCGGGGGGTGGGGGCAGTTCACTAAAACTCCATCCCAGACCCCAAAAAGAACCCTCTTACTCTAGCCATTTCAGTAAGCCCATAGAACTGGCAAAATGCAGAAATGCAATCAGTCTGCATTATTTAGGGGGTTTAGATATACCACCAGATAGACACTAAGTGGGACAACTTCTTATCAAGCAATCTTTGGGCTTTACACCCCATGAAGTTTATGCGCTTATACACATAGCAGGAGAACATTCTTTTGATGTTAGTTTTCAGACCCAGATTCACTGGAACATTTTTGGACAAAGTATGTAGCTATAAAAACAAACCCCTATGGTCTCCCTTCCAGGTTATCCCTTAACGAAACAGGCATCACGATTTATCACAGTTCTCTTTTGTAGCAAGGAGTTAATATAGTAGATATTCAGTTCTGGTTAGAACAACGTTGTGAGCTGCTGGGTACCCTAGAACCAGTACTAGATAGTGAAGGCTTCTGGAGCAGGGGTGGAGAATGAAAGTAAAACTCTTTTCAGAAGGGGCCAATTTCCAGCATTTACCAAATTGTTTTTTATCGGAAGGGATAAGGAGTTTATATTCTATCCCGGAAATGCTATAAATGTGGATCAGTACACCATTTAAGTAGTTCATGTGAAGCAATTCAAAGTACTCAATGTGGGGAAATGGGTCATTCAGAGTTTCATTGTGTGGGGCCCCTAAGTACACACCTTATGGAGAAGGTCATACTTTTGCAGACTGTCCCAAAGCAGCTCACAATACAGATGATGCAGACTTTGGGATCCAGGATTTCTGTCTTGTGAAGGCATCTAAGAAGCAGCCAATAGGATCCCTAGTCAGCATCCACCGAGGCGTCAACATCAAAGGCAATACTCAGCTGAGCGGACATGCAGATGTAACTAAACAAAAAAACTCTTCCCCCAAAGCTACCACACAAGCTGGAGGTTCCAAGAGGGTTTCACCAGATGATGTAGTGGGGGCCCCTATGGTGTTGGATGTTGAACAAACCAATATCTCTCATTCTTCGACCAGAATGCCACCACCACCCCATTTCCATCTTCTGATAATTCTAGTGCCCCATTAAAAGAACCGTCACCATCTAAAACTCCAGCAAGGGAACTTGACATGCAAGGGTTCCAGTGGCAAACAAGTATGAGGCATTACAAATGGAACAGACCGATGCAATGATTCCGATGTGGCCTCCTATACAGCCTCTCAAATGGATTTTGCAGCAGAAAAGGGAAATACCTCGGATGTAATAAAAGCTCCTAAAAAGAAAAAAGAATGGGAACAAGATTGGGTCTGAGTAAGAGTGCTAAGGAAAAAAATGTAATACTTGACACTTTAGCTCCGACATTGAGGCAATATGATCTTCACATTGCTAGCTTAAAGGAAAACAGTCATTTTGCCAAATTACCCACCTCGTGATGCCTTACACCCATTAGGGTTTTGCAAGTAGAGTGCCCTTTTCTGTCAATTTTAACTTACTTTATTTAATTTTGGAAAGTCGGAGTTCGGCAAAATATCACATGCTCTGTGGCTCCATTTCATAATGATGCGACGTCACACATTTCGACTGTGTGGTTCCTGCTATTGGTCAGGAGGGTATAGACATGTGACATGGGAATATGCTTTACTATCCAATATTTCTCAGTTGCACGTATGGTAGATATTTCACCAGGGAGAGCTATGCTGTTAGACATTCAAATAAAAAGTTGATTTTCAATGAATCAACATATATGCCCTCAAGGAAAGTATTGAGAATAGAATTACTAAAACTCATACAACTGTATTTGTACACAAGGGAAAAATGTATTTTCGGGAGGGATTTCAATATCAGTAGATTTTATCAGATTGATGACTGACTACCCAGAAAATATTTTGTGATGCCAGTTTCTCAAATTCTCTCCGAGAACAAACTGGTCTTACAGATGCATTTTAGATGAAGACGGGGATCTCTTACAACCTTTTTCAGCGGAACAAATCAACTATAATCGATTATTTCTTTCTTAACCCAACCTTGTTATTTAGGAATGCTTTAGTTCAGCCAGTAGCAACTTCAGACCATGGTATTTTAACCTTAACACTGTCTAGTTTTCAAGAAAACATAAAAAGTCCAGGATATTAGAACTTAATATGTCCTTATTGGAAGACCAGTGATAATGGAAGGTTTTAATCAGTATTACAGGCTAGAAAATTTGTATACTTTTTATACGACTGAAAACAACAGTAGTGGGAAGACAGTAAATTAGATACAAGGGATTTTTTCAGAAGATGGGGAAAATAGTAGAAAAATGAAACGGACAGATACTGGGAATTAAGAAAACAATTACTTAGGCTACAATCACTACAAAATAAAGGGAAAATATCTCAACAGAGTAGTTATCAGAGATAAAGCAAGAAATGATAACTTTTCAATATAACAGGATGAAATCACTAGAAAGGAACAACGTTTTGGGACTCAAGGAAACAAGCTTTCATTAATCCATTTTATTGCTGTAATAATCAGAGAACTAAGAAAGATATATATATAATTATATATCTATATATCTATATATATATATATATATATATATATATAAGATCTATCTATATCTATATATAATATATCTATATCTTAGTTTTCTGATTTTATATGTATATATAAAACAAATAAAAACACCAGAAGGAAACTGATTACAAAAGGAACAATATTATTCAGGAAATTGAATATTATATTAATATGTTTACAGCTGATTCGGAGTGACAGATGATAGTATTGGGCGTGACTGCAGAATGTCTCTCTGCCTGAAGTTCCAGAACAATATTTAATATCTTACTTGGCCCCTATCGGTGAAAGAGAACTCAGTATGGTTATCTTGGCCTTGCGTGAAGAGAGGCACCAGGCCCAGATGGACTACTAAATGAGATCTATAAACAAATGGCACAACATCTTCTGCCAGAACTGACACACATGTATGATACTTGCTCCGCACTAATAGATTGCCACAAAAAATGAATTTAGGTTTATTAATATTATTGTACAAAACAGGAGAAAAAGTTATTACAAAATTTGAGACCTATCACTTTACTCGATACAGATTCAAAAATTTAACTAAACATCTTAGTAATTAAGTATGGTGCTAGCAGACATTATTTTCCCACTCATATTTGCGGTGTACCAGGCGCCATATTACTGATGCTCTGATATTACTTTGAGAACTTTTTCTGAAAAAATTTGAAGAAATAACAGGTTTTGTGGTTAGCATGGATCAAACTAATGCCTTTGACAGTGTCATATATGTACCTATGGTAATGTCTACAAAAACTTCAAGTTCCCAGTAAGCTTCATAAATTGGATTAAATTATGCTATGACACAGCACAGTCAGCCCCATATATGTTAATGGTTGGGTAGGAAATCCCTGTGGTCTCAACAGGGGTGTAAGACAAGGGTGTCCTTTGAGCCCAATGTTATATATTCTGACGTTAGAACCATTAATACAGAAAATTTATCAAAATTAAAATATTAGAGGATTGTCTATTGCCAGTGGTGATACTGAGTTAAAATCATTTGGTTGTGCTGATGATTTGTGTTTTATTTTAGCAGACCTTCTTTCTGGTGGAGTGCTGGAAACAGTCTTGAAAGACTTCACTAGGGAGCGGGCTCTAGCATAAACAGAACCAAGAGTAAGTGTTTACCTATTGGCAAAGATGTTGGAGCTGATGCTTCAGTTATGGGTATTGAAGTTATGATGTCACATTGGGAAATACTGGACATTTACTTTGGAGGGGACTTGGATATTTTTAACTGGAATATTTTATTAGATGCAGCCCATAACATAGTAGTAAGGTGGAACAAATGGCTTCTTTCAAAAAAAAAAAGTGTACATGTTAAACACTTTTGTTGAGTTAATTTGTCCATTTAAGTGTTTTATGTACCCTAAAACATTAGAAACAAGTTTATACAGTGTCTTTTTTTTCTTCTCTTTCAGGGTCTGGGGTAGCCGTCTCAATCCGATTAAAGGGGTCACATATTTGCCAGAAAAAGAAAGGCTTGGGTAGGGTAAACCCGTTATTTTTTCTGTATGTTCTTTTCGCACAACATTACTCCATTTCTGAAAGAAGACTGCTGTCACGGGCACCATGGGTTTTAGATCATATTACCCCATGGCTTCAGTCTTGATATTGGGACTGGCCATACCAAGACAAAATCACTCTGTGGTCTCCCAGAGTATTTTGCACAGTGCTTTGGAAAACAAACTTTGGGGATTATCCAAACAAGAAAGGGTAACACTCCCAAGGAAAGAATTATATGGTGAACTTCTAGATGGATGTTTTACCAGGCTCCATGTTTTAGCCATATGCCAGAAAATAAACTTTGCCAAACAGAAAAAATGTTAAAACAGGACAGAACACCAATATATATGTAGGAGTATTGTGGCTTAGTGCACAGTAGACTTCTTGTTAAAGGGGAACTGTCAGCAATAAGAGCCTCACACCAAGTGTAAGGCTGATCCTAATCAGCCGTTTGTGTGCAACAACACTTTTATTACTTACTAATTACTACATTGTAATAAATGAATCTAATTTAATTGACTTGTGAGATGCCATTTCATGTAACCAGACATCCCAGAATCATGCTGCTGACATCAGAGGAAAACTGCAGAGCTGGAGATTAAATTGCCTTCAATAGGCTGCAGTGAATGTTAGAGTTTTTTGTAAGATGTAATCCTCAGTTTGCTGGACTGCAGTTCTCCTGGGGCTAGGTACAGTGAAGTCACACAGGACTGTACCAAACCCCGTGAGCACAGCAGGACCAGCAAACATCTGATTTTAGCTTACACAATTTTTAAACATGTATACAGCAGGCTATTGAAGGCTATGGAATTTCACAGCTCTGCAGTTCTCTCTGATGTCAGCAGCAGGGATTCTGGGATGTCTGGTTTCACAAAATGGCATCTTAGAAGTCAGCAAAATTGGCCTAGTGCATTCTACTATGCTGCTGTAAACAGTAAAAAAAAAAAAAAAATTTTAGCATAAAGTGCAAATTGAGATCAGGCTTTTATTGCTGACAGCTCCCTATAAGGAAACCTTAAACATAAGAAACTAAAAGAAAGAATATGTCCACAGATGCATTTTTGTATTGATATAATCGAGACTATGGAACATTTATATTTCTAATGCCGTTCTATTTTACAGTTTTGGAACCAGGTATATAAAACTGGAAATCTTCCCCTTCACACTACTAACACCAGAAATACTGTTTTGGGAATTATACCACAGGTTTAGGCAAAATATAATATTGATACCATCCATTTAATTCTTGTTTAAAATACCATAGTTGACATACTAGATGTAAATGGTCTTTACAGAAACAGTATGTCACCCTGAACAGGTTTTCAGGGTTATTAACAATACAGTTCTCTTTAAGAAATAAGGAAAATGCTGAAGTTCCTTTTCAGGTTTATGAAAAATGGTGGAAAATATTACATGGCTAGATGTGGGATGAATTTTCTTAACTGTTTTTTCCAGGTATTTATGACTTTGTTTATAAATAAATGTTTATATAGATACATACACTTCAGAAGATGGGGATGAGGATAAGATAGAAAGATAAAGTACTCTTTCCTTTTTATGTCTTATTGTTACTTTATATATTAAAGGAGTGTATGAGTGTATTTTGTTTTGCTTCAGGAATAATATGAATTGTTTTTGAGAGTCACGCAGTTGAGAAAAAAAACAATTTGCTCTGTTTTCCTTGGGGTAGGGGTAAGTAGAAGGTTAAAGGTTTTACAGTTGATTGTTATATTAGGTTTTGATTATTATGAAAGGGTTTTCTTTAGTTCATTTTCTTCATTATGAAATGAATACTGTTTGATTCTGATTTTCTTTCCTTTTCCTTTAATCTACCTGTTATGATCGAAATATGTATTTTTGATATTTACTATGTTGACTTACCAGTTTACCATGTGCCGTGTAGCATGTCTTGATTGTCTAGCTTTGAAGTTATAATAAAATTCCCTACTGTTTTCGAGATGTACCATGGGATCGTCCATGTCCACCTGCATAACCAGCAGAACAGGCAGGTGATACCTCTGTTTAATGTCTCATCTGAAGGATGATGGCACATCTCAACAGTATAGCATCCCCTTAGTACCGCACTTGGGTGACCGTGTTTATGGTATTGGCCCAATCCTGGTGTGGGACTAGAACCCAAAGCATTCTGGCCCAGAGGTGGATGTGCTACTAACTGAGCCACACTGACACCAATACATCCACAGGTTAGCAGATTTATGATTAGTACCTAGGAGGAGTAAACTGGAGTTTAGAGGGTAATGGCTCTTAGAACACAGGATTAATGCTCTGCAACCCTTTGGACCTACAGGCCAATGCTTTAATGCAAAATGAAAGTCTGGAAGGATGCCTGGATAGCAGCTCTGCAAATCTCAGCAAAAATATTAATTGTGACCTCAGCAGCTGGGACTGATTTATGGATGCTAGAAGGTGATCCAAGATCTTTGGTGGGGAGGCCAGTCAGTTGCAATGCCCACTGCAAGAAATTGTCCAGCTAGAGATAGTCTGGAAGAATGGCTTTGCAAACGTGACATATAACTGATATTCATGCTGCTCCTGTACCTCCTGGAAGCATATGTCTAGGGAAGAACATTGGTGGGATCAATGAGTGATTTGAGAGGAGCTCAGAAACCACCTTAAAGCAGTATTGGATAACCAGGAAGTGGTTGTCGAAATTCAAGTTTTTAGCTGTATGGCTGCAGCCATAATTCCAGTTTATTTCCATTCCTTTTACTGTCCTAGCATCTGTAGCTTATAAATAATAAATAAAAGTATAATTGTTTGGTGCTACAGGAAAGATGGTGGCTGGCACATTTGATTTGTATTCCCCGTCACGTCTGCTTGCGCCCTGTGTTTACTTCTGTTTTCCTACTGTTATGTGCTCTTGCTCATCAACAGTACAGACCACTGAATGCCTACTTGTTTGACTACAGTAGTGGATGAAGAATTATCTTATGAAATGCTATCTTTTCCCTGTCACAAGTTATCGCAGTTTTTTTTCTTGCCGCTGTGTCACTGATACTTCCACTGCTCATTGCTACCGTGTTGTCTGAAGTATTTATTTCATAGTGCCTTCACTTAGTTTACAGAAAGGAGTTGATGAAAGTGGCATGCTTATTCGCTGCATCCGCTTGTTCACAATCCACAGTCACACAGAGCCACGACACCCCGCTCTGTATGATGTTTTATTCACTGAGGTCCAGTAGCATGCTAATCCCACTACATCCTCGCTGTTAGAAACCAGCAGTCAGACAGACTCCCCACAACAGGAGAATGTGAACAATGCTCAGACTGAAACCAGAATCTATCACTTCCTAACCCCCCAGACTTGTCAAGGCCAAACCCTGTAGGACAACCAGCAGACAGTACAAATGATGGCATTATTGAAGGCAACAGGAGTCCCTGAAAAAGGCATTACTAATAGTCAGCAGTGACAAGCCGCTGAATGATAACTTTAGTTCCTCTACCACCATCTGACCAACAAAACAAAAGCCTCCATTATTCTAAGTAAAATGGATAGGTCTCCTCAGCAAGGACATCATAGTGAATACAAACAAATGCTCTGCTGCATGTTACTGCGCTTCTTGTGATCACACTACAAAACAGGGAGAGGAGGGATGTTGAGTGGCATTGCGCTTCCCAGAATGCTGCTCCTGCAGTTTGCGACACATACAGCAAGCTAGAAATTGCGACACGTAAACAAAGTAGGTCTGAATAAGGTCACTTTTAACTATTAAAATGGACATTGTGGCAGAAAGAAGACACAGGGCAGTGCTTCTGGGACTGAGACAGTCAACACAGAGCCTAAAACTGAGAGTGCGATTTAACTAGTACTGCTGTTTTAACAAACCAACAATGTGTATGTTACCAAGAGTTCTGTTAATATATTTCTGGTGGAATTTAAAATCTTCCATGGGTTCAAACTTGAAAGTTATTTCATTTTTGGGTAGCCAAAATGCTCCCCAGATCTAAAGTTTGGAGTCCATATTTAAGAAAGATACTTTTATGGAAATTTAAATAAAACACTAGTAAAATATCCTTCTTTCAAACAATATTTTAAATTATTGACTTCCATTCCTGCAATATTGGATGTTCCCAGATTCCATTGCCGAGGTTAAATACATTCAAATGGAGTAAACTGAAGCCCAGTGTCTAGCATCACCTTGTCCTTATGGAAAGAAGGCATAAAGACCAATTGAAAGACTGTGACTTTAGGGTTTAGAAACCAGCAGCCAGTTGCAGTCCACGTTTAAAATGTGTTTTTGGTCTTACAGAAGCAAGGCAGTCTTTTAAGTCTGTTGCATAAAATTGTCTTGCATCATATAGGTCTTGAATAGAGACTCATTGAAGCCTTCTATGTACCAAGCTTATTTGTTGTTCGTAGGCTTATGTTGGCATAGCTCATTATAGGAAAATGTATTTTACTGCTGAAAACCAGTCTGAATATTGTACATTAAAAAATATATATATATATACTTGAAACAGAATGTTAAAACTATCTTGATTCACACCCTGTGAACATTTTTCAAGGAGGTGGAAGTGATCAGATATTGGGTGGGAGGGTAGTGGTGGTAAATGCCTATGCTCCAAATGCTTAGTAGGCAGACCTTTCCCTTTATCTGAATATGTCCATAGCAGGCATCAAGTGGGACTCCAGTACGCGATTATGAATGGGATGGTCAGGCCCATGTTATCCACAACCAACCACCCAGGAGCCAGTGTTGCATATTAGGTGCAGAAGCACACAGAGCGTAACTACAGCCCTCACCCTTCGAGCCTGCACTACCAGCGGTGTCCACCAAGTGGCAGTAAAATGCCAAGATGGCTTGGCCCCCCTTCTGGGAGAGGAGGCAGTCCCTGGGATGCTTAATCTTCTCCACCCAGCCTATAGCCAGCAACCTGAGGTCGTACCTGAACTTGCGTCGCTGGCGTGTCTGCAGAGTGAGACACAACTGAAGCAGTCCTCTGTACCACTAGGACAGCCAAAAGTATTTTATATTTAAAAAAAAAAAAATTGGAATGCATACCATATGTTTGAGTTTAAATGCCAAGGATTGCAGGGTGATGCACTTGGGAAGAATGAACCCACATATACATTTTTTTTAAAGTTTCTATTTATCCCCTCTGGCCCTGCACTGTCATCTGACTAACCCCCTGGCAAGGCAGGCTCAGAGGGACCCCCATTGCACTGTGGTTTGCCCCCAGGAAGGGACAGAGTGGGAACGGTGGACAACCGACTCACCCTTTCAGCCAAACCTCCTGCTCCCGCACCTTCTCAAATCTTGTCGGGGTCCCTGCATGAGCCTTGTCCACCAGAGCCAAGGGCCTGTTGACCCCTTGTCTGAGTTGCACTGGCTGGTGTTTTTCTGACTGTATGCCCCTCCCATGAGCGTGACATGCACATGACTCCACAGCCAGCACGGCATCTGTGTCGCTCAGCACCTGAACAAAGGACCCAGACATGCCGACCTCCAGCTGCTGCTAGAGGTTGGTCATGTACAAGCTGAGATAACCCCTCCCGGAGGCAAGCGGTCCTACAGACACTCAAGCCTCCTCTCCCCAGCTGGCCCTCCAGCAACCCGAGCTTGTTCCTGAACCTGTGTCACAAGCAGTAGCACTACCACTGTGCCGGCAGGCTGGCCTCACATAAAATTTTGATTTGTGGGGGAGAGGGTAGATTTGATCCTTCTCCTCAACTGTAGTGACCAAAGTAGTCATCTATGAGTCCCTTTAGCAAACCAGCCATTACAGTAAAGGCTATAGTAAGCCAGTGAGGGTGCTGGTGTGCATTAAGAAGGTTTTTATAGTAGGAGAGGAAGTGATACTGCCCATGTGCAGCTTGACACTACCGTTATATTTTATAAAGCATCGTGCAGTTTCAATTTTCTGTACCTAGAATGAGGACTTCCATTGGTCAGAAAAACATTTTTATAAATTGCCTTCATTTTTAATACATTACCTGTACCCATAACTGTATCGGCAACTCCGTAACTTGTTTTGGACATGCACTAAAAAATTACCTTCCTGCTGAATAAATGCTTGCATAAGTAGACTGTTTTTGTGTAATTGTATATTTATTTTGCTTGTTTTTGTTTTTGTCTTCTATTTATATATTTGTTATTTTCTGGTCACCCATGAAAGTGGGTCCTTGGCCCATGAACTTCTCAGATTTTAAATGAATAAAACAAAATACTGTATTACATTTCAGTGTTTGGACGTTAAAATAACTGTTTCAACAGGAAACATACAAACAAAAATAATAGCATTCCTCACACTGTCATTAAGTACATAATAAGCGTGATATGATTTTGTCTTGCCGTGTCTTGTGTGTTTCTTTATTTGGTATCAATGTAGCTCTTTCAGCACTCCATACATATTAGCATGGCCTCATGCGAGAGAGAGAGGCAGGGAGGATATACAGGGTCCCCATTGCCTTTCAAATTTTTGGCACGTCCATTTAACTCATATATATGTATATATATAATAATATAAAAGCAGGGCCCTGGTGTTCTGAGGCAGCATTTTCCAATTTCTACGGCATGATTTATTCATTTTTCTGGCAGAATGCACCCTGTCATTGGCTAAATATGATGCGATGTCATCTGACATCACATGCTGAGCATAGAGGTGGGGCTTCAGGATAAGCGAGGTGGAAAGAAAGCCTGACACTATGGAAAAACAGTATATTTATATGAAAATTCACCAAAACAATGAATTCTGCAGCACTATATATATATTCTGCGGCATGATGCAAATTCTCGGCAAATTCCGCAACCCGCCAGAATTCAGGGGTCTTTATATAAGTCACTCCAGGGATAAGACTTTTAAAACCAGGTTGTGCCACTTTTGAAATATGGACTGGTGCTGGAGACCCAGGTATTTTATGCATTTCTTAAATGCGGTGAGTAGAATACATATTACTCTTTATTAGGGTCCCTCATCTCCTAAATGTACTCAGAAATATAGAATTTGGCGTCGAAAAGAACCCATAGGCCCATCTAGTCTGCCCGTTTCCTGCCTATTATTTATTTATTTATTTAGTTGTTTAACCAGGTATAGCACACTAAGCTGAAAGCTTTTTACAGGAGCGACCTGGGAGCACAAGGAGGTTAAGTGACTTGCTCAGGGTCACACAGTATGCAAGTGGAAGCTGTGGGATTCAAACCCAGGTCTGGTCTGCTGGATGTCACCAAATTTGCAGCTCAGAGCCTTAGACCACTGCTTATACTGCCTCTATTACTACTGCTCATACCCTGCTTGGTCTCAGGTGTCCCTTCCTCCTCCCTTTCCAATGCTTATTATGCCCATGGGCCTATCCCATGCGTGCTTGAAGTCTCCCCAAATACCTCTTATGGCAGGGCGTCCACCATCCTTTCTGAGAAGGTCCATTTCCTCACATCCTTCTTAAACTCCTCCACTCAAGCTTCATTGCATGCCTCGGTGTTCTGTTGCTCCTCCTCCTCCTCTGAAAGACACTTCCCTCTTACACCTTGTTTACCTCCGTGAGGTACGGAGATCTCAATCCTGTTCCTCTCACTCTCCTCACCCCAGGGAGTACATGTAGAGTTCCTACAGCCTCTCCTTGTATGATTTCTCATGCAACCCCTGCACCATTTTGGATTGCTTCCACCCTGTCAATGTCCTTCCAGAGGTGTGGCTTACAGAACTGTACACAGTAATCTTGGTGGGGTCTCACTACTGAGCGATATAGTTGCAACACCACCTCCCTTCTGCTAGAAATCCCCTTCTCTATGCACACCAACATCAAACTAGATTTTACTTTGAGGAGGCTCTTGCAGTAGGCCAGCACTGGTAGGCTTAAGCCATCAGACACCAGGACCACCACGGAAACCTTTCTAGCTAGCAGTGTACCATGGGGACCACGCACCGATGTCACTCCACTGACATCAGCCTATCCTGTTTACAGAGTCGTCCCCCATGCCCTCCACAGTCCCCGCTGTCGACTTGCACTGTCAGACCACTGATGCTGCTGCTGCAGCTACAGTCAACCACCATTTCCTGTGCTTTTTATTTTTCCTTTTTATTTAATATTAACATTGAGTACTCTGTGTTACTGGCTCAGGTTTGTCTTCTCAACCTGCCTCATCTTCCGACTGCTCCATGAGGCGTGCCTGTGGCAACCAAATTCCAGAAAAGGATGGACATTCTGCTTGCATACTGTGCTAGGCCCCAGCCACAATATCGAAGCCTGCCAGTTTTGCTGGAAATTTAACCAGGCCACACAGACATCGCCTGAAAATTCTGGAGAGCCATCTCCTTGAGCAGAAGCTCGTCATGATGGAACAGGAGCTGCAGGCCAGGAGCTCTTTGGTTTCACCAACCCAGTCCTCTGTGGCTGCTTCTTCTTCTTCTTCTTCACAACCAGGAAAAATCTAGCGGGAAGCACAAACACTGAGAGAAGAATGGGGACCAGTCCCAGTCTGCATTCCACACGCATCTTCTCACAAACCATCAACACTACTGGGTCTTCCTCCCACAGGAGATTGGCCCTGCCAACCCTTACTCCTGCTGGGCTGCTGGTTGCCCTGACACCCACTCTTATCTTGGTGATGTGTGGCAGTTCCTCGGGCAGGGACTCTGTCTCCTGCTCCCAAGCCCCTGATAGCTCAGGCCTCTTACTTTTGTGGTAGCTCGACTGGTAACACATCAGGCGCTCGGCTCTTCTACTGCCACCCCACCACAGAGGTGCTGCCTCGTCAAACCCCTCCACAGGGGCTGACACCAGTCCTTCCAGGCAGTGCCTGTTGTAGGCTGCTGACATTTCTCCAAGTCCAGCTTCACCTCGACCTTCACACTGGTGCTGGGTTTCTCCTCTCTGGTGCCTGTGGACACCTCCCAGGCTTCCACAGCCTCGCCCACTGGACCGCCGCCTGTTTGGCCTCAGCCACCTCCATCGGACCCACCACTGACTTCCCGCAATGTCTGCTGGACCACCGCCAAGGTACTTGGTGCTAGCTCTGCCTGGACTGATGCTGGCTTACCCCTACCCGGCACCGGCCTACCCCTATCCTCTGGTATATAGTTACCCTCCACCAGTGGATTATAATGCTCTCTTTACTTCTTGGTGGGCTCTCATGTAAAAACAGATTCCCACCCTTCAAGTCCACCACTGGCATCCCCTGGCGTCCCCTGGGATCCTCCTCTGTACCCCATCTGACTGGTCCTAGTGACCTTCATACATTGGGTAACAAGCCAGATGACAGCTCTGGCCGACATCCATTTCCTGAAAGTGAGTCGGACGAGGAGGATGCAGAGGACTTTGACTACTCTGAATATTCCTCCCTTGCAGGGCTGTCTTCTGAGGGTGAGAGCCCCTTAAGGTGGTCCCCAAGTCCTCTCTTGATGATCCATCTTTCTTGGACATCATGAGGCACATTCAGGCCATCAAGGGCTGGGAGACTGAGGAACTGGACCCAGAGTGACGTCTGCTAGCCATTGACCTGTGCCAGCCTGATGCTGTCCCCTTAGTGGTACCTCCATTCATTGACTCCTATGAGGATGTCACCAGGGCAGCCTGGAATCATCCTTTTAGACTCTGGTGGTGCCAAAGAGGCTGACCACCTTTACCATGCCCCTGCAGGTAAATCCCTTTTGGGAGGGGCAACCTAAGGCCGACTTTGTGGTCATCGATGCGGTGCATGACCACACCAAAAACCTAAGCCCCTCAGCTCTCTTCCCTGACAAGGAGTCCAGACAGCTGGGTCACTGGGCAATTGGGTCTTTGACACTTTCACCCTGGCCATTAACTATTTGACCTGCATGGTTCAGTACCAGAACATCCTCTGGGACTAGGCCAGGAGTTGGCTCTGGCTTGCCAGATGACCCATCTAAAAGCAGCTGGCCCAGGTTCTCAAGGCGGACTTGGATGTAGAGACCCATGTCCTTCGGGCTGCCTATGATGCAGTTGATGCCTCAGGCAGGGGGCAGCTGCGGCATCTGTTTCCAGTGCCACTCTTGGCTCCAGATGTCTGGATTTGCTTCTGATGTGCAGTCCAGCATTTTGGATGCCCCTTTTGGGGTTCTGTATTTTTGGAGGGATGCCCAGGACTTGATCTCCCCCTTCAGGAGTCTGGTCAAGCCCTCCAGTCCATTCACTCCTTGTACCATACATAGCCTAAGTCAGGCCAGTGGCCACCCTTCCACTGCTCTTCTCACAGACATGCCTGCTGTCCCACCAGAAGTCAGGGCAAGCATAAGCCAGCGTCGGCCCCTGCTGCAACCATCACAAGGACTACTCAGGCAATCGCCCAGCCCTGCCCATACTTCCTGACTCCTTGCCAGACCCTCCCTGTCTAGTAGAGACTCTAAGGGGTGGTCAGGGATTGCTTCTCCTCCACCTTGATGGATGGCAAGGATCACCTTGGACAGCTGGGTGCTGCAATTCATAGAGCATGGCCACACTCAGGAACTCCTAGAGTGGGTCCCAAAATCTTCCTGGCAACTCCTTCTACCCCCAGCTCATGTGCCTCACATCTGGGAGGAGATTGAGACCCCTATTACAAAAAAGCCATAGAGCCCATCTCTCAGCACAGTGAGGCAGAAGGTTCTACTTCCATTTCTTTCTGGTCCCAAAAGCTCGGGGACCTCTGGCCCGTCCTGGACCTGAGTGACCTGAATCTGTTCATAGAATATAGATGCTTCTAGATGGTCACCCTTCAAGGTCTGTTACCCCTCGTGCATCGGGGACAGGCTCTGCTCCTTGGATATTCAGGATGCCTACCTACATATCAACATTTTTGCTTCCCATCGGCACTTCCTCCACTTCCATTTCCAGGTGGCCTATTTTCAGTCCGGGCTCTGCTTTGGCCTGTCCTCAGCCCCAGGGTTTTCACAAGTGTCTGGCAGTGGTGGGAGCTGCCTTGAGAGTCAGGGCTTTTACATATTTCCCCTACCTGGACAATTGGTTCCTAGTGGCACCATCCTGGAGCGCCTTCTCCAGACCCTGGGTATACCTTCAACCTCTTCCAGGCCCTCGTGTTATAGGCACAATAGTGGCCATAAGCCACCAGACCCTGCCAAAGTGTAAAAGGATGATTCACCCCTGAATCTCAGCTGCTGTAATGCACCTTAAAAGAACTGGTCATAAAAACATTTTATTTTAAACCAAGCAGACCTGCAAATGCTAACACCTGGTATATGGAATTCATCTCAACACCCAGGAAGCATGACACAGTCTACGTTGAACAATATGTTGTATGCTTGATGGCTTTAAGGACATTCAAAATGCCAACTGAATGAATTCATTAGATTAAGACATTGTCCAAGAGCTAACGGCTCCAAAAGTACCTAAATCGGGACCTAGCATACGATAAGGGGCCTCACCTCTGAAACTGTATAGCCAAGGAACTGGGTCCTTGAAGCAGGTAACTACCTGCTACCAACTACCCTAGCACAATAAGACCACAATGAGAATCTTCCATCATCTCATCTTGAACGTGCACAGTGGAAGGTCTTGTGGTTATAAGTCTATTAATTGTCACCTTATGTACAAAGTTCAAAAGGACAAATAGGCAAGTCAATGACAGAGCCCTGATGAGTCAGAACATCTCTGCATGTATGCTATAAGGCTTCCGACCCAAGGCAAGCTGTTGCCCAAATATTGCTATACATCCCAAAACCTCATGCTACTCTTGAGGTAAAACGAAACTTCAGGATATTTCTGAGGAAGTATTCTGCCTATAAAAGACATCGCCAAGGACCAATACGTTGTGATCACCTACTAGCTGCCATCTGAAGCTGTTTAATCGCTGAGCGAGATCTCGCATCTAGTTACTGCTACTGACTTTAAAACCATCACTCTGCTAAAACTCTGAAGACTTTTGGCTTCTGCCAGAAGCAACAAACATTTAAATTAAACTAAACTAACTTTATTTCATTTGCAAAGCCTCGAGGAGAAAATAATCCAAAGAACCAGGAAGAAATCTTCTTCATACAGCTCTCTAAGATGCTTCAAATCTCCAGGCATCAGGAGCTAGAGACTCTTTGCCAAAGGACCAGTTGAGTATAAACTTTGATTTTAAGGTGCCTAAAAATGTGTCTTTGAAGAATGCTATAATATACTGCAGTGAAAATAGTTTGAATGCTAGCAAAGATTGGTACCAAGGAATTGTGTACTGGTTAGGCCAGGCTATCCTAGAGAGAATACTACCTTAAAGTGCCTCCAGATAAGGGAGTACTAGGTCTTATACGTACATAGTGAAGATTGTGTAATGATTTAAAGTGCACAAAGTAAGAAAATTGAATAACAGTCCTGATTGCCGCTGCCCACCAGCAAAGATCACGGCAGCTGTTCTGCCGTCTTTCCTAGAAGCAGCAGGCATCTCCACTTGAAGTGGCCATGAGCCCTCCCGGGCAGCAGCTTCCTGATTGCCGCCGCCCACCAGCAAAGATCACTGGCAGCCCTTCCGCCATCTTCCTGCAGGTAAATAGACTCTCCAGCCGGGTAACTCCAGCCGGGCCCTACTTATGGCTTTTGCTCTGATTGGCCAAGACTCTGGGACCTCTGCTGCACCATTGGCTAATCCCTTCTCACAGCTCCTGCTGATTGGCTGCATTCTGATCCCTGGCTTCTGTGCCAGAAGCCCTCGCTGAACTGCCAGCGGTTCTCAGCCTGAAATTTTTACTTTGCTTCTGCAATCCTCTAGTTTTTATTTTCCACTCTATAATTTGTCCCACCCATCTGACCGACCCCAGCCTCTATTAAATAGAGCTTGATCCGCCTCCTTTCCACGGTCTCTTGCCATAGACCTTGTAATCACAGGCCACCAACCACGATATCGGTTGGCTCACTATCCAAACCCATTCCTTTATCACAAGGCCTTATCTCAAACCTCCAGGAGCAAACCGCCCAGAGGTGTTGGTGGCTGTCCACCTTTGCTATCCAAACACTTTTACCCTTGCTGACCAATCGCAGCCATGACTATAAGGATGAACTACCTTAAAACTAACTGCCTCTTAGCACTGTACTTATTATTAGGATTTCCATTAAAATGGTCCTGCATTACTCCACCAAGAAGCAAACTTGTCAGATTATAAGATCACGTCCTGTCAACACAGCCCTAAATCTACCATGACACAAGGGCTAGAAACCCACTGGAAAACTCTACTATATCCTAACATGTCTTTGTATCATGCTCACTTCAAGTAACCCTCCCACCTCCACTCTATGAGCTGTTTTACACCAGTGCCCCAACCAAGCGTCACATAGCCAGGACACCCAAACGATCCCAAATCTTAGCAAATCTCAAGTGGCAAATCCACATGACCTGGCTGCTTCTCCTCTCACAGAATATACACCCCAACTGAGGCCCTATTGCAAGTCCCCACCAATACTCAAACACGGAGGACTCACCCTTGCCTCCATAAATATTTGTAGCTTATTGGTTAAATTAGACTCTCTACAAGTCTGGGTCACCCAGCGCCAACGGATATCCTTTCAATTGTGGAGACCTGGCTCAATCCTTGGATTGCTGATGCAGTCATTCAACTTCTAGGTTATAAAATGTTTAGACTAGATAGGACCTCGGCACCCAACTAAGGATCTATGGTTCGAGCAGACTCGATGGACCGTAAGGCCTAATCTGCTGGCAAATAGTATGTTAGTATGGCTGGCAAGTGAGGGAGGCTGTGCTATCTATTTAAAGAGCACCTCCAGGCACAATTAATATTGGATATCACCTCCACCACAAACACCCAACTCCTAGCAATAAAAGTTATCCTGGGTACACATGGAAACACCTTAACTGTGGCATCTGTTTACACCCCACAAAGGACCAACATAGTGGCTTTAAAGCTATCCACAACTTCCTATCGCATCATTGGCCAAATGCCGAACTAATACTGTTGGTGACTTCAACATCAACTTGTCATCCCTGAAGCACTCCCAACAAAAGATGCCCTAGCAGCGCTCAGTATGTCACAGCAAATATGCTCACCCACTTGGCTAAATTACCACACGGAACAAACTCTTATTGACTGTATCATCACTAACTGGCTTGAAAGTATAATAGACACAGCAGTTCTTCTGGCGCCATCAGCGACCATTCACCTATACTCTGCTGTTGGTCAAATAAATCCCCAAGCTCCCACCAAAACAAGTCAGACAGACTACTTAAAAAGGAAGTTGCAGGCCTTTACAGAACATCTAATACATCAAGACTGGAGCTTCCTAGACACTTAATGATGTTGACACAGCAATTGAGGGTCTAATTCAGAACATCAGCGCATCCTGCAATATCTTTGCCCCAGTCACCAAAAATCAGGGCCTCCAATAACACCTGGATCACACCTCAGCCTTTGCAGTTAATGGGCGCAGGGATGAACTGTGGGAAAAGGCTAAGTACTCTGGCTCACAAACTGGTCTACAAACTATAAAACAGCCAGGAACAATTGCACCTGGGCAAGTCGGAAGGCCAAGACCTACCATCTCAGAACTGAGCTAACTAACTTGTGGGAAACACCAAAAGATTCTGGGAAAACATCAAGCAGCTAACAGGTAAACCTACTAGATCTCCCCTCCATTCTTAATGTAGACTGAGCACCTACACTGGACCCCAAGACTATTGCGGATACATTTAACAGGGCATTCACAGACTTAAGCAGTGTACTGCCTCTGGATTTCCTTGAACCTGCAAAGCATGTACCTTCACAGCTGAACTTTGGGTCCCATCAGAGCTCCACCCCCATTCTATGTAAAAGTCATCACCCCAGCTAAGGCAAAAATGCCTATCTAAAGTTATTGGCAAATTGAGGACTAGTGATGAATCCCTCGACCTCAAGCTCGTCAGACTGGCCCTTAATATTTTTCTGGTTCCTCTAACCAAAATAGCAAACTTATTCCTCACCTCAGGGAAATTTGCCCAACTCTGGAAAACCACAGTGGTCACACCTACACATAAAAGTGGAGACCAAACAAGCCACTCTAATTACAGGCCGATTTCAATCTTTCCCCTCTCTCAAAAGCACTGGGCAGCATAGTTGTGGATCAATTGACAGACTAACCTTGACACCTAAAACTGCAGTGTCGGCACCAGCACAGCTTTCGAAACAGCACAGTACAGCTACTGCTCTAGTCGAGTTCACTGGCTTCATTCACAATGCATTGGATGGACTCTTGGTGGGGCAACCTATATTGACCTCACCAAGGCCTTTGACTACCGTTAACACGAACTATTGCTGAATCAATTAACACACATTGGTCTCTCTTCTGTCTCTGGCCTGGTTCAGGACCTACCTCTCTGGCAGAGAGCAGAGTCACACTCCAAAATATAATCTCTGACAGCATCCAGGTACCTACAGGAGTGTCCCAAGGGTCCATCCTCGGCACTCTATTTTGTTCCTTAACCAGCTCCCAATGGCTGTCAAGGACAACCTACTACTATATATTGTGATGCTACTTTTTTCAAGTCACTCTGGCCCAAACAGACTAGAACAACAAATGCAATCCAGCTTCCCAGCAGCTGAACAATGGTTCATTAACTCCAAACTCCTGTTAAACTATAAAAGACAAAGACCATGCTATTCGCATCACGCATAGTGAGCACAAATCCTTCCAACTACAGACCTTTGATATATGTATTGCAGTAGCTTTAAATAGCTCCGTTTGGAGTCTATTGGTATTCTTGCAATACTGAGACCAAGTACAGACTAACAAGCACTCTAGCTGTCTGTACCTGGTCTCCTATGTCATGGAACTACATGGGCTCCAAACCAGAACTGTTTACCAGTCCGGGCTATTCTAAGCCTATGGAGACATCCCGACTGCTCCCGCCTGCCATGTCATCACGGGGACAGCTGCGGTGCTGTGGGCACAGGGAGGGTATTTGCTCTTAAAATGCTGGTGGGGAGGGTGCAGGATCAACCAGATGTGGATTTAAATAAAATACCACACTGTAAATGCAACATTTACCACTATTTTTATATTTGCTAATTGGGTCCACTTCACACACAGGTGGGGCCCGATGGGACATGGACATTTCCCTTTAATTCACCCCTTGAAATGGTTCACTGTTTCAAATATCTTGGAGTAATCTTGGACAGTACTTTCTCATAGTCTCAGCATATTGACCAAGTTGCAAGGATGGCAAATGCTAGATTAGGCCTGATCTATAAAACAAACAATGCTTAACCAGTGAGGCCCTGAAAACAGCGGTCATGAGCTCAGTGCTCTTGGTCATCAACTATGGCCTTGTAGTCTATGGTTCTGCATCCATGACACTCAGAAGGGTGAAGACTACACTCAACAAGGCCTGTAGGCTCGTCCTGGATGCAAACCGAATGACTCAAGCGTCACGAGCTATATGCTCAGACAGGTTGGCGTAACTTGGAAAGCAGGATACAGTATCAAGTCTGTCTGCTGGCAAAGAAATCTACCCTGGATTTACCCCGAGGGTTTCAGAACCTCATCAGCCTAACAAATATCCACTCCTTCAAAGTCCCTTCCGTCACACTATGCAAGGACAGCAGTCTTTTGGATACCATGCCCCACCTGGTTTAACTTGCTGGGGCAGACTTATAAAAGGAAGTCAGGCTTGGTCCATTTAAGTTGAAACTTCTTACCCTTCTGGCATCTACCAGTGGCTGTGACTGTGGGACCTAGGCATCCTGCCTGCACGTCCCTCTCCTATTCCCTCCAGCCTACCCTGTCTCCCTCCGCCTCCCCACCACTCACTGCCATCCCCTCCAGCCACCCTCGACAGCTGTCCCTCTGCCCCATGCCACCTCTGGCCAGCCTTATACCTACTTTCCACATGAACCACCTGCACTTAGCCTCACCCGCTTAACCTGCTTTTCATCCCCGCCCCACCCTCCTTCATCCTCCTCCTCCTCAATGCATGGCCTTTCACCCAATCGGCGCCATCACTCTTTTCTGCCCGGCACTTGAAGCCATACTGTCTTGTACTTAGACAAGAGAACTGACTGCATAACATGTTCTGACTTAAAACTGCCACTACATAACAATTTGTAACTGATGTATGTACTTCAGTGTATAATTTGTATACAGCATATAGTTCATACCCCACTAACTCTCCATCCTTACCTATCCTGCTATATATTGTATTAATCTGACCTTTACCTTAAATTGTACTCTTTCCCAAGTGTCTCATTCTATTCTAAATGTATATTAACTCCTAGACTTTTTACTATGTGTGTAATGGCTGATGCGACACCTCTGTAAAAGAGCCTCTGGCTCAAAGGTATATATGAAATTAAATACATAAGGTTTCCTAGGAATATCTTGTACGGTTTAAGTGTTAGAAATATGTTAAATGTTAACAGTGTGTTGAAATAAACGGCTTTTAATTGTACTACATATCCAAGTGAATTTTGTTGTCTCAGGAATTGACCACAAAATAAGTAGGCGCAATTTACTGAACGCCTTTTCCTTAAAACAGCCACAGAAGTAAATTGAGTAATAGTAATTGTGATTACAGAAATGGTGTCCCTGTTGATGTGGGCATGAGATCTATGCTAATAATAGCTACAGCAGACTACCTTGGCATGAAATGCAATTGAACATATTGTTAAGATTGTACTAAAAGATAAATGTTTTTCTAGGATCGTGGATATGTTGTTCTATCCACACTGTTTGGCATGTCTTTTTCCTTTAATTGTTGCCAGAAGGTCTTTAAGCTGGCTCCTTCCACCCACCCAGGTGGTATATGCCTCGGCTCCGCTGCTTGATGCCAGATCTTCCTTTCTGCTGGAAGATGCAGGTTCCCTCCTTACCGCTCTTGCGTTTTGTAGGCCCTGGCTCTCGGATCTTTAGTTTTATTTAAACTAAAACTCATAAGAGTTGCAGCTAATCGCTTCTGATATAAACCACTATGGAGGATAAATCATCACCTGGTTTCGCCGCTGCCCATGTGGGCAAAAGATGTCTCTCCGCAGTCCGCATGCCACGTCGTGTACTGCTGGGGTCAACCATGACACTCAGGCTTGTGATATGTGCTGCACTTACCCAAACATCTTAGACAGTCATCTCGATGGCTTCAACCGAGCAGACCGGGAAACTAAATCAAATGGTCAAATCTAAGGAAGCCCGATGGGTGGTCTCCGTGGCTGTGGGGTCTGCTGAGCAGATCGAACAAATGAAGGCTTTCAAGGAAGAGGCAGCGATTGGTCCTCAAGTCCTTCTTCATATTGCTCAACTTGGGCTTCATCTTCTCAGGTTCTTTTTGAAATGTCAGTTCCTTCCCACCAGGGTGAGGGTCCCTCAGGCATGTGCTTCTCGGTACCATAAAAGAACAAAGAACAGAGATTCTTCATCTCACTGATGACTTTCCTGGGATCGTGAGAGATCTCGGTCCCAGGAATCACCTGTCTCCACTTGGTCGAGGTTGCAGCCTCAGCTGCTGGCTTCTGATTCCCCTGTCAGGCCAGCCGGCTCGGACGTGGGGACGACAATCCAGTTGAGATCATTCTCGACTCAGTCGACCCGTTGTCACACGATGAGGCTGACAACTCCTTATTCAGGACTCTGGTCCTGACCGTCACCGAAGAAGAAACCCAGATCTGGTCCCTGACCTAGAGGAGGCACGGTCCTCCCCAGCACCTTCTCGACCATGTCGGTCTCCCCAATGATTGAGGTCAAGATCTGAAGCCATTCAACCGATAGGCCAAAGAAGGTACATAAGCACTCAAACAGCAGCACTGCCACCATTCTTCTTCATCCTCCTTGGATGAGGAGAGGTTTGACGGAAATTCTGTCAACGCTATGAAGATCTAATGTGGCAGCAGCTGATCATTCCGGCCAGAAGTTGGTTCCAGCTTCTACTCTGGCCATAACTTGGCTGTCGCCTAGGCCAAAGCAGACTCCTAGAGCCGCCCGCACTATTCCCTCTTCGAACCGTTAAACCAGTTCCGTTTGGCCAAAATTGACCTCTCCACTGATCCTGGTGGAGCCGCCGCCTAAACAACCACAGTCGGGGCTCCTGCCAAAGAGTCTGTCGGTTCTGGGCCTCTCACGTGGGCTTTCTGCACCCTCACTCCAGGACAGTCCTAGGCACCTCATAACCATTCATGTGGCAGGAGCCTCAAACCAACTGGCGGATTCTCTCAGCCGTGTAGGCAAGATGTCCCATGCGTGATCTCTCCATCCAGAGGTAGTACACAGCCTATTCTCCCACTGGGGCAAACCTCAGGTGGATCTGTTTGCCTCAAGAGAACACAAAGCTGGGGCTGTTATGGCTGCCCCCTCAGCAGTGCTCACTGCAGGGGATGCCTTCTCGAGGTGTGGACCCCAGGCCTCTTCTATGCCTTCCCTCCACTTCCCTTGATCCACAAGGTGATTCTCAAGGTCAGGAAGGACAAGGCACAGGTGATCCTGGTAGCCCCAGACTGGCACTGCCAGTTCTGATATCCAGATCTCTCAGCCTCAGCTCCAGGCCTCCGAGAAGTCTTCCAGTACGCCTGGACCTTTTATCAGTCAATCGAGGAATGTATTCCATCCAGACCTTCAATCCCTGCACCTGCCAGCCTGGTTACTGAGTGGCTAGAGTTCCATGCTTTGGGTCTCTCTGAGGATAAATTTACAGTAGTGGAAGCATCCAGAAAGGAGTCTACCAAGAGTTACTATGCCTTCAAGTGGAAAAGGTTTTGCATTTGGTGTCAGGTCAAGGGTTTGGACCCTTTGTCCTGGCCAGTGACTAGTATTCTCCTGACCTTGAGGAGCACCTTGTGGATCAAGGAAGTGGAGGGAAGGCATAGATGAGGCCTGGTCCACGCCTCAAGGCATTCCCTGCAATGAGACCCCTGCTGGGCGGCAGAGAATGATGCACTCTACATGCTAAATAATTGCCTTATTGGGATCAGAACATGGATGAGCTCCAGCTGGCTGAGACTGAATCCAGACAAAGACTTAAGTGCTGGTAGTGGACCCAGGTCTTCTGGGGGCAAGTTTGGGGCTGGACAACCATCAGGCTTGTTACTTGGTGGTATACCGCTTACTACCTCAGACCAGGAGCATAACCTGATGTTATTTTTGATGATGGTCTGACTCTAAAATCTCAGGTGTCAACTGTCATCAAATCCTCTCTTTACCATCTGAGGAATATCACCTGAGTGAAACACCTGGTTCCTTCAGATGATCTTCCAACATTGGTCCATGCCTTTGTCACTACCCATCTTGATTACTGCAATTCCTCTACCTAGGGCTACCTGGGGTTGATATCCGCTGCTTGCAGCTGGTGCAGAACGGTGGCCAGGCTTTTGACTGGGACCTCTAGGGCCAGTCATATTATGCCTGTGCTCCAGAGCTGCACTGGCCCTGTTCAGTGGTGGATCATCTTTAAGGTTGGCTTGCTAACCTTTCAAGCCCTACATGATCAGGGACCCGGTTACCTGCAAGATCTCCTGGTACCCTACTGCCCCTCCGTCCTCTCCGATCCGTATGAGGGTTGCTGGAGATTTCCAGGGTACAATAGAAGACATCTGGTTCTCATGCCGTCTCTTTTCAGCTCCAACCCTGTGGAATTCTCTACTTCAGTTAAGAGAAAGCCCACCATTGGTGGTAGATTTAAAACTGAGTTAAAAACATATTTATTTAATTTAGCCTTCCTAAATATGGATGATCTGTTTTATTGTTCCTGTTTTTAATCTTTTATATTTGATTTTATGTACAGCGCCTTGGTTCTGAAAGGTGCTATAAAATAAAGCTGATTTGATTTGATCCATGACTCAAATCCAGAAAAGACCCACACTACCCTCCACCACAACAAAAGGCAAATGACACAAATTATGTCCAAATAATTGCAGTTTATAATACAGCTTTAAACACAGTGCAAAATACACAAACATCACATATGCTGATAGCATAGGCTGGGAGAGCAGGGCAGGGCGCAACTGACTTCTACTGATTTTGCAGTAGCCTCTTCAGGAAGTGTCCCAAAGTGTTTGGTAATGATCAATTTGTATCATTATCTTAAGGGTATCATCCATTTACCACAGTACAATATAGTTTCATTAATAATACTATATTGTACTGTGTAAATAGATGAGATTAATGATTTGCACTCTGTTTAAGCTGTATTAAACTGCAATTATTTGGACATCATTTGTATCATTTGCTTTTTTCTTGTGGTGGGTAGTGCTGGGTGTTTTTGAGATTTGAGTGTTATTTTTCCATAAAGCACACCCAGTTGTGGGGCAGCTGTTTACAGAGTATTAGTATCCTTGACTACCTTTGGTCCTTGTCCAGGGTGGTCTTGATCCACGACCCTTAAGGTGCACCTGGCAGCCATCTCTGCTTACTGGGCATGGGCAGGTCAGCTGCGGTGACACAGGAGAGGTGGTCTGGCGTTTCTAGGCCTCAATCACATATCCCTCCGGTGTGTGTAAGGAAGTAAATGTTTATTTCTATAAGGCGCCCTTCCAAAGCTCGGGCGCCTTTACAATATCCTGCATACAATATTAAAACCATAATTATGAACAACATTAAATTCAAAACACAATCCGATATAATTCAAGTCACTAAAAATGCTTGGTTAAAAGGAAGGTCTTTAAAGCTTTTTAAAGGTGTGAACCTCCACCTCCGTGGGATTTACTGCTGGTACTGGCAAAGCTCATAGGGAAGCTATTAAAACTGATGCACAGGTGTGAGATGTCACATCAGTCATGGAGGACCACCTTCCTTTTGGCTATCACGCAGCCAGAAGGACTGGGGAGCCCAGATGCTCTCAGTGGAATCTCCTTACCTGGTCTTCCACAGGGACAAGGTAGTCCTGTGCCCCCACCTGAAGTTCCTCCCGAAGGTGGTGCCGGAGTTTCACCTTAATCGGTGTTAACTCTTCCTGTGTTCTATCCGAACTACACCTTGGATGCCAAGTGCAGGTTCCATACTTTGGACCTGAGATGAGCACTCTTATTATAAGGAGCAGATGGCTGGATGTTCGGGAAGAGGTTCGCCAGCTGTTTGTCACCTACGCCTGAAGCTGCACTTGGCAGACCTGCAGCAAAGTGGACAATTAGCAGATGGCTTGCATCCTGCATTGATCTCTGCTACCAGCTGGCGGGCAAAGAACCTCCAGAGGGATAAGAGCTCATTCTACCAGCCATACTGCTGCATCAGCGGCTGCTTCAAGGACATCCCTATCCAGGAAATCTGCAGGGCTGCTACCTGGAAGGCGGCAAACACCTTTATTACCCACTACCACATCAACCTAGAATCACGCCCGTGATGCTGCTTTTGAGGCTTCAGTTCTCCAATTCTCTTCCTAAGTAAGTATAGAGGTGTGCGCCTTGCCTCCTCCTCCTGGAGAACTGCTTGAATTCACAAACAGTGTGGATAGAACATATCCACTATCCTACAAAACAGGTTACTCACCTGTAACAGTAGATCTTCTATGGACTGTCTCTCTCAGTAAGTCATTACTTATGGGAGTAACCACCAGATGGCGCTGTCACATTGCAGCTTCTTCTAGCAGTCTTCCATGGGGGCTCTCCACGATATCACTTTCTGTGGATGTGTATAGGTGGGGGCCCCAGTACTCTCGTTCATTTTCTTTCGGCTTCAGCTCGCGCACAGCTCTCCTGACCTCCTGGGTTGCAGTCTTCAGCTCGAACTTGAACTGATTTTCTACCTTTGGGTCCGGGACCTGGGACTTCCTCTCAGCACCCCAACTTCCATAGCAGGCCTGTGACCCACTGCAACGCCCCACATCCCAGGCCCATGCACTCTTGCTGGGTCTGGGGACTCCTGGGGCTGATACCTTAGCCCAGCCCGATTTTCTTCTCTCTGTCTGTCTGGCTTACTACCAGTACCCGTCTCCCTCTCTTCTTTCTCCTAGGTCCGGGCCTGTGCTCCTCACGGGATCCCAGACTTAATTTATACAGCAGGAGGTTTGAGTTGGACGATTCTGTTACATATCAAGCATATTGTCCTCACCCCACCCTGGCATATCTGCCTCTGGGGAGTGCGGGTTGCAGTTGACATTTCTACTCAGTATCATACCTGTTGTCCTCCCACCTTTGGCCTACCTGCCAGAGTAGAGTACGGTTGAAGTTGACATTTACTGTGAAGTTTCCTCCTTTGGCATCGTGGACAGCTTGTTTTGCAAGGGATCGACTGTCGGGCATGCCCTCTGACTCGGTTTCCAGCCTTGCTTTTCCTCCCATTTGGATTTTACTGCATCGTAATCTCCCATAAGTAATGACTTGCTGCAAGAGACCAGTCCATAGACGATAGTACAGTTATGTAAGAACTTACTGTAACAGTAGATCTTCAGAGGACTCTGTCTTGCAGTAAGTCCCCTCCATCCCCTGCCTTTTCCTCGGATCTGCAACTCAGGATGTTGGGTGGGATCGCTGTTCTCTGTTTTATTCTGGTCCTTGTTTACCTCGGTCCAGGTCATGCTCACCGAAGCAGATGGTGAACAGAGGGTACTGGGGTCACCCACTCTTGTACACATCCACAGGAAGTGATGTGTGGATGGCTTCTATGGAAGACTTCTGGAAGAAGCAGCACCACCTGGTAGATACTCCCATAAGTAATGACTTACTGCAAGAGAGTCTCCTCGGAAGATCTACTGTTGCAGTAAGTTCTTGTAACTGTACTTTCTAGGAGTAGTATATGTTCATCCACAAACCCACCTGATCTCCCAGGCTTCAACACAACCTAGCTTACAGCGGGCAAAGATCTGGCATGAGGGGCAGAGTGGAGGCATATACTGTACCACCTGGGTGGGTAGGAGGAGCCAGCTAAGGTCTTCCGGCAAGATTCTTAAAGGGAAAGAACATGCCAAACAGTGTGGATGAACAACGTATACCACTCCTAGAACTACTCTTACAGATGAGTAACATGTTTTTTGTTTTGTTTTAACTAAACAAAAAAAAAAAAAGAGAAATACTTTCACTCTCCACTTTTAAAAGTCTGCCAGTCGAGCAAAGAATAATTTTCTTGTCTTCACACAGAGACTGAAAGACCTTTTTTTGGGGAGAATTTTGTGACCGCAGACTGTTAACAGAAAACAGGTTTTAAAGGTATAAAGGCACAATATGTTTATAGTGCTTTGCTTTATGAGTAGGAAAAAATGTGTTTTCATCAGGGTTTCCCAGGGATCAAGAGGACTGTCCTCCAATACTCACCCCATGAGTAGCTCTAGGAGGAGGAGGAGCTTAAAGATAACCTCCCAGACCTAGAGATTTCCTTTGAATATCCAGGGAGACCCTTTCTAGGCCCTGTTCTCACTACAGCATGTTTCGTGATCCGTTTCTGAAAAGGATTACAGCTTACCATGCTACAGTGCTCACACTGTTAGTCCGCTTTGGTAAACCATTTCAGGAAATGTGGACTTAAGCATTCACACCACTGAAAAATTAATCCGTTTGCCTTGGTCTGAATCAGCAGCACTTGCAGAGCTGCTTACCATGATGCATTGTGCGCTAGCGAGGTATCCCAGCATTCCTAGGTTTGTTGCCATGGATTTGTTTAAACATGGTGACCGACCATAAGATCTTTCCTCGATGCTTGCTGCTGGTTATTTGATGTCATCTAGGCGCAGAGTTTCTGATATGAGAAGGTTGTGTGTAGGCAGCGTCTGCTGCATCAGATAATAGCCAAATTAAACAGATTACTGATTGTTCTGCAAAGTCCTAGGCACTGCATGCATGTTAGTAACATTTGACAGGCAAGTTTGGTGTAGGGAGCACAGCACAGTGTGGTGGGATGAGATTGTGCTTTGTACTTAGGGAGAGGATGACTGGATTAGCAATTTTTGAATGTCCAGAGCTTCATTTAATGTTATGTTCAGAGCTGAGGACACTATTGCTAGGTGTGACACTCATTTAAGGCAGTGCATTAGTGTGGAGAAAGCAGTGGCCATTACTCTATGGAAGTTGGCTACTAACATCGAATACCGTGCCCTTGGGCATCTGTTTGGGATTGGACGGTCGACAGTATGTGCGGTACTTGTGGATGTTTGTAAGGCAATTGTCAATGTGCTCATGACATGTACTATATGGATAGTGAATATCAATGATGTGGTTAGCAGGACTGAGTATGAATGGGGTTTCCTTGTTGTGGTGGGGCAATGGACTGTACTCATTTTGCCATTGTCTACCCCAACAATGCTACAGGACTATTTCAACAGGAAGAGTTACTATTCTGTCGTCATGCAGGTGGTGGACCATAAGTTCTGCTTTTGGACATCAATATTGGCTGGCGGGAAGGGTCCATGATGCCCATGTGTAGAAAAACAGCGTGCTGGACAGAATGGCACGTTGTTTCCACCCAGCACAAGACAGATTGGTGAGGTGGACTGTACCAACTGTTATAATAGGAGACCCTGTATCCACTCCTTCTGTGGCTCATGAAGCCATTCCTGATTATAATGACATACGAAAATGTAATTTTAATTATAGACTTAGTTGTGCACGCATGATGGTGGAGTGTGTGTTCGGACGACTGAAGGGCAGGTGGCGATGTCTGCGCTGGGCGAATGGACTTCTCCCTGGATCACATTCCACTATTATTGCAGCTTGTGTGCTCCACAACCTTTGTGAGACCAAATCTGAACAATTCCTACCTGAGTGGATGGATGACAGTGGTGTGTTCCAGCAGCCACAGGCACAGCAGGGTCGGCATGTGTACAGCAGCAGAGCAGAAATAATCCACCAATCACGTATATTCGTGATGCTCTTGCCACCTACCTGGAGGTCGTGGAAGAGACGTTGGACACCACAATACATCATGAAGTGGCATAGGTAATATTACTCCACACAGTGCTTAATATCAGTACTGCATTATGCAAATTATTAATATTGTTTTCACTGTGTGAGATACTACTGTATGTTCAGAAGTGGCACACCAATCACAATCAATCAATGTACACATAAAATTTTCATCAATGCAGTGTGAATTGGAATGACTACTGTTGTCCATAATTTTGCATTCTGTAAAGTGGCAATATAATTGGGACATCATGTTGTGGTGCAACACAAGGGTATAATGGAACTGCATTGCAGTCGCATAGCAGTTTTATTCTAGTTTAGTTGTTGAACTTTACAGTGGTAGATGCATCTGCATTGTACTTGATAATATACAGAGCCATTCATTAAGTTAAAAGCATAACTTTATTTTATTTTTTAGATGCCAAGAACAGAAGGCACAGGCAGCACAGTGATAACTGCAGATTTAAAATGATCAGACCAGCCGCCCAGTGGTTGGATTTCCACTTGCAATGCCACAACCCGGGTTCAGGAGCGAGCCTGGGTCACTGGAGTGCTGGCGGGAGAGGATCGGCGTCCAGAGACAGCTCTCCTTCTTTGGGGAGAGGAGGACTGCTCCGGCTCCTGGTGGAGGCTAGGAGCATCGAGGATGCATGACCCAGTACTAACTGGGGAGGAGGCGGATGTCGGCATATGCCATGACGTCACTATGCTGCCCGCAACAGAAAGCCAGGAAAATCACTTGCTGGCCCTCCAGATGAGCGGCTCTCTGTTCCTGGGGGCCTCCAGTGCCTCCTGTTCCCCAGCAGCATCCTCAGGCCCTAGAAGGGCGTGATGAGGCTGTCCTCCCCTGGTGCTTTCCCTCTCTGAGGAGAGGGATCCACCCGTGAAGAGATACACGGGATATCCCGAGGGTAGACTGCGATCCGGGGCGAGGAGGACCGGGCAAGGACAGAAGAGGTCGGGAGGAACTTGGTGGAGCCTGCAGGAGTGGAGGACCAACGAGCACGAGGGCAGGAAAAACAGATACAAAAAAAATGGTCAGACCTCTCTGCATTGCTGAACAAATTCTGACCTGCATTGAATTGACTGACTAATCTGTGAACAGATTGTCTTAATAAAGACCTTAAAAGTTTGTGCAAATAAAACCTCAAGTATAACGTACTTTTCAGTATAGTGTTAAACCTTGCCATAAGCATTTTCTTGTGTACTTTAGTGAGTACTATTGCTTTGTCCTTAATGTTTTGAACGTTCATATTTTATTATAAACCTGTTCATTTGAAAGATTAAAACTTGAGGAGCTGGAATTAGTCCACCAAACATTGCATCACAACTGTTTAATAAAAACAAGTTATAATCATTTGAAAACATCACAATAACCAACACTGTTATTTGAAGTGCATTATGAACTGGGGATCGTAAATCGAGAAGCTGATTGGCTGAGATGTTTTGAAGCCGTGATGATATCAGGCTACATCATCATGGCTTCAAAAACCTCCAACCACTAGTTTCCTCACTCCCAGAGCAACATTCTGTATGTCCTCACAGGCAAAAGCAAGTCAGACCTCCACTCGGACACTATTTAAAAAAAAAAAAAAAAAAAAAAAAAATTTCCTCACAGCTGTCCCCTTACATGTCGTGCTCTGCAAAGAAAAAATCTCTTCTTTCTTTGACCATGTCAAGTGCTCCCTTGAGAATGCCAAGTACTGCTTGCCCTTGCTGCCTCATGCCAAATGGCAAAATCTACAACCCGCTCCTCAAGAATACCATGCTTGTACACATACAATCTCACTTTCCTCAGAAGCACGGCACAACTCGAGTATTACAGGCAAAACACATTAGATCCGACGGATCTTGGGACACTCATAAAAAAAACAAAAAAAAAAACCTCTCACCTTGTGAAGCCACGATACCCGTTGGTAGGCACTTTATTCTCCACCCGGCTGTCTCCCTTTTCACATCGCGATTTCAGCAGAAACAAACAGAAACATCTTCACCTCCTCAAACAAAAATATCAATGTGGTCGAGTAAACTAAACTTGCAGGGGCAGCAATACTATAACAATTAAGACTTTGTAACAAAATGCAACAGCACCATCTACTGCCCAAAACATGACATACAAACTTTTTTTAAATGTCTACCTACACTCATAAAAACTATTAAAACATTTAAAACTTTCTTTTTTACATTAAATGCATAAATATCAATTGATCCAGTTCATAATGGCAATAAGGCATGACAGGGTGTGGTATATCATGGGATATCGTTACTTCTCAGACAGTTGAAAGCACTCGGCCTGTGGCCTTGTGCCCAACCACCCAAAGCGTGACGATATCCCCATGATGACCACACCCCTGTCATGCCTTATTGCTTAATTATTAAGTAACGCTTTAAAAATTTTAAGAACTTGACAAGTTGTCTCCACTTATTAACAAAATGAGTAACAACTGCTCAGAACCAGACTGCAGTGGCTGAGGGAATGTTTCATGTATCACAACTCAGTCCATGTGAACTCATCCGTGAACAACTCCTGAGTTAGGTCATTGCCTCTTGTGGTGCTTGGGTAATAGGCACCTGCTTTGACCCACATTTCCTGAGTATTCAAACAGCTTAATGCATTGCTGTTGCCATGCATGTTATACATTGGACCGTGCACAATGGCTTGAGATACCACTGTTTGAGATGGTGGAAATTGGTTGTTAACTGGCTGTTGCTGCTGTGAATTGTGGAATATCTACAGCAGGGTATTAAAGAAAGCTGCTGATTGCTCTGCCTCTAAGTGGTGCATCGTTCCTCCATTTCAAACACTGCCTTTGCTGTCTCTGCCTCAGCATCCATCATCGTTTATGTTGTTCGTGAGGAGCTTCCTCGTGGCTCGAGAGAGATTCCGTAATGTCATGCAGCTGGCTTACTTTCTTTTTCTTTCTTAGGTTTGCAGCAGCTTATGGGACATTGGTCTTTTGGCAAAACATGTACTTGGGGTACTGGTGGATGGTGTGTCACTGACGAGCTGTCAATAAGGGAGTTGACAGTAACAGCACTCTCTGAGGTGTCTGCTGGTGCATCCACAGGATCATCGATTTGTGGCTCTGGAACACAGAGTACAAAACTTTAGGGTGTGCATACCATAGCTTCAAGTATTTGAAAATGATAAATCATGTCGCTAACTGTATGTTTATCAACCATCTGACAGCGGGACAAAGGAAACTACTAAGCTGTGTCATGGGTCACTAATCACTTCTCTGGAGAGGGTGATGCACAGTACTGCACTGTCAGAAGAGTTGATAGTGTTTAACTCACTGAGTGGGCAAGGCAGGATAGGCAGAGACAGTATGCAAAACTGTGATCCTCACAATGAAATCAGAGTACTGCTAGCTTGCCCTTTCTGCTGTGTTTCTGTTTATGGGTGCAATGCATTTTGGCACATAATGCACATACTTTAACTTGCAGTGTCTGTTATGAGTGGGAGGAGCATATAGAAAGGTGCAGGCATGGATTGGCAAAAAATAAATACCTGACATAGGCAGATCAAATTCCGGCATGTCTTTCTCTGCATCCCCATCAACAACTGGTGGCACTGGTTGTTCTGCACTTTCAGGACTACAGTGGGCTCTGTTGCTGGTCGTGTGCCCAGGATCCTGTCCAAAGCATCATAATGGGACAAACAACCCTATGAGAGCCTGACTCTTTATTTTGATCTTTAGCTTTATGCTATTTCCCTTCAGCTGCTCAATCTTCTCCCTACATTGCATTACAGTCTGCTCAATGCCCAAACTAGCAAGGTGGTCAGACACCTTTTGATACACCTTGCATTTTTATGCACTGAATTCAGTTCATTCTGCACTTTCTGTAGCCCAAAATCAATAAAGTGCTTTTATGCCTTCATCTGTCCATGTGGCAGCAGGTCTGACATTGTAGCAATAGTTTCTACAGGCAAACTACAAATTAATCTACTCTGCACAAACTACAGTTTGACAGCTCGAGATTTGGCTCTTCCCTCATGAATTTAGCACATGCGCAATGAGATCATAGCAAACAGGAATCATAGAATAGTCACTGGGACTGTGGGAGGACAAACAAACAAGCATGGAAGGATGCGAGCCTGTCTGTTCACACTGTGAGTAACTCAGTTCACTTTAGAAATGGATTCCTGGAAGCATGCTCATGCCAAGGTCTCATCAGGGTTCAAGCAGCTTTCAAAATTCCGATTTACAAAGCGTGCTTAGTGTAGTGACCCATGCTGTACGCATTAGAAATGGTTCAAGCGCCAGAAACTGTTTTGGATGCCCTAGTGAGAACAGGGCCTAAGGTTCAGAAAGAAATGTCCCCCCAACAAGGCAATCTTTGAACAGAAAATTCTCCTACAGAGTATCCCCACTAAAGAGTTACAATCGAGGAGCTGGACATTTACTTAAGCTCACTTTTGGCTGAAGCCAAGACTAGAGCCAAGAAAACTGAATCCCACATTAATAGGATACACTTTATATCTCAACATAAAATCTGCCATGAAGCAGCCCAGAGCAGGCTACATACACTAGGGAGTTTAACTTTCAACTTGACCAATGCAAGCAGGATCAGACTACCAAAATTCAGGCTTTGGAATTGAAATTACAGTCCGAGAAGGCTAAATATTTGGGCATTCTTAAAATCAATGAAGCAGACAGAAATGATTTAAAAGCCATTAACCAAGGTTGACCGAAGAAGTTGAGGATTTGAAACAGCAAATCATCCCTGGGCCTAACATAGTCAGGGACTTACAGCAGCAAATAAGAGCTTTAAAAAGTTGAAGTGGTGGATTGAGAGCAGAAAATTCCGGGTATCAGGAAAAATGAGCAGAGGCTATAATCCAAATGAAAGCAGCTCAAGACACAGCCTGAAAAACAGAACAGGTAGGTGCAGCCCATCAGGAGATAGACCAGCTGCACAAAGCATTTACTGGGTCCCTTGATGCTATTGGTCAGCAGCTGGGGTTCCTACAACCAGCTGAGCCCTGCCACCTCCTGTCCTAGAAACCTCCCTAAAGCCAGTGGCAGAGGACCTTGTAGTAAGGTCCAGGATTTGGCTAAAGAAATTCAAGGCTTAAAATTGGGGACAACTCTCAAATGGCCTCAGGCCCCTAGTAGCCAAAATAGTACCCCTGCAGACAAACCAACCAACCTCTGCCTGGTCCTACCATCTGACACCACTACCTCTAGCCCCACAACTCTGTACCGACCAGACCCAAAATAACTAATCAGGGTTATAAAGGCCATAGGGACAAGCTTTGACCCCAAGGTCCCTGCCTTGGAGGTAGAAGATTATATTTTTGATTTGAAATCGCAATTGGAATACTTTGTGATCAATAACCCTGAAATCGGTTATGGATCTTAAGGTTTTCTGTTGCATCAGAAGTTCTAGCCTGGATGGCTAGGCAAAAACCTGAAAACTGATTTTGATAAGATATGCCCAGCCCGATTAAAGAGTATGCCACTTATCGAAGTTCTATAGCAGGTTTTAAAGAGACATGCCAAAAGAATCAGGCCCCAAAGGATTCAAGTGCTGAGTAGAATGTTTTTCCGCAGGAGGGGAGGAAAAGACCCAGACCTGTTTCCTCACCTAAAAGAAGTCTTTGTAAAAGGCCTTCACCCTCTTAGGACATTGGTCCAGTCATGGGTAGAACCAGACACTCCCATTAATGATATTGTAGAGCGAGCTGAAAGAATGTTTATAACTGTTAACCCAGATGCAGGTAAGAAACTTAACACAGATTCTCAAAATAAGCTTTCTACCATCACTAGTGATCAAACTTCCCTCAAATGGAAGGAAAATAATTGCCCCAAAACAAACAGGAGATCATTTCCAGCCTTCCTAGAGATAACAAAAATGTCCAAATCAGAGGAGGAATGGCTAGGACCCTAGATCACGCAGCCCACATAACCCAAACAAAAGTGGGTCAGAGTCTTCCAGACAGCACACAGATGCCTGAAATGATCAACCATGGCCTAACCAAGACAGGCATACTAACAGCTATGTTGTTGACCAGCTAAATAGATAAGTCTGGCACTTGAGAGGAAATTCATAAATGCACCCCTTGGGGCTCCATACTGGCACCACACACCAAACCCAAATGCCACTCCTTACACCCCTGGGAGTGTCCATTCCAGTGGTTACCCACCAGCACAAGATCCCCACTCTCCAACCTTGCATGGGGGGACTTTAGAGCCAGTCCATACAATGTAATTAAGGCAAATGTTAAAAGCATGTAAAATCATTTTTGCTTAACCAAAAAGGCCCAAAGATGGTTTCAAGAATATATACTTTACGTTGAAAGAGACATGAAAAATATTTTACTCCAGTTAAAACTGTAACTGTATTTCTTGAAGCCCTGACGCATCTACTAGACTAGAGAGCTGCCTCCCTATTCTTTTCTGGTTTAAGAGCACTAGGAACCATTTTGGACTTGGCATGAACATCATGAATTCAGTTAAAATTTCCAAAATAAAGGATACAGTTAAAGAACTGCACAAAGATATGGGTAACATTAAGGCACAACTCACTACACAGCAAAAGCTTCTATCAGACATAGGAAGAACTGTAGGAGATACTGTAGTTATAGTTACCTCCATACAGCCCCTCTCAATAATACCATGCAAAACTCCATAACCTAGCTCAAACTGTGGGTGAAGACCTCACCACTATTCAGCAAATTAGATCAATTGCACAAGCATTGTTTGGAGAAGTAAATAGTGGCATAGGAGGTTTAGTGACAGGAAGAATTCCCGTTATTTGCTTCCCCAGAATTGATGACAGAAGTTTTGAGTGTAGCCACCTCAGAGAAGATAGAGCCACTGCATGTGAGTATAAACACAGTCTTGGAGGCACTATTCCTGTTCACGTTGATTTAGGAGAGATGACCATTGCTTTTATTAAATGTTCCCCTAGTAGAACAACAGTGTCTACAGAATAAGGACCATTCTTAACATAGGTACCTGGCAAGGAGAAGTGCAGAATTAACACTCCACCTATAGTAGTATTCCATGAACTTAATCGGATTTATATTTAGTCCCAAATTTACAGATGTGTCGAACTACTAAAGAACAGCACTGGCTGTGTCCCAATAAACCTTTTCTAAAAGAGATCACTGAGGTTCTTTGTGGCCTTATAACCAATGCTCCAGAAAGGTGCAAGATCACCTTGACCCATGCAGATGAAGCAAAGAAAACACATGCTGAAATCAAAGGAGCTCAATTGTTAGCACCGATTTCCACGGAAGTCACTGTTACTTACAACAGACATGGTACTACCACTCGCTACTTTATCCAGCAAGATAATACTCATCTCTGTTCCTGCAGGTGCACATATCCATTTCAGACATGTCACCTTGTATCCCTTGATCCAATATCCCATGAAATGGAAATCACTCCCATTTCTGTATTCTGAGGTCATGAGCTTTCTTTAGCCAATGACCTTGGCGCTTCAGATGCCAAAGACCTTCATGAAATTGAGATTACTGTTTTTGAGACGGACGTTATCTCTGATAAAACAGTTCAGTCCTGATGATAAGCAATTAATTCACATGCCAGTACAGTGGCCTTTCATTATCGCATTCCTGTGTGTCTTGAATGTCACCATGGTTCCTGCTTTCCTGTGGATGTTATATTCCACCTGCAAGCAACTCCATGCTAATCATGTGAGAATACAAGGTTTGCATTTAGGCTTTGGGAATCAAATGAGACCTTCCTCCCACCTAGGCCTATTAGTGATCGACCCAACTCTCCAGCCTTAGTCCTAATAAATGAAGAGGAAGAATATGCCGATATGGAACCCCTTAGAAGTACCATAACCAGATGACCCAACTTTAGAAAAATAGTAAAGTAAAATGCTCCTAAAAGAAATTGCTTCTGACATAGCTTAAGAAACAAAAGCAAGGCTTAAACCTAAAAGCTCAGTTTAGTATGTTTAGTTAAAGTAAACATGGTGGGCAATGCTTGCATGCACCCCTATAGGACGTGTTGTGGCATAGAAATTGTGACATTTACTTGCATTAATATCTGATATAATTAATAGTAGTCTTCCTATATACTGAAAGGATAATTTAACTCTCTCTCAGGCTACCAGCTCACCTACGCCCACTGAGACCCCCAACCTCCTCAGTCGTTGGCTCTCCCCATGGGACCCTGGCCCCTAGGTCCATGGGGAGTTCAAGAGCAGAGACAGAGGTACAGTTACGGACGTGTGGCAGTCAGGCACTGTGGAGCTGTTGCCTACCCAACTGGCGGGGGTTCTAGGTACCACCTGCCCCTGGATGTGGCCTGCAATGACACAATGGCACAATGCAACCCTGCCGGCGTCTGCCACGCTCAACCCAGGCAACTGTCTGGATCGCTATTCTGCAGTACCCCTAGTCTCCACTGGGGTCACTGGCCATCCCCAGTACCCTCCCCAGGAAAGGAAAGCCATCCTGAGGACACTCAATCCATTCCCTCCTGCCGACCGCACCTGAGCTCACTCCTGAACTCGGGTTACCAGTGTGGTGCGAGGTGTGGTGTCCAGCACCTCAACCCTCAGTGCCGCCAGGCTGAAAGGAAAATGTTGATTAAGTATAGCTTAATAGATAGATATATCTCAGTTTTTCCAGATATTTGCTTAAAAAATATGTTTTAGCTTATCTGAAATAGTTGCTTAGGACAGGTACCTTTAGATTTCATCTTAAGATGTCAATTTAGAGAATAGTAGCTTTATAGAGTTAAAAATTATGGAACCATGATTCCCATAAGTTCACATTATTGCGTTGACGGTCCTTATGTGCCACTTCCTTTTACAACACCAATGCTGTGGTGGTGCTGCCTTACAAAAGGGGAGGTGATTGTAGGTAAAATAGCAGCCATAAACCACCAGACCCTGCCAAAGTGTAAAAAGGATGATTCACCTTGACACTCAGCTGCCTTAATGCACCTTAAAGAACTGGTCATAAAAACATTTTCTTTTAAACCAAGCAGGCCTGCAAATGCTTAACTTTGGTATATGGAATTCATCTCAACACCCAGTAAGCATGAAACAATCTACATTGAACAATATATTTGTACACTTGCTGGCTTTAAGGACATTCAGAATGCCAACTGAATAAATTTGGTAGGAGTAAGACATTGTGCAAGGAGCTAACAGCTCCAAACGTACTGTGAAATCAGAACCTAGCATTTCTTAAGGTCACTGAGTCATACCATAACAAGGGGCCCTCACCTTGAAACCATATAGCCAAGGAACTGTATCCTCAAAACAGGGAACTACCTGCTTCCAACTACCCTAGCACTATAAGACCACAATGAGATAATCTTCCATCCTCTCATCTTGAGCGTGCGCAGTGGAAGGTCTTTTGGTTATAAGTCTATTGATTGTCACCTTATGGACAAAGTTCAAAAGGACAAATAGGCAGGTCAATGACAGAGCCCTGATGAGTCAGTACATCTCTGCACACATGACTTCCGACCCAAGGCAAGCTCTTGCTCAAATATGACTATACCATCCCAAACCCTCATGCTACTCTTGAAGTAGAATGAAACTTCAGGATATTTCTGAGAAGTATTCTGCCTATAAAAGATGTCACCAAGGACCAATACTTTGTGATCACCTACTAGCTGCCATCTGAAGCTGTTTCATCACGAGAGATCTAGCATCACGCTACTACTCGGACTCTAAAACTATCACTCTGCTAAAACTGAAAGACTTTTGGCTTCTGCCAGAAGTAAGAAATATTGAAATTAAACTAACTTTATTTCATTTGCAAAGCCTTGAGGAGAAAAGAATCCTAAGAACCAGGAAGAAATCTTCTTCATACAGCCCTCCAAGATACTGTATTTCAAATCTCCAGGCATCAGGAGATAAATCTTTGCCAAAGGACTTGTTGAGTATAAACTTTGATTTAAGGTGCCTGAAAATGTGTCTTTGAAGAATCCTGATTCTATAATACATATACATAGATGTATACTGCAGTGAAACTATTGTTTGAATGCTACCAAAGATTAAAACCAAGGAATTGTGTACTGGTTAGTCCAGGCTATCCTAGCAAGAATACTACCTTAACTCATTTACTCGGTGGCCATATTGAGTCAGATCTAGCAATGGATGGTTCTGACTCCATATAGCATCAATGAAACACGTGTTTTAAAGGGTCAGTGGTTCAGTAGGTAGCACACTGCCTCTGAGGCCGAGAGAGATCAGAGGGCTGTGGGTTCAGTTCCCACATCTGGCACTTGGGTTAATATCCCAGTACTGACACTGTAGTGCAGCATGCGAGGGTGCTGCACTTCTGTGGTGCTGTCTTCGGATGAGATGTTAACCGATGTCCCATCTGCCTGGGTGGGTGGTAGTTCAGGTGAATATTAAAGATCCAATGGCACTTGTCAAAAAAGTAGGGGAATTTTTATTTAGAGGATTTACAGACAGAAAGAAACCTAAATCATATTTATACATACACACACATCAAGATTCTTCACCTATTTAGTCATCCGCACCTTGAATTAGCCTAAAAATTTGAGCGATATTGATGCTAAACCTAACCATTAACATTTCTTGTTCAGTCTTTTAAGCTGGTTTAGCCTAATGTTCACAGCTGATCCAAAATAATTTCCTTTTTTCCTCCGTATATTTCTTAGTGTCTAACCCTTCAGTTTCTGCAGTGAGATGCCAATAAAGATGACACCCATCTCAATATATGACACTGTTCTCTGCTGAGTTGCCCACAAACATCTGGATTGCCATGTATAATATTTTACAATTGCCAATACTGTATACAGTGTTTCAAAATGATACTTCCCCATGCCCGTTCCACCTGACCATATATCAATGCACCATAAGATAACGTGGTAAAACATGGCTCATTCATTCTTTAGCTAGATATGCCCAAACATCTTTTGCATAATCACATTCCACAAATAGATGTTTGCATTTCACACTATTGAACACATGATTGTCTTAAGTAATACCTATCCTGATCCTGACTGTTATTGTTTGAATGCCCAGTTTCCCATGTAGACCGAGCCATACTGTATCCTATACAAACTCCAGCATACGCTTAGATTTTAACATGTCAAAGTTTAATTGTAAGTTATTATGTGGACATTCCCCTAAGGAGAGATTGTCTCTGTCTTCCTCATTTAATATGTGGGAGTATAGTTCTTTCCTATTCTTGCGTTGAATAATTTATTTTGTAATATTCCATTTTATTACATTTTCAAATTTCCACCCACATTTTGTAAGTTCTGGGACTCTATGTAAGCGATGGTTTTCTTTAAAGACCTAGCTATAGGACCTAATTAAATTTCATGCATAACTTTTTCTTTCAAATCTTAAATCCTGGATGCAATGCCCCCGGCGATTGTATGATAAAAATATACTATAGAAAAAGGCGATAGGATTACCCATCCCTAGGCCGCCTCCTTCTGTTTTTCTGTAAGTCACTAACCTCTTTACAGGGTTAAGCCTGCTCCCCCACAGTGCTTGAAAGAACACACTATATATTGCTACCCATAATGACTGTGGAGCAGGAAAAATATAACTTATGTACAAAAAGATCAGGATTAATAAGGTTTTTATCAAAATTATTCTTTTTTTTTTTTCACACTTGCCTGACCCTTCCACCTGTTAACTAAATGTTGTGCTCTCTGTAGTTTTGTGTCCCAATTTAGCTAGCCATATCTGCACCTCCATACACTATTCCTAATACTGGGATGGTGCCCTTATCAATTTTGATCCAAGAAAAGGACCTATTCTCTGGGACAGGAGTAACACCTAATGCTATTCCTGCACTTTTAAAAGTTTATTTTGAGCCTGACAAATCAGAAGGAGTCTGGTAATGCTCTAGCAGAATATTTTCATTTGTTGAAGGGTCTGTACATAAAATGAAATCATCTGCATAAGCTAAGTTCTTAATTCTGGGTGAAGAAGAACATAGTTCCAACCCTTCTACTCTATCATCTTGTTCTAGTTTTCTTAAGAACACATCGATACAAAACACGTATAATAAGGGACTTAGTGGGCACCCCTGTCTTACACCTCTTTTTACTTTAATATCTTTACCTATCCATCCATTTATGTTAGGTGTTAAAGTAGCTTGTTTGTATAAGACCTCCACCCATCTAATAAATTCCTCAGGTATGCCATATGCTTTAAGAATTTTGTACATATATTGCTGTGATATTTTATGAAAAGCTTTTTCTTGGTCAGTTTCTACTATATATCCTTGCAGATTTTGTTTCTCAGCTTTATAGAATCTCTCTCTTAGCACAATTAAATTATCTGCTTGTTTCCTGTTGGGAACTGCACATGTCTGACTGGGGCCAATCAATTTGTCTGCAACAGACACTAGTCTATTCATTAATAGTTTGCTTAATATTTTAAAGTCCACATTTAATAGGCTAAGTGGCCTCCAGTTTTTAAATCTTCTCTTTCACCTTTTTAAAAGAGTAGAATTAGTGATGCTTCATACACAGAGCTTGCTAACATACCTACTTATAACATACTGTTGTATACTATCACTAGTGCTGGTATTAAATGTTCACAAAGGTTTTATAGAATTCTGCCTCATTCCATCTGGCCCAGGGGCAGAATCAATCTTAAGTCCTTTTATAGCATTCCGTATTCCTCTCCCAGTATAGGGGCTATCAACTGAATGCTGTCATTTTTATCAGGTTTAAGTAGGTCCTGTAGTATGTCCCCCCTAAAAAAAAATGTCTGTGGTGCTGTTCGAAAGTTTCTAAAAATGAGTATTCACCTGCTTTAGTATTTCTTCCGTGAGGAAGTTATCTTTCAGATTCTAACTTTAATTTATGTAGAAATCTGTGTTCTACTCTATCTTTGAAATATTTAAAAGGATCCATTGATCCTTTTTATGTTAGTACCAAATCTTAATTCTTGCTCCAGGCTTTTGGCTCTATCATATTGTAATATACATTCGTTTTTGATTTCATGAATTTGGTTATCTAAGTTCAATTTTAATGTCTCTGATTTTGAAATCAAGGCCTGCAGTTGAGCCATAACTGTAAATATTTCAAATATTTATCATTCATCTTCTCTTGTAAGTTTCAGAAACCAATGTTTCCAGGATGCTTTTGTGTCCTCCCACCAGAGGGCAGCACTATCATACATTATGGACACTTATAACATAGCCTGCCATTCTTGTTTCCACACTTTTGCACTTGTTTGTCTGCTAAGACTGAGCTATTCAGTCTCCATAGGTTTTTCTTGGATCTAACAGTATCTTTCAGGTAACTTTTATAGTTATTGACTTATGATCTGAAAATTCTCTTCTAACAAGGTAACATTTAAAATAACTAAGATTTCAGCAACAAAAACAAAATCGATCCTGGTTGATAAATGTCCTAAAAAAGTGTTTCCACCTGTTTGATATTTTACTCTATAAGAATCCTTTAATTTTGCATTATCAACTATTTTATTTAAGGCTGTGGAGTGCATGAAATGTTTTCTGATTTAAGCCCTTTATCCAGTTTCCCCAATCCACAATTAAAATCTCAGCTCATAACAGTAATCTGGATGTATGCAAGTATGGTTGTACCTTTTGAAATAAAAGCAACTCTGAGAGCTTTAGTCTGGGGTGTGTAGATATTTATTATCTGAAATCTTTCGAATACAAGGAAATATCTAACATTAAAGCTCTCCCTGGATCAATGTCTACTAATTTAGCAACCCTGATACTAGAGTTATTAAAATTCCTACCCCATCACATCTTTTCTGACCTACTGACCAAAGGATGATCCCTTTGTCCAGTGTTTAGAAGCTTGCTGTAGTTCTATATTTGTCTTAAGCAGAGCATCTTGAAGACAAATTGTCATTTTCCATGGTTAAGAGCTTAGAACCATAATCATTCTAGCATTGCTTTTAATGCTATTTACATTTACTGTTGTTAAAGTAAGGATTCCATGTGTTAAATGGTCCCTAAAATTAAAAAATACTCAAGACTCAACTACATCAAGGAGTTTCTGCAGCTCCGTCTCCATGTCCTCTGGGCAATATGTATCCCCTTTCTTCTGTGTCTGAGGTTACTTCTGTGGTGCATGTATTTGTAGATGAAGTGTCTGACATTTCTCCTTCAGTATCCTCGTCAGATTTTTCTGAAACCAGAGCCTCATATCTATTCCCTTTCCTCCATTTTTTTTTTTTTTATGGTTTCTTTCCCTACTTTCTCTTCCAGGTTTTTATTTTGTGTGTTTCCTGACTTATTTCATTTGGCAGCTTCTTTCCTATGTTTTGTCTCCTGGCTGGGTGGTGGGGTGGGGCACACTCTTCACCTCTATTTCTCCTGTTCCTTCAGGATTTTCAGCTTCTGCAGCAGGCTGCATCTCAGAGTGATTATCAGTGTCGGGGTAGGATCTTTAACTGTTTCATGAGATTCCTTCATTATCCCTGGTTGGGGGTTAACACTAGTAAGTGAGGGGTCTTGAGCTATGGATTCTTTATTTGCTGAAGTGGCAATTTTTGGGGCTTGCAACTGCTGCTCTGTTAATGAGACCATCTTGCAGAGACAATCTTCACGGTTATGGGAGGACAAGGGCACTTCCATAACTATGTCCTGTGTTTTCACATAAATTGCACTTAAAAGGTTAGCGCATTTGTATGAAGTATGCCCATAGTCTAGACAATGGCTACCTCTGGGGTATCACAGGCTGTACTTAAATGGAGTGCAGTAACTGCATTTAAAGCATGATTTGGGTTGCCCCACATAAAATAGAACTCCTCTGCCTCTCCCCAGGTAAACAGTACTTGGCAAATGTACTGGTCCATTATTGTAAGTATAGTTTAACCTTTATTTTCCAGCTTCCATTCCATATTTGCTTACTGTCTAAAATGGGGGCTGGCTCACTCCTCTAACATCTCACATCTTTGTCTTAACCAGAAAAGTATGTCCTCTACATGGACTCCCTCATTATGAAACATAATAGTGATATATTTTACAGCTGGTTTTGTAAGGGGATGGCCATGTAGGGATTCTAAAGGATTATTCTTCAGTGTCTGGTATTGAGACCAGAATCTATGTAGACTAGAGACAGTTTTGAAACTAACATCAAAGTTACCATTTCCTAGGTGAATTAATGCAAAAACTTCTTATGAAAAAAAAATGCATCTTTCCTTCAACAATTGCTTAGCAACATCGATTCTATCAGGAGGATCTTCCAGGCCTCCTTGAAAATTAGCCTGACAGCATATTTTATTGGGGCTGGCTCCCTTTGTTTTGGAACAAGTCAGACAGTTTAAACATGGGGTCAAACCAAGCCCTTTTATTAGGATCTGTAGAATATGCTCTGCTGGCCCCAATCTAGGTGATGGTTCATTTGTCTGAACTGTAGTGTTAGTCACTTGTACTCTAAAATTTTAATTTTTTCAATGTTTGGGCCCATATCCTTTGTAGAAGTATTCATTCATATTTAGGGATGTGCTAGCATTATTCTGGTCATTAGAAGCTTCACATTGTAAAGCCTCAGCATGATATCTCTGCACTGTTTTATCTTCAGAATCTAGTTCCCAGACTCCTGATGAACTTTGCAACCACCCTGCACCTTCTAGTGCACTGGCAGGGGACCAGTTTTGCTGCAGTGCAATTAATTCCTCATTTCTTACATTTTTCTTCAGTGAGGATGCATCTTGTTTACCGCCTTGTATCCAACAATTCTGAACACATCTGGGCTTCTTTCACTGAGCGGTTTTATTTTGAGTCCCAACCTATGTGTTGTTGGAAGAGGAGGCTTTATCGGCTCTTGGCACACAGTACTTTGCAGTTTGCAACTGCCAGCAAGAGTGGTTTCCTGTTCTTTGGGATATCTTCTGTTTCCACAGTACTAGTACTTTTTGCCATGTAGCTGCTCAGCTGAGATGCTGGCGAATCACTGAGTGTTCCTGTTGGAGAGCTATCTTACAAGTTTGAAAGCTCTCTCTGTAGCTCTTCTCTTTTTACTTTACATTGCTCCTCTGTTATTAATAGCTCTTTTACCAGTCTTTCTTTGTCAGTTACATTCTTACTATTAACAGATAAAGGAGACAATACCTGAACTTTGCTCTCAGCATTTTCCATGATTTGGGACCAGTCCATACCTTCATAAAAAGCTTGCTGGTGCATCATCATCTTCTTCTTCAGGCAGCACATTCACATCTTTATTTTCCTTTAGAGATGCAGATGCAAAACAACCTCTACCTCTCCTGTTTGCAGTCCTCCTCCTCCTGGGTCCATCTGGCGGCCATCTTGCCAGCTATTGCTTCCCACTGCCACATCAGCACTTCCTCCTCTTCTGCAGCCCGGCTCCAAACTGAGATCCTCCACTCTGCAGGAAGTCATGTCCCTGCAGGCAGAGTAGGGAATTTCCGTATCCTGGCCAAATTTCCCTCATTCACTAAAATTGTACCAACAACTTAATCTGGTCTAAGGTCAGTTGGCATTCATCTGTATCCCCTCCTCAGGTCATGCCTGAAAATAGGCAGGATTTGCCTAGTGCACTTACCCGGTCAACAAAAAATAAAATAAAATAAATAAATAACAGTGCCTCCAGATAGGGAGTACTAGGTCTTATACATACGTAGTGAAGATTGTGTAATGATTTAAAGTGCACAAAGTAAGGTAATGGTCTGAATAAGGTTTCCTAGGAATGTCTTGTACTGTTTAAGTGTTAGAAATATGTTAAATGTTAATGGTGTGTTGAAATAAACAACTTTTAATTGTACTACATGTCAGTGAAATCTGTCTTCTCAGGAATTAACCACAAAAACAAGTAGACATAATTTACTGTATGCCTTTCCTTAAAACAGCCACAAAACTAAATTGATTAGTAGTAATTTTGCTTACAGTATCATGATCAACAGGCAGATTCCTGCCTGGCTCCCTGCCAATGCATGCAGTACATAGGGGCCATTCTGGATATGTCCCAGGTCATGGCCTTTTGCCCAGGGACAGGGCGGAGCACCAGATCTACAGGCCCATCTGGTCTCCTCCAGCTGTTGGGTCCCAGCCATGGTATTCCTTCGTCTTCTGGGCCAAAAGGCAGCAGTCATTGCCATGCCAGGCTGCATATGGGGATCCCTCAGTGGACATTGTGGGTCCAATGTGACCAGTGCATGGATAACCTTGACCAGCTGGTCATGGTCTCCAACCCAGTCAAACAGTTCTGTCCTGCTGGCTTGAGTCAACCAACTTGTTTTGGGGGTTCCTTTGGTATTCCAACCCCTCATTAGATCCTTACGATGGATGCCTCTGGTCTTAACTGGGAGAACACTTGGGAGCTCACCAGACTCTGGGCACCTGGACAGACATGCAACAGGGACTCCACATCAATGTTCTGGAGATGCAGACAGTTCTATACACCCTGCAGACCTTCTAGACTCATCTCTGCCCCAGTTCACCCTTTTCTGCATTTATTATTACATAAACAAGTGGGGATGCACTCTTACCCCTGTGCAGGGAGGCAATAAGGGTTTGGTATTGGGCCATCAAGCATGGTAAGGAGCTGTCTGCTGTCCATGTGGCCAGGTGTCCAAACACCCTGTCAGACAGTCTCAGTTGCTCCACTCCAGGGCTCATGGTGGGAGCTTCTGACCCAGTTGTTGACGACTTCTTCAACAGGTGGGGGTGGCCAGAGTTGGATTTTTGCATCCCTGCTCAGCATAAGACTGCTGCTTTTTTTTTTTTAGCTCAATCCGGGTCTGGAGTTTTCTGGTGAGGCGCCACGTCCCTCTCCAGGAAGGGAGGTTTCTCTATGCCTTCCCTCCCTTCCTGCTCCTTCAGTGGGTACTGCTGAAACTTCAGATGGAGGGAGGTGAAATCATCCTCATATCTTTCTTCTGGCCCCATCCAATTTGGATCCCCTTGCTACAACAGCTGGTGGTGGAACCTCTAGTGCCCTTGCTCCTGTGCACCAGCTTGCTGTCCAGGAACAGGGAACCTTGGTCTCTCCAGACCTCGGATCTTTGCATCGCCATGTGTGCTCCTAAGAAATAGCCATCACCCAGTTTGGGGTCCCTCAAGTGTTGCAGATGTTCTGGTGGCTGCCCAGAAGCCCTCTACTTGGGCTACCTATGCCATGAATTGAAGCGGTTTACCCTTTGGGCCACTTCCCACCAGCTTGACCCTTTCACCCTGCGCAGTGGAGCAGGTGCTGGAGTATCTCCTATCCCTCTCTGATTCAGGATTGAGGTACTCCTCCATCAAGGTACATCTTTCTGCTATCTCTGTACCATGTACCTATCAAGAGCAGGGCTGTAGCTCGGCTCAACATGTCTCGCATCTTCCTGCGAGGCATTCTGCATCTCAAACCTCTCATTCAGGACCAGGTCCCTCCCTGGGACCTCAATTTTATTTTGGAGAAACTCACCTGCCCCCCTCAAATTGGCTGTGAGTGGTAAGCAGCACTTTCTGTTGTTGAAAGGACTTTTTAGTTTCTGTTACTTCTGCTCAAAGGATTGCCGAGCTTCAGGCTTTCTTTTGTAAGGAGCTTTGTTGTTTTTCACAAAGGCAAGGTGTCTTTGCATACCAATCTTAAGTTTCCTGTCAAGGTGGTGTCGGGTTTACTTTGAATCAGTCCATACACCTTCTTGTTTATTATCCAGAGTATTCTAATTGGGAGGCTTTGCTCCATACCTTTGATATACATAGAATCATATGATACTATACACCAGACTAATACTCTGAGAAAGTCTGATAAGTTGTTCATTTTGTTCTCCCCTAAGAGAGATGGTGCTCTGGTTGCCAAACAGTGTTTGTCTAAGTGGTTAGTTAATTGTATTGTTTACTGTTACCGTAAGTATGGCAAGGAACTTCCGGGAGTGGTTAAGGGTTATTCCACCACAGGTATGGCCACTTCTATTGCTTACTTCAGAAATGTGTCCACTGCAGACATCTGTGCAGCTGCCACTTGGAGCTCTGTCCATACCTTCACCAAACATTACAGCCAAGACATTGCCTCTAGGTGCAGGGCTAACTTTGGCCTAGTCATTCTGCAGGGTCTTCTCCTAAACCTTCAGCTACCATCTTCCTTTTCCCAGTGCCATTTCCTTATTCTACCAGAACTGCTTGGGACTTAGTCCTACTGGTGTTGGCCTGCTGCAGAGCCTCCCTTAAGTAAGATAGTACAGTTGCATAAATACTTACTGTAACAGTAGATATTCAAGAGGAGTTCTTGCATCAGCCTAATTCCCCCTTCTCTCTGTCTGCTTTTCTCTTCTACCGCGTGAGTGAGTCTTCTGCTCCCTCTTTCCTTTATTTCTGACTCTTGGGAAACCTCCTCAGTTCCTTCTTCTGCTGCCCACTTCAGGTCTCCAGCGGAGAACTGAGGAGGATGTGGGACTGCCTGCCTTTATAGGATAGGCTGACATCAGCCAAGTGACATCAGTAGTGGACGGTCCTCTGTGGTACACTGCTAGCTAGAAAGGTTTCCGTGTGGTCCTGGTGCCTGACAGCTTAGTCCTACCGGTGTTGGCCTGCTGCAAGAGCCCTCTCGAAGATCTACTGTTATGTGCGTCCTTACTTAACTGTACTTTTGCCAGCTGCCTTAATTGCACTGCCCAGCCACCTTGAGATCATCAGATAGGATTACCTCAGGGCCCTATCTTCTTGGTGATGAAGTACCTTACCCCCAACCCCATCTTATACACAGCCCAGGGTTTCTGCACACGCAGTGCATGACTGAACTGTTTGAGCGTTGATACCAATGTGCCACCTCCTAGACCACTCCTCTAGTTTTTCCAGATCCTTCTGCATTCTGTCCACCCTTCATTTGTGTCCACCCTTTTACAGATTTTTTGTCATTTGAAAAGACACACCTTCCCTCCAGTTCTTCAACAATTTCACTAATGAAGACATTGGAAGTGGATAGAACACAATACTACTCCATGTGGCACACCGCTGATCATGGCCTTGTCCACTGGGTGACTTCTGTTTACAGTCACCCTCTGACTCTTATCCTTTAACCAGTTTGATACATAGCTTACCACCTTCTCAACTTCTTGATGCAGCTGTGGCCAGAATGGACCAGTCTACCTCCGGGAGATTGAAGTCCCCATAATCAGTACCTGCCCTTTGCTTATCATTCTGCCAGTGGTCTCCACTAGAACCTTGTTTGACTCTTCCCCTGTTGGTGGTCTGTATACCACCCCTATGCAGATAATGTCTCTGTGCCCTATCTCTAACTCAACCCACAGAACCTCCAGCCTTCCTACTTTCCTGGTGTCCCTGCATCTCTGTGGCCCTTATGCCTTCCCTCACTTATAAAATAACCCCCTTCCTCCCTGTCCTGTCCTCCCAGAACTTGTATCCATGGTGGTCTTAGAACTCACATGGAAGGAGGGGGTACTGCTGGACCTAGTACTTACAAATCAGGACAGTGTGGCAAGGGTTGTAGTAGGGGAGCACTTAGGAAATAGTGATCACCGAACAGTGTGGTTTGATATAATGATGGAGGGACTGAATCAAACCACACAAGGATTAGAATCCTGGTCTTTAAGAGGGCTGATTTCAGAAAGATGGGGGAAGTGCCTGGAAGACGCACTGGTGGCAGTAAGGGAAAGGAGAGGTGTAGAGGAACAGTGGGCAACCATCAAAGAAGGGACTGAAATAGCAACATAACTCTGTGTCAAGCAAATCAGCGAGGAGAGGAAAAACTATGGTTTTCTAAAAAGTAGCAGAAAAAATAAAGGCAAATAAAATGGCATTTAAACAGTACACCAAAAAAAAAAAAAACAGGAGGGATGGGAGAGGCACCAGGAGAAGCAAAGGGAGGCAGGGAAAGGACAGTTAGGAAAGCTAAGGCACAAACAGGAATGCACAGCAAATTCAGTGACAAAATGGTGCATCAGTGAAAAAAAAGGAAGAAAAGGGCAGAGATTGTTAGTCGAAAGGAGAGGATGGGGGTAGTGTGGAGGATGACCACCAAAAAGCAGATATACTGAACACATATTTCTGTTCAGTTTTCAAGGAGGAGGGGCAGAAATAGGCCAGCAGTAAGGGATAAAGGCATGAAGGGTACAGAGATGGACACAGGTCCTTTTCAGAGGACAGGATCCTCAGGAAACTGATGGCAATAGGAGTTTATAAGGCAAATGGACTGGATACTGAGAGAGCTAAGAGAGGTGCTGGTAGAACCTCTGACTTCCCTGTTCAACCTGTGATTGGAAACAAGGGGTACCCAGGGACTGGGGAGGCTGATGTCCCTCTATACAAAAGTGGAAACGAGGAGGCAGGGAACTACAGGCCAGTCAGCCTGACCTCAGTAGTGGGAAAGGTAATGGAAACACTACTGAAAGAAAAGATAGTGGATCACCCTAGTTGTCAAAGGACTTCAAGGCCCAAAGCAGCATGGTTTCACTAGAGGAGGTCATGCCAGACTAACCTCAATGAGTACAACTGTGTAACCAAGGTGGTGGATCGGGGTGGGGGGCGGCAGTGGAAGTGGCCTCTGGATTTTAGTAAGACTTTGACACCGCCTTGCATAGAAGGTTGTTAAGCAAACTGGAGAACATGGGAGTAGGCAATAAGGTTGTGAAGTGGGTAGAGAGTTGGCTGGATAACAGGACTCGGGGAGGGGTGGTAAATGGCATTCATTCTGCAGAGGGCAAAGTGACCAGTGGAGTACCACAGGGATCCGTGCTGGGTCCAGTTCTCTTCAATGTCTATCAGTGACATTGCAGAGGGTCTAAAAGGGAAAATAATGCCTGTTCACAGATGACACTTAGCTGTGCAGCAGGCGAACACATCATGGGAGTACATAGAATGAGGAGATTTAAAGAGTGGGAGGATTGGTTAAGGGATTGGCAGCTGGGTTTCAGTGCAAGAAAATGCACATGGGGCACAGAAATCCAGGAACAACATATCGCCTGAGGCAGGGGGAGGAATTGGAATGCTCAAGCAGGAAAGAGGCCTCGTGGTGGTGATGTCTGATGACCTCAAGGTAGGCAGACAATGTGACGAGGTGGTGGGAAGGGCTGGCAGGATGCTGGGGTGCATTGGCAGGGGAATATCACCAGCAGTAGAAGGGAGGTAATAATTCCACTACTGTATATAGAAAGCAGTGAGGCCCTCGAGTACTGTGTCCAGTTTTGGAGGCCCCATCTATGAAAGGACATTGACAGAGTGGAAGCGGTTCAAAGGAGGGCAGCCAGAATGGTGCAGGACCTACATAACAAACCCTATGAGGAAAGGCTTAAGGAATTAAATATGTACTCCCTGGAAGAAAGGAGGAAAGGGGATATGATTGAAACATTTAAATACCTCACAGGGAAGAATAAAGTATAGGAGAACACCGTTTTCCAAACAAAAGAGTACTGAGGATGAGGGGTACAAGATGAAGTTGGAGGGAGGGAGGTTCAGAGGAAACGTGAGGAAGTACTTCTTCAGGGAGAGGGTAGTGGACAAATGGAATAGCCTGCCAGCAGAGGTGGTGGAGGCAGAAATGATTACAGGATTTAAGAATGCATTGGGTGAGGCATGAGGGATACTGGTAGTTGGGAGAGGAACAATCAAATACCAGTAGGGCATGCAAGAGACAGTAGGTAGGGAATAGGGCAGACTAGGTGAGCCTGGAAGCCCTTATCTGCCAGAAATTCTGTGTTTCAGTCCTGGAATGGCCACATCCCAGCTGTGGTTGTCAGTGCACCATGACTCTGTTATGACCACCAGAGCCAGCTCTGCCTCTACAATGGTTGCCTGAAGGTCAGAATTTTATTTCCTAGGCTGCTTGCATTGTACATGACTCTCCATTTCATTTGTCTTTCCCTCCCATACCTTGCCCTTCCCTCCTGATTCTGTCATTCACCCTTCTCTTGTCCCTGGTACTGCCCCCTTTGTCGTCCTCCTGTCCACCTCCTTCATTCTACTCGTAGCATTAGATCCAGCTTCCCATCCTTTTCTTCCTGTGTCCCTACACCTCTCTACCCCTGGTGAATTTATTTGCACTAGGCTGCTGCTTCTTGCTAATCCTTTTTTTTTTTTGGGGGGCATTCAGATCCAGTTTGTAAATCCTACCCACAGAATTCATCTTGTGATTTAATGATGGAATGCTACAAAAGTGACACACACACCTAGCATAAGAAGCCATATATTTACCAGCAACACAGTACATCTCCCCCAAAACTACCAGCCATCAAAAGGTTGGATATCAACAAAGTATATGGACTTCACCATCCGTACACACTCCACACAGCCAAATTTTGACATTATTAGGTGCACCACTATCCACTCCCCAAACACCCACAAACTCGCTATTGAAATGCTTAGGACTGTAACATATACACACACACACACACACACCCTGAACAGAAACAGCTATTGCCCATAGCACCGGCCCCTCTGACAGCAGCTGTTCAAGTATTAAGACAAATGTGGTGTGTCCATCCACACTACAAACACACACACACACACACACACACACACACACACACACACACACACACACACACACACCAAGTCATCCATGGCAAATATTGACAACAGCACTCTTCCCCATCACAGTTGGAAAACTATTAGCTACTCTATTTACAAATCTTTACAGGTTATGCATCCTACACACACACACACGCCTGCAGCAACTGTTGAGCATAGTACATCCCACCTAACAAATTTTCATGCAGTAAAAAAATTTGATGCTACATGAGGCCAGCTGAATGGCGTGAGAGCTGAGGTGCTGTGCACCTCCCACCTCCCATGCTAGCATCCCAAGTTCGAAAACAGCTCAGGTTGACAGGGGTCAGCTGGAGGAGAGGATTTGAGTGTCTGTCAGGTAGCTCTCCTCTCTAGGAGTGGAGAGGCATGCTAACTCACTCTTGGCTGCCCCAGATGGAGGCCTTTGGGGGGTTAGTGCCAGAAGCTTGAGCATCATCGAAGGGAAGGGCTATGGTTCCATTTGGTGTGTGTGTGTGTCCATGTGCACACACTTGTGTGCTGCCACAACAGGGATTTAAGGGAAGAAAGTGCAATAATGGTCGCCACAGGCTTCATGAAACCCTGCCCACCTACCTCCATCCTGTGTAACCACTGGCCCAGTTCTGGATGTGAGTCACAGGGGAGGTGGCCCTTCCTGGCCTCGGGGTAATCCATGGGGGACTTCGGTCTCGGTGGGTCCAGGGAGTGCTAGACATGAGGAGGTGGAGATATGGCTGAGAGCCCACCTGTGTCATCCACCATGGCAAAAAGCTTTATGGAAAAGAATAAAAATTGCTGCAGTATGTATCATGTTAATATATATATACACACACACACACACACGGAAGTGGTGGGACCACTACAGTAAACCCACCAAGTTATAGGTAATATATAGAGGGACTCTTATCTGCATACTATTTAATTAAAAGTTGGTAACGGAGAGCACACTAAGCGAGGCTTGTTTCCAGGTGCAATCAGGGAAGGAATAAGAGAGTACAATGAATACACACACACACACACACACACACACACACACACACACACATTGTGTAGGACAGTAGGAGAGATGCAGAGAGTAGTAATCAACAAATGAGAACATAATATACAATGGTATTGTAGTTTAGAAATGAATAGCATGATCTGACAAATAAATGAAAAGTATAAAGATTACACTGACCATGGATTGATACTGTTTTAAGCATTCAAAATGTATAGAGGCCGTTAGGGAAAGGTGGTAAGTGCTGAGGCCACTGAAAGGAATGTAGTGAAATCAGGTCAAAAAGGTGGGAGGATGAGTGTGAGGTCTATGGATTGAAGGAAAGTGCAGGTGCAAGGGGTGGGGGATTGCAAGAGTGCATGCTTCAAGCATAGTAATGAGGGGGATTGTCTAAGGGAAGGAGGAGGAGGGAGTTCCACAGGAGGGTAGGCGATATGAAAAGGCTGACTCATCTGAAAAGGATGAGGGACAGGAGAGAGAGAAGGTGCAGGTATCTCTGGAACAAAGGGGGAGGGCAGGAGGAGGGTGAGAGGTGAGATAGGAAGGTAGGGACCCAAGTTAGAATTTGGAGATGAGGAGGGTGGCATGGTGCTGACCTGCAGGTGAAGGGAGGGAAGAGAGAGAGGGAGTAGAGGGAGCAATGGTGGGTGTTTAAAGCAAAATGGCAGAAGGTATTATACAGTGTGTCCTGTCTGGTTAACGGGAGGCAGGGTCAGTTCCATATACTATGTTAGCATAGTCAAATAATGGGAGTATAATTTTGGTGAAGAGTTCACGACCGACAGACATGCATAGGTGGAAGTCTTTATTACTATACAAGGCCCTAGCTTGGGGTGGAGCATTGAGAGAATATGATCTATATAGAGAGAAATCAAGCTGGCTATTGAGCCAGATGCCAAGGTATTTGAAAGAGACTACTACATCAAGGGTGGTTCCATCTAGGGTGTGGAGGAGAGAGGAGAGATACTGGGCAATTTAAGAGGTTCCAAAGGTCATTGACACTGTTTTTTGGCATTTACTTTGAACTGACTGGCTTGAAACCAGTGAAGGACTGACTGGAAGTCAGATTGCAGTTGAAGCCTGACATCTGCGGTGGAGGGACCTGAGGCGAAGGGACAGTGTCATCCATGTACACGTGTGTGTGTGTGTGTGTGTGTGTGTGTGTGTGTGTGTGTGTGTGTGTGTTGAGAAAGAACAAGCTGAGGGAGGTCATTTAGAAGAATGGAGAGGAGGACCAGAACCAAGATAGATCCTTTGGGGAGACACTGGCCAAGATGCGTTGGGGTGAAGAGAAACCACCTGTAAGGACACACTGAGTGCAGCCACAGAGGTAGAAGCTGAATCGGGTGACTGTTGAGGATGAGAGACTAGCAGAGCTGAGTTTATTGAAGAGAAGGGGAGAGAAACTGAATCAAAGACCTTAGCTAGGTATATGAAAATAGTGGTTATAAGTCCTTCATTCATACTAGTGAGGATGGAGTTTGTAAGTTGAAGAAGGAAGTGATAGTCGAGTGATTGGTCCTGAAACCTGATTGGAAAGGAGAGAGAGATTTGTGGAGTTAAGAAAGTCAGTAGGGTGGAGTAAACTAGAGATTCTTGGAGTTTGGCCAGGAGGGAAGGAGTGATGGGGTCTGTAATTCCTCAAGAGAGGAAGGGTCGCCCCCTTTTTATACAGGAAATCGTGACTGGCAATATTCCATGCCTGGAGAACAGAGCCAAAGGTTAAAGGAGAGATTCAGCAGGTGGGTAAGAGGGTAGCCAATAGCAGGGGTGGAGATGCAGAGAAGGTAGGAGTCAAGGCCATCCAGATTAGACTTTCTGGAGTTGAGCGAAGGGAGTGCAGTATCCTTGTGGCAGTAGACTGGAGTGAAGGGAGACCCTGAGATGAGGAGGGGCAGTGAAACATAGAAACATAGAAGTTGATGGCAGATAAGGACTGCAAGGCCCATCCAGTCTGCCCATTATTTTTCTACCTTATAAATGTGCTATCGGCCTTTGCTCTGTCAATGGCCTATCTATTCATACTCATCTGTATTGCTCCTTATGCCTATCCCATGCCTGTTTGAAGCCCTGCACTGTATTCATATCCACCACTTCCTGAGGTAGGCTGTTCCATGCATCCACCACCCTTTCTGTGAAAAAGAACTTCCTCACATTACCCTTAATGGGCCTCCTCTAATCTCATGCTGTGTCCTCGTGTTCTGCTATTTTTCTTATATTGAAACATGTTAGACTCTTTCACCTTGTTAATGCCTTTAAGGTGTTTGAATGTTTCGATCATATCACCTCTCTCCTCCTTTGCTCTAGGGTATACATATTGAGCTCCGTTAATCTGTTCTCATATGTTTTCTGATGCAGTCCCTGCACCATTTTCATTGCCCTTCTCTGGACTGCCTCAATTTGGTTAATGTCCTTGTGAAGGTGTGGCCTCCAGTACTACATGCAGTACTCCAGATGGGGCCTAACCCATGTCTTGTAAAGAGGGATTATTACCTTCCTCTTCTGACTTGTGATACCCCTACTAATACACCCTAACATCCCCAACCTTACCTACTGCTTTAGTGGTTTGCTTGGATGATTTCAGGTCATCAGTGATGATGATGCCCAAGTCTCTTTCTTCCCTTGTGACTGCCAGCAGCTCCCTCCCAGCCTATAGGTGGCTTCAGGGTTTCTCTTCCCTATGTGCATGATCTTGCATTTCTTTGAATTAAACCTCAGTTGCCACTCTTCCGACCATTTTGCTAGTTTATCCAGATCTCTTCTTATTCTGCCTACCCCATCTGGATCATCTACTCTGTTGCAAATCTTGATGTCATCTGCAAACAGACAGACCTTACCCTCCAGTCCATCTGCAATGTCACTGATGAAGGTATTGAAGAGGACTGGCCTCAGAACTGATCCCTAGGTACCCACTTGTGACTTACATCTCTTCTGACTGTATACTGTTTACCGCCACTCTCTGTTTTCTGCCCGTTAACCAGTTTGCCACCCAGTTGACCTAACTTCTGACCCACCCCGAGCCTACCCAGCTTATTAATCAATCTTCAATGTGGAACAGTATCGGAAGAGGGAGGATCGGAGGGAGGGCACAAGTGGTGAAAAGGAGTTGATTGGGAGGCTACTGAGACTGGATCAGAGACGGGTGACCCATCTATAATTAGTGTTGGAGGTGAGGGGTTGAAAATGGAATGGAGAGTGCACCAGAAACTGGATGGGGAGTTCAGATTATGATGCAGTGCTGATTTGAAATATGTGGCTTTGCCTGCTCTGATAGCTTTGGTGCTGGCATTACTGAGGGACCTATAGGACTGGTAGTCAGAATGGGATAGAGAGAATTTGTAGTGGGCCCAGGCTTGATCTCTGGCTCTGCAAGGTGAATAATTTCTGCCAAAGATCCAGGGTGATGGGGTGCTTAACTCTCGCCTTCTGAGGGGTGTGAGTGTTCCAGGCTTTGAGTAGAAAAATAGGAGAAAAGAAGAGGGCAGAGTCAATATCAGGTGCAGCGTACAGTAGTGACCAGTCAGAAGAATGAAGGTCATAGAGCAGGGCATCTGTGTTGGAGTGACCTGTAGGATCTGAGCCAGCGGTAGATAGGAGGGAGGAGTGGGGTATATGTATTTTGCACACCCAGCAGGTTCTGAGCTGATCACTAAAGACATCTGGGAGGATGCTGGCAGAGGTGATTCAGTGGGGTGGGACAAGAGCACCCAATCCAAGAGGGAATGGTTTGGGAGAGAGAATGTGGCCTTGTAGGCTCCTTAATTAGTTGAGAGAGATTTAGGGTCTCAGTCTTCACTGTGAGGGGTTGAAGGATGGGAGAGATCCAGTTTTGATTGAAATCCCTAGTATAAGATTTCACTAGCCAAGACATGAGTACTGTATGTAATGAGGTGATAGTCAATTAGGGAGGAAGGGAGACTTTGGGGAGGCATATATAACTGCCACGTAAAGAGGAAAGGCAAAGGGAAGTTGAAGGCAACCATGAGAAGCTCATGGGAGAAGGAACGAGATTCTCTTTGGGAGAGAGTGCAAAGAAGGGTATGCTGAGTGTAAATGGCCACACCACCACCACCTCACTTGTCTCGGTCTTGGCAGAGTAGATGGTGAGTCAGGGACTGTTACATGGGAGTCAGGGATACGAGGAGAGCCATGTCTCAAGATGCATGAAAGATCTGGAGAGTGAAGGAAGAACCAGACTAAGGAGCCAAAGGAAGGAGTCTTGAAGGGATTACATCCGTTGAGCCTGTAAAATAAAATATAGGAATGGGGTCTAGAGGACCTGTAGTTCTCAGGAAGTAGATAAGAAGAAGAAGAAGAAGAAGAGGAAGAGGAAGAGGAAGAGGAAGAGGAAGAGGAAGAAGAAGACATGCTAGACATAGAGTAATACTTACAGGGAAGAAGTCTACTTCCTGTCAGACCGTTAAGGGAAATATAGGATAATGTGGAAAAATACAGTAGTAAGAGCAGAGATGCAAAAAGGTAGAGGACAGCACAGATGTGAAAGAGATCTTTAGATTAAAGTTAGAAGCAAAGTAGGAAGACCGAGACACAGAGAAAGAAAATGAATAAACAGATAGGAAAACAGAAGACAAAGTGTTGTTTTGGGGTGGCTAAACAAAACCACTTTCTACCCCTGGATGACCTAGTGGCCAGTAATTAAAGAAATTTCCAAGATTTTAGTCTATTTATTTGGTCTTCATAGCCCATTATCTTATGGCAGTGCTAGCCTCTTTCTGTTAAAAGTAGAATTTTGTACCATGTTCTGCTTGGTGGGGAAGGGATCATAACTGGTGCTGAACCCAAGGCCAGCCAATCCCTTCCACTTCCTGGTTCACTGGTCCCCCTCCCCACCCTGCTCAGATGTGTTGTGACATCTAAGCAGGAGATCATGAGGTGCACCATTTACAAGTGTAAAAGGACCAGTTCTCAGTGCATGTTATCTATGTTTAGGCAACCTTGGAGATAAATGAAAGCCACTGCCCAACTATAGGCCCCTATTAATTGAGGGGTGGCTTTATTTGTCTCCAGGGTTGCCTAAAACATAAATCATTATGCAATGAAAACTATCACCATAAATTTGTATCTCTCCTTAGACGTCACAAAGTGTCTGAGCATGGGGGCTGGGCTAATGGACCGGGAAAAGAAGGGATCAGCTGGTTGGGCGTTCAGGTCCAGTTACGATCTCTCTCTGCTTTTGCCAGAATCAGGTTAGTGCAGTCTTAAGGTAATAATGGGCTATAAAGCTCATATATATATCTTAGAAATTTATTTAAAAGTAGCAGCCTGTGTGGTCTTGCTGGGACTCTTTTGGGATACTGGCCCAACTTTATTAGTTAAGCATTGGTGGTCCAGGGAGCTAGAGATGTCCCATGGAGACCAACTATTCATATAATACCCTGGTGGGCTACTTTCCTGGTGGCCAGTGGCCTACGTATTTAAATAAAATTAGATCCTTTTCCTGGTATCTAGTAGTAGTGGTGGGGAGGGAGGGGTCCCTGGGTCCTGGAATTGCAGGCTGGGAGCAGAGTGTGAAAAGGGTACAAGCTGCAGTTGCTGCTGCAGCTAGCATGAGCGACTGCAGTGAAAGTGGTAGGTAGTGCTTTACTTCCAGCCTGTACAGAGTTCAGGCTGCAACCTGCTCCATATGGGTGGGAGGTGGGGAGACAAGAACTCGTCAGGAGGTAGAGGAGGCCATTACACACAGATACACAAAGATGATGGCAGATAAGGAGCGCTATGGCCCACCTAGTCTGCCCCTTTCCCTACCTAATGCATTACCACAGACCCTAGTTGATCTCATGCTTACCCTGCCTTCCCTATTGCTGGAGTATTCTTTGTTCCTACCTGAGCTGCAGCTCCAGTGGCAAATGCAACTGCCCTGAGAGGCTAAAGAGCCGGAGAGGTGTCAGGAGGCCATCAGATAGCTAGCCACTCGCTGCTGTTAAAAGCTCCCAGTCGGGGGTGGAAGGGAGGAAATGCCAGGCAGATGAGTCATAATGCATGGGGCTTTTGGTGCAGGTCTGGGGTGGATGGCAGCAGGTGCCAAATTTGCATCATAGCTAAGTTTACAGTGCCTGACTGGGCTTCATTTAAATAGATCATGCCTGTGGAGACAGAAACAAGAACAGGGCAGGCACTCTTAAAGGGGAGCAAAAGGAAAAGCCGCACTATAGCTCTTGGTCCCAGACCGTCCTGAGTGGCTAAGTATGGAGGGTCTTTGAAATTGAGGGCTGAACATATGAGTATGGGGCGATAATATGCTACACAGGGCTGGAAGGACCCATAAGAAAGTCGCACGTAAGCAGCTGCATCTGGGCAACATCTTTGAGGTGATCTTTGTCAGCCTCAGTGTTGCAAACAGGATACAGACAATCAAATGTATATAACATGAGTTCAAAGACCAACATAGGCAGTAATTAAAAAGGTTTACAAACTTTTATCACCAGTAGTGCACTGCATAGTTTCTTGTTGAGGGCATTGAGTGGACAAAGTGCCTGGGCCAGATGGCATTCACCCTAGAGTACTGAGGGAGCTGGCAGAGGTCCTTGTAGGGCCACTGGCAGACCTGTTCAATACCTCCTTGGACACAGGATGAGTGCCACAGGACTGGAGGATGGCCCACATGGTGCCCATCCATAAAAGTGGGCCAAAGGATGAACCAGGGAACTACAGGCCAGTGAGCCTCACCTCGATCGTGGGCACACTCATGGAGACCATCCTAAAGGAGAGGCTCATGAGCTCTTGGAGGCAAATGACCAGCAACATGGGTTTGTCATGGGCAGATCGGCCAGACAAACCTGGTAGAGTCTATGACTGAGTGACACAGGAACTGGACAAGGGCCATGCTGTGGATGTCCTGTACTTATACTTCAGTAAGGCCTTTGATTCAGTGCCACATGGGAGATTTGGGGGCTGGAGTATGTGGGGACAGGAACAAAAATGGTGACCTGGATCAGGAACTGGCCGAGGGGAGACAGCAAAGGGGGGAACTCTCATCGCAGGAGAGTGGTGACAAGTGGGTACCACAGGGATCTGTGCTGGAACCAGTACTGTTTGGAATTTTGATTGCAGAGATCTCAATGGGATCCAGAGCAAAATCAGTCCATTATGAGGCGGTACCAAGATGGGAGCTGTGATGGATGACACGGTGGGGGAAGGGGTTGCAGGAGGACCTGAATAAGCTGCAGGAGTGGGCAGATAAATGGCTTCTGGGGTTCAACACCAAGAAGTGCAAGGTTAAGCACTTGAGCCTGGTACCAGGGAGGGATTATCACTTAAATGGGGTTCAGTTGGGTTGCTCCACAGAAGAGAATGACCTAGGGGTATTCATAACAGGAGCATACACTCTCTGTTCAATGCGGAGGGTAGCGGCAAAAGCTAACAAAATGCTGGGGTGTATAGCTGAGGGATCTCCTCCAGAAGTAGGAGGTTATCCTACCCTGTATAGGTCACTGGTTAGGCCCCACCTGGAGTACTGCGTGCAATACTGGCACCCATTCCTGAAGAAGGACATCAGATTGTTGGAGGGGTACAGCGTGGAGCTACAAAGATGATCCAGGGATTCGAGGGCAAGCCATATGAGGAAAGACTGGGTGAGTTTAATATGTACTTTCTGGAAGAGAGGAGGGACAGGGAAATATGATTGAAACCTTTAAGTACCTGAAGGAATAAACAAGACTAATACAGAGAGGATTTTCCAGAGGAGAAAGGGAGGGACACGAGAGGACACCAACTGAGATTGGAGGTGGTAGATTCAGGAGAGAGATGAGGAGACATTTTTTCACAGAAAGAGTGGTGGACAAGTGGAACTCCTTGCTGGGTGAGTAGTGGCCTGCAAGACAGTGAAGCGGCTTCAAGAGGGGTTGGGATAGGGAAGGGGTAATAGGATGGGGACGGGAGGGGCAGCAGCATTATAAGGTGCTAGCTGGTCACTCGAGCAGACTCTATAGACCTGGAGGCCTGTTTCTGCTGGCATGTTTGTTTGTTCTGTAGTGCTGTTTGATATAGTTGGGACTGTATCAACCTACCTCTGTATTCTTGCTCTTGGTTCCATCTTTATTTTTTCTTCAGCAGCATACAGATGATGTCTGTGTTACTAGGCAACATCAGGTTAAGACCTGTCTTATGTAAGTCAAGTTTTTTGTTCCTGCAACAGTCTTGCATCTGAGAATTAGATAAGACTAGTTTTAAGCCCCAAGACCATATATTTAGACTAATTATAAGCCACATTATTTAGCCATGTTGGCTGAAAAGAGGCCCAAATAGACTGGTGGGGAGATTTCAACATGTACCTGACAAAGGACCAATGATGGACCAAAACCTGGACACCTCCCATGTGAAAGAAGATATGCTCCTTGCAACTAGAATCCCCACTTGTGGGAGTTGATCTTTGGCTGGAAGGTCTATAGAAAACCTCAAGCACTAGCTTGACCTTCTCTAACATGCACAGAAATGAGCTTTTGGCATTTCAGGAGCCATGTCTTCAGATGCAGGGATGCTAGGGTTGATTGCTACGTGATCCCTTCAAACTTGAGTTACGGTTCTTCCTTGGTGTCCATACCAGAGGTGTGCTGTGCAGGCTGAGCAGGGCCGATATAGGATCACCGTGGGTATTCCTGGTGGATTTTCAATAGGGCTTTATATTTCAAAGAAAATGTAGGTTGTTTACAAACATGCTAGTCAAGGAAAAGCCAAAAGTTTGGAGCAGACAGGAACATGAAGCAGGTGCATGAAATATTTTCTGCAGTCACTGAAAGGATATACCTGAGCTGCTACCAAATAACTTATCTGTGTTCTAGTAAATAAAATCTTTTATGGCAGGTTTCAACAACTAAGGTACAGGAACTGCCACCACCCACTTGCTTGATGTTTCGCTCCAACAAGCTTACACAAGACGATACCAGTCTCCAACAGTATACAAATCTAATGTGTGTGTGTGTGTGTGTGTGTGTATATACACACACACAAAACATATGTTTTGGGATAAATGAAGAGATACAAAGTATGATCTAAGGCAGGCAGTGGAGATAACCCCCAGTGGAGGCAGTGGAGATAACCCCCTGCCCCGAGGAGCCGGAGGTCGCGAGGGCTACATTGGAGTGCCCTCCTGCAGCCTGAGAATGCCACGCCAGGACACCCTCCCCTGAGGGCCGATGGTCGTGAGGGCCTCTTGAAAAAGCCCTCCTGCCCTTCCATAGCGATCAAGATCGAACCCCTGCCCCGAGGAGCCGGAGGTCGCGAGGGCTACATTGGAGTGCACTCCTGCAGCCTGAGAACGCCACCGCCAGGACACCCTCCCCTGAGGAGCCGATGGTCGTGAGGGCCTCTTGAAAAGCCTCCTGCCCTTCCATAGCGATCAAGGTAAATAAGTGCCTGGAACTGCCGGTTTGAAATCGCGACTGTCGGGAGGCAGCCTACCTGTGGACACTGTTGAAAGCGCTGCTCTTTGGCGCCTTTTCCAGACACCAAGACCATTGTTCCCACCAGTCGGTGCTCCGGAGGCCCTGATGGACTTTAAAAATATATATAACAAAACCAAGAATTGATGTGTTAATATGGTTCGCCTACTCTAACACTGTTGCCTTGCTTAAAAGTAGAGTATTTTGTGCTTAAGCTACTGCATTTTGTGTAATCTGTGTTTCTCTCCACCAGTACATGACCCCATCTTTCTGTAGCGCTGCCAGCCCGATTCTATTTTTGGCAACCATTTTGTTGTAAATAATATATTTGAGTGCAGCCGTAGCCTACTAGGGACACTGATGCGTGCCATTAGCCTCTTGCCCGCCCCACTACTGCCCGCCCCTAACGCTAATCCCCCTACCTGCCTACTAACCTCTGCTTTCTCCCTCTCCCACAGATCGAACCCCTCCCCGAGGGCCGGAGGTCGCGAGGGCTACATTGAGTGCCCTCCTGCAGCCTGAGAACGCCACCGCCAGGACACCCCCCCTGAGGAGCCGGATGGTCGTGAGGGCCTCTTGAAAAGCCCTCCTGCCCTTCCATACCGATCAAGGTACAATGCCTGAACTGCCGGTTTGAAATCGTGACTGTCGGAGGCAGCCTACCTGTGGACACTGTTGAAACACTGCTCTTTGGCGCCTTTTCCAGGCTCACGCACCATTGTTCCCACCAGTCAGTGCTCCGGAGAAGCCCCGGACCCGCCCGCGTTGCCTCCCCCACCACCACCCTTGGTCAGCTCTCCCTTATATAGGGTATTTTGTCACATGAGGCGCCAGAACCAATCAGCCTACTTTCCCATTTGCTGGTTATATCTTTCCAGCACTAGAGGGACTGCTCTATTTTTGCTCTCATATTGGAAATGTCTCTACTAGCATAAACCTTGCTATGCTGGCTCTCCTTCTGTTTCAACACCCTTTACTTACTGTCCACCCCCTATATCCCCCATCGACCTGCCCCGACTAAAACACATTCCCCCACTCTCAATACTCTGCTCCTCATCAGATTACCCAACACCTATCTCTCAGTCTATCCCCATATCCCTCCCGTACCCTGGACCACACACTACCCCACCCACCCACCACCTAAGTGCTACTCTCAGTATTGTGATTTCCATCACAAGTGGTCTCTCTCGCTCGCGCCCACCGCTCTTTCTCTCTTCCTATCCCATGCACCTCCCTGGTGAGTGTCGCCGACCCACATGTGTCCCCACCCCAGCAACCAACACCATGTGAGAGCGCCTAATTCATGCTGCTCACCTGCTCTCCGGTAATGTGCACCCGAACCCGGCCCGCCCACCTCAGCTATGCCTCAGCCCACCGTGGCAAAGGCCTCGAATCGCTTTTATAAATATATGTAGTCTCCCAAGAAAACTGCAGCCCTCCAATGCTGGGTCACCCAACACTCCCGACATTCTCATGCTTGCTGAAACCTGGCTCTCCTCCTCCACGCCTGACTCACCCGTCTCTCTTCCAGGTTTTCCTGTTTAGGGCCGATAGGATGGGCAGGCGTGGAGTGGGTGCGCTATCTACTGCAGCGACTGGGTCCTCGGTCATGCCCTCCCCAACCCTGAGCTTAACTACAGGCGCAAGGCCATTACTTAAAATCTCACCCTACCCTGGACGTGGCCTCCTTTACCTAACCAGCAAGCTTACCTACCCCGGGTTCAAAAAGATCTTATGTCACCTCCCTCCTTGACTACCTATCCACCTTACCCCAGAAGGCTGAACAACTAATTATGGGCGACTTAAGCACCAACTGGCTCAGCCCATCATCTGATAATATGAAGAATGAGCTTGCAGCCCTTGACCTGTCTCAGCTGGTCACTCAGCCCACTAGACTTAACAAAGTAACAGGAACTAGTTCCCTCCTGGATGTAGTCTCTCTAACCGACCACATAAAGTAGCATCTGTACAAGTCCTTGCGGACTCGCTCAGTGACCACTCCCCTGTCATCTGCTTTTGGTCATCCCCACTCTCAGCCCTGTGTACTGCAGGACCCCGACGCGATTTCTCCCCAGAGGTCTCTGCAACCTCAAACGTCCACCTCGCCTAATCAACTGGACCCCAGTGGCCTCGCACTTGACATTAACTCTGCCCTAACCTACCTCACCACGGCTTTCAACCATGCCTGTGATCTGTTTGCCCCTTCAACACACCAAGGATAAAAACAGACTGCTGCATGGATAACTTCTGCACTGATCCAACAACTAAAAAGAAGAGATGACCTTTGGCATTAGCTAATGACTCCGGTAGAGTGGCGATGAGGCAAGCCTACAGGGCAGCCCCAACCAATGCACCTGGACCATCAAGCAGGCTAAAGCTAAATACTACCAGGCTGCCTTGACATCCTCCTGGGGCTCGTCCAGAGCTTTCTGGGACAACATTAAAGAACTGAATGGTAAACCGCTCCCCCACCATCCCAGATTGTCATAAATGGGGCTGTCTCGACTGACCAAATGTGTATTGCTGACTGCCTTAATAAGACCTTCACAGATTTAAGTGCTGTCCTCCCTGCCACTTTTTGATCCAGTTGCCACACCCTCATACTCCCATTTCCAGGCCACATTCCACTTCCAAATGATCTCACTCATGATGCCAAACCTTTCTTAATAAGGTCCCTTGCCTCTCAGAACCAAGCAATGACCTCTTGACTCCAAGATACTCCGCCTCACACTGGATGTCATGCTTATCCCCTCACGCTTATCATAAACAAATCCTTATGCCTAGGCCAATTCCCGAGGCCTGGAAGCATGCTGAAGTAACCCCCATCCACAAGTCTGGGGACGTACTCTGCCTAACAACTACAGCCCATCTCCATCCTCCCCCATCCAAAGCCTTAGAAAAATAGTAAACACACAGCTCACAGAATACCTTACTAAATACAACCTTCTATGCCGGAGCAACATGGGTTTCATCCTGGCCATAGCACATCCACTGCCCTTCTGGAATTCTCCCACCACATACACTCTGCACTTGACAAAGGCCAGCTTGCAGGGGCGGTTTCATAGACCTATCCAAGGCCTTTGACACGGTGTGCCACCCTACTATTAAACTCCTAAGCAAACTGGGTTTCTCATCCGACCCCTGAAGTGGTTCACAAGCTACCTACACAACAGGTCCCAAAGTCAAGCTAAATGGGACTTTCTCCTCCAACCTACCGGTACTCTCTGGGGTCCCTCAAGGCTCCATCCTTGGACCGACCCTTTTCAGCCTATTCCTGAACACCCTCCCTAGCTCCTGTTCCAGCAAAATACTACTCTATGCAGATGACGCTGTAATCCTAGCATCACACCCTGACCCATCCCACTCCAAGTCATGCTACAAAGCGCCTTCCTCCAAACCGAAAATGGTTCAATAACCATCGTTTAGTCCTGAATCTAAAGAAACAAAGTCCATGCTATTTTCACATCGGCAAAACAGCGCCAAGAACTTTCCCTCCACATCACCACCAGCATGCCCCTCCCTCTTGAACAGGTAACATCCTATAAGTACCTGGGCATCACCTTTGACTCGGCCTACTTTCCACGCCCACCTTAAGCCCTGTCATCTGCCATGAACTCCAGGATCGGGCTTCTCTACCGCCTAAGACTGCCTCCAGAACCGCCTTAAAACTAGCCATCACCTCATCTGTGTTATCGCTGGGACCACGGTCTCCCAATTTACGCTGCTGCCAATGCCTCTGCCTTATCTAAAGTCCAGACCTCTATTAACAAAGCCTGTAGGCTCCTTACAGGTGCCCACAGCAGAACCCACACCTGTCTGCTATACTCCGCCACAAAATACTCACTCTTGAGGAAAGACTGAAATATCAAACCTGCCTGCTGGCCAAAAGTCCATGTCAGGTCTCTGCCCTCCTGGGGTCTCTGGACCCTTGCAGCTGGCTGCCCGGTCCCTGCCTACCCGCAACTCCACCACTGTCACCTTCAATGTTCCCAGAGCAAGGACCTCTCGCTGCCTAAGATCCTTCCATCACTTAGCCCCGCCTTGGTTCAACTCCCTTCCTGAATCGATCTCAAGATCCCAGGGATTGGCCGCTTCAAAATCGCCCTCCGCCAACATATTATTGACAGCGATATTGCCAAATGCTTGTAGCTACCTAAACCCGGTCCGCCTTAGCCCATCCGGCCCCTGGCACGGTTTTGGTACTACATAATTGTCTAAGACTTGATGTTTAGTTGTATGATGTATCTCTTGCTATATAACAATGCGTGTAACTTTACACATGTTTGTACCAGTATAACTGCTGCCTGTAATCTCAAGTGTGTTTATGTATCTCACCGTATGTTCATCCCTGTCCCTAACTCACTTAATTGTTGTCTCCCCTCCAAATAACGAGGTACCTTTGTAAACGAGTCCATGACTCAAAGGTTGTAAAACTGATCTCTCCAATAAAATAAAAAAAAAAAAATAACACCGATATCTCCATGTTCCTATGTCCTAGTAAAGAAAGTGAAAGTGTTTCACTTTCATAGGTGAGATCTCAGAAGAGCCTGTCTCTCTCTCTCTCTCTCTCTCTCTCTTCTCTGTCTCTGTCTCTGTCTCCATCTCCACCACGCAGCCCCCTAACCCCCCACACCCTTGGCTGCTCGGTCATCTGGTTGATCCTGCCATAATTTTAAGAAATATTTTAACACTTATCTGTTTGATATTGCCATTTTCAGGGACTCTTACACATGTAGCATTCTAACTTCTGATCCTGTAAAGTAGCATGACAAAGCGCTGTCAATTGTTCTCTGTGACGTCCATGCAGAGCCTTAAAATGAGATACTCTGTTTGAAAAAAGGTACAAAATGTTATTCTGCCTAAGTTTACTGAGCTTGGTTTTAAAAGAAGCTAGCGACTGTAGAAGGACAAGAGTGAGTGAGTGAGTTGCGGCTTCAGAAAAGTAGAAGTGTGTGTGTGTGTGTGTGTGTTGCTATAGCACACGCTTGTCTTCCTTCTGCTGTTCTGGGGCTGCCGGCTTGCACTCGTTATCCTCGCAGTACAGTTGGCAGCTTCTTTAAACAAATACAATTAACGCCTAGGGAAAAATGCAGTTTTCTGACACAGACTGCCTTATTGTAAAGGTCTGGCAGGTGTCCTGTGTCAGTGTGGATAGCAATCGATCATGCTACATTTCAGGGGAAAGTACTCTCAGGGTGAACAAATCTTGGTGGCTTCCGCCACTTGTAAGATATGCTATCATTGGCTTCTGTGAAGATAAATATATCTTCAGTCAGTCCATGTCCTATTCCATATATACATATATTTATTTTAATTATAGTAGTGTGATAGCATCACTATAGTTAGGTTGAGTAGGGTGTTCAGTGTTAAACCCCTAACTTTTCACATTAATTTATCTTTGGCACCGCTTTGACAAAATGAGCTGAAATTTGCACGTGTTGCCTAGTAGGCAATGTCTTGATATGTGAACATGTTTGTGACAGCAGCTTATTCGGTTCTGAGATCCACATACTGTATATCATTTTTTGTAAAGTCTTAACATTTTCCTGTACTTAACATGTTTTTTTTTTTTTGCTTTACCTACAGCCTACATGGAATGGAATGTTTTCCCCAAACTTGCAGGGAACATGTAATGTCCTAAGGCAGTGGCTTTGGTAAGTCTGGTAAACAAAATATTAAAAGGTTCCAGAGCTATAAAGAGCTATAAAGCTTTAAAGTTTAGTGTTTTCCTGTCTGAGCATGCACAGTAGAGTTTTAGAGAAAAGTATTGGTACAAAATTAAAAATCTGATGTCACTAAATGACAAATCTGATGACGAAATGAAAACTGATGTCCTGAAATGAAAATTTAATGTGAAATGAAAATCTGTTGTCACAAAATGAAAAATTTGATGTGGATGCCCGTCACTAAATGAAAATTTTTATGTTGTGGATTGGTGTTTGGCACTATTTATTTCCTTGTCCTCCCCATAATGTAAAGGGATAGTATGCATCTATTAATGGATGGGAACAGGGACCAGAGGGCTCTGTGCTACCACAGGAAAATGCAGATTCAGTTATACTACCTCAAAAGTAAGTAAGTAAGGAAATTCATTACAAAAAACTTTGTTAATGAATTAGTTAGGTTAAAGCCACAAAAGTAGGGAAATGTGGCATTAGATTTCCAACCCTAACACCTCAACCTCATCCTGCAGGCAATGGGAGAAATCATACAGTTTGCAGTTTCTGCATTTACAAATCAGGAGTGGGTGTGCCTCGGAAAAGGAACAAGGGTGGGTGTGGGACTGCTCACAGAGGGAGGGAGCAGGAGAGGTTTTGTTTTACTGCATACCAGGACAGAGAACAGAGGGTGGTGGAGACAGCACACAGTGGGAGGGTTTTGTTTTACTGTGTACCAGGACAGGGAATGGAGGGTGGGGTGGGACAGCACACAGTGGGGGCAGACTGCGATCGGACATCGGGGGAGGAGGAAGGACCACTAGACTAGCCTGATTTAGGATCCTGTTTTGCAAAGGATCCTTTATCGCATCTTCCTCATTGATTACAGTGGGAAAACAAGGTAAAGGATCCGTTTATGTCAAACAGGATTCTACATCATGCTAATCCCATTATAGTCAATGGGAAAACACGATAAAGGATTCTTTTGCAAAACAGGATCCTATTTCATGCTTTCATTCAGTGTATTTCAATGGGATTTTCAGCCTGGTTCATAGCTTAGCCATTTCTGAACATTTTGACCCCAAATTTTCAACATGGCCTGTTGGGGACCCTACCCATGAGCAACAGGACTGTCGTTAAATAATTCCCTACAAAGGTGATTTCGTGGTTACTTGGTGAATTCACCTTCGGGTGGGATTTGGCAGTTTTTCTGCCCTTTGTTCATGAGGTGGTATCCTAAGAAAGCTATGCTGAAAATATGTAAAATGGCAAATTATGACCTTGTGTTGCAATTTGCATGCACGCTCAGTAACTTTGGAAATGTTATATATTTTCACCCTAGATTTTCAACATAGCCTTCTTATTACCCCACCTCATGTAGTCACAGCTGTCAATTTTCAAATACTGGCTAAAATATGTTTTTGCACCTGTGGTGCGGAATGGCGCTGCACCTTGCAGAATTACGCTTTGGTGGGGATTCAACATTTTCTGTACCAGGTACATGAGGTGGGGTAATAAGATGGCTATGCTGACAGTTTAGTCACTGTTGTCCTATAAAAGGAAGCACAGGGCACAGTTACATACATATACACATCTGTGGAGGGATGGGCGTGCAGGGCCCTAAGGGCTATGCACCCACAGGAAAATAAGAATACGATTATAATATCTCAAAAGTAAGGAAATTAGTTGCACAAAACTCTGTTACTGCATCAGTTAGGTTGCAGTGACAAAAGTAGGAAATGTGGAGTTAGGTTTCAATCCTAACACCCGCTCCACACTGACACACCAACAGGCATCGGGGTGTGTCTTGGGAGTCATCAGCCCTAACACTTACCTCATTCTCCTATACTGTACCCATCTCAGCTTATTTACTTCTAAGGGGTAAGTGTTAGGACTGATGATCCAAGGCACACCCCAATTCCTGTTGAAATAAGCAGGGTGGGTGGGGTGTTGGGGTTGGAAACCCTAACACCAGTTTTCCCTACTTTTGTTGCTAAACCTTAACTGAGGCATTAACGGAGTTCTTTTGTAATATATTCATTCTTGTAAATAAAACTGCGTTAATGCACCAGTTAAGGGTAGCTTAATGCCACAAAAGTAGGGAAATATGGCATTAGGGTTTCTCACCCTAACACCCACCCCACCCCACCCCCAAGCAGAAAAAGGAAAAACATTAAAGTTTGGTTCTTCTGAGTCTTGGTGAATCAGTGGTGGGGTCTTCCTGGATAGTCAACCCTAATGCTCTCCCTGGCCCGTGTGTGAAGAAAGGGAGATCATGTGTGACTTTGTTTGCTCATGGAATGGGGTGCACATTAGGGTTGACAACACCCAAGGAAGACCACACCACTAATTTGCCATGACTCTGGAGACCCAAAACCCTAATGTGTTTTCCTTTTTGCTGCTGGGGGGGTGCATTGGATAAGAAACCATAATGCCACATTTTCCTACTTTTGTGGTGTTAAGTTACCCTAACTGGTGCATGAACGCAGTTTTTTGCAAAGAATTTCCTTACTTTTTTTTTTTTTACATATTTCTTTCCCTCCAGTCATGGTTTGCAGAGCTGCCTCTCAGGCATTCTGCCTGTTTCTGCCTTGCCTGAAGTCTTTCTACCTGAGCCTCTCTCTCCTCTTTCAGCCCACACAACCGCACCCCAGCTTAACACTGGGGTGGACCACCTCTCTCTTGGGTGCTCTGTACAGTCAGTCTCACGGCCTGTGGGTGAGATCCTGGGTGGAAGACACTGGAAGGCCGGGCAGGATAGACCCACAGTGGGCATGGGGGTAGGTGCCATTGCCTACCCTGCAGACCAGTGCTTTCCCTGTTCTGGTGTGCACTCCCCCTCCCATGTGTGGTGCATGTTTCCAATGCTACGGCTGCAGGCAACCCTGCTGAGTGTCAGTCACGCTATGTACAGTAGGTGCTGCTCTGCATGCTGCAGGACCTCCAGTCTCCCCAGAAGCCGCTGGCATGCTGAGCGATGTCCGTTCTCCCCCAGGAGAGAGCAGCCCAGTGGGTACTCAATCCTCACCCTCCCCTGCCGACCCCGGTGCCTGAGCTCGGGTCACCGCGTAGCATGAGGTGTGGTGTCCAACGCCTCAACCCTCTGTGCCACCGGGCTGACTTTCCTTACTTTTTTTAGATAGTAAAATTAAATCCATCCTGTCCAGTATCCCAGACTAAAAACACTGAGAAAGATCAGAGACCTCACTGACCTGTTTACAATGCTTCAACGCTCCCTACAACTCACTAAAATCTAACTGGCCTAGTGGCGTGGAGGGCTGAGGCATCATGCCTTACCTCCTGCCATACCAGCGACCACGTGTTCATGGTGCAAGCAAGTAAATGGGGATCAGCTGGGGTGGGAGAGGATTCGAGCATCCAGGGATGGCTCTCCTCTCTGGGGAGGATGGGAAAGCGGAGACCAGTGGCTGAGTGTTGGCATGCTGGCTTCTGCACACTGGGGCACTGGGCGGAGCAGCCAACCCAGCGTGCTGTGCAGTCGCATGTGCAGCTAGGCCATTGTTGGTGAGTCACGCTTCCCTCCACAGAAAAGCAGAAAATCTGGCCCTGGCCGGACGGTATGATGGCTGTCCTCCACAGGCGCCACCCCCAAGAAGACACCTCCGACTCTGGATTTGGACTTGGCGGGTTGAGTGCTCCCGCCACCCCTCCATGGAGGGCAAGCCATGGGGATAAGACAGGAGTGGGTCTGATGTTCAGGGGCAAGGCTGGGAGGACTGCCGGAGAAAGGAGCGCGGCGGAGACAGGAGAAATAATCACAAAAAACCTCACTAAAATCCTAGGGTTACAGACCTTTAAATCCTTTGTGGCCTATGTTCTGCAGAAGACCTGTAAATGCTTTTCCTAAGCTGAATACAGCTTACCTGTCCTGTGTTGCATCGCTTAAACAGCACTTGTATCATTGTACCTAGATGTTTGTTGATTATGTTCCACTTGCTTTTATCCCATTTTGTCTCATCAAATCGATGTATTTTCAGAACGTTTTATTCCTAACCACATTTGTACTGTTTACCTCCCTGTTGTTACCTTTTACCTCCCCAATTGCAATGTACATGTTATTTCCACTGTATAATGTATAAATTGTATTGCTTCTTCCAGGTATTTATCTTGCTTCCCCCAGGACCACCTTGAAAGCGAGCTTGCTCAATGGTTCTATTCCTGGTAAAATAAAAATTATTGATTTTGATTGATTACAGTAAGCAGGCACTTCTGTATCAATACACCTCAATTCACTTACTTATAAAAATAAAATGTGGCATCTATCCCATTGGCCAAACAGAACAATTATAATGGTTCAGTAGGACTACTTTTTCTTTATTTGTAAAGTTTTTCTAACTTTTACTTATTTAAATCAAAAATATATATTTCTTTACTAATCTTAATGAGTCCATTTCATAGTCACAATAAGGCACTCCAAAATGTGCCTGATGCTGGTATAATGGCACTTCTGTGGTGCAAGCACTCAGCCTTTGGCCCTAAGGCCTTGTGCTTGAACTCACCTGAGGCATGCTGTTACCCAGCACACAGCACACCTTGTCATGCTTTATTGCTTAAATAACCCAGAGTCACTCTTCAGAGTGCCTCAAAAGGTCATACAAATCAACCAACCACAGGATAACCCTCCCTCACAACACAGAAAATAAATTTAGTATATTATTCATTTGCATACACAAAACTTGTTTAAGAGCTACTTCAGTATGTTCTTTCATAAATGTAATGTCACAGCTCTTAGGACTGACCACTCATTAATTTTTTTTTTATTTAAATTTTCTTTCCAGAATTTAAAGCAGATCCTAGTAGCCTATATACAAGACTACTGGTTTGACTTGTCTTTTGCATACTTACGATCACCTTGGTAGTCTAGTGGACCCCCAATCGTAGGTCCAACCTGTCATTGTAATATAATTCCTTATCTCCTTGGTAGTCTAGTTAAGGTTGAAAACTAGCTGTAAGTACACCTCTGTATTAAACATCAACTCTTTTGCCAATGCTATAAAAACTTAAAACTAATACCAGCTCCTGCTGAAGTAAATTCAGCAATTGTGGGATCTAGGTTACTAAAAATGAGTTTTACCTTATTTTTATTTATTTTTCTTGACTGGGAAAGATGACTAGAGCAATTCTGCCTATTTTAAGCCTCTTCCCGAGGGTAGAGTGGAGTGGGGTGGAGGTTACACAGAAACCAACTGAAATAGAACCAGATTAAGCTGTTGGTGGTATTTTTACTGAATAGGGGAATCTGGCCAGGACACTGGGCAGTTCCCCACTCTTTAAGCAGTGCCATGGGATCTTTAATGTCCACCAGAACAGGTAGATGGGGAGCTCGGTTTAAAGTCTCCTCTGAAAGATGGCACCTCAGTAGTGCAGCCCTCCCATGCTATACTACAGTGTCACTACTGATATTTTAACCTCAACTTTCATGTTTGCTGAAACTCTGTAGATTAAAAGTACAAGCGAAGTACTTACCAAATTATGAAAAGTAACAGCTCAGAGACCTCGGCTGGCAGGGTAAGTGAAAATCTTACTGCAGGTGGGGCTCTTGCAGCAGGCTATTGCCACTAGAACAATGCTGCAGGCACTGGGGCCCATCAGAAACCTTAGCTAGCAGTCTCCAGTGGGGACCATCCCCAACACCAACTCCACCCCAGCGTCGGCCAGTGGTATATCGGGGTGGTCCCAGCTCCACCTCAGTTCTTTTCCATACAGACCCATTTACCTCGGCTCTTCAGTTGCATTTAGAACTTGGATAGTAGTTTCTAATGAAATTATTATCAGTCGTTTTTTTGTCAAAGTCTGCTTTTCACTTGCTTGTGCTTCTCTGCATGTCGACCTCACTGTCTTCAGCCTCCTCCACTGAAAGAAGAGGACAAAGTGTGCCAGTGGCCATCAGATACTGGTGAAGGATAAGCATGAGGCCTGAGTCTTCTGCCTAGGGTCCGACCATGACACACAGGCCTGCTTTATTTGCAGCGGCTTCACTGGCAGGACTAGGATTCGCCTTCTCAAGGCACTAAAAGCCCATATTTTAGAGCAGCAGGTGGCGTAATGCAAAGCTCACTGGCGGAAAAATCTTCAACCTTTCTCGGTCCTCTAAACATAAGGAAAAGAAATGGGACTCAGACCAATGTAAGTCTTGCGAAAAGGACTGGGGCTGGTCCAAGGGGTGTTCATGCTCCTAGTCACGCACAAAAGAAAACCTCCTCTGGGTCCAACTTGGGAGGTTTTAGACCCTCCTCCCACCACTGCAACACTCTACTGGGTGGCAGGGCTTCTCCACTCCACCAAACCACCAATGTCAGGCAGTGGCAAACAGGGCCCAGTTTCCATAGCGGACTCTTCTATCCCAAAGGTGAAGGCAGCACCCTTGCGGTCACCCTCTGCCTCAGGGGTTGGGAACTCAACCTCCTCTTCTGCAGGGACTTCTGTCCCATCGGTCTTTCCCTGGGGCTCCAGCGTAAGACCTCAGAGCATAGGAACAGAGTCAGTTTCAAGCTGGCTTGGCTCACCATCCCTCAATGGCTCAGATGCCAGACTCCAAACCGATGATGGTTTCCAAGCCAGATGGCTCTAAACTGTTGACGGTGCTGGATAAAAAGCAAACATCAGCCAAGACCTCTTCAGATCCCAAATGTTCACGGTCCATAGGGCCTCTATGCCTGAGAACCAGGGAGAAAGGTCCACTCCTCTCCCAAGGACCCACTGGACCTCTCCTCCGTGCCTATCACTCCACCGACACCAGACAAGCCTCGCCACATGGCGAGGCCTGCAGCTCTGCAGTTTTCAAAGAGAGGAGCTGACAGAACCTTTCCAGTTCTGGTGGGGCTAGGTCAAAAAGATGTGCTTCCACTGCTGCAGAATACAACTCTGACCCGGAGGAAGAGAGGGACAAAGGTCGGGAGAAAAGCCTTCTCCAATGCCCAAAATGTCCTTGCCTAAACCCAAACGAAGTCTCACTCCATTACCTGACCCCCCATGGTTGGACTTTGTACAAAGGCGGGTACTGACATCGCTCCGCTTGCCCAGTACTACCCACCATCGCTTTCCTAGTAGCAGGTAGTCAGTCAGCAGACGCGGTCAGAAAGCAGTCGTCGATGCTTTACCAGCCATCAGCAGTCTACCATTGCGTGGCATTCTTTTGAGAGGAGCAGATCCTTGTCTCATTCTAGATCGGCTTCCTCCCTTCTGAAGGCCATGGCTTGGATCCCAGTTCCTTTTGGTCTGACGTTCTCCCTCAAGGGAAGGCCAGTGTCCCCAGATTAGATCTCCTCCTGACAATCCTACCTTTATGGACGTCATGAGGTACATCCAGTCCTCCAACAGATGGAAGACAGAGGACCTGGATCCGAGTGCCTGAGGTTGGCAAAGTACTAGAAGCAGAAGGAGCCCAAAGCCTTTGGTAGTTCCTCCTCTTGTGGATACATTCCAGGATCTCCTCAGATCACTTGAAGCATCCCACACCATTCTGGTGGTCTCCAAAAATTGGGACAGGCTGTACCGAGCCCCAAGGGAGGAGCTTTCTAGACAGAACACCATCAGGTGGACTCCATGGTGAATACAGCTACTCACGATAAATCTAAGAAGCCTAAGCACCTGAGTTTGCAGCCTCCCGATGTTGGGTTCAGATTTTTTAGATCAGGTGGGCAAGAATGTCTATTCTGCCTCCACTTGCTCTATTTGATCCCTAAACTTCCTCACGCATATGATCCAGTACCAGAATGCCATGTGGGAGAAAGGCTTAGAAGTGGCTCAGGCCTTGCCAGACTCTGCACAAAAGACTGAGCTTCTGGACATCCTGAAGTTTGGTTCAGACATAGGCACTAATGTCCTGAGGGCCTCGTATGACACTGCAGATAGGCCTTGAGGGCAATGGCATCCAGTGTTTGCCCTAGGTGCCACGCCTGGCTCAGAGTCTCAGGATTCTCCCAGGACCTGCAGTCTGGGATCCTGGACCTTCCCTTCAGGGTTCTGTCCTTTTGGGGAGGAGACAGAGAATTGATCTCTTGCCTCCAAGATTCGAAAGTCTATCTGGTCCATCCAAAAATGTTTAGGTGGACCAGAAACCCTTCTGCAAACTGCCTTTTTGTAAGCCCTCCAGGCAAAATACCTGCAACCAATTTTAGCAGACAGGTGGCTTTAAGAGGAAGATACCAATCCAAACTCCTGGGAGTTCCACCTGTAGAGGCCCCAAGTCCTCCCAGCCCTCTTTGCCTGTCCCGGGTCTACCCAATGACTCGCTACCTGCCCTCCATCTTCAGTGGAGGCAATGAGAGGAGCAGGCAGTAGGGGGTCTCTTCTCCTTATACCTAGAGGATGGAGCAGCATCACTACAGACCTCTGGGTGCTAGACCTGATAAGGAGAGGACATACTCTCAGTTCATTCAGATCCCTCTGGAAAAGCCACCAGGGTCCTCCATTATCCTTCACATATTCTTCTTGTTAGGAGATCTAGGCCCTTTGCAGAAGCGGGCACAAAGCCGGTCCCCTGGGTCAGCAGGGGTGGAGCTACTATTCCCATTTTTCCTAGTACCAAAAGGATCGGGACCTTTGGCCCATCCTGGACCTCAGCTCCTTAAATTTCTTCATAGAGTACAAGCAGTTCAGAATGGTCACTCTGCCAGGCCTCATTCCCTCTTGCACCAAGGGGACTGGCTCTGATCCCTAGATATGCAGGATGCCTACCTGCACATAAGGGCCTTTCCTCTGTATGGGAAGTTCCTGAGGTTCCAGTTCCAGGAAACAATATCAGTTCTGAGCTTACCGTTTGGCCTCTCCTCCACCTTCAACAAATGCCTAGTGGTAGTGGCTGTGGCTCTCGGATGCAAGGGCCATTACGTCTTCCCTTACCTAGATGATTGGCTCCTGGCAGCCCCTTCCAGGGCTTAACTACTTGCACTCTCATAGACACCTTTACTCTCTTCCAAGAGCTGGGAATCACCCTGAACCTTCCAAAGTCATCCCCAGAGCCCAGCCAGCTACTCCTATTTATCGGTGCAGTCCTCAACACAGTCCAGGGCATGGTCTCCTCCAGCAGGACAGGGAGATTGTCTAAGGGGTGTAGCCTGGACGGCATCCATGGCTCCACAGGTCCCAGCCAGGACCTTCCTCAGACTTCTGGGACACATGGCGGCCATCCCCACAGTTCCTTTGGCTCACCTCCACGTGAGTCCCACAGTGGATGCTCAGGGTGCAGTGGGACCAAGGTCAGATGTCCTGGACCCAGTACTGAAGGACTTTTCCTGGTGGTTAGACCCCTCCAGCCTGGCATGAGGGGTCCCTTTGACAGGAACCCCAAGATGGATTCTAATGACTGATGCATCCTGTCTCAGTTGGGGTGCTTATCTGGAAGACAAACAGACCCAGAGGACATGATCCCCAGACGAGCAACTGCTCCATATCAATATTCTTTAGATGCGAGTGGTCCTGAATGCCTTCAGAACATTTCAGATGGACTTTTGCTAGGCCTTCTTCTCATCAGACTGACAACACGTTGGTAATATTTTACATCAACAAGCAAGGGGCACTCATTCTTAGCCCCCTATGCTGGGGAGGCGATAACTGGTATTGGGCACTGGAACACCATGTAGACCTCACCGCTGTTCATGTTCCAGGTGTCCAAAACATCTTGGCCAACAGCCTAAGCTGGTCTCAGTCCAAGGCTCATGAGTGGGAGCTCCTCCAGTTGGTAGCAAATCAGCTATTCAACAGGTGGGGCCACCCAGAGTTGGATCTCTTTGTGTCTCCACTCAATGCCAACCTGCTCAGTTTCTGCTCGCGAGTCCATGCCTGGTGTTTTCTAGCCAGATGCTTTGTCCTTCTGTTGGACAGGGAGGTTTCTGTATGTGTTCCCTCCCTTTCCCATTCTTCAGAGGTGGTTCTGAAGCTTCAGGCGATGGAGCAGAGATGATCCTCATTGCTCTATTTTGGCCTCGGCAGATTTGGTTCCCACTACCCGACAGCTGGCAGTGGAGCCTCCAATACAGCTGCCACTGAGCTTGCACTTGCTGTCACTGGATTAGGGAACACTGGCCCATCCAGACCTCAAGTCTCTGCATCTTCATGCCTGGCTCCTGCAGACTTAGTTAAATCTAGGTTTGGGGTCTCTCAGGAGGTGGCGGACATTCTCGTAGCAGCAAGAAAGCCCTCAACTTGATCCACTTATGCCATGAAGTGGAAAAGATTTTTAGTCTGTGGGCTTCACCCGTCACTTGGACACTCACGGTCCAGTGAACTGTATCTTAGAGTATCTCCTCTCCGGTTAAATCAAGGCTTGAGCTACTCCTCCATAAAGGTACACCTGTCAGCAATCTCTGCTTACTACGTGCCTGTGGAAGGGAAAACACTAGCCCAACTGGGCGTGTCCTGTACTTTTTGTGGAGCATACTGCATATTAAGCCTCCCATCAGCGGTCCAGGCACGTCTGGGATCTCCTTTTATGCTAAAAAGCTGACTTTTCCCAGTTCGAGCCTGCCGTGGAATGTGAGCTTCACTTCCTTTCCTGGAAAGTGTTATTTTGTTGCAGTTACTTCCACCAGGAGATTTCCAAGCTTCAGGCCCTGATGTGTAAGGAGCCTTATTTAATTTTCACTGGGACAGGGTGTCCTTGTGAACCAGTCCTAAGTTTTACCTAAAGTGGTGTCCAAACTTGCATTGAATCAGGACATCAACCTCCGGATACTATCCAGACCGCTCGAACAGAGGGAAGTGCTCCCACATACTTTGGATGTCCACAGGGCGCTAAGGTACTATCTGAAATGCACCATTCCATACCGTAAGGTGGAGCAGTTGTTCGTGGCCTTTGCGCCTCCGCTGCCAAGGAGCTCCAGTGTCTAAGCAGACATTATTGAAGTGGCTGATAAATTACATTGTCTTCTGTTATAAGTACAACAAACTTATACTGGGTTCAGTTAGGGGTCATTCTACCAGGGGACTGGCTACTTCCTTTACCTTGCATAATGTCTCCATTGGTGACATCTGTGCAATGGCTACCTGGAGCTCAGTGCATGCTTTCATTAAGCACTACAGCCTAGACATTGCTTCTAGGCGTAAGGGCAAAATCTGCCTAGCAGTCCTTCAAGGCCTCCTATCTTAAGGTGCCTTCTAGCACTGTTGCTTACAGCCACCTCCCAGTTACCTGTTCCTTCTTGTGGGACTGCTTGGGATTCAGTCCTAATGGTGATAGCCTGCTGCAAGTGCTCCTACTGAAGTAAGATAGTACAGTTACATAAGAACTTAACGTAACAGTAGATCTTCGAGAGGAGCTTTTGCAGCAGGTGCTGCTTTCCTCCTTCCCCTGATGATGCTGTTTACATCTTTATTCATGGTGAGCTTCTGCCTGGTCCATCTGCCGGCCTTCTCAACGGGTCTCCAGTGGGTGAACTGAGGTGAGGCTGGGGACCACCCTGATATACCATTGGCCGATGTTAGGGAGGAACCAACGTCAGGGGCGGTCCCCACTGGAGACTGCTAGCTAAAGGTTTCCAATGGGTTCTAGTGCCTGCGACATAGTCCTGATGGTAATAGCCTGCTGCAAGAGCTCCTCTCAAAGATCTACTGTTACTGTAAGTTCTTATGTAACTGTACTTTACAGTGACAGCCCTGTACTACATACCCTTGCTGGTTATGAAAAACAAAGCTAAACACTTATCAAAGTTGAAATATAACTACAATTTAAGTACTTTCCCCAACATTTCACCAACAGTATTAGGGACTCTTTCAAGACCTAGTTTACTACTAGCAGTGCAGTTATTTAATTCTCGTAACTAATACTGTCAAGAAACTAGCCTGGTTAAAGACATCCCTCAGTTTATTTTCCATATGTTTTCTGTACCTAGCTCCTAGGTGTGAGGTGCTGGTTTGTAAGGAGGACACTGTTCCACGGTTGTAGATACTTATAAGCAAAACTTTTTGAAGTGGGACAATTACTGTGAACTTCAGGCGAAAAAATAAATAACATAATAACTTCTTCAAAATAAACATAAGTTACCAAGCAGCATCTCGGACACTAGAAGGAGCTAGTGAACATCATACTGGGGTCAGAGTACATCTGTACCCCACCAGGCTATCTACAGAACTGAATAAAACCAAGGCTTATGTACCAAAGGGAGAACATGTGACTTGTTTAACTCCTCCTATGCTTTTCAGAATTATCTTTATACAGCAAAATAAATCTATTTTCAATTCTGAGCTCAGAATAACATTTCCTTTAAGTTGTAATGTTGTCAACATCACTTTATAGAAACAACAACTGGTTAATAAAATTTTAGTTTCAAACACTGCAGGAGTAACTCCACCTCCTAGTACTGTGCCTATAAATATGGGAGTTGACCTGCAGCCAGCTCTATAGTACAGAATAAGAAGTGAGACTCCATACAGAGAAGCAGGAAACCTTTTATGAGGGAAACATTTGTTTGTTTTATAAATTAGTCCAATAGAATGAATTAAATGCATTCAATACACTTTTTAGAAGCATTTTAACTAAAGTAAAAACACAAAAGAAACACTTTTATTTAACCTTTGTTTAACAGAGAGGGGGTTAATGCTAAACAAACCACAGTGTTGTACAACTTGTTGTTACGGGCCTTCTTTTGTTTTGTAGCTTGTTTAGGTCATGAATTAGTTGTTTTGTATTTTCTACTGAATTAATTCCTTTTTATATGCTGTAAATTGTATAAAATGCAGGCTGTTTATTTACTCAATATGAAGTGTTTTGTGTGTTACTGCTGCCATTTAGAATGAGTTTCAAATCAGAAAGACCCATTTTCTACAGCAAACAGGTTGAAAGGCACTTTAAAGGGTTTTATATGCAAACATTTTGGGGCTGCATTTACATTATTTCCACAGAACAGCTAGCCTGTAAAGCAGCTGTAGCTTACTCCATATATTTACAAGGAGGGACAAAATGGGGAGTACCTAACGCTAAATGGGATGCAAAGCAAGACCATATGAGGGTTTGCATACATAAAGGGTCATTACAAGACCCACACCATGGATATACTGTAACTAAGCTTACAATTCCATATCCAAATGAAATGAAATACTCATTTTAAACAACTATTGTGTTTCTGCATACCTCACATTAGAAAGGTTCTGAAACTGGGGGCAACCACAGAAAAGAGCTGTGCAGAACTTCATATACCAGGGCAAGAATACATAAGGGATAGAAAGAACGTTATATAGGTGGCCTGCCTATATAAAGTGGAAAGAAAGATGAGGAGTTATAGCAAGAAAGGAGGAGGAGAGTAAAAAGGGTTGTTGCAACAGACTTAAAAAATAAAATTAGATTTGGCTGGTATATGGAGGTATCTGTCATATTCCTCCCTCACTCAAGAAGAAACCAATGGAATCTTTCAGTAACATCATCATTGGTTTCTTTTACAGTTTCTGAAATGGAACAGATCTCCATTTTGAAAGGGAGATGGAGCTTACCCTCCCTCTCCCAAAGCTCCACTCCGAGTCCCTTAAACAAAATATTCTTTGAGAGATGCCAAACTAACAGTATTCTTACTCATTACTTTCATTACTTACTTTAACTCTGAAGTCTGTTATTGCCAGATTATCATCTGCACCATAACGTGATAGATCATCAGCATTGAGGTGTTTCTTTCCTGCTCAATGTTGTATTTCAAAATTGCAAGGTTGCAGGGCCAAATACCAACATGATCGAGGGTTTTTATCCTTCATTATGTGTAGCCAATGTAATGGGTTGTGATCAGTTATTACCAAAATGTTCTGCCCCATAAGTAAAATTTAAAGAATTTATGGCCCAACGAATAGCCAAACATTCCTTCTCTATCGTGGAATATTTAGTCCCTCTTAAATGTAATTTTCTGCCGATAAAGATGATGGGGTGCTGTTCTTCCCCATCGAGTTGCAGTATGCAGTGTCAATGGCTGAGTAGGTAGCACACTCTCCTCTGAGGCCAGGAGATCAGAGGGCTGTGGGTTCAGGTCCCACATCTGGCACTTGGGTTAATATCCCAGTACTGACACTGTAGTGCAGCATGAGAGGTGCTGCACTTCTGAGGTGCCGTCTTTCGGATGAGACGTTAAACAGAGGTCCCATCTGCCTGGATTGGTGGTAGTTCAGGTGGATGTTAAAGATCCCATGGCACTTATCGAAAAGAGTAGGAAGTTTATTAGGTAAGAAAACACATCACCATAAATCATAACAGAAAGCAAATACACAAACAAAATTTAACAATAATCCAAAAAGTAAACAGGAACATAACAGTTTAAACAAAGAAACCATTCCATAAAGAAAAAAACTTAACAGGTGAACATTTTAGCTGATCATTAGATTTAACATTCAATATACCTTCATCTACCTGGGAAATAATCGTGGAAGAGGGACCAATTGTTGATGAAAAATAAATTGACATCTAGCCTGCCATAAATAGAACTGAATAAGTGCAAAAAAAAACATTCAGAGTACTGGGATGAAAAAATTTGCCAAGGCCCATATAATCACCCAAAATTAGAGTGTTATAAGACACTTGGGACAATAAAGATATCCCCAGTGACCAGCTGCATCATTCCAAAACTTTTACTAAAGGACAATCAAAAAAAAAATCTGAAAGACTTTCCTCAATGGAAATACAAGATGGTCTTAAACAATACCTATCAGTCAAAGGTTTATATTTAAGGTTACCATGCCCCCAGTCTGCCATGAGCAGACATCCAGACAATATCCCACACATAGGCAAGAAGCCTAAAATCAGACAGTTTGTGTAAGGCAAAGCGACATCCTAGTAGGAATACACTCTGGAAGAGCAAAAGTATACCTTGCACTGTAAAGACAATGTAATTATAAATGGATTTCCTAGAGTGGGACAACAGAGTTGAAAACAATAAATTCCATTGACAGCATTTTTTAAGGTAGAGATCCCATAAGTGGCACCTGGTCCTGTTGTAAAATCTTAAGGGATATGTAGTCCATTTTCAGTAACAATCCCATACAAAGTGGGACCATATCTGCCAAGGGAAGGTAATCAGATCCCACAAAAACAAAAGGAATTAAACAAAAAACAGAATGAAAAATACAAGTGGGTTAAGCATGGCCAAGCCACCCTTTTAACTGGTAAATAGGTGATATCCCTCACACCGGATTCAGTTGATTACCCCAGATCATTTGGAAGAACACACTATAAAGCCTAGTTTCCTAAAGAAACGGTGGTGGGTAAACTTAACTAAGATACAAAAACACAGGGATCAAAATTTCTTAACTATGAAAACCTCTTTTTTTTTTTTTTCCAAATTTCCAATGTTTCCAGAGATTTACTTTAGCTTCACCCAAACCTAATTGTCGCTTCCAATTAAAAGTAGCCATATCCCAAGCCAAACCATACCCCCAAATTTTAGTGGTGCAAATGCAAAGGGTATACCCATTGTGTCCAAAAGACAAGCTTGATCGGGTGTAAAGAAAAAATAAAACTCTTAGCCACTTAATTTCAGCTCCAGAAAATCTTCCCAAGTCTGAAAACAATGTAAGGCAGTCTGACGGAGGACTCATTTTGCATGAATAATGTCACATCATCTCGTAAGCAGTAATTTCCACCAGTGGTAAGGAAATATCAGGGGCCATCCAATAATCCCACAGTGTCCTTGGACATAACGAATAATGGGATCCAGCGCATATGTATACAAAGAGGGCTCAATGGACAACCCTGCGAACCCCTCTAACCACTGGAACCGCTGGCCCCATTAGGCCATTCACCAATGGATGTACCAGCATCAGAATATAACAAAGAAATCCAATGTACAAAAGGCTGAGAATATTATAAGACAGCAACAAATCAAATAAATAGGAGTGGTGAACTCTATCAAAGGCCTTAATCTGATCCAATGCCACAACAAAACCTGACCCTTTTCCCTATTACTATTCTCAAACAGTTCCTTTAAAATATATAGACTATGTTGAACCTTTAGCTGAGCAATAGCACAGGTTTGTGCGGGTGTATAAGTGAGGCAGAAACCATAGCTAATCTATTCATAAGGATTTTAGCAAAAATCTTGTTGTCACTATTTAGGAGACTAATGGTCCTCCAATTCATTAATAATGAAGAATTCCTTTCTTATAAATAAATTTCAATAGAGAAATACTGAAATCCGAGCTTAAACCAGAAGTCAACATAAAATTAAAAACCATAGGGAGAAGGAAACACATGAAAGGTAGAAATGTCTTGTAAAACTCATTCGGGATGCCATCCAATCCGGGGACGTTTAGATTTAAGTGACCTTATAACCTGTTCCACTTCTAAGGAAGAAATAGGCTGTAATAACATATTTGAAATTTGGCATCCATAACAGGAAGAAAAGTCAAAATTCAGTAGGTAAGGTGGCAGTGGTGTCAGTATCCCCACCAAAAGAGTCAGACACAAAGGTTGAACAACAGACATTTCCAGATCCGAGGTCACCACAGTACTCTTGGGAGATAGTAACCCTGACATGGGGTCCTGTCAAGGCGTTGTTTACAGGCCGAAAAAGGGTCAGAGCAGGCTGTGATTGAACTCCATACCTGAACTCCATGTCAAGAGATTTGGCCCGATCATATTGATATAAGGACATTTGTTTCTTGATTTCAGTGATCTGGGATTGAAAGAGATGTTTATCACCAGGGGAAGGACATCAGTTTATATAACTGATTCCGATACTGCAAGTAAGCAAGATATCGGGAATTAGCTTCAGATTTCCTTTAGAAACCAAAAAGGGCGAATCTCAGATTTAGTATCAGTCCACCACTGAAATAAATTGTCATAAAGACATTGGGTAGAAAAATGTGCTGCAAAAGACCCTTTAAACCAGCTATACAATCATCATCTTCCAGAAGGGACACACTCAAACGCCATCTGGGACCTGCAAAAAACTTTGGGTGGTATCCCAGCTAAACCTAAATGCCCAGACAGAAGATGATGATCTGAAAATTCAGTTGGTCTCACTTGAGGAAAAAAGGTTTCAAAACTGAGAAAAAAAAGAAAATCAATACGGTAGAAAAACATTTCTATTTTTAGAAGGGGATGGCTCAGAGGTAATGTGAGGAAGTATTTTTTCACTGAGAGGGTTGTGGATGCATGGAACAGCCTCCCTGAAGAGGTCGTGGGGTCAAGAACAGTGGGGACTTCAAGAATGCATGGGACAGGCATAGGGCAGTCCTAGTGGGGGTAGGAGGAATTAAGCTGTTGGTTAACTAGGATCTGCAGCTTATCTGTTAGGTAGGAAAATGGGCAGACTGGGTGGGCCAAGCGGTCCTTATCTGCTGTCAAATTCTATGTTTCTATGTTTCTATGGTAGGAAGCACCCCTGTAGCATGTAGGGCCCGAAACACATCCGTAAGACCAGCATCTTTAACGATCTGCCGTAAAGCAAGTGAGTCACAATACATTTTTTGAGAATCACCCTTAAATTTAAGGTCAATGTCACAATTAAAGCCACCTCCCCAAATAATGTGCTGTCTGGTATAAAGAAAAGGCCTAATATCCTCAAATAATTTAATCCGGGTTGCCTTGGTTTGTGGAGGCGTAAATGTTAACAACGGAAATCAAAGTCCGAAAGACACAATCTGGAGGCAAAGCATGCCCAGGGCAGACATCTACCAATTTAGAAACCCTAAAAAGGTAGAGGTAAAAGAATACCAACACCATCTGCTACATCAGGCCCAAAGGTCCAAAAGAAGGTCCCCACACCCATCTCTTCTGTGCTTGGGCAATTTCTGCAAGAGAGACAATCTAGTTTCTTGCAAAAAATGATATCAACTTGCAAGGTACTAAAAAAGAAGAGTAAGCCTTTTCTTAAAATTTTAATACTGCACCAGTTAGAAAGAAGCAATTTTAAGCGTAGCCATGATTGAAAAGATTAGCTGCAGGACCCAGGCTTTTGTGAAAACTACGCCTTCCTTTTTTTTCCCTTTTCCCCTTCCTTTCTTTGTAAGTTCGGTAGTTTTACTATCCTCCTCATCTGAAATCAATTCTGAAAGATACGAGGTGTCAGATTCCCTCCCTCACCTTGTAAAGGAGAAAAAAATTTCCACCAAAACAGGGGTTACAGAAGTGCTTAAGAGGCCTAGTAAACCTCCTAGGTTTAACAGTCTCAAAGGGAGGGCATAGAGGAAGATGCTTGTTGTGAATCCGATACATCAGAGGGAACAGAAGGCACAGGAACCTGGGTCACAGCCACCAGAGCAGAGGGCCGTTTCAGTGGTAGTGGGGGGCCTCTCCGTAGGTACTTGGAGCAAACCACCATCACCCCAGCCGAAAGCAAAGGAGCAGTATCATCTCCCTTTTGGCCTGGGCTCTATGAACCAAGTCGTCAAGATCCCAACCCCGATTTATTGTGTGTGGCCCATGGGCATTGGTGAAAGGCGTGACCCTTCTCATCGCATAAATTACACTGGAAAATATTTTGGCATCTGTCCACGAATGCCCAAACCCCCATACAGTGGGCATTTCAGTAAGTCACAGGAGCTACTAGATGGAGTTCGAGCACCACATTTATAACAGGCACGAGGTTGTCCTCCATAGAAGCAGACCCCCTATCCTTACCCAGAAAAAACTATTGGGTAAATGCAGCACCTCGCCATCCACTTGAGACAGTTTAACCTTAAATTTCCAGCTGCCTGTCCAAATTCCCTCTAAATCTAAAATGACTTCAGGGGACCCAGAACTTCACAGCGTTTTGCAACCAGTGATATATATTGCCAACATTCACCCCTTCATTCCAAAACATAACGTAATGTATCTAATCAGGGGTTTCGTGAGGAAGAGCATAGAAAGGGACCCAAGAGAGAAGATTTCAAAGTAGAATATTTATCCCAGAACTTTTCCAAACCACGAGAAGTTTTAAAACTCATATCGAAAGAGTCTTCACCTGAAATAAGAATTAAAGCAAAAATATCAATAGGAAAGAAATTCATTGAACCCTTCAGTAAAGTATTTGCTACATAATATCTATCAGGGTGAGATTGTAAGCCTCCCCTATAATGCAGGTGGACTGCATTCTTCCTAGGAGCTTGTTCCAGTTGATTTTTAAGAACATCTGAACATCTGAAATTTGCCAGCAGATAAAGGCCTAGAGGTCTATCAAGTCTGCTCGAATGTGCAGCTAGCACCCCTTATTCTGCAGCTGCCCTCCTTCCACCCTTCCCTTCATTAACCCTCCCCTTGTCCTGTCCCATCCTCGTTTGAAGCAGTCCACTGTTCTACTGCATACCACTTCTGCAGGTACGCATTCCACCCAGCCACCACCCTCTCTGTAAAAAGTCTCCCTCATCTCCTCCTGAACCTTCCTCGCTCCAGTCTCATATCTGGCCCCTGGTGCCTCCCTCCCTTACTTTGAACAGCCCCTCTGTACCTGTCTTGTTTATTCCTTTCATGTATTTAAAGGTTTCAATCATGTCCCCGTCTCTCCTCTCCTCCAGTAGTACATGTTCAACTCCTTCAACCTCCTCTCATATGATAAGTCCCCAGACCCTTGATCATCTTTGTCAGCCCTCGCTGCACTCCCTCCAGTAACTTAATGTCCCTTTCAGAATCACGGACGCCACAACTGCGCAGTACTCCAGGTGTGGTCTAACTAATGACCTATACAGTGGCAGAATCACCTCCTCCCTCCTTGAGGATATACCCCTTACAATACAACCCAGCATTTTGTTGGCCTTTGCAGCTGCCTTCCTACACTGTGCCGAGTTGTTCATTGACCCTGTGATGAGCACACCCAGATCCTCTCCTCCTCTGTCTGGGCTAGCTGCACTCCCCTAGCTGGTAAGTCCTCCTTGGGTTCTTCATCCAAAATGTATCACCTTGCACTTTTGGCATTAAAGCCCAGTTGCCAGGTGTCCGACCAGGTTTCAAACTTTGCCAGATCATCCTGCAACCCTGACCATCCCCTAGGTCATCCACCACAGCGCCAACCTTGGTATCATCAGCAAACAGACTGATCTTGCTCTTGATGTCCCATGATATGTCTGCAATGAATATCCCAAACAACACTGGTCCCAACACCGAGTCCTGTGGGACACCACTCGTCACTGCCCTTGGGTGTGAGAGCTCCCCACCCACCACCACCCTCTGTTGCCTTCCCTGCAGCCAGTTTCTACCCATCTCACCAGCATTGCACCTGCCCTGTGCCTACTTCCTTCCCAGCCTTCCATGTGGCACTGGTCAAATGCCTTACTGAAGTCCAGATACAGGACATCCACTGCATGTCCCCGTCCAGTTCCTAGTTACCCAGTCATAGAACCCGACCAGGTTGGTTTGGCAGGATCGGCCCGCGTGTAAGCCATGCTGTCTGCTGTCCTGTAGTCCTTTGGCCTCTAAGAGGGCCACCAGCCTCTCCTTCAGGATAGTCTCCATTAGCTTACCCACGATGGATGTGAGGCTCACTGGTCTGTAGTTTCCGGTTCATCCTTGGGGCCACTCTTGTGGAGGCACCACATGAGCCATCCTCCAGTCCTGAGGTACACACCCAGATGTAGTGAGGCATTAAATAGGTCTGCAAAGGTCCTGCAAGGACCTCTGCAGCTCCTTCAGTACCCTGGGTGGATGCCATCTGGGCCTGGTGCCTTGTCCACCCTCAGTGTCTTCAAACCCTCTCGAACTCTGTCCTCCATGATTTCCCCATCTGTCACCCCCCCTCGTCTGCCATTTCACCCATCTTGGGTGTCACCCCCCTCTTCTCTTTAGTAAATACTGAGCAGAGTACTCATTTAGTGCTTCGCCTTATCATACCCTGCTTCCACCCAACCCCCTCCTTCTAATCCTTACTATGTGGTCCTTACAGCTCCTTTTCTCCTGATGTGCTTAAAGTCCTTCTCCCCTTCTTAATGCCTTGTGCCAGCCTGAGTTCCGTAGATGCTTTGGCTCCCCTACTGCCCTTGTCACCTCCTTGATTCTGTCAAGTACTCCTCTCTGTCCTCCCCTCCCTGTTTTCTTGTATTTCCTAAAGGCAGCTCTTTTCCTCCTTACCTTTTCCATGACCTCCTTGCTCAACCAGCTCGGTTTCTTAGCTCTAGCCTTCTTGCTCTGGGCTTTGCAGCAGGTTTTGGTTGCCTCCACTATCCCCAACTTTATGAGCTCCCATCTCTGGTTAGTATCCATACTAGATTGAATTCTGGCCAGGTACCCTTTACCACTTCCCCCATCCTCCCAAAGTCAGCCCTCCTGAAGTCCAGCACTCTTGTGCCAGATTCCACTTCTTCCTTGCCCATATCCAATGTGAGCCATACTGAGTGGTGGTCTCTCCCTGACAGCGGTTCCTCCACTGTAAGTTCTCTCACAAAGTCCCATTTGCCAGCACAAGGTCAAGGGTATTCCCTAACCTGGTTGGTTCACTGACCATTTGCAGCAGGAAGCTGTCCTGGAAGGCATCCAGCAGTACCTGCTCCCTTCTGTTCCTGGTTGTTGGGGTGCTCCAGTCCACTTCTGGCATGTTGAAGTCCCCACAATCACCACACTACCCTCTCGCAGGTCCTCCTGATCTGTCCCGCTAGTTCCCTGTCTAACTCCTCCATCTGAGATGGTGGCCTGTACACCACTCCCATTCTAAGACTCTATTCTTGGAATCCTGGATTTGCACCAAAGTGACTCTGTACTGCCTCCTCCTTCCTCCTTACACACTTCAGTCCTTCCTTCACATATAGTGCCACCCCCTCCTTTCCCAGTCACCCTGTCCCTACGAAATAACCTGTACCCTGGTACAGACAGGTCCCAGTCATTATATTGGGTGGCCCATGTTTCCGTGATGGCTGCAATGTCCACCTCTCCCTCTGCCATGAGAACCTGCAACTCTGCAGTTTTCCTCCCAAGGCTCCTAGCATTAAGGGTAACACCTTCCACCCTTCCCCCATCCTGCCCTCCTTTCCTAGCATCACTCAAAGTACTTGCCATTTGTCCTTTGTCACTGTTATGGGGGAGTAAGCTCATATGATTTCCCAACCTGTGGTCCCTGCATATCTCTTCCAACTGCCACCCCCACTCCTAGTTTAAACTCCAAACTTCCTCTATATATTCTTCCATCCTCTGCTTCAACACTTTCTTTCCTTCCTCACTCAAGTGTAGTCTGTCCTTGGCATAGAGACTACTGTCCTCCCAGGTCCCTCCACCCCCCAACAGCCCATACCCTTTAGCACAACACCAGGTTCTTAGCCATCTGTTAAATTCCTCTATTTCAGCTTTCTTGTTGTGCTTGCCTTTGACACGAAGTATCTCGGAAAAAGTTACTGATCTTCCTGCCCCCTCACATAATTGTGCTAGTTCCTCAAACCTCCTCTGGACTATATCCACTGTCTTGTCAGCCAGGTCGTTTGTCCCAAGATGTATAATTAAATGAGGCTTGTCCCTACCCCTTCTAGCATATTTCAGAACAGACTGTCCCACCCTTTCGCTGTCATTCCTGGCAAGGCCTCCACCCAAATGCGACTATGCCTCTCCGCCTTGCTACCCCACCTAACTCCTCTTAGTATTGAGTCCCCAGCACTAAGATTCCACCCTCTTACTCCCTGCTTGCTTCCTTTCATCTCCCTCCCTCATTTCCAGCTCCTCTTCTTCCTCCTGCACATTATTATGCCCTTTTACCCCTGTTGCAGTTCTCCCAGCAGAATTTCCCCCGCTCCAGTTTGGTCCAGGCATTTATCAATTACTCCTCTAATTTCATCACTTCCCTCCTCCACCTTCTTCCTCTCTAGCAGTGCAAAACTATTTTCTGAAGATCCTTCACAAATGCCTGCTCCTCTCTCTGCACAGTAACCTGTTCTCTCCTTTCCACTCCATGACTTTTGCCACTTCTTCGCCTCCCTCACAAGTCCCTATTGCCTCCTTCCATTTGACTTTTGTCTCTGACCTGGTTTCCCGGCAATCGTTCTTCCTGGCCTGGGCCCTTTGTCTCTGCTTCCCTTCTTCTGAGCCTCTCCTCACCACTGTTGGCTTAAATTGCCCTCCCTCATCTCCCTTCCTCCTTCCTCCAGTATTGGGCTAAACCCACCCCAATCTGCCTTGCCTGTCTTAGTTCCTCCTGCAGACCCTCAATCTCCTTTCTAAGTTTTCTATGTGGTTGCACACTAAACATCCTCCACTCTCCAGGCAATGTTTAGAAAGATTGGTGCACCACAGTTGTTTGCCTACCACCCTACCCGATGCTGTCGTTGCCCACCAGCGACCCCCACCCTTCAGATGCAGGATACAAACACTCCCCAAGTCCCACTCTCCCCTCTATCAGTGCAAAACATTCTTTATGTCCCTTACCTCCTTTGTTGCCACGTTTAGATATGCTGAGCAACTGCTTTGTATATTCCTATCCACACTCAAAATACTTTAAGTAGCCATTGCACACCTTCTTCAACTCCTACTCCCCTTTACCCAATGCAATAACTATGTGAAGTAGTAATAATGAAAGCGCTAGATTTGCATTACTTCCCTTCCACTGAGAGCCGTCACCTCTTCACTTGCTGCAGTTCCTTTCCTGGATGTCTGCTTCTGTTATGACAGGTGCAAATCCTTTGCCTGTTTGAGGCGATGTCAGAACCCTAGTACAAAGGGAATAATTGACCAGGGGTGGGTGGGGTGAGGGTTTGGAGTGGGTGGGACCAGCCAAGTCCTCCGAGAACAATCAGGTAGCTGAGGCCTCTAGTCAGACAATTAGCACCCTTCCCCACTCAAAACTTTGCAGCTAGTGAAGCCAGCAACAATGAATAAATTCTACTCAAAGCCCCAACATGGGTTTGCTACCAAGAAAGAGTTGGACATTGGATGTCTAGGCGTTGCAAGCCAGGTCGAGCGTCTGAGGGCTGAGACAGAAGCTCATGCAATTCAGAGCACAATTTTTCAACACCCCAAACGAACTTGGCTAGAGAGAGGCCAAAGACGTTCATCTAAGAAGCTGCGCAGCTACAACAACATTCCCCCTCCTTCATGGCAGTCCATACCTGAGCTCAGGGGTGCAGACACGTTGGCATGCTTTAGAGAGGCAGTAGTAGTTTGCGGGCAGTCTTTCCAGGAAGGAGTCAGGGATCGATTGTCCAGTAGAAGTCCGAGTCCAGCCAGAGTCAGCAAGCACATCCTCAGCCGACCAGTCCATAGAAGGATGAGGAAGATTTTCTTCACGAAATCCCAAACTGCTGCCTAATAATTCGAGAAGCACTTGGTGTAGCAGGGAACTCTCAGAAGTCACATCCAAGAGCAACCCGGGAAAGCCGACCGGTGAGTGCACTCCTAGGTGAGTCCCCTCCAGCTATTTCGATTGCTCACACGCTTTGGCTAGTCAGTCGATCCGAATCAGGCGGCTGCAAATTACGGTCTGCTAAAGGATGAACAGAAGGCAGGGCAAAGGAAGAGTGTTCAAGTGAAGGTCCAAGGTCAGTATCCCCAAATCAGACTGCGACTCAGTCTGACAATTCTCAGGTTAACACAATGCTCCGTGTCCCTGAAAGAAGTCTCCACCTGAACAGCCATAGCTCCCGTGAGACTCTGGCAGAGTCCTAACAGCACAACCTCCTCCTCCATTGAGAACCAAAGCACATGAGCAGCCTAACAGGCCGCGAACAGCGCAATCTCTGCCAACAACAAACGACAGCAGAGTAGGGGAATTTCCCAGTGTCCTGGAAGATTTCCTCATTCACTAAAATACCACCAACAGCTTAATCTGGTTCAAGGTCAGTTGATATTTCATCTGTATCCCCTCCCTGGGTCATGCCTGAAAATAGGCAGGATTTGTCTAGTGCACTAACCTGGTCAACAAAAACTAAATTAAAAAAAGACAGCCCCAATACCCTGATTGGGCCAGCGTCTGTTTGTATATGAATGCTTTCTGAAATTTGTACTATGTAAAATGGGGTGAGAACACAAATTTTGCCTTTAAAAGGGTGAATGCTCTCACACTATACATTCCACGAATCATTCCGGTTTATTCTTTTTGTAAGTTCAATTAATGGACTGGCTATGTCTCGAAATTGGCCACAAAATGTTAATAGTAACCAGCTAGTCCTAAAAAGCTCTCACTTTTTTTTGTTTGAGGTTGAGAACTGTTGGCAATAGTGTCTACTTTACCTATTTCAGGTTTACTTTGCCACTCCCAATAATAAAGCCTAAGTATCTGGTCTCTTGCATGGCCATCGAACACTTAGTTGGATTTCTAGTCAGTCCGCCTTCTGTATAACTGATAATACAGTTTTAAAGTGTATCATATGTTCCTCCCAAGATGGACTAAAAATAATAGCGTCATCCAAATAGGCTGCACTATAGTCCATGTGGGGATGTAACAGATGATCCATGCATCTTTGAAAAGTTGCGAAGCACCATACAAACCAAAAGGCATTTTGTGAACTGAAATAAGCCTAAGAGGTACTGAAAGCTGTTTTATCTTGTGAGACCGCATCTAAGGGTATTTCCAATATCCCTTTGATCGGTCCAGAGTCTTATGTATTGAGCATTACCCAGTCTATCAATCATATCATTGATTCAGGGCATAGGATACCCATCAAATCGAGATATTGCATTTAGTTTACGAAAATCTAGGCAAACCCTTACACCTCCCTCTTTTTCTTTACCACCACCATAAGAAAACTCCATGGGCTCATTGAAGGTGTAATTACTCCCAAATGTTACATTTTTCTGATTTCTTTAATAACTTCCTCCTCAGACTTTCAGGTAACCTATAGGGTTTATGCCTAATAGGCTTATCAGTATTTACTTCTATGTGATGTTCAACTCCTTCAACTTTCCAGGTGTTGAAGTAAAATGGTCTGGAACTTAGTAAGGATATTCTGTAGTTCCTTTCTTTGCTCAGGACTTAATCTATTATTAATGGTCACATCCTTAATTTCTCCTAAACCATCTAGCGCTCATAAGCTAACTCCAATTCATTTTCATCCTTTCCCAAGTACACAAATAAAGATGTTGGCTTTCTGTCATGCCAGAGTTTTAAGAGATTAGCATGATAGATCTTATATTTTTGTCTTTTGTCTGGGCAGATAATTTCATAGTTCACGGTCCAGTTTGTCTATGGACTGTAAAGGGGCCCTGCCATTTCATTAATAATTTATTCTCCGTGCGTGGCAACAAAAGAGTACTTTATCACCAGGCTAGAAAGTTTTAAACCCAACCCCTTTCTCATAGTACTGTTTTGAGATATTTGATGGCCTATATTACTTTGTTGGGCCTTCCTAGCAAACTTGCTAGTTTGTGGTGCAATGAAGTAATACAGTCTAGTGTAGATATGGGTACAGTATCAGACTTTGTTCCTTCCCAGCTTTCTTTATTATGTCTAACACCCCCTGGGACTTTTACCAAAAGTAGCTCAAAGGAGAATACCCTCTGAGGCTTGGGGACCTCACGGTAGGCAAACATTAAGAATGGTAAATACCTATCCAGGATTTGCCTTCCTCATCTGTGAATTTTCTTAGCATTTGTTTTAATGTTTTATTAAAATGTTCCACCAGTCCATCAGATTGAGGATGGTAGGGGGCGTAAAGATAGAGTGTACCCTCAAGGCCTGGTAAAGACTTTGTAATACTTGGGAACAGAAGTTGCTGCCCTGTCTGTCAGTATTTCTTGAGGTATACCCATTCTAGAAAATACTTTTACCAACTCCTCAGCAACCTTTTCAGCTGCAACTGTACGCATAGGTACAGCCTCTGGATATTTTGAAAGTAGTCACAAATAACCAGAATAAAGTGGTTTCCTTTTAGCTTTTAGGCAAAGGACCTACTATATCCATGGCTATACGGGTGAATGGGAGTCTACAGAAGGTAAAGACTGAAGGGCACTTTATCTTTTTAAGGACGGGTCTTAGTTTCTGACACTGTTCACATGATCTACAATACTCAGCTACATGATCGTATATACCTGGCCAGTAAAATCTGTATAATAACCTCTGTAATGTACATTCCTTTCCTTGGTGGCCAGCTATAGGAATGTCATGTGCAAGCCCTAACAGTTGATCCCTATAAACAGTAGGCACCATTAATTGTTTTACAATCTCCTCAGTTTTTGGATTAATACACTTTCTATACAAAAGTCCTTATGAAGCACCATACTGTGTTCTGCTTCTGGATCTTTGCCCACCTGTAATAAAAAAGGTTTTAGTGTACTATCATTCAATTGGGCTAGTCAAAATATGTTTTCTCTTTAAGTCCTTCAAGTCAACAGTATCTTTAGAGTCTTTATGGGGCTGCTGACACATCTGTTTGTCTTGAAGTTTTCCCTTTGCTTTTCTTGTCTTGCCAGGAAGCTCAAATAAATCTTCTTCAAAGGGAAATGAGTGTTGTAAGATAGTCTCTTTTTTCTTGAGCTCGGGTAGTCATTGCTCCTATATTTGTAGTAGTGCCCAAAGATAACTGGTACAGGGAGATGGGAAACCATACCAACCCCATTTTACAGGTAACAGATTGGACTCGAATCTCTACCTGTAGTATTGGGTACTGATGTGTGTCACCATGAATGCAGGTTACTTGCGTTTGTGTTTGAAAATCAGGAACTGCAGGTAACATATTAGCTCTGATCAGGGTTGGCCTGCTACTGGAATCTAATAACCCAACTATGTCCTTTCCATTGACTTTGACAGGTATAATATACTGTCCCCAGTTGGCCAACACCAAATAAGTAGGGCTGGTTTTCTTCTTCAGGCAGAACCTTGCAATGTGCCCTTTCCCTTGACAGGAATGACATGTTATCTCAGCATTAGATGATTTGGCAACATTTACATTTTAGCAGTTCCACTAGATATAGATGTAGTAGCTGAGGAGGGCCTTACTGTAGGATGGATTGTACTGGTTCCAGGATACCCTTGTTCCTATTTGGCCTTGCAGTCAAGTAGTCTTCTGCTAACTGAACCGCCTTCTTAGCTGTCTCTGGTCGGTGTTCTTGAACCCACATCTGAACGCCTTGGGGGTAGGATACATAAAAATTGTTCCAAAACAACAGCCTCAACATTTGTTCTTTAGTATTAGTGGAAGGTTGCAACCACTTAGTACATAAGTCCTTTAATCTGGTGAAGGCCTCCTGTGGGGTATCTGAGGACTGGAATCTTAAAGTCTGAAATCTTTGCCTATATGTCTCTAAACATATGTCATAACAGCTTTAAAATAGCTTCCTTACGGCATCATAGTCTTCACTCATTGCACTGTCCACATTGCCGTAGGCTAATTGAGCTTTTCAGTAAGATAAGGTGCAAGGCGTATCACCCACTGTCCTCTAGGCCATTGACAGGCTTGTGCTGTGCATTCAAATGTAGTCAGATATGTTTCTATATCATCTGTTGCACTTAACTTAGTAAGTTTTATGTCCTTAGGATTATCCCTTGGTGAGGAGGAGGTCTACCAACACCAATAGCTTGTATGGCTCTCAAAGTATCGCCCACCTATCCTCATTGTGCTGCATGTCCCTTTCCCTCTGTTTCTCAAGGCAATCTGTTGGATGCATAGCCAGTGCAGTAGATCTTGTGCATCTCCAGTGGGGCTCTCTCAATTCCTCCTTCTCACCATCTTCCCACCATTCTCTTCAGGCTTCACAGTTTTCCATCTAACATCTGGTATGCTGGTCAACAAGGGCTGTCCCAACTTCTCTGCCATGGTTCTAGTCAGGACACCCACTGGTATTTCCTCCAGGGACATCCCGTCCTTCTCCAATACTCTGAGCAGTATTACTGGAAGGATCCCACTTCTAAAACCATATGTGAGGTGTGGGTTTGTAAGGAGGATGCTGTTCCACAGTTGTAGATACTTAGAAGCAAAATTTTATTGAAGTTGGACAATTACTGCAAACTTCAGATGAAAAAATAAATAACATAATAACTTCTTCAAAATAAACAAGTTACAGCAGCATCTCAGACACTAGAAGGAGCTAGTGAACATCATACTGGGGTCAGAGTACATCTGTACCCACCAGGCTATCTACAGAACTGAATAAAACCAAACATATACAAAAGGAGAACATTTGACTTGTTTAACTCCTCCCTATGCTTTTCAAAATTATCTTTATACAACAGAATAAATCTATTTTCATTTCTGAGCTCAGAATAACATTTCCTTTTAAGTTGTAATGTTGTCAACATCACTTTATAGAAACAACAACTGGTTAATAAAATTTTAGTTTCAAACACTGCAGGAGTAACTCCACCTCCTAGTACTGTGCCTTTAAATATGGGAGTTGACCAGCCGGCTAGCTCTGTAGTACAGAATAAGAAGTGAGACTCCACACAGAGAAGCAGGTAACCTTTTATAGGGAAACATTTGTTTGTTTTATAAATTAGTCCAATAGAATGAATTAAAGGCATTTAATACACTTTTTAGAAGCATTGTAACTAAAGTAAAAACACAAAAAGAAACACTTTTATTTAACCTTTGTTTAGCAGGGGTTGTTAAGGCTAAACAAACCACAGTGTTGTACAACTTGTTTTTACAGGCCTTCTTTTGTTTTTGCAGCTTGTTTAGGTCATGAATTAGTTGTTTTGTAGTTTCTACTGAATTAATTCCTTTTTGTATGCTGTAAATTGTATAAAATGCAGGCTGTTTATTTACTCAATAGGAAGTGCTTTGTGTGTTACTGCTGCCATTTAGAATGAGTTTCAAACCAGAAAGACCCATTTCTTAACAGCAAACAGGCTGAAAGGCACTTTAAAGGGTTTTATTTGCAGACATTTTGGGGCTGCATTTACATTATTCCACAGAACAACTAGCCTGTAAAGCAGCTCTAGCTTACTCCATCTATTGTCAGTGTCAGTGGCTCGGCAGGTAGCACACTCGCCTCTGAGGTCAGGAGATCAGAGGGCTGTGGGTTCAGTTCCCACATCTGGCACTTGGGTTAATATCCCAGTACTGACACTGTAGTGCAGCATGAGAGGGTGCTTCACTTCTGAGGAGCCGTCTTTCGGATGAGATGTTAAACTGAGGTCCCATCTCGTGGATTGGTGGTAGTTCAGGTGGATGTTAAAGATCCCATGGCACTTATCGAAAAGAGTAGGGAATTTCCCTGTGTCCTGGCCAAATTTCACTCATTCACTAAAAATATCACTAACAGCTTAATCTGGTTCAAGGTCAGTTGGCATTCATCTGTATCCCCTCCCTGGAGTCGTGCCTGAAAATAGGCAGGATTTGTCTAGTGCACTTACCTGGTCAACAAAACTAAATAAATAAATAAAATAACAAGGAGGGGACAAAGGGGGTACCTAATGCTAAATGGGATGCAAACCAAGATCATATGAGGTTTGCATACATAAAGAGGGTCATTACAAGGCCCACACCATGGATATAACTAAAAGCTTACAATTCCCATATCCAAATGAAATGAAATACTCATTTTAAACAACTATTGTGATTCTGCATACCTCACATTAGAAAGGTTCTGAAACGGGGGCAACCAAAGAAAGAGCTGTGCAGAACTTCATATACCAGGGCAAGAATACATAAGGGATAGAAAGAAACGTTATATAGGTGGCCTGCCTATATAACGTGGAAAGAAAGATGAGGAGTTACAGCAAGAAAGGAGGAGAGTAAAAGGGCTGTTGCAACAGACTTAAAAAAAAATTAGATTTGCCTGGTATATGGAGGTATCTGTCACACTAGGGTTACCACCTGTCCCAATTTTGCAGGACAGTCCTGATTTGGGCAGCTGTGTCCTGCAAAAAAAAAAAAACATGAAAAATACTACGTCCTGACATTATAGTAGAAAAAATTTTCTGATTTTCCTCTAAATGTTACAAAAACTATAATACCTTAACTAAAATACCTTAAAATGATAAGAAACAATAGAAACAGCTAAAATGACAACACTTAGTCTTAATTCTGATTCTTTAGAGAAACAAGTCTGTTGCATTGATGGTGGTTACATATTGTCCTGTGAAAAATCATGTTTCACCACTTTGGGCTTCTTAAAAGGTGGTATAACTATACTAGCTCCCCTTTACAACATGAAAGCAGGACCACAGCCCATTAGACTTATCTGCCCAGGCTGCTTGTCTGACAGCTGACATTACAATCCTGTCTGCGGCACAAGTATTTCTACTGCAGCGAACCAACGTCAGACTGGCAGCTAAAGCAAATGAAGTCTAAGAGTGATTCTTTTTTTTTTTTGTATCATAAATAAATAAAAAGTGAAACCTAAATACAGACAATCTATAAAATATAAATGGGTATGGAGCTGAATTTTTCCTAAAGATTCAGGATGTTTAAATAACTCCTAGAGTTCAGTTTTGTGTCATGTCAAGAAAAAGTGATGAAGGTTTTACCAGTGAAATATGGGGAATCAATAAAACACCAAATTCAGGTTACAGTGTGTAGTAAGTAGGCATTATGTTCAACTTGCTGCCATGGACTGAGCATCCTGCAACAATTACATTACTCAGACATGCCCTTCAGTTCGGGAGGTTTGTATTACTCAAATACATACTTTAATTGTGGGGCTATTGAAAGGGCACTTCCTCATACTCATTGTAACTCATGACCATTTGCAAACTGACTAGCTCCTTCCCAAAAAATGGATGTGCTTCGAGTCACCAGGAAAAAGGACCAGTGAGACCATAAACATGGCTATTTATTTATTTGATTTTGGTAACCGGCTAGGTGCACTAGACAGAACTGCCTATTTTCAGGCATGAACCGGAGAGTACAAATCAAGGAACAGGTAAAAACAAATACATTTACAGCGTTGTACACTAGGAGATTCCAGTTATACTGAGGTGCAAGTTGCATAGTACATAGAGGAGGTACTTATCACACAGTATAATAGGAACAAACCAGACAAAAAGGCACAATTTACAGTTAATAATGTACAAAACATGACAGCGCTGTTGGTAAGTCAGCAAGCGAAAATTCCCAGGCAGAGACAGGGAACAAAGTGCATAACTACAGCTGAGGAAGAGTGGGATGGGAGGAATCAAGAGGCCACAGGAAATTTAAGTGCAGGGCAATGGCAGATTTGCATGACTTGTGAGGCTAGGGACATTTGCAAATGTCAAGGAGGTGAGGTAATTGGAGAGACCATTCTTGAAAGTGGGGTGGGATTTGGGTGCCTAAGTTCAAGTGGGAGAGTTCCAAAATTTGTACAGGAAGGACCACCACATGCGATACACACAGAATCTTTGCAATTTCCTTAACAAGAGCTAAGTGCAAAAATATGGAGAGATTATACAATAGGCACCTAAAAAATAAGCTTCTTCCAGCCCACGTACCCACATCAATCTTTCAAGTCAGACTGCAACATAATATCAGAAGAGCTGCATAGGTAACAAGGGTTAGATCTCAACCCGTGCACTATAGCGATAATTGGGCAGACCATTCCACTAGACAGGACTTGACCTCCCTCACTTCATCCCCTCCAAACACGCACACAACTCACACGGACTGGGCACAGGACACTCAATAAGGGCAGGAGAAAGCAGTTGGAATCTACAGGCACAACAAAGCTTGACCATACAAAACTTGGGGGTGGGGGTGGGGTGGGGGTCTGAAGCTAGCTAGAAAGAGGCCTAATCTGTGGCTCCTTGAAATAAAAAAAGTCAAAAGCCCCCAAACAAAAATGCTTAGGGTTACTGTAGTAAACTCACAAACCTGAGCAGCTGGCTGGTAGGTCAAGCAGAGCCTGATACCTTCCCTGCTGCGACAGGAGGAAACAAAACTGTCTTAATGGGCCAGGTTCAATAAATTCATAATTATAATAAAACAGGGTCCGCCTCTTGGCATCAACCACTTAGCTATAAAGACACCACCATTTTGTGCACCTTAAATAAAGAACACCGACGGCCCTCGGCAGGTGACTTTTCTGTCACTCTCACTCTTCTCACCCTGGAAAGCAGACAGTCCCTGGCTGACACCAAGCATTTGTAATTAGTGAAGTGCAGATCACAGGTTCCTTCAGTTTCCAAGTGTCACATTCCAAAAGGTCTAAAGTTGACCCCCGCCATCATGTTTTACAGAGTAGTTTCCTGGCTTCCTTACCTCAGTCCTACTGCCATCTCTGCATATTCATCACCTATTGTCCTGCACGATCAGCAGCTGCACTCATGGTTTCAGTCACAGGGAAAGATAAATTGAGTATGGGTATGGTGTTTGGAGTATGGAGGTGCCTAAGTTATGGGGACAGTGATTGGAAGGGGTGCTACTAGACACCAGAGAAATACAAATGTATTATTTATTTATTTTATATTGCAATCAGTTTACAACCTTTGAGCCAGAGGTTCATTTCAAAGGTACCTCGTCAGGAGAAGAGAAGATAGTACAAGTAGGAATACATAATATAAGAGAACATGCATGAAAGATGCAGGCATATATGGATCCAGGGTACAGGTTACATTGATAGTATTATAAGGTGCAGATTCAGGTAATTGTAGACAAAAGGGTTGGTTACAGGGTTTAGCTGCATAAATGTATGACATCTGCAAAAACTAAACAGTTGATCAAGTTACATGGTATTAGTTACAGAGTTGGCAAAACATGTGACAAGGACAACACAGTAGGTAGTTAGATTTGGTAACAGTAGTGCATACTAGTAGGACAATTTAGCAAGCAGTATATTAAGACTATCATACAAGGTCGTTCTTGACAGTTGAGAGAGAGGTAGGCAGTAGGATATGGCAGTAATGTAGGTGGTAGGAATAAGGTGATGCGGAGGGGTGCAGCCCAGTCTACATTGTCAGGGCAAAGGATGTATGCACACCCGTTATGCACAAGTGCAGCAGCGCTTGTTGAATAGCTCGCTTTTGAGCCGCAGTTTTGAATTGGAGATAGTGGGATTTCTGAGATGGAGAGGGGCGTGTTGTACCAGGAAGGGCTCTGAGGCGGAAGGACCTCTGTCCATGTGAGGTCCTAGATCGAGGAACCAGGAAGGTGGTCTTGCAGGAGGTCTGAGTGCTGACTAGAGGTTGGGCTAGGAGGAGGGAGGATGTCCCCAGGTGGCAAGAGTCCTAGCAGGGTTTTTAGCTATAAGGCAAGTTTGGCATTGCAGCCGTTCATCAAGGTTTAGCACTGTTGCCATATCATAAAGCTGGCACGTATGTGTGAGCCTAGGGCCCCTGTGATTAGCCTGCAGGACTTATTTAGGACAAGGTGGATTTTGTTTAGGGCAGTCGTGTTGGCAGCACCGTAGACAGGTAGCCCATAGTCAACTAGGGATAATATAGAGGATGTAACTGCAAGCCGGAGGCATCGGGGAAAGACAGTTTTGTAGCGGTACAAGATACCAAGCCGTATATTGGTAGCAGAGGCAAGTGCTTCGATGTGGGTGTGGTAGGTGAGGCTGAGTCAAAGGAGACCCTAGGTACTTATAGGAGTGGACTTGCTCTAGTTGCTGTTTGGAGTAGGAGAGAATATGGAGAGGGGTTGTAAGCTTTGTTTTGTGAGTGGGCAAGAGCATGGTTTTAGATTTTTTAAGATTTAAGACCAGTCTATGTCTTTAAACCAGGTTTCAGTGTCACTATAGGAACGTTGCAGGAAACCTGGAGGGAGGTGGGTTAGGTCGGTGGGGAAGATGACGCGTCATCTGCATACAGCAGAATTTTCCCAATGCATGCACTGAGCAGGGTGTTAAGGTATAGGGAGAAGAGTAGGGGTCCCAGGATGGAGCCCTGTGGAACCCCAGAGAGGATAGGACGTGGATTGAAAGTGTCCCACCAATATTGACACATTGGGAGCATGCGGATAGGTAGCTGGAGCACCAGGCAGTGGTCAGTGGCAAAGCCAGAGGACAGAGGCATCCAGCAGGAGGGGGTGAGACTGTGTCGAAGGCCTTTGATAGGTCAAGGAACACGGCCCGGCTGAGGGGCCAGTGTCCATGGAGGAGTGTAGGAAGGTACGATTCAACGCTGTGCTAGTACTGTGTCCTGCACAGAATCCGTGCTGTTCAGGGCAGAGGATGTTGTATTTGGTCAGGTATTCAGTGATTTGCGTGCAACCAGTTTTCCAGGGCTTTGGAAAGGGGTGGGAGTATGGAGAGGTCGGTGGTTCCCAGCTAAGGACCTGTCACCCCTTTATGGATAGGAGTAACAGTGGCAGTTTTCCATGTAGTGGGAATTGTCCCAGACAGAGGATTTGTTGAGAGGCTGGTGAGTGGGGTAAGGACCTGATCCAATACCAGCCGGAGAATTCTGTGGTCCAGGTGTTGTCACTGGGACTGTTGCCTTTTAGTGCAGGTCAGGTGCGGTCTGGCTTCCTGGGCAGTTACCCTACATAGGTAGAAGCTAGGGCGATGGAGGGCAGAGGCAGGTTGGGAGGGTGGTTGGTCAACGAAGTTAATGGGAGGATAGGGCTAAGGTCAGTAAAGGAGGTGTTGAGGTTTGCAATGTCAGCAGGGCCAGTAGCAGTGGTGTTGTCAGTAGTAATCTGGGAAGGAGGAGGGAGCGAGTGTTCCCATTTAATTGTTTGCGTTGTCCCAGAAGGTATGGGAGCACCCCAGGAGGCGGTTAGGGTGGCCTGATAGTGAGTCGGCCTTGGCTTTCCTGATTGCCCATGTGCACTTATTCCGCGCAGTGTTGTAGGCCTGTCTGTCTGCTGGTCGCCCGGTTTCTATGGCAAGGTGCCAAAGATTATCCTGTGCCTAGCAGCTGTAAAGGGCAGGGGTAATCCAGGGCAGGTTATGTTTTTGATCGGACGGCTGAGAGGGAGCAAAGAGGTCACAGGCTTTACTAAAGGTTTGGGTAAAGAAGGCAAGGCAGTGTCAATATCAGGGCGTTGTGAATGGGGACCAGTCTTGCTGGTCAAGGTATTGTTTAAGGTTTTTCAGACCACCCGGTTTGAAAGCCAGGTTGAGGCAGTGGTCGGGGTGAGGTGGCCATCCAGTGGAACAGCAATGGGAATGGTCACTGAGTGAATCAGGGAGGACTTGGATGTTCAGGATTTTTTGGTGGTTTGTGATGATGACATCTAGGAGGTGCTGGTACCTCTCTTGGGGTTTACTCTTGTGGGTTGGGAGACAAGTTGTGTTAGATCCAGGGCTGTGAAGGAGTCCCGGTGGGATGGAGGAGGGCTCAGCCAATTCACATTAAGGTCCCCACAATGACTTGTTCTGCACTGTGAGGGAGGGTGGCAAGATAGTCAGTTAATTATAATAGTGCTGGGTTTTGGTTCCTGGGCGGTATATAGGCAGCGGTGAGATAAAGTGGTGCCCTGGCAGGGTCCGGGGCAAGCTTGATGGTGAGGCCTGAGCCCCACTTACAAGGTCGGAGCAGGGAGGGCGAGACCAGTGAGAGAGTCCCTGGTGTAGATAGCACAGCCACCCCATGTTTGGTTACTCATCCTCACGGTATAGGGTGTAGCGGGAGGGTGACAAAGGTGTCAGGGGTGGATTTAGATAGCCATGTTTCCACCAGTGCAATGACATCAGGTTTGTGCAGTGTGACCCAGCATTGGAGGGATTCGAATTTTTCAAGATGCTGCATATATTCATGGAGACAATCAACAGACCGGGCGCCCACCTGCTGGGCAGGTCAGGGTGGGGCCAGGGTTAGGATGGATATTGCCAGTTAAAAGTAGTAGGGAGGACAACAGCTCTGGCCAGGCGCGGTGATATGATTTTGCCTGCGGCTAAGAGGAGATGGGGGTGGGACCATTGGGGAGCAGGAGATGGGTAGGGATTGCAAGGTAGGGAGGGCGAGTTGATGGGCTGCCGGGGTGGGCTGGGAGGGAGGAGGGAGTGGCCAGGTGATGGATGCTGAAGGCCAGTGTACATGGGAGTTGTAGGGTGAGTGCAAACTATGTCGGGGATTAATGGTGCAGTTTCCAGTGACCGGGGAGATGTCTGGCTGGAGGGATGAGGGTACCAGAAGGAGGGTGAAGGGAGGAGTTTAGGAAGAGGTGAACTAGCATGGTTTATTGGCGGTAGTGGGTAGGAGGTTGAAGTATCTGGGTTGTCTTCTAGAAAGTGTGGCTTCCACTATGGATTAGTGGTAGTGACACGGACTCTGAGTGGACAGGGTACAGGGTTCAAATCTGCCAGGGCAGTAAAAAGTGCCTGGGAGGGGCAGAGACCCACGTTGTAGGGGTCGAAGCAGGCTGGGATTGGGCCTCAGCAGGGTGAGATATGCGACTCGTGTGGTCACTGGGTGTTGGTACAGTGGAGGAGAGGTGGGTCAGGAGGTGGATTGGTACAGAGAGGGGAGCAGGTGAGGGTGTGGGCAGAGGTGGGTATGTTGGAGGAGATGAGTGTGAAAAGGCGATAGGAGGGATTCCAGGAGAAGGTAGGCAGAGAACAGGAGGTGGATAGGTATGTGTCCCTCTGGTGGCTGGCAGGTATAACCTGCAAATGGGAAAGTGGGGAGTTAGTAAATAGACAGAGAAGTGATGTCATAGGCCAGCGCTTATGGGTGAGGACAACCCAGGGTGGTGGGTGGAGGGGCGGGGGCAGTGACACGGCGTGTCGCGGCTAACCTCCCTCACAAAGGTGCTGGTTTAGAGGTACTTTAATTACCTCTTAACGTGCCCGTGGTGAATGTCCGTGCTCCTGGGAGAGCTGAAGATCTGGGCAGGGTGGGACAGCAGCGGCCTATATTGAGGGAGAACAAAGGCCAATTAATATGCAGCGGAGTCGAGGGTTACAATCCCTATGTCCTGATTGAATAACGCTCCAGGTAAGACTAAACAGCTAACAGCAGGAATATATATATATACAGCAGCGTATGAGCAAAATGCTGGCAGGTCTAAGCAGCACAGTTAGAGAACACAGTTTTAGCGGTAAAGTCAGAAATCATACCCTCAAAAACAGTAGACCCACAAACAGTAGTCCCATAGGAGCTGCAGGCTGATTCTGATGTCAATAGATCTCTGCGTGCTATTCTCTGCTAACCCCCTCACAAGGTGCTGGTTTAGAGGTACTTTAATTACTCTTAACGGCCCTGCGTGAATGTCCGTCAGCTCCGGGGAGAGCTGAAGATCTGGGCAGGGTGGAGAGCAGCGGCCTCTAACGCCCGCAGTGAATGTCCATCGGCCCTGGGAGAGCTGAAGATCTGGGCAGAGTGGAGAGCAGCGCTCTTAACAGCCCGCTGTGAATGTCCGCCGCTCCTGGGGAGAGCTGAAGATATTAGGAGGATGGCAGTTGGAGGATGGGGATGCCTCTAGGCACCAGGCCAAGATTACACAAAAGAGATTGGGGGCACTAGACACCAGGGAAACGGCAGCTCACTGCAGCTCACAGCGATGCGTCCAGCTACAGCTGCACAAGACAAGAAAGTCCTGCTGTTCTCATGCAGAGAACACAGGTGAAGGCTCCTCTTGCTAAGATGGGCACCCGGGATTTTGGGTGCCAACAAAGGCTGTTCTGGCCTCATTGTAAAAAAACAAACTTTGAACCTAGCTAAATGGGGCCCATTTAGCTAGGTTCTAGTTTGTGTTTGTTTAAAATGTTACAATTTAAATGCATTTTCCATACTTGTTAGTGCATGGAGAAAAGCAACAAGCTGGCAGTTCTCACTGCACAAAACATGTTTGATGCCCTGCCAAGCAACTGGCACCAAATCAGAAATGAGCATCTGCGCATCATTTATTTAATTTTGCAACAGAAGGTTATCTCAAAACCCTACATGCATATGCAGGTTGGAAAACCCTAAATTTTAAAGCCTTAGAACTCTGGAACACTTTAATATTTTTCATCAGACCTATCAAAGACACTACCTTAGAACATGCCACGTGTCCCTGCAAGTTTGGGATAACAATTCCACTCCATATAGGCTGTAGGGGACAGCAAAAAAAAAAAAACATAGTAAGTATAGGAAAAAGACATTTACAAAAATGACACGTGAATCTCAGAAATCATGCTTAGCTGCTGTCACAAAAATTTCCACACATCAAGGCCTTGCCTCCTGGACAGCACATGCAAAACTTCAGCTCATTTTGTCAAATGGTACCAAAGATATTAATGTGCAAGTTAGGAGTTTAACACTGAACACCCTACTTAACCCTAACTATAATGGGCGTGTAGCACCTACAGTTAGGTTGTACCACAACTTAATATTAAATTCCAATTTTGCACCTTAATAACTTTGGCAATTCTTGATGAAATAGATCAAAATTTGGCATGTTGGGTCATTCTGCCAGTGTCTCAAATGTAAAAGTTTCATAATGGCATTTTATGGTTTTTGAGATTTGGAATGGTGAAAAATGTAAAACTGCCACTTTTTCCTATACTTAACATGGGACTTTCCTCTCTTCTACAGCCCAGACGAAATTATATTTTTTCTGAAATTTTCAGGGATGATGGGGTCTGTGCCAAGGGTGGGCCTTTGCATAGTTTGCTGAAAAGATATTTCACCATTTTAAATTTAATGTTTTTGTGATAGCGCTAGATAGGCAGGTAATTGATAACTGAACAGTTAATTGTTAAAGATTTACTGTTTGTGCTCAACGAAATACTGTTTGCACTGTCTGCCATCTAGGTTTTATTTCCTATTTTAACAAAGTTTTTCTGCCCAAGTATTGCCTGATAACTAATGAACAACACCTATATTAGGTCTCCTTTACATACTTACAAACGTACAAAAACTTGCCAGCAGAAACAGGCCTCACTGTAAGTCTGCCCAGTTAGCACCTCTTATATTGCAGCTGCCTCTCCCCAACCCTCCATTTCTCCTCCTGAATCTGTTGAGTCCTTTACACAGCTCCCTCCTTGCCCTGTCCCATGCCCCTTGAAACTCCCCACCATTCTACATGCCACCACCACATCCTCTAGTAGAGAATTTTATTTTGACACCACCCTCTCGGTGAAATAATGCCTCTTCATCTTCCTCCTGAACCTTCCTCCTCCAATCTTAGCCCATACCCCTTTGTGTCTCTTCCCTTTCTCAGCTTAAACAGCACCTTTGTGTCCAATCTGTTGATCCCCACAAGTATTTTAAAGTTTCGATCATGTCACCAATCACTGCCTTCCTCCAGGGTGAACAGATTCAACTGACTCAGTCTTTCCTCCTGTAGGTTATACCCTCCATCCCTGTAACATTTTCATTGCCTCCACTGCAACCCCTCAAGCAGCTTGATATCCTTCCTTAGATATGGGCACCAATATTGCACACAGTACTCCAACTACAGCATGACAAGGACCTGTACAGGGCATGATCACCTCCTTGTTCCTGGACAAGAACTCCATGCAATGCACCCCATGCTCTATTGGTCCTAGCTGCAGCTCTCCTGCATTGAACAGAATTGTTCATGCTCCCTGTTACTATGACCCTAAATCATTCTCCTCAGTGACTCCTAACTGCACCCCACCCAACCAGTATTCCCTCCTCTGGTTCCTTGCCCTGAAGTGCATAACCTTGCACTTTTTCGCATTAAATCCCAATTGCTATCTCGCGACCACTCCTCAAGTCTGGTTAGATCCCCATGGCTTCAGCCATCCACGCCTCCACCAAAGCTCCCATTTTAGTGTCATCTGAACAACTGATCCTGCTCTCAACCTCCTGCATTATATATGATATGAATAGTTCAAATAACACTGGCCCCAGCACAGAGCCCTGCAGCACCCGCCAGTCACTGGCACAGTCTAAACCAGACAGTGATCGATGCTCTCACATCGCTGTGCTGGAGCTGCTATTTTATTTGTATATTTTATCTATTGCTGTAATGCTAGTAAGGTGAACATCTGACCCTGGAAGATTTCAGTGGGGCTGTAGTTTTTTTGTTCATGGGAGAAACTACAGCACTGCTTTTGTAAGCCACTATATTTATTAGGGGACTGGTAGTAATTGCACTCCTTTGGTGCTTGTGTTAAACAGTTTTGTAGCCACTAAACAGCAGGTTGTGTGTTGCAGATGCTTTACCCGAGTCTGCGACTTTCAGGTTATGGGGGATTTAAAGCGTGTTCGCTAACGGAAAGCATTAAAGCTGGTTAGCCAAGCAGGCCTGCCAGCAGAGACGCGCATGTATGTCTAGCATGTCCAGCGGATCAAGCGGTGGTTAAGTTGCAGGATCTAGAATTGTGAGTACTATAGGTTTGTAGTGTGGTGTGATAGCTGCAGACTCAAAAACATAAACTGTGATATCTCTACTAAAATGTAAGTGAGGTAAAGGCTTGAGGCTAATTTAAAATTTACCGGATTGGTGAAATCTAGCATTGCCGCTAGTTTGAATTTACAACTGTTATGGCTGACTCGAGTATGACTATGAAGGGGATGTGAGAATTAAGTGCATAAACTGTGCTATGTATACCATCCTGAACCCCCTTCCCAGCGCCCTTTTACATGCCTTAAATGTTTAGAAGTGGTGGAGTTAAGAAGGGACATTTCTTAGTTTAGCATGAGAATGGGACAATTGGAAGAGAGTCAACTATATGCTAGAAAGATATCAATGTTGCACAAACACTGGTATTGATGCACCTAATCATGCATCGGATCCTCTTCCAATACCACTCTCCTGTTGTAACACCCTTCTTAAGTAATATGGCTGTTCCTTCAAACATTGCAAAATCTACTATTAGTATGCCTCCTACTCACAATGTTGGATACAATAATAAAAGATCTAGATGTGATTCAGAGGAAGAAGGCACTCTAGAAAATTGGTATACTGTCAACAATTCTAAAGCACCTAAAAAAAAGGGTAGGAAGGTGGATGTCTTTTCACTTCAATTAATGAACAGTTACAATCTTTTAAGTGAATATATTGATTGAACTAATGTAGGACCACCTTATGACCATTTAACTGCTATTAACAACGTCCCTGTCAACAAGCATCCCTTGGCATATTCTCCATCTGTACCCACTCTGGAGAATCATGATTCTCAAGTTGCACCAATTGTTATTTCACCAATTGATACCACTGATATCGATTCATATTCCCTGCTAAAACACAACAGCTTTTTGTTCTGGGTGATTCTATGATCAAACACTTAGAGTAATATGTAATGATGATAAACATAATCAAACTTGTTCCTCATTTAGGGTGCTAAGATATCTGATATCACTAAAATGGTTGACAATATTTTAAATAACTCTGGTGTTAATCCATTGGTAATAATTTATGCTAGTATGAACAATCGTCATAGTAGCTCTGTATGCCTGCATAAGAAGAGTTTGTAGCCTTAACCAACAAATTGATGTCCCTTGATTGCGTCGTAGTTTTCTGAAATTTTACCACGCCCTGCTGCCCCAGATCATTTAAATGACAAAATTAGGTGTCTGAATAATTGGCTAAGAAAATGGTGTATGTGCCAAAATATCAAATGTATCACTTACTGGGAGGAATATAGGTAGGTTCAAGTTGTTTTGCCTAGATGGGTTACATTTGAGTAAAAGAGGGAATGCCATCATGGGCAATAAAATATCAGATATCATCAATCAACATTTAAACTAGCAAAGGGAGAGGGCGCTTGGACATCTTGCCTGAGCTTACTACGACTGCAAAAATTATATAAAACCCTTGACCCAGTTAAATGTGATGAGCCTAAATGCCAGAAGTTGAACAACAACATGAATGAACTTACATCTAGAATTACTTTAATTGACACTAACATAGTTTTGATTACTGAAACATGGTGGTATAATAAATCTGTCTGGGATCCAACTTTTCAAGGTTATGACATATTTTCCATCAGTAGGTTGGAAAAAAGGAGAAGGAGTAGCCCTTCTGATTGATAAGGAATTAGATTATCTTGATATATCAGATAGAATTAAAAACATAATACCATGACTGAATCAATTGGGTTTAATTGACAATTAAGAATATGCAATTAATTGTGCTGGGTACATGCTATAAACCATTGCATTGTTATATGGCTTATTTTGAGGCCTTATTAAATGAAATAGAAACAGCAGGTGAAATTGGTAGTTTACTATTACTGGGAGATCTGAATTTGGCAGATATTGATTGGGAGAACAATTTAGCCCATACTCCCAATAGTAAAAATACTTTTAGCGAAGTGTGCCCAACTTCAATTAAAACAAGGTGTCACTAATCCTACTAGAGGTAACAATATATTAGATATTGTGTTACATGGAGATGATCTTGATGTTAATATTTCTGTTGAAGCACCTCTTAGTAATAGTGATCATAACATACTCACCTTTAATTTGAAATGTTTATAAGAAATTGAGACAGAGCCAGTACTCATTTATGTATGAAAGAGCTAATATAATTGGAATGGGACACTATCTATCATCCCTTGATTGGCACAAAGAACTTAGATAGATCACTTCAGGATTATTGGGAATTCTTGTATAACACAATGATTTTCCAATAAGAGGAGTTTATACCTTTTAAATAAAACATACAAAGGTAAATTTAAGCCTAAATGGCTGACTAAATCAGTTAAGATACTGATAAAACAGAAAAATATCAGATATGTTGCTAATCTTAAGTCTAAAACTGTGAATAATTGGTCTAGATATATTAAGGCTCAGAAACACTGTAAAACCACCATTAGAAGCTCTAAGAGAAACTGGGAACTAGAATTAGCAAAACATATTAAGAAAACTAATAGTAAACTTTTTTTCTTATTAATTCTTTAAAAAATGTAAGGTGGGCCCTATTCAAGTGGAAATTGTGTTATTAAAACGCCAAGGTAATGGCAAATACATTTAATGTTTTCTGTAAAAGTTACATAATTTCTGACAAATCTGTTTTACATTATCAAAATACTAGTTTAGACAATATTACCTTTTCATCAATAGATATTCTAAATAAACTAAAATCACAAAAGGCAAAACATGTATGGAACCTGATAATATATCTGGGCAATTGCTATTTTACTGAATGATTATCTGGTGATACCCCTTAAATTATTGAGTCTTGCTTGTCACAGGGTTTTGTCCCAGAACAATGGAAAACTGTCATTGTTATTCCATACATAAAAGGTTTAAAATCAGATAGTTTGAATTATCGTCCTATCAGCCTTACCTCTACCATCTGCAAAATTTTGAAGAGTTTAATTAGAGATTCATTAAATACCATATTACTTAAATTCAGACAAGGAATAGCATGGTTTTAAAAAGGCAGAGGTTGTCAGTCTAACCTCATGATTTGTTTATGAACAAATCAGTTCATTTATAGATAAACATATATCATGTGATGTTATTTTATTGGATTTTAGTAAGGCTTTTGATACTATGCCACACTGGGCCTTGCAAATTAAGTTACAAAATCTAAAATTAAAATGAACATTATTGTCTGGATTACAAACTGGTTATCTAATCGTACACAAAGAGTGCGTATGGATGCCTATCTGATGTTGGTAGTGTGACCAGTGGAGTACTCTCAGTGCTTGGTACTGGGTCCTGGTTTATTTCAGGCCTTTATTGCAGATTTAACCTCAAATTGTATATCTACATCTATTAAGTATGGAGATGATATAAAGATTGGATGAACCGTGTGATAGTATAGAAAACTCAGACAAAATTCAGAGCGATTTCGATATTATCTATGAATGGGTAGGAATGTGGGTCATGACTTTAAACTTTTCCAAATGCAAGGTGATGCATCTAGGTAGTACCAATCTACATAGAATTTATAGGTTGGGCCCACATCAACTCAATAGAACCACTGATGAAAGAGATTTAGGTATAAACATTTCAATAATATGGACTTCTCTAACCATATTAATAATTCTGTCAAAAGCTAACAAAGTGGCATGGTCAAGTAAAGAAATATTTCTACTAGAGACCCTGAGTACTGTTGCCACTATTGAGATCGTATGTTAGGCCTCACCTTGAATACATGTCTCAATTATGGTGTTCCTATAAAAAAACTCAACATAAATCAGTTAGAAAGGGTTCAACGAGAGTTACTAAATACTTAAAGGGTATGTATCATCTGTATTATGATGAACGGCTTCTGGAATGTAATTTGTTTTCACTTGAAACCCGTAGGTTACATGGAGACCTTTTGTTTCTTTATGATGTTGTTCAGGATCCAGAATAAATGGTCGATTTGGGTCTATGTTTTAAAGATTTAGTACACAATACAAGAGGGATCCACTTCAAATGACTGGACAGTCATTTAATTATATTAGGAAAAATATTTTTCACTTTAAGGGTGATTAAGCCACTGAATACTTTACCCTTATCGTTAATATTAGTAAAGACAAAGCACAATTCAAAACCAGATTGGATAAATATCTATTAACAGCCAAATCTATGACATATTATTAGGTTAATGTGAGAGCAATTAGGGTCTTTGGCCTTCTAGATCTCATTAACCCCTTAGTATGAACCTTAGTATGGTTTGGGAGTTGAGTCCCCCAATAGCCACTCACTGCAGTTTATCTACTAGCCAGTTCCTGGTCCAGTTCTCCATCTTGGGCCCCACCAGATTTGTTTCAGCTTAGCCCCTAGTCACCCATGAGGAACTGGAATCAAAAGGCCTTGCTGAAGTCCAAATACAGGACATCCACTGCATGGCCCTTGTCCAACTCCCTTGTGACCCAGTCATAGTATTCTATTAGGTTGGTCTGGCATGATTTCCCTGAGGTGAACCTGTGCTGCTGCCCATCCTGGAGGTCAATGATCTTTAGGAAGGCTACCAGTCTCTCCTTCAGGATTGCCTCTATGAGCTTACACACTATGGACATGAGACTGGCAGGTCTGTAGTTACCTGGCTCGTCCTTTGGGCCACTGTTGTGGATAGGCACCACATGAGCCAATCTCCAGTCCAGCGGTATGCATCCCATGTCCAGGAAGGTGTTGAATAGGTCTGTCAGTGGCCCGGCCAACACCTCCGCTATCAACCTGAACACCCTAGGGTGAATGCCATCAGGTCCCAGTGCCTTATCCACCCTTAGTGCCTTGAGACCATCTAGTACCCTGCTTTCTAGAATTACTGCATCAGTCATCTCCTCTCCACCTTTTCAGTCCATGGGGTAATGGACTTCCTACCTCCCTCATGAACACCGAGCAGATGTAGTCATTCAGTACTTCTGCCTGTTCCCTCCCCTCCGCCCACCTCTCGCTCTTTCTGATATGGACTATTCAGTTTCTACAGCTTCTTTTTCTCTCACATACCTATAGATTCCTTCTCCCCTCCCTTATGCTCGTAGCCAGCTTTAGCTCCCTTGGCTTCTCTTACTAGCTTGGTTACTTCCTTGGACCTTTTGTACGGTTGCCTGTCCTCATCCCTCTTGTTCTTTTCATTCTCCAAAAGCTGCTGTCTTGGCCCTCACCCTCCAACACACTTCTGGTCATCCAGCATGTCACCTTGGCCCTGGACATCTTGCTCAGGTCCCGTGCACACTGTAGTAGCTTCCTCAGGCCAGCCTTTATGATTTCCCACTCTGATTTGCATCCATTTCCAACCCAATCCCCCAAGGCACCCTCTCAGCATTACCTTCATCCTCCCAAGTCTGCCCATCTGAAGTCCACTATTTTTGTTGCTGACCCCACAGCCTCCCTGCTCATGCTGTGCCTAAACCACACTGAAAGGTGGTCACTCCCAGCTAGTGGGTCCTCCACCCATAACTCTCTCACTGTCTCTCTGTTTGATAGTACCAGGATCAATATTTACCTAGCCTGGTTGGTTCACCAACCAACTGCACCAGATGGCTATCTTGGAACACATCCAGAAGTACCTTTTCCTGGTGCTAGAGGAGGTTTGGGTTTCAATCCACTCCATGCAGGTTGAGGTCCCCGATGATCACCATACTACATACCCATCTAATCTGATCCTCCAACTCCCTATCCAACTCCTCGCACTGTGTTGGTGGTCTATACAGCACCCTAGACTCAGTTTCCTACCTTATGGGTCCAGGAACTTCATCCACCATGCCTCTGTCCTCCTCCTCCCCTCATCCCTTGTGCATCTAATCCCATCTTTCATATAAATTGCCACCCCCTTCCTTCCCCACTCTTCTGTCCTTCCTATACACTCTGTGCCTGGGTATTGTCAGGTCCCAATCTTGGTGTTGGCTGGACCACATCTCCATGATGGCTGCCACGTCCACCCTCTCTATCCTTAAGAGAGCCTGTAGCTCGCTACTTTGTTACCCAGGCTCCTTGCATTCAGGAGACTACTCTCCACCCAGTTCCTCCTTCTCCTTGCCCGTGCCTCCTCACCCTGACTTCCCCTCTGCACCCTCTTACCAGCCCTTCTGTTTTGGTGGGGTCAGCTCATGCAGCTTTCTACCAGGTGACTCTGCACACTTGCTGCATGCTTGCCTCCCCCTTCCTAGTTTAAAAGCCCCTGGAAGCTATGTATTCCTCCAGCTTCTTCTTCAAGACCCCCTGCCCAGCCTTACTCAAATGCAACCTGTCAGCTGCATATTGGTCACTGTTGACCCATATGTTTCCCCAGTCTCCCACCAGCCCATAGCCCTTTGAATGACACCACTCCACCAGCCAAGAATTAAACTCCACAATCCTGTCCTTCTGTGCCCTGCTCACCCTGCATACTGGAAGAACTTCCAAGAAGGCCACCAAGCACCCTGCCTCCATGCACAACTTCCCTTCTAGGATTCTTGTATTATTATTTTCAATAAACACTAAAGCTCTGAGTTATTGTGGTGAGAATAATTTCACTGGTCACTCACTTAGGTAAGGACAGTTTCATTGGAAAATAACCATTCAGAGTTCTCTACAGTTCGAACTTTACTGTTCGAATAGTTTATTTTGGATCGAATTATCCCTTATATAAGCCAGTGACTGGCGATATCAGTTTCACTCCTAAAAGACGTAATTTCCCTGAACATTTTATATTACTATATAATACTCCTGATGTCTAGTGGCACCCCACCCTCTAATCACGATCACATTCTTCATTTATAGTTCCTGGTGTCTGGTGGCATCCCACCCTCTGATCGTGCTGTTCTTACTTTTTTTTAATATTCCTGGTGTCTAGTGGCACCCCACCTCCAATGGCTGGCCCCATTTCCATGGTGTCTAGTGGCACCCCTCACCCGCTGATCACTCCTATGCCTATAAACAAAGAAAACAGTCTTTTTTTTTTTTTAAGGTCCTCCAGAATCTGACCCCTCCACAGCTCCCACTCAGCATCCACCATTCCACCCCCAGTACACCCCTATACCCTCACTCACCTGAATGGGTCCCAGGTTCGAGAGCCACACTCTGATCGAAGACTCATCTTGCTGCTGGAACTGGCAACTGCAATATGAGAAACCAAGGTAAATGTGGTTCGATGTATTTTCAATGGGGGTTCAACTTTATACATAACTCATGTTTTTACATTTGAAACCATATTTTCAACATAGCATTTTGGGACCCCACCTCATGAACAATATGACTGTCATTACACAACTCCTGCCCAAAGGTTTTTTTTTTTTTTTTGGCAGTCGCTTGATTTCACCACTCAAGTGTGATTTGCATAATGACAGTCCTATTGTTCATGAGGTGGTTTATAATAACGTTATGTTGATTATTTTGGGTCAAAATATGTAAAATGGCAAAGTTATGACCATTCATTGCAATTTCAGCAATGTATGCTCATAATTTTGGACATTTAAAATATTTTGACCCAAATTTTAACATAGACTTCTTATTACCCCACCTCATGTATGTCTCAGCTGTCATTTTTCAGGTCTGGGCCAGAATGTATTTTCACAGCTATGGCATGGAATGGCATTAGAAGTTGTAAAGGAATTACATTTGGCAGGGATTCAAAATGTTCTGTACCAGGTACATGAGGTGGGGTAATAAGATGGCTATGCTGGCAATTTGGTCACTGTTGTTCTCATAAAGGAAGTGCAGGGCCCTTCCACAGTGACAAGCATATACCATCTATGAGTGATGGGAGTGCAGGGCCTGAAGGGTACTGCACTCCACAGACAAAGATATGAGTACTATATCTCAAAACTATAGATGGGTGAGAGCACAGGCCCTCAGGGCCCTGCACCTGGCAAATAAGGTTACAATTGACTATCTCAAAAAGTAAGAAAATTCTTTGCAAGAAAAATGTTAATGCATCAGTTAGGGTTGATATCAAACCATAAAATGGAGGGAAATCGACATTAGGGTTTCCAAACCTAACTCCCCACCCCACACTGCACAAACCAACAGATGACAGAGGTGTGTCTTGGGGTCATCAGCCCTAACACTCACCCCACTCCATAAGTAAATAAGCTAAGATGGGTACAATATAGGATAATGGGATGAGCGTTAGGGCTGATCGACCCAAAGGCACCCTCCCGATGCCTGTTGGTGTATGCAGCATGGGGTGAAGAGTAGGTTCAAAACCCTAACGTTGTATTTCACTCCTTTTACAGTTTGATATCAACCCTAACTGATGCATTAACTTAGTTTTTGGAAACAATATACTGTGCCCTATATTAGGATTCAGTCTTCATGTCCATGTTAAAGCCAACATTTTGGACTTTAATGACCTCTTTATACCCTTTAGTGCTGGGATTTTAGTGTATCAAAGTGATCAATCGATTAATAGGAACCCGATTAATACTCCAAGATATTTACATATGGTATAGGATAATACACACTAAAGACTATGGGAATACAGTATTTCTACAGACATAAAAATAAAGAATTTTGAAAATTATAGTGATCACACAGGAAAAATCTAGCTCAAAGCTGTCTAAATTCTAAGTAGAGTAGAAGAAGCTGATGTGATCTGGGAACTTGGTGCAGTTTTACAGACTCAGACCCGTGATCTTGCTAATTTGAAGTCCTAAAACATAACTGGGAGCCAACACACACCTTCAATTGGCCGCCCACTGTACCACATCATCGTACATGCCTCTCTGACATCACAGATTTTTGTGTCATCTGCAAACAGGCATACCTTTTCTTCCAGCCCTCTGCGATGTCACTAATAAAGACATTGAAGAGGACCTCCCCAGTACTGAGCCCTGTGGCACCCTGCTGGTTACCTTATCTTCTTATGAGTGAACTCCATTTACCACCACCACCCTCCTTCTGTGACTTAGCCAGTTTCATTCCCATTTTACTATCCTTGGTCCAGGGGTCAACCTTAACCTTTTTGCACTAGCCAGCAGGGCAAGTTGATTCAAAATTGCACTAGCCCTTAATTATAATGGTACATGTTACTCATTTATACAGGAAACAATGCAAGCAAAGCCAAGAAATACTCTGATTATTGCACATTTATCCTGCTCCCACATTGCTTCCAGCTCCCCAGCAGTAAAAAAAAAAAAAGACAGTGAGCCCCGCATTGTTTTTTACCATGGCCTCCTCTGCCCTCTTTCTGTGGATATCACAACAGCAAATGTTCAGTCAACAGCCCTAACTCTGTGCACACAATAGCTGGCATCATCTTGCACCTCACCACACTGTCACCACCACCCACAGGGCAATGAACAGAGTCAGGAAGAGAGAGACACCTCGGTCCCCACCCTATAGTCAACTGTAGACCTGCACTTTTGAAAGTTTTTGTACGGTCTCAAGTGAGCCAGGAGCACATCTAAATTTATTTGGGTGGGGGCTAGACAAACCTAAGGGGTTTGGAAAACAGAAAACTATGACATTTTTATTTGCAGAAGCATTGATTTTAATATGCTCTGCCCCAACAATAACAGATTTTTCTTTAACATTGTCCTTTCATCAACCTAGGGAAACCGTACACAGGCATAATACTATACTATTTCTGTTTCTGTATAGGTTGATCTATGCACCCAGGAATGCCTATTTCAAGGTTTCAAATTATGTATTGTATCAAGGTTTATTTTTCTACCATACATGATCCAAAGCTTTGTTTTAGGCTGAAAGGACATGATGAGTGGGATAAGGGTGGAGCAGGTATGAATGGTGATGGCTGGCATGGTCCATTTAGAAGAGCTGAGGACCCCCTACACTTGCCAGTAATGGCAGCTATGGATCTGTGGATGGTCACTTCAGTGTCTGGTCTGCAGTGGTGTCCAGGGAAAGAACAGAGTTAAGAGATTTGGGAGAGGGACGTTATGGTGAGGCTCGGATAAACCCACCACCTGCAGGGCCGATCCTGTCAGGGGTGTAGCCAGAGATTTCAGATCTGCACACCACGTGGACTTACTGCTACCCCACCCCTTATTAGGGTGAGCTACCCCCTCCGGTGTAGCCAGACAATATATGAAATGTACACCAGGACCGTGTTTGTTGCCTTATTTGGCACAATAAATACAACTTCTGTATCTCATGACAGTGGTTGTTGCCATGCATGGGTAAATACAAATGCCATGCATTGCTTCCTAAGACACCCACATACCAGCCCAGAGCCTGTAAAGTTGTATTGTCCTTGGGATGCAAAGAGAGTATTAGTGACCAGTCATTTTAGTTTCGACTCCTATGAATAAAATTACAGAAAGGTTCAGTATTTTCTTTGTTAGTTTTCATGGAAAAAGGAAGAAGTTAAGAGCCTATTTGCTACCCCCTTAAAGGAGAAGACTCCTGTATGTATGATTTGGATATGTCTGATGTATTTATTATACATTTCATCAAGTACTGTACATATGTCAAAAGAGATCAGCCATTTCTGCTGTTCCAACACATATCTAGAGTTTGAGGCTCTGACACAAGATAGTAAAATGTCAAGCAAGCCTCCATTTACATGCAAATGAGTCACTTGTAATACAGCCCCTCCCATTCCTTGATGTCACTGCAGCAGTAGTGCAGAACAAACACAAAGGTATCAATGCTGTCTAGCCTGATTTTAGTTTGCAATGGCTTAAGACAGTTCTGTCATGCAACTCACACAGGAGTGGTACTTGTAGCCTTAATACTGCATGTGTAGAGCAAATAATACATCTAATAGTATTTCATTCACAGGAAACAAAAGCTATTCCTGTGTACTGCTCATTTCTCTGTGAGAAAGTTGTAACATGCTGTGGAAAGCAGTAGGTTGAATCAGTTAATCTACCAATCAATAGATCAATCAATCAATCAATCGATCAGTCAGTCACTCTGTAGTGAACCCGGTGAACACCCTTGAAAGGATTCATTTACAAGGTAGGCTTGAGCAGTTTCCCAAAGGATCACACAAGACTGAATTCCTCCTTTGCACAAGTTATAGCTCCACTTTCAACAGCTTGAAAGTGGAGAGCTAGTTCACTACTTTATAAAGTGTATTGTTTTACATTTCAAATGCTCCTTACATTTGGGTTCTGACTGGAAATACTAAGATACAGAATGCATATGACATGGGAGGAATGAGCTAAGCAAATACAGAGTACTACAAACCCTGAGACTGATTGGTTTCTTTACCTACAACAGCTGAAGTGTAGCATCTGATTTGTGAGGGACATCCTACTTCAAATGCTGGCATTACGGGGCTGCCACAGCTTGTTTTCAGTACCTTCAAAGTGAAGTGCTATAGCTCTCGCATCACTGCTAATGATTTATAATGGGAGCAGGGCACTGTTAAAGTCATGGACCTGAGGGACCATCACAGTTCCCAAGGAGGTTGGGGAACTTGTTAAGGGTTAGAGAGTAAGGGACTTTAGTAGGATTTGAACCAGAGTTTCCCAGTTCTTGTGCCTGTGCTTTAACCACTAGATTACTCTTCTTCCATATGCTGCAGCTGATGTTGTCCTGGTAACCTATTCCTTGTATAGTTGAACTCTTTATTGCCCCATCAGCCATCCAATCACTGACTGCCTTGTTACAAAGGGAAAGGGCATTTGTGCAAGATTGTGTCTCACTGCTGGTGTCAATCAAAATAGAGAATGCTAACACACACAGAACATAATACAACAGCATATACAAAATCACACATGCCACACAATGCAAAGCATCATGGGCTGCATATGCAAATCACCACAGAATGTTATGCTGGTTCAACTTTAAGCAGAATTGCATGGTGCCGAAGGCCTCTCACACAGTTTGCAAAGGGTGTTAACAGATTACATAGACACTTGTTTACGTCCTACCAGGACTCATCAGTATGCCTCGTCTGTTTGGCGCCCAGTGGAATGAACCAGCTACCCTAAGACGGTCTTTCTGGGTTATGTTGTGGTGAACCCATTAAAATAAAAACTATTTAAAAGACAAAGAACCTCTGTGCACAAACAATGAGGCAAGGGTTACCCCAAAGGGCATTTGGCTGGGAAGCCAAGTTTCAACACTAAGATTCTTGCTGTACCCAGAATCATTTATTGGGTAAATTGTTTTGTTAACAGAAACATTAACACATACACGCACATCCTTATAGGCATACTTTATATACATGTCAAATCAGTGTTGAATCACACTCATATGGTCCTAGTCCCTATTAGACCTGCACTTCAGGATATGCACAACACTTAGAGTTCCCCATTGCTCAAGTGGGGACCAAACATTGTGGGTTCCGTTTACTGGTGGAACAATATTTAGTGCAGTACCATTATCTTGTGGCTCTGATGACATCATCCTCCAGCAGCATTGATGGTAAAATGAAGGACAAACACATTGATAACTTCTGGGGGCTGCATATTTTTATTTATAATCTAGCTTTGGACAGCTGTAGGACTGCTGGCAACTAGAGGAGGAACACAACAGTTACACATAAGGAGTTGGGGAAAATATGGGTGTGAAACTATGGGAGACTTCCCTTTAAATAAAATTGCACACCATGGAGTGCTTGGAGTATGCCTGCCACACCCATGGATCCTGTATACCTCTTTGCATTTTATCACTGAAATGTTGGATACAAACACTCAAAATATAGAGAAATGAGGGCACTGGTCCTAATAATATTGGACAAATTGTTAGACATAGACACATTCAGAAAACTGGAACCTAGTGACTTAACAGCGCTCTACCCTTGATTATACCCTGGACACTAGCTGAAAGTCTTAACAGTGGAGTGATAATGACTCACATTTTGTCATTTGTGGGATCCCTCTCTTGAACTGCCAGATAATTGCAGCTCTTATTGAGCTGTTAATCACACCTGGCCATCTGGAACATTGAGAGATTAGCATGAGGACTAGAGAATGCTAAAGTAGAGACTTTTTACTTGATTAACAGCCATGAAAATCTGCACTAGTCAAGCTGGGCAAGAAGTGAGTTAGCTGCACTAGCCCTGGTCAATTTGCACTAGTGTTTGGGCTAGTAAAGCAATATTAAGATCAACCCCTGCCTTGGTCCCACTCCCAGGCTGACCACTTTTTACTAGTCTTCTGTGTGGAATGGTGTCATAGGTCTTACTGAAATCCAGGTAGGACACATCCACTGCCCCTCCCTAATCCACCTCCTGATGATCCAGTCAAAGAACTCTATCAGGTTAGTTTGTAGGTCTCCCCCCTGTGAAGCCATGCTGCCTTAGATCCTGCAAGCCACTGTTTGTTAGGTATTCCCCAATCCTTTCTTTTAGTAGTATTTCCATGACCTTGCCCACTACCGGAGTTTGGCTTACTAGTCAGTGGTTCCCTGCCTCCTCCCTATTCCTACTTTTGTGAGCGACCACATTCACCTACCTCCACAGTCCTCTGAACCCCCCATATCCAGTGATGGATTGAACAGCCATTAGAGGTGCAATCAGTTTCTTCCGATTCTGGGGTGAACCCCATCTGGCCCATTGCTTTGTCTTCTGTTAGTGTTGCTAGTTCCTGAAGACTCTGTTCTATGTAAATGGACTAGTGTCCACCTCCTTGCAGTAATACCTTTTCCTCTATCTGCATCGTAACTTACCCTTCTTTTCTGAATACTGAACAAAGTACTTGTTCAATATGTCTGCTTTCTTCTTCTTCTCTTCCAAACTTCCTCTCTCTTCCCCAAGTAGTCTTACTACTCTTGCCTTGTCGTTCTTCCTTTCGCTTGTGCACTTGAAGAGTGTTTTATCCCCTTTCTTGCTGACTTAGCAATATTTTCCTCCATTTGTGCTTTTGCTCCTAACTGCCTTACCTGCCTCCCTTTGTTTCTTCTGATAACTCTCCTATTCATTTACTTCTGTGTTGACTTGTACCTTCGGATGCCTGCTTCTTTTCCTAGATATTTTCTGTTACTTCCTTAGCATACCAAAGCAATCTTTTTTCTCTTGCTCTTTTGACCGGCCTGACACAGAGGTTAGTTGCCTTCTCCATTGCCTTTTTATTTTCACTCATTTAATCCTCTTCTCCACCTATTTTCCCTGTTTCTGCTAAGGCTTCCTGGGGCACTCTTCCATTTTTGAAATTAGCCTCCTGAAGTCCAGGACCCTTGTCTTAGTGTGGTTAGATTCTGGCCCTGTTCTTATACTGAACCACACCGTACAATGGTCACTGGTCCCCAGGTGGCTTCCCACTGTGATGTCAGTAACACTGTACCCATTTGAGAGTACCAGGTCCAGTATCGCCCACTCATGAGTGAGTTCTTTAACTAGTTGCCTCAGGAACACCTCCTGCAGGGATTCTAGGATTTCCCTACCTCTAACTGTTGCTGCAGCAGGGAGGCTCCAATTCACATCTGGTGGATTGAAGTCCCCATTAACAGTACCTCACCCTTGTTTGCCATCCCTGGTTTCTTCTTTCATATCCTTATCTTCCTCTTCCCCCTGTGACAGAGGTCTGTAGATCACCCCTATTCAGTATAGTAGCCCCCCTCCTGTATCTAGGGTGACCCACACTTACTCTGCTTTTCTCTGACACCCCCATACTTCCGTGGCCTTATTGTTCTCTCTCATATAAAATCCACCCTCCTCCCTTTTTCCTACCCTTTCCTTCCTGAATAGAGCATTCCCAGGTATGGCTACATCCCAGTCCTGGTTTTCATTGCACCAGGTCTCTGTAATTGCTACTATTTCCAGGTCACCTGTCGCCATGGTGGCCTCTAAATCTACCATCTTGTTGCCCAGACTTCAAGCATTTGCACACATGGCTCAACGTTTTATTGTTGCCTCCCCTACCATGTCCTTATGTCCTCCCCTTTACCTCCACTGTTCTCTTTCCTCTTTCCCTTCCCTCTTCTACTTGGTTATCTGTTTGTTCCTTCTGGGACTTCTCACCCTCAGATTCCCTGCTGACTGACCTGCAAGCGTGTGTGGGGGGAAGACAGACTGTCAACTTGCCTTATTCTGCCTCCCCTTGGCTAGTTTAAGTGCTTACTAATGTAGCATTAAACTTTCACTGAGCTCTCAGTTCCCCTCCTGGAGGGATGCAGGCCATTGCCCCTCTACAGGCCTCAGTTCCTCCAGATGGAGCCCCAGTCCCCAGTGAATCTGAATCCCTCTTCCCCGCACCATTTCCTCAACCATAAGTCCCTGGTACGGACTCCTGTCTTCCTCCTTGTCATGGACAGGTAGCACCTCTGAGAAAGGACGGATTGTGCTACATGCCTAAGACCCATCCCCAATTTCCTGAAGAACTCCTGTAATGTTTCTAGCCTCTCTCCATTCAGGCCATTTGTCCCCAAGTGGACAATGACATCTAGCCCTCTCTTCCTGCCTCCTGGCAATCCTTAGGATCTTCCTTCCATCCCTATGAGCCATGAGCGCTGGAAAAGCATCTTACCACCCTGTCCTCATCCATACCTGTCCCCAACTGTATCTCCCTTGTCAGGGTGGCTCAGTTGGTAGTACATCTGCTTCTGAGCCAGAAGGTCATAGGTTCTCATCCCACACCAGGATTAGGCTCATACCTAAATGCTGGCACTGGAGTACAGCATTGGGGGTTGTACTGTTGGGGTGTGCCGTCCTTTGGATGAGACGTTAACTCATTACGCCTGGGAAACACCTATAGGTGACTGCCAAACCACCCTCTTTGTCTCCCATAACGACTTCAGTCGGCAGCCAAAGACTTCCTGTTTGCCCTGGACACTTCTCAGGTCATCAGTATTATTTCTGTGCGTTACTTGTGAACTGAATTGATTAGAATTAACTGCATAGCACCATTAAAAGGTAATTTGCGCTGAACAACTTTGCCACTGATAGTTTGTGCGTATCATTGTATACTTAAGGAGTTATTCGCGATTTGTTTATGGTATGGTGTGTATGGCTGACATTTGTCCCTCAAGCCTTACCTAAGCACCTTGAATAACATGGGAAAATATGCTTCATATTAGAAAAATTGCTTTTTAGTACAAAATTACTTTTGCACCTACATCTAATGTATGGATGCTTAATTTGGTGTTATGTTACGTATTTTCCTACCAAAATGGTAACGTTGTCTTTTTAATTGCAAAAACCCACACTTTTTGCTTTTTTGACTAGTATAGAAAACAAAGAAATTGCTTATAATTAATTGCATAGCACTGTTGGCAAGGTAGTTTTGTGCTGTACAGCTTTGCCACTTATACTTTGTGTATAGCACTTACGGGTTCATGAGGTATTGGCATTTGTTTGTGGCATGTTGATTACAGCTTGATTTTGCTTAGAAAGGCCCAGGATGCAGCATTAAGAGTATACAGTACACAAGTGGTGGAACTCTCAAGAGCTCCTGTGGCATGAATAGAGTTAAACTGAGGGTCCTTGTACCCATACTGGTGGGTGTCCAGGTGGAAGTAAAAGAACCCAAAGCATTCTTCAGAAGAGTAGGGACTTTCCCTGGTGTTCTGGCCAATATTCCCTTCCCATAAAACTAGTTCATGCAATTGTCCAGGCTGTGTGTTGGTGTTAATGTGCATATAGCTGCCAATACACTTCCACTCACTTCACTACCAGTCTAGAATTGCTTCTAAAGTGCTTTGGGATACATTGTGTATTAAAGCACTATATAAATGCTGATTCTTCTCCTCCTCCTCATGAGTCTCAACACAGAGGACCTCCACATCCATCCTAGCCACTACTTGGTGCCTCTGTGGGACAGTCCTTCTCCCCAAACCAGTGCAGTGTAGGAGTTTTGTAGTGGTATGGGATTTGTGATGTGCCTATGCTTCACCCCTAACCCTTCCCAAGCCCACCGTTGTCTAGCCACTCCTCCTTCCTGGCACCCTTTGCGGCAGCAGAGGTGGACTTGTGATCCCTGAGTGGGTGAGTAGGTCCTGAACCTGCCATCTCGGCCTTGAGTCTGGCAGTCTCCTCCCTCAGCTCAGAAAGGTGCCTGCAGATGGGGCAGCACTGCAGTCTCCAGAAGGTCTCCCTGAAGATTGCTAACCCACAGCTGCTGCACTGCACCACTCCCATCATAGCTGCTCCCTATTTCTAGACTTTTCCTGCTACACCCAAAACTTCCCTCGATACAGTAATTTAGACCCCTCCTTTAGGCTAACAACTCCAGAGGCACTGTTTGCCCACAACCCCTAGGAGCCCTTTTTCTCTTTCTCCTTCTCTCCTTCCCCCTCCTCTTTACTCTCACTACCTGTGGATACTCTGTTTCCCTCCCCTCACCAACTCTCGCTTATCAAACCCCACTGTACTACTTAAGTCCCCAGACCACTGGCCAGCAACTCTCCAGTATGCTATTTACACATACACCCCTAGAGCTATATACAAACACACACACAGCTACCTCTTGCCCAAGTGGACAATAATAAAATAAAACACAAAATAATGAAAAAACAACAATCCAAAATACCAATCAGCTCCTGCCAAAACATAATAGGTTCCTGCCAAAAACACAAAGCAAAAACATGCTATACAGCAAACAGCTTGATTTAAGGCACTCCTGTACAACCACCTATGTAGTTATTAGGTGGGGGGAGGGAGGGCAAACACCACCACTGTGCCCTGCCCTCAGCATTGTCCCTTGAAGCTCTGTCTCTCATTCTGCCTTGGTTGTTTACTCTCACAGCAAGTCTTTTTGTTATGCAGGCAATCCAGTCCTTTGAAGTTAAACCCAAAACAAAACCTTTATATGGCAGGAACTGGATTGCTTACACAAGGTTCTGTCTCAGTGCTCCCTGGCATGGGCCACACTGAAATGTAATTTTCAGTGTCCACCAGACCTCACCCCTTAGCTACTGGGCCTGGTTGTTACCTAGACAAACCACCTGTACTGCCGTGCTGTGACCCACTGTGGAGCTTGACGCAGTGCTATAGGACTGCAGCATCAGGTTCCATTTTAGCAATTTGAGGTTTTGCTCACTAGTCCTGTGGAGCCATGTGATGGGGTGTGGTCTGTGGTCAGTGTGAATGCCCTCCCACACAAATATGGTTGCAGCTTCTACAGAGCCCAGACATTACGTAAACACAATCAGTTGCTGCGTAGGTCTCCTCTGGGCAATAGCTTCCTTCTCAGGTACACAACTGGGTGTTCCTTCCTGGTGTTTGTGACCTGACTCCGAACCATGCCTAGCCTGTGATCGGATGCATCCATGTGCACAATGAACTTCAGGGAATAGTAAGGGTTCTCGGACACAGGTGCCCAACACAATGCCTTTGTCAGTGGTAGAACACTGTGTCACAGTGATCTGTCCAATGAACTTTTTCAGCATTTTGTTCTTTGTGAGATCAGATAAGGGTTTGACCATGCTACTGAAGTTTTGTATAAACTTTCAAGTACACTGCTGTTTCTAGGAATGCCCATACTTTTCTCTTTATTGTGAGTGTGGCCAATCACTGTCTGTTCTCAATTATTTTTTTTCAATTTATTTTCTGGCTCCAACTCCTGGGGAACTCTCTGGCAGTCACCTGTTCCTCCAGCTCTACATCTGAGCCTGAAACTCCTCCTTTGACTCCTGGCACCAGCCCGGCTATCCCTCCAGCTCTGAGCCCCGAGATAGGGCCACCCTATCCTCCCAGGGCGCTTTATCTAGAATTCAGGCTGGGTTGGCTTGGCCAGGAGAGGAGGGAGTCCAGCTAGTGGAGTGTGGCAAGAGGTAGGTGGTGCCATTGCCACCCCTGGGGCGGGATTTTCTGCTTAGATTTGCCCTCACCCCCACCCCCACCCCCACCCCAGGTGGAGACTGAGCGGTGATGCCAGAGGACATCATCGTGGCTCTCAAGGCCCTCTACATGTGCTGTGGTGTGCAGTACCTGGGTCTCGTGGAGGTCACTGCAGTGCCAGACAAACCCTTGAACCCCTCAAGAGAGGAGAGTAGTCCTCTGGCTGCTCAGTCCTCTCTCTCCCCCTGTTGACCCCGGTGGCCTGGGCTTATTCCCAAACCTGGGTCACCAGCATGGTGCGGGTATGGTGTCCAGCACCTCAACCCTCAGCACCACTATGCCAGCTGTATGTTCTCAATTTTACTGACACAGGCCAAATGTACCCACTTCCCCCGTGCTCAAGCTATGACACCTCTGTCATCCCTATTGGGCACTCGCCTTGCCTATCAGCCCTGCAGCCTTCAGTCAGTGGAGCACCTCGATCACATGCCTGATGTGATCCTCCCATGTCTAGCTGTAGATGGTAGTGTTGTTCTTATTTATTCATTACAAATTGGGTTTACAACCTTTGAGTCAGACACTCATTTACAAAGGCACCTCGTGCGGGGGGCAGCATGAAGATGGTTGTTACCGTGCAGACTAAAACAGAGGATAACATTACAGGTGCAGTAAAAGGAACATTTAACATAGATACACTTAGGTTATGTAATGTAGTAGTTTGTATGTTACTTAGGTTACATAATGTTACACAATTGTGAGTTACACTCATGGATATAATAATAATTTTTATTTATAAGGCGTTTCGAATGTCAAGGCGCCATACATACTGTAATAACAGTTAACATCATTAAAATACAGCCAAACCAAACAATTAAGACAATCAATATTCAGGATATGCAGTTTTCCACAGAAAGGTCTTCAGACCCCTCTTAAAACCCTCCACAGAAGTGCACTCCCACAACCGACTTGGTAGAGAGTTCCAAAGGGTGGGGCAACATACTGAAAGCCCGAGCACCAGAAGATTTCAAATTACCCTTGGAACCTCTAGCAACCCCTCAACCCCTCATCAGCAGAGCAGAGAGATCGATCAGGGTGATAGGGAACCAGAAGTTCTTTCAGATAGACTGGGCCCAGATCATGTAGGGCTTTAAAAGTCAGCAAGCCAACTTTAAAGGTGATCCGCCACTGAATTGGCAGCCAGTGCAGCTTGCTCAGCACCGGAGTAATATGACAGGATCTTCAGAACCCATTAAAAGCTGGGCAGCAGCATTCTGCACTAGCTGCAGGTGACTGATTTCAACTCCAGAAAGCCCTAGATAAAGGAGTTGCAATAATCCAGGCATGAGAACACGAAAGCATGGACTAAAGTAGGCAGGTCGGCAGATGGAACAAGATGCCTAACCCTGGTGATGTTCCTAAGATGCTACAAGGAAGTCTTGATGACTGCTGACACCTGTGAATGTAGTGTCAACCTATCATCAAGAACTACCCCAGGTTCGCACCTATTCAGAGGTTCGGAGAGAAACGCCACCAAGAAAAATTCCAGAAGACGCACACCACCCATCTCTGTCTGTTGGCCCGGTCCACAACCAGTACCTCAGTCTTATCAGAGTTCAACCTCAGCCAGCTGAAATTCATCCACTCCTGTATTTCTTAGACAGCTATCAAAGACCAAGAGAGCTCTCTCCGGTCGGGGCAAAAGAAAGATACAGCTGGGTATCATCTGCATAACAGTGAAACTCCAGCCCATACTTCCTTACAATGTCTCCGATGGGCAGCTATACACCACAAATACATGGGTGACAATACTGAACCCTGAGGCACCCACACAACAAAGCTGTTGAATCCGAGGAAAACATCCTGACACAACCCTTTGTGATCTCCCAGTGAGGAATGAAGTGAACCAACTTATGACGGTTCCAGATATTCCACAAAGCAGCCTCATGCATTCTATCAACACCGTGTGATCTACGGTGTCAAACGCTGAAGAAAGGTCAAGGAGAACAAAGATGGAATGGTTCTTCCATCTCTAGCCATCAAGAGATCATTGAGCCCAAACCAGCGCTGTCTCGTACTATGTCTTTTCTGAATTCGGACTACTATAGTAGGTCCTCAGAGAAGACAGTGGGTCACATCCCTGTTTGGACCTAGTAGGGAAGGGGTGGGTCTGGGGAGTGGAGGCTGTCCAGTGGACGTTGTCAGCCAGGGGCAAGGTGGGTGGGTACCACAGGTTACAACAGGAGGTTAGTTGCACCTACAACAGTGGGTATTAAAGATATGGTCCGCAAGGGCTGTTTTGAAGGAGCTAATTTTTGGCAAGTTGGAGATACAGCTAGAGGAGTTGAACCAGGTGGGGGCTCAGTAGAGGAAGGATCTCTGGGCAAGAAAGGTCTTGGTTCTGGGTTCCTTGAAAGTGGCCTTAACAGAGTTATGGGTGGTGGCGGACAATGATGACTGCTGTAGGGAAGTGGAGACCACCTGGGGTTCGAGAGTCCTAGCACTGATTTCTTAGCAGAAGGCAGGTCTCATAGAGCAGTCGCCCTCAAAGTTGAGCAGATTGGTGGTAGTATAGAGAAGGCAGGTGTGAGTTCGGCCGGGGCACCGGTCAGGAGCCTACAGGCCTTATTGATGGGGAGTTGGTTTTGGAGAGCAGTGTTGTCAGCTGCGGCATAGATGGCAAGTCATAGTCCACGAGGGACAAGACGGAGGAGGTGATGGCCAGCCTGAGGGCAACCTGAAGCAGGCAGTCCCTTGCCGGTATAGCAGACCAATCTGAGAGTTAATGGTGGCTGACAGGGCATTAATGTGGGTGTGGAAGACAGGGCAGTATCAAACGTGATGCCTAGGGTACTTGTATGTGGTCACTTGTTCTAGCGGTGCAGAGTGCTGGGATAATCAAAAGGGGTATTTTTATTTTATTTTGATGGGGGAGAAGAGCATTGATTTGGTTTTCTTTAGGTTAATGACCAGTCTGTGGTCACTGAACCACCTTCGGCTTGTTGTAAGCTTGCTGGGGGCTAATTGGAGGGAGGTGGGATTAAGATGTGAGGCAATGAGGACTGCATCATCAGCTAGAGAAGCATTTTACCAGTACATGAGCTGGGAGGTGTTGAGGTAGAGAATAAAAAGTATTGGACCCAGGATGGAGCCCTGAGGGACCCCCGGAGCGAACGGTAAGAGTTCTGGAGAAGGAGCCACTGATCTTAACACGCTGGGATCTAGCAGAGAGGTAGCTAGAGAACCAGGAAATAGGACTGCCAGAGACGCCAAGTTGGTGGGAGAGTTGAGTAGAAGAGGATGACAGACAGTGTCAAAGGCCTTGAGAGATCAATGAACACTGCTGCTGCAAGGCTGCAGAGTCGAGGCAGCATGCAGGTGTTGGGAGAATTCCAGGAGAGCTGTGGTTGTACTGTGTCCTGGTGGAACCGTGCTGCTCTGGGCACATAATGTCTTAGTTGGTTAGGGTATTCAGAGAGCTGGATCAGCAACACTTTTCAAGGGCTTTAGAGAGTGGGGAGAGGATAGAGATCAGCCGGTAATTGTTGGGGTGGACCGTCCCTCTTATGTATGGATGTGATTTCAGCAGTTTTCCAAGCACTTGGGAACTGACCCAGGTATAGAGACCAGTTTAGAAGGTCAGTCAGGGGACTAGAACTTCATCAAGACCATCTGAGGAGGATCTGGAGTCGAGGTTACTGCTGCGTTATTAGCTGCCTAAGGCTCTTTAGCCTGTACTGGCCTGGCTTCTTGGAGGGATAGGGTGCACAGGTAGAATGGGGACGGTGCAGAACCGGAGGGAGAGAGGTGGGGATTGGGTCAAAGAAGCTGCTGGGGAGGACCGAGCTTAGGTCAGAGAAGGCAGTGTTAAGGCAATCGGCTGTAAGGAGTGGATCTGTGGTGGGGTGGCATTGATGGAGAGCTGAGATGGTAGGGGAGCGGACTTCCCATTTAGCTCTTTCATATTATCCCAGAAGGTCTGGGCTGAACCTCAAGTGAAAGCAAGGTAGATCTGGTAGTGCTCTTCCTCGTCTCTAATGGTGTCCATGTACACCAGAGCAAAGTCTCCTGCCCTAGATAGAAGGCAGTCCATGAACTACTGAAATGTGGCTGGTATATTCTTCATCCTGAATGGCATTACTTGAGGCTTGAGACTTGAATAGGCCAAACAGTGATGAAGGTCAACCTTTCTTTGCCTAAAGGGGTCAGATGTACCTGCCAATAGCCCTTTGTCAGATCTATTGTGGTCCAGTATGTGGCTCCCATAACCTCTCTAGGATCTCCTCTGTTCTGTGCATGGGGTATGTATCCCATCACGCATAGCTGTTGAGCTTGTGGTAGTCGACACAGAACTTAATTGTCCCATCATTCTTAGGGATCAGTACCACTCAGGAGACCCAGAGACTGCTGCACTCCTGAATTATCCTAAGAGCCAGCATTTACTTGCTCTCCTTTCTGTGGCATGTTTCACTCTGCTGGAACTCTGTAGGATGTCTGCCTCATTGGCACCTTGGATCCTGTATCCACATGGTGCTCCTCCAGTGAAGTACTGTATACCTGGTTTACCTGTGAACATTTCCCTTATACATTCTCTCTTAGGCAATCCACCAGCAGGTCTGCTTCTGCCTTCTCCCGATAGCTGCGCGCAGCCAGAACCATCTTGTTCTGGTCATGGTAGGGCTTCATCATGTTTGTATAGTAGATTCATTGCTTGCACCTCCTGTCCGGTAGCTCCACCATGTAATTAACATCATTCACCCACCTGACCACCGAGTAAGGACCCTCCCATGCTGCCTGTAATTTATTCTATTGGATGACGATGATTGCCACCACCCATTGCCTGATTTTGTACTCCTGGACCTGGCCCTATACTACATCTTCTGTCTCTGTTGTGCAGTGGCTAGTTGCTCTGGGTTGAATCCCATGAGCTTCTTGAGCCATGACCTGAAATTCAGGATGTATTTCACAACAGACTCCCCTGAGGGAGCAAGCTTATCCTCCTATTCATCCCTTACCAAATCAAGGGACCCCTTACTCCATTATCAAACAGGAACTTGAAGGGTGAGAACCCTGTGGACTCCTGGGGACTTCCTGTATGCAACAAGAGATGAGGTAAACACTTTTCCATTCTCTTGCATGCTTTTCAGTGAATACCCTTAACATAGTCTTAACAGACGCATTACATTGCTTGACCAGACCTTTAGGCAGGGGCTGGTATGGGAAGGCCCTGAGCTGCCTAACCCCACACTTCTAAAGACTAGCCATTAGGGCAGACATGAAATTGGCACACTGGTCCGATACAATCTCCTGAGGAAAATCCAGCTGGCTAAATATCCCCAGCAGTTCATCAGCCACTTTTTCATCCTCAGTGGAGAAAACAGCATGGCCTCTGGGTATCTTGTGGCGTAATCCATGACCACCAAAATGTACCTCTTACCTATACGGCTTGGGGCGCTGGGTGCCCCAACAATGTCCACAGCAACTTACTGAATGCTTTTCAGTTATAGGCAAGGGAATTCAAGCTGCTTTGGTCTTGTTCCCAGTTTCCTACCCTCTGGCAAAGCAGACAAGTTTGACACTAGTTTGCCACATCCTTAAAGATTCTGGGTCAGTGACGGCCTGCCGTTGCAGCAGTAGTGCTACCACTTGTGACACTAACAACCCAGGTTTGGAAGCAAGCCCAAGGTGTTGGAGGGTCAGCTGCGGGGATAGAATTTCCTCAGGACTGCACTCACCCTCCAGGAGGGAGGGAGGGTGGGAAGAGCTTGGTGCTTGATTGGCCAGGCAGCCCTAGTTAGAGTTGGGGAGATGTGACAGAGGTCAGCGCATGCCATATCCCAAATCTCCCGGTCACACAGGATAACAGCCAGCCTCCACAGGCCCTGCACCCAGCGACTCTGGTGCCTGCTGTAATCTGGATCCAGTTCTGGCGGGTCAAGGGACTCCCTGCCATCCTGCCATGAAGGGCAAGCTGTGGGGGACTATGGGAGAGGTAAGCCCTGGGGCAAATCAGGGTGACGGGGCTGGGAGGACTGGCGAAAGGATGGTCAACTGAGACAGGGAGCATAAAAAAAAAAACATTGTGGACCAGTAAAATGGTTAGTCAGCACTTTTTGTATGGCTGACTCCTAAGTGTCCAGAAAAGGTGGTTTGTTTGCTAAGACCAGAAACTGCTTCCTGTATTCCTTAGGAACCACTATCTGTGAAGTTCCCCTTCCTCCAATCCTCCCTTTGGAACCCAGTCACAATGTAAGAGCTCACTCTCCCACTATGCTTCCCTTTCTCTGAACCCTGAGAGTTTACTTCCACCCTGTGGCTAACTCTCTCTGTTTCTTTAGGGATGGATCAGTTTGCTGTGCTCTTCCCAGCTCCACATGCCTGACATGGCTCGTCTCTCATCAGTCCGTAGCTGTGGCTCAGAACTGTGCTCCCAGGATGTTCTATAGCTACAAATACCCTGCTGTTGAGGAGAGTTTCTTCTATCTTCACTGCCCTCTGTGTACTCAGGAGCAAGTTTGCTAGCTTTACTACAGTTGGTGACACACACAATGGTGGCACGACTGTCAAGTCATTACCCATAATTACATCAACAGGCAAGTTGGTACAACACCCATGTCCTATATGCTCTGGCCACCATCCCAGCTAGAAAGATCCAAGAAACTGGCACTGAGACTGCAGGACCGTCACCAAACTCTGGAAAACTGGCCTGGTGGAATCTGTTCATGAATCAAATTCTGTTTTACATTGAAATGAATGCCCTGATGTCCTCAATCCCTGGGTTACTATACTAGGAAATAGAGCAGGAGAAGGCATTACTGCCCATTGTACCATTCTCGCATGAGCGAGCTCATAGTTATTAATTTAAGTATATTAATTGGTCAATTTCTTTCTTAAATGTATCCAAATTACCACTTAAAACAACATACGCTGGGAGAACATCCCATATTCTTGCTGTTCTTTACATAAAGGAATAGTATCTTGCATTAGACTTTACAGTTTTTAGTTTTATTTGAAAGGTATGTGCTCTTAAGCCTTCTGGTTTTCTATCAACTGTATACCCACTTCATTCATTAATTCTGGACCTTTCATAATTTTAAACAACTGTAAGAGGTCCACTCTCTTCCTTCTGTTTTCCAGACTAAACAAATCCAACTTCTTCAGCCTATCTTCATAACTATAATTTTTGTGGACCATATCATTTAGTAAAGTTTACTAACATATTAACATACTAAAATGCCAGCAGAATAGGCCTAACGGTCTTTCGTGTCTGCTCGTTTGATCAGCCCCAACCCTGGGAACTGACCTTGCTGCCCTCTCCTCTCTGGCTTCTCCTTTCCCAGTCCCAGATATTCTTGCTGCACTGGTTTTGCTTCCAGAACCCTTCCCCTATCTGTCCCACCCCTCTTGAACCCCTCCACCGTTTCTGCCTCCACCAGCCCTCTGGGCAGCGCATTCCATGACTCCACCACCCTCTCAGTGAAGTAGCACCTCCTCCTTTCTCCCTGAATCATCCCCCTCCAGTTTCCACCCATGCCCGCTAGTTGCCCCTTCTTCGGAGCACCCTGACAGCTCCTCCCCTATTTACCCCCTTCATGTACCTGAAGACCTCTCTCATGTCTCCTGGGTCCCTTCTCTCTTCCAATGTGTACATATTTAGCTCTTCTATCCTCTCCCCATAGGTCCTGTCCCCAAGCCCCAAATCATTTTGGTTGCCCTCCTCTGGACCCTCTCCAGGAGTTCAATGTCCCTCTTTAAATGTGGCCTCCAAAACTGCATGCAGTACTCGATGTCTTGACCTCACCAAGCAGTTATACAGTGGGAGTATCACTTCCCTCCTTCTGGAGGTGAGTCCCCTAGCGATGCATCCATGCATTCTGTTGGCCTTTGCACGCTGCCCTCCTACAAGTCTCTGAGTTGTTCATCTTGGCGTCTACCACCACCCCAGGTCCCTCTCAGCCATCGAGACTTTTAACATTTCCCCCTCCAGGGTGTACTCTTGGCCTGGGTTTCTGGCTCCCAGGTGCAGTACCTTGCATTTTCCTGCATTGAACCTCAGCTTCCCTTTCTAGACCACCTTTTCAGAGCCTCCAGGTCCCCTTGTAGGGCCACCCTCCCTCCTCCCCATCCACCACCACCCCCAGTTTTGAGTCATCCACAAAGAGACTAATCTTACTCCTGATACCCTTCCTGCGTCAGAGATGTAGGCATTGAACAAGAGGCCCAAGGACCGATCCCTGAGGACTCCACTAATGACCTCCTTGGGATGAGACTATCCCGCCAACCACTACCCTTTGGGTCTGGTTCTGGAGCCAATTTCCTATCCATCTGATCATCTGGTTCCCACCCCATTTCTCCCAGATTATCCAACAGGCCCCGTGAGAGGAACAGAGTCAAACACCTTGCTGAAGTCAAGAAAGAGGATGTCCACTGGTCTACCCAGGTCCAAGGCACTCGTCACCCTAGTCATAGAACTCCACAAGGTTTGTCTGACACAATTTCCCCAGACGAATCCATGCTATCTATCGTCCAGGCACCCCAACTTTTCTAGGTCCCCCAGTCTCTCCTTGACAATGCCCTCCATCATCTTGCCCACCACCGATGTCAGGCTGATGTGCCTGTAGTTCCTGCCACCTCCCTGGATCCCCTTGGGATAGGCACTATATGCGCCACCTTCCAGTCCTGGGGCACCCACCCTGTCCTCAGAGATGCTGAAGAGCTCCACCAGGGTTTCACCAGGACATCTGCCAGTTCCTTCAGCACTCTAGGATGTAATTTATCTGGCCCTGGTGCTTTCTCCATCTTAAGGGACCTGAGGGCTTCCCTCACTCTCTCTGCCATGATTTCCACCTCTGCTACCTCGTCCCCTTGCTTTGCCTTCCCCACCTGCCAGTGATGCCCCCCACAGATTGGTAAGGGTTCCCCTCCTCCGTTTCACCATCTCCTCCCATGTATGATGCAGCCCCATTTTCCTTGATGAAAACTGAGGCGAAATACTCATTTAGTACCTCAGCCTGCTCCCCGGTCTTGTGCCCATACTTCCCTGTTTTAATCCTAATCTGCCCCTTCACCCTTCATTTTCCCCAGTGTATCTAAAGAACCCTTGTTTCCTCTCCTAATTTCCCTGGCCAGGTTCTGCTTCCTCCTTGCCTTGCCGCCCTCACCACCCTAGTGGCCCTTCTGGCTTCTTTGTATTTTTCTATTCTGTTTATTTCACCTTTAAAATGTGGACTCCACAGTGAAGAACCATAATCTATGTAAGGTCTTACAAATGTCCTATACAAGGAAGTAGACAATCTCTTGATCTATTTATAAAATTTCTCTTAATGTTTCAAGTCATACAATTTGTTTTCCTAATTACCTCTGATCTCTGGGATCTAAAGGTCATACCATCATCTATTATTATCCCACAATCCTTTTTCCTATCTGATGCTTCTACTTTCTGCCCATTTAAATAGTATCTGTGCCTGGGATTTTTCTTCCCCATGTGTAGTACTCTGCATTTATCTGTACCGAATGGCATTCTATTTTCTATGGCCCATATTTCCAATTTTTTCAAGTCATCTTCAAACTCCTGAATACCCTCCATAGTACTCACTTGCCCTCCCAATTTTACATCATCAAGCGAATTTAACTAAAATATTCTTTATGCTACATTGTATATTCTCTAAATATAGTGAAAATAGCATGGGGCCCAACACGGACCCTTGGCAGCTACTTGTCATATCACTCAAACCTGAATATGTGCACTTGATCTCTAACTTTTTCTTTCCTAACCAACTCTACACCCATTTTATTAGTCTGCTGTCTATTCCTAATAATTCCATTTTAAGAATAAGGTGCGGCAGTTCTGGAGACCCAATCTCCACAAAGACATAAACAGGATGGAGGCAGTCCAGAAGAGGGCAACTAAAATGGTGTAGGGTCTGCACCGAAGACATATGAAGAGAGACTTAAGGAGTTTAATATGTATAGCCTCGAGGAGAGGAGGGACGGATAGAAACTTTCAAGGCACCTCAAGGGAATCAACACCGTCCAAGAGGGTAGCATCTTTCAGAAAAGAGGTGGGCAAGAACAAGGGGCACAATTTGAAGATAGAGGGAGGGCAGCTCAGAGGTAATTTAAGGAAGTATTTTTCACAGAGAGGGTTGTGGATGCACGGAATGGCCTTCGGAGAAGGTTGTGGAGTCAAAAACATGGTGGAATTCAAGCATGCGTGGACAGTCATAAGGCAAATCTAGGGGTGGGGTAGGAAGAAGTAGGCTGTTCGTTAACTAGGATCTGCAGCTTATCCATTAGGTAGAGAAATGGGCAGGCTGGGTGGGCCAAGCGGTCCTTATCTGTCATCAAATTCTATGTTCTATGTTTCTATGCACCCATTTTACTAGTCTGCTGTCTATTCCTAATAATTCCATTTCAAGAATAAGGTGACTGTGAGGTACCTTATCAAATGCTTTCTGGAAATCCAACAGAAAAACGTCTTACTGGATTATTTTCATACAACTTCCTATTTATATATTCATAATAGATAAGTTGGTTTGTCTGACAAGGTCTATTTTTCTTGAACTCATGTTGTTTTACATCACTCACATTTAACTCCTTTAAATTGATTTCCTACTTATCCTTCAGCCATCTTTCAGCAACCTTACACAATATTGCAGTTAAACTGACTGGTCCCATTTACTAATACAGTGTGCTTGTGTGCAGTGGGGTGTGTGAGAACTGCACTCTGCTAAAGGCCAGTAGCTGCTGAGAGCTTCCAGAGCCAACCCTCTAGCTACACTCATCCATTTCACCATATTTTTCAGTCATATGATAGGTTCCTAGTTTTTGGCAGATATAGCACCTGCATTCTTCTGACTCCTTACTTTTGAAACCATTTGGCTTCCCTTTCTGTTTGGGCACAGGCTGGCATCCCTTAGGTTGCCTTGTCTGGGTTCCCATAAACAACCTGATGTTCTTCCCTCATTGTTATGCACTGAGTGTGTGGTTAGCTGGATATGAACTGAGCAGCCCTCTCAGTTGCCTCCCTTAGAGGAGTTCAGAGGCCTGTCCAGCAACCATATTCTCAACTCCTCAGGTACAGTCTTTAAGAACTAGTCCATGAGGAGCAAATCTTTATCTGTTCCACAGCTAGTGGTTGCACCCTCTAACCATCTCTCTAACAGAGTGCCTAGTTCTACACACATTTCAGAATAGTTATCTCCAGGTGCCTTCCTTGATTCCTTGGGTCCAGTTGCGCCATATGGCGTCGGAACCATCCATTGCTGAACCTGACCCAAAGTGGCCACCCGGACTCAACGCAGGTTAAACCTCTAAATTTTTGTCTTTAGGCCATGGGAGTCCATTCAAAACTTTTTTTAATTTAGTATGCTTTTAGTTGCAGCCGCTGCCAAGAGCTCAACCTCCACTGGTCTCTGGACCCCTCCTCCCTCAGGACTTACCTCTGGGTGATACCTCCTGGCTTACACCCTTGGGGCAGGATCATCCAGGATGCCTGGACACCCATGACACCAGTACAAGTATGCCAGCAGGGAGCACCTACTGGTATTGCCTCCCTGGCTTACCCCTCAGGCGGGCATGCTGTCAGGCCCCGCAGGCAGATGACAGTGCTAGGGCACCCAAGAGTGCCATGGCGGCAATTGGGGATGGAGGAGGGAGTATCATACATGGTGACTGTGAGGATTTTGTCCAAAGAACCCATGGGTGGTGTGGCGTAATGGTGTGGGTGCCTCGGTGCCAATGTCCAGCTTCCCTCAGCTTCTGAGCAGTCAAGAGCCACTGATTCCTAGCCTCTGCCAGGTGTCAGATGAGCACCTGAATACTCCCCCCCAAGAAGGAGAGCAGTCCAAGGGATGCTTGATCCTGCCCCCTAGCCAGTCTTTCTGACTCTCGGTCCGCTCCTGAACCCGAGCTGTCGGAGTTGCAGATGGGCGCCTACCACTGAGTTGGTGGGCCAGCTTTCAGTTCAAAACATTTTAACAAGGCATTTTCCACTTTATTATAGTCCATACAGTCCTCACTGTTTATCCTGGCAGGGCTTCTAATTCCCTGCCTGTAAGGAGTGGCAAAAGGTAAGGTGCTCAAATAGCCCTGTCCAATTCAAATTGCCCATGGATTATCTCAGAAGATTTTTAAACAAATCAGGATCATTCCTCTACTGTTATTTGGGAACATTTTAGAATTAATTTTGTCTTGGGTCAAACCCTGATGCCAGTCCTTGTTGTTTGTTGTGTGGTCTTCTGGAGCAAGGACTTGGCAGAGGCACTGTGGCATCCCATGTCCTCAGAGGGTTGGGGTCAACACCATGAGCCAGAGACAAAGTGAGCAGCACACTCATGTCTGACTCCACCAAAGGTGGCACCAGCCTAATTGCCCAGAAGGGCCAGAAGCTGGCACGGTCAACTACACCACCATACTTACGTGTTGAAAACACTACTCCTGCTCGAGGAGTAACTGGAAGTCTTGAAGATTGGAAGGCTTGTGCTGCGTGTTAACTTTATCTTTTCAAAACATTGTCCTACTGACTGTGTTACAGCTGCTTTGATTTTTACTGTTTTGGAAGTACTGTGCCTGGTTTAAACTTTGTCAACTTAGTGGCAGTGAGTTGGCTCTGAATCGCATTCTGGCTCAGTCTCCTGGGTGAGAGCCAGGGATAGCTTTCTATCTGATCTTCATCTGTTTTGAAGCAAATGCCAAAAGACTTATTGAAACTCTGGGATTTGGACAAACGTGAAACTTGCTTCTGTTGCACACCAAGACCTGCTATTCACCCTATTCCCATTTGATCATGTATTTTATGTTCATTGTGTTTCTGTGATTTATTTGAATTTAGTGTATTTTAATGTGTGCATTTAGAGGTTGTGTAGGGTAGTGTGTGTGTGTGGGGGTGGATTGGGTGGTTTTAAACTATTGGTTATTATTTAAAGATGGGACTTAGGATGTGTTGCAACCAACAGACCCCTTGGCTCAGCTACACACCTCCCTGCTCTGGGATCTGCTCCTTCCATGTCCCCATCCCCAGCTGAGTATAGTATATTATCAGTGCAGAGATGGGGATTGTTAGAAGGTGGGGAGCTGGGGTGGGGTTTTGAGAGTGCTGATGGGGACGGGTGTTGTAAGGATAGTGAGGATCAGGACATGCCCTGGGGTGACACAGGGTCTTGAGAGGCGCCAGACATGATTTTTTTTTAAACTTTGTATTTATTAGTTTCATAATAACCGCTAGTTTTTTCCTGATACAGTATATTAGGATATAAAAAAAAGCCACACAAGGGCACCATCCCTCTTAATACATGCTTTAAAAGATTCGACTGACATCCGTAAGATACAGCAATGGGAGGAACCTTAATTACCATTAACATCCGTATTTTGAATCCAACGTATGCCATGTATTTAAAGCCAATGAGATGCATGCATAATAAAACAGTTTTAATTTAAATTGTTCCAGGTTACTCTTCCTATAAAGGAAAATGTAAACGGTATGCTTAACCACTGTAAGAGGTACCAAAAGGTACTATATAAATGGGATTATAGTTAGGACCTGTATATAAGGCCCATATTAATAAACATTGTCCTATAACATCATATCTAGACTTAGTTTCATTTCCGACAGTAAAATAAAATATACTAGTGTTGTAAAACATCCACTCTGGGCCTAGGAAAATATTATAAACTGACCCCAATCTTGGCCCTTATTCTTCCAGCTATCCCTGTAGTCTCACAAAGTCTACAATGTTTACTTAAGAAAAACAAATGAGCTCCAGCACCATTGAATATCGCTCTGTGGCCACCGCATAGCGCATGGCGCAGTAGCACTGCACCAGCGCCAAGTGGCCAGAGAGCTGCAGAGGATGCGCTAAGCGCAAGTGCCATTGCGCCAGATGCATCAACCATGATATTCAGCGGTGGACATGCAAATGGGGCCATAATGCATGCAAGATGCAAATGGGGCCATTTCAAGTCATTATGGCCCCATTTGCATGCAGGTGCGCCAATCCCGGTGACTTGGGCTTGGCGTCCTGCCAGGCAGGAGCCATTGGGGACCGACGCCCCTGCCCCCACTGGCAACACACTCCAATGCCCAATCACGGGCCATAAATAGTTAACACCCTGGTGGTCCAGTGGACCTCTCTCCATGCCCGATCATGGGCTGTAAATACATTTAACCTCCTTGGTGGTCCAGTGGACTCCTCTCCATGCCCGATCGCAGGCTGTAAATACATTCAACCTCCTGGTGGTCCAGTGGACCTCACTCCCATGCCCGATCGTGGTCTGTAATAGTGGTACCGCCCCTCCCAACCCACCCACTCAGTCCTGCCACCCGCTCCCTCCCATTCAGTGGAGGGTGGCGGCACCACCAAGCCACCGGCCTCCGCCGACTGATGGTGTACAGTACAGCTGTATGCCCATTGGTCCACAGCATGGGCCAATGGGCATACAAACTCACTCCGTACTACACAGTCCCAATAGCGAATGGATCCATTTACATACCAGCAGGGACTGTGTAGTATAATCCTAACTCTGACTCTACGCCCATTGGCCCACACTGTGGACCAGTGGGCGTACAGCCATCACTGTGCGCTGTCAGTTGGCGGGCGGCCAGGTGGCTTGGGCGGGTGCCACTGACCGCCGCGACCGGGGAGCGGGTGGCGGGACTGAGTGGGCGGGTTGGAAGGGGGTATGTACCACTAGACCACCAGGGAGTGTTTTAAATATTACAGCCCACAATCGGGCATAGAGAGAGGGCCACTGGACCACCAGGGAGGGTGAATGTATTTACAGTCCACGATCAGGCATGGAGAGAGGTCCACTGGACCACCAGGGAGGTTAAATGTAATTGCAACCCACGATCGGGCAGGGAGAGAGGTCCACTGGACCACCAGGAGGTTCTTCATTTCAACACCCCTGCGATTGGGCATGGGCGCACACCACCAGACAGTGCCGCCAGAGCTCGGGTGGCTACCCACAGCTGGCAGCTGCCGTGTTGCACCCTGTGGGTGGCCAGCTGTTGCTCCACAATAATTTGGCTTAACTGTGTCGGCGCATGTAAGGGTTGCGCCCATATTCACAGCACATCCCAGGCTGAATATTGGGATGTGCAGAATATGCATGGGCACGCCCTTACCTGCACTGCATACATTACGATGCACTCCAGCACATGGGAATTTGTGCTGTGCATATTCCCCATTCAGTATCATGCCAGGACACATCAGTGGGTTCCAGTGCGCAGCCCATTTGAATATCCCACCTGAGGTATGTGTTTGTTTTAATAGCAATGCTCCAGTCACCTACATCGCACATGCCATGGAGGTTGGGGGAATCTTCTTAGAGGCAGTCTCTTGCAGCAGGTCATAACACACGGGATTACAGTCTCAGAAGTCATTTCCTCCAGATGACTTCTCAGCAGTTGACCCTGGGACCTCCCCAGCATTACCACATGGTGTCTACCTGGCAGGTATAAAAGGGAGGTCCCAGCTACTACTAAGTTCTTTTCAACTGCGACCTGCATGCAACAAATCCTCCTTTGGAGCTGTGCTTACCTGTTAATGATGAATAGTTATCTCATCCAAATTTACTACTAACAAGTTTCTATATTAATATCTTCGGATCCCTTATTCCAAAGGTGTTTTGTGGTCACAGAATCACTAAGGAAGATCTCCACAAAGTCTGTGTTTGTTGCCTTGGTCCTGAACATGACTCCAGGAGTGCATCTTCTGTAATAGATTCAACAAGGCCACAAAGCGTTGGAAGCTTCATCAGCTCCATAGGTTCCTCATGGAGTAAAGCTGCTCTCCTGGAGCAGCAGCAACACTCCACAGACAGAAAATCTTCTACATCCTCCTCAGGGTCTCACCGCTCTGGGTGACCCCTCCACATCGACAGGACAGGGTCCTGGTAGGAAACATTCATCCAAGATAAAGTATGCTTCTACTGCTCCCTCATCATCGATGCAGGCTGCTTCACACAAAGTAAATATAGAAGGCTGCCCTCTTACATCATCCTCTACTACATTGTCAATGATTGTGGGCTCCTCTCTTCCCTCATCAACAACTCCTCCATTAATGGTGGGTTCTGGGGTCATACTGCAGCTTCCAATGCTACCTCCACCTTCAGTGTTGTCTAACCATCATCCATAGATGATGGCTTATGGCCCGTCTGATGATTCTGTCATTGTCGACTGGGTTACAGCCAGTCGATTATCCTGTCATTGTCGATGATAACTTGCAGTCCATCGACATTTCCATCATCGATGGCAGGGGCTTCAGACTCATTGATGACCCCATCATTGATGACTGCCCTGTTGATGATCCTGGGTCATACACACACCCCTCATCGGCGGCTCCACGTTTGGTTCCTCTGTCTGCCTGTATTCCATCAGTGGTCTCAATCACATTGTCCAGTCTGCCCTGGCTACTTCCACTGGACATATGGCCTATGATTGATGTCCAGGCTCTAGCAAATACTATCCTGGACCTGACTTGGACCCCACACCCCTAGAGAGTGGTCGGCTCTGGTCTGCTCCTCTTGGCCTCCTTGACCCAGCGGATGGCCAGCTCTTCTCCTGTCCCCCAAGTGTGTATACTCAGGGCGTAGACATGGAGGACCCTTTTTGCAGCACTGGGCTTGGCTGACCTGGAGGACGAGGGCGGCATGGACCATAGTGATCCCTGAGTCTTCCTCTGCTACCTCCTCTGTTCAGGGGAACCTACCTCGACTCCTTGTTCTCTGCCAGATGATCCAGCTTTTTCAGACGACATGATCCACTTCAGAAAATGTTTGGATTCCAAGGCACTGAGCAGGATGCTTCTAGAAAGAAATTGGCTCAGTACTTAGGTGTACCAGAATCCTCACTCTGGTCTCCCTCCCCTTTGGTGTACTCCTTTTAAAGAGGCTATCTTGGCTTCATGGAAGCAATCTTTCAAGATTTCCTCCAGCCCTCGTGAGCTGATGGGATTTATCAAGCTGAAGTGGATCATCCCTATTTCATGTCTCTGCCTCAAGTGGACTCAGTGGTGATCAATGCCGCACATGATAGGTCCTCTAGGCCTCAGCACATGAGTGCTCAGCCCCAGATAAAGAGTCCAAGAAATTGAATGTTATGGGAAAGGGGTTTTGCCTCTGCCACCTTGTCTCTGTGTATTCTTAATTACATGGGACACCTCCTGAAATATCAGGAGGAAACCTAAAGGCCTCCCAGGCAACAATCCAGTCCCTCCCAGCGGGTTCTGTCCAAGAGGAGCTGATGGTCCAAATGTCTACTGCAGCAGCTGTATGCACACCTGCTAAGGGCCAGTTATGATGCCATTGACAATACGACTTGTATGTCCCCTGCAGGAATGTGTTCAGAAGACACGCCTGGCTCAGGTGTAAGAATTTTCACAGGCTGTACAGCAATCTATCCTGAATGCTCCTTTAAAAGGGGTTCAGCTGTTCAGGCCACAGACCCAAGACATATTTTGAAAGACTTACAAGACTCAAGTCATACCCTTCAATTTGTATGGACCCTGTACTATTCTAAAGCCAAAACTGCCTTCAGGGGCTGCTCAAGGGCCACCCTACAGGGACCATTCCACGGCTCAAAGATGACCTGCCAATAAGAGAGAACCTCAATTATAATTGCCAGGTTCTAGAAATGCTCAGAAGCCCCATTTCATCCCTGCTGTCCCCAGCAGGGCCAACCTTCAGCCTGAAGGTCTTCCTCCAGTCATGAGACTAGAGAACCTACCCACAGCTGTCGGAGGCAGGTTTCCCTGCACCTGCAAGGGTGGCAAGCTATCAGTGGCTCCTGCAGCTGATCACGACAGGGCACACACTGCAGGTCACGGAATGCCTCTTCCTTTGCCACCCAGGGTCTTTCACTATCCCTCCCCGACCAAGCACTGGTCTTACAGACCCGAAATTGATGCTTTGCTCTCCAAAGGCCATTGAACCAGTTCCCCTTCCTCAGAAGGGCTTGGGATTACTCCACTTTTCCTGGTTCCAAATGGACAGGGATTTTGCTCCATTTTAGATCTGAGATGCCTCAACCCCTACATCACATACCAACAGTTCAGAATGTTGCCTCTTCCAACACTTCTCCCTTTGCTGAATATGGGAGACTGTTTCTGATCTTTGGATATGAAGGATGCATTCCTCCATATCCTGATGCACCTGGCCTCAGATGGTTTCTCCATTTCATGTTTCAGGGTCATCATTACCAGTTGAGCCTTCCCATTTGGTCTTTCCTCAGCCTCGATGGTATTTGCAAAATGCCTAGCGGTGGTGCAGTGGCCTTCCACAGGGATGGTCTCTATGTCTTTTCCTACCTGGACGACTGGCTCTGAAGGCGTCCTCCAGCCAACAGCTGTTACTTATGCTTTTAGAACCCTGCAGTTTGTTTGCCGAGGTAGGGATAGTGGTAAACTATCCAAAGTCCAAAATGGACCCTACTCAATGCCTCTAATATATTGGAGACACCTCTGTGGGAAGGCGTATCTACCCATAGCTTGGTGGATGCCCTGATTACATTGGCATGCAGATTAGAGTCCAGCAGATTAGTCTCGGCATGAGACTAGCTCTGCCTCCTGGGACATTTGGCAGCCATGATACCGACAGTCCCGAATTCCAGGTTCAATATCGGGTCCTTCATTGGTCCCTCAGAGTCCAATGGGCCCAGAAGGAGGATGGTTGCAATACACTGGTCCTGATGTCTTCCCCAGCTTTTAGCTCTACAGTGGTGGAAGTCCAGAGACAACTTAATGTAGACATGCCATTCCATTCCCTGTCCTGAGTCTCATTCTGACTATAGATGCCTCCTTGATGGGGTGGGTGCTCATTTCCTGCGTCAGGTCCCAAGAACCTTGGCTCCAGTGGAGGCCACGCCTCCCATATCAGTGTCTTGGAGCTGAGGGCAGTTCTCTATGCTTTACAGGCATTCAAACTCACTTCCCCTGGTTGCATTCAAATGCAATCAGACAGTTCTACAGTGGTTCACTCACTCAAAGGAGCAAGGAGGCATCAATTCCTCCCTCTCTGTAGAGAATCGATGAGGGTTTGATGTTGGGCGCTCAGAGAAATATTCATCTTCTGGCAGTACAACACCCTGGCAGATGCTCTGAGCAGATCCACTGCCCAGGCCCATGAGTGGGAAATCTTATCTGACATTCTAAACGATGTCTTCCACCTGTGGGGCCAACATATTTGCCTTTCCACAAAATGCAAAACTGCTGCTTTACTGCTCTCTCGTGTGAGGTTCTGGAACTGTGTGGCAGGACGCATTATCTCTTTCCTGGACAGGAGGATTTCTTCGCCTTTCCACTCATTCAGAGAGTACTACTCAAACTAGTCCAGGATGGGGCATCTATGATTCTCATTGTGCCATTCTGGCCAAGACAGATTTGTTTCCTCTACTTCTACAGCTCTCAGAACTGGATCCCATACCTCTGACAATTTGCCAGGCTTTGGTGTCCCAGGCGCAAGCTCTCTACACCTGGACCTTCGCTCCTCCATCTGCATGCCTGGCTCCTGAGAACATAGTCCTCTCACCGTCTGGGTGTCCCCAAAGGTGGCAGAAGTTCTCCAGGCTGCTAAGAAGCCATCTAGTCAATCTTCCCTAGTCCATGAAGTGGAAATGCTTCTGTTTGGGTGCCTATGCTGGACATACATCCTGCTCACTTAGATCTTTATAAGTGTTCCCCTCAGCACATCTTGGATTATTTGCTGTCCTTGTCGGAGAGTGGAGTGAAATATTACTCTGTGAAAGTCCACCTTTTGGCCATTGCTGCATTTTATTTACCTGTGGGCAACATCCCTTGTCCCAGTTACCTTTTAAAAGATATTCTGCACCTGCATCCCCATATCCAGGATCCAGTCCCTGTAATGGATTCAAATTTCATGCTTGAAAATTGACTACAAGTCCATTTGAGCCCTCTGAATCCAGTGACCTCCATTCTTTTCATGGAAAACTATGTTTTAGTTGCCATCATATCAGGCAGCGTGTCTCAGAGTTACATGCACTAATGCTAAAACCTCCATACCTGCAATTTCATAAAGACGGGTGTCTCTAGGCACCAGCCCATCATTTTTGCCAAAAGCTTTTGCTGAATTTACTTTAAATCAGACCATTCAATTACCAGTGTACTTTGCAGAGCCCACGAATCCAGGGGAGCCCTGCTTCATACTCTTGATGTGCATAGAACATTGAGCATTTACCTTCTCCGCACTTCATAGTTGCAAAACTGAACTTTTGTATTTTCACCCCTGGAAACCAGTATGTTAGTGTTTCAAAGCATTACTTGTCCACGTGGTTGGCCAACTGCATTTTGTATATCTATGCAAAATCGAAAAACCTCTCACAAGGGTTGTAAAACCCCATTTTATCAGAGGCATGGCTGCCTCTCGGCATGTTCCAGGGTGTTTCTGCCTTGGATATTCTGAAGCTCCCATGTGGTCTACTGTATATACTTTCACCAAACATTATAATCTAGACATCACTTCTAAGAAGCGGACCATTTTGGATGGGCCGTCCTGCAAAGCCTCCTGTCCTGAGTCCTAATGATTAGCTTCCTCCTCCTACTGGATATAATAACTGCTTGGGAATCTTCCCATGTGTTATGACCTGCTGCAAGAGATTGCCTCCGAAGAAGATAGTACAGTTACGTAAGAACTTACCATGACAGTAGATCTTCGAGAGTATCTCTTGCAGCAGGTCATGTAGCCCCACCCTCCTTCCCCTTGTTGTTGCCTCAGTAGGGTTCCTTGCTTTTGTCTTTTATGATTCCATGAGCTGCTGCCTTGATTTCCCTCCTCGGTTCCCATCGAGGCCTAGGATATGTTTTCACATTCGATCACCAGGATGGAAAAGAACTGAGGAGTAGCTGGGACCTCCCCTTTTATACTGTACATGCCAGGTAGACACCATGTGGTAGTGCTGGTGGATGTCCCAGGGCTGACTGCTGAGAAGTCATCCAGAGGAAATGGCGCCTGTGGCTGTAATCCCATGTGTTATCTGCTACAAGATATACTCTCGAATATCTACTGTTACAGTAAGTTCTTACACAACCATACTTTGAACAAGAAATCTTACTATGGTTTGTTCTCACCCATCAACAAATGGTTCAATCTGCAGCAGAGACACTGTGCCTGGCACTGGATCAGACATTTTAGAGGAACCGGAGTATTGCAGGGTTGCAAGTTAAAACAAACAATGTCTGTATTTCATGCCAACAAAAGATAAGCTGTTCACAGTCGTCTTGACCAGAAATTAGTGGAATGTCGACATAATGGACAGGCTGCACTGAAAACGCAACCGACAGATTCACAGCAACAGGAACAAGTAAGTCTTGAAGTTTTACTTTTAGGCAGTTAGGGCATTGGCGCTACTGGTTTTCAACAGTTACTAAGTTTAGTTGTATTAGCTTATTTTCATAGGGAGCTCAGGCAGTGTATATGTTTGGCAGAGAGTCAGTCAGAGGGAGGAAAGACAGCTACTGCATGCTTGCATCAGTGCCAGACAATAGAGAAATGTGCCATCAAAGCCTAAATGAATATTTTGCTAGAGAGTGAGCATCAAAAGAAAAAATGACCTTCTCTTTGAGTGTAAAGTTTTAGACACATCTCAAGAGATTGTTAATGTTGAGACAGGTAATAATAATCAGGCCCTCTCTCTCTGAAGATCAGACTGCAGCTGCAGGTTCAGTTAGAAGCAACAAGAAATATCTATTCACTGGAGGAAAGAAGGAGAGGGAGATATGATAGAGACTTTCAAGTACCTTAGGGGAACAAACAGGGTACAGGTCTAAAGCATATTTCAGAGAATACTCTGCACAAGAACAAGGGGCATGATATAAGGCTGAAAGGTGGAAAGCTCAGGGGTAATGTTAGGAAGTACTTTTTCACTGAGAGGGTGGCGGGGCCATGGAACAGCCTTCCAGCAGAAGTGGTGGGTGTAAAAACAATATGGGGTTCAAGGTGCATGGAATAGACATAAGGGTACCCTAGAGATATACAGAGCAGGATAGCAGCAGACAAATAGGATTTGGGGCTGCAGCAGTGAATAGGAAATGGGCAGACCATGCAAGCAGTATGGTCTTATCTGCTAACAGAGCCTATGTTTCTATGTTAAGAAAAGTTGGAGGACTGCTGGACAAAGCAATTTCATGGCTTGTAAAGGACTAAATAGAGACATTGTTTGAAATGAAGCTGGTGTAAAAAGTTGGAAAAGGCAATCCCTGTGCTAGAACTGGCACAACCAACCTGCAGTTGTCTGCTTTTTACAGACCTGGAAGAAACAATGAATATTTGCTGCTACAAACAGGAAGGAAAACAGCTGAAACATGGCCTGTTCCAGTGGCATTTGAGAAACAAATAACACATCCTGAGCCAAAAGATGACAGTAAGATTGTGTTGATATTGACTATGTATTATCTTACCAAACAAGGGTAATCGCTAAACCTGTTTGATACACTGATATCTCTACAGGTGAATTACTAGGATTCGAATCAGGAAGGAAAAAAATTAAATTGGGGCAGGTACTGGAATGTGGATTTTTACAGTGATATTATTTCATGTTTACTTTTACAGAAACAAAATGGCTGTCCTGGGCTGCAAGACCAAACGTGGTGCCATCTACTGTGGCTGAGTTACAAGATATGACATCCTAGAATCCATAAACAATGTCATACAGGAAGAAATCAAATCCCTGTCATCAGGTTCTTCATTTCTTGGTGTAATAGTGGATGAAACCACAGATGTAACCATTCACAATAAACTGAACAACCATGTAAAATGCATACCCAATGCGGAAGCATCAATTCCTTTCATTGACTGTATTGCAGTACCTGATGGGAGGGAAGAGACAGTTGGATCAGAAATGTTAAAGGTTTGTTCTGATAATGCAGTTGATCCATGAAGATTATCGACTAGCACGTGACAGTGCAATCATAATGACTGAGAATGCACAATGGGGTGGGTGCAAAGTTACAGTGCAAAGTAAGTCCAAGGCTGACTCATATCCATTGTGTTGCCCATCGACTGGCACTGTGCAGCAGGGCCAGCATGTAGAGACAAATGAAAACTCTGTAGTTACCGTGATTGTTGATCTTTTAGAATATCTGCACCATTTTAGGGCCAGAGCACTGTAATACAAATATAATATATGTATTGTGTTGATTATTGTCACTCCATTTTGTATGACACTATTCCATTTTGAAATGCTTAATCATAGTTATATAAGATGTTTTGTATGAGACTTGTTTTTGTAAGATGTTTGTACAAGATGTTATGAGACTTGTTTTGTATGATATTTATTACAAGATGTTATGAGACTTTTCTTTTGGAATCTCTGGCATTGTTTGGCTCATGATGTTCTGGACACCTGGCCAGTGTTTAGGGCATGATGATCTGACGAATGCCAAATATTTATTAGTGGTGTTTGTCATGCTGAACTTGTGATGTTCTGGGCACCTGGCCAGTGCTTAGGACATGGTGGTTTAGCATTTCTAAATACCAGATAAAACATATAAATGGGACTTTCCAGATGCCTGGTTAGAAGCCTCGCCTGCAGAGTGGGCGCATTGCTGCAGGAGCTGTTCGATTCCTGAGACTCCTAGCCAGGCTGAAGGGGCTTCCAGCCATTGGAAGAGGGCTTGGATGTTGCTTTATTGAATCGGTGATGTATTAAGTTTTGTCCAATCTTCTGTATATAATTTTACGTGTAAATACAATAAATAGATCATATAAGCATATTAGTTGGTGGTATTGTATGTGTGTACATGTAAGCCCCTTTGTGTAATTCTTGCATACTGGGCAAAACAGGAACTAGGACCCTGTGGGACCTTTTTTCCCTAAAGGAGGGAATCAATATCTGCTACTAATGTCGCCTGTGCACCTCTCTCATCTCACATGGTGCCATACATACTAGCCAATAACTGTAGTCTGCTCCATCACGCACCTCAGTTCTGTTTGCCAGAGAGAAACAATGTGGAGAGAAATAAGAGAGGACTGGATGCTTTCTAGCCCAGGGGATAGTAAAGAATATAGGAAATAAAAAAAAAAAAAAAAAAACAGTTAGAGCGAACTACCAACTTAGAGATTGAGTTGTGCCTACCAGCTGGCACAAGCGAGTGGGTCTAAGAAGAGCCAGAGCCTCTTGCCACTGCCAGTCAGAGTGCAGATAGTGACACCCAAAAGACAGGGCCGAAGTCCTGATCAGGTGGCTGTGTCAGAAGCAGCAAAAGGGGAATGGTAATAAAATGAGATGGCAATAAAAGACAATATTGGAAAATGACATCTGGACTCCCACAAAGTAACATCTCCATTCTACCAGGTAGAGAGTAAACCCATAACCCCTTTCTTTGTGACAGACAGGAGAAAGAGGTGAAGAGCATAATTCACTAAAAATACCACCAACAGCTTAATCTGGTTCAAGGTCAGTTGGCATTCATCTGTATCCCTCTCCCGGGTGGGTGCCTGAAAATAGGCAGGATTTGTCTAACGCACTTACCCGGTCAACAAAACTAAAAAAAAAAAAAAAAAAGAGTTGCAGGACTAGCAGTCCTAGGGAGGCAAGATGTGATTATCTCTTCTGGCATGCTTCCGGTGGAGTGTGCAGAGCCGAAACACAGAGAGGCGTTGCAAGGGATACCAACCAAAAATTCCAGCATGGGTGGAAGAACATGACCAGCTTCTTCCTTCAACAACAGGGATGTACTCTGTGAAGCTAGTACATTGATCCAAGTAGAAATTACATAGCCTCTCCACAGACAAAGCATCTGCTCAGTGGAGTTAGATTGGATAGTGGCCAGGGCACTTGTTGCATTTAGCAACTAACAAGAATATACCCTAGAGGGAATAACCCAGTAGGGAGAAAGAGGATAGGAAAAATGGATGGAAGGGGCCACCTACCCTCCATAGAAATAATACAAGTTTTTTTTTGGGGGGCATGGGGTCACAGGCTACAACCTCATTAGGTTGAACAGGCCCCAGAGAGCAGGAGGCGGAGTACTCATATACTACAAGACGCACATAAACGCCTCAGTCATAGGACACCTGCAATCTGCATCGCAGCTCTGTGAGTTCCACACGCCCTCCTCCTGCTAGGGAACACCAAAGAGGTGCATGTGATATGTACCTACAACCCTCCCAAGGGTGGTGTGTCTGAACTCTCCAACCTCCTAGACAGTCTCAGCCCAAAGGTTGGCTCAAGCGAGTCACTAGTCCTGGGGACTTCAACCTTAACTGGGCAGGTCTGGTGCCCATCAGTCTGAGACCACTGTTGGCTGGACTGACCCTAAGCCAGCTCATCTCTGAACCCACTTGGCCCTCTCTCAGAGGCGACAGAGCTCCGTCATCGACAGGGTACTAAGCAACAGAACGGAGAAAATTATCTCCTGTGGCGTTCTACCTGATGCTATATCAGATCATTCTCCCACCTTCTGCGTGTGGGGCAATGCCCTCCCAAAATCACACAAGGTGATTCAAATGAGGAATTACTCCAAACTCAATGCTGGAGACTTCCTTGAAGACCTGAGGAGCATACTGACTGGTCTCAGATCATGGCCACCAATGACCCCTCATTGGCCCTTGACAACTTTCTAAAAGCGTTCACCCACTTCAGAGAGGCATGCCCCCACACAAGAAGGAGAGTGAGGGCACTGCAACAAAATGGCTCCATGGAGGCCTGTATACTCTCATGAGACAAAGGGATAAAGCTGGGCGATGTATAAGAGCTCACTGTCCAGCACAGATCTCCAGAATTATAGGCAGCTGAGGAACTCATGCAAGAGAGCCATTTGCTCAGCAAAAAGTGAATACTGTCAGTCCATCCTGCTCTCCACAGCCAAAATCCGAGGACTTTCTGGCAGAGCATTAAGAAAGTGGTGGGTGGGGCCACGAGGCACAGGTCACTGACATGCTCATTGTGAAGGGTTAACTGCAACAACCCCTCACTATTGCAAATGCTTTCAACGTTCAGTTCACGGAACTTGCCTGCTTTACCCAAACTGCCACACACTACCCTGCTGGCTGGGCCTCCCTCACCCAGAGGAACAACCCCCTACTCCTTCGGATGGCTAAGAACCTGGTGTTGTGCTAAAGGGTATGGGCTGTTGGGGGTGGGGAGGACCTGGGAGGACAGTAGTCTCTATGCCAAGGACAGACTACACTTGAGTTAGGAGAGAAAGAAAGTGTTGAAACAGAGGATGGAAGAGACATAGAGAGTTGGAATTTAAACTAGGGAGTGGGAGTTGCAATTGGGGAAGAGATATGCAAGAGACCACAGGTTGGGAAATCATATGAGCTTACTCCCATAACAGTGACAAAGGACAAATGGCAAGTACTAGTTGGTGATGCTAGGAAAGGAGGGCAGGATGGGGGGAGGGTGGAAGGTGGTTACCCTTAATGCTAGGAGCCTTGGGAGGAAAACTGCAGAGTTACAGGTTCTCATGTCAGAGGAGATGTGGACATTGCAGCCATCACGGAAACATGGGCCACCCAATACAATGACTGGGACCTGTCTGTACAAGGGTACAGGTTATTTCAGAGGGACAGGGTGATGGGAAAGGAGGGGTGGCACTATGTGAAGGAAGGACTGAAGTGTGTAAGGGAGGAAGGGAGGAGGGTAGTATAGGTCACTTTGGATGCAAATCCAGGATTCCAAGAATAGGATTCTTAGAATGGAAGTGGTGTACAGGCCACCATCTCAGGCGGAGGAGTTAGACAGGGAACCAGTGGGACAGATCAGGAGGACCTGCGAAAGGGTAGTGTGGTGATTGTGGGGACTTCAACATGCCAGGGTGGACTGGGCACCCCAACAACCAGGAACAGAAGGAGCAGGTGCTGCTGGATGCCTTCCAGGACAGCTTCCTGCTGCAAATGGTCAGTGAACCAACCAGGTTAGAATACCCTTGACCTTGTGCTGGCGAATGGGGACTTTGTGAGAGCTTATAGTGGAGGAACCGCTGTCAGGGAGTGACCACCACTCAGTATGGCTCACATTGGATATGGGCAAGGAAGGACTGGAATCTGGCACAATAGTGCTGGACTTCAGGAGAGCCAACTTTGGGAGGATGGGGAAGTGGTAAAGGGTACCTGGCCAGAATTCAGTCTAGTATGGACACTAACCAGAGGTGGGAGCTCATAAAGCTGGGGATAGTGGAGACAACCAAAACCTGCTGCAAAGCCCAGAGCAAGAAGGCTAGGGCTAAGAAACCGATCTGGTTGAGCAAGGAGGTCATGGAAAGGTAAGGAGGAAAAGAGCTGCCTTTAGGAAGTATAAGAAAACAGGGAGGGGGGACAGGGAGAGTACTTGACAGAATCGAAGGAGGTGACAAGGGCGGTAAGGAGCCAAAGCATCTACGGAACTCAGGCTGGCACAAGGCATTAAGATGGAGGAGAAGGACTTCTTTAAGTACATCAGGGAGAAAAGGAGCTGTAAGGACCACATAGTAAGGATTAGGAAGGAGGGGTTGGGTCGACGCAGGGTGTGATAAGGCGGAAGCACTAAATGAGTACTTCTGCTCAGTATTTACAAAGAGAAGAAGGGGTGACACCCAAGGTGGGAGAAAATGGCAGAAGCAGGATGGGAAGTGGTGACAGATGGAAATCATGGAGAGCAGAGTTAGAGAGGGTTTGAAGGCACTGAGGGTGGACAAGGCGCCAGATCCAGATGGCATCCACCCAGGGTACTGAAGGAGCTGGCAGAGGTCCTTGCAGGACCTTTGGCAGACCTATTTAATGCCTCACTACATCGGTGTGTACCTCAGGACTGGAGGATGGCTCATGTGGTGCCCCTCCACAAGAGTGGCCCCAAGGATGAACCGGAAACTACAGACCAGTGAGCCTCACATCCATCATGGATAAGCTAATGGAGACTATCCTGAAGGGAGGCTGGTGGCCCACCTAGAGGCCAAGGACTACAGGACAGCAGACAGCATGGCTTCATCGTGGCAGATCCTGCCAAACCAACCTGGTCGAGTTCTATGACTGGGTAACTAGGCAACTGGACAGGGCCATGCAGTGGATGTCCTGTATCTGGACTTCAGTAAGGCATTCGACTCAGTGCCACATGGAGGCTGGGAAGGAAGTTAGTAGGCACAGGGGCGGGTGCAAAGCTGGTGAGATGGGTAGGAAACTGGCTGCAGGGAAGGCAACAGAGGGTGGTGGTGGTGGGGAGCTCTCACACCCAAGGGCAGTGACAAGTGGTGTTCCACAGGGCTCGGTGTTGGGACCAGTGTTGTTTGGGATATTCACTGCAGACATATCATGGGACATCAAGAGCAAGATCAGTCTGTTTGCTGATGATACCAAGGTAGGCGCGGTGGTGGATGACCTAGGGGATGGCAGGGGTTGCAGGATGATCTGGCAAGCTTGAAACCTGGTCAGACACCTGGCAACTGGGCTTTAATGCCAAAAGTGCAAGGTGCTGCATTTTGGGATGAAGAACCCAAGGAGGAGTTACCAGCTAAGGGAGTGCAGCTAGCCCAGACAGAGGAGGAGGAAGGATCTGGGTGTGCTCATTACAGGGTCAATGAACAACTCGGCACAATGTAGGAAGGCAGCTGCAAGGCCAACAAAATGCTGGGTTGTATTGCAAGGGGTATATCCTCGAGGAGGGAGGAGGTGATTCTGCCACTGTATGGGTCATTAGTTAGACCACAACTGGAGCACTGCGTGCAGTACTGGCGTCCGTGTCTGAAGATGGACATTAAGTTACTGGAGGGGTGCAGCGCAGAGTGACAAAGATGATCAAGGGCTGGGGGACTTATCATACGAGAGGAGGTTGAAGGAGTTGAACATGTACTCACTGGAGGAGAGGAGAGACAGGGGTGACATGATTGAAACCTTTAAATACATGAAAGGAATAAACAAGACAAGTACAGAGGGGCTGTTCAAAGTAAGGAGGAGGGACACCAGGGGCCATGATATGAGACTGGAGAGGAAGGTTCAGGAGGGAGATGAGGAGACACTTTTTACAGAGAGGGTGGTGGCTGGGTGGAATGCGTTACCTTCTGAAGTGGTATGCAGTAGAACAGTGGACTGCTTCAAGCGAGGATGGAAACAGGACAGGGAAGGGTGGAAGGAGAGGGCAGCTGCAGAAATAAGGGGTGCTAGCTGCACATTCGAGCAGACTTGATAGACCTCTAGGCCTTTATCTGCTGGCAAATTTCATATGTTTGTATGTTCATGCACCTCAAGGCAGTAACAGACATGGAGGCCCAGAAGCTCCTTGCTGGTCTGCTCCCCATACACTGGAGCTGGGCATGACTGCCTGGAGCCCAAGCTGCTGAGGCTAGGGCATCAGTACTGACCCGGCCCATAGCCCATGTCTTCAACGCATCACTCACCTCAGGCATAGTCCCAGACATCTGGAAGATGGCCAAGGTGATACCTGTACCCAAGCAAGGGGACACAAAGACCTCAAGAACTACCGTCCCATTGCAATCCTATCAGCAATCAGCAAGCTCCTGGAAAAGGTAGTCAACTCTCAGGTCACCCACTACCTACAGATCCACAACCTTCTCTCCCTGCACAACATGGGTTTAGAAAGGGCATAGCACCTCCACGGCCCTAGCAGTTGTTACCTGGAGATCAGGTCTGCTGCTGACCGAGGTGAACTGACCGGGGCCATCTTTGTTGATCTCTCAAAAGCCTTTGATTGGGTTGACCACACATTACTGTGCTCCTCTCCTGTCACTTGGCTTCTCCTCCTCAGCTCTTGCATGGATCAGTAATTACCTCATGGGCAGGCATCAGTACACCAAATTCAACAAGGTCCTGTCTGAGCCTGCCCAGGTTAACTCTGGAGTCCCCAGGGCTCTGTCTTGGGGCCTCTCCTGTTCTCTCTCTTCATAAATGAGCTACCCTTGGCTCCGGCTCTAGGGTCCTCAGTGCTGTACACAGCGACCTAGTCATCATGGCCAAATCCTAGCACATCGCCACCATTAACACCAAACTAAACTCAGACTTTGACCACATCTAAACTTGGTTGCAGGACCATAAACTTGTTATTAACCTACAGAAGACACAGGCCATGCTATTTGGCTCAGCAGCCAAGTTAAAAGCCGCCCGGATTCACTACAGATCTCCGAGGTGATGGGTCACCGCTGACTGTCTGAGGCTCGGTCAAGTACCTGGGGGTGACCCTTGACCCCAGCTGGATGAACCTGCACATGCAAGAAATACATGCAAGGCCTCAAACTGCAAGCTGGGTCAGGCTTACAGAGCAAAAAGCTGTCTAACTCCAGCTGCCCATCTTGCTGTAGCCAGGGGGTCCTCTACCACGCTTTGCTATGGACTAATCACCTTTGCCCATTGCAAAAAACTAGTCTAGTAAAGTGGGACTCGGCGTACAACAACATATGCCATTTGCGCTCTCAGCCCCGCCTCACTCACGCTGTGAGCTTTACACCCAGCGAGTGGCTCCACAGACTACCGCCTTATGTCATGGGCAACTTCATTGACAGTATTGTCAGAACTGCCACCCTCAAAACCTTGCTGAAACCCTTGTTCTTACTACACCCTCTTACAATGCCCCTGTGTTCTGGTCACTTTATATTAACTCTTCACACTATTTGCCTGATGAAATCTGATGCTTGTAAAGTCCCTGTTGTGCTAATTCTATGTAATGTAATCCTCCACTTGTATTTGCCTGATGTTCATGTATGTACCTTGTAATCTCCTGGGTCATACCTGAAAATAGGCACTTGGCTGTCTAGTGTGCTTACCCGGTTAACAAAAGCAAATAAATAAATAAATACCACTCCCTGTTTTTTTTTTTTGTGAGGTGACACTGAAACAAAAACATAACCACCAAAGAATCATGGCAGAGGAGTTCGTGCAGACTGATCTGCTGCCAGCACCCACAGGTGCAGTTGCCAGAGGACCTGGCTCTCAGCTGAGTGGGGGATGCTGGGGTGTATGAATCAATAGTGAAGATATTTTGGAAGATCAACAATTACAGTAAGTATGTAATTTTCATATGTTCCCAAAATCAGCCTTCACCACCGATTCATAGTCAGAGTCCGAACAACGAGCTTCACAAAACAGGAGGCTGGCTCACCTGGGGGTAACAAGTACCCTCAGTCCTCTGTGTGGGGAGAACACCTGAGGGCAGGGCTTCTCTCAGGTCGAGCGTGACCCAAGATCGTTGAGGTCAGGCATAGGAGCAGGAGAGTGCCCCACTAGCTCTCACCTGACCCAGTGGGATAAGTCATCCTTCTGAAACTGGGAGTTAAGCACCGTTCTCTGAGCCATAGTTGCCAGCTGTGCAAGGCAAAACCATGTCTTCTGCTGAATGCAGACTGCAGTTCCCACCAACCTGGATAACCACCTCTCTGGCATCATACAGTGCCATTGACTGGTGCCTCATCAACTCAGGCCCTTGGCAGCAAGGCACAGATGCCTTGCCCGACTATATCTGAATGGAGCTGACCTAACTGCATGCACAGGCCCTTGTTGTAAACTGCATGATGTGCAGCAATGTACCTCATGGTGTAAGCCAAGTAGGCATCTTTCTGCCCAGAGCATGTGCCTGAGCAGAGTCCGCTTCAGGAGTTTGGTCACACACTGCATTATCTCAGTCCCCAATGTGGGGTGAGGAACTGTTCCTGCAGAGTCTGAGGTGTGCAGTACCATTGCTAGATATCCTTGTTGGAGGGAGTGTGAAGAGACATCTCCAGACTGTCCTTGAACATTCTTCTGAGGTTCTGGGTCAGGGGAGGGATGGCACAGTTAGCATGGCTGAAATCTCTAGTAGTCCCAGCTGCATGGACACGGTGTTACTGGTGGCAATTGTGCCATTAGCTATTGCCTGCCACATGTTCACCAGGAATCTCTGGACAGGGAGTACTCAAGGGCCGAGGACATGTGAAGGGAAGATTCCGTCCTCAGGGAAGATGTTGACTGAGAGGAGGCACTGGACATTGAAGTGAGTAAAGCGAGAGGACAGGGGAACTGAACCTGGTCAGCATGTCTATGATACTGGTACAATGCACAAGCTGCACTTTTATGCTGACTCCAAGTGATTGGCCCCAAAGGGCCCATGATCCCTGGAAGTTCTGGCAAGGTGGCATAGACCCAGTAGGAGACAGGGGCTTCAGGGCTTGTGCCTGGGCTGCAGGGATGCTCAGAAGACCTTGACCGAGGGAAGGGACTGGCAAGACCACCCAAACAAGATCAGCCTACAGAAGAGGAACAACCAGATCAGTGCCCTTGGGAGTAGGGGACCACTAGGTGAGGAGAGGAGGTGGAGCTGTACAATCCCCTCAGGGCAGCTGTGGTCCTCACCAGTGGTGGGCTCAGCCTGTGTGTCCAGAGAGAACTCCCTGCCCCAGCTGTCCTCCAGCCCAGAGCTGGTACTGCCTCTGGCAGCAGGTCAAGGACCAGGGATTGGCCCAGACATGGAGTCCCCTGATGGCCAGCACCAGCCTCGGAGTTGGGTCCAACACTGTCCCCAAGTTCGTCCCCACCCAACACTGTGGGCATATCAGGAGCAGGCCTGTTGGTGGGAACACAACCAGGATGGGTTGAAGCAACACTGTTGTTGGCATCATGCTCCAAGGTCCGTCCCAGGACTGGCACCATGTCCTGTGCCATTCCCATCACTGGAACCGCATCGACCCCACCCCCAGAGTCACCATGGGCAAACCGCCATTAGCACCTCAGCAACTGGATGCCATAGAGCTCTGTGTTGGTCCCTCTCCTGACACAATGAACAGTGTCAGGAGGGGACTCGATGTCATGACCAGCACCAGGCTGTGACACTGAGATGTCCACCAGTGTAGAATGAGAGTATAGCTTCAGCCTCGCCACAAGGAATGTCTGCTGCCCAGAGCAGGCAGATTGTGGGTGCACAGCTGGCTGCCCAGAAGGAGCTGACTATCCACTAGACCCACCCCCCAGGGCCTCGGCGAGTTGAGGTCGAGGAGGATCCTAGGCTTCCCCAGTGCATGAAGTACTGGGAAGGGGCCATGGGGAAGGTCCCAGACCATGCCATGGCCTCATGCATGTGACACCTGCCTCTGAAAGTATGGATCGGGAGACCCCACTTCAACATGCAAGCGTAATGTACAACATTCAATAGAAACATAGAATGGGATGGCAGATAAAGGCCTCTGGGCCCATTCAGTCTGCCCTTTTAGTTTTATTTTTTTGCTGTAAACCCTACTTGAGCTACATCACAATCTCTTCACCCCTCCTTCCTTACCCCATGAGTCCCTTGTGCCTGTCCCAGGCATTTTTGATCCCCACCAGTTTTGCCCCCATTACCTCTGCTCCAGGTATCCACCACCATTTATGTGATAGTACTTCCTAACATCTCTGCTGAATTTACCATTTACCCCTTCCAGCTTTGTAGCATGCACCCTTGTTCTAGAGCTCTTTTTCTCAGGAAAGTGCCCTCCTCCTGTACCTTGTTAACCCCGTGAGGTATTTAAAGGTTTCTGTCATATCCCTCCCCAGGATGCACATATTTAGCTCCTTTAGCCTTTTCTCATAGGGCTTTTGATGCAGACCCTGCACCATTTTGGTAGCCCTCCTCTGGACATCCTCCACTCTATGTCGTCCCTGAAATGTGGTCTCCAGAACTGGACACAATACTCAAGATGAGGTCTTACCAGTGATCTATATAGGGCAGCACCACCTCCCTCTTCCTGAGGGTGATACCCTCTCAAATGCACCCCAGCATCCTATTAGCCCTTCCATCTGTCATATCACACTGCCTGGCGACCTTCAGGTCATCCGGCATGATTACCCCAGGTCTCTTTCCTCCTTGGCCTTTGTCAGTATCACTCTGCCCATTTTCACTCCTCTCCTGGGTTTCTATGGCTCAGGGCATTATTTTGCACTTTTCGCCTTGAAACCCAGCTGCCATATCCTTGACCACTCTTCCAGTCTTGTCAGAACCCTGCCCATCCTTTCCACCGCCCTGAAGTGTCCACCCTGTTGCAGACCTTGGTGTCATCCACAAAGAGGAAGACCTTTCCTTCCAGTTCCTCTGAAAGCAGAAAAGTAGGCATCACGCGCATCCATATTATGAGTTGAGCCAAGGCAGGTATGGTGCTGCTAATGTCGATCTGTATCAACAGTAGCTTTCCATAGGGGCTGCACGCACGATGGGGACTGATGGTCTTTTTCAGCCCCTTCTTCTTTCTTGGACTTTGACATCACGGAAGTAAATGAAAGTTGACACTGCAGACAAAAACTTTTGGTGTGGCACAGGAGAAATTTAGTTGATGGTTGAACTGAGGTGGTGTTGCTCCCACAATGTACACTTGACAGTGGGAAGAACAGACCTGAGATGCATGAAGTAGCTGATGATGGTTGGCTGGCGAAAGCACTATGTATGATGCATGAGGTCATGGGGAAATCAATGGTCGACATCAGTTCCCTCTGCAGAAGAAAAAGCTCTGGGGAGTTCTAGTGTCTGCCCTAGACCCATGAGTGTGAATCAGTGGTGAAGACTGATTCTTGGAAGATCAGTGTTCACAAAATATAACTATATAAATGTGTACAGATACAATACCAGCTCTGCAGTACGGTACAATGCCCTCGTTTTATTCAAGAAACACTCAATGATGATGATATATATCTGTCTCTACGAGAACCTGTAAGTTTCAGGTGGCTGTCACTGCATAATGCAGTTCAAGCAACTTACAGATCCTACCCTGCATTGTTGCTAGCATTGGAGCAGGTTGCAGTAGAAGGTGTCTCAGAAAAAAAGGGCTTCACACAATGGAAATCTGCCTGCTTTATCTCATGCACTTTGTTTTCATGGATGTCTTAGATGTGGTCAGTAAACTTTTCTCTAGCCATGTGCGTGACTGTTAATTTCAGTGGACAGCAACATGATAAGCATACAGTTCCTAGACTGCAACAGTCCATGGTGCAGAATGGGGCAGAGCTTCAAAAGACACTTCAAGATGTTATTCCACTTCACAAAAGTGGGAGCAGGGCAGAAGCAGGAAACTACAGACCTGTTAGTTTAACCTCAGTGATTAGGAAAATGATGGAATCACTTCTGAAGGAAAGAATTGCTGAGTACCTAGAGGTCAGAGGGGCACAGGACCCAAGGAAGCATGGATTCACAGCAGGAAGGTAATGTCAGATGAATCTAATATATTTCTTTAACTGGGTGACCAAAGTAGTAGATCAGGAAGGGGCGTGGACATGGCCTACCTAGACTTTAGCAAGGCAGTTGACACAGTCCCACACAAAGATTAATTATACAAGTTGGCCAGCCTGGGAGTGGGTCCCAAGATGGCAGCCTGGTCAAAGAATTGGTTGGAGAACAGGACACAGAGGGTAATAGTAAGCAGAGTCCATGTTGAAGAAAGGGGGTTACTAGTGGGGTACATGAGGTTCAGAACTAGGGCTGGTCCTTTTAATGTCTTTATAAGTGACATTGCAGAGGACTGGAAGGAAAAGTATGTCTCTTTAAAGTCGACATAAAAGATCTGCAACAGAGTTGATACACTAGGTGGGGTGGAAAGGATGCGAAGGGACTTGGCAAGGTTGGAGGAATGGTCAAATGCATGGCAGCTTAGATTCAATGCTAAGAAGTGCAAAGTAATGCACCTGGGGAAAAAATCCAGGAGAAGAGTACACAGTGGGGGGTGAGATACTAACAACAAAAAATGGAAAGGGACCCGGGGTAGTCATATCAGATGACCTAAAGGTGAGCAAGCAATGTGAGAGGGCAGTGAGTAGGGCTGGTGGGATACTGGGATGCATAGGGAGAGGCATCACCAGTAGAAAACAAGAAGTTGTTATCCCTCTGTACAGACAGCTGGTGAGACCCCATCTGGAGCACTGCATGCAGTTCTGGAGACCCAATCTCCGCAAAGACATAGACAGGATGGAAGCAGTCCAGAGGAGGGCAACTAAAATGGTGCAGGGTCTGCACCAGAAGACATATCAAGAGAGACTTAAGGAGCTTAATATGTATAGCCTCGGGAGAGGAGGAGAGGGTGGATATGATAGAAACTTTCAAGTACCTCAAGGAATCAACACAGTCCAAGAGGGTAGCATCTTTCAGAAAAAGAGGTATGCAAGAACAAGGAGACACAATTTGAAGCTAGAGGGGGACGGCTCAGAGGTAATGTGAGGAAGTATTTTTTCACGGAGAGGGTTGTGGATGCATGGAACAGCCTTACTGAGGAGGTTGTGGAGTCAAAAACAGTGGTGGAATTCAAGAATGCATGGGACAGGCATAAGGCAATTCTAGGGGTGGAGGTAGGAAGAAGTAGGCTATTGGTTAGCTTGGATCTGCAGCTCATCCATTAGGTAGGGAAAGGGCAGACTGGGTGGGCCAAGGTCCTTTTCTGCTGATCAAATTCTATGTGTCTATGTAAGAACTTGATCAGTGTCCTGGCATGTGGTAGGATCAAAAAGTGAATGACTGACCAGCACTGTGTATGCAATCCCAGACTGCGTGTAGGCAATATGTAGCACAGCTCACTGAAAACATCTGCACAAGATTTGTGACATCTTCAGTGCAGCTGTTTCATAACTTAAATATTCTTCTGAATCCTAAATGTTTACTGGTGATTCCAAGATAATGGGCCATGGACAGCATGAACTGATGGATGCTTGCATTTGTTTCAAGGCACAGAGTTCAAAGAAGAAACACTAATAGCACTTTTTCATGAACAAAGGGCTGAAAAGATTATGGACAAATCAAACATGTTCTCCAGTCAAAGGAAGGAATACATTTGCTCAGCGATTTGCCAAAGAGGTTGAAACTACTCAAATGTACTTCCAGATTTTGTCTCAGTGGCCAAGATTTTACTTGTGTCTTGTTACGTTAGTGGCATGTGAAAGAGGACTTTCTTTTGCAAAACAAAATAAAAACAAAAGGCAGAAGTTCTCTAAAAGCTGACACTGAGCCAACTTATGTGGCTAGCTCAAGAAGAAGCTGAAGTTGAACACTATGGCCCAATGCCAGCACTTAAGAAATTTAAGGCCATTGGACATCACAGCAAACAATGTTTTAAAAATGTATTTGGAATTAAAATTGTGATTTTTTTTTTTTTTATTTCAGACATCTGGACTGGGGTGATTTGTCAGAGACAAATATGACTGAACAAGCGTAGAGAGACTTATCTTTGGGCACAGGAGATAAGAACAAGATAAGCATTTCCATTAAATAATGCTTCCAAAAGGGGAGGGTGGGGAAAAATGTCCATAAGTTTAACTGCCCTTTCTAACCTTTCCACAGACTGTTGCTGGTGGCTTCTTTCATCCAGAGAAACAGTCACAGAGAAGATGTCTGGAAAAGTACTAGGTAAGAGATAAAGTCAGGAGAACTTTGGGGCAGGAGGGAGTCGAGAAGCACTGGGCAGGAGAGATCAGGCGTAATGGCATGGAAAGAGAACAAAGAGTTTTACTTACAGTTCTTGTTGCCTGGAGAATAATCAGAGGTGTGTATCTCAAAGGAGGGGCGGGGGAGGGTGGGGGCGAATGGACTGGAGCCTTTGAGAAAGGAATCAATCTATAAGTTATAATAATGGCTGAGTTAAAGATTATGATGTACAATGTTAAGGGGTTAAATGGGCTGGTGAAATGGTTACAGATACTGCAGGAGTTTGGGAGACACAGGGTGGATCTGAAATTTATACAAGGACCCACCTTGTGGAGTCTGAACATAAAAATTAAAAGGGGCAGGGTGGGAGAAGTCCATGCGGCTAATGGTTGGCCCATCCTCACAGGAGAGGGACTGTAATTTTAATAAGAAAAGTACTCCACTTCAGATAAAAAGAGTAACATCGGACCCTGGTGGGAATGATTTGTGAAAGTACAAGTGATGTTCTTTAACATAAATTGTGTCTAGTGTGCCTGTAGGCTCTGAATGAGGAGAAAGCCAATAAAAAGTTTTCTTAAGACAATTTGCTATTTAATGTGATAGAAAGAGCCTGAAGCTCTCTATATCATAAGGGGAGATTTCAACAGAGTAGTATCCGCCCATTGGGATAGAATAGGGAGGGCCCTCTCAGTCCAGACTGCTCTAGGAGCTTCTTGAAGAGGCTTCTGGATGAATCGGGTTTAATGGATGCCTGGAGGGAGGGCCACCCAGGCCAGAGAGATTATTCTTTCTATTCACATAGACATGCAAGTTATTCCTGCATAGACATGTTTCTCCTCCCAGTGGAAAAGGAGGGCCTGTCTCTGAGAGTGCTCTAGCCACCCCATGACATGGTCTGACCATTCTCCTGTATATTTACACCTCTGCTTTACTCCTGTAGTCCAAACTCAAAATGGCGGTTAAATGTGGGACTACTGAATTCTGGGAACTTTAAAAGTTGCTGGAGAGAATCAATCCGTACCTTAGTATGAATGATCAGGAATCTGTTTCCCCAGCGTTGAAATGGGATGCTCTCAGAAGCTTATTTTAGGGGCCATATAATCTCTTATAGCACCAAGTTAAAAAGAGACAGGTTGGAAACTCAGAAGCACTTAGAGGAGGAATTGCAGGAGGCCGAATTTAGCCACAAATTGACCTTAGACCCTCTAGATAAAGAAGCCTGGCAGTGCAGAAAGTAGCCCTGGAGCGATTATTAGCTTTACAAATGAGGGGCTATGAGGAGGACTAATCAAAAGTTCTATGAATAGGGAACAGAAAGCAAAATTATTGGCATTTGCCTTAAGAAAACAAATACTTAGCAGGGCACTTTTGGGGATGGGAGACTGGGAAAAGGGAGATACCTTGGTGTCAGATCCACTGTCAATTTCTCAGGTGTTTGCAAAATATTACAGGCAACTGTACAGTCAGGATTATACGGACACAGATGGACTTCTGACTGAAAGGTTTCTGTCTCCGCTGACCCTGTCACACTTACACATGAGGACAGAGACTTCCTAGAAAGTCCAATCTCGAGGCAGGAAATATTAGACAAAATCAAACAGCTGAAAACAGGGAAGTCTCCAGTCTCAATGGAATACCTTCAGAATTTTATAAGGCCTTTCACAAAGGGTAATTACACCATTGCAGGTGTGTTTTCACCACATTTAGAGGGGGAGGAAGAGATCCCGGATTCTTGGCAGCATGCCCAAATCTCAATTTTGCATAAGGAGGAAAGGATCCAACTGAGTGTGGTTCATACCACCCAACCTCCCTGCTTAATGTAGATTTGAAAATTTTACGGGATCCTTGCCAGACGCCTACAGGGCATAATTCCTAAAATCATACACCCATACCAGACAGGTTTTGTCTCTGGCAGATTAATCCAGGATAACATTAGAAGATTACCAAACATTATTTTGGCTCAGTGGGGATGGTGAATTTCAGTTAGCCATCTCCATGGATGCCGAGAAAGCATTTGATAGGGTGAATTGGCAGCTTTTAGAAAGTTCATGGAGAAGATGGAATTTGGCACTAAATTTTTGAAAGTAGTTTCTAATCTCTACACCTCACCTCAGGCTCAGTCACAGTAAACTGGATCAACTCTGGGAGATTCCCAGTTGAAAGAGGAACCAGGAAGGGATGCCCCTGCCCCTCTGCTCTTTATAATATTCCTGGAGCCACTGGCCATGGTGGCATACCTTCAACTGTCCCTGATTTTGCCCCAAAATTTTACTCTGTCCCTCTAAAAATTGTGTTTCTGTGACCAAACAGTGGGGTTATAAGCACAAAATAATGTCAAACATTAAGGTTATAAACTTGCTCTTCCTTAGAAAATGCATTTACATCAAGCCCTTTATTCTACCAGCTTCCTGAGTGAATATCTCCAATTTTGAAGAAGTGTCCCTGATTTTGGTCCCTTGTGTCTGATTTTTTAAGCCTTGTCCCTGATTTATGAGGCAGGAGGTTGAGAGGTATGCATGGTGGGTCCATCAAGATTAACAAATTGAGGAGTGAAGGCGGTGGGGGAGGGTGAAACAAAAGGTGACCCTATACGCTAATGATTCAGTCTTTTCTTGAAGCACTCGAGACTTCCCTTCCCAGACTACTGCATCTGCTGGAGAACTTTGGTACTGTATCTGGCTACAAAATTAATTGTGACAAGTCAGAGGCCCTAGTGTTAAGTGGATCTTGCCCTCGGGGTTTAGATCTTTGTTCCCTTTCTCATGGGCCAAAACAACCAAATAAGATACCTGGGAGTCCAGATCTCCATGAGAAAATCCAGATGAATTGATCTTAATTATAACAAACTTTGGAATGACATGCAGAAAGATATGGCCAGGTGGACCTTGCTACATTGTCACTGGCAGGCAGGATTGATATTGTCAAAATGAATTTACTCCACGCTTCTTGTTCCTTTTCTTCACACTGCCAATTCCTGTACCACTTAAGTTTTGGTCCAATGTTAATGTAGGAGTGGGCAAGTTTGTTTGGGGTGGAAGAAAACCCCATAGCGATGAAAGATCTGCAGAGACCTAAGACATGTTGGAGGGTTGGGTATGCCAGACTTACATAAATATTATTTAGCAAGCCAGATGGGTCACTTTGCACCTGGGCAAAACAATGCCAGACCTCAAGGTGGTATGAGATTGCAGATGGGGAGGGATTCCCCAAACACATTTAACCTTGGCTTGTGCAGATTCACTTGAACCCTTTGAGGCATGATAAACAACCCATGGGTGAAACATTCCTTAAAACCCTAGACAAGGTGGGACACAAACTAGCTTCAGTTCCCTCTCTGGGTCCCCTGTCCTTACATATGAACATATGAAAATTGCCAGCAGCAAAAGCCATCCTGGTCTATCTAGGCTGCTTGAGATTGCAGCTGGCTCCTATTCAGCAGCTGCCCCACCCCTCTCCTTCCCTCCTTTACCCTCCCTTGCCCTGTCCACACCTTTTTAAAGCATTCCACTGTGTTACATGCCACCACCTCAGCGGTAGTGCTTTCCACTTTTCCACCACCCTCTCCATAAAGAAATGCCTCCTCATCTCCCTCCTGAATGTCACCCCTCCAATCTCCGTGTCCCTGATCAGGTATCATTCGAATTTTCTTCCCCCGGTTACACTATAGGGTGCCCTGTGGGAGACAAGGGTCTCCCACGTTTGCACAACTCCTGGACAAGGGCACATGCATGTCTTTCCAGCAGGTGAAAGAGAAAAGTTTCAGTTTCACAATAAGGATTTCTTCAGATTTTTACAGATCAGGCACTTTATAAAAGTGCAATCATGGGACACTGTTAAGCAGGCCCAGGTCTCCCTGGGAGGATTTCATTTATGGCATAGTTACCCTGCAGAGAAAGGTGAGGTGCATATCTGAACTGTATACTATGTTGTGTGATAGGATTCAAAGCCCTTGAGAGGATAGGAAGGCATGGGAGAGGAGATTCCCAGAGTAATATCAAGGGAAGACTGGGATAAAAAACTGAAGGTGGGATGGAGAGTCACGTCCTCCCTGGGTGGAAAGAATACTTTTGGAAAATCTTAATCAGATACTTCCAGCGTCCTCCCTAGGTGGAAAGAATACTTTTGGAAAATCTTAATCAGATACTTCCAGACTCCAATGGTAATTTACCACTTTAATGCAACCTATTCTGCCCTCTGCTGGCAAATTGTGTTGATGTGGGATCACACTACCATATTTTCTGGGCTTGCCTGATAATCAGGGGTTTTGAGGTTGGTTGGAGAGGCTGTGAGGCAGATTACACACATTAATATCCCTGATGATTTTCTGAGTGGGTTCTTGGGACTCCCATGACTGTGGGCTCCCTCTTCCCAAAGAAGGCCGGTACTTGCTTTCTAGTGGCAGCACTAAAGAACATAATGTCCCATTGGCTAACAGCCAACCCACCTCTCACCTTTCCAAGTGGCACAACAGGGTCTCACAAATTTGTGACATGGAAAGACTGGGCTGTAGGATATATCTGAGGAAAGAGAAATCATGGAGGTGTGGGCCCCATGGCTTGGGTATGTAGATGACAGGGGACAAAGTGGTTTGGGTGATTCAGCTTAGAGAACAAGCTGTGTATCTCAATACAAAAAGATACCCATGGAGTGCCACTGATTAGGCCCACATGATTCTAGTGCCCAGTTTTCTAGCTGAGCTGCCCATTATCTGCCCTTTCAGATAGTTAGGTATTAGCTTGCATAAAGATTATTCCATTACATAGAAACATAGAAGTTGATGGCAGATAAGGACCATAAGGCCCATCCAGTCTGCCCATTTCTTTTCTACCTTATAAATGTGCCATCAGCCTTTGCTCTGTCAGTGGCCTATCTATTCATAGTCATTTGTATTGCTCCCTTATGCCTATCCCATGCCTGTTTGAAGCCCTGCACTGTATTCATAGCCACCACTTCTTGTGGTAAGCCATTCCATGCATCCACCAACCTTTCTGTGAAAAATAATTTCTCACATTCCCCTTAATCGGCCTCCCTCTAATCTCATGCTGTGTCCTCTTGTCCTGCTATTTTCTTATATTTAAACATGTTAGACTCTTCGCCTTGTTTATGCCCGTAAGGTGTTTGAATTCCTCGATCATATCACCTCTCTCCTCCTTTGCTCAAGGGTATACATGTTGAGCTCCGTTAATCTGTCCTCATATGTCTTCTGATGCAGTCCCTGCACCATTTTGGTTGCCCTTCTCTGGACTGCCTCAGTTTGGTTAATGTCCTTGTGAAGGTGTGGCCTCCAATACTGCAGTACTCCAGATGGGGCCTAACCAGTGTCTTGTACAGAGGATTATTACCTCCTCTTCGACACTTGTGATACCTCTACTAATACACCCTAACACCCCCTAGCCTTACCTACTGCTTTAGAGGTCTACTTGGATGATTTTAGGTCATCGGTGATGATGATGCCCAAGTCTCTTTCTTCCTTTGTGACTGCTAGCAACCTCCTCCCAGCCTATAGGTGGCTTCAGGGTTTCTCTTCCATGTGCATGATTTTGCACTTCATGCATTAAACCTAGCAAAATTAGGTACAGTCCCCATCCCCACTGTCACTTCCCTTGTGAAACTTACATTTCAAAACAAAAGAGGAACATTTAGAAGGGAAAGATGAAATACCACCCCTTTCTGAAATAAAGGTTCGTTAGTTGATATAATATGTAAAATCTGTCCTTTTTTCTTTTGGTTGTTTTAACTCTGTATAAAATGCAGGCTTGTTCACTTGGTTTGGGAGTTAACGAGAGTTTTTATTCCAGATGAAGCTATTCAAGGGGTTAATAGATATATTGACAGTTTTATACATTTTGAATCTGATCAATTGATGTATAAACTGGAGTCTGCAACTCAAACTGCTTTAGAGATAAAGAGAAGCTAAGTTTTCCAATGCGGTTATGATTTCGTGTCATAATATACCATAGACATGCAGTTTGCTTTGAGCTTTCTGTCAAAGTTGCATACTACTCTTGAATGAAGATGAGTTTCAAAAAAAAGCATTTGTCAATGCCGAATGTTTGCTTGCTGGCATTGGCGGTGGTAGTGTAGAAGTTACAGAGCTGCGTAATAGGAATGGCAGTGAAGTATTGAACTGAAGCCAACCCCACCACCACCCTGCAGAGAGTGACAGGCATTGGGGTGTGCCTTTGGGTCGTCAGGCATAACGCACGCCATTTCACCACACCCCACCCTGCAGACACTGACAAGTGTCACGGTGTTCCTTGGGCTTTTGGCCTTTATGCGCACTCCTATTCCATTAGGAAATACGTGAGATGGGTGCAATATAGGAGAATGGGGTCAACTTTAGGGCCGAAGAGTCCAAGGCATACCTCGATGCCTCTCACTAGCTGCAGGGCGTGGAATGGTATGAGCATTACAGGCAAGAATCCCAAGTCACACCCTGATGCCTGTCATTCTCTACAGGGTTGGGCGTTATGGTTGGAAACCGAATACCACAGGCATTCGTTGGTATTTTCACTCCAAATGTTCAACATGTTTTTGTGATCCCACCTCATGAACAGGGGAATATCAGTTTGTTATGGAAGCTGCTTATGCACAGCGACTACGTATTTAGCACCACAGGTGCAAAACATTCCAAACAGGATGTAAAAATGACAGCTGTACTGTTCATGGGGAGGTGTAAAATGGCAATGTTGCAAATCTGCAGTAAAAATATTTAATGGTGAAGACACGAGTATCATAGAAACTGTGCAACGCACACCCATAATATAATTAGGTTGGGATTTATTTTACAGCAGATTGTCAACTCAGGCATTTTGGTGCCTCCGATCATGAACAGTGTCACTGTGATTTTCTTTATCTGTCCCGAACAATGATTTCCCACAGCGACCATGCATCTCTGCGCTGAAAGTGTGAAAACACACTTGCCATGTTGTGAAAAATGACAGCTGTACTGTAAATAAGGAAGTGTGGAAAATGCCACTGGTGAAAATCTGGACTTAAAATATTACAAAGTCATGAACTTACGAGGGTGCGTGGAAACTGCGCAATGCTCACTCGTAACACAGTCATTTTATGGACTTTGTCACCAAATTTTCAACATAGCCATTTTAAGACCTCTGCTCATGAACAGTGTAACTGTGATTTTCTTAATCTGTCCCAAACATTGCTTTCACACACCAACAGCACCATTGTGAGCTACATGTGTGAAAACACATTTTGGGAGGCATATGAAAAATGGCAGCTGTACTGTTCATAAGGAAGTGTAATAAAATGGCAATGTTGAAAATCTGAGTGAAAATATTAAATTTGCAAATTTATGAGCATGCATAGGAACTGTGCAACCACTCGTAAAACAGTCATTTTTGGAATTTTTTCACCAGATTTTCAACATAGCCATTTTAAGACCTCTGCTCATGAACAGTGTCACTGTGATTTTCTTAATTTGTCCCGTACATTGATTTCGCACACCAACTGCACCATTGTGCTACATGGGCGGAAACACATTTTGTGTGGATGATGAAAATGACAGCTATACTGCTCATAAGAAGTGTGAGTAAAATGGCAATGTTGAAAATCTGGAGTGAAAATATTGAAAATTGGCGAACTTACGAGGTGTGCATAGGAACCGCGAACGCACGTTGTAAAATGTCAGCTTGAATTTTCCACCAAATTTTCAAAATAGGCTTCTTGAGAGTCCACCTTATGAACACTGGCAGGTCGTTTCATTAATCAGTCCCAAAGGTGATTTTTGCAGTGACTGCGAAATCACCCTTGGGCCTGAATAACGCCATGACAGTGAGAGCATTCATGAGAAGGGGTCCCAAAACCCCATGTTGAAAATTTGGTGCAAAAATTCCCAAAAATGCCTGAGATATGCAACAAAGTTGAAAATCCCTATCTATCCCATTATACAGCTTACCGTCATTTCTTCAGTTCGCGGTCGGCTTTGAAAGAGTGCAGAGCGTGTTCGGTCCACTGAGATTGTCGGCGCGGACTCTGGAGGTAAGTAAGGGTGGGGAGGCGGTGTGCGCAGTGGGTTAGTGCGGGTTGTGGGGGGGCAGGGAGAAGCGAGTGGGACCGCTTTTAATTTTCAGGTATTTAAAAAAAAAAAAAAGACAACGTGACATTTGCCATGCTGGGGTGGGCTCAGCATGGCAGAAGGACGGCTGGGGGTGTGGATGATGGGGATTGGGCACCCCTCGTCGGCTATGGCATTTGTTGCCACGCTGGGGTGGGTTTCAGCATGGCACCCTGTACTCGGGGAGACAGTGAAGCCGACAGGGGTTGGCACCCGGTCGGCTATACCATTGAGTTGCCACGCTGGGTGGGCACCCAGCGTGGCATTGGAAGGCTTTGGGCAGGGATGGCACAGCTGACGGGGATTGGGCACCCCGTCAGCTATAGAGTGTATGCATTGGGGCAGCACGCAGTGTGCGTATGCGCGCTTGTGTGTGTGTGTGGTGTAGGGGGAGCTTATGAGCAGGCGATATCTTATCACTGCTCACTGAAGCGTAGCCCCCCTTTCAACTGTATGCCACTGCATTTTGCAGCTTGTCATAGACAGCTCCAGCATGCATTGGTGGACAGGCTGCGCCTGCCAGCACACTGACTGAATTGGAAGAAGGGGTGACTCACCCGAAAACTGATGATGGCACTATGTTTCTTGCACATGCATGCAAGCAAACATAAAAAGGAAGGAGAACAAAGAAAAGCAACTCCAAAGGATGAGAGCCAATCGGGTAGATTGTGGTACTGTCTTCTCATGAGACAGCCAGATAATGGGAAGGTGTGGTGGAGAGTGAGGAAACGGTTAACATAAAAATAGAGTAACATTAACATTTTTTAGTAACACAAGATTCTAGGGGCGTGGATACATTTCACAATCCACACTGGCAGTTCCACTGGAACAGGCTTTCCATTAGAGATCTTTAAACTAAGCTTCTCCCACCACCTGGTCAGTATATTCCCTGATCAACCTGTGACGCCAGATTTTTCTTTATGCTGGAAGAACAAGTCACCTCCTTAGCAGCTCTCGCTTTGAATAAAGTGCGCTATTGGTGGTCATTTTCTTTCAAGTCTTTGAAGTTGTTTTCTCTGGTTTCTACTCCTGTGTGTCAGCATTGATGGAGTATTGCAAGCCAGGGTTCAAATTTTACATTTTGTGCCGACAGAAGATGTTGGTCACCAACCCATATGATACGTGCTTGTATGGCTCTGGTGGAGCACAACATGACCAGGTGCATGCTGTGCCTCTGTATGCTTTTGGTATCCCTAGTGGATCCGGAAGCACCAGCTCACCCTCAGTTGGCCTTCAGAAGGGGGCCCAAAGATCTGGTTTTAGGGTCACAAGCAGGCGCCTGCCAGGTTGACTACTCAGCTTGTGGCTTTTGAGGAGGATGTGGTGGCTGCTGCAGTGGCATCTCCTCGGTCTCTACGCTTTCCCAACTGGGTCCAGCATCAGAGGGTCATTCAAGAAGGGGTTCCTTGAGATGTGGCTAGCCCTCCTGACCTGGGGGGAGTCCTGTCCACTGTGACAAAACATAAGCACTGCCAGTGCTGATCATGAGACTGGGAGAGGTTGAGAGGTCCTCTTGATCCTTCAACTCCCCAACCGCTTGACTCTGGTTGAGACCCATCAGTCAAGAGCTCTTTGGTACCCGCTGAGCTTGTTGACCTTGACTCTAGTTGAGCACGATGCATAACGTGGCAAGGATGTGATCAACCATGACCAATCAGAGGGATCTTCTTGACGCCATTTGTCAGGTCGATGGTCGAGGTCCAGGTCAAGATCTTGATCAAGGCATTCCTGTTCTCAATCGCGCTTGACTGGGAGACATTGCAATGCTTCTCGACCTCCTCATCTTCAGGTGAGGAGAGGCACTGGCAAAAGATGTGCCAATGTTACTAGGAGGTCCTCAGACAACAGTTGACCATTGCAGGACAGGGTAGGCTTTACCCCTTGATCTTCGGTCACCTGGCAGCCACCAGTTATGCTCTCCCTGGTCCCACGCATTGCAGGTGCTCCCCATAAATGCTTCTCCTCTGAGGGTGGAGCCACTGCCACTGCAGCCAAAGGTTGGCACTCTGACCAAGGAAGCCCAACTTGCCATCAGCTTGTCAGGCCAGTTGTAGTGGAGATAACCCAGTCTGGGGATTCTTGGGTGGTTCATGGTGAGGAATGGTCAGGACTGATTTTAAGTAGTCCTTGGAGGAGCTGGATAGGTTGCCTGGAACTGGTAGCCCGACCAGGGTTTGGTCTGGTTGAGGAGTTGACCACAAACCATGGATCAATGTCATTTAGGGCTGTTATCTGACATGTCTGATTCCATGAATGTCTCTCTGGAGCTTATCCAGAAAGGGTCAAGTATCCCTTTATGGACATTTTAGACAGGGACAAATCCTGGGGTTGCCTTTCCCATGGCTGAGGCTATACTGAGACTGGCCCTAGAACTTTGGCAGCATCCAGTATCCTGACCAGCACCCTCATATAGTCTGCAAGTATGCAATCCCTTCTGGTCCCTCTCAGGGTTCTTAGACCTCTCTTGGCCAAAGGACTTGTCTCAGACTAGGCTTTATATAAATCTGGGACCAAGGGGACATAGACAAGCCACTGGACAAGGAGTCCAAAATGACTGACCATGCCACTAAAAGGTGTATACTGCGGCATCCCTGGGTCTCCATCAGGTGAGTTACTCTGTCATGATGGCCAACTCTGGGGACTCCTGTTGGGAGTTCTTGATGAGAGCCTCTCTCAAGTCCCTAGCTAAATACCAGCTCCAGACAGCCTTAGACATGGGTGATTCCTGTTCCTGTGCCATGACAGCGCTGTCTTCATGTGTCTGAGGGCCTAGCTGTGCCTGTCCACCTTTATGGTGGACACCAAGCACAAGCTGACCCATGTCTTCTTGGACACCAACCTTTTGACCCTGGAGTGGAAGGACATCTAGCACACACAGAAGTTCAGCACCACCCTTGACTCTGTGGCTTCATCCCAGAAGGACCAGAAACAGAAGCCTAAGAAGAAGGTTTTTCAGTACTGGTCCTTTCAAACACAGCCTCCTTGGCAGCAGCTCCAGCATGGTCAATACTAGGTCATATGCCTGGAAGCAAGGTCAACTAGCCAGGGCTCCAAGCAGGGTGGGAGCAGGGATGTGGTTCTCCTTCAGCCACAGTGTCTGGTGCCCCTGCAAAAGCTGCACAGTGGTGGGTTGGGGATGTCATCCTCCACCCATCCTGTCCCTTCTGTCTGCACTCCCAGTCGGGGTTGGCTATGGCACTTCTTGCCACGTTGGTCCACTGTCACAATGGACAAGTGGGTGTCAGAGGTGGTAGGCAGAGGACTGCCTCCGGATTTTGAGGCTGTTCTGCATTACCAGCCCCAAGCTCCTCAGTTTTCCAAGGTGTTGCATGACGTGCTGTCTGCCCTGCAGGAGGACATCACTCAGCTCCTTATGAAAGGAGCCATAGCCCATTTTCAGATGCCTTGGCCAGTCAGGGCTGCATGTCCAGGTACTTCCTGCTTCTGAAATGGATTGGGGGATGCTGGCATCCCATTCTGGATCTGCATGATCTGAACCAGTTCATGTGGAAGCAAAAGTTCCAGAAGGTCACTCTGAATCAGATGATTCCCCTCTGGAGCAGGGCATGTGGTTCTGCTCCCTGGATCTCCACGATGCATTCCTCCACATCCCAGTCTGTCCGTCCCACCTCTGATACCTCTGGTTCTGTGCAGAATGGGTACTATACCAATTCCAGGTCATACCTTCAATCTCTCATCCATGCCCAGGGTTTTCACTAAGTGCATGGCAGTGGTGGCAGCCTTCCTATGGTGGAAGGGCATCAGGATGTATCCCCATCTGGATGACTGGCTTGTGGCTAGGCCATCCAAAGAGACCATAGAAGAGAAAGCAAATACTGGCACCACCCAAACTGCATTTGAAAAGGCAACTTTATTAAAGTATAACATTGTCATCGAGGCACAGGTCAGAAAGCATAGGAAAACCAGGAGCAGTTGTAGAATTCACAAAAATTATTTTATTTGTACTAGCAGTAACAAAAATAAACTGTACAACTATTTACAAAGGCAGAATAAAACAGTGAAGATCCATCAGAGTTTTCCTTCAATCTCTGTGTGTCCTTTTTTGCAAGCATTTGCATCTCTGTCTTATAAGTCTTTTGCAACCCCTTCTTAACAACTATCCTGTTTTTTTTTTTTTAATGTTCTTGTATAAATCAGGCAGGTGCTTGCAGGAACACAATGTCCCAGAACTAAGATCCTATCTCCACTACTTTTGCAAAGGCTTAAAAATGCACTATGGTAACCTTTTGAGTTTCCAACTGCTTTTTGTAATCATCTCAAACTATAATTATATATATTTCAACAATGAACACTATATAATTTCTAAACAAAGGGATCCAATATCAGTTACATTTCCGAGATGATTTGCATATATTTTATATCAGCAAATATGTGAGGGAGAAAAAGACAGAAACAGCAAGTGAAGGTAGAGAGATAGCGAGAGGCAAAGAATTGTGAGACTGTCAGGGTGATCAAATCCTAGGCCCCACAGGAAAATTTGGTTGCACAACCAGACAGACAAGAGACAGGAAAGGAAAGAATAGAATAAATCCCTGCATTCAAACTCTCCATAACAACTTGGACAGGGTACTATTCCACCTGTCACAAACATACCACCACAAAAAGGCAATTCAAATGAGAGACACAGAACCCTACCAGTTTCTCAGTTAATGCATTAACTGTGAAATCAGTTGGGGTTCTATGACCTGTTTTATGGTGTTTTGTGGTGGTATACTTTACTTTAATAAAGCTGCTTTTTAAATGCAGTTTGAGTGGTGCTGGTATGTTTTCTGTACTGTTGCTTATTATATACACTTTGCAATGCAGCTTGTATTGTGAATTTGGCATCCAAAGAGACCATCAAGAGGTCCAGAGAGTCTGCCCTCTAGATCTGCTGAGACTTGGGCATGTTGGTCAACCTAGATAAGTCTGTACTGGTCCTTTTGCAGATGGTCAAGTTCATTGAGGCAGGTCAAGGCCCCCTCTCTGTTGACCAGGAACTGGATCTTACCTCCTACGTGATCATTTCAGTTTGGGCTCTCATGCCCTGCATGGGATTTCCTGCTGCTGCTTGGGTTCATAGCATCCTGCACCAGAATGGTCCATTGGGCCCACTGGTGGCTGTACCACCTATAGTGTGAGTTGGGTTGTCAATGATCCTAGCACCTAGCCCACTTGGACCAGCCGGTCATAGTGACCCAACCAGTGTGGGATGCCAACCTGTGGTTGCTCATTCCAGAACATTTGGAGGAAGGGATCCCATCTGTCTGCCTCAAACTGACCATCATGCTTATGATGGACACTTCTCTGGTGGAAAGCTCACCTGGGGGACCACAGAGCCCACATGTTCTGGTCACCCCAGGAGTCCCACCACCACACAAACCTGGACATCCATGCAATACTTCCTGCTCTGACAGAATTTGCTCCTCCAGTCAGGGGTCAAGTCATGTGCAGGTCAAGACGGACAACACACAACCATATTCTACCAGAACAGGCATGGGTGGAACACACTTCTGTCCCCTGTGTTGGGAGGCCCTCCGCACCTGGACCCTTGTGTGCAGACTGGGTGCAGATCTCCTGGTGATCCACTTTGCAGGAAACATGGAAACATAGACTTGATGGCAGATAAGGACAGCTTGACCCACCAAGTCTGCCCATTTCCTACCTACAGGATACACGCTTGCAGATCCTAGTTAACCAACAGCCTATTTCTTCCTACCCCCACAAGAATTTCCTTATGTCTGTCCCATGCATTCATGAATTTTCCCCAAGTTTCAGACCCCACAACCTCCTCAGGAATTCTGTTCCATGCGTCCACCACTCTCTCTGTGAAAAAATACTTCCTCACATTGCCCCTGAGCTGTTCCCCTCTATCTTCAAATTGTGTCCCTTGTTCTTGCATATCTCTTTTTCTGAAATATGCTAGCTTCTTGGACTTTGTCAATTCCACTGAGGTACTTAAAAGTTTAGGAGTTCACAATCAGTGGCGGTCAGTCTCAGCCAAGTGGGATAGACATTGCATGAGTGGTCCTTGAATCAAGAGGTGGTGTGAAATAGGTTACTCACCTGTAACTGTAGATCTTCCATGGAGTGGTCTCTTGCAGTAGGTAATACCTTTGGGTATCCAGCAGAGGTTGCTGTGGTGCACGGCAGCTCTTCTAGCAGTTTTCACCAGGGACCGCCCACATGACATCAGCTTCCTGTTTCCTATATAAGTGTGTGTGGTCCCTGGTATCCTCAGTTCATTTTCCCGCTGTCTTCAGCTCCACAGAGCAGCTACTGCAACTTCTGGGTAGCAGTCATCAACGAAAACTTGGAACTAAGATGAATGTCTACTGATTCTTGAACTAAACAAGCTTTATTTCATTCCTGTCATTGCGGTAGGAAGATATACCGATTTGAAAATCACACACTTTGGGTAAGGTGTCTGAGGACCCACACACGACACCAATTCCTGCAGCTTATGTCAGAACTTTAATCAGGCAACTCGTTAACAATGGTTGCTGAAATTCAATCACTTTTGATGGAGCAGAAAATGTCTCTCTTGGAGAACCAGGGGCTCGTACCAAGGACTCCCCTCTACTGGTTCCTGTTCCAGGCAGACAAAGGAGAAGGAGAAACCCTCCTGACACTCCCTGCCTCAATGTTGATTGATGGCCACCATTTCTGGTGTCCCTCCATTGATGGGACATCCTCTAAGAGCTTCTTCATTGATGGGAGCTCATCGGCACTTTCAGAGCTTTGAATGCAGTCCAGCTAGTGATGGCTCTGTCGATGGAGGCTAATACTCTCGATGATGATGCTTTCCAGCACTTTACATGCAGCATAATATACTGCTGCTCCATCGGCGGGGCTACTCTCCCATCAACGGCATCTGGCAATTTAAGTAGTAATACTCCTTTCCCCTGCAGGCTCATCGCCAAGATCCCACATTCCTCAAGGGAAGCCCACAGTTTATGCCTTATTGCTGCCCCTCCACCTACTCAGGTGGCTTCTTATAGAGTCAGGTGAACAGAGATTGGGACCCTGGTCTTTACTACCCAGGGACAAGACCTGCTCAGGCTACTCATACCATTCCCTCTAGCATCCCTCTGGTTTCCCAACATGCCCCCTTCTCAACCCCTCCTTCCCAGGAAAGGGACCTCACCAATGTAGTCTGACCGTCTTGCATGCCATGCGGCATTCTCAGCCCTCTGAAGGACTGGGTGATCTCACCAGATCTCTTCCCCTCCTCCACCTAAACTATTCCACTGTGACCAGGATACCATATCACCCTGGTCTCTTCCTCCATTTATAGAGGACTATTTGTCAGTTGACCACAATTACTACCTGATTTCACCAGTGATCTTGGGGATGATGAGTTTCAAACTTTGGATTTCTCTAATCCGAATCCCCTATTCAGAAATCTCTTCCTGGAGACAGCCTTTCCCCAGATGATGCTTCCTTTAGTGAAATGATGGTTCAAATTCAAAAGTCATGGGATTCTCCACTAAGGAACATAACAAGCAATGTAAGAATATGGCAGAATACCTTGAATTACCTGAGGACCCTGTTTTAGTGGTTCCCCTACTAATTCAACTTACCAGAATGCCATGCTGGCTGCTTGGCATCAACCTTCAGCGATTACAGCTTTTCCTGCAAAGTGGATCTTTACATCGTTATATCAGGCTCTTCTGGATCACCCTTTCTGTCTAGTATTCCAGAGGCAGATTCTGTGGTCATTACTGTCGCTCATGACTATGCCAAAAACCCAAGCACATGCGCTCCTTACCTCCTGATAAGGAATCCTGAAGAATTGACTATCTGGGGAAAAAGGTATTTTCCTCAGGTGCTATGACTATCAGAATTTTTGAACTATATGGGTCATATGATTAAATATCAGTGTACCCTGGGGTCCTCTGCCATTGAGCTTATCAATAAACTCCCTCCCTCACAAGACGGATAAATTATTGGCTACAGCGACAACTAGTAATTCAATTTCCATCATCTTCTCAATTCGGGGCATGATGCCACTGATACCTCAGCCCGACTATCAGCCGCTGGTATCACTCTGCATCGCCATGCTTGGCTTTGCATTTCAGACTTTGCACCTGATATACAACATAAGTAGCTAATGCCCCCATTATGGGTCCAGTTGTTTGGGCCAGGTACTCAAACATTACTAGATGACTTACAGGCATCAGGCAGAACCCTCCATGCGGTTCATGGCATGTATCATACTCCAGGTACAACCTACTGTACTCAACACACTCTTATTCCAAAAGGGTGGCTGATACAGAGGTAATAGCAAAGGCAGCTTCAGAGGTCATGCTCAATCCAACAGAGGCAACACCTCTACCACCCGGGTGCCTGCTCCCACCCTTCCAGCCCGCCTCCCAGTGACCCACTAGGGCTTTCCCCGCCTCCTCAACCAGGCCTTTGAGGCTGTAGGGGTTGTTTGCTCTCCATCTGGAGGCCTGTCAAATGATCACTTCTGACAATTGGGTACTTCAGATTATCCAGAAGGGTCATACTCTGGAGGTTCTCCCACCCCATGCCCTAGCCTCCATGCAAGATTCATTATCCTCCAGATCACGTACCATCCTACAAGAGGAATTAATGTCCCTTTTGTCCAAACAGGCCATTGTACCTGTGCCCTTCTGGAACATCAAATGGGATTTTACTCCCATATCATTCTGGTACCCAAATGTATGGGAGACCACAGACCAATATTGGATCTCAGACAACTGAATCTTTACATTCAGTACAAATTTTTCCGCCTGATCACCCTACTGGCCATCATGCCGATTCTGAAACAGGGTGATTGGCTTTTTCCCTGAACATGAAGGATGCCTACCTTCAAATTTCCATCCACCTGGCTCACCACAGATTTTACGTATCCACTTACTGGGTCAAAATTACCAGTTTTGAGCACTCCCTTTCAGCAGCCCCAGCATGTTCACCAAGTGCTGTGGTGGTGGCAGCGACCTTCTGAAGAGGGCACTTCATCTTTCCATATCTTGATGATTGGCTAATAAAGCAGACTCATAGTACTTCTGCTTGCCTCCTAGACCTTGAAAATGTTCGGGAGATCTGGGAATCGCACTAAATTGGCCAAAGTCCAGTCCAGACTCAACACAGTCTCTCCAATATATTGGAGCTGTTCTAGATACAGTTACAGCCAGGGCTTACCTCCCATCCACCCAGCATGATGTGCTTATAGCTCTGGCATTACATGTACAGACTCAGAAGATAGTCACATCCAGACATATGCTCGCCTTCTGGGTCAGATGTTCACTGCCATCCCTGTGGTAGCCATTGCCTGTCTCCACATGAGAGCTGTCCAATGGACCCTCCAGAATCAATGGTCCCAAATAACAGGACAGTTCAAAGACAAAATCAAGGTCACTCCCTCTCTGAAGTCCTCTCTGACATAGTGGACAATTAGACTCAATCTGAATCAGGGAATGCCTTTCCGTTCCCCCACCATGCAAACATTGACCATGGATGCTTCTCTGCTCAGCTGGGGAGCGTACTTAGGTCCTTATAAGACCAAGGCCAATGGCCCACTTCTCCCCATTTGTCTTATATCAGTTTCCTAGAGATGTGAGTGGTCCATCAAGCCCTCAAGGCATTCTGGCCTACTCGAACCAGTATTGTTACTGATCCAGTCAGACAACACTGCAGTAGTATTCTACCTCAAAAAGCAAGGGGTATGAAGTCTCATGCCCTATACAGAGACTCTTGCTGTTTGGCAGGAAGCCATACAGCAACACCTAATGCTAATAGCTGTCCACCTACTGGGACATTGCAACCACTCAGCCAAACGGCTGAGTCATCAGTCCACAACTCGTGAATGGACACTTCACAGGCAAGTGCTCCAAGAAATCTTCAACTTATGGAGCACTCCACAGATGGATATGTTTGCCTCCCTCAGGTATTTTTCCATTACCCTGAACAGAAAAGAACAATCTATAGATGCCCTGTCCCAACCCTGGACAAGTCTCTTCTTATATGCTCCCCGCCCATCCCTCTCCTGCCATGGACTCTACTGAAACTACAGTTAGAACTGGCCACAATGATTCTCATAGCCCCACTGTGGCCTCGCCAGTCATGGTTTCCCCTACCCCTGCAACTGTCAATATGGGATGCTGATCAGACCAGACCTCTTGATTCAGTGTCACAGGTCTGTACTACACCCCAACCTGAAGGCTCTACACCTTCATGCTTGGCTCCTGAGGATGCTTTCATAACTCATTTACAAGTGTCCTCTCCTGTTGCCAATACCCTTTGGCTTCCCAAGCCAGCAACAAGAGCAACATACAATTCCAAATGGAAACACTTTTCCATATGGTCAGCCTCTCAATCTTGGACCCTTACTCTTGTCCACTGATGAAGGTTCTGGACTACCTGGCCTCACTATTTGTGTCCAGTCTGTTATTCTTCCATTAAAGTCCACTTAGCTGCCATATCTGCTTTCCATGAGTCTCTGGATGGCAGGTTACTGTACCAACATCATCTAGCTAAGATGTTTTTGAAAAGAAATGTTACATAATAAACCTCCTATTAGAAGAACCACTCCTCCGTGGATCTCAATTTTATGATTGAAAGTTGACCCTTGAGCCTTTTGAGCCAGCTGCCACCTGAGATCTTCATTTCTTTCATGGAAATCCCTATTCTAGTGGCTATCACTTCTGCTCTATGTATTTCCGAGGCTCCATGCCCTCATGTGTGGAAACCTTACTTGATTTTCCACAAGAAACAGGTGGTCCTTTGTACCAACCCTTCCTTCCTTCCTAAAGTAGTCTCCGAACATACTTTAAATCAGTCCTTGAGCTTCCAGCCTACTACCCAGACAACTCAATCAGGGTGAACATCTCCTACATACTTTAGATGTCCACATTATATTCGCTACTATACCAATCAGACACAATCTATTAGAAAGACGTCTCAACTGTTCGTCTCCTTTGCCCTGGGACGTGAAGACCTCCTGGTTGTGACATGTATGCTTTCATCCTGGTTGGTGCATTGTATTACATTTACCTGAACCTGTCAAGCCCACTCACTAGCGCTATGGCCAACACTGCAGCTTTGCTTTAAAGGAGCTCCATTTCAGATATCTGCAATGCAGCTACCTGGTCCATGATCCATACATTACAAGGCACTACAATCTGGATATTGCCTCATGACATAGGACGATCTTCAGCCATGCAGTCCTACAAGGTCTCCTATCATAACTGTCCTCTCACATGGGTATTACTGCTTGGAGATTCATCCCAAAAGTACTACCTACTGCAGAGAGATCACTCCATGGAAGATAGTACAGTTACATAAAAACTTACTGTAACAGTAGATCTTTGAGGAGTGTCTCTTGCAGTAGGTTTGTTCTCACCCTCCATCCCACTCCTTCTCTAAGAGACCAAGTTCTGGTCCGGTGACTGGGGTTGGGACTCCTTTGGTACCTCAGCTTCCCCTCGGTCCTTGCTTTGTGGGCTGAATCCAGCAGGAACTGAGGATACTAGGACCGCCTACACTTAAATAGGAAACAAGAAGCTGATATCATGTTTGGGTGGTCCCTGGTGAAAAACTGCTAAAAGAGCTGCTGTGCACCACAGTGACCTCTGCTGGATACCCAAAAGTATTACCTACTGCAAGAGACACTCCTCAAAGATCTACTGGTATGGTAAGTTTTTACATAACTGTACTTTCTAGGAGTGGTATATGGTTCATGTCCACATGACCACAGTTCTACCAGAAGTGCTTATTTGTTGGAACATCTTTAAGCTATGCTCCTCCGCCACCCAGGTGGTCTATCCCTTGACTCTGCCCCATGATGTCAGATCTTGCATGCTGTAGGAAGCAGGGATTCGTGTTCCACTTGTCAGGGAGGTCGGTGGGTGGTGTGGATGTGAACCATATACCATTTCAGAACTGTGGTTACAGGTGAGTAACCTGTTTTCTTGGGGCATGGATATGGTTCATTTGTCCACACAATGGCAGACTTTCAGCACTTCTCCGGGGAGCAAGGCATTCACCTCTACTTGGCAAACAGGGATTGGAGAACTGAGATCTCAAATGCAGTATCCCCATGAGACTCAAGGTTGATGCTGTAATGGGAGATGAAGGTGCGTGCTGACTTCCAGGTAGCAACCCTGAAGATCTCCAAGATAGGGATGTCCCTGGAAGCAGGCACCGAGGCAACAGTATGTGTGATGGAATGAGTCCTAAGCTCTATGGAAGACTCCTACCAACCAACCTATAGCAGTGGTCAATGCAGGATATAATCCAGCTGCCAATCATCTGCTTAGCTGCTGGTCTGCCAGGTACATCATCAGTGTATGTGATGAAGAACTGGTGAGACTTACCATGAACTCCAGCCATGTGCTCTATATAAGAGGAGAGTGTCCACTGCAGGTTCAAAGTATGGAGCCTGCAGTCAGCCTCTGAAGATGGGTTGGTAAAATATACTGGAAGGTTCATCACCTGTTTAAGTTGAAACTCTGATACTACCTTCAGGAGGAACTGCGGGTGGGGAAAAGGACTGCCTTGTCCCTGTGGAAAACCAGATATGCATACACCATTGAAAGCATCTGGAGCTCACTAATCCTTCTGTCTGACATGATGGCCACCATGAAGGTCGTCTTCCATGACAGTGTGACATCTCACACCTGTGCATAGGCTCATAGGCTTGCCCATGAGCATAGCCAGTATCAGAACCAGCAATAAGTCTCAAGGTAGTGGTTCATGCACTGGAGGGAGTGCTAGTTCAGACCTCAAAAGAAGCATCTGACCGCCTTCTCCTGGGCCACCATCGACGTACCAGCCCACACCCAATATGCAGAAATGGCTGTCAGGTGCACCTTTAGAGTCGATTGCAGCCCCAGCCAGGATAGGGACCAGAGGTACTCGAAGATACTAACCACAGAGCATGCAAAGGGATTGAGTTCCTTGCCCTGACACCAAATGGAAAATCTTGTCCATCTAAAAGTATAACACTGGCAAGTCAACTCTTTTGGGTGATCTCCACAACATGAAGCACATTCTCCAAAAGACCCAAAGCCTGGAACTCTAGTCACTCTGGAACCAGGCTGTGAGGTTCAGAAACTGAAGGTCTGGATGCAGGACTTTCCTCTGTTGTCTGGTTTGCAGATTCAGGTGAAGAATTAATTGATACAGAGGTCTGCTGCTGCAGCTGAGGAGATCTGAGAACCAGAACTAGTGCGGCCAGTACAGAGCTATCAGGATCATCTACACCTTGTCCTTCTGGGCCTTGGCCACCATCTTGTGGATAAAGGAGAAAGGAGGAAAGGTGTACAGGAGGCCTGGGGTTCAGAGCCTCACAGGCATCCCCACTAGTGTCTTGGACTATGGGCTGCGGGCACAGAACAGCCTCAGTTTTGCATCCTCTCAGGAGGCAAATAGGTCCACCAGCAGAGTGTGCCCCAGGAGAACAGGTGGCTCACCATCATCTGATGCAGGGACCACTCATGCAACATTTTGTCCACCCGACTGAGACAGTCTGCCAGCTGATTATCCACTCGGCAACATGGATCACCAGGAGATCTGTACCCAGGCTGTGCACGAGGGTCCAGGTGCAGAGGGTCTCCCAACAAAAGGGAAGGGAGCACGTGTCACCCCTGCCTGTTCAGGTAGAATATGGTCTTGGTATTGTCCATCTGGACTTGCATGAGCTGGCCCCTGACTGGAGGAGTGAACTCTGTCAGAGCTAGCCGCATTGCATGAAGCTTTAGCAGGTTGATGTGGTGACGGTCTCCCTGGGTGACTAGAACCTTTGGGCTCTTTGGGCCCAGATGCAGCCCTAACCCCACCAGAGACACATTTATCATGAGCGTGACAGTTGGTTCTGGGCAGAAAAATGGGATTTCTTTCTCCAGATGTTCTGGGATCAACCAACACTGGATGGCATCCCACATTGGCTGGATCACTGTGACTGACTGGCCCAAGTGTCCTAGGCACTGGGACCACTGATGTCCCAACTTCCACTGCAGCTACCACATACACCAGTAGGCCCACCAGAGCATGTTGGTGCAGGATGCTATATATTCCAGCAGCTGTAGGAAGTCCTGGGCAGGGCACGAGCTCCCAACCTGAAATGATCAGCAAAGGAGGTAAGGTCCAGTGCCCAATCCACAGGGATGTAGGCCTTGGCCCATAGGGACTCTAGCTCTGCCCTGATGAAGTGATTCTCCTGCAAGGATCACTTCAGACTTGGTTAGTTGACCAAGAGGCCCAAGTCTCTGAAATTTGGAGGGCCAGATCCCTGGACCGTCCATGACCTTCTTGGATGGTCCAGCTGTCAACCATTCATCCAGCTAAGGGTAAAATCCAATGCCCACATGCCACAGGAAGGTTGACACCACTGCCATGCACTTGATGAAGACCCTGGGCATGGACGAGTCCAAAGAGTATGATATGGAACTGATAGAGCACCCCTTCTGTGTGGAATTGGAGGCACTGACAGTGGAACGGATGAACCGAGATGTGGAAGAACACATCCTGGAGGTCCAGGAAAGAACCACATGCCCTGCTTCAGGAATGGTATGATCTGGTTCAGAGTGACCATCTAGAATTTGCACTTCTATATCAACTGGTTTATATCATGCAGATCCAGTATAGGCATTAGCCCCATCTGTTTTGAGACCAGGAAGTACCTGGACACGTACCACTGACTTGCTGGGCATTTGGGACATTTTGCAAGGAGCTGAGCAGTGTCCTCCTGAGGGTGGACAACATGTCCTATGACACCGAGGACTCCTTGGAGCATGGGATCTGAAAGGTGGGAGAGTCTTGACATCGAGAGGCAACCCTCTGCTTACAATCTCAAGAACCCACTTGTCTGTAGTAATGATGGACCATTGTGGGCAGAAGTGGTGAAGTCAACCCTCCATGAAGAGCTGGGTCAGGGACTGGACAGGTGGGCAGTAGACACCCATGCCACATCACTAGGCAGCTTTTGGGACACCATCCAGAAGGGCACCACTTTCCTACCTCCACTTCTTTTGGCCCTTGCTGGAGAACTTGGTCTTAGGGTACTAGGCTTGGCATTGCCTCTGCTAGAACTGCTTCAGTTGAAAGGACTAAAACTAAAATATCTTCTTTTCAGTTTCTGGGACTTTAAGTCCTTCTGGGATGGAACCACAGAGTCCAGGGTGGCATTGGAATTCTCAATCTGAGTAAGAGGACCATCCACCCCAGGGCCAAAGAGGTTGGTGACCAAGAAGGGACATTGGCCAACTTATGATGAGTACCCACTGTAAAGTTGGAGAGCCTCAGCCAGCCCCTCGCAAAGTATCATGACGGTCACTGCTATGGCACAGGCACAGGAGTTGTCTATGTACAGGACCATCTGGAACTGGTGTTCAGCCAGCACTTGACCCTGATCTTGGACCACTTTCACTGCTAGCTGCCTATCAGCAGAAAGATGAGTGAGGGCATTATCCAGCACTCCCATCAGGAAGTGACCAAAGTGAGCCATCATCAAGATGTAACTCACCTGACAGAGACCAAGTGAGGATGCAGCATAAACCTTCTTGGTCGCATGATCAAGCTTCTTCAATTCCTTATCAGGGGCTTGTCCACATCCCCATGTTTCTTGATTTTCAGAATACTGAGTCTGAAACCAGACTCTTGGCTGAAGGATGGTCCAAGAACCTGGACAGAGAGCCAGTAGGAACACATACTCATGGACAGTAGGGCTGCAAAGCAGGATGCTGGATGCTGCCAGAGCCTGGGGTGGTCCAATAACAGCCTCAAGGCCATGGGAAAGGTTACCCTGGGGATTCATCCTGATCCAGGATATTAGTTAAGTAGTACTTTTTGAACAGGCTCAGAGGGACATTCACGGACTCAGACAAAAGTCAGAGAAGAGCCCCAAATTAGACACCAGCCTGTGGTCAGTGGTCTTTTCCTCAACCGATTCCTGGTCAAAGGTATGCATCCTCAATGACTGCATGGAGGAACCATTGGCTTCATCTGAACACTCATCAAAATTGGTCCATGGCTTTTTACCACTGTGAACCCCTTGGATCTGGCTCTGACTGGGTAATTTCCACCTACAACCAACCTGGCATGCCAATTGCAGCACGGACCTCGCTGGTGCTCCCCACACAGGTTGATGTGGAGACAATTCCACAAGCAAGGGTGGAGAGACAGATATCAGCAACAGCTGTCTGGGAAGGACCTGTGGGATTGACTGGCACTGGCCAGTTGACCACAACACTGGGGTAGAACCCTACCCTGCCCTGTCAAGGCTCACTGTTGCCAGAGGTGCTCTTTGTAGCACCACTGCATACACCAGTGGAGCCTTTCATCATCCGAGGATGAGGAGCGTCAATGGTGACACCTCCCTGTCAAGTTGGCTCAAGATTGACCTCGGCCATCGCCACTTGGGGGCCAATGTCGAGAAATGCCACTAGAAGTGCCATATAGATAGCATGCACTGGCTTTGGCTGAATGACCTCTAGTAGAGGCTGTTCTAGAGTGGCAATGGTTGGGGACATTGACCATTCCACATCCTCCTGGTTGAGGACTGGGGATACCTGGGTCCTGGAGATCAGCTCCTCATTGACCTCTCTGACAATTGGTTAACTGGATCAAGGAAAATCTTGACCACCTGTTCAACCGGTGTTGAGGACATCAAGCCTGATGGGGAACTGTGCAGCTGTCAGCCTGACCCTTGACTAATTTTGGCTCTGGCAAGTTGGGCACTCTACAAGCTTCGCGTGGTCAGGAAATCAAGGAGGCGGAAGGAGGGATCTCTCCCAGTCCCACGACTGACCATGATTCTTCTTGTGCTTCTTACTGTGTTAGGCAGGGCTCTCCGCAAGGGCTAGAGGCCTGATACATCTCTCTGAACTCTCCTGTGATGATGCTCCCATGCTGGCCCCAGCCAGGACCAGTACCAAGGCTGAAGAGGTGCCCTCTGAGACCATTGCCACCACTTCTTCCATGGCATAAGTTGAGCCATGGACCCCTCCACAACAGAGGCCACTTTGCAACTTGTAGGCTGCAGTTTAGGATCTCAATTGACCAGATGAGAGAAGACAACTCTGTGATCCTCCACAGAGGAAGGGAGCATTGTCTGTCACAGGTCACAACTGCTAACACAGTGTGTGTCTTTCCTAGGCAGCAGAGGCAACAAAAATGTGGGTCCATCTGCAACATCTTATTGTCAGAAACATAGAAACATAGACTTTGATGGCAGATAAAGACCACTTGGCTCATCTAGTCTGCCCATTTCCCTACCTATTGGATAAGCTGCAGATCCTAGTTAACCAACAGCCTACTTTTTCCTACCCCACCAGAATTGCCTTATGTCTGTCCTATGCATTCTTGAATTCCCACTATTTTTGACCCCACAACCTTCTCAAGAAGGCCGTTCCATGCATCTACCACCCTGTCTGTGAGAAAATGCTTCCTCACATTGCCCCTGAGCCATCCCCCATCTTCAGATTGCGCCCCTTGTTTTTGCACATCTCTTTTCTGAAAGATGCTACCCCTTGATATTGTTGATACCCTTGAGGTACTCTGGATGTCTCTATCATGCCTTCCCCAAGGGTATACATGTTAAACTCCTTTAGTCGCTCTTCATATGGCTTCTGTTGCAGACCCTGCACCATTTTAGTTGCCCTCTCTGACTGCCTCCATCCTGTCTATGTCATTATGGAGATGGGGTCTCCAGAACTGCATGCAGTATTCCAGATGGGGTCTCACCAACTGTCTGTACAGAGGATAACAACTTTCTGTTTTCTACTGGTGATGCCACTCCATATACATCACAGTATCCCCAGCCCTCTTTACTGCCTTCTCACATTGCTTGCTTACCTTCAAGTCATCTGATATGACTACTCCCAAGTCCCTTTCATTTTTGTTGTTGTTAATCCCCCGCCAATTGAGCACTCTTCACCTGGGTTTTGTTTCCAGGTGCATTACTTGCACTTCTTTGCATTGAATCTAAGCTGCCATACTTTTGGCCATTCCTCCAACCTTGCCAAGACCCTTCTCATCCTTTTCACCCCTTGTGTATCAACCCTGTTGCAGATCTTTGTGTCATCTGCAAAGAGACACATGAAACATTGCTTGAAGCCAAGAGATGGCTTTTCTTCTTTGTGTTCCATCTTCCATCAACAATAGCTGGAGGAGTGCGACAGGGTTGAATACCACCCTGTCCCAGTTGTTATGGAGAAAGAGTTTAAATGCAAGGATCTGTTCTATTCTCTCATTTTCTGTCTCTTCTCTGTCTGTTTGCACAACCAAATTTTCTTGTGAGACCTAAGACTTGATCACCCTATGGTCTTGCAGTTCTCTGCCTCTCGCTGTCTCTACCCTCACTTGCTGTTCTGTCTTTTCTTCCTCCTTGCATATCTGCATGTATAAAAATAGATGTGAATCATTTTGTGGAAATGTAATTGATACCGGATCCTTTGTTCAAAACTGTATATAGTTAAACTGTTGAAATGATTGCAAAGCTATTTGGAACTCAAGGGGTTAACCTGAGATGCCATTTTAAGCCTTTTGCAGAAGATGTAAACAAGAGGTCAGTTCTAGGTCACAGTGTTCTTTTGCTGCACCTGCTGAAACTGACAAGAACATTAGAAACTTATAAGAACACTGTATGAGAAGCATGCTATTTTCTTAACAAGCTCCTGCACAGACTTATAAAAGAAGTTGCAACAGTTTTGCAAAGAGAGAGACTGAGATAGGAAATTAAGAAGAAAAACTCAGGACTCTATGTTTCTACTGCCATTGCAAATATTTATTCTGAACATTTTTTTTATTTTACTGTTATTAATAATAAAACTCTTGTTGTGAATTTTACAACTGTGCCTGTTTTTCTATGCTTCCTCACCTGTGCCTGGTGTCAGCCTAAGTGGGATTCATTCCCGCATACCCTAGCCAGGAGTTTTGTGCGTGGCTACTAAACCTGGTACCAGGGAGGCATAGAAGAAAGGTATGGATCTCTGCAGCAGCAAGCCCAGAAGTGGTTGTCAGGAGAATGGCAGTCAAACTAGCAGAGATAGAAGTCCAAGCTGACTGTACAGCTAGCACCAGTTATGGGAAAAGAACAGGCTGTGACAAAACCTGAAAGCCTGACTGCCTTTTTCAAATGGTGGGCTATACAATAAAAGAGATGGAGAAACAGAGAAAGAAGAAATGCAACAACTCTAACAGCAGAGGACAGAAGAGCTGCAGCAACAGGAGCAACAGATGAGAGAAGATGCAGCGACAGGAGCAGCGGTGGCTGTATGCCTTGCAGGCTATCAAAGGCAGAGGATCTGGCGATATCCAGACAAGCAACAGGACACAAACTTAAAATACATTAAACTTACAAAATTGTGTCCTCGGATGATATTGAAGCATACCTGACAACTTTTGAAAGGGTTGCCACAGCCAGTCAGTGGCCAAAGCAGCAATGGGCAAAAGACTGGTACTTCACCTGACAGGGAAAGCCAACTTGCCTATAGCAATATGGACACTGCACAGTCAGAAAACTATGACCTGGTGAAAAGCAAAATCCTGAAAAGGTATGACATCTCAGGAGAGACCTACAGGCAGAGATTTTGGTCTCTTGAGAATAACTTGTTCAACAATCCTTGGGAAGCCTTCACCTGACTCAGAGAACACCTGATAAATTGGCTCCAACCAGAGGGCAAAACAGTCCCACAGATCATCAACACATTTGCAATGGAGCAATTCTTCAACATCCTGCCTACAGATGTGCAGCTTTGGGTAAAGAACACCGATCAGAAAGTGGGGAAAAGGCTGTTTCTTTGATTGAAAATTGCCAAATGGCCAGACAGATGCCACAGCAGTGAGGTAGCGGCCAAGCACCAGTAAGACATTCTTTTCCGTTTCAACTCCAAGTCTGATAAGAACTCTGGTGGGAGTTACGAATCTGCACCGAAAGTCTTTATTTACTATAACTGTAATAAGCCGTCATATTGCAAGAAATTGCCATATTAAGAAGAGTGACACTGGAGCAGATTTGTACTTAGCAAACTGGGGCAAGTACTTAACAGATGTGAAGGTGGGAGATAAGACTGTGAAGGACTTATAGATTCAGGAAGCAGACAGACCCTAGTAAATATTGAGCGCTAGAAAACAATGTCAAATGATGGGTACTGGTGTTATCTGCATCCACGGGGACACTCAACACTATCCCACCAGCCAAGTGACGGACTATTAATGGGGTGTTACACCAAATGAAAGTGGGGGAGTACCCAAGTTACCTGTACCTATGATTATTGAAATAACTTTCCAGGATTTACTGAGTTAATCAAAGAGGGGTAAATCCTGATATTTCAGCAGTGGTGGTGACAAGAGCTCAGGCAAAGAAAATCTCAGATGGTGGGGACTCTTTTCCTTCGCTATTTGATTTGGCCTTTTTAGCATAGCTCCAAGACCCAGAAGTCCAGGAAAGGAAGATGATGCCTGAAAAATCAGTGACAACAAAAGACTGATGAACATAAGGGATTAACATTTGAAAATGCTGAAACTAAACTGATCACTGATTGTGATTTTCTTTCAGAACAAGCTAACAATGTTCTCTCCAGGAATATTTTAACCCTTAGGATGCCAACAGAATTAGAACGATAGGAATTTTGGACTGATATCAGTTCGTGGCCATGCAAGGGCTAGCAGCTGGGGGCTAAAACAAAACAGGTGCACCTATATTTAAAAATGTAGTGGGCTGCACAGCACAGAGTTTGGGTTAAGCCTCAGACACAGGACCAGATAGAACAATTGGTTGTACCACAAAAGTATAGATCTGAGTTGTTACAGATAGCACATGATAGTCTTATGGCTGGTCACTCATGGAGGGACCGCACCTTGCCAGATTGCTGTACAGATTTTACTGGCCTGGGATTCTTGAAGAGTTGCTACCTTTTGCAGTTCCTGTGCTGAGTGTCAGAAAGTAGTCCCAGTGACTAAAAGACAAGTGCACCTGGTGCCCCTACCCTTGATAGATGGCCTTTTGAGAGAATTGCAATGGATGTGGTTGGCCTCTTAGACAAAACTAAAAGGGAAATCGATTAATTTGGTAGTATGTGACTATACTGCTTGATACCCAGAGGCTGTTCTTATGCGTACTGACAGCTCCAAAAGTTGCAGCAGAGCTTGCCAAAATTTTCAGCAGGGTGGGCATACAAAAGAGATTATTACTGATCAGGGTATAAATTTTGGTGCTGCATTACTGAAGGAGCTGTACAGACTACTAGGTATCACTGCCATAAGAACCTCCCTGTATCACCCTCAGACAGACAATCTTGTTGAGAGTTTTAATCAAACCTTAAACACATGTTAAAAAGGTTTGTAAAAGGGGAAGGCAAAGACTGGGACCAGTAGTTACCTTATCTACTTTTTGCTTACAGAGAACTGCTACAGGCATCAACAGGGTTTTCACCATTTGCAATGCTGTATGGTAGACAACCTAGAAGGCCACTAGATATAACAGAAGAAATGTGGGAAGATAACCCCATCAGAAACAATCTGTTTCATCTTACATGTTGCCCTGAGAAAGAAGCTGGCAAAATATGTTGAAATCAGCCCACAGTAATCAGGAAGAGGCCCAAAACCAACAGAAGGTGTGTTATGACCATGGGTAAAAGAAAAGTCTTTGAGCCAGGTGAAAAGGCTTTGCTACTGTTACCCACTTCAGAAAATAAACTGTTAATGAAGTGGCAAGGGCCTTATAAAGTGCTTATACGTACTGGCACAGTTAACTATAAGATTGAGACCCTGATAGGAAAGATCCTACTAAGATATACCATGCTAACCTCCTCAAGAAATGGGTTGAAAAAACACCAAAAGCTGTTTTGGTAGTTTTACCAGAAACTGATAAAGAAGATATTGGTGTAGCTTATGATAGACTGAAAAACTGTTACTGCTGTTGCTGTAAAGGTGAAAGTTTCTTAACCTCCAAACAAATCGCAGAAATTTGTAAATTGCTAAAGACATTTAACAGTACTTTTACCACAGTATGAAAACCAAAAGTTTGTAACGCACTCTAAGCCTCTTTCTTTTACCACAGTACCAGGCCAAGCAAAGGGGTGAGCATGTGATAATGACAAGGAATGCTCACCATTATTAGACAAAACATACAGATTACCAGAGCAGTTAAGGGCAGACGTGGTTAAGGAAATACAAAAATGAAAGAATTGGGTATCATAGAAGAGTCAAGAAGTGCTTGGTCATCACCAAATGGCGATTGTAAATAAAAAAGAAGGGGCTGTAAGAATCTGCCTTGATTTTAGGAAACTTGTGTCAGAATTTGACTCTTTCAAATTATTACTTTAAGTCCTGGGACAAACTGGTTTCCAATTTTATCTGGGGTAGGGCACCCAAGAATTAGACTATCCATATTGAAGATTTCCTTGGCACAGGGTGGAGTGAGCCTCCCAGACTTTAAACTATATTTGAAAGCAGCATTTCTTAGAACAATTTTAATGTGGATGGCAGATAACTACTGCCCAGCATGGAAAACACTTTAATTTCACATTAATGATTTATTTGATATTAACAAGATACTCTTCTCATCAGAAGGTAGGTCCTTACAGCCTAGAGTGTTTACAAAATTACTGCTCATACATATAGAATATGGAAAAGAATGAGGAAGACAAACTCTATTGGTCCAATATTTGAGTATTATTTTTCATTCTATTTCGCTCCAGTCACAGCTTGGAACCTTCTCTCAGGCATCTGGTCCTTTATCCCGCCCGCCTATGGATCCCTCAGTCTATGCCTCCTCTCTCCCCACCCCCGCAGCCAGCACCCGGTTTCACCTGCTGGGGAGGGTAGCCTCACCTCTTGGGCTGTCTTGTAAGTCAGACTCTGGCTGCAGGTGGGCCCCGAGGGAGGAACTGGAAGGCCAGCCGAGGATAACCCGGAGGGCATGGGGACTGGTGCAGTTGCCTGTCCCACAAAGCCGGTCTTTTCTTGTTCTGCGCTGGTCCCCATCCCTGCAAGGGCACGCCCGATGCTCTGGCACACGGAAACCCTGCCAGCATCGTCCACGCTGATCTTGTGCTTCCCAGCTTGCTGTGACGCCCCTGGTCTCCACTGGGGGTCGCCGGCACGCCAAGCTGACCCAACCCATTCACCTGGGGAGGACAGCACCTCAAGGGCACTCCATCCTCAACCTGCCCCTGCCAACCCACCAGCACCTGAGCCCTCTCCCAAATGCGGGTCACCAGCATAGCACGAAGGGTGGTGCCCAGCACCTCAACCCTCAGCACCACCGGCCGGCTCAGTATTTGAGTATTGTAAATTGTTTTCAGAGAATGAGTCTTTCTACCCAATACTCTTGGACCTCTCTTTACAAGATGGAGAAGACTGGGCTTATCCACTTCCTATCACCCAAGTGGATTTTTCCTCTTCAACACCCTGATGCAGAAGTTCAGCCTTCACAGATCTGACCAGTTCCCTAGTCCTTCTGGCTGTCATGATAGCCACCAGGAAGGCAGTCCTTAACAAATGTGACATCTCACACTTGTGCATCGGTTCAAATGGCTTGCCCATGAGTTTTGCGCCAAACCAGCAGTAAATCCCATGGAGGTGGAGGTTCACGCACTGGAGGGATATGATCGAGGCCTTTGAAGAAATGCCAGACCACCTTCTCCTGCACCACTGTCTGCTGACTGTCTCATGCCCGGTAAGCAGAGATGGTTGCCAGGTGCACCTTAAGGGTCATAGACCAAAGACCCCCTTTGGACAGAGACCAAAGGTAGTCTAAGATGCTAGCTACTGGACAGGACAGAGGGTCCAGGCCCTTGCCCTGGCACCAAATGGAAAAACTCTTTCATTTGAAGGCATAACACCTCCTGGTCGGCTCCTTTCTGGATGCTTCCACAACTGTGAGCACATCCTCAGAGAGACCCAATGCCTGGAACTCTAGCCACTCAGGAACCGGGCTGTCAGGTGCAGGGATTGAAGGTAAGGATAGAATACCTTTCCCTGATTGACAGATAGCAGGTCTGGGTGTGCTGGAAGACACCGTGGAGGCCTGCAGCTGAGGCTGAGACCACCTGGATACCAGAACTGACATGGCCAGTCTGGGGCTACCAGGATCACCTGTGCTTTGTCCATTCTCACCTTGAGAAGCACCTTGTGGATCAAGAGAAATGGAGGGAAGGTGTAGAAGAGGCCTGGGGTCCATGGCCTTGAGAAGACATCCCCTGAAGCAAGCCCTGTTGAGGGGGCAAGCATGAAACAGCTTTGACTTGGTGTTCTCCCTGGAGGTGAACAGGTCTACCAGCAGTTTTCCCCAGTGGGAGAACAGGCTGTGAACTACCTCTGGATGGAGAGACCACTTGTGGGACATCTTGCTCACACGGCTGAGAGCATCCTGCCAGTTGATTTGAGGCTCCTGCCACATGGATGTCTAGGAGATCTGCCTCCAGTCGGCTCAAGAGGGTCCAGATGTGGAGCGCCCCTGCACAGCAACCGGAGTGTACCACCCTGTCTGTTGAGGTAGTACATGGACAAGGTATTGTCTGTCTGTACTTGTACCACTTGACCCTGAAGGAGCGGAGCTTAATGCTGACAGCACCAGTCTGACCGCTCTGAGCTCCAGCAGGATGATATAGTATCGGGATTCATCGGGATCCAGAACCCATGGGCTCTCAGGTTCTCATGTGGGCTTCCCAGCCCGTGAGACAGACATCGGTCGTAAGAACGACCATCGGCTTGGGACGGACAAACGGTATCCCTTCCTGCAAGTGATCCAGGATGGTCCACCACTGGAGAGCATCCCACATCTTCTGAGTTACAGTGACCAGCTGGTCGAGTGACCATGACACTGGGGCCACTGGCTGGCCAGCTCCCATTGCAGGGCGCATATGCCACCGGGCCCATCGGATCACGGTGGTGCAGGCCACCATGTATCCCAGAAGGTGCAGAAAGTCCCGGCAGGGCGTAAGTGCCCAACCCAAAATTATTGGGCAAAGGAGGAGAGAACCTCTTCCCTGTCCATTGGAAGCCAGGTTTGGCTTGGCAGGAGTCAAGCTCTGCCCCAATAAAGCATATCACCTAAGTAGGTATGATTTCCAACTTGGCCTCATTGATCCGGAGACCAAGTTCGAGCAGGTCTGGAGGGCCAGGTCCCTGGACCTCTCTACCTGTTGCTGGGTGGAACCTGCCAAGATCCAATCGTTGAGGTAGGGGTAGACTTGACTCTGGTTCCAGACCTTCTGACCGTGGTCTAAAGGTCTGTGGGGAGATGATGAAGGACCTCATCTAGGGAGCCCAGAATGGCGTGGGAGAAATGTGCCATGATGATGGCCGAGCTTGCCTGATGGAGGTCCAGCCAAGAGGCGCATAGACTTTTTGGGCAGAGTGGTCCGACTTTTTGGATTCCTTGTCCGGAGGTCTATCTGTATCTGCCGAACTACCTTAGCATCTGAACATACATTTGGTCACCAGACCCTCTGCAGAGGAATGCTCTTTGAACCCGAAGGGACTCCTAGGCACCATAGTAAGGGGTGCCTATAGAGTCCCTTTCAGGACTCTCTGTGAACCTCAAAAGGGACTATATAGTCACCGCGTGCTTATTGAGCCATACGGGAAAAAGGTGCAGGGCAGAGGCAGGATGCTGCCAAAGCTCCAAAGCTGAACCAACAATGGCTTCGGCATCCAGGAAGGCTTCCATCAGTGAGTCCCTTTTAAGAATATCTGTGATGGGGTATTCGGCCCATTTTGAATGGGCTTGAGAGGCATCCCATGAATTTGGAGACCCGATGGAGGATGACCAGGAAGGAAGAAGAGCCTTCCACTGTCAACAGACTGCCGACCAATTCATCGCTCTAGGGATGAGAATGCAGGTTGGAGTCATCAGACTTCAAGAATCTGATTAAATCGGCCAGCCACCTAAATCTCCCTCAACCCGCCTAGGGCGATCAGGCATGAGGGTGACCGAGAGTCTATGCGGGATGCCTGGAATGGTCCAAGACTCTTTAGGAGGAGCCCAAGGGCTGCTTAGGTGGAAGTTCTACCACTACTTGTAGAGAAGTCGATTTTGGCTGAACCGGGATGATTTTGACTGGCTCAGCGGGTGGAGAAACAGTTTTGACTGGCTCCAAGGGAGTCGGCTTTTGGCCTGGGAGGTGAGAGCCAAGTGATGGCTGGTGTGGAAACCGTAGTCAGCTTCTGACCGACAAAATCAGCTGTTGCCACATTAAATCTTTGTAGCATTGACAGAGTTTCCACCAAAGCCTCCTTATCCGAGGAGGACGAAGAAGAATGTCGGCATCGCCTTCTTTTAGAGCACTAATGTGCTACTCAGCCTGTCGGTCGAAGGGCACTGAGACCTCGACTCAATTGTCGGGGGGACTGACTGGGTCGCTTGGGAGACACTGGGGGACTGGCGATTTCCCAGGTCTGAAACAGTTCCTCGATTGGATCACCAGCAGACTGGGACTCATCGAGAACAGGCAGGGCTGGGGTACTGATGAGAGAGTTGCTGGCCTCTTCGGGAGACAACGGTTTGACAGGGTCGAGAATAATCTCCACCTCATCTTTGACCTAAGTCTCTGCCGGCTGACCTGACGGTGGGACCGAAAAGCCAGCAGCCGAGGCCACAATCTCAACTGAGGTTGAGACTGAGATTCCTGGGACCGAGATCTCTTGATCCCAAGAACGCCATCGCTGAGACTAAGGATCTCTTGGTTCTTGTCCTTTTACGGGACCGGAGACATGTGAGCCTGAAGGTCCCTCACCCTTAGTGGGGAGTGATTGGCACATCTCCCAAAAGGAGCCCAAGAAAGTTGAGTCTAAATTGAGTGGATGAAGAAGGGCCTCAAGGAATGGTCCATGGCCCGAGCTGCCTCTTCTTCAAAGACTGCATCTTTCGAGCTGCTTGGCAGATCCCGGAGCCACAGAGACCACCCATCGGGCTTCTTTGATTTGACCAGCAGATTCGCTTCTCCAGCCTGCCCAATTTCAAACATGCTGAGACAATCATTGAGGATGTTAGGATGGAAGGTGAGACGCATTCACAGGCCTGGGTGTCATGGCCGACACCCAGGCAGTAAACACACATGGCATGTGGGTCTGTGCGCTACATCTTTGCCCGCACGGGAAACTGGGAGAAAATTTCTCTTCCATGATGGTCGAGATCATGAAGCGATGATCAGTAACTCTGATGAGTTTAATTTTCAACAGATCCGAAGATTTAGAAGCCAGGACCTACTGAGTGCAAGAAGAGTGGTAAGGAGGCAACCTATATCTTCCAGTGTGGCAAGGAAGATCTGGCATCATGGGGCGGAGCCAAGAGTTATACCACCTGGTGGATGGGAGAAGCCAGCTTTAAGACCTTCTGCAAGATTTAAAGGGAAAGGACATGCCAAACAGTGTGGATATAATAACATATCCACGTCCCTAGAACCAGATATTTGGGCATTGTTTTGGGAAATGCAGAAGTCAAGCCAGAGGTTTCCAAGATAGAAGCTGTAGCTAACAGCCCTGTTCCCAAAACCAAGAAACATGTCTGATCATTTTAGGGCTGGCTGGTTATATCGGAGAGTTGTTCCCAGCTTTGTCGAGTTAGCTACTGTCCTCACTGAACTCATGAAAAAACGATACCCGAATACTGTGAAATGGGCCCCAGAGTGTGATGAAGCTTTTGAGACATTAAGGCTGCATTATGTTCAGACCCTGTTTTAAGAAGCCCAGACTCTGAGGAACAATTTCTGTTACAGACTGAGACATCAGAGGTAGGCCTAGGTGCAGTCTTGAGTCAGCATATAGATGGGAAAGAAGAACAGGTTGCTCACCTGTAACAGTAGTTCTAGGAGTGGTATATGTTGTTCATCCACACTTCTTGGCATGTCCCTTTCCCCTTTAAATCTTGCCAGAAAGTCTTCAAGCTGGCTTCTCCCACCCACCGGGTGGTAAATACCTTGGCTGTGCCCCATGACGCCAGATCTTAGCCTCGCTGGAAGCAAGGTTGTGCGCCTAAAGCCAGGGAGGTCGGGTGGTGCGTAGGGATGAACAACATATACCACTCCTAAAACTACTGTTACGGTGAGTAACCTGTTCTTCTAGGTGCGTGGATATGTTGTTCATCCACACTCTTGGCAGACTCCAAGCAGTTTTCCATGAGGAGGGAGGCAAGGTACACCCCTACTTAGGAAACAGAGATTGGAGAACTGAGGTCCCAAAACCAGCATTCCAGTGTGACTCAAGGTCAATGTGGTAATGGGTAATAAAGGTGTTTGCTGACTTCCAGGTAGCAGCCCGACAGATTTCCTGCATAGGAGTGTCCCTGGAAGCAGCCACCAATGCAGCAGTATGGCGGGTAGAGTGAGCTCTTATCCCTCTGGGAGGCTCCTTGCCTGCCAACTCATATCACAGACCTATGCATGATGTAATCCATCTTGCAATGGTCAGTTTGCTGAGGTCTGCTAGAAGCGGCTTAGCGTAGGTGACAAACAGCTGGTGAACCTCTCCATGAATTTCCGCATCCTCTCCTTGTAATAGGAGAGAGCACATCTCAGGTCCAAGGTATGGGGCTGTACTTGGCATCCGAGGTGTGATTAGGGTAGTATACCAGCAGAGTCAATACCTGGTTAAGGTGAAACTCTGATACCACCTTCGGAAGGAATTTCAGGTGGGGGCGCAGGACAACTTTGTCCCTGTGAAAGACCAGATAAGGAGCTCCACCAAAAGTGCCTGAGCTCCCCTGTCCTTCTGGCTGCTGTGATAGCCACCAGGAAGGTCTGTCTTTCCATGACAAGTGTGAGAGCTCACACTTGTGCATGGGTTCGAATGGCTTGCCCATGAGCTTTGCCAAACCAGCAACAGATCCCACGGAGGTGGAGGTTCACGCCTGAGGGAATATGTGATCCAGGCCTTGAAGAAGCCCTGACCACTGTCTCCTGTGCCAATGTCGGTTGATTGACCCGCGGCCCCATAAGCAGAAATGGCTGCCAGGTGCAACCTAAGGTCGATGACCATATAGACCCCTTTGGAGAGAGACCAAAGGTAGTCTAGAATGTTAGCCACGGAGCAGGATAAGGATCCAGACTTCATTTCCTGGCACCAAATGGAAAACCTTTTCCATTTGAAGGTGTAACATTTCCTGGTTGATTCCTTATGAGATGCCTCCACCATGGTGTAGACATCCTGAAAGACCCAGAGCCTGGAACTCTAGCCACTCGGGTACCAGGCTGTGAGGTGCAGGGATTGAAGGTCTGGATGGAATACCTTCCCTAGTTCAATGATATCATGTCCAGGCATGTACAAAGCCACTCCAGGGGCCTGCAGCTGAGGCTGAGGAGATCTGGGTACCAGAACTGGCATGGCCAATCTGGGGCTACCAGGATCACCTCCGCTGTCCCTCCTCACCTTGAGTAACACCTTGTGGATCAAGGGAATGGAGGACGTGAGGGAGGCCTGGGGTCCATGGCCTCGAGAAGGCATCCCCTGCAGTGAGCCCTGCTGAGGGGGCAGGCATGGTACAGCCTTAGCTTGGTGTTTTCCTGAGGCAAACAGATCCATCAACGGTTTGCACCAATGGGAGAATAGACTGTAAGCTACCTCTGGATGGAGAGACCAATCATGGGATGTCTGGCCTAAGCTGCTGAGAGCATCTGCCAGCTGGTTCGAGACTCCTGCCACATGAATGGCTGGAGATCTGCCTCCAACTGGCTCACGAGGGTCCAGATGCAGAGCCGCCTTGCATAGCAGATGGGAGTGCGCACACCTGCTTGTTGAGGTAGTACATGGTTGTGGTATTGTCCATCTGGAGACTTGAACCACTTGACCCCAGAGCTGAGGAGCGAAAGCTGACAGTGCCAGTCTGACTGCTCTGAGCTCCAACAGGTTGATGTGGCATTGGAACTACTCGGGGTCCAGAACCCGTGGGCCCTGTTGACCCACATGTGGCTTCCCAGCCCATGAGAGAAGCAGTGGTCGTGGGATGACCGTCGGCTCAGGGCGGGCAAATGGGATCCCTTCCTGCAACCATTCTAGGGCGGTCCACCATTGGAGAGCGTCCCACATCTTCTGGGTTACAGTGATCAGCTAGTCAAAATGACTGTGGCACTGAGTCCACTGGGCAGCTAGCTCCCATTGAGGGGGCGATGTACCACCTGGCCCAACAGACCACTGAGGTGCACACTGCCATATAGCCCCAGGCGCAGAAAGTCCCAGGCAGGGTGCAAGTGCCCAACTAGAAATGATCGGGCAAAGGAGGAGAGAACCTCTGCCCATTCTGCCGAGAGCCAAGCTCTGGCTTGGCAAGAGTCTAGCTCTGCCCTGAAATTACCCATCACCTCAGACGGCATGAGTTCCGACTTGGCCTCATTGATCAGGAAGCCGAGCTGGAGCAGGTTGGAGAGCCAGATCCCTGACTTCTCCACCTCCTGATGGGAGGAACCTGCCAGGAGCCAGTCATCGAGATAAGGGTAGATTCGACTCCTCAGCGGTGAAGATGGGCTGCCACCACTGCAATGCACTTGATGAAGACCCGTGGTGAAGGACAAGCCAAACGGCATGGCTCAGAACTGGTATAGGGTCCCTTAACCCTGAAGTGGAGGAACTGCTGATGGGACGGACAGATTGGGATGTGAAAGCACACATCCTGCAGATCCAGTGAACAGAACCACATGTTTCGCTCTAGGGATGGTATGATCTGGTTCACAGTTACCATCCAGAAGGTGCGAGACCAGAGATATTGATTCAAGTCATGGAGATCTAGGATGGGGCACCAACCCCTCGTCCGCTTGGGCACCAGGAAGTACTTGGACATGAAGCCTGGGTCTGTAGGAGGATCTGGCACTGGAGCTACGCCTCCTTGTGGAGGAGTTGAGCTATGTCATCTCGGAGAGCTGACTAGGTGCAAGCTGAGATCCTTTCTCCCGAGAGGTGCAGGCTTGGCTGGAGGGCACTGCTCGAATTCTAGAGGCAGTCCCTGACTGACCACTTTGAGAACCCACCTGTCCAAGGTGCTATCAGACCAGGTGGAAAGAAAGTGGTGGAGCCGTCCCCCACGGGAGGACCCAGAACTGGTGTGATGGGTGTAGGGGTGGCAACCCCCAACCCGTCACTGAGTAGGCTTAGAGGAGGAGGATCCTGGACCTGCGCCTCGGTCTCCTTTACGGGGCTGTTGTGGACCCTGCTTGGGCCTCGGGCACCAAGCTTAAGCCTATTGCTGCTGCTGCTGACCTCTTTGATAGGAGGGTTGCCTAACCACAGGGGAAGAATGCCGAATGGCTTCTTCTTTTGCTTCTGCTGGTTCTTGCCTGAAGAACCTTTCATAAGAAGTAGCATCCAAGGTGGCATTGGACTGCTTTATTCGCTGAAGGTGACCGCCACTCCTGGACTGAACAGGTCGGTGCTTAGGAAGTGCACATCAGCTAACTTGTGCTGAGTATCCGCCGGAAAGGAGGAAAGCCACAGCCAAGCCCTGTGGCCAGTGGCCACTGTGGCTGCTAAGGAGTGGGCACAGGAGTCCCCGATGTCCAGGGCTGTCTGGAACAGCTGTTATGCAACAGCATGGCCCTGATCACGGACTTGCTTCACTGTGGTCTGCATGTCCACCGGAGCTGAGGGAGGACTTCATCTAATGACCTTAGGAGGGCATGAGAGAAATGTACCATTATAACAGCTGAGCTGGCCTGACAAAGGCCTAAGGAAGAGGCCGCATAGACCTTATGGGCGGAATGGTCCATATTTTAGGACTCCTTGTCCGGGGTCAGTCAGTGTCGGCTGAGCTACCAGTATACCTGAACACATAAGTGGTCACCAGGCTCTCAGCAGAAGGATGTTCTGTGAACCTCACCAGGGACCCCATGGGCAACGTGTACTTGCAGGCCATGTGGGCAGATGGTGCTGGGCAGGAAGCTGGGCTCTGCCAAAGCTCAAGGGCCAGGCAAACATGGCTTCGCCACTGGAAAGGCCTCCGTCGGGTATCCCCTTTGAGGATATCCTTGAGGGGTACTCTGCCTTCTTCTGGATGGACTTCAGTGGCATTCTGGTGGATTCAGAGATCAGGAGGAGAATGCCCTGAAAAGAGGAAGGGCCTTCCTCCAAACCTGCCATGGATGACTCATCATCCCCAGGATGCCAGTGCAATCGGTGGTGTTCGAGTCCGAAGAGTTGGGATACAATGGTTTCCCCCTAGGTCTCCCTCGATACAATGAGGGTGATTGGGGATGACCATTATCAACATACATCAGGGAAGCCCGGTGTCTGTTCAGTCCTCTTTGAGGGAGCCTCCCTGAGGCTGCTTAGGTGGCTCCACCAAAATCGGTGAAGAGAACGAGACAGGCTAAACCGGGATACAGGCCGGCCCCATGGGCAGGGAACTGAAGACTTCCATTCCGGAGGGGTTGGCATCAGCCTAGGAGGCAGAAGCCAATGATGGCCGGGTGGCCAGCGGGCCAGCTTCTGCCCAGACAAAATCAGCTGTTGCCACATGAGATCTTCATAGTGTCGTAGTTTTCCGCTTGAAGCCTCGCGTCGTCCGAGGAGGATGAAGATCGGTGGCGGCGCCTCTTATTAGAGTGCTTATGACTCTTTCTCGGCCGTTCAGTCGAAGGGTTCTGGACCTCAATCGATCGAGGAAGTTGACCCGCTCGATTGGGAGACACCGTGTCAGCGAAACCAAGGGTCCAGAACTGTTTTCTCGATGGGGACACCAGTGGGCTGGGTCTCCTCATCCGAAAGACAAGGACTGGAGTCCTGTCTAAAGAGTCATTGACCGGGATCGGCAACTATGGCTCGATTGGGTCGAGAAAATCTTTGCCTCGTCGGCCATTTCCTCGGTCCCCTGACCAGGCGGGAGATCCGTAAAGCCGGTGGCTGAGGATGCGATCTTGACGAGCTGAGACTGCGTGCTCTTGGGACTCGGACCTTTCTCAGTCCCAAGAACATCTTCGCTTGGATGAAGACTTGGATCCTTATCCCTCTTACGAGGGCAGGAGGACTGCGAAGCCTGCATGCCACTCGTGGGAGAGACTGGCACAACTCCTTGAAAGAGCCCATAAAGGTGGAGCCAAGGTTGAATGGAACAAAAAGCTTTGATTGGCCAAAGTTTGAGCTGCTTCCTCCTCGAATGCCTTCATTTGCTCCAGCTGCTCGACGGATCCTGTGGCTGTGGAAACCGCCACCTTGCCTCCTTTGATTTCACTGCGGGTTCCTTTTCACCGTCTCCCCAGTTTTAGGCATGCCTTGTGGTCGCCAGGATGTTGGGATGGAAGGCCAGGCAGAAAGTGCAAGACGAGGTGTCATGTCCGACACCTAGGCAATAAACGCACGTTAGGTGGGATCAGTGCTCAACATCTTCTGGCCGCAGGTACACCAGCAAAACTGGGGACAATTTATTCTCCATGTCAGATGTGCTACAATGGAATTGCTAACTCGAACAAGTTTTAAAGTTAGTTTTGGTTGGGCCGACCGGGTGGCGCTTGAGGGTTGAGGTGCTGGACGCCACACCTCACGCTACACCGCAACCCAGGTTTGGGAATGGACTTGGGTCGCTGGGTCAGAGGGGAGGGAGGATCGAGCATCCCAATGGATGTTCTCCTCCCTCTGGGGTGGGAAACCAGGGGTGCTTCTAGCACCTGATGCCTCTGAAGCCGGTGGATGCACAGGCTTGGGGCACCGCAGCTCTACTGGAGTCGGGAGGGGACTCTGTTCCACACATGGCTGTTGGATGTGTCAGCATCGCTGGCTAGCCTGGACGCCAGTCCTAAGTGCAGGTGTCTCAGGGAATGGGAGAAAAATGGGAAAATGAATACACCCCAGGCCCTACGAGTGGATGACACTAGGGATGGGATGCCATGGGGATCACCCTGGTGGATGGAGTAGGAGGAGGTAGAGGCCTCTCTGAAAGACGTGAGCCAGGCAAATTACAAAAAAAAAAAATTTTGGTAAAACTGACGCTTGAATCCAGGGCCTACTAATTGCTGTGAGAGCACGAGGGAACCTGTATCTTCCAGTGGAAAGGAAGATCTGGCATCATGGGGCAGAGCTGAGGTATTTACCACCTGGGTGGTGGGAGGAGCCAGCTTGAAGACTTTCCAGCAAGATTTAAAGGGAAAGGGACATGCCAAGAAGTGTGGATGAACAACATATCCACGCTCCTAGAACATCCTATTATGTACATAAGTAGGAATTTGCAAGGCAGAGAGAAAAGGTACTCCACCATTGAAAAGGAATACCTTGCAGCAAAGTAGGCCATGGAGTCTCTTAAGTTTACCTACTAGGAGCTGACTTTGTACTTGTAACAGATCACAATCCTCTGTTGGCTTAACCAAATGAAGGATAACAATTCTAGAATCATACAGTGGTACCTGGCACTACAGCCATTTAAATTTGAAGTCATGAACAAATCTGGGAAAGAGAATGTCAATGCTGATTTTCTGTCTAGATATGGATCAGGAATTGAGAATTCCAAAGGTTAAAAAGGCTAAAAAAAATGTGAGAGCTGAAACTTCCATTTGATATGCTGCATATGCACTGAACTATAAAGATTATAAGCTACTGTAATGGTAAAGGAGAATTTAAAGAAAGTTTTGGAAACCTGTTTTTGTAAAACAGGTTCTCTTTAAGGAGGGGATATGTGACAGGGTTGAATACTGCCTGTCCCATTTGTTATGGAGAAAGAGTTTAAATGCAAGGATCTGTTCCATTCTCCTTTTCTGTGGTCTTCTCTGTCTGGTTGCGCACCAGATTTTCTTGTGAGACCTAAGACTTGATCACCCCGATGGTCTTTCAATTCTCTGCCTCTCACTATCTCTCTACCCTCACTTGCTGTTCTGTCTTTTCTTCCCCATTGCATATCTACAGGTATAAAATATATGTGAATCATTTTGTGGAAATGTAATTGATACTGGGATCCTTTGTTTAAAACTGTATATAGTTATACTGTTGAAATGATTGCAAAGCTGTTTGGAACTCAAGGGTTAATATGAGAACCAGTTTTAAGCCTTTTGCAGAAGATGCAAACAAGAGGTCAGTTCTGGGTCACAATGTTCTTTTTGTTGCACCTGCTGAAACTGACAAAATATTGAAAATTTACAAGAACACTGTGTGAGAAGCATGCTATTTTTTTAACAAGCTCCTGCACAGACTTATAAAAAGGAGCTGCAAAGTTTTGCAAAGAGAGAGAGAGACAGAGACCGAGATTGGAAATTGAGAAGAAAACTCAGAAGGACTCTGTTTTCCATGTTTCAGCTGCCATTGTAAATATTCTGAACAATTTTATTTTTTTATTTTACTGTTGTTATTAATAATAAAACTCTTGTTGCAAATTTTACAACTGCTCCTGGTTTTCTATGCTTCCTGACCTGTGCCTTGATAACAAGGAGGGCCAAGGAATGTAGCGTAATATCGTTTACTGAAAAAAACTGAACTAAGTTTGCCAGTGGTGCACTTTAGGCCCTACAACACACAGAGCTGCGAAGAGGAGACCGAACTCTTCCAGTGGAAATGAAGATCTGACATCATGGTGTGGAGCTAAGGGATATACCACTCGGATGGTGGGAGGAGCTTAGCTTAAAGACATTCTGACGATTAAGCACTTATGGTGGAACTGCCATCGTGTGGATAAGTGAACCATATCCACACCTCTGGTTCACCTGTTCTTCCTGTGGGTACTCCTCTTGTGGATCTGTTTGCCTCCTGGGAGAATGCCAAACAGAGGCTGTTCTGTGCCCCCCACACAGTCAGGGACACTGTTGGTGGATGACTTCGTGAGGTCCTGGACCAGAGGCTTCATGGACACCCTCCCTCACCTTGTTCCAGAGGGTGGTACAACTGTCAACTGGTCTGTACCTAACAAATGTCTGAAGTTTTGGTTGTATCAGTTCCTGTACTGTAATGTTTGTTCATGCACTCTATGTAAGCCTTGCTGACTGTACATTTCGTTTGCATTGGTTTTCCCTCCCTCTAGGTCATGTAACTAAACCCAGGTCGCCCCTGAAAAAGGGACCGCAAGGTTCCAGTGGGCCTATCCAGTTACCAAAATTTAAATAAATAAATAAGTATTCAAGGTGTGGAGAGACCATGCACAGAGGATCTTGATAGCTCCCGAATGGCTCAGGCAGTTCTGGTACCCAGATCTCCTCCTCCTTAGCATCAGAACTCCATGGCAGTGACCACTTCACCTAGATCTGTTGACTAGACATCAAGGGATGTTCCTGCACCTGGACCTGACATTCCTGCACCACTCAGCCTGGTTCCTGAGCAGCTAGAGTTTTAGGCCTTCGGTTTGACAGAAGTGCTTCACATTGTGGAGGCCTCCCAAAAGAGTCAACTCACCAATGGTATGCATTTAAGTGGAAGAGGATCTTTTCTGGTGTCAAGACAAAGAGCATGATCCCCTTCTGTGCCCTGTGATGAGCATCTTGGTGTACCTCTGGTCCATGTCTGTCAGGACTGTGAGTGACTACATTTAAGGTGCACCTGGAAGTCATCTCTGAACACTGGACATGGGCTAGTAAGTGGATGGTGGCCAGGAGAAGGTGACTGGGTGCTTTTAAGGGCTTGGACTACCTGTCCACCAGGTGGGCAAACCACCACCCCAGAGGACCTACTACTGTTGCAGGTGGGGCCTACAGGACCAAGCAAGCCATTTGAGCCTTTGTACCAGTGTGAGTTATCACACCTGTCATGGAAGACTGCCTTTGGTGGCCGTAACATCAGCCAGAAGGATCGGTGAGCTCCAGGTGCTCTCAATGGAGTGTACCTGGTCTTCCAGAAGGAAAGGTTCATCCTTCCACCCCCACACCAAGGTCCTCCTGAAGGTAGTACTGAAGTTTCACCATAATCAGGTGATTAACTTGCTGGTCTGTTTTACCAACCCTTCTTCAGAGGCAGAACATAGGCTGCATATTCTGGACCTATGAAGCGCACACCGTATTATAAAGAGTGCATGACTGGAGTTCGTGGTGAGACTTACCAAAGGGCAGAGGACACTGCAGAGCAGGACACTGCAGCACAGGAGCTAGCACAACAAAACTCACCCAAATCAGAAACCAAAGCAAAAAGGAAATCCAAAAACTTCTGATCATAGGAGACTCCATGATTCGGGAGTTGATACCCATCTCCAGCCAGGGTAATGGTCAGATGTCTCCCAGGTACATCAGCTGGAGAGACACTGACCATATTGCTAAAATTGTTCACAAAGCAGGAGAAAACACTGACGTCCTGGTACACGTTGGGACTAATGATCTCGCCAGCCGGTCAGTTGTGGAGACCAAGGAACACCTGACCAGGCTGGGTGACAAACTATCATCCATTTCATCCAGCATCTCCTTCTCTGAGATCCTGCCAGTCTGGGAGAGGGGGGAGATGGACGGAAGGTCAGAGAAGGGGAGATGGGAAGCTAAACATGTGGCTCAAGGGCTGGTGCCAGGAAAAGGACACAGATTTGTAGGAACTGGCAACAGTTCTTGGAGCGAAAGTTCTTTAAATTTGATGGACTGCATCTGACTAAGGAGGAGTCAGTGCACTGGAGCAGAAGTTTGACATCTTTGCAGAATATTTAAACTAGCAAATGGGGAGAGTGCAGCACCCCATACGTCAAATGGGAAGAACACCCTCCCCTCAGCTAGTGGTCAAACAGGGATTCAGCATGTTTGCAGTTCATTTGCATCACTAGGTAAGAAAAAGGTCCATCTCCCACACGACGCACAGGGAAATGCCAAACCTCACCCAATAACTAACACCCCAAAATCTGGCCAATGGAAAATCATGTACACAAATGCTCACAGCCTGGGAAATAAGATCCCAGACCTTCAGGCAATAATGTCAGAGGCTAAACTGGACATAGTAGCAATTAGTGAGTCGTGGTTTACCAGTAACCACACTTGGGAGACTTCAGTACCTGGTTATGTATTATTTAGAAGAGACTGAGGTGCAAAAGGGTGGAGTGGCCTTGTATGTCAATGAAAATATCAAAGCTACAGAAATTCAGAATACACATAAGGAGCCAGAAGAACTGTGGGTCACCCTGGAAACAGGTAATGGGACAGCCATAAGAACCAGAGTTGTCTACAGGCCCCTAGACCAGGTGGAGGACATAGACACATTACTGTTAAAAGATATACAAAACATGACAGCTAAAGGGAGGTTCTGATAATGGGAGACTTCAACAGGCGGATACAGATAGGTCAATACCAGCAGGAACATCTGCCAGAACTAGACACATGGTGGATTCCCTGCAGGGGAGGGCCTCAAACAACTGGTACAACAACCCACAAGAGACAGGGCTATCCTAGATCTAGTACTGACTAACAGGGAAGGGATCACAGATCTCCAGGTAGAAGGTCACCTGGGGGCCAGTGACCATCGCATGGTATGGTTCAATTTAGCCACTACATCTAAATCATCCCATTCCAAGGCAAAATATGGGACTTCAGAGGAGCTGACTTTGATAAGATGGCCAACAGAGTTAAGCTAGCCCTGTCAAAAAGAAACACAGGTGAGGGGGTACAGGCAAAGTGGGCAAGCATTATGATGCAATACTTGAAGCAACATCCCATTGTGTTAGACAGAAAAGGAAGTGCAAAAGAAGGAAACCACTTTGGTTCTCAAATACAGTAGCAGAAAAGGTCAGAGCCAAAAGCTGGCCTTCAGGAAATATAAGGGAACACAGCGGGATGAAGATAGGAGGCATACCAAACTGCCCTAAAGGAAGCAGGGAAGACGGTAAGGCAGACAAAGTCCCAAACAGAGGAAACACTAGTACTAACAGTAAAGAAGGTGACAAGACTTTCTATAGATACATTAGTGAAAGGAGAAAGTCCAGAGGGGGTATTGCTAAGCTCAATGGAGAAAAGGGGCATGTGAGGAGGAGGGAGGACCCTGTAAAAGCATCTATCCTAAATAGATACTTTGCTCAGTATTTACTGAAGAGAAGGTAGGGCAGGGCCCACAACTCAGCACCATGGACACAGGGGGAGGGAGGTGAGCACTACCCTTCACAAAAGAAAGGGTCCCACAGCTTGCTAAGCTCAGGTGGATAAGGCAATGGGACCGGATGGCATCATCCCAGGGTACTAAAGGAGCTAAGGGTGGAACTAGCAGAGCCATTAGCAGAACTGTTTAATGAGTCTCTGAGCACAGGACAGGTCCCAGAAGACTGGAGAAGGGCTCATGTGATCCCACTCACAAGAGTGGTAGCAGGGAGGAGGCATGGAACTGCAGACCAGTCAGTCTTACCTCAGTTGTGGGCAAGATTATGGAGGCACTCTTAAGGAAAGGATAGTGCAACACCTGGAATCCATAGGGGTACAGGATCCAAGACAGCATAGGTTTATAAAAGGAAGGTCCTGTCAAACTAATCTCATAGATTTCTTTGACTGGGTAACCAGAGTGGTGGATCAAGGGGAACAGTTGATGTCGCCACCTTGACTTCAGCAAAGCTTTTGACACTGTTCCACATAGAAGATAGCTAAATAAGCTGGGTAGGCTCAGGGTGGGTCAGAAGTTGGTCAACTGCATGGCAAACTGGTTGACGGGCAGAAAACAGAGAGTGGTGGTAAATGGTATACAGTCAGAAGAGATGCAAGTCACAAGTGGGGTACCTCAGGGATCAGTCCTGGGGCCAGTCCTCTTCAATATCTTCATTAGTGACCTTGCAGATGGACTAGAGGGTAAGACTTTTCTGTTTGCAGATGACACCAAGATCTGCAACAGAGTAAATGATCCAGATGGAGTGGGCAGAATGAGAAGAGATCTGGATAAACTAGCAAAATGGTCAGAAGAGTGGCAACTGGGATTTAATGCAAAGAAGTGCAAGATAATGCCAAAGGAAGAGAAACTTGAAGCCACCTATAGGCTGGGAGGGAGTTGCTGGCAGTCACAAAGGAAGAAAGAGACTTGGGCATCATCATCACCGATGACCTGAAATCATCCAAGCAGTCCTTTAAAGCAGTAGGTAAGGCTAGGGGAATGTTAGGGTGTATTAGTAGGGGTATCACAAGTTGTAAAGGGAGGTAATAATCCCTCTTTACAAGACACTGGTTAGGCCCATCTGGAGTACTGCGGCAGTACTGGAGGCCACACCTTCACAAGGACATTAACCAAATTGAGGCAGTCCAGAGAAGGGCAACCAAAATGGGCAGGGACTGCATCAGAAGACATATGAGGACAGATTAACGGAGCTCAATATGTATACCCTTGAGCAAAGGAGGGAGAGGTGATATGATCGAGACATTCAAACACCTTAAGGGCATTAACAAGGTGAAAGAGTCTAACATGTTTAAATATAAGAAAAATAGCAGGACAAGAGGACACAGCATGAGATTAGAAGGAGGCCGATTAAGGGGAATGTGGAGGAAATTATTTTTCACAGAAAGGGTGGTGAATGCATGGAACGGCCTACTTCAGGAAGTGGTGGCTATGAATACAGTGCAGGGCTTCAAACAGGCATGGGATAGGCATAAGGAGCAATACAGATGAGTATGAATAGATAGACCACTGACAGAGCAAAGGCTGATGGCACTTTTATAAGGTAGAAAAGAAATGGGCAGACTGGATGGGCCTTGCAGTCCTTATCTGTCATCAACTTTATGTTTCTATGTTACCAGATGTTTGTTACATATGCTAAGCTGGGCCTTGCACACTGGCAGCAAGTTGACAATTGGCAGGTGGATCACATCCTGCATCGACCTCTGCTACAGGCTGGCTGATAGAGAGCCCTCACATAGGCTTAGGGCTCTTTTCCACAAGACATATTGCTTCCTCAGTGGCTACCCTCAGGAACATCCCTACCTAGGAAATCTGTAGGGCTGCTAACTGGAGAGCAGCACACACCTTCATTTCCATTATAGTGTCAACCTTGAGTCATGTCAGGATGCTGCTTTTGGGACCTCGATTCTTCTGTCTATGTTTGCCAAATAGGGGTGCTTTTGTCCCTCCTTCCGAGTACTGGTAGGCATCTGCCAGAGTGTGAGTAGTGAACTATATTCATGCCCTAGAGAGAGAGAGTTACTCAGCTGTAACCATTATTCTGGGAGGGTGTACAATTCACATGCACACAAACCCGCTACCCCAGCCTCCCTGGCAAGTTTTACACAGATCCCTGCTTCCAGCATGCAGAAATCTGATGTCACAGGGCTGAGTCAGGGATATACTGCCCAGTTGGTGGAGGAGCTTAGTTTAAAGATGTCTGATGGAAAGTCTTTTCCAGTGGAACTGCCAGAGTGTGGATTTTAACTGTATACTACTCCTAGAACAGTGGTTACAGGTATCTAGCCTATCTCTTGTGCAGGAGAGAATAGAGGAGAAGTATTGGGCAAAATAGTATGAAAATGTGGGTGGAAGACATTAGGAATGACAGTCACCACTGTTTGCTTTTAATTTGACTTACCAGAAGCACCAACTATATTCAGACATAACAACTTTACAATTGCTTATTTTTAAAGCTTAATTTTTTGAGGGGGGCAGACTGGAGGGTCTGATTGGCTCTTGAGTTCAGTACAATATACAAAACACTACTTAAACAGGCAGAGTAAAGATATGACTACAAAACTGTATGTACGTTTAGTACATTTATAAATGAAAGTTGGGCTACTGGAACAACATCAGGTTTAATTTTGGCATAATTGTGATTCCTGTCTTATGGCACCTCTTAAAAATAATACTATGCAACCATTTATGCTGTCATTACAACAAAAATGCAAGCAATATCCAGGGTATTGGGGGAGTCTGGGAGCAGCATAAGATTGCGATGTACGCCGATGATATGCTGCTTTTATCACAGATCCCGTGCTTGCGTGCCTGCCCTACTGGAGGTGGTGGGGACCTTTGCACAGTTTTGGGGTATAAGCTCAATCTCGATAAATCGGAGTTAATGTGGTTACCAAGGGATGTGGGCTGAAGGCAGGTGTGGGGCCTTAAGAGGGTTGGAGTAGTTTTACCTATCTGGGGATAAAAATAGGGTGGACCCTGGGTAAGTTTTATGATTTGAATTATGTACCCTACTTAAAACAATAGAGGCAGATTTAAGTAGGATAAACATGATTAAGATGAATTTTCTCCCAGGTTGGTGTATGTGATGCAGGTGGTACATGTTGGGTTAATCAAACGGGATATTAAGAGTGGAGGGAATGTTCTCTGCATTCATTTGGAAAGGAAAGCGGCACAGGATGAGCTTGCAGAGACTTAAAGTGGATATGGAGAGGGGTGAACTAAATTTTCCTGACTTGGGAAACTACTATTTGGCAGCCCAACAGAAATATATTAGTGATTGGGTGCACTGCACACCCTAGGGTTGCGAGTTGTGGACCTTGAACAATGGGGCTGCCACACTGAGTCAGCTTACCTGGACAGAAGGGGTCCCAAAGCCCATAAGGCAAGAAAGAAGGAACCCACTGGTTATTGCAGTGTTGGAGAGTTGGGGCAAACTCTGAAGCAACGGAATATAAAAAAAGTGGATACTTATTTGGTCCCTGTGGCAGGGAACCCCTACTTCCTGCTGGAGTGGAAGATCCTGGGTTCAAGCTGTGGGAAAAAATGGGGTAAGGACCATAGGTGACCTATGTAATAGGGGTGGACTTACACCCTTTGTAGACCTATGGCAGAGACTAAACCTGGGGTAGGGCATTTATTCTGATTTTTCAAGTCAGAGCCCATATTACAGGGTTGGTTAGAGAGGGACCGGGCTGCAGGAAATGAAAAAATAGAATTACTTATCCAAACAACGAAGCAGAACCTCAAGGGCTTTATAGGAAGGCAGTGAAAGAGAATAGGCGGTGCCTCCTGGACCTCTCCCTTAGGGCAAGGAGACTTTGGGAGAGAGATCTGAACATTCAGATAGGACCAAAACTGGGCGTTGCTTCTGTCTATGCATATGGGCCTTTGGTATGTAACAAGTATAAGGAGGCTTTTTATAAGCTTATTCATAGGGTCTATAATCCACCTGCTATAGTGCATAAATACCACCCACAGTATCCCTCAATGTGGAAGATGTGGGCTTGAGGAGGAAACTACCTCCATTGTTTCCTGGAGGTGTTCTATTCTTCAAGGGTTTTGGGGTGCGGTGGCACAAGAAGTGGAGCACATGTAGGGAAGGGCACTACAATTAGACTCTAGGTTGTGTCTGTTTGGGGTAAAGATGGATGAGGAAGGGGAGTGGGAGAGCCTCCCAAGGTGGGTTCAGGTCCTGTTCAGTTTGGCCAGGCACCTTATTCAGAATATGTGGGTGTCTTGTGTAACACACACAGTACAATGTTGGCGGACCCTGGTATTACGGACATTGGCCCTAGAGAGATTGACCCTTTTAGTAAAAAGAAAAGTTAGAGGGTTATTAAGCAATAATGCATGACAGGGTGTGGGGGGTGTGGGTTGTGCTGAGATAACCTCATGGCGTGGGAGTGGTTGGGCACAAGCCTGGCAGAGTCGCGTGGTAAAGGTCTATCCCCTCCAGAAGTGAGGTTATCCCCAGCACAACCCACACCCTGGAGTGCATTATTGCTATTATACAATGGCTCATTTATAACGGGGAAAAATTAGGAAATCTTTTTCTGTTGATTTTTAGGTCATTTATCAATGTGGAGGTATAAGTATTGAAAAATAGTTCTTTTGTCCACTAGGTGGTGTTGTGGTATATGAATGGCTCTGTGTCTTAACCTGGCTGCTCACAGACAGTTTTCTGATGGTGTTCTTGTTCACTGTTCCCACCCCACCCCCAGTTTTGTTTTCTATTTTTCTTTTGTTTGCTTTTGTGGTACTTTCCTTTCCTGTCTCTGTCTAACGTCCCCAAGGACTTTATTTGAACCAGTCCCACTGCCTGTTGTTTGATGAGGTGACTTGTATGGTGACACCACACATCGGGAACAAGTGAGCTAAGGAGCAGACTTCGGTGTTCAAATGGCTCTGAGGGGAAATTCAGTTTTTATTTGGTTTGTACAATTTGTGAATGTTTCTCACTGGTACTCCGTGTGGCTTTCTGTGGAACAGCTGACTGTGTGCTTTGAGTTTTAGTGAAGTAGTGTCACATAACAGCTGTTTCTGCTACAATCTAAGGAAAATTATCGTCGAGTGAAGAAAAGCGGTTAGAGTTAGCGTTTTGCCTTTTGCTACTGTGGCAAGGGTCAGGAAAATGCTAATGCTGGTGATGGCAGTGGTTACGAGGTGTGTTCTCTGGATAGCGCTTCGGGGAGTGAGATAGTACAGGAGTAGCAGTCAGTGTGCAGACCGATATTTTAAAGTTAGCTCTGGTCATTTGTGTCCGATCTTCATACAGTGAGGTTGTGCTGAGATAACCTCACTGGTGAAGGTGGGCACTGGCCAATGAGATTGCAGCATTTTTTCATGCCAATTGTATAATAGAGAATGGGCGCCTTTCTTGACAGACCTTACCCAACATGAAAATATGGTTCTTTGGGAAGGGATAGTCAGTTGAGGAAATTGAATATGTGATGATCCTGAACACCACATGTACTCTAGAAGAAACTGATTTAGTATGATGAAATATGTTTAATGTGATGGATACTTGCTGTTTCTATATCTGGATGCGGACTACTGTAATTTTGTTTAGAATAAACTTCTTTATAAAAAAAAATGCAAGCAAACTATATGACAAAATTGTTATTGATGTGATCCTGAAAAATAAGCAAAAGATACCGCAAGTATTTTTAATGGGCATTCAGCTTCAGATTCATTTTAATGGGGACCCTCAAAATCCGAGAGGCCCCCAAATATTGCCTAAGGCCCTATTTTCCCCAAAAGTCCAGGACTCCCAAACTAAAAATCCTACCGAGAGTCCTGCTCTTGGATGTGAAGTTGATTTTCTGCAGGAAATTGCAGACTTGCTTAACGGAGTGCTGGAGTCAGCCAGATGGCTTATTCTGGGTGACTTCAGTGGTTGGTTCAATGACAGACTCCCCTGCAGTTTGGTCAAGATTTTCTAGGGTATGGAATTCCTGGGCCTCATCCAAGTGGGTACTTATGTGACTCACCAACATGGCCATGCCCTGGACTTGGTATTTTCCTGGGGCTCGAGGTTGTAACTCTAAAGATTGACTCAGTCACTTGGTTGGATCATTGCACCATCAGGTTTCCTTTCAGGGTCCCTTGTAGCCCTCCCCCATGAATGTGGTCCAGTACTGCCAGCCAGAGGGACTCTTCTGACACTCGGATATAAGGGCGCATGCACCATGGGACCAGAGGAAGTGCCTGGTGGTTTCACGCCTAGGTTCTTTATTACTCACTATGGTGAGTTATCAAAGTGCAATCACCCAAAAGAAGGTAGGGTTTCTGTCGAGGGAGATTGCTGCTGAGCTCTTTCTGACTGTGGACAAGCTTCTTCATCTGGCCTGTCTGGAGCCCTTAAGACCTTTTCATCCACAAAATGTGAGGTGTTTGCTAGATTATTTTCAGACAGGGTGTCTTCTGTTCAGATAAGGCATCTTGCTAGTGGGCCATCACAGCCCAGCAGGGTTGGGCCAATGGGACTAAGACACATTCACTGGTCATGGTAAGAGTTCAAACTAGTAGCGATGGATGAGGTGAGTGGGGTAATCTTTGAGCAGTGGCCAACATTTTGCAAACCTGATCTATGCCCGACACATCTACTAGTGAGCTGTGTTGGGCAGTTGGTCCTGGTGTTTACTGAGATTGTCTGGTATCCTTATTAGAGGCAATGCTCCCAGTTTCATTGAAAGGCACAGTGGTGAAGCCCCATCTGAAAATGCCATCTTTGGGCGGGACATCCTGGCGAATTACTGACCTGTTTCTAACCTGCCCTTTTGGGTAAGGTTATTGTGAAAGTGATTATGATGCACCCCGAGGCTCACCTCACTGTCTTGACATCTATGAGCCTCCAGTCCAGTTTTAGGTGCTAGCCTAGCACAGAGATAGCACTGGTCAGAGTGCATAATGACCTGCTCAGGGTAAACATATAGGAGAGAGGTCAGTTCTCATTCTTCTGGATCTCTCCTCAGCTTTTGACACCATGGACCATGAACTGTTATTGGACTGGCTCAGGGAGTATGTAGAACTCTGCAAAGTCATCTGCTGGTTTGAGTCCCATCTCAGTGGCAAAACTATTCTGCTGACATAATGGCAACTGACTGGTACCCCATAGTAACAGCTAGCCACATTAACATAGCTCTGGAATACTTTAATTCCAAGTTCCTGTCAGTCTAAGATCATCACATGCCCCCCCACACACACACACACCTTGGATCACAGCTAAGTTGCTGGCCTGTCACCATGCACATGACCTGGCCTGGTATACCTGCAACTCCATGGGCTCACTATCTGTCCTTGCTAAATATGTCACTGCATAGTGCCTGTACCAGAGCTACTAAGCTTGCAAAGGCCAAAACGGCTAACTACTTTTAACCACCTATCAGAATTCTGGAAAGGTCATCCACATACTCATCTTCTTGCCCTCCCAGCCTCCTCCCACATTCCTCAAGGTAGGCAACTCTCCCATCTCTGATACCACTGCAGTTGTCGCAGCTTTTACCACCTGTGCCCTCTCCTCCTTCCCTCCACCTCCCGACAACCCTCCCTTCTGCCCCAACCCACTTCTCCTCCCTTCCTCCAACCATCCTTCTCATTCTCCCCTACCACTTCCTCTGCAACTTTCAAAGGCATCCACCAACTCACACAAAGAGGGAGCCCTGATGGCCTTGACCCCAAACCCAGTCTCTCTCTCTGCCCTGGCTACTGCCCGTCCCATCACCCACTTCCTCAATCACTCCTTGTTACTTGCCTTTGTCCTGATCTGTGGAAGTAGGGCACTGTCATCTCCTTTCCCAAAGGGAAGACCCTTCCTATCTCCCTAGCAACTACCATCCCATCTCCTCCTTCCTTCCTTCCTCCTGGCTAAACTTCAGGAACACTGGCTCTTTTCCCAATTCTCCCCTTTCTTTGATGATGCTTCCTTCATCACTCCTTCCAGTCTGGCTTGATCAATCAATCAATCAATCAATATCTTTATTTAGCCAGGGAACACCATTGAGCAGGGCTCATTCACAAGATGGATCTGGTAGTTTAAACAACAAGTCACAATACAACAATTTGGAGCAGGTATGAGCAACATTAGCAGCCTATGTACAGTCATTACAAGTGAGAAAGGTGTGGTTTGGCATGGTGGTGTACAATAATTTAAAAATAGCAACGTAAGGCTTGACACTGAGAACAGAACAAGGCAGCATAATTTACAGGCATGGTACCAAAGGCAGTCAGCATACCGCTATATGCGAGTTCTGTGCAAGGTGGTCTCTGATAGACAGTAGAGTACAGTATTATATTGGATGAGGTCTAGACCAGCAAAGCATTATGTGGCCTAGGAGAAGACTATAAAGCAGTATAATTGAGGGCACAGGATGTGCCAAGGATAGTGGAGGGAGGAAAGGTTAGGAGGGGCAAGAGGGCAATTGTAATACCTTCAGGATTGACATAGCTGCATTAGTTGGCATGGTAGGTCTAAGGGTAGAGGGAGAGTATGGGGTGAAAAGGTGCCATTAGTAGGAGGAGATGACAGACAGGTAGGAGGGAGAGTCAGAAAATCCCACTCCACCAGTACTTCCTCTTTAGGCTCACTGACTCCATCCTTTCTGGCATGGATCAGGGCTGGTCACCTCCACAATCTTTGTTGACCTGGCCTAAGCCTTTGACACTGTTGCCCACCTTATCCTCCTAGGCAAGCTAAAAGTGGCTGGGTTCTCCTCCTCCTCCTCTGTTGAGTGGTTTTGCTGACACCTTGAGGGTATGATCCAAGCTGTCTGTATTGTTCATGCCATCTCACCTCCCTCCACTCCCTATCTGCACTGGCATCCACCAAGGATCCATCCTTGGTCCCATCCTATTTTCCATTTTCATAAGTGACCTTCCCACACTTGTCGCTCTGTGGCCATTGGATATGGTTCTTTATGCCTCTGGTTCCTCTACCTCTGATCGCTTCAACCCATCTCCAAATGACTTTCAACAACATCCAGCATTGATTTCAGGCCAACCAGCTGTCCTCAATGCCAAAAAAAAGATCTCAATGACCTTTGGCACTAGGCAGAGACTTGCCAAGCTCTCCCTCCTCCCAGACCCTTGATGGTACTGTGATTGAGGATGTCTCCACCTTTAAATATCTCTGGGGTATGGCTGGATTGTCATCTGGACCTCTCTAGTCATCTGGATGCATTCCACAAGAAGCAAGTATTCTGCTTCCTGCCCGTGAGATTGTCATGAAGATGATTCCTTTATGTTTCATTACAGCAACATTGTATGTACTGCCCTCAAGTCCACCCTTCCGAGGCTGAATCCCTCTTTCCTCTTTCTGCTACTTTGCCCTGGATTGCCTCCTTAGAACCCACCACGCTTCCCTGTACTCTCCATGTCCCCTTCCCCTAGGACACATCTGGAAATGAGCTGTTAGCTTATTACGTTTCTCCCTGTGAAACTCTTTAGATAGACAGACAGATATAACACAGAGGGTAGTGTTGGAAGGATCTCTTCACTCCCAATGGCTCTGCTTGTGGTGTATTCCAGGGTTGGTTCTTTTGCCCATGCTGTGCAGTGTACATGCTGTCCCTGGGCAGGATCATTAGACAGTATGGACTAGGGTTTTATTGCCATGTAGATAATAACCAGCTGTGCCTTTTTGCCCGGACACTGGGTGCAGTCGATGTGCGGAAAAGGTGCCTGGATGAGATCCAGAACTGGATGCCATCGAGCTGGTTAAGACTCAGTCTTGACAAAACAGAAGTACTGGTGGTTGAATGGGGTTACGGGGAGTTGCAGCTTTAAGAGGGATATAGGGCTATAGCTCAGTTCCTCTGTGTTTTGGCTGCCAAAAGGTGAAAATCTAAGAGTCATTCTGAACAAGGCTGACATTTGAAGTTCAGGTGTCGCACTAATCTGAAGTGTTTTTATCATCTAAGAAGCATCACCAGATTAAATCCTTCTCTCCCCGGTGACATGGCTACACTGGTGCATGCATTTGTGTCCTTTGGAGCTTGACTACACTGCAATGCTCTTTACTTTGGGGTCATTGAAGTACACTATGGTACCTGCACCCTTACCAAATGTGACACAATGGCAACACAGTGATGAGCTACAAAGTGCAATGGTACTACCCAGTGGTACCATGTTGTACTATGGTAGTTTAAATTTTGATTATTTTTGTTGATATGGTAGGACAGTGGTACAATGGTATCACAATGGAATTGAAACAAACCACTGTGATATCAAGAAACCTTAATGGTAGTACAGTGGTATTGCAATGGCAAATGAGTGGTATCTCGAAGAACTTTTGTAAGGGCAGTTGGTGCTGGCACCCAGCTGCTAGGTTGCTGATTGGCCTTTCAAGGTTATGTCAAGGTCTCACCGCACTGCATGATCTGCACTGGCTGCCAGTAAATGGTGCATTTCCTTTTATATCTGCTTACTGACTTATAAGACATATATGGCTGGGCCTGGGTATCCGAGTTCCTGCACCCTTATGTGTCTTTGCACCTCTCCTCTCCACTAAAGAGAGCCTCCACAACTTTGGCAGAATCCCAGGCTACCATAGCATTGTCTGCTGTGGCCAAGCTCACCCATGAAAATGCAGTTATGGTACAGTCTGGAGGCTCTAGAGAATGCTAATTGAGCCTCCAATGTGTGGTTGGTTGGCTTGCCAAAAGGACAGGAGGATCCTGATTTGCTATCCTTCTTAAAAAAACTGGTTACCTGGTGCTCTCTATTTGGACCTTGATTATGTAGCTCATTTCAGCAGAGCTTACTGCATTTCACCACTTAATGGCGGAGGCACAGCGTTATCTCCCTCAAACTGTACTTACTACTGATTGATCTACAGAGGAGATCAATTGCTACAGGCAGCCTGGAATACTGACCAGCTGAATTATAAAGGCCATATCTTGCATTTATTTCCTGATCTCTTCTATGCAACATGGTCTCAGCATAAAATTTGATGGGATATGGGCTAAACTTTGGAGCCTTGGCGTGGTCCATTCATTGCCAATGCGGTCCACTTACAGATCTACTATGGCAGGCATACTTTTCAGTTTATAGACTCAGTTGAAGATGGGAAAAGAGTTGAGCAGATCCAAAAGAATTTGAGGTGGCTATGGCAATGTTCCAGATGATCAGAGCTCAGAGGAGTGGGACACTTGAAGCTATGAGGTATTGGGATGGACTGCACTCTAAACTGTTTGCTCTACTCATGTAGTTTTGAGTTGACTGTTTCTGAACTTTCTCATACACCACAGTTTTTGCCACTGTTTAGTGACTGTTATTTGTATGTGTTACTAAATGGAGGGGCACACCCACTTCTCCTCATCCTGTTTTGTTAAAAGTTTCGGTCTGGCTGGATATCGACTATGGAGTTGTGGGTTTAGCTTTGGCTTTAGCCCCTATATAAAGTTCATTGATGAGACTTCTACATGCATGGACAGTCATCGCTTTGGCTCTTTTTTCTTTCTCGTTCTGCAGTTCATTTGGTTATATTAACATTTTACAGTTTAAACATGTCTTGTTCACTTTGGAAATGCAGTATTTGAGGGTACTACAATTTTTGTACTATAAACATGTTTGGGATGGGGTCGTCATAGCACTTCGTTGTTGAATATTGTACATGTTAGGATTCTGCATGATCTGGACTGACCACCATTTTCTTGTAGGGTGCAGCCATTCAGTATAGAACTGTTGGTACATTTTATCTTTTTCCTCCTTATCCGTGACTATATATGTCTAGACTTAGTCAACCTGTACCATTGGATGGCTCCTATTTTAATCATGGTGTCTGACATATGGTAATACTGTGTTATTGTGTTTGCTCTTATAATGCAATAAACAAAGTAGACAAAAGGAGATCCTGCTTGTCATTCCCAGGACAAGGTTAAAACCTTGGGAGACTGGGTCTTTGAGGTGATGGCCCGGTCCTTTGAATTGTCTCCTAAGGGCCTTGTAGGCAGATCTCCTTGGTGGAGACATTTTAAATGAGTCTCAATGCCTTCCTATTTGCACAAGCATTTGGGGAGTAATTTGCTCCTTTTATGCTGACATATTTATTTATAATTTATTACTTTGAATTTAGGTATTGCAGCATTTGACAATTGAATGGTAATTTATTAATTTTATGTAATTATGCTGTTTTGTTTCATGGCTTGTGCACTTTCTTAGTAATGGTGTACTGAGCCTTCAGGAAGGGCACCAGATATTAATAAAATCTACTAGTACTACTACTATCACTACTTTAATGAGGGACAACACCTGCACACAATACTCAGGCGGGGCCTTACATACAGTATATCTTGTGCAATGGCATCATCATGTCTCTGCTTCTGCTTGTAAACACCTGCCTTATGTTAACCAACATTATAACTCTACATAATTATTCATGAGCCCAGCTAGGCTCCTGTTTGGCTACTGGAATTCTAAGCTTCCTTCTTAGCTGAGGGAGCAGTTGGCTCTCCCTGAGAGTAACAGATACCCTCAGTCTTCTGTGTGGGGAGAATACCTGAGGGCAGGGGCTCCCTTACAGGTCTGGCGAGACCCGAGACTGTTCAGGGCCACTCGGAGGCTCCTGGCACAGCAGCAGGAGGGTTCCCCAAAGTTTCTGCCTGACCCTAGGGAGAACTGAGCCCTTGTAAGTGCAACTTAAGCACCCTGAGCAGGGCCAAAAATGTTAGCTAGAGAGGCAAAGTCGTGTGCCCAGATAATACGAACATACTAAACTGCCAGCAGATACAGGCCATATGGTCTATCAAGTCTGCTCGAGTGCAGCTAGCACTCCATTACACTGCAGCTGCCCCTCCTTCCCTCCCCTCTTGGTGATCCTCTCCTCACTTTTTCCTATCCCTTTAAAACTGCTCATCGACTTACAGGATACCACCTCCTTGGGCAGCGCATTCCACATAGACATCACCCTTTCCATGAAAAAATCCTAATTTCTCTCCTGAATCTTCCCCTCCAAACTCAGATCATGCCCTTATGTCCCTCCCTCCCTCAACTTAGAAATTCCCTCAGTGCCAGTGCAGTTTATACCCTTCATATATTTAAATGTCTCAATCATATCCCCTATCCCTCCTCTACTCCAGGGAGTACATCTTCAACTCCCTCAACCTCCCTAGTACGGTTTGTCTTCCAATCTCAGGATCATCTTTGTTGCTCTGTGCTGGACCCCCTTCAGTAATCTAACATCTTTCTTTAGTATGGGCACTAGTACTGCATGCAGTACTCCAGGTGCGACCTCACCAATGACCTGTACAGAGGCAGGATCACCTCCTCCTAGAGGTGATTCCACTAGCAATACACCCCAGCACCTTATTGGCTTTAGCTGCTGCCATTCTGCACTGTGCTGAGTTGTTCATTTGCCCTGTTATCATTACCCCAAGATCCTTCTCCTCCTCCTCTATAGTGGCTATCTGAACCCTCCCAACTGATACCCTTCCTTGGGTTCCTTGCTCCCATGTACATAACCTTGCACTTCTTAGCATTGAACCCCCAGCTGCCATGTGTCTGACCAGTACTCAAGTTTAGCCAGATCATCCTGCAGCCCCTGCCACCCCTCTGTGTCATCCACCTCCACACCTATCTCCGTGTCATCTGCAAAAGGCTAATCTTGTTCTTAATGCCATGTGAGATGTCATGATAAAAATGCCAAACAACACCAGGCCCAGTACTGGAGCCCTGCGGTACCCCACTCATTACAGCCTTTGGAGTTGAGAGTTCCCTCCCACCACTACCTCTGTTGCCACCCTTGCAGCCAGTTCTTGATCCATTTCACCATCTTTGTCCCTGCTCCCTGGTATCCCAACTTGCTAATCAGCCTCCCATGTGGTACTGAATCATATGCCTTGCTGAAATGTGGGTACAGGACATCCACCGCATGGCCCTTGTCAAGTGCCCTAGTCACCCAGTCATATCAGTCAACCAGGTTGGTCTGGCAGGATCTGCCAGGGCAGACCCATGTTGCTTTCCATCCTAGAAGCCATTACTTTCTAGAAAGGACACCAACCTCTCCTTAGGGATAGTCTCCATTAACTTTCCCACAATGGATGTTAGGCTTACTGGTCTATGGTTGCCTGGTTCATCCTTGGGTCTGCTGTTGTGAAGGGGTACCATGTGAGCCATCCTCCAGTCCTGGGGTATGCACCCTGTTTCCAGAGAGGTGTTGAACAGGTCTGGCCAATGGTTCAGCCAGGACCTCCGCCAATGCCTTCAATACCCAGGGATGTAAGCCCTCTGGTCCTGGTGCCTTATCCACCCTCAGTGCCCTTAAACCTTTCAGCCTGATGTGATTTCCACATCTGTCACTCCCTCCTTCCCTTGCCTACCCTCCCTAACCCCTTAAGCAGTGACCCATCCTTCTCCTTAGTAAATACAGAAGTATTTATTCAGCGCCCACCTGCTCTGCCCTTTCCTGATCCTTACTATTTGATCCTTGCAAATCATTGTCTCTCTTATGAGAAGCAGGTATTGTACACATCCATACTATAATGCAGACTGTGGTTCCTACCAACCTGCAGGCCACCTCGCTGGAGTTGGCAGACACCCTGTAATGGTGCCATGCTACCTCAGACCCCCTGGTAGAAAGGTCAGTTCTGCCTATTTCACTTGATGGCTTGTATCACTGCAACCAAAGGCAACAGTTATAGGTCACCATATGCCTGATGTGCAGAGATGCACATTAGGGCATGTGTTGAAGAAAAGTCTTCCTTCTAAGAACATCCGTCTGAGCAGAATCTGCCTCTGGAGGTTGGTCATGCATGAGGCACCATGGCCCTGACAAAGACTCCAGTACTTCAAGCCCCAAGGAGGTGGTAAAATACCTCACCCATGGACTCTGTGGAATGCGCAATACCATTTGCAGAGGTTCTTGGGATGGATGGATTGGACAGGTATAGCTCCACACTGCCCTAGAGGCATCCTCCATGGTCCTCGGTCAAGAATGAATGACTACAATGTCAATGTTGGCAATTCAAAGAAGTCCCACTGGCAGAGCTACCAGATCACAGCTTGTATGGGCTTCGAGGTCAAGCACTTGGATCATCTCCACCAGGAATCACTGGTACAGGGTGTACCCAGCAAAAGCGAGGTGGAAAGATGATTTGTTGTCCTCACCGAGAACACTGATGGAGACTGGCAGGGTTGGTACTAAAGAGAAGGGCCTGGACTGGCCCTGTCTGGCTCCCTATACAAATCATCCAAGGCATCAACTCATGCCTGGTGCAGTTCCCATGTTAGAGGCCCATCAGGGCTATCAATGAGGCGTCCTTTCCAGGAACTGACAAGGCCCCTCTAAAGGGGTTAAGACTCCAGGTCTCTGGGGCATCTTCTTGGGCTGTGGAACTACGTGGGGGGCCTCGCCCAAGGTGAGAGCCTAGCAGAGTTACAAAGGGTGTCTTCCTACATCCGGGAGTGACCTGAACTGTGCCCATGGGGAACCCACAGGTGAGGTGAGAGCAGAGCCATACAGGTCCCACAGGGCGACTCTTGTCTTTACTGATGGTGTTGATGTCCAGGGGCTCCAGAGAAAACTCCATCTCCAGGCCGACATCCCACCCTGAGTTGGTGCTGTTTCCAGCACTCAGCTCAGGGTCTGCAATAGCCTTAGATGCAATCATCACCCTGAAGATGACTGCACTTCGTCATGCCCAGAGCCACCCTTCTCAGTGTTGTAGAACAAAACCAGAGTTTGGGACAACCTCTGGGATATCATCATCAGCACCTTGCTTGGAGCAGAACCCAGGACCAACACCATGGCTGTTGCCGCCTCTGTCCCCATGTCCTGTCTCGTCCGCCTCGTATTGCTAGCAACTCCAAGGACGGTGACAACATCTAGAACATATGAAATGCCAGCAGAAACAGGCCTCACAGTCCATTGAGTCTGCTCTGGACAGCAGCTAGCCCCTTGACCTTGCAGCTGCCCCACCCTTCTCTCCCCCACCACACACTCTGTCCCAACTCCTCTTAAATCCCTCCACTGTTCTATACGACACCACTCGGGCAGAGTATTCCACTTATCTACAATCCTTTCCATGAAAACGTGTCTCCGTATTTCCCTCCTGAACTCTCCAATCTCAGTCAGTGCCCTCTCGTGTCGCTTCTCCCTTCTGATCTGAAGAACCCTTCCATATTAGCCTTGTTTATTCCTTAACTATTTAAAGGTTTCAATCATATCCCCATCCCTCCTCTCCTCCAGGGATTACATGTTCAGCTCTCCCAGCCCTCCTCATAGGATTTTCCTCCAGTCCCTGGAATATCTTTGTTGACCTACGCTGCACCCCTCCAGCAATCTGATGTCCTTCTTCAGGAATGGATGCCAGTACTGCACAGTATTCCAGGTGCGGCCTTACCAGTGACCTGTACAGGGAAGGATCACCTCTGTGCCTAGAGAGATTCCTCATATGCACCTCAGCATCTTGTTTGCCTTTGCAGCCACCTTCCTGCACTGGAGCTGAGTGGTTCATACTCCCTGTTATTAGGTACCCTAGATCCTTTTCCTCCATAGTGCTTTCCAATTATGCCCCTCCCAACTGATATTTCCTCCCTTGGTTCCTCGCTCCAAAGTGCAGGGCCTTGCACTTCTTGGCGTTGAACCACATCTGCCATGTCTCTGATGACTCCTGTAGATTGGTCAGGTCCTCCTGCAGCCCCTCCACTGCTCTGTGTCATCTACCACAGCTCCAATCTTATCATCAGCGAACAGGCTGATCCTACTCTGGATCCTGTTTGAGATATCGACTATGAATATCCCAAAACAGCACCGGTCCCAGTACTGATCCCTGGGCACCCCCGCTTGTAACGCCCCCTTGGTGATGAGAGTTTCCCACCACCACCCTTTGGTGCCAACCCCTCAGCCAGATGGTGATCCAATTGACCATTTTTGTTCCCAATCCTATGTATTCAGTTTTCCCCCAGCCTCCCATGTGGCACCAAGTCAAAGGCCTTGCTGAAGTCCAAATTCAGGACATCCATTGCATGGCCTCTGTCCAGTTCCTGGTAACCTAGTCATAATACTCGACTAGGTTTGTTTGACAGGATCTGCTTGAGACAAAACCGTGTTGATGACCGTCCTTGGAGACCACTGTCTTCTAAATCTTCCCATCAAGTCAGTGTCAGTGGCTCAGCAGGTAGCACACTCACCTCTGAGGCCGAAGATCAGTAGGCTGTGGGTTCTATCCCCATGCCAGGCACTTGGGTCAATATCCCAATACTGACACTGTAGTGCAGCATGAGGGGTGCTGCACTCCTGAGGTGCCGCTCTTCGGATGAGACATTAAACCGAGGTTCCATCTGCCTGTTCTGGTGGTAATTCAGGTGGATGTTAAAGATCCCATGGCACTTCTTGAAAAGAGCAGGAATTTCCCGTGCCTGGCCAAATTTCCGCCATTCACGAAAAATACCACCAACTGTTTAATCTGGTTCAAAGTCAGCTGGCATTCATCTGTATCCCCTCCCTGGGTCATGCCTGAAAATAGGCAGGATTTGTCTAATGCACTTACCCGGTCAACAAAACGAATAAATAAATAAAAGGTCACCAGCCTCTCTTAGGATTGACTCCATGAGCTTCCCCATGATTGAAGTGAGGCTTACCAGTCTGTAGTTGACTGGATCATCCTTCGGCCACTTTTATGAATGGGCAACACATGGGCCGTCCTCCAGTCTTGTGGTACACATCCTGTGTCCAGTGATGCTGGGGCCTGTGTTGTTCAATGTCATCAATGACACTGGAGATGGCATTAAGGGCAAATTGTGCCTTTTTGGATGACACCAAGCTCTGTGGTAGAGTGGACACAGCTGAAGGGATACAGGACCTACAGGAAGATCTGGAAAAGCTAGGTAGGTGGTCCAGGATCTAGCAGCTTGGCTTCAATGCCAAGAAATGTAAAGTTATGCATATTGAAGCCAAGAATCCTAGGACAGAATACTATCTGGGTGGAGTCCGAGTATCTGCCTCAGAGGAGAAGGACCTGGGAGTGATGATCACTAGCGACCTGAAGCACTCCACGCAGTGCAAGAAAGCAGCAGCAAAGGCAAACAAGATGCTGGGATGCATATCTAGAGGATCAGTAGTAGGAGAGGAGGTTATATTGCCCTTGTACAGGTCACTGGTATGGTCAGATCTAGAGTGTGGAGTTCAGTACTGGTTCCCACATCTCAAAAGAACATTAACCTGCTGGAGAAGGTCTGAGAAGGGCTACAAAGATGATAGCTGGTCAGCAGGGTAAGACATATGAAGAGAGGTTGAGGGCACTGAACATGTCTCCTGGAAGACAGGTGAGAGAGAGAGATGGGACATGATTGGGACCTTCAAGTACTTGAAAGGGATAAATAAGATTGATAAGGAGAGTCTCTATACTGAGTGGCAACCATAACATGAGGACGACAGTCTTAAGCTGGAGGGTGGGAGGTTTAGGAGGGAGGTCAGGACGTTCTTCACAGAGAGGGTGGTGGACACTTGGAATGCACTTCCAGAGAGGTAATCTCACTGAAGACAGTGGGCAGCTTTAAGAGAGGCTGGGACATGTATGGGGAGAGTAAGGGTCATGGGTTGGGAGGATGGGAGGAGTGGGGAGAGGGGCAGGGACAGTAGCTCAAGCTGTGGACCCTGTAACACGAGCAGACTTGATAAACCAAGTGGCCTTCTTCTGGCTTCTTCGTATGATGTACTGAACAGGTCTGTCAGTGGTCCCGCGGATCTCCACCAGCTCCCTAGGTACCCTAGGGTGAATGCCATCTGGTCCCGGTGACTTGTCCACCCTCAGCACCCTAGTCCTTCCAGAACCGTCCTCTGTAATCCTGATATCAGTCAGCCCCACCCACTCCACCCTTCCCATAGGGTATCTGCCCCTTTTCCTTTGTAAACACAGAAGTACTCATTCAGTGCCTCTGCCTGGTCCTCCCCTTCTCAACCCCACCCCCATCCTTCTTAATCCTCACACAATCTGGTCTTTGTTCCTTTTCTTTCTCCCATGTAGCAGAAGTCCTTTTCCTGTCCTCGATTCCCTGTGCCAATCTCAGCTCTCTGGAAGCCTTGGCCACTCTTGACTAGCCTGGTAACCTCCCTGGACTTCTTTGTGTACTCGTCTTTGTCCCATTGCCCTCCTGATTTCCTAAGCCTCTGGAATGCCTTTCTCTTGGCCCTCACCCCATCCATGACCTCCTGGGTCAGCCAGCTAGGCTTCTCTGCCCTTCCTTTTTGCTCCATGTCCTGGCACAAGTCTGAGTTGCCTCCGCTAACCCTTTTTAATGATATCCCACTTTGGCTAGCACTCATGCATGTCTGAATTCTCACCAGGTGCTCAACCAAATTTCCCCATCCTTTCAGTATGCTCCCTTAAAATCGATCACCCTTGTACCTGTACCTCCTGTTTCCTGCCCATACTGAGTGAACCACACAGTGTGATGGTCACTCCCAGCCGGGGTCCTCCACTCCCAGATCCTTACAGCCTCCTTGTTTGTCAATACCAGTTCGGAGTCCTTCTCACCCTAGTCAGCTCACGGACCAACTGCAACAGGAAACAGTCCTGAAATGCATCTAGTAACACCTGCTCCTTTGCATACATGGTGGTTGGGGTGTTCTAGTCCACTCCATGGATGTTGAAGTCCCCTACCACTACTGTGTTCCCCTTCCTACAGACTTTTCTATTCTGCTTGGCCAACTCCCATCCAGGTCATCCTCCTGAGCTGGTGGCCTGTACACACCCCCACCCTCAGTGTCTTTCTTTTGGAGTCTTGAAACTGCATCCATAGGGCTTCTGTCCTGTCCTCCACCCCTTCTCCCTTATATACTTTATCCCTCCCTCGTGAGATCGCCATGCCCCCCCTTTCCCCTAGTCCTGTCCTTCCTGAACATCCTGTACCCTGGGATCTTCATATCCCAGTCCTGGTTCTGGGCGGCCCATGTTTCAGTGATGGCCACGATGTCCACCCTCCCACAGCCAAGCTGAGCCCATAGCTCAGCTAATTTGTTACACAAGCTTCTTGCATTCAGTGAGACCACCCTCCAACCTGTGTCTCTTCCTCCCACCCTGGCTCCCCCACCTCATGTCCCCACCCCAAATACCTCTCCGATAGCTTGGAGGGTAGGCATGCTCGGCTCCCCTCTGGGATCCGTCTCCGATAGCTTGGGTTAGGCATGCTTGGCTCCCCTCTGGGATCCCTGCCTACTAGCTGTCCTCATGCTCCCCCACCTAGTTTAAATCTATCCTTGATGCTATGTACCCTCAAACTCTGCTTTATCCTCTCCCTCCCTCCCTCCCTCCTTGCTCAGGTGCAGCCTATCCCTGCATACAGATCCTTGTCCCAGGTTCCCCCCAATCCCCCACTACCCCATACCCCTCAGACTGACACCATTCCCCCAGCCTAGTGTTGAACTCCCCAATCTTCCCTTTCCTTCCTGTACTCACACAGGGTACTGGGAGTACCTCTGAGAAGGCCACTGATTCCCCCACTTCCTCACATAGCCCTCATAGTTCCTCAAACCACCTCCTCAGTACATCACTGTCTCCCCTGCCAGGTCATTAGTGCCCACATGCACCACTACATGAGGTTTCTTCCTGCCTCCTCATGCACTAGAACCTCCTGCCCCTCCCTGTCCGCTGTTAGCCGGGTACAGCCTCCACCCATATCCTACTATGCCTCCCCGCACGCCATCTGATCCCTTTAAGTATGTATTCCCCAGCACTAGCACACCCCTTCCTCGCTCCTTATCCCTCCCCACCCTTTTCCCAAGGATCCATTACTAGAGCATACCACCTCACTAACTCCATCATTCCCCTTCACCCCTGTCCTGTCTCCGCCCCTTCCCCGCCTCCTCCTTATCCTCCACTTCCCTTCCTTCCACCGTCCCCCTCCACTCTGCCCCTGTCCCTCCCCATCAGCAGTGCTTCTCTTCCTTCACCTCCTCTAACCGGCTCCTGTCCCTTGTGGTATTCCTCCCTCCTTCCCCTCCTGCCCTCCTCAGAGATTGCACACCCTCCTCTTCTACCAGTGTCACCAGCGCAGAAAACCTATTTCCTGCCCTTCCTGCCTGGTTGTGCTTTGGCCCCTTCCCCGACCTAGCCTGCCCACTTGTGCTAGGCCCTTGTTTGTTCCGCTCCTGCACTCCTTCCTTCCCCATCCCTTCCCTTGAGTCTCTGTTCTTCCCATGTGGCGTCCCTCATTTTATTCCCCAGATGAGCCCCTCCTGCCTCAAGGCCCCCATCCTCTCCATCTCTCTGCCTAGCCACAGCACTTCATCCTCTAGCCTCTGCAACCTCTGCAGGTTGGGCACCCTCCTAGCCTCCACAATATGTTTCATCCAAACCCACCTTACATCCATTGCATCCCACAATTATGAACATACAAAATTTGCCAGCAAATAAAGGCCTAAAGGTCTATCAAGTCTGCTTCAATGCAGCTAGCACCCTATTCTGCAACTGCCCCCACCCTTTCCCTGACCCTCCCCCTACCCTGTCTCAACCCCTTTTGAAGCAGTCCACTGTTCTACTGGATACAATTTCTGCTGGTATCACAACAATTCCACCTGTGTTGACACTTCTTGCCTCCCGCTTCCCCTGTACCCCATGCACTGACCACAACCACCCCCACTGGACCCCTCACCCTCTGGTGTGTCCATCTCTAAGCCGCTCCATCTGTCTTCCTCAGCGATGTTCTAACCCTTGAGATACCCACAAGGGTTTTACAATCCTTGCACTTCTGCCTTCAGAGCAGTCTATGCACTATTAGCGGTAACTATGCAAGACTTTACAATCCTAGCAATGTCCCTTTTTGAGGCAGTTCTATCCTAACAGTCCCTCCTGCCCCAGTGCCTTTACAAGCAGTGTCCCTAGCTGCCACTCCTTCTAGAAGAAAACAAACAACACAGAGCCCACCATGGCTTAATCACCCCTAAGTCCCAAGTGTCCCAGAACAACCACAGTGGTCCATCTAGATGGCACAGACCAGAACTGGAACAGCCACAGTACCTTAACTCTGAAATCAGCTGGAGTTTAAGAAAATGAAGTCACCATACCTTATCTAAACATTGGGTCCCTCCAGTCAGTTGAGTTCCTACTCCACAGCTTGCTTTGGGGTCACTCTCTCCTTCAAGCTCCTCCAGCTGCCGTTACCTGCTAGTTGCTCCTCCCCTGTCCTCCTCCGATGAACAATAGTGATCAGCTCTTTTCTGATATCCTTGTTCAGCTCCTCTCCACCTCTTCCCACTAGAGGGTGGCAATCCCTCTTAGGTCTACAGGTCCACCCTGGTATTGGCTCCTCCTCCTCTCGGTATTTAATAAAGGTCGGGTTGGGGCTCGGTGGGAAGGTGGCTAAAACCCTCTCTCCTTCTGGGACAGCTCCTGCTGACTCCTCTGACACTTTTCCCTTCCCTCTCTTTGCGGCAATGGCAGCCTGGTCTCCTCACCCCGGACATTCCAAACTGAATTAAAGTGAGCGTGCAGCTGGCGGGCTTTACACAGCCAGCCACTCCACTCAAATCCCGCTCCTCCCAAGCCTACTGGCAACACTGCAGACAACAGCCTCAGCACCAGTCTCTCTCCTGACAGCACAACAGTATTGGGGAGGGGGTCCGGCGCCATCCTTGGTGCCACCGACTTGTCATCACTGTGAATGTCGAGGTGTCCACTGATGTAGACCAAGCAAATAGCTGTGGTCTTGCCACTGGGGACATCCACTACTCAGAGCAGACAGACATTGGAGGGTTTCCAGTTGACTGCCCAGAAAGAGTCGACTGTCCACCAGACTCATCCACTGGAGTCTCCAGCACCTCAGCAGGAGATGTTGAAGAGAACTCCATACTTCCACAGAACCAGAGGTCTCAGGAAGAGGCCAAGGGAAAGGCTAATTGACCTGTTTTGGATGCACGTGTGTGAGGACTGCCTTTGAAGGTGGAAACTGGACGACCCACCTTGAAGTGCAGTTCTCTAAGGTATGGCAGTCCATGGAGAAGCAGGTATTGTATGCATCCATGTCGTGCTTTTGTCCAAGGCAGGTCAGACATGTATGATGCCAGTTCACAACAGACATTGGTTTTCCACAGGGCAACAACGCACGGTGGGTGGCTGTCGGACTTTTAGTCGACGACCTCCTTTTATCAGACTCAGGCATTGTGGTAAAACAGCAAAGATAGGTGAGACTGCAAAGGAAAGGAATTACGGTGACACAACAGAAAAGTAAGCGGGATGAGGCAAATTAAGGTCCTATGTTCCCATGATGTACTTTACGGTGGGAAGAAGTTAACTGCGGTTAATGAGGAGCCAACAATGGCTATAGGTCAGTCGAGGCACCACATAGAGGGGAGTCAGAGGTGCCATGCCTCGTAGCCGTGGCTGGCCCCCCGACAAAATCTCTGCTGTGAAATCCTAGTGCCTCTGGCCCCAGACCCTTAAGTGGGAATTAGTGGTGAAGATTGATTCTTGAAGATACTGTAAGAACAGAATGCTGACTAGACATACTAATAACATCCACAAAGAAATACAGAGTATCATTGGAAATATCTTTTCATTTTATTACAGAGTTACATCAGTGTGGCAACCACAACAACATAAAGCCTTCAGGACAGACATCTGAGAGTTAATTCAAGAACCTGGAAACTTGTAAAAAAAAAAACAGTTCCATTAAAAGAATGACTAGATATTACTACACATATTTTAGCAGTGCACTGACTGTATTGTATCTTGCTGAATTACTGCATACAGTTAAGCTGTAACATATCCCATCTACTTGTTACAGAGACATGGACAATGTCAGCCCTTCAGGGTTGACCTTGGTTCATTTTAACTATAAATGGGGGCAACTGCGCACTTAACACATAATTTAAATCTCCTAGATTCTTGTTTTACACAAAGTTTTGGGACCACACTGATCTTTTTGCCAGGTGCATTTTAATAACCCACTCATGGCATCATACTGGTGTACTACAATCAGTATCACTGCCACTTGTTTGTGTATCTGTCCAATGCTGGCATGTAAACAATACTGGAAGTGCTGCCCTTAAAGAGCACTTTCCTGGTGCTCACGCCAAATCCTAAGAACCCTTACTTGCCCCAAAGTCTTTTGGTACCAAAATTGGAATTTTACTTTGTCCCTATTTTGGAAGGAAGGATCATAATTGACATGTGGAGCTTGAGCTTGATCCCTTTCCACTTCCTGATACTGTGATCCACCCTACTACTTTTGATGTCACAGATGGCAAGCGCGGGCGGACTTATAGACATGAATGGGGCTATTTATTAAACTCCATTTTTGATATGTTAGATGGCCATCATGCATCATTATGGGCACTGCTCAACTAGCAAGGTATCAGTTGAGCAGCTCCCTAGATTTGTTTGGTAATGACCATCTCAAAAATACGTGAAACGGAGTTTAAAAACTGCCCCATTCATTCTATGGAGCATGCCCTGGTGCTCTCCATATGGTGACATCAGAAAAATTGGCAGATCGCAGTATCATTAAGGGAAAGGGATCGTGGCTCAGCCTCTCACGGAGACAAAGTGTGTCCCTTCACTTCCAAAACAGGGGCAAAGTGAAATTTGATTTTGGCACCAAGAAACCGGGTAGGTAAGATTTCTTCGTGATTCTTGTTTTGGCAATGTAAAAAGACCAGGAAAGGTTCTCTTTAAGAAACCTTTTAACTGAAACAGAGGCAGACTGGTCTTGCTCAACCTGTTTTAGTTGACATGGCTGAAATAGTCAGTTGAGGTTGGCGTGTACACTTGCTGTTAAATACAGAGAAATTCATCACTTTACTCACATCCATTTACTGCTACCCATTTTCAGCATAATTAAGTAGGAAATAAACAGACAGAAATAAAAGGTTACAGTGAGTATCCTTTTATCAAGTATAGTCAATGATGTTAATTTGCCCAAGTATTTAGCATTTTTTCTGTATAGTTTGTCTCCTAGTTTATCATCCATGTCAGTGAGTCTGCCTACGCACCTTTGCTTGAAGCAGAAAATGCAGATAGCTGTGGGTTTTAGTCCCACATTAGGCAGTTGAGCTGGACAGCCAACACTGACACTAAGTTTTGCACTGAAGCATTGCTGCAATGTAGGGAGGCTGTACACCCACACAGCAGGGGGCTCAGCTAATGAAAATGTCATTATTGGTCCAGCTAATGGGATAATTCAATGAAAAATAGAATTTTATGGTGCTCAGCCCCTGCCCCACACCTCCTGGAGCCACCCCTGCTGCATTGTTGCAGGGTGCCGTCCCTTGATGAGAGGTAAACTGAGATCCCTATACTTATCTATGGTGGTTGCCCAGTTAATACAAGGACACGATGGGGACAGGAAGGGTTGGAAGCTTTTTGGGTTGGCTTAGAAACAGGGTGTGTGGGGTGCACAAGCCATCAACACATGGGGAGTTGATGGACAAAGTTTTGTGGAGGCAGTAGGCAAATGGCAAGAAAAGGTGAAGCAGTAATCATGGGTGACTTCAATCTGCTGTATGTGGACTGGAACATCCTGGCCTCAGCTACGACTCATGAGCAGGGTCATCCTAGACTCCTGAAAGGGCATTTCTCAGGCAGGTGGTTACAGATCCCATTAGAGATACGGCAGTGCTGAATCTAGTACTTACAAACAGGGACAATATAATAGACATCACAGTGGGTAGCCCCTGGGTTCAAGATACAGTGTGGTTTAGCATATGGATTGGGCAAGAGAAAAGCCACACTAGAACAATGTTCCTGGACTTCAGGAGAGCAGGTTGTAGAGAAATGGCTGACTACCATAGGAAATACCTTGAAAGGGGGAATGGGGGGTGAAGGCACAATGGAATAGGAAAGAAGGCAAGAACTGAGGTAATAGAAAACTGTTTAAAGGTAATAAACAAGGGTAACTAAGAGAAAGAGGCCACTGTGGTTCTTAAAGGAGGTGGCTAAGGTGGTAAAGAAGAAAGAAAAAACAGCTTTCAGAAAGTGCAAGGAGACCCAAATGGTGGCAGACAGGGTGGTGTATCTAGAGAAACCACGGGAGGCAGGAAGGAGGATAAGGGCAGCAAAGACTCAAACTTAGGAAAGGATCGTCCAGGAGGTCAGAATGGAGATGACTTTTTAAGTACATGTGCAAAAAAAAGGAATGCAAGGTAGTACAGTGAAAATTAGTAAACCTGTGTGTGTGTGTGTGTTGGGGGCGCAGAGGAAGACCAAGAAAAGCTCAAATTTTAAAGGGATACTTGCTCGATATTCACAATGGATGGGGTGGTGGATCAGGTTGACATGCATTAACAAGCATGGAGGGGGTGGACACAAGTCCATTTACAGAAGAGAGTCCGCTGTGGGTTGGAAACCCTAAAGGAAAACAAGGCCATGGAGCCAGTTGGGATCCACACAAGAGTACTATAGAAGCTAAGAGCCTGAGCATGGTGCTAGCTTCCCTTTGGCAACGCTATTTAGCACCTCACTGGAAATGGGGAGGTCCCAGAGGAACGGAGGTGCACCAATATGGTCTCTGCACAACAGCGTAGCAGGGAGGAGGTCAGTAATACAGACCAGTCAGACTCACATCAAAGTTAATGGAGTTCCCTGAAGAAAAACTGATGGATCACATGGAGCCCTATGGGCTGCAGTACCACCAGCAACACAGCTTCACATGGGTGAGGTCATGTTAAACAAATCTCATACATTTATTTGACTGGATGACTAGGGAAGTGGATGAGGGAGGGCAGTGGATGTTACCTATCTGAACTAAAGTAAGGCCTTTGACACTGTACCACACAGGAGGCTGATAAAAAAAACTAGCAGCCTAAAAGATGGGGAGAAAAGGGTAAGCTAGGTGTTAAACTGTCTGAGAGACAAGAGGCAAATGGTCGTAAACGGCAGTCACTTGGACGATAGGAGAGTGACCAGTGGGTACTGCAGGATTGGTACTGGGCTCCTGTCCTCTTCAATGTCTTCATAAGTGACATTGCTGAGGAACTGGAGGGAAGGCGCCTCTTGCATCAAGACACAAAAATCTGCATCAGGGGTGACACTCAGCAGGGCTGAAGAGAATGCCAAGGGATCTGGAGAAACTAGTGGAGAGGTTCAGGAGTGGCAACTGGGTTTCAGTGCCAAAACATGCAAAGTCATGCACCTGGGGCAGGTAACCTGGGGACTTTGTATAAGATGGGGCACGACAATTACCAGGCAAGATGGGACCTTGGGAGATCATATATGATGATCTCGAGGTGGCAGGGCAGTAGGCAAGGACAGGAGGATTCTGGGATGCATAGGGAGGGATCTTAGCAGAAGGGAGGTGGTGTTGCCTCTGTATCGCCACTGGTGATACCCCACCTGAAGCACTGCAACCAGTTGTGGAGGCTGCACCTCTGTAAGGACATTGACAAGGAGGAGGCACTCCAGAGGAAAAATGGTGTGGGGGTTGTATGAGAAGCCATATGAGAGACTGTGGAGCTGGGCATGTGCTCCTGGAAGAGAGGAGAGTCAGAGGGGACATGATTGAGACCTATAAGTACCTCATGACGGTGAACAAAGTGCAGGGGAGCTTCTTCAATGAAGGAGGAATAACCAGTACAGGGGGCATGATATGAAACTTGAAGGGGAAGTTTAAGAGGATATGAGGAAATACTTCTTCCCAGAAAGGGTGGAGGATGCCTGGAACAGCCTGCCAGAAAAGGTGGCAGGACGAATACAGTGGGAAGCTTCCAGCATGCGTGGATAGGCACATGGACATTACAAACAGAGGTAAGAGAGGGGAGAGGAGGTCCAGGGAGAAGTGTTGAGCAGGGAAAATAGGACAGACTATGTGGGCCTCCCGCTCTTTTTCTGCTGATACTGTCTGTGTTTCTACTGCTTATCCATGGTGCCCTGGCCAACACTCCTCTCTTAGTAGCACAAGTTGTAATGCAATCTGGCTTTGGGTTTGTATTCACTCCCCTAAAGGCTGTTACAAGCACACTGCACACAGTTCTCTGCAGCACTGGTATCTATCTCATTGCTTTGTAAAGCACTTTGGGATTTAGTGTGTATGAAACATGCTATACAAAAGCAAATTCTGTTTACCTATTGTGAGATATAATTATCTGTAAGCTCAACATTGAGGGGACCAGGGTTTGCCTGCTGAGTCCAAGATCCCCAGTCAGGTTTGTAGGAGGTAATGGAGCAGTTCAACTGGGCATGTAACACTTCTGTGGAGAGTGACTGGCATCTGCTGCTGGCATGGCCTCCTGGTGACCCAGTGAGGGGCAGTTATATAGGCCAGAGCTCTCCTAAGGTTCCTCCAGGTAACAGGGAAACACCTTTGCATGTATCAGTGGGCAAACATGGTCCAACACTGATGCACACACCAGCCAGCTTTCCTCGTCAAACCTGACCTCTGATCAATTGCTTGCACTTCCCTTTAAACACTGTTACTAGCAGCAATGGCAAGGCAAGTTTATTGACAGAGCACTCTATCCCACAGGCCCATGGTGCTGCACATTTTATAAGTTTAGGTTGGGGGAGGGGTTATAACAATGGGTAGTGAACTGTACTGGAGTGAGGAAACAATGCTGGCAGGATCAGTATGGGGTAAGACATGGAGATGCTACAGAGGTGTTCAGTAGGATTGGGGAAAGAGGTGGAAATGAGAATCTGTACATAAAAGCAGTCTGATAGAGTTTTTATTTTTTAAGTTAAATCTCTCTGCAAGTGGGGGCTTCCTTCTATTTTATAGTGCTGTTGCCTTGCTAACTAATGCAATGTCTAATATTTTGATAAAATAGGGAATTAACACGTTTCTGAGTATGCAAACCTTCTCTGTAAACAATGTGTATACTCTATGGTTTCATTAGTAAAAACATGTTATACTTGCATCACAAGTAATTTGCGACTGCAATAAAACAGTAAAAGCACCATATAACTCCTAGTGAATATATCACATCTCAAATATTTTTTGACTGAGCCCAAGTATTGTAGTAGAGGCTGTAATGATTGTGCTAACAGTAACATTTAAAGAAACTGAATTTTGGTACTAGACAAACTGATACCATAATGTATAAGGGGAACGGGAGCGGGTGGGGCATGATGGTCCTAGTTCCCTCTGACCTTAAATTGCTATGTAAGTACGGTTATATGGTTCAGCCAGCATAACAGTAAATGTAACACTACCAAAAAGGTCTGAGTGAATGCAAAGCTAATTATCTGTAAATTAGATTAACTGCACTGAGGTATGAGTAATCACATGCTCGATAGTTATTAACAAATAGACTATCAGATGTTTTTGTTGCAGAGTAAGGTCAGTAACGTTTTGCCCATTACATGTTACTTTATTTGTACAGATGTATTTGGATATGGTGGACTTGGAGGAAGAGGGAGGTAGACCAATACTGTAATGCATGCCTCCCTTTTATGATGTGCAAGTCTGTGACACAGGAAAGAGACAACATTAGTTAGAAGTGCATAAACTGCGCATATGTTAGAACTGTGCTTTGGAAGTTGGTCATGTCATATATGCACAGTGAATTCCACTGAGGTAATAAGTTAAAATAAGCACCAAACTGGAATGAAGATTTTAAATCAGTGGAAGAATTTCTCCCTCTTGCATCACGGATGTAGAGTTCTCATAAGTTCTTCATGCAGACTTGGCATCGACTAATGTGAGTCCGGATCTGTCCTGCCTTGAGTGTATCTGCCAAGGTGAACTCTGGAACTGCTGATCTACTGTAGTGAGCCAGAAGCTGTACTTGTTGGCAAAGTAGTGGCAAGTGCCACGGCCTCCATTGCATTCAATAAAAGGAGTGGCCCGGAAGTCCTCTAGACAGCTGCCAGGAGAAACCAGGGACTGACCACCACCCTCATCACCAGCTGCAGTATGCTGTGAACAAGAAGACATGATATATTGATTTATACAGCAGGTGTACAGAGAAATGACACTGAATAAGACTGATATTTTTGGACCCACTTTGCAAGATATCTTGCATTCTGGGGCATGTCGCAATTGATAATCTAGCAACACTGGATACATCACAATGGAACACTGAACTAATCAGACATCACATCAGCCATGTGAAATACTGAACCCAGCAGTTGAAATCAGAGAAACATTTAAATCTTCAAAACACAGAAGAGTTAAACATCCTATTAAACTACTGTTGTATAAACCAAATATGCAGTGGTCTGACTTACAATATAGAAACATAGAAACATAGAAGTTGACGGCAGATAAGGACCGCAAGGCCCATCCAGTCTGCCCTTTTCTTTTCTACCTTATAAATGTGCCATTGGCCTTTGTCAGTGACCTATCTGTTCATAGTCATTTGTATTGCTCCTTATGCCTATCCCATGCCTGTTTGAAGCCCTGCACTGTATTCATAGCACCACTTCTTGTGGTAAGCCATTCCATGCATCTACCACCTTTCTGAGAAAAATAATTTCTCACATTTCCTCTTAATCGGCCTCTCTAATCTCATGCTGTGTCCTCTTGTCCTGCTATTTTTCTTATATTTAAACATGTTAGACCCTTTCACCTTGTTTATGCCCTTAAGTTGTTTGAATGCCTCGATCATATCACCTCTCTCCCTCCTTTGCTCAAGGGTATACATATTGAGCTCCGTTAATCTGTCCTCATATGTCTTCTGCATATGTGCATGTATATGTGTATAATATATGCAGCTCATCTTCACTGTGACAACTCACTTGTGGCTCTGCCATTTGTGCGTTATGGTACTGTCCCTCACATTCAGAGATACATTGCATATATTCTGTCAGGCCATTGCATACCACATATGCCATTCTGTTCTGTTTATATAAATACTGAGAAATGTCTGTATGTAACAATCAAGAATAAGATATAACTTGTGGGCATTTCAGACTTCTAACAATTACTAAAAAAGGCAGCAGTGTTTTTGCAAAAGTCACTTACTAGCCTCCCATGTGGGTAGTAGCACTGAAAGGAGACAATACCGCATCAGGACATAGGTGTGCATGTACAGTGAATGTACATCCCACTTGGGGCTTGTCTTCAGTAAATAGTATCCAAAAGTATGACACAACACCCAAATCACTACTTACTGGCTTAATATATTTGCAAAATACAATTACAGTAAACAAATCAAGAAAACTGCAGTATCACATAATAACCATGCATATTTTTTTAAACAAGTCTCCTTTAAGCCAAATTGAATTGCTGCAACATAAAACAAGTTCAGACACAAATGTAGGAGGCACTCAGATGAAAGCCAGGCTCTGAATGTACAGGCAATAGTTGAAGTTCAAGTTTATTGTAGGAAAACTCTGTTGAGCAAGCTCATTCACAAGGAGGTCCTTTGACACAGACAGGTAGTTACAGATTGCATAATCAGAAAAAAGTACAAATTCAAGTACAAATTATGGGCAAGCATTAACATGTTGCATAAAAATGACAATGACATAGAAAATAGAAGTATAGAAAAAGGTACAAAGTGCTTGTTTCAGAGTATCAAGGCAGCTAATTTCTAGGTAAGTAAGAGGAAGCAGTGAGCTAGGGTTAGAGCAGTGAGCTAGGATTTAGAAGCAGCTACACGTATCTCATTTTTGCTGCAGCCAACCTTTTAAATAGGCTGACAGGGACAGTACCGGAAGCTTCAGTATGCCTTGGAACTGGTTCCAGATAGTTGGGAAAACGTTCAAAAGGGCACGCTTGCGAAGTGAGGTACGAGTTCTAGGTACATCGAGGAGGAGGAGGTCATTTTCCTAAGAGAGTAGGTGCTATGGGAACTATGGAAAAGGTGAGATAGTTCAGGAGCTAGTTCAGGAGTAGCTTAAGAGTCCAGATACCAGAATGAAGTGTGCATCTAGTTAAGAAAGATGTCCAGCCAGCAGCTAGGTACAAATCACAATGGTGGGTTCGGTAGGGTAGGTTTGTCATGAACTGTTGGCACCATGGTAGAGGACATCTAGTTTGTCAAGTCCTGAGGCCGCTGCAGAGGAATAGATTAGATCTCCATAGTTGAGTAGTGGCAAGAAAGTGGCCTCAACCAGCCTAGTTCTGGTATCCAATGGAAATAGGGACTTGTTACGGAATTAGAAAGCTAGCCTAATTTTTAGCCTCTTTGCCAGATCGTTGAGGTGGTCGTGAAAGGAAAGCTTGCTGTCTAGCCACATACCAAGATATTTGAATTTGGAGGTGATTTCAAGGGGTTCACCTAAGGAGGTAGTGATGAATTCTTTGTGCGTGTTTGCAAAGGAAGTGGAGATGGTGTTTGGGGCAAAGATCATGGCCTTAGTTTTCTTGGCATTGAGGAGTAGTTTGACATTGATTAGGCTGATTAGTGTATGAACAAAAAGTTCATGCTAAAGTAACACCCTTGAAGCAAAAACGCAACCCAAACATTTGGTTATCTGATTCCAAAAGCCTATATTATTAAGATACAACTGCATGGTGCAGCATTGAGCCCTGAAAATGCCTAACATTTTCAAGCAACCTTGGATCTCTCTGATGAGGTCCTCCATGCTGTTGTAGCTCTCAGAAGGAGTTGACTCACCAATGCTATGTCTTAAAATGGAAGAAATGTTCCTACTGGTGTCAGGCAAGGAGCTAGATCCCTTGTCCTGCCTAGTGGCAACATTTTGGACTACCTGTGGTCCCTCTCTGTCAGGCCTCCATTCAAAGACCCTTAAGGTGCACCTGGTAGCCATCTCTGCATACCGGTGTAGGTATGCAAACAGTGGTGCAGGAGAAGATAGTTGTATGTTTTTCAAAGACCCTGACCATTTGTCCCTGCTGTGCATGAGCCACCACCACCATTGGACTTGTTGCTGGTTTTGGTGATGCTTATCTACAAGTCTTTTGAACCCATGCACAGGTGTGAGATGTCACATATGTTATGGAAGACTGCCTTCCTGGTGGCTGTCCATGCCACCAGAAGGATTAGTGAGCTCCTAGTGCTTTGGTGGAGTCTCCTTACCTGGTCTTCCACAAGGACATGGTTGTCTGCCCCAACTCAATTTGCTCCCAAAGGTTGTTTCAGAGTTTCACCTTAACTAGGTGATGAATCTCCCAGTATACTTTACCAACCCAACATTGGAGGCCGAGTGCAGGCTCCATTCATCAGACCTGACGGCGAGCACTCTCTTGTCACAAAGAGTGCATGGCTGGAGTTTGGGGAGAGGTTCACCAACTGTTTGCCCCTATGCTGAAACTGCATCTGGCAGACCAGCAGCTAAGCAGCTGACTGGCAGGTGGATAATCTTCTGCATTGACCTCTACTACAGGTTGGCTGGTAGGGAGCCTCCTACTGGGCTTAGGGCTCATTCCACCAGACATACCACTGCCTCAATGGCTGTTTCCAGGGATGTCCCTATCCAGGAAATCTGCTGGCTGCTACCTGGAAGTCAGCACACACCTTCATCTCCCACTACCACACTGACCTCGAGTCTCGCTTGGATGGTGGGTTTGGGGCCTCAGTTCTCCAACCCCTCTTTCCTAGGTAGAGGGTGTGTGCCTTGCCTCTCCTTAAAGGAGAACTGCTAGGAGTCTGCAACAGTGTAGATAAGTACCATATCTACATCCCTACAAATGAGTGTTACTCACCTGTAAACATAGTTGTAGGAGTGGTATATAGTGTACATCCAAAAGGCCCTCCTAAGCTACTCCTGGCAAATGGCGCACTTGTCTTTCTTCCAGCGTGCAAGATCTGATGTCACAAGTGGTGCCGAGGAGGATACCACCAAGGTGGGAGGAGGTGCCAGCTTGAAGACCTTCAGTCAGATTTAAAGGGAAAGAACTCTGCCACCGTGTGGATTAAGTACACCATATCCACGTCCCTACAAAGGGATTCTTCTTCATCACTGTATCGCAGGACACTAGGATCACTCGCACTCAATGTCCATGATCTACACCTTTGAATATGTGGGAGAGTGCCATGATGTTAACTGGTATCTAATTTGCCAAAGCTTCACAAAGGTCATTCAGATAAGCAGGGTAATGCCATTAGCTGAGAGCCTTCTCCAACAGAGGGAGATGGAATGCCAGGTAGTGCCTACTGCTGAAACATGTGGCCCGATTCAGTGCAGGACATGCAACACTGAGTCCCAGCTGTAGGAAAAATAACCCTAATGTCAGGCCTGAACACTATCTGAAGCCAATGCAGACCTTGGTGCTGATTTTAACTGAGATCCATTGTCCCTCATGACAGTGATGGTTTCCATGCTGCCAGTATTGGGAACTTCATCATCTGCCTCAACTCTTAAGTATTCCCAGTTCACTTTCCAGTGTCCAGCAGTTCTGTGGGTCAGGTTCCTGGAATGGATGGTGCCTCTCATGTCTCTGGTGATGATACCATTATGGCAGCGTCGACACTGGCGGTCACATGGCAACTGCTGCCCCTTCTCTGGTGGTCTTCATATGGCCTGAAAAACCTGCTTCAATTCCTGTAGAGGACTATAACCCTGGTTACATAGAGGAGGACATTGTCGAGGTAGAAGATGATTCATATCTGGTGAAACACACCTCAGAGTTTCTGCTGGAGACCGAGTTGTCTGCTGCAGTGTACTTCAGCTACGTAATATACGGAATTTGCCAGGCAGATAAAGGGCCTAGAGGTCTATCAAGTCTGCTTGAATGTGCAGCTAGCACCCCTTATTCTGCAGCTGCCTCTCCCTTCCACCCTTCCCCTTTAACCCTCCCCTTGTCCTGTCCCATCCTCATTTGAAGCAGTCCACTGTTCTACTGCATACCACTTCTGCAGGTAACGATTCCACCCAGCCACCACCCTCTCTGTAAAAAGTGTCTCCTCATCTCCTCCTGGACCTTCCTTGCTCCAGTCTCATATCATGGCCCCTGGTGGCCCTCCCTCCCTTACTTTGAACAGCCCTCTGTACCAGTCTTGTTTATTCCTTTCATGTATTTAAAGGTTTCAGTCATGTCACCCTGTCTCTCCTCTCCTCCAGTGAGTACATGTTCAACTCCTTCAACTTCCTCTCTATGATAAGTCCCCCAGCCCCTTGATCATCTTTTTGTCGCCTGTGCTGCACCCCTCCAGTAACTTAATGTCCCTCTTCAGATACGGACGCCAGTACTGCATGCAGTACTCCAGGTGTGGTCTAACTAATGACCTCATACAGTGTCAGAATCACCTCCTCCCTCCTCGAGGATATACCCTTGCAATACAACCCACCATTTTGCTGGCCTTGCAGCTGCCTTCCCACATTGTGCTGAGCTGTTCATTGACCCTGTAATGAGCACACCCAGATCCTTCTCATCCTGTCTGGGCTAGCTGCACCCCTAGCTGGTAACTCCTCCTGGGTTCTTCATCCCATCTGACCAGGTTTCAAGCTTTGCCAGATCATCCTGCAACCCCTACCATCCCCTAGGTCATCCACCACCGTACAACCTTGGTATCATCAGCAAACAGACTGATCTTGCTCTTGATGTCCCATGATATGTCTGCAATGAATGTCCCAAACAACACTGGTCCCAACACCAAGCCCTGTGGCACACTGCTTGTCACTGCCCTTGGGTGTGAGAGCTCCCACCCACCACCACCCTCTGTTGCCTCCCTACAGCCAGTTTCCTACCCATCTCACCAGCTTGCAACCGCCTCTGTGCCTACTAACTTCCTTCCCAGCCTCCATGTGGCACCGGTCGAATGTCTTACTGAAGTCCAGATACAGGACATCCACCGCATGGCCCTGTCCAGTTGCCTAGTTACCCAGTCAAGGTGAACTTGACCAGGTTGGTTTGGCAGAATCTGCCACGTATGAAGTCATGCTGTCTGCTGTCCTGTAGTCCTTTGGCCTCTAGGAAGGCTACCAGCCTCTCCTTCAGGATAGTCTCCATTAACTTACCCACGATGGATGTGAGGCTCACTGGTCTGTAGTTTCCAGTTCATCCTTGGGGCCACTCTTGTGGAGGGCACCACATGAGCCATCCTCCAGTCCTGAGGTACACACCCAAATGTAGTGAGGCATTAAATAGGTCTGCCAAAGGTCCTGCAAGGACCTCTGCCAGCTCCTTCAGTACCCTGGGTGGATGCCATCTGGGCCTGGCGCCTTGTCCACTCTCAGTGCCTTCAAACCCTCTCGAACTCTGCCCTCCATGATTTCTCCATCTGTCACCACTCCCCCTGCTTCTGCTATTTCTCCCACCTAGGTGTCACCCCCTCTACTCTTTAGTAAATACTGAGCAGAAGTACTCATTTAGTGCTTCCGCCCCTTCATTCCCTGCTTCCACCCAGCCCCCCTCCTTCCTAATTCTTACTATGTGGTCCTTACAGCTCCTTTTCTCCTGATGTACTTAAAGAAGTCCTTCTCCCCTTCTTAATGCCTTGTGTCAGCCTGAGTTCCGAGATGCTTTGGCCCCTTACTGCCCTTGTTACCTCCTTCGATTCTGTCAAGTACTCCTCTCTGTCCTCCCCCTTCCTGTTTTCTTGTACTTCCTAAAGGCAGCTCTTTTCCTCCTTACCTTTCCATGACCTCCTTGCTCAACCAGCTCGGTTTCTTAGCCCTAGCCTTCTTGCTCTGGGCTTTGCAGCAGGTTTTGTTGCCTCCACTATCCCCAGCTTTATGAGCTCCCACCTCTGGTTAGTATCATACTAGATTGAATTCTGCCCAGGTACCCTTTACCACTTCCCCATCCTCCCAAAGTCGGCCCTCCTGAAGTCCAGCACTCTTGTGCCAGATTCCACTCCTTTCTTGCCCATATCCAATGTGAGCCATACTGAGTGGTGGTCACTCCTGACAGCGGTTCCTCCACTGTAAGTTCTCTCACAAAGTCCCCATTTGCTAGCACAAGGTCAAGGGTATTCCCTAACCTGGTTGGTTCACTGACCATTTGCAGCAGGAAGCTGTCCTGGAAGGCATCCAGCAGTACCTGCTCCCTTCTGTTCCTGGTTGTTGGGGGCTCAGTCCACTCCTGGCATGTTGAAGTCCCCACAATCACCACACTACCCTTCTCGTGGGTCCTCCTGATCTGTCCCGCTAGTTCCCTGTCTAACTTCTCCGTCTGAGATGGTGGCCTGTACACCACTCCCATTCTAAGAATCCTATTCTTGGAATCCTGGATTTGCACCAAAGTGACTCCATACTACCTCCTCCCTTCCTCCCTTACACACTTCAGTCCTTCCTTCACATATAGTGCCACCCCCTCCTTTCCCAATCACCCTGTCCCTATGAAATAACCTGTAGCCCTGGTACAGACAGGTACCAGTCATTATATTGGGTGGCCCATGTTTCTGTGATGGCTGCAATGTCCACCTCTCCCTCTGCCATGAGCACCTGTAACTCTGCAGTTTTCCTCCCAAGGCTCTAGCATTAAGGGTAACCACCTTCCACCCTTTCCCCACCTCCCATCCTGCCCTCCTTTCCCAGCATCACCAATAGTACTTCCATTTGTCCTTTGTCACTGTTATGGGGGTAAGCTCATATGATTTCCCAACCTGTGGTCTCTGCATATCTCTTCCCCAACTGCCACCCCCCACTCCTAGTTTAAATTCCCAGTTTTGTCTATATACTCTTCCATCCTCTGTTTCAACACTTTCTTTCCCTCCTCACTCAAGTGTAGTCTGTCCTGGCATAGAGACTACTGTCCTCCCAGGTCCCTCCCCACCCCCAACAGCCCATACCCTTTAGCACAACACCAAGTTCTTAGCCATCCGTTAAATTCTCTATTCTCAGCTTTCTTGTTGTGCTTGCCTTTGGCACCGAAGTATCTTGGAAAAGTTACTGATCTTCCTGCCCCGCATAATTGTGCTAGTTCCTCAAACCTCCTCTGAACTATATCTACTGTCTTGTCAGCCAGGTCGTTTGTCCCAAGATGTATAATTAAATGAGGCTTGTCCCTACCCCTTCAAGCATATTTCAGAACAGACTGTCCCACCCTTTCCGCTGTCATTCCTGGCATGGACTTCACCCAAATGCACTATGCCTCTCCCCTTGCTACCCCATCTAACTCCTCTTAGTATTGAGTCCCCAGCACTAAGATTCCACCCCTCTTACTCCCTGCTTGCTTCCATTCATCTCCCTATCTCATTTCCAGCTAGGTAGCTTATCTTAAGCAGAGTCTTAATTTTCTTTCAAGTCACTATTAGGCATTTCTATCAGTTATTGCTAGTAATATTGCTCAATTTAAGTCAGCTTTATTAAATATTAGTGTGCCAGCTGTAATGGATATGTTGGACTGAGCTCTGATCTTCTCATTCTTTGTTTCCTGTTGTTTGTTGCCTTTATAGTGGACTGTAAGTGGATACCGTATGCCCTTCTTATCTAGCTTTTGACCTCTGGTCATTACCACATCTTTCCAGGCATCCCCAGTGCCCCAACCCCAACCCAACCATTATTCCCCGGCTGTTGCACCAGTGGGGTCCACATGGAGAGCAGTTCAAAGGCTCTGGTCCACCATCATATATGGTGACTGGCACATTACCCTCCCATTTCCTCATCCCCAGGCTGACCAATTGTGCCATGGTGTGGTGTACCCGCACTTCAGTCAGTACAAGTGTCCCCTGCCAATCAGGAGGCCACCACCCCAGCTAGGTGGTGGCCAAGCATGAACTAGCACTGTCCACCCTCCCTGAAGGAGAGCAGCCATCAATGGACAGACAATCCTCCTCCTCCTCCCTAGAGCGAACCTCCGAGCGACCTTTGTCCTTTTCTGTTCTTTTCCAAACCTGGGTCACCAGCATGGTAGCAGGTAAGGCACAGGGCCTGAGCCCTCATGCCACTGTGTTGTCCGATACTGTATGTTTTTAACCATGGACCACGGAAGAGGCTGGGCAATGTGGTGGTTCATTCGGGGTTGTTCTCAATTGCCATGACTGTTTTTGGTGGTCTCATTAGTGGCTTCTGTGTTCTTTGCACCATGATGCATATGGCTGGCTGACTGCCTTGGGAAGCACTGTCTGTTCAGATAACTGACTCAGTTACAATTTCAAGTTAGGGTGAGCCTAAGGAATATCTGTGCTGCCTCTCCAGGTGGTTTTGTGACAAGGACTAGGAGACACCTATTTCCTGGAAAAGGTACTGTATCGAAGAAGAGGTCTTTGTGGCATCCATTCTAGGACCATTCTCTGAATGCGTAAGAATACCATATGTGTCAGCAACTACAGGAAGAGGGTGGTGTTCCTGTGCTGTGTCCTTTCAGATGCCAACTGGACCTGTCATTTCAGTAACTGATCACTGTTTTGCTACTGTTGTCTGCAGAACTTTGCACCACTTTCACAGTGTGGAATCTTGAGTTCTACGGGACATGCTTGACTTTTGTTCAGTGAGTCTGAACTTCTGCCTGGTGTCTCCAGTGCCTTTTGAGGGGCTTTTGGGTCAGTGGGTGGTCCTGTGGATTTGTCCCTACAATGCTGGAGAGTTGCTGTGGTTTTTAATGGGGGCAGCCTGCTAGGCCCCTAAGGACCCAATCCGCTGATCCCTAGTAATGAGCCCGGACAGCTCTATTTGGCTACCAAGCTGAAGATCACATTAGCTGGGGGAGAGAGCTAACAGTAGCTGTGGAATCCAGTGGGCTGGCCTCACCAGAGAAAGGGGTATGTCTTTTATGCCTCTTGGACCTGGCCTGTAAACCCTCAAGTGTAAGCGTGGGCCTGTGCAACTTTGGGATCCTCTTAATGTCCTGTATCCATGAATTTTTGTGAACTTTTAAATCAGTGACTGCCGTGGATATATTAGGGATGATAGCAGTGATCCATTCATGGGTGAAGATAGTACAGTTACATAAGAACTTACGTAACAGTAGATCTTCAAGAAGAGCTCTTGCAGCAGGTAATAACCGTTAGGACTATACCGCCAGGCACTAGGACCCCAAGGAAGAATTCTAGCTAGCAGTTAAAGACAGGATCATCCCCAACATTGACTCCACCCATGACATCAACCTCAAGTATATAGGAGGCGGTCCCCTGTGCCACCCCAGTTCATCTCGCAGGAGTAGACCCATCTTGCATGAAAGACAGGACAAACCAAGGAGACACTGTCATCCCGATAGGGACATACAGGAAGAAGCACTGGGGAAGGAGGGAGAGAGTATACCTGCTGCAAGAGCTATTCTTGAAGATCTACTGTTACGGTAAGTTCTTATGTAACTGTACTATCTCACTTGAGACAGAACTCTTGCAGCAGGTAATAACCATTAGGACTGAGTCCCAAGCAGTACTGAGATAACACCAGGTCAGAAGGGCGGTCAATATATAGGTACCTCTGTGCTCCTACAGTAGTAATCCTTGAGAACTGCCAGGCTGAAACCTGTCCTCCTGGAAGCAATGTCTAGACTATAGTACCTGATGAAGGTATGTACCAACTCCAGGTGACTGTGCATAGAGGTCTGCTGCAGCACACTGCTGAGAGATAAAGAAGTTGCCATCCCTCTAGTTGAATGACCCCTAACCGGCCTAGCAGGGTTTGCCACACTTTCGTGGCAGTACATGATGCAATTGACTTGGCACTTGGACACAGTCTGTTTTGTAATCGGTGCCTTAGCATCCATTTGGCAAAGGAGATGAACAATTGCTCTGACTTCCTCGTGGACCGGTACGGTCAACATTATACTTGAGGACTCTGTGAACATCCAGAGTATGTAACAATGCCTCTCCTTTGTTGGACTATTCAGGGTAATAAACAGGCAACTGAATATCTTGGTTGAGGGTAACGCGACATCACCTTTGGGAGGAACTTAGGATTGGTGCAAAGGACACCCTGTCCCTGTGAAAACTAAATATGGCTCTTACACATGAGAGCCTGGAGCTTGGAAATCCTCTGGGCCAAAGTAATAGCAACTAAAAACAGCACTTTCCAAGAGAGGAAGTGAAGCTTGCCACTCATGGCTGGCTCAAAGAGGAGGCAATGTTAATTTTTTCCAGCATAAACAAAAGATCCCATGGGGGAACTGGGTCCCGAATGGGAGGTTGATGTGTAGGATACCTTGCAGGAAGGCACGTGACAGATCCAGCTGTATCAAGGTCCTACCATCCACCGGTATATGATAGGCTGAGATAGCTGAGAGATGTACCTTTATGGACAAGTACCCGAGATCTAAATCAGACAGGGATGAGAGATACTCCAGGACCCAGTTCACCTCACAGGAGAACAGGTCTATGTTATGGCACTGGCCCAGAGGCTGAACCGCTTCCACTTCATGGCATATGTGGCCCCAGTGGCCAGTTTCCTAGTGGGCACTGACACCTCGGCTACCCTCGGACACCCCATATCTGTGCCAGACTAGTTCGCAGGAGCCCAGCATGGAGATGCTGAGCTTTGAGGTTTGGGTAAATTAGAGAGCCCTGCTCTGGGACAGCAACTAGGGAGGACAAAGGAAGTGGAACTGGGGGTTCTGCTGCTAGCTGCTGTAGTACCGGAACCAAATCTGCCTTGGGCCAGAACGGTGTTATCAGATTCATGACTGCTGACTCTGACTGCAGCTTGAGAAGAACTCTGCAAAAGGCAGAAGGGTGGGAAGGAATAGAGAAACCTCCTGTCCAAGAGAGGGACAACGTGTCTCACCAGAAAACACCAGGCCCTGGCTCTAGTGAGCAGAAAATGGGCAGTTTAGTATTGAGTGGGGGCACAAAGAGGTCTAGCTCTGGAGTGCCCCATCTTTCAAATAGGTTGTCTACTACCTCTTATAGTAACTCCCATTTATGAGCTTTGGATTGCAAGCAGCTGAGGCTGTCTGCTAATGTGTTCTGAAGATCTGTGATGTGTACCGTGACAGTTCCAGGCTGTGCTCTATCGCCCACTACCAGACCCTCATGGCTTCTCTGCAAAGGGATAGGAATGTGTTCCCTGCTTGTTGATATAGAAAACCACAGGCATATTGTCCATCTGTATCAAAACTGGTCCTGGATGGAGACTGACCTGGAATGCCTGTAAGACATACAGCACAGCCCTCATCTCCAGAACATTTATGTGCAGAGAGCATTTTGTCTGAGTCCAAGACCCCTGGTCTGATTGCTCCTGAAGTGGGCACCCCATCCCATACCCAAAGCATCCGTGGTGATGACCTGTTGAGGCAGGGGTTCCTGAAGGAGCCCTACCACCAAGCAGGAGGATTCAGCCACCACACTAGGTTTGGTGTACTGCCTTGGAGATTCTGATCTTCTGGTCAAGATCGTCCCTTCGCTGGTACCACTGCACCCTGAGATTCCACTGCGAAATTCTCCATGTGCAGGTGAGCAAGAGACATGGTCACTATGGCAGCGGTCATGTGACCCAGGAGTTGTAGTATCGCTCTGGCTGAGCTTGGTCTGTGGAGAGTAATCTTCTGGCCAGTGCCTGAAGTCGATCTGCCCTGTCCGAAGGGAGAAAGGCTCTCCCTTGGACCGTATCCAAGATGGGTCCTATGAATTGGAGTCTCTCAGGTGGCCATGGTGCTAACTTTGTGAGATTTAGCATGATCACAAGGTTCTGCAACATCATGAAAGTGCACTCCAGGGTCTGACACTGCTGTTCTCTGGATGGAACTGATAGTAACCAGTCGTCAAGCAGGGGTAGATGTAATGACCCTGCCTCCTGGAGAGCTGCTGCTACTACCACCAGGCACTTGGTAATACCCGAGGTGCCAAGGACAGACCGAATGGAAGGGTCCCGAACTAGTAGTGTTCCCTCGAATGTGAACCGGATATACCTCCTGTGGGACAACAGTATCTTTATATGCATGTACGCATCCTGCATTTTCAGGGAGCAGAGCCAATCTCTTTGTCACAGCATGGGATGCAATCCCTGAAGTGTCACCATCCTGAACCTTTGTATTCTATACAGTCTTTCAGTTGACTGAGGTCCAGGATGGGATGAAGGCCCCTGTCTTTTCAGAACCAGGAAGAAGCGAGTAGTAACCTTTGTCCCTCTGGGACTCTGGTACTACTTGAATAGCTTGCTTGACAGAAGGCCTGGATCTCCACCCAAATGAGACCTGCATGGGATGGAGAGCAGGCCATGTAAGCTGGCAGATTGTCCAGGAGCAACTTGAAAACTCCAGGGCATAGCCCTCTCTGAGTTGCAGCACCCATTGGTCTGTTCTGATGCTTGTCCAACCTGCAAGGTAAGGAGAATGGCCTTCCACGTCCTCACTGCTGGAGGGAGGGGCGGCAAAATGTCAGGCAGAGGCAGGTGGGGAGAAGAGCTCTGGACTGCTTAGCCATTCACAGCCCCCAAGCTCCTGGTGCCTGAGGGAGTGCTTTTCTTGAACCATCTTCGTTGTTGCTGTCTCTTTGTTTGCTGTACCTGAAGCCTCTGAAAGGGTTGGTGCTGGGGTAAGGATATGACTTGTACATCTTGTGTACTTTGGAGACAGCCTTCCCAGAGTTCTGTAGGCCAGTGATCTTCTCAATCACTTGGCTAAAGAGCACAGGGCCCTGGAATGGCAGATCTAGGATAGTGTCCTGCAGGTCCTGTCTGAACCTGGACTCTCAAAGCCATGAGTGTCGCCTGAGGCATACTACTGAGGCCGTGGCTCTGGCTGCTGTATCTGCTGCATCGTGACGAGCATATGCAGACATGCCTGCCCACATCTGCCCCAGACTGAAGGACTGCCAGAAGCTCTGACTTGCTGGGAGAATCTGGCTGGGACTTGGTAAGGTCCATAGCCTTCTGTAATGGGCACATCCGTACATGACCATATGTAATAAGAAATTCAGAGACCGGATAGTACATTTGTATGAGGCACACCTTCCACCCAAACTGATCAGTCTTTTTGATTCCTTATCTGGTGGCTGTGAGCTGGTATGCTTAGGTTGTTGTGACCTGCTGTGAGCCACTATAAGGACTATGGAGTCCGCCTTGGGCTGTTCACTGAGGTGGGGTCCGTTTCTGGGGTTCTGTATAGGCAGTCAGCCTTTTAGGCACTGCAGAAGTAGTTGAAGGGTGCTTCCATGCCAGCTTTGTTACATTCTGGAATGACTCTCCAACAGGGGAATGACTAATGGTTTGGGGTCAGTAGCTCTCAAAAACTAAGTTGAGATCTCCTTTCTGGGTCCAGATCTTCCGTTTCCCACTGGTTGAGGTATTGGATATGCCTGATAACCTCAAGGAAGGTGGGATCATCAGGTGAAGACCTTGGTGAATCCTCTTGGATCCGTGAAAGCAGAGGGAGGTCTTCCTCGGAAGAGTTGTAAGGTGAGGAGAAACCACTGTAATCACCCGATGGTTTGCACTGACAGTTGGTGGACCTACTCCAATGTCGGGACTGAGGTCCTCGACCTGCTCCACCTTCGTGAGCGATGGTCACTAGACCCACTCTGCCTGCAGAGGAAGACCTTGAGGACGTGAGATCTGTGTCTCCGATGTCCATTGAAGCCATGATCCGCTACATATGGTCAGGCGGTCTGGCGTCGGAGGTGGTGACAGAGGCATTGGCTGTAGCTGTGAATGACTGTCGCTATTCTCATGGGTTCAGGCTCTGGTAGTAGGTCACTATTAATGGTGTTCCACCAGCTGGAAAAGAGTGCTCCTACTTCCGCTAAAGGGACCATTGAGCCTGACGGCTGGCCTGACATCATCTTAGCTGGCCCGACGGTTTTGCACCAGGCCTGGCATCTGAGGGGCTCCGTGTCTGACCACCGACGGTCAAATTACCTGACGCCTGGTTCTTCATCTGAGAGCCAGATGCTTTGATTCGGCTGATGACTGGGTGTCAAGCTCTGTGGTAGTAGGCTTGGTGGGACCAGACGTCAGGTCAGTGGTCATCGGGTCCTCTGGTGGAGACCCATTCTGCCCTTGTGGGGCTGACTGCTTGGAGAATATCTTGTCTGGTTCCAGAGGAGTGGAAAGATGATACTGGAGGCTGTTATTGGTCCAAAGAGAGCGTCTGACGACCGTTTAGGTGCGAGGGGCACTTCCCTTGATGTGCTTGCAATCCTGGCACCTGTCGTGGTCATCAGCCTTGGTTGATGAATCAGAGGACGAGACCTTAATGACGACATGGTCCAGATGGACGCCAAGTAGAAGAGACCAAGTCCTCAGGCTGAGACCATAGTGTTTGTTTGTGGGGTCTGATGGCCAGTGACACTGAAGAAAAGGCATGGGAAGGCTCTTACCCCAAACCCCGCCCTGATGCCTGGGTAGAGATGGATGGTCTTTCAGTCAAAATCCTTGGGAAGGCCAGTGACCTGGAGGTGGGGGCAGAATCCAAACTGCAGCTGGAGATGGAAGCCTTGGAGCTCTTGTGTGGGAAATGGGACCGCAAGTCTGACCTAGGCCTGTCCTTGTTCCTTCCTGTGGATGCTTTCCCGAATGCTGCTTCTCCTTGAGGAGGCATCGTGGATGGAGGGATGAAGAAGAGCTGTGCCCAGTATGTGATTTTGCATTGCAAGCCACTTGTTTCAGCAGGTGAGCTTTATGTCTTCAGGTGGCAAATGCAGGTGCGCTTTGTTAAAACTGAGGCAGTGCGGCTGTCATCCAACTTGTGCTATGGTCCCAGGCACAGAGGCCAGCTGAATGGTCGCCCCTTGGCTGAAATTTAGTTTGCTGCACGACACTTTGCCTTATGCCATGGAGTAGAAGTGGTAGACTTGGCAGACATAAGAGGCAATTGAGAAACTCAAAAATTTGAACTCTGCCAAGTGTTGAGAAAAATGGTGGTCGATGATTAGCAGGAGACATCCGTGGAGCCGAAATGCAGGAGGGTCGCCAAGGAAAAGAACTGGGTGGCACCGGGGACCACCTCCTATATACTGAGGTTGATGCTGGGGCGGAGCCAAGTCGGAGGTGGTCTTGCTTCTGGACAGTTTGCTAGAAGTTTGTAGGGTCCTAGTGCCTGGCATCATAGTCCTAATGGTTATTACCTGCTGCAAAAGCTCTCTCTTGAAGTGAGATCAGACTCTCTGGGGAAGGCTTGGGGTGAGAAGGTGAGTGTGTTTATATTTTAGAGTTGTGTGTGTTTTAGGTTTAAATGTGCCAAGGAATGAGACTGTATACAGGGGACCAATTGAAAAACAGGTTACTCACCTGTAACAGTAGTTCTAGGAGTGGTATATGTTGTTTATCCACACTTATTGGCATGTCCTTTCCTTTTAAGAATCACCAGAAGTCTTCAAGCTGGCTCCTCCCACCCACCCGGGAGGTATAAACCTCGGCTCCACCCCATGACGCCAGATCTTAGCCTGCTGGAAGCCAGGTTTATGCGCCCACAGCCGGGTGGGTCCATGTGGATGAACAACATATACCACTCCTAGAACTACTGTTACAGGTGAGTAACCTGTTTTTCTAGGATCGTGAATATGTTGTTCATCCACACTATTTGGCAGACTCTCTAGCAGTTCTACGGGAGGAGTGAGGGTGCACACCCCATACTTAGGGAACAGAGATTGAGAACTGAGGTCCCAAAACCAGCATCCCAGTGTGACTCAAGGTCGATGTGGTAGTGGTCAGGGCCCCTACTTTTCATGGCACAGTGGAACCAAGTTCTGCGGCAAGACTACCATTTGCCGCAGAACGCCTCAGGCGGTGGTTTGTAATTTCTGCAGAAGTTCTATGGCACTAACAAACTACCACATCACAGTGTAAGCGTGTCATCCTGACTTCACTGTCATGGCAGTGGTTATAGCAATCAGGATGGTGGAAAGCACAGTAACACTAGTTCAAAAACAACAGACTTATAAAATAATTTTATTCCTAAAAAGCAAAACAAATGTCTCTCCCTTAAGGTCCTAGCCTTTTGCATAAATGACATATGCAGGGGGATCTTATGTGATAAATATGATAAATAAGATATTTTTATATGCATGTTATCTATCCCACTAATGAGGTTTCCACTGTCTATCACTTACATATTTGTATGTGCTTTCTACACCACTCATGAGGTTCCCACTGTGTATCACTTTTATATTTATATGCAATCTGTAACATACATAGAAATATGTGTGTGTGTGGTCAGAGAGTCAGAGATAGTGTGTGTAGTGTGTGTGTGTGTGTGTGTGTGTGTGTGTATGTATATATATACAGTGGCGTGAAAAGTATTTGCCTTCCTGATTTTCTTTATTATTGTATATTTGTCATACTGGATGTTTTCAGGTCTTTAGAGAAATGTAATATTAGATAAAGGGAACCTGAGTGAACAAATAACACTTGTTTTTTTTTAATTTCACTTATTTAATGAAAAAAAGTTAACTAACACCAACTGGCACTGTGTGAAAAGTAATTGCCCCCTTACACTTAATAACTGGTTATGCCACATTTAGCTGTAATGACTGCAACAAACACTTCCTATAATTCAATATCAGTCTTTCACATAGCTGTGGAGGAATTTTAACCTACTCTTCCTCGCAGAACTGTTTTAATTCAGTAACATTTGTAGGTTTTCGAGCATGAACTGCTCATTTCAGGGTCCTGCCACAGCATCTCTATTGGGTTTAAGTCTGGACTTGACTAGGCCACTCAAAACTTTAATTTTACTTCTTTTTAGCCATTCTGATGTGGACTTGCTTTTTTGTGTTTTGATCATTGTCTTGCTGCATGACCTAACTACGCTTCAGCTTCAGCTGACAGAAGGATGACTGGACATTCTCCTTAAGAATTTTCTGGTACAGAGCAGAATTCATGGTTTCTTTAATTATGGCAAGTCATCCAGGTCCTTAGGCAGCAAAGTATCCCCATACTATCACACTACCACCACCATGTTTGACTGTTGGTATGGTGTTCTTACTGTGGAATCTGTGTTTGCTTTTATGTGCACATTATGGGATCCATGTTGTCCAAAAAGTTCCACTTTGGACTCATCTGTCCATAGAACATTTTCTCCAAAAGGCTTGTGGATCATCCAGGTGCTTTTTAAATGAGAGATTTGCATTTATGTTCTTCTTGGTTAGCAGTGGTTTCACCTTACTACTCTCACATGAAGCCCATTTTTGCCCAGTCTCTTTCTGATTGTGGAGTCATGAACACTGACCTTAGCTGAGGCAAGAGAAGCCTGCAGTTCTTTTGATGTTGTTTTAGGGTCCTTTGAGACTTCTTGGATGATTTTACACTGCGCCTCTTGGAGTAATTTTTGCAGGCCGCCACTCTGGGAAGGTTCACTACTGTTCCAAGTGTTCTCCATTTGGGAGATTATGGCTCTCACTGTGGTTCTGATGGAGTCCCAGAGTCTTAGAAATAGCTTTGTAACCCTTTCCAGACTGATAGAGGGCAACACATTTTTTCTGATCTTTTCAGGAACTTCCTTTGATCATGGCATAATGTGCTTGTTGAATCTTTGTGCTGGCAACGTGACTCTGATGGTAAGGGCCAAAATAAGTGAGGTTTATATTGTGCAGGGCTGGTATGTAATCAAGCCTGGCTGTGTTCAATCAGCTGACTTCTAATTATCCCTTTAATTGGGTTGATTTAACTAGGGGGCAATTACTTTTCTCACACAGTGCCAGTTGGTGTTGGTTAACTTTTTCATTAAATAAATGAAATAAGTAAAAAAAAAGTATTTGTTCACTCAGGTTCCCTTTATCTAATATTATATTTTGTCTAAAGACCTGAAAACATCCAGTGTGACAATATGCAATAATAGAGAAAATCAGGAAGGGGGCAAATACTTTTTCACGCACTGTATATATATATATATATATATATATATATATATATATAAAAAAATTATTTCCATGAACTTGCATCCTCACTCACACAGGTCCCATTGAAATGGAATAGAGGAGTTATTGCAAAACTCATTTTTCATGTCTACCTGTTTACCCTGGCACACTGTGTAACGCTATCAGGCCATAACATGCATGTGAAACGATTGTGAGATAGTGCTCTCCAGCCCATCACGATGTGTCCACCATGTGACAGAACACTGCACCATACCTTCCCAGGCTCTGAGCAGTGATGTGTTCCACCAATCCTTGTGCTGCCCAGCCAGCTCCCAGAGCTAATCTCTGAACCCGAAGTTGCGGCACGGAAACACAGCATGCTACCCTGTGGCCCAACAGCTGTCCCTGCACACAACATTTCTCCAGAATTTTAGGTGCATCTATCAACCAATGACAATATGTAATCAATAACCCTGGCAAAATGTGTACAGTGCAATTATTTATTTAACAGGTCTAGTCTTTCAACAGGTCTACACATTATTATATTCCACTTTTCTGGGCATAATTATTTTCTTAAAATGTCAGTTAAATTCATTTTACCAGTTATTCATTTCAGATTACATCTCTATACCTTAAAGGCACAAATAGGTTTGTACAAAGTGAGGTATGGACTTAATAAGTCTGTGCTATTGACCAGGTTTTGTTTACGCTGGCCCTGGTGCAATAATGTAAGACTGAAAATTGTATTAGGCTGTAGTGCAGGTTGAGCAAATATCACCATGCATGATGTGCTGTGCCACCATCTCTGGCAGTGGAGCTGTGGTAGATAAGTGACTGTTCATTTCTGTTGCAGAATGCAGCCATTTTGTTAGCTAATGTTTGATGTTATAACAATGATAACATCACATTCTGAGCATCTGGGGTTTTTTTGATTTATAAAGAGGGAAGGAACCATATTCTATGGATAAACAGAAATATTAATAAAAATCACCAAGAAGAGTGAATTTTTGGCACCGCAGAAGTTCTGCGGTAGATTGCAGTTATAAGGAAAACCCCAGCGGCACGAGAATTTAGGGGCCTGTAGTAGTGGTTGATAAAGGATTTGCTGACTTCCAGGTAGCAGCCCAACAGATTTACTCTGGATAGGGATGACCCTGAAGCAGCCACTGATGCAGCGGTACGGCGGTAGAATGAGCTCTTATCCTCTGGGAGGCTCCATGCCTGGCTAACTCATAACACAGACTTATGCAAGATGTAATCCACCTCGCAACAGTCTGTTTTGCTGCAGGTCTGCCAGAAGCAGCTTCAGTGTAGGTGACAAACAGCTGGCTGAACTCTCCCTGAATTTCCACCATCCTCTCCATATAACAGGAGAGGGCTCTGCCTCAGGTCCAGGGTATGGAGCCTGTATTCGCCTCCAAGGTGTAATTAGGGTAGATACTGGCAGAGTTAACACCTCAGTTAAGGTGAAACTCTGACACCATCTTCAGAAGGAATTGTGGTGGGGTGTAGGACAACCTTGTCCCTGTGGAAGACCAGATAAGGGAGTCCACCAAAGTGCTTGAGCTCCCTGTCCTTCTGGCAGACATGATAGTCACCATGAAGGCGCCTTCCACGACAAGTGTGACAACGCATACTTCTGCATTAGTTCAATGGCTTGCCCATGAGCTTTGTCAGTACCAGCAATAGATCCCAGGGAGGTGGAGGTTCACACACTGGAGGGGATATGTGATCCAGGCCTTGAAAAAGCACCCTGCCACTGTCTCCTGTGCCAGCGCTCACTTGACCAGGCCTGCCTGTAAGCAGAGATAGCTGCCAGGTGCACACTAAGGGTTGATGACCGAAGACCCCTGTGGAGAGAGAGAGAGAGAGAGAGAGAGACCAAAGGTAGTCAGAATGTTAGCCACCAGACAGGACAGACGGTCCAGGCCTCTTGCCTTGACACCAAATGGAAAACCTTTTCCATCTGAAGGCATAACATTTCTGGTAGATTCCTTTCTGGATGCCTCCACCACAGTGAGGACATCCTCAGAAAGACCCAAAGCCTGGAAGTCTAGCCGCCAGGTACCAGGCTATGAGGTGCAGGGATTGAAGGTCCGGATGGTATACCTTCCCTGATTAAGAGAGATCAGGTCCGGCACGCTAGAAGCCGCCTGGGGGTCTGCAGCTCAGGCTGAGGAGATCTGGATACCAGAACTGGCGCAGCCAGTCTGGGGCTACCAGAATCACTTTCACCTTGTCCCTCCTCACCTTGAGGAGCACCCTGTGGATCAAGGGAAATGGAGGGAAGGCATACAAGAGGCCTGGGGTCCATGGCCTTGAGAAGGCATCCCCTGCAGCGAGCCCTGCTGAGGGGCAGGCATGAAACAGCCTCAGCTTGGTGTTTTCCTGGAGGCAAACAGGTCCACCCCTCGGTTTGCCCAGTGGAGAACAGGCTGTAAGCTGCCTCTGGATGGAGAGACTACTCATGGGATGTCTCGCTTAAGCAGCTGAGAGCATCTGCCAGATGGTTTGAGGCTCCTGCCACATGAATGGCTAGGAAATCCACCTCTAGACAGCTGACGAGTGTCCAGATGCAGAGCGCCTCCTGCAAGTAGACGGAGTGCGCGCCCTCTGTTTGTTGAGGTAGTACATGGTTGTGGTATTGTCCATCTGGACTTGAACCACTTGACACCACAGCTGAGGAGCGAAGCTGGCATTGCCAGTCTGACTGCTCTGAGCTCCAACAGGTTGATATGGTATTGGACTCCTCAGGGTCCAGAACCAATGGGCCCTTTGTCCCCATGTGGGCTCCCCAGCCAGTGACAGAGGCATTAGTCATGAGGACGGCTGTCGGCTCTGGCTGGACAAACGTGATCCCTTCCTGCAACCGGTCTGGGGCGGTCCACCATTGGAGAGTCTCCCACATCTTCTGGGTTACAGTAATCAGCTGGTCGAAATGACCATGGCGCTGAGTCCACTGGGTGGCCAGGTCCCATTGTAGGGGTTGGATGTGCCACTGGGCCCAACAGACCATGGAGGTGCATGCTGCCATGTAACCCAGAAAGTTCCAGGCAGGGTGCAATTGCCCAACCAGTAATGATTGGGCAAAGGAGGAGAGAACCACCGCCTGTCCACCGGGAGCCGAGCTCTGGCTTTACGAGAGTTGAGCTCTGCCCGATGAAGCACATCATTGGAGAAGGCATAGTTCTGACTTGGCCTTGTTGATCAAGAGGCCAAGTTGGGAGCAGGTCTGGAGGGCCAGGTCCCTCGACCTCTCCACCTCCTGCTGGGTGAGACCTGCTAACAGCCAATCGTTGATGTAGGGGTAAATTCTGACCCCGATGCCTGAGATGGCTGCCACCACTGCAATGCATTTGGTGAAGACCGTGGGTCGATGACAGTCTGAACGGCATGGCTCTGAACTCATATAGGGTCCTTCGGCTCTGAAGTGGAGGAACCACCAATGAGGAGGACAGATTGGGACATGAAAGAACGCGGTTCTGCAGATCCAGTGAACAGAACCACTTGTTTCACTCCAAGGATGGTATGATCTGGGACAGAGTGACCATCCAAAAGGTACGTGACCTGAGATACTGATTCAGGTTGTGCAGATCTAGACTGGGGTGCTAGACCCGCAGCTTGCACACCAAGAAGTACCTGGAGACAAAGCTTGGGTCTGCTGGAGAATCTGCCACTGGATCTACTGCCTCCTTGAGGAGGAGCTGGGTGATATTGTCTTGGAGAGCTGACTCAGTATGGACAGATACTCTTTCCTCCTGAAGGAGCAGGCTCATCTTGGAGGGTGCTGCTTGAATTCCAGACGAGTCCCTGACTGACTACTTCCAAAATCCACCTGTCCACGGTAATAACGGACCAGGCAGAAAGAAAGTGGTGGAGCCAGCCCCAGAGCTAGCGTGATGGGACAGTAGGTGGCAGCCCCGCCCGTCACTGAGCGGGCTTGGAGGAGGATCCAGGACCTGAACCTCGCCTACTTTACGGGCCTGGAGGGGCCGGGCTTGGGCTGGGGAACCAAGCTTGAGCTGCTGCTGCCCTCCTTGAAAGGAGTGCTGCTGTGCCACAGGGAAGAGTGCCAAAAGGCTTCTTCTTCTTCTGCTGTTTCTTGCCCAAAGAACCTTTAGCTGAAGTAGCATCCAAGGTAGCACTGGACTGCTTAATATGCTGAAGGTGACCAGCCACACCTGGGCTGAAAAGGTCAGTGCCCACTAAAGGCACATCAGCTAGTTTGTGCTGAGCATCTGCCAGAAAGAAGAGAGTCTCAGCCAAGCCCCTGCGACGAGAGGCAACTGTGGCTGCCATCAAGCAGGCACAAGAATCCCAATGTCCAGGGCTGTCTGAAGCTGCTGTTTGGCAACAGCCTGGCCCTGATCCCGACCAGCTTACCATGGTCTGCATGTCCTCCGGAGGTGGGAGGACTTCATCTAAAAACCTCAAGAGGGCATGGAAGAAGTGTGCCATGATGACGGCCGAACTTGCCTGATGAAGGTCTAAAGATGAGTCTGCATACACCTTTCGAGCTGAATGATTCAAGAGTTTGGATTCTTTTTCGGAGGTCGGTCAGTGTTGGCAGAACTGCCAGTATGTCTGAACACAGAGGTGGTGACCAGGCTTTGGCCAAAGAGTGCTCTGAGAACCCAAGGGACACCATGGGTACAGCATACTTGCAGGCCATGCGGGCAGATGGCGCTGGACAGGAGGCAGGGCACTGCCAAATTTCTAAGGCAGGGCCAACTATGGCCTTGGCCACAGGAAAGGACTCTGTCGGGGTATCCTCTCTTGAGAATGTCCATGAGAGGGTGTTCGCTCTTTCTGGATAGGTTCCAGGGCATCCCTGTAGACTCAGAGATGAGGCAAAGAATGTCCTGAAAGGACGATGGACCTTCCTCCGTCTCTAACCCATCGTCTGATTAGTCATCCCGAATGAGAATGTAGGATGGTCTCATCCGAATCCGAGGAACTGGATACAATGGTCGACCGCATTAGTCACTTTTGCCCCTCCAAGGGCCCGCTGACAGTGACCAAAAGACGCTAGGGAAGCCTGGTGTCTGGTCTATCTTCCTTAGAAGGAGCCCCTCCCACAGGCTGCTTGGGAGGTGGTTCCACCATAATTGGTGGAGAGACGGTTTAGGCTAAACCGGAGGTTTCACTGGCTCCGCTGGTGGGGAGCCAACTAATCAGCTCCAAGGAGTTGACTTCGGCTTGGGAGGTGAAAGCAAGAATGGCTGGGGTCGGCTTGTGTCCGGACAAAATCAGCAGTTGCCAGATACAATCTCGTAGGTGCCGCCGGAGTTTCCGCCGAGCTCTTCCTCATCCGAGGAGGACAAGGACGACTGATGGCATTGTCTCTTTTAAGCCGCTTAGGCTATTCCTCGCCTGTCAGTCGAGGGGGTCTTAGACTCGATCGAGATCGGATGGGCCGATTTGGTTGTTCGGAGACACTGGCAGGACCAGTGATTTCCCAGGGTCGGAGACCACTGCCTCAATGGGATTCCCAGTGGGCTGGGTCTCCTCATTGGGAAAAGAAAGGACCGAGTCCAATTGAGAGAATCGCTGACCAGAGTCGGGCGACAATGGGTCGATCAGGTTGATGATTATTTCAACCTCTCCTATTGACTCTTTGCACAACTGGCCAGACGGCAAAGTCAAGAAACAGTGGCCGAGAGGCAATTTCAACCAAAGTCGAGACTGCCGGTTCCTGGGACCGAAATCTCTCCCGATCCCAAGAACATCTTGCCGAGATGAAGACGATCCCGGGTCCTTTTCCGCTTACGGACCGAGAGGAGTGCGTGCTTCGCAGGACCCTCTCCCTTAGTCGGAAGAGACTGGCACAACTCTCAGAAGGAACCCAAGAAGGTGGAGCCCAGGTTGAGCAGAACAAAGAAGCTCTGAGAGGAAGATTCCCGGCGAGCCTGCTTCCTCCTCAAGGCTTGCATGCGTCCAATTGCTCAACAGATCCCGCGAGCCACGGAAACCTCCCACTGAGCCTCCTTTGATTTCACCAGAGGGTTCAGTTTTTCCGCCTCCCCAACTTCAGGCATGCGAGATGGTCACTGAGGATGTTAGGTGAAATGCAAGACAAAAATCACACTTCAAGGTGTCATGGCCAACACCCAGGCAATAGACACATGCAGTGTGGGATTGGCACGCACATTTTCTGCGCATGATCACCAGCAACTGGGGAAGACTTGTTCTCCATAATCAAGATAAGTAGAGTTGTGATTGCTAATGCGAAGTAAACGACTTCGAATAACTCCAAGGTTTTGAAGCCAGGGCCTACAAAATGCAGAAGCATGAAGGAGGCAACCTGAATCTTCCAGCGAAAGGAAGATCTGACATCATAGGGTGGAGCCGAGGGTTATACCACCCGGTGGGTGGGAGGAGCCAGCTTGAAGACTTCCAGCAATTCTTAAAGGAAAGGGACATACCAATAAGTGTGGATGAACAACATATCCACGATCCTAGAACAGCTGTGTCCTTTAGGGAACATTTACCCCAATGGACACTAGAATTCAGCAGGGTGCTGCACCTTTGGAATCTGGCACAAGGTGAAGCACACTTGTTGGATGTTTGTGAACCAGATGAAGGTCTGTGGGCCAGGAGGCGTGTGCCAAAGTCAGTTGGAAAGGGCAGAGGTCTCTCTTGCCTTAATCTCACTGCCAGGCATTGGTGGTGCTGGGAGTGTGAGACATCCTGAATCCTCCAGTCTGAAATGCTAGGTTGGTGGCAAACAAAACCGCTACTGCCAGAGAGATCGACTACTAATTCACACACTGATCTAGTGTATCCCAGAGACTTGGCTGGACTACTCAGTTGAACATACGCTACTGAGGCTGTTCCTCTGAGTTTCTGTGACCCACCCTGGATTGGAAAGTTTGGTGGTGGGGTGGCCTTTTTTAGATCTTGTCTGGGCTGTGCTGTCACCAGTCAAGGGAAAGGGTCCTTGAGTGCGTGGCCTTGAGGTTGTGGCTGGCCTAAGTTGCAGGATAGTCCTCCTTTATTGCCCTCTGTGAAGTGAGGTGGACATCTTGCAGGAGTTTGAGTTGTCCCCTTGGCAGTGGTGTAGTAAAGACTAGTGGTACTTCTGGTGATAATGCAAGGATGGACAAAGCCTCACTTTCTTTCACCATCAAATTCCTCCAGCTTACTGCAGAGCTGAGACTCAAGCAAGAGATTTCTGTGGTCATACCCAAAAGAGGTCATACACTGACCTTATCTTCCAGACAGAGCTGGAGATAAACAACATGTCAGTGGACCCTGCTGCTTGGCTGGACTAGACTACTGCAACATGCAGTTCAGTGCTGGGCTCCCAATTAAGTTACCTGTGACTATGGAGATTATCCATTTCGTGCACAATGGAATCTGGATCCTAGCAGGTTTCTAGATCTTTTAGATCTCTCAGGTCTGGTTTATGCTTCCTCCAGGGTGTGCTGCAGTAATCAAGGTCTATATAAAGGACCTTGACCAAGCATTGATTGTTGGGTCAGTTTTGTCCCACCTTGTGACCACACACCAAAGTGTCCCTTGTTTTAATGAGTTTAGGTGGTTGAAGGTCCTAGGCAGGTGGATAGCGCATAGCTGAGAAATCTACAGGTGCATGCTGACACCCATTATGATTGTTACTAGGAAACAGTTTTTAGACAGGAGGAACTACTCTCTGGGCTTACTGCAGCAGACAAGAGCAGGTTGACTGCTCTTTTTCTGTACAGTGGACAGACTTTTAAATTTGGAGTATCGGCAGTGCAGGCTTCGTTTGTATCCATTGAAAGGTGCGACTGGCTAAACACGCTCTTTAGTGCTAAGATTCTGATCATTGGGAGCCATGTTTGTGTCATTGCTGAGTGTTGTTGGCAGAAGTATAACTGGAAGGCTATGGATAACTGTTTCCTGGGCTGAGTCCCACTAGGTGAATAAGAGTGTTGTCCAGGTGGTCAAGTATTTGTGCTCCACCACTTCTAAACAGAACCCAGATCCTAGTCCGCTCCTAGCAGAGGTAGTAGCTCAGGTTCAGGTATTTACTGGGATCAACAATGCTTCCTTGAGAGGCTGACGTCCACCCTCCTTAAAGGATGCAGTGGTAAGGTTTCTACCCAAGAAACTGCCATTGGAATCTGTATAGCACACATAATTTGTCAACAGAATAGGTCTATTTGGCCCACCTAAGCTGCCCAGATGTTCCCTGCCTAATCTGTCTCTACAAACCATAAGTGGCCTCCAGCAACCTTTCTCCTCCGTGGCCTGTTTTCTAATACACACCCAATGTCTGTCCCACGCACGCTGAAGCTCACCCACCCACTGTTTTGGCCTCCACCACTTCTGCTGCAGTCTGTTCCGGTGTCTATTTCAGTGAAGAAACTTTCCTCACATCTCTCTAAATTCCTGCCCCTGGCTTCATCGCATGCCCCTGATCCTAGTGCTCCTTTTACACCTCTTGCTCTCCTCTCTTCCAGGATGTACATGTTGGAGGTCCCTTAGTCTCCTATTAGGAAGTACCATGCAACTACAGCACCATTTTAGTTATCCCCATCTGGACTGCAACATCCTGTTTATGTCTTTCTGAGGTATGGCCTCCAAAACTGGACACAGTACTTGAGATGGAGACTCACCAGTAAGAGATACAGTGGCAACACCACCTCCCTCCTCCTGCTGGATATACCCCTTCCTATGCACCCCAGCATACCACTAGCCCTACCCACTGCATTGTTTACTGTCCTGCAACCTTCAGGTTGTCAGATACAATAACCCCAAGGTCCCTTTCCTGTTAAGTGACTGTCAGTACCTCCCCACATCCAATACTCAGTGGCTGGCTTCCTATGCCATAGGTGCATTGCACTTTGGCACTGAACCTCAACTGCCATGCTTTAGACCATTCCCTGACTTTCCCTAGATCACTACACATTCCCTCCATCCCTCCTGAGGGTTGGCTCTATTGCAGATTTTAATATCTGCAAAAAGCCTTACCTTCTTCTAGTTTCTCAGCAGTGTTACTTATGAAGACATTGAAGAGGACCAGTCCCTGTACTAAGCTGTGTGGCACCCCACTGGTCACTTCATCATTTGAGTAGATATCATTTACCACCCTCACTGTCCTACCCATTTACCAATTTCTAACTCAATTCACCACTTTGGATCTCACCCTCAGGCTGCTCAGTTTCCTTATGAGCCTCCTGTATGGCACAGTATCAAGGCTTTGCTGAAGTTCAAATTGGTCACGCCCACTGCCTTCCTGATCTATTTCCCTGCTCACCCAGTCAGAGAAATCCATTAGATTCATTTGATATGACCTTCCCACGAGTCCATGCTGCTTGTAGTCTTGCAGCCATATGGATTCAAGATACTCAACCAGTCTTTCCTTTATCGGGGTTTCCATTAATTTCCCCACCACTAATGTAAGACTGACCAGCCTATAGCTGGGAGCCCTCTCTGCTGCTGCTATTAAGAGGGAACACATCAACTCTTCTCCAGCCTTCAGAACCACACCTGTTTCCAGTGAGCTGTTCAACAAGGTTGTCAGTGAGGCAGCTAGCATCTCCATGAGTTTCTTTTAGGTCCCTTGGATATATTCTGTCCATTCCCACAGCTTTGTCCATCTTCAGTGCTGTAAGTCTCTTCCAGAGGCTTTCTTCTGAAAATGGACTAGTGTCCATCTTCCCCAGTTCCTTCCACTTCCTGATGGTCGCCCCTCCCCCACACACTGTCAAGACTGAGCACAAGTACCTAGCAGTAGTAGTAATTTTATTTTTATACAGGTAATAAAACGTGTTGGTACAAAACATCATTAGGCAAACAAGCCCTATTTACAAGGTGGTCCTGTCTGGTACATAAAGTTTTGTATTTGTATAAAAACAATATAACATGACATACAATACAAACATTATAACAATACAAATACAATTGATATAATTTAAGTGTCACTAAAAGACTGTTAGTATTTCTATTATACAGTGAGTGTGATAGAAAATTCAGTCACATAAAAGCTGTATCCTGCCTGCTGACATGCCCAATCAATTCATAGATAAAAAATGATCTTATGAATCGGGTACGTCATGCCTGTTATTTCCATTATCTGGTACATCACAATGACACCGCATGGAAGTCTACTCGCTACAACAGACCCATGGCTTCAGACGCAATGGTAAAATTAGGCTCATTGTATAGTAGACATGGCATGGGTTACGTGCCATATGCTTTTAATCTTCACTCAAGGTCTGTGCCCTATGCCACTCATGAGGGATCAAGAGGTCACAGACCTCTCGTGAAGATAAAAGTGTATGCCACGCTAACCCATGCCATATCCCCATTTATACAAGTACACTGTGTACTCAGTTCTTGCTTCATAGCTGTTAAAAATTACCTTGGCTTAGAGACCAGTTGCTTGATTTCTGGTTAATGTCATTCCAAAGATGCAAGTCATTTGCCCATATCTATTCTTTTGAGATGGATTTAATATATTTCTGTTTTTATTATACCTTAGGTTGTATATATATGTTCAGCTTTTTGAAATCTAGCAACTAATATTACTGGTTTGTTTTGATTCAACATGGTATTTATCAAACCTGCCCTGTAACTTCCTCCTGTTCTCCAATGTCAACTGACCTTTCCATACATTATACAATGGTGAATCCTATAACGTAGCTTAATATGAACCTAGCCAGATTGTTATACGTGGCTTCCACTTTTTAGATATGCTGTATTTGCATGGCCATACATATGACATCCATAAATCCAAAATTGAAGTAAGAGTTGATTTACTATTGTATGTCTGAGATTTTATTTAAATAAAAACTGTCGCCTGAAAGCACCAAGTCCACAGTTTACCTTTTTGTAACAGTATTTATGTGGTAGTTAAATGTTAAATATTTATCTACTCATATGCCCAGGTATTTGCATTCCGTTACTTATGCTACTTCTGTGCCATACTTTGTAGCTATTTTAAGTCTCAGGTCGCCACCTCCCACCAGTGGTGCCGTATGAAAAGCCATACCTTGAGATTGTTTACAGTTTAATACTAGACATGAATTTTAAGCCATGTGTATAAATCCCAGAAGTCTATTATTTGTTCTGCCACTTGACTGTAACTAATGTCAGAAGCAACTAGTACCATATAATCAGCGTGCAGGTGAATTTCAGTGCTTTTTATTAAATTTGGTAATTCATCCATGTTTACAAAAACAGTAATGGCCCAATATAGAGCCTATTGGGACTCCTCTATGTACTTTGTTTAGCTTGGATGAATGACCTTCAGTAGAGACCCGTTGTGTTTTATTTGTGATATAAGATGAAATCCACTTTAGGGTTTCTCAGAAATGTTTAAATTTCCTAGTCTTTTTAACAGTATCTGGTGATTTACCAAATCAAATTCAATGGACAGTTCACAAACACCGCACCTACCACTCCTTCCCTCTCTCAAAGAGTTGAAATGAGGTCAAGAGGTCAGTGTATGCTGTACCTGTGGAGTGCCTTTCCTAAAGCCTGACTGGTATTTGGTAATGAGATTATATTTTTCCAAATAGTCATCCAATTGTGTATGAGTCAGTCTCTAAGACCTTTGACACCACTGGCAGGAGAGCAATCGACCGATAATTTGATGGCACTATTTGTTCATTTTTAAAACAGACAGTTTTAGCATCCTATTCAGGATATCTGCTTTTTCATGGTCTTCTTTTGTGCAGTCACCCTCCGCCCTGTTGATCCTCACTATCCTCCCTTGTTTTCTCTCTTCTCATTTATATATCTGAAGAAAGTCTATCCACCTTAGTGACCCCTTTGGTGACTTTTTCTTGTGTCTGCACTCTGCTCCACCCACTTTCTTGCCTGCTTCCCTCTGCTTTTTCCTTCACCACCATGGCTACTTCCTTAGAGACCCATAATGGTCCATTTTTCCTTCTGCTTGACGCTCGTGCACAGGTTAGTTGCTTTAGTTATATCCTCCTTATTTTTGCCTACTGTTCCTTACCTCTCTGGCAGTTCCCCTTTGAGGTAGTTTCTGAGGCAGCCCTCACTTCTTTAAAATCCACCTTCTGAAGTCCAGGACTTTCATCCTTGTGTGGTTAGCCTCTGTTCCTGTCTTAACGTTAAACCACACTGTATTGTGATCGCTGGTACCCTGGGGCTACCCACTGTGACATCTACAACACTGTCTCCATTTGCAAGCACTAGGACCAGCACTACTCCATCTCTAAGTGGGTTCTCTGGCTAACTGCATGAGAAAAGCCCCTTGTAGGGAGTCAAGGATAGCCTTTACTTTGCACCCAGTTTTGAATCCATCTTAACACACCACCTGTTATACAAAGGTTCTCTAGTTTATGAATTAGTCTCCTGTGTGGAACAGTTACTAAATGCTTTTAAGTTCAGGTGGACAAAATCCACAGGATTTCCCACATCCAATTTCTTGGTGAATTTTTTATAAAAAGGATTGAGGTTTGTTTGCCATGATTTCCTACTGAATCTATACTGGGCCACAAGATCCAAGTTGTTCTTTTGTAAGTGATTGACGATTTTGTTTTTTACAATGGTCTCCAGCAGCTACCCCAGCACTGATGTCTAGTTTACTGGCCTATAGTTCCCTAGTTCTACCCTTAGAGACCTTTTAAAATATTGCTACCACACAGGCCACTATCCGGTCATCAGACACATACGCAGCTCTAGTGTATTCACTGAATGTAACTGTCATCTGTATAGACAGTTCCTTAGCTAGCTTCTTCAGGATGTTTAGATGCATTCCATCAGGCCCCATTGCCTTATTTACATTTCTGCATTTTTACTTAGAAGGCCTTCATTTACAATTCCAAGTCTTGCCTTTTGACATATTCTCAGTGCTGTGTGTTTTTACCAAATACTTTGCAGTGGTGGTGACTTTTCTCTGCCAGAAGCAACTACATGTTTTCCTTGCTTGGATGACTGGCTCCTAAATGGATTGTCCATGAAATCCATTGTGCATAATCTGAAATGTCCTGGTAGCTACTGGACCAGCTTGGGGTACTGGTCAGTGTACCAAATGAGTGGAGAACTGGGCAGATCCCCTGATAGTACAAGCCAACGTGGTTGCCAGAAGCAAACTGGCATTAGCCAGCGCATTGCCGTGCTCCGCTGGGTCTCATGGCAGTGTCCATTTTGGTGGTGCCTGTGACATGACTGCACATGCAGATTCTGTAGACGATTCTGCAGGCTCGATGGATTCAGGCACATCAGATGCTCGGACTCTACGCCAAAGTCTACTTCTGTCTCCAGAAATAAACCGCTATGATGGCAGTGTAGGTAGCATCTGATGTTAGGGTCCCATTCCTGAACATCATTCTAAGGTGGTCCTCACTAAGGATGTTTCTGACCTCGTGTTGTACTCACTCTGGAGTCCTTCTACACATAGGGTTTCTGGTCCCTGGTTTTAGGGCCTCGCATCAATGTCCTGGAAATAAAAGTGAGCATTCACACTAAACCTCTGGAATAAGACCTTGATGATTCAGACAGACAGTGTGTTATGTTCTATCTAATTAAACAAGGAGGGACTCTACACGCTTTGTAGGGACACAATCAGAGTTTGGGAGTGGGCTCTGGAGCACAATGTGCAGTTGTCAGCAATGTATCTGCTAGGTTACTGAGTGTGCATGCCAACACTATCAGAGACTTAAGGAAATTTAATCTGTGGAGCAGCGCTATGTTCACCTGTGGGGTTCCCCAATGCTCAATCTTGGCACTTGTGCTGTTTTCCATGTACATGCTTCCTTGGGAGAGATCAAACAGTATGGAGTTGTTTCATTGCTAAAAGATAATACTAGCTCTACCTGTCTTGTTCTTGTACTCTTGACAGGTCAAACACAGTGAGTTTCTACAAGAAATTAACAATTGGATGGCCTCAAGTGATAGACCCTCAACCCAGAAGGACAGAGGTGGCGCCTGTCAATCCAGCCAGCGTGGGTCAGCAAAGTGGAAACTGTCTTTGCCATTCGAACAGTCGAAGCGAGCTCTTGCAAGGGCAAGGCAAGGCAAATTTAATTTTCTGGTGCCCAATCCCAGAGGCTCTGGGCCAGAGATAAAATATGATCATTTAGTTTATTAATACAAATATAAAAACACACTCAATTACTATATATAAATACACCCACTTTAATTTACACAGTACTGATAACAATAGTATCAGTAGTATCAATGATATCATACAGAATTCATGAAGGCCTGTCTAAACAATAAAAATTTAGGCAGGCCTTAAAATCCTCTACCAACGGGCCTCCTCATCAATGGCGGAAGCAAATTCCATAAAACAGGGCTGGCGACACTAAAAGCTTGATCGCCAGCTGTTTTCAATCTTGTCCTGGAATCGCCAGGAGCACCTTTAAGAGGACCAGAGGGGACGAACCGAGGCAGTGGGTGTAAGAAGGTCAGCTTCAGGTAGCAAGGGCCCAGTCTATGTAGGGTCTTATAAGGAGCAATCCCATTAAAAAAGGTTCTCCATTTAACTGGCAGCCAGTGCAGTTCCCACAGCACCAGGTGACATGGCAGTATTTCACAGGCCAGTCAGCAACCTGGCAGCTGCATTTTGCACCAGCTGCAGTTGACAGAGGGTACCTCAGAGACCCGAGGTAGAGCACATTACAGTAGTCGCTCTAGATGTTACAAATGCATGTACCAAGGTGGGGAGGTCCAGGGTGGAATCAGGTGCCTAATCCTGGCGATACTTCTCTAGATGGAAAAACTCACCTTGACAATGGCAGACACCTGATATTCCATCGTCAAACCACTGTCAAATATCATGCCAAGATTACACACCTTAGAGGCAGCCATCAGTGGACAGACCCTAGAACCAGTCCAGAATCTGCCCAGAGGGCAACCCCTCACGCCTCCTGTTCGACTCCACCACCAGTACTCTCTGTCTTATCGTGGTTCAGCCGAAACCAGCTAGAGGCCATCCAGTCATTGATCTCGCCAGACAATTGTTTAATACTTCCACCGCATTCGATGTTCCAGGGGGTAAAGGATAAGTACAACTGGGTATCTTCGCATAACAATGAAACCCTAAGCTGTACTTCCTAATGATCTCTCCCAGGGGCAGCATGTGTACACTGTGAATAACACCGTGACAACACCAACCCTGAGGTACCCCACAAGGCAGAAGGCTCAAAGATGAGGAAAATTCCCACCACCACCCTCTGTCTTCTGTTTGTCAAAAGGACTCAAACAGCGAATGGCAGAGCTGGTGAGTCCAGAAGTCCCTCAGGTGATTAACACCTGATGGTCCACCGTGTCAAAAGCTGAGGACAGATTGAGTAGAATAAGAATCGCCCTCCTCGATCCCTCATCCTGAGGAGATCATTGTGCACCTGAACTAATGTGGTTTCTGTTGACTGGATGTGGTGATGGCTCTGGGGTAATTTTTAACTGCAGGCTGACTCTAGAACAGCAGGTATCAGCAGTAATTCAGCGGGTTTACCATCTGCATAACATTGCTCGGATCAAGCCAAATCTAGCACCAGGTTGACCTGGGAGATGACAGTCCATGCATTTGTCATCTTGAAACTGGATTACTGCAATACTCTATACTTAGGATTATATGGAGGTTTGATGCACCGCCTGCAGTTGGTCCAGAATGATGCAGCACGGCAGGAACTTGTAGAAGGGACCACATCATGCCGGTTTACAGACTCTGCACTGGCTGCCAATCCGGCAGTGTATGCCCTTCATGATTTGCTTGTTAATGTTTAAGGTCCTACAAGGTCCTAGCCCCAAGCTACATGAAAGACCTTCTGTTTGCCTACCTGCCACACTCTCTTCACTCCATGGACAAGGGCCTGCTTCAGGCCCTTTGGTCTAGCTAAAGCAGTCTAGGACAGGGCCTTTAGTGTCACAGATCCTCTACTTTAGAATGCTCTTCCTGAGGTGCTGCACCTAGCTTAATCTGAGGAGGCTTTTAAGACCCAGTTAAAAACGTTTTGTTTCCAAAGGCCTTCCACAAATAATCTGGTTTTATGAAGGTGTTTTATTACAGTATTTATTGAAGACTATTTATTTTATTATTTATACTTTTTTCTATAGAGGTGCCTGAGCACTTGTGGAAAAGGTGCCATATAAATAAATTTGCCTTGCTTTGTTCCATAGCATAGCCTACAGTCCATGAGTGGGGCTCAAGGAGACATTGCAGAATTCCAATTTCAGTGTTTGGGGTTTGGTTGGTCGCAGTTATTTATTTATTGAAAGATATTGAATTACAATCCTGTGAGTCTACTCTACCTTTGCAAAGGCTCCACGTCATTAAGAACATACACCAAGTATCACAAATTGAGACATTAGGCACAACTATGATACAATTGGCACCAGTACAAACTTAAAACATATGGCATGGTTAAACTTAAAACATTGGTAGAGGGTTTAAACAGTTGGTGCCATGTATGATGCTGGTCATATCATCTGGATTTTAAGGAGGTCCCGGTGAATACATTAGATTCATGTGACAGTACTTGGTTTCATAGGGTCTAACAAACAGGCCCTGAGTCAAGATATGATTAGGGTGAGATAGAGGATCCTGGCTTAGGGAGAGCTTAGAGAGCCAGGGGTGAGAAGACCCATATTTGTGAGGACTGGAACCCGGTAAGAGTTAACTACAGTCACAGGTAGCGGAGTTGAGGAGTGTCCTTAGACCAGCTTTAAATTGATCCAAACTGGATGTAAGGGAGATTGTGGACAGTAGGTTGTTTAGCCAAATGGGCACAATAACGTAAGGATCATGCCCAAGGGAGGTCTCTACAGTGAGGCACAAGTATGGGGGCATTTCATGGAGTGTCCTAGGCCCTCCTGAGCGAGGCTGTTTGAATAAGAGGGTGGAGGCCTATCGGTGCTTGTTTGTGTAGTATCTTCCTTGCTAGAAGGCAGGTGTGATACTTCATCATATTCTGGAACTTTAGCCAGCCAGTAATTTTGTAAAGCTCACAAGTAAGGGTTAAGCCTATTACAGTTCCGAGACTAGGCAGCAGGCTTTGTTGAGGGCGAGGTTGATGTGCGCAGGGCAATATGATCAGCAGACCCATAAATTACTATGCCATAGTCCACCAGGGTAGAGTTAGACCTTTCTGTGTCCCATCAGAATGCAAAACTGTCACTTTATGCTTGCTTTCTCCAGGCCCTGAGGATTTTGACACACACATTGTTCTCTTTTTGGAGGGAGGTTCTGTTGGCCTTCTCTCGATTCTGCTACTCCTTCAGACACTGGTTAAGTTCACTAAGGAGTCAGCCACCAAGATTCTTGTGGCCCCTCTTGACCCTGACAAGAGAGTTATTCACCTGCAAAGGAAAGTTACTTGATATAATTCAAGGTGTTCGAAGGAGTATTACAAGACATACTTCAAATACAGAGTGTTAGGATCCCAAGACTGACATCCTGAAACTTAGTATTTGCCTGCAGTGGAGTTTGTTATATTAAGTAGGAAGGTCTGCGGGGGGCAAAGCCCTGAAACATGGAAAAACCTCTGCTGAGGGCAATAAAAATCCCCAGTGGAGGCTGGGCACTGGGCACCTCACCTCCTGCCATGCTGGTGACCCAGGTTCAGCAATAGACATGGGTCACTTAGGGGCTGGCTGGCTGGGGAGGGACGATTGAGCATCCCAAGGAGGACGGCTCTCCTCTCTCATGGAGGGGATGAGACATGGAGGGGGATCTTTCAAAAAAGATGTGTGCAAGAACAAGAGGGCACAATTTGAACATAAAATGGGGGCAGCTCAGAGGTAATTTAGGAAGTATTTTTCACAGAGAGGGTTGTGGATGCATGGAGCGGCCTTCCGGAGGAGGTTGTGGAGTCAAAATCAGTGGTGGAATTCAGCATGCATGGGATAGTCATAAGGCAGTTCTGGGGGTGGGGTAGGAAGAAGTAGGCTGCTGGTTAACTAGGATCTGCAGCTTATCCAGTAGGTAGGGAAATGGGCAGACTGGGTGGGGGCCGGTCCTATCTGCCGTCAAATTCTATGTTTCTAAATACAGAGTGTTGAAATTCTCGTTTGGTATGTCAGCTTCTGGATCCGCACGCTGGTATTTGAAGTTTCAGTCTTTCATAGTAAATCCTTCAGAAATATATTCTTTACAGAGCCACACTCTTGGGCTAGGGGCATTAGGACCCCGTGGAAGTCAGTACTTTTGGGACTGGTGTGCACCATGTACAGGGCACCGAGTATGATGCTACAGAGCATAAATAGTGGTGCTGGCCCATCAACATTTTTTGTTGTCAAGTAGAAATAAAGTAAAAAAAAAAAAAACAAATGAAAAATTATCCAAATAGTTTTAAGCCGGTCCACTGGCGTGGAGGGCTGGGCACCTCACCTCCTGCCATGCTGGTAGATCCAGGTTCAGCAACAGACATGGGTCACTTAGGGGGCTGGTTGGCTGGGGAGGGACGATTGAGCATCCCATGAGGACGGCTCTCCTCCCTCATGGAGGGGATGAGACATCTTGCTCGGCTGCTGGCACCTAGAGATCCTGGGTGGCAGCACAGTCGGACATTAGGGAAGGTGTCCATTCTTTGGATGATGGGGGCTGGAGGCAGAGTGCCAGCAATGTATTGTGGCACATGGCGAGGCTGAAGAAAGGAGTGAGGTAAGCCCCAGAGAAACTGGGTGACAGGGCTGAAGCAGGGTCAGTCAGATGGGGGTAGCTGGGCAGTCAAGGTGGACAAACAGGATTAAAAAATTATTTTATATAAATACTTAGAAAAGTACAAAACAAATGACCTGATGAACAAATATAAGATATTCCTGTGACTTAAAATAAGTACAAAAGAATCGGGATAAGGATAATCTAGAAAGGGTTCTCAAGGGAAAAAAACAGCCAGCCCTGAAAAAGAAGGAAGCTGTGTTTGGTTCAACAGAACCTTCTCAAGGTACAAAGGAAATCTTAATCCAGAGTTCTATAAAGGGAACTGAAGAGAGAGTCCAAAGATTTGACAAAACTGCAGTATTTGCCAGAACAGGCATACCCCAGCCTGGATCTGGAATGGCCCAAGTAAGGGACTGAAAATTTAGCCTGGGAGAAGACACAAGAACAATACTGAAATCACCCACCAGAGGCCAAGGATGGAAGAAAAGTGTCCAGAGACACATTTTTTTATGTAAGTATTTCACAGAAGACTATTTATGAAGAACAGCAACTCATAAGACAAGCCCTGAACTGAATAAAGCTTTCAAGAGTCAGAGCCCTCTTCATTCTGTTGTGGAGGAAAAGTAGCCAGAACATTCCACACCCAGGTATAGTAATCCTGCTTTCCAGTGGTGTGAGGTGAGGGCGTTAAAGGAGAACTACCCCTCATATCTTGTAAAGTTTGTTTCCATGCCGACAGACAACTTTTCTCCTGTAGCTGTTAGGGATATATATATGTTTGCTTTTAGCTTGTTTTCATTCTCTTGTTAGTCCCTAGTAACTATCTTGGGGGTCTCCATTTCATCGTTGTTTAAATATCACTGTCCATGAGAGCTGTATTAGCATATGAGAATATGATGTCATATTGCCCATTTCTACCATTCATCTCCAGAGACCTCTGTTGGTCAGTCTTGGTATTGCAGACATCCTTTTTATTTCACAGGTTTGGACTCATAGCAGAAGCTGGACAACAAAAAATAAAAGAAAAGTGGTCTGACCCACAATTATATTCCTGAACTACTTAGTCATTCAGGCCCTATAAAATAATCATGGAAAAGTATTATCACGCTCCCACATTCTGATAGGAGCTGTGTCAGACCTGTCACTTCACCAGCAGGCAGTAAAGTCAAACTACATCTACACAAACTGCAAATTATCTTCATGTCTATCTCTGCATCACAATAACAGTTTCCCAGAAACCTTTCTACAAACAGTACTGCTTTAAGCACTACCAACATAGAAGACTGCACTTTGATAAGGGTGACAGAACAATCAGCTATGTACCATACCAACAATGCTCTTACATAAATATACACAGATGCTGATGGCAGATGAGGGCCTCTGGCTCACCTAGTCTGCCCAAGTGTGTGTGTAATTGGCTCTTCAAGCATCTTTAGAACTAGGTTATATATCTACATGTTAGGTGCTTTGCTGCAGTCCCCACTACCAAAATAAGGGACTGCTCCTCTGAGTAATGAACATTTACGTCAACTTTGCAATTTATCCAGAATTTTTGGGTGCTATATGTAAAACACTGATAGATCCCTTGTATGCCATCAATCTTGGATTGTGTTTGCAGGTATAAACAAACATATAAAAATTACTATGACTTTTTTTTTTTATGAAACAAATTTGCAGCTTTCACATTTTAAATAACAGGTAGCCATCGCATACTACGTGAAACAGGAATTTGGTGAACATGACAGTCATTTTGTAACCAAAACTAGCACCAGCCACATTTCAGAACTATGAAAATCACATTATCACAATGTAAAACAACATGTGGAAAATTTATTGCCTAATGCAGTTTATCTGTAAGTTGATATTTATTATTTGGGGGCAATCTGATTGTCAATATTCAAAATAAAAGTAAGCAGAGTGAAAGCAATTCTGGTCTTTAATAAGGAATGACTGTAAAACAATCTGCTTTACCTGTTGTACACAGCAGTATGGGGATACATTTTATGAGGTAAAGCACTGCATCATGGGTATGTAAATAAGATATTGCCTTACATCACCTTGACACATTTGAACACTGTAGTTCAGAACCAGCTGGTAGTTTGAAAATGGACAGTCCCTGCCAGGTTATTGTTTAGCAAAACATTTTGCAGCAAGTGTAAAATACCACATTTACCTTCAGTCAGCTTTTGCAACTGTCTGATTTGTAATGCAAGTTTTTTCCTTTACATTACATTCAGTTTATACGCTTCAAGAGTTTTTCATGATAGCTGGACTTTCAGCATGAGGATACATGGTATAAATTGACAATGTGACATCATGTTCTCATATACTAATGCAGCTCTCATGGAAAATGAGATTTAAACAACCATGAAATGGAGACCCACATGATAGTTACTGGGGACTAGCATGAGCAATGAAAACAAGCTAAAGCAAACACACATATATCCCTAACAGCAACAGGAGAAACATCTGTTGACATGGAAACAAATTAACTTTACAAGATATGAGGGGTAGTTCTCCTTTAAGGAGAGCCTCTGACTAATCCACCTACACAGTTTCCAAGACCAGAAAGGGTCATAGTCCAGGCAAGTCCCAGCTCCAAGTAACCCCTGTATAAACAGAGGGACAGTGGTTGGGTGTGGCTCAAAGAAGACAATATACTTTAAGATCTGAGTTATGGTAAGTAATTTTCCTATCTTTCAAGAATCAGTCTTCCCATATACAGCCCCACTCTGGTCTCAACAGGCAAGCTGTCCCTTAAAGAGGGAGGTGTACACCAGTCGAGTGGTGTGGCAAGCTGAGGCAGGGGAACTCACCGTCAGCCACACTAGCAACCTGGGTTCAAGAGAGAACTGGGATTGCTGGAGGCCAGCTAGGGAGTGCAGGATCGAGCCTCACACGACAGCTCTCCTCCTTGAGGGGTGGACAAGCATGACCTGCTGCTTGAGCACCACATAGTGGAAGCTGGGTGGTGTCACAGTTTTTGCCTTCCTGGTTGGCTGGGTGCAGGTCACTGTAGCATACTGTACCATACCATGAATGCCGGCCAGGGATTAAAAACATTCATGGGGAGGATACTGAGCATAGATGATTGTGTACTCTGCAGGCTTTTCACTACCCACCCACCGATGGAGGTACAGGAGGTAAGCAAGTCTTGGGGTTGGGGTGAAGGTGTAGGTGGATAAAACAATAAAAAAAAAAAAAAAGAGGAGTTATACAATCCCTGGGTCTTTCCACCCTTGTCAGAGAAAAATGAAAAGAAGGGCTACTGGATGTTTCCTCCTCTTAGACTGAGTAGGCGAGTGTGATCCTGGAGGACAATAGAGGAGCTGGCCTTGCAGCCCCATATCACTGTGGCGGAGAGATGGATTTTTTCAAATACATAAGGGTTATAAGTAGCAGGAGACTGAGCCTAGATGGGATAGATGTAGCCAAGACAGCCATCTAAGATAAAAGCTAGATGCTGTTGTGTGGTAGGCCTACCAGATGACAGCAGATACCCTTTTTGGTGCCTCACTGCTTCCATATGCAGTGCTCTACCTCACTGAGGGGTACACAGTGGGGTCTTTGAGTTCCACCCTTCTGCTGACTCAGTGGGAATACCCGTCACCCATTTTCTTCAAAGTGCTGTTGAGCCGAGATAGCAGATCATTACAGTATCAGCTTATACCACCTGCTCTGAAAGTCTGTTCCATGTGTCAACCACTCGTTCTGTCTGACATTTCCTCTTGGTTGTACCTTGTTTGAAACACATCAGTTGCCTTCTTCTCTCATCCTTGGGCTTGCTGAAGAGCTGCATTTGTTGTGTTGTCCTTTTTAGATATTTAAAGACCATGATGGTGTCCACTCCGATTCCCTGTGTTCCAAACTTTCAACCATCTTGGTCAGTTTCTCTATATCATTCAATCATTTTAATCTCAATATGAGGACCACAGCTTCACACTGAAACAAGGTGGGGTCTGACTATGGATTGGTAAAGGATGCATATCTGTACATACACCGTCACTAGAGCATTTTTAGTTAGGTGGTGCCATCCGCTTAAAGCATGCACATCAAAGCTGGATTTCCAAGCTGCCCTTAAGCAAGGAAGTCTGTTGCCAAGGTACAATGACAGCCTCCTGGAGCTGCACAGTACTCAAGGGACTAAGCGTCTGCACCCTTTGAAGAAGGGTGGTACTCAAGGACATGCCATGAACAAGGCTCGTGCCATTCAAGGCCAGATTTACGTAACTGACAGGGTCAAGTCCGACTTGTCAATCCCACTATTTAATAATTAATAATTAATATTTAATACCCTTGATGGTGCTAAAATTGAAGATGTCTCCTCCTTTAAGTACCTTGAGGGTCTGCCTTGATCAATGGTAATCTTGATTTCTCTGTTCACACTGATACAATTCACCATAAGCTTCACCCTAAGCTCAGTGCTTTGTACAGGAATAAAGCATGTATACAGCTCTCTGCTCACTGAGAAATTGTACTAAAAATAATCCTTCCAATCTTTGACTATGGTGACCTAGTCTACTGTAGTGCCTCTAAAGCCTCCCTTGTCAGACTGGACCCCTTTTCATTCTTTTCTGCCACTTTGCTTTACATTGCCCCCATACTCATCACTGCTCTTTACTCAGCCCTTTCTCTCCCTCTCTTGATGCTAGCGCCTTTCCACTCTGTCTCTTTTATCCAAATTCTGGTTCAGCATCCTTCCTTCTTATCTCAAATCCTTCTTTCCTTCCTCCTACCTCGCTGCAACAATACTTTCCATTCTCTCACTTTTCCTTCTAGAAAATCTATTGTTGGCCAGTCTTTTTCTTACCACTTTCCTAAACTTTGGTCCTCCTTCACCTCTGTTCATTCTGCATCTTCTCCTTCCTCCTAAAGCCTCCTCTTTTTGACTTTTGTCATCCTACCTGCAACTGCCTATGACCCTTCCTCTTTTCTCCACTCTCTTCTTGACGTTCCACTGTTTTTCCTTTCTGTAAATATTAGTGTGTTTTATTTTCTAGTTGCTTTCATTTACTAGTCTGCCTATTACTCGGTATTACTCAGTTATTAAAGGTAGAAGGAGGCACTAGGCCCATCGAGACTACCTTCCCCACTCCATGTGGGTATATTATCTGTTGCTGTATCCCAGTAAATATTCATCTAATTAATGTTTAAAACTGTTCTAGTTATTGGAATCAATGATATTTTGTGTGTGGAGTTCTAAAAGTTACTTGATCTAATAGTAAAGAAATATTTTCTTTATTAGTGGACACTCTAGGTATTAAAATTTGTCTGTTATGACATCTTAGTCCTCTTGGTTTATTGGCGTATTTAATATTGCACTCTGCCATTAATTGGGTATCATGATATTATACAGCAACAAAGATCCCCTGTCCCTTCATAGTTGAAGGTCATATAAGTGTAAAGACTGCAACCTTTCCTGATATGATAGTTTGCTTACCTTGGGAATGATTTTAGTTACCCTTCTCTGCACACTATCAACCATTTTTTATCCTTCGCTAGATAAGGGGCCCAGAAAGACATAGCATAGTCTAAATGGGGCCTAATAAATTTTTATACAGGGACAGAATACAATTCTCATTTCTAGACATGAATGATCTTTTAATTGCTGCTAGTATTCTGTTAGCCATCTGTGCCACCATGCACAATGGTCCCCTGGTGTTAGTAAACTGTTTATTATTACACCTAGATCTTTTCTGTTTTACTGATTTTATGAGAAAATATTCTGCTAGTGGATTTTTGCTCCCAAATGGATGACGGAACATTTGCTCTCATTAAAGTACATTTTATTTGATTGGGCCCATCTTTCTATCTGCTTTATGTGTTGAACTAGGTTCTTGACGTTATTTATAGAATTTACTTCCCCACAGATTTTGGTATCATCAGCTAACTTATTGATGTGACACTTAACCCTGTTGCTGGTTGGATATGAAGATACCAAAAAGTGCAGGCCCCAATACCGACCCTTGTGGCACCCCACTCATAACCTCAATTTTATTGAGGTGGCCTCTGAGATTTTGACTATCTGGCTTCTTCCATAGCCAAGACTCCACCCATTTTACTATATTTGTTTTAATTCCTAAATTTTAATAATTTTTAATTAGAATGTTATGAGAAACTAAATCAAAAGCCTTTTAAAATAAAAAGGATATCCACAGGTATGCCTTTATCCAAATTGTTGCTTATTTTATCATAAAACAAATCATTTTGGTAACACAAGATCTTCCGGTAGTAAAACCATGCTGTGTGTGACCTTTCTTTCCTTGGACTTCTATTTCATTTTCAATTCTAATTTTAAGAATTCTTTCCATTGTTTTACAAAGACTGATGGGTCTAAAAATTTTCAGTATTAGTTCTGCTACCTTTTTTATGAATGGGTGTAACTGTAGCTGTTTTCCACTCTTTTGGTATTGTTCCCTCATGATATGTTTTGCTAAATATTTTCAGGGGCTGGGATATATGACCAATTGTGTTTTTAGAAAATATGTATTCATCCCATCAGGTCCTGGTGAGGAGTTTATTTTAGGGCATTCAATGCCGTAATTACATCATCATTAGTGATATCATCAGTGTTACACGGTAGTCTTGTTGATCTCTTTATTTTGAAATATAGATCTAAAGTATCTGTTGAATGCATTTGCTATGTCTGTTCTGTCATGCAAGATCTCACCCTTATCCACTGTCTTGTAAATAGTGTTGTCTACTTGTTTGTTTGAGTTAACATATGCAAAGAAAGATTTTGGTTCCTTGGACACTGCTAGTTTGAACTCAATTTTCTTTCATATTTTATTTGTCTTTTTTAGTTTGGTTTTGTATAAGTTTTTATTCCGTTCGTTTGGGGATTTTTGTAATGTTTTAAATGCCTGTTATTTGTTCTCTGAATCCTAATTTTCTGTGTTAACCGCATGGCATCTTACCTTTTTATTATGTGATTTTTTAATAGGTATGTATATACTTTAGAGATCATTAATGACGGCTTTGATTAATTTCCAGCTATCTTGGTACTTAGATCTGTTAAGGCCAGGTCCCAGCCATAAGTTTCCAAGGCTTTATTTATTTTGATGTAGTCACTCTTTGCATAGTTGTATCTGAAGTTTGTCCCGCCTCTAAAGGTTTTTATTATCAGTTTCAAACAGGACAGGGTTATGGTCACTGTTGCCAATAGGGGCTTCCACACTTATATTTATGTTGTATGGCATATTAGTTAGTACTATGTCCAAAATATTTTTGGTCTAGTTGGTTCCATAACCATTTGTTCAAGCCCTGCCATAACAAAGGAGTCCAGAAACCTGTTTCTATACAAGTTTAGGCTGTTAAGTTATTCCAATTTATCCTGGCAAATTAAAATCACTCACTGACAATACCCAGATCTGTATTAATTGCCAGTTTATTAATTTTGTCCATCAGATGTTGATCATGTGTTGCCTCTGATGCTGGTAGTCTAAAAATTACCAAAATATTTTTCCCATTATTAGAGTTAATTTTATGCAAATCCTTGATCTGCTCTCCTGGAATATTTGCTAGTTGATACTTTGAGGATTCAAGTGTATTCTTGATATAGAGGTAAACACCTTTTTTGCTGCCCTGTTCTTATTGTATAAGGTGTTTCACAGACTGCAGCAATGTCAATCTGTTTTTGCAGTATTCCCACTAATTCGGTTACTTTAACCACAGTTACACTTCTTGTGTTTGTCATCAAGATTTTATAAGTTTGATTTGTTTTGACAGCCTTATTTGTCACTTGATCCCTTTGCCCTCTAGTTTAAGTGATCCACAATGACTTTATTTATGCTTTTCCAAAGTGTTGCTACCATTTCTTACTTAGGTGAAGGCCATCCCAGCTGTATAGACTCAGATCATTTGAAAATTTCTCCCAGTGAGTTATGCCTGTTAACTTGTTTTGCAGGGTCCATTTTCTGAGCCATTCATTGATTTGTTTAATTTTGTTTTGTTTAGCTCTATTTGCCCTTGGGACAGGCAGAATCTCACACACATACCACACAGTTTCTCTTTTCAAGATTTGTTGTTAATGTTCTAAAGTCTTGCTGTATATTCTCTATAGTGAATCAATTAATATCATTAGTGCCTGTATGGATGACCACAATAGGTTTCTGACCAGCATTTTTATGTTTGGTGCCATTCTATGTCCCTGATCCATGCCACTCTGAAGCTTCAGCACGTCCTATTTTCTTTATAATTTTGCAAATATATGCATCTATGTATTTAAGAATAGAATCACCCAAGATGTATATATTCTGCTCATGGCTTCTGTACTAGTTGAAGCAGCCATTGATGTATCCATAAATATTTCATTTCTAGACTCTCCTGTTTCTAACTCTGGGAGTGGGAAGTTGAACTCGCACCTAGTTGCCTAAGTAACTCAATAATTATTGTCTGGACTGTTAGTTATGTTATTTACCTTATTTTTGTTACGGTGGCTTTCCCTATGGTGGAATTGTCAGAGTGAACTAGTGCCTGGGTTACCATGATATTTTTGGTATAACATTGTGTTGCCTTTGGTATTACCACCATTGTGGTAACTGGAGTATCAGTATCAGACAGAACTATCCTATCTGTGAGACTTGGTAAAGTGCTAAAGCTCACTGGAGTTGTACAATTACCATTGTCATCATTCAGCACAGTGTCAGAGCCACTTGCCTATACAATTTCAGAGTCAGACTGGACCATCCTATCTGTGAGACTTGGTAATAGGCTATGGTTATTAGGGGTAATGCTATTACCGCTGTCATTAAGCTTAGTGTCAGAGTCACTTTCATGTTCAGGTTCATTAAGAGGAAATCTGGACTGACATTAACCACAAGTAAGAGTGCCGACTGAGTGTAGGGGCTGTGTGAGCTGAGCTGAGCACTTTGTGAAATCCCTCCCATGGTGGCTTAATGAGTATCCTCTTTCCACCCTTAACTGGTGAATCTGCTACTTGATGTTTTTTCTCAGGTTTCAGTGTTGGGTATGTCCAAGAATTTTGGGTGTATGTAAGTTTTGTGGCACAGCTTTTAGCAGGATTCATCTACCAAAAGACACCAACTGGTGCAAGCAGAGAAGGTCCTGAGTAATTCCTGTTTGTCGAATAACAAAAAAACAAAAGAGTAGGTAAAATGTCTGGTGCTAACTCAGACCAAGCAACAGGTACATCCACAAGCTTTTCTTTTTCTCCAGGAACTACTGGGTTTGAGGAGTTAAACAGCCCACTCCAGAGGGGCAGTGGTGGTGATTAGGGACTCAGAAAGTGAACCAACAACAGCATGCATCAGGAATTCAAATGGGGAGTGAGTTATCTGCCACAGTATTTTCTAAAGAAAGTGGCTGAACAGCTTCTGGGGATTTCGATATAAGGCAAACCAGTTTGTTTTCAAACCAAGAAAAGGTTAAGAGTGTGGAACTGAAAACTCTTTTGTTAGAGTTGTCAGTTAAATATTTCTCCGAGGTGGAATCTGGTGTTATTATAGAAGGTGAAACTTCTGTATGTATGAGTGAACAGAAGAGTGGTAAACAGGTCCTAAATAGGGCAACAATTTCAGGTACATTTGTGAGAAATTCCATTAAGACCCACGCTCACTATTTCAACAGTCTATAGTGACTTTTTTAACTCTCCTGTATGCCAAAGAAACCTATACTTAAATTCTGGAATGGCCTCTTCAGTGAAAACAGGACAAGCAAAACAAATGGAGAAACAAAATAAGGGGTGGATGGGCAGCTGGGAGATGAGGGAAAAAACACAAGCTGGAGTCCCTGCTAAATCTGACTCCCCACTGGTGGTAGTAAATACTTCAAAAGCCTCAGATTAAAAGTTGAATGAAGCTTTGGGAATATCACACAATTCTGAAAGCACAAAATTCTCTGTTGGAAGAACTTAGAGCAGGCTTGCAGAATATAAACTTGACAATAGCATCCTTAGATAAAAATTTACAGATAGAGTGGAGAAGATATGAGGTTGTTCTAAGAAGGATCAGGTTGAGCAGAGGTGTCCAATGTAGAAGATATGCTCCCTAAAATGTCTCACGGATTTGAAAGCTGCTAACAGAAAACTAGATATGCTGAAAATAAAAGTCAAAGATCTTGAGGCTAGAGTTAGAAGAGTGAATATTAAAATTGGTAATTTATCTGAAGGGGTGAAGGGGATAGTACTCTGATTTACTGCAGAACAAATGTTAACCTCAACACTGGGCACATACCCAGAAGAAAAAATTGAGGTGGATAGAGCCCACAGAGCCTTTGGGCAGCGAAGAGAGGATTGCAGGCCTAGATTTATGTAAGTCGAAACACTAAGATTTCAAGATAGAAGAAATACTTGCTAAAGCTAGAGTGAGAAAGGCTTAGTTTATAAGGGAATGAAATTGCAAGTATTTCCTGATCTCCCTCCTCCATTTTGATTAAGCTTAAATATTTTGATGGAATAAGAGATCATTTGGAAGCAAGGTATCTCGTTGCCTTGTTACATCCAGCAAGATTTAGAGTTATTTTGGAGGGAAGACATTTTTCTACACCTCAAGAGGTGAGAATTTTTGCAAAACAAGGAGTTTGAAGAATTTGCATCCTCTTCAGACCTAGATACATAAATAAATATTTTTTCTCTTCATCTTAACAAGTATAAAATAAGTAGAGGAGGGAGAAAAGGGGAGAAAGGAAAAGGCAGAGGATAATTCTGGTACTGTATATTAAAAGAATGGGTGGGAGATGGAGGTGGTACACTTATGTGAGATGTAAAGGGGTATATCTTATTAATAAGTAGTTAGGAAACAAAGGACAGGGGATTAGAAGAAATCTGCTCAAGAACTAACACCTCAACACACAGTTTAAGGCAAGCTATCTTTAGAGTTAATGGGTAGAGGGATGGCTTTTCTGAACACAGAAAGGCCTATGGGGTGGGATGGGGAAGGGACAAAAAATGGCTATGAATGTGAGTACTAGAAGAAAGGTGGAACTGGAAATTAGTAGAAGTTTGGATCTTGAGGGTTCTGATGTTAGGATGCTTGAGGGTGTTTCCTGCCGCCTATGTTAGGGGTTAAAATAAACTTAGGAGCAGTTGTGTTATGTCTTATGTCATTTAATAGTAATGACACAGACATTTAGAATATTAACTTGGAATGTGAAGGGAGCCAGAAACAAGATTAAGCTCAGACAAATTGTTAATTACTTAAATAAAAGAAAATTGATTACGTTTTATTACAGGAAACTCATTTTGGGAAAAAGATGTGGCATACTTCTCTACCTCTTCAAGGCAATAGGTGTTTCCACTTCTTTTCAGTTAATGCAGAGGCGCCATCTTTATTAAAAAACATCTAAACCCTAAAATTGAGCACTTAGAAGTGGATACAGAGAGGCGTTGGGTGAATTAAAATTACCGTGGAGCAAAGTCAACTTCCCGATTAATATTTATGCCCCAAATGAGGAGGTCTTATCCTTCTTTACTAACATTTTTTTGCAGGTTGTAGCTTCAGATGTCCCAGTAAGATTGGGGAGGAGACTTTTAATGTAGCTTTGGGCCATACAGACAGGGCTCTCTCAGCTTCAGAGTGTAAAGTAAAATCGGTGGAGCTTATAATAAATCATGCCAAGGAATTGGCTATTTTAAATTCATTTCAGGTTAAGTATCAAAATTTAAAGAAAGTTTCCTTCTTTGCAGAGTCTATAACTGTCTATCTAGGATTGATTATTTTCTAATTAGCATCTGTAGTGTTTGTAAGATATGCTATTTTGATTTTGGATCATGCTTCATGTTATATGGAGATAGATTTGCTAAAAACAGGTTTTCAGGGTCAAAGAGATGGAGATTTAATAATATTCTATTTCAGGATTCTTAGTTTGTGACTTTTCTGAAGAAGAAATTGGGTTCTTTTTGGAGCATAATTCCTTTGAAAATTGTTCCTGGGTTATTATCTGGGAGGCGCTGAAGGTTTATTTGAGAGGCTCCATTATATGTTATGAATCTATGGTTAGGAAAAGAATTGTCAGTACTCTGAGCAATTGGAGCAGGAAGTAATGTCAGAGGAAACACATGCAGAATTAGGAACAGACGAAGATAAAAAAAAATGCTGTTTTTAAAGGAAAAATTGGACAAAATTAGTTGGGGAAGGCAGAAAAACAAATGTATAGATCTAGGGTGAAATATTACTTCTGTACAGATCGCCCTCAAATTACTGGTCTATCAATTGAAAATACAAGATAATCAAAATAGGATTGCTTTTGTTACCTCATTAGAGAAAAAAAGAAAATATTTGATCCAATTCAGATTAATGCAGAATTTCAAAAATTCTATAAGGCTCTGTTAGAGAAGATGGTCCAGTAAATAGCACAGAGGACAGAGAGTTTATAAACACGATAGACTTGCCCCAGATTGAGGCATCAGATAGGTTAATCTTACCTCAGAAATAAGAAGGATAGAAATAAATAATGTAATAGCCAACATGGCAAATAATAAAACCCCAGGCCCAGATGGTTATTCCTCGGAGTTTTATAAAATATTCAGGAAAGAATTGATTCCTCCATTACTCAACCTGTTTAAAATCTCGAGACACAAAGATTTTCCACCAACATTTAATGAAGCCTCCATAATTTTGCTTTTAAAGAAGGATACATCTCAGGTCTATGTGGCTCTTACAGGCCTATCTCATTACTAAACAATGATTACAAGATTTTTGCTAAAATCTTAGCTAAAAAATAGCGTATGTTATCCCTAATATTATTCATTCAGACCAAAGTGGGTTTGTAATGGGTAGAAGACCAAATCATAGTGCGAGAAGGGCAGCCAATTTGTTAGACCCAGCACTGGGCATAAAATTGGCAGTGCTTTGATGCCGAAAAAGCCTCCAACAGTGTGAGTTGGAATTTTTATTTTTTTTTGGAGGCTTTTGGCATCAAGGGAACATGTTTGGAATGGATAAAGCTAATTTATCACTCACCTTTGGCCTCACTTAGGACAAATCAGAACTGTTCACCCTATTTTGAGTTACAACAGGGCACAAGGCAAGGATGTCCTCTATCCCTCTGCTTTTGCATTATTTATAAAGCCATTGGCCCCACTGGTAAGAAATGATATTTGGTTAAAGGGGTTATGGTAGGAGGAAGGCTCATAAAATATTATTATATGCACATGATATTTTGTTATTTTTGAGTGATCCAGCTAAGGATTTTGACCATTTACTACATATATTGGCAAGTTACAACAAGCACTTAGGGTATAAACTAAATTGGGGTAAGACAGAAGCAGTGGTAAATCTACAAGAGAGGGACTTATCTCAAGATAATCTATTATATAATTATCATAAACTGTATATGAAATATCTGGGTGTTTATATATCCCCAGGTATAAATATATTATATGAGAAAGAACTTCTTACGGTTCTTAAAAAATTGAGCAAGATCCTTCAAGATGGCAAAATCTCCCCTTGGTATTAATTGGGAGGGTTAATATTATTAAAATGGATATTTTGCCAAGGCGCTGTTCTTATTTCAGACACTTCCTAAAGCATTTGTTGATGCCCTAAATAGGGCAGTTAAATTTCTGTGAAACAAAAGACACCAAGAATTGCCTTTAGAAGCTGTTATCAAAGGAAAAGGGGATTGGCCTTCTAATTTTGAATACTATTATCTGGCTGCTCAACTGGAGAGTTTGAGGTATTGGTTTCAGGAAAAGAAGAGCTGCCAGCATGTTTTCAAATAGAAGCTGAGAGAGCCCATTTTCAGGTTTAAAACATAGTCTAGGTGTGAACATAAATATTTTCAAATTCAATCTTTATTGCAACATCCTACACTCAACTGAGTCTACAGATTGGGCCTGGAACTTGGTGAGGAAATTGGCAGGGAACATAATAGGTTAACTCGTGCGCCTATTATTAATAATTCTAATTTCTCCCCATCTATTGGAGGAGGGATAATGCAGAAAGAACTGGGAGAGAAAGGATTGTTTACACTGGGGATTTTTTGATTGATAATAAAGTTACCTCTTTTGAGGAGCTAAGGGATAAATTTAGTCTATTCGATCAAGCTTTTTTTTTCCATATCTCCAGGTAAGAAATTTATACATAAGAATAATCAAAACTCATTAATAGTTATCAAGAGGGATTGGAACTGTTTTTGAAAATCTGTATTCCTTAAAACATCTAATTGGAGAACTAATGAGCAGCTAGCTGAGTGGTCACGCTTCTCGCCGCCCATCTGGGCAGCCATTAATTAATAAAAATTCTAAGGTTTTATCTACCCCAAGAGGTTAAATATACAAAGTTGAGTGGTGCGAGGCACAATGGATGAGTTTCTAACCCCAATGCCATCTAAGAGTCAGCGGTGGCGAGAAACCGTGAAGAAGTGTGCATCGGCCCTGTGTATGAAAGCGCGGCTTGGTCTCGCTGTCGGCTGCAGGGGTGGCGGCGTTGGGAAGGAGGTGACGGGCCAGGTGATCACTGCCCTCGAGCCTGCATAATCAAGTTGGAGGACAAGTTGGATGGCAGGCTGCAGGAAGTGTTGGAGCAGCAGGCACAGCAGGTGCCAGGCTCACGAGGCGGAGGAGAGAATCTCTAGGTTGGAAGATGAGGTACTGACAGTCCCTGTGACAGTTCAGCCCTCCAGAAGGAGCTGGAGGAATTTAAGGAGGCCTATGACTACCAAGAGAACTACCATAGCGATTGAACCTGTGCTTAAGGGACTCCCAGAGGGGCAAGAGGGAATGATGCTCTGGACTTTGCAGCAGGATCCTCCCAGAATTGTTGGGCCTTAATATGAAGCATGGCCGGGTGAAATTAGAGAGAGCACATTGGGCCGTTATGCCCACGGCCGCTGGCTGATCAACCTACCCGCCAGATTATCATGCAGTTTCACAATTTCCAAGATAGGGAGCTGATCCTGAAGGCGTACCAAGCAAGGGGCTCTCTGAGCTTTGAAGGTCACCGCTGTTCCTGTCACAAGATTATTCAGCGCACCTGTTGAAGAAAAGGAAAGCATTTAATGGGCTTATGGCGCAACTGAGGAGCCTGAAAGTGGAAAACTTCCTTGTGTACCCTGCAACACTGAAGATTAAGCATGAAGGGGCGACTTACTCCTTCTGGGAGACTGAGAAAGTGGAGGAGTTTATGAAGGCCTTGAGAAGGAAGGTGAGCTGAGGACCAGTGGGAGAAGGTGGAGGAATCGGTCGATGAAGTGGAGTAGAGTTGATGCATAAGTACTGCACTGCTGCTGGTTCATGTTAAGTGTTGACTATGAGCTGTTGGCGCCATTGCGCTTTGTTCATTTGTGGGATTTATGGTTTTGAAAGGAACAGTGACTGACTTGGATGGCTCGGATGCTTCTTGGACATTTGAAGGCTGAGAGGGTTGAAGACAGAGCTGTGGGGTGCCTCCGCCTCCCAGACCCCTGTTATATTGATGAGCCCAAGTGGATCTATGGTCAAGGAGACTGTGGAGATTGAGGCCGCTGAGGCGCTCGCCTGGTATTTCTAAGGTAGGAGCGAGGTGGGCCTAGCGTGAAATTTGATGGAGCGGCCTGGCCCTCGATCCTCTCATCCTCTTCCCTCATGTTTGGGTGTCTCACGTTTTTGCTGACTTGTGTGCTGGAGGATACCGATAGTGACAAACAAGTGGGAGAGCCTGTGGGTGAGGTTCATATGGAGGGGCAGGGAGGTGGGTGGGGGGCTAAGATTGGAAATGTTAGGGCGAGAAGGCAGGTTAGAACTGAAGCTGCTGCATAGGGTTCAGGGCTGGATTTTTTCACTGTGCCTCTTCGGTTTCTCCTGCTCCCGTGAATGCTCGTGGGGATCATTTTTTTATTGTAGTATGAGATTGGGGATCGGAGGCCTAGATCTTGTAGGGTGTGGGGAGAGCTGGATGCGAGCTGGAGGTCGGCCCCTGGACCCTTGGTGCACTTGCATCAACTGGCTTACCACTGAAAGGAGGGGTGATAATGGGATATAGGGTGTGAGTGGATGTCGGCATTAGTAACCAAGGAGGGTGGAGAGGGAGGGGTGGAGGAGGACTGGGACCCCTACTAAGTGGAGGGAATATTTGGCTAGAGGATACATTCTTGGAGGGCAGGGTGAGGGTGGGATGGATGAAGGATCCTCTACTATGGTTGGTCCGTGGTGGGGTAGAGAGTGGATGGGTTGGTAGAATGGGTCTGTATCCTCACTCCCATGTGAGAAGAGGATGTGTGGGTGGAGAATTCCTAAGATGAGTTTGGCCGATATAGGGGTGTTTAGTCCCTGACTGAGGATCATAGGTGTGGGTATCAGAATGCGGTTGGGAACCTGAGTTGGAGGGGAGGAATAGTCAACAAGTAGGTGGGGGGCGGGGAGGGACCCAAGAGGAAGGCGGAAAGGGGAAGAATGGGTGGATCGATGTCTCAGGCCTTGCTGCCACTGTTGAAGATGGGGAGGTAGCCAAGATGGAGAATCACGGCTGCTGGGGAGTGGCGGGACATGCATCTCAGTTGAGGTGGAGTATCAGAGTGTGTGTTTTGTTCAACTATACACTTGTGCTATGTTAGCAATTAGTGTGGACTGGGGGATGGGAGGTCTGTGTGGGAGGACTGGGAGGGGTAAGTTGAGATGGAAAGAGGATTGGGGGCACACCAGAGATGGCTAATTAAAAATGTTCGTAAGAGTTGGGTTACTACAGTTATTGTTGTTGGTGCTCGTGTAACTGTGTCAATGTCTCTGTTTTTTTGTTTTACAGATGCAGTCGAGTGTGCAGAATTCAGGCAGTGTGCAAGTTTATCCTAAAATGCTCACATACAATGGAGATGTTCAGGGAATGTTGATGAAAATGGCTTGGTACCTGGAAAGATCTTTAGGGTGGAATGGGTGATGCAGTAAACCTCAATGTTGTCTCCTGGAATGTAAAAGGTATAGGGAGCCCAGTAAAGAGGATGGCACTTCTGACCGCTTTGAAAGGAGGGGTGCAGGTGGCCCTGCTACAGGAAACCCACCTGACGGAATTGGAACATGCCAAGCTGGTGCGGGGCTGGGTGGGAAGTGTCTAGCAGCCTCCTCACTCCCACAAAAGGGGTGGTGATATTGTTCCATAAAAGCCTGCTCTTTGAAGTGAAAAGAGTGGTGAGGGATTTGAAAGAGGAAGGTACATTTTTGTTACTGGAACATGGGGAGACACTCACGCTTGGCTGTGTGATACCAGTGTGCATGAACCGCACCTTTATACCTCTTTGCTGGGCCTATTGACCAGGAGCAGTTCCTGGGGCTTATTATGGGGGTGATTTTAACTGGACCATGGATGCATGTATGGATCATTCTGCAGGAAAGGGACGGGTAATAGAGCCATGAACCAGTGGCAAATGGAGTAGCAGATCTGGACATGGTGGATGGGTGGAGGGCGGTCAACCCGAGTGCAAGGAATACACCTTTTATTCTAACCCTCACAGGACCTGGTCTCGCCTGGACTACATTTACCTCCCCAGAGGTTGGGTGGGAAGGATAGGAGAGATAGCCCACGGTCCCATCCTTATATCAGACCATGCCATGGTCATGTTAAAACTGACGGGGAGGTCCGGAAGACAGGCCTAACACCTGGAAATTTCCTCATACCTAGCTAAAGACCAGGCATTTAGGGAATACTTGGCGGAGCAGTGGAAGTTATATGTGGGGCGAGACTCTGCGTGTGAGGGTTTCTAACACTATTTTTTGGGAGGCGGGAAAAGCCTATGAGGAGGGGCCATAATAGCTATGTAGCTAAAAGGAAGAGACAGAGTAGGTGTAAGAGGGAGGAGCTGAGAGACAAGTAAAGGAGTTGGAGGCGGGTGGGGGAGGAGAGGAGGAGGTGAATAGGCTACTAGTGACGGCAAGAGATGCTCAATGCATTACTAAGAGACGAGGCTGGAAAATACAGGTTACTCACCTGTAACAGGAGTTCTAGGAATGGTATATGTTGTTCATCCACACTGTCTGGCAGGTATCCTTGCCAGCTTTAAATCTTGCGGAAGGTCTTCAAGCTGGCTCCTCCCACCCACCGGGTGGTAAAACTCTCAGCTCACTCCATGATGCCAGATCTGGCCGCTGGAAGCTCAGGTTGTGCGTCGGGCCGGGAGGTCGGGGGGGATCAGGGGATAACAATATACCATTCCTAGAACTCCTGTTACAGGTGAGTAACCTGTATTTCTAGGGACATGGATATGTTGTTCATCCACACTGTCTGGCAGACTCCTAGCAGTTCTCCGGGAGGAGGCAAGGCAACACCCCTACTTAGGGAATAAAGACTGGAGAACCGAGGCCCCAAAGCCAGCATCCCGGCGTGACTCAAGGCCGATGTGGTATGGGTAATGAAGGTGTGTGCTGACTTCCAGGTAGCAGCCCTGCAGATTTCTGGATAGGGACGTCCCTGGAAGCAGCCACCGATGCAGCAGTATGGCGGATAGAATGAGCTCTTATCCCTCTGGGAGGCTCCATGCCTGCCAACTTATAGCAGAGATCTATGCAGGAGGTGACCCACCTGCTTATCTCCGCTTGGCTGCAGGTCTGCCAGGTGCGTGACTTCAGCATAGGTGACAAACAGCTGGTCGAACCTCTCCCAATTTCAGCCGTGCACTCCTTATAATAAGCGGCGCCTTCTAGGTCCAAAGTATGAGCCTGTATTCGCCTCCGAGGTGTGACTGGGGTAGAACACTGGCAGAGTCAACACCTGGTTAAGGTGAAACTCCAACACCACCTTCGGAAGGAATTTCGGTGGGGTGCAGGACAACCTTGTCCCTGTGGAAGACCAGGTAAGGAGACTTGATGCAGAGCACCTGGAGCTCTCCCATCCTTCTGGCTGACGTGATAGCCACCAAGAAGGCAGTCTTCCACGACAGGTGAGAGAGTTCACACCTGTGCATTGGTTCGAATGAGCTTGCCCATGAGCTTTGCCAGTACCAGCAGTAGATCCCACGGAGGTGGAGGTTCTCCGCACGGAGGAAATGTGATCAAGGCCTTTGAAAAAGCGCCAGACCACCTTCTCCTGCGCCACCGACTGCTTCCTGCCCGCCCGGTAAGCAGAGATGGCTGCCAGGTGCACCCTTAGGGTCGCGACCTAAGCCCTTGCTGAGAAAGGGACCATAAATAGTCCAAGATGCTTGCCAAGGAACAGGAGGAAGGGTCCAAGCCTTGCCCTGACACCAAATGGAAAACCTCTTCCATTTGAAGGCAAAGCATTTCCTGGTCGACTCTACGGGACGCCTCAACTACATTGAGGACCTCATCGAAAGACCCAAGGCCTGAACTCCAGCCAGGAACCAGGCCGTCAGGTGCAGGGATTGAAGGTCCGGATGGAACACCTTCCCCTGATTGACTGAGAGCAGGTCGGGTGAGCTGGAAGCTACCTCCAGGAGCCTGGAGCTGAGGCTGAGAGATCTGGGTACCAGAACTAGTGGGGCCAGTCTGGGGCTATCAGAATCACCTGCCTTGTCCCTCTTTGCTTTGAGAAGCAATTGTGTATCAAGGAAATGGGGGAAGGCGTAGAAGAGGCCCGGGGTCCACGGCCTCAGAAGGCATCCCCTGCAGCGAGCCCTGCTGAGGGGCGGGCATGGAACAGCCTCAGCCGCATTCTCCCTGGAGGCAAACAGGTCCACCTGAGGTGTGCCCCAAAGGGAGAACAGATCTTGTACTACCTCCGGCAGGAGAGACCACTGTGAGATGCAGCCCTATCCGGCTCAGGGCATCGGCCAGGGTGTTGGAGGCTCCTGCCACATGAATGGCTAGGAGATCCGCCTCAAGCTGCACGCAGTGACCAAATGAAGAGCTTCCTTGCATAGAAGCATGGGCGCGTCCCTCCCTGGCGGTTTAGGTAGTATATGGTCGTGGTATTGTCCGTCTGGACTCGGACCACTTGACCCCAGAGAAAGCGGAGCAAAGGCGGCGAGAGCTAGGCGGACCGCTTCGGAGCTCCAGCAGGTTGATGTGGCATCGGGACTCCTGGGGACCAGAGGCCGTGCGCCTGTGTGCCCCAGATGGGCACCCCAACCCATCAGAGAGGCATCAGTAGATAGAGAGACCCGGCTTGGGGCGGACAAACAGGATGCCCTCCTGCAGATGAGATGGAACGGTCCACCACCGAGAGCATTCCATCTCCTGGGTCACTGTCACCAGCTGGTCAATGGATGCATGGCGTTGTGACCACTGGCTGGCCAGTCCCACTGAAGGGCGCGCTCAGCGTGCCCAACGGACCACGCTGGTACAGGCAGCCGCCATGAGACCCAGGAGGCGCAGGAAGTCCCAGGCAGGCGCGATTGTCCAACCAGAAATGATGGGCAAAGGAGGTAAGAACCTCGGCCCTGTCCGCCGGAGCCGTGCTCTGGCTCAGAGAGAGACGAGCTCTGCCCCGATAAACAGAATCACCTGCTTCGGCTCGAGTTCCGACTTGGCCTCGTTGATGAGAAGGCGATTTGAGAGCAAACCTGGAGGGCCAGATCTCTGGACCGCTCCACCTCCCTGTCTGGAGGGGCTGCTATCAGCCAATCGTCCAGGTAAGGGCTACACCGGACCCCTGGCGCCGCAGGAAGGCTGTCACCACTGCAATGCATTTGGTGAAAACCCTGGGAGCAGGAGACAGGCCGAAGGGCATGGCTCGGAACTCGAGGATCCCTCCGCTCAGCGAAGGAATCTCGATGTGACGGACGGATAGGGGCGTGAAAGAATGCATCCTGCAGGTCCAGAGAGCAGAACCACACGCCGTGTTCCATGGATAGTATTATCTGAGCCAGAGTGACCATCCTGAAGGTTCAAGACCTTAGGAACTTGTTCAGGTGGTGTAGGTAGAAATGGGCGCCAGCCCCGTCCGTTCGGAACCAGGAAATACCTGGACACAAACCCCAGGTCTGAGGAGGGTCGCCACCTCCCTGATCACCTCCTTTTGGAGGAGGAGAGCAATGTCGTGACGAGCTGACAGTGGTGCGGACTCGAGGCCCCGAGGGCGACGGCCTGAAGGGCGGCCTGCTCGAATTCTAGAGGCAGGCCCTTTCCCACCACCTCAGCACCCACTTGTCCATGGTAATAATGGACCAGGCGGAAAGGAAGTGCGGAGCCGTCCCCCAGGGGGAACCTGGGGTGAGGTGTGAGGGGTTGGGGTCGAACCCCTCAGCCCGTCACTGGGCAGGCTTGGAGGAGGGACCGGCCGAGGGACCTCCAGGGCCTTACCTCCCTGCTTCCTGTTGGAGAAGCCCGGGCTTGGGTTTGGGATGCCGGCCGAGCCTGCTAACCCTGACGTTGCTGGGCAGTGCGCCAGGCAAGAAGGACGAAAGGGCTTAGGCTGTGGGTTACTGACCTTTGTCCTTCTGAGCAGAAGAGCCGAGTCCAAGGTAGCATTGGACTTCTCGATCTTCTGCAGGTGACCTTCCACCCAGGGTCGAAGAGGTCTGTCCCAAAAAGGAACATCCGCCAACTTGTGCTGGGTATCCGAGTAAGGTGGATATCCTCAGCCAAGCCCGGCGATGCATAGCCACTGCGGCCGCCATACAGACCTGGCACATGAGTCCCAATGTCTAAAGCAGTCTGGAGCTGCTGTTTGGCCACTGCCCTGCCCTGGTCCGCACCTGCCTGACCGTGGTCTGCAGATCCGTGGGAAGATGAGGGGACGACCTCATCCAGGGAGCCCAACAGGGCATGAGAGAAATGTGCCATGAGCACGGCCGAACTGGCCTGGCGAAGGCCGAGGAGGCGCAGCATAGACTTTTAGCCCGGCATAGTCCAATTTCTTGGACTCCTTGTCGGGAGTTTGTCCACATCCCTAAGCGTTCCGGCAGCTGGAAAGCGCTGTCGGTAACTAACCCCTCGGCCAAAGGGTGATCCAAAAACCGGACAGGGAACCGGTAGGGACCGCATACTTCCTGGCCAAGGCACGGGGCAGGAAGCAGGGCGCTGCCAAAGTTCCAGGCGGCCCCACTATGGCCTCGGCCACGCGAAAGGCCTCCGTGGGGAATCCTCGGTCCAGCATCTCCATGAGGGATACCTGGCCTGCTTAGAAACTGGTTCGAGCTTCATCCTGGTGGACTCGAGATGAGCAGAAGCAATCCCAGGAAGGACGAGGGCTATAGTCACCGACTGTCCTCCTGAGGACTCCAAGTCCATTCGCTTGGAGAAAAGGAGGAATTGTCTTCGGACTCGGAAGAGTGGTCAAAGAGCTGCCTCGGGCCTGAACCACCCTCCACCTGCCGAGGTCGATCGGGAGTGAGGGGTGACAGACAGCCTATGGGGCAGTCCCTGAGCCGACCGAGAATTTTTGGTCGAGCCCCAACTAACGGCTGTGGAGGCGGAGGTTCCACAGGAATCAGTGGGGCAGCTGGTTTTGGCGAACAACCCGCCTGGGAACAGGCTCTCGGATAAAGCGAGGGGTTGTTTCGGCCGCTCCGGTGACAGCCACTTAATGGCGGGAAGGCGCGGCGTCGGCTTATTCCGGACAGAAGAGCTGTTGCCACATGAGTTCCTCATATCTTGATGCAACTGCGCCGAAGCCTCCCTCATCCGAGAGGAGGAGGGCGGCGGCGCGCTGCCGCGGTGCCGAGACGAGACCGCCTATGACAGCGAAGCGGCTGGACCGCGAAGAAGTCCGAGACCGAGATCGAGAACCTCGGATTGCCGAGGACAGTGCAGGGAGGTGTCGTGGGGAACGGCACTCCTCGGTTCGGAAGATTCAACGAGAAGGCTCCAGAACTGAGGCACAGACAAGCCAACGGGTCCTCAACTCCCACCGTGGAACCCGGAGAGGGTTCTCGGCTTCTCCAGCCGACAACCAGTCCAGCAGGTCGAAAAATCTCGACCGCTGGCGACGGGAAGTCTCGGTCAACTGGCTGACGGGACACCGTGAGACCAGTGGCAAGCCGAAGTCGACGGTTGAGTGCCGGGAGAGGGATCTTTCCCGCTCCCAAGAGCGTCGACAGTGAGACTTACCCCTTGTTCTCTTTTTGGACCGAGAAAATGGTCCAGAAGAAGTTGGTCCTCACCTTTATTCGAGAGGGTCAGACAAAGCTCCTTAAAAGAAGCTCAATAAGAGGCACCGAGAGAGCGGGACAAATGCACGCAGAGGTAGAAGCAGCCAGCGCCCTCCTCTTGAGGCGATCATCTGCTCGAGCTGATTCGCAGCCACCGCTACCGGACACCGCCAACCGGCCTCTTTGACTTCACCGGAGGAAATCGCTCGACGCCCCAGTTGTAAACGGGCAGCACGGTTCCCGAGGACGAGGCCGAAAAGGAAGAGCACAGGTCGCAAGCCTGCAGGTCGTGCTCAAGGCCTAACAGTAGACGACGTGGAGTGCAGATCCGTCCGAGACATCTTCTGCTCGCAAGGGCATCTCCGGAAACCAGGAGTCGATTTATCCATCACAGCACGAGGGAGAGAAGACCAAGTCTTTTAGCAAAAACTTTAATTTCGAAAATTCAAAGAATTAGGAACCAGTCTTATACTGCAGAGCGTTAAGGAGGAACCTGAGCTTCCAAGCGGTAAGGAAGATCTGGCGCCATGGGCGGAGCCGGAGTTTACCACCTGGGTGGGTGGGAGGAGCCAGCTGAAGACCTTCGGCAAGATTTAAAGCGGCAAGGATACCTGCCAGACAGTGTGGATGAGCAACATATCCATGTCCCTAGAAGCATGGTTCCACTGTCAAAGAAGGGTTTTGAGTGGGGAACAAGCCAGGGCCCATACTGGTGAGGTTGATGAAAGGAGGCAGGTGCTCAACACGAATACTTAGGGCAAAGGATGCGGAGGGGCGGGTCTATACGAAGTTCAAGGAAATTGCAGAATGTTTCAGGAGTTTTTATGAAAAGTTATACAGGGCAGAGTGCATATTGGAAAGGGGATTGTATACAGAGTTCTTAGATGGAGTGTCCCGCGGAAGGTTACAGAGGAGCAGAAGGAATTGCTGGGCCAACCCATCTCTAGAGCAGAAATTCTGTGGGCTATCCAGAAGTTGCAGGTGGGAAAGGCCAGTGGACCTGATGGATTTCCTGTTGAGTTCTATAGAATCCTAGGGGCAGATGGCCGACATTTTGAGTAGGGTTTTGAGGGAGGGCGGAGGAGACCCCAGAGTTGCCTGATTGGTGTTATGAGGCAGATATCTGCCTCATACATAAGGGGGGCAGGACGTGGCGGATTGCACAGCCTACCACCTATCTCCTTACTTAACGTAGACCTGAAAATTTTGGCTAAGGTCCTGCCAATAGGTTGGAGGATATACTCCCGAGATGATTCACCCAGATCAGACCGGGTTTATAAAGGCGTCAGTCTTATCATAATGTGCATAGGCTGCTCAATATTATCTGGCGAAAGTGGGGTGATCTCTTTGGACGCTGAGAAGGCGTTCGATAGGGTGGAATGGGATTACCTATTCGAGGTGTTGACCCGGTTTGGTCTGGGTGACTGTTCATTGGTTGGGTTGGGGCCATGTATCTTAGGCGAGCAGCATGGGTTATTGTAAATGGATGTCACTCCGGCAGCTTCAGGTTGGGCAGGGAGCGCGAAACAGGGCTGCCTGCTTTCACCCATGCTGTTTGCACTAGCGATTGAACCCTTGGCGTCAGCATTACCCAGCATAAGGGTGTAGTGGGCGTAGAGGATGCAAAGGGAGAGCACAAGGTGGCGTTATCACGCGATGACATGCTGTTGTTCTTGGGAGACCTGCGAAGGTCTATGGGGTATTTAATGGACATCATCGAGAGGTTTGCAGGTTTTCAGGTTATAAGATTAATGTTAAGAAATCTGAAGTTATGGGTTCCCAGAGGTTGGCCGGGAGGTACAGCAAATGGGGTTCAAGGTAGCCCAGATGGATTTTAAATACTTAGGGGTCCAGATAGGGCGTCGATGGGAGGAGTTATATAGGTTAAACTATAAACCCCTGCTCAAATCGGTTCTGGCAGATCTTCAGCGCTGGGTGCAGCTGCCTGTGTCCTGGATGGGGAGGATAAATAGAGTAAAATGAATATTATTCCTCATCCTATATCCCATGCTAATACTACAGATGAGGTTGACAATGAGGGATGTGAAAAGGCTGGAGAGGGGTTCTCGGACTTTATATGGCAGGGCAGGAAGCCCAGGATCAGTCTGAAAAGCTTAAAGCAGATAGGCTCAGGGGGCTTAATTTTCCGGACCTGGGTGCTTATTATAGGGCGGTACAACTCAGGGTGATTGCTGACTGGGTTCACAGGCGGAGGTGGCCAGCTGGGTAGAGCTGGAACAAGTGGGGACCCCAGGGAGACTCACAGCCTATCTACATAGCAAGGGACTGCGGGCGTACAGGGAAGTGGGAAGCAGTAACCCGCCTGGTGAGGAAACATTAGGCGTGGGACCATATGTGGCGGCGAAAGACCTGGCTTGCAGGGAGACTTTGCTGCTACTCGATCATGAAGAAACCCTTTTCATACTGGGGATGGAGGATAGGGGTTTTCTGGAATGGGAGAGGGGGCAGCCTATCTGGGGGCTCTTTTGGAAAGGGAGAGCTGAGCAAGTTTGACAGGATGAGAGATATAGGGTTGGGGACATCCCAATTATTCCGATACTAAGTGAAAGCGTTTGTGGGAAAGATGGGTTTGGGGGTAAGGAGAGTTGCACCGAATATTGTGGAGCGGATGGTATGTCAAGCTAAGTCAGACCCGAGGGGATTTCTAGGAAAGGTGGCTAAACAAAACAGGCAAGTCTGCCGGATCTGACTGGTGCCACAAAGGCTCTCTGGGGAGGGATTTAGGACAACAAATATCGGAAAAGAACTGGCAGCTGGTGTTAGGGATGCGGAGGGAATCATGGTGTGTAATAGGTTTAAAGAGGCCTTCTGTAAGTTCTTGCATAGAGCATACTGGGCTCCAGTGGCAGTTCATAGGTGTCCTGCAATATCCCCGATATGCCAGAGATGTAATAGGGGATGGGTACCTTTTTCCACTGTTTTGGTCATGCCCAGTTCTGGTAAAGTTCTGGGAGGAGATGGTGCATGAGGTAAATAAGGTGTCGGGGGTGGGGCGCTTATCTCGAGATCCCTTGGTCTGTTTATTTGGGGTGGAAAGCAGAGGGGAGGAAGAGTGGCAGCCACTGCCTAGGAGGACAAGAGTTCTGTTTGTATTTGCCAGGCACTGTATTCAGAACACTTGGATCACCGGGACTGAGGCCTCGCTGACTGAGTGGCGAAGAATGGCCATCCGCCTCCGGCCTTGGAAAGGCTCACGCTACTGATGAGGGATAGGAAGAGGTGTTCCTGAGGACTGGGCTCCTTTTGGCATCCCTGAGCGAGTCTGAAAACATAATGTTGTGTTCAGGGTTGAGTATATGAAGGCCATCAGAGAGGTAAATCTAAAAGGTGGGGTTCCCTTGATAACTGAGCAGGCACCGTTTAGTATCACTGCCTAATATGTTCTATGCTCTATGCCTCATGATACTACCGCCTGGTACAAAATGAGAATGAAATGGATATCTTGGGTGTAGGTGTGGTTAAGAGTGAGTGTTTGACTATGTTTAGAGATAGAGATGGAAGTGCACACGGCTGCATCTGTGCATCTATGCAGCTACGTATCTTTGCATTGTATCCTTTCACTGCATCTATTCATTATATTCACTGCATTTGGTGGGTGTAATTTGCTGTATTTATTTGGGGATTGATTATGTCTATGTGTTGTTGGTTATCATGTAGTAATCAGTATGTCCTATTGGTGAGGTGGGGATGTTAGTGTGTCTATCTACGTGGTTGCTTGTTGTTGTATGTTACACTTGTTTTGTCTGTGACAGAAAATCTTTAATAAGCAGAGTATTCAAAAGAAAAAAAATCTAACTGGAGAAATGTACCAGTATTTAAATACAAACTGCCGATCAGCTTCTTTGGTTAAACTTAAACAGAGTTGGGAAAAGAGAGGTCCCAATCTATACAGGATATTAGGTGGAATCGAAGCTACCTTTTAAGAATAACAGATTAAACAAATCTATATAAATATACTTCATAGAACCTATCTGACACCAGCAAGGCTCCATAAAATGAATATTAATAATTCAGAATCTTGTTCAAGGTGTGGAGAGGCTAGAGGTACGTTAGACCACATGCTAGTTTCCTGTCATAAACTGGAATCATTTTGGCATAAGATATTTTTGGTTTTTGGAAAACTTATAGGCCAGGATTTCCCTTTTGACCCAGGGATTGCTTTGTTTGGATCCGAAGAAGGGAGATGGACTTGGGGATATCATTGAATTATGTGCAACGAGTTTATTAATGGCAAAAAACTTATTTTAATACATTGGAAGGACACATCTCCACCATCCTTTGTAGAATGGGTCCAAGGAATGATAGATTTACATAAGGTAGAAGAAGTACATTATAAAATGGAAAATCAATCTGACCTTTGTTTGTGGATCTGGCTCCCATTCATGAGTTTCAAGTTCAATTTAAATTAAATTAGTTTAATTTATAAATAGGGACATGGGCGGCAGGGAGGGTGTTTGATAGGGATGAGATGGGGAGTTGTGAAATGTCAAGATGACTACTTGAGCAACCTATATTCTGAATCATCCACCTAAATAGTAATAATTGGAGGCAGTATGGTGCAGTGTTCTAAGGCTCTGAGCTGCTAATCTGGTGACATCCAGCAGACCAGACCTGGGTTTGAATCCCACAGCTTCCACTTGCATACTGTGTGACCCTGAGCAAGTCACTTAACCTCCTTGTGCTCCCAGGTCGCTCCTGTAAAAAGCTTTCAGCTTAATGTGCTATACCTGGTTAAACAACCAAAAAAAATAGAAAAATAAAGAAGAAGAAAAAAGAGGGAAATCTGTTCTGGATAGGGATGGTAAAGTTCATTGCCCACGCCCTTTCATTCTTTCCTTTTATTAATTACGGACTCCATTCTTCCTCCTCTGAAGTGTGTTCTTCCCAGTGTGTTTTTGAGTTTCCTCAGTTGGTTTATTCCTCTCTAGATTTAATGTTATGCCGCTTGGGTTGCCTACCCTGGATTGTTTACTCGTGTTTGTGTATTTCTGAAGCTGGCAATTATGTCCTCAAAATCCCTTTATTTTTCATGCTTAGTTTCCAGGCACTGTTCAATTTCAAGTCATCAAACCCATTCTGACTTCCCAGGCAAAATTTATTGCATATAATACATAACATTGCTAGAAGTCGGAAGTGATGCTACTTCCAGTTTCGCTGCTACTTCCAGTTTAGGAGACATTTGAGATCCCACATAGTGAATGGGTGAGCATGCATGGGCTGCATCCTGTGACCAGCACGCCTGTGCATGTCTGCTGTGATCACTGGGGACGACTGGGAGACGTTAGTAAATCACAGGTACAGAAAAATCATATACCTGCATAATATATGAAGACTGACATTAATGAAGGTTTTGTGACTTAGACAGCTAGTTCTGATCCCTGTATCATTTTTGTCAATATAAAAAAAATGTGTGATAGACTGTGTCAAGAGAAACCAGTGTCTTGCTGAAGTTGACACTAAAACCCCCAGGATAAGTTCAAAGGACAGGAGGTATTTTAAACTGCAGATTTCTAAAATGCAATCACCTTGTCAATTTGCTTTGATCCCAGGAAATAAAATTAGCCATTCATGATGTCCTTAGGAAATCCTTTGATTTTGCACTAGGTGTCATAATGGAAAGAGCATGCTTGTGTTTTGGGTGTCTCCCAGGAAGCCAGCTCACTTCATCAAAGAGACTTTTGATATACAGGTCCCAGACTGCATTGTAGCCCAATATGCATGTGTGGGGTGTTGTTAGAGGGAAGCTAGCATTACATCAAAGAGACCTTTGATGCCTGTAGATACCAGGGCCCAGACAAAATTAAGGAGGGCAAAATACTTTTGAATATACAGTGACTTACATCAAAGAGGACTTTGATGTGTGTGAGAAGCAAGAGCCCAGACCGGCTTGGACCAGTCAACATGAGAAGAGGAGATTTATTTTGTCATCTATTATTTTTAAATACCTTAGTAGGCCATCATGTGTTATAAAATATAGATTTTTATACACCAAGGCAGAGTTTGGTGACCTCAGAGAGAAGGCCAGCTCAGGACTGTTTTAAACCTACTGAGCAAACCTTGACACACACTTCATATTTCTGACAGAGAGGAGGAACATCAAAGCACTGAAAGAAAGATTAAGTAGTAAGGACCTTAGACAAGATTAGTCTGAGTGTTATTATCTGTAGGAATCTGCACTTTTAAAGTTGTTTGTTTTAAGGCTGGATGTGTTGGGATATTTTGTTCTGTAATATTTTCTGTTTTCATATTTTTTAAAGTAAAGATATATTTTAAAATGGAAACTGCCTGGTTTGCCTTGAAATTTCTTTTTTATAAGTGTAGCTTTAAAGGTTATAGTTGACACTGTGTATGAGCTTATTATTATACCAAACTGGGACATGGATAGAGTTCTCTAAGATCTTGTATAGAGTTCTAAGGGTTCATTTGTAGACCTGGTTAGGTGCCTGTAGGCAAAGATATCTGGCCCCAAAGACAGAATTATCTGAGCCTGATAATTGGATATGCTAACAAGAGGTTATTAGTTTGAATCCCTCCAGGACTTGAGACTAAGGTGACTTGATCCTACAAAACAGACAAGAGGGTTACCTTGTACTGTTAACTGTCCACAAATCCTACACTCAGAGGTTGGCACTTTGGGAGTAGAGGGCTGACCGAATTTGTGACACCCTATACCTGACCCTCCTCCTAAACAGCCAATTACTGTGAAAACTGCAATATTTAAAAGTATAAAAGAGTGTAGACACACCTAAAATGACCACCTCTGTCCACAGGCATGCAGTATTCCAGCTGTCAAGCAGCAATCTTGCCCCGGCCACATGTGGCCTAGTATTGCCAAACCAGAAGCAGCTTACTCCAACTTCCGTATGGTGTGATACTACCCCAGCAAGAATAAAGTTTACTAAAATAATAGGGAAACCCTACTCATGCATAGTGCTCCTCTCCAAACACACCAGCCACAAGCTGGAAAACAAGGCTTCCCAGGTGTCTACAGCACTGGTGGTAGTAACTGAGGGGACTACCTCCAGTGCCCCACAATGCTCTTCTATCTCAGATGAGCCAGCCAGGAGAGGCAGGTATCCTAACCTGGTCCTCCTCCTCCTAAAGAGCCAATTATTGTGCAAAACTGCAATATTTAAAATTATAAAAGAGTGTAAACACGCCCAAAATGACCACCCTCTCCAGAGGCATACAGTGCTCCAGCTGTCAAGCAGCAAAGTACAGTCACGAAAGAACATACCGTAACAGTAGATCTTCGAGAACAGCTCTTGCAGCAGGTTACACCATAAGGAGTGAAGCCAGCAGGTGCCAGGACCTCACGGAAATTTTCTAACTAGCAGTATCCAGCGGGACAGCCCCAATGTCTGCCCCACCTCAGACGTCAGGCATCATATAAAGGCGGTTCTCCAGAATCCCCAGTTCTCCTGCCGGAGACTCCTGACCGCTAGATGACATCTGAAGTAGAGACTGAGGATCACCTTCAAAGAAGGTATGCAACAGGAGGTGTTGTAAACACGAAGCCTAGGTAATAATAAATGGAACAACTCTACCTCCAGAGGGGATGGTGGGAGGAAATTGCCTGCTGCAACAGCTGTTCTCAAAGATCTACTATTACGGTAAGTTCTTACATAACTGTACTATCTTACTTGAGAAACAGCTCTTGCAGCAGGTTACACCATTAGGACTGATTCCCAAGCATTTTGGAAATCCTCTCAGACGGGAGGAGGCTAGGAGAGATTGTGAGTTGAACCAAAGCCTAGGACAGTAGTCCCTGAAGGACTGCTAGACCAAAACCAGCTCTTTGCCCTGAGGCAGCGCCCAGGCTATAATGCCTGATGAACGTGTGCACAGTGCTCCAAGTAGCTGCTGCACGGATGGTGGAAGTGGAACGTTCTTCAAAGCAGCAAAGGAGGTAGCCACCCCTTGTGGAATGTCCCTTGACCGAGCTCCGCAGGGACTTATTACGCTTTGGTAACAGAACGAATGCAATATATGAGCCATCTGGAAAGAGATTGCTTAGAGACTGGAGCACCCAGCATCCTATGGGCGAAGGAGACAAAGAGCTGATCAGATTTACAGTGTTGTCTGGTTCTGGTCAGATAGTATCTAAGATATATGCACATCGAGAGTGTGCAGCAGGGTCTCTCCTCTACTGGAGTACTTAGGAGGTCGATATCCTGGTTAAGAGTAAGGCTGAGACCACCTTGGGAAGAAATTTTGATTTGTCCTATGACACCCTGTCCTGGTGAAAACCAAATAAGGTTCTTTGCACATGAGTGCATGGAGCTCAGAAATCCTTCTGGCAGAACAGCAACTAAAAATAACGCCTTCCATGCGAGGAGATGTAGCTCTAATCCACGGTTGGTTCAAAAGGAGGCAGCATAAACTGCTCAAAGATGAAGGGCAAGTCCCAAGGTGGAATAGGATCCCTAACCAGAGGCCTAAGGTGGAGAACACCATGCAAAAAGCACGCGCGGCTTCTGACTGGGATATGGACCGTAGACCTATGGGAGCATCATAGGCCAAGATGGCACAGAGGTGTACCTTTACTGAGGAGTAGGCCAAGCCTGCCTGAAACAGGGACAAGAGGTAGTCTAATACCAAACCTTCAGAACAGTCCAGTGGAGAAAGTCCCCATGCTTGAACCCAGAGACAGAATCTGCACCATTTCATGGCGTCTGGCATGAGGTGGCCAGTTTCTAGCAGCCACTAGAACATCTGCTACTTCATCCGAGACCCTCATCACATGACTGCTATGTCCTTAGGAGCCAGGCATGCAGGCTCAGAGAGCGAGGTCCAGATGAACCAAGGAGCCTGCCTCCTGGAACAGTAAATGAGAGCTCAGTGGCAGAGGCACTGGCGTGTTCCTGAGAAAGTTGGTACAGCAGGGCAACTAAATCTGCCTGGGCCAAAAGGGCGCCGATTAAAATCAGAGTCGCCCGCTTCGGGAGTTTCAGAAGAACCTCTGGATCAATGGGAAGGGAGGAAGGCATAGAGGAATCTTTCTGCCCAAGAGAGGGACAACACATCTCACCAGAAAACACCAGGCCCTGGACCTAGCGAGAAGAAAATAGGCAGTTTTGCATTGATGGGGACGCAAAGGTCTAACTCTGGTGTCCCCATCTGCTAAACAAATCCTCACTACCTTCTGAGTAGTTCCTATTCATAGACTCTGGCCTGAGAGTGGCTCAGACTGCCTGCGATGGCATTGTCCATGCCTGGAACATGGACAGCAATAAGATCTGTGCCGTGTTGAAGTACCCAATCCCACAACTCATGGCCTCCTGCAAAGATCGCAGGAATGAGTGCCCTTGTTTGTTGATGTAGTACATCACCGTAGTATTGTCTGTTTGCAGAAGAGTACCCGTGGAATCTCCGATTTAGAAGGCCTGCAATTCATATAGGACCGCTTCATCTACAAAATGTTTATGTGAAGATGAGATTCCTGGGTCATCCATGAGCCCTGAGACCTGACACCGTTGAGATGTGCTCCCAACCGGACCCAGCGTCCGTGGAGAGTGTCACGACCGGAGACGGTGCAACGGCGAACTCCCATCAAAGGTGCTCTAGGATGAGCCACCATTGCCAATCTCAGATGACAGCCTTCGTGATCTGGATTGGATGCTGCAGATGGTCTTGCTTCGATCCAACTGCACCTGTAACATCCACTGGGTCACCCACATGTGGAGATGGGCTAAAGGGACTGTTGCAATGGCCGCAGCCACGTGTCCAAGCAGGCAAAGGACCAATCTTGCAGGAACGGTCTTCTCGCCAAGATATTCCTTATAAGGAATCTGATGTGCTCTGCTCTGTCCTGGGGCAAAATGCTTTCCCTGAACGGTGTCCAGGACTGCGCCATGAACTGCAGTCTCTGAGACAGAACCAGGCGACTTTTCCGATTGATGGTGATGCCAAACTATCCGAAGAGGAATGAGTGGAATGAGTACAGTGAATCATGGATATCAGGGCCTCCCAAGAGGGGGCCATATGAGCCAGTCCGTCCAGGTAGAGGAACACATAAGTGGTCTTGTCTCCTGAGAGCTGCCGCCAGGACTGCCATGCACTTCGTGAATACCGAGGTGCCGAGGACAGTCCAAAGGGGAGGCTTGGAACTGATAATGGTGACCTACAAACTCAAGTGCAAGAACTTTCTATGCGCCTGAGCTATCAGAATATGCAGGTAGGCATCCTGCATGTCCAGTGATGTTAAGAAGGTGCCCTGCTTGAGCATGGGAATTAGTCCTGAAGAGTCACCATGTGGAAGCATTTGTATAGCAATCAAGCATTGAGGTCGCTGAGGTCCAGGATTGGATGGAGGTCCCTGTCTTTGGGAACCAGAAAGAAGTGAGAATAATATCCTGTGCCTCTGGTTCTGTGGCACGTGCTCTATGGCCTCTTTGTCCAGAAACGCTAGCACCTCCTGCTGAATGAGCAGGGCATGCTGACCCGAATAACGGGAAAGCAGGGAGATCTTGAAGGTGGGTGGTCAATGAATTCTATAGAGTGTCTCTCTCTACTAACTGTAGAACCCACCGTCGGTGGTTATCGTCTACCACCCTGCAAGGTGGCGGAGATGCGACCCCGACCTTTTCTTCCCAATAATCTAGAAGGCGGGGACTAGGAAGGAGTCATGCTGTGGCGCCGTTGCTTCCCGTGGGCTGGGTCAGTGAAATGCATCTCTGACCTTGGCCTGGGAAGACTTAGACTGAGCCTTCAGATTGAAGTTGCCCTTTGCTGCTGGCTGAACATGGCTGCTGCCATTGTTGCCAGCTGTGAAGCGATTCTGGTTCCTATGAAAGGAACCAGTCTTGGGCCTGTTCATGACCTGTACAGTCCTCACCGCTTCCTGTCGTCCTGTAACTTGGTGATTAGCTTTTCAGATTCTTCACCAAACAGGACATCTCCATTGTAGGGGACATCCAGGATATTTTCTGGACGTCCGGAGTAAATCCGGAGACGCTGAAGCCATGAGTGTTTCCAGAGACAGACGCCAAGGCTGCTCCCTGGACGAGAGTCGCACGAATCATAGGCAGCTCTCAAAAATTGGGTCCCCACGCCTGTCCCTGTGTGAAGAAGGTTTAAAGTTCCCCTGCTCACCATCTCAAGGACTTTGATGAGGTCCTGGCCCTGTTCCCACAGGGGCGTTCTAAAACTGAACCACATGTGTTAGGTAGTTCAGTGACCTGATGGAGCATGTAGCAGCTGCATACATGTGCCTTCCCAGTGAATCCAATTGCTTGGATTCCTGGTCTGGTGGCTGGGTGCTCAGATGCTGGACGTTGAGACCGGTCGTGAGGTCATGATGACCAGTGAATCAGCCAGGGTTGGTGCGCCAAATACGGGTCCTCCAAAGGAGCCCTGTACAGGCAGTCAGCCTTCTTTGGCACAGCCGAGTGGAATGTGGACATTTCCACGTGGGCTTGTTGATGTCCGAAAGGTATCCACCAAGGGTGGCACCATGACAAGCTTAGGGTCCTCCTGCTGAATATATCTAGCTAGGGCTGTCATTCAGGTCTAGAACTTCTGTCTTCCACCCCATAATCTCCTGGATGTGCCGCATGATTTCAGCAAAGGAGGGATCATCCGAAGGTGACCTGGGGAGGTCTCATGGGTCTGGTGATGGAAGACTGATGAGAGAAGGAGACCTGGAGGTATCAGATGAGTCGGTCTAGTCTGGTACCCCCCTCTGAGTGGACCTTCTTCCTCTGGGTCGCTTGGGGCTGGGGGACCCTAAGGAGACCATGAAGGGGCCTTCTCCTTTTCTGGATCTACCCTAGGAGGTGGTGTAGGCTCCTTGGGGTTGGGGTCTACCATCTGGACCCTGGGGAGGAGGAGGCTTTACTGGGACAACATCCTTCTTGACAGTGTCCACCAAAAGGTGAAGAGATCTTAAACTTCCTGTAGGTTCATGCCGGACGCGGCCACGCGTCGGGGTTGGCCTGTCGCCGGTGTCGGGTCCGAGGTCATCGCCAGTTCAGGCGGGCTTCCGAGGAAGCCCGTGTCTTCAGTGTCATCTGCCTGGTCATCAGGCAACATCAAATTCTCCCAATGAATCCCGGCGACCGTATCGACCGTGAAGGGAGGGTGGTCGTTGGCTCTGGAAGGTTGCTTTGACCGATGTTGGGTACTTGAGGGATGTCTGGTCTGTCAGGCATTTGGCCGGTGAAGGATCTGCAGCCTGCTTAGGCTCCAACGTCCACTTGAGGGACGTCAGGTCCGTGGTCTTCCTGGGAGGATCGAGTCCCTGGGAGGCCGATCTAGGCCGGGTTCCCAGCATTAGTCAGAAGTAGTAGAAGCTGACTTGGAGGACTTATACCAATGACTGTCGGAAGACTTCGCTAAGGCCTGGGAGGGCGGGAGATGGATTCAAGTCCTGGAGGTCTTCAGCGGTGGAGAGGAGCTGAGGACCGCCAGGATCTGACCTTAACCAGTGGAGGCTGAGAGGAGCCCTGGAGAGAGAGCGGTCTGAGCGCTGTGGAGCCAGAGCTAGTGCACGAGTCCAAGCCTGGTTTGGGAATCTGGACATGGCCTTCTCCCAGTGCTTATGGGAATTGAGGCTGACTCACCTCTGGTGGCAGGGTCTTTTCCATGGTTTTTAACTTTCTTCTAACAGGAACCCCAGGAGTGCCTTTTGACGGTGGATCCTGGTGCAGCTGTTAAATTACTGGCAAATGGAGCAGGCCTTGGTGTCGTGCTCTGGGCCTAGGTACCACAGACAGGCTGAATGGAGATCCTTGAAAGGGATCTGTTTGCCATAGGCACACTTGGAGGGGTGTTCTTCTGTGGAAGGAGTAGAAGATGCCAACATTTAGTAAGCAAAAGTTTTGCTAAAGAAGTTCTAGTCATCGTTAAGCTAATGAGGGTGTCCGTGAGGCCGATGCTGGCGAGTCGACGGCAGGAAAAGAACTGGGATTCTGGGGACTGCCCCTTTATATGATGCCTGAAGTCAGAAGTGGGGCCGACGCCGGGGCTGTCCCTGCTGGATACTGCTAGCTAGAAAATGTCCTGGGGTCCTGGCGCCTGCCAGCCTCAGTCCTAATGGTGTAACCTGCTACAAGAGCTGTTTCTCAAAGTAAGATCAATATTTATGACTCTGCTTGTAATTACTGTAGTATTGTATTTTACTTTATTTGTTTAACAAGTTTTATTATTTAGTTATTTAATGCTTCTCTCCCTCAGGACACATCTGGAAACGAGCAGTTTTTCAGCTCAGTATGTATTTCCTGATTAAACTTTTTAAACAAACAAATAAAGCCAGTCAGGTGACAGCTAAGTGATTTTGAGTGCATGGCCTACACCACTTGCAGTGTTCAGTGTTGTCTGGAAACCAAACATCACAAGAAAAGGTCATGTTCATTTGTACAAAATCTGTAAACAATTTTCTGGGCCAGCTTGGAACATGTGACTAAATTTGTCTTGAAGGGGGGCTTTCAGAAACTACAGTAAATTTCCTTGAAAAGGCTTCAGATGTTCCAACCAGGAAGAAAAAGGGAGCTATCAAACATGTTGTGACAGAAAACTCCACGAATAATGGTAAAAATGGCAGAGCCCTTGAAAAGAGGACCTCGGTTCTGAGATGCAAGAAAGATCTAGAGCAGGGAGGGCAGGAAATTGAAAAGGAGAGGAGTCATGCAGGATCCAACTAACTGCTTTCCAAGAACTCTGCACATACTCAGTGGGACTGCACTGGTGTCAATATAAAAGGAATCAACACCTCGCACCACACCGGCGACCCGGGTTCGGGAGCGAGCTTGGGTCGTTGGGGTTGGCGGGGGAGATAGGCTGGAGCTTCCAGTGACAGCTCGCCTTCTCTGGGGGGTGGGGGACTTCGGCTGGCGGTGGTGACTCTGGCGGAGGCTGGGAGAAGCGACTGACAAGCTGTAGTTCCTGGGAGTACGATTGGCTGCAGGCGACCAGCAGCCAATCAGCCTCGGGGCTGCTCCTTCGAGGAAGGGGAGGGGACACCACGATTGCCAGCAGATGCCTTGATGCACACACGAAGGTCCCATGGGGGAACATGGGAAAAACCCCGGAGCCGTAGATGAAGGAACGCCAGCCGGGCACGATGTGCCAGCACCTGCCTGTGACCCAGGACCCTGACAAGATTAAAGATTCGGGGTTCCCTGACCTCGACTCCACCCGGGGTCCATGGCGATGGAGGGACCAGAGGCTGCAGGTGGGTACTGGCAGGGGCAGGCTTAATGGGCATTTGAGGGAATGAGGCCTGTGGGACAGAAGGAGGAAAAGAGAAATATCAAAAAAAAAAAAAAAAAAAAGGAATCCGGGATTTGAACATTTCTACAAACCTATTCAAACTTGAAGCAATCAAAAACTATCACTCAAAGAAAGAGGTTGTTTTGTTTTTGTTTCATTTTCTGCAGAAAGAATAATCTGGATCACGAGTGGTGGGGACTTGACAACAGGATAGGTTTTAGTAGGGTTCTAACCAAGTAATTTCCGAGGACTTCACATGCTCAGTAAAGACTGCACTAATGTGAAAAGAATCCAAGTGGTTAGAGCAATACCGCTCCCGTGTCATACATCAATACCGATCGGCACAGCAATGGAGATACAGTTTGTGGAATTTGCTTACTGTTCTGGAATACATGCTGCAAGATAGCAAAATGAACACAAATTCATCTAAAAACTCAAACCGCAACCTTTAGGGATGAATGTTGTAAATTAAAACAAAGAAAAGTGTTTCCATTAAAACAGTGCACAATGTGCAGAGTCTAGATAAAATTGTGACATTTTGTTTCATTCCTTTGTGCACACTTTACTATGGTGAGATTGCTCTGCTGTAGTTCTTTCTTATTAGTTTGTATTTTCTGTATATTTTCTAGGTCACCAGCCATACCCATACTGTGTGACCCTGAGCAAGTCACTTAACTTCCTCGTGCTCCCAGGTTGTACCTGTAAACAAGCTTTCAGCTAGTGTGTCTCTCCCAGTTAAAAAAAAAAAAAAGGGACCTGCGGGCGTTGAGGAGGAACAGGGTCCGCACTACTATTGGTGGCAGCGGAGCCACCGTAAGGCCTTTTGAAACCCTGACGTCAGGTAAACCTGGTGAAAGGTCTTCTTCCATTGGGATCTGCAGGTCTGGCGACAGCTGAGGAATCTCCGATGGAGGAGGAGATGGGGCTCTCCATGGATGGAGACCGGGGTGATCCTCGCTTCCAGCCGGGACAGAGCTGATGTCCGGCTGTGTGTCATGGGAGCCTGATGGACATGAGAGTCGGTGATCGCTTCAGGGACCCAAAGATCGGCTGATCGACCTGGGTTGTGTAGGAGTCTGAGGCCCCGATTCCCAACTTACCAACCCTGGCCAGGTGCTCATCGAGGGTCCGAAGAATGGCTTATCAGCCACGCCTGCCGACACAGAGTCTGGGGTAGTGATGGGCCTGAGTGTGTCAGTGATGAATCTGAGGCACCTGCCATCACCGTAACCAATGGGCTGGGAGGCCAAAGTCTGCTCTGTAGGCAGGAGTGCAGGCTTGGCCATGGCACTCACTTCCCAGAGGAAGGGACTGATCCTCCATCAAGGGCTCGTGGGTGGCTTCGGGTGAAGGGGAGGGGACTGCCCCAGTCCCAATGTTTTTCCTTGTCCCCTTTTTCTTCTTATGGGGGTCAGCTGAAGAGGAGGAGGTGCTTTTCAGCTTCATCAGCTCTTTCTCCATTGAAGCCATTTTTGTTTTAAGAAATGGGCCTCAAGTGACTGTTGATGCCTTTTCTGTGTGGCCCAGTTCAATTGGGTGCAGGCCACACCCGATGTTGTGGTCTGGTCCCAAGCAGAAGAGGCAGAGGGTATGCTGGTCCTTACACGGTAGTTGGATGCCGCAAGAACTGCACTTGTTTTAATGCATTCTGAGGAAGAAGAGGACGACATAGAAAACTATTAGAACAAATTTCAAGTAAGAGAAAAATGGATACTCATTGAATCAGGCGTTCAAACTGCTGCGACGAGCTTCTGAGGTTCAATGTGCACAGGTCAATGGCAGGACAGAACTGAAGGAGCGACATGGGGACCGCCACTATTTAGTGTCACACTGACATCGGTCACGTGACGCCGGGTGGGTGGTCCCCCGCCAGACACTGCTAGCAAAAGTTTTCTGTGGTCCTGACGCCAGGTGGCGAGTCCCATAAGTATTTACCTACCGCAAGAGTCCCTCAAGTAAGATCAATGTTGTTTTCATGTCAGATTGACAAACGTGTGTCTGCCACACTCTGCTGTTGCAGGAACATTACTGTGTGAACTCATAAAATTTAGTTCTTTGAGGGTTTTGTGTGAAAATACATCATGTATGTGTATAACTAGAAATACTATATGGCATCCTGATACCCCTGTCTCCTGCCCAACAGTTGAGGCAGCAGCTCTCGTTTCCCCTTTCCCTGCCCCAAAAGCCCTGTCTCCTGCCCTCATATGAGGCTGCTGCAACCTGCTGCCCACTGTCTTCTCCCACAGTCAGGGCTGCTGCACTCTGCTACCTCTGTCCCCACCCTATAACACAAGATGAAAGTACTTTTGTTTTTTCTTTTGAGTAGTTTTAGGCAGTGTACGGAAGGATCTGACTTTAGTGGCAGGAAGCAGCATGGTGCAACAACTCTAACTAGAGGCAGTGTAGGTGTAGTGGGCTAAGGCTCTGAGCTGCAGATCTGGAGACCTGGGTTTAAATCCTAGCCGCCTAGGTACATACTGTATGATCCTGAGCAAGTCACTTAACTTCCTTGTTCTTCTAGGTCGTATCTGGAAAAAAAATTCTTGCTTAGTGTGCTACTCCTGGTTAAACAATGTTCCTTCCTTCCTTCCCTAACTGTGGAGGCTAGAGGCTCTATGGTGCAGCAGAGCACAGTGGTGTCAGGGGACAGAGGACAGCATGGTGCAGAAGCCTTGACTGTGGTGCTGGACACTGTGGGGCATCAGGGTACAGCAGCCCTGACTGTGTGACGGGTGCACATGGTGCAGTGGCCTCACCATTTGGGGTGATGGAAGTGAGGCGGCAGGGTGCAGCAAAGCCCCACCTTTGATGACCTGGGGCAGCACGGTGAAGCAGCCCAAACTGTGGAGGTAGAAGCCCTGGGACTCTAGGGCTCAGCAGAGCACAGCAGCCCTGTCTGTGGAGACAGAAAAAGGGGCAACAGAGTGCATTGGCCCTGACTGTGAGGGTGGGGGACAGAGGGAAGCAGGGTCAGCATCCTCAACTGAGAGGTAGCAGACAGGGGCATCAGGATGCCATATAGTAATTCTAGTTATACACATACGTGATGTATTTTCACACAGAACCCCACAAAGAACTGAATTTCATGAGTTCATACAGTACATGTTCCTGAAATAGTAGAGTGTGGTAAGACACGTTTGTCAATCTGACATAAAACAATATTGTTCTCATATGAACCTGTTTATTGAGGCTACATCAGACACACTGCTTCTATGAATTAACAGAATGCAGATTTATTTTATATCCATTAAACAACCCTGTGTTATATAGCCAGAATAGAATGTAGAGTTTTGATGACAGAGAACTGACATCTGTGATACAGACAAGGTAATTTCTCAGACGCTCATTCATACCACTTCAATTCAGCACTGAACCCCAAATGATCAACTTTTATGAGAACAGAAAGATAGATGTTAAGCATATCTCTCTAAACACAAACCAGATGGGTTAGTAACAAACTCTGAGAGAAAACAACTGGCTCTACAGACTGCTCTAACTAGGAACTGCAACAGCGTATTCAGTTAGTTGGGGATTTAACTGCTGAAGCGTTGGGGTGGACAAGTATGATGTCATTGCTCACTGAAAGGATAGAAAAATCGCACTGTTTCTTTTACTGTTTTCAGTTACAGCACAGCACATTAGCAGATGCTGATTTAAAGAAACCACAAAACCAAATAGCATGATATTTTCAGGAAACACCAATCATGACAAGGGACATGAATTCAAGGAATTCAAGCTTTTTATGAAATATGTGCATTTGATCTTTAAGCTTATGTAAATTCATTCTTCTATGAGACTTGGTCAGTGTAGTACAGTGACCTTTGGGTCAATCGACACTGATAAAAATGCATATGTCTACATAGATTTAAAATCCACCATCTAGTCTGTTGCAGAATTCAAAAGATAAAAATTTACCATCAGGAAGGAGTAACCAATCCATAAGCTGCGCCATCCATCAGGACATCGCGGGATGGTAGCATCTTGACTGTGAACAGCAACAGCAAGAGATGGTGCCTCACAAACTGAGCAACGGCTGATATAGGGCTTAATATCTTCTTCAGTCACAGGCATCATGGGAAGAGGAGCAGTAGTAGACAGCCAGTAAGATTTGTCATTCCTGCTTGCATAGTAACAGATATCACCAGGGTTGCAATACAGGAAAGGCATACAAAGCGGGCAGGCAGGATCCCGCTAATCCTGGGAAATAAAAACAGAAGTATCATGTTAAAATATTTTTCCCATATAGCTTTTTGCTCCTCATTATCCCTTTGCCTTGCTTGGCAATGGGGAGACATGTATTTTTGTGGGTTTTCTCCCGTTACCGAGATCACAATCATGCATGTGCTCCGTGGCTCCAGTGATGGTTCCTTCCGCCCATGCAGCCTGTTGCCAGGTTTCCGTTGCAACTTGTCGCTGCCACCTAGCCTTCACCGGGTGGCAGCCAAGAACTGGGAAACCCACATTCCCTCCCCTGAGAGGAGAGCTGCCTTGCAGCCGCTCGATCCAGCTCCTCCCCGGCTGACCCTGGCAGCCCGAGCTCATTCCTGAACTCAGGTCACTGGTGTGGTGCAAAGTGTGGCATTCAACGCCTCAGCCACCGGGCTGGTCTCATTAAAATGGCTACTGAGGGAACTCCAGTTCCTGAATTACTTGCATGTTCCCAACAAATCTTTAACTGCTGTGTGTTCAGTGTGGCCCATCAACCTTGTAAAGGCAATAAAGAAATGGTGAGGAGTGTGTTCGATCAGGCCAGAATTCTAAAACAAAAAGGATCAGGAAAAAGGTCTCTCACAACACAATAAGGTTGCTAATTATATTTACTGCACATAGCTGAGTATACCACACCTCTGTTGGGCATTTTTTTTTTTTTAGTAATGACTGGAAATACAGTTAAGTCCCTTTTTGTGCCACTCCAAACCATAAACATATCAATATCAATCTACATTACCGTAAAACAGGCTATTTTGATGTTAGTTATATTTAGTGCATACAGCTTAGTAGCCAAATTATGCAATTTATTTTCAGCAAGCAATTAGGGCTTAATTCACTTCTATTGAAACTGTGTAGTTTTAGCCAATTAGCCATTTTATTTTCATGTAATCACATCAAACAAAATAGTGAAATTAAACTGCAGCGAAAATACCCGTTTACAGTATACTTAAAATATTGACTATAGAGAAGGTATGTGACATACCTATATTCAAAGCCTGTGTTGTCGAGGCACAGGTCAGGAAGCACAGGAAAACCAGAAGCAGTTGTAAAATTCGCAACAAATCTTTTATTATTAATAACAGTAAAATAAAAAAAAATATTGTTCAGAATGACTATTTACAATGACAGTACAAACACAGAAAACAGAGTCCTTTTTCTTCTCAAGTTCAAATCTCAGTCTGTCTCTGTCTTTTGCAAAACATTGCAGCTGTTTTTATGTCTTTGCAGGAACTTAAGAAAACAGAATGCTTCTCACATAATGTTCTTGCCAGTTTCAGCAGGTGCTGCAAAAACACTGTGATCCAGAACTGGCCTCTTGTTTACATCTCTGCAAAAGGCTTAAAACTGCAATTCAGGTTAACCCCTTGAGTTCCAAACAGCTTTTGCAATCATTTCAACATTATAACTATATACAGTTTTAAACAAAGGGATCCCAGTATCAATTACATTTCCACCAATGATTTACTTATATTTTTATACCAGCAGATATGCAAGGAGGAGAAAAGACAGACTAGCAAGTGAGGGTAGAGAGACAGAGAACTGCAAGACCATCAGGGTGATCAAGTCCCAGATCTCACGAGAACATTTGGTTGCACAACCAGACAGAGAAGACAGAAAAGGAGAGAATAGAACAGATCCTTGCATTTAAACTCTTTCTCCATAACAACTGAGGTGGGACCATATTCAACCCTGCCACAGCCTGCCATTACTAGATTTGCATGGGATGGGGCTTATAGAGGACCTAGGTAAACGATGTTACACATACTAGATGATGTAAATGTTAATATATGGTAATGCTATACCATTGATACTGATTCTGCTAACACATTATGAAGGCTGTTTTTCATTAATTTAGTTTCTATGATATATACTTACTTTAAAAGGGAACGGTGAGAGCTAAGGGTTAGAAACCCTCCCCAAGACACATATATACATATATTTGGTATAATGATGGTTTGGCTTCTATAGAGTATTGATTTGTTCATATCTAATTTTTTAATGGATATAATTCCCTAACCACCCTGAAGAATCGTGCACTGGCTTGCAAAACGATGGTGGACAAACAGGTGTGTAATATACTGAATCATGTGCAATAAATACAACTGTGATCTTTACTGTGGTGAGAGGGTCTCATTTTCCAGTCCCTTTTAAGATTTCATAATACGTCTTTAAAGATATTATAGATTGGGGGAGCTTCTGGCCAACTGGAGTATTCTCTTTCCTCAGAGCGTGAGATACTCCTATTCTATGAAAAAGAGTCGCACAAGCAGCTGCCTTGGGTAGGTTTTTATATTTTAATATTATTGATCAAGCTCAATAAATCATATAATAATTCTGCTCAGACCACTTGATTTGCAGTTCTTATAACCTAAAGTGCATGGAGACCACTATTACAACCATAAGAGTGGTCTCAGTGGCAGTATTACACATCAGTTTACTGCAAGCATGGTACTTCAATCATACATGAAATGCCATTTTAATATTTCAAAATGGACACAAAACCTGTATAAATACATTATTTTCAAAACCAAATCTGCAAATTACAGGTGAGAGTAGAAGTCTGCATTAATATTGTATAAAATGAATTGTCTAATCTAATAATAATAATAATCTCTGGCTATCCTGTTTAGCCGATCACTGGAAACAGGGAGGTACCCAAAGACTGGAGGACAGCAGATGTAGTCCCCTTATACAAAAGTGGGAACAAAGAGGAAGCAGGGAACTACAGACCAGTCAGCCTCACCTCGGTAGTGGGGAAGATCATGGAAGCACTACTGAAGGAGAGATTGGTGGAACATTTAGTTGTCAATGGACTGCAGGACCCAAGGCAGCATGGTTTCACCAGGGGAGGGCATGTCAGACCAACCTCATTGAATTTTTGACTGGGTGACTAGGGAGGTGGATCGGGGAGGGCAGTGGACATGGCCTATCTGGACTTCAGCAAGGCCTTTGACACTGTGCCATATAGAAGACTATTACACAAACTGGGGAATATGGGTGTGGGCAGGACAGTAGTGTGGTGGGTAGGTAACTGGCTGGGTGGCAGGACACAGAGGGTGGTGGTAAATGGCTGTCACTCCACAGAGGGAAGAGTGACCAGTGGGGTACCACAGGGATCAGTGCGGACTGGTCCTATTCAACATCTTCATCAGTGACATGGCGACGACCTAGAAGGCAGAATTTCACTGTTCGCTGATGACACAAAGCTCTGTAACAGAGTAGACACACCAGAGGGTGTAGACAGAATGAGAAGCGACCTGCAGAAACTTGAAGAATGGTCAGGGGTTTGGCAGTTGAAATTCAATGCAAAGAAGTGCAAGATAATGCATATGGGGGACAAAACCCTGGCACAATATATCAGTTGGGGTGAGGATATAGCATGCACCAAGCAGGAAAGGGATCTTGGGGTTATCATCTCTGATGACCTCAAGGTAGGGAACAGTGTGACAAGGCAGCAGGTAAAGCAAATAGGATGCTGGGATGTATAGGCAGGGGCATTACCAGCAGGAAAAGGAGGTCATAATTCCGCTATACAAGACACTAGTGAGGCCCCACCTGGAGTACAGTGTACAGTTCTGGAGACCATACCTACGTAAGGACATAGACAGGGTAGAGAAGGTTCAGAGGAGGGCAACAAAGATGGTGCATGGATTGCATCACAAGTCCTATGAAGACAGGTTGAAGGAACTGAACATGTACTCCCTGGAGGAGAGGAAGGAGAGAGGGATATGATAGAGACATACAAGTATCTTACAGGAGGAACAGGGTGCAGGAAAACACAATTTTAGCGCAAAAAGATGTTCCGGGACTAGAGGCATGGGATGAAGTTGGAGGAGGACGATTCAGAGGAAACATGAGAAAGAATTTCTTCACAGAACAGGTGGTGGACAAGTGGAACACCCTGCCAGAAGAAGTGGTGGGGGCTGGAACAATCACGGATTTAAGAATGCATGGGATAGACATAAAGGAATTCTGGAGGTCAGGGGTAGGTGTAACAGACTTCTAGGAAAACAAACTGAACTTACAAGCTCAAAGGGGCAGACTGGGTGGGCCATAGGCCCTTATCTGCCGACACTGTCTATGTATCTATGTATGTATCTATGTAATATAACAGAGGAAACATTTACCTTCTCAATGGGTTCCAATTCTACAAAATGTCTGTGTCTTTCGGACAACTTGAGCTGTGCTCAGAACTACCATGTAGCTGTGCACTGCAGTACAGTACAGGGACCTGGGACACTTCATTGCAGTGTACTGGGGAGGTGAGGTGTAGAACAGGCATCTGAGGTCAGCTCAGAGCTACTGAGTAGCTGTGCACTGCAGTACAGTACAGGGACCCGGGACACTTCACTGCAGTATACAGGAGGTGGGGGTGTAGAACAGGCATCTGATGACCTCAAAGTGGCAGCATGATAATGCAGTGGGTTGGGCCAGTGGAATGCTGGGATGCCATAGGGAGAGGTAGTTCCATCAGAGAGAGGTGGCATTGTCACTGTATCACTTGTCTGTGAGATCCTACCTGGAGTATGGTGTCCAGTTTTGAGAAAGGACATAGATGGGGTGAAGACAGTCCAGAGGAGGGCAATATCCCATACTTCTTTGTACCTGGATCATGCCTGAAAAAGGTGCTTAGTGCCAGTGTACCTAGCCAGTAACCAAACTATAAATAAATAAAAACTAAAATGGTGCAGGGGTTGCACGAGAACTGCATGTCAGAGACTGAGGGATCTCGATATGGACACCATGGAAGGAAGGAGAGTGAGAGGGACATGATAGAGACACATACAAGTACCTCACAGGAGTGGAAAGGGTGCAGAAGGAAGCCCTTTCAAATGACAAGGAGCACCAGGACCAGAGGCATGCGATAAAGCTGAAGGGTAAATTAAAGAAGAATGCGAGAAAGAACTACTTTACTGAAAGAGTGGTGGACGCTCAAACAGAGTGCCATGGGAAGTGGTGGAGGTAAAACAGTAGGGGCTTCAGGCATATGTAGGATAGACCTAGGGACATATTAGTAAACAGGTATAGAGGAGGGAGAGTTGCCAGAGACTGGTTAGGGTCTGTAGAGTTATATTAGGAAGGAACCATGTGGGCCAAGTGGTTCTTTTCTGCCAACACATTCCATGTACAGTAAAACTGCATACATTTTGCTTCCAATTTTTGCAGCCCCCACCCCCCATATGACAACTCTGAAATCTCTAGGACTCTTACTTTTTTTTTGGTTATAAATCATTCCTAAAGAAGACCAAATGATAAAAAGGAAAGTTGCTTAATATAACGCTTAAACTTGGAGTATCTCTCCACAGAGTCACAACCTTTGGTCTTGGAGGCAGAAGCACTAGGACCCGAGAGAAGAAGTTACTTACTGACTGCAGTGGTAGAGTCAAGAATATCTTCTCCAAGGAGTTTCACCCTTTGGTCTTTGGGCCAGTGGTACTGGGACCCCATGGGAGCACATCTTTTAGCTAAGGTACCAGCACCAGCTGATGTTGGCAGTGCATGCATGATAGTACGAGGTGGCGGCACTTACCAGTGACCACTGCTGATGACCTAACCCCCAATTTTATAACAAGGAGAGTAAGGGCTGGGCAACATGCATATGCTTGGTAAAAAGAATAGACAGCAAAAGTATATCCAAGTTCTTTGTCCAAAAAAAGGATATATGAATTGAAAATGAACTGAATATAAACAGACTAATACAGAAAGGAAGATCATTCCTTGCTCAGTTATGCCCTCTGGAAGGGGCAGGGGCAGTAGCAGTAGATTTAAGAGAAACCTAAGCCAGAGCTGCTATGGCTATCAACACCCACAAGGAGAAAAACTTATTGGTAACTAAAGGTGGAAAAAAAAACCCACTCTGGGCAGACACTCCCAGAGTAGAATCAGTCTATGCTCTGTATTAGGTCCAGGACTTAGTCCCCAAAGAAAAGGGCTGCATGAATCTGACAAATAGTAAGGTGTTCAGTAAACAGGGTGCCATCTCAAGTGGAAAACTAGCCTGGAGCAGAAGAGCTAAACTTCTCTCAATCCCTTTCTACCTATGAGGGGAGAAATAGACAGACTACCTTGAGAGGCTTAACACCTTGGAAAGAAGGAGACACTGCTAACAGACCTGATAAGTGGAGCTATTTTCCTTGAAAAAGAAAACTTCACTGGGTAAACCCACAGATACCAAGGCTAATAATCTAAGGGATCTGAGAACTGATAACAAAAGAAAAGTGCTGCAACAATGCAGACAGAAAAACCTGTTACACTCAGCACATGCAGTGCAAAGGCCACAAAAATCCCAACAAGGATGCATACCTTTTCTACAAGAGCTGACTCTAAGCTGTTGAATATAGGAATGTAATCTAATGCAGTTATAGAAACAGATATACTGCCCTTGCACTGGTGTTACCAACGTTCAGGCAGTGGCAAGTATGAATCCACAGACTCTGATGGGACAAGTATCAGGTGAAATTAAATTGCCAAGCCAGAAAACAACCCACATAGGGCACTGCAGCACAGAGCAACTAAGAACAGGTTACTCACCTGTAACAGTAGCTCTAGGATTGGTATATGTTGTTCATCCACACTGTTTGGCATGTCCCCTTCCACTTTAAATTTTGCCGAAGTCTTCGCTGGCTCCTCCCACACACCCAGGTGGTATATACCTTGGCTCGCCCCATGATGCAGATCTTGGCCGGCTGAAAGCAAGGTTGTCGCCCGAAGCCGGGGAGGGGTGGAGTGGTGTGGATGAACAACATATACCACTCCTAGAGCTACTGTTACAGCTGAGCAACCTGTTCTTCTAGGAGCATGGATATGTTGTTCATCCACACTGTTTGGCAGACTCCAAGCAGTTCTCCCGAAGGAGGGAGGCAAGGCGCACACCCCAGCTTAGGGAAACAGACTGGAGAATCGGGCCCCAAAACCAGCATCCCGCATGACTCAAGGTCATGTGTAGTGGGTGATAAAGGTATTTGCTGACTTCCAGGTAGCAGCCAGACAGATTTCCTGGATAGGATATCCTGGGAAGCAGCCACCGATGCAGCAGTATGGCAGGCAGAGCAGGCTCTCATCCTTTGGGAGGCTCCTTGCCCGCCAACTCCTGCTGAACCTATGCACTATGGTCTGTTTGGCTGCAGTCTGCCAGACGGCTTCAGCGTAGGTGACAAACAGCTGGTGAACCTCTCCACAATTTCCACCATCCTCTCTTTGTAATAGGAGAGAGCACATCCGGGTCCAAGGTATGGAGCCTGTACTCAAGGCCTGAGGTGTAATTAGGGTAGTATACTTTCAGAGTCAATACCTGGTTAAGGTGAACTCTGACACCACCTTCAGAAGGAATTTCAGGTGGGGGTGCAGGACAACTTTGTCCCTGTGGAAAGACCAGGTAAGGGAGTCCAACCAGTACCTGAGCCCCTGTCCTTCTGGCTGATGTGATAGCCACCAAGAAGGCCATCTTCCACGACAAGTGTGAGGCTCACATTTGTGCTTGGGTTCGAATGGTTCCATGAGCTTTGCCAAAACCAGCAACAGATCCCACGAGGTGGAGGTTTACGACCGGAGGATATGTGATCCAGACCTTGAAGAGCTTCCGACCACTGTCTCCTCTGCCAACGTCGGCTAGCGCCCACGCCAGGTAAGCAGAAATGGCTGCCAGGTGCACCCTAAGGGTCAATGACCGAGACCCTTGAGAGTGACCAAAGGTAGTCGAGAATGTTAGCCACAGGACAGGATAAGGGGTCCAGACTTCATTCTGACACCAAATGGAAAACCTTTTCCATTTGAAGGCGTAATATTTCCTGGTTTTCTTCGATGCCTCCACAACAGTGTAGACATCTTCGAAGACCCAAAGCCTGGAACTCTAGCCGCTCAGGTACCAGGCTGTTAGGTGCAGAGATTGAAGGTCCGGATGGAAGACCTTCCCTGGTTCAGAGATATCAGGTCCGGCATGTACAAAGCTGCTCCGGGGCCCGCTAGCTGAGGCTGAGGAGATTTGGGTACCAGAACTGGCGAGCCAGTCTGGGGCTACCAGAATTACCTTCGCCTATCCTCCTCACCTGAGTATCACCTTGTGGATCAAGGGAAATAGAGGAAAGGCATAGAGGAGGCCTGGGGTCCACGGCTTCAAGAAGGCATCCCCTGCAGTGAGCCCTGCTGAGAGGGGTGGGCATGATACAGCCTCAGTTTGGTGTTTTCCTGGAGGCAAACAGGTCCACCATAGGCTTGTCCCAACAGGAAAACAAGTTGTAAGCTACCTCTAGATGGAGAGACCACTCATGAGACGTCTGGCCTATGCAGCTGACAGCATCCGCCAGCCGGTTCGAGGCTCCTGCCATGGGTGGCTAGGTGATCTGCCTCCAATCGACTTGCGAGGTCCAGATGCGGAGCGCCTCTGCACAGCAGATGGGAGCGTAGCACCCTATTTGTCAAGGTAGTACATGGTCATGGTATTGTCCGCCTGGACTTGAACCACTTGACCCTGGAGCTGAGCAGCGAAAGCAGACAGTGCCAGTCTGACTACTCTGAGCTCCAACAGGTTGATGTGGTATCGGACTCCCAGGGTCCAGAACACATGGGCCCTGCTGTCCCCATGTGGGCTCCCCAGCCCATGAGAGAGGCATCGGTCATAAGGACAACCATTGGCTCAGGGTAGACAAATGGGATCCCTTCCTGCAACTGGACTGGGGTGGTCCACCATTGGACAGTGTCCCACATCTTCTGGGTTACAGTAATCAGCTGGTCAAGTGACCATATCGTTGAATCCACAGGCAGCCAGCTCTCATTGAAGGGCGCATGATGCCAATGGGCCCAATGAACCACTGAGGTGCACGCCGCCATGTAACCCAGAAGGCGCAGAAAGTCCTGTGCAGGGCGCAAGTGCCCAACCAGAAATGATCAGGCAAAGGAGGAGAGAACCTCCGCCTGTCCACCGGAAGCCGAGCCTGACTTGACAAGAGTTGAGCTCTGCCCCGATGAAGCCCATCACCTGAGAAGGCACGAATTCCACTTGGCCTCGTTGATCAGGAGGCCGAGTTGGGAGCAGGTTTTGAGGGCCAGATCTTTGGACCTTTCCACTACCTGTTGGGTGGAACCCGCCAAGAGCCATTCATCAAGATAAGGGTAGATTCTGACTCCTCAATGCTGGAGGGGTGGCTGTCACCACTGCAATGCATTTGTGAAGACCCATGGGGCCAATAACAGGCTGAACAGCATGGCTCGAACTCGTGACAGGGTCCCTTCAACCCTGAAGCGGAGGAGCCGCTGATGGGATGGACGGATTGGGACATGAAAGAATACATCCTGTAGATTCAGTGAACAGAACCACGTTTCACTCCAGGGATGGTATGACCTGGTTCACAGTAACCATCCAAAGGTGTGGGACCTGAGATATTGATTCAGGTCATGGAGATCTAGGATGGGGCCAACCCCCATCTGCTTGGGCACCAGGAAGTACCTGGAAACAACGCCTGGGTCTGTCAGAGGATCCGACACTGGAGCTACTGCCTCTTGCGGAGAAACTGGGCTACATTGTCTTGAAGAGCCGACTGAGTGCATGCGGAGATCTGTTCCTCCCGATGGGTGCAAGCTCAGCTGGGAGGGTACTGCTTGAATTCTACAGGCAGTCCCTGACCTGCCACTTTGACAACCCACCTGTCCAGTGATAGCGACCAGGCGGAAAGAAAGTGGCAGAGCCGACCCGCCATGGGAGGGCCCAGAGCTGGCATGATGGGTGTAGGGTGGCCACCCCAACCTGTCACTGAGCAGGCTTAGAGGAGGAGGAGGCTCCAGGACCTGAACTCAACCTCCCTACGGGCTGCTGAGACCCTGCTTAGGCTGAGGGTGCCAAGCTTGAGCCTGCTTCTGCTGTTGATGTTGCTGTCCTCCTGATAGGAGGGCTGTCTGACCGTAGGGTAAGAGTGCCGAACGGTTTCTTCTTCTTCTGCTGGTTCTTGCCTGAAGAACCCTTGGCAAAAGTAGCATCCAAGGTGGCACTGGATTGCTATACGCTGAAGGTGACTGGCCACTCCGGGACCGAACAAGTCAGTACCAGGAAGGGCACGCCAGCAAGTTTATGCTGAGTATCCACCGGAAAGGAGGAAAGCCCCAGCCAAGCCCTGCCGTGAGAGGCCACTGCAGCTGCCAGTAAGTGGGCACAAGAATCTCCGATATCCAAGGCCATCTGTAGCTGCTGTTTAGCAACAGCACGGCCCTGGTAATGGACCTGCTTGACCGTGGTCTGCATATCCAGTGAGAGATGAAGGAGGACCCCGCCTAATGACCCAAGAAGGGTATGAGAGAAGTGTGCCATAATAACAGCCGAGTTGGCCTGACGAAGGCCAAAGAAGAGGCCGCATAGACCTTTCGGGCAGTGTGGTCCATATTCTTGGACTCCTTGTCCGGGGTCAGTCAGTGTCGCTGAATTACCAGTACCCTGAACACAGAGGCGGTCACCAGGCTCTCTGGCCAAAGGATGCTCTGTGAACCCCTCAAGGAACCCCATGGGTACCGGTACTTCGGGAATGGGTAGACAGTGCTGGGCAGGGAGGCAGGACACTGCCAGTTCAAGGGCCGGGCCAACAATGGCCTCGCCACTGGAAAGGCCTCCATGGGGTATCTCCTCCAAAAATGTCGGTGAGAGGGTCTCGCCTTCTTCTGACAGGCTCCAGGGGCATTCCAGTAGAATCAGAGATAAGGCGAGAATGCCCGGAACAAGGACGGCCTTCCTCTGTTCCTGTGCTGACCAATGACTCATCATCCCGGATGTGAATGCAAGCCGGTGACGCCCAAGTCCGAAGAGTCATGATACGGCGGTTCATTGCTTAAGTCACCCTCAATCTGCCGAGGGCGGTCCAGGGTGACTTGTTATCGACAGACGCCGGGAAGCCCGGTGTCCTGTCGGTCCTCTTTGAGGGCACCCCCCTCAGGCTGTTTAGGCAGTGGTTCCACCCGAGTCAGTGGAGAGACCGAGTAGGCCTAACCGAGACGCGCCTGCCCCACAGGAGGAGGAACCGAGGGCTTCGGGTTCTGAGGGATTCACTGCCCAGAGGCGTGACCCAAGTGATGGCCGGGTTAGGCTGCAGAGCTGGCTTCTGCCCAGTCAAGATCAGCTCGCCATATGGCCTTCATAGCACCAACGGAGTTTCCGCCGGAGCCTCTCCTTGTCCGAGGAGGATGAGGACCTATGGTGTCACTCCTTTTGAGCGCGATATGACTCTTCCTCGTCGATCATCCGAGGGGTCCTGACCAAGATCAAGATCGGGAGGCCGACTTGGTCGATCGGCAGACCCGGGATCGGAGAGACCAGAGAGTCTGGGACCGGGTCCTGATGGGGACACCAGCAGGCTGGGTCTCCTCATCTGGAAAGACCAGGACTGGAGTCCCCCAACAAGTCATCGGGCACAGCCAGCGACAAGGGGTTGAGATAATTCAGACTCGTTGTCCACTTCCTCTGGTCCCTGGCCAGACGGAAGGGTCTGAAAAGCCAGCGTCGAGGTTGCACCACCAAGGTCGAGACCACATGTGTTCTTGGGACTCGGACCTCCGTCCCAAGAGCGCTCCATCGAGACGAAGACACCGGTCCTTCCTCTCTCCGAGACCGGAGGAGTGCAAGCTCGAGGGTGCCTCACCCAAGTGGGAGAGACTGGCACATCTTCCTGAAGGAGCCCGTAAAGTGGAGCTTAAGTTCAACGGGACAAAGAAGCTTCGACTTGCTGAAGCACGAGCTGCTTCCTCCTTGAATGCCTCCATCTGTTCCAGCTGTTCAGCGGAGCCACGGCGCAGAAACTGCCCACCTAGCCTCCTTCAATTTCAGCGAATTTCTCTTTTCCAGTCTCTCCAGCTTCAGGCGTGCCTGCGGTCATCCAGGACGCGTTGGGATGGAAGGCCAAACAAAAACCGCACAACAAGGTGTCGTGTCCGCCACCTAGGCAGTAAACGCACGTGAGGTGGGATCAGTGCATGACATCTTCATTGCAGGGGGAACCGGCAAATCCCCGGGAAGATCTTTCCTCCATAGTCACGCGACGAAAGACGATCGCTAACTCGAACGAGTTTGATTTTCAGTAAAACCGACAATTTGAAAGCTAGGGCTAAATGCTGAGAGCATGAGGGAACCTGTAACTTCCAGCGGAAAGGAAGATCTGGCATCATGGGGCACAGCCAAGGTATATACCACCTGGGGGTGGGAGGAGCCAGCTTGAAGACTTCCAGCAAGATTTAAAGTGAAAGGGACATGCCAAACAGTGTGGATGAACAACATATCCACGCTCCTAGAACAGGGATATACACTACAGGGCAGAGGAGGTAGACAAAGATGGAAAACAGGTAAACCTGTAGTTTTATCTGTGTATTTTTTGTTTTTATTATTATGGGCCAAGGGCCCAAACCCTGCCATAAGGGCAAACGAAAAGAAAGGGAAAACAGCTGCCAGCACAAATACCCCTTTGTTGGGGTGAGCTGACAGACATAAGCCCTGACTCACTGAAAGAGGAAGACGGTGAGTCAGTGAGTGGTACATAATGTACTCAGCAGTAGTGGATATGTGGAGGGATGATGTGTTGTTCTCAGAGAAATACTCAGAGAGAAAGTCGAAACTGTCCGGACGGGTAGGGAAGGTGACTTAAATTGGGCCCTGTCTGTCTCCCTCCCTATACCATGCCCCTACAGTCTCCCTCAGAGGTGATATTGGTCATGTGACAATGGGCTTGGAAGTCTAATGTTCATGGCCACTCTGTCAAACCAAACTCAAGGCACTTGGGGCAAAGGCCTAGAGGGGAGGGAGCGAATGGGATATCATTACCTGTGGCCAAGGGCTGGACCTTGAGACCCTGATGGCCCCTTCCTAGGAGGAGCAGGAAGAGTCTCCCATATCTGAAACTCCAAATTCACAGAAGGTTGCAGAATGGTGGTCAATGGGGGTGCCCTAGAATAGAAGACAAGTATTCCTGACTGGGTAGGTCCCTGTGTGAGGCCTTATCCCAGTCTGGTGCCAAGACCTGCACTGGCAGAGGACTCAGCAATGGCACCATCTGTGTTCCATTAGCTGACACTGTGTGCAGTGTAAGCATCAAGGCAGTGACACTGATGCCAAGAATCACCCCAGGCACCACTGGAGACCCTGACCTTGGCCTCAATACAGACATCAACCTCTACCTTGGTGTCACTAGCAGCACTGAAGTCAGTGTCGACACTGATGTTGGTGTCACTCTTTACATTCTGCTTTGCAAATGGTGCTAACTCAACAGCGACACCAATGGTCAGTGTCACTGTCAGAGAAATGACCAAGACCATAGGTGTTGATCCCAATTCCAGGTTGGCCCACTGCCAAAGGTGAAGAAGCCATGGTGGGTTCTCTCACCCGCCCAGAAGAGGCTGATGGTCCACCTGACATCACCACCAGAGACTCCATTACAACACAAGCATGATGGGGACAGGAGAGCCCTTGCCTCAGCCAACTTGAGAGTACTGGTGAAGGCACCTGGGGAATAGTCCAGTAACCTACCTTGAACTCCTGGCCTGCGGCTTGCCAGCCAACAGTGGGAACAGGGCAGTCCAGTGTCAGGCATCTATTCTCGGGTTTGCCAATGCAATAAAAAAAGCAGGTGCCACAGAAGTACAGGTTATAGTCATTCATGAGGCAGGCCATAGAAATGAAATGCCAGCCTTCGGTAATGTTCTTCCAAAGGGCAATGATGTAAAGGAGGGCCTTTTTCTTGGTTCGCATTACAAGATGTGGACATTCTGTCAAATAAAAAGAAGAAGAGATCTGGAAAGGATGTCAAACTGAATAATGACAAATCACTCCCATGATGTGCCTCGATGGCAGAAAAAAAACAGAACTGTGGTAAGATAGGGGCGTCAGCAATGGTTTTGGTAAGTATGACCCATGCACTGCACACATGTCACGTGGGTCCACCAACAAAGCAGTGCTGGCACCTGGCTAATAAGATTTGCTCCCACAGGGTCTCAGCACCTCTGGCCCTAAGACCAAAGAGCGGGACTCTATGGGAAGATTCATTCTTGGAAGATCCAGAACTTCTGCGGCTGGTAATGTCAATGCATGGCGCAGCATATAAAGCAGCATTGGCCACAACTGCCTCAGTACTTTTTTTTTTTTTACACAGAGGAGACAGACAAAACAGATGAAAAACTACTTTAAATATTAAATTCTAACATTTTAAAACATTAAATACAACTCAGCAAAAGTACAACACAGCTTAACTGTCCCTATGAGCACCAATACAGCCCATATGCTGTACGAATACAAGAGGTAGCCAGACTATTTATGCACAGTAAATGTCTGAGTCCACACTGACAGTGAGTGGTAGGTGACTGTGGCTCTCACGGAGAAGATACTCAAAGATCAACAGTTACAGTAAATAACTTCCTATCTTTTTGAGCCAGTCTACCCACAGAGCAGCACTGTTTGAGGGGCTAGCAATAAAGATCCCCATATAAGGGTGGTTGGTAAGACAGCAGGACTCAAGGAGAGCAAGCACTGTAGTGCCACCAACCCAAAAATAAAATTACATACTTGCTGGAACTGGCGATCTTCCGAATACCTTCACCATAGATTACCACTTAACGGTCTGGGTCTGGAGGCACTAGGACCCCCAGAGGAACAATTTTTATTTTTTTTTGCAGAGAGCCATTGTCAGCTACTGCCATCACCTCGCAGACCTCTCATGGGTGCCACACGGCACCAGCCAGTAACCATCACGTGCTTCCTCATGCTCCTCAGTTCTGTTCGCCAGAGGAGAAACAAAGTAGATAGAAAACAAAGAGAAGGCTGGATCCTGCCTAGCCCAAAGGGTTAGGGAAGGATATAGGAATAAAATAAACAACATAATCAAACCTGACTACCAACTTTAGACTAATAAGGCCAGAGCAATAAGGGCACAAGGATAGAAGGGTCACTAAAGCCAGGGCCTCACACCACTAGCCTAACAAGAGGTGGGCAGCGGCATAAGAGAAGGAGCAACACTAAGTATGTGGCTCTGGCAAAAACAAGGGTGATGCCCAGAATGGGACACCCATGTAAATGAGATGGCACAAGATGCCTAAGGAAAAATACATAAGATGCCTGTGAAAGAAAGAGAGGGAGCAACCCATGCTATCAGAAGAGAGAAGCTGGTCAAGTACATCTTCCTTACATCAGGGATGGAGAAAGGGGAAACTAGATGTACCTGGAGTTGCCAGGCTGGATAGCTTAAGGAGGTGAGATGCGCTTATCTCCTCAGACACTTCAAAGGGTAGTGGGCTAAGGCTCAAATACATGAAAGGAAAGAACAGCTACATACTTACTGTAACAGTAGATCTTCGAGAGAATCTATCAGGCCACATCTATGGAATTATAAGCCACCAGGTACTAGGACCACATGGAAACTTTTGCAAGCACTCCACCAGGGCCTCCCATGACAACATCAGACATCGGCCTCCAATATAAACATGGTGGCCCTTCCTCCTCAGTTCCCAATTGGAGATCATGCTCGAGAACCTCTCTGTAGGAAACCAGTGCAGAACCTAGGAGTCTGCCAACCAGGCGAGACAGAGAGCAGACAACAGACCCTCATGGAGAAGACTGCATTCCTCAGATTCTCAGGATCCTATAGGTGGTTGGAGGTGGGATGGCACGGCTTGATGAAAGAGATTCTCTCAAAGATAGTACAGTTATGTAAGAACTTACATCAGAACATTAGATCTTCAAGAGAGGCTCTTGCAGTAGGTAATCACCTTGAGGACTGCGCCCGTGTCAGGACCACACAGATACTTTAGCTAGCAGTGTTTGATGGGGATCGCCCACCTGATGTCATGTGGCCGACATCAGCGTGACACTATATAGCGGTGGTCCCACGCCCGACTTGCAGTTCTCCCACCAGAGACCCTGAGAAGGAGGGACAGGAAAATGGAAAAGAGGCCCTGGAGCCCAAAATGAGCTATAGAGAGAAAGAGCTGCAAAGAGACTTGGGGAAGGAGGGAGGGAAAAGGTTACCTACTGCAAGAGTCTCTCTCAAGATTTACTGTTATGGTAAGTTCTTCACGAACTGTACTATCTTACTTCAAGGGGTCCTTACAGTAGGTAATCACCTCGAGGACAGAGTCCCAAGCAGTGTGAATCAGAAGGAACTGAAACATGGAGGTAGGAAAGATCTGCAGAAAAGCAGAGAGTTTAGGAAAGGAGACCTTGGAAGACAGCTAAACCAAAGCCAGCCCTGCAGCTAGAGGCAATGTTCGGACTGCAATGCTTGGTGAAAGTGTGGACAGAGCTCCAAGTGCCACCGCATCAATGTCAGCAGCTGATGCATTCGAAGCAAGCAGTAGAAGCAGATGTGCTTGTAGAATGCCCTTAACCTCCCGGGAGAGTTTACCTACTTCTGGTAACAGAAAACAATAGCTTGCCACCATTTGGATAAACACCATTGAAACTGCCACACCTCTTTGAATGCAAAAGAAACAAAAGTTATCCGCTTCCGACAGACTCTGGTTCTGTCGGTGTAATAACGCAAGATTCTGTGACTGTCTAGTATGTAGAACGCTTTCCCGATTGGAATGCTCAGAGTAATACACTGGAAGTTGAACAGACTGGTTCAACATGAAATCAGAAACCACTTTTGGTAGGAAACTGAGGACTGGTACGTAGAGCCAGCCGGTCCCTGTGAAAATGAAATAAGGCTCTATACATATCAGGGTCTCAGCTCGGAAATCCTTCAAGCAGAAGTGACTGCAACTAAAAGACTGCTTTCCATTGTAATAGCACATATCACAACTACCAGTCGGTTCAAAGGAGGCAAGGTCAGCTTTTCCAAAATGAAACTGAGATTCCAAGGTGGCATGGGACTCAGCACCAGGGTTTCAGGTGAAGGATCCCTTTAGGAAGATTTTGGAAACCTCCAGCTGAGCCACAGCTTTGCCCTCCCTAAGGTGTGGTAGGCAGAAATTGCACACAGGTGAACGTCTCAGCTGAGAGTAACTCAGGCCCAGGTCAGAGAGGTGTAGTAGATACCCATGACCTGAGAAATGGGCACAAAAAGAGTCCCAACTCTGAGGGGCCCAAATGGAGAAACGCTCTAATTTCATGGCATATGTTGTCTTAGAAGGTTTTCTGGCCTCCAGAAGGACCTGAGCCACTTTGGAGGAAACTCCATAGCAGGAGGCAGCTATGTCATGAGGTGCCATGCATGAAGGTGAAGGACTTCAGCCCTGGATGGACCAGCTTGCCCCTCTCCTGAGTCAGGAGATCGTGACAGAGAGGCAGGGGACTGGAGCTCCACTGCAAGCTGCTGAAGAAGAAACCATATTTGGTGAGGCCAAATGGGGCAATCAGAATCATGTCAGCCCCTCTGCTTAAAGTTTGAGCAGCACCTCTGCAGAACTGGAAAGGGAGGAAGGCATACAAAACCTCCCTGTCCAGCAGAGATAGTGGTCTCACCAGAAAGCACCATGCCTGGGATTGAGCGAGCAAAACCTGGGAAGTTTTGTGTGTATGTGGAGGTGGAGCAGATCCAGTCCTGGATGGCCACATAGGGCAAAAATACATTCACCCATCTCTTGCTTGAGCTCCCATTCAGTGGGCTCTTACTCTGGTGTGGCTGCGACTGTCAGCTAGGATGTTTTGCAAGCCTAGAACATGAACAGCTGTGAGGTGAACTCGATGCAGATTTCCCAATTCCACACCGCATCACCTCCCTGAAGAGGGGTTACGAGCGAGTGCCCCTTGCTTGTTGAGGTACCAGACTTCACACATATTGTCTGACTGGACTAATAGTGGGCCTTGGCACAGCAAATGCTGGAAGGCTTAAGCATACAGCACTGCCCCTATCTCCAGCACGCTTATGCGGAGAGAGCTCCGACTGAGACCACAGCCCTTAAATCCTGTGGTTCTACAAGTGAGCACCCCATTCATCCCCAATGCATCTGTAGTTAGGGTCTGGGTGGGATGAGGGGACTGGTGAGGTTGTTGAGATACTGCCACCATAGTAGATCCTGCTGCATCTAACTGGAGATCGCCCTCTGATCCCACTGCATCTGAGTGTCCACTGAGAAATTCCGCACATGGAGCCTGGCCAGAGGGACAGTGGGATGGCCGCTCATAAGGCCAAGGATTCAGAGAACCCAACCTGGCCTGCTGGAGGCTACTAGATGTGCCTGTTTCTGCAGGTTTCCACCCTGTCCAAAGGTAGGAAAACCATACCCTGGGCCATATCGAGCACCGCCAATAAACTGGAGGTGTTGGGAAGGGCAAGTTGGGACTTGAGGAAGACTGACAGTAATCCCGACTTGCAAAAGGGCCAGGGTAGCAGAGGACGAAAGTTCCAACTGCTCCCTCGATGGGGCTGACAGAAGCCAGTCATCGAGGTATGGGAACCACAGTGGCCCTGGCACCTCACTACTGCAAGGCACTTGGTAAAACCCGGGCTGCCAAGGACAGGCTGAAAGGGAGGCTTTGAAATGGTAATGCTCCCTTGAAAGATGAACCTGAGGTAGCAGTGATGGGCCTGAAAAATTGGGATATGCAGGTAGGCATCCTGCTTATTCAGGGCACAGAGCCACTGTCCCTTGTGCAAGTGGGGCAGCAGACCTGGGAGGTCAGCATCCAAAACACTTTGTACTCTATATGTAATGGGTTTAGAGTGCTGAGGTCCAAGATGGGACAAATTTTCCATCTTTTTGGGACCATGAAGAAGTGGAAGTAATTTCCTTTCCTACCTGGTTTGATGGAACGGGCTCCATTGCCTCCTTTAAGGGAAAAAGGGAAGTGGTTATCCTCTGTACAGACAGTTGGTGAGACCCCATCTGGAATACTGTGTGCAGTTTGGAGACCCCATCTATGCAAGGACATAGGATGGAAGCAGTCCAGAGGAGGGCAACTAAAATGGTGCAGGGTCTGCATCAGAAACCATATGAAGAGAGACTGAGAGCTTAATATGTATACCCTTGATGAAAGGAGGACAGGGGCACATGATAGAAGCTTTTAAGTACCTCAAGGAATCAACAAAGTCCAGGAGGGTAGCATCTTTCAGAAAAAGAGATGTGTAAGAACAAGGGGCACAATTTAAAGATAGAAGGGGACGGCTCAGGGTAATGTGGAGGAAATTTTTTTCACAGAGAGTGGTGGATGCATGGAACCGCCTTCCTGGGAGGTTGTTGGTCTAAAACAGTGGGGAATTCAAACATGCATGGGACAGACATAAGGCAATTGTAGTGGGGGTAGCAGGAAGTAGGCTGTTGGTTAACTAGAATCTGCAGCTTATCCAACAGGAAGGAAATGGGCAGACTGGGTGGGCCAAGTGGTCCTTATCTGCTCATCCAAAGTCTATGTTTCTATGTTTCTAGCAGAAGAGCCTCGATTTCTTCCCTTAAGAGGAGAATGTGCACCGTTGACAATGAGACACCCTGGGGCTTGTCCGGGGTTTTGAGAAACTCCAGAGGTGGTCCTGTCTGATCAACTGAAGGACCCATGAGTCTGTGGTGACTGCCTCCCATCCTGGCAGGTCACTGGCGAACCTTCCGCCCACTGGCTCCCCAACAGAAGAGGAGGAGGGGCAGGCCATGAGTCAAGAGATGGCGAGGGATGGAGAGCCACCCTGAGACTCTCTGAGCTTTGACTGTAGGGGTGACTGTGGCTGAAGGTGCCAGATGCTTGGTCTGGTGTCTGGCTGTATGCTGCTGGTTCGCCTGCCGCTTGGTCTGGTGATGAAATGGCTGTTTGCTTTGCAGCAGGTGGAGCATGGTGTGAACCGACCTCAGGGCCTTGCTCTTATCCTGGAGGCTGGTGATAAGATCCTGGGCATCCCCTGAACAGGACAGAACCCCTGAAGGGGGCATCCTGAGTAACCATCTGGACATTGTGTGCCAAGCCTGACACCCTGAGCCAGAAAAATCTCCTGAGACAAACATCCGTAGCGGTGCCCCAGCTGAGGAGTCCACCACATCATAGGTGGCCCTCAGAGAGGGCGACAGGTGACTTTGGCTGACCGGATAGTGTCAACCAATACAGTCTTGGATTCCAAGTCCGCATAACCTCAATGACGGGCTCTAACTGGTGGAACAGCGACTTCTGATACACCAGCATGTGTGCCACATAGTTAAGGGCATGCAAGGTGAGTGGAGGCAGAATAAAACTTTCTCCAAACTGACTGAGCTGCCTCAACTCCCGTCAGGAGGGAGGTGCTCATGTGCCTGGGCTTGGTGGACCATGTGGCCACCGTACTTACTACTGAGTCAACCGTATGGTGGACTCTGAGGTGATCCTTTCCTCAGGAGTCCTGTAGGTCCTGTCAGTCTCCTTCACCACAGCCGGAATAGAGGAAGGCATCATCCATATAGTGGAGGCTAAATCCTCATGAGGATCCAGCCACGGAGGTGTGAGGACAGGAGCAGTCTCTAGATGTCCAAGTGCTCGGCAAGTCTCAGATGTTTGGGGTCCTGAGCATTGATTTCCATCCGTGAGACCTCCATGATCTGTTTCAGGAGGTCTGTGAAAGAAGGGTCCTCTGGGGGCAATTTGGGGACCTTCAACTTAGGTTCCTCTATGAGGGAGTCTCAAACCCCAAAGCCAAGGAGGAAGACTGGACTCATATTCTGAGTCTGAGGAGTCTGAAAGACAGACATCTGGACGAGAGTCCTCCTGAGTCCTAGGAGGAACACTCACCCGATGTCAGGGCTGATGGAGGAGCTTCCTCAGGCCTGACGTAGACTGGGCGGGTTCCACTGGGGAAGCAGATCTAGGAGTCTGATCCGGTGAACCGGGAGATGTTCTTGCCTGGTGCCAGCTGTCCAGCTCCGAGACAAGCTGAGAGCTGGTCTCGGATGACCAAGACTGGAGGATGGCCTAATTCTGCCTGGGGTTGGGGATGAGGTGGAGGTGGCTGGTAAACTAGCTGGAACCCCAAGGGTACCTCGTCGGATATCTCAGCATGGGAACCCATGTGTCAGGTAACCCGTGAAGGGTATGAAGGAGCGTGCTCGATGTCGAAAGCCTGACATCTGGTAGCCTGGTGGAGGATACCAGGAACCTGATGAAAGAGTGGGTAACTGGCCAGAGGGTAACCCAATGGAGGCCTTGATGGAGGAGCTGTGGGGTGGCATGAGACCCTGAGGCCTAAAATCTGTACCAGAGGGACCCAAGAGCAGAGTCAGGCACGGGCCAGCATAAGACAAGGCCAGCACTAGTGCTGACAGGCCCGGAAGAACTGGGGAAGGGACGGAGGTTCACGACAGGTCTGGGGGTGAACCAGGAACTACAGCACCCGACAGACGACTCCCTGCCTCCGGCTCTTGCTGGTCTGGGAGGGCAGAGGTAATTCCACAATGGGAGAAGAGGAGGTATCTCCGCGGCAGAACTAACCAGAGAATGCTGCCCAGAGATCGGCAGCTTGCTTTCATCTGGCCAGACATCAGGGCTCATGCCAGAGCCCGAGTCGCAAAACGGCCAGGGCAGTCGGAGGGTCAGACGACTGACTTATCGACCTTGGCTGAACGAGCACCAGAGTCCCCGGAGCCCGACTTATCGACCTGTGCTTGGCATTCGTCGGAGGGTCCGACAAGCAGCTTATCAGCCCTGCCAGCCTGCTTGACCTAGTTGTGGAGAGGGGTCTAAGGGAGGTGGAAGCTGAGGAGCCCGCGCACCATAACCAGTGGTGGCGGGGAACCAAGGGCTACTCCTGGAAGGTGGGCAACCTTGAGATAACGGCAGTCTTCCCAGAGGAAGAGGGCCACGTTGTTCACCTGAAGGGCCCAAGGGTAGCCGTGGATGAGAGGGGGCCATTCCTAGTCCTGATGCTTTCTTTTTTGTGGGAGTCAGTCGGCGAGGCAGAAGTGCTCCTTAGTTTTGCAGCTCTTTTCCATGGATGCCATCTTCTTGTTCAGAAGATGGGCTTCGAGGGCCTGGCATCGCCTGCAGTGGCTTGGCTGAAGCTGAAACAGGCCTCACAATCCTCAACCTTGTGCTCCGGCCTAAACAGAAGAGGCAGAGGAATGAGAGTCTTTCTAGCGGTAGCTGCATGCCACAACAATTGCACTTATTTTATGCAACTCGATGGAAGACAGTGACGACATGCACAAAACAGAAGGTTTTACAGAAAAAGAAAAAACGAATACTCATCCGAAAAAGGCATTGAACTGCAGTGACAATCTCCGAGATCCAATGTGCTCAGTTGATGGCGGAAAGAACTGGAAGGTGGGCATGGGACCGCCGCTACATAGTGTCACTTTGATGTCGGTCATGTGACATCGAGTGGGCAGTCTCCGTCAGACACTGCTAGCTAAAGTTTCTGTGTGATCCTGATGTCAGGTGGTGCAGTCCTCAAGGTGATTACCTACTGCAAGTGCCTCTCAAAGTAAGATCTCACTGTTACAGTAAGTTACCAAATAGCACATAACTGTTCTCTTCTTTGAGGAGATCGCTTTCATCAGGCCACACCTATGGAGACGAGTACCAAGCAGTACTGACCATAAACAGTCTGAGTGGTAGAAGCTGATAAGTCTAAGAAAGTAGGCCTTGGAGCACAGCTAGTTGAAGCCAGCCCTCTCTCTTGAAGCTATGTCCAGACTGCACTATTTGGTAAAAGTGTGGACAGTACTCAGGTAGCAGCTACACAGATTTCCACAAAGGACACATTTTGAAACATGTAACAGATATGATTATGACCGCTAACAACTCCAGGAAGTTCCTTACCATACTTACTATAATAAAAGTAATACAGTTTGCCAACCATTTAGGACGGGAACTGTTTGGAAACTGAAGTGCCCTCTTCCCAGGCATGAATGAAACAAAAAGCTGCAGGACTTTCTGCAGTCCTTTGTCGGTGTATATATGTACCAGTATTCTATGTACATCTAAAGTATGAGCAATGCTTCCTCTGGATTGGCAAGCTCAGGAAAATAAACTGGCAGGTGGATGGTTTGATTTAAAATAAACTCAGTCACCACCTTTATAGAAACTTAGGATAGTATGTAAAGACACCCTGTCTTTGTGAAAAATCAAGTAAGGAGGCTCACACATTACAGCCTGCAGCTCCAGAATCATTGGAACAGAAGTAATAGTAATGACAACAACGCTTCCAAGAAAGAAATCGTGAGGCCAACAGTAGCGGCTGGCTCAAAAGGAGCCAAAGTAAGTTTTCCTAATGCAAAATTAGGTCCCAAGCCAGGACTAGATTATGGATAGAGGCTTTAAGTGCAAAATGCTTCTTAAAATGTACGGGCCACCTCCCTTCAGTAGGTACATGGAAAGCTGAGATAGCAGCCAAGTGTACTTTATTTATTTAGTTTTGTTGACCAGGTAGGTACACTAGACAAATAATGACTATTTTCAGGTACAACCTGGGAAGTTACAAAGGAAAATATGCAGAAACAGTATTATAATGAAAAGGTATACAGGCAGCCTATATGAAGACATAAATACAAGGATTGAGGCAGTAGTACAATAAGGAGGACTTATGACAATATATGAAACATCCATAGGCAAAAGGCATACATAGGCATATTGAGCAAAAAACAATATCTGAAACATTCAAAGGCAAAAGCATGTTATATAAAGTAAAATGATATATACATAGGCAACGGCACATTTTACAAAACCAAGGTACAGCGGCCAGGAAAGGGTATGCAGGCAGCAATATAAAGGCATAATACAAGGATTAGGGCTGTAGTGCAGTGGAAGGTTATAGGTGAATCATAAGAAGGCATAGTCATACAAAGGAGTTTACAGAGTAAATGGTACAGTGAAGTCAGTGGACAGTGGTAGCTAAGTAATACAAGAGTACTGCAGGCCTACATCTGACAAGGATCGGATACCTAGAACCTGATTCATTGGACAGGTAAAAGGGTTCAAGTGGTGAGAAGTGTCTCACAAAGCAAACCACTTCACGCCTTAGAATAAGTGGCCTTGGTAGAAGGTGTTCTAGCAACCAACAAGACATCAGCCACTTTTGGGAGACTCCAAATCTAGCAATGGCTATGTTGTCAGGAGCCATGCATGTAGGTGAAGCAATCTGAGGTCTAGATGAGCCAGGGTTCCCTGCCCTGTGACAGAAGTTCCTAGCGTAAGGGCAGAGGTACTGTCGCTTCATTGCCAGCTACTGCAGTAAGGGTAACGAGATTTGTGTAGGCCAAAAGGGAGCAATGAGGATTACAGTTGCCCCTCCATCTGAAGTTTGAGTAGTACCTCTGAATTAGAGGGAAGGGAGGGAAGACGAGAACCTCCACTTCCAAGAGATGGACAATGCATCTCACCCAAAAACTCAGGCCCTGAATGAGCAAGCAGAAACATGGTAGTTTCATGTGTGTGGGACACAAAAGGTCCATTTGTCGAACAAGTCATCCACTACTGAAGTCAGAAGTTCCCACTCATGCAATTTGGACTTTGACCAGCTTAGTCTATCATTTTGGGCACCTGGAACATGTACTGCCAACAGTTCTAGACCGTGTTATATAGCCAAATACCAATCCTCATTGCCTCCTGCATAGGGAGTAAGAGTGAGTTCTCCCTTGTTTGTTGATGTAATGCATTACACTGACGCTTGTCTGTACTAACAGAGGACATACAGAACAGCTCTCAATTCTAGAACACTGATATGCAGGGAGCTCTCCACTTTGGTCCATGCATCCTGCATCTGATGGGGCCCCAAATGTGCCCCAGCCCATCCAAGAAGGCATCTGTTAAAATCTGGCGAGGGAAGGGATCAAGAAAGGAACCCCTTCAGCAGGTTGCTGGGTTCCAGCCACCACTCGAGCACCTTGCATACAGGAGAGGATACTAGAACCTTCTGTTCCAGATTGACTGTAAATTAATCCCACCGAACTCTCAGGGGTCTGCTAAGGATCTCATATGCAGCCTTGCCAGAGGCAGTAAACAAGCTGGGCCTGTGCCTTCAGGCACTGTGCTCAGTCCAGAAGCAGATATGCTGAGCCCACGGCTCGAAGAATCCAGATAAATCAGCCAGCCACCTGAGTCTCCTCCACCTGCCTAGGATGGTCAGGAGTGAGGGTAACAGAAGCCTATGTGAGAGGCCGAAACAGTCGAGACTCTTTGGCAGACACCCCTACAGGGGTCTGTTTAGGTGGCGGCTCCACCAAGATCGGTGGAGAGGTCAATTTTGGCCGAACCAGAATGGATTTGACCGCCTCCATGGGAGGAGGAATGGTATGGGCCGCTCCAGAGGAGTCAGCTTCAGCCTGGGAGGCGATAGTTATAATGGCCGGGTGGAACCCGAATCTGCTTTTGACTGGACAAGATCAGCTGTTGCCACATTAGATCTTCGTAGCATCGAAGGAGTTTCCGACGAAGCCTCTTCTCATCCGAGGAGGACAAAGAAGAATGTCGGTGGTGCCCCTCTACAGCGCTTTAGGTGTCTTCTTCAACCTGTTGGTTGAAGGAGTCCGAGACCAACCTTGATTGTCGGGTGACCGACGGGGTTGATCAGAAGGCACCGGGAGAGCAGTGGTGGTTCTTGGTGGGGTCTGGTTCTCCGATGGGGTTCCCAGCAGGCTGGGTCCCTCATCCGGGAGAGGCAGGACCAGGGTCCTGAATAAGGAGCTGTCGGACTCATCAGGTGACAACAGGTTGACTGGGTTGAGAAAGATCTCAACCGGATCATCGCCCAGTGTCTGGGCCGGCTGGCCTGATGTGGCAACAGAAACCAGCGCCAAGGCTGCAACCTCACCAAAGTTGAGTTAGATAATTCCTCGGACAGAGACCCTCTCACGATCCCAGGAACACCATCTGTGAGATGAAGATTCTCTCGTTCCTTGTCCTTTTACAGGACTGAGAGACATGCATGCCCAAAGGTCCTCGCCTTGATGGAAGGGAGTGGTACATTCCCAAAAGGATCCAGAGAAGGTGGATCCCAGGTTGAGTACAACAAAAAGGGCTTCAAGGACCGATCCGCGGGTTCGAACCGCCTCTTCCTCAAGACCTTCATTCGCTCGAGCTGCTCAGCGGACCCCGCAGCAGTGCAGACTGCCCATTGAGCTCCTTAGATTTGACCAGTGGGTTCTGTTTCTCCGTCTGCCCAATTTCAGTTGTGCGAGACGATCGCCCAAGACGCTCGGGTGGAATGTACTATCATTCACAGGCCTGAGTGTCGCGGCCGACACCCAGGCAGTACACGCACATGGCATGCAGATTGGTGCAAGACATCTTTGCCCACACGGGCAGCGGTGGAAACCGAGAGGATTTATCCTCCATAGCAGTCAAATCTGTGAAGTATTTTGTGCAACTCTGACGAGTTTAAGTTTAAACAAATTCGTGGATTTGAAAGCCAGGGCCTACAGAATGCGAAGGGTAAGGAGGGAACCTGTATCTCCAGCGGAAAGGAAAATCTGGCATCATGGGATGGAGCCAAGGGTTATACCACCCAGGTGAGTGACAGCAGCCAGCTTCAAGACCTTCTGGCAAGATTCTTAAAGGGAAGGACATGCCAAACAGTGTGGATAGAACATATCCACAATCCTAGAAATAGAGTACGTACCAACTGTAATTCTTGATCTTCTTGGATGAAGTCTTCACCATTCATTCACACTAATAGGACTATGCCGGAGGCACTAGGATCCAGTGGTTGCCAAAATGTTCAGGAGGGCCGGTGCTGAGGTAGGCCAGTGCATGTGTGGCACTGTGAGACTGTCTCGCACAGATAGGCTATCTTGGCGTTGACCCTCCAACCACCTCAGTTCCTTTTGACCTAGGAGGTGCAGTGTAAACCAACCTAGAAAACACCTAACCTAATCTGGGCATAAGATAGCCTGGATGAACCATGTAAAAAGGTCAACTCAACAACATCTTCACAGCCCAAGCCAACAAGAGAGTGGAGACCAGAAGCAGGATGAGTGAGTGGGTGTGTGAAGGAAAGATGAAGACTTTGTCCAAGAAGATCAAGAATTACGGTGTAATGTACTTCCATATCTTCTTGGACTAAACGCCTTATCCATTCACACTAATGGGAGAGTACTGAGCTAAAACCAATCCCCAAGTAGTGGGGCAGGAGACAGGCTCATTTAGGACATAAGTATATTAAGATTGTCCTGCCAAATGAAATGTGCCATCTGGCATGGACATCTAGAGCACAGTGCTTCACAAAGGTGTGCACCGAGCTCCAAGTAGCTGCTCTGCAATATTCGCAGTGGTACCTCATAAATTTCGCCAGGATGCCCCAACTGCTCTAGTAGAGTGGGCATAAACCGGGTTTTCCAACTTGACCTGTGCCATTGAGTAGCAGTGACGAAGACATGCCACCAACCATGCAGAAATGCATCTAATGGCAACAGGCCAGCCGGGCCATGCTGAAAGATACGAACAGTTGCTTGGTAGAATCACGAGAACCTCCTGACATCCAGAGAGTGAAGGGTAAGTTCCTCTCATTCTGGAAGTTGGCAAAATAAGGGAAGAATCAGGGACTGGTTATGGTGAAATTCCAAAACTAACTTGGCCAGGAATTTGGGATTTGGGGAGAGTAGGAAGTACCACCTCATCCTTGTGAAAGACAGTATATGGAATGTCTGTGACAGAGGCATGAATTTCAGAAACTCTGAAGCGGAAGTAATGGCCTCTAACAAGGCAGTCTTCCAGGTCAGAAACTCAAGTCACAGATGGCTAGAGGCTCAGAAGGTTTACAGGTGAGCATATCTAGTAAGGTTGATATCCCACACAGCCACTGGTTTCCTAACCGGGGTCTAGTGTGTAGGATATCCTTGAGGAATCTCTTGACTAGATGTAACTGAGCCAGCAACATGTTCTGCACTGGCTCATGGTAGGCAGAAATTGCACAGAAGTGTACCTTCCCTGCTGAGTACTGCAGTCCTGCATTTGACAGGTTTAAGAGGCACTCCCAACACTTTATTTGGTGGGCAATAAAATGGGTCCAGGGTGGACTTTGTACACCAATGGAAAAATCGCCCACCTTAGTCATGTAAGTTTTCCTAGTGGGAAGGCCCAGGTGCTACTATGAATTTCTGAGATCCTTGAGAGACCTTAACCATTTCCACTCTTTGTCTCCTCAGGAGCCAGGCATGGAGATGAAGAAGGTGCAGTTTGGGATGGACTAGGAGTCCCTGTGTCAGGAGGTCTATCCAAAGAGGAAGTTGTCTCGGGGGACTTGATAACCTGCTGATGGTACCTGGTTAGCACAGCAATACCAGAATAGTGCAAGGAAAGAGCACGCTAGTCTGGATAGCACTGCCACAGACAGTGAGAGGGGATTGACAGCGCTTGTAGTAAACACTCCCAGGTCGCTGTCCATGGTACTGCCACAGGACAAGGGCACCAGAATTCTGGAGCTGACTGAGCTGCTCCCATGGTGTGGAGGGCTGAGGTATGGAGCACCTCAGATGAGTGGCAGTGGAGATCAGGGTTCCTAATCCTGGTCTCCTTTGATTTTACTTCGTTGGGACTTCAATTTTTTACAAAGGGCCATGGAAACAGTATTCCATGGCCCCTAATCTTCTTTCCCATGATCCGCTCCCCGGAGTTAGTATCCATAGTATGGGGTGTGAGGGCAGTGCCTCCAAGATCTGGGGTGCAGGATGGAGCCCCACAAAAAAAAAAAAAAAAAAAAAACGGCAGCATTTTACCACATTGTTCTGACCGCTGATTGTAACTGGCACTGTTATGACCCAGTGCCCCTGTTGATTAGTGGAAACCATATCTGATGAGGCCAGTGCAGGGCGATGAGGATCATCCTGCTCCCCTATGCCTCCAGTTTGAGTAGCACCTCCTAACTAACGGAAGAGGAGGAAATACGTACAGAAAGCATCTTTCCACTGCAGTCTGAAAGCATCCTGATAGAAACGCCAGGTTCTGATTTCTGGAACAGAATAGAGGCAGTTTTGCTGAGTGGGACTTCAAAAGGTCCAGGTCTGGACTGCCCCACTGTTGAATAGTGATTGCATGATGTCTGGAGCGAGCATTCATGTGAATCTGCTTCCATCCTGCTGAGGTAATCCGCCAGGTTGTTCTGAATTCTTGGCAGGTAGACTGCTTGAATCAGAGCATTGTGCTTGAGGCACCACTCCCACCCACTCATGGCCTCCCTGCACAGAGGGTATGAGTGCGCTCCACCCTGCTTGTTGATGTAATACACCACAGCTTTGTTGTCCATCTGAAGGAGAATTACTTTGCAACAGATGACATCCTTCAGGGCTCAGAGAGCATATAGGACAGCTCTCATCTCCAACACATTTATGTGTAGATGAGACTCCTCCCAGCTCCACACTCCGAGTGTAGAGGGCTTGACAGCGAGCTCCACAACTGATCAGAGATGCATCCATGGTGATGGTGATCTGAGATTCCAGTGCAAAGCATAGGCCTTGAAGAGGTTTGTCTTCCTGTGTCCACCATGAAGCGATCTTGTCAGAGGTCCGTCACTTTTATGTGGAAGAACTGCAGGTGCATGATTGGTGACCACCGTGTGCTGAGCATCCAATGTGTGGTCCTCATGTGCAGCCGGGCTAGAGGCACCATGAAGGCGGACGATGCAATGATGCTCAACATCCACTTCATCAAGAGGGCTCAAATAGAGTTGCTCCCTGATGTAGCAACCATCAGGAGAATGTCATTTCTCCTGTCCTCTGGAAGGAAAGCCTTGCCCTGGAGTGTCCAGGAGGGCTCCTATGAAGAGGAGCTACTGGGAGGGCTGGAGTTGGGATTTTTCCAGATTCAGCAGCACCCCATGGAAGTGAGGAATTGAGAAGCTGTGGTGACTACTTCTGCATCTCCTGCTGGATGGGATCGCTAGGAGCCAATCGTCCAGGTATGGGTAGACTTGAATGCAGAGGTTTCTGAGGTGTGCCGTGAGAACTGCAAAGCACTTCATAAAGACTTGAAGCACTGAGGAGAGCCCAAAGGGCAGGACTCTGAACTGGTAGTGCTGACCCAGAACCACTAAATAGAGATACTTGTAGTGACTTGGATGCACTGGGATGTGCTTGTAGGCATCCTGCATATCCAGGAATGCCAGTCAGTCATACTGATAACTCAGTGGTAGTAGTATTCCTAGGAGAGCATCTTGAACCTTTCCTGAACAGGTACCTGTTTAACTTTCTGAGGTCAAAATTAGCGCATGCTGCCTGTTTTCTTTGGAACCAGGAAGTAATGGGAGTAGAGCCCATGTTCCATTCTGCTCATGGAACCACTTCTACTGCCCTGTTTTTCAGAAGACCTCTATTTTGGAAGCAAGAAGGTCAGACTGATGTGGACAGACTGTGTTGCCACTTGGGTGGAAGATCGGGGAGGGAAGGCGGGCTCAGCGAAACTGAGAGTATCCTCTCGTTTAATCCTAAGAACCCACTTGTCCATTGTGATGGTCTTCCACTGGTTGAAACTAAGTCAGACGACCTCCACTGCCATAGTGGTGTCCACCTCGGCAGCAGAGGTGGGATCTGAGCCGGATCTTAAGAGGTTGGCACTGCCTGGCCCTGTGTCTTTGCTGCATTTTCTTTTGCAGCTGAAGAGTTTGGTTTCTATTAAAGGCTCCTCAGCCCTTAAAACGTATTTATGGCATCAAGCATTTAGCAATTGAGCCCTGTTTTAGTGTACTGATATTCTGAGGTTAATTTTATTGATGTTTGTCATATTTTATATTGTTATTGCTGTTTTAAAATGTGAGGCACCTTGGCTATAGATAAGGTGCCATTTAAATAAATTTATTATTATCATAGAAACATAGAATTTGATGGCAGATAAGGACTGCTTGGCCCACCTAGTCTGCCCATTTTCCCACGCACAGATAATCTGCAGATCCTAGTTAACCAACAGCTTACTTCCTCCCACCCCCACTAGGACTGCCTTATGTCTGTCCCATGCATTCTTGAATTCCCCACTGTTCTTGACTCCACGACCTCCTCAGGGAGGCTGTTCCATGCAGCCACAGCCCTCTCTGTGAAAAATAGCTTCACATTACCTCTTGAGCCGTCCCCCTCTATCTTCAAATTGTGCCCCTTGTTCTTGCACATCTTTTTCTGAAGATGCCACCTTCTTGGACTTTGTTGATTCCTTGAGGTACTTGAAAGTTTCTATCATGTCCCTCTCTCCTCCTCTTTTTCAAGGGTATCATATTAAGCTCCTTTAGTCTTTCTTCATATGTCTTCTGGTGCAGACCCTGCACCATTTTGTTGTCTCCTCTGGACAGCCTCCACTTGTCTATGTCTTTGCAGAGATGGGGTCTCCAGAACTGCACACAGTACTCCAGATGGGGACTCACTAACTGTCTGTACAGAAGGATAACAGCTTCCTGTTTTCTACTATTGATGCCTCTCCCATGCATCCTAGTATCCCCCAGCCTTCCTTACTGCCTTCTCACATTGCTTGCCCACCTTAGGTCATCTGATATGATTACCCCAGGTCCCTTTCCATTTTACTGTTGTCAGTATCTCACCCCCCATTGTGTACTCTTCCCCTGGGTTTTGTTTCCCAGGTGCATTACCTTGCACTTCTTTGCATTGAATCTGAGCTGCCATACATTTGACCATTCCTCCAACCTTGCCAAGTCCCTTCTCATCCTTTCCACTCCATCTTGTGCATCAGCCCTGTTGCAGATCTTTGTGTCGTCTGCAAAGAGACATACTTTTCCTTCCAGTTCCTCTACAATGTCACTTATAAAGACATTAATAAGGACCGATCCCAGTACTGAACCTTGCGGTACCCGCTAGTAACCCCTTCTTCACTGTGGACTCCATTTACTACTACCTTTGCGTACTGTTGTCTAGCCAATTATTTATCCAGGCTACCACCTTGGGACTCACCAAGGCTGGCTAACTTGTGTATTAATCTTTGTGTGGGACTGTATCAAATGCCTTGCTAAAATCTAGGTAAGCCATGTCCACAGCCCTCCCTGGTCTACTACTTTGGTCACCCAGTCAAATAAATCTATTGGATTCATCTGACATGACCTTCCCATCGTGAATCCATGCTGCCTTGGGTCCGTGCCCCACTGGCCCCTAGGTACTCAACAATTCTTTCCTTCAGAAGTGATTCCATCATTTACCTACCACTGAGGTCAAATTAACTGGTCTGTAGTTTTCTGCCTCTGTCCTGCTCCCACTTTTGTGAAGGGAATCACATCCACCCTCCCTCCAGTCCTCAGGTACCACCCCATCCTCCCATGATTTGTTAAAGAGGTAGTCAGCAGTGTCACTAGTTCTACCCTTAGTTCTTTTAGAATTCTTGGGTGAATCTCATCAAGCCCCATTGCTTTGTCCACCTTCAATTTTATTAGTTCTTTCACAACCCTTTCTTCTGTAAATGGACTCAGGTATGACCCCCGTCTTCACAGTGTTTCTCTTGTTTGGTTTAGGTACCTCCCTCCTCTTCCTTTGTGAATACTGAGCAGAAATATTTGTTCAGTATCCTTGCTTTTCACTGTTACCCTCTACCCACATTCCCTCCATTTATTAAGCCTGGTCTTTCTTAGGCTCCCTAATGTACCTATAAAAGGTCTTATCCCCTTCTTAACAAGAGTTGGCTATCCTTTCCTCGGTTTGGGCCTTTGCTATTCTGACTGCCTTCCCAGCCTCTTTCTGCTTTAACTGATAAAGTTCTCTGTCCCGCTCCTTCTGTGTTTCCTTATATTTCCTGAATGCTATCCTTTTCTCCTTAACCTTCCCTGCCACCTCTTTTGAGAACCATAGCTTTTTTTTCCTTCGTTGTGTTTTGCTGATTTGCTTTACACAAAGGCTTGTTGGCTCTGTGATGGCTGTTTTGATTACTCCCCATTGTTCCTCCACCTCTCCTTCTTGCCTGTTTGTTAGTGATTTTCTGGGGGCTCTCGTTTTCCCAAAGTCAGCCCTCCCAAAGTTCAATATTCTTGCTTTTGTGGCTTGACTGTATGGCTGTGTTTATCGTGAACCACGCTGTTTGGTGGTCGCTGTTCCCAGATGGCTACCCACTTCTAAATCTGAGATTCTTTCTCCGTCCCCATTTGAGAGTACCAGGTCTAAGATTGCTCCCTCCCAAGTGGGTTCCAATACTAGCTGTCTGAGGACATGCCCCTGCAGAGCATAAAGAATGACCTGCTCTTGGATGTGCCTGCAGTAAAGGTGCTCCAGTTAACATCTGGCATATTCAGGTCCCCATCAACAATATCTCCCTTTTTCTGCCATTCTAAGGAAGCCTTCTATCATTTCCTTGTCCATTCCTCCCCTGAGATGGGGGTCCCATACAACCCCTGTGGACTGTGGTACCATTTCCTGTCTCCAGGGTGACCCAGAGTGTCTTATCTGCTCCCTGTTTACTCTTTAGTTCTGTTGCTTTGATCCCTTCCTTTACATAGAGAGCTACTCCTCCTCCTCCTCTTTTACTCTCCCTGACCCCTCCTGTAGATTGTGTATGCTGCTATGTTGACATCCCAGTCATGGTTCTCTGTGTACCATGTTTCTGTGACTGCTACAATATCCAGGCAACCCTCTTCCATCAAGGCCACTAGTTCAGGAGCTTGTTACAGACTACAAGCATTGGTACTCATCACCCTCCACTTTTTGATGGCCTTACCCCTTTAGCCCCATTCCTGTCCTTACTGCCTTTGTTTTTTTTACATTTACCTCTGTCCTGCTCCCTAATGCTTCTCTACCTTGGTGTTTACCTCACTAGTACCGAGGTTTTTGTTGGGGAGGCTAGGATTTCCCCTGCTCCTTTCAGTGCCTCCCCCCTTGGCTAGTTTAAATGCTTGCCAATGAAGCATTTAAACCTCTCACCTAGGATCCTGAGTTCCCCTGGACAGATGCAGACCATCGCACCAGTATAGGTCTCACATCCTCCAGGTGGCTCCTCAGTCCCCAATGAAGCCAAACCCTGAGCCCACACCAGTTTTTCGACCATTCATTGAATTCCTGGTGAGAAGTACACTGGCATCACCCTTGCATTGACAGGCAGCACCTCTGAGAAGGTTACTGTGTCGCTTCTTGTCTAAGGCCCCTCCCAACTCTACAAACTCCTCTTGCACTGCTCCTGATCCCATTCTAGCCAGGTCATTTGTCCCTAGGTGGACAATGACATCCAGCTCTCACTCGTGCAGCTGCTCCCATGATCCGGAGGATTCGCTTCCTGTCCCCAAGCTATATGTGGCCAGGCAGGCACCTTATCTCCTCTCCCTTCCTTTCCCATTTCACCCCCATGACTGAGTTCCCCACCGTTGTTTCCTTCCCTGTGGGGTCTCATGCCACCCTCCTGTGGGTCTCTTTGTGAAGGTTCCCAGCATCCTCCTTGGTCTCCATTTCAGGTGCCTCTGTAGAGGAACCACTATCCACCAGAAGAGCAGATGAATTGTGGTGAGGTACAGCTGGAGGATCAGCTCTGTTCCACCACCCTCTCCCTCCCTGAGCCCACCCTGGTCCAGCCCTCTCCTTTCTTGGCAACCTCTGAGGTAGTGGCATTGGCCTGGTGGTCCCTGGGTGGGGCAGAGGTTTCACAAATCCTAGCCAGGTCAGCCTGGGAGATGGGCAACCTCCTCCTCACACCAGAGAGGTGCCTGCAAATAGGGCAGCATTGCAACCCTCCAGAATGTCTCCCAGAACACTGCCGCCTCTGGCCATTGCACTGCACCACTCCTATCATGTTTTATTTTGTGTCCTCTCCTGTTTCTCTGTATGCTTACTCTCTCTTCTCCTTACAGCTCTCACCATCATTATTATTACCTCAGAGGGACTGCCTGTTATGAAACTGTGGTGGTTCTTGCCTCTTTGAGGAGCAGCAGAAGCTGGCCTGGCTGTTTTAATGGCAGTTCTGGTCTTCTGATCAGCCTCTAATGCTTGTTCCACTTGAGGACCCGAACAGATAAGCTCCATCAAAGGGACATTCATCACCTGTCGCTGAGCCTCAGGTGAGAACCCTGACATTATAGAGCTAGGAGTGTCGCTTGATGCAGATACCAGTGGTACACGACCGTGTTGCAGCATCATAGGCATCCATAGCAGCTTTCAGCTGATGGTTGTTGGATTCTATGCCCTGGTAATCATTTGAGAAGCTCCAAATGAACCTCTGATCCTGGGAGGTTCTCGACTGTTGCTTTAAGGGTGTTCCACAGAGTGTACTCGTATTGAGAGAAATGACCCTGATAGCTAGCAATACGCATTCCAAAGGTTGTGGCTGCAAAAACACGTTTTCCTAAGGTGTCAACCTTGCAAAACTCCTTATAGATAGGTCATGCTAGAGTCTCCTGGAGAAGGACAACCTTATTCTCTGCAAGCACTACCAAGGCATCCACAAAGGGCTGTGACACCAGGAAGGGCCTTTACTTAGGAGGGCGTATTTCCTGTTTGTGGCCCTTAGCCACAGATGGGATAACATCAGCCATGGCCTAACATCTCTGACAGGGTCTCAAGGGATGGAGGGACAGGGGAATAAAGTCCAAAGGATGTTAAGAATGTGAAGGAACTGAGACACAGAAGCTTCCCTGGGTCCACAGAGAAGGTCTGGAGAGCCAGGACTGAATCTACGCTTTCTAAGAGGGACTGGAAAGACATGTCCTCCACTAAGGACTCAGCTGAGACAGAAGGTTTGTTTTCCAGGCTGTTACCAAGTCATCCCAGGCGTCGCAGACAGAATCAGATCAGGATCAGACTCATCATTTTCATTCTCCACCCTACATGTCAGGGACAAATCCTGCTAGATTGAGGCCTGGTCCAGGCAAGGGTCACAGAAGTAACCAGAGTCCATACTGGCATTGAAGAATTCGGTACCGCACATGGCACCGAACGACTGGCACCGGGCTGGCACCTAGGTCGATGCCAATACTCGAGGTTGATTACTAGCAGCATCAGGTCGATGCTGCACACTGCACCGAGGTAGACACTGCATGCGGCACTGAGGTTGATGCCACGCACTGCACCAACTGGCCATCAACGCCGTATGTGGCACAGAAGAGGTTGACGCCGCACGCCGCATTGAAGGCCCAGCACCACATGTGGCACCAACAACACTGGACCTCTGTCAGACCTAGAGGAAAAGGGGAGGAAAATGGTACCTGTGCCGGCCACTGTGTGGAAACTTGGTGGGGGGGTAGGCACGTGGAACCGGCGTTGGAGGTGTCTGTACCGAGAGGAGAAATCTCTGTCGTCAGCGCCGAACACACATCCTGTCTCAAATGCCCTGGCCCTGGCCCAGCGACCCCAAGACCCAAAAGGCCCATGAATCAGGTCCAGGCAAGAGCAAACAAGATGGACGCTGTACCCATTGCTCCACAAGAGTGGCCAGTGGTGAAATTACCCACCGGAAACCCTCTCAGAGGACAGAGAAGGGCTCCAATGTTGAGAATCCCAGCCATTAAAGTGGAGATTACCGGGACCCCAGTGGGGTCGGGGGGCCTACCACTTCCACAACCGAAGACTCCTAGCAGACCTACAGAGGCAACTCGAGTGGTACCATCTCTTCTTCTTCCAGTGGGAAAAGAAGAACTCAAGGCTGAGCGGTGCCGGGTCCCCACCGAGATCGGGCCCATCTTTTGTGATTTCAGGAGGACTGTCGCCCTCATGAGCACCAGGCGGCGACTGGACACAGATCCACTCGCCAGAACAACTTTCCAGCTTAAGTCTTACTCACTGGCCACTTAATACCATCCATGGTCACCTGATGGCAGGCTGAGAGCTGTTTTCTTCTTCAGAAGAAGTCTTATTTTTAAACTAATAATACTAAATAAACTAAATGAAACTGAACAGCTATATGCTGCTGTCGTATAGATGAGAAATTTGACTCAGTGGTGAGCGTCACTGTCACTGAAGTTTACTCGATGGCGGGAAAAAGGGATGAGGCGGTAGGAGGGTCAACGCTGAGATAGCCTATATGGGCACCAGCCAGTTCACAGTGCCATGCATGCATGGTCCCTACCTTAGCGCCAGCCCTCCTAAAATTTTTGGTTCCCGCTGGAGTCCTAGCGCCTCGGCATAGTCCCATTAATGTGACTATGAACACACAAATTTACTAGCAGATAAAGGCCTAGTGGTCCATCAAGTCTGCCTGAATGTGTCAACTAGCACCTACCTGAAATGAATGATGAAGACGTCTAGTCCAGGAAGATCGATGTCATTCCATGCACAGTCCAACAAGAATGGTCAGTGACAGGAAAAGAACTGAGGAGGGAAGAGTCGTATGTCTATATGGGAGAGCTGACATCTGATGTCATCATGGGTGGCTCCTGGTGGACTGCTTGCAAGTTTCTGTGTGGTCCTAGTGCCCGCGGCTTACAGTTCCATAGGTGTGGTTTGATAGAGATATCCTGATATCAACCAATATAGTCTGACTAGTCAAGAAACACACAGAATCAAAAATAAAAATTCATGCTTCTCCTGCAACCACAGGGATGTATCCTAAGAGCCAGTGTGAGTTGTTCAATAGGGTGCAAAGCACCTTCCACATGCAGAAATATCAAGTGGTGTTAGACTGGACGGTGCTCAGGAACAATTTACATTTACTAACTAATAGGTATATACCTAAAAGGGATATACCTGGCAGGAGAAAGGAGAACAAGAAAGACAAGGAGGAAGGGGCTACTCATCAACCCCACTTCGTGGACTGGGAAATGCCCAGTACATCACTGATGTGTTGCCAGCACCAGAAGGCAAGCTGCCCTTAGGCCCATATCATATATGAGCAGAGGATGGTGGGCAGGGCATAGTAATCAATGTGTAAATATTCTATTTGATATGAAAATTACGTTACTCACCAGAGGAAAAATGATTAGAAAGAATTCTTAGAATGGCAGAAAAGGAGATATTGCTGATGGGTGATCTGAATATGCCAGATGTTAACTGGAGTGCAGTTGCAGCAGCAACTACTTCAAAGAGGGGTTATTCTAGATGTCCTACAAGGGCATGCCTTAGACAACTAGTATCTAGCAGCTCACTCGAGAGGGAGAGCAATCTTAGACCTGGTTCTCTCAAATGAGATGAAGAGAGGATCACAGATGTAGAAGTGGGTATGCCATCTGGGGAACCAGCGACCATCGAACAGTATGGTTCACAATAAACACAGCAATAGAGTCAAGCCATACAAAGGCAAAAGTACTGGACTTTAGGAGGGCTGACTTTGTTAAAATGGGTGAGTGCCTGGAGATGCACTAGCAAATGGGCAGGGCGGTGGAAGAACAATGGGAATAATAAAACTGCCATCACAGAGGTAACTAGCCTTTGTGTGAAGCAAATTAACAAAACGAAACGATGTAAGAAACCACTATGGTTCTCAAAGGAAGTGGCAGGAAGGTTCAAGAGAAAGAAAGCATTCAGGAAGTACAAGGAATCATAGAAGAGCAGACGGGAACTGTTATCAGTAAAGCAAAAGGAAGTTGGGAAGGCAGTCAGAATAGCAAAGGCCCAAACTGAGGAAAAAGATAGCCAACTCAGTTAAGAAGGGGATAAAACCTTTATAGGTACATCAAGGAGCGAAGGAAGACCAAGGGATGTCTAGTGAGGCTTAATAAAGAGGAGGAGGTGGCAGAGGATGGCTGTGAAAGGGAGATACTAAACAAACATTTTTGCCCTGGTATTTACAAAGGAAGTGGGGAGATACCTAAAAAACAAACAGTAGAAACACCTGATACAGAAGCTGATACCAGTCCATTTACAGAAGAAAGGGTCTCTGAAAGAACTCTAAAACTGAAGGGGACAAAGCAATGGGGCCTGATGGGATTCATCCCAGAATTCTAAAAGAACTAGGGTAGAACTAGGACACCACTGGACTACCTCTTTAATAACCTATGGAGGATGAGGTGGTACCGAGGACTGGAGAAGGGCAGATGCTTTCTTCACAAAAGTGGGAGCACGAAGAAGCAGACAACTACAGACCTGTTAGTTTAACCTCAGTGGTAGGGAAAATGATGGAATCACTCTGAAGGAAAGAATTGTTGAGTATCTAGAGGCCAGAGGGCTCAGGACCCAAGGCAGCATGGATTCACAGCCGGAAGGTCATGACAGACAAATCTGACTGGGTGACCAAAGTAGTAGATCAGGGAGGGCTGTGGACATGGCACTACCTTAGACTTTAGCAAGGCATTTGATATAGTCCCAACACAGAAGATTTATATACAAGTTAGCCAGCCTGGGAGTGGGTCCTAAGATACAGCCTGTAAAGAATTGGCTGAGAATAGGACACAGAGTAATAGTAAAATGGAGTCCACTCTGAAGAAAGGGGTTTACTAGTGGGCACCGTAGGGTTCAGTATTAGATGCTCCCTCTTCAATGTCTTTATGTTTATACATTGCAGAGGACTGGAAGGAAAGTATGTCTCTTTGCAGATGACACAAAGATCTGCAACAGAGTTGATGCACAAGGTGGGGTGGAAAGGATGAGAAGGGACTTACGGTATGGTTAGAGGAATGGTCAAATGTATGGCAGCTTAGATTCAATGCTAAGAATGCAGGTATGCACCTGGGAAACAAAACCAGGGAAGAGTACACAATGGGGGGTGAGATACTACCAACAACAAAAATGGAAAGGGACCTGGGGTAGTCATATCAGATGACCTAAAGGTGGGCAAGCAATGTGAGAGGCAGCAAGGAGAGGGGGGGATACTGGGATGCACAGGAGAGGCATCACCAGTAGAAACAGGAAGTTATTATCCCTCTGTACAGACAGTTGGTGAGACCCCATCTGGAGTACTAAGTGCAGTTCTGGAGACCCAATCTCCGCAAGGACATAGACAGGATGGAGGCTGTCCAGAGGAGGGCAACTAAAATGGTGCAGGGTCTGCACTGGAAGACATATGAAGAGAGACTTAAGGAGCTGAATATGTATAGCCCTAGGAAAGGAGGGAGATGGGGACATGATAGAAACTTTCAAGTATCTCAAGGAATCAACAAAGTCCAAGAGGGTAGCATCTTTAAAAAAGACGTGTGCAAGAACAAGGGGGACAATTTGAAGATAGAATGGGGGTGGCTCAGAGGTAATTTAAAGAAGTATTTTTCACAGAGAGGTTGTGGATGCATGGAACGGCCTCCGGAGGAGGGTTGTGGAGTCAAAACAGTGGTGGAATTCCAGCATGCATGGGACAGTCATAAGGCAATTCTAGGGAGTGGGGGTAGGAATAAGCAGGCTGCTGGTTAACTAGGATCTGCAGCTTATCCATTAGGTAGGAAAATGGGCAGACTGGGTGGGCTGGCTGTCCTTATCTGCCGTCCAAAATCAAAATCTATGAGGCATCGAAACCTAAGGAGAGCAAAGTCTTTGCAGCTTTGGGAGGATCGATGTTGGTGCCACCATGAGGCAGATGTAATGACATCATGCACATGGACTGGCCAGTAACCGATACCAGCCTCTTACCTCCTCAGTTCTGTCTGTCAGAGAGAAACAAGTGGGGAAATAAAGAGACAGGGCTATAGACTCAGCCCAATAGGATAGGAAAAGGATATAGGATAAAAATAATAAACATAATAAAACCCACTACCAACTTAGTAGAACTAGGGCTGAGCCTAAGGATGGCACAAGGGTAGTGGGTGTAAGAGCCAGAGTCTATCGCAGCCACCTGGACAGGAGGGTGGAGAAAAAGGACAGCAGCCCTGGCATATATCTCTGGCTGGTACGGAGGCCCAAGGGACTTAGTGTAGTTAAGAAGGCAGGATGCCAACTTAACCCAAGTTGTTGTGCTCTCCAAAGGACTAGAATTTAGTGATGGAAAATCCCAAGAACTTTAGAAGAGCAGGAAGCAAAGAAACTTTGCCATTCCAAGGTATAAAGAATAAGAACTGAGAAATGAAACATGAAAACCTTAATTCCAACGTCAAGGTGGGAATAAGTATCTCATCCATAGGCTGAGGGTATAGCCCAATAAACCAAAAACACAACTGCACTTGTCTCACCCTACAGGAAGGCTGAAGCTGCACCTGTTGCAACGCTAGAGACATCCACATGGCAGAGGCTCTGAAACATGGACAAGGTAAACAGGATGACACAGAAGTCATAACGATATGTCCCACAGATATACCAACAGTGAGAGGAGGAGCCCAAGGAAAAGGGGAAAAATAACACTCAACGTATTTCACCACTTTCAAATATTTCCTCTGTTTTTTTTAAAGGAGTTTCACCCTAAGGAAAGTGTAAGAAGCCATGCCACAGGCATTAAGAGAAAAAGAGCTGAACCTCAGAGAGAGGAGGAGCTCTGGGGAGCGGCAAGAAGTGTCAGTATGAAAGCACAACAAGGTGAGCTGGTCAGTGGCTCCTGGCTTCCTACCCGAGCTGGTGTATAACTGAATTGTGATGATATGGTGGAAGATAAGAATTACAGTGAGTACGAATTTTCAGATCCTTCCAAGAGTCAGTCTTCACCATTCTTTCACATTAATGGTCACAGTATTAAACTTCCCCAAAAGGGGAGGAGTTGTCTCACCGTGAGGGAAAAACATCACTCAGCCCTCTGGTGGGGGATAACAGTGGATGGCAGGGACCCCTCACAGGTCCAGCCGGACCCCACGTCAAGAGCAGACAAAGGCTCCCATGGCCTGGGAGCAGGAGGTGTCCCAGCAACTCATGCCTGACCTTGTGGGAGAAAAAGTGAGTCCCTGAATGTGAGTTAAGCACCCTATGTCAGACAGGGGTGCCAACTTGGGAAGGTGAAGCCATGCCATCCGCCGAATGCAGACTGCTGTTCCTACCAGTCTGGAAGCTACCTTGTTGGTGTTGCATGACACCCTCACTTGGTGCCAGACCCCGGGCAGAAAGGGCGAATGGCCTGCCTGGTTAACTCGACAGGCGCTTGTTGTAAGCTGCATGATGCAGCAGTGCACATCACAGAGCGGCTGCCACAAAAACGTTTCTTCCCCAAGCATCGGTCTCTGCAGAGTTGGGAGGGGATCAGCTATGCACAGGGTGCTTAGACTCAGAAGGGGTCTGCAGCACCAAAATCCCTGAGATGGGGTGAGGGATAGCGCCTGCACACCCCATGGGTACGCATTATAGAGAGAGCGATAGATAGACAGACAGACAGACAGAGACGGACGGACAGACAGATAAAACTTATTTTTATATGGATCATTTTATTAGGGACAAGCCCTATTTTTAACAAAAGCCCTGTGTATTGGAAGGTATATAAAACTTAACAACAGTAATACAACTAGGAGTTACGATAATGTTATAAACAATGGATAGAAGACAACATTAGTTCATGAACATCAATGGTACAGCTATGAATACATACTGTATATGATAAATTTAGATGGAGACGCTACTACAATACATTAATTATGAGTGTGGAGAGATACACATTTATCTAATGACTTCACATGTAACATTCACATGGTGACATCAAAGTTTTCTTTAAAGCAGCTTGAAACTAATTCAAGCGTATTCTTTTCTCTCACATCATTGGATAGTTGAGTCCATGATCTTGCCACACACATCTGCAAGGTCATATTACCATATTTATTGTGACACGAACACAAGGCAAACAGCTGTCCTTGGTTCTCAATGGATATCTTTCACTTTAGGGGTTTCAGAAATTACATACTTCTTCAAAGGATGTTCAGCATTCAGACCTCAATAGTCTGTAACGCCATGACAGCCAGTTATAACCTTTTCTGCCAGGTTGCAACCAATTTAAAGTTTTGTATAACTCACAACACGATCTTTTATTCTTCGTAGCAAATCTAGCAAGCATATTAAAAATGCAGTCTATTTTTGTAAAGCTTGTAGTAGTATTTATATATCACATTGCCATACTCAAAACTGGGATCAATAATTGTTTTGCAATTTTGACTCGTTATTAGTCAAACAAGAGGACACTCAATGGAGAGCCCCCAATTTTTGGTAACTGTTTTCTTTTTATTTTACTAGTATGTTAATGTGCTCAACAAAAGGCAATTTGCTGTCTGTCTAAACACACAGGTATTTATAACTATTTGTATTTGTCACTTTTGTCCATTTTCAAATATAAGATCTAAACACAGATTCTTTTTTTTCTTGCTCCTTGGTTAAGCTAATGCACTGTTGTTTTTACCATTTAACAGAAGACCTGAGATAGCAAACCAGTATCTGATGGATGTTCCTAGGGCTGGGAAAGGGAACAGGGACAAAGTCAGACATTCCTGGATGCCTCTGAAAAGGTTGAGGCACAAGGAGGGAAGATAAAGAAGTCAACACTGAAATACCCAAGGAAATCTCAGTTATCATGGTAGCAGTATTGTGACCTACGAAAGACCGCACATTCAACTACTGCAACATCTCTGTCAGGAAAGTACAGTTATGTAAGAACATACCATAACAGTAGATCTTTGAGAGGCGCCTTGCAACAGGTAACACCATTAGGACTATGCCGCCAGGCGCTAGGACCCCACAGAAACATTTCTAGCTAGCAGTCCAAGGAGGAGGACTGCCCTGATGCTGGCCTCGCTCTGACGCCACGTATGGTATAAAGGGGCAGTCCCCAGCACCACCTCAGTTTGCCCACTGGAGACCCGGCTAGCATAAAAGATGGGGAACCGAGGAGGATCTCCCATCCCCAGAGAGAAGAACAGTTACATAACCCCTGGGGTAGACGGGAGGGAAACCACCTGCTGCAAGAGCTCCTCTCAAAGATCTACTGTTGCGGTTAGTTCTATGTAACTGTACTATCTATCTTCGAGGTGGCGCTCTGTAGCAGGTAACATCATTAGGACAGAGTCCCAAGCAGTTCAAGGAAATAACCCCAGTCAGAAGGGTGGTGGACTGTAATAGTCAGTGGCACTAAAACTCTTCAGGAGAGCAGTCCTTGGAGGATAGCAAGGCCAAAACCTGCTCTCTGTCTGGAAGCAATGTGCATGCAGACTGTAGTGCTTAATGAAGGTGTGGACTGAACTCCAAGTCGCAGCTGCACAAAGAGCCACTGCAGAAACGTTTTGAGGTGTGCAAAGAAGTTACGACACTCCTGGCTGATTGACCCTTAACCGATTCAGCAAGGGTTTGTCATACTCCGATAACAGAACACAACGCAATTGACCAACCATTTAGCCAATGCCTACTTAGTCACTGGAGCCTCTAACATCCTTTGGGCAAAAGAAACAAACAACTGGTCTGTTTTCTAGAAGAACAAGTACGGTCAATGTAATAATGAAGAATTCTGTGTACATCCAGAATATACAACAAGGCTTTATTCGAGTACTCTGGATAATAAAACGGAAGTTGAATGTCCTGATTGGGTACCCTGTGATAAGGGCATCTGTAATTGAGTGCTTACAAAAGGGCGACTCAATAGCGGTACCTGTTCACAGGGCTACTGGATTGGGAGGCGCAAATATGGATATAGCGATATCCTGTCGCTATATGTACATGTGTGTGTGGGGGGCGAGTGCTGGGGAGGCGAGCACATTGAGCGACAGGACAGAAGAGGAGGGAGGGTTTGTGAGGTGTAGTGCAGCTGTGGCTTGCCGAGCTGGCCCTGTGGCAGTGGTGGATGGTGCAGGCTAGGGTTGCAAGGGTGCTAGGTTTGGTTCTAGGCATGCTCATTTTGTTGTGTGCCCAGCTTAAAATTTTTTCCCCAGTTTTGCATCCCTCCCGACATGCACCCCCTGGAGTTGAGAATCTTTAGTGGTGGGGGGTGGGGGCAGCCCCTCGCATAAACTAAAATAACAAGTCCCCGCACACTTTTCCGTGCTCCAGGAGTGTACATCAGCACAATGGATTTTCGCGATGTACATTCGCTTTAATGGCGATCACTTTTGCATGATCGCTGTTATCACATAGAACCATCTGACTGAGAGTGAACTGGGACACAACCTTTGGAAGAAACTTAGGATTTGTTTGCAGGCTACTCTGTCCCTGTAAAACCAAATAAGGCTCTTTACACATCACAGCCTGGAGCTCGAAATCTTCTGGGTCAAGTAATGGCACCAAAACAATGCCTTCCAAGACAGGAAGCATAGCTACAACTTGAGGCTGGCTCAAAGGGAGGCAACGTAAACTTTCTAACAAAAGAGAAGATCCCATGGGGACAGAATCCTCCTGGGAGGTTTGATGCAAAATACCTCTCAAAAGTCTTGCACAAGTCCAGTTGTGTGAGAGGTTTTCCTCCACTGATGCATGATACGAGAAAGCACTGACAGATGCACCTTGATGGATGAATAGCCGAGTCCAGAATCTGATAAAGAAAAACGTACTCCAGCACCAACTCCACGGACAGGTGAAAGGGTCTAAGGAATGAAAGGACGCCACAAGTAGAAGCGTTTCCACTTCATGGCATATGTGGCGCTATTCGAGGTTTCCTCACTGCCACTAGCACCTCTGCCACCCTACTGACACTCCATATCTGTCCCTGACTAAGTCTGCAGAAGCCGTGAGTGCAGATGCAGAGACCAAAGATTGTGGTGTACTGAGGGTTCCCTGCTCCTGGGAGAGAAAGGTCGAGAGGGGCAGTGGAACTAGAGGTTCAAGCAAACTGTTGAAGCAACAGAGACCAGATTTGTCAAGGCCAGAAGGAACTATGAGAATCATGACCACACCTCCACCTGCAACTGAGCAGCACTCTCTGAAGAAGCGGAAAGGGGGAAGGCATACAGAAACTCTCTGCCCAAGAGAGGGACAACGTGTCTCACCAGAAAACACCAGGCCCTGGATCTAGCAAGCAAAAATTGGGCAATTTGGCACTGAGTGGGGAAGCAAAGAGTTCAATTCTGGCTGACCCCACCTTTCGAAAAGATCATCTATGACTTCCTGTGACAGCTCCCATTCATGAGCCTGAGAACGAGAGTGGCTCAGGCTGTCTGCTAAGTCATTGTGAATCCCTGGAACTTGAACAGCTATGAGGTCCAGGTTGTGCTCCACTGCCCAGCACCAGACTCATGGCCTCTCTGCGAGGGATATGAATGAGTGCCCCTTGCTTGCTGATGTAGAAGACCACTGGAATGTTGTCAGACTGGACCAGGAAAGGATCTGGTAGGAGAACTGTCTGAAATGCCTGCAAGCGTGACAGGACGCCCTCATCTCCAAAACATTAATATGGAGATTATGCTCCACAGAGGCCCAAGTTCCCTTTGTTTGGTGGGATCCTAGGTGTGCTCCCAGCCTAGACCTGAGGCATCAGTCATCAGGACTTGGGAGGGCTGGGAATTCAAAAGGAGTCCCAGTTTCTAGTTGGGAAGAGGTGAGCCACCATTCCAGAGTCTCAGGCACAGCCTTGGAGATCCTGACCTGCTGGTCGAGATCATCCAAGCAAGAATCCCACTGAACCTGGAGGTTCCACGGAAGGACTCTCATATGTAGACGGGCTACGGAACCATAACAATCACTGCTGCCATGTGACCCAACAGCTGCAGCACCACCTGGCTGGGACCAAATTCTCTGAGATGGCTCTCAGAGCCAGCACCCTTAACCAGACTGCCCTGTCATGGGAAGAAAGGCTCTTCCCTGGACAGAGTCCAAGACCACCCCATGCACTCAATCTCTGGGATGGCCACGGGACAATTTGGGGAGGTTCAGGGTAACCCCAACTTTAAGAGGCTGACAGTCTCCTGTAAGGAGCAGCTCAGCTGTACCTCTGTAGGAGCTGTCAGAAGCCAATCATCAAGGTGGGGTAAACGAATGCCACTGCCCCTGAGAGCCACTGCCACTACTGCCAAGCACTTGGTGAACACTCGTGGTGCTGAAGAAAGGTCAATTGCAGTGCCCTGAACTGATAGTGCTCTCCTTGAAGGAAAAGCAGAAGTACTTCCTGTGGGATGGTAGAATCTTTACATGCATGTAGGCATCCACATGTCCAGGAAGCAGAGCCGCCCCTTGGTGAAGCATCGGTAGCAATCCCTGCAGGGTCACCATCCTGGATCTTCTGTATTCGATGAAGTTGTTTAAGTGACTGAGGTCCAGTATAGGACAGAAGTCCCCAGTCTTTTGGGACGAGGAAGAAGTGAGAAAAATACCTTCCTTCTGTGATGGTGGCACTACCTGGATTGCTTTCTTCTTCAGAAGGGTCTGGATTTCTGCCCTGATGAGGGCCATGTGGGATAGGGAGCAATGCAAAGGAATGGGAGGGTTGTCCTGTGGAACCTGGAGTAAACTCCAAGGTATAGCCTCTTTCTATGATCTGAAGCACCCACTGATCCATGGTGATACTGGACCAGCCATTGTGGTAAGGAAGAATCTCCTGCCAACTGCCTCCTTGCACTTCCACTGGAGAAAGGGGCAGGCAAGGAGTCATGCTAAGGCTGACGGTGGGCAAGGGAGCCCTGGCGCTCTTGGCATTTTGGGGCATTATGCTCCAGAGGACAGAGGGTACCTTTCCTTTGTAACCCCTCTCTGTTGCTGGCGTTGTCCTTGCTGACATTGCTGCCTACCAAAGGACTGATGTGCAGGAGCTGCTGGTTCTGATTTATACATTTTATGGACATCAGACACAGCCTTGCCTGAGTCCTGCAGACCAGTAATAAGTTTCTCTGTTTCCTGACTGAATAATACTGGTCCCTGGAAAGGGCATCTGGGATTGCATCCTGCAAATCCTGCCTGAAGCCTGTGACCCGCAGCCAGGCATGGCATCTCAGGAATACCCCGGCGGCTGCCTTGCCGCAGTGTCGGCGAATCATATGAGCACCTCAAGACATGTTTTCCAACGTCTGCACCAGACTGCAGAGCTACCATTAGCTCAGACGTATTGGCAGATTCAGGTTGTACACGAGCCAGGTCCAGGCTTTATTCCACAGTGACTTCTGATACATCACCATGTGAGCTAGGAAGAGTTACCTGACTGTACAGGTGGGTCAAGAAAAAGGCTACTCACCTGTAACAGTAGTTCTAGGAGTGGTATATGTTGTTCATCCACACTCTTTCGCCGCCCTTCCGCTTTAAATCTTGCCAGAAGTCTTCAAGCTGGCTCCTCCCCACACCGGTGGTATATACATAGTTCCGCATGGCGTAATCTTAGCCCGCTGGAAGCCAGGTTGTGTCGTCCCACAGCCGGGAGGTCGGTGGAACAGTGAGGATGAACAACATATACCACCCTAGAACTACTGTTACAGGTGAGTAACCTGTTTTTCTAGAAGTGTGGATATGTTGTTCATCCACTCTTGGCAGACTCCTAGCAGTTCTCTGGAGGAGGGAGGCAAGGCGCATACCTCTACTTAGGGAACAGAGATTGGAGAACTGAGGCCCCAAAACCAGCACCCCGGGCGTGACTCAAGGTCGATGTGGTAGTGAGTTATGAAGGTGTTTGCTGACTTCCAGGTAGCAGCCCGGCAGATCTCCTGGATAGGGATGTCCTGGAAGCAGCCATCGCTGCAGCGGTATAGCGGTAGAATGAGCTCTTAACCCTCTGGGAGGCTCCTTGCCCACCAACTCATAGCACAGACCTATGCAGGACGTGATCCACCTTGCAATGGTCCAGTTTGCTGCAGGTCTGCCAGAGCGGCCTGCATAGGTGACAAACAGCTGGCGAACCTCTCCACAATTTCTGTCCTCTCCTTGTAGTAGGAGAGAGCACATCTCAGGTCCAAACTATGGAGCCTGTACTCAGCCTCCGAGGTGTAATTAGGTAGTACACCAGCAGAATTAACACCTGGTTAAGGTGAAACTCTGACACCACCTTCGGAATTAATTTCAGGTGAGGGCATAGGACAACTTTGTCCCTGTGGAAGACCAGGTAAGGGAGTCCACGAAAGCACCTGGAGCTCCCCGTCCTTCTGGCAGACCATGATAGCCACCAGGAAGGCAGTCTTCCACAAGTGTGACAGCTCACACTTGTGCATTGGTTCGAATGGCTTGCCCTTGCCCATGAGCTTTGCCAGTACCAGCAGTAGATCCCACAGAGGTGGACGTTCAGGCACTGGAGGCGATATGTAATCCAGGCCTTGAAAAACACCACCACTGTCTCCTGCACTAACGTTGGCTGACTGGTCCACACCCAGTAAGCAGAGATGGCTGCCAGTGCATCCTAAGAGTTGATGACCGGGGACCCCGTTGGAGACAGAGACCAAAGGTAGTCAAGAATGTTAGCCACTGAAGAGGACAAAGGGTCCAGACCTTGCTCTGCCACCAAATGGAAAACCTTTTCCATTTGAAGGCATAATATTTCCTTGTCGATTCTTTTCTGGATGCCTCCACCACGTGTAGACATCTTCAGAAAGACCCAAAGCCTGGAACTCTAGCTGCTCAGGTACCAGGCTGTGAGTGCAGGGATTGAAGGTCCAGAAGGAATACCTTTCCTGGTTGAGTGATATCAGGTCTGGGCATGCTGAAGCCACTCTGGATGCCTGCAGCTGAGGCTGAGGTGATCTGGATACCAGAACTGGCGTGGCCAGTCTGGGGCTACCAGGATCACCTTCACCTTATCCCTCCTCACCATAAGGAGCACCTTGTGGATCAAGGAAATGGAGAGAAGGTGTAGAGGAGGCCTAGGGCCCACGACCTTGAGAAGGCATCCCCTACAGCCAGCCCTGCTGAGGTGACGGGCATGAAACAGCCTCAGCTTGGTGTTTTCTCTGGAGGCAAACAGGTCCACCATTGGTTTGTCCCAGTGAGAGAACAGACTGTAAGCTACCTCTGGATGGACAGACCACTCATGGGATGTCAGGCCTAAGTGGCTGGAGAGCATCTGCCAGATGGTTTGAGGCTCCCGCCACATGGGTGGCTAGGAGATCTGCCTCTAATCGCTCATGAGGGTCCAGATGTGAGCGCCTCCTGCACAGCAAATGGGAGTGCGTGCCGCCTGTTTGTTGAGGTAGTACGTGGTCATGGTATTGTCCGTCTGGACTTGAACCACTTGACCTCGGAGCTGAGGAGCGAAGCTGACAGTGCCAGTCTGACTGCTCTTAGCTCCAACAGGTTGATGTGGCATCGGACTCCTCGGGATTCCAGAGCCCATGGGCCCTTTCGCCCCATGTGGGCTCCGAGCCCATCAGAGAGGCATTGGTCGTGAGGAACGACTGTCAGCTCAGGGCAGAAAATGGGATCCCTTCCTGCAACCGTGTGGGGCAGTCCACCATTGAGAGTGTCCCACATCTTCTGGTTACAGTGACCAGCTGGTCGAAATGACTGTGGCGCTGAGTCCATTGGGTGGTCAGCTCCCATTGAGCTGGCGCGATCAGAACCGGGCCCAATGGACCACTGAGGTGCACATCGCATGTAACCCAGAAGGCGCAGAAGTCCCGGCAGGGCACAATTGCCCAACCCAAAAGATTTGGCAAAGGAGGAAGAACCTCTGCCCTGTCTGCCAGGGCCGAGCTCTGGCTTGACAAGAGCTGAGCTCTGCCCGATGAAGCCCATCACCTGAGATGACACGAGTTCAGACTTGGCCTCATTGATCAGGAGGCCGAGTTGGAAGCAGGTCTGGAAGGCCAGTTCCCTGGATCTCTCCACCTCCTGTTGGGTGGATCTTGCTAGGAACCAGTCGTCGAGGTAAGGATAAATCTTGACCCCTGACACCTGAGATGGGCCCCCACCACTGCAATGCATTTGTGAAGACCTGTGGGGCCAATGACAGGCTGAATGGCATGGCTCAGAATTCATACAGGGTCCCTTTGACCCTGAGTGGAGGAACCACTGATGGGATGGACGGATTGGGATGTGAAAGAACACGTCCTGCAGATCCAGTGAACAGAACCACATGTTCGCTCCCAAGGATGGTATGATCTGGGACAGAGTGACCATCCGAAAAGTGCGTGACCTGAGATATTGATTCAGGTCATACAGATCTAGAATGGGCACCAGCCCCCCCATCCACTTGGACACCAGGAAGTATCTGGAGAATAAGCCTGGGTCTGCTGGAGGATCCGCCACTGGAGCTAGTGCCTCCTTGAGCAGGAGCTGAGCGTGTCGTTCTGACAGCAGACAGGGTCTGTGCGGATACCCTTTCCTCCTGAGGGGCACGGGCTCGCTTGAGGGTACTGATCGAATTCCAGAGGCAGTCCCTGACCGACCACTTGAGAACCCACCGTCCAAAGTGACAATGGACCAGGCGAGAAGTAAGTGGCGGAGCCAGCCCCACGGAGGGCCCAAAGCTGAGGTGACGGGGAGAGGTTGACAGCCCCTGCCCCATCACTGAGCAGGCTTGGAGGTGGAGGCTCCAGGACCTGAACCTCAGCTTCCTTTATGGGCCTGCTGAGGTCTGGGCTTGGGCTGAGGGCACCAAGCTTGAGCCTGCTGCTGATGCTGGTGCTACTGTTCACCTTGAAAGGAGAACTGCTGAGCCGCAGGGGAAGAACATCAACAGGCTTTTTTTCTTCTGCTGGTTATTGCCCAAAGAACTTTGGCAGAAGTAGCCCAAGGTGGCATTGACTGCTCAATGCACTGAAGGTGACAGCCACTCCTGGCCCAAACAAGTCGGGTCACAAGGAAGGGCACATCAGCTAGTTTGTGCTGGGTATCCGCCAGAAAGGAGGAGAACCTCAGCCAAGCCCTCGCGATTAGAGGTAACTGCGGCAGCCATCAAGCGAGCACAAGAATCTCCAATGTCCAGGGCCATCTGAAGCTGATGTTTGGCAACAGCTTCCTGATTCCAGACCTGTTTGACTGTGGTCTGCACGTCCGCGGGAGATGTGGGAGGACTTCATCTAGCGACCCAGAAGGGCATGAGAGAAGTGTGCCATTATGACGGCCGAGCTTGCCTAACTAAGGCCCAAGGAGGAAGCCACATAGACCTTCCTAGCTGAATGGTCCAGAAGCTTGGACTCTTTATCAGGAGGTTGGTCAGTGTTAGCAGAACTGCCAGTACACCCAACACAGAAGCGGTCACCAGACTCTCAGCTGAAGAGTGCTCTGTGAACCCTGCTAGGGAACCCATGGGCACTCGCATTTGCAGGCCATGTGGGCAGACAGAGCTGGACACTGCCAAAGTTCGAGGGATGGCTGACAATAGCCTCAGCCACAGGAAAGGCCTCCATCGGGTATCCCCTCTTAAGGATGTCCGTAAGAGGGTACTCTTTTTCTGGATTGGCTCCAGGGCATCCCTGTGGATTCAGAGATGAGGCAAGGATCCCTTGAAATGATGAGGGACCTTCCTCCGTCTCCAGGTCAATGGTTGATTCATCACCACCTGGATGTGAATGCAAGCCGTGACGTCCGAATCTGAGGAATCTGAATATAGCGGTCTACCATCCAGGTCAGCCTTGACCTGTCGAGGGCGGTCCGGGGTGACTGACCGACAATCACCGGGAAGCCCAGTGTCTGGTCTGTCTCCTTGAAGGAGCCCTCTCCTACAGGCTTGTCGAAGCCGAATAGGTGGTTTTGCCAGCTTCCAAGGGCTGAGTAACCGATTTAACGGGCTCTGAAAGAGTCAGCTTCGCCTAGGAGGCGTAAAGCCAGGTAATGGCTGGTGTAGCCAGAGTGGCTTGTGCCAGGTGAGAATTAGCTGTTGCCACATGAGGTCCTCGTAGCTCCAACAGAGTTTCCACCAGAGCCTCTCCTCATCCGAGAGGAGGACGAGGACAACCAATGGCGCCACCTCTTTTAGAGTGCTTATGGCTCTTCCTCGGCCTGTCAGATGAGGGGTCCGAGACCTCGATTGAGATCGGGCGGGCCAACTCGGTCACTTGGGAGACACCAGCAGGACCAGTGATTTCTAGGATCAGGGACCACTTCTTGATTGCAGTCCCAGCAGGCTGGGTCTCATCATCTGGAAAGACCAGATTAGGGTTTGATCGAGGAATCGTTGACCGGAGTCAGCGATATCAGATCGATAGGATCGATCATTACTCGACCTGTCGATAGATAATTCGTCGACTGACCAGACGCAAAGCTGAAAAGCCAGCGATCGAAGAAATGATCTCACCAAAGTCGAGACTGCATGCTCCTGGGACCGAGATCTCCCACTCCCAAGAACATCTCCGTTGAGACGAAGAGGCTCCTGGATCCTTCTCCCGCTTATGATCGAGAGGAGTGCAAGCTCAAGAGGCACCTCTCCCTGGTCGGGAGAGACTGGCACAACTTCCTCGGAGGGAACCTGAGAAGGTGGAGCCCAGGTTAAGCGGAACGAAGAAGCTCCAAGAGGAATCTGCAGCATGAGCCACTTCTCCTAATGCTTGCATGCATTCCAACCGCTTGCGGATCCGTAGCCGCGGAAACCATCCACCGAGCCTCTTGGGTTTCACCAGAGGGTCTTCTTCTCCGCCTCCCGGCTTCAGGCATGCGAGACGGTCGTCGAAGACATTGGGATGAAAGGCAAGACACAGATTGCATTTCGAGCTGTCATGGTCAACACCGAGGCAATAGACACATGCGTGTGGGGATCAGTGCGTGACATCTTCTCGGCGCAGGGGCACCGATGAAATCCAGCGGAAGACTTGTCTTCAATGATCGAAGCAGCAAACTTGTGATCGCTAACGTGAACAATGCGAATTTTCGGTAAAACCAAAGGTTTGGAAAGCCAGGGCCTACAAAATGCGTGAGCACAAGGAGGCAACCTGAATCTTCCAGCTGAAAGGAAGATCTGGCATCATGGGGTGAGCCAGGTATATACCACCCGGGTGGGTGGGAGGAGCCAGCTAGAAGACTTCCAGTGGGATTTAAAGCGGAAGGGGGCATGCCAAAGAGTGTGGATGAACAACATATCCACGCTCCTAGAATACACCTCGCCCTAGCTCGTCAAACTTTTGGACTCTTTGTCCGTGGCTGGGAGCTCATATGCCTCAGCTGCTGGGCTCTCCCATGAGCAGCCATCAGCACCATTGAGTTTGCCCTCGGCTCCTCACTTAAATGTGGCTTTCCTTTGGGGTCCCATAGAGGTGATCTGCCTTTTGGGGATTGCCAAAGTCATGGAGGGTGCTTCAAGCAATTCTCATAACATCTTGGAAGGGTTCCACTAACGGTGGAACCACCAAGGGCTTGTAGTCACTTGCCCCAGAATTTCGACAAAACGGCGACATTCAGGGTCCAACTCCTCTGTCTCCCACTGATTTAAAAACTGAATGTGTCTCATCACATCTAGGAATGACAGATCATCCAGAGCGGATCTTGGAGAGTCTTTCCTGGGGTCCGTGATGAGGATCCTTCAGAAGAGGAATCTGGGCACACCCTGGAGGAGGATCTGACGATAGGTGGTGACCGCACCACTCAGGGATTGAAGACCTTTGTCCTTTGTCCCCTAATGTTGGCTAACAAGTCGGAGGAGGAGGAGGTAGGGGAGAGGATTTCTGTGGAGGGGCTGGAGCCGGGACCCTGTCAGGATCGGGGCCAGTTCTGGCAGCCTGGGTAAAGGTCCCTTGATGGTATTCCACCAACTATGAAATAATGCCCAACCTCAGCTAGGGAAATGACAGAGCCTGGCTGAGGAACTGACAACGGGTGGGGCGTTAGAGGCCCCTGGTGTCAGCCCTCCTGGGATGACCCCTCTGGTTGCAGAGCCTGTGGGTCCACTGTATCAGGCGTTGGTGGAACAACATCCTCTGGCATTGGGGCCCTGAGCCTGCTCGTCAGGCCCCAAGGCGAAGGTGAGGGTGGTGGAGCTGGAGCCTGGTCTTTGAGGTCCTTGGAGGCAGGCGACTGGTCATTCACTACACGGCCTGTCACCAAGTTGTCTTTCGGACGTGTGGTAACAGGCGCCAGCTTTGGGGTGGCATCTAGTCTGGCTCTGTGTTGGAGCCAGAGGGCGTAAACCTGGTATCAGCTCTGAAGTCTTGGCTGACAAACTGGGAGGAGGTGAATGATGTCCTGTGGCGTTAGCACTCCTGGAACCTGCTGGTGTTGTCCGACCCCTTGGGTTTGTCGGATGACCCCAAGGCTAAGACCTTGCAGATGACAGGTTCTGACCTGTCGCCCGAGCGAGGAAGATGCCTGTCCTACTGACTTGGACCTAGCGCAAGCTTGAGAGATCAGATAGCCAGGGACACAGGGCTTCCAGACAGCCACGACCCAGAGCCTCCCAGCAAGTGACTGGGAAGAGGCAGGAGGCTCTTAGGGGCACCCCAGGAAGAGCTAGAGAAACTGGAGGAGCTGGAACCCGACCTAGCATCTGAGGTCGAAGCCGAGCAGCGATGTGGGGATCTGGGACTCAATTCTGACCTGGCTCTGTCCTTGTCCCTATGATGGTGCTTCCTCCTTGATTTCTTCTCTCTGGGAGGAACTCCTAGTGGAAGAGGAGACAAGCTATGCCCAGTGGGATTTTGCATGGCAGCCACTTGTTCGAGGAGGAGCGTCTTGAGAGTCTTCAAGCGGCTGATTCTGGTCCTCCTATTGAATTTCTGGCAGTGGTGTTCGTCAAATTGTGGTCCAGGCTCAAGCAGATACCGAGGCCGAGTGGCCGCCCCAGGCCGGATACTGCTTACCACATGCGTACTTTGATTTTCACCACCAGAGGAGGAGGAGGAAGGCTGAGAAGACATGCACAGGGTAATGATTGAATGCTGGTAATTTTGATAAAAGAACTGCACGAAGCCACGAAAATACGGCTACTGGAGCAAGAGGTGTCTGTGGGGCCAAAATCGTGGGTCAATGGTGGGAAAAGAACTGAGGTTGTGCTGGGGGACCGCCCCTTATACCATTCATGACATCGGGCAGGGCCATCATCAGGGGCGTCCCCTTGTTATTGCTAGCTAGAAATTTTTACGTGGGGTCCTAGTGCTTGGTGGCATGGTCCTAATGGTGTTACCTGCTGCAAGAGCCCCACCTCAAAGTAAGATCCACTGTTACGCAGACTACTCAGCAACTGAGGACATGTAGACTGAAAATCCTCTTCCTCAGAGGAGAAGGACATAGGAGAGGAAGAGCTGAATTCAGAAATGGCGGTGCCAGGGCCACGGCCTGAACTGGGCCTAGTCAGACTTAAATGGTACTGGTAGAAAACACTAGCTGTTGCTCTGACTTGTTGCCAGGTCATGGGCCCCAGAGGACCACAGTATCTGATAAAGCAGGAGGAGGGAGGCAGGCAGAGGAGAGGAGTATCATGGATGACCGTCCAGGTCTTCTGCCAGTGTTGCAAGAGTGCTCAGGGACCTCCTGGAGAGAGGAAGAGCCTGGCAAACTAGCCCTTGTGGAACCGGCCAGTCTCAGAGGACTGATCCAGATGGTGCCTGGGGAAAACTCCCAGGTGGAGCAGTACAGAGTCCATATAGAGTTCTGAAGGGCCTTAAAGGCTTGTGGGAGGACAAGGCACCAGGACCAGATGGTGTACTCCCAAGGGTCCTGAAGTAACTGGCAGAGTTGTTGGCAGGCCCTCTGATGGACCTGTTCAACACCTCCTTGCAGACGGGGAATGTACCTAGGGACTGCAGTATGGCTCGTGATGCCCCTTCACAAGAGTGGCCTCAAGGACCAACCGGTAACTACATACTGGTGAGCTTGACTTCATAGTGGGAAGTTGATGGAAACCATTCTGAAGGACAGGCTGATAACCTTTCTTGATAGCAGTGGCCTGCAGGATGAGAGACAGCATGGGTTTGTCACGGAAGATCTTGCCAAACTAACCTGATCAACTGCTTCGACTGGGTCACTAGGGCGGTTGCGAAGGCATGCTGTGGATGTCCTGTATCTGGACTTCAGTAAGGCTTTCAACTCTGTGCCGCACAGAAGGTTATTGAACAAGCTAAGGGACATGGGAGCGGGGAAAACTGGTGGGTGGGTTGAGAGCTGGCTGCAGGGGAGAAAACTGAGGGTAGTTGTAAGGGAAGAGACACCCAAGCCACAGCTAGTAATGAGTGGAGTACCACAGGGTTCAGTGCTGGGCCCGTTTTGTTCAATGTCTTCATTGGAACATTGCAGAGGGGGTCAAGAGTAAGATCTGCCTGTTCATGGATGACACTAAGATTTGTGCAAAACTGGACAAAGAGGAAGAGAAGCAGGCACTCAGAGAATCTTGCTAAACTCGAACACTGGTCTAGGGAGTGGCAGTTGGGGTTTAACACTAAGAAGTGCAAGGTCATGCACCTTGGAGCCAGAAATCCCAAGAACAGCTACTGGCTGGGGAGTGCAGGTAGTGGCTTCAGAGGAGGAAAGAGACCTGGGAGTAATAGTCACAGGGGCGTGAAGGTATCTACACACTGTAGGAGAGCTGCAGGAAGGGCAAATGGGATGGTGGGTGCATTGCCAGAGGGATTACCTCTCAAAGGGGAGGTCATCCTGCCACTGTATAGATCACTGGTGAGGCCACACTTGGAATACTGTGTACAGTACTGGTGCCCATATTTCAAAAGGATGTGAGATTACTGGAGGGGTGCAGCGTGAGGGCTACACAAATGATCATGGGACTAGGGAGTTGCCATACGAGGAAAGGTTGAAAGTGCTCAACATGTAATCGCTAGAAGATAGAAGGGTAACAGGGGCATGTGAGAGACCTTAAGTACTTGAAAGGCATAAACAAAGTCAGGAGGAGGATTGTTCTGCTTAAAGGGGGAAGGGTCACTAGGGGCACAGTCTGAAGTTGGAAGGGAAGCTTTAGGAGGAAATGAGGCACCACTTCACAGAGAGTGGTGACAGGTTGGAACACACTGCCGGAGGAGTTAGTCGTTCAAAGGACAGTGGATAGCTTTAAGTGGCCTTGGGATGAGGTCAAGGGTAGGTTAATACAGACAAAAACACAAGGGAGGAAGGACCAGAAAGAGGAGGAAGAGAGGGGTTTGGGTGGGGTGGGGCAGCTGTAGTGATATGAAACTAAGAGTTACAATCGGGCAGACTTGATAGACCTGTGGGCCTTTTTCTGCTGGCAATTTATATGTTCATATGACCTTGGTCCCCACTACTGAACAGAGTCAACCAGTTCCTGGGAGAAGAAAGCCACCAGGCTAGGCACCCAGCCACTGCTGCCACCAGCACTGGTCACAGGGTCAGTCACAGGCCCAGCGCCGCACTCGCCCCTCACCAGAGCTGGCACTGCCCCGAGCTAAGTCTAACATCCAGACCAGAGGCACCCTGGAGTCAGTCATGGACCCAGCACATCACGTGGTATCGAAACAGACCCAGCACCACAGAAGACACCAGGACTAGACCTGGTACCAGGGATGGCACTGGAACAACATTTAGCTCCATGGGCCACATCAGAATGGGTCCTGCCATTGCCTCTACACTAGGTCAAGAGGCAAACCCAAGAGAGACACCAGGTCCGATGTCTGGCTTGGAACTGGGGCCAAGGCTGCTTCCTTATCGCTTTCTCCGTCTCTAGGTTCAAGGTCAGCATCATCATCCTCACCTAGGCCACTAGGGTGTTCAAAGAAGGAGATAACAACCACTTCGGACTCAGGGACAGGACTGACTCAGAATCCACCTCTACTGGCACCATGAGCAATGCCAGAGAGGGGCTCGGTCTCATGGCTAGTGCTGCCTCGCTCACCAGTACCATCTTAGTACCAGAAGAAAGGAGCAGCACCAAAGCCATGACAATGAGGCATGACACTGAGGTGCCCACTGATGTGGGCTGGCGTGTAGCTCAGCTTCACCACTGGGGGCGTCCGCTCTCCTAAAGGGCCAAGGGGTATGAAACGGTTTCCAGTCAATTGTTTTCTGAGGACTTCAGTGGAGACACCATGAGTGTGAGTATGTGAAAGCAGTTGTGTACCATCCGATTGGGCTATAGTTCTGCAGGGCCATGAAGCCAGCAATGATTTATTAAAGGTTCTCCCCAATCCTTAAAATGACTGTAGAGCAGTATACATTGTTACTTACCCAAGTCTTGATTGTGAGCTTTTCTTGTCCTTCAAGATACAAGAGGCTGTAACCATCCCAGAGCATGTTCATGCCCACGGACACATTGGCACCTCTTCATTCTGGCTGTGCTTCACCAACAGATAGCCAACATTAACACTGCGACCTGGCATTCCAGGCAACCAAGGGACCGGTATGACCTGGGAGACCTTTAATAGGATGGAGAAAGAAGTATAAAAGTTTGTTTTTGTTGATAGAGCATTAAAATGAACAGTTACAATAATCCACCAATTAAGCATCAATATGACACTTTGCATTTATAATAAGTGTTTATTTGGCTACATACCGCACCGTGAACAGATTCAGCTTCAGTTCATTACAGGCCTTATGGTATGGCACTACTTACCCTGAAAGCCTAGTGGACCTCTAGGACCTAGCTGTCCTTGATCACCTCGATAGCCTGGAAATGCAGACCTGCTATGAACACCTGGTAGCCCTGGTTGTCCTTGTGGGCCTCTCAGACCTGGAAAACGTCAATTTAGTCATTTTGAGACATTCAATAAAAACTCAAAATAAGAAAATAACGCGCACGCTTAATGGCTACTTTGATTAATACCTGATCACCTGGAGGTCCCGGAACCTGGCTCGCCTACGCCCAGAAGGTCCTTGAATTCCAATGGGTCCTATAGATCCTTTTTCTCCGGTACTGACAGGGAAGAGGAAGATTCCAGGGAACCTGGAGTTCCTTGAACACCTAGTATAAATAAAACAGTCAAAACCATGAATATACAGTAAACATCTGAAAGCACTTGATAATAGAATCATTCTTCAGCAAAGCATTTCAAGACAGGAACCTACATAGCATTGCATGGTTGACTTCTCATTTAGTAATGCAGACCTACCGATTTATTTATGCTGATCTTGTGATGAGATAAATTATAATACAGTGTACTGAATGATCAAGCTCCTATTAGCTTGGCAGTTCATTTTATAGCTTCAATACTAAATGAAGCCATTAAAGGTAATTCTATGGTCTACAGACAGAAGAAGATCAAGGGTCCATTGTGATTGTCTCCCCCTCCTACTTTTCAGTGGCATTACCTAATAGCTTGTTCCTCGTGTATGTATCTTTTTTTTTTTTCTGATATTTTTGAGGTAGTATATACCAACTTCCAGCACTGTTTGAGAGTAAAAGAATATTCTTTGCTCTGGTTGTGTTAATACTGAGGTTTAGAAGCAGAAAATATCAAGGTTCCATCCTGACTGTACCTACCACATATCGCAGCTTCAATACTATTTAAAACCTTGGACTATTTCATTGTAGACAGGATAGATGACTTATTTCTCCACGTTACACAACATGATGACATAAGAATGGGAAGGTCTCAGGAGCAGGTGATAAGCCCTCTGAGGCCGATTCCACTGATCAACAGCTGTATCCATGTATGTTGTGTGGCCTCATGTGTTTGTCTAATTCATTTTCAGTTTCTAGTTGTGCTTTTGTGGTTGTTTCAAGGGATCCCCTACCCCTTCATGTAAAAGTGTATACCTTGCTCCGCTGTGAAGTAATCATCCTGAGCTGTAACGGAGTTCCTAATCCTAATATCCATTGTTTTAATAGCACCAATTTAGATACTTTTATCATATTTCACCTCACTTCTCATGGTAGATTATCTACCCAGGACTTTGTCAGTCCATTTTAATTGTTTTTCTTTGTTTTTTGAAGGAATCGAAAATTCTGCTCCTCTGCTGATCCCTTCCACTTCCTGGTTCCTATTCACAAACACTCCTACCCTGTACTGCCGCTGCACTCTGGCGCTTTGTGAGATATTTGTTTGTAGAGCACGGGCGTGTTCCATTGATTTCAATGGAAGCAGGGTTTCAATTATAGTTTTAATATTTTAGAGTGTCACTGGGGTCAAGTCAAAGTCACAGGTAACAACAAGGCCCTTGTTAGTTGAGGTGTAGCTTGATTTGACCCCAGTGGCCCGCTAAAATATAAAAAATCATCATGTTTCATGAATAGGACCCAAGAAGGGGAAGGGATCGGCAGATGAGCAGAATTTCAGATCCCATCCCTTTAAAAACAAAGAAAAGAATAATTATGCAAAGTGGACTGATAAGTCCTGCAGCTAAGCTACCATTGAGGGTGGGGAATGTATGAGGGAGTGTTGCAAAATGAGCAAAGTTGTTTTTTAAAGGTCAGGTGGAGGGTTTTGCATAAGAACAGGTTACTCACCTGTAACAGCAGTTCTAGGAATGGTATATGTTGTTCATCCACACTCACTGGCATGTCCCTTTCCCTTTAAACTTGCCGGAAGTCTTCAAGCTTGCTCCTCCCACCCACCCGGTGGTAAAAACCTCGGCTCCCGCCCATGACGCCAGATCTTAGCCCACTGGAAGCAAGTGCGCCTAAAGCTGGGAGGTCGGTGGTGCCAGTGGATGAACATATACCACCCTAGAACTACTGTTACAGTACGTAACCTGTTATTCTAGGAGCGTGGAAACGTTGTTCATCCACATTCTCTGGCAGACTCCAAGCAGTTCTCTGGAAGGAGGGAGGCAAGCACACACCCCTACTTGGGAAATAGAGATTGAGAACCAAGCCCCAAAACCAGCATCCCGATGTGACTCAAGGTTGATGTGGTAGTGGGTAATGAAGGTGTTTGCTGACTTCAGGTAGCAGCCCGACAGATTTCCTGGATAGGGAAGTCCTGGAAGCAGCCGCCGATGCAGCAGTATGGTGGGTAGAATGAGCTCTTATCCCTCTGGGAGGCTCCCTGCCCACCAACTCATAGCACAGACCTATGCATGATGTAATCCATCTCGCAATGGTCCATGTGGCTGCAGGTCTGCCAGAAGCGGTTTCAGCATAGGTGACAAACAGCTGGCGTAACCTCTCCCCAAATTTCCTGTCCATTCCTTATAATAGGAGAGAGCATGTCTGAGGTCCGGAGTATGTAGCCTGTACTCAATGTCCGAGGTGTAGTTAAGGTAGTATACCGGCAGAGTCAACACCTGGTTAAGGTTAAACTCTGAAACCACCTTCGGAAGGAATTTCCGGTGGAGGCGCAGGACAACTTTGTCCCTGTGGAAGACCAGATAAGGGGAGTCCACCGAAGCACCTGAGTTCCCGTCCTTCTGGCTGACATGATAGCCACCAGGAAGGCCGTCTTCCATGACAAGTGTGACAGCTCACACATGTGCATGGGTTCGAATGGCTTGCCCATGAGCTTTGCCAAAACCAGTAAGAGATCCCATGGAGGAGGAGGTTCACACTAGAGGGATATGTGATCCAGGCCTTTGAAAAAGCGCCTGACCACTGTCTCCTGAGCCAAAGTCGCTGACCGCCCATGCCCGTAAGCAGAAATGGCTGCCAGGTGCAACCTAAGGGTTGATGACAGAAACCCCTTTGGAGAGAGACAAAGGTAGTCAAGAATGTTAGCTACAGAGCAGGATAAGGGGTCCAGACTCTTACCTGACACCAAATGGAAAACCTTTTTCATTTGAAGGCATAACATTTCCTGGTCGATTCATTATAGATGCCTCCACCATGGTGTAGACATCCTCGAAAGACCCAGAGCCTGGAACTCTAACTGTTCAGGTACCAGGCTGTGAGGTGCAAGGATTGAAGGTCCAGATGGAATACCTTCCCTCCCCTGGTTCAATGATATCATGTCCAGGCGCAGGCCAAAACCACCCGGGGCCTGCAGCTGAGGTTAAGGAGATCTGGGTACCAAAACTGGCACGCCAATTTGAGCTACCAGGACCACCTTTGCCTTGTCCCTCCTCACCTTGAGTAACACCTTGTGGATCAAGAGAATGGAGGAAAGGGTACAGGAGGCCTGGGGTCCATGGCCTCAAGAAGGCATCCCCTGCAGTGAGCCCTGCTGAGGTGGGCGGGCATGGTACAGTCTCAGCTGGTGTTTTCCCGGAGGCAAACAGGTCCACCAACGGTTTACCCTAATGGGAGAACAGACTGTAAGCTACCTATGGATAGAGTGACCACTGTGGGACGCCTGGCCTATGCGGCTGAGAGCATCCGCCAGTTGGTTCGAGACTCCTGCCACATGGATGGCTAGGAGATCCACCTCCAACCGACTTATGAGAGTCCAGATGCGAGCGCTCCTTGCACAGCAGACGGAGTGCGTAAGGCCCTGTTTGTTGAGGTAGTACATGGTCGTGGTATTGTCCATCTGACTTGAACCACTTGACCCCAGAGCTGAGGAGTAAGCTGACAGTGCGAGTCTGACTGCTCTGAGCTCAAACAGGTTGATGTGGCATCGGGGACTCCCGGGGTCCAGAACCAAGGACCTGCTGTCCCCCATGTGGGCTCCCCAGCCCATGAAAGAGCATCGGTCGTCAGGGCGACCGTCGGCTCTGCAGGACAAGCAGGATACCTTCCTGCAACCATTCTGGGCGGTCCACCATTGGAGAGAGTCTCACATCTTCTGGGTTACAGAGATCAGCCGGTTGAATTGACCAGGCACTGAGTCTACTAGGTGGACAGCTCCCACTGGAGGGAGTGCACGTGCCACCTGGCCCACCAGACCACTGAGGTGCACGCCCATGTAACCCAGAAGGCGCAGAAAGTCCCAGTGGGTGCAAGTGCCCAACCAGAAATGATCGGGCAAAGGAGGAAAGAACCTCCACCCTGTCCGCCGGAGCCAAGCTCTTGCTTGATGAGAGTCGAGCTCTGCCCCAATGAAGCCCATCACCTGAGAGGGCACGAGTTCTGATTTGGCCTTGTTGATCAAGAGGCCGAGCTGGGGCAAGTTCGGAGGGCCAGATCCCTGACCTCTCCACCTCCTGAAGGGAGGAACCTGCCAAAAGCCAGTCGTCAAGATAAGGGTACATCCAAACTCCTCGACACCGAAGATGGGCCTCCACCACTGCAATGCACTTGGTGAAGACCCAAGTGACCAACGACAGGCCGAACGGCATGGCTCGAACTCTGCATAGGGTCCCTCGACCCTGAAGTGGAGGAACTGCTGGTGGGACGAACGGATTGGGACATGAAAGAACACAACCTGTAGATCCAGTGAACAGAACCACACTGCTCGCTCCAGGGATGGTATGCTCTGTTCAGAGTTACCATCTGGAAGGTGCGAGACCTGAGATATTGATTCGGGTCATGGAGATTAGGATGGGGCGCCAACCCCCGTCCGCTTGGGCACCAGGAATGCCTGGACACAAAGCCTGGGTCTGTAGGAGGATCTGGCACTGGAGTTACTGCCTCCTTGTGGAGTAGCTGAGCGAGTCATCTCGAAGGGCCGACTGAGTGCGAGCTGAGATCCTTTTCTACCAAGGGGTGCAGGCTCAGCTTGGAGGGTACACCTGAATTCAGAGGCAGTCCCTGGCTGACCACTTCCAGAACCCTCCTGTCCGAGTGATACTGGACCAGGCGGAAAGAAAGTGGCGGAGCCGGCCCCACGGAGGACCCAGAGCTGGCGTGACAGGTGTAGGGATGGCAACCCCCACCCGTCATTGAGCAGGCTTAGAGGAGGAGAAGGCTCCTGACCAGCACCTCAGCCTCCTTTACGGGCTGTTGGGGACCCTGCCTGGGCCTGTGGTGCCAAGCTTGAGCCTACTGCTGCTGGCCTCCTTGAAAGGAGATCTGCCTGACTGCAGGGGAAGTGTACCAAAGGCTTCTTCTTACACTTCTGCTGGTTCTGCCCGAAGAACCTTCGCAGAGGTAGCATCCAAGGTGGCACTGGACTGCTCTATGTGCTGGAAGTGACCAGCCACTCCTGGACCAAGAGGTCGGTGCCTAGGAAGGGCATGTCAGCTAACTTGTGCTGAGTATCTGCTGGAAAGGAGGATAACTGCAGCCAGGCCCTGGGTGAGTGGCCACTGCAGCTGCTAAGGAGCGGGCACAGGAATCTCCAATGTCCATGGTTATCTGGAGCTGCTGTTTTGCAACAGCATGGCCCTGGTCACGAACTTGCTTCACAGTGGTCTGCACATCCGCTGGGAGATGAGGAGGACTTCATCTAATGACCCTAAGAGGCGTGAGAGAAGTGTACCATGATAACAGCCGAACTGACCTGGCGAAGGCCTAAGGAGGAGGCTGCATAGACCTTCCAGGCAGAATGGTCCATATTCTTGGACTCCTTGTCCAGGGGGCGTCAGTATCAGCTGACTTACTAGTGCATCTGAACACAGAAGCAGTCGCAAGGTTTTCGGCTGAGGGATGCTCTATGAACCCCACCAGGGACCCCATGGGTACCGTGATACTCATGGGCCATGCAGGCAGACGGAGCTGGACAGGAGGCAGGACGATGCCAGAGCTCAAGGACCAGGCCAACAATGGCTTTGGACACTGGAAAGGCCTTGTTGGGGTATCCACCATTTTGAGGATATCCGTAAGGGGTATTCCGCTTTTGTATAGGTCAGGGCATTCCAGTAGATTCAGAAATCAGGCAGAGGATGCCCTGAAAGAGGAAGGACCTTCCTCCAAACCTGCCACTGATGACTAGTCATCCCGGATGATGAGTGCAAACCAGTGGCATCCGAGTCCAAGAGTCGGATACAACAGTCTCTGCCTATGTCTCCCTAGATGCACCGAGGGCAATTGGGGACAACAGTGATGGACAGACGACAGGGCAGTCCGGTGTCTGTCCTCTCTTTGAGGGAGCCCTTCCTGAGGCTGCTTAGGTAGTGGCTCCACCCAAAATCGGTGGGAGACTGTAATAGGCTAGCCGAATACGGGCCGCCCCACGGTGGGGGAACCAAACCTTCGGGTTCTGAGGGCCGGATCAGCCTGGGAAGCGGGAGCCAAGTAACGGGCCGGGTGCTGCCGGTGGAGCTGGCTTTTGACTGGTCAGAATCAGCTGTTGCCACATGAGAGCCTCATAACGCCAGAGTTTCCGTCGAAGTCTCTCCTCGTCCGAGGAGGATGAGGATCGATGGCGACGCCTCTTTCTGGAGTGTTTGTGTCCTTTCTTCAGTTTTTTGACCGGGTCCTGGTCCTCGATCGAGACCAACGGGTCAGCTGGTTCGATTAGGGGACTGACAGAGTCAGGAAAACCGAGGCTCCAGAATGGTTTCCTCAATCAGGTTACCTGAAGGTACAGTCTCCTTGTTGGGAAAAGAACTGGGGTCCTTTCTAAGGAATCGTCGACAGGAGTTCTGCGATAAGGGCTCGATGGGATCGAGCATAATCTCAGCCGGTTCAGCTGTTTCTTCGGTCTTGGTGCCTTGGCCGATTGTTGATCCGTAAAGCCGGTGACGAGGATGCAATCTCGACCTGAAATCGAGACAGCGTCTTCTTGGACTCGGACCTCTCAGTCCAGGAGCGTTTTTCTGGAGGAAGAAGACTTGGGGCCTGTCCTCTTTCAAGGGCGGGAGGAGTGCGAGCCTGAGGGCACCTCACCCCTGGTGGGGAGAGACTGGCACAACTCCCAAAGGAGCACATAAAAGTCGAGCCGAGGTTGATGGGAACAATGAAGCTTCAACCGGTAGAAGCTTGAGCCGCTCCTCCTCGAATACTTTCATCTGTTCCAATTGCTCGGCGGATGCCGCGGCCATGGAAACTGCCCACCGGCTTCTTTGGATTTTACCAGTGGGTTCCTTTTCTCTGGTCTCCCAGTTGAAGGCGTGCCTTGCAGTCGCCCAGAATGTTGGGATGGAAGGCCAAACAAATTGCACATGACGAGGTATCATGTCCAATGCCGAGGCAGTACACGCATGCTAGGTGGGGATCAGTGCGTGACATTTTCTGGCCACAGGACACCTGCAAAATCCGGGGATGATTTGTCCTCCATATCCGAATCGAATTGCGAACTCTAATGAGTTTGATAGCAAGTTGCAGTAAAACCAACGTTTTGAAACCAGGGCCTACAAAGTGCAGAAGTAACACGAGGGACCTGTATTCTCAGCGGAAAGGAAGATCTGGCGTCATGGGGTGGAGCCGAGTAATTACCACCCAGGTGGGTGGGATACAGCTTGAAGACTTCCGCAAGTTTAAAGGGAAAGGGACATGCCAGAAGGTGTGGATGAACATATCCACGCTCCTAGAAAGATTCATTATAAGAGGCTTTGAATATGAGGATCATGTTCCACTGTCTTCTCTTCTCAAGGGAGAAAGTGTTGAGATCTGAAAGCTCTCCTAGCGCCTACCCTCCATACCACTGACCATCCTCACTGCACTCCTATACACCCACTCAATCCTTCCAATGTAACCCTTTGGTAAGTTGCCCAAAACTGCACGAGTACTCATTATGAAGCCTCACCAGTGCATGGTACACGGGCACAACACTTCACCTGTTCTACTAGCAAAGCATGTCTTCTTATGCAATCCGGCACTGACTGGATTTCTTGAACATTAACACATAGGTCCTTAAATTTTAGCATCTAGAACTCTTTTGCTGTCTGCTGTCTTTATTGTAATTCCATTTACAGTATTGCTCATTTGTGGATTTCTGTCACACACGTGTATCATTACACATTTGTCTGTGCTGATATTCATTTCTGAATTTACCATCCAGTTGGCTACTTTATCAAAATCTTTTGTACCGAGATACACTGTTCAACCATTTATGCAATCTGCACTGTGTTAGTGTTGCTAGTGAACTTTATAAGCCAGCTTTTGCAGTTATTTAAGACTCTCTTATTATGCTAAGAGGGTGGCTAATGCAAGCAGCTTAAAATTTGATGTTCTACATGCTGTTGCAGCACAGCATTTTACTCATTAGGTGTTTATTTTTCTGTTTAAAACGTCACCACAGCCTGCTTGGCCACCCATCCCAGGTCCTGAGTTTGCACCAACCCAGAGATCGCCAGCACAGGAGCACGGCGAGCTTCCTGCTGAGCCATTAAGTACCCCACCCAACTGAATTTTTTGAAAGTAAAAGTCGCTAGCCTTTATGTCAAAACAAAGAGACAGTATCACTCACCGGCAGTCCTTGTCACCTTTGGGCCCCTTAGGTCCTGTATCTCCGCTGGTCCATCACTGCCAGGAATCCCATTAGACCTGGTGCACCCTTTGGCCTATAATGGAATCATAAACATACAAGTTAAACTATCTGATGACTAAAAATGTCATTAATGAAAATGTTGTTCAGGACCAAGTATTCCATCTGTGTACTAGCACAGTACTCATGCAGAAAACAGTAAAGCATTTGCTAGCCTGGTCCATTTTATTTATTTTGTTTTGTTGACCGGGAAAGGAGGACTAGACAATTCTGCCTATTTTCAGCCTCGTCCCGTGGAGGGGAATACAGATGGATGCCAACTGACATTGAACCAGATTAAGCTGTTGGTGGTATTTTAATGAATGGGTGAAATTTGGCCAGGACACTGGGAAATCCCTCTACTCTGTAGGCAGGTGGTGCTGTCCGCCTGTCTGCAGAGATGGAGGACCTCAGTCTGAAGGAGGTAGTGGAAGAGGACGGACGTGGACTTGGAGCTCAGGAGCTATCTGTAGTATCTGCTATGTCGGAAGGAGAAGGTCAGAATGCAAGTAGAAACCGAGCAATGGTTTGGATGCATCTGACTCTACATTGCTAATGGATACGGATATATCTGCAGAAGCTCAATTACAGGAGGAATTGGATAGGAAGAAAACCCAATTACTGGACTTAATAAATACAGCAGAGAGAGACTTCCATACTTGCCAGCTGGAAATTGGCAGGTGCAGACCCAATAAACGCAAACGCTCTCCAACTAGCCTGTTTAAAACGAGGGAAACGCTTTGAGCAGCAAGATGGAATCAATGTTAATAGTTCACAAAGCACTGCACAACTGGATGGAGATGGAATACAGGATAACACATCTGAACAATTATGTACGTTGTCTGCATGGTCCCCAGGAGATGCATTAAGGCAAGCTGGATGGTTGTGGGTAATAGATAAATGGGTTCGGACCCTTTGATCCCTATACCTGGTGGCCTATTTTAGATCTCGCTGGAATAGTTACATCTAATGTTGCATCTAGGCTAGCTGTGGCTAGTCAAAATTCTAAGTCCTCGGTTATTTTAATGCTAATGCTCAAAATCAGGGAGAGGCTACTGAATTTTTAGATACGCAAGACACTGGTGGCAACCTGGAACTCTCATCTCCCTTGCTAGAACATAATCCTTCTATAGACAGTTCTACAATCGAGATAGCTACTGAAGGAAATGAGAATGTAAGACACATAATAGATTTGGATACTAGTAAGGATTTACACAAGAATGTGAGAGCCGAAACCAGAAGGAATGGTGCTAAATCTTATGCAGGCTTGTTTAAAAAACCAGCGGAGGCAGCTAAACGAGATTTTGGTGCGATTGAGATAATGAGGCAAAGCCCCAATAGTACCAGACAGACTTTGGGTGGGAAGACTTTACTAATTGATTCAATGGGTTTTCTCCTGCTGAGGTATACGCCTTCATACACCCACCTGGTGAACATAATTACGATATCAGGTTTTGTTCTATCATTTCATTGAGACTTTATTATGACATAAAAGATCAAGAAGAATGGAGGGATTTCAAGCTATCCCGATCACGAAACCTACAGTTAAGACTGTTACTATTCTTTTCCGAAATGAAGGGGTGAACATTGCTAACATTCTTTTTGGCTGGAAAAAGATGCTTAATACAGGATAAACCATGGCCTATTATGGATGGAAATGGCTTTTGGACAGGAGGTTGGACAATACAGTACAACTGAATCAGGATGATGATGGCATTCAACATTTACCCAGTTCCTTTTTGGGGAGGGATAGGGTATTATTTTTATGCTGGCCAGCCTAAAAGTTGTTTTAGGTATGGGTCATTAACGATTTGAATACCTCATGCGATCAGATAAAATGTTTCCAATGTGGTATGTTAGGCATTCAGCAGCAAGTGTGTAGACCCCGTCTGCAATTTTTGTAGTGAAGTTAATCATTCCTTTTCAGATTGTCCATGGAGAAACACGGATACAGATGATTCCTCAGATCAGGAATATTTTTTGGCACAGGCAAAAAACCGCATCAAAACTAAGAAGGAGATATACAGGAAATATATTTAGAGGTAGACAGAGAGGTAGAGGTCGGGAGGATTAAATGAAGATAGTAGGCAAGCTAAATCTCCTGTCCCTCATAACTCATTAAGGCCCCAGGAGTCTTTTACTGATGTATTTCAATCAGGGCAGATGGTAGCCCTGGCTTTAGACCCTCCTCAGGGGTTAAGCAGGAAGAAAGAGAGTTCGCTGACTCCACAAGGGTCCCTCAAAGGCCATCTAAACTGATGGTAAATGGTTCTCACATTCTGACAAGCACTGCAGAACCTAGTAAGAGAGGGGAACAAAGGATTTACAAGGATCTAAAGATGGTATGCTGCTTTTGTTAGAGAAGGGAGTGAGTGGTAACATGCCCATTTCTCCCTTACCTTTAGGGAATAGATTTTCTGTCCTTTCATCATGGGGGGACAGGTAGATCAAGCCCATCCTATGATGGAATCCACACATGAAATAGATATCCCAACAGAAACATCACCCTACCCAGAATGTGTATTAGTAAGCAAACTGCCAGAGCTAGAAAACGGGTGACTAGATCTAGCATAAAATACCTAAACCCCGCCCTGAAACCTTTTACATTATCACTAGTTTCATTAAATGTGAACAGTTTAAAATCTCATACAAAACATCAAACAGCGTTTGAATACTTTCTCATTTAAAGTATGATGTATTGTTATTACAGGATACACGACTAAATACAGTTTACAAGACTTCTAGAGCCACCAGAGAATGGTATTGGGTATATCATTTGGTCCTTTGGGAAGACAGGTGTAGTGGGGTAGAAATTTGTTTTCAACCTCTGATGTTAAGCTTTTAAGGTTGGTTGACACTGAACCTGGAAGGCGTTATTGGTGGATGTTGTAGTTAAAGGCTTTCAGTGCAGGTTGATATCAGTTTATGGCCCACAGATGAAAGCTCTTAGAATTGAATTATTGCAAAATTCAACCTTACTTGTATACAAGTAGGCATTTATTTTTCTGTGGGATTTCAATATAAATTTTCAGCAAAAAAAAAAAACGAAATGGGGAAACAGTATTGCGATATGTTTAAAGTCTGTTCTTTCTCTAGCAGGCCTGAGGGATTCTCATCAAACAGGATGGAACAAAGCTAAACCTACTTTTTTAAAGGAGGTTTATCATCCCAAACTGATTTCATTTTTGTAAAAAATTGTTGCTAATTTCTAGCTTAATTTATGTACCAATAGAATCTTCAGATCATATTATTATTGGTATAAATATAGATATTCTCCATGTAGGATAAAAGGACCTGGTTTTGGAAATTGAATATTTCAATTTTAAGTACCTACATATTCTAAAGGATTTAGGAGTAATTATTAAAGATCAAATTACAACGATAGATTTGCATGAAAATATGGTTGGTTGGTGGGAAACTTTAAATTATGTTTGATTGGATACTTTCAGGCAAAAGGTAGATTGAAAGCAAAAACAAAAAATGAGGAATACTTGTCACTTGGCATTCTTTGCAAAATTAATTTCAATACAGACTGAAAATGGGGTAGATTTATCTGTAAATATTGCACAGATAAAACAAGGTATGGTACAGTACCAATATGATAGATTGGATTCACTAATTAGGGAACAGTCCTTCGACGCAAGGTAAGGCTATGTAGGTAATCCTTTTAGCTTGTAAAAACGGATAGACAAAAGGCCTTTTTCTAGCTTAAGAACTAAGGAAAATAAGGTTGTATCAGATAATGTTGGAATTATGGATTTTATACCAACATGTAAGAAAGAGTTTTGGGGAAAACAGAATCCAGATTTACATCTCAATTTTAGCAGCAGCAGATCTTCCTTGTTTAGAGCTAGATATACAGAAATTAATGGTAGAGGCATTTACGGAAGCAGAACTAGGAAGGGTAATTGCATCTCTTAAAATGAGGTTTCTCCTAGTTCTGATGGATTTCCAGAAGAATTATATAAAATTCTATGGAAATTGATGCCTCAAAGAATTATTGGCAATGTATAATTTTCTAATTTCTTATATGATTTTACTGATACAAATGTATGAGGGATTATTAATTTTTATTTAAAAGGGGATCACCAGATATAGGAAATTGAGGCCATTAACATTATTGAATGTAGACTTTAAGATTTTTCTAAGCTTTGGGAACAGATTATCTATGGTGATGCCTGATTTAGTTAGCAATTTTCAATTTTGTGCAGTACCAGGAGAAGGATATATGATGCATTGATTTATATTAGGGAAATTATGGCCATAGGATAGGAAATTTAGGAGGTTTGGAAGGTTATTTATTAAGTTTGGATCAAGCCAAAGCCTTCAACGAAGTATCACAAGAATATTTATGGGAATGCCTGAAGAGCTTTTGGTATTCAATATATCTGTACAATGGTGCAGATGTGTTATGCCTTAGCATATGTGATTCCATTAGAAAATGGATAGAAAGGAGGAAACAGTTTGTTGAAAGGAGTTAGACAGGGTGCCCGCTAGCCCTCTTCTATATGCTTTGGCTCTTGACCCTTATTATGGATAATTAATAGATCTCCCCAGATAAAAGGAATTATTTTGGATAATACAATTCAGATTAAAATTATTGCTTATACGGATGATTTATGCCTCATCTTGCCTGATGAAGTTTATATAAGGATAGTGTGTATGATTATTACAGAATTAGGGAAGATTATGGGGAGCACAGATTAATAGATCAAAGACTAAATGCATAAGTATCACAGGGTTTCCAGATACCCGACTAGAATAGGGAGTTTTGGATTGAACAACAACCTGTAAAATCTTAGGTATATATTTTGGAGGCAGGATAGTGCAATGGGCAACTGGAAAGTGGCCCTATAGGAAAGGCAATTCTAAAATAACAAAATGGAATAGAAATAAACTTAAAAAAAAAAAAGAGTTTACCTAATTAAAACATATTTAATACCTGTTTTGTATTATTAAGTAACATTTTCCTAATACCTAAAAACCTGGAGACCTCATTGCTGAGTTTTTTTTTTTGTGTATGGGGTAGTCGGTTAAACCCGATTAACATAATATTTTGTATTTAGAGAGTAAAGAAGGGGTTTGGGAATGATTAGCTGGTCCTTTTTTCTTTTCAATTTTTTCACTTAATCTGATACCTGTAATCAGAGATAATTGAAGATTTGGGGCTCATTAATTGATATACATTTAAAGGGTGTATTGCTAGAATGGAGAAATGCAAAATGTATGCATAAAAACAAAAGATGTGGAGAGAAGGAGTGAGGTTTTAGATAAAATAAAATGTTGGAACATCAGTTGGGAAGCAGTTTTAGTATTTCTAGAAAGGAATTGTGCAAGAATGTTTTGGTGCAATTTTTCATGAAAACACCTTTTAAGATTTCTAAGACGGTATGCTTAAATATTTCCAAATATATAATCAACCCTCAGATTCCACTACATATGTGGACATTACATGGTTGGGGATCCATGGAAAATAAATGTTCGAGTAATCAGAAACATAAGTCCATACAAGATCATTACTGCTCAAGAGAAAATGTGTATTAGTCCTGGAAACTATGGACCATTTATATTTTAATTGTTATTATGCTATGGAATTTTGGGATATAGTAAAACACTGCTGGAAAAAGGTTTGATAATCCCTCCTTCATGTGAGAGTTTCTGAGGACACTTATAGCACTTTGCAAGTTATACATACTTTTTATACTGGATATGGATTAGTAGATGCAAGTTATTATTGCAGCAGCAGGAAATTCAACCAATTAATTTAGTGTATATATTGGAAACAGAAATAGGAAAATTGAAATCTTTGGAGAAAATAGGTTTCCACAGAATCATTGGGAAATTTTATGGCACTCTTTTGATTATATTAAATAATATGTATGGCAATTAGAGTGTGAGGAGAGAGATGTTTAAACCTCCTCTTGTAAAGGTTGTTAGTGAAATATGTGAAATGATTTTGTGTTTACTTTAAAAGTTTTAAAAAGGGGAGGGAAAGGGTGAGTATTAAATATGGATTGATATGCAAAACTACTATCTAATCATTTTGTTTTTTTCTTATTTTAAAAGGTTAAGATATGAAGAAATATCTTGTATTAGTATTTATAGTATTTATTTTGTCATTTTGTATGAAGAGGAGCTATTTTGTATTGTTTATAAGATTATTTGTGATATGAATAAAAGTCCCCTACTCTCCTGTAGGGAACCTCTGCTCAAGATGGCCACTTGTCCGGAGCTCAGGAGAGTGAGGACATGCAGGGATAGAGGAGCCAGCCTCTCTGCCTCATCCCTGCAAGAGGCTGAGCAATTCTGATGCTTCAGGATCAATGGAGCAAGCAGTTACCCAAGAGAAAATGATAGATGGAGTACATATTTGCATAAATGGTGCTAATGCAGAGGACCAGCAAATGGAAATCAAACAGCAGAAGACAGGATGGTACAGGAATCCCGGTCAGAGCGAAGTTCAGCAAAAGACTTGGAACAACTGCTGAGCTAGAAGCTAGAGAGATTGGAGATGCAGCAAAATAATTGCAAGCTGCTATTCATATTAGCTGGACAACAGCACCTGGCAGAGGAGACATGCCCAAAAGGTATACTGGCTCAGATGCAGCCTGCTGTTGTAGCAGGTAAATGAGAAGAGTGGTACAGCTGCAAGAACAGGCAGCTGCAACAGGGGTAGAAAACAACTGATGTCCTGCAGACCAAGAAAGTAGGCTCCGGCAGCAGCAGGAAAACAACCCTTTTGCTTTAATCCAGGTACCAGTAGGGAACCACTGTTTGCTTTCAAAGGCAATAAAAATAAAATGTTTGGTCAATGCCCTGCCGGAATGGCAAAAAGTGAAATGAAAATCCTGGTCTAAGACAGGGCACTGACAATGCAAATACAACACTAAAAACGTATGGTCTGTAAAAGCAACGCCTATAGCTGCAGGTTAGAAAAGCAAGCAGAAACAGGCAAGTGGGTCTTCGGGGAACTCTCCCATACAGACAACTGGATTGCTGCTAGAACATACAACAAAGACATGGCCTGAAATACAGCAGAATAATAATGAGGAGGACATGAGAGCATTAATGTAGCTCCAATAATCGTGAATACATCCCCTTACACTGACTCAAAGCTTGGAACTGACAAACTCCCGAGAATTCAATTTTGTGATGGTAATACCAGTATACAAACAGGGCCCCCTCTGTACATACAGATCTACCACAGTTCTCTCAACCAAATGAAGAAGAACAACTACCCACTAATGAGCGATAGTAATGCTAACCATACTGGAGGTGCACGGCCCAGATCTTATGCATCCTTTTCCAGAGCACCAACATATCCAGCACACAGACACAATGCAGTAAGATTGATATAAGGAGATTTGGACTTCTTTCCAGACAGGAAATTTATTGCAAGATCACTGTTGATGGGCACCATGAATTTTACAGCGCAAGAAGTTTACACTCTTATACATGTGTCCGGGGAAACAACATTCGATATTAGCTTTAAATTAAATGCTGAATTACAAAATTTTGGACTAAATACCAGTTGTTGAAAACATCCCCATTATGGCTTCCTTTTGATGTAATTTTGCTTTCCATCCAGCCAACAAGACCATTACAGTCTTATCTAGAAATGAAGGTGTGAGTGACTGATTTGCTATATTGGCTGCAGCAGAGATGTACTGTACAATGAAACCCAGAGGCAATTTTGACAAAGATAATATCTGGACTCGAGGATGGAGAATCAGGGTATTATTGAATAGTACAGATGAAGGGCTACAACACCTGCCCAATTGTTTTTTTTTAGGAAGGATCGAGGCATCATGTTTTACACAGGACAGCCTAAGGCCTGCTATCATTGTGGGGCAACAGGACACATCAGCAGCTTGTGACATGCTAAAATGTGCAACATGTAATGAAACTGGTCACACCAGTGGGTTTTGTAGGAATGAGCAAAATGTAATCTATGCGATGCTGCAGGGCACACACACCATACCTGTCTGTGGGCAGCTCACAGTCAGCAGAACAAACTGATAGTGAAGAGCAGAGGCTACTGGTGGCAATAGCACAAAGAAGCAAGACTAGGTCGCAGGCCCAACAGCATTCATACAGAAACTCTTCCCATAAGGTACAGCAAAGTCATAGGGAGGAAAGACAAATCCATCCTGCTTCTAGTACAGCTGCTGAACCCCCGATACAGAAACCAGACAGGCAGAACATGAAGCGGTAACAACCAGTCAGGAGGTAGGAGAAGAAATCATGGAGAGTCAGGATGTGGAGAAGGACTAGTGTAGCGACAGCAAGAAAGCTCAGTCATGCCCCCAACCCCATACAAGAGCAGGTGGAACAGGAAGGAGCAAAATGCTTAGCAGATAAAGGCAAAACTGGGATATGCCAGCCTCAAAATCCCTAAGACTATGGAAACACCCCATGAAACAGATTTGTGTGTTGTCAGAGAATGCGAGGACTCTGATAATGACTCGATGATTCATCTTTATGGTCATCCCTACCTGATCCAGGATCTGAAGGGAGGAACCCTCCCTAAGCAGATAGCAATGAATGTTCAGTCACAGGAAAACCTAAGCAGAAGCATATTCACTCTGATAGGAAGAAAAGAAGCCCCCAGAGAGAGAATATCATTTTGATACAGCTGTTGTACTATGCTGCCCTAGAATGGAGAATCAGGGTATTATTGAATAGGTACAGATGAAGGGCTCCAACACCTGCCCAATTGTTTTTTTTTTTTAGGGAAGGATCAGGACGCTATGTTTACGCAGGACAGCCTAAGGTCTGCTATCATTGTCGGGCAACAGGACACATCAGCAGCTGCACTGTCTTTGACTGTTGAAATTATGCTGTTCCACATCCACCTGTTGTAATTTACCATGTATCATTCTGTAGGTGTGATATTTACCACACTGCTGTTTATATTTATTTATTTATTTATTTTAACATCAGTTTAACAACCTTTGAGCCAGAGGCTCATTTACAAAGGTACCTCGTCACAAGGAGGACAAAGACATACATACAAGAGACAATTATCAAAAACAGTTCAACAATAAGGCACAGTCAAGTTTCAAGTAATGGGGACATAATACTGCTACCATAATTTGGGATCAGTGATCAGGAGGTGGGGTAGCAGAGTTGAAAGAGGCCCTGCGGGAGGGAGTGCAGCTCAGGGAGCTTTGTCACTGGGGAGGAGGTGCGGGGAGGTCAGGGCAGTGGCAGGAGTGTGAGTTGAGCAAGTGAGTTTCAGACTGTATTTGGAAGCAAGCAAGTGAGGGAGCATCAGCGTGCACCAGCGGGGGAGTTGTACCAGGAGGGGCTCTATAAGAATGCCTCAGACCCTGGGAGGTCCGAGCCCTTGGACGACCAGAGCAGCTTTGCAGGAGGAGCGAGTGTACACCATGGAGTTAGTCGTGAATGAGTTAGCAAGGCCAGGGGGGATAGACCATGGAGAGCTTTATAGGTAACTTGCAGGTTAGGAACATGAGGCGCTCATCAAGGTTGAGTAGGGAGACGTGGGTACAGAAGGCAGGTATGGGTGAGTCTATGGGCACCGGTAATAAGTCGACATGCTTTGTTGAGTGTTAGGCGTGCGCGGGGAGGGCCATCTGGTCTGCCGTGCCATATACAGGAAGGCCGTGAGTCAATTAGGGAAAAGAACGAGGAGGTGACAGCCAAGCCGAGTGAGTTTGGGGGAGGCTTTTTTGTGTGGTAGAGGATGCCCAGCCCGCGCTGGAGGCAGAGGTCAGGCAGAGATATGGTCATGAAAGAGAGAGCAGAATCAAGATTATGCCAAGGTATTTATAGGAGTGAACAAGTTCTATAGGGTGATTAGGGCAGAGTGGACAGAGAGAGGAAAGTTGCTGGACTTATTTTGGGAGTGTGTAAAGAGCATAGTTTTAGTTTTCTTAAGGTTGATGACGAGACGGTGTTCAGAGAACCAGGTTTCAGCAGTGTTGTAGGCAAGCTGAAGGGAGTTCTGGAGAGAGACTGAGTTACTGTCGGAGGCAAAGAGTACTGCGCCATCAGCATAGAGCAGGACATTTCCTGCACATGCGTTGGGCAGGAGTTGAGAAAGAGGGAGAAGAGTAGGCCCAAGCATGGAGCCCTGGGGAACTCCTGAGTGAATTGGGCAGGTACTGATAGAGTGCCACCAATCCTCACACGCTGAGAGCGGTTGGTCAAGTAGCTGGTGCACCAGGAGATTGGACCAGTGGCAAAGCCCACGCTAGCAAGGGTAGCTAACAGAAGAGGGTGCAGACGGTATCAAAGGCTTTTGATAGGTCTATAAATACCGCACCAGCGTAGGGAGCCAGCATCGAGTGAGTTACGAAGGAGTTAGCAAACTCCAGGAGTGCAGTATTGGTGCTAAGGACCGACTCTGAAACCATGCTGTTCAGGGCAAAGGACATCATATTTCATGAGGTAGTCTGAAATTTGACTAGCAACAATTTTTCTAAGGCTTTAGAGAGGGAGAGGATAGAGATAGGCAGTAGTTGCCTGAGGCGCCCTGTTACCACCCTTGTGGATAGGTGTAACAGTGGCACCTCCAGACAGAGGGAATTGCCCAAGGCAGAGGGACTTATTAAAGAGGCAAGTGATGGGAGAGATGACCTGATCCAGGACCTGCCGATAGGAGACATGGATCAAAGTCATTACCAATAGAGTTGAATTTAGGGCTTTTAGCAAGTGGGGCCTGACTTCGCGAGGTGGTGACAGAGCGAAAGGTGGAAAGGCGGCGGAGATGGGAGAGGCAGACACGGGGAGGAGGATTGAAGAAATTGCATGGGAGCACTGCACTAAGGTCAGTGAAGGAGTTATTGAGGTGTGATGCAATGAGGGCAGGGTCAGTGGAGGTGGTCCCATCAATGTCAAGAGTGACGGGGAGCGTCACCAGTTAGCTGTTGACATTGTCCCAGAAGGACCTGGGGTTCCCCAGGAGGAGGTAAGAGAAGCTTGGTAATAATCGCCTTAGTTTCATGGACAGCCCAAGTACACTTATTCCGGCAGCGCGTAGGCTGTCTGTCAGCCAGGCGTGCCAGTTTCAACCGCGATATGCATAAGTTATCCGCTGCTTAAGAAGTGTACGTAAGGCAGGTAATCCAGGTGTGTGTTTTTACTTTAGATGTACGTGGGGGGTTAAGGGTATGAAGATGTCACAGGCAGAGTTAAAGGTGTAAACAAAGAAGGCAAGAGCCTTGTCAATGTCAGGGGTGTTTAGTAGAGGGACCAATCGTGCTGGCTAGGTAGAGTTTTAAGTCTTTTAGCCCACCAGGTCTAAGCCGACGATGTAAGGGTGTTATGAACAGTGGGCTTGACCGGGAGGTCACCCAGTTGAAGAGAACCGGGAGTGGTCACTAAGGCAGTCTGGGAGGATTTGAATATTGTGGATGCGGCATGGCCTGTTGGTAAGGACCACATCAAGAAGAGTGCTAGTGCCTCTACTAGGATTCAACCTGGTAGGCTGGGAGACTAGTTGTGTTAGATCAAGCAGCGAAAGCCTCACGGAGGCAGACGACTTGGGGAGAAAGCTAACTGATATTCAAATCACCCACCAGGATTTGGTCAGAGGAGTTGGGTAGGGAGGTAATATAGTCAATTAGGGGCCCAGTGCCTGAGCTTGGTTTTGGGGGTGTTGTAGTTAGAGAAAGATTGGACCCCTGGAGGGTCAGGTGATAATTAGTGTTATGGCTCTGGGCCTTATAGTCAAGGCTTGGGGAGGAAGGGCTAAACCAATGAGCGGGTCTTTAACACAGACGGCACATCCACCACCTCTCCCACCGATCCGGTCCAGCCGGGTGGAGGAGTAGCCTGGGAGAGAGACCTGGCGTCAGAGGTGGAGTCAGACAGCCAGGTTTCAACCAAGGCAATCACATCTGGATTATGAACAGTCACCCAGCATTGTAGGAGTCCAGTTTTGAGGAGGCTACAATATTTATAGAAGCAATACGAAGTCCAGTCGATTTTAGTGGGGAACCATTGAAGACAGGCCCAGGATTGGGATGGATGTTGCCAGAAAGAAGCAGAAGGAGGAGAGCAGCCCTAGGAAGGAGGTGGCGGAAAGGAAGTTTACGCGATTGGGGTAGAGGTATGGGGAGTGAGGCGTATAAGGATAGGTAGGGTAGCACAGACAGGGATGCTAGTGAGATAAGATACAAGAGTGGCAGGGGTGGTGGAGTGGAGCCCAAGGAGGTGGTGATGAGGAGGGAGTAGGGTGTGTGAAGGAGGGGGGTGGGGCTGGGAGGGGGGCAGGGCAACTGGGGGCATAGGTGTAGCTGAGTAGTGGGCAGAAGGTAACCCTAGGAGGCGAAGAATATCAGAAGGAGAAGGAGAGTGAGGGAACAAGCTGGGCCAGGGATGACAGTCATGCTAGGGGTGGGGAGGGATTGCAGAGAGAGACAGAATAAGGACTTGGAGGCCCAGTGGTGAACACAGGATAGTATAGGCTAGGTTAGGGCGACTGGAATGGGATGAGAGGAATCAAGCCCCACCTGGTGGCCACCTGGTATAATCTGCAAATGGGAAAGTGAGGACTTAGGTTTTGGGACGAGGAGGCATCGACACAGGAAGTGACGGGTTGGCCTGAGCCAATAAGACAAGGCCGCCCTGGTGGGGGTGGTTGGGGAGGGTGGGCGGCTAGCACCCCACAGCCGAGTCCACAGAGACAATCAGTGGGCTGTGGAGCTGTATAGCCAGGAGTATCAATCCAACGGCCGACAATAATGCCCAGAAGTCACGATGTTGGAGGCTGTGTTACCTGGAGGCAGTCGGCTGGAGTCTGCTGCGCTCCTGAATAGGAGCTTTTGTTTCTCCACGCGCGCGTCGGCAGCGTTCTGGGGGGAGGACTGCCTGAAAAGAGGTAGGAAGGGCGAAAATTAGTATGCAGCGGAGAAAGTGGAATGTGGCTAGCTTGGGTGGTGAACTACACATGCGCAGATACAGTACATTAGCTGCACAGCACAGTAAAATAGAATAGTAAAAACGCCTACCCTACTAATATGCCACAGTACTATGCATTTAACAATATTATTACATCCAGCTCTCACGTGGTTAAACAAGGTTAATATGGTGCTGCAGAGGGCAAAGAAGTTGGCTAGATGCCCACAAAATATTACACTATTACATTCAAGCTTTTCAACTTGGACACAGCTGCAATTTCTACTAACAGACCTGGGAGGTGCAAGTAATCATAGAGCAGACATCCACTGGCGTGCAGCACAAGACCCTAGGCAACAGCAACAAATCAGAAGTGCAGGTGCGCAGTACACATACAAGCCCTGTTCATGTCTTGCCTAGATTTGCTAACCACTGAGTCTCAGCCACCCTTACAGGTAGCACCCCACAGCCGAGTCCACAGAGACAATCAGTGGGCTGTGGAGCTGTATGCCAGGAGTATCAATCAGCCAACAATAATGCCCAGAAGTCACGATGTTGGAGGCCTGTGTTACATGGAGGCAGTGAGGCTGGAGTCCCAGCGTTGCGCTCTGAATAGGAGCTTCCTTTGTTCCTCCACGCCACGGTCGGCAGCATTCTGGGGAGTGACCTGCCTGGAGGCAGTCGGCTGGAGTCGAGTTACGCTCCTGAATAGTAGCTTCCTTTGTTCCTCCACGCCGCGATCGGCAGCGATCTGGGGAGTGGGGAGGGACCTGCCTGGAGGCAGTCGGCTGGAGTCAGCGTTGCGCGCTCCTGAATAGGAGCTTCCTTTGTTCCTCCACGCGCCCGCGGTCGGCAGCGTTCTGGGGAAGTGACCTGCCTGGAGGCAGTCGGCTGGAGTCCGCGTTGCGCTCCTGAATAGGAGCTTCCTTTGTTCCTCCGCAGCGTGATCGGCGGCGTTCTGGGGAGTGACCTGCCTGGAGGCAGTGGCTGGAGTCCGCGTTGCGCTCCTGAATAGGAGCTTCTTTATTCCTCCACAGCCACGGTCGGCAGCGTTCTGGGGGAATGACCTGCCTGGAGGCAGTCGGCTGGAGTCCGCGTTGCACTCCTGAATAGGAGCTTCCTTTGTTGTAATATACTGTAATGTCTGTACACTGTATGCTCTGTATTGTTTTTCTATGATGTGGGCCTTTGTAAAGAGTCTCTGACTCAAAGGTATTAATTCGATTGTCTTCAATAAATGAAAATAAAACACACAAATAACTATGTTACACACTTCGTACCTTTTATACTATAAATGTAAATGGTATGAAAAATCATAAGAAACAGGTGGCACTACTAGCAAAAGTAAAATCATTACAGGTAGGTATTTTATTTCTTCAAGACACTAGACTGCACACGGCTTTAGAGATGCAACAAACAATAAGCCAATGGGCAGTGGGACCAGTATACTGGTCAGTAGCACAGAAACATGTTCAGGGGTAGCAACTGTATTCCACAATACCCAGTTTAAATTAATATAGTTAATAGATCTCATACCAGGCAGGGCTTTGATTCTGGAAATAAAATAGAAAATATACTTTATAGACTAATTAATATTTATGCTTCAATGACCAAAGTTGTAAGAATAGAGTTACTTCAAGCCATTCAGCCATTTTTACACTCATCACAGAATATAATTTTGGGAGGAGATTTCAACTATGGACAAAGTACTTCTGACAGAGGTAAAAACTATAGCCAAAAAATATTCTGTGATGTGGCTTTTTAAAACCATGATACAAAATGCAATTTAACAGATGCATGTTATAAATGGTCAGTTACCAAAAGGTTGTGCCAGCGAACAGGCTGAATTGAGCCAGTGCACACTACAAAGATGACCAACCCCAAATTACAACAAACCAAAAAGTAGTAGTGGCACACAAACTGCAGACTTACAACAGCAGTCCAAACAAAAATGTGTTTTATTTTTCCAAAAACATGCTTGATAAATTCTCAGTACATAAGTATAGCACCACAGTCCCAAAATATGAATAAACAAGTGTTGCTGCAAGCGCAATTAAAACACAGCAGTTGCAGCGAAAAAAACTCACGCTCGACTCCAACCAGAGTTTTTCTTAGGGTATCTAACTGGTGTTCAAGTGACTTACATACATACCCAAGTGGGTGGGGCCCCAATTAAGTGACCAACATAATTAAAAGTGCATGTCAATAGACCAACATGATTAGGTAGTGTAAGAGCGGTTTAAGGCACTGGATTAAGGTTCTAGTCTCTTTGGTGGCGGGTTCAAATCCACCGCTGCTAAACATATATGGGCAGACTGGATGGGCCTTGCAGTCCTTATCTGCTGTCAACTTCTATGTTTCTATTATTACAAAAATAAATGTTTCACATCTGTTACCTAACAAAGTATTCACTGCACTCATATAATTTGTAATGGTGCAAAATCTTAACATCAATAATTTAACATAAATTGATAAGACAAAAATCACTTTAAAGATAACTAGAAAAGGGGACTAATGGCTAAAAATGCTACCAATCAGGAGTGAGAAACAGTTTTACATAATAAAAGAATACATTTATATTCTTTTTATTACGTAAAACTGTTTTATGTAGGTACATATCCCTCATAAATTGTTTTGAGTAGTACTAGAACATAAAGGGCCAGATATTCAAAACTTTGCCGGGGCTAAATTAGCACTGCCTGGTGGGCAAACTTAACCCAGACAAAAAGCAAGCTATATTCAAAGCAATAGCCTGGGGCAACAGCTTCTAGAATATAGCATGAAATAGACCCTGCAAACTGGCTGGGAGTACAGGGCAAACTTAGCCCTGGAATAAGACAGCTCTGAATATAGCAACCAGAAAGTGCAGACCACAACAGCAACACAGTGCACAGCGACGAAGTTAGGCAGAGGTGAACTATGTAGCCAATGTGTGTGCCAGCAAATGTATGGACCCAGTACAGCTGCAGGCAGCAGCACATGAAAGTACAGTGTGCAGAATTACATAATATTCCCGAATACGTTTGTGCAGTGCTAACACATTTGTGCAGGTTTGGCCTTGAGCAACCAGTCTGCCTGGTGCTAAAATTTGCCATATTCAAAAGTGACATGCAAATGTGCCTACTTAGGTAGCTTCTGAGCAAACATCCAGATTAGCAACTCATTATGCCCGATTTGCATGCAGTTTGCCCATCGTTACTGCAGGGTCCCACAGTTCCACCTGTAGGTCATTCTGGAAGTATAGAGGCTGGCTAGGTTTACCCGCAGCTCCACCTGTAGGTCAGTCTGTCAGTGCATGATGGTAGCTACAGGCTACATGTATACAGCAGCACAGCATATTGTGCCCCAGGGGACAACACAGCATAGGCATAGATGAAGGTGGTGCAGTATGCAACTGCTGTCACATTGTAGGTCATGCTACAGTGCGCAGACACTACAATAGCAAGGGGCCAGTATCGAGGGACACAGCAATGCCTATGGTGTGCAGGGCAGTGATGACCACTGCAATGTACACAGTGACAGGCCCAACTTGCAGGTGTTTGCTGACAGTGGATAGTACTGTTATTGCTGTTGTGTGACCACAGATGCTGCACCTCTGGCATGGGATGCTCACAGTGACATATACATGGCCAGCTGTGTGTGCTGTGGTGTTTGTACAGCTAAGTGGTATGTGGCTGGGGGCACACTGGTGTTGGGGTATTCCCAACACTGACCCATGTCTTGCTGTGTGATGTGTCCCAGCCTTGTGGCCACACCTGGTCTGTGGCACAGCCTGACCACCTGTACACCTCCCCTCAACACCCTCCATGTCCACAGTGTTGCATGTGTGTGATGACATCTGTTGGTGTTCACAGAAGAGTGGTCTGCATGTGTGTGCTGTATGGCCGCACTGCCATGGTATCCACTGGCGGCAGAGTCACCACTTACTGCCTGGCATGGCTGGGACTGGTGGCAGATGATGGCACCATTGTGATGTTAGCAGTGAGCAGCATGTTTCCTCTATGTCTGGCTTTGTCTATGTGTCATATTTATGTGTTAGGGTCGCACAAAGCCATACCGCAAAGCAAATAAATTGCAAAGCTGATGGCCCAGGGTTAAGACTACCTTTTCCTGGATGGTAATTTGCACCGTGCTAAATGTAGCACTAAGCTCAAAACCAGATATGATTCATTCACATATCGGACTGCCTTGAATGGTATGGGCTGCATGCCCATTGGCTCATGCTCTGGACCAATGGGCGGTGCAGCCCTACCCGGCAATCAGTCAGCGGGCGGCGAGGCAGGTAGGTGGTGCTGCCGACCACTGGCTGATGGGGGGCGGAAATTGGTGGGGGGCTCCATGGGTGGGTGGGGTGGGGGCCACTAGAGCACCAGGGCTATTATTGGACTTTGGGGGTGGGCTGGACCTTATGCCCGATCAGGTTCGCGGTCCACTGGACCACCAGGGATATTGGTCTTTGGGAGGGTTAACGTTATGCCCTTGATCGGGCTAGTCGAGGGTGAGGCGACTTACTGTATGTCCGCGGGCTGAGTCCGAGATGGGGTATTATGTAAGCCCGCGATTGGGCTGCTGCAGAGTGAGATGTTATGTTATGTGCCTTGATCGGGCTGCTGCGGGGGATGAACATTATGTTATGCTCATGATCGGCTGCTGCGGGAAGACTACCTGCTGCCCGCAATCAGGCTACGGGTTACATTATGCCCGATTGGGCTGCTGGGGGACTGATCTGCCCGCGATTGGGCTGCAGGGGCGTCGGTCCCTGATGGCTGCTGCCTGGCAGGGCGCCAGGTGCAAGTCGTCGAGGATCGACACACCTATGCTAATTGCGTGCTAATGGGGCTGTAATTAGATGCAAATGGCCCCGTCTTGCATAAATTATGGCTCCATTTGCATGTCACCTTTGAATATCGCAGGTTTGCACATGGGCGCAATGGAACTTGTGCCACCGCATCTAAATGCTCCACTCTGACCACTTGCGGTGGTGCAAGTTCCACTCGCCATGCACAGTGGCGCTGCTATTGGGCGATATTCAAAGAAGTTGCTCAATAGCGCAACTCCGTTGAATATCGCCCTGGCCACACCACCCGCCAACTTTTTAACAGAGTAACAGCTTGCGCCACAGAATGGCACAGTTTGAATATTCGCCCCTGGACGCCAATTAGCCTACTAAATAATGATTTCAAAATTTTAACAAAATATTAAATGCCAGGTTAACAAGAGTAGCACAATCAATTATTTCTGAGGCCCAAACTTGTGCAATTGCTAGCATATCCATACTGGAACATTTAATTCTACTAAGAGAGCTTTTCTCACAGAGTTATCAGAGTAACATTCAAGGAACCTTACTTTCACTAGACCAACAGAAAGTTTTGATTTTGCCAGCCATTGTTTTCTTTGGGTAACACTACAGAACTACAACATATTATGCACATTTATTTCATGGTTTCAAGGGTTGTACAGAAATGCCACAGTAACACCAGTAGTAAATGGTTGGTCAGGTCCCATGATTCCTGTACGTAGAGGGTAAGGCAGGGCTGCCCCGAGCCCACTATTTCATGCATTCTGTATAGATCCACTACTGAGGGCATTAATAAATCTCCTTGAACAAAATCCATAGAAACAACAGCAGGCAGACTCTTATAGAGCCCTCGCATATGCAGATAAGTTGTGCACACTTGCAGGGATAACAATCTGCTGCAAGACTGTACAAATATGTGGAAAATATGGTATGGTGTTGGGTAGCATTAAACACGAGGAATGCACAGGTTACCTTTTGATAAGGAAGAAAATACTGTTATAGAGATAGCAGGTATTACCAGTACAAAATGGTCCTATTTAATATATTGGTATTACCTATGGAACAACAAAGATGAGACGTGAATTGGGAAGAGGAAATACAGCAGGGGCAATCATTAGTGCAGCAGTGGAACAAATGGAAATTTAGTAAGAAAAGAGAGTCAATTTCATTAAAATATATCTCATACCAGTCTTTTTGTATTTAAGTCATGTTTTTCCTCCACCAAAAACATGTGAAACTACTATTTTAAGTCTTTTTCCATGCAGTCTGGGGCACAGACTCAATCCTATAAAATAAATATTATCTCCTACCATCAGACAAGGAGGACTAGGCGTGGTGAACCCCACTGCATTTTTTATAGTATATTTATCTTTGCAAACATACAACCACTGTTGCAGAACAAAGAATATAGTTGATCCCCTTTAGTTTATGCAACCTGTCAGAATTGGTTCGACAGTGGGATCTAGGTAGGCCAGGACCTATAAAAAAGTGTGGTACTGCCCAATAATTTTTTGAAAAAAAAAGCTGGAAAATTCCTAGCCAGCTTATAATAATCAGACCTAGAAAAGCTCTTTATTCCTGGATCCAAGAAAATAATTTCCAAGAAACTGAAATATTCCTAAATGTCCCCCCCAATATTTACCAGAATTACTACATCTATTAAAACAGAAGAGAATACCACAAAATGTGGGCTATTCATTGGCTGAGTTGCCATTCAAAACCAAATATTAACAGCAATCAGAAACATAAGACTACGGAGGAGAGAATGTGCAGTAGGCCACTCTGTAATCAAGAGTTTGAGACCCTGGAATATCTGTTCTTTAATTGTTCGTATATCAAGGGATTCTGGAATAGTCTAGCTGACAAATGATTAGAACAATGGTTTACTACAGTGACCTATAATGAATTAATGTATGGGATGTATATAGGAGCACATAAATGGGACAAAGTACCCTGCATGTTATATCATTATGCATAAAGGGACAGATATTCAAAGCTGGCAGACAGCGATTATACAGGATTAGCGGGTCTGCTGTGTTCAAAAGCCAAAATAGCGCAGGCAAATTGCATTAGCGCCAGGCAAACCATAATTATATGCAAGGGCAAAGTGAACATGAATACAGGCTAATGAGATATTTAATGACTAGTGCCGCTAAGGTGTTTAACATGACTTAGTGCGACCTATACGGGTACAAATTACTCACCCAGGAAAAGCTGGTCTTAACCCTAGGCAAACAGCTTTATGAGACATTGTTGATCATGTGGGTGTTAGCGTGGCATTAGCACGGCTTATGCCGACTCCTAACATATGAGTATGACACTTAGAAACTGCCAGACATGGAGGACATAGCTGCTCGCTGATGGCACCACCATGATGCCATCAGCTGCCACAGGTCCCAGCCATGCACAGTCAGTAAGGGTGATCGGGCCCACAGGGGACATCATGATAGTGTGGCCATACAGCACACACCTGCAGACCATACCGCTGTGATACCCAACACATGCCAGCACACATGCAGCACTGTGGGCATGGTGGCCATTGAGGGAGGGTGTGCGGAGGCCAGACCTCACCACAGCCCAGGTGTGGCCACCGGACTGGGACACAGCACAGTGCACATGGGCCAGTAGTGGAATACCCCACTGCCTGTGTGCCTGTTGGATCCTATGTGCCCCCCAGCCACATACAGCACAACTGTACAGATGCCACAGCACACACAGCCGGCCATGTATATGTCACTGTGTACATCCCATGCCGCAGGTGCAGCATCTGTGGATCACACAACAGCTAACAGTAATGTCCACTGTGAGGAAACATCTGCAAGTTGGGCCTGTCACTGTGTACAGTGCAGTCAGTGTCGCCCTACACACAATAGGCAGTGCTGTGTTCCACGACTACTGGCCCCTTGCTACTGTACTGTCTGCTGTGCACTGTAGCATGTCCTATGGTGTTACAGTTGCATGCAGCACCACTACCACCTGTGCTTATGCTGTGTTGTCCCTGGGGTACAATATGCTATGCTATGCTATACTGTTTACACGTAGCCTGCAGCTATCATCGGCACTGCCAGACAGACCTACAGATGGAGCTGTGGTCGGATCTGGCCAGCTCCTGTACTTCCAGACTGACCTACAGGTGGCTCGTGGGACCCTGCAGTAACGCTGGGCAAACCGCATGCAAATCAGGGCATAATGAAATGCTAATCTGGATGTTTGCCCAGAGACTACCTGAGTAGGCTCATTTGCATGTCACTTTTGAATATAGCAATGTTTAGCGCCGGGCAAACAGCTTAGCTTTGTGCTAATCCTGCTGAAACGCTGCTAAATTCATGCAAATGGTCTGGGGAATATTATACTGTTTTGCACTGTACCTTCCCATAGGCTGCTCCCTGCAGCTGTACTGGGTCCATGCATTTGCTGGCACACACACTGGCCACATAGGTTGCCTCTAGCTACCTTCACGTCACTGTGTACTGTGTGTTGCTGTTGTGGTCTGCACTTCCTGGTCGTTACATTCAGAGCTGTCTTATTCCAGGGTTAAGATTGCTCGGCCTCATTCCCATGCTATATTAAGAGTTGTTTGCCCCAGGCTATTCCTACTGAATATAGCTTGCTTTGTGTTCGGCTAAGTTTGCCCACATGGCAGTGCTAATTTAGCCCAGGGCAAAGCTTTGACTATCTGGCCCAAAATAGCATATTTGAATGCAAGGAGTTTGTTTCTTTTAAAACAAAAACATGGAACATCACGAAATTATCAATAAAATTACAACTGAGCTAAAGTCTATTTATAATTTTGAAAAAGGCATACTAATACAAGAATTTTAGACGGTGTTTGGAAGTACTTACCTTGGATTACTGATTCGATGTGCCAGTCACTTAAAACTAATAACTGCTCAAAATAGAAATATAATTATGTTCCCTAGAATTCTGCGGCCACAGAATTTTGCACAGAATTTGTAATCTATCAGAGAACTTGCTATGTGTCAAGAGAATTCACTCTTCTTGGTGATTTTTATTAACATTTTTGTTTATCCATAGAATCTGGTTCCCTTCCCCTTTTTATATCCAAACCCCCGACATGCTCAGAATGTGATGTTATCATTGCTATAACATCATACATTAGCTAACAAATGACTGCATTCTGCAACAGATATGAACAGTCACTTATCTACCACAGCTCCCACTGCCAGAGATGGTGGCACAGCACATCATGCATGGTGATATTTGCTCAACCTGCACTACAGCCTAATACAATTTTCAGTCTTACATTATTGCGCTTAGGGCCAACTTAAACAAAACCTTGTCAATAGCACAGACTTGTTAAGTCCATACCTCACTTTGTACAAACCTATTTGTGCCTTTAAGGTATAGAGATGCCATCTGAAATGAATAACTGGTAAAATGAATTTAACTGTCATATTTAAGAAAAATAAAGTAATTATGCCCAGAAAAGTGGAATATAATAATGTGTAGACCTGTTGAAAGAATAGACCTGTTAAATAAATAACTGCCCTATAAGCATTTTTGCCAGGGTTATTGATTACATATTGTCATTGGTTGATAGAATCACCTAAAAGTTATACATAGATACATAGACAGTGTCGGCAGATAAGGCCTATGGCCCACCCAGTCTGCCCATTTGAGCTTGTAAGTTCAGTTCGTTTTCCTAGAAGTCTGTTGCCCCTACCCCTGACCTCCAGAATTCCTTTATGTCTATCCCATGCATTTAAATCCTGTGATTGTTTCAGCCCCACCACTTCCTCTGGGAGGGTGTTCCACTTGTCCACTACCCGCTCTGTGAAGAAATTCTTTCTCATGTTTCCTCTGAATCGCCCTCCCTCCAACTTCATCCCTGCCCTCTGGTCCTGGAACATCTTTTTCGGCTTAAAAATAGTGTTTTCCTGCACCCTGTTCCTCCCTGTAAGATGCTTGTATGTCTCTATCATATCCCCTCTCCCTCCTCTCCTCCAGGGAGTACATGTTCAGTTCCTTCAACCTGTCTTCATAGGACTTCTGCGATGCAATCCATGCACCATCTTTGTTGCCCTCCTCTGAACCTTCTCTACCCTATGTCCTTACGTAGGTATGGTCTCCAGAACTGTACACTGTACTCCAGGTGGGGCCTCACTAGTGTCTTGTATAGCGGAATTATGACCTCCTTTCCTGCTGGTGATGCCCCTGCCTATACATCCCAGCATCCTATTTGCTTTACCTGCTGCCTTGTCACACTGTTTCCTACCTTGAGGTCATCAGAGATGACAACCCCAAGATCCCTTTCCTGCTTGGTGCATGCTATATCCTCACCCCCAACTGATATATTGTGCCAGGGTTTTTGTGCCCCATATGCATTATCTTGCACTTCTTTGCATTGAATTTCAACTGCCAAACCCCTGACCATTCTTCAAGTTTCTGCAGGTCGCTTCTCATTCTGTCTACACCCTCTGGTGTGTCTACTCTGTTAACAGAGCTTTGTGTCATCAGCGAACAGTGAAATTCTGCCTTCTAGGTCCTGCGCAATGTCACTGATGAAGATGTTGAATAGGACCAGTCCCAGCACTGATCCCTGTGGTACCCCACTGGTCACTCTTTCCTCTGTGGAGTGACAGCCATTTACCACCACCCTGTGTCCTGCCACCCAGCCAGTTACCTACCCACCACACTACTGTCCTGCCCACACCCATATTCCCAGTTTGTGTATTAGTCTTCTATGTGGCACAGTGTCAAAGGCCTTGCTGAAGTCCAGATAGGCCATGTCCACTGCCCTCCCTGATCCACCTCCCTAGTCATCCAGTCAAAAATTCAACAGGCTGGTCTGGACATGACCTCCCCTGGTGAAACCATGCTGCTTGGGTCCTGTAGTCCATTGACAACCAGATGTTCCACCAATCTCTCCTTCAGTAGTGCTTCCATGATCTTCCCCACTACCGAGGTGAGGCTGACTGGTCTGTAGTTCCCTGCTTCCTCTTTGTTCCCACTTTTGTATAAGGGGACTACATCTGCTGTCCTCCAGTCTTTGGGTACCTCCCTGTTTCCAGTGATCGGCTAAACAGGATAGCCAGAGGTTCAGCCACCACCCTCTTAGTTCTTTAAGGACCCTGGGGTGCACCGTATCTGGCCCCATTGCTTTATCAACTCTTATTACTTCCAGTTCCTTCAGGACCCTTCGTGTAAAGGGACTTGTGTCCATTTCTGCACCATTCTCACCCCTTGTACTCCCTTCAGACCCATTACCTCCTCTTCCTCAGTAAAGACTGAGCAGAAATACCTGTTCAATATGTCAGCTTTACTGTTGTCATCCTCTACGCCCCCATCCTCCCTTCAGTCTCACTATCCCTCCTTTGTCTTTCTTTTTCACTTATGTACTTGTAAAGGTTTTGTCCCTCTACCCACTGATTTTGCAATGTGTTCTTCTGTCTGAGCTTTGGCTTCCCTTACTGACCTCCTGCCCTCCTTTGCTTCTCCTGGTACTTCTCCCTATCCCTTCTGCCTGTGTCTTTTGTATTGCCTGAATGCAATCGTTTTGGCTTTCACTTTCTTTGCTACTCTTTGGAAACCATATGGTCTCCCGCTCCTTTTCCTCTCTAACCTGCTTAATGCATAATTCTGTTGTTCTTGTAATCCCCATTTTAAATACTGCCCACTGTTCCTCAACCCCTGATTCCTGTCCCATTCTCTTAATGCCTCTTTCAAGTATCTCCCCATTTTCCCAAAGTCTGCCCCTAAAATCCAGGATACGTGTTTTTGTGTGGTTTGGTTCTGCTCTTTCTGTGATTTCAAACCACAATGACTGGTGGTCACTGTTTCCCAGGTGCTCCCCACTGTTACCCCCATCACACTGTCCCTGTTTGTGAGCACAAGGTCCAGTATTGCATTCTGCCGAGTTGGTTCCATGACCAGTTGCTTGAGGAAGGCACTCTGAAGGAGTCCAGGATAAATCTGCTCTAGTTGATGCTGCTGCTGGGATGCTCCAGTCCACATCTGAATATTGAAGTCTCCAACCAGTACTACCTCATCCTTTGTCTGCCATCCTTTGGATGGCTAGCAACAGCTCCCTATCTGTTTCTTCCTCCTGGCTGGGTCTATAGACCACACCTGTGCGGATGGCTGTCCCATTTTCCTTTCCAGCTTAACCCACAGTATCTCTCCCCATTTTGTTCCTCCTGGATCTCTGTGGCCCTTATGTCATTTTTCACATACAGTGCCACTCCTCCTCCCTTCCTGCCTGCTCTGTCTCTTCTGAATATGTTGTAGCAGGTATGGCCATGTCCCAGTCATGGTTATCATTACACCAGGTTTCAGTGATGGCCACAATGTCCAGGTCTGACTGTACCATGACAGCCTCCAGATCTTCCATCTTGTTGCTAAGGCTCCTGGCATTTGCATACATGGCTTTCAGGATTTGACCTCCTAGACTGTTTTACTGTTCTACTCCAGCCCTTCCTTGGTTGTCATTTATCCCGATTCTCCTTGCTGTCTGCCCTTCTGCTGAATTTTGCCCCTTTTCTGCTTATCCACCTCTTGGGCACTAATCTCCATCTTTTGCACACTGCTTTGCAGAGATAGCCACTCCTCTGGTTCACTGGTTCCACTGCTAGCTGTGGGTGAGCAAGCAGGTTCTCCTTGCTGGCCTGCTACCCTCTTGCTAGTTTAAATGCTTGTCAACGTAGCATTTAAACTTATCATTGAGTGCTTGATTCTCCTCCAGGATGGATGCAGGCCGCCAGGCTTGAACAAACCTCCATCCCTCAGGTGGGCCCCAGTCACCAATGGATCAAACCCTTCCTCACAGCACCAGTTCTTTAACCATGAGTTAAAGTTCCTGGTGCATGCACTCCTTATGCTCTCTGCCTCTCACAGGTAGTACTTTGAGAAAGTGACAGAAGTAGCTACTTGCTTGAGACCCCTCCCAGTTTCTAAACTCTTCCTGAACTTCCTCTGGCTCCCCATTTGCCAGGTCATTAGTACCTAGGTGGATAATGACATCCAGCTCACCCTCCCTGCTTGCCTTCCCAGTGATCCCCAGGATCTTCCTTCCATCCCTCCATGCCGTGGCACCTGGTAGGCACCTCACCTCCCTGTCCTCCCTCCTGTGTTCCTAGCTGATCCCTCTTATGATGGAGTCCCCACCAGGATCTCTTCCTCCTCCTCTGGGGTCCACTGCTTTCCGCTGAGGTCACCTCTTGCTAACCTCCACATCCTTTCCTTCCACTTCTCTGGGTGGAGAAAGTGTGTGCAGGGACAGCTGTGGGGCCAGAGGGTAGCATGCTGTGTTTCCGTGCGGCAACTCAGGTTCAGAGATTTAGCTCTGGGAGCTGGCTGGGCAGCACAAGGATTGGTGGAACACATCACTGCTCAGAGCCTGGGAAGGTATGGTTCAGTGTTCTGTCACATGGTGGATACATTGTGATGGGCTGGAGGCTCTATCTCACAATCGGTTCACATGCATGTTATGGCCTGATGGTGTTACGAGTGTGTCAGGGTAAGCAGGTTGACATGAAAATGAGTTTGCAATAACTCCTCTATTCCATTTCCAATGGGACCTGTATGAATGAGGATGCAAGTTCATGGAAATTTAAAAGATATATATATATTTATAAATATATATATATATATATATACACACACACACACATATATACAGTATCTCTGTCTCTCTCACACACACACACACACACAAACACATTTGTATGTATGTTACAGATTGCATATAAATATATAAGTGATACACAGTGGGAACCTCATGAGTGGTGTAGAAAGCACATAAAAATATATAAGTAATAGACAGTGGAAACCCTCATTAGTGGGATAGATAGCATGCATATAGAAATACCTTATTTATCACATAAGATCCTCTCAGATGTCATTTATGCAACAGGCTAGGACCTTAAGAGAGACATTTGTTTTGCTTTTCTAGGCATAAAATTATTTTTATAAGTCTGTTATTTTTTAACTAGTGTTACTGTGCTTTCCACCATCCTGATTGTTATAACCACTGCCATGAAAGTGAAGTCAGGATGACAAGCTGACACTGTGATGTGGTAGTTTGTTAGTGCCGCAGAACTTCCAGAAATTACAAACCATCACTCAGAAGTTCTGTGGCAAATGTAGTTTTCCAGCAGAACTTGGTCCCACTGTGCCGCAGAAAAGTAGGGGCCCTGTTTATAATTCAAGGAATTATGGGTTATGAGAAGAGAATAAGATGACATTTGGGCTATATAGCAATTGAGTAATATATAACAAAAATGTATTAAATGTACATACTGGGCAGATATTCAAAACTTTGCCCCGGCTAAATAACACTGCCCGGTAAAGCAAATTAGCCTGAACAAACAGCTCGCCATATTCAAAAGAATTAGTCCCAGTGCTAAACCTGCTGAATATAGCGTGCAAGGAAACTGGGCTGGGAGTGCACTGTTAAAATAGCCTGGGAATAAGACAGCTCTGAATATAGCAACAGGAAGTGCAAACTGCAACAGCAGCTCAGTAGGCTCTGTGCCAGATATTCAAAACTTTGTCTGGCTAATTAGCACTGCTCGGGTGGGCAAACTTAGCTCGGAGCACAACGCAAGCTATATTCAAAAAGGAAATAGCCTTAGTGCTAATCCTGCTAAATATAGCAGTCTAAGGAAGCCGGGCAAACTGGTCTGGGAGTGCATGGCAAAATAGCCCGGAATAATACAGCAGTGAATATAGCAACAAGGAAGTGCAAACTGCAACTGCAGCTCATTAGACTCAGTAGCAAGCCAGTGTTAAAGGTGGAGAACATTGTGTGTGATTGCACAGATATGTATCGCATCATCTGCAAACAACAGTGCAAGCCACACACTGCAGAACTGTGCTATGCTGATGAGAGGATTGTCGGCTAACCTGATTGCACAGTGCTAACACATTAGCCCAGTGCAAACAGGTTAGACTGAGCAAAAAGTTTGCTATATTCAAAGCTCCCATGCAAATGAGCCAACTTAATCTGTGGGCAAACAGGTACATTTGCATCTAATTATGTGCTGCTTAGCATACATTATCATGCTGTTTGCCTGGTGCTACTGCATGCAGCACACAGCCCGCCTTTTGGTCAGAATGGAAGTACAGGCTGAACGCTGCAGGCCAGAGCATGCTCACAGCATCCCCTGTTGGATGGAATGGACGACAGGTTGGATGCTGCAGGAAATGAGTGTTTACAGGCACATTTATTTATTTATTTATTTTGCTTTTGTTGACCGGGTAAGTGCACTAGGCAAACAATGCCTATTTTCAGGCACAACCAGGAGAAACAGTTTACAGACAGAACAATAAACATGTGACGCAGCACATGAAACAGTACAAATGGGTAAAGCAGTGTATAGTAAGTACATTGACATACTGAATGGTGAAGGATAAGATACCATGAATACAGAAGAAGAAAACAGGATTGGTATCAAAAGAAGAAAACAACATGGAAGGTAGTAAGTTACAGTGCAGTAAGTGCCGTAAAAGGTAGAGAGGGAGAGAGAAAGAGGAAAGAGGGATTAAAGAGCATGGCAGGTAAAGATCATAAGTAGAGGAAGGGAAAAAAGGGGTAGATAGGATGAAGATAAGAGAGAGCAAGCATTAGTAAGGGTTCTAAGGGTTAAAACAGGTGAGGGATGTAGAGTGTGAAGGTGTTCACTATGTAGTTTCTGAAGATTGCATGGGTGTTTGTTTGACTGATGGAGAGGGTAAAGAGTTCCAGTATTTCGGAGCAGTGTAGGAAACGCCATGAAGTGCCCATTTTTGTTCTACATCTTGGCACACGAGAAGGGCCTTTATCAGTAGATCGTAATTATGAATAGGAGGTTAAGTTTCCAGTGCAGAAGAAAGGATAGGGGAGACCTGTTCTGATGACAGAGTCAATTAATGATCCAAAGGTCTGAAGACGATAGGCAGATGGGCTGGAGCCATTTTAGGTCCCGATAAAGGTGGCAGTGGTGCTTGAAACGTGGTGAGGCCGCTGCATAGCGACAAATGTTATTGTAAGTGATGTCCCATTTATGAAGGGCAGATTTAGATGCAGAAAGGAAGATCGGCGAGCCATATACTAGAGCCGGTAGAAGGAAACCTTGAGCCACTGCTAGTCTGGCTTGAGGGTAAGTGCATAGCTAGTATGATAGGCACTTCCTAGCTTAGCATTTACTGACTTACAAATAGTAGAGATATGAAGGTCAAGGTCAAGTGATTCGTCCAGGGTGACACCAAGATATTTGAAAGATTTGTAGAGGGTAGAGGAGAGCTGTCCGACAGGAAATGATAAGGGATAAGGATTAGTTTTGAGTCTGGCCTGGGAGCCAAACACCATTGAGTAAGATTTGCTAGAATTTAGGACAAGTTTATTATAAGTAAGCCAGGTTTGATACCTGCAAATCTGATGCAAGGGGATGGTGTAGGAGATTGAAGTTTCGGACTATGATAGATAACCAGATCATCCGCGAGAGCAGAGATGAACAATTCTGCACAACTGAAGGGATGTCATCAATGAAGATTGTGAAGAGTAGATGACCAAGAATACAGCCCTGTGGCACTCCAACGTGGATAGGTGCAGGATCCGAGTTGCAGAGTTAAAGACCACAGTCTGTTTCCTGTCGGTCAGATAGCTCTCAAACCAAGTTATGGTATCTGGGGAGAAACCAAAGGACCGTGAGTTTTGACAGAAGGAGCGAGTGGTTTACCAGATCAAAAGCTTTAGTTAGGTCAATAAAAACTGCTCCAGTCAAGAGGCCTAGGTCCATGGCTGAGTTAATGTCACTAGTCAGCTTTAGCAGGGCAGAGGTGGTACTATGGCCTTTACGAAAACCGTGTTGGGAACTGGAGAGGAGATTATATTTTTGAAGGTATTCAATTGTTTGTGTGGTTAACTAGTTTTTCCAAAATTTTGATTAAGATAGAGAGTATAGCTATGGGACGATAGTTCTTTATTTTCCTTTTGGTCTCCTTTCTTTGGAATAGGAGGATTTTAGCAATTTTCCATATAGTTGGTACTATACCACGCGATAAGGACATATTAAAATTGTGGTTACTGGGGAGGCTATAAGGGGGCCGCTGCTTTCAGCAGCCTTTGGCTCAACCATCAGACCCTGGACTATTGTTGTCATTGATAGTAAGAAGTAGCTTTTCAACTTCTTTTATGAATGATCCGGAACCTGAAAGTGGGGTTTGAGGGTAGCGGTTTAATGTCACAAGACGGCAGTGCAGTGCTAGCATTTTGGAAGGTGGACAGGTAGCTGGATAAATCTGAGAAAAGGTTATTAAGGTATTGGCTATGGTTAACGGGTTATTGCAGTGTATACCATTAAGTAACATACTATTTGTATGGGACTTTTGATTAGAGCCGATGATAGTTTTATGGTAGTCCAGAATTTCTTAGAATCACCAGAGGCGTTTATTAGCAGGTTCCTAAGAAGGTACTTTTGGATAGACGGATGTTGTTTTGCAGGCATTCCTCAATGAACGGTAATGGCAGTAGTCAGATTCCAACTTTGTGGACTTAAAAAGACTCCAGGCTTTGTCTCTGGCCCTAATCTGGGTTAGTAGATCTTTAGTAAGCCACTTTGTCTGAGTGCCACGAAAGCGCCTGGTGATCCATGGAGCATGGATGTCTTGGAGCCGACGGAATATTGTGAGGAAGCTGTCTAGGGCAGACTGGACATCTGATGCATTATGAATGGAGGACCAGTCAATCATGGAAAGGTCATTAATAAAGTGAAAAGGGTTAAAATTGGCAAGATTGCGAAAGTTACAAGTCTTAGGGGCAGAGATGGTTTTTGTATGAGCTCCACGTGCAGCAGATCGGGAGTGATCACTGATTACATCTGGTAATGTACCTGCACAGCTAATGCTATCAGGGCGATTAGTAAGGATCCAGTCTATAAGCGTGCTAGACTGCTTAGGGGCCCTAATCCTGGTAGGGTCAGAGATCAACTGATGAAAATTAAGACTTTGCACTAGGGTATGGAGGGCTTGAGACGCTTTACTAGCCCAGTTGAGGTTTAGGTCACCTAATACTAGGACTTCAGTATGACCAGTGGTACTATCAAAGAGTTGGAGAAGTTCTTCTAGGCCTTTTAATCCTCCTGCAGGGGGTTATAGGCACAGATTAAATGCAATTTCTTTGAACCTAGTAGGAGCGTGGCATGGATAGCTTCACAAAGAGATAGGGCAGGAAGAACATTTTTGGTCTAGCAGCAGGTGCTGTTTGCCAGTATATAGCCCCACCTCAAGCTTGGCGGTTCTATCTTGCCTGATAAGATTATAGTTGGGTAAGGCACACAAGTGGTTAGCAGTAGAGGCTTTTAACCAGGTTTCTGATAGGCATAGGATGTCAGGAAGCTTCTGTGCCACCCATGCCTCAAGTTCCGTAGATTACGAAGAAGGCTCCTAATATTCATGTCGCAATCCGTAGTCCCTTGAATCTGTCCAGGTCACACTACTTGGTGACTGGTTCGTTGTTATAGGTCCGGATTCAGTTCAATGTCCCCAGATAGAAGTATTGCTAGGCGGAGGAAGTGCCATAGCTTATGATGAAAGGATAGAGTTAGAGGGGAAATTTGCAACCTACAGGTTTACGGAGGAGTAGGCTAAGTGGTAAGCTAGTTTGTGAGGAATAATAGTGAGAAGGTGTCAAAGGGATAAAGAAAGGTGTTAGAAACGAACTGTGCCTGGGATCAATGTCTAGGAAGCAACCCAGTGATGATTTATTAGTTCTGAGGGACTTGGACCAAACAATGGTTAAATAGGATTGTAATAAATAGAAAGGTTACAATGTATTTAATGTCCATATCGATATAAGTTTTAGCAGGATATTTAATGTCCAGAAAGAGCTAAAAAGGAGACCAGGTTGAAGGAATTAAAATTTTACTTATTACTTTAAAACAGTTATGATGCAGGATAAATCAAAACACCCTCTAGTTGTAGACCAGTATAACCTGCAAATGGAAATCTGAGGAGATAGTAATTTTCCCAAGGGGCGTATACCTTGAATATCCTGCTGCGCTGGCATTCCTTGCCACCTCTAACCCCAATCCTGAATACATTATCTTTTAGCTGCCAGCTTACCACACTGCGAAGTGCTATTAGGCTGAATATTGCAGCCTGGCACAATTCCAGTGCTACTGATTTGCTCCAGGTAAAACGCTTTGAATATCTGGCCCTTTTTATAAACATTGCACCTTTTTAGTTATACAACAGTGAATTGAACTGTATTTTCATGTATGGAATGTACTGTATTTGGTGATGTATGTTTTTTTATTTATTTCCTTCAATAAAATCCTACTCTTTTCGAGAAGTCCCATGGAATCTTTAACTGTCCACCTGAACAACCACCAGAACAAACAGACAGGATCTTGGTTTAACATCTCATCTGAAAGACGGTTTCACAAGCCCTATAAGTATTTTCAGTTTAAATCCTATCGATCTGCAACAGTGTAGGATCATGCGTGTTGCACAGGATGGTACTGGCGGAGTACTGGACTTCTGATTAGAAGACCCTGCTCCACCCATTATTAGATCACCCCATTATAGGCAGGAGACTCACTGTTCCTTTTGACCTTAAAGGGAACAGGCAGCACTAACAGCCCCAAACCCAACTGTGGTGCTGGGCCCAATTTGTACTTTGTGTGCATTTTTGTGTTTGCTTGGCGTGCACAAGAAACACCTTGCTTCAGTAGTGGCAGTTAATGAGCATGCCATTATGCACAAAGAAATTGACCCGCTGCAATCAGGGAGCGCCCACAATCAGCTGTGTTTGTGGGGCGTTCCTGACTGCAGCAGCCAATTACAGCTGACTGCACTGCATGACAGTAGGTGTGTGCAAGGATCAGCTGCCAGAAAGGATGACACGAGTTCAGCAGCTTCAGTCCTGACTACTCCCATTACAGCCGAGTTGATTCTGAGAGCGAGCGAGACTGAGGTGCACGCACAGTACCAGCCCTAGCTGTGCACATGAGCAGATCTGAGGCTGTGAGCCAAACCCAGTCAGATTGTGCAAATGACCTGTTCTTTACCCAGCTTTTTAATGTGGCATGGGGCCTAGTATAGGCTACCATATAAGATGATGTACTGTAACAGTAACTTGGCTGCAAGTATTAACACATTCTTCTGTAGCGAATCTCTTCAGCAATCTCCAAAACGACACACAAGATTTTTACTAGCTTTCACTTATGCCTGTCAGGCATATTTTAAGCAGCCTTTAAGACAAAGTGAGGCAATATGTCAAACCACCACACGGCCCCAGTCTTAGCAGAGCTATTTCACACCCAGGTAGCATGATGGGGGGCCCACCCAGCGTGTTTATGCGCCCCGGCACACTGAAGGGACCGACGGGGTGCCCAATCCCAGTCGCCTCAGCCCCCAAAAGAAGCACCCAGGGGTGCCGCATGCTGGGAGCCCACCCTAGGTGCAAAACAGCATCCCACGCTTTTAAACCTGTAAAACAGAAAACGGTCCCTTGTGGTCTCTCGTGTCTCTCCCCCAACCCATGCCCACCCTACCTCCCCACACATCCATTCCATACTTACCTCTGGAGCACAGTGCGACAACTTCCATGGGCCAGAACACTTCTCTGCACTCTTCAAAGCCAACCGCCAACTGAAGAAATGCCGTAAGCTGTATAATGGCATGAATAGCTTTTTTCAACTTAGGTGCATATCTCTGGCATTTTTTGATTTTGGCAACAAATTTTCAACATGAGGCTTTTGGGACCCCATCTCATAACTCAGTCACTGTCATTTTAGTTATTCTGTCTCGAAGATGATTTCACGGTGACTGCACAGAACCACCTTTCAGGACCAATTAACGAAACGACAGTGTCACAGTTCATGAGGTAGGCCTCAAAAACCTATGTGGAAAATTTGGTGAAAACATTCCAGAAATGACTGTTTTACAGAGCATGCGTTGTGCAGTTCCTCATGCGCTTCGTAACTGAGGATTTTATATTTTCACTCTGATTTTCAACATTGCTATTTTACCACATCCTAATGAACAGTACAGCTGTCAGTTTTCACATCTCGCACCAATTGTAAGCCAAGAAATGAACGACAATGGCGTGGTTAGTGTGCAAAATCAATGTAATGGACAGATTAAGAAAATCAGTGACAATGTTCATGAGTAGAGGTCTTAAAATGGCTATGTTGAAAATTTGATGACAAAGTCCACAAAATGACTGTGTTAATGAAAAAGGCGTAGTTTCATGCACCCCAGAATTTCACGAATTTGTAATATTTTTCTTCCAGATTTTCAACATTGGCATTATTCTACACCTCCTTATCAACAGTACAGCTGGCATTTTTCACATCCTGGTCGAAATGTGTTTTCGCACTTCTGGCACAGAATAGCGCTGTTGCTGTAGGAAATCAGTGTTCGGGACAGATTAAGAAAATCACAGTGACACTGTTCATGCGGAGGTCTCAAAATGCCTATGTTGAAAATCTGGTGTAAAACATCCCCAAAATAATTACATTACAGGTGTGCGTTGCACAGTTTCTATGCACACTCATGACCTCACCATTTTTTATACCTCCTCATGAACAGTACAGCTGTCATTTTCACATCCTGTTCAAAATGTGTTTCCGCACCTGTGGCGCCAAATGCCACAGTCACTGTGCAAAATCACCTTTTAGCTAATGAACTGATAGTGTCATTGTCATGCGGTGGGGTCACAAAAGCCCATGTTGAAAACTTGGGAGTAAAATACCAAGAACGCCCAGAGCGTTATGGTTTCCGACCATAACGCCCTACCCTGTAGGGAATGACAGGCGTAAGGGTGTGACTTGGGATTGTCGACAGTAATGCTCCGCCATTCCACCCCACCCTGTGCCAATGACAGGCATCAAGGCATGCCTTGGACTCTTTGGCCCCAGGGTTCACTCCATTCTCCATACTGCACCCATTTCAGCGTATTTCCTTATGGAATGAGGTGAGTATAAAGTCCAATACCCAAGCAGTACACCTTGACACTTGTCAGTGTCTGCAGGGTAGGGTGAAGTGAATGTCGTGATCGAGTATGGGCGATAATCCAAAGGCACACCCCAATGCCTCTCCATCTCTGGAGGGTGGGGGTGGAGTTGGCTACTGCCATTCCTATTCTGCATCTGTTCTAACTCCTGCACTTCCACTGCTAATGCCAGCAAGCAAACATTCGGCATTGACAATGCTTGTTTTACTTACAGTTTACTGCAGTATAAACTTGTATCAGGCTAATTCTGCTGATCTCCACACTAACATTTGCTATAACCAGAATGCCAGAATCCCCTGCAGCTGGCGTCAGAGCTGGGCTGCTTAGCGGGAGATTCAATAGCCTGTAACACATGTCAACTCTTATAAGCTCAGATCAGATGTATGCCAGTCCCACTGTTCTCCTGGGGCTAAGTACACTGCTCTGTGACTGTACTTAGCCCTGGGAGGACAGTGGGACCAGCAAACAAAAATCAGAACTTTAAAAACTCTAGCATGCACTGAAGGATATTGACTGTCCCACTGATGCAGTCCAGCTTTGACATCTGCCGAGGGAATGCTGGGTTTTCTGGTTACAAATAAAGGTCAGCTTGGGAGGCAGCAAAATCAGCCTGATAAAATCTACTATACTGCAATAAACACCAAGTAAAAATAAATATTTTCTGAAGATTGGGACCAGCCCCAGATCTTCTGAGGAAGACAGGCTACTAACACATCTACATCACATCACCTGAGGCCAAAGCTGATTATATGAAGCCTCTGAAGTACAAATACACTAGATCATCTATCTGTTCATCCCTGCCTCACCCCCAAATGTGATTCTGTGTGGATTGTAGTGAAGACCCCATGATGTTGTCCTTGGTTCTGTGTAATATTGCACACTAAGCACCAGCATGGGCTGTTCTGAGAATGATGCAGTATCACATAATGAAGCACAGCACCCACTTTTCTGATACTTTCCAACTGGATGTTACAGGCAGTAGAAGCACATGCAGGGTATATTGGAGATGACAGCACACACACACACACACACACACACACACACACACACACACCACTCCTAAAACAGCAAAAGAGAGAACATACCTAAGTTAGGGAACAAAGGCTTGAACACAAGGTCAGAGTGCATTATTTCACATTGACTGTTGAGGACATATATACTGTATGTTCTTTGCAAAAGCGATTAATGCACCAGTTAGAGTTTAGTTTAAAGTGACAAAGTAGGAAATGTGCGTTAGGATTTCCAACCCTAACTCCCCACCCTCCTAGCAGCAAAGGAAAAACATTATGGTTTTCACTGCCTTGAGTCTATATGAATCAGTGGTGTGGTCTTCCTCAAGGTTCTCAACCCTAAGAGCTCACCACATTGTGGACAGTCTTCAAACATTCAGAACTGCGTCTCCTCATGTTACCAACGACCTGTAAGCCTCGGCTGAAGAAAACAGATCACATCTGACCTTATTTGGTGATGAATGGGGTGAGCGTTAGGGTTGAGAACCCCAAGGAAGACCCCACCCTGATTCTCCAAGACTCAGGACAGCGGAAACTGTAATGTTTTTTCCTTTTGCTGCTTGGTGGATATGGCCAGGAGTTGCCCTAACGCCACATTTCCTACTTCTGTTACTTTAATCTGAACCCTAACTGGCAATTAACACAGTTTTTTGCACAGAATTACTTACTTTTGAGATGATAGGTTCATGTCCTCAGTCCTTTGGGACCTGCATGAAGACATCCATGTAATTACAGAGTACAGTGCCCTCAGAGCCTTCATTGATGCACACGTGTATCTGGGCTCTGTGCTTCCATTCCTCCAGAAAAGCAATTTATCTGCTTCATTGTAATTTTTATAGGGACTGCTTCAAAGAAAAAATAGATTAACTGTGTCCCGCTGGTTACTCCATGGTGCACCACCTGAGGAAGAATTGCAGGGGTGAGGGAGTGGCCATTGTATTTCGATCCAGCCTGGACTTCACGGTTGGTAATACCAATCTTTTGAGCGCATTGCTGTGTGTGGGGTGCAGGTGCAGGTTGCAGGATTCTCCTGGTTTACCACCCTCCTGGGGCAGGGGAGAATTCCTGCAGGAGGTGGCAGACTTTGTCATGGACCAGGTGATAGAGTCCCCAAGTGTTTAATCTTGGGGACTTCAATGCCTGGATCAATGATGAATCTTCGAGTTTCAGTTATGACCTCCAGCTGATGTCTTCACTGGGCCTGTCACAAACAGTTGCTTCTGCTACCCACCAACATGGCCACACACAATCTGGTGTTCCAGCTGGGTCTTCAGATTGAGAATCCAAGACTGATCGGGTCTCTTGGTCTGATCACTGTATCATGGAGTTCATGTTTGGGGCCCCTGAAAGTCCCTCTCCTGTGGAGACGATTAGCTATCGCCCTTAAGAAGCTTGCGTCCACAGGGACTGCTATCATTAGCTGACCTATCTAGGGTTGATGCGGCATGTCGACTGGCACTGGAGGCGGTGGCCACCTATAGTAGGGTGGTTTCTGAAGCTCTAGATGCTTTTACACCAGTTCGATATATGACCCATATCCTCTCACTGAGATCCCCTTGGTTTGATGGGGATCTCAAGCGATGAAGATCAAGGTCAAAGTTGGAGCGTTGCTGGAGGAGGACCAGGCTGGAGGCTGAAAGGCTGGCCCTGTGTGCTCACTATGTTGAGTACCGGGGCAATTTCCCATAAGAAGGCAGAGTTCTTGTCCAGGAAGTTGCTGCGGGAGAAACAGACCATCTCAGCACTTCAACTGTGGACAGGCTTCTTCATTTGGCCTGTCTACAGCTGAAGAAGCTTTTCATCCACTTATGTGAAGAGTTTGCCTTGTCTTTCTCTGACAGAGCGTCGGCTATCCAGTCGGGGACTCTGCCAGGGGAGGCAATGCCCCGTGAGTGGCTAAGCTGAGAGGTCCAGAGGCACTCAGTCTGTCTGGGAGGAGTTTAGCCAGTGAGTGTGTCTGAAGTGACTAAGGTGATCTTAGTGCTGAAGCACATTATTGTGAACTGGACCCAGCCTCGACCGTTTCTTGATGGAATGTGTTGGGGCTGTCTGACAATGTTAGCCAGGATTGCCAGGGGCTCCAATGGTGGAGAGGTTATTCCAGTGGCTTTGAGAGAAGTGCTGGTGAGATCCTCCTTAAGAAACCTTCCTTGACCCAGACATCCTGGAGAATTATCATCCATCTCCAACCTGCACTTTCTGAGCAAGGTTGTTGAGAAATTAGTGGCACAGCAGCTCGAGGATCGCCTGGTGTCCTTTGACATCTATGAGCCATTTCAGTCAGATTTTCAGGCCAGACATACACAGAAACAGCTCTAGTGAGGGTGCATAATGTTTGCTCAGGGCTAGAGACAGAGGAGACAGGTCAGTTCTTGTGCTCCTCGATCTCTCCTCAGCTTTTTGACACTGTGGACCACACTGTGCTTCTTGATCGACTCTGAGAGTTTTGTGGACTCGCTGGTACTGTCACCAGATGGTTTGAGTCCTATCTTAGACAGGGTGCAGCGGGTGGTGATGGAGAATTTCTCTTCCTCCCCAATGCCTCTGTCCTGTGGAATAGCACAGAGTTCGATCTTGTTGCTGATGCTGTTCACAGTGTATATGCTGACCCTGGGTGAGATCATTCGACAATACAGCATGGAGTTTCACTGCTATGCAGATGATACCAGCTGTATTTGTCTTTTGCCCCGGAACATCAGGAGCTGTCGATATAGCTTAACAACTTTTTGGCTAAAATCAATGACTGGATGGCTTCCAGCTGGCTAAGACTTAACCTTGCAAAGACAGAGATATTAGTGACTGAGCATGGTGGGGGCATGATGGGTTGCCACCTGGAGCTGACACAGGTGTTGTCCTGGGCTCTGCTCTGTTGGTGGCTTCCCCAAGGGTGCAAAATCTGGGTGTGATCCTGGACTGCAGATTGACCTTTGAAGACCAGGTGGCATCTGTAGTCAAAGTGTTTTTACCACTTGCGGAACATCGCCAGTATCAAGCCCTTCGTTCCACCCTGAGGATCTGCTGATACTGGTGCATGCCTTGTTACCTCTAGGCTCGACTACTGTAACTCTCTTTACTTTGGGGTCATGGAGGGACCCTTCGCAGACTGCAGCTGGTGCAGAACGCAACAGCCCAGTTACTGCTGGGCATTTCAAAGGTACAGTCATGAGACCCGGTCCTGCGTGCACTGCACTGGCTGCCTGTCAGGTGGAGGGTCTTTTTCAAGATGGGTTTACTCACCTATAAGGCCCTACACAGACTGGATCCTGGTTACCTATCAGAGCTTCTGACACTGGTGACCTCTGCTGTTCCCTGGAGCCTCCTGGACATTCCCAGGGTTCGCACAGGATATCAGGAGATTGCGCTTTTGTATCTCTGGGCCAACCCTGTGGAATTCACTTCACCTGCAGTCCGGGAGGTCCCCTTGATTGAGGCATTTAAGCTGGAGGCTGAAGGCCCACCTATTTAACCTGGCCTTCGCAGACTGCTGAGTATATCTTTTATGTTCAGGCCATACAGTTGGTAAATCTGAAACTTTTTCTTTTAAGATTGATCTTATCTGGAATGTGTGATGCGGTATGAGCTGCATGCCCATTGGCTCACTCTGTGAACCAATGGGCGTGCAACTCTCGAGTGTCAGTCGGTGGGCGGCAGGCAGGCAGGTGCTGCCACCCACCAGCTGACCCGAGGCGAGCGGGGGGGGCTCAGTGGGCGGGTAGGGAGGGGGTACCTAGACCACCAGGGTAATAGGATGTTTTCTGTTTTACAGATGCCCGCAATTGGCAGAGCGCGTCCACTGGACCACCAGGATATTGGCCGGGTTTTTTTTTTTAATTAAAACAGATGCCCACGATCGGCAGAAATCGGGTCCACTGGACCACCAGGGATATAGGACGGGTTTACTTGATACAGATGCCCATGATCTGGCACATAGCGTCCACTGGACCACCAGGGATATAGGATAATTCTATTTTTGGACAGATGCCCGCGATCGGGCTGCAGCGTCGGTCGGCCGATGCTCGTTCGGCAGGGCAAGGTGCAAATCGCCTGGGATCGGACACACCTGCATGCAGAAATGGGGCAAATGACATGCAAATGGCCCCATGTGCACCCTGCATAAATTATGGCCCCATTTACATGTCACCTGTTGAATATCGTGGGTGCTGTGAATGGCGCAATGGCATTTGCGCTAAGCGCATCTCCATGCTCCCTCTGGCCACTTGCGCTGGCACAGCGCCCACTCTCATGCACACTAGAGTTGGCCAGGGTGCGATATTCAAAGCTGCTGAGCCATGGCGCAGCTCCTTTGAATATTACCCAGGCCACACCTCCCCTGCGCAGCTGTTGAGCTGCGCCTAAGCTGGCGCCACAGCCTGGTGCAGTTTGAATATCCCGCCTAAATGTATTAGAATAGGGTGGATCAGCTGATCAATGATGTCAGAGTGTTCATCTATATAAGGTGGAGGTTTGTGCAAGAGAGCAAATAGTTTAGGAGCATAGAGGATGGCAGATGTGCTAGAGTTTAAGCTCATCTACTCTATGGCAGTACTCAGCTGTTAAATCACTGATAGTCTCAAGTTGAGAGAAAGCCATTTTTGTCACATAGTTGGTTTTATTTTCTTCATAGTTAATTTATGAAGAAGTTTATTTTGAGTTTATTTTTTTTAATAAATTTCACACAAAGTTTTGTGTGTTCTAAAGAACTTCTGTGTCTGGCTCATCACTTCACGCCCGTTCACAAAGTGATGTCAAGTGGGATTAGACTCTGCCTGGATTTTAGAGGTCTGAACCAGGTTAGCAATTTGATGCATACCCAATGCCATGTATAGACGACATCATAGATAGGATTGGTAATGCTGTCTATATTTCTCGCTAGACCTCACAAGGGATATTGGCAAATTCCTTGGAGGAATCCGCTAAAGAGAAAACAGCATTTAGTATGCCAGTGGGTCTTTTCAGTTTTGAACTATGCCATTTGGGCTCCATGGGGCCACAGCTACATTTCAACGCTACATGGACCAGGTGCTGGCACCCCATACTAATTTTGTGTGGTATACCTGGATGATGTTGTCTTTAGTTCATCCTGGAAACTCACCTGCAAAACCTGCATGCAGTTTTCTCCTCCATTAAGCAGGCCGGCTAACAATCAACCCCACTAACTGTACTACTGCAATGAAGTAAACTAGATATCTTGGCTTTATATTGGGCAATGGTCTTATAAAACTAGAAATATCAAAAGTGGAAGCAGTAGCCAAATGCCTGGTACCCAGTACTAGAAGCACGCACGGTCCTTTTAGGTCTTGTTGGGTATAACAGGAGGTTTATCCTAATTTTGCTACAATTACAGCTCCTTTGACAGACAACCAAAAGAGATTTGGGAATCAAATCAAATGGTCTCAGAATGTGAAGAAGCCTTTAATAAAATTAAAGCAGCCCTCTATTCATCCCCGTTCCTAAAAAGCCCAGACTTTAAACACCCTTTTGAAGTGCATACAGATGCCTCTGGGAAAGGTATTGGAGCCGTTTAAGTCAGACCATTGATGGGGAGGAGCACTCAGTACTTTATATTTCCAGGAAGTTACATGACAGAGAGCAAAAGTATGCCACTAAAGAACAAGAGTGTTTGGCAGCTAAGTGGGCAATTGAATCCCTGAAATTCTATCTATGGGGTGCTCCTTTCATATTAATAACAGGGCTCTCAGGGACGCTGGCACCTGAGTCCTTTACGCACATTTGTGCTTTGGGATGCTAAGCCCACCAGCCCAGAGAGTCCCTGAGACTCTGGAGCATAGGCCCCAGAAGTCATGAAGCGGGGCGTGTACTGTGCATGCTCTGGAAATGCACAACTGGTTTATCCCCCCTTGCCGCCTGGTGGTTTTGGCACCCTGAGAGTGGCGTACACCACCAGATGAGGTGGGAGGGGAAAATGAGGATGAAGACCATTCAAGCAGCAGTATTCGTGGGGTATGCAATCAGTTCCCCTTCAAGCCGCCTGTGCCTTGGTTCTGCCAGGAGAGAGAGAGAGCTAGAGGGCGCTCAGCGACAGGCTCTGAGAGCCATTTGCCCGTCGAAGGGAGAAAATGTGGGCAGAGAGAGAGAGAGAGAGAGAGAAAAGAAAAGCTTTCTTATTTGTTTAAAACAAATGTGTGGTCGGACAGAATGCCCAGTCACCAAAGGATTTGTGCGGTGCATGCTGTACACATTCCCTGGAGGCACCAGTGTTAGACAGTACAGAAAAGGGTACATTGTTTGATTTACAATTATTTTTAGGCGGTTTAGGGCATTGCGACTTTCCTGGCGATGGTTTAGTCAGCTTAGGGTTTACTGTGTTTTTTTTGTGCTTTGTGCTTTGTGCAGGGCCAAGCATATTGCTCCCAGGACAGTAGGAGAGTGAAGAAGCTGGGCGGGCAGCCTCGGAGCAGCATGTCTCAACGAAGCCTTTACTGATTATTTTGGTGGATGAGGATCCTCCACCAAAGGATAAGGAACAAACAACATCATCCTCTGAGTATGACTTAAGCACATCTCAGGAGACAGTTGACATTGTGAATGTTGAAACTGATGATCAGTCTAAACAGACTGAATCTGCTCAAAAGCAGCAAGAATTAAGGTTGTAGAGGGACAGCTGGACAAAGTTATTTCCATGGCTTGTAAAGGAGGAAGCAGAGGGAATGTCATTGGAAGTGCAGTTGGTACAAAAAGGTGGCAAAGCAATCCATTTGCCACAACTGGCACAACAATTTGCAAGTGTCTGCTTTCTACAGACATGAAACAAACCAAGAACATTTGCTGGTGCAAACTGGAAAGAAAACAGCAGAAAACAATCTCTGCCAGTGGCATTTGAGAAGCAGATCTCGGTCCTGAGGCAAAGGATGACAGTAAAGTTGCTCAGTTAATGACAATGTACTACCTTACCAACAAGGGCAATCACTCAACCAGTTTGAAACACTGATAATGCAGGTGAGGAATGGAATCTTTTGGGCCGGGCACAGGGTCATGGCAGCCGTTTTGAGGACTGACACTAATGTTGGTGTGTTTGTCAATCCACAGAAGCAATGGCTGTCCAGCCTTGCAAGACAGTGGCACACACTACTCTGGATGGGATGCAAGATATGACATGCTGGACTCCATAAACGAAGCCCTACAGGAAGAAATCAGAGCTCACTTAGCAGGTTCTCAGTTCCTTGGGGTAATAGTGGATGAAACCACTGATATAACCATTCACAAAAAATGAACATTTATGTGAAGTGCGTACACAAAGCACAGGCCAAAATTCATTTTATTGACTGTATTGCAATACCTGATGGGAGGCAGACACAACTGTGGCAGAACTGTTACTGTATGTGTACTGCTAATGCAGTTGACCCTATCAAGATCATCACATTAGCAAGCGACGTGCCAGCTCATGACTGGAATGCACAATGAGGAGGGTGCAAAGTTAAGACAGCAAGTTAACCCAAGGCTGATTCAGATTCATTGTGTTGCCCACAGACTGGCACTGGCAGCATGGTCAAGCATGTCGGGACAACCCTGTACTCAATGAATATCAAGTAACTATCAAAATGTGTACAGATACTACAGCAACTCTGCAGCACGGCATAATACCTTATGCTTCACCTAGGAAACTCTCAGTGATGAAAATATCAGATATCTGTCCCTAAAAGAACCTGCAAGTTTTCGTGGCTGTCACTACATACTGCAGTTCAAGCAATTCATAGATCATACCCTGCATTTTACAAGCCCTAGAGCATGATGCAGCAAAAGGTGCGGCAGAAGCAAAGGGCCTTCACACAAAACTGAAATCAGTCTGCTTTATCTTATGCACTTTTTTTTCGTGGATGTGTTAGATGTGGTGAATAAACTGTCTTTAGTCTTGCAATGAGACAACGCTGACATTTCGTGGCCAGCAGCATGACAGAAGCACAGTTACTAGACTGCAGCAGTTTAAAGTGCAGAATGGGGTAGAGCTACAGGACACATTTCAGGTACTCGACCAACGTCCTGGCATGTGGCAGGATCAAAAAGTGAATGACAAGCCATCAGTGCGAATGCAGTTCCAGACAGCATCTCAGGAACATCTGACGCAACTCATTGAAAACTTTCACACAGGATTTGAGACAACTTGTGCAGCTGCTGCATAACTTAAATGTTCTTTAAATCCAAAGTGTCTCCCAGATGACCCAACATAATGGACCATGGACTGCAGGAACTCAAGGATGTTTGCACTTATTTCAAGAAACAACCTTCAAAGAAGAAACACTGCTAGCACTTATTGACCTATACAGGCTGAGAAGATTACGGACAATTCAAACTTGTTTTGAAATCTAGAAAAGGACTGACTTTGCTCAGTAGTGTCTGTCAAGACTTAATTGAGAGCTACTCAGATGTTTTCCCAGATTTTGTCACAATGGCCAAGATTTTACTTGTGTCACCTGTTACATCAGTGGCATGTGAAAGAGGGTTTTCTGTACAAAACAAAATGAAAACCAAAGGTAGATGTTCCTAAAGGCAGACACTGTGAGCAACCTCATGTGGATTGCCCAAGAAGGAGCTGAACTTGAAGACTATGACCCTCATCCAGCACTTAAGAAATTTAAGGCCATAAGACTGTGCAGAAAATAATTATTTTAAATTTTAAAATACTTTAATAATTGTCTTTAATAGTTTTTTTTTTTAGTTTCAGAGACAATTTGAGTGACTGACACTGAGCCAGAGACAGGACAATGGAAGAACTTGGGCACAGGAGTAGAAGATAAGTATTAAAATGTTTTGTTCCAACAAGGGTGGGGATACAATTTTAAATTTGGCCCTAAGGTCAATGCTACTTTTAGTGAGGGCCCCATTCAGGGAACGGATCAAGATTTAAAGTTACTGGGATTGGCCCAGCGCTGGTGGTGGGTGGATGGTCATACCACATTCTGCTAAATTTATTATCATTTTGATTTTTGTAGTAGAGGATCACAGTCTAACAAGTTCAGATGTGTGTGTGGTGGTGGGGGTAAACTATTATGGCCCCAATGCAGTCCCTATTTTTTTTTTTTTTTTGGAGTGGGGGACAGTCTGACATTATTGTCAAATGTAGTTACCAAGCCATTCTGCTCTTTCCACAGTCTGTCTGCAACAGTGACTTCTACTGTCATCAACAGTACACTACAGTTAAGAAATGTGCAGGAGGAAGAGGTGTTGGGCCAGGAGAAGTAGTGGCAGGAGGTGTTAGGATAGTTATGGGCAGGAGGGTGTTAGGAGAAGATATTGCCACAGAAAACATGGCATGCCATGAAAAATGAAGTTCAAACAGAAAAAGCAGACTCATGCACTTGCAGGTGGTGGCTACACGCAGATAATTCCACCAAGGCACCACCTGATTGTGCCACACACCAGACAGATTGGGGAGACCTGCTGAGCCGAGGTAACTGTGGGTGGGGATGGGGGAGCTTTTAGTCACCCCATGTGCTATCCAGTCATGAACACTGGCACTGAGTCTCTTTTAGCTGCCACACACACACAATTAAGAAATGTGCAGGAGGGTTTTGGAGAAGTTATGGGAAGGAGGTGTTAGGAGAAGTTATGGGCAGGAGGGTGTTTAGGAGAAGTAATGGGCTGAGGTAGTACAGAAAGAATGGCAATCTAATGCCATGAAAAAAAAGTTCACTAGAAAAAGCAGACTGTGTAGATGTCATGCCACCAACCAGATTAGATTGTGCCACTGTTAAACTGGACAGATCTGGGAGACCTGCTGAGCCAAGGTAGGTTGTGGGTGGGATGGGTAAGAAATGTGCAGGAGGAGAGTTGGAGAAGTTATGGGCAGGAGAGTTGATTGGGCAGGAGAGGTGTTAGGAGAATGCCTGCCAGCATAGAAGTACCCATGACTCAGACACACAGAAAGCAGACACACTGCAGATTCAGTTGTCATTTCCACCAGGTTGTGTCACTGTAGTGTCTCTTCTTAACAGCAGATCAGCTGTCAAGGCTAAGAGGATGGGGTGGTGGGTGGTGGGATGTGGGGGCTTTCAGCTCACCCCAGTCAATCCAATGTATCTGTTACAGCCAGGTTGAGGTATTCTTACAATTTAAGAAGATTTGTGCAGGAGGGTAGCAGGGAGAAGTTGTGGGCAGGAGATTGTGTTTTATGAGAAGTTGTGGGCAGGAGGGTGTTTTATGAGAAGTTGTGGGCAGGAGGGTGTAGGTGAAGAAATAATCACTTTTATGCCAGGTCAAGATAGGTAGCCAGTCTGGTTTAGCCAGTTAAAAATTGCACTGTCATCGGGCAGCAACCACACAATCATGTTAGACTGCATCATCTAACTAAGCCTGAGTCATCATTGGTGGGTGGGAGCAGGGAAGGAGGTTTCTGCAGTGTTTGGTGGGTGGGCACTGCCAGGAGTCTGAAAAAAGGGGCTGATTGCATCTAAAATGTCAATGTGCAGGACAGAACAAAGAAGAAGTATTTTGGGCAGGAGTGACGACTGGGAGACATAGCTGACTGTCAGCAATGACTGTTAGTGTCTATTAATGTTTACATCTTCTTACTGTCAGTACCTAATCTAATGGCAAACTTTGTTTGTAGCAGTTTGGCAATAAATAATTGGGCAACTGCACTGCAGCAGTAGAAATTCCAACTCAATGTAACGGAACTGCAAAACTGTAAGTACATTTTTTCTCACTGTAATTTGTAGACAGTCACTGAACAAATGAATGAACAACAGTCAATCAACAGTCACACAGGTGATTATTTTGTGTGATCATTTACTGCTGTGGTTACTTAGCCATCACTGGTACCTTGTGGAAATGCAAAACAACACTGTCTGCTGAAAAAGAAGACTTTGGCATTATATTAGCAACATAATGATTCAGGAATATAAAAACATGGATATATAAATAAAAATCACCGAATACACTTTCAGACTCATTTCATTCATTTCAATGGACACCCCAAAAATTTATACGAGGACTCCTAGATTTCGTCCGGACCCCATTTTTTCCAAGAAAGTCCGGACTCTTTTCAACAAAAACCTACGGACAGCCCTGAATAACGGACCATACTTCACTTTGCTTTATATCCCAGATGAAAGAAAAATAGCTGGATAATGAGTTGGTATTTGGCTCTACAACCATACAGTTTCACCATAAAACATCGAGAGGGAACAGCGCATGTAATGCGGATTGTTTGTCCAGACATGGAGCTGGAGGATACTTAGCACCTCTTCAGCAGGAAATGAGTTGCATATTGTAAACAGTGTGACCCAAAGGAATACAGTAAATTAAGACACCCAGGGCGATTTAGAAGCATGTGACCATTTTAATAGTAATGTGTCACATTTTGTTGATAGTAATCTTTAATTTTTGTTAAGGGTGCCCTGGGGTGGAGTTTCCAAGAGAGGGAGGGGAAACTCCATCCTACCCATAGAATTGGTAGGCTGTCTTGAAAACTCCTATTTCCTACATAGATAGGGGGTTTCACTACGTTAGGTGTGTGTGATAGTTGTAACTCCGCCCCAGCACCACAGGACATTCCTCTCCTCTTACCCTTAATTTTTCTAAACTCTACTGCAGTAGTAATTGCTCCGCTGTCCTTGCCTTATTTCACATTTCTACCATGAAGGGTGGCCTCCCATCATGGTATCTTCTATTCTACCCCTCTAATGTTCTCTATTGTCCCTGTGGTGCCTATAATTTGAAAGTAAGGTTACCATTGTAAACAGGCATGGTGATAAAATAAGAAGCAGCCCCAGTTAGGTTCCAAACAAGCAAACATCTCAGCATATAGTTATGCTGTAGTTAAATAATAAAATTAGGTACCTTACAAGAAATAAATATAAAGTTAAATAGTTATTTTCCTTGGGTATTGTAAGAAATGAAGCCTACCTGGTCCACTTGCTGTCTCACTTGCTTCAGGTACTGCACTCTAAGGAGTCAGTGGCATCTCCGAACATATATATAGGTACAGGTGTGGACGCCAGCACCAGAAGGGAGGGTTAAACCCTTGTTTTTAATTAAACTTTGTTTCTGTCTTGTAAAACTAATTAAGAGGTGGTTCATTCTGGGTATAATCATGCCCAAACAATGTATATTATGGTCAGGCTGATCCCCTACTTAATGTATAAGGGTAGAAATTAAATGTATTAGAATGGGGTGGATCAGCTGATCAATGATGTCAGAGTGTTCACCTATATAAGGTGGAGGTTTGTGCAAGACAGTAGATAATATAGGAGACAGAGGATGGTAGATGTGCTAGAGTTTAAGCTCATCTACTCTATGGCAGTACTCAGCTGTTAAACGCTGATAGACTCAGTTGAGAGAAAGCCATTTTTTTTGTCACATAGTTGGCTTTATTTTCTTTATAGTTAATTTATGAAGAAGTTTATTTTGAGTTTTATTATTTTTGTAATAAATTTCACACAAAGTTTTGTGTGTCCTAAAGAACTTCATGCCTGGCTTATCACTTCCACGCCTGCTCACAGAGTTACAGCTTGTTAAAGTTATAATGTTTTCCTATGGAATTTTAATTTTTTAATTTTTATATTTTTATGTGGCCCCTACATTTTGGAGGGTATTATGTTACTCTTGTGGTACCACTGAAGCCTTCCTTGATAGATTGCCCCTTTACTCCAAATACTGACAAAGTTATGGGCAGCTTTTAAAGTTCAAATGTCAAAACAAAAACTAAGCCCAACTTCTTTTTGTATGAACAAAACCTATTTTGTGAAACTGTGTCACTGTCAAAAAAGAGGATTCGTTCCATACGAAAAGAAGAATGTAATAAGTCAAAATTCTTCTTTCATATGAACTTAATCTTTGTATAGTCCTATTCTTCTTTCATGAGGCCATACAAAAAAAGAAAACTATTTCACAAAAGATTTTAAAAATTTTTAAAACACATTTTAGGGTCCTCTTTCAAAAAACTAACTGTAGAATCCAGCTAATGGGGTCCCATTTAGCAAGATGCATGTGTTGGTGTCTCTGCAGGATATGACTTTTATGGATTTTCAAATAAAAAAAAAAAAGAAACAAGATGGCTGCCATACAAAGAATTTTTTTTCTTACAAAGAGGATTACCCCGTCATGAAAGAAAATCTTTTTATATGGCCAAATTCTTCTTTCATATGAAACAGCAATCAAAAACCATACCGAGCATGTTCAGAACCAAAATTTCATATCCTTATTATTCTGGAATGGATTAATATTTTTCACCAAACCAATAAAAGGCATCGCTCTGTGGCAAGCCCTTTCTACCCTGAAAATTTCAGAACAAAATTCCAAACTGGGTGCTAGGTGATGACAAAAAACAGCCAAAACCCCAGTTCACTTTTTTTCACTATCCAGATCTCAGAATCTGCATATCCGTCTAGAACAAAACTTTTTTTTTTTACTGACTTTGCTTTATGGCTCTGATGGCAACCCCCATCAACCCTACTGCTGCACACGCATCCACAGTCCACAGTGACACCGAGTCCATCCAACCCGGTATTCCCCTGGCTTAACCCCGGGTGGCATCCAGGGCCCCCCATATCCCTTGAAGCCATGCCTGGTGTCCGGGAAGGCAGCCCCGGCTAGCTACCTGGTGGCAGTGGTGCGAGGTGGGTGACATCAAGCTCATCCGGCAAGGTTTTTCCCATAACTGCGGAGATGTGGCATGATAGTGCTGCAGCGTGAACACACCAGGCACCTGGCATGCCTTCCTGCTGCAAGCTCTAGCTGGGTTGTTGGTGGCAGGACATCCTGTGGTCACCCAGGAGCCTTGCACCAGGGACATGACACCCCTCCCCAGGAGGTGGAGAATATGCAAAGGCCATTCAATCAACCTCCCCAACCCTGGCCAGCCCTGTGGAACCCCAGTCTGTTCCAAAACCCAAATTGCTAGCACCATGAGTGGTAGCTCCAGAACAAAACTTGGCATGTCACGAGATCTTGCCCCAGACCATGCATGCAAAATTTCATGCAAATCTGTTGAACGGGGCGAAGCTATGAAAGTACAAAGTTAGTTTAACATTAAACAGCCTACTCAACCCTAATTATAGTGGCGCTACTGAACACACATACAGAATTTGTGACTGTTCTTCAGTGATGTCTTGCAGTAGTGAAATATTCAGATTTGTGATTAATTAAGCATACCTTGGCCCAGAGAGACCGGAATTCCAGGTTCACCTTGAGATCCAAAGTCACCACTGATTCCTTTACTTCCATGTAGCCCTGGGGTTCCTGGCTCTCCTTTTTGTCCTTTCTGTCCAGGTAAGGCAGGTATACCTCTATAACCCTGTGTTCCAGGAGGACCTATCAAGCAGATTTTTTCCATTAGAATGTTATTATATGTAAATTTTAAATTCAATTCAATTAGTTGCATGGGAATGTTTTTTAAAACAAGTCCTGTCCAGAGATTTACACCAACATTTCATCTAGTATTTCCTGACCTGTGGCCCATCAAATTGTGTGTATGTATATGTGTTTGTGTGTGTATGTGTGCATCACACCGACATCAGTCCTATATGTAATTGCCTACTGCAAGAGCCCTCTCAAAGTAAGATCTAAATTTACAATTGGGAAGGTGATCTACTAAATTTCCGACAAAAGCCCACAGTTAAATGATGGTGGAGATGCTAGATAATAGAGTGTCTTACTTCTTTATGTGAGCTACAAGTTAGAAATCTTACAGCCAGTACTTACCATCTTCTCATGCCTGTTACAGCAAGAAAAGTCAGTCACAATGGTCACCGTGTGACTGTCTGCATGAGTGTGATGGGGTAAGGGACAGGGGTTGAGTTTTGGAAATCAAGAACAAGGAAAAACTGTCCTGTTTACAAAAGAGAATAACAGTAACATTGGCTTATAAAAGGGTAAACAACCAGGATCACTGTTTCCAATATAGCACAAGGGTAGTGACCAAAAACCAAGCCAGGAGGCAGTGTAGTGCAATGGTTAAAGGTGCTTTTACATACAGGTGTCTGTTGCGGAATGATAGTCACCTGTGTGGCGGTGCAGTCTGTGTCGTTCTGTGCTCCGATTTATACATGGCTCCTAGTTTAGAAAATCACCCTCACCATTCTGTCTTTTTATTCGGCATCCCCACAGAAGCGTGCTCCTTACTGATTTCCTCAGGAGGTAATGGAACTTCTTGATTACACAGCGAGGTTTACCGGCACACACTGGGGTGAACCGTGACAAGCAGAGAATGCTTCAGCCAAACGCTCATTGTGGTAATGGAAGAGATCTGCTTTACACAAGAATGGAGGTAACATTACACTGGTTATGTAATGGTCATTCCGTTACAAACACCGTGTGTGAAAGCATCTCAAGAGCACTGAGCTGTAAACCTGGAGAACTGGGTTTGAACCCCACAGCCTCCACTTGCATATTATATGACTATAAGCAAGTCACAAATTCTTGTGCTCCTAGGACACACCTGCAAACAAGCCTTGGCTTAGTGTGTCTTTCCTAACCAAAAAGGTAAAATAAATACAAATACCAATAAATAAACAAAAAATGATCACTCTGTGAAATGAGTTGTAGTGCTCTCGGTCCTGTTCCCAGAGAGCAGCTGTCGAGATCACAAACCACCACCACCACAGCTGGCACTGATTGCACCCTTGATGGATGGCAGTCCCATCATGGCCATCATGACAGGGTTGAGGACCATTGTCAGGGCAGTGTGAGGAAGGGTGCATTACAAGCACTTTTACATTCATTACTCACCTGGAGTGTTGCCATCTGAATCGACTTCCTTGCTCCGTTTTCCCTGCCACCCTCTTTTTTCCATGCTGTGGCTGTGCAATGTTCCAGTGGCTGTCTTGTGTTTTGGGGGCATTTTTGGTGGATGGGTCTGTGAATGGGAGTGGTACTGGTACAGGCAAATCAGCATTTTTACATGCATGCAAAAACCCAAAAAACACCTGCACAGGTGCACTCCACTTCATGTTCCCAACAAACCAAGGAATGCATTTTGCTGCAGTGCAGTGCAACAGAATGGCTTGCAATGCTCCAGCAGCTCCTTATACTGCCAGATCTGCATCAGTGCAACTGATCTGCACCTTCAACCAGTGCAGATCCAGTAGTTTAAAAGCCCCTAATAATTGAGGGACAAACAGAGGCTTCAGTTTCCAGAGCTATCAATCCAGCACCTTTCACGTGCACTAAGTTCATGCACATAAAAAAAAAATAAAACTTAAAAAAGTAAATATGAAGGGTAAAAATACTATGGATGGGATCCAGCAGATAGGACTACAAACCTGACCACCCCAAACTCAAGAGTGCGGGTTGATAAATCGTAAAGCTGCACCAGGAATACCTTGATAGTAGTCCCATCCAGTGGAACAGAACCAGTGGAAGGAACAGCAGCAAAATGACATAGATTAACTAGTTAGTATACCAGCTAGGGTCTTAGGGGTCCTAGCTTGTTATCTCCCTTGTCTTTACCCCTATACTAATTACACCCCACTATCTAATCCCTCTTAACCATCTCCCTCCCTCCACCCAACCAACCCATCCCTCTACTCCCCACAGCTGACTGAAAACCAAAAGCACCTAGGACTAGACAGAGGAAGCACACATAAACAGGGTTGCCAATGCTAACAAATACTAAAGATCAAAACATGGACTAAGTTATGCATGGATTTGAAAAGGTATTCTTGCCACTCCAAAGGAGTGAAGGAAGAGAAGAACTTGAAGACATGAAAATGTGAAATATGTGAGTCTCCACAGCTACTGTAAATGAGGAAAGGCCGCCAGCTCAACAGACCAGAAGCCTGACAGAAGCACACACAATGAACACGCCTAATAACTGCCTGTGGTCTGCAAACAGAACATGACATGACTGCACTCAGGGGCTGTGGGTGGGACAGCTCATACACATTGCAGCGCTGGTCCTAACTGTCCTATAATTGTTCTACATACATGTATTGGTACTGTCAGGCAAATGAATACAGTCTGTATCTATCAAATCAGATGAGCCTTCCTCTATACAACTATGTGTATTGAAACACAGTAAACATATTTACAAAAGGGTAAAATGTTGATTTCAATATAATGGGACAGATTGTGGTATTCTGTAGTTGACACTTTTGATATCAATGTTTGTATTTAACTTATGTAACCCCTGCAAATGGGGGTTCCCAAAAACTTCAAGGAGCTTGCTTGAATGCTCCAAGCCTGAATGGTGTTTGGCGTTTAAGCCATTTATCAGTGAGTGTTTTAGAACCTCTGGTACTGTCTCTTAAGAGCTGTCTGCTTGCAGACATAATTAGTTTGTATGGGGACTGTGTGTTTCTTTGATTGAGTACCACTCAAGCTGCTGCCAATTCACTCCATTTTTGCAGTCACTAGAGTGCAAAGGGAACCTATCTGAAAGATGTAACTGTTTGCCAGAAATCATTTACAGTAATAATGAAATTACAGTTTGTCTAACCTGCTTTCTTTTGCAGTCAGAACAGTGTCTGCTAGTTCCCATTCTAGTTTTGAACTGCTGAACTGGACCAATCAGTGTGGGGTAAGCTAGCTCTAAAATGGTGCCTTGGACGAATCAGAACTTGGACTCATAATCTGAGCCAGCCACAAGAGGATTGTATGGGCAGTGACTCTGGGAGATGTAGTTTAGACTTCAGTGCCTTTTTGGACCAACAGCAGCAGTCTATTGTGAGTGACAGCCAATCCAGTCAAGAACTGGGAGGAACTCAAAGGAAGTGCCGGTTTTGTCGGTTGGAGTTTCAGTTGAGCTTTGGCAGTGAAGAAGGAAGGAGCCCTGTGCTTTTCAGTGTGCAGTTTTAGTCAAAAGCGTGTGTAAGGCCCAGAGTTCCGGTCTGCAGCTTGTGTAACAGCTTGTTAGGACTGAATCCGTCCTGTAAAGAGAATCAAAGGATCTCTGAAGAGTAGAAACCAGGCTCACCCTGTAGAAGACTGGAGGAATTGCTGAAAATTGCACTCGGTCTGTCAGGAACTGAATCTGCTGTGTGTTCTCCCGGTATTGTGCAGTAATTGCGATCGGGATACAGATGCAGCCTGCCTGGTATAGTGCTTTCTTTTATATGGATGTGTGAAGAGGTTTGTGTACCTCAAGTGAGCCCTGCTGACATTGAAGGACCCTATCTTATTTGGAGTCGTGAGTACTAATTCAGGGTCACTCCCTGTTGAATTGCCACATTAAATCAAATGGAATTACTGTACTGCTGACTGTTTAATTCTCCTTTTCTCTGTGTGAAAGGGCCCTACCAGCTGCCACGGTTTGGACTAGCCACTAGGGCTTGGGTACCCAGGGACAGTAACTGATAGGGATAGGCCTGTGCACAGAGCCATAGGTAGATTATTAGAGTGATAAGCCTAATTAACCTGATTTCCCCTGTCCTTGTTATATCCCCCTAAATAAATCAGAGCTGCTTGTTTCAGCAAAGTTATACTGCCTGAGGTATTTGTCTATGTTAAAGTACTGTACTGTGATTGTTGCACTGTATCTCATTTCACAGGAGGTCCCAGTGCGGAACCAGACCTGGGGGTAAGTGTATACTGTAAAGGTAATTCTGATATATTGTGTGGGCCACTAGTGGGAAGAAAGGGGTTGCAGTGTCCCAGAGGGCTGTGACCAAGTTAGTTTAACTATTGCAAACCCTGACCTCTGGGTGGAGGCACCCGCCATTGGATCCAGGCCCCTCAACCTGTTAGTGGCAAATCAGGCAGGGTAGTAGCCTCTGGGATAGCGCCATCTAGGGGTTACACTTATCAATAGGTTTTATATACTAACAAAATGCACTATTCCTTACCACAACGTTTACTGCAAACAGCTGTGTATAAAATAATGTTAGGGTTACAATGCATGTATGGCTTTCTCCTTGAGACAGAGTATCGGGCTTAAGTGGGACTTTGATAACTTGCAGCACTCACACCAGCTCTTGCTTAAATATAAAAAGAATGCTTTTATAAACATTTGGCAGGAAGCATAGGGTTACTAGGCTTTAACACACTGATGTTCAGGACTCTAAATAAACCCCACTTGAAATTGTATTTCACTTTAAGTATCTCTGTGTGGCTGAACCAGAACCTCAGCTTCTCACCCACACTGACACCATGCCTAAGAAAATGGCCCAAACTAGGGCATGCTGCACTGCAACAAACCTTACCTGCCACTGCCGGTCTGCCGCAAGATGACCATCAAGATAATCTTGCCAGTGTTTGACTACATGGATGTTGTCTACAGTGTTGCCCTAAACCTACTCTGGAAGACTGAACCCCAGTTTGATTCCTTCTGTCATTGTGCCTAAATGGGCTACTTCTTACCCATCACTGCTCCCTTTATCTTAACCTCGCTCTTTCCTCTCTTTAAGGCTGTTGTCTCTCCCGCTCTTCCTCTTGCCTGGCTAAATACTGTCTTATTACTATCCATCCTACCTCTCCTCTCTGCACACCCCATCCACCCCATCATTATACTCACTCCGCTCATCTAACCATCATGCTTTTCACATCCATCACTCCAAAAATGAAAGTTACGTACTTACCTAACTTTTGATCATCCAGAAATGAAAATTACATACTCACCGTAATTGTTCATCTTGCAGAATATCTTCACCATTCAGTCACATTAACTGGTCTTAGCTGGAGGTGCTGGGCCCTGTGAGGCAAAAAGTCTTTTAAAGCTTTAGGAGGGACCGATGTCAGTGCCGAGCTGCCCATGGGGCCAACATAGTGATGTTGCACACGTGAGCTAGCCTCTAACCAATGCTGGCTCCCTCCTCAGTTCTGTTTGCCAAGAGAAGAAAGCCAGTGGGAGGAAAAGAAGAGAGGAGAGGCTACAGACTCCTAGCACAAAGGGACAGGAGAAGGATACATGCTATAAAACAGTACAAAATAAAATAGGACTACCAACTTAGATAAAACGAAGGGTTGGGCCTAGGGGTGACACAAAGGTGGTGGGTATCAGAGCCAGAGCCTGACTCAATCACTTGGACAGGGAGGTGGTGAGGAATGGGCAGCAGCCCTGGCATATAGCTCTGACCATTCAGTTGAGGCCTGGGCGCACTGCAATTAAATAGTAAAATGCCATGTAATAAGCATTTGTGCTCCCAAGAGAACCAAGAATCCCCAAAAGTGCATGAACTGCAAAATGTCCGGAGGAGTAGATAGCAGGTGTGATCGACAGAAACATAGAAACACAGACTTTGACAGCAGTTGAGAACTGCTTGGCCCACCCAGTCTGCCCATTTCCCTACCTATTGGATAAGCTGCAGATCCTAGTTAACCAACAGCCTACTTCTTCCTACCCCCCCAACAGAATTGCCTTATGTCTGTCCCATGCATTCTTGAATTCCCCCACTGTTTTGACCCCACAACCTCAGGAAGGCTGTTTCATGTGTCCACTACCCTCTCCATGAAAAAATACTTTCTCACAATGTTCCTGAGCCATCCCCTCTAACTTCAAACTGTGCCCTTGTTCTTGCCCATCTCTTTTCTGAAAGATGCTACCCTCTGGGACTTTACTGATTCCTATGAGGTACTTGAAAGTTTCTATCATGTCCCCCTCTCCTCCTCTGTCCTCAATTGTATACATATTAAGATCCTTTAGTCCTCTTTGTATGGCTTCTGGCAGACCCTGCACCATTTTAGTTGCCTTCCTCTGACCGACTCCATCCTGTCTATGTCCTGCTGAGATGGGGTCTCCAGAATGCACACAGTAACTCAGATGGGGTCTCACCAACTGTCTGCACAGAGGAATAACAACTTCCTGTTTTCTACTGGTGATGCTACTCCTTATGCATCCAGTATACCTTACCTTCCTTACTGCCTTGTCACATTGCTTGCTTACCTTTAGGTCATCTGCTATTACTACCCCCAGGCCCTTTCCATTTTTCTTGTTGTTAATAACCCCCATTGTGTATTCTTCCTGGGGTTTTGTTTCCCAGGTGCATTACTCTGCACTTCTTTGCACTGAATCTAAGCTGCCATACTTTTGACCATTACTCCAACCTTCAGAGTCCAGGAACACAAAGCTTATCTTCTTGCCCTCCAAAGGAGTGAAGGAAGGCTAAGGAGAACATGAAAACATAAAGAAGTGAAACATGAGAGTCTCTGCAGCTAAACGTGGAAAGGCACCCGGCTCAACAGGCTAGAAAGTATAGCACAAAAATCCTACTGCTCTCCCTGTAATACAGAAAGGTTAATCGCTGCATTGTGTTCAAGGAGCCAGGCACTGCTGCACAACAGAAGCTAAACGATGCGGACAAGATGAAAATAATTACAAGGCAGCAACAGGCATATGTCCATGAGATATCCCTAACAGGAACAGGAAGAGAGCTTGAGCGGCAATAACACCAACAATTAATCCCCTGGAACCCACACCTCTTCTGGCACTGCAAGCAGTACCAGAACAGGGCCCGATCTTGCAGTCGGCTCTGCCATGCTCACTAGCACTGGGCATGATATCAGGAGCTGGCATGGCAACAGGTCACGACACCGAGGTGCCCACCAGTGTACACAGGCGTATAGCTTCAGGCTTATCACCAGGGCATCCACTGCCCCAAAGGGCTGATGGATGGGGAAGCTGACTGTCCAACAGACCCCCTCAGGACCTCTAACATCTCGGAAGGTAAATGATATAAGAAACTTGGAGCAATGTGGCAAAAGATATAAGGAACTTGGAGCAATGTGGCAAAAGATATAAGGAACTTGGAGCAGTGTGGCAAGAAGATATAAGGAACTTGGAGCAGTGTGGCAAGAAGATATAAAGAACTTGGAGCAATGTGGCAAGAAGATATAAGGAACTTGGAGCAGTGGCACGGGGGATTAGGAAGGGGTAATTCAGTGAGGGGGCAGGGATGGGTTGGAGTGTGGTCTCACTGAATGTAAGAAGTCTTGGTAACAAATGAATGGAATTACAAGCTCTCTTGTCAATTGGAAGGGTGGACATTGCAGCCATCATGGAAATGTGGACCACCCGGTACCAGGAATGGGATTGATTATCCCAGGATATAGGATATTCAGGAAGGATGGGGCTAGGGGAAAGGGGTGTGTGTGTGGCAATGTATGTATAGGAAGGATAAGGTGCATAAGGGAGGAGGGGAGGAAGGCAGAACAGAGGCCCTATGGGTGCAGCTTCAAGACTGAAAATGCAGGACAGTGAGGATGGGTGGTGTACAGGCCACCAGCCCAAGGAGAGGATCTGGATAGGAGTTAGCTGAACAAATCAGAAGGGTCTGTAGGAAAAGGAACACTGTGGTGGTGGGGACTTCAACCTACTGGGGTGGGTGAAGTGGACACCCCAACCACCAAGAGTGCAAGGGAGCAGGTTCTACTAGAGGCATTTCAAGACAGCTTCCTGGTGCAGTTGTTCAGTGAGCCAGCTAGACTGGTTAGGGACTCTGGACCCGGTTCTATCAAATGGGAGGCTGTAAGGGATCTGGAGGTGGAAGATCCTCTGGCTGGGACTGACCACCACACGGTATGGTTCATGCTCAACATGGGCAGGGAAGCAGAGATGCAATTGTACAAAGTGATAGACTTTAGGATGCAGACTTTAAAAGGATGGGGAAATTTGGGGCAAGCATCTGGCAAAATTCAACCGTGTACAGATGCTAGCCAAAATGGGATATTACTAAGAAAGGGCTGGTGGAGGTGATTGGGACATGTACAAGAACAAAGAGTAAAGAGGGATGGGCAAAAAAAAACAGCTGGCTGACGAGGAGGTCATGGAAGGGTGAGGACCAAAAAATGCATCTTGGAGACTCAAGAAATGGGGGGAATAACAGGGAGGTGTATGTGAAGAAGTCCAGGCAGGTTACCAGGCTGGTCAGAGCTGCCAAGGCTTCCAGGAACTGAGACTGGTGCAGGCGAAAAGATGGAGAAAAGGATTTCTTCAGATATATCAGTGAAAGATGGAAAACAAAGATCAGATTGTGAGGATTAGGAAAGGCGGGGCTGGGTGGAGAAGGGAAGGACCAGGCGGAGGCACTAAATGAGTACTTTGGCTCCATGTTCACGAGGAGAAAGGGGCAGACACCACCTGGGAGGGGAGGAGGAGTGGGTGGGGAGGAGGTGACTGATATAGGGATTACAGAGGATAGGGTGCTGAAGGGATTGAGGGCTCTGAGAGGGGATAAGGCACGGGTCCAGACGGCATTCACCCTAGGGTACTTAGGAACTGGCGAAGGTCCTGGCAGAACCACTGGCTGATCTGTTCAATGCATCCTTGGACACTGGATGCATACCACAGGACTGGAGAATGGCCCATTGGTACCCATTCATAAAAGCGGACCTCAGGATGAACCAGGGAACTATAGACCAGTAAGCCTCTTATCAATTGTGGGAAAACTCATGGAGATGATCCTAAAAGAGACTGGTGACCTTTTAGAGATCAATGGTCTCCAGGATGGTCAGCAGCATGGGTTTGTCTTGGGAAGATTCTGCCAGACAAATCTGACTGAGTATTATGACTGGGTGACAAAGAAACTCAACAAAGGCCATGCAGTGGATGTCCTGTATTTGGACTTGCAAGGCCTCTGATTCCGTGCCACATAGGAGGCTGGGGGGAGCTGGAATATATAGGTGTGGGAACAAAGATGGTAAGCTGGATCACCAATTGGCTGAAGGAAGGCAGCAAGGGTGTTGGTGGTGGTGGGGCCTCACCACCGAGGGATGTGACGAGCAGGGTGCCGCAGGGATCAGTATTGGGACTGGTGTTGTTCAGGATATTCATAGCTGACATCTCCCACGGAGTCCAAGTACTCTCTTCACAGATGACACAAAGATGGGTGCCGTGGTCGATGACACTGAAGGGTGGAGGGGCTGCAGGAGGACTGACCAAACTATATGAGTGGTTGGATGCATGGCAGATGGGGATTAATGCCAAAAAGTGCAAGGTCTTGCACTTCAGGGATAACAATCAGGGGAGAAGCTATGAGCTGGGAGGGTGTACAGCTAGAATGCCGAGGAGGAAAAAGATTACTTATCCATGTCTTGCTCCAGTCCAAAACAGGTCTAGCAATGCTGGTCCTTGATAGTGATAGGAGCCCCATATGAGCAGCAGTGCATAGGGGTGCTGCCTTTCTGTTTCTTCTGCATCTTAGAAGGTGGCATACTGACATCAAATAATAAAATGAGTAGAAAAGAATCTGGCACCAAACCACTAAGAAAATGGAACCAGGAATAAATAAATGGAGCTGGTAGCTACAGAAAATGTTCAGTGTTGAAAGCTAATTGAGGCAGCATCGAACTGAGGAGATAACTGTAATGACTCATTGCCATGGTCACACACTTGGAAAAAGTACTGAGTAGGGAGGGGGCTGGCACTGGTTACTGGCTATCTCACATGCACACCATCACTAAGTCAACCTTGTGGGTGGTGCCAGCACTGACAACAGCCCCCTCCTAAAGCTGCAAGACTTTGCTCCCATGGAGTCCTAGTGCCTCTGGCTAAAACTTGTTAGTGTGACTGAATGGTGAAGATTGATTCTTATAAGATTATCTTCACCACTGATTCACTTATGGGTCTAGGTCGGAGACTAGGACCCTGTGGGAGCAAAGCTTTGCCAGGAGGCCAGACACGGTTACTGGGCATGGCAGCTGCACATCCCTCATGTAGTGCTGTGCACCTGCCAATAACAGTTGGCACCCATCAATAACTATAGTTCTGTTTGCCAGGAGAGAAACAAAGGGGACAGAATAAGAATAAGAAGTTTCTAGCCCAAAGGGATAGGGAAAAGATAAAGGAAATATTAATAAGAAAATAAAACTTGACTACCATCCTGTGAATAAATGAAAAAGGGCACACTAGGTGGCCTAAAGGGGTAGTTGGGGTATGGAATCAGAACTTGCACCACTAGCCAGACAGGGAATGGATAGTGATCTTAAAGGCAGCAGCCTAAAGCCTGTGGCTCTAGCAGAAAAACAAGAGGTGCCTACAATTGGACCCCTCACACTGAAGTGAGATGGCATAATGTACCAAAACAGAACAGAATTGCACAGACTCCTGAAAAAAAAACATGCTACCTGGAGGACTGACTTAATAACTTAGTTAGAATATGTCTCCCCTTTTCTCTCATCAGGGAAACAAGGAAGGAATGTTAGTGCATGTGGAGCTGTAAGCCCAAACAGCCCAAAGGAGTTGAGATGTATTCATCTCCCAGGCACCCTGTAACAAGCTGCCATAAGAGAAGAAGAAGGCCATACCAACCAAAAGGAAAGTATGGCATCGCCAGAAGAAAAAGGCATCAGACAAACAACTGTGCTTCTCCTGCAGCAACAGGGATATACCATGTAAGAGCTAGTGCACTGGATCTAATCCCATGCACAGCACTGCTCCACAGACAGTGCGCTGCCAGCTGAGTTAGACTAGATAGCGCCCAGAGAACAGTGTATTTAGCAAACTGTGATATACCTCATGAAGGGATATACCCTGGGCAGGAGACGTAGGACAAGAAAGAAAAGGAGGAAGGAGCTACCTTCTCTCACTTCTTTTTTTTTTGTATGAGGACCCTTTAAGGAACTCTCAACCCAGTTTTAGTTTTTTGTTTTTGTTTTTATAAAACAACTACTCCATAGGGACTGCAACTGGGGAGATGTCAAGGCACTAAATGGTGCCGCCAGCACGATCAAGATGAGCTTCCCAGAGGCCCTGACTCTGCTAGCATGGGAGATGGTGAGCAGGTGTGGTAATTAATGAAGATATTCTGGAAGATCAGGCTCTGTCTCGAAGTGAGATCACAGTTAGGGTAAGTGCTAACTTTCATATCTTCCAAGAACTCAGTCTTCACCACTGATTTCATTTGTGGGTCTGAGCACCAAGCGCCCCTTCTTATTTGATGGAGGATCTGGCTCACTTTGAGGGTGAAATGATACCTCAGCCTCTGCATAGGGAGAACACCTGAGGGCAGGGGCTCACAAGCCTTGCAAGACCTGAGACTTGTCAGGGCCAGTCGGGGCTCCTGTGGCACAGGAGTAGGAGGATTCCTTGACAGTTCCTGCCTAATCCTAGGAAAGATGAAGAAATGAGTCCCTGGAAGTTGAGTTAAGCAACTTACACTGGCAAAAGGTGGCAGTTGGGAGAGGTGGAAGCCATGCTTTTCACCTAATGCAGACTGCAGTTCCTGCCAATCTGAAGGCCACCTTGTTGGTTCTGTAAGATGCCCTCAACTGGAGCTGAACTACATCCAGGCTCTGGGCAGAAAGGTCAATGGCCTGCCTGTCTCGCTCTTTGACAGTGCAGCTAACACAGTGTTCTTAGCTAAAACCGAAGGTGGTGGTTATACGTCACCATATGTGCCTGGTGTGCAAACATGCACATTAAGGTATGTGCTAAGGAAAACACCTTCCTGCCAAGAACATCTGTCTGAACAGCATGTGCCTCTGGAGATTGTCATGCATGAGGCATTGTGGTCTCAGCAGGGTCTGCAATACTTCAACCCTCGAGGAAGCATGAGGTACATCACCAGCAGACTGGTGGGGTGCGCAATACCATGTGAAGAGATTCCTGGGGATGGGTGAATTGGAGAATGAATGCCCTGGATGCCTCTCTCAAAGGCTTTAGGCCATGGAGGAATGATAGTAATACTGCACAGAGAGAGTGGTGGATGCGTGGAACTGCCTTCCTGGGAGGTTGTTGGGGCTAAAACAGTGGAGGAATTCAAACATGCATGGGACAGACACAAGGCAATTGTAGTGGGGTGGCAGAAAGTAGGCTGTTGGTTAACTAGAATCTGCAGCTTATCCAGTAGGTAGGAAATGGGCAGACTGTGTGGGCAAGTGGTCCTTATCTGCCGTCAAAGTTTATGTTTCTATTGCGATTGGGAACATCAAGGAGTCCCAACAGCAGAGCTGCTGGATCTCGACTTGCAAAAGCATGTACAGTAAGTCGAGCATCTGGAGCATCTCCACCAAGAATTAAAGGTACATGGGTACTCAGAAGCTGAAGGAAGGTGGACACATAATATGTTGTTCTCTGAGGAGGATGTTGATGGAGACAAACTGCCAGCTCCAGGAACCCTTTGTGTTGGAGAAGGGCCTGTACTGGGCTCTGTCAAGACTCCCCACGGCAGATCTCTAAGGCACCAATGAAAGCCTGGTGATGTGTCCGTGCTAATGGCCCATGAGGGCCTATGAATGAGGGCAAGTCTCAAGGAAAAGTGAAGCCCTGCATGAGGTGGCTGAGACTCCTGGTCTCATCAGCCTCAGCCTGGGCTGCTGAACTGCTCAAGGGGCTTTGCGTGGGGAGGGCCTAGCAGATTAAGCATGAAGGACCCCAAATGAAGACAACAGAGCTGTATGGGCCCCATAGGATGGCCCTGGTCCTCATTGGTAGTGGTAATGTCTAGTGGCTGGAGAACACTCCATCTTCGGGCCACCATCTGACCCTGAATTGGCACCAGACTCAGGATCGGTGACAGCCTGAGAGACAGAGTCATTCTCGTCACCATGGCATGGTTAAGACATATTTTTCTCTGAGTCTGAACTGCCAGTAGTCTGTTTGGCAGCTGGTCTGCCTTGGTCAGCTTCAATATATGTGGCAAACAGCTGGTTAGCCTCCCTACCAAATTTCACCATGCGCTAGATGGAAGAGCTGAGGACTGTGGGAAGCAAGAATGTGGAGCATCCACTTGGCATCTGAGGCTTCAAAAACACATAGGTATCATTATGGCCTGGTTTAGATGGAACACAGCAACAACCATGGGCAGAAAATTTACTTGGTGGCCTAGGAAAACCTTGTCCTTCTTGAAAATAGATAAGGTGGCACCATGGAAAGTGCATTGGGTTAACATACACATCTGGCTGAGGTGATAGATGACCAAGAAATACAGGTTACTCACCTGCTAACAGGAGTTCTAGGAATGGTATATGTTGTTCATCCACACTCATTGGCAGTATCTTGCCGCTTTAAATCTTGGCCGGAAGGTCTTCAAGCTTGCTCCTCCCACCCACCCGGTGGTATAACTCGCTCCGCCCATGACGCCAGATCTGGCCCGCTGGAAGCTCAGGTTGTGCACTGGCCGAGGAATGGAGGAATGTGGGATGAACAACATATACCATTCCTAGAACTCCCTGCTACAGGTGAGTAACCTGTATTTCTAGGGACATGGATATGTTGTTCATCCACACTCATTAGGAGACTCCTAGCAGTTCTCCTCGGGAGGAGGGAGGCAAGACGACACCCCTCATATACTTACTTGGGAAAGAGAGACTGGAGAACCGAGGCCCCAAAACCAGCATCCCGGGCGTGACTCAAGGTCGATGTGGTAGTGGGTAATGAAGGTGTTTGCTGACTTCCAGGTAGCAGCCCTGCAGATTTCCTGGATAGGGACGCCCCTGGAAGCAGCCACCGTTGCAGCAGTATGGCGGGTAGAATGAGCTCTTATCCCTCTGGGAGGCTCCATGCCCGCTAACTTATATGAGAGATCTATGCAGGAGGTTGCCACCTGCTTATCGTCCGGCTTGGCTGCAGGTCTGCCAGATCACGACGCTAGCGTGGGTGAGCAAACAGGCTGGCGAACCTCTCCCGAACTCAGCCGCAGCCTTTATAATAAGCGAGCCACTCTAGGATCCAGAGTATGGAGCCTATATCTCGGCCTCCGAGGTGTGATTAAAGTAGAACACCGGCAGAGTCAACACCTGGTTAAGGTGGAAACTCCGACACCACCTTCCGGAAGGAATTTCGGTGGGAAGCGCAGGACAACCTTGTCCCTGTGGGAAGACCAGGTAAGGAGACTCGATGGAAAGCGCCTGGAGCCTCCCATCCTTCTGGCTGGACGGATAGCCACCAAGAAGGCGGCCTCCAGCCTACACAGGTGAGAGAGAGCACCTGTGCATAGGTTCGAATGGCTTGCCCATGAGCCTTGCCAGTACCAGCAGTAGATCCCATGGAGGTGGGGGTTCCCGCACTGGAGGAAATGTGATCAAGGCCTTGAAAAGCGCCAGACCACCACCTTCTCCTGCGCCACCGACTGCTTCCGGCCAGCGCCCGGTAAGCAGAGATGGCTGCCAGGTGCAATCGCCTAGGGTCACGACCTAGCCTCTTGACTAGAAAGGGACCATAAATAGTCCAAGATGCTTGCCAAGGAACAGGAGGAAGGGTCCAAGCTCCTTGTTCTGACACCAAATGGAAAACCTTTTCCATTTGAAGGCATAGCATTTTCTGGTCGACTTTACGGGACGCCCAACTACATTGAGGACCTCGTCGGAAAGACCCAAAGCCTGGAACTCTAGCCGCTCAGGAACCAGGCCGTCAGGTGCAGGGATTGAAGGTCCGGATGGAACACCTTCCCTGATTGACTGAGAGCAGGTCCGGGCGAGCTGGAAGCTCCCATGAGTCCTGGAGCTGAGACTGAGGAGATCTGGGTACCAGAACTAGGCGAGGCCAGTCTGGGGCTATCAGAATCACCTGCGCCTTGTCCCTCCTCGCCTTGAGAAGCACCTGTGGATCAAGGGAAATGGGGGAAAGGCGCAAAAAGAGGCCCGGGGGTCCATTGCCCTCGAGAAGGCATCCCCCAGGCAGCGAGCCCCTGCTGAGGGGGCGGGCATGGAACAGACTCAGCCTGCTGCTCCATGGAGGCAAACAGGTCCACCTGAGGTGTGTGCCCCAAAGGGAGAACAGATGCTGTACTACCTCCGGCAGGAGAGACCACTCGTGGGATGCAGCCCCTATCCGGCTCAGGGCATCGGCCAGGGTGTTGGAGGCTCCTGCCACGGTGAATATGCAGGAGATCCGCCTCCAGGCTGCGCCACGAGTGACCGTACATGCGAAGAGCTTCCTTGCATAGAAGCATGGAGGCAGGTCCCACCCTGGCGGTTTTGTGATAGTGCCATGGTCGGTATTGTCCGGCCTGGACTCGGACCACTTGACCGCGAGGAACTGGAGCAAAAGGCGGTGAGAGCTAGGCGGACCGCCGGAGCCTCCAGCAGGTTGATGTGGGCATCGGGACTCCGCGGGGACCAGGAGGCCAGCGTGAGCCCCGGGTGTTCCCCAGATGGGCACCCCAACCCATCAGAGAGGCATCGGGTCGACAGAGAGACCGTCGACTCGGGCGGACGAACGGGATGCCCTCCTGCAAATGATCTGGAACGGTCCACCACTGGAGAGCATTCCACATCCCTGTGTCACCGAGCTAAGCTGGGTCCAAGGGATCGCAGCGCCAGGACCACTGGCTGGCCAGTCCCCACTGAAGGGGACGCAGATGTTCCAGCAGGCCCAACGGACCACGCTGGTACAGGCCGCCATGAGACCCAGGAGGCGGAAGTCCCGGTAGCGAATTGCCCAACCAGAAATGATCGGCAAAAGGAGGAAAGAACCTCGCCCTGTCCGCCGGGAGCCGCGCCTGGCTCAAGAGAGTCGAAGGCGCCTGCGAATAAAATCACCTGCCTGCCTCGAAGTTCCGACTTGGCCTCAAGTGATAAGGAGACCCAGTTGAGAGCAGACCTGAGGGCCAGATCTCTGGACCACTCCGCCTCCTTCCTGGAGGGAGCTGCTATCAGCCAGTCGCCCAGGTAAGGGTACACGGACCCCTCGGCGCCAGAGAATGCTATCACCACTGCCATTTGGTGAAGACCCTGGGAGCTGGAGACAAGCCGAAGGGCATGGCTTGGAACTCAAGAGAGAACCTTCCGCCGGAAGCGAAGGAATTTCTGGGTGAGATGGACGGATAGGGACGTGAAAACGCGCCACCCTGCAAGTCCAGAGAGCAGAACCACACGCCGCTGCCCAAGGATGGTATTATCTGAGCCAGAGTGACCATCCTGAAGGTTCGAGACCTTAGGAACTTGTTTAGTCGTGGTAGGTCGAGAATGGGGCGCCAGCCCCCGTCTCGAAGCCTTTGAACCAGGAAGTTACCTGGACACAAACCCTGGGTCTGAAGGAGGTCCACCACCTCTTACCACCTCCTTCTGGAGGAGGAGAGTGATGTCGGCTCGACGAGCCGCCAGTGAGGCTGGGATCCCGAAGCCCCGAGGGGCGACGGCTCTGAAGGGTGGTGCCTGTTGAATTCCAGAGGCAGGCCTCTTCCCACCACCTCCAAGACCCACCTGTCCGTGGTAACAGCGGACCAGGCGGAACGGAAGTGCCGAGCCGCCTTCAATGGGGACCTAGGTGGTAAGGTGACGGGATGGGGCTACACCCCCTCAGCCCGTCATCACTGGGCAGGCTTGAGGAGGGACCGGCCGAGGACCTCCTGGCCCTTTCCTCCCTGCCTCCTGTTAGAGGAAGCCGAAGCTGGTTTGGGATGCCAAGGTCGCAGCCTGCTGGCCCTGACGTTGCTGGGCCGGGCGCGCCGGGAGCAGAAGGACGCAAAGGGCTTAGGGCTGTGGTTTCATGCCTTTGTCCCTTCTGAGCGGAAAGAGACCGAGTCCAAGGTGGCATTGGACTTCTCGATCCTCTCTGGGTGACCTTCCACCCCAGGGTCGAAGAGGTCAGTCCCAAAAAGGAACATCCGCCAACTTGTGCTGGGTATCCGGCGTAAAGGTGGATATCCTCAGCCAAGCCCCCCGACGCATAGCCACTCGCGGCCGCCACCGATCTGTACATGAGTCCCCTACATCCAAAGCCAGTCTGAGCTGCTGTTTGGCCACCGTCCTGCCTGGTCCCGCACACCTGCTTAACCGTAGTCTGCAGATCGGGCGGGAAGATGAGGGATGACCTCATCCAGGAGCCCAACAGGCATGAGAAAATGTGCCATGAGGACTTGCCGAACTGGCCTGATTTAAGGCCGCAGAGAGGACGAGCGAGACTTTTCGCCTTTGGTTATAGTCCACTCCCCTTGGACTCCTTGCCGAGGTTTGTCCACATCCCTGGCGCTACGGGCGCGAAAACGCTGTCGGTAACCAACCCTCAGCAGAGGGGTGTTCAAAACCGGACAAGGAAACCGGGACCGCATACTTCCTGGCCCATCCTGGCCGAAGGCGAGGGCAGGAAGCAAGGCGCTGCAAGTTCCAGTGCCGGACCCACTATGGCCTCGCCACCGGAAAGGCCTCCGCCGGAGAATCCCCCGGTCCAGAATCTCAGTGAGGGGATACCTGGCCCGCTGGAACGGGTTCGAGCTCCGGCCCCGGTAGACCCGTATTGAGCCTAAGCAGTCCTAGGAAGGACGACGGGCTATCGCCCTATTGACTGACCTCTGAAGACTCCAAGTCCAGTCGCTTTGGAGAAGAAGGAGGAATCATCTTCGGACTCGGAAGAGTCCCTCAAACAGCCTTCTGGCCTGACCACCTTCACCTGCCGAGTCGAGTCGGGAGGAGGGTAACTGACAGCCGATGGGGTAAACCCTTAGCCGACTCAGAATCCTGGCCGGAGCCCCAATTGGTGGCTGTGGAGGCGGAGGTTCCACCGGAATCGTGGAGCAGTTGGCTTTGACCGAACAACCGCCTGGTAGTTAGGCCTCGGACAAGTCGAGGCTGTGTCGGCCGCCCGGGTGACAGCGCCACTTAATGCCGGGAAGGCGCCGGAGTCGGCTTATTCTCGCCAGAGGAGCTGTTGGCAAACATAAGGTCCCTGCACTGGCCGACGCACTTACACTCAGCCTCCTCATCCGGGAGGAGGACGAGACGCCAGCGACGCGCTACCGCGTGCCGACCGAACGCTGACGACGGGAAACGGCTGGACAAAAGTCAGACCGAACCGAGGTCCAATTTCCGGGCCGATGCGGGCGTCGCGCGGAACCGCACTCCTTCACTCGGAAGGTCCATCCGAAAATCCGAACCGGGCTGACCACAGCATCACCTCAACTCCTCCCGGGAACCGGGAGAGAATCTCGCTGCAAGCGACAGTCAGCCAATTAGAAAAAATCTCTTCATCATCACAGGAGTCTCGTCAACGACTTGAGCGGACACCGTGAGGCCAGTGGCCCTTGCCCGACAGCAAGCGGTCGCCGGCCCAGGAGAAGGACTTTCACCCCAAAGAGCGGAGGGAACCCACCCTAATCCTCTTTTGGACGAGAATAGGTCCAGAGACGAGCCCTTCTCCTTTAGTGGAGGGACAGACAAAACTCCTTAAAGGAAGCCGTGTAGGAAGAACCCAGAGAAGCGGGATAAATGCCGCGGCCGAGGAAGGATCTGACCAGCGCCGCCTCCTCTTCGAGGGACCATCCGCTCGAGCTGATCCGCCGAGCCGCTTCCGCAGACACAGCCAACGGGCCTCTGGACTTCACACCAGAGGGAACGCTTCGGACGGCCCAGTTGCAATCGGGCAGCACGGTCTTCGAGGACGAGGGCCGAGAAAGATGAGCACAGATCGCCAAGCCTGCGGGTCGTGCTCAAGGCCTAGCAGGTAGACACACGTGGAGTGTGGATCCGTCCGAGACATCTTCTGCCGCATGGGCATCTCCGAATCCGAGGTCGATTTGTCCATCGCAGCACTTGAGGATAAAGACTGAAGTCTTTTGCAAAATATTATTTTTAAATCCACAAACGGAGAAATAGGAACCAGTCATAAACGCAGAAGCGTAAGGAGGGAACCTGAGCTTCCAAGCGGTAAGGAAGATCTGGCGCCATGGGGCGGGAGCGAGTTATACCACCGGGTGGGTGGGAGGAGCAAGCTTGAAGACCTTCGGCAAGATTTAAAGCGCAAGGATACTGCCAATGAGTGTGGATGAACAACATATCCATGTCCCTAGAAAGGACAGTTACATAAGAACTTACCGTAACAGTAGATCTTGAGGGATCTCAGTCATCAGGTCACACCATAGGAACTTTACCTTCGGTGAAGCAGGACCCACATGGAAGATTCTGCAGCAGTACAACTGGGACTGCCAATGCTGGCGTCACCTACCCTATAAAGGTATGAGCAGCCCTGCTCCACCTCAGTTCTTTCTCCCGGAGACTAAGGGAGCAAAATTCCTGCCACAGGGGACCAAGGAGAGAGAGGCGCCCAGGCCTAAATAAAATGCCATGTACACTATACAGCCAATCTCAGCAGAGGACCCCAAGAAGGAAGATGGTGGAGGAAGGCAGACCTGATGACTGAGATCCCTCGAAGACCTACTGTTATGATAAGTTCTTACGTATCTGTTCTATCTTCTTCAGGGCATCGCAGTCATTAGGTCACACTATAGGAATGAGTCCCAAGCACTTACAAGTGCAACAAAACAGTCTGGGAAGAAGGCAAGTCAAGGCCTAGGATAAGAGGCCCTGCAAAACAGCCTGGCTGAAGCCTGCTTGGGTTCTAGAGCATGGCCAGACTGTAATGTGGCAGCTTGATGGGCCGGTACTCAGGTGGCTGCCACGGAAATGTCAGTGGCTGAGACCCCTTAAAACAGGCCACAGAAGTAGCCATGCCCCTTGTGGAGTGGGCTTTCACCACCCCTGGCAACTCCTTGCCATGCTTTCTATAGCAGAACACTATGTAATTAGCCAACCATTTGGACAAATATTGTTTAGAAACCTTAGCACCCTCTCTTCCTTAGACAAAAGAAACATAAAGCTGCTTTGGCTTCCTACAGTCCTTAGTCCACAGCAGATAATATTTCAAATTTTGTGCACATCTAAAGTATGGAGCAGAGCTTCCCTGGATTGGCATGCTTTGGGAAATAAACTGGTAGGTGGATAGATTGGTTCAAGGTAAACTCAGATACCACCTTAGGGAGAAACTTAGGATTCATGTGCAAAGACACCCTGTCTTTATGAAAAATCAGATAAGGCTCCTCACACCAGAGGGCCTGGAGTACAGAAATCCTTCATGCAGAAGTAACAGCAACCAAAAATACAGGTTACTCACCTGTAACAGGAGTTCTAGGAATGGTATATATTGTTCATCCACACTTTCTGGCAGGTATCCTTGCCGCTTTAAATCTTGCGGAAGGTCTTCAAGCTGACTCCTCCCACCCACCCGGGTGGTAAAACTCTCGGCTCCACCCCATGACACCAGATCTGGCCCGCTGGAAGCTCAGGTTGTCTTGTCCAAGCCGGGGAGGTCGGGTGGGTCATGTGGATGAACAACATATACCATTCCTAGAACTCCTGTACAGGTGAGTAACCTGTATTTCTAGGGACATGGATATGTTGTTCATCCACACTTTCTGCAGACTCCTAGCAGTTCTCCGGGAGGGGGAGCGCGCACACCCCTACTTAGGGAATAGAGACTGAGAACTGAGGCCCCAAAACCAGCATCCCAGCATGACTCAAGGTCGATGTGGTAGTGGGTAATAACGGTATGTGCCGACTTCCAGGTAGCAGCCCTGCAGATATCCAGGATAGGGATATCCTGGAAGCAGCTACCGATGCAGCAGTATGGCGGGTAGAATGAGCTCTTATCCCTCTGGGAGGCTCCATGCCCGCCAACCTATAAGAGATCTATGCAGGAGGTGACCCACCTACTTATCGTCCGCTTGGCTGCAGGTCTGCCAGGTGCGGCTTCAGCGTAGGTGACAAACAGCTGCGAACCTCTCCCACGAACTTCAGCCATGCGCTCCTTATAATGCGGCGCCCTACTAGGGTCCAGAGTATGGAGCCTATTACGGCCTCCGAGGTGTGATTGGGGTAGAACACCAGCAGAGTCAACACCTGGTTAAGGTGAAACTCCAACACCACCTTCGGAAGGAATTTCGGGTGGGGCGCAGGACAACCTTGTCCCTGTGGAAGACCAGGTAAGGAGACTCGATGGAAAGCCTGGAGCTCTCCCATCCTTCTGGCTGATGTGATAGCCACCAAGAAGGTGGTCTTCCATGACAGGTGAGAGGTGTCACACCTGTGCATTGGTTTGAATAAGCGCCCTTGAGCTTTGCCAATACCAGCAGTAGATCCCACGGAGGTGGAGGTTTATGCACGGAGGGGATATGTGATCAGGCCTTTGAAAGCGCCCAACCACTTTCTCCTGTGCCACGACTGCTTCCCGCCCATGCCCGGTAAGCAGAGATGGCTGCCAGGTGTGCCTTTAGGGTCGCCGACCTAAGCCCTTGCTGAGAAAGGGACCATAGGTAGTCCAAGATGCTTGCCAAGGAACAGGAAGAAGGGTCCAGGCCCTTGCCCTGACACCAAATGGAGAATCTCTTCCATTTGAAGGCATAGCATTTTCTGGTCGACTCTACGGGACGCCTCAACAACGTTGAGGACCTCATCGGAAAGACCCAAGGCCTGGAACTCTAGCCGCTCAGGAACCAGGCCGTCCAGGTGCAGGGATTGAAGGTCCGGATGGAACACCTTCCCCTGACTGACTGATAGCAGGTCGGGTGACCTGGAAGCTGCCTCGGGAGCCTGGAGCTGAGGCTGAGGAGATCTGGATACCAGCATTGGCGGGGCCAGTTTGGGGCTACAGAATCACCTGCGCCTTGTCCCTCCTTGCCTTGAGAAGCACCTTGTGGATCAAGGAAATGGGGAAAGGCGTAGAAGAAGCCCGGGGTCCACGGCCTCGAGAAGGCATCCCCTGCAGCAAACCCTGTTGAGGGGGCGGGCATGAAACAGCCTCAGCTTCGTGCATTCTCCTGGAGGCAAACAGGTCCACCTGAGGTGTGCCCCAGTGGGAGAACAGATCTTGTACTACCTCCGCAGGAGAGACCACTTGTGGGACACAGCCCCTATCCGGCTTAGGGCATCGGCCAGAGTGTTGGAGGCTCCTGCCACATGGATGGCTAGGAGATCCGCCTCCAGGCTGTGCACAAGTGACCAAATCTGGAGAGCTTCCTTGCACAGAGGCATGGGCGCATCCCGCCCTGGCGGTTTAGGTAGTACATGGTCATGGTATTGTCCGTCTGGACCTGAACCACTTGACCCTGTAGAAACGGAGCAAAAGCGGTGAAGGCTAGACAAACCACCCGAGCTGCAGCAGGTTGATATGGCATCGGACTCCGAGGGGACCAGAGGCCGTGTGCTCTGTGCTCCCCTAAATGGGCACCCCAACCCATCAGAGAGGCATCGGTCGATAGAAAGGCCGTCGGCTGGGCGGACAAATGGGATGCCCTCCTGCAAATGAGCTGGAACAGTCCACCACTGGAGGCGTTCCACATCCCCTGGGTCACCGTCACTAGCTGGTCCAATGGATTGCAGCGTTGTGACCACTGGCTAGCAATCCCCACTGGAGGGCGCATGTGCCAGCGGGCCCAACGGACCACGCTGGTGCAGTCCGCCATGAGACCCAGGAGGTGCGATTGCCCAACCAGAAATGATTGGGCAAAGGAGGAAACAACCTCGGCCCTGTCCACCGAGAGCCATGCTCTGGCTCAAAGAGAGTTGAGCTCTGCCCGATGAAATGAATCACCTGCTTGGTCTGAGTTCCGACTTGGCCGTTGATAAGAAGGCCGATCTGAGAGCAAACCTGGAGGCCAGATCTCTGGACCGCTCCACCTCCTGACTGGAGGGCTGCTATCAACCAATCGTTCAGGTAAGGTAACACCTGGACCCCTCGGTGCACGAGATGCTGTTACCACTGCCATGCATTTGGTGAAGACCCTGGGAGCAAGAGAAAGGCAGAGGGCATGGCTCAGAACTCGTAAAGGATCCCTCCGAACGGCGAAGGTCTCTGGTGAGACAGACGGATAGGGACATGAAAGAATGCGTCCTGCAGGTCCAGAGAACAGAACCACATGCCTCGCTCCAGGGATGGTATTATCTGAGCCAGAGTGACCATCCTGAAGGTCCAAGACCTTAGGAACTTGCTCAGGTCATGCAGGTCGAGAATGGGGCACCAGCCCCCATCCGTTTGGGACCAGAAGTACCTGGACACAAACCCCGGGTCTGAGGAGGGTCCACCACCTCTCTGATCACCTCCTTCTCGAGGAGCAGGCGATGTCAGCTCGGCGAGCCGACAGCAAGGCTGCAGACCCGAGGCCCCAGGACGCAATAGGCCTGGAAGGCGGGGCTTGCTCGAACTCCAGAGGCAGGCCCTTTCCACCACTTCCAGCACCCACCAGTCTGTGGTGATAGCGGACCAGGTGGAAAGGAAGTGGCGGAGCTGTCCCCACGGGGGAACCTGGGGTGGAGTAGCGAGGTTGGGGCGACACCCCTCAACCCATCACTGGGCAGGCTTGGAGGAGGAACCAGCCAAAGGACCTCCTGGGCCTTTACCCCCTGCTTCCTGGAAGAGGAAGCCACAGGCTGGGTTTGGGATGCCAGGTGCGAGCTTGCTGGCCCTGATGCTGCTGGGCCGGACGTGCCGTGGGCGCAGACAGAAGAAAGGGCTTGGGTTGCGGTCTGCGGCCCTTGTCCCTCTGGGTGGATGAGACTGAGTCCAGAGTGGCATTGGACTTTTCGATCCTCTGGGTGACCTTCCACTCCAGGGCCGAAGAGGTCGGTCCCAAGAGGGACATCCACCAACTTGTGCTGGGTATCCGCTGTGAAGGTGGATATCCTCAGCCATGCCTGACGGCATAGCCACAGCGGCCGCGACTGACCTGGCACATGAGTGCCGATGTCCACAGCAGTCTGAAATTGCTGCTTGGCCACTACCCTGCCCTGGTCCCGCACCTGCTTGACCGTGGTCTGCAGGTCAGCCAGGAGATGAGGGACTACCTCGTCAGGAGCCCAACAGGCCGTGAGAAAAATGTGCCATCAGCACGGCCGAGCTGGCCTGGCGAAGGCCAAGGGAGGCATGGCGTGGAGCTGCCGGCGTAGTCCAACTTCTTGGACTCCTTGTCGGGAGGCTTGTCCACGTCCTGGCACTTCGACACGCCGGAAGATGCTGTCGGTAACCAACCCTCGGCTGAGGGGTGTTCCAACACCTGGCTAGGGAACCGTAGGGACAGCATACTTCCTCGCCATCCTGCGAAGGCGCAGGGCACGAAGCATGGACGCTGCCAGAGCTCCAAGGCTGGCCGACAATGGCCTCGGCCACTGGAAAGGCCTCCGTGGGAGAATCTCTCAGTCCAATATCTCCGTTAGGGATACTTGGCCCGCTGGATCTGGGCTTGAGCTGCATCCGGTGGACTCTGAGATAAGCCTAAGCAAACCAATGAAGGACGATGGGCTATCATCCATCGACTGACCTCCGGAGGACTCAAGTCGACCTGCCTGGAGAACAGGGAGGAATCGTCATCGGACTCAGACAAGTCCACAAAGAGCTGCCTTGGGCCTGAGCCACCCTCCACCTGCTGAGGGCGGTCAGGAGTGCGGGTGACAGACAGCCTATGGGGCAGGCCCTGGGCCGACCGAGAATTCTGGTCAGAGCCCCAAATTTTTGGCTGTGGAGGCAGAGATTCCACCAGAATCGGTGGGGCAGCCAGTTTTGGTCGACAACAGGCCCGAGGCAGGCGCCTCGGCTAGGGCGCGGGTTGCATCGGCGCTCGGTGACAGCCACTTGATGGCGGGAAGGCGACAACGTCAGCTTGCTCCCGGACAGAAGGAGCTGTTGCCACATGAGGTCCTCGTAGTGCCGGCGCAACTTGCGCAGAAGCCTCTCCTTGTCTGAGGAGGAGGCAGCGAGGACAAGTGGCGGCGCCGTTTACTACGGTGCGAGACCGCCTATGTCGATGGGATCGGCTGGACCAAGAAAGATGTCGAGACCGATTACCTCGGCGTTTCAGCGAGGGTTCTGGGGAAGAGGCGGAAGACCCCTCTCCCTCGGCTCGGAAGTTTCGACCGTGGACTCCGGAACCGGAGGCACAAGCAAGCCACGGTAACCTCGATCTCCACGGGGAACCGGGGGGAGTGAGGGTTTTGAGCTTCACGGTCAACAACCTGTCCGGCGGGTCGAGAAAATCTCGACTGCATCGTCGGTGTCTCGGCCAACTGGACCTACGGGGATGCCGTGAGGCCAGTGGCGTCAAGCGGTCGACCGAAGTTGATGGTCGACTACTCGGGAGGGGGACCTCTCCCACTCCCAAGAGCGTCGACGGATGGACTTACCTTTGGAGTCCTTCTTTTGGACCAAGAGGTAGGTCCTGATGGTCCCTCTCCCTTAGTGGAAAGGGACTGACAAAGCTCCTAAAAGAAGCTGAATAGGAGGATCCCAAGGAGAGTGGGATAAAGGCCGCGGCTGAGGAAGATGAAGATGCGGCCTGCGCCTACCTCCCTCGAGGCGATCATCTGCTTGAGCTGTTCTGCCAAGCCAGCGCCATGGAAACTGCCAAGCGGGCCTCCTTGACTTTACACCGGGTAATGTTTCTCGGGCGCCCAAGTTGTAAGCAGGTGGCGTGGTCTTCCAGAGCGTGGGCGAGGAAGGAAAGAGCACAGGTTGCAGGCCTGCGGGTCATGCTCAAGAGCCTAAGCAGTAGGCGCATGTGGAGTGCGGATCTGTCCGAGACATCTTCTGCCCGCATGGGCACCTCCAAGCTCGGAGTCGGGTTGTCCCTCGCAGCCGCGAGGGAAATAAATGACGAAGTTTTGAAAACCTTCAAAGTTATTTCGGGTAAACCGAAGAAATAGAAACCAGTCTTATACATGAGCATTAAGGAGGGAACCTGAGCTTCCAAGCAGTAAGGAAGATCTGGAGTCATAGAGGCGGAGCCGAGAGTTTACCACCCGGTGGGTGGGAGGAGCCAACTTGAAGACCTTCGGCATGATTTAAAGCGGCAAGGATACCTGCCAGAAAGTGTGGATGAACAACATATCCATGTCCCTAGAAATAATGTTTTCCAAGACAGAAAGCATAGTTTGCAAGTTGTGGCTGGCTCAAGCAGAGCAGGTCAATTTCTCAAAACAAAATTTAAATCCCAAGCCAGGACAGGGATATGGATTGGCAGTTTCAGATGCAGGTTGCCCTAAGAAAAGTACCAGACACATACAGCTGAGCCACGATACAACCACCCACTGGCTCATACAAGGAAGAGATAGCCATACAACGCACCTTGAGGTAAGAGTACTGGAGACCTGGGTGTGACAGCGCTATCAGGTAGTCCAGAATCTGTCTCACCGGACAAGTAAAAAGGTCCAGATGATGTTTGCAGCACAGATGTCAAATCTTTTCTGCTTCATGGCATATCTAGCTCTAGTAGAAGGTTTCTGAGCAACCATGCGGATGCCGCCACCTTTGTGATACCCCTAACCAGGCAATGGCTATGTCCTCAAGAGCCAGGCATGCAGGCAAAGGGACTTTAGATTCGGATGGACCAGGGTCCCCGAGCCTGGGTCAGCAGGTCCCTACAAGAGGCAGAGGCACCGGAGGTTCCTCTACTAACTACTGTAGTAATGGAAACTAAATCTGCCATGGCCAGTAGGGTCTGACCATGACCATGCTGTCCCCTCTATCTGCAGCTTGAATAGCATGCTCTGAATTAGGGAAAATGGTGGGAAGGCATAAAAGAACCACCCTCTTCACAGGGTTGGACTGGGGTACAGGTGGCCTACCTGGAAAGTGAATACAGGGCCCACCTGGAAAATCAATAGGGAGGGACCCAGGCTGACACACTCATATCAGTGTTCCATTTCAGTTTCAATCAATCAATCAGTCAAAATCTTTATTTATCCAGGTGGGCCCCATTGAGCAAGGCTCACACTAGCTCTGTGTTTGCATCTTAAATTAATCTTCAGTGCCTCAGATACCCTATTTAATTAGAAAAGAGATAATAAATACAAAGATTTTCAGAGTTCAGAAGATGTTCAGATCAGATATCTAATTGAGGGGTCCACCTGGAAATTTCCAGGTATCTAGATGGGCCAGTCTGATTCTGCGCTCCAGGAGAGGGCAACATGTCTCACCAGAAAACTCCAGGCTCTGGATCTGGCAAGCAGAACCTGGGCAGTTTTGCGTTGAGTGGAGACACAAAAAGGTTCAACTCTGGACAGCCCCATCTGTCAGAACAGCTCATTGCAACAGATGAGAAGCTCCTACTCATGCATCCTGGAATAAGTCTGGCGAGACTGTCTGCCAGGGTGTTCAGGATGCCTGGGACATAGACTGCTGACAGCTCAAGGCCGTGGACCAGTGCCCAGTACCAGACCCTTCTGGCTTCCCTGCAAAGTGGGTATGAATCGTTCCCCAATTGTTGATATAGTAGACCACACTGAGATTGTATGACTGAATCAACAGCTGGCCGGAGAGATGTGGCTCTGGAGGCCCGCTGGGCATACAGAACTGCCCGCATCTCCAGGATGTTATATGGAGGGAAGTCTCAACCTGGGACCAGATACCCTGGGTCTGGAAGGGACCCAGGTGAGCTCTCCAGCTCGAGCCAGAGGTATCTGTGGTGAGGATCCACTGGGAGATGACAGCAGGAATGGGACCCCGTAAGAGGTTTGGGGATCCATCCACCATCTGAGCACCTTGTGGACCACAAGGAGACAAGCATGAACTGATCCAGATCATCCATGTGCTGGTCCCACTGCACTCAGAGGGTCCACTGGATCACTCACATATGCAGCCTAGACAGGGGACCATGGCAATGGCGTAGCCATGAGACCTAGGAGCCTCAAGTAGACCCTTGTGGAAACATAACGGCTGCGTGCTACCACCTGAGCCTGCGACATGAGGCACTCCACCTGTCTACAGGCAGGAAAGTTTGCCCGCACCAAGTCCAGAACCACCCTTATATACTGCAGTCTTTTGACAGGATCAAAACAGACTTGGACAGATTGACAGTGATGCCCAGGGGTGGAACAACTGCAGAGTCCTCTCAAGGGTGTTACAAGCTGATCCCTGGGCAGGGCTTTGAGAAGCCAGTTGCCCAGATAGGGAAGGCGTACAGATCCTCCTGCCAGAGAGCAGCAGCCATGGCTGCCAAACATTTTGCAAAGACTGACGACTTACAGGATAAGCTAAAGGGCAATACTCTGAATTGGTAATGCTCACCCTGAAAAAGGAACAGGAGAAACGCCTGTGCTGTGGGCACACCAAAATATGCAGGAAGGCGATGTCGGGGAGCACAGCCAGTCACCCTGTTTGAGCAGGGTAGCAGCCCTGGAAGAGTGACCATGCAATATTTTTTGTAATAGATGGAGAGACTGAGGTCCTTAAGATCCAGAATAGCCTTAGATCTCTGGTTCTTTTGAGGACCAGGAAAAACCTTGAGTAGATCTTTTTGTCCATTGACTGAAATGGAGGAAAACTGACCTCTGACCACTACCTCTTGGTCAGGGACCAGAAGAGGGAGTCTGGCAAGGAGTCAGGCAGAGGTGGATCTGGCCGCTGAGGCTTATCTATTGCCTCTGGGTCACTTTGTGGCAGGCCCGAGGTGGAGCAGAGAGTAGGCAAGGCAGGAGTGGCCTTCTGCTTCCCTGCAAGGCAGGAGCCCTTCTAGACTGGTGGAACACCTTTCAAAAGGATGGGCGCTGTCTGCTCCTTGGCTGGGTATGGTAGAGTGAATGGACGGACTTAACAGCCCTACCAGAAGCTTGTAGCTCATTAATAATGTCTTTATTTATTTATTTATTTAGTTTTGTTAACCGGGTAAGTGCACTAGCCAGCAGGTGACTATTTTTAGCCATGACCGGGAAAGTACAAGACAATACATACTGAGGGTGTTTAACATATACAGTACAATTAGTGTGGCAGTACAATGTATAGACAGGCGAGCCGAAGCTATGAGGCTAAGATAACAGTGAGGACACTAGTCTAAGTAAAAGCGAATACAACATTGTTCTGTTTAGAATATAACAGGCAGAGCGGGTACTGGTACAAAGACAGAGTTACTCGTAGTTCCCCAGGCAGGCGTGAGTTCAAACAAGCGAGAAAGGGAGGGTAGAAGGTGGAGGGCAGTCTGATGTTATGATGAGCTTGTAGGACCTCACCGTGAATACTGGCTTAGCGTCAGGGTACTAACAAGTGGCCGGGCTCATGGTTCTGCTTCCTGGGCGCGATCATGGCAGGCAACCCCTGATAGCAGACTTCCGGGGGGTAGGCGAAGTCCAAGCTGTTAGTCGTTTGGGTAATCAATTCAAATGTGGGTCCCCAGGCTACGGTGGTACCTCGGCAGCACTGAGGAAAAGGAGGAGGGTGAATCCAAAGCCCAAAAATGGGCTTAGGGACTTACGGCAACTACGGCTTTGGCGGCAAGGGTACCCTCGGTGACCAGGCACCTGGTTCTGTTTATGGGTATGTTCACAGCTGGCGACCCCTGCAGTCAGGATGCAAAGGAGGGCAACTCTGGTGACTAATTGGTAGCGGTGCTTGAGGCGGGCCCTGAGACTATCTAGGTGGGTCCATGTCGGTGCTGGGTGCGGGAGGGCGCTCTATGTTCGACAAGCGCTTTGAGGATTTTCGGCAAATTCTACGGCATTAGCGGCTGAAAGTAGCGACAAGCAGCCGGGCTCATGGTTCTGTTGCGGGCATGAGTGCGGCGTGCAGTCCTGGTCCACAGGTATCCCAGGGGCAGTGTCTGGCGAGGCAGGGAAAAGAGGCGAAGCCCCTGGTTGTACCAATGCTCAGCTATCACATCTGACTGGCTGTGAAAAACAGTGAGGGCATATTAAGTTAAGACAACAATGGGTAGAGCAAAAAACAGCATAGTTCAGTCAGTAGACAGCATATAGAATAGCATTTACAGATAACAGTGAGGGCTTATTCTGCCTAAGATGGCACTGGACAGATCATTATACTGACTTTGTATTGTACAGTATATAACAAACCAAGCAGTTATAGTTAGGGGAAAATAGGGTAATTTCAAGATTAACAGGTAGATAAGGTGTACAAACAGGCAGGTGAGAGAAGGCAAAAGGAAAGTGGGTGAGCAAGAGGAAGGGGGACAGCCGAAAAGGTAGGGAATGGGAAGACTGTAGGACTGGCTTTCAAAGGTACTGTCAGATTGGGTCAAAACAGGCACATTGGTCAGAGGTAGCTAGGTAGTGTCGTGGCCCTCGTTTGAAGAAGGTAGTGCAATGAGGTATGCAGATCCTGTGGCAGCATGTTCCACATCAGGGGCAGCATGCCGAAAGTGCCAGTTCCTTTGGAGGTGTGACAGCAGGGAACTCTCAATAGTGATTTGTCAGGCGATCTCAGTCCATGGATTAAGGTAGCAGGATGAAGTAGCTCAGCTAGTGATGCAGGCATGTCCAGTCTGATAATAGAGTCACATAGACAGCCAAGATAGTATAGCCTGGTAGCAGTGGGGGAGAGCTAGCCAAGGTCATTATACAGTTGTCAATGACGTTTGAGCCACGGGGCCTTTGAAGCATACCAACATACGTTGTTATACTGTAGGTGACATCCCATTTCTGCAAGGCTGTTTTATGGGCAGTAGTCAGGATGGGAGCACAGTAGGTTGAGGGTTGGTAAAAGGATCCCTGGCGATGGCTAGCTTGGCTGATGGCGTTAACATATAGCTGGTTCTGTAGGCTGCCCCAGCTTACAGTTTACAGCTTACAGGTTGTTTGGATGTGAAGGTTAAGGTCCAGAGATTGGTCAAGTAAGATTCCAAGATAGCGAAATGTGGTGGCGACCTCAAGAGAGATCCCATTTAGGTCTAGTATTTTCAAGGGGAGGTGCAGGATCTAAGTTTTGGGTGGTACCCATGAGCATAGCTTTTGTTTTGCTTGAGTTAAGGATAAGTCAATGAGAGCTTAGCCAGCTTTGTATATTGTTGTAGGCTGTGGTCAGCGACAAGTTTAGAGTAGTCAATATTATGCAATGGCATAGATGACCAGGTCATCAGCATAGAGAAGAGAGGAGCAGGATGAGATATTGCTTGGTAAGTTGTTTATGAATAGGAAAAGAAGAGGGCCAAATATTGAACCTTGGGGTACACCAGTATTGATTGTGGTGCTGTCAGAAATTGCAGAATTGAATTTTACAGCTTGGGTCCTATCAGTTAAATAGCTCCTGTACCAGTTTACAACAGGAGTGGAGAAACCTATTGATTGAAGGGTGGACAGGAGTAAGGAGTGATCCACAAGGTCAAAGGCCTTGGCAAGGTCAATGAAGACAGCTCCTGTTAGCCGACCATCATCCATGTTAGAGAGAGTATCTGAGGTGAGTTTGGCTAGTGCTGTCATAGTGCTATGGTTCTTCCTGAAACCATGTTGAGCCACAGAGCAGATTTGTAGATTCTAAATAGTTGAGGGTCTGGGTGGCTACAAGCTTTTCTAAGATTTTACTTAGGACTGAGAGAATAGCTATCGGCCTGTAGTTTGTGATCTCGTTTCTGTTCCCTTTCTTAAAATGGGAGTAATTCTGGCAGTTTTCCAGAGATCTGGGACTGTACCACTGGGAGGGACAGTGTGAAAATCTTAGCCAGTGGTTCGAAATGAGATGTGCAGCTGTTTTAAAATTGGGGCTCCAGAGAGTCAGATCCAGGGCTGGTGTTGTCAGAGATAGTTCTTAGTAGATTTAAAACTTGAGAGCTGGTTATGGCTTTGAAGTAGAAAGACTGGGTTGTTTGAGCTCGGTTTGAGAGGCTGAGAGGTCAGCTACTGTAGTTCGCTATCAGCAGAGGGCTGAGATGTGATTGGAGCCAGTGGCAGTGTAGAGGTGTAGAGTGAGAGATCCGAGAACATATTGTTGAATGCATTTGCTATGGTGAAGGAGTCATTGCAGTGGGTACCGTCGAGGACCATCTCAGACGGGGTTACAGATTGTGGGGTGTAACCCCTAGATGGCGCTATCCCGGGGCTACTACCCTGCCTGATTTGCCACTAACAGGTTGAGGGCCTGGATCCAATGGCGGTGCCTCCACCCAGAGGTCAGGGTTTACAATAGTTAAACTAACTTGGTCATAGCCCTCTGGACACTGCAACCCCTTTCTTCCACTAGTGGCCCACACAATACATCAAATTACCTTTACAGTATACACTTACCCCCAGGACTGGTTCCGCACTGGGACCTCCTGTGAAATAAGATACAGTGCAACAATCACAGTACAGTACTTTAACATAGACAAATACCTCAGGCAGTATAACTTTGCTGAAACAAGCAGCTCTGATTTATTTAGGGGATATAACAAGGACAGGGAAATCAGGTTAATTAGCTTATCACTCTACTCATCTACCTATGGCTCTGTGCAAAGCCTATCCCTATCAGTTACTGTCCCTGGGTACCCAAGCCCTAGTGGCTAGTCAAACCCCATGACAGCTGGTGAGGGCCTTTCACACAGAGAAAAGGAGAATTAAACAGTCAGCAGTACAGTAATTCCATTTGGATTTAATGTGGCAATTCAACAGGAGGCGACCCTGAATTAGTACTCACGACCTCCAAATAAGATAGGGTCCTTCAATGTCAGCAGGGCTACTCTTGAGCTCAAGAGACTCCTCACACATTTATATGGTAAACAGTCACAGGCAAAAGTCACTTAATGGCATCAGGATTCACTTGAAGTACACAAACCTCTTCACACATTTATATGGTAAAAAGAAAGCACTATACCAGGCAGGCTGCATCTGTATCCCGATCGCAATTACTGCACAATACCGGGAGAACACAGCAGATTCAGTTCCTGACAGACCGAGTGCAATTCTCAGCAATTCCTCCAGTCTTCTACAGGGTGAGCCTGGTTTCTCTCTTCAGATATCCTTTGATGCTCTTCACAGGACGGTTCAGTCCTAACAAGCTGCAGACTGGAACTCTGGACTTACATGTTTTTGACTAAAACTGTGCACTGAAGGAGCACAGGGTTCCTTTCCCCTTCACTGCCAAAGCTCAACTGAAACTCCCAACAGACAAAACTGGGCACTTCCTTTGAGTTCCTCCCAGTTCTTGACTGGATTGGCTGTCACTCACAATAGACTGCTGCTGTTGGTCCAAAAAGGCGAAGTCTAAACTACATCTCCCAGAGTCACTGCCCATACAATCCTCTTGTGGCTGGCTCAGATTATGAGTCAAGTTCTGATTCGTCAAGGCACCATTTTGAGGCTAGCTTACCCACACTGATTGGTCCAGTTCAGCAGTTCAAAACCAGAATGGGGAACTAGGCAGACACAGTTCTGACTGCAAAGAAAGCAGGTTAGACAAACTGTAATTTCATTATTACTGTAAATGATTTCTGGCAAACAGTTACATCTTTCAGATAGGTTCCCTTTGCACTCCTAGTGACTGCAAAAATGGAGTGAATTGGCAGCAGCTCGAGTGGTACTCAAACAGAGAAGCACACAGTCCCCATACAAACTAATTATGTCTGCAAGCAGACAGCTCTTAAAGAGACAGTACCAGAGGTTCTAAAACACTCACTGATAAATGGCTTAAGCATTAAACACCATTCAGGCTTGGAGCATTCAAGCAAGCTCCTGAAAGTCTTTTGGGAACCCCCATTTGCAGGGGTTACATGGGGTACAAGGAAGGTCTTAATATGGCCCCAAATTTTAGAGGTCATGGGCTGAGCTAGTTAGTAGGTTCTGCAGGTACCTACTTTTTGCAAGCCTTATCTGCTTTTGGAGGAATTTCTGTGTTGTTTGTATATTGAGTGGTCTCTGGGTAGGCCAGTGCTTTGTAGTGCCTCCATAGTTTATCCCTGAGCCGTAGCTGCAGGAGTAAATCTTTTGGAGCCATCTAGTTTGCTTTCCTGACTCTTCTTTTCACTTTCGTGCATGCTATTCTGCACTTCACTGAACATTGTCTTGCATCAGGCCCAAAGAGTCTGGAGCCATTGAGCAGGGCATTAAGCACCTTCTGCTGGATATCAGCAGAGAGCCTGATAGCCTGAGCCAGGCATGCCTATTGAGGCAAATGCCTTTGGCAGCTGCCCTGGCAACTATGTTAGATATGTTGTACAAGGCCCAGGGGTTTACTAATATCCTCAGTGGCCTGGAGGGACTTAAGGACCTCCTGTTTCTGGGAACATTCAGGAGGGCCTGAGCCACCACTCTGCCCTTCTTTCATATGGTATTCTGGTATTTGACCATATGAGACAAATAATTAGTGATCCTCATCCCCAGAGTGGAGGATGCAGGCCCTCTTACCCCAGTGATCACTCCTTCTGGATTCTCTGTCAAGGTAAGGGAACTAAGGCATTTAGACACCTTGGACCTGTCACAAGCTGCTCTGATGATCACAGAGTCAGTCTTAGGCTGGGCAGCATAACAGGTCAGACCCTGAGGGGCATGATAGAGCTTGTCAGCTCTCCAGAGCATGGCAGGAACCATATCAGGGTGGTACCATGCCACAGTGGTGGCATTCTACAAAGCTTGCAGGATGGGAGGAATGACCTTGGGGAGATTCTGCAATCTCGATAAAGTCCACCAAGTCTCTCTTGGTGGCATCCTCTTCCTCAGTGTGGAAGCCCATGGCTGTGGACAGCTGCTTCATAACACTGATGAAGGTGGGGTCTTCAGGAGAGGATCTGGGGTATGTTTAACTTGGTCCTCGCTCACTGAAGAAGCAGTGGGCCTATCTGAGGAAAGAGGTTCTTTCTCTTCTTCGTCTGCTTCCTCAGGGAGAATCAGGTCAAGGTGGTACTCCTCCTCGACACTGACTCTTTCTAACTCAGGGTCCGATGGCGAGGGTCTGATGGCCTCCTGAGGGTTGCAGGCCGATAAGGCCAAACTGGCATCGACAATGACAGGGCGATCATCGGTGCCAGAGTACAGATCTGAATACACTTAACTGGTGCACCAAAGCCATGGTCAACTGGATGAAAATTGTATTCAGGTGTGACGAGTAGAGCTGTGTCAACAGCTGTGGGGTCATCGGGACAGGCGTGACAAACCATCCAACGGGTCTTGAGAGTCCGAAGGCCCTGGCATCTGAGGGCCTAGAGAAACATAATTTCTCTAGTGAGGCTGGCGTTACTGACCCAAGAATTGACAATCATGGGGCAGATAATTCTGAGGGTTAATGGCGCCTCCTGGGAAGTGGGAGGAGGAATTGTCAGTAGGGTCCTGGCAGGAGCAGAGGCCTGGACAGTGGAATATGTCGGGCAGTCGTCACCAGCGGAGAACCCCTGGGCAATGAAGAAGCCATCGAGGAACAGGAGCACCACCAGGGGTGGTCCCAATCTAAGTGCTTTTCCCTGAGGACTTGTCTCTGGCCTTAGAGGCTGGGAGCTCAATGAACCTCACGGCGACTGGGAAGGAGGGGCCCGGAGGACCACTGCCCAGAACTGGCTACCTGGTGTTCCATGAGAATTTCTTCAAAGCCTTTTTGTGTCACCTTAGAGTTGTTAAATTGAACTTTGGCAGAGCTTATTGTCAAGGATGTCATGGTCAGACCCAAGACAACAGACACAGAGGTTATGTTTGTCTGTTGAAGCAATCTTCTTTCTGCAGAGGCATCAACAGAAGACAGAAGTGGAAGGATTAACTCTTGACATAAACGAAGCAAAAAAAACTCTTGTGAAAAGGAGATTCCAAAAAAGCTAGAAAGCTTCAGGAGACCCAAATGAGTGTAGCGATGGTGGGAAATAACTTAGGAGGAGTGGGGCTGCTCATGCCTTTATAGGGTAGGTGACGTTGGTGTGGGCAGCCCCAGTTGTACTGCTGCAAAATCTTCCATGTGGATCCTGTTTCACCGACGGTGAAGTTCCTACAGTGTGACCTGATGACTGAGATACTCTGAAGAAGATCATGGTTTTCCATCACAAATGTGATAAATGACACCTGTTTATAGGCTCAAATGGCTTGCCCATAAGCCATGATAACAACAGTAGTAAGCCCCACAGTGTAAGTAGGGTATGCACCAGAGGGGACAGGTGGCTCAGGCCACTGACAAAACAAGATACCACTTTCTCTTGGGCCATCAGCAGTTTACTGACCTTTCTACCATAAGTGGAAATGGCCTAGGTGGGTCTTTGTACAGCTCTCTCACTGAATAGAGTTTAACATTCTTTTCTGCATTTTCTTGTGTGTGTTAAATTTGTTGATTTTTCCAGCACCTTCAAGAGCATGGCACACAGTCCTAACTTAAATAGGGGCAAGTGGCAATGAGAATGTGTTTATCGAACAGGAAAGCAGACAGCCTATGCTCTTCGCACCAGCAGAAGAACCTTAAACTGAGTGTTAATTGTGTATCTTTCTTGTCTTTCTAATATTAGTTTAGACTGCATTTCACTAATTTAGCTGATAGTAACTGTTTTATCTGACTTTGAATATGTAATGTTCGTAGTAAATCTTAGCATTATTGCCCTAGGTCACCACACGAACATAGGCTGTTAGCTCACTGGGCTTATTCTGGTTATGAAACAAATTAAATCAAAACCTCTTCCACTTATAACTATAGGTTTCATGGGTGGACTACCTCTGAGATGCCTCCAGCACTTGCAGAATGTCCTCAGAAAGCCCTAGTACCTGGAACTCTTTTCACCCAGGAACCAGGCTGTCAAGTGCAGAGACTGCAGGTCTGGGCACCTGATCATTTCCTGGACCTCATGAAAATGTATGTCCAGAGTGGGAGCTGCAAGTTGCCTTTCTTCAGATAAGTCAATCCTGGCATCATGATAAGGGCAAAAGGAAATTCAAATATCAAAGCGGAGAGTGAACCAACTACTTGGTTGGGGTCACCACCACAAAGAATTGGGCAACACTTTCACCAGCCTGGAGACCTTGGTTGATGTAACCACCCTCAACTGGGGTAGTGGGGTTCGATCCAAATGGGCTAAAGCAGTGATGTCAGTATCATCATCAGCAGTGTCCCATGACAGCATTGGAGGGCTTTCCACATCCAACTGGAGGTGGAACAAGAACCCACAACAGCTGACTGCAACAGTAAACATTCATGGTTGTGCTTCCACCATGTCCTCCAACCAACCAGAGCAGTCCGACAAAGAAGATGAGTTAAATGAGCACTGCCTCATTTGTATGTGTCAATGGTGGTGTTGGAAGAATATTTTTTGTTTCTTTAAGGGTGGCCTTTATATAATACATTTTGCAATGTATTATGTACATTATAGTAACATTGAAGGTTCATCAAATAAGTTGATGAATTATTAGGAATGCATGTAAATAATTAAATGAGTAAGGTCCCCTTTAAGATATTGCTTTAAATTGCCTATGTTGAAGCATTTTGGGACACTTCCTGAAGAGGCTACTGTGAAACCGGTAGAAGTCAGTTGGACCCTGCCCTTGTTCTTCCAGCCTGTAGCAAGCATGTATAAAGTTTGTGGATTTTGCACCTTTTGTATTTGAGGTTGTATTATTAAACTGCAAATGTTTGGACAATTTACTTTTTGTCTCTGCCTTTTTCTCAGTGGTGGGTAATGCTGGCTTGTTTTGAGTTTTCAGGTGTTGGAAGAATGACCAGGATTGAGGCTGTGACAGGGTCCTTGACTGACACCTTCTGCTTGGTCCATGCAGTTTATGCACTGCCGAGGACAACAGCCACACTGGAGGCAGCTACCAGCTGGACCCACAGGAGATGGAACAAACATCAGCTGTTCTAATACTGGACATGCTGGGGATCTACAATTGGATCTAACCCATTCACCCCTGTCCAGGGCAACAGAGCCAGTAGACCAGTGGTGGTTATCACTAGAATACAGTTAAAAGGTGAACTGCTCTCCTTGAGGGAGTCATTACTGACTGAAAGTGACAACTCAGTTGTCTGGTTGAACAGTATCAAATGCTTTGGCTGCCCAGATGGGATCTCTCAGGAAGCTAGACTTATTCCAAAGGTGGTTTGGCCACATTTGAGGGTGACTAACCAAGGTAACCTCCAATTGAAGACATCATGAATAAGCACAAGACAGACTGCAACTCTTTGATGGACAAAATATCTTTTCATACTGGGGACTTTGGAAGTGAGTCAACTAAATTTACTGCATACTTCAATTTGCAGAATGCCAGTGACTGGGAGGCTGCAAGGCACTGACCTCAGAAACCCACAGAATAGCTGCTTGGTTTCTCCAGTGTTAGGACTTCCACCACCAAACTCCTTCCAGAAGGGCAATCCTGGGCATGTTGACCTCATTGAAGGCGTGTAAATTCGGTTCAACCTCTCTTGCTGTCCTTGAGCTGCATGGCTGAACCTGATGTGCAGATGACCTTACATGACCTGGGCCTCCCTTGACCACTCATACCTGACAAACCTCGATAGCTTGCAGACACATGATCTGGCACCAGCAACAATTATTCATATTGTAGGTGCAGTAACACCCAGACAGTGGATGTAGGCATCATGCCCATAAGTGGGTGGACATGGTGAACCTGCAAAGAATGCATCTTTTAAACACCAGCTTTTTCTCTGGTCCTTAACAATACTGGAGCAATGAAACAGAGTTGTGGTGCACATAATAAATCAGAAGTAATACTGGATAAATTCAAAATAAACTATAAACTAAATCAACCTGAGAACTGCAGAAATTGAGTTCACAAGCAGGACATGTGACTGAGGAAACCTGTTTGTTGCAGTGGAAGAAAAAGATCTGAGAGCAGCTGGTGTGGAGCTGGAAGACACATGACTAGATGGCAGTCAAGCTTAAAGACCGTGTCTGGTGACAAGGCATATTCAGTGGAAGGCTGCCTAATTGTGGATTGTGAACTGAACTAGGGTAGAATGGAGGTAGTAAGGGAGTTTGTGTTAACAATACTTGACTGCAATGGTAGCTAGATGTTGAGAATGCTGACCTTCATAGAAGGCCAGCTCAGCTGCTCATATCAAGTGTTGTGGTGTTACGCTAGGGGCTGTTTTAAGACAATTTCATACATGGAATTCTGTTTTTGTGTCCAAGTGAGCGCGTTTATTATTAGGAACAGTAATGTAGTCTCCATCACCATATTCAACTGTGTGAAGTTATACATGGGTCACATTTTCTTTGCTTTGGGTTGACTCGGCAGAGAGCACCAATTTTGGGAGAGTTAGCAGACCAAAGTGGGAGAAGTCAGGCGAGGTCAAGGATCTAAGATATCTGTAAGTCTGAAATCCCTGTTCTATATATAGAAGCTGTGCAAAGTACATTTAGTATTTCTTAATTTGCAGCTGTGTGCCTTCATGTGTTCACAGCAACCTAGAAAAAAATGTAATACTATGTAACATGGCTACACAGGCTAATTTTCTCTAGTCAACTATACCAAATTTATAGTACACAGAGCTTCTTTCATGGCTTACTTTCTTACCAAATTAACTTCAGGGCTCTCTTCTCAGCTGTATATTAGGTGGCTGTGCAATACAAGGGAGGGTCCGTTGCCCCGTGCACTGCCAGTGGTTTGTGCTATTCAGAAAGATGATCATTAGCTGCAGGGACTGTGTTGCTATGCTAAAGAGACATCCAGATGTTGCCTAGGAAAAGTTGGTTAGCGAACATGAGGCAAATCACATGACAAAGGACTAGTTACATGGTGCTGTGCCATGCAATAACGTGGTCACTAACAAGTGTACCACCTAGAAGGAAAGTTACTTACCATAACTGAGATCTGCAGAATATCTTCTCTGAAGAGCACCACTCTTGTCTTATAGGCAGAGGCAGTAGGACCTTGCTCGAGCAAAAATACTTGAGCCGGCAGGCAGATTGATTCTTGGAAGATGTTTCCAACCTCCATAGCCTCCACATGCTTTAATGGCACAAAGGGCCTGTGACTCTTAAAGGTGACAGGAAAGGCCTACTGCATGCTAACTGCCTTCCCATTTTGCTTTCCATGCCAGTCATGTATGCTGATATGCTTTGACCAATTTTGATACATAACCTAGCTTTGTGTTGACCTCAGATCTGCATAGAGTTCCACTCTCCTCAAAGCTAACTCCTTCTTTTAATACTCCTAAGACATTCTGTGACATCAGTTACACCATCCCATGCTAGTAATCTGAATGGCCTGGATTGGAGTTACTGTTTCTCAGAATATTCCAGCAGCCTGAAAAGAGACAGCAATAACTGCTAAGCAGAGAGAGGATTCAAGGTAATTACAATGGGAAAATAGATTAATAAAAGGTCAAACCATACCAGAATATTGGATGTACATTAGAAGGAAAATAAGCATCTAGCTATCACCTTGAAAGGAAACAACACTAAGAGCCTCTCACCTATGTAGTAGGCTGGTCCCAATTTGCACCTTCTGTGCAAAAACATTTTACTTACTGTTTGTGGTACTGTAGAAGATTCTATCAAGGCCAGTTCGCTGACTTCCAGGCTGACATTTTCTGTAAGTACAAATTTCAGAATCTCTGTAGCGGACATCGAAGCAGTGCTGCCTCAGTGGGAGGTTTAATAGCCTGAAGTGCGTTAGAGATTTTTAAGCTCTGACCTTTGTTGCTGGTCCTGCTGTCCTTGTTGAGACAAGCACAATCACAGGTGACTGAACTAAGCCCCACGAGAACAGCAGGACCAGGAAGCATCTGATGAGAGTTTATAAAAGTTCTTACATGCACTGCAGGCTATTGAATCTGCACTGCTGCAGCCCTGCTCTGATGTCAGCTGCAGAGATTCTGGGATTCATAGTTACAGAGAATGTCAGCTTGAAAATCAACAGAATCAGTCTGAGACAATGTACTATACTGTAATAAAGAGTAAGTAAAAAAATGTTTTTTGAACAGAAGGTGCGATCGGGACCAGTCCCAGACATGAGTGTGGGACTTTTAGTGCTGACTGTTCCTTTTAACATATATGGTCTACTGGCCTGTGATCCAGTCACACCCCACTCGCCACTCCTGTAGCACTTCCATACCCTTGTAATCCAGTAGCATTTTTAACCTAGTTCCTGTTCCATTGATTGGATTTATATTCCAGTAACCCCTCACCCCCGCCTGCCTGTAGACATTCTGCAGAATGGGGCGGAGGAGTCTAGTTCACAGAGGTTGCAACTGGAATTGTAGGGTTGCACTTTTCTGTGCAAGACCCTACAAGACATTAACATGGCAGTTCCTGTCCTCTTTCCGAATTAGACACCTTTGCTACTCTGAAGGAAAGGGTTGCAGCCTCTATTGAGCCTAACACAAGGGGCCTCAAAGTTGTGGGTGGTGCTAAATGGTTTACAGCACAGTGCCATCTAGAGATGTTATGACGTGAAGTTTCACTGGCAAAGTGGCTGATTTTGTGCTTCACAGAAGCTTCCTGAAGATTTTGGCTTTAAGCCAAACTCTGCAAGGAACCACTTCACTGTGCAAAGCAGCAATTCACTCGTGCAGAAACCTTCACTAGCAAAGTGTCATTTTGCAGATTTCAGTGTGCTGCCAACTTTGATTAAAAGGAAAACCTTCCCCAACCCTCATAGCACCCCATCCCACCCCTTCTTCCCATCCAGTCCCCAAACAGCAAAATACAGTTATCTCCCTTCCTCAGCCCACTCAGTCAGCATACAGCCCAAAAGTAATAAAAAACTTTCCTCAGCCCACTGTGCCCCATCATCTCTCGCACCTGCCTCCGTCAACCACACAGACCAAAGTAATAAAAAAACTTCTGCCAGCCCATTCAGTTTGCACCCATCTATCTCACTGTACTCACATCATCCATATCCCCATAGCAATAAAAAAATCTCCCCACCACTCAGCATCCATCATCACACCCGTAGTCATCCACATCGTCCCGCAAGAATAAAGTAAAGAAAAAGCGACCGGATCAAACCTCTATACACCACCTCACTGACCACCATCTAATGCACATAAGTCCTTATCAATATACACAAGAGGGTATATAGATATACTGCTTGGAGATAAAAAGCCAATCAAGCAGAATACTGTACTGTGTGATTTCATGTCATGAATCACGGTATCAATGTGCCTTTCTCTGGTATATCAGTAATAGGACTCATGTGCATTTAGAAGATGGATGTCCGAGCTGGTGTGTGAGTATTTGCACCAGTTCCTGTATTTCACTGGTTTATTCATTGACTGATTTATATGGTGAAGCTCTGTGGATTACTGGGAGGAGCAGGGTGGGATGTGTGTTTAGTAGACTGGAGCAGGGTTTTTAATTACCGTGGGGCTGTGTAGTGACTGGGAAGAGGAAAGAGTGGGATTATGGGTGCTTGAAAGGCGTGGGGAAGCTAGTAATTGTATTATATTATTTAAGGAGGAGGAGGGATAAAAGGGTACTACATGGGTTCGAGAAGGGCACTTGAAAACTTCACTGTCAAAGTTCCAACTTTGCATGCTTGTGAAGTATTTTGTGAAGTTTTTTCAAATTCCACATTCCTCATGCCATTACTTGTGGGTCTTAAGTCATAGCCTGTTTTAGGCACCACAGAACCCTGCAGTTGCTGCCCCAAGCCAGAGTACCACTTTACTGTCATTTTTTTTAAATTATTGTTACCGTATCTTTAAAGTACAACAGTAACAAGGGCATAACTGGGCTCTGTGGAGACTTCTGATGTAGAATCATAATGTCATGAAACTGCCAAGGTATGGCACAGCCGATCGAAGGCTGATAAACAGCAGTGTTAGTGGTGCAGCAGCTAACGCTCACATCTAGGCTGGAAGATCAGGCGGTTGTAGGTTCTAGCCCACACCATTTACTTAGGATAATACCCATAATTGGCACTGTATTGCAGTACAAGGGAGGGTACTGTACAACTGAGATGCTCTCCTTCAATGAGATGTTAAACCAAGGTCCCTTCTGCCCATCTCTGGTCACTGTCCAGGTGGAAGTAAAAGACCCCATGGCAATTATCGATGAAGAGTAGGAGTTTCCCTGTGTCAAGGCCAACATTCCCCATCAACAAACACGGCCATGTAACCCTCCCCTCAACAGGATCCACCCAGAAACAAGATATCACAGCTAGTGTGCCTTTCCTGGTAAAGAACTGCAAATAAATAAATAAAATAAACAGACATTGACTGGATGGGCAAGGGGCCTAAGGAATAAAACTCTTACCCCCCAAAAAACACAGTTTTAAAAAGGGTCTGTGAAATAGAGCTTTATGCTTGGATATAAGCATTCTATCAGCCTTATGTTAGTCTCTGGTTAACATATGTGTAGAGCCTAATTACATCCCTGCAAGGCACACTGCAATTTAAAAAATCTATCTATCCATCTACCTGTCTACTGTTATTTTGTGTGATTTCTTTTCTCCCCTACTGGCTGCCATGCGCACTCCTTCGGCTTACCAAGGATGCTTCCGACCCATCCTGTCCCCCTGACCCCCGCTCTCAGAAAGCAGCCTCCTCGGGGTGACCCGATGTAACCCTTCACCGAGTGTGTCCCTCTCCTCCGAGGGGAAGGCACTGGCCTGGGCAGGGCAGACCAGTGCAACGTCTTAGCCCTGAGGTACTGCTGAGGCGGATGGTCGTGACGGGCATTGATGGCCTCGGAGATCCAGGCAGCTGTCATCCGCTAACATGGAGCCATTTTCTGTTTTCTTGTTACACTTGCCCTCCTGACACCGTCATGCAGTGCTCCTGGTCTCCACCAGAGCCGCTGCCAACCGGCGTTCATCCTAACCCCACCTCAGGAGGAGAGCAGTCCTGTGGATGCTCAATCCTCTCCTTCCCCTGCTAGCCCCCAGCATCCTGAGTCCGTTCTAAACCCGGGTTGCCAGCGTGGGTTGAGGTAAGGCATCAGCGCGCCTCAGCCCCTCGCCACTGGGCGGCTTGTCTACTGTTATTATAAAAGCAATAAGGCGCTCTTCTGGGTAATGTTGTTGGTCAGTAAATCAACCTCTAGCTGCATGTGGCACTGCCTATGACTCATGCTACCTTCTGCCCGAGATAGTGATTAACAGATCATTAACATAGCCCTGACTGTACCTATTACTTCAATATGTAACTAGCTGAGCTGAAAATAACATGTTGTGCATACAAGATATAGTAAAGACATTTTTCACGGTGGGTTTGGAAATGACCCCATGACATTTATGGCTGGAGGCCCCAAAACTCTAAAGCTGGCCCTGCCAAGAGTATTCAGAAGAACTTAGATAACAGTGTTCAAGACTATGATTTTAAATAGAATCCTGATGTAACCCTAACTATAGCAGTGCTAGTGTGCTGCTATAGTTAACAAACTCTGGTTCGAGTCAAATGGCTGCTAGTACATTAACCTGAAAAGAGAGACACACAAACACATACATTATCCGTGCCCACTCCTTAGACTGCTAGCTCCCCTGTCCCTACTTGTATGCCACCCTTGCTCTATGTCTCCATATCTGCTATGCCTCCTCAGTGCCAGCCTCAGGGCTTAAGTAACATCATACTCAGACTCCACTCTCCATAGCACTGTCATGTCATTAGTGCACCTCAGTAGTAGAATAGGCTCTCTTAACAGTGAGCGGTTAGTTATTTCCAAATTAAAAAGGGTTCGGGATACTGCAGCAGCAAATGATTTCAACGACTCTCGATGTGTAAACACTTTTGATGGTACAAGACAATTAAAACTATACATCAACTGGAGCCTTATCTAAATTTTCTATTTAATTCTCAGAAAAGGTGTTTACTTACAAGATTCAGGATGGAATTATATAATGCCAACTATATTCACTATAATCAAAAGAGACTTGGTGTCTGCAGCCCACATTGTAGATGTGGCCTCCACTCTGAAGATGACTTGAAAGATGTTTTGCTATTGTGACCTATATATTCTAAAGGAGGCGAATGGCTTGGTACCATTCTGGGTAACCGTGATTACCCTGACTAAATTATTCAAGTTTTATTAAATTCTTCTGACTGTGCGGTCATACACAGACTTTGTGGTTTCTTGGCAACATTACGTTTATGAACTATGTGAAGTTTGGTCCCGAGGCTCAGAATGACTGTAGCTTATATCCGTTTATAGTACAAAGCTTGGAATGCCTAAAATAATTTCTAGAGTTATGGTACATATATGTAGAATGTTTACAATGAACAGTATATTGCTATAGGATTGCTCGGATTTTAATATAAGTCTAAGTAAATTATATCTCGGGATCTTTACAGATGCCACAATGTTTTGATAATATTGTTTATGAATTACATGATTAAGTGTTTTAAAGTAGAAATATAACTCATGTCTGCATCCTATTTATTTGATCCGCTATACTGTATTTTGTAATGGCTTATAGTCAAACAATAAAATGACTTGAAACCTGAGCTGTTAATTATTCTCTGTAAAATTTTGTCTTGAAAGAAACAGCACTAAGAGGTGACAAACAAGGGCTGTTTAGCTAATTAAGTTGACAGGATAATCAAATAAGTTTTGACTAACTCAGGATCACATTACGGGCACATAGAAAACAAAACAAGCAGTATTCTGTGAAAAGCATTTACTGATCTGTACTATTTTACTGCAGAAGGAAAACAAGTAACAGTTCCCAGCATCATTTTTTCCTGCAGATAGTCCTATACTTCCTGCTGTGCAGCGCTATAGATTCTTACACTTCTGCATTACAGCCCTTAGGTCACCACTCACCGCCTGTCAAGCTGCTATCCCTGGAGGGAACAAAATAGGGTAATTCACCATCTCCTGTCTTGGCCATAACAAAAGTCTGCTTTCAGCTCATCATTAAAATAATCTCAAGTAACAGTGCATGTTAAGAATGGGATCAGCCATCGCTATCTTCTTGTGAAGCAATACACTTGTCGTGTAAGTGCCCCAGCTGCTGCTGCTACTACAGTATGAACATTTTACCTGTGTGAGAAGACACCTCTGCTGATTCCATAGCATCAACACTTTTCTAATTTTGTCAGCCAGTGATGTCACTTTATTGTATATATATATATATTATATACTGGAAACAGAAAATAATCTGCTTTATATTTCAAATATACCATACTTGTATTTGAAATGTACCACTTCTTTTGGTTTTCGTTTTCATCAGGTAACAAGGAACAGACTGTGGCACAGTACAGTACAGTAAAGAAATAAATATTTTTACATCTGAAATAAAAGCAAAATTGTAAGTGGGAACATTTTACCTGGTACACCATCAGGCCCTGCAGGCCCAGTATCACCAGGTTTCCCAGGTCGGCCGGGAGGGGATGGATGACCAGGTTCTCCTGGGAGGCCTTCTAAACCTAGCGGACCTTGCTCACCTAGGAACAAAAGAAGGTGAGACTGAGTTAATTTGTGTTCTTACTCTTGCTAGAGCTAAAAGCGAACAACATTGCTCCACCAAAACTTATGTAGAGCATTTAAGCAATATATATTTAGGATTTAATGCTAGCATGCTTTCTTTAAAGCACTGTTAAACTGTGTGTCTATTATCTACCATTTTCTAAATCTCCAGATGGAGTTTTCACTGTTTAATATGTGACTTTTCAAACAAAATTTTTGTAGAGATTGTTATCTCCTTAGTCACCGCATGGCTGCCTTCTCCCCCACCTGTCCAGCCCCATTGCCCACCTTCCTCAGAGCTTACCTGCTCTGAGATCCCTCATGGTTTCCCGTGGTGAGGCCAGAAGGAGGAGGCTGTCTCTCCCAAAACACATATCCAGACAGGAGCAGAGCTTGGTTGGTGGTGGAGAGCCTGTGGTAGCTCAGTGGATCATCTTGCCGTTAAAGGTTTTCTGCCTTCATTTCGTCACCTGGGCTGCCAAACATGCAATGACACCAGGGGTGTGTGCATCTGGAAACATGCACTGCTTTTGCACTTGCTGGCACTCCACTTACACCCATTCTGCTGCCCTGCCACTCATCCTCCACTAGATGACTGCTGTAGAATGAAACAGTCGAACCTCCATCATCAGGAGAGGAGAGCAGTCCCTGGGACGCTTGATCCTCCCCAGCCCCGCTCAAAATCGGTGCAACCCTGGTCCACTCCTGGGTCGCCAGCATCCCAGGCAGTATCATTACCATCTAGCCAGCAGGCCAGCTTCAAACAATATTTAAAATAATATCAGAACTAACCTGGGTCCCCTCTGGGTCCTCTTAAACCTTGAGTTCCTGGAAAACCTTTTAAAATGCTGGGTATTCCTAGATCCCTTTCTCACCCAACTTGCCAGGCATTCCTTGATGTCCCGTCCAGCTACACCTGTTAAATTTAAAATCAAGGTTAGTTGCACACTGCTGAAGGCTTGTTATTTTAGTACATGCAGGACTGTCATATGATACTATAACTGCCCTAATTAAAGTTGTTATTGTTATTCAGACTCCTTTGGGAAGGAAAAGCGACAATAAAGAGTTCTATGGATTTTACCAAAGCACTGGTTCCAGTCAATTGCCTCTCTCTAAAAGTTCAAGATTTGCACAGCTGTTGTCAACTGGTTTGAGAATCATATGACTGGAAATAAATAACTAGTATTGGTTCCAAGTATAAGATTGCTCGGATTTTTAATATAAGTCTAAGTAAATTGTATCTCAGGATCTTTACAGATGCCACGATGTTTTGCTAATATTGTTTATGAATTACATGATTAATGTGTTTTAAAGTAGAACTATAACTCATGTCTGCATCCTATTTATTTGATCCACTATACTGTATTTTGTAATGGCTTACAGCCAAACAATAAATGACTTGAAACTTGAGCTGTTAAGTATTCTCTGTAAAATTTGCCTGATGTAAATGATAGCTATTCTTTTTATTGTACTTCCCCCTTGTGGTTGTGACTGGCTCACCATCAGCCCTACTCACGGGACTTACTTCTCATGTGTTCCTCCCTGGCTTATTCCCCAAGTTGGGGATGCTAGAAGGACCTTACCTCCAACTGAGTTAAAGTCCAGTGTCAGAAGAGTGCCTCAGTCAGTGGTGCAGGACCTCCAGTGAGAGGTGACATCATCTCTGCTGTTGTCAAAGATGTTTCCAGTTTTTCTGACTAGAGTCCTCCCTAGGCGCTGATGGGGTGCTTTACTGTGCCTGTGCAAGCTGAAGTGTGCCACACATGGCCTAAGCAGGCTGGCGTATACCCTTCCTAATCCTTGGCTCCTGCCTACACCACCACCTGTGGTCATGCAGTTGTGGTACTGTGGCGTACACCAAAGCCCTCCCTCCACGACTTGGACAGCATCCTTCTGGGATGCTAATCAACTCCCTCAGGCAGCCCTCTGACTCCAACAATCCAGACTTGTTCCTGGACCCATGTTGTTGGTGTATGGCAGTAACACTACCGCTGCAAAGGTGAGCCAGCACTGTAAATAATAGATTTCTTCTAGGTCGTCTCCATAGAGTCATATACCATATTGGACTGTAAGTCATTGGTGTTAGGATGATGCAGGAAGGTTTTGCAGGACAAGACCATGCACATCGACAAGCTTATGTACCGTCATTGGCACACAGCGTTGCCTACATAATGTGGGTTGTCCCCAACTACTTCAGTTCTTCTTCTCCCGCCATCAATAGACTGAACAGTGGACCAGTGGAATCTAACCATCCCTGAACTTTTCACTGATGGATTATATTTTCTTTTTTTAACCAGGAGAGAGAGAGACTAAGCTGAAGCTTGTTTACAGGTGAACCTGGGAGCACAAGAAAGTTACAGTAAGTGACTTTCTCAGGGTCTATAGTATGCAAGTGTGGGTCTGGTAGCTACTCCTGGAAAACTCATTGTAGTGTATGTCCTCACTGAATAAAGTACTTTCTAGCTTATGTCAATGTAGAAAGCGGATTTATCATGAAGATGGCCACAAATTGTACATTTGTTTTTGAGGCTAGCCTGCAACATGAAAAACTGTGACATTTGCCAGGATTTCAACCAAGCTATGTGGAGACACAGGCAAAACACTTTGGAGCATTTTCTTGACAAGATGGACAAAGTTTCTGCAGTGCCTGCCAAGTTGCAGAATCCACTGATGTGGCTATTTCAGAGATACTGGCAACAGAGAAACAGTCAAAATCACAGAGTATGTTGATGCCACAGTTGCTGGCTGTCCAGACAGAATCATTCCCATCATCGATGGGAGCTGCTGGGGACAACTCGAGTGAGCAGTGAGCCGATGATGCAGCCCAAGCATCACTGATTCAGATGCCCATTCCCAGACCAGTAGGTTAAGTCATACAATTTGTCCGATAAGCAGGAAGGTGGTGCCAGTGCAGCATAGCTGGAAGATAGTGGTAGTAGTACAAAAAGCGTGGCTATAAGAAAAATGACAAACTATAAAAAAAAATTTGTGCGGAAGCCAGAATACGTGAAAAAGCAGTACTAATTTGGGAACCAAGGAACAAAACCACGGGCAGGGCTGCACTGAGCAATCACTCCTTAAAGAATGCTACCTTAAAGGTGTAGTCACCCGTGGATATATCAGTCAGACACACAGCTTACAACGGGATTGAATAGAAATATAATTTATCAAAAATTTCCCTTATGTGAATTAGTAAATTTAAAAGAAATAATGAAGAGTAATGAAAGAGCTGGATAATTGATACTGAGATATATAGCATCCAGTGGACAATGACAATAAAGTGAAAAATCATTCCAGCTGGAATAATAATCACATAAATTCTCCCTAGGCATCAGCAATCCAGATACCCGCTGTCAGACCAGTAGGTTAAGCCATACAACTTGTCTGGTATACTGATGAAATGTGCATGTTCTGTCTTCTCTAGGTCTGAACCCCTCCTCTCCTGTATCATCTCAATGACACTTTCGATGGTGGAGTCATCACCACCGTTTGTCACCATCCTGGTGCAATACTGCAGAATTCTCCAATCTGATTACAGATTACTGCCTTCTCTGCCATAGGGGTCATTCCTGACAGGAGGGCTCTTGTGCTTCTGCCATTGACGTTAATCCTTGAATGACATCAAGGGCAAACAGTGCTTTACTGAGATCATGTAAACAAATTTGACGTTTTCAGTGACCTAGATGTCACTGACAACAGCTGTTATAGGTAGCCTTTCCTCCCCTTTAGGTTGGCCCCATACTGTTATTATTCCCACTGTTTATTTTTGTTTCGTAGACACACAGACATTTGTTGGCGAAAAAAGACCCTTTGGCCCATCTAGTCTGCCGAGTCCCCAGACCTCTGCCCTCCATTCTGTTTGCCAACTGTTGGTTAGGCCCATGTATGTATCCCAAGCTCTTTTAAATTTGTTCACTGAATCAACGCCCATCACCCATCCTGGCAGTCTGTTGCATGGCTCCACCACCCTCTCAGTAAAGAATTTCCCCATTGTCACCTCTAAATTCCCCTCCAGCTTGAATGCATGCCCCTAGTGGATTTGTTCTCTCCAGTCTGAAGATGTTGTCAACCTCACCCTGTTTATGCCTTTCAAGTACTTGAATGTTTCAACCATATCCCCCTCTCCTCCAGTGTGTACAGGCTCAGCTCACCCAGTCCCTCCTTTTATGACTTATCCTGCAGCTCGCTCACCATTCTGGTAGCCCTTCTCTGGACCCTCTCCAGCTTGTCCTTGTCCTCTTGTAAGTATGGCCTCCAGAACTGGACCCCATATTCAGGTGTGGTCAGACCATGGTCTTGTATAGTGTGGCATGATCACCTCCCTTCTCCTGCTTGTAAAGCCCCTCCCTATGCATGCCAACATTCTGAGTGCCTGACTCCAAACTTTCAAGCTGTCTGAAATAGTGATCCCCAGGTCCCTTTCCTGATCTGTTACCCTCAGTTCTCCCCTCCCAAGCTGGTATTTTGCCCTTAGGTTTTCGCCCTATATGAATAATTCTGCATTTTTACATTGTTTCTTAAAAATGTTTTCTTTCCTCCCTTCTGTCCCTCTAAGCTGCGTTTCAATTTGTATGTTTACATTTAGCTTTATTACTGGACTTTATCATCTGTTTCGGCTTTTGCATCTTTCTTCTCATTTCACTCTATTATCACACACACTGTGACATGGCAGTCTATATATACATATACTGTATGTACACTGTCATGTGCACTTACTGTCCCTATTAGTGATCTAAGGAAGGAGTATTCTAACACGTAACCACATCCACCTGTGACAGGGCATGTCTCTTGGCTCCCAGCTCAGCTTGCAGTATCACGGCTGCTTCACAGTTTAAAATTGTTTATACTCTGCATTTTCGATTAGGCCCCTGAGTGCCCGTGCACCTTGCAACTTTCAGCAAGTACATTTTATACTTTACTTTGCGCTGCACTGAGCACCTTGCTCAAACACTTTATTGAGAGTACTGCTGGTTACAAACAAGCAGTTTAATAGTTGTAGTCTGGTATACACGGATGGAAGGAGTTATATTCCAGACCCCCATAGTTCTCACACGTTGGCCAGCAGGTAACTAATTTCTTTGTTCTCTTCTGCCACCACTTCCTATTTAAAACTACCATCTTGCAGCTTGTAGTATTGCAACCTGTGGTGTAGATGAATGAACTGAACTTCTACTGTGCAATGTTAACAAAGTGAGAGGAAAAAAGTAAAACAGGCAATGAACTTTTCAATTTCTGCATTTTGCACTTTGACAAATGTTGCACTGATTAAACTGTGGATCTGCACATAAATCCAACTGCACAGATGATGGTACATTTAGGTCTGTGACTGTGCTTGCATCAGGTGAAATGATAAGATTTTAAGTATTTTTCTAAAGGAAGTGTAAGTATGCAGCAGCATCTTTGCTTATGAGCTGTACTGAAGTTCTGCAATGCTCAGCATCTAAGGCATAATGATCTGGAAAGGAATGCCTCCTTTGAATAAAACTGAAGAAAAAATATTACTCAGTTTTTGCTGAACCATGTGCTTGTTTGTCGACTGTATTTGGTTGTGGTGTGGTGCCTACTCTGCTGCAGTTTTGGGGAAGGGTGTTCTGTTCATATCTACTAGTTGTTTTCACATCTGAGGCAGCTGCGTTCACATCCTCCCCTCCATCTTCAGGAGAGAGGAGGAGGAGGAGGATAGCCTGTCAATTGAAACAGCAGGGCAAACAGAACTAAACACATTTTAAATGTTTTTAACTGTAAGATGCTAAAGCGCCAAAAGAGTACTGGGCGTATCAGGAAAATGAGGGCTGATGTTGTGTTACTGCACAAACTCACATGACTGTATCTGAATTTAAACATATGGAGCAGAATCGAGGAGGATGCTTAATGTGTATCTGTGTGTGTGCATCACTGTTTGCTACTGTCCAATCAACACATTACTTCTATTTCCCTTGTCACATTAATGCATTAGCACCGTTTTGTCTCTGATCAGAATATGATTCTCTTAGATGTGACCTGGATTAGCTCTCTCCTCAGACTGCACTTGAGCAGCATCTTGAAGGTGTCCACCCTGAAGACTGAGCCTTTATTATTTTAATAAAATCAAGACTATATTGTTTAATTTTCTCAATAAAAGTAGTATCTTTCAAAATTCAGTTATTTATTCTCCATTTTCTTTCTTGGATTGACTATGTAATCTGTAAGGAAAAGAGCCACTGGGGAGTGGTCTAACACTATTCTGGCTTGTACTCACCCTCTCAGGCCAGGAAACATTCTTTGCTCATTAGAAAATAGTCAAGCCTTGAAAATGTACTATGAGCAGAAGAATGGAAGGTATATTCCTTGGTCCCAGGGTACAGTGTGACCCATGGGTCTGTGAGGTGCAATGTGTTTATCAAATCCCTAATGGCCCTTTTAAGCTGGAGTAAGGCCTCTAATTCACGTGGGTTCCCTATCAATGGTGTAATCAGCCATAATGTTCTAGCCCTTGCTTGGAGGACTGGAACATGCGATCAGGTGACTAGCTTATGAGCCAGTTCCATAAATAACCCCATACTGTCAACATTCATGCCTAATATGGAGCCTAGTACCAGTTCTGTTTGTCTGAGTTGTCCCCTGATGAGAATATATCTGCCGGCAGCATCAATAATTTCTTCCAGCAAGTTAAACTGTACTGACCTGGCAATTAAATGCAGACTCTCTTTTCTTGGTATGTCTCCTGCCTCACAGACTTCTCCTACCCAGTCCCATCATAGTTGTAATAATTGATCCCCTTTTGATGGGTCTCCTGCAGAAATGAGATTTGGGCATGCAGCTTCCGAAGGTGCTGCAGTACCTTGTACCATTTAGCTTTAGTTTGTGTGCCTTCACATTCCATGTAATGTACATGAGCTGGCTATTCATAACTTATCACAGTAAAATGATGCGGTGTGAGTAAAAGATTATTGTGGCACCAATGAGTGTGCATCTTGTACTTGTTATGCTAGTGTGCCCTGATGTCTCCCTCCTCTCTAGCAAAACAAGACCCCAATAGAAACATACATCCACATAACAACTGAGCGTAAGAGTGGCATTAAAATATTCCCTAAGGTTCGTCAACAACATTAACATTAATAGCACAGTAAACAACCAGCAAAACACTTACAACCAGTAGGCAGATTTCTAAGGCAAAATCGAGTGCAAAACACCAAAATACCCGATCAGTCGGGGATCAACTTAGGGATAATGTATTCGCCTCTCTCCTCTCCTCTGCCAGGCCTGTGCAGCTATGAACATGGTCACCAAGGAGGTGCCTGCCCAGCCTGCTATGAAACTGATTTGAAAGCTATTGTAAACACTACAGGGCCCACTGAACTGCGCTGCTGGCCCCAGCACATTCAGCTCTGAGGGCTGACATCGGACCAGAGCCCTCCCTCCTGCCTGCTCCCTGGATCTATGGACAACATACAAGGTATTGCACTCAGGAGCTCTCCACAGGTGTGTGGTGCCATCTTGGGAAACTTGAACTCTGAATGAAAAGCAGAGTGAAGCCACGCGCTGTCTTATCCCTCCACCGCCCCAACCACCCCTCCTACCAAGGGTGTCGCTCCTTTATTAAGCAGTTCAGTTGACAGTGAGTAAAAACAATCAGTTGAGTTCACACCCCTCCCCAGCAGGATCTTGGCAGGTCCCAACTCTCTCCTCCCCCCTTAGTCTTCCCTGTTGATCCTTGCCTGATACTCTAACAAGGACTGATTCTTGGACCCGCCGATCCAAGTTTTGGGATAAGAAAATTACAGTTACGTAAGAACTTACCCTAACAGTAGATCTTCAAGAGAGATTCCAGCAGTAGGTCTTCACATATAGGACTGCACCCCTGGCATCAGGACCACACGGCAAACTTCTAGCTAGCAATACATAGCGGAGGACCACCCCTGGCATCACATGATGGGACGCAGCATGACGTATATATATATATAGATATAGATATAGATATAGATATATATAGGATGTGAAACCTGATGCCCACTGCATGCAGCTTGACTTGGTATCTATGTATTCCGTCTGTTTCACCGGGTCTGGGGACTCAGACTGTTAAACAGAAATAATCTCCTACCCTCCCTTGATCTCTCAATCTCCAGTGCTTTAGCTTGGAGATGTAATTTATCCAAGTAGTTGAGTAGCTTAAAGATTACTAACCAGGGCCACTCACCATCACTGGGTGGGGGTCAGAGCCTCTGTGAGCACGCTCTATGACAAAAGTTGGGCCACTGGGTGAGGGACTTCTGATGCATTCACAAAGATTTTGGGCACATTTCACTGGGTCAGAGCCTTCTGCTTTTTCATGCAGTCCAACAATAATGAGATTACTGCAGTGGCTCTGACCCTGTAATAGGTGGAATTCCATCTTATTGCCACATCTTGTTTCAGGTGATGGAGGAAAGGTGGTTCTGCTGCTGAAAGTTTTATAATAGCATCCGTGCCTTTACAGAATTGCTAAAATGACCACAAACTTTTCTAGCCAGACCTACACATGTCTGCACAGTGGTGCCTTCTTCACTTAGAAACCCCAAACTACCAAATTTATATAGTGAGCAAAACTTATAATGTGTATAATCCCCATCATCAACTTCCTTTACAATGTTTTCTGCATTATCTGATAGTATAAAAGCTGGTGTTAATGAGCCTGGTGTCAGCCACTCGTCAGACTTCTGCTGCAGGGAAATGTAACAAGTTTTCTGCACGATGGTCATTGTCAAAACCAGCACACACAAAGCTGCCAGCTTGCAGAGGTTGGGGCCCCACTGACTTGCAGCCAGTGCGCTGGCACATAACCCAGAAGAGGAAGAAGATGGAGGAGAACGAAGAAGGACACTCACCCAATGGGCAGTCACTGCCGTGTAATCAGTAGTCTGACCACTGGACTGGAACAAATGATGCTTTCAGGGCATGTGACACAGTCTTGTAGACAGCATATACAAATCAGGAAGCACCACTGTGGAAAAGTAGGCACAGCTGGGCACTTGAATACCTCGGCACTGCAACTTGCAATAGTGCAGAAAACTTGCATTGCTCACAAAGCAGAATGGCAGCAAGTTGGTGGCTCACGCTCCACAACTGCTCTTAACTTTTTGCCTCGGGTCTTATGGCTTTATATTTCTAGACCATTTCCAGTGACTGGACCAGTGAGAGCTGAGTGCTTGCTTTCCCTGGACGTGACAGTTGGCTCCTGTTTTGCTACTCCAAAGTGTGAAACTGGCTGAGGATTTGTGGCCTTGGAGGTTTGGGTCATTGATCTAAGGAACTGATGAATGGAAGATGTTGGACTTGTACATTGGCTACCACTTGAAAGACTTTTCTTTCCTCTCTAGCTGGTCCCCTAATGTTCTTCTCTCCTGGCTATTATTATCATCAGCAGCAGCTTCTCTGCTTGTTGGTGCTGCTGCTGCACTGTACATTGGCATCATATCACCCTTGTTGTCGACACTAACGGCAAAACACAGGAAAAGACCATTACGGTGACATTGCGTGATGATCCTTTTCTGTGTTTCACCTTCCCCAGTGTTCCACTCCTCCCGTACCAACTCTGACCTGGAGTTGGAATCCTAGAGTCTGGGGGTGTGTGGAGGTAGAGCCCCCATATGGGGGTTTGGAGGCGCAACCCCACAGAAAACACCCATGAAGAGGCGGCACAATACCTGTGTCAGTATTGTGCCATCACTGTGGGGAGGTAGGCATTCTCGGACGATGAGATAACTTGGTGCTTCCATTGGCATGCATTCTCGTACCAAGATTTGTGGGACTTCAGCAAATGCCATTCATGGTAGATGTTCCCAGCCTTGTTCCTCCTTATCCTGACTCAGTCTATCTTCACATAAAAGACATACTACATGTTTCCATGATTCTTTGTCCACTTGAAAGAAATTCCACACTATCGACATCACCAATTTGGTCTATTTGGTCTTTCCTCCTGACACTCACAGCTGCTGCATAATGGGTAGGCTATTATGGGCTGCTTCCACATCATCATCACCCTCCTCCTTTTCCTTCATCAGTTCGTCAGGGTCAGGGAATGGTTCTTTTTCCTCTACCATGTGTTCTGGGCCACCAGTCGTGCCTGTGTCTTCTATATCTGCTGCCATTTCAGATGCTTGTCATTGTGTTTCCCCTTGTTGTTTTGTGGCCTTTCTTCTTTGTTTTATTGATTGATTGAAAATGTTGGTGATTACCTTTGAGCCCATGTGCTCCTTTACAAAGGTTCCATGTCAAATACATAGTCACAAAAACATTACAAGTACAATAAGCAGTTCCAGTGGAAATGCAGTTGAGTCAGGCCCAAGCACTTAAGCCAGAACAATTACACGCAGTTTTGAAAAATCAGTGTAGACCATTGTATAAAAAGTCACAGGTTATGTACAGTGAGAAACCGAATAAAGCTGTTTAATGGTTACAACTGCATTGGACTGTAAAGTGTAGACCACAAAGACCTCAAACTGATTAAACTTGGGAGATTCAGCAGCGTATCAGGCAATTCATTTAACCAGTTAACAGTCCTGGCAGCAAATGACCGCTTTCCCAGCTGAGTATGCTGGAAAGGAGGCTAAGGGCATTCCTGGACATGTTCCTGGTGTTGTATTAGTTGGTGTCGGTGCAGAGGCTATTGTTAAAGCAGGCAGGGGTGTTGGGCTCAAGAGTGTCTTTGGCTGTAAACAGGTCTGGAGCTTTATTCTGCTGGGTAAATGTAGCCAGTTACTGAGTGTGTGAAGGTTACCACTATGACTGCTGTTATCTGCATCAAGTACAAATTGGCACACCTTATTACAGATCAGCTTTCCTCTGTTTAGCACCATGTAACAGGCAGCAGCTTAGACAGGGAGCCCATAATCTTAAGTGACAGAATGGAGCTGACCAACAAAAGGCATCTAGCATCCCCACTGAGAATGTTCCTGTTACAGTACAAGGCACCCAGTCTTCTGTTAACTATGGCCACCAGACTGTCAACATGGGGTGCAAAAGGATTTCAAAGGGGCTGGAAGATCGACACATGCTACAACAAATGTCATCTTGCATTGAAGCCTGGTGCACCAGGGACCCTGTGCCAGATTTTGGTACAGAAGGACTCCTGGCACCAAACTCCACACAACTACCACAACCACTCCCATGTGGCACACAAATGACACATGGGATGGGTTTGACAGAGGCTGTGGCTTCCCACTGGTCTGTCCTCCAGCCCAAGGTGGCATGACCTGGACACCCACAGACCAAGAAGCCAGTCACACGAGGTCCCAACCATCCCCATGCATGGAACATCCTGCATGACCCAGCAGTGGACAACTAAGGTGGTCCTAGGCAAGGATGTGTGCATGGGTGAGGGATGGGCACCAGCCGGACATACCAACCCGCAGCTGTCACCATTCCCAGGTAGCGTCAGCAGGTGTGCCACCAGGACCGCGAGAGCCACGTACTGGTATGCTATGCCACCTGATGGGTGCCAGCCTGTGTTCGCTGCTTTGTTGGGCGTGCACAGCAGCTTCTCTATTCCCATCTCCATGGAAAGTCTCTCTCCTGACATGTCCTCGGTCCCCTGAACAGCTCTGCAAGGCTTGGTGTACCTGTGCCACCAGGGATCCTAAAGACTTGCCTGCTGTTACAGTATGTAGCTCTGAAAGGCAGGATGCTGGTCCTCCAGAGCGGATGGTCCATGGAGCCATGTGGGGAATTTGGGATGCTCTCCAGTATTTGGCACTGGGCGTCCCTTTCTGACCAGCATAGCTCCCCATGGCACATGGATACTATCCCTGCCCTCTGTCCTGGTGTTCCCTTGGGTGCAGGTGCTGTGTCAATGTGCCTGTCCACCAGTCACTGAAAGTGGTGGTGCAAGGGGCTGTTAGACCAAATCTGGCTGGTCTAACCACAGCTGGGACCCACAGGCTTGCAAACTCCCAAATAATGGAATGCTGCAGCAGGGTTCTGCCGCAAGCACCTTTCCTCTATGGCACAGCCCTCACGGGATGCGCGCATAGCACATGCCCATATGGCACAGGCAGACCCTGGTATGCTACAAGATCCCATCAAAAATTGGGAATGATGCACGGGTGGTGCAAGGTACCCCTTGCATCATTTCTTTGATCAAGCACTGTTCATCATTCCCAAACCTTTGAAAATCGAGCCCAAGTTGTCATCCAGAGTTACTGCAAGGTATCTGAAAGACACCACTTTTGTATTTTTATCTCTTATGTGCACCAGCCCTAGATCAAACTCCCACCCTTTCACTTCCTCCTCCTCCTACCCAGAACTGCTACTACTACTATCACTTTTATCAGGTATATAATTGTAATCTATATCTCTGTCCCCAAGCTCAGCCAGTCACTTTGCCTCTCCTCCTCTGCCTGTGTCACCACTGGATGCACTCCTTTCTTAATCCTTTTTCTACAATGATTGCTCGTGTTGCAACCCTTGCAGTGCCATTGTGATGGTTGCTACAATGTGTGACGCTTTATGGAGTGTTTGTCCACCACTGTCACCTTCTACACTTGTAGTTCCTCCTGAGGCAGCGGGTCTATGACCAAGGCCACTTGTTGTTTGATGTGACTGGATGATTCCTTGTCACCGTCTCATTGGCCTCACCGTTTCTCCATTTCCTAAAGCTTGCCACACTACTCAGCCACTTGTGTGATACATGATGAAGAGTAAAACTTTAATTTTTAGATTTTTTGTTTTACTTTTTGATTTTATTTATTTGTATTTCATCAATGGGATGCCACTGGGGACTACCAGAGGCTAGGCACTGGCTCACTACCAGCTGACACACAGTTACTGCCCAATGCCCAGATCACACTACGACAGCACATCTCAGGATGACACACACACACACACACACACACACAGGATGCTTCAGAGCTCAGGCAGAAGAGGAGGAGGAAGACATTTCAGCAACTTGAGGAATGTGGAGAATTACCAACTGCCGGGTTGAGCACCAACACGTTGCCAGGCAGCACATACTTGCCCACTGCCCAGGTCACAATGTAACAGCACAGCTCAGGATCCACACACACACACACACACACACGCACACACACACTCACTGCTTCAGAACTCAGGAGGAGGAAGAAGTAACTGCTGCAAACAACTTGGGCAAATGTACAGAGTTACAAACTGCCACAAAAAAAAAAGTCTTGTACGTGAATGAACATTAAAATGCCAGCTACCAGTGGCCAGGCAGTGTCCTGCTACCAGACAGCACACACTTACTACCCACTAAAATTAGTAAATAAAAGTACCCCCAAAAAAAAAAAAAAAAAGATATCTCAGGCTTCTGCCAGGAGCTTCAGTTAAAACCTGTTTCATTTGTAATGCCCTGCTAAACTGCTTGTTCTGCAGTGGGAAAAATGTGTGCTGCACTGCTGAAATTAGGCAACAAGTGGACACCGCAGACTGCCACCTCCCACTGCCCAGCCCCAAGCACACTGCTCCTCCTTCATAGTCTAATCTCTCCCAGGTCTCCCCTCTCAACAAGCCCCTGGCCCGAGAGGCCTGCTGTAACACTGCTGGTCAGTCTGCCTTTTTTTTGTTCTTTTCCTCCTAAATACCTCATAGACACCTTCAGCAGTCCTGCTATTGCAGGACTAGTGTAAGATTGAACTTTTGAAGATTTTCTTTGCTTTTAAACAATTTTCTAGCTAATCTAACTAGAAGTGAATCACAGTCCTGCTTGAGTTGCCCAACAGCCTGACAACGAGTGTGTAAGTGAACTTTCTTACTGGCTCAAGTAGTGCTGAGTCTAGCTCAAAAATGAGGCTGTGACTCAGACCGTGCCCTAGTTATCTGTTTCAGGAGCAAACTGAGGTTTGCAGTTTGAGTGGTTCACCTTGTCCTCACCATCTGGACCAGGGTGAATCAGTCGAAAAAGTAATTACGTAGGACCTTACCGTAACAGTAGATCTTCGAGAGAGGTTCCTTCAGTAGGTCATTTCACATAGGACTAGCACCATCTGCCATCTGGGTTGCACGGCGAGCTTTTCTAGCAATACCTGACGGGGACCGCCCACCTGACATCACGTGACAGATGTCAAGCGTGTGACCGTATATAGTGGGCGGTCCCCAAGCCCACCCTCCAGTTCTCCTGCGGAGCCTGGAAGAGGCCTGACAGCAGGAGGAACAGGATTGGAATACCTGTGTATAAAATAAAAGGGTGAAGGAGGAGGGAATATGACCTACTGAAGGAACCTCTCAAGATCTACTGTTACAGTAAGTTCCCACATAACTGTACTATCTTACTTGAGGGGTTCCTTCAGTAGGTCATTACATATAGGACTGAATCCCAAGCAGTCCCTCAGAGGAGAGACCGAGAGAAACAAGGGAGGAGAGAAACAAACTCCAACAAAACTGTGAACTAGAATGGACCCAGCCTAGGACAGAAGGCCCTGTAAAACAGCTAGGCCAAAACCTGCCCTCCGCCTAGAAGCAATGTCCAGACTGTAGTGTTTGGTAAAGGTATGGACAGAATTCCAAGTTGCTGTAGTGCAGATATCAGCTGCGGAAATGTTCCGTAAAGGCAGCGAAGCAGCCATGCCCTGGTAGAGTGACCTCTGATGGGACCCGGCAGAGGTTTGTCTATTTTGGTAACAGTAGCGAATACAGTTACCTAACCAATTGGAAAGGCACTGCTTAGAAACAGCTTTGCCCGCCAACCTGGGGCAAAGGAAACAAAAGCTGATCGCAGCTACGGATATCTTTGTTCAGTGTGTGTAACACCAAAGGATCCGATGGATGTCCATGGTGTGCAGGAGTGCCTCACTTCTGTTGCAGGGGATGGAAAGAAAACTGGAAGCTCCACTGATTGATTCAGTATGACTTCCGACACCACCTTGGGTAAAAACTTAGATTTGTCCTGAGGACCGCCTGGTCCTTGTGGAAAATAAGATAAGGCTCTTACATACTAAAGCCTGAAGCTCCGAATCCTTCGAGCTGAAGTAACAGCAATCAAAATAATGTCTTCCAAGACAGGAAATGTAAATCACAGCTCATTGCTGATTCAAATGGAGGGAGGGAAGTTTCTCCAACACAAAGTTCAAATCCCAAAGGGTGTAGGACTGTGGATGGGGGTTGCAGATGGAGATCCCTTCCAGAAGGTTTTCGAGACTTCCGACTGAGCCACAGGTTTACCATCCACCAGCTCATAATGCACCAAAACTGCTGAAAAGTGGACCTTCAAAGAAGAATACGACAGACCCAAGTCTGAAAGATGGAGGAGATATTCCATGACTTGTGGGGCAGAACAAGAAAATGGGTTCCAATCCTTGGAAGTCGTTCAAATGGAAAAATGTTTCCACTTCATGGCATAAGTGGAATGAGTGGGGTTTTCAAGCCTCTACTAGGACTTGAGCAACTCGAGAGGAGACCCCAAAGCGGAAACTGCTATGTCTATAGGAGCCATGCACGAAGATGCAGTGTCCTGAGCTCCGGATGAACAAGGCGACCTTGATCCTGGGTCAAGAGGTCATGAGTCACTGGAAGTGGAACTGGTGGTTCCCTCACTAGCTGTTGCAGCAGCGTGAACCAAATCTGTCTCGCCTTCTCTGCTTGAAACTTGAGGAGAACCCTCTGGAGAATGGGAAAGCGGAGGAAGGTGTACAAAAATTTCCTTGTTCAAGAGAGAGACAGCGTGTCATGCCAGAAAGCACCATGCCCTGGAATGCGAGCAAAAACTGGGAAGTTTTGCATTGGAGTGGGAAGCAGAGGTTGAGTTCTGGGCGCCCCACTTTAGGAAGAGAGACTCTGCCACTTCCTGATTTAGTTCCCATTCGTGACTTAGGGTCGAGACCTGCTGAGACTGCCAGGACATTCTGAATGCCTGGAACATGCACAGCCACTAGGGTCAGGTGCTGGCTAACCGCCCAGTTCCACACTCCACACGCCTCCTGCAAAGGGGAGTACGAGCAGTTCCTCCTTGTTTGTGAGGTACCAAACTACTGACATATTGTCCATCTGGACAAGCAGTGATCCCTTGGGAAGGAGGGTCTGAAAGGCCTGCAAGGCGTACAAGACCACCCTCTTCTCCAGAACACTGATGTGTAGTGATGCTTCCAAGCTGGACCACAGTCCTTGTGCTTGGTGCTCCCCAGGTGTGGTCCCCATTCCATATTTGATGCATCCATAGTCAGGGATGCAAAGGGGCTGGGCTCCTGAAGGAAGACCCAAGGAAAGGTTGCAAGGGTCCCTCCACCACAGAAATTCTTTCTGAACTGCTGTGACACCAGGACCGGATAGTCCAGGTCGTCCAGGAGTTGATCCACTGCACCCACAAGGAGCACTGAGTAACTCTCATGTAGAGCCTCGCAAGGAACGTGGTGATGGAGGCTGCCATCAGGCCCAGAAGGTGAAGGACCTCCTGGGCGGGATGGTCCTGGGCAAGCCACTAAGGAAGCCTCATGGACCAGTGTCTCCACCCTGCCTGGAGGAAGGAAGGCTCTACATTGGATCGTATCCAGAACTGCCCCAATGAACTGAAGTCTCTGGGACGGTATCATGGATGATTTGGGAATACTGACAGTAATCCCCAGTTTGTTGAAAAGGTCCAGAATAAGGACAGAGCCTCCAGTAAGGAAACTCTGGAGGGGTCAAATCAGCCAATCGTCCAGATAAGGAAAACTTCAATACCTGGCAACGCAGAAAAGCTGCCACCACCGCCAGGCAATTGGTAGACACCACGGTGCCAAGGACAGACCAAAGAGAGGGCCCAAAACTGGAAGTGCTCCCCTAGAATAGAAACCACAGGAATTGGCGGTGGCTGGGGAAGATCGGATGTACAGGTAAGCATCCTGCATGTCCAGAGCGCACAGCCAATGGTTCTTCAGAAGAAGTGGGAGAAGGCTCTGGAGTGTCAGCATCCAGAACTTTTGTACTCGACGAACAGGTTGAGACTGCTCAAGTCGAGGTTGGGTCTCAAGTCTCCATCTTTTCTGGAACCGGGAAAATGTGAGTAAAACCCCCTTCCTCTTTGCTGGAGGGACGCACTATCGCTTCCTTGAGCAAGAGGCTTTTGAATTCTTCTCGAACGAGAAGAGGCCTGATCCCTGGTGTAGGAAGACCTTTTGGCGGAGAGTCTGTTGGGATCTCCAGAAACTCTGTGGTGTGTCTGACAGACACCAGTTGCAGAACCCATGCATCGGAGGTTACGTCCTGCCAGGTTCTGCACATGGCGGTGAACTCCCCCCACTGGTTCCTCGCCATGAGGTTGAGGAGGTGGTGGGACTAGGGAGTCAGGAGATGACAGGGCATTCAGGAGGCCCTCCTGGTGTCTATGGTTCTTGGAGGTAGGAGGAGTGGCAGAGCCCGTGGCCTGCGTTTCCCTGGTCGAGCAGGGGCCTGCTTCCTCTGCCTCAGGTCCTTTTCCCGAAAGGGCTGCTGCTGTTGTTGAGTGCCCAGTCAGTACATGGACCGCCGCTGACCTCAGGCGAGGCCTCTATCCTGAGGTCAGTGATGATGTCTTTGGTATCACCACCAAAATGCACCGAGCCTCGGAAGGGGCATCATGAATCGCAGACTGCACCTCATTGGCGAGGCCAGAAATGCGAAGCCAGGCATGCTATTTTAAGGCGACAGCCATCGCCAAGGCATGGGCTACAGAGTCAAATGAGTCGATGTAGCCCACAGAGCATGCCTACAGGGAAACACGTGAGCTGGCGAAGATCCTTGATGAGCTCCCCTTGAGGCTCGAGGAGCCCATAGCCTGGACTGGAGCTGCCAGCCTGGTCAAGGTAGCTTTCTGGTGTGACGCCATAAGGGCCACATAATTTAGGGATCAGAGTGTGCATGTGGTCAAGAATAAACCTTTCTACCGAACTGGTCCATCTGCCTTGACTCCTTAACTGGAGAAGAGGTGCTCATGCTTGGGGGCAGACGAGCGATCATAAGCAGCCGAAATAATGACAGAGTGTGCCTTGGATGCACCTTAAGAAATGGAGCCTCCTTGGCGCCTGGTACACTCTGTCCGTCCTCTTGCGGGCAGCCGGGATGGAATGAGGCATCTGCCAAACTGTAGAGGTGAGGTCCAATCCAAGGAGGAATCGGTACTGGGACAGAGACTCTAAGTCCAGATGTTCGAAGAGCCTCAGTCGCATAGGGTCCTGATCCTCCGACTCCCAGTCAAAAAGTCTTGCATGGACCTCAAGAGGTCCGAAAAGGCAGGTCCTCTGGGGGACTTGGGAAACCTTGCCCTTTGGAACCTCGGGTTAGGTCAGAGGGCTTCTCCACCGACTCATTGACATCCTCCTCCTCATCATCATCATCATTGTCATCCACCCCTCATCCCGAAGGTCACTAAGGTCCAAGAGATCAATGGTTTTGTGGACCGTCCCGTGAACTATGGTTGGAGAGAGAAGAACTCCTCGGGGATGGAGATCTGGAACAGCGTGAGTGTGGGAGCCTGCTTTCCAGATTTTAAACCAACTCCATGCACGCCTGCCACCAAGACTGGATTAGGGTCTTGAAGTCTGGTGTGGCGGAGTCCATGGAGGGGACGGGGAAGGAGGTATAGGCTGAGGGAGAAGGAGGAGAGGAGAGGAGATTACTGGGGGAGGCGGGTAGGATACCTCTGGTAACCCTGGAAATGGTAGCCCTGGTAGGGATTGTACCCAGGATAGTACTGTCCTGAAGTACTCCAGTCAGGAGTAGGATCAGCCGATTAATGGTCTCAGGATACCCGTAGGGGGAATGAGGAACAGTCTGGGGTCTGGAATAAATCCCGTCAGGGGTCTGACAGAGGGGACCCATGGGCCCACCATCGTATAAATTGGCAGCGGATCCAGCGTTGGGATAGCCAACATCTGAGGTACTGACTTGGGATTGGCACCACCTGATCCGGCACCAGAAAAGGATCGGCATCGAGACCAGATGAAGGGGACCTGACAGAGGGACCGTGTCTGGCACCGGAGATGAAGGCTGGGGTGAGCGACTGGGCCCAGGCTCTGAAGTAGTCAGAGGTTGTGGCATCGGGTGAGCACTGCGGATCCAACGGTGGGATCGGAACAGGGATAGTCGCGGATCTGGAGGAATCCCACCCAATGGGAGAGGAGAGGCCTACACCATAGGCCTGATGGCTGAGGAGGGGCTCCTTCCCAGTGTCCCATCAGGAGTGCGGAACTGACCCCAAGAAATGGTCTTCAACGCTGAGGGGCTTCGCACTGTCCTCGCCTGAAGTACCTGCCTGGGAAGGGGAGTGTACTGGCTGGGGAGAAGGGGAGAGAGGCAGTCTCCCCTTGTTCTTCGGACGTCGGGTGAGGCACCGTTACGCCCCAATGGGAGAACCACGCCTGAGCGGCTCTCGGACACAGGAGTCTTACCAGATGGAGCCAGATGGGGAGGAGCAGCGGCCGACTTATCAGCTGCAGTCGGGCGGGTTCACAAAGTCTGGGAAGCCGACTTACCGGCAGCCAGAGGCGGTCCCAGGATGACTTAATAGCAGTAGCGGTGTGGCCATCAGAGGGCCCACGTCGACTTACCCGCAGAAGTTTTGTCCGACTTACCGTCAGAAGTCTTCACTTTAGGTGCGGCTGAGAAGAACAGGTTACTCACCTGTAACAGTAGTTCTAGGAGTGGTATATGTTGTTCATCCACACTGTTTGGCATGTCCTCCACTTTAAATCTTGCCGGAAGTCTTCAAGCTGGCTCCTCCCACCCACCCAGGTGGTATATACCTCGGCTCTGCCCTATGGCGCCAGATCTTAGCCCGCTGGAAGCAACGTTGTGCGCCTGAAGCCAGGGAGGTCGGGATGGGTGCGTGCGGATGAACAACATATACCACCCCTAAACTACTGTTACAGGTGAGTAGCCTGTTTTTCTAGGATCATGGATATGTTGTTCATCCACAATGTTTGGCAGACTCCAAGCAGTTCTCTGGGAGGAGGGGAGGCAAGGCACACCCCTACTTAGGAAACAGAGATTGAGAACTGAGGCCCCAAAACCAGCATCCCGTGTGACTCAAGGTCGATGTGGTAGTGGGTGATAAAGGTGTTTGCTGACTTCCAGGTAGCAGCCTGACTGATTTCCTGGACAGGATGTCCTGGAAGCAGCCACCGATGCAGCAGTATGGCGGGTAGAATGAGCTCTATCCTCTGGGAGGCTCCTTGCCCGCCAACTCATAGCACAGACCTATGCACGATGTAATCCATCTTGCTATGGTCCATTTGGCTGCAGGTCTGCCAGAAGCGGCTTCAGCATAGGTGACAAACAGCTGGCAAACCTCCCATGAATTTCAGCCGTCCTCTCCTTGTAGCTGGAGGAGCCGTCTCAGGTCAAAGTATGGAGCCTGTACTTGGCGTCCGAGGTGTAGTGAGGGTAGTATACCAGCAGAGTCAATACCGGGTCATGGTGAAACTCTGACACCACCTTCGGAAGGAATTTTGGGTGGGGCGCAGGACAACTTTGTCCCTGTGAAAGACCAGGTAAGGAGTCCACTGAAAGCGCTGGAGCTCCCCTGTCCTTCTGCTAACATGATAGCCACCAGGAAGGCCATCTTCCACGACAAGTGTGAGAGCTCACATTTATGCATGGGTTCAAATGGCTTGCCCATGAGCTTTGCCAAAACCAGCAACATATCCCATGGAGGTGGAGGTTCATGCACTGGAAGGGATATGTGATCCAGGCCTTTGAAGAAGCGCCCGAACACTCTCCTGTGCTAGTGTAGTCAGCTGACCGCCCATGCCCGTAAGCAGAAATGGCTGCCAGATGCACCCTAAGGGTTGATGACCATAGACCCCTTTGGAGAGTGATCAAAGGTAATCGAGGATGTTAGTCACAGGACAGGATAAGAGGTCTTGATTCTTACCCTGACACCAAATGGAAAACCTTTTCCATTTGAAGGCATAATATTTCCTGGTCGATTCTTTCTAGATGCCTCCACAACAGTGTAGACATCTTCGAAAGACCCAAAGCCTGGAATTCTAGCCGCTCAGGTACCAGGCTGTGAGGTGCAGCAGATTGAGTCCGGATGGAAGACCTTCTCCTGGTTCAGAGATATTAGGTCTGGGCATGTACAAAGCCACTCGGGGGCCTGCAGCTGAGGAGATCTGGGTACCAGAACTGGGCGGCGGCCAGTCTGGGGCTACCAGATCACCTTCGCCTTGTCCCTCCTCACCTTGAGTAACACCTTGTGGATCAAGGAAATGGAGGAAGGCATAGAAGAGGCCCGGGGCCCATGGCCTCGAGAAGGCATCCCCTGCAGCAAGCCTTGCTGAGGGGGCGGGCATGATACAGCCTCAGCTTGGTGTTTTCCCTGAGGCAAACAGGTCCACCATCAGTTTGCCCTAACGGGAGAACAGGCTGTAAGCTACCTCTGGATGGAGAGACCACTCGTGGGATGTCTGGCCTATGCGGCTGAGAGCTTCTGGCAGCTGGTTCGAGGCTCCTGCCACATGGATTGCTAGAGATCCACCTCTAACTGACTTACGAGGGTCCAGATGCAGGCGCCTCCTTGCACAGCAGCTGGGAGTGTGTGCCACCCTCCTTGCTGAGGTAGTATATGGTCGTGATATTGTCCGTCTGGACTTGAACCACTTGACTCTGGAGCTGAGGAGCAAAAGCTGACAGTGCCAGTCTAACTGTTCTGAGCTCCAACAGGTTGATGTGGCATCAGGACTCCACGGGGTTCCAGAATCCGTTGGCCCTCTTGTCCCCATGTGGGCTCCCAGCCAATGAGAGAGGCATTGGTCATAAGGATGACCGTCAGCTGAGGCGGACAAGCGGGATCCCTTCCTGCAACCCGATCTGGGGTGGTCCACCATTGGAGCGTCCCACATCTTCTGGGTTACAGTGATCAGCTGGTCGAAGTGACCATAACGCTGAGTCCACTGGGTGGCCAGCTCCCATTGAAGGGGGCGCGTGAGCCACCGGGCCCAATGGACCACCAGGTGCACACTGCCATGTAACCCAGAAGGTGCAGAAAGTCCCTGGCAGGGCGCAAATGCTCAACCAGAAATGATCGGGCAAAGAAGGAGAACCTCCAACCTGTCCGACGGAAGCCGACCTTTGGCTTGACAGAGTCGAGCTCTGTCCCGATGAAGCCCATCACCTGAGAAGGCACGAGTTCCGACTTGGTCATGTTGATCAGGAGGCCGAGTTCGAGCAGGCTTTGAGGCCAGATCCTGGACCTCTCCACCTCCTGTTGGGTGGAACCTGCCAAAAGCCAGTCGTCGAGATAAGGGTAGATTTTGACTCCTCGACGCCAGAGGTGGGTTGCCACCACTGCAATGCATTTGGTGAAGACCCGTGGGGCCAATGACAGGCCGAACAGCATGGCTCAGAACTCATACAGGGTCCCTTCGACCCTGAAGAGGAGGAACCGCTGATGGACGGACGGACGGATTGGGACGGAAGAAAGCGTCCTGTAGATCCAGTGAACAGAAATACAGGTTACTCACCTGTAACAGGAGTTCTAGGAGTGGTATATGTTGTTCATCCACACTGTCTGGCAGGTTCCTTGCCGTTTTAAATCTTGTCGGAAGGTCTTCAAGCTGGCTCCTCCCACCCACCGGGTGGTAAAACCCTCGGCTCCGCCCCATGACACCAGATCTAGCTACGCTGGAAGCCAGGTTGCGGCGTTGAAGCCGGGGAGGGTCGGGCGGGTCGTGTGGATGAACAAATATACCACTCCTAGAACTCCTGTTACAGGTGAGTAACCTGTATTTCTAGGGATGTGAATATGTTGTTTAATCCACACTGTCTGGCAGTTCTCCAGGAGGAGGAGGAGGCAAGGCTCGCACCCCTACTTAGGGAATAAGGACTGGAGAACTGAGGTCCCAAAACCAGCATCCTGGCGTGACCCAAGGTCAATGTGGTAATGGGAAATAAAGGTATGTGCCGACTTCAGGTAGCAGCCCTGCAGATTTCCTGGATAGGGATGTCCTAAGCAGCCACCGAAGCAGCGGTATGGCAGGTAGAATGAGCTCTTATCCTTTGGGAGGCTCCATGGCCACCAAACTATAGCAGAGATCTATGCAGAAGGTGACCCACCTGCCTATAGTCAGGGCCCCTACTTTTCTGCGGCACAGTGGGACCAAGCTCTGCAGCAAGACTACTATTTGCCGCGAGAACTTCTGCAGCGGTGGTTTGTAATTTCTGTGGAAGTTCTGCGGCACTAACAAACTACCACATCACAGTGTCAGCTTGTCATCCTGACTTCACTTTCATGGCAGTGGTTATAGCAATCAGGATGGTGGAAAGCACAGTAACACTAGTTTAAAAATAACAGACTTTTAAAAATAATTTTATGCCTAAAAGCTAAACAAATGTCTCTTTACCTAACGTCCTAGCCTGTTGCATAAATGGCATATGCAGAGAGGATCTTATGTGATAAACATGCTATTTCTATATGCATGCTATCTATCCCACTAATGAGGTCTCCACTGTATATCCTTATATATTTGTGTGCTTTCTACACCACTCATGAGGTTCCACTGTGTATCACTTATATATTTATATGCAATCTGTAACATACATACAAATATGTGTGTGTGTGTGTGTGGTGAGAGAGACAGAAATACTGCATGTGTGTGTGTGTATATATATATATATATATATATATATATATTATTTTTTTTATTTCCATGAACTTGCATCCTCATTCATACAGGTCCCATTGAAATGGAATAGAGGAGTTATTGCAAAACTCATTTTCATGTCAACCTGCTTTCCCTGACGCACTGCGTAATACCATCAGGCCATGACGTGCATGTGAACCAATTGTGAGATAAAGTCTCCAACCCATCGCAATGTGTCTACCATGTGATAGAACACTGCACCATACCTTCCCAGGTTCCGAGCAGTGATGTGTTCCACCAATCCTTGTGCTACCCAGCGCCCCAGAGCTACAGTAATCTCTGAACCTGAGTTGCCGGCACTGAAACACAGCATGCTACCCTCTGGTCCAACAGCTGTCCCTGCACACAACATTTCTCCATAACTTTTAGGTGATTCTATCAACCAATGACAATATGTAATTAATAACCCTGGCAAAATGTACAGGGCAATTATTTAACAGGTCTATTCTTTCAACAGGTCTACATTATTATATTCCACTTTTGGGGCATAATTACTTTATTTTTCTTAAAAATGACAGTTAAATTAATTTTACCAGTTATTCATTTCAGATGGTGTCTCTATACCTTAAAGGCAGAAATAGGTTTGTACAAAGTGAGGTATGGACTTAACAGGTCTGTGCTATTGACAAGGTTTTGTTTAAGTTGGCCTAGTGCAATAATTTAAGACTGAAAATTGTATTAGGCTGTAGTGCAGGTTGAGCAAATATCACCATGCATGATATGCTGTGCCACCATCTCTGGCAGTGGGAGCTGTGGTAGATAAGTGACTGTTCATTTCTGTTGCAGAATGCAGTCATTTCATTAGCTAATGTATGATGTTATAGCAATGATAACATCACATTCTGAGCATATAGGGGTTTGGATATAAAAGAGGGACAGGAACCAGATTCTATGGATAAACAGAAATATTAATAAAAATCACCAAGAAGAGTGAATTCTGCGGCACCACAGAAGTTCTGCAGTAGACTACAAGTTCTGCACAAATTCTGCAACCATGGAATTCTAGAAACACTGCCTATAGTCCGCTGGCTGCAGGTCTGTCAGGTGTGCCTGGCGTAGGTGACAAACAGCTGGCGAACCTCTCCCGAACTTCAACCATCCGCTCCTTTTAATAAGATAGCACTCTCTAGGGTCCAAAGTATGGAGCCTATATTCGGCCTCTGAGGTGTGATTGGGGTAGAACACCGCAGAGTCAACACCTGGTTAAGGTGAAACTCCGACACCACCTTCGGAAGGAATTTCGGGTGGGTGCAGGACAACCTTGTCCCTGTGGAAGACCAGATAAGGAGACTCGATGGAAAGCACCTGAGCTCTCCCATCCTTCTGGCTGACGTAATAGCCACCAAGAAGGCGGTCTTCCATGACAGGTGGGAGATATGACACATGTGCATCGGTTTGAATGGCTTGCCCATGAGCTTAGCCAATACCAGCAGTAGATCCCATGGAGGTGGAGGTTCTCGCACTGGAGGGGATATGTGATCCAGGCCTTTGAAAACGCCCGGCCACCTTCTCCTGCACCACCGACTGCTTGCCAGCCCGTACCGGTAAGCAGAGATGGCTGCCAGGTGCACCTTAAGGGTCATCGACTAAAGCCCTAGCTGAGAAAGGACCACAGGTAGTCCAGGATGCTAGCCAAGGAACAGGAAGAAGGGTCCAACCCTTGTCCTGACACCAAATGGAGAATCTCTTCCATTTGAAGGCATAGCATTTTCTGGTCGTCTCCTACGGGACGCCTCCAGCGATGATGAGGACCTCGTCGGAAAGACCCAAAGACTGGAACTGTAGCTGCTCAGGAACCAGGCCATCAAGTGCAGGGATTGAAGGTACGGATGGAGAACCTTCCCTTGTTGACTGAGATCAGGTCCAGGCGGGCTGGAAGCCGCCTCAGGAGCCTGGAGCTGAGGCTGAGGAGATCTGGGTACCAGAACTGGCAGGGCCAGTCTGGGGCTACCAGAATCAACTCGCCTTGTCCCTCGTTGCCTTGAGAAGCACCTTGTGGATCAAGAGAAATGGAGGACGGCATAGAAAAGGCCGTGGTCCATGGCCTTGAGAAGGCATCCTTGTAGCGAGCCCTGCTGAGGGGGCAGGCATGAAACAGCCTCAGCTTCACATTCTCCTGGAGGTGAACAGGTCCACCTGAGGATGCCCCAATGGGAGAACAGATCTTGTACTACCTCCAGCAGGAGACCACTCGTGAGATGCAGCGCCTATCCGGCTAAGGGCATCGGCCAGACTGTTGGAGGCTCCTGCCACATGAATGGCTAGGAGATCCACCTCAAGCTGATCACGAGGGACCAAGTGAAAGCCTCCTTGCACAGAGGCAAGGAGTGCGTCCCGCCTCTGTCGGTTGAGGTAGTACATGGTCGTGGTGTTGTCCATCTGGACCTGAACCACTGACCTGTACAAATGGAGCCAAGGCGGTGAGGGCTAGACGCACCGCCCAGAGCTCCAGCAGGTTGATGTAGCATCGAGACTCCTGAAGGGACCAGCTGCCATGGGCCCAGAGCTCCCCAGATGGGAACCAACCCATCAGAGAGGCATCGGTCATCAGAGTGACCGCCGGCTCTGAGCGGACAAACTGGATACCCTCCTGCAGATGAGCTGGAATGAGCCACTACTGTAGGCCATCCCACATCTCCTGGGTCACGTACTGGCTGGTCCAGGGACCGGACACTGTGACTATTGGCAGGCCAGCCCCATTGCAGGGATGACATGCCAGCGGCCCAATGGACCATGCTGGTGCAGGCCGCCATGAGGCCCAGAAGGTGCAGGAAGTCCCGCAGAGCGCAATTGCCCAACCAGAAATGACTGGGCAAAGGGCAAGGACCTCGGCCCTGTCCACTGGGAGCCGGCTCTGGCTCGAAGAGAGTTGAGCTCTGCCCTGATGAACTGAATCACCTCGAGTGGCAAGAGTTCCAGCTCGCCTTGTTAATGAGGAGGCCAATCTGAGAGCAGACCTGGAGGCCAGATCCTGGACCGCCTCCACCTCAAGCCTGGAGGGGATGCAATCAGCCAGTCGTCTAGGTAAGGGTACACCCGACCCCTCGCGCTGCAGAAATGCTGTCACCACTGCCATGCATTTGGTGAAGACCCTGGGAGCTGAAGAGAGGCCAAAGGGCATGGCCCGAACTCACAAAGAGATCCTCTGTTCGGAAGTGGAGGAATCGCTGATGAGACGGATGGATTGGGATGTGAAAGAATGTGTCCTGAAGGTCCAGAGAACAAAATCACACACCTAGTTCCAAGGATGGAATGATCTGAGCCAGAGTGACCACCCTGAAGTGCACTGCCTTAGGAACTTGTTTAGGTCATGCAGGTTGAAGATGGGCGCCAGCCCCGTCCGCTTTGGGACCAGGAAGTACATGGACACAAACCCTGTGTCTGGAGAAGGGTCCGCCACCTCGCTGATCACCTCCTTCTGGAGGAGCAGAGCAATGTCAGCTCGACGAGCCGGCGCGAGGCTGCGGAACCCGTTGCCCTGTGGGGCGACGGCTCGATATGGAGGGAACCGCTCGAATTCCAGAGGCAGACCCCTGCCTACCACTTCTAGCACCCAGCGGTCCATGGTGATAGCGAACCAGGTGGAAAAGAAGTGGCGGAGCCATCCTCTCACGGGGAACCCGGGAGGAGTGATGAGGTTGGGGGCACACCTCAACCCATCACTGGGCAGGCTTAGAGGAAGGGCCCACTGAGGGACCTCCTGGCCCTGCCTCCAGGCTTCCTACTGGAGGAAGGGACAGACTTGGCCTTAGGGCACCAAATTGCTTGCCTACTAGCCCTGGTGCTGGTGCTGCTGGGTTGGACATGCCGCGGGGGCGGAAGGGCTAGAAGGGCTTACGCTGCTGCTGGCAGCCTTTGTCCTTCTGGGCAGACGTGACCGAGTCCAAGGTGGCATTGGACTTCTCGATCCTCTGGAGATGGCCTTCCACCCCGGCCGAACAAGTCAGTGCCCAGGAAGGAATGCCTGCCAGCTTGTGCTGGGTGTCCACCGTGAAGGTGGAGATCCACTGCCAAGCCTCTGATTGCATGGTCACTGTGGCCACTACTGATCGGGCACAAGAATCACCTATGTCCAATGAAGTTTGAGCTACTGTTTTGCCACCTCCCTTCCTGAACCCAGACCTGCTTGACCGTCATCTGAAGGTCAGCCAGGAGATGAGGAATCACCTGATCCAGGGAACCCATAAGGGTGTGGAGAAATGTGCCATCAGAACAGCCGAGCTAGCCTGACGAAGGCCTAAGGAGGAAGCAGCGAAACCTTCCGCCCACGTAATCCAGCTTCTTGGATTCCTTATCAGGTGGTTTGTCCATGTCCCGAGTGTTCCCAGAGCACTGGAAAACGCTTATCGTTACTAACCCTCCACAGAGGGGTGCTCCGAAACCAGAGAGCGAGCGGTGGGGACTGCATACTGAGCCATTCTGGCCGAAGGCACAGAACAAGATACTGGCCACTGCCACAACTCCAGGGCCGGGCTAACAATGGCTTCGGCCACAGGAAAGGCCTCTGTAGGAATCCTCGTCCAGTATCTCCGTGAGGGATACTTGGCCCATTTTGAAATGGATTCAGCTGCATCCCAGTGGACTCCGAGATGAGCTGAAGCAAACCTAAAACGAGGATGGGCTCGTCCAACGACTGGCCCCCACGGACTCAGGTCAAGTGGCCTGAGAACAGGGAGGAGTCATCATCAGACCCGAGAGTCTGCAAACAGCGGCCGACACTGAGCCACCTCCACCTGCCGAGGACAATCGGGAGTGAGGGTGACCGACAACCTGTGGGGCAAGCCCTGACCTGACCAAGAATCCTTGGTCGGGACCCCAGTCTTTGGTTGTGTGGAGGCGAGGTTCCACCACAATGGGTGGAGCAGCCAGCTTGGCTGAACAACCTGTGCCAGGGTCAGCTCTCGACCACTATGAGGGGTTGTTTGGCTGTTCCCGTGACAGCCACTTCATGGCTGGAGAAAATGACGGAGTCGGCTTATTCCCAGACAAAACAGCTGCTGCCACATTAACTCCTCGTAGCACCGACGCAACTTGCACGGAGCCTATCCTCCGAAGGGACAATGAGAATAAGTGTCATGCTGCTTCATGGTGCCGAGACCAAGACCGCCGATGTTGGCGGGACCAGCTGGACCTGGAAGAGGACCGAGACCGAGACCTTTGGGGTTTCCGAGGGTCAGAGAGGACGGGGAACCCGCCTCCCCTCGGTACAGGGACCTAACTGGGACTCTGGCACAGGAGGCACAGGTAAGTCCTCGGTTTCCACCGGGGAACCAGTGAAGTAGAGTTGTCGGCTTCTCCAGTCGACAAACCGTCGTGACGATGGATGTCTCAGCCGCTGACCTGACGGGGCACCGTGAGCCAGCAGCCAACCTCGACCGGGTTGAGAGTCGATGGTCCGTGAAGGGATTCTCCCGCCTCCCCACTAACGTCGACCGTGGGACTTACCCTTAGAGTCCTTCTTCTTGGACCAACTGGAATGTCCCGATGGCCCTTCTTCCTTGGTGGAGAGGACTAGCAAAGCTCCTTAAATGAAGCCGTGTAGGAGGAGCCCAAGGAGAGGGGAAAATGCCGCAGCCAGGGAGGAGGAAGAAGAAGAAGAAGCGCCTGGGCCACCTCCTCCTCCTCGAGCGCGATCATCTGCTCCGACTGTTCATGGAGCCCGCCACTGCAGACATCGCCCAATGGGCCCCTTAGACTTGACCGGCGGATAACATTTTCAGGTCATCCGAGAAGAAGTCTGGCAGCGAGTCCTCCAAGACCCGGAAGCGAAAAGGACTTCACAATTCTGAAGTCTGCGAGTCATGACCAAGCCCCAGGCAGCAGACGATGTGAGTGCGGATCGTCCAGGACATTTCTGCCCACACGGGCACCAACGAAGCCGGAGTCGATTGGTCCATTGCAGCCGCTGAGGGAAGATGAAGACTGAAGTCTTGTAAATTTTAAAATAAGTTTTGGAAATTACGGAGGTGGATCCCGACCTAAAACACAGAGCGCTAAGGAGGGAACCTTAGCTTCCAAGCAGTAAGGAAGATCTGCCGTCATGGGTGGAGCCGAGGTTTTACCACCCAGGTGGGTGGGAGGAACCAGCTTGAAGACCTTCCAGCAAGATTTAAAGCGACAAGGAACCTGCCAGACAGTGTGGATTGAACATATGCACGTCCCAAGAACCACATCTTTTGCTCCAGGGATGGTATGATCTGGTTCAGAGTGACCATCCGAAAGTGCGGGGACCAGAGATATTGATTCAGGTCATGGAGATCTAGGATAGGGCGCCAACCCCCATCCGCTTGGGCAGCAGAGTACCTGGAAACAAAGTCTGTGTCTGTCAGAGGATCCGCACTGGAGCTACTGCCTCCTTGCGGAGGAGCTGGGCTATGTCATCTCAAGAACCGACTGAGTGCATGTGGAATCCATTCCTCCCAAGGAGCGCGGGCTCAGCTGAGAGGGTAGTGCTCAAATTCTAGAGGCAGTCCCTGACCGACTACTTTGAGAACCCACCTGTCCGGGTGATGGCGGACCAGGCGAAAGGAAGTGGTGGAGCCAACACCCATGGAAGGCCCAGAGCTGGCATGATGGGTGTAGGGGTGGCCACCCCAACCCATCATTGAGCAGGCTTAGATGAGGAGGAGGAGGCTCTGGGACCTGAGCCTCGGCCTCCTTTACGGGACTGCTGAGGACCCTGCTTGGGCTGAGGGTGCCAAGCCTGAGCCTCTACTGCTGTTGATGTTGCTGTCCTCGATAGCAGCGCTGCCAGACCTCAGGGGAAGAGTGCCGAAATGGCTTCTTCTTTCTCTTCTGCTGGTTCTTGCCAGAAGAACCCTTGGCAGAAGTAGCATCCAAGGTGGCAATGGATTGCTCTATCGCTGAAGGTGACCAGCCACTCCTGGACCGAACAAGTTGGTACCCAGGAAGGGCATGTCAGCAAGCTTATGCTGAGTATCCACCAGGAAGGAGAAAGCCTCATGAAGCCTTGCGGCGAGAGGCCACTGCGAGCTGCCAGCGGTGGGCACTAGAATCTCCGATATCCAAGGCCATCTGGAGCTGCTGTTTAGCAACAGCATGGCTCTGGTTACAGACCTGCTTGACCGTGGTCTGCATGTCCAGTGAGAGATGAGGAGGACCTCGCCTAATGACCCAAGAAGGGCATGAGAGAAGTGTGCTATAATAACAGCCGAGCTGGCCTGACGAAGGCCCAAAGAAGAGGCTGCATAGACCTTCACGGCAGTGTGGTCCATATTCTTGGACTCCTTGTCCGGGGTCGGTCAGTGTTGGCCGAACTACCAGTACACCTGAACACAGAGGTGGTCACCAGGCTCTCGGCTGAAGGGTGCTCTGTGAATCCGCAAAGGACCCCATGGGCACTGCGGCATTTCAGTGGCCAAGGCGGGCAGATGGTGCTGGGCAGGAGACAGGACGCTACCAAAGTTAAAGGGCCGGGCCAACAATGGCCTCGGTCACTGGAAAGGCCTGCTGGGTATCCTCTTAGATTGTCAATGAGAGGTACTCTGCCTTTTCTGGATAGGTTCCAGGGCATTCCAGTGGAATCGGAGATGAGGCGGAGAATGCCCTGGAAAGTGGAAGGGCCTTCCTCCATTCCTGCGCCTGCTGATGACTCATCATCCCCAGGATGAGAACGCAAGCCAGTGACATCCGAGTCCGAAAAGTCGTGATACAGCGGTCTACCACCTAAGTCACCTCGACCTGTCGAGGGCAGTCTGGGGTGACTGTTATCGACAGACTTGGGAACCCCGTGTCCTGTCGGTCCTCTTGAGGGCACCCTCCTCAGGCTGTTTAGGCGGTGGTTCCACCCGAATGGTGGAGAGACCAGAGTAGGCCTAACCGGAGATGGCCTGGCCCCACAGGAGGAGGAACTGAGGGCTTCGGTTTCGGAGGGTTGGCTTGTCTGGAGGCAAGAGCCAAGTCATGGCCAGGGTAGGCGGTGGAGCCGGCTTCTACCTGGTCAAGATCAGCTGCTGCCACACAAGGTCTTCATAGCACCGACGGAGTTTCCATCGGAGCCCCTCCTCATCCGAGGAGGATGAGGACCTGTGGTGTCGCCTCTTTTGAGCGCTTATGGCTCTTGTTCGGTCGATCATCCAAGGGGGTCCTGGACCCAGATCGGGAGGCCAACTCGGTCAATTGGGAGACAGTGGGATTGGTGAGACCCGGGGTCCGGGACTGGTTCCTTGATGGGACACCAGCTGGCTGGGTCTCCTCATCCAGAAAGACTAGGACGGAGTCCTTTCCAATGAGTCATCAGGCACAGCCAGCAACAAGGGTTGATGGGGTAGAGGATAATTCGACCTCGTTAGCCACTTCCTCGGTCTCTTGGCCAGACAGAAGGTCTGAAAAGCCAGCAGCCGAGGTTGCGATCTCGACCGAGGTTGAGACCACGAGTTCTTGGGACTCGGAACTCTCCGGTCCCAAGAGCATCTCGTCGAGACAAAGACACTGGGTCCTTCTCCTCTTCCGAGAGCAGGAGGACTGCAAGCCAGAGGGCGCTCACCCCGAGTGAGGAGAGACTAGCACATCTCCCTGAAGGAGCCCATAAGGGTGGAGCCTAGGTTCAGCAGGGCGAAGAAGCTTGATTGGCCGAGCACGAGCTGCTTCCCTCTAGAATGCCTATATCTGTTCCAGCTGTTGGCAGAGCCGTCGCCGTGGAAACCGCCCACATAGCCTCCTTCGATTTCACTGGCGGGTTTTCTCTTTCCTGTCTCCTGCTTCAGGCATGCCTTGCAGTCATCCAGGACGTTGGGATGGAAGGCCAAGCAAAAACTGCATGACGAGGTGTCATGTCCGACACCTAAGCAGTAAATGCACGTGAGGTGGAGATCAGTGCGCTACATCTTCTGGCTGCAGGGGCAGTGGTGAAACTTGGGAAGATTTTTCCTCCATAGTCGATGCGCCGAAGAGCGATCACTAACTTGAATGAGTTTGATTTTCGGTAAAACCGACAATTTGAAAGCCAGGGCCTATGAAGTGCTGGAGAGCATGAGGGAACCTGTATCTTCCAGCTGAAAGGAAGATCTGGTGTCAAGGGGTGGAGCTGAGGTATATACCACCCAGGTGGGTGTGAGGAGCCAGCTTGAAAACTTCCAGCAAGATTTAAAGTGAGGACATGCCAAACAATGTGAAAGAACAACATATCCATGATCCTAGAAGCAGCCTTGCTAGTCGAGGCTAAAAAGCCTCTGGCTGGGCCTCGTGAGAGCCACTCGAGATTTCTCCTTTCGGTGCTCTTTTGAGGGAGAAGATTTCTCTGAAGAGGACTCGGATCTGGTCCATTTGCTTTACTACTGAAGCAAGACAGAATTTTCAAAGATGGGTCTCCAAAGCCTGCTGTCTCCTCTTTCTGGTGGCCTGGTTGAAAGGCTGGCACTCCAGATAGGACGAGACAGGGTGGTCTGGGCCCAGGCAGATCACGCACTTAAGGTGGCTGTCCTTGTGGAGTATTTGTGTGCCTGCAGGACTAGCACTTCTTCTTAAGTGAAGATATAAGCAAGAAAAAATTTGTAGAAAATGGAAGAAAAGCGAGGAAGAATCCGACGAAGAACTTTTCATAAGACGATCACTAATGGAAGTCTGCAATGCAACTGACATGAGGTGATGGCGGAAAGAACTGGATGGCAGGCGTGGGGATCGCCACTATATACAGTCATGCTGACATTTGTCACATGACGTCAGGTGAGGCAGTCCCGTCAGGTATTACATAGAAAAGTCTGCTGTGCGCCCAGATGCCAGGTGGCGCTAATCCTATATGTAATGACCTACTGAAGGGACCCTATCAAGTAAGATCAAGTCTTCCTATTTCCCTATAAGATTGCCACAGTCTGAAAGAACTGAACACTCAAAGTTTGAGGTGTTTGATTCTTTTGTAGAACCAAACTTGCAGCCCTACTGGGAAGGAGAATAATACAATGCAAGATATTTTTAGTTTGAGTGACCCACCAACTTGACTCAACTTGTTTTTAGGGCTTAAACCAGCCTCCATAAAGGCAAGGAGGCCATTTAGTTGTGGCACATATGTGTTACAGTGGCAGCCAAAGGCCATCAAAAGAAAAGGCTACATATATACCCACTGACACTTCAAGAGGGAGAAATGTGATTGGCAAATAGTGGAGATGGGAAGGATTACCTTCAGGGTGCAGGAAACGGAGGAAGCATATATTCACTGGTTGACTAGGTGGGAACTGGCAGAGGGAGAAGGACAGGCAGAAGAGACCCTGAGGGTGAGAACACAGACTAACTGCGACAGTAGACAGGCCGGAACACAGCTACTGTAACCTGGAACAGACACCATGAGAGTCTGACCAGACACTTAAGGCGCTTTTACACAGGTTTATGTAACAGAATGACTGTTACGAAAAAGTATTCCGTTACATCCCTTGTGTGTATAAGTGCATCTGTTTCGCTCCCATGGTGAACGTTCATCCAAACCACAATCTGTGCTTCTCGCAGTTTGCACCGATGTGTTCCGCTTTCATCTGGCTATGTAAAACAGCCATTCCAAAGCAGTGCACAAACAGCTATAGAGCAGCAAGCTCTGTGGGGGTGCTGAAACACAAATGGAGGTGGGAGCTGCAGCGGAAAATTTGCGGGCGTGTAGAAGGATCCTGAGAACACAACTGAGTACAACGCGCCACAGGTAAAGCTCATTTCATTTTAAAACCTGTGTGTAAAGTGCCTATAGTACTAAGAGAGGTAAAATATGCAAGACTATTGCCATCATGGGGGGCATGCTACACCAATCCCCATTTTAGCTTTTCACTTGCCGGTTAGAGACTATTACCTATTAGCATATTTACTGAGACACATACAGTTTTACATACCTCTGTGTACTGAATTATGTTTTTAGATTGTTAATGGAAAAAAAATACAAAATTCAAATTGCATGGATGCCACCTTATCAAACTATGTACTGTTTTAAACACTCTTGTAACTGACATGAGCAAACTTTTGGACTGTCTCCAGTAGATGATGCTTTTAATAAAGTATTAAAAAACAAAGTATAAGAGTGTTTTCCTGTACATGTCAGAAGTCGTATCAACTGGAATCTGTCCCCCACAGACTTGGCCTGTATTGTATAGCTTTCTTGGTCTGGGCTACAAGGTTTGAATTCACTTGATGAGTTTATTCTACAGGGTTTAGGAATTAAATCCAATTGTGGTAAAAATACAAGCATTTGTCAATGCCGAATGTTTGCTTGCTGGCACTGGCATTGGTAGTGTAGAAGTTACAGAGCTGCATAATAGGAATGGCAGCAGTATTGAACTGAAGCCAACCCCACCACCCTGCAGGAAGTGGCAGGCATTGGGGTGTGCCTTTGGGTAGTCAGGCATAACAACCCACGCCATTTCACCACCCTACCCTGCAGACACTGGCGAAGTGTCACGGTAACATAGGGTCTTGGCCCTTATCGCACCCATTCCATCAGAAATCACGGTGAGATGAGTGTGGTACAGGAGAATGGGGTGAAGTTTGGGCCCAAAGAGTCCGAGGCACACCTTGATGCCTCTCACTGGCTGCAGGGTGTGGGTGGGGTGGAATGGATGAGCATGACAGGCAAGAATCCCAAGTCACACCCCTGATGCCTGTCATACTTACAGGGTGGGGCGTTATGGTCGGAAACCCTAATGCCTCAGGCATTCGTTGGTATTTTCACTCCAAATTTTCAATATGTTTTTTGTGACCTCCACCTCATGAACAGTGGCAATATCAGTTTGTTAGCTAAAACTGCTTTTGCACAGCGACTATGGCATTTGGCACCACAAGAGCAAAACACATTCCAAACAGGATGTGAAAAATGACAGCAGTACTGTTCATGGGGAAGTGTAAAAATGTCAATGTTGAAAATCTGCTGTGAAAATCTTAAAAACTGGTGAAGTCACGCGTGCGTGAAACTGTGATAACACACCGTAATCTAACTAGTTTGGGGATTTTTTTACAGCAGATTGTTAACACAGGCATTTTGGGGTCTCCAATCATAAACAGTGACAGTGTGATTTTCTTAATGTGTCCCGTACATTGATTTCGCACAGTGACCACGCATCTCTGCACTGAAAGTGTGAAAACACATTTCGCCATGTTGTGGAAAATGACAGCTGTACTGTTCATAAGGAGGTGGAAAATGCCACTGGTGAAAATCTGGACTGAAAATATTACAAATTCATGAACTCACGAGGGTGCGTGGAAACTGCGCAATGCTCACTGTAATACAGTCAGTTTATGGAGTTTTGTCACCAAATTTTCAACATAGCCATTTTAAGACCTCTGCTCAAGACCAGTGTCACTGTGATTTTCTTAATCTGTCCCAAACATTGTTTTGATACCGACTGTACCATTGTGCGCTACGTATCGGAAACACATTTTAGGCGAGATGATAAAAATGGTAGCTGCACTGCTCATAAGGAAGTGGGTGAAATGGCACTGTTGAAAATCCGATGTGCAAATATTACAAATTAGCAAACTTGCCTGAGCGCCATGAGGAACTGCGCAACGACACTCCTAAAACAGTCATTTTTGGGAATTTTTTCACCAAATTTTCAACATAGTCATTTTAACACCTCTGCTCATGACCAGTGTCACTGTGATTTTCTTAACATGTCCCATACATTGATTTCACGACACCGACTGCGCCATTGTGCGCTACATGGGCAGAAACACGTTGTGGGCGAGATGTGAAAATTGACAACTGTACTGCTCATAAGGAGGTGTGGTAAAATGGCTATGTTGAAAATCTGGGTGAATATTGAAATTCGTAAACTTACGTATGCGTGCGTGGAACTGCGCAATGCATGTCTCATAAACAGTCATTTTAGGGTTTTTTACCAAATTTTCACCCAGCCATTTTAAGACCTCTGCTCATGAACAGTGTCACTGTGATTTTCTTAATGTGTCCTACATTGATTTCAAGACACCGACTGCGCCATTTGTGCTACATGGGGAAACACATTTTGGGTGAGATGTGAAAAATGACAGCTGTACTTCTCCTAAGAGGTGTGGTAAAATGGAAATGTTGAAAATCTGGGTGAAAATATTGAAAATTCGCGAACTACGACGCGCGTGAGGAACTGCGCAATGCACGCTCATAAAACAGTAATTTTTGAATTTTTCCACCAAATTTTCAAAATAGGCTTTTGAGAGCCCACCTTAAGAACACTGGTAGTGTCGTTTGGTTAATTGTTCCGAAAGGTGATTTCGTGCAGTGGCTGCGAAATCACCGTTCTGGCCCGAGTAACGCCATGACAGTGCAAGAATTCATGAGGAGGGATCCCAAAACTCCATGTTGAAAATTTGGTGCAAAATTCCAAAAATGCCTGAGATATGCAACAAAGTTGAAAAACCCTATCTATTCCATTATACAGCTTACCGGCATTTCCTCAGTTCATGATCGGCTTTGAAGGCGCAGGCGTGTTCCCGGTCCACGAAGATCGTCGCACCGGACTCGGAGGTAAGTATGGGGTGAGGGGTGTGGAGGCAGGGTGCGCAGTGGGTGGGTGCGGGTTGTGGGGGGCAGGGAGACTGCGAGGACCGTTTTTTTATTTACAGGGTTTTGGAAAAGGCGATGCGGGCGTTTGCCACACTGGGGTGGGCTCCCAGCGTGGCAGAAGGCGACTGGGGGGTGTGGAGCCGACGCAGAGTTGGGCACCTGTCGGCCATGGCATCTGTTGCTACACTGGGGTGGGCTCTGGCGTGGCACACTGTACTCGGGGGGACCGTGGAGCCGGCGGGGATTGGGCACCCAGTCGGTGACAGCATGGGGAGGAGACAGTGGAGCCGACAGGGATTGGGCACCCCCGTCGGCCATAACATCATTTTGCCACGCTGGGGTGGGCTCCCAGCGTGGCACCTGGGCTCTTTGGGGAGGCGTGCAGCCAGCGGGGAATTGGGCACCCCGTCGGCCATAAAACATTTTGCCACGCTGGGGTGGGCTCCCAGCGTGGCACCTGGATGCTTTTGGGGCGGAGCCAATGGGGGATTGGGCACCCCGTCGGCAGTACAGTGTGGGGAGGGGAAGGCGATGAGGCACGCAGGCGTGCTGCGCGTGTGTGTGTGTGTGTGTGTGGGGGGGAGAGCTCTGCTCACTCAAGCAGAGCTCTCCCTTTCAACTGTATGCCACTGCATTTTCAGCTGTCATAGACAGCTGAAGCAGTGATTGGCGCCTGTGACCGCCGCCTGCAAACACACTGACTGAATTGGAAGAGGCTGACACACCTCTGGAAAACTGGTATGATGGCATTATGTTTCTTGCACATGGCGAAGCAAACATAAAATGGTTTGGAGTAGTCACCTCCCTTTCCAGTCAAGCTTACTATGTCCCCACCCACCCTCCAGCATTTTTGCCTCTGCTGTAAATCTCCAAAACTGCCTAATTTACTGGATTAAATTAACTAACTGTTCTGTTACTACTGTCCTATAAGAGCACTTTGTAATTTATTAATTGCACGTTGCACTCTGCTTTGCATGATTTCAGTAATGTGCCATGTTGCAAAAAGACTCTTCCGTGTTTCTTTCTGTCTTGTTCCTGCTCCCTTTTTGAATCTGTTCCACCTTGTTTTGCTTGCATTTATACCATAACACTGTTGTGCTCTCTTGTCCCTCCCACAGGGTGCATGTGGAAATAGCCTCTTCTCGGCATGCCTTTTTAAAATTCTGTACTTATGCCCCTTCATTCTCTGCCTCCATCCTCTCTCCGGGTCCCATGGTGTCACCAGTGGATCCCAACTTGCTCCAGTCGTTATCCTCCATGCTGCCTGGCTTACCCCCAGACGGGGGTGGGAAGAATTACCCACAAGCAACTTGGGTTTCCTCAGAAGGTGAACCTGGAGTGGTCATGTCAGTCTGGGTACACAGGGGTCCTTTGCCTGTTGGAGACATGGCCATTCTCGCTGTGCTACCACACCCTCTCAGACACAGGCACACAAGGGAGATCAAGGCACTCGCACATGCTGAGTATGTTTCTGCATCAGTCCCCAGCCTGTGTCTGACCCACCTACAGTGCCCTTGGCTGCCCTAACTCTTGTGGTCACTCACTGCAGCAAGGACAACAACCGTCCCTCCCTGGAGAAGAGTGTCCTCTGGGACGCCCAATCCTCTTCCCACCAGCAGGACCTAGGATAGCCACTCTCCTTCCCGAACTGGGTCGATGGCTCATGAGTGGTAGCCTCTACCACTGCACCAACAGGCTGGTAGTATGCTTCTCTTGGTCAAAACTTTTAAAATAAATGAAAAATATGTCTTAAAATGTCTGTGGTTATTTTACCTTCAGTGTATGTCTTTACTGTACACTTCTATACAGTTTATAAATCAATCAGTAAAAATATGGATTTATAAATGAATGAATGAAAAAATATATTTACCTGGGGATCCTCTTTCACCGTCAGGCCCTGATAAACCATCCAGGCCATACAAGCCTGGGGTCCTGCAAACCTGTCAAGGTAGACATGTGTTTACTTATTTGACAAGTTTTATTTACAACATAGGAGAACTAGGCAAACAAATGCCTACAGAAGTACGCAAATGCAAGACTATGAAATAGACTGCACCTACTCTTTAAAGTGGTTCTTTGAATAATGTTTTATTAGCTAACATTTTCTTGTTGTCTCATGCTCTCTCTAAAGACAGATACAAAATGACCCACCAACATCCATTAACCAAAAATTATTCTTGCTGGCAAGTGCTGCAATACGAATGTATCATAATGTTTTTGAATGTTCTAATTGTCCATCTCTTTGACTTAACAACAGTCTTGACCAGATATACTTTCAGTGGGATTTCTTTGCTCACAGTGATCTAGAGCATCTAGAAACATGGACAATGTTGGCAGAAAAAGACCATGGGTCCATCCAATCTGCCCAGTTTTACCCTTACTCTACCCTGTGACCTATTGTAAAGACAGGGGTTTCATCCTCACCCCCTTGCCTTACTGCTACTCTCCTGAGTAACTTTAAGCCCTTTACTCTGTCCCAGTCATGCTTAAATCCATCAATGGTTTCACACCCATCACCTCTGCAGGTAGGCTGTTTCATGGCTCAACCACTCTCTCAATGAAGAAACACATTCCGCATCCCTCCTAAATCTCCCTGCACCAGCTTACATTTGTGTACCCTTGGTTTTGGCCTGCCATTCCTGGTAAATAGTTACTCGTAGTTTACCTCGTTCATTCCTTTCAGAAGCTTGAAGGTCTCTGTCATGTCCCTCAGTTCCTTCTGCCCTCCAGCAAGTACACGTCCAGTGCCCTAAATTGATACTCATAGGATCTGCCCTGTTGGCCACAAATCATTTTAGTTACTCACGCTACACTGTCTCTAGCCTGTCTCTGTCTTTCCTCAGGTGTGGACTCTTTCCTCCTGCTATTGGAATCCCATTCTAAAACACCACAGCATTCAGGCTGTGCTGCTGTAGGTCTTGTTACATTGGCCAGTTTGTTTTAGGGAGTCGCTTATTATGATCTCCAGGTCCCTTTCCTCTGAAGTAGTGGCCAGCTTAACCCCATCCATTGAGTATTCCTTCCTGGGGTTCTTGTTCCTATGTGCATCACCTTGCTTGTTTCGCATTGAATTTCAACAGCCAGACCTTGGACCACCTATCAAACCTTTACAGGTCCCTCTGCACTCCCTTACCCCTCCTCACTGTCCACCCTGCACACAGCTTAGTGTCATCAGCGAAGAGACACATCTTGCTTTGTATTCCTTTTCCTAGGTCTCTTATGAGCGTATTGAAAAGAACTGGTTCCAGGACTGACCCCTGAGGTACCCCACTTGTGATCTCCGTTTCCCCTGGTTTGACCCTGTTTACCACCACCCCTACTGCCTCCCCAACCAGCTTCCCACCCATTTGACAAGGTCCTTTGCTGCTCCCAGATTCTCTAATTTCTTCAGCAACTTTCTGGTCAAATGCCTTGCTGAAGTCAATATAGAGTAAAACTACTGCTTGCCTCTTGTCCACTGCCCCATTGCTCAGTCAAAGACTACTATCAGGTTGGTCTAACAAGACCTCCCTCTGATAAAACCCATGCTGCTTACTATCCTGGAGTCCATTTCTCTCCAGGTAGTTCACTGGGTCCTCTGTAATTGGTGTCTCCATCAGTTTAACTACAATGGAGATAAGACTGATGGGCCTCTATTTTCCAGATTCCTCCCTGTCCCTCCTCTGTGAAGGGACACCATGTTTGCTATTCTCCAATCTATTGAACCACCCTGACTGTAGTGAGCTATTGAAAGGTCCTGCCACGGTTCAGACAATTATGTTGCCAATTCCCTGAGCACCCTTGGGTGCATACCAGCTGACCCTGGAGACTTGTCTATTTTCAGGGCTGCAAGCCCTTTCCTTACCCTTTCTCCTATAATTACCACCTGAACCATTTCTGGGATGTCCCTTACAGCAGCCTTTATGCCTCGTCCTGGCAGAGGCCCTCTATTCTTCATTGTAAACACTGAGCAGCAGTAGTCATTTAAAACAACTGCCTTCTGCTTGACCTCCTCTACTACCCTGCCTCCATTAGTCGAACAATTACCCTGTTTATCTTCCTTTTCCCTTAGGTACTTGAAGAAGTTCTCCCCTCTCTTGACCCTCCACAATATACAGATCTGTGTCTGCTTTTCGTCCATGACTCCTTCATCTTTGTCTAGTATTTGCTCCATTCCTCATCCCGCTTTCTCCTTGTAGTCAATGTAGGCCTTTTCTTTGGCCCTCACTGCCTCCCTGATGTTCTTAGAGAACCAAATTAGACTCTTGTGCCTGCTCCCTTTGTAACTGTTATTAAAGCATTGTTTGGTTGCTTCAAAAATGGTCCCTTTAATTTTTCCCCACCTCTCCTCCACCCTCTAATTTCATCCACTCCAACTAACTTGCCCTTGACTAATCCCCTATTCTGATCAAACTCTGCGTATCTGAAATCCCCAATCACAGCTTTTGATGAGGGTATACTGATATCTACAGATACATCTACATATCTGCAGGTACATATCTATCGTACAGCACATACAGCACAGTGCAGTATCACGCTGTATGCTAATGAAAGAACATGAAAATGATTAAATTCAAGATTTTAAATTGTACACCGTCAGCCTACATTTTATATTCTAAATTACTTGCTTCTTGTTTATGAAGCCAATGATTCTGTGTCTGCATTCTGCTGGTTAGAAAATGTTACCGGAGAAGCACTGTAAGTAAAGTACTAACCTGGCAGGCCTGGTAATCCTGGTTTTCCTGGAGGACCTGGTTCCCCTGGAATTCCCTTCTCACGGGTTCACCTGGAGCTCCCGTGATCCTTGTAGCCCTGGCAAACCTACAGATTAAATGCATAATTTGTAACTGTTACAGAAAACATTTCATGAACAGCGTATCTCAGTGTCTCCATGCTCTGTCATGAAGCAGGGTTTGAACAGTCTTAGTGGATGTTTTCAGATTTTCCTATTAGACAGAAGTAAAGGCTACTTTGGCAAAATCTTCTTTTATTATAGTTTTTATGCATATGTCATGTCTACTCTCTTGCAACAAAATTAATCTAGATTAAAGCAGAAACATCTGACTTAATCTTCTAAGAGTGATCAACATGAAAGTAAGACAGATTGTTCTTCTGTTAGATTGAATTCAGTAGCAGATTTTTTCTCATTTTTATTTCTTAGTGAATTTTAGTATTTGAGAAGGGTGTGGGAGTGAAAACACTGAGCGAGGCCCTCTGTTTATCCAATAATCGGTACAGCAGGGTTATTCACCCTACATGGCTCCCTACACTGCCCTGCAAATTTGCCTCAAACCTGACATGGAGGGACCACCATGTACATGAGAGGGTAGTTCAGGCTCCCAGCCTATTTCGGCCTTGGATTCTAGGTCCATCACATTGGCCCTATGACCCTCTCATAAACAGGGACATGAAATAAGTATACTGTGCAAATACGTGCCAGTTTATGTTGACCTTAGTTAGCCTATCCTGAATAAACTGTAAACCAACAAAAAAATACAGTTCCAAGGATATAAGTAGGAGGCCATGTTTTTTAACCCTGATTAAGGAGGATGGGCCCCATTAATGTTTCCTCAGTTATTTTTTTTCCAATTCTGCACATTTTTCACACAACTACACTTCTGTTTTTGCTGCATTACTTTGCAAGAGTTCCATAGCTGGGTTGGCACCTAAAACAGTGATAGTGTCAGCTATCTTATGTTTTTCTTTATCATGTGGGGAAAGGGCAGTGCGACCTGGGTGGGGCATCCTACTTTGCAGACAGATGCATCTGCTATCTGTAAAGGTATCTAATGCTAGTACAAATAAATTAGATGACTATCCCCTTTATGCGGTGAATCTCACTAATTGGATTTTTCCCTGACAAGTTATGGTCAGGGGAGGAGGGCAGCACTATGAAGGTAGACATTTCACCTGGTTCTCCTTGTAGGCCATGTCGCCCATGCTCTCCTCTCATCCCTTCAATGCCTATAAAACCAGAATCTCCTTCTGATCCTTGTTCTCCTGTCCATCCCTTTTCACTCTGACAGAAATAATAGTTTAAATTCACTCTTGCAGTTTGCTTGTAAAACATTTATTTGTTTGTTAAATGGGTAGGGTCCTCTGATTCAAAGGACCATTTTCAGGCATGACCAGGGCCATGAAGATGGCACAGCAACACGTACACAGGAACTGATACAAATAGGTACAGTGAATGCAAGTAGTTACAGTACACAGGCTAACACATTAGGTAATACCACACAATGAAGCAGTTTTGTGCAAGATTGAGCATAAAGTGAAACACAGTACAATCACATCACTATTGAGTAAAACTATTTAAATGCTGCAGTTTTGCACAAAAACTGAGCATAATGTGAACACGTTACAAATAGGTCAAGTGCACAGATGAACATTGGCAGCACAGTGCCCTCAAAAACAAACTAGTAGCAGCAAGACGACAGATACCCCAACAGACTAATTAAACAATTTCCAAATCCGATCTGGGCCAAATGATTTCCTTGGGCAGGGTCTGACAGTCAGTGTGGGGTGGTGGGGGGGCAGGTGCAGTTGACTGCTGCCATAAGGGAAGTCTTAAAATGGGACTTGAATAGGGGGTGAGCAGATAAGGGAGCAGGTAGGGGAACAGATATGCTGTTCCACAGATTAGGTACAGCTGAAGGAAAACCTTCTAGCTCGTGCATGTGGTGACCTGCAGGCATGCTAACATGAGGCTCAAGGAGTTCTGGTGGACTTGATGGCAGAGTATAGGCTTGGGCAGGGTGGACAGAGGGACATCATACTGTCCCTAATAGACTTGTTGACCAGGCAGCCTAGTAGGCAGTCCCAGAGGGCCTGAGGGGAGCCAGCCTAGGGCCTGGAAGAGGAAGCAGTAATGAGTAGAGTAAGGAACCATCAGAGGAAACCTACAGATGTTGTTATAGGTTGTAGTTAGCCTGGAAGGTCCTGTAAATAAGGTTTACATGTATATGTATATGTATATGTATATGTATATGTATATGTATATGTATATGTATATGGTGAGCAGTAGTCAAGCAGGGGAGGAGGGTGTCCTGAGCAATGGCAAGTCCGACCTCTGGGTCAGGTAATCCTTGAGCCTATATCCCAGCTCTAGTTTCTGATTTACGCTGGATGGTATGACCAATGTGGTCAGTAAAAGTCAGTGCAGGGTCGAGGGTAACTATGAGGAGAGTTTAAAGGATGTCACTGTTTCAAGGGGCGTGACATCAGGAGATAGAACAGAGGATTAGTGTTCCCCACTGCCTTAGCTAGCCTGGATTTGGAGCCAAAGAGCATTGCCTTCATCTTCTTAGCATTAACTAGGAGTCTGTTTGTTAGGCAGCTGGGTGACACCAAAGTTGTTTGTGTGGGTGGCGGAGGGTTCAGCGGGGTCTTAGCACTATGGTATAAGACTGTCAATGTACAGTAGTGAGCTGCATGTGACTGTGTTTTTGGGAAGGAGTTCACAAACAGGGAAAACAGGAGGGGTCCGAGAACAGAGCTTTAGGGAACCCCTGTGTTTACCTACCTGGCAGTGAAAGCTGTGCCCCAGTAGACTGCTTGTGAGTGATCAGCAGAAACCATGTGATGGACACAGTGGAGCAACCAATGCCATTAAGTTTACATAAGAGGATTTTGTGGTCAAAGGCCTCGATGAGATCCAGAAAGACTGCATCAGTGAGTTTTCCTTCATCCATGTTCCAGAAAAAATGGTTTGTGAAGCAAGCCAGGGCTGTGGTGGTGCTATGTTCCTTTCTAAAGCCATGTTGTTGGGGCAGAGGAAGTTGTACTCTGCCACATAGTCCTAGATCTGCTGGTACACAACTTTTCCAGAATGTTACTCAGGTGAGAGAGGACGGAGATGGGGCGGTAGTTTTCAGCTAGTAGCGAATCACCAGATTTAAAGAGCACCTGATACAGTTGACAACTTTGAAAAATGTAAGATTCAGGCATAAATGTAGCTTATATTTTGTATTTTATTCTGTAACTCTCATCCTTATTTCTTTATTACTAAGGGTATTTGCATGGATACAGTATCTCAGCCCTTTTAGGTCTGGCTGTCCACCAGCACCTGACATCATAATTCTGTTTATGACATCAAAATAATAGGAAAAAAATATATGTTGCTATGGCGATAAATACAATGTCATAAACAGGGATTGTGATGTCATGTGTAGAGAAGCACCACAGTAGACATAGTCTAGGGACAGCGATCTTGTTTTCATGCAACTGTTTTCAGTAATAAAGAAAATAGGAATTAATTACTAACAATATATTAAGTAATAAAGAAAATGGGATGGAGTTGAATATAAATCTTACTTTTTCAATGTTTTCCTAATGCTTTCGGGCTCTTTAAAGATGTGGACTGCTCTGGCTTGCTTCCATAGTAGTGGTATGGTTGAGGAAGTGAGGAAAGATTAAAAACTGTCATGGGGCGGGGATTGGCAATGGCATGAGCAACAAGCTTCAGGAAGCAGGGCAGAGGCCATCACTACCAGCACTAGCCCGGCTGGGGAGGCTCATGAAGAACTTCCGATATCTCATGGTGAGATGGCCATGGAGTAGGCGAGAATGTTTGAGTTTTCCGTGACCAAGCCAGAAGGAATCTGGGCAGGTAATGTAGGGGTGAGTTTAATGAGATAATCTGACAGGTCCATGAATTTGGCATTGAGGGCTTCAGTGACCATGGAAGGATCCAGCCCCTGTTGCAAGAGGCTGAAGAAGGCCTCACAGAACCCCCATCCCCACCAGACACCACACACTGCTTGGAGCACACACTTTGCCTGGGGATAGCAACCAAGAGGCTGCAATAGGTAACTACCTCAGCCTCCTGCACTGCTTGTTTGTTGGGGTATTAGCCCAGCCACCCTCCCACTCAAGGCTGGCCCTCAATTTAAGGACCACCCTAATCACATGACTTCCTGTTGCTCCTTTTACACCCCTAATCACATGACTCCTGTTGTTCCTTTTACTAAGTCCCCTGTTTTCCATTTACAGGTTATACTGTCCCTCCACTAAAGGACTTTCCATCCACTTTGACTCCCTGCCTCTCTGGACTCTCCTCCTCTCACTACTCCCCTGACACTCTTGCTCACCCTTCCTCTCTATCACTACCCTCCCAGCTTTGATATACTTTCTGCTTGCCTCAATTCCCATTTTCCTCTCTGCCTCACCTTTTCTGTGCACCTCAGCCCTCCAGACCTGCCACCCCTCACTCTGCCCTTACCTCTGCCACCACTAGGAATCGCTACAGACCCTCCTTTTTAGCCATTCGCCACCTCTCTGGTGGCACCTCGCATCGTATCCTAGGTTCCACCAGGCAATCCACACAGTGCCCCCGGGTTTGAACCTGGTACCCCCTGCACCAAAGTCCATCACCCTATCGCTGCGCCACAGGGAGACCACCACACTGTTGGGTGTCAGTATGTCCTCTATATGTCAACATTGGGTCAGCACCTTACTAAAATTATGAGTCGACTGCATTAACTCTCACAGACTCACCACCTACTACTGCTGACACTACCTCTATACTACCATGGACCCTCTGGCCCCTCCACCCACCCACACCCTTTGTCTAAAATCCACTCTGTCCTCCACCACCTCCCATCCACTCTGTTGACTCCATCTATCCCCCAGTTCGCCTCCCTGTTGCACTGCACCCACTCTGGCCACCCTGCCCTCTTCTCCATCTAGCCATCCCAGCCCTCCCTCTCCATGCCCATTCCCGTCAATCCCCACCAAGTCCTCCTATCACCCTCACCCAACTAATAGCTGGCATCTTCTCACCCTCCTCAAAATAATCTCCCTGTTACTATAAATGTCAGGCAACATTCACCCCAACCCAGGCCCTGTAACACACAACCAGCTTAATCGCCCCTAGGGCTACACATAGCCACAATGAATATCTGAGTTCTACCCAAAAAATGCAGCCCTCAATGTTGGTTAGCGCAACACCAGCCTGACGTCTTGGCACTAACGGAAATCTGGCTCTCCAAAAGACCCCGACTCCTTTGTCTCCTTCCCTGGCCTCTCTCTCACGAGGAAGATAGAGTGGGAAAATGGGGTGGTGGGTGTGCCTTCTATGTACGAGACTCTCTGCTGTGCCAAACACTACCAGCCCCCACTCTGGACCAAGGGGCCCAAACCCTCCTCACTAAAACTCACCCCTGACCCCACCAGGGCCCTCTAATTATCACCTGCCTATGTCCCACCGAAACCAAGCTGTTGCTATTCAGTCTCTCTCAGACTACCTCACCAGCCTTCCCACAAAGTGGAACAAGTCCTTGTTAGGGACCTTAATGTAAACCTGCTTACCAGCTCAGCAGCCTCTGTCAAGGACACCTTTGTGGCACTTGACCTAACCCAACTGGTATGCCAACCTACTAGGACAAACCCTCCAATGGTTCACACACCCTGCTAGACATCCTACTAACTGTCCTCATAGAATCTCTGATCTGGTGGTCCTTTCCAACTCCCTGAGTGACCACTCCTGATCTTCTTCTTCTTCTGGTCTTGTCAGCTACCCAAACCACAGACCAACTCGACCTCCCATCGCCATTTCGGCCTGGTGGCCTAACCAAACTCACACAACACCTGGCACAATGGGACTGGTCTCCCTTAACACAGGCCCAGAACATAGATGATGTCCTAATCTATTTCACCTGCTTCTTCAACAGAGCTTGTGATATCTATGCCCCACTTAACAAAACACTTACCAAGAAGGTGAATGCACCTTGGTCACCCCTGCACTGCTGCAGCATCTAAAACAAAGAGACAACCTCTGGCACAGAGCCGCTGCTTCTGGCACACAGGCAGACAGGAAGGAGTACAATGCCGCACGTAGCAAATGCACATGGGCCATACATAAAGCCAAGGTGGAATTCTATAGAACCACTCTAGCCTCCTCCTGGGAGTGCACAAAATTCTGGGACAACATTAAAGAACTTAATGGGAAATCCCGCCTCCGTCCCAGCTTTGCATCAATAACGCCACCTCCACTGATCCTCAATCCATCGCTGACTGCCTCAATTCCACCTTCTCCGACCTTAGCGCAAGTCCTCCTAAGCAACTTTTCTAACTCTGTACCACCTATCCCAGAGTCTAATATTCAATGCCCTCCTTTCTACCTTAGGGTCATTACCATGCGGGATGCCAAAACTTACCTGTCCAAAGCACTCAGTGGCTCCAATTACTGTAAAGACTCCTTTGACATGAGAATCCTTTGCCTAGTTCTTGACACTGTCCTCTCCCCACTAACAGATCTCCTTAACTGCTCTCTGTGCCTGGGACAGTTCCCAAACACCTGGAAAACAGCAGTCATAACCCAGATCCTAAAACGTGGAGACTGCACCTCCTAACAACTACCCACCCATCTCCATCCTTCCCCCACCTCAAAGCCCTTGAAAAATCATGTCAGATCAACTGACTGAGTACCTGCTCGCACACTAACGATTATGCAGGCAGCAAAATGGTTTCAGATCTGGTCACAGCACAACCACCGCCTCTACGGAATTTTCTAATTTTCTTCATTCTCCCTGGACAAAGACACCTTGTCAGAGCCATTTTCATTGACTTCTCTAAGGCCTTCGACATGGTCTCCCCCCCTCCTTCTGAACACACTCCAGCACATCGGGTATCACAAGGTCCCTCTCCTGGTTCTCCAGCTATACCACCTCTAGATCCCAATGTGTTAAGATTAACAACACCCTCTCTACCACCCTGCCAGTCCACTCTGGGGTACCACAGAGCTCAATTTTGGGTCCACTGCTCTTCAGCATTTATCTAAATGCCCTACCCAAATTCTGCTACAGTAGCGTGTTTCTGTATGCAGATGACGCAGTTCTCTACACCTCACACTCTGACCCCACTGCACTCCAGTCCTCCCTCCAAGACTCATTCAGTCAAATAGAAAACTGGTTTACTGACCATAGACTGGTTGTCAGCATCAAAAAACAAAGTCCTTGCTCTTTGCACATCGCCAAAACAAGGCCAAGGGCACGCATCTAAAGATCCTCTCTAGCTCACTCCTCCCTCTGGACCAGGTACAAACCTACAAATATCTGGGCATCACCTTCAACACCACCTCTCCTTCCATGAGCACATTAACATACTCTCCTCTGCCACTAATCCCGTGATCGGCTATTATACCGACACAAGGACTGCTTACCACCAGAAGCCTTCCATCTGGCAGTCACTTCCTCAGTCCTGTCACTTGTGGACTATGGGCTCATCATTTACACAGCCTCTGACTCCACCGCACTGAATAAAATCAACTGGCTATCAACAAAGCATGTCGGCTCCTCCGGTGCTGACAAACTAACTCATCACCTGCACCTCTACTCCCTAACCAATAATCTCACCCTGGAGGAAAGACTCCAACACCAGTCTTGCCTCCTGCCAAAAATCCACCTGGGTATGACCCTCTGCGGTCCCTTGCATCCCTCATCTTGGCCACCTCCTCTGTTGCCAATCACACTGCCACCAAGAACGTTTGATGATACCTCGTTAGGACCACCTTAGCACAAAGATCCTTCCCTTACAGAGCCCCTCATGGTATAATGCACTCCCCTCTGCTATCACCTCCATATCCAAAATAGGTCCTTTGAAGGCAGCCCTGAAGAATCACATTTTGTCCTCTCGCAACTGCCAGTGTCTGCGCTAAGCATAGTCCCAGACCCTGCTTTCACACTAGAGGTTGTACCAGGCTAGCCGAAAACACTGTCTCTCCTGAGGCAGCACCCTTAGTACCGCCTCTGTAGCCTATTGGACCTTAGGCTTCTCCAATTAGTATCCTAACTTGTTCTGGTGTTAAGACTATTTTGACAATGCCTCCCATGAGGCTGCACCCTGTTATAAGGACTGTAACAATGTGTTTCTACCACTGCACTTAGCTACCACCTGTTTAGGACAATTATTAATTTTGTACCAGTGTTAAGACTATTTTGACAATGCCCCCATGAAGCTGCACCCAGTTAAAGGACTGTAATTATGTGTTTCTACCACTATACTTAGCTATCACCTGTATAGGACAAAATCAATACTGGTCTGTTGTAAACTCACTGTACGAATCTTTCTGTATTTATTTTCTGTCATAATTGCTGCTATTGTAATAACTATTGTTGATGCTGTTATTGATACTGTATTTTACTTTTATTTGACGTGGCACCTTTGGAAATGAGTCTATGACTCAAAGGGTTGTAATTCCTATGTTATCTTAAATAAATTAAATGAAATAAAATAACTAATTAATGGCAGTCTGCTTGGTTCCAGGTACAATAAGAGTTCAGTGCGGCCACAAATTTCTGGGGTTGCCAAGGTTGTGGGATTGGAGGCTACGGAGATACTCAGCCTTTCATGATGTTATTGCTTTTTGCAAAGGTTACACATTCATCACTAATGGTTCCAGAGGGATGGGGAGGCTTTGTGTACATTCCATGTGGAGTCTCCATTATCTTAAGGAGGTCCTAGGAGAGCTATCTGTTATTGTTTCCATGTACCTCTGGATGGTTAGGGGAAGTACCTATTCTGGATCATAGTCAGGACTGTGGTAAGAAAGCCCAAGCCAGGTTGACATCCATCACTGTGTGTAGAACAGGCCAGCTGACTGCCCTAATATCCAAGAACAAATGGGTGGCATCATATTTAGAGAAGTTTCTGAAGGCATGTATTTGGGGAAGGGCAGGGGCGTTTGAGAATCAGATACAAAAGTAGCGAGTGATCATTGATGGAATCTGACAGGACTCCAACATGGAGGACCCTGTCTTCTCTATTGGTCAATATCCAGTCCAGGAGGGAGTGGTTCAAGGAATGTTTTTAGGCAGGTGGGGTAGTAATGAGCTGGGTGAGGTTAGTTATTTCAACAGCTCACAGCTATCTGTTTGGGAAATGTTTAGCTAGTTTAGGTTAAAGTCACCCAGCATAATGCTCTCTCTTGATGGGGAGAGGTGGCCAATACCATCCAGTAGTAGGGTTAGGCCAGTTATACCACCCTTGGGGGATTATAGTAGCAGGCAATGTAAATCTTTTTGCAGACCCAATGGTCTTTTCAGTGATGAGCCATTCAGTAATAGAGCTATCAGGTGCACTGCTGGAGGCTAGGTGGTGCTAAGTGGGTCTTTGAAGTATAGAAGTACCCACCTCCTTCCTGGTTCCTGGTTGATCAAGTCTCAGATGAGTATAACCATTCAGGCAGCATCTAAAGCCATGGGTGTCAGGCTTCAGCCAGGTTTCAGTGATGCGAAGATGCCAGGGTTATATAGGGAGACCCATGCCTCAGGTTCTGTGTACGTGGACAAGAGACTGCAAACACTGAAATGCACTATTCTTAGACCGTGCCTGCTCACCCATATGGGGGCACTGTGGGTAAGTGAGGAGGTGACTGGGCCCAGGTTGCTCTATATATCCAAGCTAAAAGTAGTAATAGAAGGGCATGAGATGCCTTGGACTACAACAGGCGGGGAGGGAACCCTATGGGGTTAGGGAAGACAAGGGCGCTAGAGATGACCCTCACTCTTACTTGAGGAGGGCTAGGATAAGAGGAGGGTTAGAGTGGGCACCAGCGCCAAGGTGGGGCAGGAGAGTATTCTGACTGTTGCTGGGGAGAACTGGGAGAGAGTGGCTTGGTCTGTGGCCAAGATATGGCCACTGAGCTTAGATACCAGAAAAGACCTGTTGAGAGTAAGCTCATTAGCAGGGTTGTCACTGGAGGTTCATTGAACTGGGTGGGTGGGCCAGAGCAGGAGGTAGAGGAAACACTGGAGACGGATGTCAAAGGAATAATAGGCTGCCACCTCTAATTAGAGGCACAGAAATCATAAATGAAGTGAGGAATAACCCTGGGTTTGGAGCAGTGCAACCTGGGTGGGATTTCTCAGACTTGGTTGCAAGTTTGGGACATCCAAAAGAAAATTATGCTAGGAAAAGACCACCAGTAATACAGGGTACTCTGTTAAGCAGCTACTGTCAATTAATCTTAGAAATGCGAAATGAACAGGGTAGCTGGATAAGGTCAGCAGTTGTGATTTTTCACTATGGAGCACTATTGTATGTTTAGCAAGTGAAGGCACTGCCCAGAATATCAGTCAGCAACCATAGCAGTCCAGGATCTAACCAAACTAGCTGTATTGAGGCACAGCAAACTCAGAAATATCTGAGCATGTCATTCAAAAACTGTATCACAATTGATTCTTGCTTTCTCAAGTTCAAGGAGCCCTTGTATTGTACCTGATGTAAAAGTTCACAATAGTTGGGAAACAAGTTTTGCTTAAAGAAAAGGAAGAGACAAACAGTAAACAGGGTAGATAGCTCCTCATGAAAGTATTTCATCACAGTACATTGCAAATGAAGTAAGTTGTACAAACATAATGTCTGTTTATCTACCTGGTGAGCCTTTGTCGCCTGGTTCCCCTCTTTGTCCTGGTAATCCTGACAAGTTTATCGTGTCCCCACATCACCTGTTCAACATGATTACAGCAGATTATTGTATGATGAGATTCAAGCAAACCTTTAAGTTATTGTATGACTACAAAGAAGCATTTGATGGCATTATTATCACACTGTCGTTAATCAATTGTGAATACTATCAACCAGTTTAACAGCAGCAAAGTTAGTTAACTGATGACATTGTAAATTTTAGGTACAGCATGGAAGATGGAGTGTGAAACTAAGATGCTAACGGAATGTCTGTACAAAAATCTGGACTTCTGGCTATCCTGTGAATCAGTGATTGCATATCACATTACTAAGCTTGTGATTTGGGTTCAAGAATAGACCGGAGAGCCTACCCTCCTAGCCCAAGGAAGGATTGCACTTAAGTGCACTGCCACTACCCCCGGCAGTGGGTCAAGGAGTCAGCTCCTCACAAGAGAGACATGTTGATTCACTATTTCATGTCCTTCAGGTGGGAGTGCTATAGGCAATTACAGCAGAGAAAACCCTGCTGCTGCTGCTGATGAGATAACGCCCTGTCCTCTCATGCCCCATGTCACATAGCCTTCAGATGGCATCAGATGAGGACCTCAGAGGAACTGAAAACTCTTTCCAACCCGACACAGGGCGGGGGTTATGGAGGAAATATGGCATAGGTTAGTTGAGACTGGTGGCCAGAGTGAGACTGGTGGCAGGAGGTGCTAAATTAGTGTTGCTTGTATGGTATCCTACCAGATACCATCAAATACTGTCATTTTGGATGGATCTGGCATAGACATCCATGCAAGGATCCAACCTCATCAGATCCTAGTTAAGTATCCAAGGTTCCTGTAGATCCAACTAGAATCTGACAGATCCAACCATCAGATCCAAAAATCTGAGGGTAGATCTGATGGCTCGACCTTGGATCCACAACAATCCAACTCTGGATCCAGAATATGACTTTGGCTGGATTACTGCTGAATTAGGAGTCGGATATCAGCACTATCCGATGGAGGGTATCTGGGTCTGTAAAAGTACTGTCCAAGCACCACTAGACCAAATACAAGTAAAGAAACTCTGCCACTCCTTCACCTCCCACACAAAAACATCATGAGCACTGGGGCTTCTTTTGACTCATTTTCAAATGTTTAATTTATTTTGTTCAGGAAGAAAGGGCATTTTGCCAGCAATGTTTATATTAAATTTAATGTGACTCTCTCAGAAGACGGACTTGTGAAATGTGGGAACTGAAAAGTATCTTACTGTCAAAACACTGGAATAACTTCCAAATCTGTATTCAATGGTTTTTGACACTTGCCAGAAAACAGGTAACTATAATGCTGACTAGTATCTGTTATACTGTCCGTATTTTGCTCAGCAAATGACCAGTACTGAGCAATGATTATAGAACCTGATAGTCAATGTACAGTCAGTACATAGCACCATGGTACAGTGGATGGGCAACTCTCTACTTGAATATAAACGTAAAAACACTTAATTTACACCAATTATATTTGAATCTTATTGATTTCTAGTTTATTTTTGTTTTTCTTGTTACATAGATACATAGACAATGACAGCAAGAAAAGGCCCCACAGCCCATCTAGTCTGCCTATTTTCTCCCTAGCATTCGATTGGGAAACCTAGCCTCTCCCTTGAGTCTCTTGCCCCCGGTTCACTCACCCTCCCTTTGTACCACTCCAAGGTGTGCTTGAAGTCTGTCACTATGGTGACCCACATCACTTCAGCCAACAGTCTGTTCCAGTCTGCCACCACCCTTCCAGTGAAGAAATATTTCCTGACATCCCCTCACATCCTACTCCCTTCCAGCTTCATATTGTACCCCTGGTTCTTGTGTCTGCTCTAATTTTCCACCAGCACCCCCCTCACACCTTGTTTATCCCCTTGAGGTGCAATACTTGAATGTCTTGATCATGTCCGCACTTTTTCTCTTCTCTCCTCCAGTGAGCACATGTCCAGTTTCCTCAGCATGTCCTTGTATGACTTCCTCTGTAATCCCTGTACCATCTTCGTGGCCCTCTTCTGTACTGTCTCCACCCTGGCTACATCCTTCCTTAGTATGGTCTCCAAAATTGTAAGCAGTACTCAAGATGTGGCCACACTAGTTATCTGAACAGTCATATCACCACCTCCTCCTCCTGCAAGTGATGCCCCTCCCTATGCAGCACAACAACCTAGTTGCCTTGCTTATTGCTCCATCACACTGGGCTGCCACCTTGATGTCACCAGACTCAACTGACCCCAGGTCCTGCTCTTGCTTTGCTACCTCTGGTTTCACCGCTGCTGGGTCCACTGGGCAGCTAGCTCCCACTGGAGGCGCTGTGCCACGAGCCCAATGGACCATGAGGTGCACGCCACCTGTAACCCAGAAGGCGAGAAAGTCCCAGGCAGGGCGCAATTGCCCAACCAGAAATGATTGGGCAAAGGAGTAGAGAACCTCTGCCCTGTCCGCTGGGAGCCGAGTTCTTGCTTGACAAGAGTTGAGCTCTGCCCCGATGAAGCGCATCACCTGAGAAGGCACGAGCTCTGACTTGGCCTCTTGATCAGGAGGTTGAGTTGGGAGCAGGTCTGGAGGGCCAGGTCCTGGACCTCCACCTCCTGCTGGGTGGAACCTGCTAAGAGCCAATTGTTGAGGTAGGGGTATTCTGACCCCAGGCCTGAGGTGGGCTGCCACCACTGCAATGCATTTGGTGAAGACCCATGGGGCCAATGACAGGCCAAATGGCATGGATTGGAACTTGTATAGGGTTCCTTGGCTCTGAAGCAGAGGAACCGCTGGTGGAACGGACAAATTGAGACGTGAAAACACGTCCTGGAGATCCAGTGAGCAGAACCACATGTTTCTCTCCAGGGATGGTATGATTTGAGACAGAGTGACCATCTGGAAGGTGCGTGACCTGAGATACTGATTCAGGTCGCAGATCTAGAATGGGGCGCCAACCCCATCCGCTTGGGAACCGGGAAACGAAGCCTGGGTCTGCTGGAGGAACTGCCACTGGAGCTACTGCCTCCTTGAGGAGGAGCTGAGCAATGTCATCTCGAGAGCCAACTGAGTGTGGGTGGATATCATCTCCTCCTGTGGGGCGCTGGCTCGCTTGGAGGGTACTGCTCAATTCCAGAGGCAGTCCCTGGCCAACAATCTTTAAGATCCACCTGTCCATGGTAACAGCGGACCAGGTGGAAAGAAAGTGGGAGAACCGGACCCTCACGTGAGGACCACAGAGCTGGCGTGATGGGAGTAGGAGTGGCAGCCCCACCTTGTCACTGGGCAGGCTTGAGGCAGAGGATCCAGGGCCTGAACCTTGGCCTCCCTTATGGGCCTGGGAGGGTCCAGGCTTGGGCTGGGGTACCAAGCTTGAGCCTGCTGCTGCTGCCCCCAAAAGGAGGACTGCTGGGCTGCAAGGGAAGAGTGCCAAAGGCTTCTTCTTCTTCTGCTGCTTCTTAGGACCAGAAGAACCCTTAGCAGAAGTAGTATCAAGGGTAGCATTGGACTGCTCAATGTGCTGAAGGTGACCAGCCACCTGGGCTAAAGAGATCTGTGCTCAGGAAAGGCACATCAGCTAGTTTGTGCTGAATATCCACCGGAAGGGAGAAGAGCCTCAATCAAGCCCTCGCGGCAAGAGGCAACTAGCGGCTGCCAAAGAGTGGGCACATGAGTCCCCGATATCCAGACGCTCATCTGGAGCTGCTAGTGGCAACAGCCCGGCTTGTCCCGGACCTGCTTGACCGTGGTCTGCAAGTCCATGGGGAGATGTGGGAGGACTTCATCCAAGGACCCCAAAAGGCATGGGAGAAGTGTGCCATGATGACGCCAAGCTTGCCTGATGGAGGCCTAAAGATGAGGCCGCATAGACCTTCCAGGCAGAGTGATCCAAATATTTGGATTTCTTCTCAGGAGGTCTGTCGGTATCGATAGAACTACCAGTATGTTTTTAACACAGAGGCAGTCACAAGGCTCTCAGCCGAAGGGTGCTCTGTGAACCCCAAGGGACCCCATGGGCACCACATACTTGCAGGCCATATGGGCAGATGGAGCTGGACAGGAGGCAGGGTGCTGCCAAAGTTCTAAGGCTGGGCCAACAATGGCCTCGGCCACAGGGAAGGCTTCCGTCGGGGTATCTCTCTTGAGGATGTCAGTGAGAGGGTACGCTTTTCTGGATAGGCTCCAGGGGCATCCTGTGGACTCAGAGATGAGGGGAAGAATGCTCTGGAAGGACGAAGGACCTTCCTCTGTCTCTATCCACCAGTCAATTCATCATCCCTGGATGAGAATGGAGGCCAGTTTCATCCGAATCCGAGAATCTGGATACAGCGGTTGACCGCCACATCACCCTCGACCCTGAGAGGCGGTCACGGTGACAGTGACCAGAGACACAAGGGAAGCCCGGTGTCAGTCTAGCTTCTTAGAAGGAGCCCCTCCCCACAGGCTGTTTGGGCGATGGTTCCACCAAAATCGGAGGAGAGACCGGTTTAGGCCAAACCAGAGGTTTCGCCGGCTCCACGGGCAGAGGAACTGACTTAATCGGGTCCAGAGGAGTCGGCTTCAGCCTGGGAGGTGAAAGTCAAGTAATGGCCAGGGTAGGAGCCGATGCGTGCCTGGTCAAAATCAGCTGTTGCACATGAGGTCCTTGTAGCGCTTGACGGAGCTTCCGCTGAGCCTCTCCTCATCCGAGGAGACAGGACTGATGATGGCGCTCTTTTACAGTGCTTATGGCCCTTGCTCGGCCCATTGGTCAGGCCAACTTGGTCGCCGGGAGACACTGGTGGACCAGTGACTTCCTGGGGTCAGGGACCACCTCAATGGGATCTCCGCAGCACGCTGGGTCTCCCTCATCGGGAAAACAAGGACCAGAGTCCCAGCAAGAGAATCGTCGATCGGAGACACCGACAAGGGGTCGCTCACATCGAGAATTGTCTCAACGTCATCAATTGACACTTGTCGTCGGCCAGACGGCAAGGCCGAGAAGCCAGTGGCTGAGAGGAGTTTCACCAAGGTTGAAATGGACGGTTCCTGGGACCGAGATCCTCCTGATCCCAAGAGCATTTCTGTCGAGACGAAGATGATCCCGGTCCTTCTCCGCTTACGGACCAAGAGGAGTGTGTGCCTGCAGGACTCTCAACCTTAGTTGGGAGAGAGTGGCACAATCTGGAAGCAACCCGGAAGGTGGAGCCCAGGTTAAGCGGCACAAAGAAGCTCCGAGAGGAAGATTCCTCGGCATGAGCTGCTTACTCCTCCAAGGCTTCTATGCGCTCCAATTGCTTGGCGGATCCCGAGTCTGTGGAAACCGCCCACCGGCCTCCTAGGATTTCACTGGCAGGTTCCGCTTCGGGCCTCTCCAGCTTAAGGTGTGAGACGGTTGTCGAGGACGTTGTTAGAATGCAGGCAAAACTCGAATATCGGTGTCATGGCTGACACCCAAAACGCATCGCAGCATGCGGTTTGCGCGCAACATCTTCTGGCTGGCACGAAAGTCAGTGAAATCTGGGGAAGATTTGTGTTCCATGATTGAAGAAAATAATCGCAATCGCTAACGTGAACAAGGCAATTTTCGGAATAACCGAAGGTTCTGAAGCCAAGGCCTACAAAATGCGAGAGCATGAGGAGGCAACCTGAATCTTCCAGTGAAAAGGAACATCTGGCGCCATGGGGCGGAGCCAGGTTATACCACCCGGGTGGGTGGGACGAGCCAGCTTGAAGACTTTCCGGCTGATTTAAAGGAAAGGGACTCTGCCAATAAGTGTGGATGAACAACATATCCACGATCCTAGAATAATTATTTCATCTTTGATCTGAAAACTGACAGTGTAAGGAAACTGCTCCCAATGTGTAATGGTCTAGGAATTCACCAGTCTTTTTTATTTTTGTTTATTATTTTAGAAAACATACATGCAGTTTGGTATTCCAAGCAACGACATTACACTACCATGTCTAAACTCACTGAGAGCACCACCTCTTAATATACACATCTTATCCGTCAGTTAGTTACTTTATGATACATGCTTTGGGGTAGTATCTTACTATGCTTCAAAACTATGAATAACAAGTTGAAGCTGTACTATCAGCCCATGAGCTACATGGTTTTGAAAAACAAAATAGTCTCAATACAAACCTACAAAAAACACTTACCATCCAGGATGGTAGCTAAACAGCATGCACTACCTCTGCATATGCCCTGAGTGTGCTCCACTCTATTGATATAACCATATAGCTGAAACTGTTTAAGTTACCAAGCAAATTCTACAACGCTACTACTAATATTAAACATTTAATTGCCTTAAATATGCGTCCAAACAACCTAACAAACACACTGAAAAGATGTCTTTTAACTAATTCTGGTGCTGACATCAACTTGGAATTACTTTCTGAAAATATTATTTCCTCTAAGATCTACGTGTTGTCAACTTTTGCTTTACATTGAGCCATTAAATTTTTTTCCTTCCTTTAATTTCCAAAATCAGTAAGAAGAACAATACCTTTTGAGCCTTTAGGACCTCCTTCACCTGGGACACCAATGAATCCTTTCAGACCCTTCTAGCCCTGAAGAATGAAAAGAAAGAAAAGCAAATCAGAAGTGTAATTTCCACTAAACTGGATACTTCATGTCTCCATGAATGTTCAGATTTACCTATTGAAAATGATGTTTCTGGGACAGTCCTATCAACTGTAGCATCTGGTAGATGTTGTGGGCACGGTAGGTATGCATGCACTTCTGCTCTCCCAATACAACAAAAGGGCAGTCAAGAGGGTGCAATACAGGACCACTAAACTGATCGCCAGTATGTGGGACAAAAGCTAGGAGGAATAGCTGGGACTTCATTAACATGTTCAAAATAGAGAAAGGGGGCCGAGCCGGTCTTTCATGTACTTAACGGTAGTGAAGAGATCTAACAATTGGTGATCTTTGATCTGGTGTCCTGCAGCAGGACATGGGGACACATTCTAAAACTCTGGGGAGGTAAATTCAGGGCAACAGAAGGAGGCCCTGTGTATAGGGCAGGGACTCTATGGAATGGCCTGCCAGCAGAGGCAGTGGATATAAAGACAGTGCAGGGCTTCAGGGTAAACCTGGGCACATTTCTGTTTACCAAAGGGTCACCATGTACCCTGGGTAGGGGAGGTGTTTAGGGAATCCGAACAAACTGGCAAGTGTCTGCACACATTTATTCCCTGCTTCATAATATACCTGTTCACTCCTGCTTGTGAAGCAGGAGCAGATATGAAAACATGCAGTCCTTCAGACTCTTAAATTTCCATGTTATTAAGCACAGACAATTGAAAAAAAAGGTAAAACTAATTGAATAATAACAGAGACATATGGTATGTGCGCATCAAAAGAGATCCATGACACTGGGAGGGATCTTCCATGAGTAGATGAGCACTTACATTTAGATGGCAAATGTTTAGAGAAATGCCAGGAGTATATTTCATTCATCGGAGGCTGCAATACAACAGTTCTTCCCCAAAGTTCTCCATCCCTGGTAACTTGTCGCACTGGTAATTTGGCAATTGGGGGCATAAGTATAGTCAGCAGAGAAATATAGGAAGCGAGGGTGTAACTGGGGATAGCACCACAAGTGCACCCAGACAGGAAAGAGAACCAGTGTGCTCTCCTGCAAATCACAGAATATGGCCAGTTGAGCTGATCATAAGAGAGTACAATGGTGGGTCACACAGTCACAAGATGGAGAAAATCTACATAAAGTGTTCCATCCAGCATCTACAAAACCCTCAGAAATAAGTGTAAATGGGACATAAAATCTGCCAAAAGGAATATGTACTGCGTCTCCAGAAAAGAAACCTAGGGAACCCTAGACTTTTCTGGGCTCACCTAAATGAGCTGTTAAAAGGAAAGGAAGTCCGAACCTGGTCCCATTGAAGTCAACAGTCAACTGTTAAAGACGAGCTTCAAATTGCCTCCTCACTCAACCACCACTTCTCCAACCTTAGGCGTGCAAAGGCTGGTCTACCACCCCCAACACTGACCCCAACATGCGGGCAATCCTTAACCTAGGACACCCATCCTTCCACCTTAGGCTGGTCAAGCCAAAGGGGTTCTCTCACTACTTATGACTTTAAAAACCTTGGGCCCTGGGGTCCAGACAGGATTCAGCCCAGGCTGCTTAAGGATGGTGCCTCTGCCCTGGCCAGACCCCTATCCTGGCTCTTTAACAACTCCTTGATGTCGGTGCAGTCCCTGAACAGTGGAAACAGGCCCATGTGGTCCCCATCCACAAGGAGGCCCCAAGAGACCATTGGAAATTATAGGCCAATCTCTCTCCTCTGCATCTTATCGAAGCTCCAGGAAAGGCTGATCTATGGACAACTCCACGACTACCTGGAGGTCCACCACATTCTGGCACCCTCCCAGCTTGGCTTCAGGACCAGGCATGGGACTGATACTGCCCTTACCAAATTCTCCATGGATGTACTCCCGTGACCTGGACAAGGGGTCCCCCACTGAGCGGGTCTTCACAGACCTGACCAAGGCCTTGACCTGATCAATCACAACCTGCTCCCTAGCCAAGCTGGGCAAAATAGGCCTAGACTGCCATGCTTTAAGGTGGTTAGAAGCTACCTAACGGTTGCTCCCAAAGGGTAAAATGGAAGGGCATAATATCGACACACTTCCACTAAATGAGGGGTGCCTCAAGGGTTGATACTTGGCCTCCTCCTCTTCTCCCTGTACACTAACGATCTAAGTGACCACTGCAGTGGAGTGCAGTCATCCAGTATGCAGGCAGCGCCGTCATCTATCGTTCCACAGCTAACCTGTCGGACCTCAGCTCCTTACTACAACAGGACCTACAATCCCTCGACAACTGGCTCGGTGAGAACAGAATGGTCCTTAACACAAACAAAACCAAGGCCATGCTGTTTGGCCCTAGATCCCTCGGTCAGGTGAAAAACCACTCCTACAGCTCACCTCCATGGTCGGCACTTGCATAGAAGTAGTGCCCACCCTTAAATACCTTGGCCTCGGTCTCTACCTTAAAAACCATGTAGACCAAGTCACCAAACCTATACATGGTAAACTAGGTACCCTCTACTGACTAAAAGACCAGCTGGTACCGGACGCCAGGGTCACCATCACCACCAGCATCCTCCTCCCGATACTCACATATGCACGCCCAGTCACATATGGGATGGCAAAGACCGAGAAGAACAGACTCAAGTGTTGCACAACAAGGTGGCGCGCTTTGCTCCCCTGGTAAACCCCAGGACCCACCATTGCTATACCCAATCACTACTCAACTGGCCTTCACTGGGCGCCGCCTCCAGTACCCCTTGCTATGCCCTAGCATACAAGTTAATCAGCCTAGCTCCTCCCCCAGTCTCTCTGGACTCATCACCGTAAAGCCCAATCCCGGCCCTCCGCTCTGCAGGATGAATGCTCTTGCAAGTCCCAAAGTAAGAACCACTGCGGGAGGCAGATCATTCACCCACATGGCTCCCACCCAGTGGAACAACACTCCCTCCCGGTGTGCAGGAAGCACCCTCCATTAAAAAGCCGCACTAGGCTCAAGGCTCACATGGTCACTACCAGCACCTGCCACTGTTTCACCCTGAGATCACTCCCCAGATGTTAAGGTTTTCCTGGACCGCACTCGACTCTGGCTGCCCAGTACTATGCATCAACTTTTAGCCCCTTAGTCACTTTCCAGGCATCAAGACTGCATGTTGCTGGGATAACTTGAGTCTCATGCTCACCACCTAACAGTGCTGTATTGAACTGTATCATGTCTGTTACCTCATGTATAACATGCTTACCAATTCTCTCCCTGTTTCTTTGTAATTCCGAGGTCGCCCCTGAAAAGGGGACGTCTGGGGCCCAGTGGCTCACCCGGTCACCAAAATTTAATAAATAAATAAACAGTATTTGTGATGCAGAACTTCATTTTAATCTATAAGTAACATACTGTGAAATTTTCAACTTACAGTTCACCTGGCATTCCAGGAAGCCTGAAATTCCTTTAGGACCAAGAAGACCTGGAAATCCTGGGACACCAGATTTCCCTTTTCACCCTTTTCACCTTCAATACCTCTGTCATGACTAGGAAGTCCAGGAATACCTGATGCTCCATTTTTGCCGGGGTAACCTAGCATGCCCTTTTCACCTGTCAGAAACATAAACATATTATACAGTGGCACTGTTACATTATACAGTAGTATATATATGTGTGTGTGTGTAATCAAGTCATTTCCATACTTTTTTCATTATTAAAGGTATATTCCTAAAGTAATGCAAAATGATACAGAACTGATATTGCATAGTTACACAGTATTATGATGATGGATGGGACATTGTCCGCCCTCTCTGCTATATGGCAGAACTGTAACAAATCTGAGTACAGAACCATGTTGAAGCTTAACAACCAGAATGTTACCTCATTCATGCTGTATAACCCTCAATGCCATCGCCCCTTAGGAATCTGTCTTGTCCTCATTTGAAAGCCAGAACACGGAATAGGGCCAGTTTCCACAACCTCGTGTACGCTATTCTGTAAGTCAACCACCCTCTGTGTTAAGTAATGTTATCAAACATTCCTCTTGAGAGTGGTCCCCCATCGTGGAATCATGCCACTATCACAGTAATTCATAAAGTAGGGAAGGACCCAACAGAGTGTGGGTCCTACAGACCAATATCCCTCCTCAATGCAGTCTATAAACTTTTACAGCTATAATAGCTGAAAGACTCAAAATGCTTATTCCACAAATAATACACTTAGATCAGACTGGTTTTCAGGCTGGAAGACGAGCCTCTGACAATGTCAAATGGACTATAAGAACAGGTTACTCACCTGTAACAGTAGTTCTAGGAGTGGTATATGTTGTTCATTCACACTTCTTGGCATGTTCCTTTCCCTTTAAATCTTGCGGAAGTCTTCAAGTTGGCTTCTCCCACCCAACGGGTGGTATAAACCTCAGCTCCGCCCCATGACACCCAGATCTTAGCCCACTGGAAGCCAGGTTGTGCGCCTAAAGCCGGGAGGTCGGGGAGGTGTGTGGATGAACAACATATACCACTCCTAGAACAACTATTACAGGTGAGTAACCTGTTCTTCTAGGAGCATGGATATGTTGTTCATCCACACTTCTTGGCAGACTCCAAGCAGTTCTCCAGGAGAAGGGAGGCAAGGCACATACCCTACTTGGGAAATAAAGATTGGAGAACAGAGGCCCCAAAACCAGCACCCGCGTGACTCAAGGTCGATGTGGTAGTGGGTAATGAAGGTGTTTGCTGACTTCCAGGTAGCAGCACGGCAGATTTCTGGATAGGGACATCCCTGGAAGCAGCCACCAATGCAGCAGTATTGTGGGTAGAATGATCTCTTATCCTTCTGGGAGGCTCCTTGCCCGCCAACTTATAGCACAGACCTATGCATGATGTAATCCGCCTTGCAATGTCCGTTTGGCTGCGAGGTCTGCGAAAAGTGGCTTCAGCGTAGGTGACAAACAGCTGGCAAACCTCTCCATGAATTTCTACCATTCCCTCCTTATAATAGGAGAGCATGTCTCAGGTACAAAGTATGGAGCCTGTACTCGGCGTCCGAGGTGTAGTTAGGGTAGTATACCGGCAGAGTCAATATCTGGTTAAAGTGAAACTCTGATACCACCTTGGAAGGAATTTGGTGGGGGCGCAGGACAACTCTGTCCCTGTGAAAGACCAGATAAGAGTCCACTGATAGTGCCTGGCCTCCCCTCCTTCTGGCTGATGTGATAGCCACCAGGAAGGCCGTCTTCCACGACAAGTGTGAGTGCACACTTGTGCATGGGTTTGAATGGCTTGCCCATGAGCTTTGCCAAAACCAGCAACAGATCCCATGGAGGTGGAGGTTCACGCACCAGAGGGGATATGTGATCCAGGCCTTTGAAGAAAGCGCCCAACCACTGTCTCCTGCGCCAATGTCGGCTGACAGCCCACACCCGGTCAGCAGAAATGGCTGCCAGGTGCACCTAAGGGTAGATTGATCGCAGACCACCTTTGGAGAGAGACCAAAGGTAGTCAAGAATGTTAGCCATAGAGCAAGATAAGGGGTCCAGACTCTTACTCCTGACACCAAATGGAAAATCTCTTCCATTTGAAGGCATAACATTTCCTGGTCGATTCCTTACGAGATGCCTCTACCATAGTGTAGACATCCTCAGAAAGACCCACAGCCTGGAACTCCTAGCCGCTCGGTACCAGGCTGTGAGGTGCAGAGATTGAAGATCCGGATGGAATACCTTCCCTGGTTGGAGATATCAGGTCCAGGTGTGTGCAAAGCCACTCCGGGGCTTGCAGCTGAGGTTGAGGAGATCTGGATACCAGAACTGGTGTGACCAGTCTGGGGCTACCAGGAGCACCTTCACCTTGTCCCTCCTCACCTTAAGTAACACCTTGTGGATCAAGGAAATGGAGAGAAGGCGAAGAGGAGGCCTGGGGTCCACAGCCTCAAGAAGGCATCCTCCTGCAGCGAGCCCTGCTGAGGGAGGGCATGGTACCACCTCAGCTTGTTGTTTCCCTGAGGCAAACAGGTCCACCAACAGTTTGCCCCAGTGGGAGAACAGACTGTAAGCTACCTCTGGATGGAGAGACCACTGTGGGATGTCTGGCCTATGCGGCTGAGAGCATCTGCCAGTTGGTTCGAGACTCCTGCTGCATGAATGGCTAGGAGATCCACCTCCAGCCAACTACGAGGTCCAGATGAGGGCGCCTCCTTGCACAACAGACAGGAGTGCATGCCGCCTGTTGTTGATGTAGTACATGGTCATGGTATTGTCTGTCTGGACTTGAACCACTTGACCCCGGAGCTGAGGAGCGAAAGCTGACAGTGCCATTCTGACTGCTATGAGCTCCAACAGGTTGATGTGGCATCGGGACTCCTCGGGGTCCAGAACCCATGGACCCTGTTGTCCTCCACGTGGGCTCCCCAGCCCATGAGAGAGGCACTGTTCGTAAGGATGGCCGTCGGCTCAGGGCAGACAAATGGGATCCTTCCTGCAGCCGGTCTGGGGCGGTCCACCATTGGAGAGCGTCCCACATCTTCTGGTTACAGTGATCAGCTGGTCGAAATGACCATGGCACTGAGTCCACTGGGCAGCCAGCTCCCACTGGAGGGCGCATGTGCAACCGTGCCCTACAGACTACTGAGGTGCATGCTGCCATGTAACCCAGAAGGCGCAGAAAGTCCCAGGCAGGGCGCAAGTGCCCAACCAGAAATGATCGAGCAAAGGAGGAGAGGATCTCTGCCCTGTCCACCTGGAGTCGAGCTCTGGCTTGACAAGAGTCAAGCTCTGCCCTGATGAAGCCCATCACCTGAGCAGGCACGAGTTCCAACTTGGCCTCATTGATCAGGAGGCTGAGTTGGGAGCAGGTATGGACAGCCAGATCCCTGGACCTCTCACTTCCTGATGGGAGGATCATGCCAAGAGCCAGTCGTCGAGATAAGGGTAGATTCGTAGCTTCTCGACACCGAAGATGGGCTGCCACCACTGCAATGCACTTGGTGAAGACCCACGGAGCGATGACAGGCCAGCGGCATGGCTTGGAACTCGTACAGGGTCCCTGACCCTGAAGTGGAGGAACCGCTGATGGGACGGATGGATTGGGACGTGAAAAATGCGTCCTGTAGATCCAGTGAACAGAACCACACATTTCGCTCCGGGGGTATGATCTGGTTCAGAGTTACCATCTGGAAGTTATGGGACCTGAGATATTGATTCAGGTCATGGAGATCTAGGATGAGGCGCCAACCCCTATCCGCCTGGGCAGCAGGAAGTACCTGGACATGAAGCCTGGGTCTGTAGGAGGATCCGGCACTGGAGCTACTAGCTCCTTGCGGAGGAGCTGAGCTATGTCATCTCAAAGAGCCGACTGAGTGCAAGCTGAGATCCTTTCCTCCCGAGGGGCAGGCTTGGCTGGGAGGGTACTGCTCGAACTCTAGAGGCAGTCCATGATTGACCACTTTGAGAACCCACCTGTCCAAAGTGATAACGGACCAGGTGGAATGAAAGTGGTGGAGCCGCCCCCACAGGAGGACCCAGAGCTGGTGTGATGGGTGTAGGGTGGCAACCCCAACCCATCACTGAGCAGGCTTAGAGGAGGAGGAGGAACCTGGACCTGCAACTCGGCCTCCTTTACAGGGCTGTTGAGGACCCTGCTTGGACCGTGGGTGCCAAGCTTGAGCCTGCTGCTGCTGCTGTTGCTGCTGGCCTCCTTGATAGGAGGGATGCCTGACCGCAGGGGAAGAATGCCAAATGGCTTCTTTTCTTTTCTGCTGGTTCTTCCCCAAAGAACCTTTTGCAGAGGTGGCATCCAAGGTGGCACTGGACTGCTCAATACACTGAAGGTGACTGGCCACCTTGGACCAACAAGTCAGTACCAAGGAAAGGAACATCAGCTAACTTGTGCTGGGTATCCGCTGGGAAGGAGGATAGCCTCAGCCAGGCCCTGCAGTGAGTGGCTACTGCGGCTGCTAAAGAGTGGGCAAAAGAATCCCCAATGTCTAGGGCTGTCTGGAGCTGCTGTTTTGCAACAGCACGGCCCTGATCATGGACTTGCTTGACCGTGGTCTGCACGTCTACCAGGAGATGAGGAGAACTTCATCTAATGACCAGAGGAGGGCATGAGAGAGTGTGCCTAATGACAGCCGAACTGGCCTTGACGAAGGCCCAAGGAGGAGGCCGCCTGAGACCTTGCGGGCCGAGTGGTCCATATTTTGGACCCTTGTCCGGGTCGGTCTGTGTCGGCCGAGCTACCAGTACGCTCTAACCACAGAAGGGTCACCAGGCTCTCGGCCAAGGATGTTTTGTGAATCCCAGCAGGGACCCCATGGGCACCGTGACACTTGCAGGCCATGCGGGCAAACAGTGCTAGGCAGGAAGCTGGAGCTGCCAGAGCACAAGGGCCAGGCCAGTAATGGCGTCGGCCACTGGAAAGGCCTTCATCGGGTAGACCCCTTTTCAGGATGTCCGTAAGGGGTACTCCGCCTTTTCTGGATAGACTCGGGGCATTCTGGTGGATTCAGAGATCAGGCAGAGAATGCCTTGAAAGGAGGAAGGGCACTCCTCTAAGCCTGCCATGGAGGACACATCATCCCCAGGATTGAGTGCAGTCCTGTGACATCTGAGTCTGAGGAGTCATGGTACAATGGCCGGGACGGTCAGGGGTAACCATGATGGACAGACGTCAGAGAAGCCAGTGTCTGTATGGTCCTCTCGAGGAGCCCTCCCTGAGGCTGCTTAGGCAGTGGTTCCACCAAGAATCAGTGGAGAGACCCAAATGGGCCGAGCTGGGATATGGGCCGCCCATGGATGGGGGAATTGAAGGTTTTGGTTCCAGAGGTGGGCATCGGCCCCAGAGGCGGTAGCCAAGTGATGGCTGGGGTGGATGGCGGTCGGCTTCTGCCCAGTCAAAATCAGCTGTTGTCACATAAGATCCTCATAGCATCGACAGAGTTTCCAACAGCCTCTTCTCATCCGAGGAGGATGAGGATCTTCGCGATGCCTCTTCTTAGAGTGCTTGTGACTCTTTTCAGTCGCTCGACCAAAGGAGTTCTGGACCTTGATCGAGATCAGGCTGGCCGACTGGCCGATCAGGACACCGAGTCGGTAAAAAACGAGGGTCTGAATAGTGTCTCGATGGCGACACCAGCGGGCTGGGTCGCTTTATCGGGATATACAAGGACCGGAGTCCTTTCTAAAGAATCATCTAAAGAATCATCGACTGGAGTCAGTGAAATAGGGTCCGATCAAGTTGAGAGAAATCTCAACTCACGCCGGCCACTTCCTCGATCTTTTGGCCAGATGGAAAGATCTGTGAGCCGGGCGGCCGAGGATGCGATTTCAACCGAGGTCGAGACCGTGTGTTCCTGGGACTCAGACTTTCTCCATCCCAAGAACGCTCCGCTTAGACGAAGACTTAAGGTCCTTCTCCTCTTCTGAGGCAGGAGGAGTGCGAGCCTGAGGGCGCCTCACCCTGGTGGGGAGAGACTGGCACAACTCCTTGAAGGAGCCTGAAATTGAGGTTCAGAGGAACAAAAAGATCCGAGTAGCCAAAGCTTGAGCTGCTCTCCTCAAAGCCTTCATTTGCTCTAACTGTTTGGTGGATCCCACAGCGTGGAAACCGCCCACCTCGCCTCCTTCAATTTCACTGGCGGGTTCCTTTCTGGTCTCCCCAATTTTAGGCATGCAAGTGGTCATCCACGGCGTTGGGATGGAAGGCCAGGCAGAATGTGCGGGAGGAGGTGTTGTGTCTGACACAAAGGCAGCAGGCACACGTTAGGTGGGGATGGTGCATGACATCTTCTGGCTGTAGGAGCACCAGCGAAATCCGAACAGATTTTTCCTCCATGTCCGATGTGCTACTATGGAATCGACAACGAGCGAATTTAAGGTAAATTGCGGTGAAAACCGACGACTGAAATCTAGGGCCTACGAATTTGCTGTGAAGCATGAGGGAACTGTATCTTCCAGCGAAAGGAAGATCTGGTGTCATGGGGCTAAGCTGAGGTTTATAACCACCGGCTGAGCGGAGAGCCAGCTGAAGACTTTCAGCAAGATTTAAAGGAAAGGACATGCCAAGAAGTGTGGATGAACAACATATCCACACTCCAAGAAATATTATTAATCGGGTTAATCGTCATACACACCTTCATGCCTGATGAGACTGGATGCAGAGAAAGCCTTTGATAAGGTGTCCTGGAATTTTCTCTTCCAGGCGCTGGCCTTGTACATGGGGCCGCATGTGTGTCTCAGGATTACAGGCTGCTCTCAGACAGATTTAATTTGGGCAGGGGAACACAGCAGGGCTGCCCGCTGTCCCCTATACTGTTCCTCTTTATATTGAGCCCTACGCTAAAGCAATAAGGGATGACCAACGTATACACTGGGTGGAGATGGAGGCATGGAACATAAGACATCTTTAAGCGGATGATGTCCTGGTATACCTCACACAATCAGAGACTTCCATACCACAGGTATGGAGGAGGCTGGAAGAATTTGGACATCATCGGAGTATACCTTAAATAAAAATAAAACTGAGGTTCTTTGCCTCCACTATAACTCCTTGAATGGCACTAAAGCGCCATACCCTAAATTGGGTGGCTTCTAAAATTAGATACTTGGGGATTTACATATCCAGGAACATAAGTAAATTATTTGATGTGAACTTTAGACTCCTAGTTCAATACATCAGACAAGATATTGCGAGATGGATGCTGTTAAAGTTCCCCATGTACTCACGTATACAATCCACAACCATTAATATTTTACCAAGGATTTGTATTTATTTCAGCATTTACCCCTGTGGATTCTGCATACCCACTTTAAAAACTGGCAGGATTATCTCCAAATATATATGGTCCCTGGGAGACCCTGCATAAAAACCTCAATCATGCACTCAAACAAGATGACATGGGGCAGGGCCCTTCTTAACCTAGAGGATTACTATTTGGCGGCCCAGTTACGGTCAGCGGCATTGTGGTCAGTGGAGAGTGCGATGCACACTGGCATAGAATGGAAGTGGGAACAGTGGGGGGGCCTAGGGGCAAGAATGGTGGATACTTCACTCAAACAGTATATAGGAAACTCCTCTTATGACAACTAGAAATACTTTATGAGCAGTCTACAGAATTTGGAATAAATATAAGATCTCTAAAGCAATTTGCCTTGCAGTGGTTTGCATGGAGTGATGCCTTCCCCTCCATGATGGACCACACGTTCAGATGATGGACAAGGATGGGCCTGAGCATTTTGGGCAATTGACAGACCAGGAATGGTCTTTTCATTTAACCAGTTAAAAGAGAAACACCATATACAGAATAAAGATTTATTTAGATACCTCCAACTAAGGAATCACATTATTGAAATGCAACGGAATAGCCAAGGGGCCCCACAGATGTCTGTGCTGATGGAGGTTATCCAGGCGATACAAAATCAAACCCAGTTACCAAAGACTAAAATAAAAACAAAATGCTGCTGAAAGGGCACATCTCAGGGATATACAAGGATCTCAGAGACTTGTACCAATCCTGCACCTAATCCTTGGGCATAGATGGGAGGAGGAGGAGGCGGGCTTTCAGCTAACAGAAGTAGAATGGGGAAAATATTTTCACCACTGTGGCAAGAATTTGCCTGGAAAATTAGGACAAAATTTTTTTTTATACCCTGGAGGTTCAGGATGGGAGGGTAGAGCTAAGTCTAAGGTGTGCTGGAGAAGATGTGGTGAGCCTGTTGCCCATCATACCCATATATTTGGGCAATGTCCGTCCTGCAACCCTTTGGGGCCAAATTAAAGGGGCACTGAAGGAGATTTTTTGCCATTACATCCGAGATGTCCTTGCCACAACCGATCTTGGGCCTACCACCACCAGAAATCAAGGGAAGAGATGCATTATATCGCTGTAAAATGCTGACTCGGCACATAAAGCCATTACCAAACACTGGTTGGCAGCTGACCCCCAAGTGGTGAACACTGACAAAGGTAGTCCAAGATATAATGAAAATGGAGGAGTTGACCAATAATTATTTTTCTCTTTCCCTCTACATCGCTGCTTTCCATTTTGGGAATGCTTGGCATAGTAACCACAGCACTGAGCTGGCAGCAGCTCAATGTCATCCTGTTCCAGAGCAACTGACTCCTGAAAGGGCAGCAGCAACCAGGGTGGAATGCGCTTGCACCACACAGGCACCTGCTGGACAACCTGGGGATGTTGGTCAGTGTGGCAAAGGCTGTTTGGATTCCTTCCCAAAGGCTCCAGTACATATGTGCAGTCCTGGACTCAGCCCTTGCACAGACCTTCCTCACAGAGGACAGGGTTTCAGCCTTAGTGGCCCAAGTGGCCTTAGTGCGCACTGATCAGGTTTTAGCCTGCATCATGCTCTGCTTTCTAGGCACATAGCTCCTTCATAGTCACTGTCCCACTGGCTGGTCTGCATGGGAGGGTCCCCAGTAGTTACTGCAGTCTCAGTGGTCTCAGGCCTTGTTGTTGCTGAACCAGCTAATTACAGTTTGCTGACCCGTGAATGCTCTGCCGTGATGGTAGAGCACAGACCATTGCTTGTGGCTTCTCTTTTTCTGAAACCTCTGCCACAGGTGATAATTACTATGAATGCCTCTACCAAGAGGGGGCACCACTGAGCTCCTCACCAGTCCCAGGGATCCTAGTCTCCACTGGAACAAGACCTCCACAAACAGATGCTGGAAATGAGGACAGTTTTGTATGGTTCCAGACCCTTGTCTCCCAGGTTCTAGGGTGTGTCTGCTGGTGCAGTCAGACAATCACAGTGTGATGTATTACTTGAACAAGTAGGTGAGTATGCAAGCAATAATACCTGACAGAAGTGGGCAGTATTGGGCACTACTGGACCACCAGGGGCGTGACTTATAGCCCTGAAAGGTCCAGTATTGCCCATACCTCCCAACCTGGGGGTATCATTGCGCTTTGAAAATGGACTTCTAAGGTTGTATTTTAGAAAAAATAGTTAATAAAATTTAAAAAATAGTGTAAAGAATTAATTTTTATTAATAAATCAATTTTGATTGGGCCACTAAGGCTAAACATTTTAAATAACTGTTTTAAGTTGCTAATCATTCGCCTTCACATTTCCTCTTGATCCCTTCCACTCTTTCCCTCACCCTCTATGGCTTTCCCCTCCCCATCCCCATTATATCTCCTGAGCTTCCTGCTCTTTAAAATGCTTTGTCCGTACCTTCTCACCTTTGATGAGACCCTGGGCTGATGCCATCCCTTACCTTGTTGATTATTATATATTAGGCTGAGTCTGTTCTCATTTTCCTGTAAAGGGTAATTTCATAAGACTCCACCCCTCTAATATGACCCTTTGAATTCCAGGTTTTAATCAAATATGCACCATGGCATACATTGTACAATACCACGTACTGGAACTTCTCTAGTTAAACACTCTTGTAATGTCTTGTATAATTCCTTGTTTTGTTTGTTCTCAATGTACTTTTTCAACATGTATTGTTCGTCGGTGGAACCTATGAAATGAGCTTGTTCTCAAAGGTGTTATCCGAAATTTCAATAAAAGAATAAACAAAAATACATTTTGTGTAAATAAGTTCCTTTGATCCTGTTACTATTGTTCCTGGTCACTAGATGGCGCTGTTGTATCATTTGTTGAGTTTTGGATTTCATGTCATGGCCTCACAGCTAACAGCAATGGCTACCTTTAGAGTTTACCACTTGTCTGATCCCCCACCCACCTGTGGAGTAGCAGTATTGTTCTTTTTGTTTTTGTTTTATATACATATATACATATATAGGAGAGGGGTTTAAATGGTCAAAACATTGGTAGCAGAATGGAAACTGATAGATGAAGTGATGATGGCAGTCAGCATCGACTTTACGGTATCCGCCTTTTATTTTTAATAAAACAACTTTTTCAGTATGGTTGATATTTTGAAGCAGATGGATGGGGGGCAGAGCAAGAGTGCAGCACAACTGGAGTAGCACTACTTTAAGATGCCTTTACTTTACTATGCCTTCTTTAAGACCCTCTATGACAAAACGTTTGCTGAAATCTGTAATTGCTTCTATTGTTCCTACCAGCTTGACTGTTGTTCCTCTCTTCTTCAACACCAGTCCCAGCTGCTTATCCAAATCAGCCCTTGCCACTACTACTCCCTCCTCTGCCCCACTTGCCCTTAGCACCCTCTGCATCCCTCCCTATTCCACCACCCTCCTTCTGCCGCATTTACCTAAGAGCTTACAAGCTGCTAATAAGCACCTCCATAGCTAGGAATTTCCATCCAGGCCTGTAACGTGTTTCTGCTGGACAGGAGTATAAATAATCCTTCTTTTTTCTTCTATGGTTTGTATATGACATCCATACACATCCTGCTCCTGTGGGAACTGTATACTTATATTACGTTTGCATTGTGTTATGTGTATCTTTCTTGTACATGTGACTTGGAATGTAAATACTCTGCTCCTATCAGTATTGTAAACATGTTGTTCCTTTTGTATTATGTATATTTATATGTAACTGTACAATTTTCCTGCCAACAGCAGGTCCACCTTGTAAATGAGCTTGCTCAATGGTGATTGCCTGGATAAATAAAGATTTGATTGATTGATTGATTGACTTTACTACTTTTATTATTTTCCCAGTAGTGGGATTGAAGGACAACGAAGCTGCAAAGAACAGGTACATCTTTGGGCTTTCCTGTGTTTTCCTGTTCCATTTGCAGGGTGCAATTTTAAAAAGCAGTGGAGCTGGAGAGTTAGGTCGATCAGCGGTGGTGGTAAACGAGGTGAGCAACCGCACTGTGTAGTTACCAGGGACAGGCAGAAGGTCCAGTGGACTTAGATCACGGGCAGTCAACTGAGCTGGGAGGAGATAAAAAACGAAGCCGGAAAAAGTAGGTACATTGCTGTGGTTTTGCTGTTACATTGAGCAGGGCTGCAATTTAAAAAGTCACTGCATCAAATTCTATGCAACTATGAGACATTCGGGCTGAGGAGTGGTGATGGGACTGGAGCGGCTGCAGTTCCCATGGATAGAGATGCGCTGCTGGCTTGGAGCAGCTACTTCATTAGCCAGTCTTTGAGGGCTCGTGGGACATGAGCAAGTCTATGAGATTTATGTAGTTTACTGTAGTGTGAATTACAACAATTACATTTAAATTATATTTGTGTTTTCCATGTTAACGGATGCTTTTGTGACATGGGTGGGGAGATGATTGGCTGATATCTGTTGCTTGGGACATCACATCTTTGTTACCATGGGAAAACAAATGGCAGCTCTTAATTTTGAAATTAGCCAAAGCCCATTGATACTGATGATAGGGTCAGCTGGGACTGGAACTTTTAATGCCCAGGCTCTGTTGTCTGATAGATGCCTACCTTTCCAGGGCTATCAGCCAATCAGAGCTTGAGAATTTCATAGATCATCTTTTAAACACTCCTACCCTCTGTGTCCAAGAGACAGCGAGGGTGTGGGATGAGCAGTAGCCCAACATATCTTGTTTGTCACTGTCCATGCTGCAGGCTCTCTGTCTGAATGTCCTGGTGGACGGCCTCAACCTTTCTGATTCAGCCCCATAAGTGTGAATTCAGTCAGGCTGTTGAGGACCAGTTGCTTTTCTATATGTTGGGATGGCTAGCGTTGGACATTTCTGCATCCCCACAAAATGCAAAACTGCCACATTTTGCTCACTCATTCCAGGGCGTGGCATGTTTTGGCAAAATGCATTGTCCATCTGCTGGAAAAGGGAGACTCCTCTACACCCTTCTGCCTCTGCACCTGATCCAGAGGTTTCTGACAATGCTCAGGCAGGAACCAGCCAGAATGATCTTAGTGGTGCCCTTGTGGCTCAGGCAGATCTGGCCCTTACTTCTGTGGGAACCACCAGTGACAGCACTATTTCCACTGCCCCACCAGAAGTGCCTTGTGCCTTCTAGCCAGAAATGACACACTCTTGTATCTGGACCCTCCAGTCCCTGTAGTTCCCTACCTGGATCCTGAGGACATGGAACCTCTCAGTTCAGAATCTCCACCGAGGTTACAGCTATCCTGCTTGCTGCTTGGAAACCTTCCAGCAGGAACACCTACTCCCTTAAATGAAAGCACTTGGCTATATAGTGCCAGACATCGTCCCTTGACCCCTTACTTACCAAGTGCACAGTGTGCTGGGCTACCTCATGCCTCTGTTTCAGTTAGCACTAGAGTACTCTGTTGTGAAGTTTAACCTGTTGGCCATCTTGGCTTTCCAAGCACCTATCGGGAAAAGATGATTGCCCAGCTGGATGTGGTCTGCAGGTTCCTGAAGGGCCTTTTGCACAATGTCCGTTGGTATACAAACCTGTTCTTGTTTGGGAACTGAACCTAATGCTCAAAACTGTAACTAAAGCCCTTTTGAGACTGTTTCTTCCTGAGACTTGAAGTGTCTGTCTTGGAAGACTTTATTCTTTGTGGTTATTACTTCAGCCAGGCAGGTGTCTGAACTATAGCCCTTGGTTTGTGAACCACAGCTTCTGGTGTTTCACAGGGATAGGGTGGCACTACATACTCACCCCAAATTCTTGCCTAAAGGGGTACCTCATTTCATGCTACATCAGACAGTTGATTTACCTGTGTGCTTCTGTTCCCCACAGACCCTGGATGAGGTGCTGCTGCACTGCTTGGATGTCTACAGAACCTTTCAGTACTACCTGGACCATACCAAGGACTGTGTCCAGCCATCACAGCTGTTTGTTTCATTTGGTTCTTACATCAGGGAAGGCTAGTTTTCAAACAAAATCTCTCCAAATGGATGTCCTTTTGCATCATGTTCCGCTTTAGGCAGGCAGGGGAGGACCTCCTGGGTACCATTACAGGACATACCACATGGGGCATGGTCACTTTAGTGACCTGCTTCGATCAGTTTCAGCCACTGATATCTGCAAAGCTGTTACCTGGCATATGATCCATACTTTTACAAAGTATTACAGTTTGGATCTGATCTGTTGTAGGAGGGGCCAGTGCTGTTTACAAGGCCTGCTCTCCTTAAGGGTAGTCCGCTTTTGTCAGGCACCTGGCTGGGGTTGGCAATTCTTAGTAATCATTCAGTGTGTTATATGGTTCTGTGAAGTTATACCCAAAGAAGGTAGGTTTGTTATTTACCAGTAACTGTAGATCTTGAGGTGGGTTTCTGTAGAACCATAAATGAAAGTTGTGTACTCACCATAACTGTAGATCTTCAGATGGGTCTCTGTAGAACCACAAATGAAAGTTGTGCACTTACGATAACTGTAGATCTTCAGATAGACCTCTGTAGAACCATGAATGAAAGTTGTGTATGTACCGTAACTGTAGATCTTCAGATGGGTCTCTGAAGAACCATAAATGAAAGTTGTGAACTTACCGTAACTGTAGATCTTCAGGTGGGTCTCTGTAGAACCATGAATGAAAGTTGTGTACTTACATTAACTGTAGATCTTCAGGTGGGTCTCTGTAGAACCATAAATGAAAGTTGTGTACTTACCGTAACTGTAGATCTTCAGGTGAGTCTCTGTAGAACCATATAAATGAAAGTTGTGTACTTGCCGTAACTGCTGACCTGCCAGAATACCTTTGCCATTGATCACCACTTATGGGTCTAGGCTGGAGGCAGTAGGACCCCACGAGCAAACCTCTGGTCAAGGAGCTGGCAACAACTATTGGGCACAGTGCCCGTGCACTCGCATGTGTTGCACATGCTACCAATAACTGTTGTTGGCCCCTCACCAACCTCAGTTCTGTTTGCCAGTAGAGAAACAAAGCAGGAGAAATAAGAGAGGGCTAAGAAAGTTTCAAGCCCAAAGAGATATGGAAAGGATGTAGGAAAAATAAATAAACAACAACATTTTTAATTTATTGAGGTCTCGAAAGTAACTTTGAGCTGGGAGCTCTTTAACAAAGGTTCCACATCAAAACAAAGAGAACAAGGCATACAATTCGAAAATAGGAACAGAAATTATACATAGATTCCTCATCAACAGGGCATACAATTCAAGATATGAAACAGTTCTTATCCATGGGTAGTATAACAGTTATCATACATAAATTCTCGGTCAACAGAGGAGAATAAGGCATTAAATACAACTCTGGAGTGGAGAAAAGCAGTAGAGTAAGTACATTGTTGTTCAGTACAGCAGTGAAATGCAGAAGCGGACAATTGTAAAGACAATTAAGTACATAGTAAACAACAATTAAGTACGTAATAAACAACAATTAAGCACATAGCAAACATACATAGTAAACAACAAGTAAGTACTGGGCTTAAAGCCAAACTAGCTGAAGCTGAGTAAATATATCATTGTCAGGCACATGGGTGGGGTGGAAGTGGAAGGGAGAGTGGAGGAGGAAAATAAGTGCCACAGGAGGATCAGGACATGATTGGGGTGCTAGAATGGGACTGGTATAGGGGTCTGAGAGGAGAAAGTGGATGAGGAAATAAGTGCCACAGGAGGGATAGGAGATGAGTGGGGGCTAGAATGGGGTTGGTATGGGGAGGGCAGGGTATGAGGGAGGGTAGGGGCAGTTGGAGATAGGGCAGGAGTAGGGTGGTAAGTGAAAGGAGTGGGGCTAGCAATCACAGCTGCTCAGTTTGAACAGATAAAGGTGGAGATTTCTTTTAAATGGGCCTAGCTTGGTATCGCTGTTAACATCTAGGGTGGTTCTTTGAGCCATCGAGGGTGCCCGGTATGCGAAATATCTTTGGGCTTGTGATGTGCAAAAGAAGGACAAGCAGCAATTGCCGAGATAGGCTCTCGTGTAGTGAAGGTTGGGTGCAATGAAGAGTAGGTTCTGGATGGCGGGGGAGGCTAGGCAGGTCCCCTCCCGGGAGACACTTAGTAACGCTCTCTTCATGCAGTGTAAGCCAATTGATAATGCATAGAGCTTAAGTGTGCATTAGGTGACTCACACCAAGAAGCAGCCTGCAAGTTCTGTTAAAGGCAACACCCACTCTTTGAGGGTGGAGTCAGAGGCTGCCCGTAAATCACCAGGCCATAATCAATGATGGACAGGGTGGAGCTTTTATAGACAGTGACAAGGCCTCTTGTGTCATGCAATGCGATGCCTGTATAACAGGCCAATTCAAGGGTTAACAACCTTAACAACATGGCCTATGTGCTGTGGAAAGGATAGGGAGCAGTCTAGGGTAATGCCAAGGTATTTGAAAGATTGTACTTGGTCAACAGGGAGTGTAGACTATTTAGGATTGTCATTTGGAAGTCCCTATGTTTATTATGTAGGTTAATAAATAGCATTACTTTGTTTCTTATAGTTCAGTAGGAGTTTGTGTTTGGTGAGCCAAGCTTCAGCTGCAGTGAAATCACGCTGTAATTGTGATTCTAAGAGATGAGGGTCAGGGCTTTTAGAGTAGATAGGTGTCATCAGCATGAAGCAGAATTTGCTCTTTACAGACTGATGGGAGTTTGCTGATAAAGAGGCTGAATAAAAGGTGGCCAAAATTGACCCGAGGGATGCCAGTGAGGGCCTGGTGACTATCAGAGAGAGTTCTTTCAACGTTTTCTTGTTGGGACCTGTTACTGAGATAGCTCGAAACCAACCTACAGTTAATGGTGAGAAGCCTATGGAGAGGAGCTCTTTGATTAATGTGTTATGGTTGACAGTATCAATGGCCTTTGTGAGGTCGATGTAAATTGCCCCTGCAATCTGACTACTGTCAAGGGCACCATGCAGGAAGCCGAGAACTCCAGAAGGGTGGTAGAAGTGCTGTATCCTTATGGAACCCATGTTGCTTTGGGCATTGTAAATCGTACTTTTCCAAATGGTCAACCAGCTGGTCTGAGACAATTCTTTCTAATGCTTGGGGGGCATATTAAAATTGGGCGGTAGTTTGAATGAAGGGAGCTGTTGCCACTTTTGTGGGCAGGGTGACCACAGAGGCTTTCCATATCTGGGAACTGACCAAGCCTTAAAGAGAGGTTCAGGAGCTTAGTTAAAGAACAAAGCACTGCATCCAGGGTGAGGGCAAGTAAATTAAGGTCTAAGTATCACTGCTGTGCGAGATTTGCGAGCACCTGTTGGAGGTAATTTTGGCTTCAGACATGGAGACTGCCTTAAGGTAGAAGGAGGGGTGCTTGCAGAGGACTCACTGAAAGAGGTCTTGGGGTCACGAGAATCATGGGGGTTACCAGTTGGGTGGCAAGGAGATCTGAAGGCAGAATACTGCTAAGGTCTGTGAAGGCATCATTAAAAGTGCTGGCAATGATTTGGGGTCCTGGGTAATGTTCCGTTCACCAAAAGCATGGAGGGTGAGGATTTGTTGTCCTTCCCAGTTATGCCCTTCATGTTCTCCCAGAATTTTTTAATTTCCCCATGAGTTAGTGAGCACTCTTTGAAGTAATTCGGTTTATTAGTCTGATCTCTCAGATGCAGAGGTTTCTGGCTGTTTTGTAATTCTGGCTATCGACCTGGAGGCGTGCCTTGGATCTGTGCCAGAGATGGTCTCTGGCAGCTGTAAGGTTCAGCAGGGCTGAAAAGATCCAGGGACTGTGGACTCCTTAATTCTGCATTTACATATGGAAGCAAAGATGTCACATGCTTTGTTAAACTTAGAAATAAAGTAGCCCAGTGCCTGGTTTATGTCCATGACCGAGTCAAGGGTGGACCAGTCAATGCAGCTAAGGTTGGCCTTAAATGAGTTTAGCTGTCTGCACTTGAGGTACAACTCGTTGTAAATTTGGGGCCGGGCTTGGAGCCTTATTGACCTAGTGGCAAGTGACAGGGGAATGAACACTCAATGCATCTGCAAGAAAGGTGGTGTTGGAGATCTGGTCCGGTTGGTTTGTGAGAATCCAGTCAAGCAGGGTACTGGTCCCAGTGTGGTAGTTGGTTCTGGTGGGTGTTTCAACCATCTGAGTGTAGTTAATACTGGATAGGACAGCTTTATATTGGGCAGCCTCAGGCATCATCCAATTTATACTGAAGCAGCCTAAGACTACCACCGCCCAGTTTTGCTTAAAGCCATTAATATACTCAAGTGATTCAGTGAAACCTACCAAGTGATCCCTTGAGGAAATATAAATGAAGATGATGGTTAGGGATTTGCTTTGGGCCCCTTACAGCAGCTTGACAGCTAAGGCTTGTGCGATATTCCCAGAGTTGAACTGGGGGAGTGCATGGTGCCATAGTTGATCTCTGGCGTAAATAGCACACCTTTTTACCTAGCCTGTCCGGCTTAAAGGTGTACTTCAGTTGGGGTTATTGACGAGTCTGAGACCTTGGGTGTCAGCCAGGTTTCTACTAAGGAGAGGACATCTGGGTTGTGTTGGCTAACCCAGACTTGGAGCTGTCAAATTTAGCCAGCAGGCTATGGATGTTAATTGATGTTATTTTTAGAGAATGATGGTTGCTGGATGGCGCCGGGTTAGGTGGATACTGCCCGATAAAAGTAGGAGCAACATTATAAAACCCAACTATCAATCTCTGAATAGAGAGAAGGGCACACTAGGTGGCACAGTAGGTAGCTGGGCGTGGATCCAGTGCCTCATACCACTAGCCAGATGGCAGATTGGTTGTGCCACATAAGACAGCATCCCTGAAGCATGTTAGTCTGGCAGAAGAAATTAAAAGGTAAGAGCACCAAATTGGGACCCCTACTGCAACTGAAATGACATAATGTGCAAAATAGGAATGAATCACATAGACTCCTGGAAAAAACAAACCTCATGCTACCAGATATAGGACTAACTGAAAAAATAATCAGCTGATCTGTGCCCCTCCTTTCCCATACAGAAAGGAAAAGGAATATTGGTGCATACAGGGCTGTTGAACTGAACAGCCCAAAGGAGACAAGATATGTTCATCTCCTAGTCAACCCTAAGGATAGTGGGCTAATAGCCCATCTGGTATAAGAGAGAAAAACAGGCATACCAACCAGAAATGAATAGTCTGACATAACCAGGAGAAAAACAAGCATTTGTCAATGCCGAATGTTTGCTTGCTGGCATTAGCATTGAAAGTGCAGGAGTTAGACAGATACAGACTAGGAATGGCAGTGAAGTACTAGTGGCGCTTATACCCCACCCGCAAGAGATGGACAGGCATTGGGGGTGTGCCTTTGGTCACTGCCCATAATCTCACGCCATTTCACCTCCACCTTACCCTGCAGACACCGACTACTGTCAAGGTGTGCCTTGGGGTGTTCAGGCTTTACACTCACCCGATTCCATAAGGAAATACACTGAAATGGGTGTAGTATGGAGAATGGGGTGAACTTTGGGCCGAAGAGTCCAAGGCACACTTTGATGCCTGTCACTGGCTGCAGGGTGGGGAGTGAGGGAGCATGGGCGATACTGTCAACAATCCCAAATCACAACCCTGATGCCTGTCGGTCCCTACAGGGTAGGGCATTATGGTCGGAAACCCTAATGCCCTGGGTGCTTCATATTTTCACTCCAAGTTTTCAACATGGGTGTTTTGTGACCGCACCGCATGAACAGTGACACTATCAGTTTGTGACACAGATGCAAAACACATTTCAAACAGGGTATGAAAAATGACAGTGGTACTGTTCATGAGGAGGTGTAAAAAATGGTACTGTTGAAAATCTGGAGTGAAAATATAACAAAAAGTTGGTGAAGTCATGGCGTGCACAGAAACTGCACAATGCACACCTTTAATGAAATTATTTGGGAATTTTACACCAGATTTTCAACATAGGCATTTGGGACCTCCGCTCATGAACAGTGGCACTGTGATTTTTTAATCCGTCCGAATGTTGATTTCCCACAGCGACCGCGCTATTCTGTGCGGAAGTCCGAAAACACATTTCGGCCAGGATGTGAAAAATTACAACTGCACTATTCATAATGAGATGTGGAAAAATGACAATGTTGAAAATCTGGAGTGAAATATTACAAATTTGTGAAGTTCGATTGAGCGTGGAAACTGCGCAATGCATAACACAGTCATTTTATGGACTTTTGTCACCAAATTTTCAACATAGACATTTTAGGACCTCTGCTCACGAACAGTGTCACTGTTATTTTCTTAATCTGTCCTGAACACTGATTTTCCACAGCGACTGAGCTATTCTGTGCGGAAGTGCGAAAACACATTTCACATTAAGGAGGTATGAAAAATGGCAATGTTGAAAATCTGAAGTGAAAATATTACAAATTCACGAACTTATGAGCGTGCGTGGAAACTACACAATGCATGCTTGTAACAGTAATTTTGGAATTTTTCACCAAATTTCCAACTTTTGAGAGCCCACCTCATGAACAGTGACACTAAATTTCGTTAATTCGGTCCCAAAAAGGTGATTCCGCGCGAATGACCGCGAAATCACCTTTTGGGACCAAATAACCAGAAAACAGTCATCAAATTCATGAGATGGTGTCCCAAGAACCATATGTTGAAAATTTGGTGCAAAAATTCGCAAAATGACCAAGATATCTACATAAGTTGAAAAAAACATTTATGCCATTATACAGCTTACTGGAATTTCTTCAGTTCACGGTCAGCTTTGAAGAGTGCAGATGTGTTCCTCAGTCCACCAAGAGTGTTGCACGGGCTCTGGAGGTTAGTATAGGGTGAGGGTAGGTGGGGTGCACAGAGGGTGGCTGCGGGTTGGGGAGGGCACCGGACTCAACGAGGGACTGCTTTCTTTTACAGAAAACAAAAAATTAAAAAAAACACGGGAAGGTTTTCTGCTTTTGCAGGTACTTTGGCATGCTGGGATGGGCTCCTAGCGTGCCTCCTGAGTGTTTCTTTTGGGGGTCTCCAGCTGGACGGGGATTGGGCACCACTGTCGACAGAATGTTTGGGGTGGGCAAATGAGCCGAGGGGGATTGGGCACCTTGGCACACAACAGATGGAGGGTATCGTGCTGATAGGGACTGGGCTATCCCATTGGCAAATGAACTGGGGAAAGGGCATGCCGACAGGGGACTGGGCACCCCAGTCGGCTGTAATGGGGACTATGAGAGGCGTGACTGTCCATCGGCTTCTGTGGGGACTTTGAGAGGCCCGCCGCCATGTTTATTTGAAATGTGACACCAGACAATGCAGTCTAATTGCTGCTGCAGTCAGGGACCCGCCTGCAAGAAAACACAGCTGTTTCATGACAGCACCTCCCAATTGCAGCAGCGAATTTCTTTGTGCATAGTGGCAAGCTACATTAGTACTGTCATGGACATTGTGATCCTCTATTCATGCCACACAGACCAGCTCCCAGATGGGCTGCCTGTATTAGCCACAACACTGCCGCACCGCCACAACCTGCTGGTGAAGGAAGCTGACGCAGTTTTTTTTACATGGTGCAAGCAAACACAAAAATCAGAGAAATTACCTGCTTCTCCTTCAACAACAGTGATGTACACTGTATAAGACCTGGTGTAACTTGATCCAGTCCAGTACACAGCATCCTCCACAAACAGCGCTGCTGCCATTGAGTTATAGTTGGAATAGTGCCCAAGGCACTGACTGCATTAACAACAAATAGAAATATACCACAGGAAATGGGCATACCTGGTTGGGAGAAGAGACAAGAAAGAGAGAAGTGACTCTACCTTCCTTTCTTCTGTGTCTGTGTGTGTGTGTGGGGGGTATTGGTATAAGGATCTGGGAAAGGAAACCCCAGCCCAGTTTTTTGTTTTGTTTGTGTGTGTTTAAAATTAAGTACTCCAAAGGAGTACACTGGGGAGATGCTGTGGCACTAATGGTACCGGCCAGCACTATCAACATGAGCTGACCAGAGGCCTGGCTCTGCTAGAGCAGGGATGGTGGATGGGTGTCGAAAAGCACCAGAGAGGAGAAGACAGGAAGGAATGAGAAGAACTGGAATATGAAAGGGGTTGGTAGTGGACAGTGTGTTAAGCAAATTTGCAAGACAATATGAAGGGTAAAGATGGAACAAGAAATATGAAAGATAAAAAGTAAAGAAAGGAATAGTGGAAGGAGGAAAGGGATGTATGGATAAGGTGGGATAATGAAAAGGGGGCAGTGGAGATACAGAGTTTAGAGATAGAGTGTATATAGGTGGAGGGGTGAAATGTAGTTTCTTAACTTTCAATGCAGATGTCAACATTACCTGCTGGTTCATATATATAGAAAGAATCTAGTCATTCCCTGCTCAGAGCGGAAAGTTCCCATCCTTGAAATCTGTTCTGACACATCCCCTATGGCCAATTTTTGGGCATTAAAGAATCTCTCAGACATGGACATATGAAAAGGAGGCCAGGATGTTGTCAGATGGGTTTGGCATAGATGATACTCAACCAAGTGGTATAAAAGGTGTAAAATAGCTGAGCAAATTAAACAGTCGGAGCTGCTCAAAATAAAACTAAAGAGATCTGAGATGCCAGCTGACAATGCAGTTACTGTGGTTTTGAGGCCAATCAGGTTAGGTAAAACATTAAGGAGAGATGAAAAATTTGAGCAAGGGCTCCTGAGATAGGACTATTAGTAGGCAACAGCCCCAGAAGTATCTTCCGAATGGGAGACTTGGGGATAAACCCATCCACAACCATGTTGTGAACCCAGCAACAGTACCTAAAAGCAATAAACCAAGGTTCTTCTGCTGCAGACACTGCAATATATGCAAATGTACAAACTGCTCTAATTTCTCCTCAGACTGCCTTTTTGTTCCCTTTCACTTGCTTTTTTCCTTTTGCATTTCTTTTCTCTGTTCCCACACTGTTTCTCTGCCAGCTTCTGGACCCTGATTCCTCTCACAACACCCCCTGAACCAGCATATTCTTTAAATATTGCCTGGCATTTTTGGCCATCTTCTCTACCCGTGCTCCTGGACCCTGCCTCCTCAACCTCCTGAATCAGCCTTTTGTTTGCTAAATTCCCACCTTGCACCTTTGACCAGACCTCTCTTCAGGAACTCTTTCTCTCTCCTTCATGCCCACTATTTACACCTACTTCTGCCCTGAGCACCAAATTGTCCAGGACCCTCCCACCAATTTACCTGAGCTTTGTCTTTGTTTTTTTTTTTTAAACTAATAGCCTGCCTTTTCTGCTCTTTTTATCCACAAGCCCAAATCATGCTCTTGACTTCAGCTGAGGCGGCCCGGCACTGGTCACCCGGCCAGTTCTCTGCATCCAGCCCACCACCCCTTGACCAAGGAAAGTGGTACGATCGGTCAGCCCCTAGCCCAGAGCTGTCAGGCTTCAATCCCCATAATTGACTGGCTCCTGGGGACTGTGGCCGCTTCCCATTGGACGCTGCAGATCCCCATTGAGAAGGCAAGCACTCAAGGTGCCTTTTTAAATCACAGCTCGGCCACTGCCTTGCTCTACTACCTCTGGACAGGTTTTCGGCCCATGCCCCACCATCCCCTGCCTTTTTATTAAATACCTCCTCAGTGATCCCGGCCCCTGAGGCCTCATGCTAGTCAATTACTGCAACTTCCCTAAAGGGGCTCTCCTTCCTGCAACTTCTAAAGGGCGGTCCACTCATGCTCAAATTTGACAAACACTGCTGACTGCTGTATCTTAATCACATGCTCTTTCCTACAGCCTCCCACTACCAGTACCTACCACTGCTCTACACCTGGGCCTAGTTTCTTCTACCATGCTCAACTTTGTACCCTACTTCCCTATTCCCTCACTGATTACTGTCCTGTCACCTTCCTTTCTTGCCACCAGCATGGAGTGCCTAACAGTTCCACTTCCCCACTCACTCCTTGTTCGTCCTCTCTGCCCCTCTCTCCTCAACTCCCTCACCCTACCCCTCCCCATCCTGCTCCCCATCAGTTTTGCCCCAAATCCTTCTCACACCCTCCTCATTTCTGTCACTCTCCCTCATCCCACACCTCCTCGCCCCTCCGTTTCTCCCACCCCACTAGTGCATCCAAACCCGTCCTTCCCTCCCATGTGAGCGCCTTTCATCAGCCTTTGCCTGTTTCATGAGTTCTCTCCTTCCTACCATAGCCATATCTTTTCACCCACCACTACACCAAGCTATACTCCATCAAGCTGTCTTCACTTGCCAACTGCAGGCACTTAAGGCTCTTTCTCCTCCTACTCCTTACCTCAGGCACCATCCACCCCAATCCCAGCCCCACACCCTCTACCGATTTCACCACTCATTCCTCCCTAAACAGCTCACTTTTGCTCACCTTAGCATTGCAAAACCTTTTAGCAAAAAAACCTTAATCGGTCCTGGTGTGGCTAATGCTTTTGATGTCACTGTCCTCACGAAATCTGGTTGAAGGAGGATATCTCCCAATGAAATCCTCCTTGAAGGTTACTCAGTCTTTAGAAAAGACAGGGTGGGGAAGCGTGGGAGGCTGCCTCATCTGGGTTGCCGATAACCTCCTTGCCACCGAATTCAACCCCATTTCCTTTTTTTTGCCAGCTATCACCGAACTCAGCCCTAGTCATCACAACCCCTACACCCTGCACCCACATGAGCCGTGTTCTCCCTTATGCCCCTGGCTTGCCCCCAGGCGGGTCATGGCACTTACCAGTGTCAATGTTTGTTCTGGTCAGGAAGCCGGCCTGGGAGCACATCGGAGGCAAGGAGGGCTTCATGGAGGCGCTGGCTGGAATTTTTCTTGTCCCTGAAAGGACGTTATTTCCTCAGGGCGAGGACATGCAGTGACATCCCACATCTGCCCTGCCCCCAGACATCCTGACACCGTCATGTGAGCAGCCCCGCCCTGCCAGGAGTCTTGTGCACCGGACGCTCGTCCTCCCCCCTCGGAGAAGAAGATGTCCAGAGGCTGCTCCATCCATCTCCCCTGCAGACCCTCCAGAACCCAGGTGCGCTTCCTGAACCCAGGTCGCCAGCATCACAAGCGAACTCACACCGCTGCGCCGATGGGTCGGCCTCCAACCCGCCACTTCCTACCTCCCCTTAAGACCATCTCAACTAACCTCCTCCTTGGAGTGGATAAAATGGTCACAGTCAGCATAGTGTACCTGCCACCTCCTCACCCGTGATCTCGACCTCTCCCTCAATATCTAGACCTCCCTCCCCCAAGGGAGGATTGATCATCCTAGGGGATTTCAGCCTCAACCTGGCTGTCCCTCACTGTAACTGCATCAAGGAATCCATACTTGGCCTTGGCTACACCAGTTCATAACTGAACCTACCAGAACCAACTACAAAACTGGATCTCAGTCCCTCACTGATTGGGTCCTGGTCTCACACCTCCCATGTCACCACCCCTGGAGTTCATCCTGACTCAGTGACCACTGTGCTGTGTTCTGCCGATGGTCCACAAAAACCCCCTCGCCCACACAAATTTATCCAAACCAGGCAACTGAAGAAGCTAGATGCCTCCGAAGCCTAAAGCCGCCCTAGCCCAAGACTGGTCCTTCACTGAAAAGATTTATGACATCTGCAAAGTGCTTGAAGCCTTTAGCAATATGTTCCTTGCCCTCTGTGACCATTTCATCCCACTAAAGAAAATCTGGGTTAAGGGTTCAAGCCAAGAATGGGTCACCCCTGAGTTTCGTAAACTAATGAGGAATAGGGACTGAGCCTGGGGTTGTACAGAAAATACAAAACCTCCCAACTCCTCCAAGACTTCAAAACCCTCAGGAACAGGTGTAAATCTTTCACAAGATCTGCTAAATCCTCCTTCATCCTGGAAGAACAATGTGCTGCCCAGGGAACCCTAGAAGGACCTGGAACATTCTTAACAACCTTACTGGTAGGGAAATTTCCGGACGATCATATTAGTCTTACCTCCAAGGATAACCACCATCGAGCCAAGCAAAATAGCCTCCTTCAATAAATACTTCAGTGACCTCAACCAGTACAAGCCCAGCTCCACCTCCTACCTTGCTTACCCCGCACCCTCCCAGTCTCCCACCCTAAGTTCCATTTCAGGTACCTAACCCCTGGTGAAGTGGTCAAGTTAATCAAAACAAACAACCCAAGACCATCCAAGGGTACCGACAACATTGACTTCAGAGTTTTCCATCTATCTGTGACTCCTTGGCCATCCTTCTTACTAACATCCTCAACCACTCCCTCTGCACGGGTCCTTCCCAAAGCTTGAAGTGCGCTATTATTAAACCTCTTCACAAATCTGGTTCCAAGGATCTAGTATCCAACTACCATCCCATCTCCTCCTTGCCCCTCTCTCAAAATTTTAGAGAAGTGGTCCACAGGAGAAACCTCAGAATTCCTCTCCAAATACAACCTGCTCATAGAGGCCCAGCACGGGTTCCGTGCTCGACACAATACCAAACTGCCCTCATCAAGTTCACCCACTCCACAGACAAAGCTAACAAGGTCTTACACCAGTGCTGCATTCAGACCTCACCAAAGCCTTCGACCTCATTCATCATGAAGACCTCCTCCTCCTCCATACCCTGGCTGGCCTCCATTTATCACCTGAGGTCTGCCTCTGGTTCAAGGATTACCTAATGGGCAGATCCCATCACACCATTAGTGGCAGTGTCTCTCTGAATCCTGCCCCATCAAATACGGCATCCCCAAGGGTCCATCCTGGGCCCTTTTCTCTTCTGTCTGGTAGTTAACTCCCTGCCTGACATTCGCACCTCCTCTAAACTCCTTCTCTATGCTGATGATGCGGCTCTTTTCTGTCAGGACAAAAACCACAATGCTCTCATTAACAAACTCCAATTTGATTTCAGCAGACTTCACACCTGGTTCACGTCCAAAGGTCTTGTACTCAACTCCAAAAAACTAAGTTCATGGTTTTCCAGCCCCACAAACCCCTTGGCTTTGACCTCTCCCTCTATGACAACCTTGGTAACTCCATTGAAAGAGTCAGTCAATTCAAATACCTTGGCTTACTCCTGGACAGCCACCTCAATTTCAATGCTCACACTAGCATCACAATCAAAAGCCCACCAATGCCTCGGTATCCTCCACAGAACCAAGAATTACCTTAACAGGGAATCTAAATCCCTCTTAGTCTCCAGCTTCCTCCTTTCTGCCTTTGACTATGGTTCACTTGTCTCCCTCCTCCACCTCTCCATCAAAACTTTCTCCAGACTTGAGCTCTTACCACAACGCTGTCCGCTTGCCTCTGGTCTCCCTAAACTCACACACCACTGTGACCTTTATAAGCTCATCAGTCGGCCTCCCTTGAGGCCCACCTCAACTGCAAGATGGCCACCTTCTTCTCCAAACTCTCCGTGGACTGCTCCCTGATTGCCTCACTTTCTCTTCCAGACAGCTGCCACCACCAGGACCACTAGACTGTTCTCCACTCTCTTCACTGTTCCTTTCTGACGGAACACTCAAGTCCAGAAAAAAACTCTCTTTATGGGACCCAAGCTCTTCAACTCTCTCCTCTGGAACTAAAACTCTGTCCCTCCACAAATGCCTTCAAACACAATATCAGGAGACATTTCTCCCACCTGCACCTGCTCACAGCCTAATCTGGCTCTCTTCTGCACTATTTTCCCTCATTCTCTGGTTATCCACCTCAGGCACTTACCCTCTTTTCTAGCACTTGTAGTATTGTTAATCCACTTAGGCTAGTTTTTATATTGCACTTAAATTTCTTGTTTCACACTGTTATATTATATTATTGTTAAACCCTCAATGAATGCTTAATGTCACCGTGTAGTTGTTAATTCACTAAGGCTAGTTCATGGTCTGCCCTTTAGTCTGTATTATCCTAAATTTATGTACCATTTTATTCTTACTAAGCTGTTAGTTAAATGTTTAAGCCTATGTCATGTCTCACGATTGTTGTAAGTAACTGGACGACTGTGTAAGCAGGCAGCAATGCTCAATTCTTTCCAGTATAACCAATAAAATGAAATGAAAATGAAAATGAAGATGCATTCTTTGAACACCCAATTACCAAACACATGTACAATCTCGGATATTACACTGACTGCTGCACTTCTTTTACTGTCTACATGGGAGTATCTATGTGGGCCGTACGATATGTCCTTAAAAAGCGTGCAGAGCATGTTAGGTCATCTTGAAAGTCCCTTGGTTTTCAGTTTGGGTACTGGAACACACATACGAACTTCTGTGTGTATGTCTGTGTGTGTGCATGTCGTGTGTGTGTGTGTATCAAACCTGCATTCTGTTTCAGTGTGAGACCTTTTAGTTCCTCAGCTGAATTCTCCACAACCTCATGGGCCAGATGTTTCAAAGCCATGATAAGGGACTAAAGGTGCTTGCATCAAACATCTCTGACACAGCAGGCACCTTGCATCAGGGAGGGGTGCCCAGAGCTGTTATTTTGCAAAGCAACCTGCATCAAACAGCAGGCTGCTTGCGCCTGAACTTTCTTGCGCCACAAAATGGAGGCTGCGGCATGGAGCTAGGGCTTGTGGGCAGATGCAGGCTGCCACCTGCCACATCCCCAATGCAGAAATTTCAAACCCTTCCCAGGAAAAGGTCTAAGTACCGTTAGCCAAGGGCTGGTCTAACGTGCTTAGACATCCACTGAGAGGACTGGCAATCAGACGCAACTGTATTCCTCCCAAACCCCGAGCCACCGGTAACCTAACAGGTTACAAATAACCCAATCTAGTGCCCCCCTCGATTTGATGTAATGTATATTATCGCTACAAAACAGGTAGTCCCTGGTGATCTAGAGTCCCTCCCCAATCCCGATATGCCATAATGTACAACATTGTATATCAACACTCATTCCCCAGTGATCTACCCCCCAGCCCCAGTATGCCAGTAATACAACACAGTATTGCTACACAGTCATTCCCTGGTGATCTAAGGTCCCGCCCCCAGCCCGATATGCCCGAACATGGCACAGCCCCAACATCCTGTCCTGGTGGTCTAGTGGTCCCCACCGCAGGTACTACCTACCACCTGCCCCCACCATCCTGAACCTGACTGGAGCTCATGGGGGAACCCCAAGGGAGGAAAGCAGAGCCAGACAGTTCTCAGAGGGACTCAGTCCTCACGGTGATGGTAACATCCAGTGGCTCCAGAGAAAACTCCATCTCAAGGACCTCATCCAACCCCAATCAATGCTGCCCCAGCACGGGCTCAGGATCAGTGACAGCCTCAGAGACAGGGTTCTCTCTGTTGCCATGGCTGGCACTGTCCTCAACACCATGTTCAGTGGTGACTTCAAATACACACTCGGAGCCATCACCCTCCTTAGTTTTGTGGGCAACACCAGAATCAGGGACAATATCTGAGACAACACTGTTGTCAGCACCTCTGTTGGAGCCCAGCCCAGGGTCAGAATCTCTGCTGTCACCACTCTATTACCGTGTCTGAAGCCATGACACATCCAGATCGGCAGTAGTATGGACAATAGCCTCAGTGCAGGTTCCTTTTCTGACACCACAGAGCATCAGGAGGGCGCCATCTCGGTGCCCTCGCCATGTCATCACGGTAAAAGCTGACAACAGCATGGGTGACACCAGAAGATGATGTTAAGGTGTCCACCACTGCAGAGTGAGCATATAGCTGTGCCCACTCCTTGGGGACATCTGCTGCTCAGGGCAGACAGACTGTGAAGGGTTTGCAGTTTAACCACCTGGAGGAGTTGACTGCCTACCAGATCCATCCACGGAGTCTGCAACACCTCAGCACAGTGAGGTCAAGGAGAACAGGTTACTCACCTGTAACAGTAGATCTAGGAGTGGTATATGATGTTCAGCCACACTTCTGGCAGTGTCCTCTCCTTTAAGAGCTTGCTGGAAAGTCTTCAAGCTGGCTACCCCACCCACCTGGGTGGTAACTCCTGACTTGGCCCCATGACACCCAGATCTTGCCCTCTGGAAGCAGCTGTGTGTGACAAAACCAGGGAAGGCCGGGTGGGTTAGTGTGGATAACATCATATACCACTCCTAGAACAACTGTTACAGGTGAGTAATCTGTTTTCTAGGGCGTGGATATGATGTTTTATCCACACTTCTGGCGAGACCTAGCAGTTCTCTGTAGGAGGGAGGAAGGCAAGGTGCACACCACCTACTTTGGAAATAAGTGATTGGAGAACTGGGGCCTCAGAACCAGCATCCTGGCGTAACTCAAGGCCAATGTGGTAATGGGAAATGAAGGTGTGTGCTTACCTGTAGCAGCCCAGATTTCCTGGATAGGGACATCCCTGGAAGCAGCCACTGATACAGCGGGTATGGCAGGTGGAATGAGCCCTTAGCCCTTCAAGAGGCTCCCTACCCACTAACCTAGAGCAGAGGTCAATGCAGGATGTGACCCACCTGCCAAATCGTCTGCTTGGCTGCAGGTCTGCCAGGTGAGACTTCAGTGTAGGTGACAAATAGCTGGTGAATCCTCACCTCTGAATTCCAGCTGTGCGCCTTTATAATATACAAGCCGCCACAGGTCCAAAGTATGTAGCTTGTGCTCGTCCTTTTGAGGTGTGATTGGTGAAATACTGTACACCAGGAGATTAATCACCTGTTTAAGGTGAAATCCCAACACAACCTTCAGGAGGAACTTCAGGTTGGGGCACAGGACAACCTTGTCCCTGTGGAAGACCAGGTAAGGAGACTCCACCGAAGTGCCTGGAGCTCACTGATCCTTCTGGCTGACATGATACCCACCAAGAAGGTGGTCTTCCATGAGAGGTGAGAGAGATCACACCTATGCATTGATTCAAATGGCTTGCCCATGAGCTTTGCCAAAACCATCAACAAGTCCCATGATGGTGGTGGTTCATGCACTGGAGGGAAAATGTGGTTAAGACCCTGAAAAGCACCAGATCACATTCTCCTGTGCCACCAACTGCTGACCGGCCTGTGCCTAGTAAGTAGAGATGGCTGCCATGTGCACCTTAGGGTCATTGACCGAAAGCCCGACTGGGAGAGGAACCAAAGGTAATCAAGAATGCTAGCCACTGGACAGGACAAAGGGTCCAACCCTTGCCCTGACACCAAATGGAGAATCTCTTCTATTTGAAGGCATAGCACTTCTTAGCTGACTCCTTCGAGATGCCTCCAAAATGGTGAAGACCGCTTCAAGAGACCCAAGGACTGGAACTCTAGCCACTCAGGAACCAGGCTGTCAGGTGCAGGGATTGAAAGTACAGGTGGAGTACCTTCCCTGATTGATGGGAAGCAGGTCTGGGCATAGGGAAGATGCCTCAGAGCCTGCTGCTGAGGCTGAGGAGATCGGGGTACCAGAACAGGTGTGGCCAGTCCACAGCCACCAGGATCACCTGTGTCTTGTCCCTCCTGGCCTTGAGGAGCACCTTGTGGATCAAGGGAATCAGAGGAAGGCATAAAAGAGGCCTGGGCTCCAGGGCCTTGAGAAGGCATCCCTTGCAGTGTTCCCTGCTGAGGGGTAGGCACAAACAGCCTCAATCTGCGTTCTCCTGGAGGTGAACAGGTCCATCTGAGGGATGCCCACTGGGAGAACAGAAGTGAACTACCTCTGGTGTAGAGATCACTCATGAGATGCCTCACCCACCTGGCTAAGGGCGTCCACCAGCTGACTGGGAGTCTCTTGACACATGGATGGCTAGGGGATCTGCCTCCAGGCTGCGCATGAGGTCCAAACACAAAGAGCTTCCTGCACAGAGTGCGACCGTCCTGCTTGTTGAGGTAGTACATGGTTGTGGTGTTGTCCATTTGGACTTGGCCCACCTGACCCCAATGTGCAGAGCGAATGCAGTCAGCACCAGCCAAACTGCCAGGAGCTCCAGCAGGTTGATGTGGCATTGGGACTCCTCAGGGGTCCACAGCCTGTGGACTCTGTATTCCCCAAGTGGGCACCCCAACCCATGAGAGAGGCATCAGTTGTCAGGATGATCATTGGCTCTGGGCAGACAAACAGGATCCCTTCTTGCAGGTGTGCTGGGACCAACCATCACTAGATGGCGCCCACATCCGCTGGGTCACAGTGACCAGCTGGTTGAAGTGACCCTGTGTTGAGACCACTGGCTGGCCAGCTCCCACTGCAGGGAGCGCATTCTCCAGTGGGCCCAATGCACCCCGCTGGTGCAAGCTTCCATGTAGCTCAGCAAGCGCTGGAAGTCTCAGCAGGCGCAATTGCCCAACCTGAAATGATCAGGCATAGGAGGAGAGGCCTCCACCCAGTCCACTGGGAGCCAGGCTCTGACTCTGCAAGGTTGAGCTCCACCCGATGAAGCTTGATCACTTGCGAGGGCATGAGTTCTGACTTGAGGCCAAGGGAGGCGCAGGTCTGGAGGGCCAGGTCCCTGGATCACTCCACCTCCTGCCTGGAGGGACCCTACGATCAGCCAGTAATCCAGGTTGGGGTAAACTGGGGCCCCTTGGCACCTCAGGTAAGCTGTCGCCACTGCAATGCACTTGGTGAAGACTCTGTGGGCCGAGGAGAGGCCGAATGGCATGGCCTGGAACTCGTGGGGGCTCCCTCTGCTCGAAGCGGAGGAACCTTCCATGAGATGGATGGATCAGGGACGTGAAAGAATGTATCCTGAAGATCCAGGAGCAAAACCACATGTTTCGCTCTAGAGATGGTATGATCTGAGACAGAGTTACCATCCTGAAAGTGCGTGACCTGAGGAATTTGTTCAGGTCATGCAGATCTAGAATGGGGCGCCATCCCCTATCTGCTTCGGCACCAGGAAGTACCTGGAGACAGGCCCTGGGTGTTCCAGAGGATCTGTAACAAGAACCATGACCTCCTTGTAGAGGAGCTGGGCTATGTCATCTCTGAGAGCTGACAGCATGTCTGTGGAAACCAAGTCCTTCCGTGGGGCGGGGTTCAGCAAGGAGGGTACTGCTCGAATTCCAGAGGAAGACTCTGACCCACCACTTCTAGAACCCACCTGTCCGTGGTGAGAGCGGACCAGGCAGAAAGGAAGTGGTGGAGCCAGCTCCCCTCAAAGGGAGGAACCAGGGAAGTGTGACAGGCATGAGGGCACCCCTCATCCGTCACTGGGCAGGCTTACAGGAGGAGGAAGGCCGACTGAGACGCCACCGAGCGCTCCCTCCAGGTTTATGGACAACCAAGGCCACCGACTTGGGCTGAGGTCGCCAGGCCTGAGCCTGCTGGCCAGCCTGTTGCTGAGCTGGTTTGGCCACAGGAGTAAAGGTGGACCAAAGGGCTCCTCTTCTGCTGCTGCTTGGAGCCCTTAGGGTCCTTCTGGGCAGATGTCACAGAGTCCAAGGTGGCACTGGACTTCTCAATAAGGGTGAGGTGACTCTCGATCATGGGCCCGAACAGGTCATTGCCCAGGCAGGAGACATCTGGCAGCTTGTGCTGAGTGTCCACCCTAAAGGTCGAGATCCTCAGTCAAGCCCTGTGGTGCATAGCCACTGAGGCCACCACGAAGCAGGCACAGGAGTCACCAATGTCCATGGCTGTCTGGAGCTGTTTTTAGGCCACAGCCCAGCTGACCATGGTCTGAAGATCCATAGGCAGATGGAGCACCTCATCTAAAGTGCCCAGCAGGACAAGGGAGAAGTGGGCCATAGTGAGGGCCGAGCTCGTCTTGCAGAGACCAAGCGAGGAGGCAGCATAGATTTTCTTAGCCGCGGTCCAACTTCTTGGACTCCTTGTCTGGTGGCTTGTCAATGTCCCCAGTGTTGCCAAAGTGCCTAAACACAGAGTCAGCCACCAAGCCCAAGCCAGGGGTGCTCTGTGAATCCTGAAAGGGAACCAGTGGGCACCGATATTTGCGTGCCATCCGGCAGAAGGTGCTGGACAGGAAGCAGGTGCTGCCAAAGCTCCATGGTATGGCCAAGAATGGCTTCTGCCACTGGGAAAGCCTCCGTCGGAGAGTCTCCCTGGTCAAGGATCTCGGTCAATGGGTAACAAGCCCGCTTTTGCATGGGCTCCATCTTCATACCCGTCAACTCAGATCAGACAGAAGGCCCAGAAAGGATGTGGGACCCTCATCCATCGAGAAAGTCCTCACTGACTCGACGCTGACCAGACGGAGTGCAATGAGGAACCTCTGACCCGAGGAGTCATCAAAGAGAGGTCGACTGCCCAAGACCCTGCTGACCCTCCCCAGAAGGACAGGGGTGATGGTGACCGACAGCCGACGTGGAAGCCCCTTGGCCAGTCGAGATTCCTTAAATGGAGTGCTGACCGTTGGCTGTTTGGGTGTCGAGTTCCACCACAATCGGCAGAGATGCCAAAGGCAGCCAAGCTGGGACTGATCTGGTTGGCTCTGTAGAAAGACAAGGCTTCAGCCTTCGGGCAACAAGCCAGGTGATGTCCGCATAGACACCAGGGTCAGTTTGGCACTGGTTAACACAATTGTTGCCACATCAATTCCGTGGCGTCCAACGCAACTTGCCGAAGCCTCTCTCACCCAAGGATGAGGACGAAAAATAGCGGTGGCGCCGCTTGCCGTGGTGCCAAGAGTGGGAGTGCCGATGTCGGCGGGACCATCTCGACCCATGGGAGGAAGACCTCAACTGCTGGGGGACCAGCGGCAGGGCTCAGAGGGAGTTGGCGATTGCCAGGGCTCCTCCTGGTCAGGGTCAGGGACCAGAGGCGGTGGGTCAGCAGACTGATCCATCCCTCCAACAGTCTGCATCAGGACCAGACTCCTAGACAAGGAAGTACAGGCCTCTTCAGTCAACAACTGGTCAGTCTGCTCAAGAAAAATCTCGGCTGGGACTTGACCAACATCTCGCCTGACAGGCAAGACAGGGTTACTGTGGAGCCAGCAGTTATACTGAGGATTTGACTGAAGTCAACCGAGAAGCGTGGAATCCAGAGGCCCTCAACCGAGAGCGCCCCGATCCCATGATCGACAACGAGTCTTTTTCTTTTAGACTCTTTTTAGGCTTAAATCTGCCGGTGGATCCCTGACCAAAGGTCGGCAGAAACTGACACAATTCCTTGAAGGAGGCCGTAAAGTTGAGCAGAAGCGCACAAAGGCAGAAGCCGAGGCAGAATGGGCTCGTACACACTACCTTTGCAGGTCGCAGCTGCTTGGTGGACCCCGCACGCTGGAGACCACCCAATGGGCATCCTTGGATTTGACCTACAGGTTGCATTGCGCCAGGGCCCAGTTTGTATGGGCGCAGACGAATCCTCCAGGAACAATAGTCAGGGTGAAACAAGCGCAACAGTCGCAGGCCTGGGATCGTGGTCGTGCTCCAGGTAGAGCACACGTGGCATGCGGGTTAGTCCTGGGCATATTTACCCATAAGGGCACTGGCGGAACCTGGGAGCAGACTGTCGTCCATCACGGTCACAATCAAGATCGAGCTGAAGACAAAAGTTTTGGAAGTAATTCTGAAGAATTTAAGCACTAGGGCCTACTCAACGTGGGAGGCGGTAGGAGGGAACCTGCTTCTTCTAGCAGAAAGGAAGATCTGGCGTCCATGAGGCGGAGCGAGGGAATTACCACCGTGTGGGTGGGAGGAGCCAGCTTGAAGACTTTCAGGCAAGCTCTTAAAGGGAAAGGACACTGCACAATGTGGAAGGCAGCTGCAAGGGGTATATCCTCAAGGAGGGAGGAGGTGATTCTGCCACTGTATAGGTCATTAGTTAGACCGCATCTGGAGTACTGCGTGCAGTACTGGCGCCTGTATCTGAAGAGGGACTTAAGTTACTGGAGGGGTGCAGCGCAGGGCAACAAAGATGATCAAGGGGCTGGGGACTTATCACACGAGAGGAGGCTAAGGGAGTTGAACATGTACTCACTGGAAGAGAGGAGGGACGGGGGACATGATTGAAACCCTGAAGTACATGAAAGGAATAAACAAGACAGGTACAAAGGGGCTGTTCAAAGTAAGGAGGGAGGGACACCAGGGGCCATGATATGAGACTGGAGGAGGAAGGTTCAGGAGGAGATGAGGAGACACTTTTTACAGAGAGGGTGGTAGCTGGGTGGAATGCGTTACCTGCAGAAGTGGTATCCAGTAGAACAGTGGACTGCTTCAAGCGAGGATGGGACAGGACAAGGGGAGGGTCAATGAAGGGAAGGGTGGAAGGAGGGGCAGCTGCAGAATAAGGGGTGCTAGCTGCACATTCAAGCAGACTTGATGGACCTCTAGGCCTTTATCTGCTGGCAAATTTCGTATGTTCGTATGACACTGCAAAAGTGTGGCTAGAACATCATATCCACATCCCTAGAACTCCGATTTCCACAGAATGAGAGGTCCTGGGAAGAGGCCCTGGTCTTGGATGCTCACATGTGAGGCCTGCCTCGGATGGTAGGGAGTGGGGACCTAACCTCAGCATACAGTTCTCAAGTGCATGGCAATCCACTGAGAAGCAGGCATCACAAGCATCCATGTTGTGCTCCAGTTCAAGACAGGCCAGAGACGAATGATGCCAGTCCATCACAGTCATTGGTTCCCACAGGGACAATGACACATAGTGGTCGAGTATCACACTTTCCTCAATGACTCAGCCCCTTTCTTACTGGACTTCAGCATCACAGTAAAAAATAAAGACAGGCAGTACCATACAGAAAAGTCATGGTGACACAGAAGAATAAGTGGCAATAAGGCAAACTAAGGTGTGTACTCCACGGTGTGCACTTGGACGGCAGGAAGAACAGAACTGAGGTTGGTGAGGGAGTCAGCAAAGGTTATTGGTTGTACGCAGAACAATGTGGGGTGTGCAGGCGCTGTGCCCAGTAGCCATTGCCAGCCCTCTGGTAAAGCCTTGCTCCCATGGGGTTCTAGTGCCTCCGCCCACGCCCATAAGTGGGAATCAATGGTGAAGATTGATTCTTGGAAGATCTTTTCTGCCCACAGTCCCCTGGTATGCCTGACTTTTCTTTGTCTGGGACCAGAGTGGGAGGCGGTGGTGGCGGAGGAGCTGTGAGATCATCTTTTATGTAAGTCCTCTTGACCATGTTCCACCATGATGCAAAAAGCTATCCGACGCCCACCAGGGTCACCATCGGTACTTGTGGTGGCAGCACACCGGTGGGGCCTATGGGAGTGCCCAGAGGGTTACTTGCCCTGGCGCACATCTTGGCAGTCGCAGGGTTCGGCAGAGTGGTAAGACCTGTCGCCTGATTGCCCATCGTCAGGTCCTCAGGTTCTGGAGCAGAGGGCGTTTGGGCTTGCATCTCATCGACAGGTGGCTGCATGTCTGGCTGCTGATCTGTCAGTGATGACAGCTCGCTCCAACGCAGCTTTTAGGTGGCAGACCGGCAGGCATCTGGGTTAGGGTAGTCGGGCGCTGACACCTGGTTGCTTGACGCCTTACCCTGTGGCGTCTGCCGCTGGTCCTTCCATTTATCAGAAGGCCAGTCATCTGAGACATGCATCAGGATCTTTGCTGTTCCAGCTGATGATATGTCTCGGGGAGCGGTCCTCAGAGCGGAGCGCCCCGGTGTCTGCGCCGGGTCGCCAGGGGTGACAATGAGCTAGAAGCAGAAGAGGAAGACGCCTGAGCCTTATTGGCTGAAGTCCCGGTCTTAGACCCTGAGGAGTGCTGGAAGGGCCTAAGGTTCAAGGAGAGACCTGAAGGTCCTTGCCCCAAAGAACTGCCACCCGCTGAGGAGGGTAAGGGTGGGAGCTTTCACCAATGGCAGGACGGAGGAAGTTAGGCCTGATGGGGTCAGAGTCTGCTCTGCCAGAGTGCGAACTGGAGTGTTTCTCCTTATGATGAGGAGATCTAGTCCAAGACTCTGACCTACTGTGCTCCTTTTCCCATTGTTGGTGCTTCCCTCCTGAGTGTTTCTCCTTGTGGAAAGTCGGCGACCGGGAGGCTGAGGAGTTGGCCTTTGAAGGGTGTTGGAGAGTGGCAAGTTGCTGCTTATTGATGTAGGCCTGGAGAGTCTTGCGCCGATGGATCTTGGTCCATTGGTTGAATTTACTGCAGTCCAGGCAGGCACTCACATCGTGATCAGGCCCCAAGCAGAAGAGGCACTGCAAATGATCGTCTTTCGCCAGAATCTGCTGCCCGCATGAACACTTAGATTTCCGTTGTTTGGTAGAGGAAGATGGAGATGACAAACTGTTTTAAGTCGAGTAATTCTGAAGAAAAAAACAGGTACATATGACTAGAAGGACAAAGATGGCAGTCGACAGATGTAACGAGGTGTCCAAGGAGCCAAAGTGCACAGGTTGACGGTGGAAAAGAACTTAGGTGGGGCTTGGAACCGCCCACTTTATACAGAGGGTGATGTCGGTGGGCAGACCGACGAAGGGCAAGGCCCCAGCTGGGTACTGCTGACTAGTAGTTTGCCGTGGAGTCCTAGTGCCTGATGGCATAGTCCTTATGGTGTAGCCTGCTGCAGGAGCTCATACAGTACGAAGTAAGATGTACAGTTATGTAAGAACTTACTGCAACAGTAGATCTTCAAGAGGAGATCTTGCAGCAGGCATTACTGGCAGTTCATCCCCAACGGCTCACTGTGAGGGACCGGGTGGGGGGTTCGCTGTCACACTGTCTGAGCCCATGTCAATGTGTCGCTAGGTCCTGCTCAGGATGGGTTCTGAGATGGGTGGTCCTGGGGAGGCAGAGGGAAGAAGGCCTCCTGGATGTGTCCTTATTCTGCATGAAGGACCACCAAGCAGTGAAAAGAGCATTATAATCCACCGTGGAGGTGGATTATAGACTGGAGAGATACAGGCACTGTGGAGGGGATATAGGTATGATGGCAGGGAGCCAGCATAGGGTACCCCAGCGTTGGTTCACCCGACACTGGTTGTGGATTCAAGAAGGACCAGTAGGCGTTGGCTGTGACGCTGGCTGAGGTCGAGGCAATGACGGTTGAGGAGTTGTTGGCTGAGGCACTGGTGACGGTCCGGGAAGTAGCTGATGTTGGCCCCAAAGGTGAGGGCAATGCTCGGGAAGAGAGCCCTTGAGGCAAGGGCAGAGGCAAAGTCTGCATAGAGGAGGAGGCAGGTGCTTGCTTGGGCGATGCCTGGAAGGACTAGTACAGTCTGCCCCAGAATTGGGGACTGATGACGGCAACGCCTTGGCTGGGGGTGGGGGTGGGGCAAAGATCCACTGCCAGAGGTTCCAACCCTGGCTGAGAGCCTGTGGTAGCTAAAGAATTGAGTGTCAGGGGCTGAGAGGCAGGGGACAATGTCTGCTGCCCAGAAGAGCCGTCACCCAAAACAGAGATAGAGGCGGGCGGCTGGACCGCCGGCAGCCGAAGGAGGTATGGGCTGATGGGGCAGGAGGGGCTGACCCCATTGGAGGAAGATCCAGAGGTGGTGGCCAGTCTGTATGGTGAGCACGAGCGAGAGGCTGACTGTGATCGGTCCCAGTGCTTGTTCTTTCCGCTTGATTTCTTCTCCTTCTGAAAGTAGAAGAAGCCCCAGAGGATTGATCTGGGAGGCAAAGGAACTTTGGCCTGTAGCTCCTTCTCAATTGCTGCCAATTTCTGTTTAAGTAGGTAGCTTCTTAAGGTCTTCAAGCGGCATCTCTGTGTGACCTGGTTGAAGTCCTGTAAGTGCTGGCAGACCTCAGTGTCATGGTCTGGGCCTAAGCAGAGCAGGCAGAAATAGTGACTGATCTTAGCGGGAATCTGCTTGCCGCAGGCAACTCCTCATCGGATAGTTGGAAGACGAGGCTGGAGAAGAAGACATAAATTCATGAAAAAAACACTAAAAACTCAATGTTTTTAAGACTAAAAGAATAAAAATAAAAGCGCGGGTTAAATCGCGAGAAAAAGTCGACTGAAGCTGGCATCAGTGATGGTCCGATGGCAGGAAAGAACTGAGGTAGGTGTGGGGACCGCCCACTTTATAGGATGGCAGGCGTCAGTGTGCTGGCGTTGGCGGTCCCAATGATAGACTGCTTAGCTAGGCGTTTTCCGTGTGGTCCTGGCTCCTGGCAGCTTCAGTCCTACCAGTGTTGCTTGCTACAAGAGGCCCCCTCGAGTAAGATGTAAAGATTCACGGAAGAACTTGCGTAACAGTAGATCTTCTGAGAGAAGCTCTTGCAGCAAGCCTCGCTGTGTAGGACTCAGCCACCAGGTATTAGGGACCACACGGAAAAACTTCTGCTAGTAGTCTATCATGGGGACCGCCCCACCAATGTCAGTTGGCTGACATCAGCCTAGTATATGGGGGTGGGCAGTCCCCCACACCTACCCTCAGTTCTCTCCCAGAGACCCCGTGACAGGAAACTAAAGGACAACCAAGGAGGTTTGCCAAGAGCCAAGAGAAAGACCAAGCAAGCAAGAGAAAACAGCAGTAGGGGAAAGGAGGGAGGAAAGCAGGGACATGCTGCAAGAGCTTCTCTTGAAGATCTGCTGCTACAGTAATTTCTTACATAACTGTATTATCTTACTTTGAGGAAGGCTCTTGCAGCAGGTCACACTGGTAGGAATGAGTCCCAAGCAGTACCAGGTATCACCAGGATAACACTACCAGGAGGAGGACAGAGGAGCAGCTAAGAGCTCAGGAGAGAAGGCCCTGAAGAACTGAAAGGCCAAACTGACCCTGCACCATGAGGCGATGTCCAGACTGTAATGTTTGGTGAAAGTGTGGACAGAACTCCAGGTGGCAGCTGCACAGATGTCGCAGCAGACACATTTCTGAAGCAAGCTGTGGAGGCAGCCATACCCCTGGTGGAATGGCCTTTGACCATCCTGGAAGGGGTTTGTTGTAGTGCGGTAGCAATAAACAATACAATTTGCCAACCACTTAGACAAACAGGATCACTCTCTCAGGGGCAAATGAAACAAACTCTTCAGAATTTCTGAAAGACTTGGTGCGGTTTGTGTAATACTGCAACACCCTACATACATCCAACGTATGGAGCAATGCCTCCCCTGATTTGAATACTCGGGAAAAAATGGCAGGCAAATGGATTAATTTAAAGTAAATTTAGACACCACCTTAGGTAAGACATGCCTTCTGAGCAAGAAAATCCTGCTATGGAAAGCTCCCCTTTCTCAAACCCATGTTGCAGGCTACCCACACCTTTTACCACACCAGGTGTGACCAGAAACTCTCTAGCCATCCCTTTCAGGAAAACCTCTCCTTTGCTCTACAGAGCACCCCTCTGGCTGAATGAGATCCCCACCCACATCACTAGCAACACCTGCATCTCAGCATTTAAACTATTGCTGAAACAACACCTCTCTGATGCCTGCACCTGTGCCTGTAAGTAATCCCGGTAGACTGCTCTTTTTCTGGACTAAATGGCTCAAATGTTGTGTCCCCACCTCTCTCAGACCAATATCTGCTTCATTGTATCTGGGACCTAGCCTGCAATTATGGATGCCTAATCCTCGGGATTACCTCTAGCCACTCTTACCTCTCCTCTAACGACATTCAACTCCTACAACTTCCCTCCCATCCCCTCTCGCCTCTGTCTTCCTTGACAATGCCTGACCTTTGGCAGCCTACCCGTGAATTAATAACATAACAAATGCCTCCTGGGCCCCAAGGAATAACATGACTATCAAGTTTCTCAACTGTACCTCTCCTTCTACCATTTCTCCAATCTCTCCCTTCTACCAATTCTCCATTCTCCTAAGAACATGTTCTTCCTACTTTTGCACTTTATATATGTGCATGTATAGTGTTATTATGCCATCCTTATTGTTCCTTCATCCCATGTTTAACCTGAGCAGGTCATATTTGTTGTGTTATGTCGTATTGTAAATGTACCCTGTCCTGACGTGGAACCTTTGAAAAGAGCATTTTGCTCAAAGGTCTTTTCAGAAGAATAAATAAATAAGAACTTCGGATTAGTACACAGACACCCTGTCTTTAAGTCAAACAAGGCTCCTTACACATAAGAGCCTGTAGCTCAGAAATCCTTTGGCCGAGGAGTAACAGCAACTGAAAGGAATGCTTCCATAACAGAAAGCTTGGCCGCAACTAACACTGGTTCAAAGGAAGGTAAAGTGAGTTTTCCAACATAAAGTTGAAGTCCCATGGAGGGACTGGATCCTGAATGGGAGGTTTCAGATGCAAAATGCCCACAGGAATGTGTGGGACACCTTAAGCTGGGTGACAGCTTTGCCCTCAATAGGTGCATGGTACACAGAATGGCAGAAAAGTGCACCTTAAGGAGGAGTACTCCAGGCCTGAATCCAAAAGGAAGGAGGTACTCCAACACCTGATTAACCGGGCAGGTGAAAGGATCCAAATGGCAAGCAGCAGCCCAAATGGAGAAGAGCTTCCACTTTGTAGCATAAGTGGTCCTGTTGAGGGTTTCTTGGTGGCCATCAGAACATCTGCTACCCTAGAGGATACCCCAAAGCGAGCAATAGTTAGGTCTGCAACAGCCAAACATGGAGCATGAGAGACCTGAGGTCCGGATGGACTAAGGTGCCCTGGTCCTGGGACAGCAAGCGGTGCACAGGGCAGAAGCACTGGAGGCTCCACCACCAGCTGTTGCAGCAAAGAGGCAGAAATCTGGCATGGCCAGAAGGGGGCTATATGAATCATCTTGCCCCTTCCACCTGGAGCTTGAGCAGAACCCTCTGCAGGAGGCGGGAAGGAGGAAAGCATACAGAAACCTCCCCTTCTAGGAGAGGAACAATCGTCTCACCAGAATACTCCATGCCTGGTATTGCGCAAGCTAAAAGCAGCATTTTGTGCTGAGTTGGGACACAAAGAGGTCCAACTCTGGATGGCCTCACCTGTCAAAGAGATCTTCGACCACTGAGGTTAGAAGCTCCTACTTGTGAGCCTGCAACCTGGAGCAGCTGAGACTGTCAGCCAAGATGTTTTGAACAACTGGAACATGAATGGTTGAGAGCTCCAGACCATGCTCGATGGCCCAATACCAGACTCTCATAGCTTCCCGACACAGGGAGTAAGAATGTGTCACCCGTTTGTTGATGTAGCACACCACACACATTGTCTGTCTGTACCAGCAGCAGACCTGGGAGGAGATGAGTCTGAAAGGCCTGCAGGGCATAAAGAAGACGTTGATATGAAGACCCTGCTCTACATCTGTCCAGGAACCCTGGGTCTGGTGTTCAGCCAGATGAGCACCTCAGCCCAGGCCGGATGGCTCTGTCGTGACTATCTGCCGGTGGTCGAGAGCTGAAAAGAAATCCCCAAGAGGTTGTCAGATCAAGCCACCACAACAGAACCTCCAGACTGGAAGGAGACCAGGACCAACTGGTCCAGGTCATTTGTGCGTTGATCCCACTGGACCTTCAAGGCCCACTGAGGAACCCACATATGCAGGCGGGCCAGGGGAACCGTGGCAACTGCCGCTGTCATGTGGCCCAAAAGACATAGGAAAACCCTGGTGGGGACCTGCTGGCTGGAAGAAACCATACGGGCCTGCTCCATCAGTCGCTCTGCTCTGTCCTCAGGCAAAGGCCTTGCCCTGGCTAGTATCCAGGACTGCACCTATGTACTGAAGGTGCTGGCAAGGGAGAGGCAGGACTTCTGCAGATTTATAGTGATCCAGAGGGTCTGGAAGAGACAGAAGGTGTGTTCCAGGGTCTGAACTAGATGGTCCCTGGAGGGACTGCTAGTAGCCAGTCATCCAGGCAGGGAACATATAGAAGCCCTACTTCCGCAGTGCGGCTGCCATCACTGCCAGGCATATGGTAAATACCCAGGGGCTAAGGAGAGACCAAAAGGGAGGGCCTGGAATTGGAAACTGGCTCCTGAAAGTGGCGGAGGAAGCTACAACAGGCAGGAAAGAGCTGAATGTGCAGGTAAGCATCCTGCAAGTCCAGTGAACAGAGCCAGTCCCCTGCTGCAGGAAGGGTAACAGCCCCTGAAGGGTGATCATCCTGAAGTGCTTGTACTCGATGTACAGATTCAGATGGCTCAGGTCCAGGATGGGCAGAGAGCCATATTTTGGGGGCCAAGGAAGAAGTGGAGTAAAATCCCCTTCCCACTGAGAAGGAGGGATGGGCCCTATGGGTCTTTTGAAGAAGAACCTGAATTTCCTTCCAAACGAGGGACAGGTGTGTGGGGGTAGGTAGCGTGGACAGGAGGATTTTGGGTGACCACTTAGGAACTCCAGAGTGTGACTGTGAGCTATGATCTGAGTACCCAGTTGTCTGTGGTCACCCCTGCCACCCCTCTAGGTGGAGAGAGAACCAACCCCCCAACTGCCTCCCTTGGATCCCTCGACTGGAGGGGGGCTGCCAGAGTCAGAAGGTAGGGGTGGGCACAGGAGGAGGGCCGCCTGGGGCCTTGAGGGCTCTGGCAGTGACAGCAACAGGGCTGCTGCAGCCTTACGCTTGTGCTCACCTTTGTAGTCTGTTTGCAGGAGGACCAGAAAGGACTGATGTTGGCTTGCTCTGGGTTGGGTGTGATAGTGCGAATGGACCGACTTGAGCCCACCCTGACTCCTGCATGGTAGAAATTATGTCCTGGACATCTCACCCAAACAAGACCGATCTCCAGAAGCGGGCATTCATAATGCTGACCTACACATCCGAGGCAAAGCCAGACACCTGGAGCCAAGAATGGCATCAGAGACAGACCCAGCAGCTGCCCCACATTTGGAGGCATCAACAGTATCATAAGCTGCCTGGAGGACATGAATGCAACGTCCGAGCCCGACTACATAAGTTGGGCAACCTGCATTTTAGTGGGGTCTCGGGTGAAGTCTGTACCAGGTCTCTGGCTTGGTCCCAAAGTGCATTTTGGTATTGGACTATGTGAGCCAGATAATTTATGGCCGGGATAGTCAAAGTAGTGGAGACAAGACCCGTTGCCAAGGTGATCCAGCTGCAGTGACTTCCGGTCTGGGGAAGGGTACTAAGGTGCTTGGGCTTCTTAGTACAGTCATGCACTGCATTAATTACCACCGAATCTGCCTTAGGATGGCTCCCCAGAAAAGGCTTGCCTGCCAGGGTATAGTAAAGACAGTCTGCCTTTTAAGGCAGAGGAGGGGTGGTAGAAGGTGGTTACAGGCTGCCTTAGTAACATCCCTCGGAGTCAATAAAGGGGCACCACCACTGGGAGGGCATCCTGCTACCAGAGGTAGATGGCCAAACGGTGTCTCTCGAGTCATGCTCCTCTGTCTCCCAGCCCATAATGGACTGGATGTGGCACATGACATCCATAATGGATTGATCATCAGAGGGGACTTGGGCACCTCTTTAGACTGATCATCCCCTGAAGACTCCCAGGAGAGGAGGAAGACCCCAAACAGTCGGAGTCATCTTCAGTAGTATCACTGTCTGGGACCAACGCCAGAGGCTGGCAATGTCCCATCTGGAACCTGAACCAACGCCAGGTCGAGTGCCGAGGACCCTGACTCTGGGGTCTGCTCTGACCAGTCCTGTCTGAATTCTGGGGCTGGGGGCACTGGGGAGGGTTGGCAAGGGTATGCCGGAGGTAGGCCCTGGGGGCGGGGTCTGTTGTTGCATGAAGGACCACCACACAAAAAAACACATTATAATCCACTTAGGGTACTATATTAACACCAGCAGGAATGGAAGAAGGCGTCAGAGAGATGCGATGGCTGAGGGCTGGTGAAGGGTACCCAGGTGTAGGTCTGCCCAGCGCCAGGTGATGATCCGGTGATGGCCCAGCTGGCATCAGCTGTGGTGTACTGCAGTGTACACCACAGCTGATGCCAGCTGTGGTGACGGAGTCAGACCCATAGGTAGTGGTTGCAGCAGCACTGGCTGTGGCCCAGCAGGCGAAGGCCTGGAGTGCCTGGGTGAAGTATACACAGCGACAGCCCAGCTGGAGAAGCTGGGTCCGGGAGGGAAGGAGACCCCTGAGGTAGAGAGAGAGAGAGGCAACGCCGGTGAGAAAGTGATGATGGTAGCCTGCTGCAGGCACTGCTATTAGTTGACGCCGGGCCCCAGTGAGGGAACCACGAAGGCAGCACCGTGGCCGGGGGTGTGTGATAGCATTAGAGCCGACGCTGAGAAACCAACACTGGCTGCTTCACTGGGCTGACAGCCCATGGAATATATAGGCCTGAGCATCAGGGACTGGAGAGCAGGAGATGAAGTCCTCTGCCCCAAGGAGATGCCGGCGAAATAAAAATAAGAGTGGGCAGCAGAGCCACTGGGAGCCCAGAAGACAGGGTTGGCAGAGCCAACCCCACGGGAGGGATGACCCGTCACAGTTGACGGTTTGTGAGAGACCATGAACGGGAAGCTGACCAGGCCCGGTCCCGTGTTTATCCAGCTGCTTATGCTTCCCAGACTTCTCCTTGTGAGAAGACAAAGAGGTCCTGGAGGACTGTGCTGGCAAGGTCAAGAGCTCCTGGCCTGCAGCTACTTCTCCATCGCAACCAACTTCTGCTTTAAAAGGTATGGCTTCCAGAGTTTTTAAACCATGTCTTTGAATGGCCTGTTTGAATTTCTGACAAAACTGGCAGGCTTCGTGTCATGGCTGGGGCCTAGGCAGATCAGACACGAGAGTGGCGGTCCTTTTCGGGATCTGTTTCCTGCAGGCACACTTCCAGGAGCATTCAGAAGACGAGGCTGGTGGAAAAGACATAAACCCATTGATAGAAACACCAAAAATTCAATGTTTTACACTGAGAAAACGAAGAATAAAAATGTGCTGTGAGCAAAGGATACAGCGGTCGACTGTAGCTGTAGCCTCGCTAAAGTCCAATGTGTGTGAATCAATGGCGGAAAAGAACTGAGGTAGTGTGGGGACCACCTCCCTATATACAGCTAGGCTGATGTCAGCTGACTGACGTTGGCGGGTGGTGGTGGTCCCCGTGATAAACTGCTAACTAGAAGTTTTCCATGTGGTCTTAGCACCTGGCAATGTAGTCCTAGCGGTGTGGTTTGCTGCAAGAGCCTTCCTTGAAGTAAGATCAAACCTTTATATGGCGATCCCAATAAACAGATACAGGACTCTCCTTGATGTCTGCAGCTCTGAAAAGGACTCTCCTTGATGTCTGCAGCTCTGAGAGGCTGCTCCTCTTTGTCTCTTCTCCCTCAGCCTGCTTCCATGTGACAGACTGTTCTAGACCAGTTATGCACATTTTATCGCTAAACTCCTCCAAGAAAACTACACCCTGAGACCTGGCAACAGAGTATCAGTTTCAGGCTGTACACAGTGTGAACAACCTCCTCCCCAATGGCAGGAGTTGGTTGTTGCAAATAAATCAGTCATTACATTTATAAACAAAATATCATCACAACATGCTTGCAAAAAGCATTACGTGCAGTATTGTTTATTCTTTACCTTTCGAATATCTTACCTCTTTGCCCAATAAATCCTTTTTGCCCTTTGTATCCCTAGTTCTCCTGGGTCACCTTTGTTATAAATTCTAACGAGCCAACTGGCACACGTGCCTCTCCTGGTGGACCCTGTGGTCCCGCTCACCTTAAATTGTAAATAAAGCCTGGTCAGTTCAGAAAACTCTACTAATACTATAAAAGAAAACACAAGGTTAACGCTGGTACATATTCTTCTGAAGAACCGGAGGAACAAAGCGTGAGGCAATAATACCTAAAGAAAGGTTAGGACGAAAAAGATGCTGAAAATAGAAAATAAAGATAGAGTTGACATTTCAATCATAGATCCTCTTCCAGAATTATCAAGAAACAGAAACACAAGGTATAGTATTGAATGGTTAGGGGAAAAGCAAGAGTATATATTATTATGAAAAGATTAGATACATATTTATAGGAGACAAACATATATAGATAATAGCACTCAGAAGAGGAATTTTCATCTTATTTTACTTAGGTTTGTGTATATATATATATATATATATATATATATATATAGGATATGACATGGGTGCGAGTGAGATAGCAGAAATATCTTCACGAAGCTGTCACTGAACTCTTGATATCCATGAGTGGGATACAAGAGTTCAGTGACTTCAAGTTCAAGTTTATTGCAGGAAAACTCCATTGAGCAAGCTCATTCACAAGGAGGTCCTGTGACATAAACACTTAAAGTACAAACACAGATAAGTAATAACAGTATATACATGAAATGCATGTTACATGATACAGGCTGGATATACGTGACAAGGGTACCACATAGGGTGACCGCAGCGGTAAACACTGATATGAAACAGGGAAGCGACTTACAGGTTGCATACTGATAAATGAAACATGATGACTGATGTGTGCAATACATATATTTTGGCAGCTAGAACAAACAACAGACTACAACTGATATGGGGGAGGAGTGATTTGATAGAGTAGCAGTGGAGCAAGCATAGATAAAGCCAGGAGTAGAAGGGGAAGGGAAAGCAGTTAATATGACAAATCAATTATACCTTTCCAGTGGATAAATATGGCACACATGGGAAGGAAGAGACTTAATGACAGTTACAGGTGTCTTTTATTTTGGCTGAACTTAGCAATTTGTAGAAGTTTATTGAAACTGTGCTAGTTAGTTTCAGTACGGTTTGTAATTGGTTCCAAATGGAGGAAGGGCATATGCAATAGCACGTTTACCAAAGGAAGTTCCGCGTCCTTGGTATGTCAAGCATAATAAAATCAGATTTTCTTAACGAGTATGCACTATGTGAGATACTAATAAGGGAAGAGATACTGGCAATTTCTGCAGGAGCAGTTTAAGAGTCTATAGCCCAGCATGGAGCAGGCGCCTAGTAGTAAGGGATGTCCAACCAACAGCTGCATATAAGTCACAGTGGTGCGAACGGTAAGGGAGTTGGTAATGAACCGAATGCACGGTGATAAGGATGTCCAGTTTACTAGATTTGCAAGAGTGGTGGAGGAATAGATTACATTGCCATAGTCGAGTAGGGGAGAAAAGTGGCCTGTACAAGCTTGTTTCGAAGTTTCAAGGGGAAAAGGGGCCTACTTCTGTAGAAGAAACTAACCTTGCTTTTAACCTTCTAGAGACATCTTCGACGTGGTCATTGAAAGATAATTTACTGTCGATCCAGATACCCAGATATTTAAATTTGGTTACAACTTCCAGAGGCTTGTTTAGCGTGGTGACAATGAAGTCTTGGGCAAGGGTATTGGGGGGCCTGTGACAGCACTGCGGAGAATATCATCGCTTTAGTCTTCTTAGCATTGAGCAGAAGCTTTGCCTTTATTAGATTATGCTCAAGTTATGCGAAAGTCCGCTTGAAGCACTCCCTTGACTTCAGATAACGATGAGCCAAGTATACAACACAGTATCATCTGCAAAAAGTGCAGATTGGACGAGATATGTTAACTCTAAGTCATTAATGTACAAAGAAAACAAGATAGGGCCTAAGATGGATCCTTGGGGACTCCTCTTGCAACTGGCAAGGCAGCAGAAAAAAGCCTTCCGCCTTTACTTTTGGAATCTCCAAGTGAGAGATTTCTTTATCTCACGACCCACCCGTGTCATATTTGATTTGTACAACATGTGAGGGTCTCTTTTTTCCATTTTAAAGTTATTTTTATTTATTTATTTATTTCGTCATTTGGACATAACGTTTGAGCAAAATGTTCTTTTCAAAGGTTCCACATCTCGACAGGAGGACAACACAGAAAGGTAGTTACAGAGTATGGGTGCACAAGTACAGAGACAAAAATACAAGAAACAACAGCAGTTGGTCCATTTACAAATTTAAGCTATCTCATATAGAGGTACAGCATATTACTATTAGTACAGCCCAAGGTACATGGTGAGTGCTGTGAGTTTAAGAAACTAATTTAGCAGTAGGTAAAGCAGCCAGGAGCCATTGTCATTGTTTCAGGTAAAGTCCGGGTTGGGGGGAGACTCAACATAGGCTTTCACACCCTATATGTTAAGGCAGCCAAGAGGAGGCTTCTGTTAATTCTAGTCAAGGGGGTAATTTTCTGTGCAGGACTGACCTAGTAGGAACACACTAGAGAGCAATGTGAGGAGAACCATACACAGAATAAGCTGGGGAAGACAGGTGCTTTGAAACAATCACATTTGTGCAGGGTCAGTGGCAGAGGAGGGACTTAAAATAGAGTGCTGAGTTAAGAACAGTAGATAGAAGGCTCGTTGACAGGCTGTGGCTATGGAAGGCTCAAGTTTGAGGGCTGGCAAGTAGTAGGAGAAGTATTTATTTATTTAGTTTTTGTTGACCAGGTAAATGCACTGGACAAATCCTACCTATTTTTCAGGCCACGACCGAGGAGGATACAGATGAATGCCAACTGACCTTGAACCAGATTAAGCTGTTGGTGGTATTTTTAGGAGTTTAAGCACAGGGTTACTGGGCACACGGTAACAAATCAGAGAATGCAGCCCAGGAGCAGGCTAACTCCAAGCTACCGAGTGATAGTGCTACAGGTTGCCTGCAGCTACAGACCTCACGCTTGGCCAGGTGACGCCTTAGTTCTGCCTTGAAGACGGGAGACTGCATTTGCATTAATTTGTTGCAAAAAGTGAAAAATTAATTTTCTGCTGTTTCTTTGCTAATTATAAAAAAAAACTAAACGTATCTGTAAATGAAACACCACTCATTTTGTAGTTCAAGTTCAGATTTTTATTGATCGACAAATGTGATTACAAAACTGCATCACTATAGCATTATATACAAATAAAACATATAAGCCAACATATAATACATTCATACAAAATTATTAAAATGTCGAATACGCCATAATACTATATCACAGATACAGTCTTCAATTACATTGGTTACATTGTGCATTTGCTTCAAGATCCCTTTCTATGTTCAATTTATTTTCTCTATCGTAATAAGTAATGAAGCCAATGATTCTAATATTTTTATGGAATTAGATTTTAGTAGGTATATAGTCAAATGTTCTGGTTTGAACTCTAAGTGACCGAGAATGTCCTCTAAAAACTTCTTCCTATCTTTTCATATAGAGCACAGAATCAACAAGTGTGTTACATCTTCTATTCCCACTCCACACCTGCACCTGGAATTGGTTATTAATTTCTTTACCTCTAAAGCAATCCCTTAACCTTTGGCTGGTGTGATATTCAAACCTAAATCTGGTGAAACCCTTTTCCGTTAAGGATTTTCATTGCTATCAGGTAGTATTCTAACCCATAATATCGCTTATTTTAGCTAACCATCACGCACATTATGTTGTGCACACAGACCCATTTCTTTTGTATGTGCATACCTCTCTGTCTTTCCTTGACTTGGCTGTACACCGCCTTCTTAGGTTTAGTAAAATATCTGCCAGACAATGTAGGTACTATCTGTCCATGGCAAGGGGATGCTAGGTCACTCTGCATCCAGAAATTCAACTTCTGGTTGAAGGGATGTGTGGAAGGGAGGTTTTGGCTTCATGGGGACAAGCCCCACCCACCTGGTCGGATGCAAGCCTGTATAAGGACAATGGACTCCATCCATTCAGGGAGGGAACCACGGTCCTGAGTGAGAAGTCTGAATGCTTCAGACGTAAGCATTTACAGTGGCCGGGAGGTGGGGAGCCAGGAAGGTCAGGAGGCTTAGTATAATCCCACCGCGAACATCAGGGTCAACTGAAGAAGTTGGAAAGAGAGAAGCAGTGGAATCGGGGCCACACACAACTGAAGTGGTCAGAGAGGGTGAAGCAGTGGGGTTGGGGCCACACAGGAAAGATAAATGGGAGGGGGGAAGAAGCAGGGGAGCAGAAATGGGCAGAGGGAGGATAGGATACAAAACATGGAAGGCCATGGTAACTAATGCCCACAGCCTGGGAAATAAAATCCCAGACCTGGAGGCCTTGATAGCAGAGGCAGACTTGGACATAGCAGCAATAACTGAGACATGGTACACTTCAAATCACGGGTGGGACATAAATGTACAGGGTTATGTTCTGTTCAGGAGGATGGGGGGTACCAAAGATGGGGGAGTCATGTATATGTCGGGAAGGTATAAAGGCAACAGAGGTGCAGGGTGAGCAGGGGAGGCAAAGGCACTGTGGGTCACCCTTGAACTGGCAATGGCACAGCAACATGCACAGGGTGATCTACAGGCCTCTGGTGCAGGGGAGGAAGTGGACAGGAGCTTGTGGATGACAGACACGCTATGGCAATGAAAGGTGAAGTTCTACTGCTGGGGAATTTCAATATGCAAGACGTGATTGGACCACCCAGGCAGCTGCTTCAACCAGAAGCAGAAGCATCCTGGATTCCCTATAGGGGGCAGGTTTCAGGCAGCTTGTGCTTGATCCCACCAGAGACAGGGTGATTCTGGACCTAGTACTGACCAATGGGAACAGAATCACAGATGTTCTGGTAGAAGGACAACGGATCCAGTGACCACAACATAGTGTGGTTTAGTAAGGGACAGGGACTGAATCAAGTCACACAAAGGCAAAGATTTTAGATTTCAGGAGGGCAGACTTCTCTTGAAATGGGGAGACGTGATCAGAGTAGCCCTGGAGAAGGAGGACACGGGGAGTTTGAAGAAGCACTGGAGGCAACTAAAGCAGCCATAGTGGAAGTGATGAACCAATGCATCAGGTTGGTGTCCAAGGGAAAGAGAAGGAGGAAGCCACTATGGTTCTCAAAAGCTGTGGCAGACAAGGTAAGGGGCTAAAAGGGCAGGTTTCAGGAAATATAAGGTGACTCAAAGGGAGGAAGACAGGGAGGCATACCTAGAGTGTCTAAGGGAAGCGGAAGGCTGTTAGAAGAGCAAAGGCGTGGATTGAGGAAGGATTAGTGCAGATGGTAAAAAGGTGACAGGGCATTCTATAGGTACATCAGCGATAGAAGGAAAATGGGGGGGATTGTAAGGCTCAAAGGGATGAGGGGAGTGTAAGAGAGAGACCTGAAAAGGCAGAAATACTGATAAATACTTCTGTTCAGTATTGACTGAAGAGGGGAGAGTCAGGAACCACAGCTGAGTGACAGATGCCAAAGGGGTGGACACTAGTCCATGCACAGTTGAGGGAGTCCTGGAGGAGCTCACAAAACTGAAGGTGGACAATGCAATGGGACCAGATAGCATACAACTGAGGATATTGAAGGAACTGTGAGATGAGCTAGCAGCAACTGGCAGCTTTGTTCACTGAGTCACTCAACACAGGAGTGGTTCCACAGGACTAGGGAGGGCATGTGTGGTCCCTCGACACAAATCCGCAGTAGGGAGTAGGCAGGGAACTATAGGCAGTCAGTCTCACCTTAGTAGCGGAAAGATCATGAAAAACTACTTAAAGAGAGAATAGTGGGACATCTGGAATCCATTGATGCCCAGGATCCAAGGCAACATGGATTCACAGCAGGTAGGTCATGTCAGATGAATCTGATAGATTTCTTTGACTGGGCAGCAGAAGGAAGTAAATCAGGGGAGCAGTGGACATCACTTACCTGGATTTCAGCAAGGCCTTGATACCATCCACATAAGAGGCTGGTAAACAACATGGGTAGTCTGGGCATGGCACAAGGTGGTAAACTGGGTTAGGAACTAACTAATGGACAGGAGGCAGAAGGTAGTCATAAATGGGATACATTCTGGGAGAGGGAGTGACCAGCAGGGTACCCCAGGGATCAGTCCTTGGGCCAGTCCTGTTCAATGTATTCATTAGTGACATTGCAGAAGGGCTGAGGAAGGTTCTATCTGTTTGCAGATGACACCAAGATCTGCAACAGAGAGGATACTCCAGACGGGGTGGAGACAATGAGGAGGGTCCTATGGAAGCTTGAAAATGGTCTGAGGTGTGGGAACTGAGGTTTAATTCAAAGAACTACAAAATTATGCACCTGGGATATAGGAACCCTGGGGAGAGCTACAGGATTGGGGGTGGGTGCTGACAATCACCAAGTTAAAAAGAGACCTAGAGGGTTATTATATCAGATGACCTGAAGATGTCTAAGCAGAGTACCAGGGCTGCAGGGAGGCCAGCGGCATGCTGGGGTGTACAGGCGGAGGTATCACTAGCAGCAAGCGGGAGGTAGTGATGCCTTTGTATAAACACTAGTCAGGCCTCACCCAGAGTACAGTATGCAGTTCTGGAATCCACACCTCAGAGAGACATTGACAGGGTGGAAGCGGTCCAGAGAGGGCAACTAAAATGGTATGGGGCTTACACCACAAAACTTATGAGGAGAGATTAAACAACCTCAATATGTACTCGCTGGAGGAGAGAAGGGAGAGGGAGACATGAGAGAAACATTCAAGTACCTCTCAAGTAACAAGGGGAGACATCTTCCAATACAGGAGGAGTACAAGAATGAGATGGTATGATATGAAATTGGAAGGTGGCATGCTAAGAGGGAATGTGAGAAAGTTTTTCTTCATGGAGAGGGTGGTGGACACATGGAATAGTCTGCCACAGGAGGTAGTAGGAGCAAGCACTGTGAAGGTTTAAGTATGCCTGGGACAGGCATAAGGGAACCTTGGAGGTAGGGCAGAGGGAGGGGAAGCCACTGACAAGATAGGGTCAGAGGCCAAAATCAAGTATAGGGTTTACAGGCAGACCAGATGGGCCTAGTGATCCTTATCTGCAGACAGTTTCTATGGTTCTATGTAATTTATTTATTTGCTTTTGGTAACTGTAAGTGCACTAGACAGAACTGCCCATTTTCAGGCATGACCGAGAGAGTACATATCAAGGAACAGGTAAAAATAAATACATATACAGTGTTGTGCAATCGGAGTTCCAAACAGTTATACAGAGGGGCAAGTTACATAGTACATAGAGGAGGTACATATTACACGTTATAATAGGAACAAAACAGGCAAAGGCACAATTTAGGGTTACTAATGTATGAAACATGACAGTGCTGTTGGTAAATCAGCAAGGAGACAATTCCCAGGCAGAGATAGGGAACAAAGTGTGTAACTGTAGCTGAGGAAGAGTGGGAAGGGAGGAATCAAGAGGCCACAGGAAATTTAAGTGCAGGACAATGGTAGATTTGCATGATTTTGAAGCTAGGACATTTGCAAATGTCAAGGGAGACGAGGTAATTGAGAGGCCTTTCTTGAAATTGGGGCGGGTGGGGTTTGAGTGCCTAACATCAAGTGGGAGAGAGTTCTGAAATTTCGGGGCACAGAAGGAGAAGACAAGTTCACCCATCCTGGTAGAGTATTTTGGGACAGATAGCAGAGCTAAAGACATGGAACGGAGGGAACAGGGCAGTCAACAGGGTTAGCATTGCAGCGAGTATGAAGGGATAGAAGAACGAATAATGTTGTCAGTCAGACAACTAATGAATAAGCCCGTCGGGAGGAAGGAGACAACCAGTGGAGGTCAGCGTAAAGAGTACAGCGGTGCTTAAGATGAGGAGCAGATAGCGCAAATCTACAGACGTTGTAGGCAGCATCCTACATTTGCAAGATGTTTGCCTGTGCCACAGTGAAGACAGGCAGAGCGCAGCAGAGTCCAGGGAGGAGAAGGCCTTGGGCAACAGAGATCCTGGTGGCAGGGGCAGGAACTGACGGCTCAGTAAGCCAGTCCAGTTTTAGCACTGACTGATTTGCAGACAGCTTTGACATGCAGAGAGAAATTGAGAGATGGATCCAACATGACCCCTAAGTATTTGAAGGACTGAGTTATTTCCACAAGGGAGCCATCAAGACAAGAAACCTGGAGATGGAGTTGAAGCAACAGATTTCCTTTGTGACCCAAACAGCATATCCTGGGTCTTGGCAGCATTTAGCACCAGGCAATGGGACGCAAGCCAAGTTTGGATAGATGAAGATCAGAGGAGAGGTGGGAGTTAATTTCATGGATAGAGCTGAGGAGACATAGAGAACAAGTCATTGGCATAGAGTTAGAGAGACTGCGGAGGGCACAGAAGGTAGGTTATTGATGAACAAAGAAAAGAGCAGGGGCCCAAGTATGGAACCTTGTAGGATGCCCGAACAAAGCAAGGCAGGAGCAAAGATAACTTTATAACAGGAGACAGACTGGGAGCAGCTCCACAGATAGCTGGAGAACCAGGCAAGTGTGGATTGGGAGGCACCAATAGAGCCTAGTTAATGCAGGAGCAGGTTGTGGTTAACGGAGTCAAATGCCTTTGACATGTCAATAAAAACAGCCCCAGTAAGCTGGCCTTGGTCCATAGCAGATTTGATATCACTGGTGAATTGCACTAGGACCGCCGTGGTGCTGTGGTTTGGCCTAAAGCCATGCTGAGCAGGAGACTGCTGGTTAAAGTTGGCAATGAAGTCACATACCTGGTGATGGATAAGCTTCTCCAGGAGTTTACTGAGGGTCAGCAGGAGTGCAACAGCATGGTAGTTTGTTAGGTTTTGGATCACCCTTTGAAGACTGGGGTAACCCTGGCATTTTTCCAGGAAAGGCTACAATCGCGAGCTAATGGAGATGTTGAACAATCGCATGATGGGGTGGCAAGAAGAGATGTACCTAATTTGAGAATTCTAGGTTCCAGTCCATCAGGGCCGCACTGCCGTGGGGAGACATCGTGGTTAAGAGCTCAGAACATCCAGCCTGGAGACCAGGTAGAGAATCAGGGAAGGATGGGACAGGGGAGGTCGGGGGGGACTGCCAGCATAAAAGCTAGAGGGCGGTAAAGAGTGAGTTGAAAGCATTAGCTATGGTGTTAGGGTTGCTACAGGAGACGTTATTTATTAGAAAGTTGTGGGGGTTTGGGACATGGTCGTCCCATTATGTGGTTTATTTGTGCCCAATACCTTTTGGGTTACTAGAGGTGGTGTGAAGAAGGCCTGTACAGTAATTGCTTTTGGCAGTCCGTGGCGCTTTCTTACAAGAGTTACAAAGGGGAGAATCTGCGATGAAGTCAGAGAGAAGGAGGAGGTTTCCATCTGGTCCAGAGTTTGTCCTGTGCTTTAAGCATACATAGAAGAGGGCTAGTTAACCATTTTGGCAGGGCCTCGGACGCTGCGCCTGATGGAAGGAATGTGCTTGGACTGCCAGGAGTGCAGAGTTGGTAAAGTATTACACAACCAAGTCAATGTTATTTGTCACATATGGAGGACCAGTCGACATGCTGAAGATCCCTTAGAAAAGCTGAGCTGTCGAGGGCAGAGAAGTCAGACATGGTGATGATTTTGAGTGGGTAGGAGGGGCTGGCGTCCCAGACACAGGTGACAAGAGAATGGTCACTAATGGAGTCTGGTAGCATGGTCACAGAAGAGATTCTGTCCGGCCTGTTGGTAGGTACCCAGTCAAGGAGAATGTGACTATTACCATTGCTGGAATGTCGCATAGGCACCGAGACAAGCTGGGTTAGGTTGGCCTTGCTTATATTAGAGCCAAAGACAGAGAGGTTTGGGCCAAACCAATTCTGACTGAAGCCACCTAGACAAATCACTTCATTGTTTTTGGTGGCCCGGAGGAGAAAAGCCAGGAACTCCTTGAGCCCATGTTTGCAGGAAACCAGAGGCATGTAAGGGCAAACAATGTGCAGCTTTGGAGTCACCAGCAGAAGCAGTGCATGAAGTACCTCACAGGACACAAACGAGGGGCATAGTAGTAAGGTTAGGTTAGATGAGACTTGTAAAATAGTGCCAGACCACCACCTCTGTTTTGATGTGGGCCAAGCAACCCGGAACAAGTCGTATCCGGAGAGGCACAGAGAGTCGGGAAGAGAAGGCTAAGCCAGGATTCAGAAATTGTAAGGAGATCAGGCCCTTGGTGGTGGTCCAAGCTACAGTTCTTGCATGATTAGCCACCAAGCTTTATATTAAGGTGGCTAATCTTTAGTCCTCTGGAATGGGGCCCCCACCGATCAATAGTGAGGGAGCCCTGTGTGCATTGGGCCAGGGTTAGTTTCTACATCACCTGCCAAGGATAAGGAGAGGACACTAATCCAGGTAGCAGCGATCAAGAAGGCGAAGATGGTCCTAGCTTTGGAGATGCGTTAGTTGTGCTGTAAGACCTAGTCAGGCGGAGAACCAGTTTGGGCAAGAGTGCTCAATATAGCTATTGAGTCGCCTGGGGAGAGGTAGCAGATTGGAGAAGATAAAAGTCCCTCATGTCTGCAGAAAGTCTGGAGAAGCAGCAGTTAGAGGGTGAAGCATTCCAGGGCAATGATGCAACAGACAGGAGTCAGTAGGACTAGTGGGTAGAGTGGGTGCTGCATGATGATGTAATAGAATCATATTTTCCAGAAGCAAGACTGAGGCAGCAAACACAGCAGACTGCAGGCTCTAGGACTGCCCACAGTGATGTGCCGCACCGTCGCCTTATCACCAGAGGCCAGTCAGATAGGGCGGAGTAAAGGAGTATTTAATAAAATGGAGGAGGTGGGGGGTAATTTCAGCTTGAAGGAGCAAGGAAGGAGCACAGCTTACACAAGGTAAATGCATGCTGCTCCTTCTAAATAGCGATTAAATTTAAGCTCCATGAAATTAGGCTACTGTGCCACAAAAAGTGGCAAGTTCAAAGTTTCAGTGCACACAGTGCACTCAGGGCTCCTCCGTGTCCATACCTGCAGGGCAAATTCTGAAGTGAACTGTCCTTAGTGGGCTGAGGAGAGCTACAGAAGCAAGCTGGACCACTAGGATTAATAACTATTTCTACTATAGATATGCTAGAGAATATTATATTTAGTTGTAAATAATTTATAGCCTCCTCTATGCACATCCTTGGTAATCTATATTCTCTCATTTCATATGCCCTAACCAGTGTATTACTAATCTTTCCTTTATCAAACACTCTAACGGAAGTTGTCCCAGCTCAGCCCTAACCAGGATTGAAGGTGTCCACAGTGGCAGTCCCAACAACATTTTATAAAACTTGTTTAGTAATGTATCTATATTTGTTTTATTTTGAGTGCCCCATATTTTGGCCCCATATAAAATTTGACTTTTTATTTTTGCATTAATAGTTTTAATACAATATTTTACTGATTGTCCCCATACTTATAAGAAAAGCTATTCATCACTGGTATAGACTTTGTGGGTTTTATTTCTCTTTCTTTGAGATGTTTTCTTTAAATCAGATCTTTCATTATTATTATTCCTAGGTAACAAAACTTACTAACTACCTCCAGCTCCTTATTTTCTGTGTAATATCTGTTTTTTATTATTACCCCTACACACCATCATTTTAGTTTTGATACATTTATCTGAGTTCTGCTTTTTGCATTCCTGATTAAATTTTTGTAAAATTCTTTTATACCTAGGTAACTGGTTGATAAAAGTACAATGTTATCTGCATCTGCTAAATACGGACGCCACGGTTTCTTATTTTAGGCATGTGGAACTAGGATCTATGTATTGTCATTAATATTTTGTTACAATTTAAACTGAATAGAGAGGAGACAGGCTACAGCCTTGCTTGACCCTCTTATTTGTAACACACTGTCTGCTTCTCTCTCCATTATATTGTATCTTACCTGAGTTTTACTGTCCTGATAAAATTTTATAATTATGTTTAATAATTCCTTCTCAATACCTGATATCTAACCTCTGCCAAAGTAAAGCTCTAGTAATGTTGTCAAATGCTGACTTCAAATCTATAAAAGCACAATACCATTTTTGTTTTAATAATACTGCACTTCTAGATTGTATGGCCTAATACAAAACATTGATCTATTGTCGAATATCCTGGTTTGAATCCAACCTGGGCATAGAAACATAGACTTTGACGGCAGATAAGGACCGCTTGGCCCACCTAGTCTGCCCATTTCCCTATCTACAGGATAGGCCGTAGATCCTAGTTAACCAACAGCCTATTTCTTCCTACCCCACAAGAACTGCCTTCTGTCTGTCCCATGCATTCTTGAATTCTCCCACAGTTTTAGACCCCACAGCCTCCTCAGGAAGGCTGTTCCATGCGCCATCACCCTCTCTGTGAAAAAATACTTCCTTACATTGCCCCTGAACTGCCCCCCATCTTCAAATTGTGTCCACTTATTCTTGCACATCTCTTTTCTGAAAGATGCTACCCTCTTGGATTTTGTTGATTCCACTGAGGTACTAAAGTTTCTATCATGTCCCCTCTCCCTCCTTTCCTCAGGGTATACATGTTAAGCTCCTTTAATCTCTCCTCGTGTGGCTTCTCTTGCAGACCCTGCACCATTTTAGTTGCCCTCCTCTGACTGCCTCTATCCTGTCTATGTCCTGCGGAGATAGGGTCTCCAGAACTGGACGCAGTACTCAGATGGGGTCTCACCAACTGTCTGTACAGAGGGATAATAACTTCCTGTTTTGTGCTGGTGATGCCTCTCCCAGTACATCCCGATATCCCCCAGCCCTCCCTACTGCCTTCTCACATTGCTTGTTAACCTGAAGGTCATCTGATATGATTACCCCAGGTCCCTTTCCATTTTGTTGTTGTTACTACCTCCTTCCACTGTGTACTCTTCCCCAGGGTTTTGTTTCCCAGGTGCATTATTTTACACTTCTTTGCATTGAATCAAAGCTGCCATACTTCGACCATTCCTCAGCTGCCTCATCTGTTACCCGATTCTCCACCTCTATCCATATATTTAGCCTACTGATTATTTTTACAGAGATTTTTGTGTACAGTCAAACATTTTATGTGTACAGTCAATCCGCTGATTGGTCTATAGCAGCCTGGATCCTCTCTATCTCCTTTCTTGACTAATGGTACAATACTATTCTTTTCCATGAGTCCGAATAATACCTGTATTGATAATATACTTAAAAATTCTATGCAAAACTAAAATCCTTGTTTCTTGCAATCTGTAAATTACATCCATGGGGACCCCATTGGATACTGGGGCTTTATGAGGTGCAAAAGATGTAACATCTTTACCTATTTCTTCCAGTGGTATCTCTTTTTAAGTTCAGTATGACTCACTTCTTCACTCCTCCTATTTAAGCTGTCTATATAGTGTTTATCTGGGTTGAAGAACAGATTTTGGTATTATTCTATCCAGGTTTTGGTTCTATACTAGCACATGGCTCTTCATAATAATTTCATGTACCTTTGCAGTAATTCTCACAACTTCTCATTATTCTTATCACAAACTGCTTCATTTTGTAGATATTTTTTGCTGAACCAATTTTGTGCTTACGGTACCATGCTATCGCTTTTCCTTTAATTACTTTGCATTTGTTTGTCGAAGTGTGAAAAATAATTTTCTGCTGTTTTTGCCAATTATAAAAAAAAAAGAAAATAAAAGGCAGTTATAAATGAAACACCACTTATTTTGTAGATATTTTGTGCTGAACAACTTCGTGCTCACTGTACCATGCTATTGTTTTTCATTTTAGTTATTTGCATTTGAATATGGTTAGTTCTGCTACTGAGGCCGAACATTCTAAATGAGTTCCGAACCTTTGTGACATACCTAGCTGGCCAAGATATCCATTGTGACATACACAACTTGAAGATAGCAGTGATATCTCACGTGGTCAGTGAGATGTTTCTTATCTTCCTGAAAAGAGACCCACACGTTGTTTGTGTGTGTATATATATATATATATATATATATATATATAGAGAAAATCAACATACCCTATACGTAAAGCCCATGATGCTTTGCATTATGGGGGTATGTGTGATTTTGCTTCTTGAAACTTGGCTTCCTGGCCAGTGCTCTTTGGGGTAACCATTGCCACTGAGGTTCTTTTTGTTTATATACATATATATATATATATATATATATATATATGACACACACATATAGATGCATAAATAATTTTCTTCAAAATACTTCATTACTGCACTAGTAAGGGTTCAAGTTAATGCCACTAAAGTAAGAAATGTGTTCATTAGGAATTTAAACCCCGACTCCCACCCCTCAGCAGTAAAGGAAGAAATATTGGTTTTAGGTCTCCAAAGTTTTGCTGAATCAGTGTTGAGGTCTCTCCTGGGGTTGTCAATCAGAATACCACCCCAGCCCCTAGTCTTCTGTCTAAAGCACAAGGTACACCCCAGTGCTTCACAGTAATACACTCTTCAAAGGTAGAGAATATTGCACATGTTGCCAAAACAATCTGTTTTAGCTTTTTCATGCAGGGCCCTGCCTGAAGGAGATCACATCTGACATTGTTTGCTCAGGGAACTGAGTGGGCATTAGGCTGACAACCCCAAGGAAGACTCCACCACTGATTACCAAGACTCTGGAGACCCAAAACCCTAATGTTTTTCCTTTTGCTGCTTGGAGGTAGGGTGGGGAGTTAGGGTTAGAAAACCCAACACCACATTTCCTACTTTTGTGGTGTTAACTTGAGCTCTAACTGGTGCACTAATTAAGTTTTTGTAAATAATTTACTTTCTTTTGAGATAGTGGAATGGTATCTTCATTCATGCAGGTCCCTTCAGGGCCTGCATGAACAGATGCAGATGCAGGGCCCTGTGTCAAAGGAAGACTCCGTCCTGTCTATGGAGGTGCAGGGCCCTTGCAGCAATGGATGTCAAGAATTCATGGGGCTATCTGGTGCACTGCAGAAGACAGGGCTCTCTGGTCCCTGCATTTCCATGTAGCCACAGACAGAGATGCACAGGGCAAAGAGCCCAACTGTCAGCTAATGCACAGGGCCCTCTGCCACCCATGGTGCACAGGTACAGGGCCCCTATGCCAAGAGGGAGAGGAGAGTTGTCTCACTATATGGTACCTGGGCCTGCCGGGCAACTCTGCAGCTTTCATTCCCTAATTGAGGGGTGTCACATAACAGTATCATCCCACCACCCTCATCCCATGTAGCTGAGTCACTGAGATCGCTCCCCAACTCAGGTCACCGACATGGGATCACAAAGCACTACCTGCTGGGGTAAAGCCTGGCACTTTATGCACAGTTTCTTATTAATTATATATATTTTTATTTTGACCCCAAATTTTCAAAACAGTTGTTTTATGACTCTGCTTATAAAGATGCAATATGGCATTTATAGTATACATCTCTTCATACCACAAATGTGAAAAGTACAGTTTTGTACTTACCATAATGGTAGATCTTAGAGAGGATCTCTTGCAGCAGGTCATACACTTGGGTATCCACCAGGGGCGCTCTCGTCGATGGTAGCCTTCACCAGCAAGTGGAATGGGGCTGGCAATGGTGAGGTCACGCTATGCATATCTATAAATACGTGAGCTGCTCTTTACGGCCCCAGTTCCCTGCCAGCAATCAGCTCATGGAGCAGGACACCTGAGGGGAACTGAGAGGACAGAGATATCACCCAGTAGGATTATTAGAAGCAGAAGGTGACTATCCCAGAAAAGGAGGGGGAAGAAGGGTGGAACGTGACCTGCTGCAAGACAGCCTCTTAAAGATCTACCGTTATGGTAAGTATGAAACTGTACTATCTTCTTTGAGGAATCTCTTACAACAGGTCATACACTTGGGATGATTTCCAAGCAGTCAAACAGAAAGGGTGGTTAAGACGCGCTGCCAAAGGATGTGCAGTGCCTGGAGGCCAAATCAAGATGATAGTGTCTAGTAAATGTATGGATGGTAGACCAAGTGGCAGTGTCACAGATATCGGTGATGGAGACACCTCTGAAGCAGGCAGCAGAGGTAAAGAGCCCTGGTAGAATAGGCGTGTACAGCCTCGGGAGAGGCTTGTTGTATTTAGTGTAGAAATCGGTGATACAATGAGCTAACCAATTGGACAAGGTCTGTTTCATTGACAGGGTTGCCTTCCCTGCTAGGAGCGAAAGCAACAAAGAGTTGCTTGGATTTATGAGAGGACTTAGTAAGAGTGAGGTAATAATGCAGGATATGGTGTACATCCAAGGAACGGAGAAGTGATTCTCCTGGGTTAGAATGAGCCAGGTAGAGGTCAGACAAGTTAATGGATTGGTTTAGTGTGACGCCTGAAACCACCTTCAGAAGAAATGTGGAGTTGGTGGGAGTGAGATTCCACTTTTTATGGAAGACTAAGTACAGCCTATGGCACATGAGGCTTAAGTTCTGAAATGCACAAGCTGATGTGACAGCCACCAGGTAAAGGGCCTTCCAGGCCAGGAAGCACATGTCACAGGTAGTTGCTGATTCAAATAGTTCAAGGGTTAATTTTTCTAAGATGAAATTGAGGTCCCAGGGCAGAACAGGATTCCTGACAGGGGGCTTGAGATGGAGAATGCCCTTGAGAAACATCTTGGTGAGGTCCATCTGTGTGATCTATCAGTCCCCAACTGCTTCATGGAAAGCCGAGAATGGACTTTGATGGAAGAGTAGCTTCAGCCCTGACTGGAGAGGGTGGAAAGGTACTCCAGGATAGTAAGTAACAGGCAGGAATATGGGTTCAAGCACCTGTCACTGTCCAGATGGCAAAACTTTGCCATTTGGCAGCATAAGTCTTTCTGGTTGATGCCTTCCTAGAGGCCAGTAGAATGGTGGCCACAAAGACAGAGATATGTTGTCGAGCTATAAAGACGCCCCTCAGGAGCCATGCATATAGATGAAGGGACCAGAGACTGGGGTGGTCTAGAAGGGTTCCTTGTTTCTGTGTGAGGAGATCTGGTCAGAGAGAAAGGGAAGGGATCCGTGACTGACAGTTGCTGGAGGAGGGGAACCATATCTGCCGGGGCCAAAAGGGGAGTTAAGAATCATGGAGGCCAACTCCAGCTGGAGTTTGAGTAGTATTAGCTGAGGAGAGGAACATGTGGGAATGCATATAAGAAGTGCCAGGAGAGGGACAGGGTGTCCAGGATTTGCCCTGTGAGTCTGGAATGACTGAGCAGTAGCGGGAAATCTGCGATTGTCCAGAGAGGTGAATAAATTGATGTCCAGAATGCCCCACAGATAGAATATATCACCTTCAGTGCCAAGGCCCACTCATGGTCTTGTGCATGATGGCTGAGGTGATCTGCAAGGATGTTCTTGGCTCGAGAACATGGACTGCCACCAGATGAAGGTGGAGAGCAAAGCCTGCTTCCACACTTTCACAACTTCTGGCACAGAGCTTGTGACTCGCGTCCCTTTGCTTGTTGATGTAGTATACCACAAAAGTATTGTCAGTTTGACCAGCAAGGGTCCGGGGACAAGGAACGCTGGAAGGCCTGAAGAGCCAGACAGATGGTCGCATCTCCAGACAATTTATGTGGAGAGACACGGCCGGTTTTGTCTGAACCAAAAGGTTTGTGGCCATTAAAGGGAGCATTTAAAATGGTCTACTGCATGTCCAATGTAAAGCCGGAAACCCAGAGCCAGGCATGGTGGCAAAGGTAACACCCATCACTGAGGTATGGGCAGAGGCATCCACAGTGTCACAACCCGCATGGAGGAGATGCCGGGAAAGACTAGTACCCATCTTAAGGGTAGCGACAATTGATCAGTATCACTGGACTGGGAAGCTTTGCTGCCACTTAGGAAGGGCTGTCCAGAGCGCTTGTTGGTACTTTAGCATATGTCCCACATAACTGAGGATACACATAACAAGGGTGGATGAGGCACAGATCCCTTTCCCATCAGATCCAATTTTCAGGGTTCTCTGTCGGAGGCAGAGAGCTCAAGTGTTTAGGATGCTTGGTCCGATCATGTGCAGCATTGATGACCTCCAAATCTGCCTGTGGAGCCAAGGCCAAAAGGGTTGTCAGTGGGAGCCTGGTAAAGGTGATCTGCTTCTTAGGGACTGGAGGGACCATGGAAGGGTGGTGCTAGGCTGCAAAAATGGCATCCTGGTAGGCCTGGATGAGGAGGAACCACAATGGCTGGGTCCTCTGGTAAATCCAAATACTCTGCCAAGTTTTGGCAGTGCCTGTCCTGGTCAGTGGTTGTGAACCCCATGACCTGTTGCAGTTGAGGCCATGATGTCCAGGAAACTGGGGTCATCCGGAGGACAGCATGGGGTATAGAGCTCAGGATCCTCCCCACCGAGGACACAGTACAGGCGCTAGAAGGGGTATGTACACCACCATCATCATCATCATCTAGATCCTCATCTACCTCCTCAACATAATCTAGCTCCCCTCTTCCAGTGACTGAAATGACAGAGGAGGAGTAGGTTCATGGTGAACCTGCTCATGAGGCAGGGGAGTGGGTGAAGGGTGGCGGGGAGACTGTTGCATGCCTTTCATGACCTCCAGAACAGTCTGGACCATGGCAACACTGACGGCGGGGTAGCCGTAACATGGCTGAGAAGGACGGAGGAGGCGCCCCTGTAGACCCCATGCTGAAAGGGCAGAACCGAGGCTTGGGCCTGGGCTGTGGATGGAGCTGAGAGCCCAAAGCCAGGAAGCCATGTCTGATGCGAACTCACCAAATCCCAGTAAGAAATGGGCTGGGACAGTGGCGATAAAGACAGTAAAGCCATTGAAGTGAACCCCAGATCCATGCTGGAGAATCATTTAGTAGAGGGTTGAAAATGACAACTAATGCTTAAAGGCAGTAGTCATTGACAAAAACCTGTCCCATGCTGGGGACGGGTTATCAACAAAGACTGGCCGTCATCGACGGAGGAGCCTGGGTAGTAGTCAGGATGGACAAAGCCTCTGTAAGGGTCATCGCACACATGACAGGCAGAGAGGTCGCCAACGGAGTCAAGTGTTGGTCCAAGAGGGAAGCCTCCAAACTCTGGGCCAGAGCTGCAAGAACCATCATCTGGGTCTTTGAATCGGAGGGAGAGGCCCAAGCCATTGACGAAAGCATTAGAGGTGGAAGCCATCGATGGTTGAGGGTCCTTACTGTGTCCACTGGAGGCCTTGTCCTTGTCCCGGTGCTTGTGCTTCGATGAATGATGCTTCAATTGAGAGGTCTGGGAGGTCATTGTTGGTGGCTGAGAAGAGAAGTGGACTGCATTCCTTGTTGAGGAGAGCTACCTTCTGCTCCATGAGGTAGGATTCTAGTTACTGGAGTTGTCACCGACATGCAGCTTGCTAAATTCCTGGCAATGAGCACAGGAACGGATGTTAATCGTATTGGAAAATTTTTCTTCCACAATGGCACTTGGTAGAAAAGGTACTATAAACTGGACATTGAGAAACAAAAACTGTGAACTTTCCTTGTCGATGAAAGCGCCAACACACTAGCGTGAAAGCAGCATGTAAAGCGAGTTGGGAGATGGTGGGAAAAGAACCGAGGCCGCTAGGGTCCACCCCGTATTTATACATATGCATGATGTAGCGTCTCCATGGGTGGCCCCATTCAACACTGCTGGTGCAAGCTACCATCAATGAGAGCCCTGGCGGACACCCAAGTAAGGACCTGCTGCAAGAGATTCCCTCAAGATCATGTCTTGTCAGGATTTAAAAATGGCACCAGTCACATTTATGAGGTGGTTTGGAAAAATGGCTATTTTAAAATTTGGAGTTAAAATACTGAATATTGGTGGCCTGGTGGCACTGAGGGTTGGCGCTGGACGCCACACCTCTTACCATGCCAGTGACCCGAGTTCAGGAATGGACTCGGGTTGCTCGGGTAGGTGGGGCAAGGAAGGATTGAGCATCTGTAGACAGCTCTCCTTCCTCGGGAGGGGGATCACGTGGCACACTGCAGAGTGACACCCAATGGTGGCTGGGTGTCAGCACAGGCAACTGCTAAGAATGGGGAAGGACCACGTCCAGGGCATTAGGCTGCCTCTGTGGAGGTGGAGCTAGCTACTCCACTCATTGCACGGCCGTGCCTGAGGGCAAAACAGCAACATTGGGAGCCAACAGGGTCTATGATGACCTGCTTACTAGTAAGTCAGAGGGGAGAGTCCCTCCAAGGGAGGGACCAGAACTCCTGTTGGCATCCCACAAAAATAAAATAAAAATAAAATATTGAAAATTAGCAAGTTATGAGTGAACGCTGAAATACTGCAACATTCACACATAATCTGGGCATTTTACCATATTTGTATGCCAGATTTTCAGCATCGCTTGTTATTACCCCCATCTAATGAACCCAGTATGTGAAAATATTCAAATCCTCACGGAAATGTCATTCCACCCACAGGTGCAAAACACAGTTTGGCTAGGATTTGAAAACAACTGCTGTCACGCTCATGAGGTGGTGTGAAAAATGCTTTGATGAAAGTTTGGGGTCAAAATATTTAAAATTACAAAGTTATGAGCGAGCGAGAAAAATTTCAATGTAAGCTCATAACTTTGTCATTTTATATATTTGACCTAAATTTTCAACACAGTTTCTATGACCCACCTTATGAACAAGGGCAGTAAAAATCTTCAAATGTCACCCAAAAGTGATTTCACAAAGTAACCACAAAATCATCTTTCAGGCCAGATTTGCATAATTCCACAGCCATTGGTCATGAGGTGGGGTTACAAAAGGCCATGTTGAAAATTAGAGAGGCCAGAACATTAAAAGGGTTGCGATGGCGTTAACAGGTGATGCGCCATGCGAACCCACTGATGCGCCCTCGGTGCAATATTCAAAATCCCGATCAGTAATGTTGCGCGGCAGAGGTGGGTGCCCATGCATACCCGCGACATCCCAATATTCAGCCTGGGATGTGCTGAGTCCATGCATGTGTAACCCTACTTGCGCTGCACACAGGTGAGCCAAAACAAAAAGGAACAACAGCTGGCCACCACAGGTGAGCTGCCGTGGTCAGTGGGTGGCCACCGAGCTCCGCTGCACCTCTCCGTGGCGGCGCCCCATGCCCGATACAGAAGTGGTCCAGTGGACCGCTGTCAGCCCAATCACGGGCATTAGTAAAAATAAAATAATGTCTTATCTCCCTTGTGGTCCAGTGACTGCTGTCAGCTGGATCGCGGCATTAGTAAAAATAAAATAATGTCTTATCTCCCTGGTGGTCCAGTGGACCGCTGTCAGCCCGATCGCGGGCATTAGTAAAAATAAAATAACGCCCTAGCTCCCTGGTGGTCCAGTGACCGCTGTCAGCCCGATCGCAGGCATTAGTAAAAATAAAATAACGTCCTGTCTCCCTGGTGGTCCAGTGACCGCTGTCAGCCCGATCGCAGGCATTAGTAAAAATAAAATAACGTCCTATCTCCCTGAGTGGTCCAGTGGACTGCTGTCAGCCCGATCACAGGCATTTGTAATAATAGATAAGTACAATATCCCTAGTGGTCCAGTGGACCATCATGCATTGTGATCAGGGCATTTGTACTAAAAAAAATGAAGTCCAATCCTGGTGGTCCGAGGTACCCCCCTCCCCACCCGCCCACTCAGCCCCACTGCTCCACTCCCGCCATCTGGTCAGCAGTGGAGGCAGCACCCTACCTGCTCTGCCACCCCGCCGCCCGGCCAACTGACACGCTGTGGACCAATGGGTGTACAGCCCTACTCCACGGTGTCAGTCGGCGGGCGGTGGGTGCTGCCGCCCGCCACTGACTGGGGAGCGCGGCGAGGGGCCCAGTGGGTGGTGGGGAGGAGGCACCGCTGGACCACCAGTGATATTGACTTCATTTTTAATACAAATGCCCGTGATCAGGCTGACAGCGGTCCACTGACCACCAAGGATATAGGACGGATTTATATTTACTAAGCCCACGATCGGGCTGTGGGGCACTGCCACGCAGTGCAGGGGTCATCGGTCCTCGATGGCTGCAGCTGGCAGGGTGCCAGGCGTAAGTCGCGGATCGGCGCACCTGCATGCAAATGGGGCTATAATGACATGCAAATGGCCCCATTTGACCTTGCATACATTATGGTTCCATTTGCATGTGCACTTTTGAATATCACGGTTATGTTGTGCATAGCGCAACGGAACTTGCGCTAGTGCATCCCCTGCTCCACTCTGAACACTTGCGCTGACGCAGTGCCACCGCGCCACGCGCACTGCGGATGGCCAGGGTGTGATATTCAATGATGCTGTGCCATGCCCAGCTCGCTGGAATATCGCCCAGTCAACGCCCCTACACAGCCAGTTGCGCTGAGCCCAGGCTTGTGCCAGCAGCCTGGGCGCAGTCTGAATATCTGGGCCTACGCAAAACATATGTACAAATTACAAAGGTATAACTCAAATATCAAACCCGCTGAAATACATTAAACCAGACATATTATTTTCATATTACAGCCTCCTGTTCCAGGAGCAAGACATTCTTTCATCAGAGAGGTGGATCTACGTTGCGGACACGTTCAGATGAGTGAGGTTGTGTGTGGGTGGTAGGTGCTGAGTGGGAAGTCAGGGTGGAGTGGATGGGGTGCATGTGTGTGTATGGGGGCAGACTGGCAAGTGATCATTTTCTTTTACACATGAGGCTCTCTGATTGTCATTGTTGTGAAGTTTGAATGGCCTTTGAATTCAACAATAAATTCAGCATTCTGCAATGTGAAACTTGGTGTGCAGTGCAGTTTGTGGCTAATCTCATTTTCACACTGGGGTTTGTTTTGATCTGTTTGAAACAATTGGGTAGCACATCCATAACCTGCACCACCTCATTACCTAGGCGTAATATCACCTGGTTGGTTAATTTTCTTTTCTACAGGTTAAAACAACAACAACAAAAATCAACGAGGGACAGTTTTCTTTATTTCAGGGTACTTGACACTGGGATTGAGCACCCCTTTGTCGGGCTACTGTTCAGCGGCACCAGGGTGGGCAACCCAGTACCACCATGTACATAATGGGAATGGGGAGGGGTGACCTGGAGGAGGGGTCAAGAGAAGCAGTACTGGGGTGGACACCCTGGTCTGCTTATATATTAAATACATAAACATTAGGAAGGGGTGTCAGCCACCTGGAGAGGAGGAGAATTAAGAGTGGTACTGGGGGTGGGCACCTTTTGCTAAGAAACTTTAATTGCATATATAGCCAGTTAGCTATATAGATAGATAGCTAGAAAGACAGACAGAGAGAAGCAGAGACACAGAGCCTGGAACAGAGACCTGGAAGTTCAGTTCCTTTTGATGAATGGCAGCAGACAACTTTGAAAGCCATAAAGATAACATCTTCTACCAATTGGAGGAGGGTTACGCCTGGAAAGCTCGCTCACGCTATTCCGGTCTCGGTTGCATTGACAAATACCACACGGAGACCTATGGTGTTTGTTGGCAGAAGTGTGGCTGCCCTTTGGCTGATCTGGGACATACTCAGGTATTGTCCCAGACTGACTCACTTTGGTGCTCATTACAGCTTGAATGGGGGCTTGTCCAATATTGAACTGACCCCAGAAATAGTAATTTTCTCGGCCTATCCCTCACATAGACCAAGATGGACCAGACGTTGATTCTGACATAAGTACCTGTAGCCAAAAAGCGATAACCCGTGTAGATGGATGATGCCTCTGTTCCTTCTTTGAGGGATTGAGGGTGATTATGATTGAGATCTACAGATCAGAACATTAATTGCCAAGCTGGAAGGGCCTCGGCACCCAACTAGGGATCTGAGGTTCAAGCAGACTCGATAGACCGCAAGGCCTAATCTGCTGGCAATTAGTATGCTAGTACACGACAAACTGCCTCCTTTGAAATAAAGTAAGCGGAGGTGGGTACTATGTATGTCCTCTGAGGATTCGGAGTTTGTCCCATGAGGTAGGGGGGAGAGGAGGGTTTCAGCTGCCTGCCTTGGATTGAAAAAACTAGATAAAGCCTGGACTGAAATAATATGACACTGCCAGTTTCTTTATTTTATATAGTGATTAATATTACATAAGAATGCAATCCCAGCTATGATAAAGCATATTTGTATATGATACTTGCTTTTAATGGAAAATGTGATGGAATGTACTTAACAGTTGTTTTACTCTGTCTCTGATAATAAATAGAAATTATAAAAAAAAAAAAAAAGAAAGAGACACAGAGAACAGGGGATTGCTGGGTCACTGCTTCAACTAAAGCCGACAGCACGACTTCAACTGTGGCTTCAGCATTCAAGAAAATCAGTCCGGCTGTTCTCATACAGAGAATGCTCCTCTCGCTAAGCTGGGTACCCTGGATTTTGGGGGTGCTCAGGAAAGGTATTTCTGGCATATTTTTTAAAACAAACAACAGAATCTAGCTAAACGGGTCCTGTTTACTAGCTATACTCAGGTGTTTGCTAAAAAAAAATCACACAATTTTGTGTGTTTTCCACATATTTTGTCTCAGCTTAACAAACAAGATGGCAGTCACCACAACATGAAAATGTTTTTCATGCTGTGAGAAGTAGTGGAGAGAAAACAAAATGGTTTACAATATGGAATTTTCATGCTGTATCAGAATATTACCCCCAAAAAAAAAACTACTGAGCATACTCAGAACAGCAAACAAGCACAACTTTAAATCCTTATTACTCTGAAACTGTTTAATATTTTTCATAAAATCTTCCAAAGGTACCACCTTGGCACAGCATGCTTCTATCCTGAAAGTTCTGGAGGAAAAAATCCATTTCATGTAGGCTGTACATGAGAGAAACCCCAAACCCATGTTAAGTACAGGAAAATGACATCTCTGGATCTCAGAAACCGCACAAGTTGCAGTCACAAAACTTTCCTCATATTTACACCTTGCCTATTAGACAATGAATGCACACTTTCAGCTAATTTTGTCAAACGCTGCCAAGCTATTAAGGTGCAAAGTTAAGGGTTTAACATAGAACCTCTTGGTCTAATATTTATATATCTATTATAGCATCAGTACAGATAGGGTTGAGCGGAGTACTCAATGTTAAACCAATTTTGCATCTTAAAAATGTTGGTGGCGTTGACAGAATATCCTAAACATTTCCATGCATGTGTAACCCCTGCAAATGGGGGTTCCCAAAAGACTTCCAGGAGCTTGCTTGAATGCTCCAAGCCTGAATGGTGTTTGGCATTTAAGCCATTTATCAGTGAGTGTTTTTAGAACCTCTGGTACTGTCTTTTTAAGAGCTGTCTGCTTGCAGACATAATTAGTTTGTATGGGGGACTGTGTGTTTCTTTGATTGAGTACCACTCAAGCTGCTGCCAATTCACTTCATTTTGCAGTCACTAGGGTGCAAAGGAACCTATCTGAAAGATGTAACTGTTTGCCAGAAATTATTTAGAGTAATAATGAAATTACAGTTTGTCTAACCTGCTTTCTTTGCAGTCAGAACTGTGTCTGCTAGTTCCCCATTCTAGTTTGAACTGCTGAACTGGACCAATCAGTGTGGGGTAAGCTAGCTCTAAAATGGTGCCTTGGGCGAATCAGAACTTGGACTCATAATCTGAGCCAGCCACAAGAGGATTGTATGGGCAGTGACTCTGGGAGATGTAGTTTAGACTTCAGTGCCTTTTTGGACCAACAGCAGCAGTCTATTGTGAGTGACAGCCAATCCAGTCAAGAACTGGGAGGAACTCAAAGGAAGTGCCAGTTTTGTCGGTTGGAGTTTCAGTTGAGCTTTGGCAGTGAAGAAGGAAGGAGCCTGTGCTTTTTCAGTGTGCAGTTTTAGTCAAAAACGTGTGTAAGGCCCAGAGTTCAGGTCTGCAGCTTGTGTAACAGCTTGTTAGGACTGAACTTGCCCTGAAAAGAATCAAAGGATCTCTGAAGAGTAGAAACCAGGCTCACCCTGTAGAAGACTGGAGGAATTGCTGAAAATTGCACTCGGTCGGTCAGGAACTGAATCTGCTGTGTGTTCTCCGGTATTGTGCAGTAATTGCGATCGGGATACAGATGCAGCCTGCCTGGTATAGTGCTTTCTTTTATATGGATGTGTGAAGAGGTTTGTGTACCTCAAGTGAGCCCTGCTGACATTGAAGGACCCTATCTTATTTGGAGGTGGTGAGTACTAATTCAGGGTCGCTCCCTGTTGAATTGCCACATTAAATCCAAATGGAATTACTGTACTGCTGACTGTTTAATTCTCCTTTTCTCTGTGAAAGGGCCCTACCAGCTGCCACGGTTTGGACTAGCCACTAGGGCTTGGGTACCCAGGACAGTAACTGATAGGGATAGGCCTGTGTACAGAGCCATAGGTAGATTATTAGAGTGATAAGCTAATTAACCTGATTTCCCCTGTCCTTGTTATATCCCCTAAATAAATCAGAGCTGCTTGTTTCAGCAAAGTTATACTGCCTGAGGTATTTGTCTATGTTAAAGTACTGTACTGTGATTGTTGCACTGTATCTCATTTCACAGGAGGTCCCAGTGCCGGAACCAGACCTGGGGGTAAGTGTATACTGTGAAGGTAATTCTGATATATTGTGTGGGCCACTAGTGGGAAGAAAGGGGTTGCAGTGTCCCAGAGGGCTGTGACCAAGTTAGTTTAACTATTGCAAACCCTGACCTCTGGGTGGAGGCACCGCCATTGGATCCAGGCCCCTCAACCTGTTAGTGGCAAATCAGGCAGGGGTAGTAGCCCCTGGGATAGCGCCATCTAGGGGTTACATGATTAGTGTGGCAAAGTCTCAAGACATATGTTTCATGCCAGCATCTTTTGCGGGTTCCGCTATCTGGAGCTGATTTTTTTTTGAACAGTGAATATTTTTGTTATAATAAGTATATATTTTTTTGCTTTCATACACAGCGTAGACAGTACAGTGGTTTTTCACAACACTTTCAGGGCAGAAGTAGCTCTGTGCAGAGGTAGTGCCTTCAAGATTTGGGGAAAATATTAAATGGTTCAAGAGTTATAAGGATTTAAAGTAGGGTTTTGATAACCTCTGATATGAACGATAAAAAACACTGATCATGAGGACTTATTTTCATGTTTTACTTATGAGAAAAACATACTGATCATGATGGCTGTCGGTCTTTTTTTATATTCTCTAATTATACACTCCTTCAACCCTGCATCTGCCTCTCTCACCTGGGATTCCCAAGGCATCCTGTAGGGCTCCGCCAGTGCATCTCCCGGGAAGCTTCAGGACCAACCCCATGCAGCTGCGGTTTGCCCCGGTGGGGAGGAGGAGACCAGGCCATCCCCTCCACTCCAATTCTAATGTGTCAGGAGGTTCATCCGAGCCCCTGGAGCCCAGACATATGGCTAAGACACGGGGCCTGTCTCCAGGTGCAGGTGTGGGGATTTTTCTTGTTCTGGTGTCCCCATACCCTTGAGGATGACGTGCTGACAAGGGCATGCTGAGACGTGGAACAGCTACAGATTTTGGCCAACGCCCTCCCCTACCTTCACTCTGTAGTTGTGTTGCACCATCACCCATGGTCACCCAGATGGCAGTATAGCAGCGGGACCTGCAGCCCACCCTCCCAGAGGAGGATAGCAGCCCTCTGGGTGTCGATACTCCTCCTGGCAGGCCCTTCAGCAACTTGGGCTCATTTACAACCTGGGGTCACTGGCATCACAAGCGGTAGCACTACCACTGCACCAGCAGGTCGGCCATGATGGCTGTCTTTGTTTTTTAACTAGAAAACACTGACAATGCATACAAATGATGCTGAATAATTCCACTTGTATGCCTCAGCTGCGGACCGCTGCAATTTGGGCATACAAGTGGAATGGCATACAACCGGTAATTGAGGTTTGTTCATCAAACAACTTCAGCAGTCGCCACCGCGACTCCTCATAACTGTCTCACATCAGAGTGCATTCCAACAGAGACTTTATTGCACCTTACTGCACATTTAAAAAGTTTAATACGGAGTATAACTTTATTAAACACTGTAGAGCTAAAAGCGTAAAGCATCCTGTTGTTTCAGTCCATTCCTGCCAGTAACTCAACATTATTTTCTGCTACATACCCCTAATGTTGTGAATCATGACTCACACCTCAAGAGTGGAAGGAACACTTTCCCCTTCATTATCCTCATCAATATCTTCTCTGCCTTGGTAACCTCACGGTTGTGGGTTCTTCCTGGTCGAGGCTGGCGTAAGCTAAGAATTCAGTTTGCAGCATGCCTATTGGTGGAGCAACAGTTTCCTCGGCAACCAGCTGATCACCCACAGTATGCTCACGGATAGCACCGATGCATTATTGGACTGAATATAGCATCCTCAGACTCCTGGTCAATTGCAAAGTTTTGCACTCTGCTAGGTGCTTTTTAAATATCAGTACACAGAACCTACTATTGGCTTGGGCCCCAAAAATTCTGGTATCCAGCTTAGGAGAAGTGCTGTTCACCCCGTTCTCAGTATAAGAACAGCAGGACTTTCCTGAATTGTGAAGCCACAGCTGGAGTCACGCTGCCAGCTTCAGTTGGAGCAACGAGCCAACAATCCCTTTCTCTCTCTAATATCTATTTATCTGCCTATCTGTCTGTCTGTCTGTCTGTCTATCTATCTATCTATCTATCTCTAAAGTGGATAGGGTGCCCACCCTGGTACTGCTACTTTCTACCCCTCTCCACTCCAGGTTGTCCGCCCCTCTTTCAAATAATAATAGCAATTCTGAATAGAGAACTTGAGTGTCCACCCAGTACCCTTTTTTTATCCCCTCACTCCCAGGACTCCCCTCCAAAAATGAAATAGGTGCAGCACCAGGGTGCCTACCCCAGCTGGAAACCCTAATGCTGAAGATCATCCCGACAGTGGGTGCCCAATCCCCAGTATCCAGCTCGTTCCTCTGTGAAAAAAAAAGGGTCCCTCAATGTCTTTAGTTTAACCTGTAATAAAGAAAATGGTCCCTCGCTGCTCTGACCCCTCAGACTCCCATACACCTCACCCACCCTCCAACACATCCTCCCTCACCTGAGCATGTCCCAGTCGTAGATCCACTTTCCAGTCATCTGTTGCTGTTGGAACTGGTCGACTTCAGTATCAGAAAATACGACAAATCCAGTTAATGTATTTCAATGGTGTTTTAACTTTTACTCATAACTTTGCCATTTTTACATTTTACATCAAATTTTCAGCATGGCCATTGTTGGGTCCAACCTCACGAACAATAGAAATTTCTCAAATCCATGCCAAAGATAATTTCTCAGCCACTGCCGAAATCACCTTTTGGACAGGATTTGAACATTTTCTTACTGGCTCATGAAATGGGGCCATAAGAAGGCTAAGTTTAAAATATGGTATACAAATATAGCAAATGGCTGAGTTATCAGTAAACATTGACATATTTCACCTGCTCACTATAAATTCGCTGACTTTTTATTTTTAATTTCTCCTTTATACTCCTGTGCCTGACCCCTTCTGTCCGCCCCCAGCCCGTCACCCCAGTGTCCACTGGTCTTACCTCTTACCCTAGCATTTTCTCCTCCTTTTGGCCCATCTCCCGAAGTGCAGCGGCATGCAATGATGCCAATGGCCGAGCCATGCACACTTCCAAGTACGTGGCACACGGGCGTCTGCCCTGCAACCTCCCCTATGTGGGCCATTGTGCTGCGCCCCAGTCACTGTAGGGTCAGGCAGGCAGCATATCTCCATCCCACCCTCCCGGGAGATAAGCTGTCCTTTGACACTAATCCTCTCCTCCCCAGCCGCACTCCCGGCGCCCACTCACACTGCAACTTCAACCACCGCATGACAGGAGGTAAGGCATGATGCCTCAGCCCTCCAAGTCACTGGGCCGCCCAACTTTGCTGACTTTCAATATGATTTTACAAACTTTCAAAATGGCATTCTTGGTGCCCCCACCTCATGAACAATGGAGGTAAATTTTGTCAAAGCCATGCTGAAAAGTGATTTCACAGTCACGCCAGAAATCACATTTCAGCCAGGATTTCAAAATTTTCAGCTACTTGGCTCATGAGGTGGGGTCATAGGAAAGCTGTTAAAATTTGGTCTAAAAATAAGGTAAAATTATCATGTTTTGAGTGAACACTGAAATATTTCAATGTTCACTCATTTTCAGTATTTTAATTGCAAACTTTCAACTTAGCCATTTTTTTCCAAACCAGTTTATAAATGTAACAGGTGTCATTTTTCAAATACAGGTCAAAATTTGTTTCCATAATTGTAGTGCAAATGAGGTTTCAGACTGTATTCTATAACTGTCATTAGATTTTGTTTTCTCAGGGTGCGATTGAAAGGTGTAGCAGAAACTGCTTTTCAGTACTAGAGAAACACTGCACCACAAAGGGAATGGAGCAGACAGAGGAACAGAGCACTGACAACGGCACTACTTATTGCCACTTCCTCCCACACTCCCACCACCCTCCCACCCAGGGTTTTGTCCTAAAGTTATAGGCGCTTCACTTGATTGACACCAGGTACTTCCTGGGCAGGGACAGGAAGTCAGGAAACAGCAGTCTGTAACAGGACATTCCCTACACAACTGATACACACTAAATCCTTACAGGAAGGGAAGGAATAACAGTCCACACCAGCAAAGAAAATAAAAGTTTCTCTGGTTTTGGAATGGAGGTGGTCAGTTACCAAGGATGTGGATTATTTGTCTTCCAGGGTCTGCTCTGGAGAGTGGGGCATGTCCTATATACAGAAGACTGAATGAACTCATGGCTCAGCTGGATGGAGCATGGAGAGAGAGATAGACAGCCCGCGCATCAGCTATATTAGATTTCAAACCTCCACTTCCCCTCCCTAGAGACCCACTGGTCATGGGGTGGAAGGTGGTGGGTCAGGGAGGAGGAAAAGTTACAAGGATGGACCATGCAAGACCTGATTGGACCAATATCACCCTGACGGAGAACTATTTTTCAACCCTAGAGAAGTTGCAGGATCCTGATTCATCAAGAGGAGCTCGGGAGGGCGAAGGGTCTAGATGGAACAGAGAAAAGGCATCAGGGTTGTATACAGACCCCATGTCAGTGGGATGGAATGGACAAGGATATGATAGAAGGCATCCTTAGGATGGCAGAGAAAGGTGAGATACTGTTGATGGGGGACCTGAATATGCCAGATGTTAACTGGAGCACCTTGGCTGCAGCCACACCCAAAAGCAGGGCCATTCTCGATGCCCTTCAGGTGGCATGCCTCAGACAGCTGGTTTTGGAACCCACTCGTGAGGAAGCAATCTTAGACCTTGTACTCTCAAATGGGGACAGTGAGCAGATCTCAGATCTAGAAGTGGGTAGCCATCTGGGAACAAGTGACCACAAAACAGTGTGATTCACAATAAACTCAGCTACAGAGTCAAGCCACACAAAAGTGAGGGTTCTGGACTTCAGGAGGGCTGACTTTGGCAAGATGGGAGAATGCCTTAGAAAAGTACTAGCAAATAGGCTAGAAGGAGGGTGGAGCAACAATGGGAAACATCAAAACTGCCATCACAGAGGCAACAAGCCTTTGTGTGAAGCAAATAAACAAATCAAATGAAAGAAAAGCCACTATGGTTCTCAAAAGAGGTGGCGTGAAGGTTAGGGAGAAAAGTTAGCATTTAGGAAGTATAAGTTAATACAGAAGCAGCAGGACAGAGAACTGTACCAGTTAAGGCAGAAGGAAGCAGGAGGGTAGTCAGAATAGCAAAGGCCCAAACTGAGGAAAAGATAGCCAACTCAGTTAACAAGGGATAAAACCTTTTATAGGTACATCAGGAGCGAGAAAGACAAAGGAGGATAGTGAGGCTGAATAGAATAGGCGGTGGGTGGGCACAGAGGGACAGTGAAAAGAAAAGCAGGGATACTGAAGCAATACTTCTGCTCAATATTCACAAAAGGAGATGGGGGTACCTAATCCAATTAACAGAAGCACTCTGGATAGGGGTTGATCCAGTCCTTTCACAGAAGAAAGGGTTCTGAAAGAACTCCTAAAACTGAAGGTGGACAAACCAATGGGGCCTGATGCAATTCACCACAGAATTCTAAAAGAATTAAGGAGAGAACTAGTGACACCACTGACTACCCTTTTAACAAATCATGGGAGGATGGTGTGGTACCTGAGGACTGGAGGAAGGCAGATGTGATACCTCTTCACAAAAGTGGGAGCAAGACAGAGGCAGGAAACTACAGACCTGTCAGTTTGACCTCTGTGGTAGGGAAGGTGATGGAATCACTTCTGAAGGAAAGAACTGTTGAGTACCTAGAGGCCAGTGGGGCACAGGACCCAAGGCAGCATGGGTTCACAGTAGGAAGGTCATGTCAGACAAATCTGATTGATTTCTTTGACTGGGTGACCAAAGAAGTAGACCAGGGGAGGGGCTGTGGACATGGCCTACCTAGACTTTAGCAAGGCATTTGACACAGTCCCACACAAAGATTAATAGTCAGATTAACCAGCCTGGGAGTGGGTCCCAGGGTGGTAGCCTGGGTAAACATTGGCTGGACAACAGGACACAGAAGGTAACTGTAAATGGAGTCCACTTGAAGAAAGAGAGGTTACTAGTGGGGTACCTAGGGTTCAGAACTGGGTCCAGTCCTTTTTAATGTCTTTATAAATGACATTGCAGAGGGACTGGAAGGAAAGGTATGCCTCTTTGCAGATGACACAAAGATCTGCAATAGGGTTGATACAAGGAGGTGTGGAAAGGATGAGAAGGGACTTGGCAAGGTTGGAGGAATGGTCAAGAGTAGCAGCTTGGATTCAATGCAAAGAAGTGCAAAATAATGCACCTGGGAAACAAAACCCAGGGAAAATACACAATGGGGGGCGGGTAGGTAGTAACAACAACAAAAATGGAAAGGGACTTGGGGGTAATCATATCAGATGACCTTAAGGTAAGCAAGCAATGTAAGAAGGCAGTAGGGAGGGCTGGGGGATACTGGGATGTATAGGGAGAGGCATCACCAGTAGAAAACAGGAAGTTGTTATCCCTCTGTACAGACAGTTGGTGAGACCCCATCTGGAGTATTGCGTCCAGTTCTGGAGACCCCATCTCATGCAAGGACATAGACAGGATGGAGGCAGTCCAGAGGAGGGCAACTAAAATGGTGCAAGGTCTGCAAGAGAAGCCATATGAGGAGAGACTAAAGGAGCTTAATATGTATACTGATGCTTCCCTGGACTAACGGTGCACAGGGCTAAGTACAAGGTATATCAGCTGGCAAAGGATTGTGGGGTTCCCAGACATACTGGTCCACCTGGGTACAAATGACATTGAGGGAAATAGCGAGCTAGAGATACAGGCAAGATTCAGGGAGCTCGCCAGGGTCTGTCATGACATAGGATGCAGAGTTTCCTTCTCAGAAATCCTGCCAGTGCCAAGGGCTAGTGGGGAACACAAGGAAGATTAGGGAGATAAACCAGTGGCTCAGGGAGTGGTGGAGGCCAGAGGGTATGGGTTGATGGGGATTGGGGAGACCTGGGAGAATAAGGAGCTGTATGCTAGAGATAGACTACATCTCAATTTGGAGCAGGGAATCCTTAAGTTGAAAATAGAGGGTTCATTGGTGAAAAGTGGGGTTAAACTTGTGAAGAGGCGGGATGGGAGAAAAGGCTGTCAAGGGGTGCCGATAAGGAGGGACTATGTCTTCACCCCTGGGACCAGGAGGATTGCAGGAAAAGGCCGACTGGCAAAGTGCAGACCACGGAAAACAGAATCCCCATGGGAACACGGCAGGGGAATGGAACTATAGGGGAAGGGTGGAAGGTAGTCCTGCTAAATGCCAGGAGCTTGGGCAATAAAATGCCTGAGCTCCAGGCGATGCTAACTGAGGGAGCAGTGGATGTGGCAGCGGTCACTGAGACTTGGGCCACTGCAGGACATGATTGGGACCTGAACCTGGAGGGTTACACTATGTTCAGGAAGGACAGTGGGGAGGGAAGGGAGGAGGGTAGCAATGATAGCCAAAACTGCATTGGCATAGGGGAGTAGAGAAGGCGGAGGAACCGTGGAGGCGATTTGGGTCACCTTGATAACAAGGGGGCAAGAGAGTAAAAATAGGTGAGTGTACAGACCCCTGCTCGGGAGGAGCTGGAGGACAGTCTGGTGGCAGATGTTGGGAGACACTGTAGACTGGGCAGAGGAGCGGTGGTGGTGTTGGGGACTTAAACATGCAGGAACAGACTGGGAGACTATGACATCCTCTGTGACCAGGAACACAGGTTGTTGGATGTCTTTCAAGATGCATTCTAACTCAGCAGGTGAAGGAACCGACCAGGAGGCGTGGTACTGGATGTGGTCCTGGCAGACAGTGACCAGATTGGGGGCCTGGAGGTAAGGGACCCATTGGCGGGAGTGACCATGCCACGGTCTGGTTCTGCCTGGACCTAGGAGGGGTAGAAGGCTGCACAAAGACAGAAGTAACCGACTTCAGGGGCGGATTTTAAGGAAATGGGAAGGATTCTTAAGGAGCATTTGGATGGGATTGGGTCAGACATGGCGCTGATAGTAGGTGGGAAATCATCAGGAGAGGGTGCAGGATGCTACCAGCACCTGTGCAAGAGTAAGACAAAATGCGGTGGGGCCCAAAAACCTGCTGGTGGACCAGGGAGGTCCAGGAGGTGGTGTGGGAAAGAAAGCAGCCTATAAGCAATTCAAGTGCTCAAGGAGTGAAAGGGATCGAGGGAGTATGAGCTGATGGCTAGAAGGGCCACTAGAGTGGTGAGGGCGGCTAAGGCAAGGAAGGAGCAGAACCTGGCCAGGAAATTAGGAGAGGGAACAAGGGTTCTTTAGATACATTGGGGAAAACGAAGGGTGAAGGGCAGATTAGCGGATTAAATCAGGGAGAGATGGGCACAAGACCCGGGAGCAGGCTGAGGTACTAAATGAGTACTTCACCTCAGTTTTCATCAAGGAAAATGGGGTGTTGCATCATATATGGGAGGAGACAGAGATACTGAGGAGGGGACCCTTACCAATCAGGCGGGTCTGGGGAGAGGGAGGCATCACTGGCAGGTGGGGAGGGCTAAGCAGGAGAAGAGGTACGGAAGTGGAAATCACAGCAGAGAGAGTGAGGAAGCCCTCAGCTCCCTTAAGACGGAGAAAGCACGGGGCGGATAAATTACATCCCAGAGTGCTGAAGGAACTTGCGGATGTCCTGGCGAGCTTTTCACCATCTCTCTGAGGACAGGGTGGGTGCCCCAAGACTGGAAGGTGGGCGCATATAGTGCCTATCCACAAGGGGGTCAAGGAGGTGGCAGAGAACTACAGGCCTGTCAGCCTGTGACATGGTGGTGGGCAAGGTGATGGAGGGCATTGTCAAGAGAGAGGCTGGGGGACCTGGATAAGTCAGGGTGCCTGGACGATAGACAGCATGGATTCATCCCGGGAGATCGTGTCAGACAAACCTGGTGGAGTTCTATGACTGGGTGACAAGTGCCTTGGACCTGGGTAGACCAGTGGATGTCCTCTTTCTAGACTTCAGCAAGGCATTTGACTCTGTTCCGCACGTGGGCCTGTTGGATAAGCTGGGAGAAAAAGGAGTGGGAACCAGATGATCAGATGGATGAGCAATTGGCTCAAGGACCCGGACCCAGAGGGTCGTAGTTGAGTGGGATAGTCTCATCCCCAAGGAGGTCATTAAGTAGGGTCCCACAGGATCAGTCCTGGGCCCCTTCTGTTCAACGCTGATGTATCTGACATAAGGACAGGAATCAGGAGTGAGATGAGTCTCTTGCAGATGACTCGAAACTGGGGGCGGTGGTGGATGGGGAGGAGGGGAGGGTGCCCTACAGAGGGACCTGGAGGCTCTGGAAAGATGGTCTAGAAAGTGGAGCTGAGGTTCAATGCAGGAAATGCAAGGCACTCACCTGGGGGCCAGAAACCCAGGCCAAGTGTACACCCTGGGGGAATGCTACAAGTCTCGATGGCTGAGGAGACCTGGGGGTGGTGGTGGATGTCAAGATGAACAACTCTGAGACTTGTGGGAGGGCAGCAGCCAAGGCCAACAGGATGCTGGGATGCATCGCTGAGGGGATCACCTCAGAAGGAGGAGTGATACTCCTCTGTATAACTGCTTGGTGAGGCCGCTTTGAGTACTACGTGCAGTTTGGAGGCCACACTTAAAGAGGACATTAACCTCCTGGAGAGGGTCAGAGGAGGGCAACCAAAATGATTTGGGGCTTGGGGACAGGACCTATGACGAGAGGCTCAAGAGCTAAATATGTACACATTGGAAGAGAGAAGGGACTGGGGGACATGATAGAGGTCTTCAGGTACATGAAGAGGGTAAATAGGGGGAACAGTCAGGGTGCTTGAAGGAAGGAGGAGGGGCCACTAGAGGCATGGGTGGAAGCTGGAGGGAAGATTCAGGGAGAAAGGAGGAGGTGCTACTTCACTGAGAGGGTGGTGGAGCCTTGGAATGCACTGCCTAGGGGCTGGTGGAGGCAGAGACAGTGGAGGGGTTCAAGAGGGGTGGGACAGGTACAGGGAAGGGTTCTGGAAGCAAAATCCAATGCAGCAAGAATATCTGGAACTGGGAAGGAGAAGCCAGAGAAGCGAGGGTACAGCAAGGTCAGCACCCAGGGTGGGGGCTGACCAAACGAGCAGACACGAAAGACCGTTAGGCCTATTCTGCTGGCATTTTAGTATGTTAGTATACCCTGAGGAAAGGGGGAGGGGGACATGATGGAAACTTTAGCACCTCTGTGGAATCAACAAAGTCCAAGAGGGTAGCATCTTCCGAAAAGAGTTGTGCAAGAACAAGGGAACACAATTTGAAGATAGAGGAGGATGGCTGAGGGCAACGTGAGAAGTATTTTTCACTGAGAGGGTGGTGACGCATAGAACAGCCTTCCTGAGGAGGTTGTGGGGTCTAAAACTGTGGAAGAATTCAAGAGCGCGTGGGACAGACATAAGGCAATTTTGTAGGGGTAGGAAGAAATAGGCTGTTGGTTAACTAGGATCTGCAACTTATCCTGTAGGTAGGAAATGGGCAGACTAGGTGGGCCCAGCGGTCCTTATCTGCCGTCAAAGTCTATGTTTCTATCAGGAGGTGGCAAGGAAAAACCGGAAGGGGCTAGGAGGAAGAACATTCTCATGCTGGGGACTCAATGATCAGAGGATTCGTGTCCCACCTCAGTAAAGATGGCAAGCTAAGGTTACAGTTAAATGCCTCAGCACAGCATGACACTGAACGTATTGGGAGGTTAGTGGACAGAACAGAAGCAAAACCCAATGTAATCATTCACCTGGGAACTAATGACCTGTCTGACTGGATGGTGGAAGAAACTAAGGTAAACTTCATCAAGCTGGGAGAATGGCTGGAGACTCATATGAACTCACTGGCATTCTCGGAGGTCCTCCCAGTATGGGGCAAAGGGAACTGTATGGACAAAATCAGGATTAAGGAGACCAAGGATTTCAACACTTTGTTACAGGGATGGTGTCATGATAAAGGATATCACTGCATATGTTCATGGGGGAGATTCTTGGAAAGGAAGTCATTCAGGTTCACTGGACTTCACCTTACCAAAGAAGGGGTGAGTGCACTTGGGCAGAAATCATGTCCATCTAGACCATTTAAACTGAGGGGGAGGAGTCTACAACTAGGGAACCTATCAGAGACAGCACTGCTGATAGGAACTTAGTTGTAACTCCCCACAAGTAGAAATATCTCTCATTACCTAAGGAACAAACTGGGAAAGGAAGTAGACTACAGAGACTAGCCAGGGGGCTATGCAGCTGCAACCCAACAATTGGATCCATGTGCAGGTAAAAAAGCATGGGTACAGTCCTTGGAAGCGGTGTGCATTAACGCCGGACGCCTCGGTAACAAAAAAGTGACCTGCAGGCATGGATGGCAGAGTCCTGTGTAGACCTGGTGGCCATCACAGAGACATGGACCTCACAGAAAATGACGGGACCTCTCAATACTGGGCTATGCCTCTCAGACAGGATAAAGGGAAGGTGGGGGAGGAGGGTTGCATTATATGTGAGTGAGGGATTAATGCCACCTCAGTCAAGATCAACAAGAAGGAGGGTGTGAAATCTCTGTGGGTGCAAATTAGTCAGAAATAGGGGAGAAGATCTACATCGGAGTGGTATACAGGCCTCCAGGTCATGCTGAGGACAGGGTGATGAACTCATTGAGGAACTCGGGGAGATAAAAAGGGGGTACAGTGGTGGTAAGTGATATGAACATGCCCGATGTCGAGGGACATCCCAGTGGCTGCTACTTCTGGAAGTCAAAAGGTGGTAGAAGCCAGCACTGGCTTCACCACACAATTAGTTAATGCTCTGACTAGGTTGGACACCATTCAGGATGTGGTCCTCACTAATTTGAAGGCTGTGAGTGTTACATCGAAATTAGGGAGCCACTGGCCAGCAGGGACCACAACTCTGTGTGGTTTGAGCTAGAACCTATGGCAGTAAGATACTAAGATCTCAGTCTAGGATAGAAGTTGTAAACTTTAGAGGAGCTAATTTCAGCAAAATGAGAGAATTAGTCAGGCAAACTGTCAAGGATCCAGCAGCATTTAGAAGTGAAAGGTATATGGGGTTGGTCAAGCAAACCATACTGGAAGCCATCAAGATGAGCATAAAGATAGTGTACAAAAAGAACAAACACAAAAAATGATACGGTTCACTAGCCAGTCCAAGGCAGCAATTAGGTCCAAAAGGAGGCTTTCAACTAATATAAAAGAAGCTAGACAGACAATGATTGGGAAGTTTACAACCAGAAGAACAAAGAGATAGTGGCATCAAGGCTGCTGTCAATGGGGACCCACAAATGGAATCTCCGTCAATCACCACCAGCAGGGTCAGAGAGGCCCTTGAGCAGCTTAGGGAGGATGAATCAGTGGGGCTTGAGGAATACACCAGGGTGCTAAAGGAAAGTACAGTTACACAAGAACCACCGTAACAGTAGATCTCGAGAAAGGCTCTGCAGTAGGTATTCGCAGAGATAGGGACTAAGCCACCAGGTGTCAGGACCCCACCTAAAAACTCCTAGCTAACAGTCTCTGGTGGGGACCCCCATGTCAGGTGACTGGCATCATTGACTGGTATAAAGGGGCGGTCCCCACGCCACCTTCCACTCTTTCCAGCCAAAGACCAAAAGAAGCAAGACGAGAGAGAAGAGGATATGCCCTCATGGAAAGGAAGAAAAGAGACTCTAGGGGACGGAGGGCAGGAGACATTTACTGCAAGAGCCTCTCTCAAGATCTACTGTTATGGTAAGTTCTTACATAACTGTACTATCTTACTTTGAGAGGGCTCTTGCAGTAGGTATTCACAGATAGGACTCAGTCCCAAGCAGTCTGGAACAAAGAGAAAACCGGGAGGAAGACTGTCATCCACAATATATCCCTTAGGGCTGAGCAGGTCTCTCATGAAGGAGACCCTGCAGAACAGCCAACCAAGCCTGCTCTCTGGTGGAGGCGATGTCCAAACTGTAGTGTTTCATAAAGGTATGGACCGAGGTTCAGGTTGCAGCTGCGAGATGTCTGCCACAGACACATTCCTGAAACAAGCAGCAGGGCAGCACCTAGTGGAGTGACCTCTGACCTGACCTGGAAGGGTCTTGTTGTACTTGTTAACAGAAAATGATACAATTGGCCAACCATTTGGAGAGGCATTGCTTGGAACGGCATTGCCTTCTCGCTTGTGAATGAAAGAAACAAAAAGCTGATCAGTCTTCCTGAGATCCTAGTCTGATTGGTGTAGTATCTCAGGATTCTGTGAACATCCAGAGTATGTAAGAGGTACCCTTGATTGGAGTGTTGCGAAAGAAAGATGGTAACTCCATGGGTTGATTCAGCGAGATTCAGCCACTACCTTAGGATGAAACTTAGGGTTGGTGCACAGAGCCACACATTCTTATGGAAAATCAAATATGGATTTTACATATCAAGGCTTGAAGCTCAGAAATGCGCCAAGCAGAAGTGATGGCCACTAGGAAGAGTGTCTTCCAAGAAAGGAACTTTAAGTCTGCTTCCACTGCCCGCTCGAAAGGAGGCAGTATAAGCTCTCTAGGATAAAATTCAAGTCCATGGAGGGGCAGGATTGTGAATCCTCAGGTGAGAACCCCTTTAAGAAAAGTCTTAGAGACTTCCAACTGAGCAAAAGTCCTGTCTCCAAAGGGAATGTGATAGGCTGAAATAGCTGCCATATGGGCTTTTAAAGAGGAATGGCTGAGATCCAGGTCAAAGAGGTGACGATGTAATCCAGGACTTTGTTGGCTGGTCACAGAAAGGCTCTAAGTCTTTAGAATATGTCCAGATGGAAAACCGTTTCCACTTCATAGCGTAGGGTGGACCTGGTGGAAGGTTTACTGGCCTCCACCAAAATGTCCGCTACTAAGGGAGAGACTCAGTGGGCTTTGGCTATGTCTGCAGGAGCCACGCATGAAGATGAAGGGATTTGAGGCCTGGGTGAACAAGGGTCCCCTGATCCTGGGTCAACAAGTGCTGCGACAGAGGAAGAGGAGGTTCCTCTGAAAACTGTTGCAGAAGACAGAACCACACTTGCCTGGGCCAAAGGGGCCATGAGAATCATTCGAGCCCCTTCTGATCTGAGTTTATTCAGGACCCTCGAATCAAAGAAATGGGAGGGAAGGTATAAACAAATCTGTCCCTCCAACAGAGGACAGAGTGCTCGTCAGAAAATGTCTTGCCCTGGAGTGAGCAAGCAAAGGTGGGAAGTTTTGCATTTTGGGGTAGGCGCAGAGGTCTACCTGAGGTGTCCTCACTGCCAAAAGATGTCATTTATGACCTGTTGCTCTAACTCCCATTCATGAGTCCTGGCTGAGGATCAACTAAGTTCATCTGCCACTGTGTTTTCCATTCCGGGACATGAACTGCGGTCAGGTGAAGTCGTGCTGGGCTGCCCAATACCAGACTCTCATCACCTCCCGGAACAGAGGATAGGAATGTGTTCCTCCTTGTTTGTTGAGGTACCAGACTACACACATGTTGTCTGATTGGATGAGAAAATGACCGGAAGAATGAAGGGAAGAAGAGCCTGTAGGGCATATAGGATTGCCCTGAGTTTGAGCACATTTATGTGCAGTTTCTGCTTGAACAGGGACCAGCTGCCCTGAGTCCTGTGAGACCCTAGGTGGGCACCCCAGCCCTCCCTGAAGCATCCGTTGTCAACGTCTGGGAAGGTGGAGCGATGCAGAATGGAACTCCTAGGCACAGGTTCTCCTGAACCATCCACCAGTGCAAGTCCCTGCTCATGGGATCCGACACTACCACCTCTTGGTCCAGATCATCCGTGGTTTAGTCCCATTGTGACCAAAGAGTCCACTGAGAAATCCTCATATGGAGCCGAGTGAACAGAACTGTCAGAATGGCAGCCGCCATGAGCCTGAGGAGGTGGAGGACCGACCTGGCTCCAACTCGTCATGCACCAAGACAGAAGACAAGCCTGATTCTGAAGGGTCTCGACCCTGTCCGGAGGCAAAAGGCTTTGCCTGTGGTCATGTCCAGTATCGCCCTATAATTGGAGGTGTTGTCAAGGGACCAAGTGGGATTTGGCCTGGTTGATGGTAATACCAGGCTGGTAAAAACCTGCAGGGGTGAGGAAAGGGAGTGCAGAGTTCTTCCCTGGACTGGGCTGCATGGAGCCAATCGTCCAGGCACTGGAAGACCTGCACGCCCTGAGTACGCAGGTGGGCCGTTACCACCGACAAGCATTTGGTAAACGCTCGGGAGCCGTGGAGAGACCAAATGGGAGGGCCTTGAACTGGTAGTGGTCCCCTGAAAACAAAATGAAGGTATTTGCGATGGGACGGGCATATGGGGATATGTAGGACACATCCTGCATATCCAGAGCACATAGCCACTGTCCCAGCTGGAGTAATGGTAGAAGGCTCTGCAAGGAGAGCATTCTGAAGCATTTGTACTCACGTAACATGTTCAGGGAGCTGAGGTCTAGGACTGGCCTCAAGTCTCCGCCTTCTTTGGAACTAGAAAGAAATGGAATAGTAACCCTTCCCTAAGATGAGTGGGGACTGGCCTATCGCTGCCTTTGACAGAAGGGATAAGATTTCTTCTAGAACCAGAGGAAGATGTTGCAGGGAGTAAGATGACTGAGGGGTGGTTTTGAGGAGGTTTCTGTAGAAACTCTATTGAGTGTCTGGCAGATATTAGCTGGAGCACCCAAGCGTCCGATGTTATCCTCTCCCAACCTGGCAGATGGGAGGAGAATCTCCCTACTGGTTCCTCTGGAATGGCCAGTGGCAGAGAAAGAGACAGGGAGTCAGGAGGTGTGGGGCAGTGCCACAGCCGAGGCTCCCGAGACTTTTGCTGGGGAGTCTTGGTTGCTGGGGGCCTAACGTTTGTTGGCATGCTTTCCTTGATTGGGCTTTTGTTTTCATTGGGTTTGGTGATGAAAGGCGTCGCTGCCCCTGAGGGAGCCTGTACAAAGTCTGGACTGACTTTAGTACAGTGCTCTTTCTCTTGCAGTTCAGTTATGATGTCCTTGACATCATCCCAACAGCACCGAACCCCTAAAGGGAGCATCCTGTATAGTGAACTGTACTCAGGGACCAATCCTGACACATGGAGCCAGACCTGACACCAGAGACCTACGGCAAAAGCTGAGCTCCTGCCAGTTGTTTCCACCACGTCGTAGGTGGCGACGAGCATGTGCCTACAGGCCAAATGAGCGGAACAGACCAGGTCTCCCAGTTCCTGCTTAGTTTGTGAATCAGGCAGGGAGTCCAGCTTGGATTCCACCTCGTTAATGATGGACTTCTGAAATCCCCATGTGGCCAACATAGTTGAGGGCCCTAATGCCTAGGGTCGAAGAGGGTAAATCTTCTTCCGTACTGATCCAGAAGTTGGGATTCCTTGTCAGGCAGGATGAGCCCAGATGTTTGGGGTTGGCGGAGTGGCCGTGGCGGCGCTGATCACAACCCGAATCCGCCTTTGGGGAAGACTAAGGAAGTCTTTACCCTCCGGAGCCTGGTACAGCCTATCCACCTTCCTTGGAGGGGGCTATGGATGATTGTTTCCAGATGGTGGAAACAAGATCGGCATGAGGCTCCTATCCAGGGTGGAATCAGTGGGAGTGGTCAGGGCAGATCCAGACAAGCAATGAGCTTCTACGCTGTGGGTCTGGCTCCACTGATTGCCACTGGCGTGTCTCCTGGATCTTCCTCAAGAGCTCCAGAAAGGAAGGGTCCTCTGGAGGGACTTCAGAGGGTCCCTTGGCATTTGGCATTCTGGAGTATGGGGCTCATCTCCATGATCAGACGGTCGGACTCGAATCTGAGTCAGATGGCTCTGAGGAAGAAGAAGAAGACTCCTTCCTGGGAGGGAGGAACAACCTCTGGGAAGTCCCTGGGGGTTCGTGTCCTCCCCACCTCGGGTGCTAGAAGGTTCTCCTCTGGCATCAGGTAAAGGGGGAGTCTCCCATCTCCAATGTAGGGGTCCGTGTAGGAACTGTCATCGGAGATAACTCGACCTCCTTTGTGAGCTGAGCCTTGGCCTCAGCCCACCAGGAGGCCAAGGTCTCCTTCAGATCCGCCGCGGCTGCAGAGTGGGCGGCGGAGGATGAGGGGAGCTCGGACACAGGCAGTGTGGGTACCCTTAATAAGAGTATCCGTAGCCAGACGTTAGGAAGCCGGCATCGGGTACTGAGGTGTCGGATACTGTGGTGCCAGATAATGCGGCATTGGGTACTGCGAGCCAGGTACTGTGGCACTGGGTAATGTGGTGTCAGGTACCCTGGTGCCAGGGGCTCTGATGGAGTAGAGGGTCCTGGCAAAGGCCCTGCTGGCAGACCGACGGAGGAGGCGCTGGTCCCACAGGTGTCGGGCCCAGCGGGAGACTGCTGAACGGGTCCGACAGCCCTGACAGACCAACAGGTCATCCATCGGGCAAAGGTATGCCAGAGGGTGGCATTGGACCGCCAGCATTGAGTCCAGCGTTTGAGGGTCTGGCGTGGAGGGGAACCCTGACGGCAGTGTTCCAAGGTCATCGGCCTCAACCAGGGAAGGAGGGTGAATCCTGGTAGTGATCTGAGGGGGATGCGGGACCTCGGTGGGCAATGGGGTTATCCACTGCAGAGAGCCTGGGGTGTCAGGCATGATGATAGGCTCTGACACAGGCAGGTTGACCGGTGGTCGTAGAGCCGGGGCCATCTTGTCAGCAGTGTCTGGGCGGACACTGGAGGAGCCGCATCTGACATCGGATTCTGTCTGAGGAAGGCTGTGAAAGAATGGCGGCCTTGTCAGATGGGGGTGGGCTGGGCGATCACCTGAGGAGGTGAGCGGTTTAGCAGCCCTGTCTGAGCTGGCATCCGCGAACTGACATCCGACTTACCAGGCCTCGGCTTGGACCGGAAGGCCCTGGTGGAGCAACTAGCATGGGGAGCAGAGGCTGCCCCCAGAGGCTCCCGAAGGGGCCAGTCGAGCCCGATGGGAGAGGCGGTGTCTTCTGGTAGTCACCAAGACGGCCATCGAGAGCGATCCCTGAGGGGATGATACATGTAAGGCCACGACTCCAGCTGAAGTCGGCTGCTGGTGGAAGACAAACTCACCCCGGTGCTTTCTCCTTCAAGCATCTTTTGTGGCCTTTGGGGAAGTTGACGCCTGCCTAAGTTTCTTTAACTCCTTCTCCATGGATGCCATTTTCTTTTGAGGAGATGGGCTTCTAGGGACTGCTGCCTTCGCTATGTAGCCGAGTTGAATTTCTAGCAGTGTTGGCACTTCTCCATGGGTGGTCTGGGCCTAGAAAGAAGAGGCACAAGGAGTGGCCGCCTTGTGGAAGCTGGGAACCACACAAGTCACACTTGTTTTATGCAACTGGAGGGCTGGGATGACATACACAGCAGTTGGTATGAGAAAAGAAGAAATTCAGGAAAAAAGGTAAAAAGTTGAAAACTTTACAACCGACGTATGGTACCGATGAGCTGTTCTACCGCAAGGAATTTTCACAAGTCAACGGGAAAGAACTGGAAGGCAGGCGGGGACCGCCTTTATACTCGAGCAAAGCCAGTCACTTGATGTGGGGTGTTCCCCCACCAGAGACTGCTAGCTAGAAGTTTTCTGTGGGTCCTGACGCCTGGGCGGCTTAGTCCTACCTGTGAATATCTACTGCAAGAGCCCTCTCAAAGTAAGATCTGCGGGAGAATTGCAGATCACTTTTGTTCAATAGTTTACTGCAGTCGGGGTAGTACTAAAGGACTGGTGAAAAGCAGATGTGATATCACCCACAAGGAAGGGAGCTGGAGGAGGCAGGCAACTACTGACCAGTTAGCCTAACGTCAGTAGTAGGGAAACTAATGGAAGCCTCAATAAAACAAGACTTTGTGGATTATCTAGATAAGCACGGTCTTCAAGATGTCAGGCAGCATGGGTTTGTAACAGGAAGGTCATGCCAGACTAACCTAATTGCATTTCTTGACTGAGTGACTAGGGAATTAGAGAGAGGCCACCAGTAGACCTCCTCTACTGACTTCCAGTAAGGTCTTTGACCCGGTGCCACAAACCGCCTGCTGAAAAGGTGGAAGACCTGGAACAGCCAAGAGCATAGTCAGATGGGTGGGAAATTGGCTTGGGACAGGAAACAGAGAGTGGTAGTCAACGTGAGAGGTCAAACGAGGCGAGGTCACGAGTGGTGTACCTCAGGGTTTAGTGCTGGGACCAGTCTTGTTTAATACGCTCATCAGTGACATCAACATTGGTATTTAAGGCAAAATTGCCCTATTCACGGACAACACCAAACTAGGGGAGGTGGACAGGGAGGAGGTGGTTAAGGACCTTTAAAGAGACCTTCAGAGGCTGGAAAGATGGTCTACCATCTAGCAGTTGAGGTTTAAAGCAAAGAAATGTAAAGTGATGCACCTGGGTAGCGGGAACCCAAGGACAGAATACTGGCTCAATGGGGTCCAGTCACTGCCTCACAGGAAGAAAGGAACCTAGGAGTCATCATTTGCACCCTAAAACAGTCCAGCCAATGCAACACCACATACAGCAAGGCCAGCAAAATGCTAGGGTGCACTGCCAGAGGATTCAACAGCAGGAGAAGGGAAGTGATACTCCCACTGTACAGGTCCTTAGTGAGGTCCCATCTGGAGTATTGTGTCCACTCTGGAGTCCACATCTTAAAAAGGATAAGAACAGGCTAGAAGTCATGCAGAGGAGGGGAACCAGGATGATGCAGGGCCTCCACAGTCTCTCATATGAGGAATGTCTGGAAGAGTGAATATGTTCTTGTTGGAGTCTGAAAGGGAAGAGGGGACATGATTGAAACATACAAGATACTGAGAAGTATAAGTAGGGGTGCCTCCTCTGACATGTTCGGCAGAGTTACAGACTCCAACACTAGAGGTCATGAATGGAAGCTGAGGGAGGGAGTTTCAGGAGAGAGAGAAGGAAAAATACTATTTTACAGAAAGGGTCATGGGGCCTTGAAATAGGCTGCCAGTGGAGGTGACAGAATCAAAGACCGTGACAGCATTCAAACTGCAGTGGGACAGAACAATAGCAAGAACAAAAGTAGTGGGTGCAAGTGGAAGCAGAAAGGAGTTAGGAATTCTTGAGCAGACTATAAGGACCTTTGGTGCGGTGCTGTCATGTTTCTATGTCATGTTTATAAAGGGAATCATAAAATGACTAGCACTAAAATTTGAGGTCAAAATTAAAAAAAATTATGAAATGTGTGTAGTGCTAGCCCTTACCACAGCAGGTAGTGCCTTGTGATCCCATGCCAGTGAGCTGAGTTCAGGGGCAAACTCAGTGAGCCAGCTGGATGGACTGAGGCTGGGGGGGGTGCTGTCATGCAGCACTGCCCCCAGCTTGAAAGGGAAGGTGCAGAGTTGCCCCACAAGCTAAAGTGCCATATAGTGAAGAGAAATTTCTTCTTGGCATAGGGCCCTGAACCTCTGTACCCTTGGCTGCTACAGGTCCTGTGCTTCAGCAGACATTTGGCCCTGCACATCAGTATCTGCTCTTACATGGAAGTGCGGGTCCACAGAGCCTCGTGCTTCTGCAGCCTCCCGCACAGCCCCACAAATCTCTGACATCTATTGCTAGCATGAGTGCTGGGCCTACAGGCCCAGCACTTCCACAGGCAGATGGACTCTTCCTTTGGCACAAGGCCAGAGTGCCCAACGTGCTCTGCATCTGTTCATGCAGATCCCGAAGGGACCAGTGTGGATAAGGATATGATTCCACTATCTCAAAAAGAAAGGAAAATTCTTTGCATAAAGCTGTGTTAATGCAATGGTTGGGGTTCAACTTAAAGCAACCAAGGAGGGAATGTGGTGTTAGGGTTTCCAACCCTAACTCCTCACCCCCAAGAAACAAAAAAAAAACATTAGGGTTTTGATTTCCAGATTCTTGCAAATCGTGGTGGGGTCTTCCTGAGGTTATCAATCCTAATGTTGACCCTCAGCCCATAGCCTCTGCCCAAAGCACAAGGTGCAGATCCATGCCAGTGCCTCATAATGATAGACTCTTTAAAGGTACAGAAGTATGTCTCACCACATGTTACCAACAGAATCTGTTGTAGCTTTTTACACAAGGCCCTGTGGGCCCTGCATTAAGAAAAGAGACCACATCTGACCTTGTTTGCTCAGGGAGGTGTTGGCATTAGGAATGACAACCCCAGGGAAGACTCCACCACTGATTTGCGAGACACTTCAGACCCCAAACCCTAATGTTTTCCCTTTGCTGCTTGGGGTGGGGCTGAGGAGTTAGAGTTGGAAATCATAATGCCACATTTCCTACTTTTATTGCATTATGGCGAACCCTAGCTAGGGTATTAATGCAGTTTTGTGCAATGAATATATATTTTATATAATGCTATGTGTAGCATTATGGTGTAGTTGTTTTGTAAGTGTTTATCTACTTCTAGCAAAGGATAATATAGACTATTTACATTTTGAAATCTTAGTCAAGCTGTCATTCATACTACTATGCACAGTCTGTTATTCACACTCCATTTTCTGCATTTCTCAGCCCCTGAAAATCAGTGGGTAATATAAGACAGCAATGTAACGATACATAGAATAATACATGGGGAAGAGTGTACAGGATTTTATGCACACCTGAGGTGTAGGATGCTACCTAAATCCTGAGGGTGAAGCCCCGAGGGGTTTATCAAAGCATCCCACACCGAGGATGTGCATAAAATTCAAGTTTACTCCTCCCATGTGTTGTTTTATGCAATTGTTGGGGACTGTTTTTAGCCAGCCACTGCACTGGTAATAAAGTAGTCAAACAAAACTCTTTATCTGTTGTATTTTTTATTTTATAGGCAGACACTGCAAATAGTGTAGTATAACAAGGACATACTTTAAAATAAGTTTATTTTCTGCAAAAAAAATAATGTAATTCCTATTTGGGGAAAATCAAGTGTCTTATGGACTGACAGTGGATGGTGAATAGTCAGAAAATGGGCACAGACTGAGAACAGCAGTGAAGTTTAAAAATACAGATTACGTAAAATCAGCTAGGTAATGTGAACTAGAGCTAGAAACTTTGTTTAAAGTATCAAAAATGTTATAAAGGTAGACATTATGCTGATTACCAGAAGATTGGTCTCGCCAGAAATATTGTAGTCATGGAGATATGGAAATGAGGAGCGAGTTAGAAGTCGGCATGGTATGGCAGAAAGAGAAAGATGGCATTTAGTTAAAGCTTCATAGGTAATGTTTTTGAATTGGCTTTTGGACGGGAGGTGTCTGAAACAATTTGTTGAGGTGAGTTTATGGAGCAAAAAGAAAAAGAGACTAACACAGTACTTGAATATAGTGCAAGAGATTCATGGCACTTACAGGGTTTGCAGCTTGACTGAGTGAGTACAGCAGCAGAGAAGCTATACGTGTTCGCTTATTATAACCCCAGGTTATAACGGTGAATTATAACCAGCTTCTCTGATGCAAACAAACAGTTCCCAGTTATTACAAACATATAAAGGTGCAATGTATTATTTTTAAATTTTTTATTTTATACCATTATTCTTTGTGCCTGGGCACCCTATTATAGTGGGCTCCGCCAAGCTTGACAACCGAGCTCCCTCATGTTAGGGATGTCCACCGGTGGGGCATGAGGCAGAACTGTCATGGCCAGAGGGGTCGGTACTGAGCCAGCTCATTAGCGAGCTGGCATTTTCTCATTTTCTTTCCCTTGGAGCCGGGCGCGCAATGGACGCAGGCAGAGGGGAACTCACACGCATCCGTGCACGCTCCCCTCTGTGTCTGCCCTCAGCTCCTCCCCAACTGTCGCCATGCACCTTTGCCCCGGCCTCCACCAGGGGCGAATGGGCACTGATACTACTCCCCCTCCCGGAGAAGGAGGCAGTCCTCGGATGCTCAATCCTTCTCCTCACCCCATAAACCCCTGGCAGCCCGTGCCATTCCTGAACACGAATTAGCGGCGTTGCATGGGTGTGGCATCCAGCACCTCAACCCTGAGCGCCACCAGCCAGCCGGTGCAATGTATTATTAAAATTAGTGTCTATTTCTTTTGTGAAAGAAAAAATCTATAGTTTCACAGTGAAATTTTTGGGTTCCTTGCTAGTTGGGATTGTCTGATATCATAATACCAGAATTCTATTAAATTATTTTTACTAGGCCAGACCATCAGTGCAGCGGTAGGCTAACACTGTGACACTGGTACCCAGCTTCAGAAAACAGCCTGGGTCATCTTGGGATGGCTGGACTGAGGAGGATCGAGCATCCCAGAGGATGTTCTCTTCCTCAGGGGAAGGAGGAGCCACATCCTGCAACGCTACTGTCACCTGTAGATGTACAGTTGGCAGTTTGCTTGGGAGACAGGAGGCCGAGACTTTGAGACATGTATTGTGGAGTGTTCAACAGCACATTCATGTCAGGGACCTTGGTCCCATCATGCCAGTGTATCTAGAGGACGAGACAGAATAATAAAAAAGGGACAAGCATAAAACAAGGTAAACTCTTCTCCACTTGCAGCCATGCTGGGATGAGGGGTGAAAACAATAAATAAAAAAAGAAGGAAAATTATTTTTATTGGCAGTTTAAATAGTGAATGGAAAGTTCACTAATTTTGTTGTATACAAAATCAATTGTCATAAAAGTAAAAAGACTAGGCCAGCCCACTACTAACGGTGATAGCGCTACCATCTGCCACACTGGCGCAACGCGTTACAGAAGTGGACTCAGGTCATTTAGGGTCAACCACGGGAGGCAGGATGGAGCGAGTAAGGACTGCTGTCCTCTCCGGGGAAGGGATCTCAGTGTTCTACTTGGACGGCCACCTGGATGGAGGTCAGCTGGTAGCAGAGCAAGATTGCCTAAGATGCTGAAACATACATGCATGTGGAGGCACACTAATTCAGTGCATCACTGCATGTCAGCATCCTTCAGAAGAAACTCCAGAGGACAACCCTGACCAACTTGGCGACTCCCTGGCACTTGCAAGCTCCACACCTCTTACCTGGCAGGGGTCTGACACATGGATATGTGCATGGGGGGCCTCTTTCTCTGGCCCTGCCAAGGAAGAAATATGTGAAGGACTTGTTGGAGTTAGGTAACTCCCTGAGATTGGGGTTGATGGGGTTAAGAGCCAGGGAAGAAAGGCAGCCAGTAGTAAGGAAAGAAAAGTAATGGCTTAAATGCAAAGTCTTTTAGTAACATATTAAATCATGATTAATAAAATAGTCTGTTACCAATTTTGCAGATGTGAGCAACACCTGCTCTTTAAGCACAGATAATTGTCCAAGACATCACTGCCTGCCTAAAATTAACATTACATGGCAGTTGCCTTGTTTCAATTTGTGGTTGATATACATATGACTATCTCTGGATTGTTAATACCTAAATGTAAGAACAATACCTCAACTGAAAAAGTTTTTCATAGGCTTTCAGACTTGAAGACGGCTTGCAAAGTTTACTTCCCTTTAACATCTCTTAGAAAGGCCATCAGCTCAGAAGAGCAGCACCTTCAGTCATGCAATACAGTGTCAGTAGTGAGCATTTGCCCAAGATGCTAGTGTTGGACTAGAGCCCACAACCTTATGATCTTTTGACTTTAGGACATGCAACCTACTGAGCCACTAACACTGCACTTCGTATGGACATGGATGTAGACAATAAAGTCAAATTTCACAGACATTCAAAGTTACACTTACCCAACTAATGCAAGGTATCAAGGGTAGCATATGCACATCACCATGAAGGAATTTAGTATAGTATATCTTAAGCATGACTGTATGATACCAAAGGATCTTCTCAAACAATCTGCAATGGCTCAATACTGTTGCCCCAGCTGAAGGGGAGGAACATTAAACAAATGATAAATAAGGTTTCGATTTACCATAACGGTAGATCTTCGAGAGGATCTCTTGAGCAGGACATACACTTGGGTGTCCACCAGAGGGTGCTCTCATCGATGGTAGCTTTCTCAAAAAGTGTTGAATAGGGGCCGACCACTGTGATGTCAGGTCATGCATATGTATAAATATGGTGACCCCATTGGCCTCAGCTCCTGGCCGGCAATCAGCTTTGGAGCAGGACACTGAAGAGACGAGAAGGCCAGAGGCATTGTCCATTAGGATGATGATTATACAAGAAGAAGACAGCTCTCCAAGAGAAGGAGGGGAAGGAGGGCAGGAATGTGACCTGATGCAAGAGATTCTCTCAAGATCTACCATTACGGTACATACGAAAAGTACAGTTATGTAAGAACTTACTGTAACAGTAGATCTTCGAGGAATAGCTCTTGTAGCAGGTTACACCATTAGGACTAAAGCCGACAGGTAACAGGACCCCACGGAAAATTCAAGAATATCCAGTGGACCACAATACCCCACGCCAGCCCTCCCAACGCCTGGCATCAAGGGCGTCTCAGCATACCCTAGTTTTCCGCCTGGAGACTCCGGCTAAAGATGACTTTTGAAGGGAGACCGAGGATCCGCTCCAACGAAAGAGTCAAGAAAATAATTATATTCTGATTGCGCCTGAGACGCATGTCCAAGACCAGGTCTGAAGACCAAACCTCCTGAGGGGAAGGTGGAATTGATTGCTGCAAGAGCTGTTCTCAAGATCTACTGTTATGGTAAGTTCTTACATAACTGTATTATCTTACTTCAAGAAACAGCTCTGCAGCAGGTTACACCATTAGGACTGATTCCCAAGCAGTATGGGAGCAAAACCCTGATCGGGAGGAGGATAGAGGGATCCTAGAGTGCACCAAAATTAGACAGGAATCCTTGAAGGACTGCCAGGCCAAAACCAGCTCTACGCCTAGAAGCGACATCCAGACTGTAATGCCTGATAAAGGTATGTACTGTGCTCCAAGTGGCGGCCATGCAGATAGCTGATGTAGAGGCGTTCTAAGCACCACTAAAGAGGTAGCCACTCTTCGTGGAATGAACTTCACTGATCCCAGTAAAGGCTTGTTGCGCTTCTGGTAACAGAACGTAATGCACTTGACCAGCCACTTGGAGCGTTGCTTTGACACAGGTGCTCCTCGCATCCTGTGAGCGAATTAGAGAAAAAGCTGATCTGACTTGCGATGGGACTTGGTTCTGGTAAGATAGTACCTGAGGATCCTAAGCATATCTGATGTGTGCAAAGAGCTTCCCTTGGTTAGTGTGGTTGGATAGTACACCAGAAGGTCAATATCCTGATTGAGAGTTAATGTTAAGACCACCTTGGGAAGAAAATACAGGTTACTCACCTGTAACAGGAGTTCTAGGAATGGTATATGTTGTTCATCCACACTCATTGGCAGTATCCTTGCCGCTTTAAATCTTGCGGAAGGTCTTCAAGCTTGCTCCTCCCACCACCGGGTGGTATAACTCTCGGCTCCGCCCCATGGCGCCAGATCTGGCCGCTGGAAGCTCAGGTTGTGCGTCGAAGCCGGGAGGTCGGAGTGGAGTCAGGATGAACAACATATACCATTCCTAGAACTCCTGTTACAGGTGAGTAAATCTGTATTTCTAGGGACATGGATATGTTGTTCATCCACACTCATTGGCAGACTCCTAGCAGTTCTCCGGGAGGAGGGAGGCAAGACGCACACCCCATATACTTACTTGGGAAAGAGAGACTGGAGAACCGAGGCCCCAAAACCAGCATCCCGGGCGGACTCAAGGTCGATGTGGTAGTGGGTAATGAAGGTGTTTGCTGACTTCCAGGTAGCAGCCCTGCAGATTTCCTGGATAGGGGCGTCCCTGGAAGCAGCCACGTTGCAGCAGTATGGCGGGTAGAATGAGCTCTTATCCTCTGGGAGGCTCCATGCCCGCCAACTTATAGAGAGATCTATGCAGGAGGTTACCCACCTGCTTATCGTCCGCTTGGCTGCAGGTCTGCCAGATGCGGCTTCAGCGTAGGTGACAAACAGCTGAACCTCTCCCGAATTTCAGCCGTCGCTCCTTATAATAAGCGAAAGCACTTCTAGGTCCAGAGTATGGAGCCTATATTACGCCTCCGAGGTGTGATTGGGGTAGAACACCGCAGAGTCAACACCTGGTTAAGGTGAAACTCCGACACCACCTTCGGAAGAATTTGGTGGGGCGCAGGACAACCTTGTCCCTGTGGAAGACCAGGTAAGGAGACCTGGTGGAAGCGCCTGGAGCTCTCCATCCTTCTGGCTGACGTGATAGCCACCAAGAAGGCGGTCTTCCACGACAGGTGAGAGAGACACCTGTGCATAGGTTCAATGGCTTGCCCATGAGCTTTGCCAGTACCAGCAGTAGATCCCACGGAGGTGGGGTTCCCGACTGGAGGAAATGTGATCAAGGCCTTTGAGCAGCAGACCACCTTCTCCTGCCACCGACTGCTTCCGCCCGCGCCCGGTAAGCAGAGATGGCTGCCAGGTGCACCCTTAGGGTCGCCGACTCAAGCCCTTGACTAGAAAGGGACCATAAATAGTCCAAGATGCTTGCCAAGGAACAGGAGGAAGGGTCCAAGCCCTTGCTCTGACACCAAATGGAAAACCTTTTCCATTTGAAGGCATAACATTTTCTGGTCGACTCTTACGGGACGCCTCAACTACATTGAGACCTCGTCGGAAAGACCCAAAGCCTGGAACTCTAGCCGCTCAGGAACCAGGCCGTCAGGTGCAGGGATTGAAGGTCCGGATGGAACACCTTCCCTGATTGACTGAGAGCAGGTCCGGGCGGCTGGAAGCTGCTGAGTCCTGGAGCTGAGACTGAGGAGATCTGGTACCAGAACTGGCGAGGCCAGTCTGGGGCTATCAGAATCACCTGCGCCTTGTCCTCCTCGCCTTGAGAAGCACCTTGTGGATCAAGGGAAATGGGGAAAGGCGTAAGAGGCCGGGGTCCATTGCCTCGAGAAGGCATCCCCTGCAGCGAGCCCTGCTGAGGCGGGCATGAAACAGACTCAGCTTCGCGTTCTCCATGGAGGCAAACAGGTCCACCTGAGGTGTGCCCCAAAGGAGAACAGATGCTGTACTACCTCCGGCAGGGAGAGACCACTCGTGGGATGCAGCCCTATCCGCTCAGGGCATCGGCCAGGGTGTTGGAGGCTCCTGCCACGTGAATGGCTAGAGATCCGCCTCCAGGCTGCGCGAGTGACCAAATGCGAGGCTTCCTTGCATAGAAGCATGGGCCGCGTCCGCCCTGGCGGTTTAGATAGTACATGGTTACGTGGTATTGTCCGTCTGGACTCGGACCCACTTGACCCCGGAGGAACGGAGCAAAGGCGGTGAGAGCTAGGCGGACCGCCTCGAGCTCCAGCAGGTTGATGTGGCATCGGGACTCCCGGGGACCAGAGGCCATGAGCTCGTGTTCCCCAGATGGGCACCCCAACCCATCAGAGAGGCATCGGTCGACAGAGAGACCGTCGGCTCGGGCGGATGACGGGATGCCCTCCTGCAAATGATCTGGAGCGGTCCACCACTGGAAGCGTTCCACATCCCCTGTTCACCGACACAAGCTGGTCAAGGACTGCAGGCGTTGACCACTGGCTGGCCAGTCCCCACTGAAGGGGACGATGTTCCAGCGGCCCCAACGGACCACGCTGGTACAGGCCGCCATGAGACCCAGGAGCGCGAGGAAGTCCCGGCAGGAGACGAATTGCCCAACCAGAAATGATCGGGCAAAGGAGGAAAGAACCTCGGCCCTGTCCGCGGGAGCCGCGCTCTAGCTCGAAGAGTCGAGCTGCGCCCGATGAATAAAATCACCTGCTTCGGCTCGAGTTCCGACTTGGCCTCGTTGATAAGGAGGCCCAGTTGAGAGCAGACCTGGAGGCCAGATCTCTGGACCACTCCCCTCCTTCCTGGAGGGAGCTGCTATCAGCCAGTCGTCCAGGTAAGGGTACACCGGACCTCTGGCGCCCGCAGGGAATGCTGTCACCACTGCCATGCATTTGGTGAAGACCCTGGAGCTGGAGACAAGCCGAAGGGCATGGCTTGGAATCAAGAGAGATCCTTCCTCTCGAGCGAAGGAATCTCTGGTGAGACGGACGGATAGGGACGTGAAAAACACGTCCTGCAAGTCCAGAGAGCAGAACCACACGCTCCAAGGATGGTATTATCTGAGCCAGAGTGACCATCCTGAAGGTTCGAGACCTTAGGAACTTGTTTAGGTCGGTAGGTCGAGAATGGGGCGCCAGCCCCCGCTTTCGGAACCAGGAAGTACCTGGACACAAACCCTGGGTCTGAAAGAGGGTCCACCACCTCTCTACCACCTCCTTCTGGAGGAGGAGGCGATGTCGGCTCGGCGAGCCGCCAGTGAGCTGGGGATCCCAAGCCCCGAGGCGGACGGCTCTGAAGGGTGGTGCCTGCTCGAATTCCAGAGGTAGGCTCTTCCCACCACCTCCAAGACCCACCTGTCCGTGGTAACAGGGACCAGGCGGAACGGAAGTGCTGGCCGTTCCCACAGGGGACCCAGGGGTAGTGGCGGGGATGGGGCGACACCCTCAGCCGTCACTGGGCAGGCTTGGAGGAGGGACCGCCGAGGGACCTCCTGGGCCCTTCCTCCCTGCCTCCTGTTAGAGGAAGCCGCGGCTTGGGTTTGGGATGCCAAGGCCGAGCCTGCTGGCCCTGGCGTTGCTGGGCCGGGCGCGTGAGTACAGAAGGACGAAAGGGCTTAGGCTGTGGTTTGCGGCCTTTGTCCTTCTGAGCGGAAGAGACCGAGTCCAAGGTGGCATTGGACTTCTCGATCCTCTGCAGGTGACCTTCCACCCCAGGGCAAAGAGGTCAGTCCCAAAAAGGGAACATCCGCCAACTTGTGCTGGGTATCCGGGTAAAGGTGGATATCCTCAGCCAAGCCATCCGACGCATAGCCACTCGCGTGTCGCCACCGATCTGGCACATGAGTCCCCTACATCCAAAGCAGTCTGGAGCTGCTGTTTGTGCCACTGCTCTGCCCTGGTCCCGCACCTGCTTAACCGTAGTCTGCAGATCGGCGGGAAGATGAGGATGACTCATCCAGGAGCCCAACAGGGCATGAGAAAAATGTGCCATGAGGAGCGGCGAACTGGCCTGGCGGGAGCCGAGAGGAGCCAGGCGTGGACTTTTGCCCGACATAGTCCAATTTCTTGGACTCCTTGTCAGGAGGTTTGTCCACATCCTGGGCGTTGCAGCCGCGCCTGGAAAGCGCTGTCGGTAATCAACCCCTCAGCAGAGGGTGTTCCAAAACCGACAAGGAACCGTGGGGACTGCATACTTCCTGGCCATCCTGGCCGAAGGCGCAGGGCAGGAAGCAGGCGCTGCCAAAGTTCCAGTGCTGGACCCACTATGGCCTCGGCCACGGAAAGGCCTCCGTCGGAGAACTCCTCGGTCCAGAATCTCCGTGAGGGGATACCTGGCCCGTTTGGAACGGGTTCGAGCTCCATCCCGTAGACTCGAGATGAGCCGAGCAGTCCTAGGAAGGACGACGGGCTATCGTCCATTGGCTGACCTCCTGAAGACTCCAAGTCCAGTCGCTTGGAGAAGAAGGAGGAATCATCTTCGGACTCGGAAGAGTCCTCAAGAGCTGCCTCTGGCCTGAACCACCCCTTCACCTGCCGAGGTCGGTCGGGAGTGAGGGTAACTGACAGCCGATGGGTAAACCTTACCGACCGAGAATCTTGGTCGGAGCCCCAATTGGTGGCTGTGGAGGCGGAGGTTCCACCATCGTGTGGAGCAGCTGGTTTTGGCCGAACAACCGGCCTGGGTATAGGCTCCTCGGCCAAGTCGAGGGTTGTGTCGGCTCGTTCCGGTGACAGCTACTATAATGGCCGGGAAGGCGCCGAGTCGGCTTATTCTCGCCAGGAGGAGTTGTTAGAACATAAGGTCTTCGCATCGGCCGACGACTTTATTGCCGAAGCCTCATCCTCGAGGAGGAGGACTTAGACGACGGCGACGCCGCTTTTACCGCTGGTGCCGAGACCGGAGACCGCTTATGACGGGAACGGTTGACCGCGAAGAGGTCCCGAGATCGAGACCGAGAGTCCCGAATTTCCGGGTCGGTGCAGGAGGTGTCGGCCGAACCGACACTCCTTCGCTCGGAAGGTCCATCCGAGGCTCCGGAACCGAGGCACAGGCGAGCCCACGGGATCCTCAACTCCTCCCGGGGAACCGGGAGAGGGAATCTCGGCTGCTAAAGGCGACAGCCCGTCCAATGGGTCGAGAAAAATCTCGACTTCATCAGTGGGAGTCTCTGGTCAACTGACCTGACGGGGACACCGTGAGGCCAGTGGTCAAGCCGAGCGGTCGACTCGAGCCGACTGCCCACGGCCCGGGAGAGGGACCTTCCGCTCCCAAGAGCGCCGACGGAGGGATCACCTTGTCCCTCTTTTGGACCGAGAAAAGGTCCAGCAGACGCAGCCTTCTCCTTTAGTGGAGAGGGACAGACAAAGCTCCTTAAAGGAAGCCGTAGGAAGAACCCAGAGAGCGGGATAAATGCCGTGCCGAGGAAGATACGGCCCGCGCGCCTCCTTCGAGGGGCACCATCCGCTCGAGCTGATCCGTCACGAGCCCGCCGCCTGACACCGCCAACCGGCCTCCTTGGACTTCACGGAGGGAAACGCCTCGGACGCCCAGTTGCAATCGGGCAGCACTGCCTCGAGGACGAGGGTCGAGAAAGATGAGCACAGGTCGCAAGCTCTGCGGGTCGTGCTCAAGGCCTAAGAGTAGACACACGGAGTGTGGATCCGTCCGAGACATCTTCTGCCGCATGCAGGCATCTCCGAAATCCGGGAGTCGATTTATCCATCGCAGCCACAGGGATCAAGACTGAAGTCTTTTAAAAATATTGTTTTAAACCGCAAACGGAGAAATAGGAACTGTCACAAACGCAGAGCGTTAAGGAGGGAACCTGAGCTTCCAAGCGGTAAGGAAGATCTGGCGCCATGGGTGGAGCCGAGTTATACCACCGGGTGGGTGGGAGGAGCAAGCTTGAAGACCTTCCGCAAGATTTAAAGCGGCAAGGATACTGCCAATGAGTGTGGATGAACAACATATCCATGTCCCTAGAACTTAGGATTTTTCCTTGAGGCACTCCGTCCTTGTGAAAACCAGGTAAGGTTCTTTACACATGAGCACATGAAGCTCAGAAACTCTTCTGGCAGAAATAACCCCAACCAAAACTAATGTCTTCCAAGAGAGAAACGCACTGCAATCCACGGCTGGTTCAAACGGGGCAGCATGAGCTGCTCTAGGACGAAAAAGAAGATCCCAAGGTGGAATAGGGTCCTTCATAGGAGGTCTCAAATGGAGATACCGTGCAGAAAAAGCGTGGGGCGCCTCTAGCTGTGCTAGTGACCTCTGACCGACCGGGAGTGGTATACCAAAATGGCACAGAAGTGTACCTTGATGGAGGAATAGATTAGCTTGGATTGATAAAGGGATAGGAGATAGTCCAGTACTGACCTTTCAGGACAGTCAAGTTGTGCTAAGCCACGGGCCTGAGCCCAAAGACAAAACCTGTGCCATTTCATGGCACAGGTGGCATGAGTGGAAGGTTTCCTTGCCGAATGACAATGTCCACAACTGCCTGTGAGACTCCGTGTCTGAGGACTACTATGTCCTTAGGAGCCAGGTGTGCAGGTTCAGTGACCTGAGGTTGGGTTGACCAAGGAGCCGTCCTTCTGGGACAACAGATGTGAGCTGACCAGTAAAGGACACGGTGACTCCTGAGCCAACTGGTACATGAGTGGGAACAAATTTGCCTGGGCCAGAAGGCACCACCAAGATCATTGCAGCTCCTCCTTGCAGGAGCTTCAGTGAACCCTCTGGATCAAGGGAAGGGTGGGAAAGCACAGAAGAATCTGCCCGTCAAGAGAGGGACAATCGTCTTGCCAGAAAACACAGGCCCTGTATCTAGCGAGCAAAAATTGGGCAGTTTGTGTTGGATGAGGGCATGAATAGGTCTAAATCTGGTGTCCCCCATCTGCAGAACAGATCCTCTACTACTTCTTGCAGTATTTCCCATTCGTGAGCCCTGACTTGCGACCAGCTCAGGCAATCTGCGATGGTATTGTCCACACCAGGAACATGTACTGCAGTGATTGTTGTGCCATGCTTTGTACCCAATCCCACACCCTCTTTGCTTCCCTGCACAGAGGGTAGAATGATGCCTCCTTGTTTGTTGATATAATACATCACTGAGGTATTGTCTGAAGTTACAGAAGACCTGGCGGAATCTCTGACTGGAGAGCCTGTAGAGCATACAGGACTGCCCTCATTTCAAGGATGTTGATATGGGTGAGACTCCAGGGCAGACCAAGATCCCTGTGTCCTGACTCCTTCCAGATGGGCTCCCCAACTGGACCCTGAGGTGTCCGTGGAGAGTGTCAGAGTTGGAGCAGGCGCTAAGAAGGGACTCTATAGAAAGATGCTCTGGGATGAGCCACCATTTCCAGTCCTGGATGACTGCATTCGTGATCCGGATTAGCTGATGTAAATGATCCTGCTTTTGATCCCATTGGGCTCTTAGCATCTATTGGGTAATCCGCATATGGAGTCGAGCTGGGGACCGTTCGATGGCTGCTGCCATGTGTTTGAGCAGGCAAAGAATGGTCTGGCTGGGACCAATTTCTTTTCTGTCATGTCCCTGATGACGTACTGAATGCGTTCTGCCCTGTCCTGAGGAAGGAAAGCTTCCCCTGATCGGTGTCGAGAACCGCACCTATAAACTGCAACCTCTGTTAAGGGACAAGGCATGACTTCTCCTGGTTGACTGTGATGCCCAGCGATCCGAAGAGGGATCGAGTATCTTGAATTAGGCTATCAGTGCCTCCTGAGAGGGTGCCATAAGGAGCCAGTCATCTGGTGCAGGAACACATAGTGGCCCTGTCTCCTGAGGGCCGCTGCCATGACTGCCACACACCGTGAACATGAGAGGTGCCGGTGACAGTCCAAGGGGAGAACTCGGAACTGGTAGTGGCGTCCAAGAACTCGAGCGAGTTATTTCCAGTGCACTCCGAGTGATGGGAGATGGAGATATGCATTCTGCATGTCTGGCGATGTGAGCCATGTGCCTTACCTGAGCATGGGGATGAGACCTGGAAGGGTGACCATGCGGAGCGTTTGTACAACACGAAAGTGTTGAGATCGCTGAGGTCCAGGATCGGGCTAAGTCCCCTGTCTTTTTCAGAACCAGGAAGAAGTGTGAATAATATCCTTCCTCTCTCTGGTTCTGTGGAACTGGTTCTATGGCATCCTTGTCCAGCAGTGCCAAGATCTCTTGCTGTATGAGCAAGGCGTGCTGACCTGAATAACGGGACAGCAGAGGAGGCCTTAGTGGTGGGTGGTTGAGGAACTTGATAGAGTGTCTGTGACTTACTATCTGAAGAACCCACCTGTCAGAGGTTATCCTCTGCCACTCTGAGAGGTGGTAAGAGATACGACTCCCCACTCTTCCTTCCCTTGGATCCGGAGGGGGCAGGGGCCAGGAAGGAGTCATGCTGTGGTGGCATTAGAACCGGAGGGCTTTACAGATTTTGGTGTTTCTGGCCTGCAGAGAATCTGGGTTGATTTTTTTGCTAAAGTTGCCCCTGGGTTGCTGGCCAGAATGTGGTTGTTGCCGGTGTGAAATGATTCTGGTTCCTATGAAAGGAACCAGTCTTGGGCCTGTACAGAGCTTGTACAGTCCTGACTGCCTTCCCAGTGTCCTGCAATTTGGTGAGTACCCTTTCAGATCCTTCACCAAATGGACTGCTCCATTATACGGGACGTCTAGGATGTTCTTCTGGACGTCTGGTAAAACCAGAGACCTCAGCCAAGAGTGTCTCCAGAGACAAACGCCTGTAGCTGCGCCCTGGCCAGAGCCCGCTGAATCATAAATGGCTTGAAGAACCTAGGTTCCCATGTCTGACCCAGTACGGAGGAGGTTCAAGAGCTCTTCCTTTTTTCGCCTCCAGAAATTCTTTGATAAGGTCTAAGCCCTGCTCCCATAGGGCGTCTGAAACTGCACCATGTAAGCCAGGTAGTTAAGAGACCTTATCGATCATGTAGAGGAAGAGTACATGCATCTCTCCAGTGAATCTAGCTGTTTAGATTCCTGGTCCAGTGGCTGAGTGCTCAAGTGTTGGGGTCTCTGGGACCGGTCATGTGAGGCTGTATGACCAGAGAATCGGACAAGGGTTGCTGCGCCAAATAGGGCCTATAGGCCCCTACTAGAGGTGATCAGCCTTCTTGGTACCGCCAGAGTGGAATGGGTGCTTCCACATGGCCTTCTATGACATCAGTAAAGGTGTCCACCAATGGTGGAACCATCACAGGCTTGGATCTTTCTGCCTGAGGTACCGGGCAAGGCGTTGTCATTTGGGGTCTAGGTTTCCATCTCCACCCCATATTCTCCTGGATGTGCCTCATAATGTTGGAAAAGAAGGGATCATCTGGTGGTGACCTAGACAGGTCTCATGGGTGCGGTGATAGGAGACTGAATGGAGAAGACCTGGAGGCGTCAAAGTATCCGGCCTTGAGTCGTCCCCAGTGTGGGATGTCTCCCTCTGGGGCGTTTTGGGCTAGGGGACCCCAAGAGAGACCTGGAGGGGCTTATCCTTTCTCTTGACCTGCTCTAGGAGGTGGTGTGGGCTCTTAGGTAGGTGGTACCTTGTCGTCGGGGTTCAAGAGGTGCAGAGGCTTTGTGAGCACCCCATCCTTCTTGATGGTGTCCACCAAAATTAAAGATGCCCTTTTAATGTCTTTATAAGCAACATTGCAGAGGAACTGGAAGAAAAGTATCTCTTTGCAGATGACACAAAGATCTGCAACAGGGTTGATACACCAGATGGAGTGGAAAGGATGAGAAGGGACTTGGCAAGGTTGGAGGAATGGTCAAATGTATGGCAGCTCAGATTCAATGCAAAGAGTGTAAGGTAATGCACCTGGGAAACAAGAACCCAGGGCAGGAGTACACAATGGGGTGAGATACTGACAACAGTAAAATGGAAAGGGACCTGGGGTAATTATATCAGATGACCTAAAGGTTGGCAAGCAATGTGAGAAGGCAGTAAGGAAGGCTGGGGGGATACTGGGATGCATAGGAGAGGCATCAATAGTAGGAAACAGGAAGTTGTTATCCCTCTGTACAGACAGTTGGTGAGACCCCATCTGGAGTACTGTGTGCAGTTCTGGAGACCCCATCTCAGAAAGACATAGACAGAGTGGAGGCTGTCCAGAGGAGGGCAACCAAAATGGTGCAGGGTCTGCACCAGAAGACATACTGAAGAAAGACTAAAGGAGCTTAGTATGTATACCCTTGAGGAAAGGAGGGAGAGGGGACATGATAGAAACTTTCAAGTACCTCAAGGAATCAACAAAGTCCAAGAGGGTGGCATCTTTCAGAAAAAGAGATGTACAAGAACAAGGGGACACAATTTGAAGATAGAGGAGGAATGGCTCAGAGGTAATGTGAGAAGTATTTTCACAGAGAGGGTTGCGGATGCATGGAACAGCCTCCTGAGGAGGTCGTGGAGTCAAGAACAGTGAAATTCAAGAATGCATGGGACAGACATAAGGCAGTCCTAGTGGGGAGTAGGAGGAAGTAAGCTGTTGGTTAATAGGATCTGCAGCTTATCTGTTAGGTAGAAAAATGGGCAGACTAGGTGGGCCAAGCGGTTCTTATCTGCCGTCAAATTCTATGTTTCTTTCACCTCTTGTAAGTTAAGAACTGAAGCGGACCTGACGTCAGTGCCTGCCTGTCGATGGGGTCCTGCATTGGACCTTGAGGCGTAGTCGGGCTAGAGGTAGGTCAACATCCTCAGTATCGCCTGTCTGGTCATCAGGCATGTGGAACTCTCCTCTTCCGGGACCCCTAGTGACCATTATCAGCTGGCGTGGTGGGCGCTGGTGTGGCTCTCTGGGTGCGTTTATGGGCATCGGGTCAGTCGTTCATTTGGACTCTGAGGTCCGCTTAAGTGATGTCAGCTCCATCGCTCTTCCTTGAGGTGTCCGACCTCTGGGAGGTTGGCAAACTGAATGGTGGTCGAGTCCTGGTGTCTGTCGGATGCCCCGCACCATGTTTTTGGCCGATTAGACTTCTGCCGGTCCGGCCTCGAGTCCGGATGACGAACCTGACATCCATCTATCTTTCTTAGGCTTTATCAGCTGAAGGAGACTGTAGAGCCCCGCAGAACATACCTTTCACCCAAGGGGCTGAGAAGGAGCCTGGGAGAGGGACCTGTCTGACCTCGCAGAGCTGGAACTGGCTCTGGATTCTGAGGCTGACTCTGGGACCTAGTCCTGTCCTTGTCCCAGTGCTTTTCGCAGTGTTTCCTGGATTTATGTTAAAAAGATTCCCCTGAGGAAAGATTTTTCTCCATGGCCTTGATTTTCTTCCAAAGGAACCCATAAAGAGCTTTTTGGCGGCAGATCCTGGTCCTGCTATTAAACTGTTGACAAATGGAGCAGGCCTTAATATTGTGCTCAGGGCCTAGGCACCGTACACAAGCTGTGTAGGTCCTTAAATGGGATCTGCTTGCCGCAAGCACACTTGGAGGGTGTCCTTCGAGAGAAGGAGTCGGAGAAGACAACATGTGGGTATTATTTTAAATTTAAGTCTTGATTTCAAGCATCGCTCTGCTAGAGGCGTCCATGAGGCCGATGGTGAAGACGATGGCAGGAAAAGAACTGGGGTATGCTGGGGGACCCCCTTTTATATGATGCCAGACGTCGGGCAGAGCCGATGCAGGGGCAGTCCCCTGCTGGATATTGCTAGCAAGAATTTTTCCATGGGGTCCTGGTGCCTGCCTGCTTCAGTCCTAATGGTGTAACATGCTGCAAGAGCTGTTTCTCAAAGTAATATCTGTACTATCTTCTTCAAGGGTACCTCTTCCAGCAGGTCATACACTTGGGATGATTCCCAAGCAGTCAAACAGAAAGAGTGGTTAGGACAGGAGGCCCTGCAGGACAGCACGGCCAAGGACGATGGTGCCTGGAGGCCAAACCAAGACTATAGTGCTTAGTAAAGGTATGAATGGTAGAGCAAGTGGTAACGGCCACAGATATTAGTGATGGAATGCCCTGAAGCAGGCAGCACAGGTAGAAAGAGCCCTGGTGGAGTCTGCGTGCACAGCTCCAGGAAGGAAGCTTGTTGTATTTATTTTAGCAACAGGTGATACAATGGGCTAACTAGTTGGACAAGGTCTGCTTCATGACAGGGTATCCTTTCCTGCCAGAAGCGAAGGAAGCAAAGAGTTGCTTGGATTTACGAAAGGACTTTTGTACGAGTGAGATAATAACGCAGGGACATGGTGCATATCCAGAATGTGGAGAAGAGATTCTCCCAGGTTAGAATGAGCCTGGTAGAGGACAGGCAAGTTTATGGATTGGTTGAGCGTGAAGTCTGAAACCACCTTCAGAAGAAATGTGAGATTGGTGCAGAGTGAGACTATGTCTTTATGGAAGACCAAGTATGGCTTATGGCACATGAGGGCTTGAAGTTCCAAATGCGGTGAAGACGATGTGACAGCCACTGAAAAAGGGCTTCCAGGCCAGGCAGCACATGTTACAGGTAGCTGCTGGTTCAAATGGTTCAAGGCTTAATTTTCTGAGATGAAGTTGAGGTCCTAGGGCGGAATGGGATTCGGATGGGGTCTTGAGATGGATAATGCCTTGAGAAACATCTTGGTGAGGTCCATCCAGGTAACCTGCCAGTCCCTAATGGGTGCATGGAAAGTCCAAACTGCGGCTAATAAGCCGGCCCAATGGCACTGAGGGTTGAGGCGTTGAATGCCACACCTCACACCATGCATGACCGGTTTGGGAGCGGACTGGGGCCGCCAGGGCTGACAGGGAGAGGGAGATTGAGGCGTCCGAACTGCTCTCCTCTCTGTGGTGGGTAGTGGGGCTTGCATCACCTGTGCGGCGACTGGCAGAGGCTAGCCACGCACTACAAGTGGCATGCAATAGCAGGGAGGCATGGCGGGCGTCCAGGATACGTGCTCGGGGCGCCACTGCATCATCCCGGCTCTCACTGGGAGAAAATGTAGAAAAATACAGAGGCGATCTTCGCGGCTGATGGCCGTGCCTTGCGCCCGGAGGGAACCAAGAGGACCGCGTGCCCAGTGGGTGCGGGCGATAATGCTTCCGGCCCCTGGGGAAGCGGGTTCGTGTGGCCGCACGTACTACAGGTCCGGGGGTGCAGGGCCGTGGTCGGAGATCATGTGGTGCCGCTCTGCTGGAGAGAGTAAAATAATAGTATGATAAAAAAAACTGTGGCTAATGAACCTTGATGAGGAGTAGCTGAGATCCTGGCTGGGAAGGCTGAAAAGATATTCCAGGATCATGAGGCAATGGGCAGGAGTAGGTATTCAAGACCTTGTCGGCTGTCCACATGGGAAGCGCTTCCATTTGGCAATATATCTTTCTGTTAGATGCCTTCCTAGAGACCAACAGAATGGTGGCCACAGAGGCAGAGACGTGTTGCTTAGCTATGAAGATGTCTTCAGGAGCCAAGCATGAAGATGAAGGGACCAGAGATTGGGGTGAAGAAGGGTGCCCTGGTTCTGTGTGAGGAGATTTGGTTGGAGAGGCAGGGAAGGGATCCATGATTGACAGTTGCTGGAGGAGGGAAACCAGATCTGCTGGTGCCAAAATGGGGCAATACAAATTGTGGAGGAGGGCTCCAGCTGGAATCTGAGTAGTACTCACTGAAGGACAGGAACAGATGGGAAGGCATTTAAAAAGTCCCATTGCAGAAAAGGGACAGGGCGTCAGAGATTTGCCCTGTGAATCTGGAATGATTGAGCAGTAGCGGAAGGCTGTGATTGTCCAGAGATGCAAATAAATCAATGTCCAGAGTGCCCCACAGTAAGAATATGTAAGTAGAAGACATCCATTGCCAAGGCCCACTCGTGGCCCTGTGCATGACGGCTGAGGTGATCTGCAGTGACGTTCTGGGCTCCTGTTAATGTGTACTGCCTCTAGATGAAGTTGGAGAGTTAGAGCCTGATTCCAAACTTTCACGGCTTCTGACACAGAGCTCATGATTTTGTGCCCTTGTTTGTTGATGTAGTATACAACACAGGTATTGTCCATTTGGACCAGCAGGAGTCCAGTAACAAGGAACAGTTGGAAGGCCTGAAGGGCCAGACGGACAGCCTGCATCTCCAGAAGGCCTATGTGGAGAGATGCGGTGTCTGGACCCCAGAGTCCCTGTGTTTGATGTAGACCGAGATGGGTGCCCCCAACCCAGGTGGAGGCATCCGTGGTGAGGGTTTTGTCCAGGGCATGGAGCAAAGGGCACGCCGGAGCTGCAGGTGCATTGGATTGAGCCATCAAGAAAGGGCCCACTGGAGGGCAGGGGACACTGGATGGAGTCATCAAAGTCCACTGTCTTTTGGTGCCATTGGCGCTCAGAACCCACTGGACCAGGCCAGTGTAAGCAAGCATGCGACATGGTGAAATGGCCATATGCATGCCCTTGATCGAGGAAGCGCATGAACTGGCGCATAGTGATTTGGTGAGCCACACAACATTGCCATGCCAGGAGATGAGATTTGACACCTGTCTTCTGACAGAAAGGCCCGCCCGGGCAGTATCTAAGATGGCGCCCGATGTACTGGAGGTATTGGGATGGCTCCATGTAGGACTTGACTACATTTACAGTAATGCTGACATCTCAGAAGAGCTTAAGGGTGAATGTGAGGAGTATAGCAACCCTCCTGAGATGAAGCTTTGATAAGCCAGTCATCAGGCATGGGAACACGAAGTGTCCCTGGGGATGAAGGAGCCAGCCACAACTGACAGACATTCTGTGAAGACCCATGGTGCTGAGGATAATCTGAAGGGCAGGGTGCAAATTAGTACTGGAAGCCCAGGAGCTGGAACCGGATGTACTGGTGATGGGCCTGATGGATCTGGATATGAAGGTAGGGTCCTTCATGTTGAGGGGCAGAGCCAGTTCCCTTGATTTAGAAGAGGCAGGACTGTTGTTAAGGTGATCATGCAGAATCTTTTGTATTGGATGAACTAGTTGAGATCACTGAGGTCCAGGATAAGCGAAGATCACCTGTGCATTTGGGCACCAGAAAGAAATGGGGAGAAGCCCTTACACAGATCGTCAGGAGGCACAGGCTGGACTGCCTGTTTCTGAATTAAAGAAAGGTTCCTCCAGCAGCACAAGAACGTGGTCCAGAGGATAGGACAGGAGCCAAGGTGGTGTGGAGGGGTGGTAGTTAGTTCCAGAGTATGACCTGTACGAATAATTTGTAGGACCCATTCGTCAGATGTGATCCATTGCCAGGCTTCCAAATGTAGACAGAAGTGACTGCCCACTGCCTTTGAGGCCGGCAGAGGAGGGCAGGGAGTCGGTCTGAGGAGTCAAAGGATGAGGGATGGCGGAGGCCGCAGCAGCGCAGGCCAGGCACCCTTAGAAGCAGAGGTATGGCCCAAAGGTTGGGCCTGTTGGTGGCCTGATGGGCTATACCTTGCTAGTGAGAAGCTATCCGAAATTGAAAGAACTGGTAGGCCTGCATCGTGAGGTAGACTCGTGAGTATGGTAGATCATGTGTACCATATGAAGTGTGCAGCCTTGTATGTCAGTTAGAATAGTTTCAGTGTCTGAACCAAACAGTTTCTGCCCTTAAAGGAAGCATTCATGATCATCTGTTGCACATCTGGGGTAATCACGGAAACACAGAGCCAAAGCTTTGGCGTGAAGGTAATAACTGTCCTTCAAAGTACAGGGAAGAGGTATCCCTAGCATCATAACCTGTATGGAGGAGATGCCTAGAAAGACTAGTACCCATCTTTTGGGGTAGCTAGCAATTGGTCAGTTTCCTCAGTGGACTGGGAAGCTTGGCTAGCATGTCCAAAGCGACTGTCCAAAGTTTTTTGTACTTTAGCATATGCCCCATATAATTTTAGAACACGCGATAACAAGAGTGGATGAGGCATAGGCCCTTTCCCCATCAGATCAATTTCTGATTCTCTGTCCGAAGCACAGAGCCCAAGTGCTTAGAATGCCTGGTCTGATCATGCACAGCATTGCTGACCGCTGAATCTTTCTGTGGAGCTGAGGCAAAAAGGAGTGGTCAATGCGATTCTGGTAAAGGTGATCCATCTTCTTAGGAACCGGAGGGACCGTGAAGGGTGGTGCCAAGCCACAAAGCTGGCATCCTCTGGTAACCAAATAATCTGCCAAGTTTTGGTGGTGCCTGTCCTGATCAGTGGTGGTAAACCCATGACCTGCTGCAACTGGGCCATAATGTCCAGGAAACTAAGATCATCAGGAGAAGAGCAAGGGGTATCGAACCCTGGATCCTTGCCCACTGAGGACAAAGTAGAGGCACTAGAAGGGTGTGCACCCCATCATCATCAATCGAATCCTCATCTTCTGTCTCCTCATAATCTTCTAGATCCCCTCTCCCAGTGACTGAAAGGAGGGGAGGAGGAGGAGAGCAGCATTGTGAAGTGGGGGTGAGAGAGAGGAGGAGTTTATGAAGTGGTTGTTGCATGGCTTTCAAGACTTTCAAGATAGTTTGGACCACAGAGGTTATGTTGATTGCAGAAGTCGTTGACGAGGGCTTGGAAGGTGGAGGAGGCACTTCCAGTAGGCCTCATTCTAGAATGAGGCAGGGACAGAGGGCTTGGGCTGTGGTTGCAGCTAAGAGCCCGGCGTGAGAAGCCATGCATGATTTTGACCCACCAAGCCCTGGTAAGAGATGGGCTTGGACAGTGGTGGGAAAGATCGAAAGCCGTCCAAAGTGAACCCTAGATCCATGCTGGAGGACGCTAGTAGGGGTTGAAAGGCAATGTCGACGAATGCTTAAAAGCAGTAGTCGCTATAATAGAACCTGAGCCCACACTAGAAGGACGGGTCGCCGACAAAGAGTAGGCAGTCATCAAAGAAGAGGCCTAAGCTGCAGTTAGGACAGACAATGCCTGAGTTAGAAACCTCAATGACAGAACTGGCAAAGCGGTCATCGATGGAGTGGTAGCTTGATCAACGCGGGACACCTCCATACTCTGGGCAAGGAGTGCAAGGACCATCTGTGTCTTCTGGATTGGAGTGGGAGAGGCCTAAGCCATTGACGAGCGACCAGAAGTCAAAGCTGTTGATGAGTGAGGGTCCTTACTGGGTCCACGTGAGGCCTTGTCCTTGTCTCAGTGCTTGTGCTTCATGGAATGATGCTTCAATTGAGAGGTCTGGGAGCTCATTGACAGTGGCCGAGATGAGGAGCAGGACTGTGTTTCTTTGAAGACAGCTACCTTCTGTTCTTACCTAATGGAGCAGAAGGTAGCACTCCTCTAATGGAGCAGGAGACCTACCTTCTGCTCCATTAAGTAGGATCTAATTCCTGGAGTCATCGGTAGCTTGATTAAATTCCTGGCAATGAGCAACGGAGCAGACCTTGTGGACAGCGGACACAGAGAGAATGGTTGTCATATCGGTAAATCTTTCTTCCACAATGGTACTTGCAGAAAGGGAGTTGGAACTAGATGTAGGGAAAAAACTGTGAACTTCTCTCATCAATTATAGCACTGACACACTAGTGGTGAAAGCGCACGTGAAGCAAGCTGGGAGACGGCAGGAAAAGAACTGAGGCTGCTAGGGGCTGCCCACATATTTATACATATGCATGACGACATCACAGTGGGCTTCATCATTCAACACTGCTGGTGCAAGCTACCATTGATGTGGAGTGTCCTCTGGTGGACACCCAAGTGTATGACCTGCTGCAAGAAATACCCTTGAAGAAGATCTATGGTTTGTGTTATAGGAGCCCAAAGAAGTAATGTAATTTACAAGACAAGAACCTCAGTGCAAAAAGCGCTGATGTGTAAGGGTCTAGCTTATAAAAGGAAAAGGTAATAATGATGTTTCAAAGTAATACACAATTACACATAACCCTCCAATACATCTCTTATGAGCTTAACATGCATAGGTATGCTCTTCTTTGCATATGTTTTTTGTGATATCAGCTGCTTGTGAAACAGACCTACATGCTGCATGGTTTCTTTAACCTTCAGCTACACACAATAACTGACAGATAACACTTAGTCTTCAACTGAATGTAATATTTAAATCAGCCATGTAGTTGTCCATACCAAGATTTGCCTTGTAGAACAGAAGGAAACCATCACTCTAATGTTGCACCCCCAAATGAAGCTGTAGGGCACAGGGCAATGTTGAGATGTTGGTCTCACTCTTCCTACAAGTAAAATCTTTGTGTGGATAACTTGGTTTCTGATTAAATAGCAAATTTGATTTAACAATGAGCACTGTGCGCCTATTCTTCTGTGTAGCCATATTAAACCTTGTGGTTTTTCATAGCACTGCTCTGGTATTTGAGTGCCTTGTCTCGCTTTTATTTTGTTCGCCTTCAACTTCTACCTGGCCAGCCACCAGAGATGGACAGAAAGAATCTTAGTTTAAAGTCTCATCTGAAGGATGGCACCTCAACAGTGCAGCTACCCCCAGTGATGCATGACCGTCAGTATTGTTTATAGCCCAAGTTACTACAGTGGGACTAGAATCCATGACCTTTGATCTTCCAGCCACAAAGGGCAGTGGACCATACAACCTGAGACACAGCTGTTGTGCACTTTGTACTTTACAACTCTAACCATTCGCAAAAATAACCATCTTTAAAACTAACATTTTTTAATGGCAAAGTCTTGCAAGCTGTGCCCATTTCTCATTAATCAACAGTAATTTTATGGTATTCACATACATAATAAAATGCTACAACATACCTTTGGTGCCTGGCGGACCTGGAAGACCTTTAAAACCGAGGATTCCATCTGAGCCAGTCTCACCCTTTAGCCCTTTCTCTCCAGGTCCACCTTGGGGACCAGGCATACCAAAAGCCAGTTACACCAATGGACCCCTCAGACCTTTAAAAAAAGAGGGAAAAAACTACATAAGTCTCTCAGTAAGTCTTAAAGATACAGCATCCAAATTTACAACTTGTATACCCACAAACAGCTATAACAGCAGCATGCAAATGACATATCTAGAAAGATGCATGTGGTTATTTTCAACAGCTGATAGGGCTTAAATGTTGTTTAATCATCCTAAATATCTGAATCTCCTTTAAAACATTGCTTATAAAATAAACTCTAAAACAAATTTAATTAGGGGCACTCTCTAGAAGCATCACTGCACCAGCAGCATTGGGTCTGCAAACCACCACCCACACAAACATTACATAACACAAGCCCAGAGAAGAATTGTCTACATTGTTTAAAGAGATTGCAACTACTGTAGCATCATAAGGTAGCAGCAGAACCCTTATGAACCTCGCTTCTATCCCTGAATGACACTCATGGTACTCTTTGCAAAAAAAAAATATCATAACTGAGCAACACATTTAGCAGCTTCAGCTCAGCATTCTATTGAACATGTGGTGAAAAGTGTTTTGGGCGTGTTTGCACAGCACACATATTAAGATCTTCCTATTCTAATAATGTAGCACATGTTTGCTGTTCTGCTGTACAGTATAAAAAATGCTACCTTTTTAGTTCAATTACTTGTAACATAACATAGTGAATTATATTTAGTGCATGCTTACAGCCATACTACCCTGAATGCACCCAATCTTGTCTAATCTTGGAAGCTAAGCTGATTTTACAGAATTTAACAGATTTTGACAGAATTTTGGGGTGCAGGGAGGGCATAACAAGCAGGAGGAAAGGGTGGTGATGCCACTGTACAGATCACTAATTAGGTCTCAGCTGGAGTACTGTGTCCAGTTCTGGAGACCACATCTCGGAAGGATACTGACAAAATAGAGGCAGTCCAGAGAAGGAAACGAAGATGGTACATGGACTGCACCAGAAGCCATATGAGAAAAGATTTAAGGACCTTAATATCTATTCACTGGAGGAAGGAAGGAGAGGAGATATGATAGAGACTTTCAAGTACCTTAGGAGAATAAACGTTGCACAGGTGGAAAGCATATTTCAGAGAAAATCTGCACAAGAACAAGGGGCATGATATGAGGCTGAAGGGTGAAAGGGTCAGGGGTAATGTTAGGAAGTAGTTTTTCACTGGGGGTGGAGCCATGGAACAGCCTTCCAGCAGAAGTGGTGGGTGTAAAACAACACTGGGGTTCAAAAGCATAGGATCAACATAAAGGTACCCGGAGATGTGCATAGCAGGAGAGCCGTAGATCAAATAGGATCTGGGGCTGCAGCAGTCAGTAGGGAAGCAGGCAGACTAGGCGGACCATATGGTCCTTATCTGCTGACAAATTCTATGTTTCTATGGTAACTAATTGTTTTATTTATATATACTGTGCATGTATTGTAGTTGATACTATTTTGCAACAACTGACTTTCTTTTTAAACTGGATATGTGTGTTGCATTCTGCAAACCTTTTACACTGAAATGTCTCTTTTGATGATCAATAAACCTCTGAACTGAATTATTTAATGTAGTATTTGTCAAAGTACAGTAACTGGTGTACAAGGAGAAATTAGCATACTATATTGATTATGTTGTCTTATGTTTCCTTATGTGACATACATAAGTAGAGCTTGATAAAGTAAAGTACAATAAACTAAACTTGCATGTTAAATGCAATGTCACCTTTAAAATTGGTTGCCTATCTAGTAAAGTAAGTAAGAAAAGGAAATTAATTTGTATGATTTCTGGAGAAAACCCTCAGGGACCCTTACAAAATAAGTAACTCAATATAAAAACATCAGAAAAAATAAAGATAAAACAATTAATCAGATTTGTTCAGCAAAGAGACAGTAACTAAACAATAGTTTCTTTTTTAAAAAAACTATGTTATGATAATGTTAGGATCGTGGGCAAACCACAAAAAGTTAAGAAATGCTGCGTTAAGGTCAAAAAGAGTCTAACACTGCATGTTCTGTGTAACAATACCGTAGGATTTATAACTCAGGTATCTGGATTACTGACACCTCATGTCTATGCAAAACCCAACTAACATCACTATGTAACCCTACTACCTTGCTTACACAGACTACATATGCATTTGTTTAACAACATAATTAAGGCACTCCAGGGGTTAGGCTACCTTTTTTTTTTTTATATTATATGTTTATACGGCCCCCTCGATCAGCCACTCCTTCAGACCCTCTAGGACCACCCCAGCCCGTCAAACACCCCGCCACCATTTCATCATCCATAACACCCCCCAGTTTGCTCAATGTATCCATTTGTGAGGCCCCCATGCCACTGGGGAGGAAGTGCTCGCACATAGGCACGGAGAATTTGCTGTGGGAAACAGAGGGTTAGCACGGGCTCTTCTGGGCTGTGTGACAGGCGGGGACCGGCTGCCCTCATCCAGCCGATTGACGGCATTTTCTATTTTCTTCCCTGATTTAAAATGTCATGTAAGCAATTACTTTGTAGAGCTCTTTAATAGGCACAAACAGTACAGGGTCATGAAAATTGGTCACAAAGCTAACACTATTCCTTTAATGATCATCAGACTAAGACATATCTAATTCATTATAAACTATCTCGAACTTTACTTAGAGTAATATATACTATTTTGCTGACAGAGGCAAACTGAGATGCTGCACAAAAATATGGTAGCACTGCCTGGACTTATAATATATTATTACACTAAACGGTGAAGAATGGTAACTGCTCTCCCAATAAATGTAAAATAACTATTTTATTTTTAGTTACAATGCTTGGCAACCTATTGGCTGTATACTTGGTGTATCAGTCACATAAACCATGCTGGTGGTCCAGTGAGGTTCAGGTAGTGGTCAGAGAAAAGAAGGTGGCCTACAAAAATATAAAACAACAAGAGGGATAGGGATAGGAAATGTACCATCTTGCATCTAGAAAAGTCACAAGGATGGTGAGGGGGAAAGTCCAGTAAAGAGCAGCGGCTGGCACAGGGATACATGGAGGGAAAAGGGTTCTTCCAGTACATTGGGGAGCGGAGAAAACTAAGAGCCATCTCAGCAGACTGAGATCAGAAGGAGGGTGGGTGGAAGAGGCGAGGGACCAGGCAGAGTATTAAACAAGTACTTTGCCTCTGTGTTCACTAGGGAGGGATGGATATCTACAAAGCAAGTCACGATGGGGATAGAAGCGGCAGTGAGTGGGATCAGGGGAGCAACAGAAATGGAGCAAGAGGAGGAGAGGTACCCCAGGGTGTCACATCAGGATAAGGATAAAAGGCCAGTAACATGGAGGGGGCGGATGATGCTATCTCCACCGAAAGGTGTGGATAGCCCTCAAGGCCTAAAGAAGACAAATCTCCTGGGCGGATGGCATTCATCCGAGTACTATGGGAATTGGCAGACATACTGGCTGCACCCTGGTGGAGCTCTTCAACAGGTCGCTTGAGACAGGGAGGGTACCTAGGGATTGGCGAGGCACATGTGGTGCCAATCCAAAGGGGGTCGAGGGAAGTACCAGGTAACTATAGACCCATCAGTTTGACCTCAGTGGTGGGAAAATTAATGGAAAGTATACTAAAGGAATGATTGGGGGTGTACTTGGAGGAGGTGGGAGGTCTGGATAGTCGGCAACATTGGTTTGTGCCAGGTAGATCATGTCAAACCAATCTTGAGGAGTTCTACGAATAGGTAACATCAGAACTGGACAGGGAAAGCCTGTGGATGTATTATTCTTGGACTTCAGCAAGGCGTTTGACTCTGTCCCCACAATGGTCTGGTGGAGAAACTGATGGAGTTGGGAGTAGGCCCTTTCATGGTCAGATGGATTGAAACCAGCTAGCTGGACGCACCCAGAGGTAGTGGTGGTGGGGAGCTCTTGAACTGAGAGAGGTCGGTGAGTGGGGTACATGGGGCTCGGTCCTGGGTCGATCCTGTTTAATGCATACATATCAGACATCAGGGAGGGTATAGAGTGTGAAATGAGTCTCTTTGCTGATGACTCCAAGATGGGAGCAGTAGTTGAGGGGAAGAGGGAGGTTGGCCCTGCAAGGACCTGGACACCCTGAAGCTGGGCTCACACATAGAAATTAAATTTCAATGTCACCAAGTGCAAGGTGTTACATCTGGGCGGGAACCCTAAACACAGGTACACCCTGGGAGGAGGTGCTGGAGGCCTCAAAGGGAAAAAGACCTAGGAGTCATGGTGGATGCATGTATGAATAACTCTGAGCAGTGCAGGAGAGCAGCTAGCAAGGCAAACAGGATGTTGGGATGCATCATAAGGGATCACCTCTAGGAGCAGGGAAGTGATTCTACCACTGTACAATGGACTGGTTAGACCACACCTTGAGTACTGTGTACAGTACTGGAGACCACACTTGAAGAGGGACATACAGCTCCTGGAGAGGGTACAGAGGAGGGCAACTAAGATTATATGAGGATTAGGGATTTGACATATGAGGACAGACTTGAGAAGCTCTGCCTGTTTTCATTGAAGGAGAGGAGAGACAGGGGACATGATTGTACCTCAAGGGAATAAATAGGGTAAACATGGAGGGATCTTTAGACTAAAGCAGGGAGGTTATCACCAGAGGGCATGGTTTGAAGTTGGAAGGTGAAAGGGTGAGGGGGGAAAGAGGAGGAGGTTTTTCACTGGAGAGGGTGGTGGACCCTTAGAATGCACTGCCTGGTGAGCTGGTTCAGAGATCCACAGTGGACGGCTTCAAGAGAGGGTGGGACAGACACAGAAAGTGGATGTATCAGATGATGGCCTGGCCCAGGGGTGTGGATGGATGATAGGGTTTCTGGAACACAAGGGGGCCTCGGCACCCAACTAGGGGTCTGAGGTTCGAGCAGACCTGGATAGACTGTGGCCTAATCTGCTGGCAATTAGTATGTTAGTATGTTCGATGTTTTGGGTAGCCACACTTATTCTGGGCCTGCAGTTTTGCATATGCAATTGATTTCAATACCTAGTGTTTTCTAAAACTGGACTACAAAGCTCCACTTTTGTCCATGAGCTCTTAATATTTGTCTGCTAGCTATTCATAAGCCTTGACAGGAAATAAAAGTCGCACTAGGGAATGGGTACTCGATAAATTTGAACAGTACGAAGGCAGTAAAATTAGAGCACTCACCACTCACGTGGAAGCAGCCCAGAAGCAGCAGCTTCAAGTGTAAAAAGCATGATTAGGCTAAGTCAAACCTCCTTATAAGAGCAAGTCATTAAATTAACGAGTTTCCAGTTAAGACTTACAGAGCCCCCCGGACAATCTCTCTGATGCATTTCACATCTGTCTAATGCTTTATCAAAGGCTTTTACTTACATATAAGAAGGAGTGCCCTGATTTTACTACCTTTGAACTTTCCTTATATCATTTATTACATTTGAAACTCTTGTCTGAGATATTTTTTACCAAGCTGCTGGCACCCATCCTCTTCCTTATAAAGTACTGTAAAATGGTTTAAACAAACCAAGCAAAGCAATTAGTCAAATGTGATCTTGTGATTTTGCATTATTTTAGCACAACAGCATAGGTCAGAAATTACAAAGGGCGACAACAGTGTCACTGGGGTGGGCCCTTGTGGTTGCATTTTGGGGAGGCTAGAGAGCCAGCAGGGTTGAGTACCCAGTGTTCCCTATATGTTTAAACTGTTTAGTTAAATTCTAGGGTAGAATCACTAAAAGTAAGCCAACCCTGGAGTACTTTAATTCTATTATTATACAAATTCCCACGTAGTCTGTGTGAGCAAGGTAGCAGGTCTGCATAGCGATGTTAGTTGGGTTTTGCATAGAACTGGGTGTCACTGATCAAGATACCAGAGATATGAAATCCTACCATATTTCTTACACAGAATGTGCAGAGTTAGGCTCTTTTTGACCCTAACTTAGCATTTCCTACCTTTCTGCGATTTGCTCATGCCCCTAAAGTTATCTTAACACAAATGCAGTTAAGACAGGATCACAGCACATAAGACACAACTATTACATATAGTTTTGAAAAATCCATTCAGATCATTGTATAAAAAGTCACAGGATATGTAAAGGATATGTACAGAGAAAACTGAATAAAATAGTTTAACGGTTCAACTGCACTGGATTGCAAGGGCAGACCACAAAGATCTCTTGAAGTGATCAATGTATCAGACAGTTCATTTAACCAGTTAGCGGTCCTGACAACAAATTACCACTTGCTTAACTGAGTACACCAGAAAGTAGGCTTTATGGCATTCCTGGCCATATTCCTGGTGTTGTATTGGTTGGAGATGGCGTGGAAGCAATTTGTTAAAGCAGGGCGTTAGGCCCAGGAGCACCTTTTGGCTAGCAAACCGGTCTGAAGCTTTATTCTGCAGGGTAAAGGCAGCCAGTTAGTGGGAGCATAAAGGTACAACTAGGGGCCCCACATTCAAAGATCCCAAGCTGCATCGCGCGTAAGTGCCGCGCTAGCAACTGAGATGCGGCGGCACAAAATAATGCTATATATTCAGAAGATGCGCCATAAGATGCGATTGCGTATGTCCGCAGAATATCCCAAACATGCGTGATCATGCAGTGGGAGATGCGCGTGCAGCAGATGCCCTGAGGCCTGTGCAGGGCATGGAAATTTTCCCAATTTTCCCAATTGTTTAACCAGGTGAGACACACTAAGCTGAAAGCTTGTTCTGAGTGCAACCTGGGAGCACAGGAAGTTAAGTGACTTGCTCAGGGTCACACAGTAATGCAACTAGGGCTGTGGGATTCAAACACAGGTCTCCAGATTTGCAGCTCAGAGCCTTAAACCACTCGCCATACTGCCTCCATACTCATGAAATGTGCAATAGGCAGCCACATACGCGGCATGCAAAATTGCAGTATTCAGCTGGGATATGCAAATGGCCTCATTGCACGTTCCGAGCCCATTCCCAGCATGCACAGCTCATTACTGGAATGTATTCAGGCCATTTGCATACCCAAGGCATGCACAGTTCCAGTTTTGCAGGGCTGTCCCACCACTCCACAAAGATGAACAGGAGGTACTGCAGCCTAGCAGGCAGGTGTGATGGAATGTTTGTGTGTGGGTGGTGGACTGCATTGGCCCGAGTACAGTGCTATAACCCCTGGCCATGTACAGGGTCAGACTGGGGTACAGGGGCCCACCCAGTCAAGCAACAGGGAGGGCACAGGGTGACACACTCTGATCGTTATACCACAGGAATGTGATACACTAGCTACATTTGCAGCTTACAGTCACCTGCAGTGCCCCACATGTCTCCACATCATAGGAACATGGCGATACATGCAAGGAATGTCAGTGTTCAGAAGGTGACTGGGTACCCAAGTGTGTGGGTCCCACCTGGACCACTTCAGGTAACCCAGTGGGCCAGTCTGACACTGGCCATGTATGTGCCCATGGTGGCGCATGCCAACACCAGAGGGTAGGGTGTCCATGAGACATGCCCATGTCTCCCAGGCTGCAGGTTGTGCCACCCGCCTATGCTACCCACTGTTGTGCTATGTCCACCACAGGAACACCACACAGACCACCGCAGTGCCCTGTGGCAGTGTCACACCACATGGCAGGCATCAGTGACATGTCTGTGGCTCCCTGTTGTGTGGGCCTGGCACGGGCGTGATGTGTGTGCACCTATGGTGTACCACCACGGGTGTGTGCCACTGGTCAGTCCCTGGCATGTGCCATGCTATTAGTACCACCAGGCTACCTGGGCACCATTGCCCCAGATGTCACCATGGGCACATGCCACTACTGGGTGGTGCCCTACAGGCCACATGGGTGCAGGCCACAGCCACTGGTATGTGTGTTGCATTGTGGCTGTCTGCTCTGCCAGTGTGCTAGGCAGGCACCTGAAAGCACTGGCATGAGGCTGTTGGGTGTCTATGTCCTGCTGCGGTCGGGGGTGGCTCTCTGAGTGGTGCTGGTAGTGTCCCATCACCTGTGGCTTTGGGTACTTCCGTCCTGACATGACTGCTGTGTGGGTGCCTATGGCATGTCCTGGTGCACCTCCAGGGGCTGTCTCAGGATGCCCTACCTGCAGTTTATTAGCCTGCCTGTGCGTGGCTGGCGATTTAGGCTATCAGCACATGCCCTAACTTTTATGCGGCACACTTCTGAGATGCGCAGCAGATGCACCCACACATTTTGGCTGAATATATGGATGCGGCATATTCATGTACACACACCCTTTTTTGTGCTGCACACATTATTTCTGCACAATCGCACATTCGTAAATACACAATGCATCTCCTTCTGTGCATTTTCTGAGATGTGACGTATCTTCATTTTGGGCCATGCATCTCCTTTGAATATGTGGGTCCATGAGTGCAGTTATCTGTACCGAGTACAAAACGGTATGCCTTATTACAGATCCGCTTTACTCTGTTTAGTACCATGTCCCAGGCATCTGTGTAGACAGGAGGTCATGATCTACAAGTGGCAGCATGAAACTAGCCACAGTAAGGTGTCTAGCATCCCAGTGAGACTGGTCCGGTTACAATACAGCACACCCAATCTTCTGTTAACTATGGCCACCAGACTGTAAACATGGGGCAAAAGGTAAGGTGTCATCCAGAGTTGCTCCAAGGCATTTGAAGGTTTCCAATTGTTTAAGATTTTTTCACTGTCCGCTTTGGATGACAAAGGGTGGAACTTTTCTCTTCTGTGGGATGCTAGAGAAGAGCATGATCTTTCATTGTTTTTTTGTAATTGTGGAACAGTTTGTTGCTGGAGAATCAGCTCTCTAGTGACTCTGAAGAGTGGCAGTGAGGCTTTCAAGGAACAGATGATAGGATCACTGGCATGAGAGGCGTTGGCTGTCTGACAGGCATTGGGCAGTTGATTTATGAAAAGACCAAATAGGAGTGAGCCCAAGATGGCGCCCTGGGGACACCAATAGATACTCCCTAGTGTCAGACAAAGATTTATTGATCATCATACACTGGGACTGAGTGGTAAGATAGCTGTCGAACCAGTCACTGTGTTCTATGACACACTCAGGCCAAGGGGTTGTTAAGAAGGTGCTTATGGACGATCAGGTCAAAGGCCTTAGTAAGGCTGATATCTATAGCTCTGACAAGGTCGCCATTGTCCAAGGCCTCATGAACATAGTTGGTGTATTACAATAGTACTGTGTTGGAGCTGTGGAGCTCCCAGAAGCCATGTTGCTGTATACACTGGGCACTGTATTTCTCAAGGTATCTGACAAGCTGATCAGAGACTATTCTCTTGAGGGCCTTGGACAGAGGGGAGTGAATAGAAATGTATCTGTAACTGGCAAGGCTAGTGAAGTCTCCGCTTTTGAAAACTGGAGTAACCAGTGCAGATTTCCACTTCTTGGGGTACTGCAAACGTTAAAATTCTAGAGTTTGGCTGGGAAAGTTCCTCTACCACCAGGGCAAAAGCTTACGTATCAACTGAATCACTCCCACACCTAGTTTTGCCAAGTACCCTGCTGATATATTTTGAGGTGTATTTCACTGAAACAGCCTTAAAGTAGAATGTAGGGTACCCTGGTTCTAGAGTTCACCATCTGGGAGGCTTCAGGACCAGGTTCCTGCAGGGGTCTGGACAAGTTCAGTGGGGATGACAGAACTGAGGACAGTAAAGGCTGTGTTAAAGTAACTGGCAATTTTGGTAGCATTAAGGACCTCTCAACCCTCCACCATGAGCATTTAAGGAATGGTTTTAACTCCTTTGCCAAGACACACCAAGACGTTGTAAGGAGAGCTGACAAGAACTACACAGCAGAGGTTTCATAGGTTTCACAGGTTGTCTGAGCTCTTTAAAGACAAGAAATCCATTTAGCTCGCCATACTATTACTTTAATAAATTAATCAATACAAATTAGTACCCTTTTATATTCTTACTCTTCAGATAATAATCAAGTGACTGCTTAAAGGTTAAAATAGTTTGACTATCCACCACCCAGGTAATGTATTCCAAATTTTAACAACTTTTAGTGAAAACCAGTACCTTCTTGCCTCTGTATTAAACTTTTCCATGTTAGGCTGTAAATGATGGGCACGTGTATTATGAGACTGGTGTCTCAAAGTTAATCCTAGTTGTTTCCAAAGCTCATTATCAGATAGTGCTTGGTAAATAAGACACATATCTCCTCTCAACCTTTGATACTCCAGAGAATAAAAGTCCAGACTCCTCAGTCTTTCCCGTAATTCCTACTCTGTACTTCCCAACTCTTTTTGCAGCCCTGCGCTGAACCCTCCAGCGCATCTATATCTTGCTTATGGCTTGGTGCCCAGAATTGAGAACAGTACTCTGCATGAGAGCACACCAGGGAGGTATAAAGAAGAAGCAAAACCTCCTTTTCCTACTTTTAATATGCCTATGTATACAATTTAGGATACTATTTGACCTCTTGACCACATGATTACAGTGCAAATGGGATTTGAGGTCATTACAACCATGATACCCAAATCTTTTCTTCCTTTACTACCTACCCTAAGTAGCTGGCTATCTAAGATACAATCCACCTCTGGATTTTTTTCCCAAGTGTATTACGTACATTTGTCAATATTAAAAGATGCCATGTTCTCTGTAGCCATGTCTCCAATTCTGCAAGGGCCTTCTGCAGTTTTAACGCATCCATCTGACTATTTACTGGGAAACTTATGCGTGTTGTCCGCAAATTTGGACAACCAAACATTTGTTGTAACCTGCATAGTAGAAATATAAAGATTAAACAAGCATGGTCCCAGAACAGATCCCTGAGGGACCCTCGCTCGTAACTGGGGCCCATTCAGATGATTCCCCAAGGACACATACCCTCTGCTTCCACTCCTTCAGCCAATCCTCTATCCAATATACTAGTTTATGGTTTATCCCTAGTTTAAAAATAGTTTATATCAGTTGCTCATGTGGGACTTTATCGAATGCCTTCATAAAGTCCAGGAATATCACATCCACAGAACCACCCTCATCAAGTGTTTTACTTATTTTCCTATAAAACTCGATTAGATTAGTTTGGCATGAGCATCCCTTTATAAATCCATGTTGTGTCGCATCCCTAAGCCCGGCTAATTCTACATAATCCATAATAAAGTCCTTGATGATACCCTCCAAAATTTTCCCAAGGGTAGATGTCAAGCTAATCGCCTATAATTCCCCACACTTTGTTTGGAACCCTTTCTGAATTGGGATCACTATTGCCTGTCTCCAAGCCTCAATAATTTGGCCAGTTTCCAAGGATTTTGAAAGATCAATGTTACAGGCCCTGCCAGTTATCTTCCAATTCCTTCAATAGTCTTGGATGTAAACCATCAGGTCCATAAGCCTTTATTTGGATATAGATTTTTAGTCTAGTTCTGACTTCTTCAATCTCTATTATTAGATCTGATGACCCCCTAGGTGGTTGATTCTGTACCATAGATGTTTTCCTACATTAAATACTGACAAAAATATGTATTAAACATATCAGCCTTGTCCTTGTTGTCTGTTATTAGTTTACCAGTATAATCTTTTAATGGACCAACTGTACGTCCTTGTCCTTTTTATTACTGATATAAGCATAAAAGCTTTTATAATTATCCTGCGTTTAGTAGCTAAGTTAAGCTCATATTTCCTTTTTGCCATGGCAATAGCTGCTTTGACCCTTTTAAATGATATTTATAGACCTCCCATGATTTAGGTTTACCACAATGTTTGGCCCTAGCATATGCCTTATTTTTTTCTTGATTAGCTTTTTGATTGATGCTGTCATCCAAGGTGGAAGGGAACCCTGGTTTTGTGATATTTTTACTAGTTGGGATGTACTTATAAATCAACCCATTTAATTTAGCAGTAAATATATCCCACATTTCGTGTAGTGTATGATTACTTAATTCCAGACTCAGTTCCAATTTCCCAGTTCAATATTTAGAGTACAGTAGTCACCTTATTAAAAATCATACAATACTGTACTTCCACTAATACTACGGTAACCCTTATTATATTGAAAACTGACCATTGAATGGTCACTATTTCCCAGAGTACATCAACCCTACAGTTTTGAATAATATCAGTCAAATTAGTTAACACAAATCCAAAATATGGCTGCCCTAGTATTTTCATTTACCAACTGCTCTAATCCAATTACCATAAATGTCTCAAGAAATTTAGCCTCGGCCTGGGAATTAGACTGCAATGTATCCCAGTTTATACTGGAAGATTAAAATCTCCCAGTAAATAACACTGTCTTCCTGGTTTACACACTTAACAAAATCCAATATTAGATTGTCATTTTCTGGACTAATAGCTGGTGGTCTATAGACCACTCTATATTAATCTTAGATGATCGTGTGGGAATATTTTTACCTACAGGATGTCTGCCTGTTCCCACATGGAGCACTCTATACTCTCCAGTGTTAAATCACTACATACGATAATGCCACTCCACCACCTTTTTATGAAGCCTATCCTTATTATATAAGGTATAACCTGGGATTTGTTTATCCCAGGTATCATCTATCCTCCACCATGTCTCCGTAATGGCACATATATGTATTTTATCATTATATAATTTCCATCTTAACTCCTCCATTTTATTTGTGAGACTTCTAGCATTAAGGACTAGGCAATTCCATATGGGCTCCTGATTATATAGCACATTATTATTTGTAGGCCCTATATCCCCCCAGTATTCAGTTTAAAGTTTGTTCAATAAGCAGTTTAATTTTGGATGAAAAACCCTTTTCCCATGTCTAGTAAGGTGTAGCCCATCCCGTGAAAAATAATGATGGTCCTGGAAATCCTCCCAATGATCCATAAAAATCTGCCCCTCTCTATTGCACCACCTTTTAACAATCCATTTAAACTTTTTATACACTCCAACTGTCTTTTTCCTGCCCTAGGACTGGTAGAATTCCAGAAACAATTAGGTCACATCTGCTATTTTTTAATTCTGCTCCCACACTCTCAAAGTCACGTTGGATCTCAGTGAGATTTATTTTATCGACATCATTGACACCTACATGCAACACTGTCAATGGAGCTTTTGTATTCTCAATGTGATTTATTTTATTTCATTTCAAACTTCCATGGTTTTCTGTAAGTGAATACGAGGAAGGGCTTTGGATTAGGGTTATTTGTGTTCTGTTTTGTTTACTGTTCTGTAATTCTTAGTAGCCAGGAAAGAGGACTGCTGTAGTTAGCAGAATTGCTGCCCTTTACCACTGTACTTGGGAACTTTGCTCTTTAATTCGTTTTGTGGTTTCTCACTGATTGTTTTTCTCCCTGTTCAGGAACACACTGACACCCTCCCCCCAAACCCCACCCCCCCGGTCATTCACATTTATAGTCAACCTGAGACTCCCACTTCCTGCAGGGACACAGGAAGAGGCACTACATACTGTTTTCCTATTGTCTCTTGCACAGGACCTCCATTACATTTCACCCACACTTCCTCCCAAACATAGAAAGAACTACATAGTATTTCTGTATTGCACAGGTCCTTCTAATTCTGTCATCCAATTTTCCTGCAAAACAGCAAGAGGAGGCACTAGATAACAGCTCTTGCACAGGACCTTCTATTTACTTTCATCCGCACTTCATGTCACGATCGTCCCACCTCCTCAAATGTCCCACCAGCATACAGGTTTGAGAGGTGGGGTTGAGTGCGAGAGCTAGCATCACAGGTGTGCTGTACCAGGGCAGTCATCTTAGAAACTGCCATGCAGCAGCTAGCTAGCAGGCTTCACACCGATGGCACCTGGGAGGCAGTACAGCATAGGTAGTTAGCTCATCCTGTCTCAGAGCTGATTTCTTTTCGGTGACTGCAGTATCTGACCAAGCAGTTTGATTTATAATCAAGGGCTGCTTGGTCTGCTGCTCTTTCTGCATACAGGAGCAGGGTCACAGGTGTCTAAAGGCACTCCAGACAGAAGCAAAATCCATTCCTACCTGTCATCCTGCTAACTGAACAGTGCGCTAGGAGGAGCAGCAAGGCAAATAAGAGAAGGAAACCCTCTGGTTCTCCAAGGAGGTGGCTACTATAGTAAGGGAGAAAGAAAGGCATATAAGGCATCAAACAAGGATGAAGACAGGGACACTTACATAGTTGCACAGAGGAAATGGTAAAAGTAATAAGAAAACTTTAAAGCTCACACTGAGCTAAGGACAGCACAGGGTGTTAAGAGGGGTAGACAAAACCTTTTTCAGGTACATAAGAGAAAGGAGAAAGACTACAGGAGGAATAGTAAGGCTAGCAGTTTCAGGAGGGGACTAGTAGAGAAGGACAATGAGAAGTCAGAAGTCCTAAATAAATATTTCTATTCCGTGTTCACTAGGGAGAATGAGGGAAGCCCAAACTTGCAAAGCAGTTGCACCTAGGACCAGGGGTCGATCTGAGCCCCTTCACGGAGGGACAAGTCTTGGAAGCCCTAAATAAATTAAAGGTGGACAAGGCCATGGAGTCAGATGAGATTCACCCAGGAGTTCTCAGAACTGGGAGTGTGATAGCAGCGTCCCTGATGGAGCTCTTCACCAAATCACTGGAAAGCGGGACAGTGCCTGAAGACTGGAAGAGGGTGACAGAGGTCCCACTCACAAATTAGGGAGCAGGGAGGAGGCTGGAAATTACCATCCAGTAAGCCTCACATCAGTGGTAGGAAACTGATGGAGACACTGCTCAAGCAAAGAATAGTAGCACATCTGGAATCCAGCGGGCAACAGGACCCAAAACAGCATGGTTTCATGGCTGGAAGGTCATGCCAGATAAACCTGGTCAACTTTTGACTGAATAATGAAGGCAGTGGACCAAGGGGAGCGTGCATGTGGTCTATCTGGACTTTAGTAAGGCCTTCACTCAGTTCCACACAGAAGGCTGGTAAAGAAGCTGGACCACATCGGCATAGGTAAGAAGTTGTGGGTTGGGTGAGCAACTCATTGAAGGAAGAACACAATGGGTGCAGGTAAACAGAGTGGTATCGGCGAGAGGAAATGACTAGTGGGGTGCCTCAGGAGTTGGTGCTGGGGCTGCTCTTAATGTGTTCACAGCCGACAGTAATAGATTGGAAGGCAAAGGTGTGCCTGTTTGCAGATGACACCAAGATCTGCAACAGAGTGACACCCCAAGAAGGAGTCAAGAGCATGGAATCAGACCTGAGGAAACTCAAGGAGTGGTCAGGCGCTGGCAGTTGAAGTTAAATACCAAAAGTGCAAGGACATGTACTTAGGCAAGGGAAACCCCAAGGTGGGATATTACCTTGGAGGGGAGCAGCTGGCATGTACCAACCAGGAGCGAGACCTAGGAGTCATTATATCAGATGACTTAAAGGTGGGGAAGCTGTACGAAAAGGCATGCTTAAAGGCCAGTGGTATGCTGGGCTGCATAGGAGGGTATCAACAAGTTGCATCAACGAGCTGTTGCTGCCACTTTACAGGCACTCACCGTGCACCCCACCTGGAGTACTGCTTATAGTTCTGGAGGCCGCACTTAGGAAAGATATTGATAGGATTGAGACAGTGCAGAGGAGAGCCACAAACATGATTCAGGGACTGCATCAAATGGCATATGAGGATAGGTTGAGGAGCTCACATGTACTCCTGGAGCAGAGGAGGGAGAGGGGACATGATTGAGACATTCAAGTATATCAAGGGTATAAATAAGGTAGGAGTAGAGGAGTTCCTTCAGGAGAAGAAAAGCATCAAAACTAGAGGACACGATATGAGGTTCAAGGATGGACGATTCAGGAGCAATGTTAGGAAGTTCTTCTTCAGTGAGAGGGTGATCAACCCATGGAATTGCCTGCCCAGAAAGTGGTGGAGGCCAAAATAGTAAGCGGGTTCAAAAATGCCTGGGACAGGCACAAAGGTATCATTTCACAAAAGGATCGGGGTTAGTTACCTATACTGGGTAGACTAGCTGGATCTAGGGATCCAGTTCTGCCATCAATTTCTATGTTGTCCCAGAATTTTTTACTATTGCTCCAGTTCTTGGTCTGCTGTTCCTTATAGAAGTCACATTTGCCTTTCTAATCATACTGGTGCACTTATTGTGGGCTTCCTTGTACCTCTGCAAGCAGACAGAAACATTTATTTTATTTATTCATTCTTGGATTACAATACCTTTGAGCACATAACAGTTCTATTACAAGGTTTCACATCAGTATGAAGGGTGACAGACAAACAACGGATGGTATTACATAAAATTTTGACAAGAAAGTATTTAAAATGACATTAACATTGCAACTAAAATTAAACTATGAATCGGTAGGAAATCAAAAATAACCTAATAAAAGGAGGCAGCCCAAAGTGCTTTATCAAGTAGGTATAGGTAGATTTGGGAGAAAAAAGTTCAGGTAAGTGAAGATAAACAGTGGAAAGAAGGTGGAGGGTGAGAGGAATGAGGTGAAAGAAGGATCAGGGAAGGAGGCAGGAAATAGGACAGAGCAGTTAGGGTGAAAATGGTCATTAGAAAGGGAGAAGTAGGTACACAAGGATGTGTCAATACTGCGAGGTAGTGCCATGTCAGTTTAAACAGTCACAGGAACTGTTAGCTCTAAGATGCTGATGAAGAGTGCCTTTAAATGGTCCCAATTTTGGTAAGGAAGAGATATATCTGGGCAGCACATTAAACCATAGTGGTGCTCTATATGCAAACAATCGTTGCTCTTGTGTAGTCCGCATCTTGGGACAGAGAAGAGTTGGTGACTGAGCTACGCATGTGCGGGAGCTGCAAGGGGCTGAGTAAGTTTGTAACACCAGAAGGCAGGCGCCTGAGAAGTGCCTTTTAGTTAGCAAGCAGGTTTGATAGTGAATTCTCCCATTTAGATGAAGCCAATCTGTTTGTGCATACAGTTCACATGTGTGGGTAAGGCGTGCTGTTCCAGTAAAAGTCAACATGCTTTATTGAGTGCCACAGATATTCTGTGGAGGATAGTGGTGGAAGCTGAGCCATAGATAATCAGACCATAGTCAACAATGGATATTATGGAGCTATAGATAACTAGTCTACGGGCTTCAGGCATTAGACTGTGTTTATGTCTAAGGAGTAAATCTATCTTGATACTGGCAGACCTGGCAACATTCTCAACATGCTGGGCATATGATAGTGAGCTAGCCACAGTTACCCCTACGTACTTGAAATGTTGAATTTGTTCAAGTGGGATGCCAGAGGCCTTCCTGATGGTTAGGCGCTGTATCTGTGTTTATTGTGAGCACCATTGAACAACATGACTTTTATTTTTGTAGTTCAGAATCAGCCTGTGTTTCCTGAACTAGTCCTCCACTTCCTCAAAGCTGAGTTGAAGTTGGTGTTCCAGTGGTGCAGGGTCAGTGTTGCTAGTGTATATGACCCATCATCCACACAGAGGAGGATCTGCTGACAGTGAGAGAGGGAGACTGTTAAGAAAGATGCTTGAGAAGTGGATCCAGTATGGAGCCCTGTGGTACTCCAGAGCGGGTATGTTGATGGTCAGAGGTGACATTAACTATCTTCATCCGCTGGGAGTGGCCTACAAGATAGCTTTTGAACCAGGCCACAATATCTGTTGAGAGGCCAACAGAGGAGACGGTTGCTTGAGAAGTAAGAGTGTGTTTCACTGTATCAAAACCTTTGTGAGGGTGTATGAAGGCCGCACCCACCAATCTACCTTGATTCAGAGATTGGTGGAATGAAACCAGTGAATTCTAGCAGTGCTGTGGTAGTACTATGTCGCTTTCTGAATCCATGCTGCTGGGACACTGGATGGAGTATTTTCCATATACTCCAACTGCGCTCAAGTGCCTTGAGACAGAGGTGGAAGTATAGAGATAGGTCTATAGTTTGTGTGTACAGTCACGGCCTCCACTTTGTGAGCGGGTAACAAGGGCTGAATTCCAGATTGGGGAGAATTGTGCCAATCTCAGTGAGAGGTTTAGAATCTTTGCAATGGGCACCAGTATTTCTTCAATGGTAAGGGTAACTTATCTGAGGTCTAAGGAATCACCGTTATGCCTTGACTTCTGAGTACTTTTCCTAGGTATTTCCTGATCCTATACAGCGGGATCTCTTTGAAGTAGAAAGGAGGTGGTGAAGGAAGGAATCATCTGAACACTGTTCAGTGTCTTCAGTGATGTCCTGAAAAGTCTGATGGGAGGACACTGCCCATGTCAGTGAGTGAGATATAAAAATTGAATAACAGATAATTCACTGCATTGCATTTTGCAGCTTGGTATTACCTTTAATTTATATTGAATATAGTGTGCTTACTTGAAATAAATGTCAGAGCTAAAAAGGGCCTATAGGATGGGGTTAGGATATAGTGGCTCTTAGTGGGCATAATCAATTAACACAACATTTTAAGCACTCAGCTGTATTTATTTTATCAGTCATTTAATTCTTTTGTGGAACTAAAGAACAGAGCATGTCTTATAGTGCTATATCCCTGTCCCTCACCCACAAAAACATGTTCCCCACTTCCCTCACCATCTGCCTTATTACTCACAGAAACACCCTCCATTTACCACCCTTGCACAAAGCACCCCCTTCCTCCTTAAAGACCCCAATCTCCATTTTGAATCACTAAACCTGTAAAAGGCCAATCAGATGTTACTACTAGAATGTACGACCCTCACCATTCATTCTGATGACAGACTTTGAAGAGTGAAGAAGCACTTCCAACAGGGGACAGTTTTTTAACAGATTCTAGTGACTTAAACTGGGGTTTGAGGGTTCTGGTGGAGGTGAGGTGTTTTGTGAAAGAAGATGGCAAATGGAGGACAATTCTGTGAGCAATAAGAGTGACAGGTAACAGGGAGTCAGGGGCTTGCTTCTGTGGGTGGAGGAAGGGATATAGTGGCTATTAATGGGTAATAAGAAACCTGGCTTGGTAAAGGGAGAATAGGAATGGGGCTTAGCAGGGGATGGATGGGAGTTTTAGTTATACACATGAAGCCTGGTAGGCGGGAGGTGACAGAAGAATCATAGGGTAGTGGAAGGAGGGTGTGAGGAATTTTATATCCTAAAGCTATATTTGCTATTATATGCCTTGAAGCTATGCTTGCTTTGAAAGCCATGCTGTAACAAAGTCATAATGAATGTAGTAGAAATTTCTGAGTTCATGTTTCTACAGGGTTATAGAATGTTATTAGTTACTTGAGTTACATTTGTAGAAAACAGAAAGCAAGATAAAGCTGGGCAGAACTGGTTGTACTAGTCTGAATAACAGGCTCGGACAAAATATGAGATAACAACACGTTGAGGCATTGAAAGCAAGCTGTACGTTGCTATGGTGTGAGTGAAACTCATTGTTTCACTCAGGTCAGATTGACCGGCATATGTATCAAGAAGTATTGGGAAAGAAATGGAATAAGCAGTGAAAAGTACCTCATACATATCAACTTGTTTTTCTGTTACATTGCTGAAAACTTGTTATGCTGTCTTATGATTGGCTTATACTGAAATGTTGGTATTTTTTCAAGATAAGAAGTGCAAAATCTAACTTATAAAAAGCTGCTGTAAATTGTAATCGGAGAGCTTTCTCCTTTGCAGAATCTCCGCATGCATGTGTAAGGTTTGATCAAATAAAGCGCGTTAAGACAAAACCCAGTGGTGTGGTTTTGCCCCACATGACGGGAGTGGTTGCTCAGGTAATACTTACAGTGAGAGAATTTGCGATCACAGTTTTGGGCGTAATCGGCAGGATGAGTTCTTTGGTCCGTGTCACCACGTGATCGGGTTATTTCCCATGGACAAAATAAGGACATTTTGTGGAACCCCATCAGGACATGACGCCTAGGGGCCGGCGACACTCATCAGCACTGTAGTACAAGAATACCTTGGGCCAGTGTGCACTATAAAGGACAGGCCTAGATAATATAGGAAACAAGCGAAAAAAAAAATGGCTAGGTCAGAGTTAGTATTATCTGGACCGCAAAATGTATGTTTGACAAGTTTACTAAATGAAATTACAAGGGCAACTGCACTGCCCTTTGCCCTTTGTAATTTGTGCTTGCTGCAAGTATATACTGTTAGAGCCAATGATGGTTTCACAGTTCAGGCTGCTTTTAGGAGAAAAGCAGCGCTGATTAAGTAACGCTAGATAAGCAACATCTAGAGAAAGAAAAATAAACTACTGTGGATGTACGCACAGTAGGTGACTACAGATGGGATGATTTGAAAATCCTCCCCATGTTGCCTATCTGTGTAGTTTCAAGTTTTCTGTATCAATTTCAAGTTCCCTTGCCTCCTATAGAGGCTGAAACATTTGATCCCAAACCCAAGTACTGGGGACCTCTACCAGATGGATCTCAACCTAGTACTGTTAGAGATTTTTTGTTTTGTTTTAAACCGCAAACCAGAGCTCTAAAAAAGACTTGGTTTGGCAGGTTACTAAAATGGCCAAAGAAAACCTTTGAAAGGGTTAATAGCTGCAGCGTTTGAAAATTATCATGAAGGTCCTGCAGTCAGTTTTCTCAAATCGGACCAGTGTATCAGAAAAGAAGAAGAAAAATACCTTGGCACCGGGTAAGTCTGAATTTTTTATTTAAAGTTGTTTTATGTCTGTCTGTTTTATTTCTGTAATACATATACTAAACAAGGTAATGCTCCGTCTTTCTCATGCATATTTTCTAGCTTATATCTGTGTTCTGTAATTATGTTCTGTTGTCAAGGTTGTGAGATAGGATTGACTGCCTTCGTGCACAACATGTTACAGTAAAAAAAAAAGAGAAGAAGCTTCTTTGCCTCATAGCTGACTGTTTTAATTGGTTTTATTTTAATGGAACATTTGTGCTGCCTAGATAGGGTCAGTGAAGAACTTTTGTTTGTAGTTGTTGGTTGGAGCAGGTAGTGTTGATGGTGAAGAGTTATGCCGTCATATATTGCAATGTGCAAAAGATTTGTAGTTTGCAAGCAACGTGCCAAGCCACTGCTAGGTGAAAATTAATGTGTTAACAGCTATAAATGGCTTTATCATACTTCTAGTTAAAACCAGAAACTTTTGCAAAATAGCAGGTGCCATATTTTGGCTATGCGCAAAAGGTGTAACCATGTTATACTAAATGTGTTCACTTACAGATGGTGTGTTGTACTGCATTTTAAAGGAGTTAGAATGTGTTTAAAAGTGTTTTGTTCTGGAGCGATTTGGCATGGAGATATGTATAAATTTGTTGGTTTAAAAGAAAAAAATTGTCAGTGTTACAAGACAGGGGAGGCAGCACATATATCTAAAACACGTACAGTTTTCTAATGAAACTATGGGCATTACCTCAGCAAACTGGTGTCAAATAATGTCAGTCTTATTTTGTGTTAAGTATTTCTTTTGTGTATGTGTATGTGTGTACTGTCTTGGCCAGCAGTTTTATTGTGTGCTCTATTACTATTTAAAGATATTTTAATATTAGTATTGTTCAAGGACACTACGAAAATAACTGGGTTTGAACGACCCTTGCATGCACACTGTGACCTTTTGCACGTTATTTGACCTTCTTGTGTTTCAACATTCTATGTTACTACCAGTTCAAACTTGATGTGTATTCCATACCTAAAGCACAACTTTTTACACAAAATGTATGTTTTCAAGAAACACACCAAGAGTGAACCATGTAATTTGATTACAGGATGTCTCAGAAATTGTAGCTACAACATGTATAAAAACTTTAATTATGAAAATGTATTAATGTACAGGTGTCCAGGCTATGCTGTCATAGTTTCTTGGGAAATTCAGCCTTGCATTTTTTCTAAGCTTGCTACACATAAATATGGGACCCATGGTCATGGCTTACAAGCGTAGTTGGTGACTGGGGTGCTACTCTTCTCCATTGGGTGACAGTACTTGTAAGTGGTCATATTGGCACTCTGGCTACTGACTGTCCTAATCAAACTTCTACGATGCCTGTGCAACACAATGGTGTCACGGGACGCCACCCACCTGCCCCTTGCTACAACCCGAACAAAAGGACCCCATTAAACTGGAGGTGTTTCCATTACAAACGAGCCAGATTGTGACCAAAATATAAAGTGAGAAAAGGTAAAGGATCGGTCAGTTGATACATAGTATCAAAAGGGGGAGACTGTGAGGAATTTTATATATCCTAAAGTTATATTTGCTATTATATGCCTTAAGCTATGCTTGCTTTGAAAGCCATGCTGTAACAAAGTCATAATGAATGTAGTAGAAATTTCTGAGTTCATGTTTTCTACAGGGTTATAGAATGTTATTGAAGCTACTTGAGGTACATTTGTAGAAAACAGAAAGCAAGATAAAACTGGGCAGAACTGGTTGTACCAGCCTGAATAACAGGCTCGGACAAAATATAAGATAACAGCACGTTGAGGCATTGAAGGCAAGCTGTACATTGTTATGGTGTGAGTGAAACTCATTGTTTCACTCAGGTCAGATTGACCCAGGCATATGTATCAAGAAGTATTGGGAAAGAAATGGAATAAGCAGTGGAAAAGTACCTCATACATATCAACTTGTTTTTCTGTTACATTGCTGAAAACTTATTATGCTGTCTTATGATTGGCTTATACTGAAATGTTGGTATTTTTCAAGATAAGAAGTGCAAAATCTAGCTTATAAAAGCTGCTGTAAATTGTAATCGGAGAGCTTACTCCTTTGCAGAATCTCCCATGCATGTGTAAGGTTTGATCAAATAAGCGACGTTAAGACAAAACCCAGTGGTGTGGTTTTGCCCGTGGACGGGGAGTGGTTGCTCAGGTAATACTTACAGTGAGAGAATTTTGATCACAAGGGCATAAAAATCGATTCCACTCAGGTCTGCTAACGGATGTGGCTGCATTAGGATGTCTTGTTAACAACTAAAACATTACATTTTGGACAAGGTCACACATTTCGCTTTGCTTATTAAAGTAGAATTATATTTCAACATTTCAAATTGGGGATTCTATATTTTATACACTGACATCATATGACAGCAAATCTTCTTGATGCCATTCTTAGGACAGTTTTCATAAGTTCACTTCAAGTGGCTCACTGCCAATGTAAGTAATCACAATGGGTTGCATTTTTTTCCCTCTGACTTTAGCAGTTTTCAAGTCGTCATTGGCTGGAGACTCCTTATGCTTCCCTTTCATATATATATATATATATATATATATATATATATATATGTTGCATATGTAGAATCTCTATGTCTGCCTTGTGCCTCCCTTTGCCCAAATGCTGCTGTAGGTATTGCAGGAAATTCATATGATTTTGCCCTGTCATTTCAACCTTGATTGTAGAACAGCACATAACCATTTTTTTGTTGGGGAGAGGTACTCAACCTCTGTAAATTTTCCCTTCGTGTCAAGAGTACAGGGCAAGAGACTGAACTGTGATCCAGAGTAGCAATTACATTGCAGTCTTCACACATACGCTTTTTCTGAAGTATATAGGCAGACAGACAGGCAGAGTATATGGACGGATGTTTTCTCAATAGGCAAATGTGCAACCCTGACATATTAAAGATTAAAGTAACTCAACTGCAATCAATTGACATTGTTATTTCTGATATTTGATTTGAAGGAACAAAAATACTATCTATTCTGACAATTCTGTACTAGAGGTAGAGTGACACCCATTTGTGTGTGAGGAAGCAGATGAATAAGAGATGTGAGATGAGGCAGGTTTACCGAGTAACTTTGCTTCACTTTGTTCCAGAATATGATTATTTTATCACTCTCTAATGGGGACGACTCTCAACAGCCCAAAGATGGCAAAATAATCATGGTGCATGACAAAATACAGTGAACATCATCAGTCTATTACATTTTGGTATCGCACTTTTGTAGCTAATTTAGAACAATATTTGTTTATTTATCTGAAAATTGGTAACCAGGAGAAACACACAGAGCTGAAGCTCATTTCCAGGTGTGACCCAGGAGAGTGGACACAGGAAACATCAGCACAATACATAAATGTAAAGATTGCAGAACAACATTAGATAAAAATGTGTACAAAGTTTGAATAAATACAAACCTTACATAAGCAGAGAATAAAGTGCACTACAGCTGAAAAAGAACAGCTAACAACTGCACATTCAGAAGTGCCAGCAACACTTGGTGAACACTGCACTGTTGACAACAGGCAATTGACTTGAAGGGTGGGTTGATGTCCGACGTGGTACAGGAGGGAGGACACTGGAGTGGTATGATATGAAACAAGGCAGGAGCGGGACCCAGTTGATTGCTTACCAGGATGGTTAGGGCTTGGCCCAGTGGGGATGTCAGGAGGAAGAGTAACAGGAATAGGTGGGTAGGGTTTGAGTTTCAGCTAATGCCTGAAAGAGCCAGGAGACGGGACAGTCAGAGGAAAGAGGGGAGTTGATTCCCAAGTGAGGGAAGTCGACAGAAGAAGGCAGACTGCCCAGCAGAAGAGTACGGTGAGGAGGAACAAGTGCGATGGTCTCTTGAATGAAGGGAACAGGAAGCAGGGGAGTTGGGAGAGGAGAGGTAAATTTAACAACATAATTTAAAAATTATTTAAAAACATAATTTGCTTTAAGGCTACAAACCCATGTCAGCTGATTATGCACCAGGTATTTTCTTATCAAGTATCACACATCTGAAAAGTCAGGTGTCAGCATAAAGTGTATTTTTAACATGCTGACTACGGAGACATTGTTTACAGTGCTGCTTCAAAGTCCACTTTAGCTAGACAGGATCACCTCTTCATTCCTTCTACTGATCTGCTCTTGACAACCCCTGCATACTCACCACTGTTTTTGTATACTTTCTCTCCATCCTCCCTCTTGATGCCAGCCGCTTTCCACTGGGCCTCCTTCATCTCCAAATTTTGGTTTGGCTATTTCTCATATCTTACTTCCTACTGTCTTGCCCCCTTCTATCTCTTACTCTCTTCATAATGTTTGCATTCACTCTCTGGCTTCCCACCAATGAAATCTACTGCTGGCAAGCTGCCTTCTCATTCTGCTTCCCTAAAATTAGTGTCTTTCTCCCCGCCCAGTTACTCTGTTCCTTCCTTCTCACTTGAAACTCTCTTCTATGAGTTCTCTGTTCACTCCTGCAGCTGTTTCTGATGCTGAGTGGACTTCTGTTATCAGCCTTCCTCCCTACATCGGCACAAGTCTTGCTCCTTTCCCCAGTTCAGCAGTCACTACTCCTACTCCACACTTTGTTTTTGCTCACAGATTAATGTTCTTTTGTACTGTACAGTAATTTACTATATGGCAATTTTATTCTGTTACATTTTTCTTGTAATTTGTAAATGTAACCCCTACAAATGGGGGTTCCCGAAAAGTCTTCCTTGAACTTGCCTAAATGCTCACTGCCTGGCTGGTGTTCTGTGTTTTAGCAGTTTAAATGTATTGCCAGAGAGTGCCTGTATAGCCTCTGTGTACTGTCTTTTAAGAGCTGCCTGGATTGCAGTCATAATTAATCTGAGAGGGAGCTCTGTTAGAAGATGTACTTGTTTGCTGATCATTTGTTAGAGTAGCAATAATATTGCAGTTTGTTCTAACCTGCCTCTTTGCAGCATGGACAGTTCTGTTTGTTTCATCATCTTGGTCCTGGACTGCAGATACAGAATGGGCCAATCAGTACATTTGGGACTCTAAATGGAGCCTGCCTACAGGGGCTTGGTGGGGCCAAAACTTGTAGGAATTGTAGTTTGGGGCTTTGGCACCTAAAATAACCTGGAGGGGAGCCCTTGTTGTGACTGATAGATCTGCCAACCGAACCTTTTGGATCTTGGGAAAGTCCCATACTGCTTGCAGTTTCAGTTAGATCTGACTTGACAAGTGAAGAAGTAACAGCTCGAGATAGTTCGAGCAGCAATCCATAGTGGATTTATGCGGAGAACTGTGGAAAGGCCTGAGTTTGGCCTGCATGCCTGCCTGCTGTTCCTGAGATGGAACTTGTGTTTTTTTTCAGACTGAACCAACTTGGAGAGCAATTGCCACTGAACTGTGACCAGGCTTTAACCTGAAGATGACGGAAGATTTGCTGAATGTGATTAGCCTGTCAGGACTTCCAGCTACCTCTGAACTCCCAGATTATGCAGAGACTTTGTAATCATGTACCAGAGAGCAATTTGCCTGGTACAGTGGAATTTCCTTACATGTGAATGTGCTGTGTGCTTATAGTGGGTCGTGATTTGGTTCCCCACTGTGTGGCTGAACTGTGTTTTGCTTGTGGAGGCTGTATCCAGCTCCACGGACTGAATCTGTATCCATTTCCATTTACCTGCTCCCTGCTACACTGGCCCAGCCAGAATACCTTGTAACCCCTAGATGGCGCTATCCCAGGGGCCTACCCCTGCCTGATTTGCCACTAACAGGTTGAGGGGCCTGGATCTGATGGCGGGTGCCTCCACCCAGAGGTCAGGGTTTGCAATAGTTAAACTAACTTGGTCACAGCCCTCTGGGACACTGCAACCCCTTTCTTCCCACTAGTGGCCCACACAGTATATCAGAATTACCTTCACAGTATACACTTACCCCTAGGACTGGTTCAGGCACTGTGACCCCTGTAAAATAAGAAGATACAGTGCAACAATCACAGTACAATACTTTAACATAGACAAATACCTCAGGCAGTATAACTTTGCTGAAACAGGCAGCTCTGATTTATTTAAGGGATATAACAAGGACAGGGAAATCGGGTTAATTAACTTATCACTTTACTCATCTACCTATGGCTCTGTGCACAGGCCTATCCCTACCAGTTACTGTCCCTGGGTACCCAAGCCCTAGTGGCTAGTCCAAACCGTGGCAGCTGGTAGGGGCCCTTTCACACAGAGAAAAGAAAAATTAGTTAAACAGTCAGCAGTACAGTAATTCCATTTGGATTCAATGTGGCAATTCAACAGGAGGCGACCCTGAATTAGTACTCACGACCTCCAAACAAGATAGGGTCCTTCAATGTCAACAGGGCTACTCTTGAGCTCCACGAGACTCCTCACACATTTATATGACAAACTGCAACAGGCAAAGTCCTTTAATGGCAGCAGGATTCACTTGAGCTACACAAGCCTCCTCACACATTTATATGGTAAACAGTAACAGGCAAAAGTCTTTTAATGGCAGCAGGATTCACTTGAGCTACACAAGCCTCCTCACACATTTATATGGTAAACAGTAACAGACAAAAGTCCTTTAATGGCAGCAGGATTCACTTGAACTACACAAGCCTCCTCACACATTTATATGGTAAAGAAAGTACTATACCAGGCAGGCTGCTTCTCTATCCCATCGCAACTACTGCACAATACCCGGGAGAACACACAGCGGATTCAGTTCCTGACAGACCAAGTGCAATTCAGCAATTTCTCCAGTCTTCTACAGGTGAGCCTGGTTTCTACTCTTCAGATATCCTTTGATTCTCTTCATAGGACGGATTCAGCCCTAACAAGCAGTTACACAAGCTGCAGACAGGAACTTGAGGCCTTACGCATTTCCGACTAAAACTGCACACCGAAAAAGCACAGGGCTCCTTCCTCTTCACTGCCAGAGCTCAACTGAAACTCCAGCAGACAAAACCGGCACTTCCTTTGAGTTCCTCCCAGTTCTTGGCTGGATTGGCTGTCACTCACAATAGACTGACCCTGTTGGTCCAAAAAGGCGCTAAGTCCAAACTACATCTCCCAGTCACTGCCCATACAATCCTCTTGTGGCTGGCTCAGATTATGAGTCCAAGTTCTGATTCGGCCAAGGCACCATTTTAGAGCTACCTTAACCCACACTGATTGGTCCAGTTCAGCAGTTCAAAACTAGAATGGGGAACTAGGCAAACACAGTTCTGACTGCAAAGAAAGCAGGTTAGACAAACTGTATTTTCATTATTACTCTAAATGATTTCTGCAAACAGTTACATCTTTCAGATAGGTTCCCTTTGCACTCTAGTGACTGCAAAATGGAGTGAATTGCAGCAGCTCGAGTGGTACTCAAGCAGAGAAACACACAGTCCCCATACAAACTAATTATGTCTGTAAGCAGACAGCTCTTAAAGAGACAGTACCAGAGGCTCTAAAACACTCACAGATAAATGGCTTAAACGCCAAACACCATTCAGGCTTGCAGCATTCAAGCAAGCTCCTGGAAGTCTTTTGGGAACCCCCATTTGCAGGGGGTTACACCTGCTAAGCAGAGAAAGTCATCGATGAGAGACCGGCCTGGGGATCAGCCCCTGCTCAACGCCTTGAACAAGAATGATGCCTTGGTGATTCTGTGTGGGCCCTGCTTCTCCAGGCACTCCAGCTCAACAGCCTGCAGTCTCGATTTTGCCCTGCCTGTGTCCAGTACTGGGTATCATGAGTAAACATCAGGGTAGCTCCCTGCAACAACAGCTAAATCTAAAAGTGTTGTCATCTGAGTGTCTTGTTGCCTTTTCTTTCACAAACTGAGCCCTCTGGCTCCAGATTACAAATAGTGTGTGTTGTGCATGTTGCTTTCTTCCATCACAGGGCCCCAACCAGCTGCAACATTCCTGGCTATCCCATCTGGGTACCCAGAGTGTGTGACTTTGTAGGATTCTGAACTGCATGCATAACTGTCTGATTAATATAGCTTTTAAGCAAATCAAACTGATTATGCCTCTCTTTGTTCAAGTCCCTGAATAAATCAGATTTAACTTTTTGCATTTAACCTGACTTGAGGTTCTAGTTTGTGCCAAAAGTATTGTACTGTTGCTATTTGCTGTGCTTAACCTTGTTTTACAGGGGTCCCCAGGGTCAAGCTAGAGGAACCAGCCCTGGTGGTAAGTGCAAACAGTGTGGTAATTGCCTGGTGAATAAGGGTCATTAGAAAGTAATTATTATATATTGTTCAGGCCACTAGAAGGAAAGAGGGGTTACAGTGTCCCGGAGGGCTGTGACCAGATTAGCTGGACCACTAACAAACCTGACCTCCGGTGGAGGCACCCATTTCATTACCCCAGGCCCCTTAACCTGCTACTAGCCAAGCAGGCAGGGTAGTAACCCTTGAATAGCGCCATCTCACGGGTTACATATATTTTGTTTTACTTATTTCCATATTACTGTATTATTTTTGTACACTGTGCCTTGAATCTGTTTTATTCTCTCTCTTCCCCCCTCCCAGGACATATCTGGAAACGAGCTGATAACAGCTCAGTATGACTTTCGTGGTAAAACTCTGGAAATAAATAGTGTTTGCATGTGGCAAGCCACTATGAGAATGTGTGTGTGTGTGTGTGTGTGTGTGTGTCGCCAGGAAGCTGCTCCATGTAAGTACAAAGTTCTTAAACTATAACAAACATCAGTGTCAGAAGATGTGCAATTAGATCAAGATGTGAGAAGTTATACTCTGATTTCTAAATGAGAACCAAAATGAATTTGAACATTCTTAAAACAGAAACAAAACTCTGTGCTGTCTTTGAGGAAAAGTCCCACACAAAAACTGTGTGACACAAAACATGAAATAAAGCCACTTTCACTGGCAAATAAGTGTGCACTTGAACTGAGAATGAACATTGCTTTTTGGTGGGGGTGGGGAGGGCAGCCCAGAAATGTACAGGCATAAATCATGGGATGCTACTCAACTAGAGATTTGGGCTGCCTAAGCATTAAGTCATTTTATTCAGTTTGCACACAACATCTAAAAATCAGCGGCAATTTTGTTCCACTTGTAACTATTCACATGAGGCCATGAATTGATTGGCAGATAGCTATGTTTAGACGGAGCATCAGCATGAAATGCTTTGTCTTTGAGCCAGCAACTGAAGTGGTGGTTCTCGCCCACTGCTTATTATAAAAGTGTTGTGGATTAAATACATTAAATGTAGGCATAAGTCAACAGTAGACAGGGGATTGGAGGTAGTTTTTGTGTGGGGGTAGGCTTACCCGCTCTACCATGCCTGTTCGACATCTTCGATGCTTCCACCGGGCGTTAGTGACAGAATCATGTCATCGCAAATTGCAAGGTCGGCATGATTCCTTAACAGACGCTTGGTCCTGCTTTCAGCAGGGTTTTGCCCCGAACCCCCACATGGGGGCTGCCCCCACACCATTATAAAGGATTCTTAACTCCAGTCGGAGTTAAGGCGGGCAGGGTGTAGGATCGAAGACAGCATGCCCCTGTCTCAGGCACACCAACCTATTGGCAAAGTGTCGATTTTGCCGACAGGAGCGAGATCGCTGTGTTGGTGTCGCCATAAGGGAGGCATACTGGCTTACCCTGCCTAGGCATGGTAGTATAGCCTAGGGCTTAAAATAATGAGCTGTGAATGAGCTTGGTACATCCAGCGGACCTGGGTTTGAGTCCTACAACCTCCACTTGCATACAGTGCGACTCTGAGCAAGTCACTTAACTGCCCCAAAGCTCCCAGGTCGCCCCTGAAGACAGGCACTTGTACCTAGTGGGTCTTACCTGGTTAACAAAGAATTAAAAAATGTTTGTCATGAGTTCCACATATATTGTACGGTATGTAGTAACATTAAAAAATCAATAAAATGTTTTATGCAAAAAAAAAAAGGTACAAATGACAGGATATTTCATTTACTGGACAAAATCTGTCAGTCCTGCTTGACCTCCATGAAACAGTAATCACTATGAGGAGTTCTTGTCGTTTTTAATTGACAGGCTACAGACAGATGCCATTGTAAAATGGTCATTTTATTTAATTTGTTTTGAATGCAATACATCACTATTGTTCATGGAATATTCAATAATATATTTAATGAACAGACAGTCAGATCAAACACACACATACACAATTTCATTTATTCTCATGAGTGTGTCGGTAACTATTAAAGAAACAGTACCAAGTAACAAAATTTCAATAATTTAGTTGATGGTTAGGACAAAAAACATCACTGTATTTGATTTTCTTTTGCTTTATTTCATTCCTGAGGGAAGACAGAAAACTCTGAAGTTCTTACACGTTATTGGTACTTTGCCAAGTCCACCATCATAGAATATAAGCTGATCAGGGTCGTGGTGCACTGTTGACCATCAGAAACGTGTTTGGCAATACCATGGCATTTTTGCATTTTAAATACAGTGGTGCAGTTAGTGTGGGATCTCTGGGAAGAAGATTTCTGAAAGCTGCTGGAGGTTACCATCGTCATCGAGATACAAGCAGATTACAGATGCTGTAATTAAACATGTTCTTAAAATGGCTAACTGAATTTAAAATACCTGAATGAAGAATCTAGTAAGTAAGTAAAATGTATTTCTTAAATGAATTTCAAATACCAAGGCACTGCACAGTAAAATAAACAAACAATATAAACAGATAATGACATCCAACAGAATTTAAAAACCTTCAGAAAAACCTGATAAAACAAATATGTTTTGAGCTCAGATTTAAAACTCGAGACAGTCAGGCATTCCCTTAACCGACGAGGTAGAGAATTCCACAGGGTAGGGGCAGCACAAGAAAAGCACATGCCCCAGATGGTTTTAACCGAACCCTGGGAAGTCTAGCAATCCCTCATCGGTGGATCGGAGTGAGAAGGAGGGCAGTAGGGGGTAAGGAGCTCTTGCAGATACCAGGGTTCCTGTTCATGTAGGGCTTTGTAGGTCAAATGTCGACCTTGAAGGTGATCCGTCACTGTACCGTCAGCCAGTGCAGTTCACGCAGCACAGGCATAATATGACTAGTCCTGGATGTGCTAGTCAAAAGCCTGGCCGCCGATTCTGCACTAGTTGCAAGTGATGGATATCAACCCCGGAAGCCTTAGGTAGAAGGCATTGCAGTAATTAAGGTGGGTGGTTATGAAGGCGTGACCAGCATAGGAAGGTCAGCTGGAGGAACCAGGTGTTTCACCCAGGCGATATTCCTTAGATGGTAAAAGGAAGATTTGATAACGGCAGACATCTGTGATTTCAGGGTCAAGCCGCTGTCAAAAATAACACCAGGTTACACACCAGTCTGAGGTCATGAGCTGGACACCATCAAGCCTTAAAGCCCGAAGGATGCCCAGCCCAAGACCCACCTCTAGACGGCCCAGGTCCACAACCAACACCTTGGTCTTATCCGGATTTAACTTCAGCCAGCTAGTGCTCATCCAATTCTTGATCTCGCTAGACAGTTGTCAAGCACGGAGATTGCATCTTCCTGTCTGGGAATAAAGGACATATACAGTAGGGCATCATCTGCATTACAGCGGGTGTCAGTTATGATTTGAAGAGACACTGTGTGGTGTGGCAAGGTGTGGGTGGGGGGCACTGGTAGTTAGCCCAGATAATAAAATGATTTTATTGCCTTACTGCAATAGACTAACCTTCCATTCATGGGCTGTCAAATGGCAATGTATTGACATCAACGGTGTTGCCAAATGGCTGTTTTCACAGTACCAGGGGACGAAAGGAGAGTTGGTTCTCTTACTGCCAGAGAGTATACAATATGTCTGTCAATGAGCCACAGCCCAAATGGAGGACACCCAGAAGGGCATCTTTACCCAAGTCATGCGATTTTAGGGTAGCTGTCTTGATGTGAAGCCATAACACGAGGGCTCCTTGTTTGCCAAAAGTCACTCAAAGACTGGATAACAGTGCATTTTCATTAATGCAGTCTTTGTTTTTCTATCAATTTTAGCTTGTTGAGACATTCCTTTGTTCCTTTGAAGCATATCCATGTTGTAGAAGGATCTACAGTGTGGTACTTTGCAGACATTTGCCAACTCTCTGGCTTGCCTCAACCCTTATAACTGAGGTCCTTCAATAGTTCCTTAAATGCTATATTGCTACTCTTGTAATTCAGAGTGTGTATGTATATATGTATGAGTGTGTGTGTGGGAGGGGGTAAAGCAAGCTGCTCATCAGAGGCCGGATCACTCCAGTTTGCATTAACTAACCAGTCCCTCTTAACTGATAGTACAGTGTCACAGAGTTCCTTTCTAAATGACAACAAATGTTGACTACTAAAATAAAAACACTTCAGCAGAGGGACCGCTTCTGCATACAGATTACAGTTTAAGGTCTCCTACAGGGAGGAGCTAAATGTTGAGCAAGGTATGTTTTGTTAATAATTTGTTTGCATTCTTATCTGCAAGAGCTGGAAATTAACCACATTGCTAGCATTTACGTTAAAACCTGGAGAGGGGAGATGGCTGGGCAGACATTGCAGTTATGTCAGCAGTTGGCACTTGTGCAGATTTCATGTCCTGCCTAACAGATATAAAACATCTAAGTGGGCAGCCATTATTACCTGTTGATAGATGAATTAAAGACACATTACACTGTAAACAAGTGATGATCATAAACTGCAAACAGAAATCATTGTTCCTTGTTTGTCACCAGTGCTGCAAATAACGCTGTTTAATTAAGAGCTGCTATCCTTTACGCTTTTATTTCTGTTTTACTACGAGGTGGACTGGATTAGAAAATGACCTGTTTTCAGCCACACCTGGAGGAGACAGTAAGTACAGGAAGTAAAATATTATATAAAAAACATTCCCTGGCATTCCAGTTGGTTTTGCCCACGGTGATATGAACAAAACACGGTTATTTTTTTGACACTGTTCATATAAAATCAGTCCTGTATTTTCCTTTGTGTTGGCTGTGGCAGAATATTTACTACTACAAAACAAAAATGACATGTTTTAAGTGAATTCCTCATCTGAAATGTCAGCAAACATAGCAGACCACCTGTGTTTAGCTTCCTACTCTCCCTTAGCCCATAAGGACAATGGTCCTTTCTGAAAGAAACAAGCCTTCTGCCCTGGTTTTAGTCTAACTAAAGTAAAGTTGAACACTGCTTATTTACAGTCTCAAGTACAGTACATTTAATATCTGACTAATTAACCTCTAAATCTGCTTATAGATGAGGTTGTTTGGCATGATTTGCTCATCTAACAGTTGGTGCTTTGTCTTTCAGCTTATTATATGCTGTTTCCCATCTCTCACCCTCTTAACGCCCTGTGGCACTGACAGGATCCAACAATTAGGGAGCTAAAAGACACCCCATTTGGGGTCGACCATTTATATCTCTAATCCTTTCTTCATCCATATGAGGGCCACTCACCCTGAACATTTCAGAATAAAGATGCCACGGTGAACTCCAACTCACAGATATAGACTCTTCGAACACTTTGGCAATGCCTGCATTTGTATTTACAAAATCTGCTGAACAACGTCAGTTACTATGAATTACTGCTGTAGAATTAGTGCAGAATGTTGGGGCTCACCATGTCAACATGGCACCGAGAGTTCCTGAAGGAAAACTGAGGGACTGTCTCTTGTACAGTGGGGCAGCGAGACATGTATGGAGGATTTCAGCTTTTGGAAGGAGCCCACTAAATGTTTAATTTGAGGATTGTGGAAGTTGATAGGCATTCGCTGTCTGTTTCAGTATGCTTGTGATGCATTGGCAGTACACCTCCTTCCACTGAATTTGGATGATTTAAAAGTTGTGGGTTGGTGTTAGGTTTTTAAAGTAGCATGCTCTCCTGTGCTCCACCTCCAATGTTGTCAAAATATAGGGTCTTTAAAAAAAGTTGTCAAAACTGAGTTTAGTTGCAGAGAGATGTCCTCTGTTACTGATATTGGGTGACTGTCTATAGTAAAATCTAACTGAGTGAGGCCTCAGCCAATCAGGTTTTACTATAAGCAAAAATGTTATTTATTCATGCATTCATTCACCAGATACTGTTCAGAGGACGTCTCACTGCAACATGGGACTTTTTTTTTTTTACAGGTTTATTTTAATGTTTGACAGTAGCACTTGGGTTTGTGGGCTTTAGGGAAGAAGGTGGTTTTATTCGGCTGAGGGTGGAGAACGAAGTTCAGTGATGATCTGAAGGTACAGGGTATGGGGTGGGTGGGGCATCGATAGTGAAATAAATATCTGGAACACACATAATAAATGATTATTTGTTGCCTTACCCCAGTAGACTATTGTGGCATATAAGGTCATATGAAATTAGGGATCACAACAACTAGTCACTTACCATTCAGGGCTTCAAAGGCAATGTACTGACATCAGTGATAGAACAATCAAGAATGCCAAGCTCGTGACTGCTGCAGCTGTCTCAGCCATTTCCAATTCCTTTCAATTTTTTAAAGTTAAATATCTAAAATGAAAACAAACTTTTCTCGAAACCCCAGTAGGAATCCTTCATGACCAAACTGCTTACTCACACAAAGTTTCACAATTTAAACTTTTGTATTTTTTCTCTGCTTCAGAGGAAACCTTTACAATCTCAAGATACTGAGACAAATACAATCTCCAGTGAAGTGCACTGAAACCTTCTACGCATGTGGTGCGTTAATTCCAGCCTATCTCCTTAAAGCCCAAATCCAATTTTCAAATATAAATATTTTAGAAAATAAAACTCTCAGACATTAGCCTCCCAGGAAATCCTCTCCTACCAACCTACACAAACATACAAAATCCTCACTATTAAAAGACTTATAGTTTTTTCTAGATGAGAGCAAAAATCAGAAAAACACCATTAAAAACCAACTGAAGATAAAAATACATTTCTTTCTGACTTCAATGTCACTAGACTTACTGAACTGATTTACATGAATCTTTCAGGAATTATAGATTCCACCATAGACAACAAATCCTGAAAGTTGCTCTCCGCCTTTGCTATCAACATTAATGAGGTTTGCACCATTTGTTTACTGCTGTATCATTATACTGCATGTTTTTGACATTTACTACGTGTCATGGCCTTGTTTGGTGGTGGGTAGTGCTTGATTTTGGGACTTCAATATTGAGTTTTCTGAGAGCACACTCTGCTGTGGGGGCTGCTTGCAGAGAGTTGGAAGAACTGCTTAGGCAACTGAGATTCCTTTTGTGTATAAACAAGATTTATTACCGATATACCACTTGTTCGTGTCTCTTTTGCATCTACATGACTGCCAAGATCTTGATCAGCACTAACAACCCTAACATATTGGCGACCGTGTGCAGGTGGTCTGGATTTGCAAAGTTTCACAACTTGTTGGTTTTCCCAACCCTTGTAGGTAATAAGTAGGTGTACACACCCGTATCACCTTGCCGGGTACTTTTAACTCTGTAGTATCTTGTAAAGTCTGGCTGCTTACTGAGCTCAGTCGATGCCGACTCACCTTGCCCAATGGCAGTTTTGAATTGAAGGATTGCTAGAGTGCAGTAGCCCCTACCATCTGCTGGTTCGCCTGCTGTGGATCGATACACAGCACGGCGCCCACTGATGGGTTAATGTTTGTGTTTCCACAAACTTTACTGGTACCACTATGTCTACTACATCAAATATCTGCGCAGACTTGAGACTCGATATCTCTTAACTTCCTTACCTCTCATGGAGGCTGAACGACTTCATGCTGGACGCAAGTCGATCCAAAACCCCATGCTGGGATTTAAACCCAGTACTTGAGACGAGACAAACAGCCAAAAAGTGTGAGGCTAAAGGGCTGTTGGTTGCAGCTATATATGCTGCTTTAGAAGCCTCAGAAATGAGGTTTCATTCCATTGAACTGCAACTCTCGCCCTTAAGAAAAAGATGGGATTGCAGGCATCTGAAAGTTTGAAAAGGAGCAGCGGCTTGAAGCAGAACTTTAGTCACTGTGCACAAAGAACAAGACTCTTTTGGACTGTGCTGTACAAGGTTGTGAGCGAGATTTAAGTATGTTGAAAGATGAATGCAAAGTCTGAGACAGGATAAGAGACAGGTTTTGCAAATGAATGCTTTGTTGAATGATATAAAAGAACAATTGTGTGATGAGATGGATGAGTTATGAGATGACCTGAAAAGGGTAAGTGATGAGTTGTATAGGGAGCTCAGGACAACTGCGAATTGAGCACCGCATATAAGTGTTACAGAAAGAAGTTGCAATGTGTGGAGCAGAACATTGCAAAAGTTGAATACCAGTTGTAGATTAAAGATGGCGAACCGCGCCATCAGTGAGAGGTACTGGCTGGCATCGTCAAGGTGATGGGTGGGTTTCACTACACACCCATTGACCTTACGGCCATCCGTGATGACTCTGGTGACGACATCTGCCAAGATGGTGTCCAGCCATGCCCTTACTATGGTCCAGTGTCCTCCCGCCACCCACAAGATGGCAGATCCCTTGCTATGACAGCACTAACCTATATCATCAGCAGAATGCCGATTATCATATGCGATGCCAAGATGGCGCACCCGGTCATTCATTCACGGATTAAATAAGGCTCCTTACAAATCAGGGCCTGAAGCTCAGAATTCTTTGAGCTGACCTCCGGTTCCGCCTGAGTTGAATGGTGCCTAGGGAGCGTGCTGAATCTACCTCCTCAGCTAATCCCCCTAATACCATAGTTCAAAAGACAAAAACTGCTAAAAAATGAATAAGAGGGGACTAAAGGATTGGAACCACTGAAGACCCAAAAATGGACGATTATGTCTTAGATGCTGAATGATCCGAATCGAGTCCTCCGAGTCAGATACCGTACTGGCACTGCAGGCCCAGACTCCAGTGAAAGTAACTGCTTCACGCACACCCAAGGGCAAAACCAACAAGAAAATAAAACTAGACATGATTTATCACGAACTATGCGCATTTCAACAGACATAAAAAGTTTATATGGCGAAATGAGGAAGGACATTACCTGCTGGAACAATGGGCAGACAATACCGAGCACCAGTTGACAGCCACAGAAAATAGAGTGGACGATGTGGAGAACTTACTTAAGCAACTACAAGATCAACAAGAGCTGATAGCAGCCCACCAGGAGGATGCGGAGAACCGGCAAGAAGCAAATTGTACATCTGTACTGCATACGAGGGAGCTGAAGGTGGAAAGATAAAAGAGTTCGTTATAACCCTGCTCCAAAAATCCTTGACCTCCCAGATACTCTATCTTTAGATCTGAATGAGCTCACAGAGCCCTGGCTCCTAAGACCACTTCACCAAATGCCAGCCCACGCTCAATTATTATCCGCTTCAACAACTATGCGGTTAAGGAGCAAATACTGATGACAGCGTGGCGTAAGCAAAAGATCTACTGTGGACAAACCAGATACTACATGGACCATGATTATGTGTCCCCACACATGAAAAGCATAGGCACCTTCTGCTTTACTTCCCATGCTGAAAGCGCATGAATAAGGTCTAGCACGCCTTAGCCTGCAAAATTAGTGGTCTTTCTCCCGAGGGGAAACAGGAATTTCTTCTGCATTGGAAGCAAGAGAGACACTATCGAAGAAAGGCATCGCCTCTCCCTGAGTGAGCACATCCTCTCCTCTGCAACCCCTGAGATGGCAAACCATCCATAAAGAAGCAAACACCCGAGAGAATAATTCCAATAATGTAGACCCCACACATCGCTTTGAATTTCAAGGAGTCCACAACACTGAACACCACCTGAACAGCAAGAGTTGTGTATGTGTTTAATTGCAAGCCTTGGGTTCAGGTAACGAGTGGAGGAGGGGGAGGCGAGAGTCAAACATAATTCTACCTCCTAATGTGGTTGCTTGTTTGAGGAAAGCCAAACTTTGACAGAGTGACTAGCATACAACTCAGTCCTTTGCCATCAAAGACATCAGGTCACTGATCGCGACCCACTTCAAGAATCACACTGCCCCCAGTCACTCCTCTAGACAAACCATGGCTTTCTATACACATGCTCAGCAATGCTTACTAACAGATCTGCATTGGACATTGCTGAGATTTTAATGAAGGGAAACATTTCTTTTGTTTTTTTTTCTTTCCATTCAAGTTTAAGCAGTATAAATTGAGGGGCTTTATAGGGATGCATTGTTTTTCCTATTTTGAATTCTCTTAGCCATACAGGATAGATCTGCATGTAAATACACGTGGTTAGTTGGTCCTGATTTGCGCCTACTTAACGGACAGCTCCAGTATGCCCCTATCAGCTATTTTAGCCATTTCTGTGCATTTAGTTGTTCATATAAATTATGTTGTTGCTACTACAGCTGGGGAGGTGGAGAAAAATGAGTAAGCAAGTTCTCTGGCCACCATTTTTCTGTATCTCACCATGGGGCTGTTTTTCTCCTGGGCAACCCTTTTAGTTATCTCCTTAATTTTATTGTTTTATTTTGGGGCCTGATAGACTCGGAGGGGCCCGGGAGTATGATCCTTTGGACTTGACCCCTAGCTGAGACAAAGCCAAATTACACTCATGCTGCCTCAGATCATACAGGGAAATGGAAAATAATTTCCCTACCATGGAAGTTCTTTACGTTAGAGTAATAATTACTAGTTCTGGTTTAAATGTTTTATCTTTACTGAGACCAGCAGAATTAAACTGTTCGTTCAATGTTCATGTTATTTCTTTACCCTGTGCCTAGTTCTGTTGATGAGGCAGTTGTTGATATATAGTATTATATATGCCATACTATTTCAAGCCTTTGTATTCCAAATAGCAAACGTTGGCAGGAAACATTGTCTTGTAACATTCAAAGAGAGATATGGAAGCTAAAGAGAAATGGTAGAATTTATTTACAAGGTTACGCTTTACCTAAAATGCTTGAAATGAAACAACTGGAGGAGAGGGAGGAGAAGAGCAGGATGACTGCCTGGGGAGAGATGCACCTATTGATATTAATAATGACTGACGCTGCTTTGTATCCTATCATTTAATGTGAATGGGATTCATCGCCAATAAAACGCAAGCATCTACTGAGTTATTTTAAACTAACTAAAGCAGATGTCATTCTTCTTCAGGAAGCACACCTGTCGAGGTTGAACACTCTAAATTTGGGTCGCTGGGATTCCAGGCAGTGATTGCCTCTTCGCATGCTTTGGGAAGAAGGAGGGTACTGCAATCTTGGTACCATATGGGGTACATTTCCAGATCCAGAAGGAAATCACAGATAATAAGGGAATTATCAATAGTAGTAGGTCGGATGTATTCAACACAGGTTACACTTGCATCGTGTATCTCCTCCCGGTAGCAAACCTCAAAGGGTGCAAAGATTTTTAGATCTACTGATGGCTGAGGGTCAGTGTATAATAGGAAGAGATTTTAATGTGACCTCGAATATGAATCTAGATACCTCTACTCCTCTAGATACAGAGCCTCGGCACTTCAAAAATATTTAAGGCATACCCTACCTACTTTGGGCTTGATGGATATTTGGAGACACTTCTTCTGCCTCTGTTAGGGCCTATACACTATGCCCCCAAAACAAACACGCCAGCACGGTTGGACTATTTTTTGTCCTCTGTGGAGCATTTAGAATTAATCAAGGATATTTTTATTGGGACCTCTATTTTGTCACACCATTCTCCCTTATTTTAAAAAATAGAGGTTAATAAACCCAAAATAGACATTCTGGAGATTGAATCTACTTCATCTTCAAGATCCAGAGTTCCTATTAATGATTAAAAACAGATCCTCTTATTTTGTCGGAAAATACCTCTTCTTCTACATCAGCAGCTATTGAGTGGGATGCACTTAAAAGTGTTTTATGGGGGACATTCTAAAATATTCACCCATCAGAAAAGGAAACGGAACTTTTAGGAAAGAGTTAGGGGAAACTCTAGCCAAACTACAAAACCAACTTTACCTAGAGATATATCAGTCAAACCTCAACTATTGGCTACTAAAACAAAACTTCAGAGGTTGGAGACCAAAAATAAAAGAGCAGTTATATTATTTAAAACTTACTTCACAAGAAGGGGTCCTAGGGAGCTAGACAATTAGCCAGATGCCTGAGGGTGCCAGACAACGGTGATGGTCACCAAAATATATGACCATAAGACAAAACACTTACTGTTACAACCTCAGGAGATTAGACAAGCCATGGCGGACTTCTACCGCACCTCATATTCAGAGGAAGCCCACCTCACCCCAATGGATAACTGAATTTTACAAACCTCCCCACTGCCCCACCTTCCACCCAGCAAGCAGAGGCTCCTAACGTCCCATTACAGGAGAGGAAATTAAAGCTACCCTCAAGCTAACTAAATCCCAGAAGGCCCCAGACCCAGATGGATATCCAAATAAATTGTATAAGAAATTCCAGAATTTGATTCTCCTGTAACGCTGTCGACCTATAGAGCAATACAGGAAGGACTACTACCCTCCCTCCTGAAAGTATGCTGAAATAGCAGCAATCTCTAAGCTTGGCAAAGATACTATTCTGATGTCCTCCTACCACCCGATTTCAAAACTAAACTGTGACTACAAAATCTTTATGTCAATTTTAGCCCATTGAATTGACATGTTCTTACCTCAGCTTATTGACCGAGACCAGGTGGGATTTATCAGGAGACGTTAAGCCCACAATGCAGTGCGAGAGTCCTACTGCTCACTGAATATGCGATAAAAAGAGAAATACCCTTAATCCTTCTTGGCCTTGATGCAGAAAAGGCTTTTGATAGTGTGTTGTGGCCCTTTCTGTGGGCCACACTAAGGAATTCACTTTTCCGGAGAGATTCATTTCTGAAATCCAGGCCACATACTCCTCACCAGTAGCCTATCTTAAACTAGATGGCTCCTTTCCTCCTTTTCCTCTTTTTAGAGGGACCAGACAAGGGTGCCCATTATCCCCTTTACTTTTGCATTATACCTGGAACCCCTAGCTGCTATATTGGAAAACAAATTAACATAGAAGGAATTCCATTGGGGGAGATCATATAAGCTTACTCTTTTGTGGATGACATCCTACTGCCTAGCTACACCTGAAACCTCTGTGCCAGCGGTCTGGGATCAATTGGATCTTTCTGGTAAAGTTTCAGGATACCAGATAAATAATTGTAAGACCGAGTGCTTAACTCGCATTTTCCCTTCTCAGATCCTAAAAAATTAATTCCCATTTCGCTGGCGTAGAGTGGAGATGTGTTATCTGGGTATCAAAATACCTCCAATTTGACACACCAGAGTTGGTGAATTTTGAACCAATCTCCCAACAGATTACGGCAGATTTGTCCAAATAGTCACAATTGTACCAAGGAATTTTAATCGGGCAGAAGGTATTCAACAAAACATCTTACCTAGGCTGCTCTTTACCTGCAAACCCTCCCAATTACCCTTCTGAGGCATACTTCAGATCCTGGGATAAGCTAATTTCAAGATTTATATGGGGAGGCGGGATACCACGAGTGAAATTTACTTTATTGCAGCGCCCTAGAACACAAGGAGGCCTTGGCATACCTAATCTAAAAAATATGCTCTAGCTGCACACACCGTGTAGCCCCTTACATGCATACACCTGCTAGAGGCACATTGAAAAGCATAGAAACAATTATTAATGGTATGGAACCATTTTACCTTTATTTAGTGGGTAACCACCCAGGGTGTATACCCATGACACGCTTTCAACATTTACAAGAGAATTCTTTAGGCCTGGATTTACTTAACTAGATACATTTTATCCACGCCAGAGAGATACTATCTCACAGCCATGGCCTATGATTCTGACCTCTGTACACCTCAGTTAAATGAATTACTAAAGGACTGGGAACAATACTCCTTCTGTTTTGTTTTTCAGATGATGGGCCTCATGGGAATTTATTCCTTTCATACTTACAGTCTATATATATATATATATATATTACCTTCAAAATATTACTCGACCTATTTATCACTTAAGGAAAACGTTATACTCTAGAAGATTTATTAGTTAAAATAGTGTAATCCCCTCAAAATTGGTGTCGGTTATTGCCTCTACATCTACAAGGTGAAGCCTCAGAGCATATTATAAGTAACCTATATAAAGCAATGCAGCAATCAAAACAGATGATTTAGAGGTGGTTAGGCAACGATGGGCTAAGATTTAAACTCCATGATAGAGGAAGAGAACATACTGGAGGGAGTTTATGGAAGATCAGGCTCCACTTCTTTAAGACCCTGGATATCTCTGCTAAGATCCAACAGCCAGCACAAGGGTCGTGGTTGGAGAAAATGTGGATGCAAGACAGCAAGCCAAGCCCACATATTTTGGTATTGTCCTAAGCTTAAGAGATACTGGAATGAAATTATATCAGAATTAACAGAAGTTTTTGGGATATTAGAATGGTGTACACCATCTTTGTTCTAACTGCCACCCGCCTAATCTGGAATTAAAGTAAATTGAAACAATATAAAATAGTTACACTCTTAATCTTGACAGCCAAGGAAAGTGCTCACAGACTCAGGCTCACAGATAAAATTCCTACTAAAGAGGCATGGAACAGCCTAATTTATGAGGTATATAATCTGGACGACCTCAGCTAGATTGAATAATAGAAAACTGGAGGCTTTGGATCTCTTATCAATTGGAGCATTACCTGAATTTGTTCCACGAGGGCAGTATATTTCTATGATGATGTACTACACCATAACCCGACCCAAACCCAGCTACTAGATAATTCTATGCTCAAGAAGAGGTCCCAAGTTGTAATAGAAATAATATTAATGGGACAGATTAAGTGGTTTTAACGGATTTCTACTGGTCACAGATGATAAACTTGGCTGTACCTGAAGGTAAAGGCAATGCTTCTTCTCTGTATCTAATAACAATGTTTTTACTACTATCACTGTTATTTATGCTGTGTATTGAATGCAAAAGATGTTTCTCCCTGCACTATATACTGTCGTGGGCCCAAAATATTGGTGCCCTTGCACTTTTTCAAATAACTCACAATTTTCTCTAAACATAAGTTTAAATTAACAACAGTATTTGATCTCTGCAATTTTTATTTCTCTGTTAATATTACAGAACCTTTGTTTTGATTCAGAATTTAATATATCCTTTTAAATCAGAAAATGAAAAGAAATGGCATTGACAAAATTATTGACACCCTAGACTTAATATTTGGTATCACAGCCTTTGGTCAAAATAACTGCAATCAACCACTTCCTATAGCCATGGATGAGCTTCCTGCACCTCTCTACTGGCAGTTTGGCACTATTCTTGTGCAAACTGCTCCAGTTCTCCCAGATTTAAAGGATGCCTTCCCAACTGCTGTTTTCAGATCTCTCCACAGGTTTCCAATGGGATTTAGATCTGGACTCATTGCTGGCCACTTCAGAACATTCCAGTGTCTTGTCTTGAACCATTCCTGGGTGCTTTTGAAGTGTGTTTAGGGTCATTGTCCTGCTGGAAGACCCATGACCTTCGACGGAGACCCAGCTTGACACTGGGTTCAACATTGCGCTCCAAATGGCCTGGTAATCTGTGATTTCATGGGATGCCATGCACACGCTCAAGGCACCCAGTGCCAGAGGCAGCACAGCAACCCCAAAACATCACTGAACCTCCTCCATGTTTGACTGTAGGAAGGTGTTCTTTTCTTTGAAGGCTTCATTTTGTTTTCTGTACACAAAGAGATGATGTGCTTTACCAAAAGCTCTAATTTGGTCCCATCTGTCCACAGGACATTCTCCCAGAAGGATTTTGGCTTGTTCAGGTGTGTTTTGGCAAACCCCAGTCAGGCTTTCTTATGTCTCTCTCTCTCAGCAGTGGGGTCCTCCTGGGCCTCCTACCATATAACCCCTTTCATTGAGTTGGCGACGGATGGTGCAAGTTGAAACTGTCGATCTTTGTATCTAAAGGTCAGCTTGAATCTGTTTGGCAGTTGATCAAGGTGCTTTCTCCACCATTCAAACAATACTGTGCTGCAATCTTCGATCAAGTTTTCTCATGGTCACGTCCAGGAGGTTGGCTACAGTGCCATGGGCCTTAAGCATCCTGATAACATTACGTAGCGGTGGAAACAGGAACATCAAGGTCTCTGGAGATTGATTTGTAGCCTTGAGATTGTCCATGCTTGGCTACAATCTTCTGTCTGACCTCCTCAGACAATTCTTGGCAGTCTTTTTCTCCATGCTCACTGCGGTACACACAGTGACACAAAACAGGAGAATGAGTCCTTTTCTCTATTCAAACTGGTTGAATAAGTGATTTTTATATTGCAGGCACTCTGCAACTCACCGCAGGTGAGTTCAATTCCAAAGTGAAGGAGAATCACCTGTTTGAAATCTAATTATTTCTAACCACTTCTAAAAGGTGCCAATAATTTTGTCCGCCATTTAAGGATTTCTGTGTGGAATAAGCTAAGACATAGTAAATTTTTCTGCTTTTGTGTGTTTTATTCCACTGCAAACCAAAGAAATACATAGGTGGATACCAAAATATTTTAATTTCAACAATTTTCTGAAGGGATGTGCATTATTAGAAAAATTGCAAGGGCATAATATTTTGGCCACGACTGTATGTATGGCTATGTCTGTATGTCTAACTACAAAATAAAAAGCATTTAAAAAGATGCACCCCATGATGGGTGGGAGGGTCAAGTTCAGGCAGAGCCCTCTGATTGCTGTCCTATCCAAAGGTGACAAACGGAGATCGATCAATGATCGAGACCGCCCTCTCTTGCTAGAGATGACTGAGGAAACCAAGCAGGTCTTCTAACAGCAGTAAGATGCGATCCTGAAGGAAGCTGCTACTCAGCCGCCTGTTGTCCATATTATGGCAGATGCTGCATGAGGCTGCCCTTCGTGGAGTGCACAACCAGAATCCCTCCTGATTGCCCAGCGGTGCCCAGTAATCCTTCAATTGGCTCCCACCTGCACAGCAGATTGCCGACTGTATAGGCCGATGAACCCTAGTGACAATCTCAATTGCCATTTGGAGAAAGTACATACCAAATGAGAGATGCTCAGCCTGCCAGCAGACTACCAGGTACAGATCCTCTGGCAGACCACAGACCCCAGCCTCTGTGCAAAACTCCCAGAGGTGGCCTGCCAAGATATGACTGTGACTCCCCATGAGCTCACAGTGGAACTCATTTCCACACACAACCCGGTGTGGTTGGCATCATGTTGGCCTACCCCATGAAACAAACGGCTAAAGAAAGCCCAGCATATACCACCAAAGGTTATGGATGGCTTACCGCACTGGAAAACATCTCTCGAGTGAAGCTGCAGACACTAACCTAATAGAGTACAAGAATTTGTACCTCTGAATACGATTCCGTTGTCTGTTAAAGGATAGAGCCCACAATTTCCTGCAACACACAAATTTGCAGACATCCTTCAGAAAACAGAGTGGGCTTACCAACTCTACCACCGAGATCTGAATTGCTTCAAGAAGGTGGCCACAGTGCAATCCACCAGCGAGTCCACAACCCACTATACAGTGGAGGCAAGGCCCAAGACAAAAGACACATCTTCAGGCAACAGACAGTACTCCCAGTCTGGAGGTGGGAACCAGAACCATAACAAGAACAAGCGGAATTGAACTCTAACTCCAACAGGGCAATTGAAACCATTGACCAGGCCCTCTTGCGGGAAATCACGGAGGAGAATAACAACCTCTGTAACCTTCGATCAAGTCCGATCGTAGTGGAAGCCATCCTGACGTATACTGTTGCAGCACCATCTCCGCACAACAGGGCCTCATAGGCCAAGGAGACATCAGAGCCACAGGAGACCAGGCCGCTTAAAGACCTAAACCCCAATGCTACACTCTTCGTGCAGCTATCCGGGACCCAGAAGAGGCCCAGCAAAACCAGGCCCAATACTCCTCCAGGAGCTTCCTGGTAGCGACAGTTCAGATTGACAACTACAGGCCCCCAGGCCATATTGTGAACTAGCCTACTCGGACACAAACGGAAGGCCATGCACAAAGGTCATGGTCGGGGCTGCCAGCTAACTGTGTTGCTTTGATACAGGCACAGCTGTGTCTGTATTACATGATGAGGACCCAGCAAACTCCTCTTGGTCCACCGGATGGAGGTCCGTATGTCAGGCGAGGATGGCACCAATCATCCACATACCGCCTATTCTACTTCCAGTGGTAATAGGGAACCTCAACTCACACCATACCTTTGACTTCATGGTGTTACACAAACATCCCAGCATTTTGAACTGATTTTCTCACACCACACGCTTGTGTGGTGGATCTGGCCAACATGTTCTGATCCAAATCAGAGGACAGCACCATACTGTCATGATATCTGATTTGCGTATGTGGTTGTAGCTATTACCACCAATGACGAGGAATATGATGTTATAGCTCTAGTCCAGAACCATGAGTTCTTTAGGAACCTTTGCCCATTCTGCAGAGCATCTGGATGCTTTTGCACACAAGCATGACTGTGGGAGAATGCAGACTATCATCGAAATCCCAAGCCCAGCACATGACAGGCAAACACAATATCCCTTTCCTGCTGAGGCTCTACCATCACTCAGAGAAACCATTCAGTTACTCCTCAGACAAGGTGTTATTAGACCTTGCATCTCGGCCACCAGTTCACCCATTTGGCAAGTGAAAAGGACCACAGGATCTTGGAGACTCACTATTGATTACAGGAGACTTAATCAAGTCACCCTAGCTGCTAACCTACAGTAGCATCAGCGCCTGACATGCTCAAACTGCTGACACCAGATCAGAAGTGGTTCAGTGCCCTTGATCTCCAACTGCTTTTGGTCACTGCCCTAGTTCCAGAAAGTCAATACAAATTTGCCTTTACCTTTGAAGGTCGACAGTACACATGGACCTGTTTACCCAAGGTTCCACAATAGCCCTCCCTTTCCATCCACACATGATGGATGCTCTGGAAGGTTTCTTTGCCCCACAATGCTTCCGCAGTATGTAGATGACTTATTGCTGGCGACTGCCACCACAGAACAACACTTTGACTTCCTGAATGAATTACTGACCTCTTACAGAGGCAGGTATCAAATGTAATCCTGAAAAGGCACAACTTTGCTAGAAAGAAGTCATCTTTCTGGCCTGCACATAACAGAACAGGGCAGAAGCATGGCTTGAAAGAAAATCCAAGTTCTACTAGATCTGCCAATACCCACCACTGTGGCAGCACTAGTTGTTTCCTGGAATGGTCGATTATTCCATGGACTTTATTGGGGATTTTGCACAGAGGCCACCCTCTGTATGAACGCCTCAGAAAGGATGTTCCCTGGACTTGGGGTCCCATCCACACTCAAGCTGTGACACTTCTGAAACAGGCCCTGGCCTCTGCTCCAGCTCTAGTGAACCCTCAATCCAGCCTTACCTTTCCATCTGAATCAGCCACTCAGACATTGCTGTGTCTGCTGTTCTTGCTCAGAAAGTTAATGGTACTCTGAGATCTATTATGTATGCATCCTAAATGCTGTCTCCAGTAGACTATAAGTACAATCTTTGCAAAATAAACCTTCTATCTACCTACTGGGCTGTCAAATATTTTCTGTATATCACTGGTACTCACCTAACATTCTGAATATGAACCACACCCCAACAACTTTCTTGCTATCAGATAGAGTGAAGGATGGATCAGTATCCAACACCAGACTGACTCACTGGTCTCTTCTTCTCCAAGACCATGACATACAGGTCCACCCTGCCAAAATGCCCCTCAACTGTAGCCCATGGTCTTCTATACCAAGGAGCAGCATATTCAGATTGACTTTATTGGTCCCTTGACCAATACCAGAAGGCACAACAAATATGTGCTTGTTGTCACAGGCCTCTTTCCAAAGTGGGTTGAAGCTTTCCCACTAAGACATGTACAGCCAAGTAACTGCAAAAGTCCTGGTAGAATAGATATTCTCCAGGTGGGGCCTACCTTTCAAGGTAGACTCTGACAAAGGAAAGTACAGCGCAAGAACTTACCATAACAGTAGATTTTCAAGAGAGGCTCTTGCAGTAGGAATTACTTGTAGCAGGACTGCACCCCGGCATCAGGATCACACGGAGACGCTTGCTAGCAGGTCTGATGGGGACCGTCCTCCCGATGTCACGTGGACGGACATCAGCGTGACACTATACAGTGGGCGGTCCCCATGACTGCCCTCCAGTTCTCCCACCAGAGACCTCGAAGAGTCATGACAGAAGAATGGGAAGAGGCTCCTGAATCCAAGAAAAAGGCTCCTGGAAAGAGAGCTACAAACAAAAAAGGGGAGAAGGGCAGGACAAAGGTTACCTACTGCAAGAGCCTGTCTCAAAGATATGGAAATTATGTATTTACCATAATTCTTGATCTTCTTGTATATCTTCACCATTCATTACTGGTGGGTATATGCGGAGGTGCTATGATTGCTAGAGACTTTCAGCTCACAAATATTTTTGTTTGGGGAGGGTCGGAATCAAGATTGGCGCTGCCCTCAAGGCGATGCACAAGCGTGATGCACGAGCATCAGCCAGTAACCGCGCTAGCGCCCCTCATCTCAATTCTGCCCACTATAGAGAGAGAGGGAAACTAGGAATAGAGAAAAGAGGGCAGGGCAAGGGAGCCTGAGACACAATAAAAGGAAAGACTATAAACAGAAAGGAGAAAAGAGCTGACCCAGGGGAGGGGAGGCTACCTGAAGGTGTGGCATAGGAGAGAGAGACCCCAACCACTGGGCAGTCCTAGGGGATAGGGAAGTGGAAGAGTTTAGATAAAAAGAAGAAGAAGGGATAGCAAAGCATGCTAAGAGACCCCACAACACCCTACTCCCTTTAGGGAGAAGGATGGAGACAAGGCCTCTTCCATCTCTATGTCTACCAGATGGTCCTAAAGGAGACAGGCTAGTCTCCAAGTAAGGCAAGACTGCATTGTTCGAGACAGGCTAGCTCAAGAAACAAATAACCTTGAGACTGGAAATATTAGGAGGCGACAGACAACACAAACCCCCAGAGAGCAGAGTGTCAGGGTCTCTAAAGTCTTCCCGGAGCAGGGCACAGTCCATCCCAGGACATAGGACCTCCTAATAGATTTTCACATTCAGGCAATGATACACCCTGAAACTGCTCCTGAATCAAGGCAAGGGAGAAAGAGACCTGGAGTAGAGGTACTGTTCTAGGCCAACCATACTGGTTTAAGGAGAAAGGGAGGGGTCCTCGGGTCCTCCACGCCCACTGGATCAAGAAGGTCCCAAGAGGACTGAAACTCAGACTGTCAGAAGGCAATTAAGGAAAGAAGTGGGACTTGAGGAGCCCCCTTACCAAGGGCAGGAAAAAAGGGAGATGAACCCTGCTAGTCCTTCCTCTTTGAGGGAAGAAAATCCCTTGGAGGAATGAGAGCAGAGAAGCAAGGCTTACCCATAGGTTTCCATGGAATGGAGAGCAAGCAGGGAGGAGGCACTGCTCAGAGGTTGAGGCACCAGAGGGAAGGTGAGTGGAAGAAGCGATGAATGGTGAAGATATACAAGAAGATCAAGAATTATGGTAAGTACGTACTTTCCATATCTTCCTGTATGAGTCTTCACCATTCATCACTGGTGGTGACTACCAAGCCTCCGAAAGGGACCTGGCACATCCCTGAGGGCAGCTGCTCCCTCAGCCCCTTGTGGGGAGAACCACAGGGGAGAAGCCTCTACAGGCCCAGAGAGGCCCAAGACTGGTCAGGATGAGACGGGACTCCGTGACCTGGGAGAAGGGAGGTGCCCTCCACCCCATCTCACTCTGCAGGAAAAAATGTGCTTCTTGAAAGGGGAGGCAATCACCCTATGCCAGGCCAAGGGCGATAACCTAGAAAGGTGAAGCCATGCTGCCTGTCTTACAGACTGCAGATCCTGACAACCTAGAAGCTACCTCAATAGTGTCGTAAGACGCTCTTGAAAGATGCCTCTAGCTCTAGGCCAGAAGCAGAAAGACAAATGGCCTGCCTGGTTGCCCTGAATCAGGCAGAGTGGCTAGGAGTTGTCCTAGTGCCTTCCATAAGTGTCTACCATAGACAGCCATATAGGCCTGATGTGATGAAATGCATAGAAGGAGACACGCTGAAAAATTGTTCCACCCAGTGGTTAAAGTAAACTGAGTCGAACTCTGAGGGCTGGTCATGTCTCAGGGGACGATGCCCAGAGGGGGTGTCCAGTAACTCTGTCCCTGAAATGGGATGAGGCAAATTGCCTGGAGACCCCAGGGGCATGATACCTGTGCTGGCAGTCCTCGGGGCAGGAGAGGGGAAGCAGGAGACTGCCAGACCCGATGGGACACTTCCTGAAAGGGACAGGCTATGGAGGAATTGACATTCTCTGAGGAAAATCCTCCCAGGAGAGCTTCGTCACACAGGCAGGATTGGACTTGCAAAATGGGAAATATGAAATTCCTCCAACAACCTCGACAAGAACCATGTGATAGCTGGTGATATCAGTGTCCGAGGACAAGTGGACTGAGGGAGTCTTCTTCCTCCTGGGAGGAGGATGAGAAGGCGGAGGAGCCTGATTCAGATCTGGGTGCAGCAGGGTTTCTGGTCTAAAATGACCTGGTCCAGATCTCTAAGATAGCAAGGGAATGCTGCACCCGAGCCTCTGAATTGGTCCCAAGACAGGGGCCCTGAGGACCCAAAATGCCTGGGAGAGCAGAAGGGCGAGGCAGAGGACCCAAGAAGGAGAAGGAGAACACTGGCAAGCCAGAGGAGGAGGATCCCTCTAGGGCTTCGAACGCCACACGACCCCTCCCGAAGGAAGAGGCTGTGCAAAGAATCCACAGAAGGTCGACAACCATGCAGGCAGCCGTGGGCGCCCTAAGGAAGAAGCCCCACATTGAGGAGACCGGGCCCTTGCAGGTGGCCCCTAACTCCACCAGATGCAAGACCCTCCCACTGAGGAGAGCGAAAAGAGGGGTTGGCACTGTGGTCCTACCAGAGCCACCAGCAGCTCTGAGAGAAAACCCACGGGCCACCCCAGAAGCTCTCAAGCCCTTCCCTCAGAAAGAGACCTGACCCACATCCGCCTTGAAGGATTAAATGGGGGCAACACTGGAGGAGCCACAGGTGTCTGCACGCCTGCAACTGCAACTCCCAGGTTAGCCCCTAAAGGGTAACAGAGGCTGTGCTGTTCCCAGCTTCAGCGCTGGATTTGCCACACAGAGGTGCTGATCTCCGACTTGGCAACAGAAGCAGCACCACTCCAGACCCGACACCATCTCCCGACTTTGCTCCATCATTGGTGCTGTCTTTCTCCACAGCACCAGGAACAGTGCTTCCCTTATCCACAGCACCAAGGATGGTGCCACTCACTTCCACACACTGAGAATGGCACCACCTGGCTTCAAGCACCAGGGATGGCACCACCCTGTCCCATGGCACCATGACAATCCCCGACACCGGTGCCAGAGGACTCAGAGATGACGGTTCCAGAGACAGTCAGTTGGAAGTGGAGGGACACCTTCAAAACCGCGCTGCTCGGCCTTGTAGAGCAGAGGGACCTCAGATCCTGAGAGAGCTCTTCAGAGGAGGCAACCAGTCTGAGTCAGACCCATCCTCCTCCTCCTCCTCCAAAGAGGAAAAGAGCAGGGCGACCAGAAGAGAGGCCACCCCTGCACCCTACCATGTTTGGCGCCACTTGTGGCACTGAACGGTTGTCAGATTGCATTCTTGGTAATCGCCATGCCTACCTGGCCCCAGAAACGGTGCCAGAAGCTTGAGCGGAACCGCGGATGGAGTTGAGAGCCCCACCAGTTCGGATCCAGCATATAGCTCTGATCGCGACACTGGAGGAGGCCACGGATCTGAAGAGAGCAACAACCGAGAGGGGTGCTCAACCAACCCCGGAAGGAGGTCGATCGTCCGCCTGACCCCTAGTGAACCAGAGGTGCTTAACAGGCCAACACCATTGATGGTTCGTGGTCCTCCGCGCGCATGTAGTAATGGAGGGCAACCCGGGAAGGGTCCAGAGTTCTGCCATGGTATCCCGGACTGGCGCGCCCCTAAGGTAGTAGGTTTACGATCCACCTTCAATGTGCGACCAGGACTCGGCAGTCCATGGAGAAGCATGTGTGTAAGTTGTCAATGCCGTGTTGTGGACCCAGGCAAGAAAGACATTGATCATGGTGATCCGTTATGGAAATGGACTTGCTGCAGGGGCACTACCTACATAGGGCACATCCCACCTTAGATTTGGATTTAAGCCCGGACCAGACATGATCGACTGCACACAAAAACAAATAAAACAAGAAACAGACTCGGCATTGTAGAATAACACAACAAATAAAGCAAAGGAACGGTCTCATCCAATTGCAGCTCTACAGTGTCGAGTAACAAACAGAACTTTCTGTGACTTCGATGCAAACTACAAAATTGCTCTTCAACTCCCACAAGGGTGCACTCTCGACAGCAGGACGAACAGAACTGAGGTGAGGAGGTCAGCATCAGTTACTGGCTGATGCCGCACAGCCTGCTGTGTGTCACCCTCAAGGGCGGCACCGGCCTCGACACTGACTCTTCCACCAAACAAAAAATTTGTAAGCTGAAAGCTCCCGTTGGGACATAGCACCTCCGTGTACACCCACCAGTGATGAATAGTGACGATACATACAGGAAGATCAAGATCTACTGTTGTGGTAAGGCCATGTAACTGTACCGCCTTACTTGAGAGGGTTCTTGCAGTAGGTAATTACTTGTAGGACTGAGTCCCAAGCAATTTGAGTCCAAAGGACAGAAAAATATGGGAGGCTGGAACAGGAAGCTAGTAGGTGGCCAAATAATTAGGGACGAGTCCCTGGAGGACTGCCAGGCCAAAACCAGCCCTGCGCCTAGAGGCAATGTCCAAACTGTAGTGTTTGTGAAAGTGTGAATGGAACTCCAATTAGCGGCCGTGCAGATTTCATGCAGATACATTTCTGAAACAGGCTGTAGAGGCAGCCATTCCCTGGTAGAATGTCCTTTCACTTGTCCAGAAGGACTTTACCACACTTGGCAACAAAAATAATGCAGTTTGTCAACCATTTGGAAAGGCACTGTTTGGAAACTGCTGCACCTTTTCTCTTCAGTGCGAGGAAACAAAGCTGATCCATCTTACTGACATCTTTTGTCCTGTTCGGTGAATAATGTAAATTTCTGTGAACGCCTAACTTATGCAGGATGGCCTCCCGATTAGAATGTTTGGAGTAATACACTGGCAATTGAAGAGACTGATTCAGGGTAGTTTCTGAAACAACTTTTGGGAGAAACCTAGGATTTGTGCACAGAGCCATGCAGTCTCTGTGAAAAATCAAATAAGGCTCATACACATCAGTGCCTGAAGCTTGGAAATTCTTCAAGCAGAAGTGACTGCAACTAAAAGAGCACTTTCCAGGACAAAAGCGATGTCACATGTCCTTGCCGGTTCAAAAGGAGGTAAGGTCAATTTTTCTAAAAGAAAATTAAGGTCCCACAGTGGAGCAGGTTTACGACTGGGGTTTCAGATGCAGGATACCTTTAAGAAGGTTTTTGAGACCTCTAATTGAGCCAGAGTCTTCAAACAACATGAAGTCTTGCTATATTATGACAATTGCAGTATGACCGCAGGTTAAAACTGCTCGGAGGTGAAATAGTTAACTTTCCATGCAGGCATGGAACTTAGAGCGTGAGTTTGGTTGAAAACTCCATCTGTTGTGCTTCAAACGCAAACTGTCAGATTCTTTTATTTCACTCACTGAACAGCCTGGAGATTTCTCCTTCTGCTCGGTTCATTTTGTCGGTTTAAAAGTATTATTTTGGTTTTAGCTGAAATTAAACCGCAATCAGTCGGTTCAAAGCTCTGTCTGTGGTAATGTAAGTAATAGAGGTTTTACATTTATTTTTCTGTGTGGAACTTGTAATTCTTTATTGGTTCGGTTTGAACCGATCAGGTTGTATTTAAAATCTACTAGTCCTTTTTAGAGTGCGGTTCGGTTCTTATCGGTTCTAAAACCAGATTTCATTACGTTTTTCCACGACCCGTGACACGGTTGGGAACCGATAAGGGTGTCTTGCTTGGTGGATTGTCATAAACGGGCAAGTTGGTTAGGCTGGCATTATGTCTGAGAAACCCAAAAGAAAAACCGGACCCACTGGGTTTCAACACTGTAGTGTTTGTGGGGAAGCTTTTGCTAAGGCTAACCCACACACCACATGTGTCTATTGTCTGGGGTTTGACCACCTCAATTCAGACTGCCAGATTTGTTACAATTTCCTGCTGCCACCATAGATACAAGAGTTGGTAGGCTCAGGAAAGGGAGGCCAAAAGTCCGCTGACCTGGATGGCCAGCCCACGAACCGGAGGAGTGCCCTCTGACCAGGCGATACTTCCTTGAGCAAACAAACAGCCGGTTCTGAGGAGCCGGTTCCAGCAAAAGGACTAGAAAGTCAGCTAGTGTAGAGCCAAAGTTCTCTCCCAACTGCTGAGGAAATAGCTAAAGCAATTCAAATTGTCCAGTCTCTCTCTCCGGTTCCGACCGAACCGACACCTTCAGGTAAGCGTTCAGTTCGGCCGGTTCCACGATTCAAGATTATGATTTTGAGGATTTTTTATGAACTGGGGAGGGGAAGAGGAATATGAGGAGAGTGAATATGGTTTTGAAGATCTGGATGTGCCCATTGATCTGGACATCTCTCCAGATAGACCCCTAGGGTTTCTCCTCCAAGGCTTTCTGAGTCCCTTCTCATTTCATGTTTTATAAAAAGTTGCTGAACTCTCCAGCTCCCTGTTGAGGAAGCTGTTGATGACCAAGAGGAGCCAGACTATGTAGAAATGATGGATATTCCAGAGTCTAGGACTGTCAATTCCTTTGCATAAATCTTTTCGAAACAGACAGTAAAGCTTTAAAAACTCCTCACACTATACCTCCTGTGGATAAAAGGATGGACAAGAGGTATACCTTATCAGGCTCCGACACTGATTTCTCACTCAACAATGCAGCCATGTAGGGATAGTGCAGGCTGCAGCCTGTGACAAGGCTAATATTCCCCTAGCTTCACAACCCCTGAGAAGGACTCCAGGAAGATTGATGCTATGGCAAAGAAACAGTACATGGCAGCATCTTTGGGACTCAGACAAGCAAATTATATGGCTTATGCTGCTAGGTACCAGAAATCCAGATGGGATACTGTGCTGGTCCTAGCGAAACAAGTCCCTGACCAGCTTGCCAGGGAGCTGGAACCGTGGCTATGGATGGTATTGAGGCATCCAAGGTGCAATTTCATGCTGCAGTGGACTCTAATGATGTTTCATCAAGAGTCATGGCTACATCTGTGGCACTTCACAAGATGGCTTGGCTTAGATGTACTACCCTGTCTCAGGATACCCAGTCTAAGGCCATGGATTTTCCTGTTGTGGGAAATTCTCTATTTGGGGAGCAAACAGAGAATTACATGAAGAAAATGGATGAATATCGGACCACCTATAGGAGTGCACAGGCCAAGGAAAGGCAGGCCACTCCTCAAAAGCAGCTTTGTAGAGGCAGGGCAGGCCTTTTCATAGGCCTTTTACTAAGCCTAAGCTTCCTCCTCCGCCTATGCTCAGAGGGGGTTCTTTAGAGGGAGAGGCAGACGGGGTACAAGCAGGTCTGCTTCCACCCTCAGCCCAAAGCCCCTGCCAAGCAGGCACCCTGATGGGATTGCCAGGGCCGATTCTCCTCTACTTGTAGGGGGCAGGCTGGCTTACTTTGTCCAGGTCTGGAAGTCTTTAACATCAGACAAGTGGGTCCTGGAAGTAGTAGCCAGGGACTGGTTCTCAGCTTCAAAAATTTCCAAAGCTGAGAACCAGATCTCTTTCCACCTGCAACTTCATCAGAGGCACTCACCCTAGAGGCAGAGGTCTCTACCCTCCTGGCTCTCAGAGCTGTGGAAAGGGTTCCTCCCACACCAGAGCAAAGGTTTGTACTCCAGGTACTTCCTTATCCAAAAAGACAGGAGAATGGCGCCCATCCTGGATCTCAGATATTTAAACAAGCACCTTTTAAAGCCAAAGTTCAAAATGGTGACTCTGGGAATTATCCTACCCCTAAGGCCAGGGACTAGCTAGCTTCCCTGGACCTCAAGGATGCCTACTTCCATATTCCCATCAGAAGCTCCCATCGAAAGTACCTCAGGTTCGAGCTGCCCTCAGGCCACTACCAGTTCAGAGCAATGCCCTTGGCCTCACTTCTGCCCCAAGGGTATTCATCAAATGCCTGGCTGTAGCAGTTGCCTACCTAAGAAGGCAAAAAATTGCCATCTTTCCTTACCTGGACGATTGGCTCTTAGTAGGCCAGTCCCCAGACCAGGTCAATTTACACCTTCAGATAACGCAGCAACTGCTTACCTCGCTAGGTTTCCTTCTGACTCTCTCAAAGTCAGTTCTAGAGCCAGTCCAGCTTCTTACCTTCATAGAGCAGAGAACTAGAACACACAGGAAACCAGGGCCTTCCTCCCCTGGACAGGACAAAGACCCTAGTCTCCTGGCCTCCTCATTTACCCTGCAGGTCTCCGGCCAGCAAGGCATTTTCTGCAGCTCCTAGGACACATGGCTGCTTCCACAGCAGTTGTGCAAAGAGCAAGATTTCAGATGAGGGACATCCAGTTCCATTTGAGAGCTTTTGGTCTCAAAGAAAGGATCCTCTTACCAAGCTGATCCCAGTAACTCGAACTCTGATCCAAGCCCTACAGTGGTGGCAGGATCAGAGCAACCTGAGACAAGGGTTCCTTTTGTCACTCAGTCTCATTCTCTAATCCTTACTACAGATCGTCCCTCTTGGGCTGGGGAGCTCACATGGGCGACCTCACCATCCAGGGTCTGTGGTCTCCCAGGAATCTCTGCTCCACATCAACCTGTTGGAGCTCAGAGCAGTTTTTCTAGCACTTCAAGCTTTTTCCAAATCTGTTCAGAACAAGAGTATTCAGGTCAGAACAGACAACTACTACAATGTGGTACATCAACAAGCAAGGGGCAGTTGGTCTCTGACCTTGCGCATCAGTGATGAAGTTGTGGTCTCTGGCTTCTCCTGAACACCTCCCTTACTGCAGTTCTCCTCCCAAGCAAGGACAATGTCCGCAGATGCTCTCAGCAGGATTTCCCAGGGCCACCACGAATAGTCACTGGATCCCTGGTCTTGGGAGTAGTATTTGCCAGATGGGGCACCCGCAGATAGATCTTTTGCAGCCCCAGACAATCACCAACTTCCTCTTTTTTGCTGCAGGCCCCAGTGTTGGGCTCACTCCCTGGATGCCTTAGCCCTCAGTTGGGAGGGAAGTTTCTCTATGCCTTCCCTCCCTTCCTCTCCTGTTCAAAGTGCTAGTCAAAATCAGATCCCAATCATGCAAAGTCATTCTGATAGCTCCGGATTGGGCCAGACAGCCCTAGTATCCTCCTGCTGTCCTTAGCAGTCCATCCTCCCTGTCCCTTCCCAGGAATCACAATCTGTTAACCTGTGCCCAGGGAGGGTCTGGTACCCAGATCTCAAATCTCTCAATCTCAAGGCTTGGTTCTTGAAGAGTTAGAGTTTGCTGATTTACACCTTTCCCAAGGTGTAGCGGATATATTGAAGGCCCAAGAAAGCCTTCCACCAGGGCTACTTACAATTCCAAATGGAAAGGTTTTCCATATGGTGCTCGGAAAGCATATTTCCCCAGTCTCTGCTGATCTACCCACAGTCCTGGATTATATGGTCCACCTGAATTCTTTGGGCTGAGACCAGCTACCCTGAAGGTGCACTTGGCAGCTGTGTCTGCTTTTATTTCAGCAGGTAAATCCTCTTCCCTTTCAGCTCATCCTGTATTTTCCAAGTTTTTAAGGAGTTGTTTCACACCAACCTCCATTCAGGGATCCTGCCCTGCCTGGGATCTTAATGTTTGCATTGCTCAGCTTATGCAACCCCTTTGAGCCCTTGTCTTCAGCTGAGCTCAAGTACTTGACTTGGAAAACTGTGTTTTGGTAGCCATCACCTCTGCCAGATGCATAAGTGAATTACAAGTGTTGTCAGTGGAGCAGGAGTTTATCTTTTCACAGAGATAACGTGGTCCTTCGGACTAACAGAAAGTTCCTGCCTAAGGTGGTTTCAGATTTCCACCTTAATCAATCTATTTCACTTCCAGTGTGCTTCACTGACCACTCCTCCTCTGGGAGAGGATGCTGCACAGCCTAGATTAAGAAAGCCCTTAGTTACTAGATAGGTGCACAAGGGTCATAGGTTTGACTCCCTTCAACTGTTCCTCACCTATGGCGGTTGGTAAAGGAAGCCAGCCACTAAAGATCCATTGCCAGGTGGATTGTCTCTTGTATCCAATTCTGCTATGAGGAGTTGGTAAGTTCCCCTCTCAGGCCTGAGGGCTCACTCTACCAGAGGTACAGCTGCTTCTCTGGCTGCTGCCAGAGACATTCCTATTCTAGAAATATGTCAAGCAGCTACCTGGAAAACAGTTCACACTTTATAAGCATTACTCCCTGGACATCCAGGCTAGGAGTGATGCTCGGTTTAACACAGCCGTGCTTCAGAGCCTTATTTCCTAGGTAGGTTCTGTCCCTCCTCCATGGGGGTACTGCTGTGTGTTGTTATTGTCTAATATAGCAAGACTTCATGTTGTTTGAAGAAAAATTACTCACCTTAGTAATGTTGTTTCTTCTAATGGAGTCTTGCATATATGACCTCCTCCCTCCCTCCCTGCCTGCCCCTCTCAGAACTTCTGTTTTGGGGATGTGGGTGGGCAGTACAGGGTTGGCACTTTTTTGATGCCCACCTTGTTGTTTTTCACCTACCTTTTGGGTGAATTTGTGTTGTGCTTTTGCATTTTTGGGTCTCCTGACTTGAGTCTTTGTTTTAGGCCAAAATGAGTGTTTATGTTAGTAGCCAGTTGGCTAGTGTAGGTTTACAGCTTCACACAGAACCTTAGTGAGTTTTAGCTCGTAGAAGATCTGACAGTTTGCATTTGAAGCACAACAGACAGAGTTTTCAACCAGCTCATGGCTTAAGTTCCATGCCTGCATGGAAGTTAACTATTTCACCTCCAGACAGTTCTAACCTGCGGTCATACTCTAGTGTCATAATATAGCAAGACTCCATTAGAGAAACAACATTACTAAGGTGAGTAATTTTTCTTGCCTCTACTAAATCATGGTAGGCAGAAATGGCGCTAGGTGCAACTTCAGTTATGATTAGCCAAACCCAGGTCCGATAGATGGAGAAGATACTCCATGACCTGGGGAGCGAGACACGAGAAAGGGTCCCAAGCGTTCAAGGTGGCCCAGATGGAAAAGTGCTTCCACTTCATGGTATAGGTAGTTCTGGTAGAAGGCTTTCTGGCCTCTACCAAAATCTGAAGCTACCAAGGGAACCCCATACCTGAAAGTGACTCGTCTTGAGGAGCCACATGTGAAGATGAAGGACTTCTGCTCGATATACCAGCATGCCCCTCCCCGGGTCAAGAGATCATAGGAAAGTGGTAGAGGAATCGGAGAGTCTCCGCTATTGCTGGAGCAGCCGGTGTGAAATCTGTCGAGACCAAATGGAGCTATCAGTATCATTTGTGCTCCTTTGTTTGGAGCTTGATCAGCACTCTCTGTAAGACTGGGAAGGAGGAATATGTACAGATATCTCCCTGTCCATCAAAGCAACAGCGCTGCCTTGCCAAAAACACCATTCCCAGGATCAAGCAAGCAAAACTTGGGAACTTCGGACAACCCCAGAGGTCAAGATGTGGTCTAGTACCTCTTGTTTTAGCTCCCACTTTGTGCTCTTACCCTGGTGTGGCTGAGACTGTCTGCAAGGATGTTCTGCACGCCTGGGACATGTACCACCAGGAGATGAACCTTGTGCAGAACCGCCCAATTCCAGACCCGCATTGCTTCCCTGCAAAGAGGATATGAGTGGGTGCCCCTGTTTGTTGATGTACCACAGTATGCACATGTTGTTCAACTGGATCAACAGGGTATCTTGTTGAAGCATGTGCTGAAAAGCCTGAAGAGCATATAGCACTGCTGTCATTTCTAGCACATTTATGTGCAAATGTAGTTCCATAGGCGACCACAGGCCCTGGGTCCAGTGACATCCCAGATGGGCACCCAACCCATTCCTGATGTGTCCGTGGTTAGTATTTGGGAGTAAAGAGGGGCCTGGAAAGGAACCTCTGAATCAGGTTGTTGGGAGTTCTTCCACCACTGCAGATCTTTCTGCATCAGACTGGAAATTAGGACATGATTATCCAGTCGTCCCACCTGCCTGATCCCACTGAGACCTGAGAGTCCACTGCGAGATGCGATGGAGTCTAGCTCTTGGGACCAAAGGGATAGCTGCTATGAGGCCAAGGAGGCGGAGAACCCCTGGCTGAAATGTGTCAGTTGGAAGATATCAGCTTGGTCTGTCTCTCCAGGGTCTCACCCTGTCCAGGTTGAGAAGGCCATACCCTGTACTATGTCCAGAACCACCCCAATTCCTTGTAGGCACTGGGAAGAAGCAAGCTGGGATTTGGGGTAAATGAAATAATACCCAGATGCTCGAAAGGTGCAGGGTAGCTGATATGGAAGCCTCCTACCCCTCCCTCAATGGAGCTGCAAGAAGCCAATCATCGAGGTAAGGAAGACGTAGTGCCCGACTCTCAAGGTACTTGCCACGACCACTGGGCATCTGGTAAAACTTTGGTGCGGAGGACAGTCCAAAAGAGAGACTTTGAACTGGTAATGCTTCCCTTGGAAAGAAAACCTGAGGACTCTATGGTGTGGACGGAATATTGGAATGTGCAGGTATGCATCCTGCATGTCCAGGGCAAAAGCCATTGTCCTCTGGAAAGTAGAGGCAGCAGGCTTTGCAGCATCAGCATTCAAACCTCTTGTACTCTATGAAACGGTTTAGGTATTGAGGTCTAAAACCGGCATAGATCCCCGTCTTTTGGGTACCAGAAAGAAGTGGAGTAGAATCCCTTCCCAATCTGGTTTGCCAGCACTAGCTCTATTGCTTCTTTTCAAAGAAGAGCCATGATCTCCTCCCTTAAATGGGAATATAGCCCTTGGGTAGTGGGAAAAACCTGGGGATTGTTTGGGGTTTCTCAAAATTCGAGTGTGACCAAGCTTTATTAGCTGAAGCACCGGCGTTGGTTGTGATGGACTCACAGTCTCCCAGATGCTTTAAATCTTCCACCCACCTGTTCCTCTGATGGACATAGAGGAGGGAGGGTGGTCAGTGAGTCAGGAATGGGAGGGGTAGGGAGGACTGCTTTGAAGCTCTCTGGGTCATGGCTGCAAGGGCAGTGGCTGTATTGGGAGCCCTATGTTTAAACTGATATTTGGGTGCTTGTTGAATTTTCATCTGGCATCCGCTTTGCTGTCGAAAAGCATACTTTTGCTGTTGCTTGGTGATACACGGTGTGAACCGACCAAAGAGCTGTGCCCTTATCTTGCAGGCTTGTAATAATGTCCTGGGCATCTCTGCCAAACTGGACAGAGCCTCTGAAAGGGCATCCTGGATAGCCGACTGAACATCAGGGCTAGGCCTGATTCTTTAGCCAAGAGTATCGGCAAAGCTCACAGCCGTGGCTGTACCTCTTGTATTTGGAGGAGATCTTGTTTCAGAGTCCAGAAGGGCCTCAACTATGGGCCTGGAGCTAGTGGAACAAAGACTTCTGGTACACTAGCATGTGCAACATGTACTAGAAGAAGAAGAATCAGCATTTATATAGCTTTTCATACACAGTATCCCAAAGCACTTTACAAGCAATGCTAGACTGGTAGTGAAGTGACTGAATGTGTGGTGGAGGCCATATCAGCATCATCACCCACACACAGCCTGGATAATTGCATGAACCAGTTTATGGGAAGGGGAATGTTGGCCAGGACACGGAATGTTCCCTGCTCTTTGGAAGAGCCCTGGGTTCTTTACTTCCACCTGGACACCCACCAGGACAACACCAGGATGGGCAGAAGGGACTTCGTTTAACGTCTCATCCGAAGGGCGGCACACCCAACAGTACAGCACCCCAATACTGCACTGGGATGCCAGCGATTTTTTAGGTGCAAATCCAATCCCGGTGGACGAGAACTCATTTACCTTCTGTCCAGAGGCGATGTTACCAACTGAGCCACGCTGACACATGTAGTTAAGAGCACCTAATGGCTAGTGTACAAGAATAATAAAAGGTCCTCCCGAACTGGTCCATTTGTCTGGATTCCTTGTTGGGAGGGAAGGTACTAAGGTGCTTTGGCTGCCAGACTGATCGTGGACTGCAGTGTTGACCACTGAATCAGCCTTAGGATGCACGCTATGGCGGTCCTTGTCTTCAGGGGTCCTATAAACCAGTCAGCTTTCTTGGTCATGGCCAGAATAGAGGAAGGTCTCTGCCAAATGGTCGAGGATAAACCTCGTGAGGTTCCAGCCATGGGTGTGTGAGCACTGGACCTGTCTCTGGGAGATCTAGATGCTCTGCCAACCTTTGCCTTTTGGGTCCAAAGCATCTGACTTCCATCCTTGTGCCTCCACCATTTGTCTGAGGAGGTCCACAAGGAGGGATCTTCAGGTGGGGATTTGGGAGATTCCTAGGGACTGGTTCCTCATGGGAGGTGTCTCAAATCCTGAACCCTCGGAGGAGGAATCGAGTCTGCTTTGGAATCGTCGGAATCCTCCTGAATCTTGTCAGGAATCTGAAGTTCCATCTCCTGGAGATCCCTTCTGATGTCAGGGGTTGCGTTTGGGCTGTCGTCTGGCCTGATGTTGAGGCTCGAGGAGGACCAGAGAGGGTGCCCTAGGGTAGGGGCTGGGCGCCTGTGTCCAAAGGTTATGGATGCCTGCTGTCCAACTCTGAGACCAATTGGGATTTTGTCTCAGACCACCAAAACTTTAAAATCTCCTAAAATCCTCCTGTGGCTGAGCAGGAGGAAGTGGAATGGGAGGAGGTGGAGGGTGACAGTGGGGAACCCTGACTCGGTGCCATGTCCCAAGAAGCTTGTGGAAGATAATGGTGAGGATAACCTGGTGGATAATAGAGAAAGGAATGATAACCAGGGTAACCTGAGTAATAAAACCTGTTGAAAATGGGTCTGGCATCGGGGCGATGTAAGATAGCCTGACGGCAGAAATCCAGATGATGTCCCTGCAATTGGAAGCCTGACGGCAGCCCTGATGGAGGGTAGCCTTATGGCGTCCCTGTCCTGAAGGCAGATAGCCTGAAGGAAGGCCTGCCAGTGGTCCTGCTGGGGGAACCCTGGTGAAGGGCATGAAGGCAGAAATCCCAAAGGCGGCCCTGAAGGTGGGAAACCTGCTGGGAGCCCTGACGGGATGGCCCACTGAGCGATCCTGACTGAGGAAGTAAGGGCCCTGCAGGCACAGAGGAAGAGTAGGTCTAGCACTTCTACTGGGGGGGAGCCACCATAAGGCCTTTGGCAACCTTGGCGCCAGGTATACCTAAAAAGGTCTTCTTCTGTCAGGACCTGTGGGTCCGGTGACAGCAGAGGAATTCCGGACGGAGGAGAAGACGGGGCTCTTCAAGAATGGAGTCCTGGGGCAACCCTTCCCTTCCAGCCGGACGGAGCTGACATCTGGCTGCACGTCATCAGAACCTGACAGATGCGAAATGGTCATGCGATCATCAGAGGGTCCAACGATTGACTGGTTAACCTGGATTATGCAGGAGTTGGAGACACTGACCCTCAACTTACCAACCCTGGCCAGGTACTCGCCGGAGGGTCCGATGAGTGGCTTATTGGCCATGCCTGCCAACTCAGAGCTCAGGGTTGTGATGGGCCTAGTGCAGTGGCAGACTCGATGAATCTGTTGTTGTACGCACTGTCATCATAACCAGTGGTGAAGGGCTGGCCAAAGCCTGCTCTTTAGTGGGAGTGCAAGCTTGGCTACTACACTCATCTTCCTGAGGAAGAGGGCCGAGCCTCCGTCAAGAGCCCATGGGGGTCAGTTGGAGATGAGGAGGTGCTTTTAAGCTTCTTTAGTTCTTTTTCATCGAAACCATTTTAGTTTCAGGAAATGGACTCGAGTGACTGTTGGTGCCTTTTCCGGTGGCCTGGCTGAACTGGGTGCAGGCCTCACACTCCTCGACATTGTGATCTGGTCCCAAGCAGAAGAGGCAGAGGGTATGCTGGTCCTTATGCGGTAGTTGGATGCCGCAAGAACCAAACTTATTTTTCTGCAATTCTGTGGAAGAAGAGGACAACACACACGATTATTAGGACATATTGTAGGTAAGAGAAAAAAATGGATACTTATCCGAATTAGTGCGTTCGAACTGCTGAGCATAAGCTTTAGTCGGTCTGACGTGTACAGGTCGACTGCAGGAAAGAACTGGAGGGCAGACTTAGGTCCGTGCACTATATGTGTCACTGGATAACCACCACGTGATGTTGGGTGGGCAGTCTCCCATTAGACACTGCAAGCAAAAGTTTTGTGGTTCTGATGCCAGGGGCACAGTCCTATAAATAATTACCTACTGCAAGAGCCCTCTTGAAGTAAGATCCAGTTTTATAAGTGAGTTGGTGCAAGAAACACTTGAACTTAGGGGTACACCAGAAGTTCCACATACCCTACTGGCCTCAATCATCAGGTCTGGTAGAAAGAACCAACAGACAGATTAAGCAAATGCTTTCCAAGTTTATTGAGGACAATCCCAAGGATTGGGATTCCTTTGCCTTTACTCCATCTGGCAATTAGGGGTACTCCTTCAGCCATGACCCAGTTGACAACCTTCAAAGATAATGACTGGTAGAACCATGAGACTACTTGAACACCTGTTCTTTGATCTGAACACCCCACTGCAGAGATAGTGTCTGTAGACAAATATGTTGCAAAACTCAGAGATGACATTGTTAAAACCCATCTGTATGCTGCACACCACATGGGCAAGGCCCAGCAACAGTCCAAACCCAATTTGACAAGCACGCACAAGAAGTGGACTGGCGAGTCGGACATCAGGTAATGGTACTCAGATTTGCACATCCTACACACCCCACCTCCAATAAATGGGAAGGATCCTACCCCATTGTCAACAAGCTCAGTCCAGCAGTTTATCAAGTTAAGACTTCTCCAGAACAAGAAACTTACTAAGAAATGGTTACATGCAAACCAGTTAAAGCTTTATAAAGAAATGTAATTACTTTTCCTAACTCCATTGGGCAGAATTGTACCAACTGACCTTTTCTTCTTCCTTATGGTACTCCTACAAGACGGCTATCTTGCATCTGGCTTTTCTGCTCTCAGAAGCATTCCCTTGTATCCAAGGAATGGTGGCCCGCATCCTTCCACATTTTGTTCACCCCCTACCACCATTCCTGAAGGACTTACTATAAATGTCCCAAACAAATTGATTACCATCCAAGAAGGCAAGGATGCCTCACCTTACTGCTTCAGTTGTGGCCCCTGACAAATCTTCCCTACAAACTGAATGGCAAACAGACTTCAATGGACAAACTCTCCATGTTGCCTGCCTATCCAAGGTACTTTCCATGGTTGGCTCAACACCAAAATTGCCCCAAATGGCACACTGTCCATTCACCAAACTAATCATAGACATTCTGGTTTATATAATCTTACTACTTTAATTGACCCAGCCTTTTGTGAGAGGTTCCACAATACTCCTAAAAGATTTTTGTACCCATAATTATATGGCTACTGCCACCATGTTTTGTCTGTAATGCCTCCTACTAAAGCAGAACTTACCAAATGTCCCCACAGAACCTGGCCCACCCAGTGGTCTTACTGCAATTTGCATTCCAGGTACTCTAACAACGTGCAATTCATGCACGTCCCTGTTATTCTTAATCTCATACACTGGAATATGGCAGGATTTGGTATGTGCTATACTACCACCACTTCTAAGTTTTTCAGTACTGTTACTAGATAGTCTGGCAGCCAGCAGACACGTACCAAGACCCAATAGCTGGTACACATACCATTGAACACTTAGATTTATTTAGGTCTAGACCCAACCCCTCAAGTAAGATAAAGCCCTCATCACGTAGGAAACATGCTACTACAGATGTTACTGGTGCAACTGGTACTGTATCCGACTCTTCAGATCCAGCATGTCATTCTGAACAGGGCAGACATTGCTGCCATAAAATTCACAGCCAAATTCCAGAAGCGCATGAAAACTGATGCTTTATCCCCATTATTACATGCTGTGGATGGTCTTAGTCAGAAGAGCGCTATACTGTCTACAGCATGAGAGATATAGCTAAAAGTTTTAATGATACTAAAAACAAAATTAATGAGCTTGTTTTCAAAATAATAAGGAGGTCGACAAAGCAATATATTGCCAGGAACTCTTTATGTTCTGCTTAAAACCACTGTCAATAATCTTTTCCGTGATCTGGAATTTGGACATATTCCAGATATTCATGATAGAAGACTTGCTAAATAGTACTGCCCAAATTGTAGGTCTACTGCTTGTATTACAATGTGTATGTCAAGATCTGTTTTATCCATTATCTACTCCTAGAAATCTAGGGTATGTCACACGCCATCCCAACAGAGGTCCATGTTATACAGTTAAACTCTGCACTATCTGGGACAACATGTTTGCTACATTCACTGTGTCCCTCACCGTTTTGATCCACAAACTGCACTGTTTGATAAACTTGCCTCCATCCATTCCATTGGACACTTTGACAAGGATATCTACAGAGAACATGTCGATCAGCCACCTCTTCTGGTATATCACCCCACCCTTAAAGCATGGGTTCATCTAATATGGACTGCTAAGCGAGGAAGGGATATCATTATTTGTGTCACTGTGATGTATTCAACATCATCAAACTGGTATGGAGCTATTCACTGGACAGCATAGACTGGTCTTTCAGTCTGGACTTGGACATTAACTCAACTGACACAGATACCCCAAGCATCTTCTGCACCACCATCAGTTGACAAAGCCGGATGTCTCCACAAAACTTATACAGAAAGGTTCATCGGCTGACTACAAGACTTATGAATCAATCATTCACCTGTCCAGTCCAACTACAAAAATGGAGGTTACCAACTGTTAAAATATGATATAATTCTGATGGACAGTACTGTATTGTTACTAACCATAAACTTTTCCTGTGGCGATAGGGTCTGTAACATCCAATACCTCAACTTTTGTTTTAATCCTCATCAAACTACTCTAATAGGCCATACAGTTATTACTCCTGTTCCCATCAAGGAACCAGATGTTATTGACAGTGACCCTGAATACTTGCTTGCTCTAGCTCAATATTTACCAATCTTTAATGTCCATATTGACCCATTGACATTAACTTTGAAATTCCTTTTAGATAGAAAGGATACACACCTCATCCACATTAGTAACAATATCTCCAAAGTCAGAGATGCCTTTAATACCTTTATCCATGATGGTGATTTAAGCAATGCACTTTCTATACTTGCTTAAAAATGACATTTAAAGGTTATGTTATTATACAAGCATTTTTGATTGTTGTTTTGATAGTAACACTTTGCTATTTAAGGCATACACTCCAACAACACCATGAACAGCTTGGGTTCCTTTACAAGGCTTAGCTGTTGGGTCTGTAAAAGCTGGAGTTTGTCCCCACTATTTTCCCATAATGTTGTTGCCTTTCAGTGAGGAAACAAGGGGGGATGTTATGTGAGGTCCCTACATCCTAAATGGCATCCCACTGTGCACCTTAGACAAACTTTATTACATATATATGCAATAGCAACAATTACTAACATATAGGGCATGGACACTTACCGTACAAGAGTAAGTGTCAGAAACATAATGATTTATATTTTATTCTGCTTCTTTATGCTTGATAACAGCATGTAGCAGGCCAAGACACCTGTGTCTGTATTTTCTGATATGTTTATTAGTCAAACAATGCTGCCACCTTTTGGATTTATGTATAACTACATTACATTCTGTGTTTCTATGTACCATCTATGCATCCTTCATTATACGATTTAGCTGACTATGCACTTATTAAATAAGACTAGATAATGCTGTGGAGCCACCTAACTTTTAGCCAATAAGGCTTATTTTATATGTCTGGCACTGCTTCTTACTAGTGGTCACTATGACTACTATCAGTAGTATATAACCTGCTGTATTATGTATTCCCCTCAGAGACCATCTTCACTCCTTGGGGTACTGGGAAACATTCATCTCCCAGTGTCTTATGGTTAAGAACTGCTTAGGGCAACTGTGATTCCTTTTGGTGTAATAAACACGATTTATTACCAATATACCACTTGCTTGTGTCTCTTTTGCATCTACATGACTGCCAAGAACCTGATCAGGGCTAATGACCTAACTGCCCAATCTACCTGAATCAGGTGCAAGTTACGCAATGTGTTTAGTGCAGCTGTGCCAAAACAAAGGGTTTGATGCACGGTTTGACACAAGCCCTGTGCCAACCTTCATGAATCGATCCCACAGAGTCCATCCAGTCTGACCGGAAATCTACCAGCCCTTTTACTGTTACCCCATTTCTTCCATTTAATAAGTCCTGTGAAACCATCCCAGTCAGTACTGAACCAAGTAATCCTGCCCACACTGGCCACTATGCTAGGAAAGAAATTCAACTTATCTCGACTCTCTCTCTGTGAAGAAGAATTAGTTTACATCTTTTGAATTTCCATGACTAATTTAAGTTATGGCCCCTTCGGTCAAATTCTTAGACACTAAGTGCTGAGTGGTTGACCCTATTGTATCCTTACAAAACGTGAACAACGCATTTCCCCATCCCTTCTTGCTGCCAGAGAGTAGATATCAAGGGTCTCCAAACTTTCCTCCAATGATTTTCTGTGTTGCCCCTGGATCATTTTGTGGTCAACCGCTGGATGATCTGCAGTCGATTTCTGTCCTTTTCACAGGTGCAGACTTCCAAACTGAACACAGTACTCAAGGTAAAGCCTCACCAACTACCTCTAAAGTGGCAAAATCACCACCTTCCTGCAGCTGGTAAAGCACTACCCTATACAACCCAGCATTCTGCTTGCTATCCCATGTGACATTGCATTGGAGGTTGCCTTCATACTGTCGTATAAGTGGAATCCAGCAGTCTGGCAGTCATCCCCATTTAGATCACACTCTATGATTCTGAACTGTCACCACTAAAAGTGCCTAGTGTTCCTTTATTTAAGACACATAGCAACGCATAATGGCGGGCACGAAAATGTTCTCTTTGCTGTGCAATGCTACAGTAAATGTGTGGTGCCACCTACCACAGCAGCATATATTTATCAATGGGAATTTACTCCAGTTAGCCTAAGATACCTTAGAGCATTCTGCAATAAGAAGGAACTTAACAATTGTTTTACATTTTCTATTGTTTCTCTGTTCTTTTGACGTCCACATTGTACAGCTTTCTATTTTATTTCATCTGTTAGAAATATTATCAACTTCATTTTTTATTTTGCAAACCTTTACATACTGTGTGTGCATGTCTATGTATTTTAAGAATCTTTACGGCAAGTGTAGAAAAATGGCAACACGTTTCCTCCCCCAACCAACAAACACACATCTGTTCACAACATTCAAACACAGTCCAATTCTGTAGGCCGACTAATGTTTAGAATCTCATCACTGAGTATGATTAATGAAAACGTTTATGAAGATGTTTTCTTGTCCATGCTTCAGCACAGCTGTCACAGCATCCAGATTATGCCTATATGCCATGCTTGCCCGAGCAGGTTCCCAGGGATGACTGTAGCAGTACTGCAAAGACTTGTCGCGTGCCAAAGCATGCTGGGATACTTGCCACCAGGCACAGTAACCAATAGTGGAAAGGCAGCATTCAAACCAGAAACTCATCCCAAGTTATGAAGTGCAAGGAATGTATGTTCTTTCTCATTCTGAGTCACCAAAATAAGAACAAAGTGTTAATAAGATTGTTTTAAATCATGTTACAGCACAGATCACAGCCACACTGCTGTTAACAGTTTAAGGCTGTTGGTTAAACAATGCTGAAGCCTTGCTCCGAGCAGGATTTTTGCACAGTTTGTAACATGGTTTTTGTAGCATGGTTTACCTGTCCTACTATGTGGACACAAACCTAAAAGTCCCAGTGCGGACAGGGCCTAAGATCAGTAGCGGAGCCAGGTTTGGGATCATTTGGGAGCCAGGAGGGCCATTCAGTCAATGACAGGCTCCACAATGGGTACTGAACAGTGAATAAAGATGGTGGCAGGGCACCACTACTCACACTGGGGCAGCCAGGAGGGCGATTGCCCCAGCCCCCTGCTCCGCCACTGCCTAAGATGCATAGAGACAAACCAGGCAGTAAATTGCAACATTTGAAGAGTGGGTAGGTGCTTGTCAGATTGAGTGTTGGTCCACTACTTAAGATTCTTGTGGACAAATACGTCTCGGCATACAGATACAATGGGCACAAAAGATCCTTTTATCTGGTAAACAAACATACATACAGCATGTTGAAGTAATTGATCCAGATGCATCCAGGCGACTACAGTAGGTCCCCTAGCATCAGAAATGGCTGTAACCAGGTGATACCTCAGATGGTAATATTCACTTTAGACCATGGTTTCAACGTGACCCTTAAGCATCAGACTGGAATTAAAGGTTGTCAAGGTAATAAACCCTCTTGCCCAGTGCCACACCATCAAAGACCGGCAGCAAAGCGATGCAAACAATTCCTGAAACTTTTGATGATCTCTACACAGGGCAGTGTGTGTATGTGCAAAACAACATGTGACCCAAGACTGAGCTCCATGGAATGCCACAATACACAGAAACCAGTGCTGGACATACATAACTTGTAAATGTTTAGATGGTGCAGTTCTTCAACGTTGGGTTGTCATACAGTAAATGAATGAGTTGTTTCAGTACAGAATACTGTGACAAGGCTGCAGGTTGCCTGTAACGCAAGCTTCTTTGGTTGAATTACCCTGCTCTTCACCAAAGAGAAAGCTTGGGGTTTACTGCCATTTACAAACTGTGTAAAGATTCTGAGGTGTTAGAAAACATGGGTTATGGATGCTACACATCGAGGCAGTAGGGTCTCCGCCTAGCAAAACTACTTCATACTAGATCACAAAAATAATGAATTCAGAGAATGCTACACTGCTTTTGAACCAGGCAAGGTATTTTAACAAATAAGCAAGCTTTTTTTGTTACTTTGGGACTTAGACCAACTTTTCAGGCATTATCCTATTATCCATTGTGCGACAGTTTTACCATCCTACCTGGTAAACCATGTAAACCTGGAACTCCAGGGGACCAGGTTCTCCTGGGGCACCAATCAGACCATGTTCTCCAACTTCCCGGAATCACCATATGCACCAGGAAAACCTTTCATTCCAGCAGGACCAGGCATGCACGATCACCTTGTTCAGCCTCTCACCCAGGCAGACCTGAAATGTTTACAGAAAAGACAGGCACATAATATTCATTTGAACAAAGTATAATTGTCACATACAATAAAATCTGGAATTAATGTTACATAGCATGTTTTATACAAATTTCATCCCAAAACACTTTTTAGTACTAACAAAGTGCAAACAAAGATAGAAATATCAATGCCTGTAACAATGCAAACATCTATTTCAACTGATAGACCATAAGCGGTCATTTGTGTTTTAATTTAATGGAAGAGGTTGGAAAAAGCAAGTGTCAAGAAGGAGTGATCTGGCTAGCCGGAGGCGCTGAGGGTTGAGGCACTGGGTGCCACACCTTGTGCCATGTCATACCAGTGACCGGGTTTGGGAATGAGCTGGGACCACCGGGGTCAGCGGGGGAGAGATTGAGCATCCGGGGACTGTTCTTTCTTCCCAGGGAGGGTTCGGGATGCACTCGCTTCAGAAGCGACCTCTGGCGGGCGGCTGGAGGTTCACAGACTGTAGCGGCATGGTTAAGTGCCTGAGGGCAGAGCCAAGGCAATTTGTTGCTTTGCTGACCGGGCTCTGCAGGAGAGGGAGGAAATAAAGTACAGAAATCCCTGGCTCGTGCCGAGATGACGAGGGCCCTAGGAATATCTCTCTCTCATCCCCAGCCAGGCCAGGCCACACTGGGGATCCACGGCCGACCTCCCAGAGGGATGAACCCTATAATTTCAGAAAGACCCACCGGCGGCGAGCCTGTTCCGGGAAGTGATCCGGAGCACTGGGAAGTTCCTCTGGGAGGTGAACCGTGATGAATGGCCATGGTGGGGAGAAGAAGGGTAGGATTGAGTGGGCTCTCTGAAGGATGCCTGGAGAGTACCGTGCCTAAATAAAGTTAAAAAAAAGAGTGATCTTACACAGGTGTTGTATGTAAGGAGATGACGTGTTTTTCAGATGGGATTTGGCATGAGAAGGAGAGTCAATGAGGGGGGCTAGAGAGAGTGAGAGAAAGGAATGACGCCCCTGACTGTTGGTGCAGTGGTGGAAAAGGCTCTGTCATCCACAGCGAAAAGGTTGTGTGAGGGAACAAATAGAAAGTGTAAGAAGCACAGGAAGAGAGGGGAGGAGTAGAAGATAACTACTGTACTAGGTCACTGAGATAGAAGTCTGCAAATCTACAGATCATTTTGACTACCAGAAGGTTAATCATATATTGAATCCTCAAGGAAATCAGAAGGCAGTGGAGGTCACATAGTACAGGAGTGATGTGATCCCATTTTTTGGTGACACAGGGAAGATAGATAGTAGAATGCTGGACAAACTGGTGCCTGGATACTTGGGACTTGGGAGACCATTAAAAGGATGTTGCAATAGGCAAGTTGTGAGGTCACAAAGATGAGTGAGAGTGGAAAGTTAAGTCAGTGGTGGACATGCACAATGTTGCAAAGGTGGTAGACATTTTGCAAAGGTAACAGATGTGGTGGAGACAGAAAGTTTGAGATTATCCAGGTTGCAAACAAAAGGAGCACAAGAGAGGTCAATGTCAACAAGCATTTGTCAATGCCGAATGTTTGCTTGCTAGCATTTGGCATTGGTAGTGTAGGAGTTACAGAGCTGCATAATAGGGTGGGCAGTGACGTACTGAACTGAAGCCAACCCACCAGCACCCTGCAGAGACTGACAGGCATTGGGGTGTGCCTCTGGGTCGTCAGGCATAACGGCCATGCCATTTCACCACACCCTACCCTGCAGACACCGACAAGTGTCACGGTGTGCCTTGGGGTCTTTGGCCTTAGACGCACCCCATTCCATCAGGAAATACGGTGAGATGGGTGTGGTATAGCAGAATGGAGTGAACTTTGGGGCTCAAGAGTCCAAGGCACACCTCAATGCCTCTCAGTGGCTGCTGGGTGTGTAGGGGTGGAATGGTATGAGCAATGCAGGCGACAATCCCAAGTCAAGCCCTGATGCCTGTTATTCTCTACAGGGTGGAGGCGTTAAGGTCAGAAACCCCTAACACCGTAGGCATTAGTTGTATTTTCACTCCAAATTTTTAACATGTTTTTTGTGACCCCCCACCTCATGAACAGTGGCAATATCAGTTTGTTAGCGAAGCTGCTTTTGCACAGCGACTATGGCATTTGTCACCACAGGTGCAAAACACATTCCAAACAGGATGTAAAAATGACAGCTGTACTGTTCATGGGGAGGTGTAAAATGGCAATGTTGAAAGGCTGCAGTGAATATATTAAAAAAACTGGTGAAGTCCGCGAGAGCGTTAAGCAAAGAGCCTGATACCCAGCGCCTCCGGCGTAATGGTTGGGGATTTTTTACAGCAGATTGTCAACACAGGCATTTGGAACCTCCGATCATGAAGTGTCACTGTGATTTTCTTTATCTGTCCCGAACAATGATTTCCTACAGCGACTACACATTCTGTGCTGAAAGTGTGAAACACATTTCGCCATGTTGAAAATGACAGCTGTACTGTTCATAAGGAAGTGTGGAAAAACGCCACTGGTGAAAATCTGGACTGAAAATATTACAAATTCATGAACTTACGGTGTATGGAAACTACGCAATGCTCACTTGTAACACAGTCATTTATGGACTTTGTCACCAAATTTTCAACATAGCCATTTAAAGGCACTGTCAGCTTTACCCCTCCATTTTCCTATATCCCATCAGTATATACCTTGTCACCCTCCTATGAAATTAGTGCTCTAGAATGACCCTCTATGTCTGAGAATTCAGACTTTTACCTCTTTGCTGTTTTTATATTGTATGTTTATGTCCGGACAAGCTGAAATCCCACCTACCGAGAAGCAGAGAAGCTCAGGAGCGTGCATCTGCCACAGCTGTTCCAAACAGCATATTTTCACAAGCATGGTTTAAAACCTGCTCTGCCAGTCTACCACAGTAATCCAAAGTGTTGATGTTACAGAAAAGAAACCGGCTGGAAGTTCTTCTAATAACATTTGAAACCGGGGTAAACCTGCGCATGCGCAACAGAAGACTTTATCAAAGATCCCGCGTATGTGCAAGAACGTATTGCTTTTGCACATGCGCGATTTCAGCCCCAAGTTTCAAATGTTATTAGCAGAACTTCCAGCCCGGTTTCTTTTCTGTAACATCAAGACTTTGGATTACTGTGGCAGACTGCAGAGCAGGTTTTAAACCATGCTTGTGAAAAATATGCTGTTTGGAACAGCGCATGGCAGATGCGCATCCTGAGCTCTCTCTGCTTCAGTAGGTGTGGGATTTCAGCTCGTCCCGGACAATAAACATAACGATATAAAAACAGCAAAGCAGGTAAAAGTCTGAATTTTCAGACATAGAGGGTCATTCTAGAGCACCTATTTTACAGGAGGGTGACAAAATATATACTGATGGGATGTAGAAAAATGAGGGTAGGTCTAGTGCCCCTTTAAGACCTTCTGCTCATGACCAGTGTCGCTGTGATTTTTTACTCTGTCCCAAACATTGCTTTCAAGACACTGACTGCACCATTGACGGAAACACATTTTGGCTGAGATGTTAAAAATGGCAGCTGTACTGCTCATAAGAAAGTGTGGTAAAATGGCAATGTTGAAAACCTGGTGTGCAAATATTAAAAATTTGCAAACTTATGAAAGGCAAGTGAGAACTGTGCAATGTGCACTCCTAAAACAGTCATTTTTGGGAATTTTTTCACAAATTTTCAACATAGCCATTTTAAGACTTCTGTTCATTAACAGTGTCATTGTAATTTTCTTAGTCTGTCCCAAACATTGATTTCGCACACCGACTGCGCCATTGTGCCATCATGCACGGAAACGGATTTTCACGAGATGTGAAAATGACAGCTGTACTGCTCATAAGGAGGTGGGTAAAATGGCAATATTGAAAGTCCGGAGTGCAAATATTAAAATTTGCAAACTTACGAGCGTGCATAGGAACTGCATAATGCACACTCAAAAACAGTCATTTTATTAATTGTTTCACCAAATTTGCAACATAGGCCTTTTGAGAGCCCACCTTATGAACACTGGCACTGTTGTTTCGTTAATCGGTCTTGAAAGGTGATTTTACGCAGTGACTGTGAAATCACCCTTTGGGTCCGAAAGTAACACCATGACAGTGACAGAATTCATGAAGAAGGGTCCTAAAACCCTTGTTGAAAATGTGGTGCCAAAATTCCAAAAATGCCTGAGATGTGCAGCAAAGTTGGAAAACCCTATTCATTACATTATACAGCTTACCGGCATTTCCTCAGTTTGCAGTTGGCTTTGAAGAGTGCAGAGGTGTTCCTGGTCACGAAGATCGTCGCACTGGACTCTGCAGGTAAGTATGGGGAGAGGGTGTGGGAGGGGGTGCACAGTTGGTAGGTGCGGGTGGGGGCAGGAGACTATGAGGGACCTTTTTGTTTACAGTTTTTTTTTTATTATTAAGACGACGATGGATGTTTGCCATGCTGGGTGGGCTCCCAGAGTGGCAGCTGGAAAGGCTGTTTGGGGGGCTGGAGCCGACGGGCGATTGGGCACCCCATTGTCTAAAGAGCTTTGCCATGCTGGGGTGAGCTCCCAGCTGGCACCTGAAAGCTTTTGGGAGGCATGGAGCTGACGGGGACTGGGCACCCCTGCTGGCTATAATATTTCGCCATGCTGGGTGGGCTCCCAGCATGGCACCTGCACAGCTTTTTGGCGGAGGCGTGAAGGCTAACGGGGATTATGCACCTCCATCAGCCATACAGTGTGTGCATTGGGAGTACATGAGCACGCAATATGCATGCGCAGTGCATCTGTGTGGGGAGGGGGAGCGCTCACTCAAGCGGTGCTCTCTTCAATTGTACAGCACTGCAGTTTGATCATCGATTATGTTTCTTGCACATGCAAGCAAACATAAAAAGGAGGAGGACATGTTTTGATTTAGGATGCTCCTTTGCCCAGCAAATGCCTTCAGCCTTTGACACACTGAGATGCAGGACATTTAAGCACAGCCAGGAGCAGGCCAGATCAAAACATGCAGACAGAGGAGAGTGACAACGTGAAAAGCCAAAAGAAATACATAGTTTGGTGTCCATGGCAGAAATAAGTTGATCAGAGTATATCTGAAAGATCGAGAACCAAGAATCCAGGCTTGTGGTGCACCGCAGAGTTGGGAGTCTTGGAGCAGAGAACAAACTGCCAACAATGACAAAGGAAGAAAAACAAGTTACTCACCTGTAACAGTAGTTCTAGGAGTGGTATATGTTGTTCATCCACACTTATTGGCATGTCCCTTTCACCTTTAAAAATCGCCGGAAGTCTTCAAAGCTGGCTCCTACCACCCACCTGGGTGGTACAACCCTTGGCTCCGCCCCATGATGCCAGATCTTAGCCCACTGGAAGCCAGGTTTGTGCATCCGCAGTCGGGGAGGTCGAGAACAGGATGAACAACATATACCACTCCTAGAACTACTGTTACAGGTGAGTAACCTGTTTTCCTAGGATTGTGGATATGTTGTTCATCCACACATATTGGCAGACCCCTAGCAGTTCTCTGGGAGGATGGAGGCAAGGTGCACACCCTACTCATACTCACTTGGGAAACAGAGATTGGAAAACTGAGATCCCAAAACCAGCATCCTGGAATGACTCAAGGTCAATGTGGTAATGGGTAATGAAGGTGTTTGCTGACTTCAGGTAGCAGCCCAACAAATTTCCTTTATCGGATGTCCCTGGAAGCAGCCACCAATGCAGTGGTATGGCGGGTAGAATGAGCTCTTATCCCTCTGGGAGGCTCCATGCCCACCAATTCATAGCATAGACTTATGCAAGATGTAATCCACCTTGCAATACTCTTATGCTGCAGGTCTGCCAGACGTGGCTTCAGCATAGGTGACAAAACAGCTGGCTAACCTCTCCCTAATTTCTGCCGCCCTCTCCTTATAATAGGAGATAACCCATCTCAGGTCCAAAGCATACAGCCTGTACTCGTCTCTGAGGTGTAATGGTAGTATACTGGCAGAGCTAACACCTGGTTAAGGTGAAACTCTGACATCACCTTCGGAAGGAATTTCAGGTAGGGTGAAGCAACCTTGTCCCTGTGGGAAGACCAGATAAGGGAAGTCCACTGAAAGCGCCTGAGCTCCGCTGTCCTTCTGGTAGATGTGATAGCCACCAGGAAGTCTGTTTTCCATGACAAGTGTGACAACGTACACTTGTGCATTAGTTCAAATAGCTTGCCCATGAGCTTTGCCAGTACCAGCAATAGATCCCATGGAGGAGGAGGTTCATGCACTGGAGGGGTATGTGATACAGGCCTTTGAAAAAGTGCCCAACCACTGTCTCCTGTACCAACATTGGCTGACCGCCCACGCCTAGTAAGCAGAGATGGCTGCCAGGTGCACTAAGGGTCGATGACTGAAGACCCTTTGGACAGAGACCAAAGGTAGTCGAGAATGTTAGCCACCGGACAGGACAGAGGGTCCAAGCCCTTGCCCTGACACCAAATGGGAAACCTTTCCATTTGAAGGCATAACATTTCCTGGTCGATTCTTTCTGGATGCCTCCACCACAGTGAGGACATCCTCGAAAACCCAAAGCCTGGAACTCTAGCCACCAGGTACCAGGCTGTGAGGTGCAGGGATTGAAGGTCCGGATGGTATACCTTCCCTGATTGAGAGAGATCAGGTCAGGGTGTGCTGGAAGCTGCTCTGGGGGCCTGCAGCTAAGGCTGAGGAGATCTGGATACCAGAACTGGTGCGGCTAGTCTGGGGCTACCAGAATCACCTTCACCTTGTCCCTCCTCACCTAAGTAGTACCCTGTGGATCAAGGGAAATGAAGGAAGGCATAAGAGAGGCCTGGGGTCCACGGCCCTAGAAGGCATCCCTGCAGCGAGCCTTGCTGAGAGGGGCTGGCATGAACAGCCTCATCTTGGTGTTTTCCTGGAGGCAAACAAGTCCAGCAATGGTTTGCCCCAGTGGGAAAACAGGCTGTAAGCTACCTCTGGATGGAGGCGACTCTTGGAATGTCTCACCTAAGTGGCTGAGAGCATCCGCCAGATGGTTTGAGGCTCCTGCCACGTGAATGGCTAGGAGATCCACCTCAAGACGGCTGACGAGGGTCCAGATGCAAAGCGCCCTCCGCAAAGCAAATGGGAGTGCATGCCCTATTTGTTGAGGTAGAACATGGTCATGGTATTGTCCGTCTGGACTTGAACCACTTGACCCCAGAGCTGAGGAGCGAAAGCTGACAGTACCAGTCTGATTGCTCTGCGCCCCAACAGGTTGATGTGGTATCGGGACTCCTCAGATGGTCCAGAACCCATGGGCCCTTTTGTTTCCCCTGTGGGCTCCCAGCCCATGAGAGAGGCATTGGTTGTGAGGGCGCTGTCGGCTCTGGGGACAAATGGGATCCTTCCTGCAACCGGTCTGGAGTGGTCCACCACTGAGTGCATCCCACATTTTCAGTGACCAGCTGGTTGAAATGACCATGGCTCAGAGTCCACTAGGCGGCCAGCTCCCATTGGAGGGACATGGCCACCAGGCCAAGGGACCATGGAGGTTCACGCCCATGTAATCCAGAGGGCACAGAAAGTCCCAGGCAGGGCACAATTGCCAACCAGAAATAATTGAGCAAAGGAGGAGGAGAGAACCTCCGCCCCTGTGCGCCAGGACCCAGGCTCTGGCTTGATTAGAGTCGAGCTCTGCCCCGATGAAGCACATCACCTGAGAAGGCATGAGTTCCAACTTGGCCTTATTGATCAAGAGGCCAAGTTGAGAGCAGGTCAGGGAGGCCAGGCCCTGGACCTCTCCACCTCTTGCTGGGTGTGACCTGCTAAGAGCCAATCATCGAGGTAGGGTAATCTTTGACCCTCCGACACCTGAGATGGACTGTCACCACTGCGATGCATAGGCCATGGGGTCAAGACAGGCAGAACGGCATGGCTTGGAATTCATATAGGGTCCCTTCAGCTCTGAAGTGGAGAAACCACCAATGAGACAGATGGATTGGGACATGAAAGAACACGTCCTGCAGATCCAGTGAAAAGAACACATGTTTGCTCCAAGGATGGTATGATCTGGGTCAGAGTGACCATCGGAAGGTGCGTGACCTGAAATACTGATTCAGGTCACAGATGAATAGGGGTGCCAGCCCCCCATCCACGCTCACCCAGGAAATACCTGAGACAAACCTGGGTCTGCTGGAGAATCCGCCACTGGAGCAACTGCCTCCTTGAGGAGGAGCTAAGCAATGTCATCTTAGAGAGCCAACTGAGTATAGACGGATACTCTTTCTTCCCAAGAAGCGCAGGCTTGGCTTGGAGGGCACTGCTCGGATTCCAGAGGCAGTCCTTGACCAACCACTTCCACTTCAAAGTGTATAGCGCAGTGGTCTAAGGCTCTGAGCTGCAAATTTGGTGACATCCAGCAGACCAGACCTGGGTTTGAATCCCACAGCTCCACTAGCATACTGTGTGACCCTGAGCAAGTCACTTAACCTCCTTGTGCCCTGTAGGTCGCTTCCTGTAAAAAGCTTTCAGCTTAGTGTGCTATACCTGGTTAAACAACTAAAATAAATAATAATCATAAATAAAACCCACCTGTCCATGGTGATAGAGACCAGGTGGAAGAAAATGGTGGAGCCAGCCCCCATGGGAGGACCCAGAGCTGGCATGATGGGAGAGGGTGGTGGTCCCGCGCTGTCACTGAGCAGGCTTGGAGGAGGAGGATCTAGGACCTGAACCTCGGCCTCCTTTCAGGGCCTGGAGGGCCCGGGCTTGGGCTGGGGACATCAAGCTTGACCTGCTGCTACCCTCCTTGAAAGGAGGGTTGCTCTGCTGCAGAGGAAGAGTCCTAAAAACAGGCTTCTTCTTCTGCTGCTGTGTCTGCTTCTTTAGCAGAAGTAGCATCCAAGGTGGCATTGGACTGCTCAATATGCTGAAGGTGACTAGCCACACCTGGGCAAAAAGGTCGGTGCCCAGGAAAGGCATATCATCTAGTTTGTGCTGAGTATCTGCCAAGAAAGAGAAGAGTTTCAGCAAACCCTGCGATGAGGCACTGCAGCTGCCATCGAAAGGGCAATGAGAATCCCCAATGGCCAGGGCTGTCTGAAGCTGCTGACTGACAACAGCCAGCCCTGATCCTGGACCTGCTTGACCATGGTCTGCATGTCCATGGAAGTGTGGGAGGACTTCATCCAAAGACCCCAAGAGGGCATGGAGAAGTGCACATGATGACAACCCGAACTTGCGCTGTGAAGGCCTAAAAATGAGGCCGCGTAGACTTTACAAGCTGAATGAGTTTGGATTCTTTTGGGAGGTCAGTCAGTGTTGGCAGAACTGCCAGTATGTCTCGAACACAGAGACGGTCACCAGGATCTCGGCCAGAGGGTGCTCTGTGAACCCCGCAAAGGACTCCATGGGCATCACATACTATGACCATGGGCAGATTTAAGCTGGACAGGAGGCAGGGTGCTCAAAATTCTAAGGCTGGGCCAACCATGGCCTTGGCCACAGAAAAGGCCTCCATTGGGTATCCTTCTCTTGAGGATTGTGTGAGAGTGTACTCCGCTTTTCTGGATAGGTTCCAGGGGCATCCCTGTGGACTCAAAGATGAGGCAAAGAATGCCCTGAAATGATGAAGGACCTTCCTCCATCTTTGCCCCACCAGCCAGGTCACCTTCGACCCACCGAGGGCAGTGCAGGGAGACAGTGATTGAAAGATGCTGGAGAAGCCCAGTGTCTGGTCTCTCTCCTTACAAGAGCCCTCCACATGCTGCTTGGGTGGTGGTTCCATCACGATCGGTAGAGAGACCGCTTAGGCTGAACTGAGGTTTCGCCAGCTCTGCAGGTGGTTAGCCGACTTAATCGGTTCCGGGCGCCGCTTCAGCCTGGGAGACAAAGCCATAATGGCTGGGGCAGAAGCCAAGGCCAGCTTGTGCCCGACAAAATCATTGTTGCCACATGAGGTCCTCGTATCACCAACAGAGTTTCTACTGGAGCCTCTCCTCATCTGAGGAGGACAAGGATGACCAATGGCGTTGCTCTTTTTGAGCGCTGAGGCTCTTCCTCGGCCTGTTGGTCGAGGGGTCCTAGACCTCAATCCGAGATCGGGCGGGATGATTCGGTCACTTGGGAGACACCGGCAGGACGGTGATTTCCCAGGGTCAGGGCCACTTCATGATGGGATTCTGAGCGGGCTAGGTCTTTGTCGGGAAAGAAAGGACCGAGTCAGACTGAGAGAATGCCAACCAAAGCCAGCGATAATGGGTCGATCAGGTCGAGTGATAATTTCGACCTTGTTGATTTGACACTTTGGTCGACTGGCCAGATGGCAAAGCCAGAAGCCAGTAGCTGATTTAGGCAATTTTGACCAAGCCTAGACTGCCGGTTCCTGGGACTGGAGATCTCTCTCTCGATTCCAAGAATGTATTCACTGAGACGAAGATGATCCTGGATCCTTTTCCCACTTATGGGACTGAGAGGAGTGCATGCCTGCAGGACCCACCCCTTAGTAGGGAGAGACTGGCACAACTCTGGAAAGAACCCGAAAAGGTGGAGCCAAGGTTGAGTGCACGAAGAAGCTCCGAGAGGAAGATTTCCTGCGCAGGCCACTTCCTCCTCAAAGGCTTGCATGCATTCCAGTTGCTCGGTGGATCACACGGCCGCAGAAACTGCCCATCGAGCCTCCTTTGATTTCACTAGAGGGTTCCGCTTTTCTGGCCTCCCAACTTCAGGCATGTGAGAAGGTCATCAGGGACGTTAGGGTGAAATGAAAGATAAAAATCGCACTTCAAGGTGTCATGGTCGACACTCATGCAATAGACGCACGTAGTGTGGGGATTGGTGCATAACATTTTCACCGCATAAACACCAGTGAAATTTTGGGGAAGACTTGTCTTCCATAATCGAAGATAAGCAGTCGTGATCACTAATGCAAACTAGATGAATTTTCGAATAACTGAAGGTTTTGAAGCCAGGCCTACGAAACGCCGGAGCATGAAGGAGGCAACCTGAATCCTCCAGTGGAAAGGAAGATCTGGCATCACAGGGCAGAGCTGAGAGTTATACCACCTGGGTGGGTGGGAGGAGCTAGCTTGAAGACTTCAGCCATCCTTAAAGGGAAAAGGACACACCAATAAGTGTGGATGAACAACATATCTACGATCCTAGAAAGAGAGATTCTCCTAAGGCACAGATACAGGAACTGGGTCTGAGGTCTCCAGATTGTAGGTGGGTCATCATCATCATCATCGCCTTCAGAGAAAATGAGGTTGGGGTCGACTCATCTCCTCTACACCTGCCTCGGAAGGAGGGTAGAGAGAAGGTGGGGTCAGTGGCCTGACAACCAAGCACACAGTTGTAGCACCACCAGTAACACAGACCCCCGTCCCTGAAATGCGAGGAACCATGCCAAAGGCAAAACCAGAATTGGCACCAGATATGGCACGGGAGGCTCCCTGTACCATAAACCCATGCAGTGCCGGGACTTGGCACTACACCTGGCACCACCCCTGGTGCCAGACCCGCAGCAGAACCGCACCAGAACTGGTATCAACCCAGCCAGTACCAGTGACCTGCAATGGCACTGCGGCCGGTCCCATCCTGACTTGGGATGGGGTGTGGCAAGTGGGCTAGGGCTTGGTGGCATGATCACTGGCAAGGACCTAAGGGCTGTTGCCAGACTAAATGCTCTACCCAGCATGAGGGCCCTGCCCACAGTTCCAGTTCCACTGAGCCCAAGGGCCAAGGATTAGTTCTAGTGGCAGAGGCACACAGGCCAGATGTTGCACCCACTGCTCTATAAGAGCTATTCAACGTGGAACTGCCCACTGGTGTCCCACTTATAGATAGAAAGGTTCTTCGGCCTGAGACTCTGACCTTCGGGAACCTGAGGCCCGCTGACAACAAAGGTGAGAGCAAGGGCCTTCAGTCCCTAGAGATTGGAGATCTCATGGTAGACCTCACAGAGGGCAACCATGAGTGGTACACTTTATTTCCCTTTTGTGGGAAGAGGAAGAACTCAAGGCCATGTGGTTCCAACATTCACTGGGATCAGGGATGGGCCCACTCATTTGTACTCTCCAGGAGGACTGTCCTTCCTCTGGGGCACTGGACCACTCATTGTCAGAACTCTTCCCAACAGGGAATGTGGACTGGACAAGGACCCACTGGAGCAGCTTGCCTGAGCAGGCTTCCTACCATCCTCCATGGCCTTCGATCATTGATGCTCAGTGGACTGACAGAAGCTAACAAAAACATTTTTGCTAAAATGCACTAAACTGACAAAAAAAAAAACCTCTTGCTTTAAGCACAAAACTGAGAAGAAATGAATGCTATTGTCATTTAGACGTGAAGATCTGATTTCAGGCGGATGAGCAACAAAACACTGATGTGCACTTGACAGCAGGGAAAGAAGAACTGAGGTGCTTGGAGGCTGGCAACGATGTAGTTAGATGGCTGACAGCGCCACTCATAGAGCCAAACATGTGCATTGACTACCTTGGCGCCAGCCCTCTGAAAGTTCTGCTCCCTAATGGTTTCAAGCACTCCAGCTGACCCAACATTGGGAATCAATGGTGAAGATGGATTTCAGGAAGATCATTGGTTCTTGAGTTCAATTTCAGCACAAAGAGGTTGCTGTTGTAATGCATTTTCAGTTTTTACATACTTGTATAGTCAAACTGTATTTTATCTATCATCAACTGTTATTATTTACAACTGTGTAACTGAAACGTGTGTAGTCTTATATGCTTTCTGTGGGTTACCACCATAAATTAGCTTTGTCCAATCATTATAACCTTAAATAAAATGAAAATAAAATGAAATGTACACCAGTGCAAAGAGTCTGGGAAATAAACTATCAGAGCTGAAGGCCATCATGGCAGAAGCTACAAACATAGAATATAAAGTTTTGGCAGATAAGGACTGCTTGTCTCACCAAGTCTGCCCCTCTTTTCCTTGTCTATTCTACCACCACAGACCCTACATGGTCTCGGCCACCTCCCCCATCCAATCCATGCTTGAAGCCCACCACTGGTTTTGAACCCGCTTACAACTGCTCAAGATTGTTCCAGGCATCCACCACCCTCTCTCAGTGAAGAAATACTTCCTCATATCCTTCCTAAACTTCCTCCCTCCAGCTTCACTGCATGCCCCTAGTTCTTGCACATTTTCTTTCTGAGAAATGCTACCTTTTGTACCTGATTCACCCGTGAGGTATTTAAAGGTTTCTATCATGCCCCCTTCTCCCTCCCCTCTTCCAGGGTGTACATGTTTCAGATCCCTCAGTCTCTTCCCATAGGAGATGTAGTGCAGCCCCTGCACTATTTTTGTGCCCTTCCTTGGATGGCCTCGATCCTGTCTATGTCCTTTCTGAGGTGTGGTCTCCAGAACTGCACACAGTACTGCAGGTGTGATCTAACCAATGACCAATACAGCAGCAACACTATCTCCTCCTTCTGCTGGTGATGCCCTCCTATGCACCCCAGCAGCCTGGCTTTCCCTACTGCTCTGTTGCATTGCCTTACCACCTTAACCCTTAGGCTGCCAATAGAACTACAGGAATTTTGACTTGATATATCAGTCCGCGCCCCACAAGGGTTAAGGTCATTCTTATGTGCTAGCCTTGATTTGGTTTGCCATAACAATCATGGTGTACTGACAGCCATGAATGGCACATAGCCATACTTGTGATTTATTTATTTATTTATTAAATTCTCAGATTACAAATACCTTTGAGCAGAAACTACTCGCTTACAAAGGTTCCACGTCAAAGGATGAGGGTCAACATACATACAGAGGTAGTAAAAGAATGCACAATAAACAACCAAAACAACTAAAAGAAAAAATAAAGATACTCAGTTATAACATACTTTGAGATAATATTCATATAATGAGCAGCTTTGTAGGCAGCTGGCTGCGTAACAATAAGAGATAGAGGCACCATAGGCAGTTAGTATTGCAGGCGTGCAACCAGGAGAGGAAGTTGGCAGGCTAATGGGCCACTGTCCGATGGTGGTGGAAAATGTCTTGTACCAGTGGAGATATGAAGCAGGAAAGGGAACAAGGAAGGCCCAGTGCCGGAGAGATGAGACTGGCAAAGGGGCGGGCTGTGAAGACATAGAGTGAGCTGGGAGGTGTTTAGAGATCTCTGTTTCAGAGAAACAGTCACATTAAGTGGTAGAGGTGAGGTAAAGTTTGAGATTCCTTTGAAGGGTCCAAGTGTAGTAGAGGAAAGTGCTTCTTTATTGAGAGAATTGAACCATTGAGCAGCTCTATAGATAGGACCATTGAACCATGGAGGTACGTACATCTGGGAACCTGAAAGGTTAGAGACTGGGCACCACGTGTTTGTTGACTGCCACTGTAGGTAGCAAGGAGTAAGCTAACAACAGGTGGCATGAGACCAAGGAGAATCTTTTGGTAAAGTAAGCAGGGTCTGGTATTTTATTCTCACAGTAGAGGTAGCCAGCTGGCCTGTGTAGAGGTCACAGGTGTGAGTTTGTTGGGCTGCACCTGTCAGTAGTCTACATGCTTTGTTGAGAGCAACTGAGATCCTGCAGAGGGCACTTGTTGAGGCAGAGCCATAGATGGCAAGGCCGGAGTCAATGATAGAGGTGACAGAACTGTAGATGGCTAGTTTAAGGGCATCCGCGGCATACAGTGCTTGTGTTTGTGTATTAATCAATCAAGTATATTGGCGGTCTCTTGGCAACAGTGTCAATATGCCGAGTGTAGGAGAGGGTACTATCAGGGGTAATACCAAGGTCGTGAACTCTTGACATGTTTGGAGTGGGTTCCCAGCATGGTTCTGATGGTGAGGGACAGAGAGTTGTGCCTGCTCTGTTGGTTACAGAAGGATATGATTTTAGTCTTGCTGTGGTTCAGGACAAGTTTATGAGAATTGAACCAGTCTTCAATGCACTTGAAGTCGAGCTGCAGCTGGGATTCAAGGACTGTAATGTCATGGGGCTGGAAAACAGGACTGCATCGTCTGCGTATAGTAATATTTTTGTGGCAGGCACTGGGGAGATTGTTGATGAAGATGGAGAAGAGTAGAGGGCCCAGAATTGACCCCTGGGGACTCCGGAGTGGACCGTTTCTCATCGAAGAGATCCTGCAATCCTTACACATTGGTTCCGATTATCAAGGTAGCTGGTGAACCATGGAAGGGCATCGCTGGAGATCCCAGTGGAGGACAGTTGCTTGAGCAGTAGGGGTGGCTAACTGTGTTGAATGCCTTGGTAAGGTCTATAAATACTGCCTCCACAATTCCCTTTGTCAAGTGAGGCATGGATGAAGGTTGTAAATTCCAGTAGTGCAGTGGTGGTGCTGTGCCCTTTTCTGAAGCCATGCTGCTCTGGGCACTGTACATTGTACTTATCCAGGAATTCAACTAGTTGGTCCGACACTATTTGCTCCAGCGCTTTGGATAGTGGGGGAAGGAGAGATAGGTCTGTAATGGTGTGCAGTGTCCTATCTCCGCTTTTGTGAACCGTGTGACAGTGGCTTTCTTCCAGAGAGAGGGGAAATGGCCCAGTCTAAGTGAGAGATTAAAGATCTTTGTAAGTGGTTCTAAGATTTCATTGAGGACTTGTGCCAGCAGTTTCAGGTCAAGGAAGTCACCACTGTACTTGTTTGCCGATGGCCTTTGAATGTATTTTCTTGCTTCTTGTGGTGAGACCTCCTTAAAAAAAAACGCTGGGGTTGGTAGCATTCTAGTTGGGGGTAACTTGGGAGGAGCTGGAGGAGGTCGTCGAAAAAATTTGGTGGAAGGACACTGTCCAGGTTTGTAAATGCATTATTAAAGTGCTGGTGGTGGTACCTAGGTCGAGTGTAGGAGTGCCATGAAGGTTGAGCATAGTGGGTAGTGCTTTAGGATCCTTGCTCAGAATTCTTTCTACGTTGTTCCAGAATTTGTTTCCTGGCCCCAAGAGTTGGTCAGAGCCTCTTTGTATGAGCATGCTTAGCATTCCATATTTTTCGAGTGTAATCATTTCTGGCTGCTTTGTATAACTGTATGTTTACTTTGCTGGAGTTGCACTGAGCACAATGCCAGAGGTGGTCTCTGTGCTTGAGCACAGTTAAAAGGTCAGTAGTAACCCAGGGTTATGGTGATGACTACCCTCTGTTCAGGAGACAGGGAAGGTAGGAGGGGTTGTAGTACATGTAAAGGAGGAAAACAAGGCCATGGAAATGCAGGGGAACCGGAAAGGAAAAGGAAGAGCTGGAGGTGTTGTGGGTCATCCTGGAGACAGGCACTGGGGCCACTGCTCATATAGGGATGGTATACAGACCTCCAGCACATAGACAGGAGTTGGATAAGGCACTTGGGAAGCCATCATCAGAATCACAAGTGAGGGGAGGTGCTGCTAGTTGGTGTCTCAGTTTGCCAGGTGAAATTGAAAGCTTCAAACTGCAGTTTCAGCAAGTAGCAGGGCTGCCCTGACTCCCCACAATGGGCTTTTTTCAGGTAGCTAGTCAATAAACCCACTAGGGAATGGGCAGTGCTGGACCTGGTGCTTACAAACAGGGCTGGCATTTCAGATGTCACAGTGGATAATCCCCTATGTGCCAATGATCACCATTCAGCATGGTTTAACATTAAGACAGGAACAGAAACAAACCCATGAGGGCAAGGGTGATGGACTTTAGGAGGGTGAATTTAAAGGAATTGGGGACTATCTCAGAAACTGTCTAGTTTGGGGGGCTTGCTAGGGAGGGGTAGTGGTACAAGGGAAAAATAAGGAGGGCATAATTATGGCATATTTCCTTTGCATGAAGGAAGTGAGTAAAAGCAAAAGGAAATCGAGACCATTATGGTTCTCTATGGAAGTGGCAAAAGTGGTGAAGGAAAAAGGGTGGCATTCAGGAGGTGTAAAGAAATGCAGAGGGAGGAACACGGAAGTATACCAAGCAAAGGGAAACAAGAAAGGTGGTGAGGGAGCAAAGGTACAGACAGAGGAAAGGATAGCTAAGGGTTAACTAAAGGGACTAAGATTTTCTTCAGATTCATAAGTGAGAAGAGAAAGGCAAGGTGAGAGAAGCCTGGCATCTGCTGTTGGCTGAGTGAAATACGAGCCTGGTCTATGGCTGCTGGCTCAAAAGTTAATACAGTATGCATATTTCTAAGCAGAGCCTGTAAGGAGATAACTCTGAGGTATGGTGACAGGAACTGGTTCTGGGTTCTCTGGACCATAGCATAAGTCCTCGTCTTCCCCACTGGTGGTCAAGGCCTGCATCTGACTCATCTTCTTCTATCAGGGAGGGCAGAAGGGAACTTACTGGGTGATGGTGGAGATGTGGGCTTGGCAACACAGGTAACACCAGATCTGGTCCCGATGAGGGTCTCGGAACAACTCTATCAGTGACACAGAGGATGACTGTAGACCAGTCCTGAAGGGACCAACCAAGGCACTGAAGGCCCATATGGCAATCAAAGGCAATACCAGCACCAGCTCTGATGCTGGCCCTGAAGGGACAAACTTTGGCCCCGGATGTGGCACTGACATTGGTGTCACCAGTCCTGAAGGAGCCAGTAGCAGCACCATGAGTGTCCTCATCCCTGGAGGGGTCAAAGCGACACCACAGGTGGGCAGGCATCAGCAGAACTGACAACTGCCTTAGCCTAGAGGCTGGAGTCACGCCAGTTGTGTGCCTAACTCTAGCATCACCACAGACAGAGCGGGCTCAACCAACTTCAAGAGTCAGGAACCAGCACCAACAATGGTGCCCCCATACTTATATGCTTCACCCACCACTATATAGGGACTGCCCAGTGGCCAAACTACCCACCAAAGTCCCTCTATTGGACAGAGAGGAGCACCAGGACAGAGTTCTGCCACAGCAGGGTGCCGGCCGTGAGGCGCTGGGTCATTACAGTGCCAAGGTGTATTTCGCTGACCTCTCTTTGTGGGGGCTGTGCCTCCCATGCCCCCCCACTAATTATTCTAACTCTGGGGAAGCAGACCCTCAGGGGAGGGGCAGAGAATCCAAAAATCGGGCACTGTGGTGCCTCGGCACTGTAATGCCAGCATCCTAATGCTGTTTAAGGCCAGGACAGATACCTCAGTCTTGCAGGAAAGCATCCCCAGTGTCACTGGAGACAAAGGTGGGGTACCCTGGCCAACTGGCATTAAGAATCTCACAGCAGAACGACCTGATGATGACCTTGACTGGTTTTTTTTCCCTTTATGCTATTTATGGAAGAGGCTGAGGCTGAACAATGCAAAGATCCGATGCCAAGCATGTGCGGGATCTAGATTGTCTCATTTTGTGACTCTGAGAGGACTGTTCATACGTTAGTGCCAGACTGCCCATTGCCAGAGCAACTGCCCAGAGACAGAGAGAGAGAGAGAGAGAGAGAGAGAGAGATGATGGCCAGACACAGTCCCACTGCTGCAGCAGCTTGCTTTTTCAGGCTCCCTATTTTCTTCCACGGTCTTTGACCATTAGAACAAGAAACTAAAAACTGACACAAAAATAACAAACTAGTGTATTTAATCTAAAACTGAAGAACTGAATGCTACTGTCATATAGACAGTGAACTTCTGGCTCGATGATGAAGAGAGCGTGATTCTGCTGCACACTCCGATGTAAGCATTATTTTGCCCTTTATATAATAATGTATATAGTGTGTATTATTTAGTATATTTCTTATATTTAGTGGGTGTTCAATCTACTCTATGTACAGAACATGAATGAGTATATACTGTTTATATATCTTCTTTATGTGTACTGAATATGTATGTTGTTCAGGTCCACCTCGAAAATGAGTTCTTTCTCAATTGTTTAAGCCTGTTTAAATAAAGATTTGATTGATTGATTCATTCGATGGCAAGAAAAAAGGAACTGAGGTGGTTGGGGCCTGGTGCTGCCAGTATACCACCAGGTGCATATGGTCATGTGCACCCCAGGCCTACTTATGACACCAACCCTTTTGAAAAATTCTGGTTCTCACGGTGTCCTAGCACCTTTGGCTCAGACACATTAGTGGAATCTATTGAGAAGACTGATTCATGGAAGATATATACATTACACAGCAATTACCAATTTTACAGTAATTATGAACTAATCAGTTGAAAATGTCTCTCTCCTTTGGGCCTCAGCTAAGAAAATCTGGTCAGTTTTCCTTAAAAAAATGTGAAACCTTTGAATTCATCCACTAAATTCAGATAAGGCCATGACCAGTCCAGTTCCTCATAACGGACCAGACAGTAAATTTAGCTGGTCCATCCATCTCTGACTGTGACAAGAGAAGTAGCCCAACTGAAAATGATCTGAGACATTGTTATGGAGAGGTGGCTGGAGATATGGGAAATGGTTACTTTCTCTAATAGTTTGGAACAGGGCACTAGAGAGGAGTTAGGGTTAAGGGCTAATTTTTTTTCCAATTCTGTGTTTTACCTCCACTGTATCCACCCAGACTTCATCTGACTGGTCCCCCCCAAGTCTCATCATCGACCTTCTCTAAGAACATACCCCAGCCTCTTGTTTCTTCATGGCTTGCCCCCATGGTAGGGTCCCGGGGGCATGACATCACGATTGGGTCACCAGGGTAATGAGCAGAAGCACTACCAAGAAGTAAGGTGGGTGAAGCAGCCTGGGCAACAAACACTGCCCACAGAGGCATTGAAAAAAGAGCTGGGCATAGAAACCACTGCAGCCTTAGCCCCCAAAAAAAAAACAGTGGAATAAGAGTCAGATTCACAAGTAACAGGAGAGAGGACTTACAGTACAAGGTCCAGCATGCCACATTTGGAAGAGCAGCAGCCACATTCCAACCCCAGTTTAAGGAAGAGGTAGGGACAAAAACCTCATGTCAAAAAAGACACAGAACAGCTAAAACTTCTGACAGTGATGATATTGGCAATGAGGGACCAGCTGATGGTAATGGCAAGTGAGACCAAACTCTCTGGATCTACAGAGAATGGAGCCAAGAAAGCTACACTATGGAGAGCTGCAGTGATGACATTAGAAGCACTGTGCTGATGAGGACTGCACCATTAATTCCAATAATGGGTAATGGGCTAGAAACACACCTATACAGCATCCAACAACTGCTTTGCAAGTGATGGTGAGCCTCCCGAAAGACATGCTAACAGCAGTGCCAGCATAATGAATAATAAAGGGACCAAAGGTCTCAGAAACCCAGAATCTGCAATAACAGTCATGACAGGGCAGCGCCAATAGTAAGGGTGGCAGTAGGTCCTAAAAGCAACCCAGAGAAAGGGCCTGCTACCACAGGGTACTGGCATATTTAACCAAATGACAACCAAGCTGGCAGACAGTTTTTCTCGTGTTACCCCTAGATGGCGCTATCCCAGGGGCTACTACCCTGCCTGATTTGCCACTAACAGGTTGAGGGGCCGGATCCAATGGCGGGTGCCTCCACCCAGAGGTCAGGGTTTGCAATAGTTAAACTTACTTGGTCACAGCCCTCTGGGACACTGCAACCCCTTTCTTCCCACTAGTGGCCCACACAATATATCAGAGTTACCTTTACAGTATACACTTACCCCCAGGGCTGGTTCAGGCACTGGGACCTCCTGTAAAATAAGATACAGTGCAACAATCACAGTACAATACTTTAACATAGACAAATACCTCAGGCAGTATAACTTTGCTGAAACAAGCAGCTCGGATTTATTTAGGGGAATATAACAAGGACAGGGGAAATCAGGTTAATTAGCTTATCACTTTACTCATCTACCTATGGCTCTGTGCACAGGCCTATCCCTATCAGTTACTGTCCCTGGGTACCCAAGCCCTAGTGGCTAGTCCAAACCGTGGCAGCTGGTAGGGGCCCTTCACACAGAGAAAAGGAAAATTAAACAGTCAGCAGTACAGTAATTCCATTTGGACTTAATGTGGCAATTCAACAGGGAGCGACCCGAATTAGTACTCACGACCTCAAACAAGATAGGGTCCTTCAATGTCAGCAGGGCTACTCTTGAGCTCAAGAGACTCCTCACACATTTATATGGTAAACAGTCACAGGCAAAAGTCACTTAATGGCAGCAGGATTCACTTAGGTACACAAAACCTCTTCACACATTTATATGGTAAAGAAAGCACTATACCAGGCAGGCTGCATCTGTATCCCGATCGCAATTACTGCACATACCGGGAGAACACACAGCAGATTCAGTTCCTGACAGACCCGAGTGCAATTTTCAGCAATTCCTCCAGTCTTCTACAGGGTGAGCCTGGTTTCTACTCTTCAGATATCCTTTGATTCTCTTCACAGGACGGATTCAGTCCTAACAAGCTGCAGACCGGAACTCTGGACCTTACACATGTTTTTGACTAAAACTGTGCACTGAAGGAGCACAGGGTTCCTTTCCCTTCACTGCCAGAGCTAAAAAACTGAACTTCCAACAGACAAAACCGGGCACTTCCTTTGAGTTCCTCCCAGTTCTTGACTGGATTGGCTGTCACTCACAATAGACTGCTGCTGTTGGTCCAAAAAGGCCGAAGTCTAAACTACATCTCCCAGAGTCACTGCCCATACAATCCTCTTGTGGCTGGCTCAGATTATGAGTCCAAGTTCTGATTAAGTCAAGGCACCATTTTAGAGCTAGCTTACCCCACTGATTGGTCCAGTTCAGCAGTTCAAAACCAGAATGGGGAACTAGGCAGACACAGTTCTGACTGCAAAGAAGGTTAGACAAACTGTATTTTCATTATTACTTTAAATGATTTCTGGCAAACAGTTACATCTTTCAGATAGGTTCCTTTGCACTCCTAGTGACTGCAAAATGGAGTGAATTGCAGCAGCTTGAGTGGTACTCAATCAAAAAAACACACAGTCCCCATACAACTAATTATGTCTGCAAGCAGACAGCTCTTAAAGAGACAGTACCAGAGGTTCTAAAAACACTCACTGATAAATGGCTTAAGCATGCAAACACCATTGAGGCTTGGAGCATTCAAGCAAGCTCCTGGAAGTCTTTTAGGAACCCCCATTTGCAGGGGGTTTACATACGGATAGCCAAGTTGGCTGCCTTGCAGGAAACCCCAGGCCGCCCTGTGCCGAATAAGGCAGTATGGTGACAAGCAGAAGGCAAGCTAAAACAAGCACCGTGGAAGCAATGCACATGCAAAGCTGATGAGAAGTCAGCCAAACTCCTTGGAGTAAGATAGAAGAGCCAATAAAGTTTCTTAGTGAAGTTTGATGATGATGACCGGAGAGCAAAAAGCAGTAGGACAATACAGGGCTCAGGTCTAAGAATGCAACCATCTGAGACATCAATGAGATGGATGAAGTCATACGGATGAGGTAAACAGCAAGAATATTGATGACATGGAGAGCAACAGCCTCTGCAGTAAAACAGAGAACAGCAGCCCAAAGTGCAGTAGGAACAACAAAGAAGCAAAAGCCAGGCAACAACAATTAAGCAGAGAGCTACAGGCCAGTAGAAGGACCTGAGCACAAACAGAGCAAATGACTGTTGTGTTATAAGGACAGTTGGAAAGGCAAGAGCTGATGACAAGCACATACGGGAAAAGAAGGTAACAGACACTGCGGTAAAAGAGAACAAAGCCAACTGCTGCAGCAGTAGTGTCAACAAAGCAGAGCCAGATGATGACCTGCAAGTAGAGAGCTACGGACAGCACGTATCCGAGCACAGAGCCTCAAGTGACTGCCTTCTCACAATGACAGTTGTAGTGGCTGAAGTCAAGACAAAATGACATAAGCAAAGAAGGCAATATTCCTGGAGTGAAACAGAGAACAGAGCCCAACACTGCAGCAGGAACAATGACAAGGCAGAGATAGGCGATGACCAGAAAGCAAGGAGTTACAGACCGCATATCAAGAGTCAAGCTTGGAGCAAGCAACTGACCATGAAGTCATGATGACGAGTCGGAAGTGGCTGGATCTGACTGCAAGAACATCAATGGCAAGAAGGCAACACTCTCTGGAACAAAACAAAACAGAACCAAAAACCCAGAAGCAGGTCAGTGTCAGTGGCTCATTAGGTTGCCTCTCGCCTTTGAGGCCAGAAAATTGGAAGTTTGTGGGTTCTTACCCACACCAGGAACTTGGCATAAAATTCCAGTACTGACACTGTAGTGCAGCAAGAAGGAAGAACTTCCCTCCTGAGATCTGTCTTTTGGATGAGATGTTAAACTGAGGTCCCATCTGCCTGTTCTGGTGGTTGTTCAGGTGGACGTTAAAGAACCCATGGCACTTCTCAAAAGAACAGGAATTTTCCTGGTTTCCTGGCCCAATTTCCCCATTCACTGAAAATACCACCAACAGCTTAATCTGGCTCAATTACTGTTGGTTTCCATCTGTCATCTCTGCCCCCCTCTTCCTACCTGGCACTCCCTCCCTGTAGCCCACAAGCTGAACACACCCTCCCTGCAGAGCAGGAGCATCGTTGAAAAGAGTCACAGACAAGGTGATCTGAAAACTTTAACTCCTTGCTGAGGGTGCTCTAGGCACATGTATCAGCAAAAGACTGTGTATTAGCATTTCTATAGAGTATTTATCTGTTGGCAGAGCATTTGATCATTTTTCTCTCTCTTAGGAAATTGACTCTGCTCTGCCAACTGTAGTATGTTTGCCTGGTATTTTAACTCTACCTACTAGTAACTGCATTCTAAGCTTGCTCGGATGTGCTTTTATTCAGTGTGTAGTGCTTACCATAGAGTGGTGGATTTCTGAGCTCGAAGGTCTTTGTGGATTACTTAATTTGGATTGATTCACCATCTTGCCTGCACTCGAGCCAACACATGTGCAGTAGATCCCCCTCCCCCAGCGGTGCCACACTACTCCAATCTCTTTATTCCTTACTATAACCTGCTTTCTTCCCCACAGGCTCACCCCTCCCTGCAGTCCTCAAAGCCGAACACCCTCCTTGTGGAGCAGGAGCAGCGCTGGAAAGAGCCACAGACAAGGGTGATTTGAAAGCGTCATCCATTCCTGGCTGAGGGTGCTCCAGGTACCTGTGTGGCTGTAAACTGCGGAGCAACTGCCCCACCCACCATGGTCCACCCTACATTTATACCTGCTGGGGTTATTACGTGACTGGTCACATGGCACCTCGTCCAGATTTTCACCACTGGCACCTTATATCAATCGCCCACCAAGGGTCACTGTAGAACCCAGTCTCACTAACTTCCTGCCCTCAGCAGTTAGCGCTCTCTAATCATCCTACATTTTCCTTCTGCCACAGACTCCTACTCTGTCCCCTCCTTCTCTACAGTCTCCTCTTCTAGCCCATCCAGGGATTCGAGACCTCTAACTTTCATTACCAAAGGCAACCCCTACACCACACCATAGACTGAGGCTGCCTATTTCTCTCTCCCCTCAGCTAGCCTTATTCTGCACACTACCTTTCCGTGTAGCGGCAGCAACCCTCAACTAATCCCATTCCCTCCTCCAGCTCCGGACAGTGGCCAAAATGCTACCTCCTGATAGGCTACTCAACTTAGTCCTCTCTACCTCTCTTAGTACTGCTCTCCACACACACTCAACTGCCACCCCACCTCCCCCGCCGGCAGTCTAACCCCCTATCATCCTCAACCCTCTCCTCCCCTCCTGTTGCACCCAGTTCCTCCTCCCCTCCCAGCCCCTCTCCCTCTCCTCCCTCTGGGCCCTCTATCCAAGCCACACCCCCAAGGGAAAAAAAAAAAACACTCCCAAAATCTTATTCCTCTGCCTCCTTCTTCTCTACTTGCGGTGATGTGGAACAAAATCTTGGGCCCACCCACTACCCTCACCCCACCCAGAAAATGGGCAGGGCATCTATCACATAAGCATAAGGAGCCTCCTGCCTAAATTAGCCCACATCTGGGCCTGGACTACAGTGCTCTCCAGACATCCTCTGTGTGCGAGACATGGCTATCTGCCAGAGTCCCAGACTCCTTAGTCGCCATCCCTGGGTATGCCATTTTCCACCAGGACAGGGCAATGCGGCAGTAGTGTCGCCACCTATGTCCACCAGTCCTCCAGGAAGCCATCCAAAATCGCATGAACTACTCCTCTCAAAGCTGACATTTCCATTTTCTTCACCTCTCTTTATCACCAACCGTTATTTCTCCCCGGCCCTTCCCTGCAGCAATAGTCTCTAAGCTCACCTCCTTCTCTCCCACTTCTCCTGTGACCTCCTCATCCTGGACGACTTTAATCTAAATTGGTCCACCCACATCTCGTCCAAACTTACTAGAAATTGAGGCCCTCAACCTCACACAATTGATATCTGATCCAACAAGGCTTAACCTCCACACCCACTACCACTCGCTCATCGATGGGATCCTAACAACTCGCCCATACAAATACTCCTCAGCTGGCACTCTCCCGGATGCCTTTAGCAATCACTGCATCACCAGCTGCCATGAAGAGTCTCACCCCACCAAGTACATATGGTTCCAGGCTTCCAAGGTCCCTGAGCATCAGCCTCTGATGGCTGATCTATCACCTCACTGACTGGCCCAGAGTCTTGCCACTCCTGAAACAGACTCTGCTTTGGCCGCCTTCAGCTCAACCTTCTTGATTATTTGGAACCTCCATGCCCCCAAGAGGTTAAAGCAGTGGCACAGGCGCCAGCCCTGGATCTCTCCTCACTTGGTAAAGCTCTTCAAGGACCGAGATAGGGCCTGGAAAATCTAAAGGCTTCTTCTGACATCTCCCTATCTCCAAAAGTACAGAACTTTAGGAACACCAGCACTAAGGCAGTGTGTACTGCCAAAGTCGACTTCTTCAAAGCTCAGTTAGTTGATTGCCATTCTACTCCAGCTGCTTTCTGGTAGGCTCTGAGCGCCCTTCTAGGCTCCTCCTCTCACTCCTGCACCCCGGCCTCAGTCCCTGACAGAGCTCGTGATGCTGCATCCTCCATAAACCATTACTTCACCACCTGCCTTATCCTCTGGGTCTCCCCTCCCGTACCCATCATTTCACCCCCATGCATTCAGCCATACTGCCTGGCAGCCCCCCCCACACACACACACACACCTCCCCAACCTCAACCCCGACCCTACCATAACTTCCTCTCACTCCACCTAGAGGTAATCCACGCTCTCAAATCCCTAAACTCTTCCAAACAGTGCCCAGATGGAATTAACCCCAAACTATTCAAAATCTGAACTCCAGCCATCGTCCCAGCCATCACCCATCTTTTAATCTTTCTCTCAAGTCCGGACTCCCTACCCAAAGCCTGGAAACTGGTCAAGGTCATTCCCTCCACAAAGGGGTCGATCCTCAAATCCCAGCAACTACAGGCCTATTTCGCTTCTCCCTCTCACCGAGATTCTGGAATCCCTCATATCTAAAAAGAATAAATTCCTTCCTGTCCTCAATGACATCCTTACCTCTTACCAATCCGACACCGGTGACACCACTCCACCCTCTCATCCTTCTCCGTCTTACCAAACATATTCATACTGCTACAGACAAAGATCACATGACATTGGCCATTTTAAGTAGACCCAGCCAAAGCGTTTGACTCCATCACCCACAAACTCCTAATTGACGACCTTGTTTCATCAGGGCCCCCCACGTCAGTAGGTTTTAAAGCCTACCTCTTGGAGAGGTTCCTTCAACTGGGTGATATTAAATCCCCATTCCATCATAGCTGGACCACAGGGTCAATCCTCTGAATCACCCTCTTCTCCATCTTCTTAAATAATCTGCTGTCTTTCTGCCCTCTTCCCAAGTTCAAAAGTATGCTGATGACTCCATGATCTTTGCTTCCGACCCTTCCTTGCCCAGACTGAATCTGCCCTCAATCTGACTTTTTAGAGCATGCTGTGTTGACTTGATGCAAAGTCTCTCAAATGCAACCCCAAAAAGCTGCGATGGCTTTCGAGCCTGCCCAGAACTTGGCCAAACTGTCCTCCCCCCTTCTCGCCTTGGATGGGTCCAAAATCTCAGTAGTGGATGGCTACAAGTACCGGGAGTTTGGCTTGACCCCAAACTGGACTTCTCCTACACCTCGACTCAATCCATAACAAGATCCACCCCAAACTAGGCATGTTATATAGGCATAAACACGGTCTCCCTTCCTGTCAGGAAAGATATTATAACCAGGCTTATCCTCCCTTCCTTCGACTATGCTGATGCGGTTTCAGCTCAGACCCCCAATCATCCTAGCCAAGCTTGATCCCCTGTTCCATGCCTTCTGCCACTTCATCACCAATCTCCTTACTGCACACATCATTGTCACCTATACCCACACACGGTTTCCTCACTCCCTAACAAACTGCCAGCTCACACACTTTATGTAGCCTTCATCGCCAGGTTCTGGTTTAATACTCTCCTCCTACCTCTCCTCCCTACTGGCCCCTGCCCCTCACTCTGGCTATGCCTTACACCCCGTGACCCATGCTCCTGCTCTTTAGCCATCCTCATTCTCTTGCAGGAGGCAAGCCTCCACCGCTCCCGCCTTGTGGAATTCACTTCCCTCTTTGTCTGCAGTCTGCCAACAGCAGAGTCTATCAAAACTATTTCAGGCATCCTCTCCCTCCTGTATCTTTCACCCCCCAAACATTGGTCCCCGACTCTTTCTTCCCTCCCACCCTCTACCCTCAATCCTGTCCTTGCGCCAACGTTAGCTCTACCTCTGTGTGGAAACCTCCTTCCCAAAGCACTATTTTTACTGCAGCCTATGCCATGCAATTACTTCTATGTCCTTTTGAACTGCTGTATTTTCCATCTTGTACTACTGATCTGTACCTGTACCATTTTATCGCTTGCACAACTGTATCAATCCTCAATGCTGTGTAAATCTGCTATTCTGTGTACTTCTGTGTAATATTGTATCTTGTGTAATATTCATCTTGTTCCCTTCCTGTGGTCCCTGGACTCTAGCGCCAGCTCAGTGTGCCTTCCGGTTATCAACTTTTAAATAAATAAATAAGGCTGAAAATAGGCAGAATTACTCAGTCCTCCTTTCTCAGTCGACAAAAAAAAAAACACTGCAGAAGGAGCATCGGTGAGGCACAGCAAGATGATGACCAGTATGCAGAACACTATGGAAAGCATGAAGATCTCAGCACAGTGCCAGCAAATGACCTTGGTGACACACAGATAGTCAGAATTGCAAAGAGGCTGAGGACCTGACCAGAACTTATCCTCGGAGGAACCAGACCATGCATCATCAAGACCTGGTGGAAGAATAGCACCAACGTATTTTTACTTGGCAGCCGGCCAGCTGGACAACAGTAACACCAGAGAAGAAGGCACAACCCTGCGGTAGCAGTGCCATTCCCAAAGAAAGAAACCGAAAAGGGTTTTCTTAGAAGCTGAACAGAAGAGCATCGGGAGTCCAGCACAGAAAGTGGGCCAAATGCTCAATTGGTCTATTACAAAATAGAGCTGCACAGAAAAGCAACAAGCAGTGCTGGAACAGACATAAAAGTGACAACTTCATTATTTATTTGTTATTTTTATTTCAAAAGTTTTGTTAACTAGGTAAATGGCACTGGACCACCTGGCCCTTTACAGGCTCAACTCGAGCTAGAAGACATACACTAAACATTATAAACATTGTAACAGTCAATATCATAACAATCCACATACACACACTCACGACACAACCCACAATCACAGAGGCATACCAGTGGTATAGTAATACACATATATACACATGTAACCCCTGCAAATGGGGTTCCCAAAGACTTCAGGAGCTTGCTTGAATGCTCCAAGCCTGAATGGTGTTTTAGGCGTTTAAGCCATTTATCAGTGAGTGTTTTAGAACCTCTGGTACTGTCTCTTTAAGAGCTGTCTGCTTGCAGACATAATTAGTTTATATGGGGGACTGTGTGTTTCTCTGTTTGAGTACCACTCGAACTACTGCCAATTCACTCCATTTTTGCAGTCACTAGGAGTACAAAGGAACCTATCTGAAAGATGTAACTGTTTGCCAGAAATCAGTTAGAGTAATAATGAAATTACAGTTTGTCTAACCTGCTTTCTTTGCAGTCAGAACTGTGTCTGCCTAGTTCCCATTCTGGTTTTGAACTGCTGAACTGGACCAATCAGTGTGGGGTAAGCTAGCTCTAAAATGGTGCCTTGGACGAATCAGAACTTGGACTCATAATCTGAGCCAGCCACAAGAGGATTGTATGGGCAGTGACTCTGGGAGATGTAGTTTAGACTTGGCGCCTTTTGGACCAACAGCAGCAGTCTATTGTGAGTGACAGCCAATCCAGTCAAGAACTGGGAGGAACTCAAAGGAAGTGCCCGGTTTTGTCTGTTGGAGTTTCAGTCTGCTCTGGCAGTGAAGGGAAAGGAACCCTGTGCTCCTTCTGTGCACAGTTTTAGTAAAAAAAAAACATGTGTAAGGTCCAGAGTTCCGGTCTGCAGCTTGTTAGACTGAATCCGTCCTGTGAAGAGAATCAAAGGATATCTGAAGAGTAGAAACCAGGCTCACCCTGTAGAAGACTGGAGGAATTGCTGAAAATTGCACTCGGTCTGTCAGGAACTGAATCTGCTGTGTGTTCTCCCGGTATTGTGCAGTAATTGCGATCGGGATACAGATGCAGCCTGCCTGGTATAGTGCTTTCTTTACCATATAAATGTGTGAGGAGTCTCTTGAGCTCAAGAGTAGCCCTGCTGACATTGAAGGACCCTATCTTGTTTGGAGGTCGTGAGTACTAATTCAGGGTCGCTCCCTGTTGAATTGCACATTAAATCCAAATGGAATTACTGTACTGCTGACTGTTAATTTTCCTTTTCTCTGTGTGAAAGGGCCCTACCAGCTGCCAGTTTGGACTAGCCACTAGGGCTTGGGTACCCAGGGACAGTAACTGATAGGGATAGGCCTGTGCACAGAGCCATAGGTAGATGAGTAGAGTGATAAGCTAATTAACCTGATTTCCCCTGTCCTTGTTATATCCCCTAAATAAATCAGAGCTGCTTGTTTCAGCAAAGTTATACTGCCTGAGGTATTTGTCTATGTTAAAGTACTGTACTGTGATTGTTGCACTGTATCTTATTTCACAGGAGGTCCCAGTGCGAACCAGTCCTGGGGTAAGTGTATACTGTGAAGGTAATTCTGATATATTGTGTGGGCCACTAGTGGGAAGAAAGGGGTTGCAGTGTCCCAGAGGGCTGTGACCAAGTTAGTTTAACTATTGCAAACCCTGACCTCTGGGTGGAGGCACCGCCATTGGATCCAGGCCCTCAACCTGTTGGTGGCAAATCAGGCAGGGGTAGTAGCCCCTGGGATAGCGCCATCTAGAGGTTACACACAAAATGTAGTTAGTAGCATAATATCCATATAAAACAATACAATATTAGTACAATTATGATTAAAGCGAACTCTAGCTCAGCCAATCTCACTGAAGAAAATAAACAAATGGGAGAAATGTATCAATAGAGGGAGACCCAGAACCAATCATAGCAATGCAAGCAAAAATTCAGACTGGAAAAACAGGTCCACTCACCAAATATTTTATCAGACTTTGATTTATTTTATTACATTTAACATTCTGCAATAATTTCCTATGTTTTGAGGAATGAATAATCCCTCCTTAGGAGTCTGGTTTAAAGGTTTTGCAGCACCGTTTAAAGTGCTCCATTACTCATATTTTCAATCTGTATAACCATATCTTTGTTGACTTACGGCTCGTGGGAATTGGGAAAGTAGCTTTTACATATTTGCATCTTTTTCTTACAGGTATTGTGCCACATATTTGGAAGTTTACTGTAAGTTTACTGCGTAGGAGCTCACATGGAAATGCTGAAAGCAGATCTGTGACACAATACCTTAAAGAATAGGATGCAAATACAAATATCAAACTTTTAGGAAAGCAACTTCTATACCACTGAAAGGTAGAATCTTAATCATTCTCATGCTATACTATTATGCCAAAAAATAGGTCGATACAGTACAAGAACCTATTGAACGCTCACAAATAAGATGTTTGCTAACACTTCAAACCAAAAGCATGATTTGGATGATGAACATGGTTCTCTATGCATGAGCAATTCTCAAATTCTTCAAGAAAAAATCTAAATAAGGGTTGCAGCCATGTAGAGTGCAGAAACACAGGCACAATATCAGTGGGCGAGGCACAAACAGCGGCTGCCACAGGGTGAACACACAGGAACACTGAACAGCACAAGAGCGAGCTGCATCGTTGGCCTGCAAGGGCTGAAGCCCCATGCTGCAACTGACCACACAGTGACCCAGAAGGCTCCAGAAGCCGATGGACAGCATCGCCACGGGCCATATACCGAAGGCAGATGCCCCGGAGGGCATGCACACCAGACCACATCAAAGAGGTAAACTGGGACAGTCTGCATAACCAGTGCAGCATCCCCGAGGAACAGAACATGCACAGCCCTGACTCAGTCAGCAAGTGCAGATGCCCACAGACCAGACAGGCAGGCAATGCTGAACAGCCAGCCCAAATGCTGCCCACACACCTGAACCCCCACCCCGACCTGCACACCGCCACCACAGCAGCACACTATCAGACCCACAGGTACTCACCCGAGCAGGACAGGGGTCCACAGCAATCCACCTTGAGGCATCCACGGACGGGGGCGGCAACAGACCAATGGAGAACAGGAGGCAGACAGGAAGGGTTGGACACATGGCAGCACTGAGCGGTGCTGCACACTGTCCATAAAGGGGAGATGACCACAGTAGCCACAGAACTGCTACCTTATACACAGGATGTCAGTGCACTACATGCAAAGTCAGCAAGGCAAACCACTAGCCATGCATAACGGCTATGTATATCGCTGGGACAAGGCGAGTCCCAAAAAGCATACTGGCAGTGCGAGAGCCCGCAGGTACAATTGCCTCACCCAGCTACACACAGTGGACAACATCTGGGAGCACAACCATGCTCCAGATGCAGCGGATGTTGGCATGAGGCATATACTCAGGATGCTGCGGGACAGGGCTTGAAGGACCATGGACAGCGCATCACAAGTCACGGTGGCAAGCACTCAGGGATACTGGCAGCCGCTGCAGGAAGACTGCCAGGGGTGCGACTACCGCACCAAACCATACAGCACATGCAGCATGTGGCACAAAGGTGGCCCACAACACCAACATTAGTAACCAACTTCGTGATATCAGAGAACCTCATCATAACAAGTGACGGGGCACAGTTCCTGCTGTTCGACAGTGGCCGGGAGCGGACTGTCTGGTCATTTATGCCACCGGCTGGGGTCTGCAGCAGCTGGTGGATTGCCCTGACTGGTTCATGGATGGCACATTCTGGGCATGCCCGTTCCTCTTCAACCAGCTCTACACTGTGCATGCTGTCCAGTCAGGTGCAGTCCTGCCAGCTGTGTTTGCCCTCACCTGCACCAGGACGGCACAGACCTATGTAGGGCTGCTTGTCCAATTCTGCATCCACAGTCCTGCTCTAGCACCCACCTCTGTCCTGCTGGACTTTGAGCATGCCAGCTGGTGCGTGATGTCCACCGTGTTTCCAGACACCAACATCCGAGGCTGTTTTTCCACTTTCACAGGCCACCTAGTGCAAGATCCAGCAGTGCCCAGATGTCCTGCAGATGTATATCACCAACCGGATTTTGCCCTGCATCTCCGGATGCTGATGGCTCTGGCATTCGTCCCATCTGACGTGCCTGCAGTGTTCCAGAAGCTGCTGAAATGGGACTACGTGGCACAGAATGAGGAGGTGCTGCAGCTGATCCTCAATTTCTTCAAGGACACCTGGATCGGTTGCCCCACTGTCTGGTCTGGTCAGAGACATGCCACCTTCCGAATGAACAGTGGAACTGCCATGGGATGACCATCCAGGGCCTGGCCAGAACAAATAATGCTGTGGAGAGTTGGCACAGGGCATTCAGCACCAGGATCAGGTCATGCCACCGCGGCATCTGGCATCTGCTCGACTGCCTCCGTGAAAAGGGTGGATGACAGTGATCAGGTCTGAGCAGTTGGTCTCCGTGGCCAAGGCCTCCCAGGTCTGGCACTGCTACTGGGACCTGAACACCCACATTGCCACTGTGGTGGTGGAGTACACCACATGGAGCCACTATGATTACCTCCATGGTCTGGCATGCAACTTCACCTTTCACGTGTGACCAGGCACATGGTGGTATGCTGCAATGCTGCCTGCATTGCTGCTGCCTAGTGCTCTGCCCAGCCACCTGCGGTCTGTCCACCTATCACAGGCCACCTGCCACCACATGGCATGGGCACAACAGGCTGATACTGAGTCCAGCAGTGAGTGGTGCCGCCCTGGTACAGGTGCCTGCTCATTCTTTGCATGTCCGTGAGTCGCTCTTTTGACCCGCCCCAGTGAAGCGTGGGGCACCCCTTGTTGCCACCCCAAGAGCACCTAGCAGTGCTTCCGTGGCATTCCCTGTCATGGCTGGCTTGCTGCTGTCCTGGACATCGCCTCCCAGTCATCCCCCATGTGATCCTGTGACCCACTCCATGGGGCCATTCACTGGCCTGTCGCCTTAGCACTGCACACACACTGCCGCGGTCCTGTTGGGCACGCCAGTGCCAGTCACCCTCTTGTGAGTGCCTGTGCCTGCATGCCCTGTGAAACCGCCCACTTATTCTCCTTCGATTTCACCGATGGGTTTCTTTTTCCCAGTCTCCCCAGCTTCAAGCATGCCTTGTGGTTGTCCAGGACATTAGTATGGAAGGCCAAGCAAAACTGCACAACAAGGTATCATGACTGACACCTAGGCAGTAAACATGTGAGGTGGGGATCAGTGAATGACATCTTCTGGCCGCGGGGCACGGTGAAATCCTGGGGAAGATTTTTCCTCCACAGTCACGCGACGAAGCGCAATTGCTAACTCGAATCTAGTTTGACTTTTGGTAAAACTGACAATTTGAAAGCCAGGGCCTACAAAATGCTGAGCACATGAGGGGACCTGTATCTTCCAGCGGAAAGGAAGATCTAGTGTCATGGGGTGGAGCCGAGGTATATACCACCCGGTTGGGTGGGAGGAGCCAACTTGAAGACTTCCAGCAAGATTTAAAGTGGAAGGACATACAAACAGTGTGGATGAATAACATATCCACACTCCTAGAATTAAACATACACCATTACATGGAAAATATTCACTGTGCTTAGCCACAAAAAAAAATCATCCCTTGGCCTTACTTCTGATAAGCCTAATTTTATCAAAATGAAGAAAAAAAACATGAACCACCTGTAGTTAAAGCACAGGAACGTGAATTAAAAATAAAGGAAACATGCAATATATAGTAGGAAGTCAAAACCCTGTATCAAGAAATCGGAATGCTGTAAATAGATACCTCCTAAAACAACTGCCATTTGTAGCTGAGAAATGAGGAACTGTGATGTCTATAACAATACATCTTCATTTGAATTTTGAGCTTTGTCAACCTAAGTAAGAGATGTTGCTGTCTTGTCCTTAATGTTAATTATCTTGGAATACTGGTATTATTAGTTTTCACTCAATTAACTTACAGTATAAAGTGTTAATTGTATTCTATCAACATTTAAAATGACATCAGGGTTCACTGTAATTTATTTCCCATACGGAACAGATCCAAATGGTTTGATACCTTTTATTGGACCAACTTGGATGTTACAAAAAGAACAAAGTGCCTAAGCTTTCGAACCAACCAAGTCCTTCCTGGGAAGCTTGTGACAGTTATTTAGAAAAATCCAATACTATTAATAAGCAGATCATACATAAAAACAGAAAGAATTCTCAATGGTTTTAAATACTCATTTACAGCAGTTTAAATCAGAGGAATCGCATTTCACCAGTTTGTTTTAAACTAAGGAGCCTTTCAAGGTCAAATGTCACCAAAATGAGATAAGAACTCTTCAAACAGAAAGTTCCAGTAACATAAATTATGAATGTTTCAGTGTGCTTTGTAAATACAGTCTATTGAAAAGCAAGAAATTTAGATTCAATACTAACTAAATACATGTTAAAATGTGATATTAATGTATGTTAAAACAAGCAAAAATTATATAACAGCAATTTTCTATATTTGGCATAAAGAGGTTTAAAGTAGAGTTTCCACTTCTGTGAACAACTGTTTTACATATTTATACAGTATACAACCTATCTGGAGACATTTTCCCAATTATACATTCAACTAGTTACTATATTCTGCAAACCTTAAGAGCTGGTGTTGTAACATGATATTATACAAGATAATATCAATTGTCAGTTGAAGAGCCAAACTAAAAACAAACCTGTCAAGGACCCTTAAGAAAATAAGACCATGCATCGGAATATGTTTAGGGTTCAATATGTACCAATTAGTATAATATAAACCAATGGAATTGAACCTGTCAGACTCCCAAGTAAATGGAATCACGCATCCCAATATGTACAGAGTTCAAAAAGTGACCGTATATAATCAAACTACTGTATGTACAGTAACAGTCTAAGGAATCTGAATAAAAACACAATGGAAATACCCCCACCCCCACCCCGTGGAAGATAATTAGTTAGAAGGAAGTAAATATTCACTATGAATGTGATCCAAGAGTCCTAACACACATCATTTACACCAGTCACAACAGTATTTATCCAATGGAATCAAACCTGTTAAGGTCCCTAAGTGCGTGAGTGAGATCACATCCTAATATATTCAGAGATCAAATAAGTGACAGTATATAATCAAACTGCTATATGTAAAGCAACAGTCCAAGGAATCTAAATAAAAACCCGATGGAATTAACTCCACTAGTTAGAAGAAAGTAAATATTCACTATGTGTGTGAACTAAGAGCCCTAACACACTGCAACATCATTAAGTCATGTACCTGAATATTTTTCCACCGCAATATAACCACAACCTCCCCACCATACTCTCCCTCACATACACATCCTCCCCATAAAAAAACACTGTACCCCCACCACACACACACACCCACACCCACACACAGTTCTTTGGTGAGAAACCAACATGTTGATAACCAGTTAAAATGGACTCATACATTTTTTTTTTTTATTTAAACAGCAGTTTGAAAACCTTTGAGCCATAGGCTCATTTACAAAGGTACCTTGTCACAGTAAGACAAACCAAAATACACAGTATAGCAGTACAACACATAAGTATAACAGTAAATTAAGACATAGATACAAACAAGCTGGTACAGGTAGGATGGATGCAAACAATACCAGAGTTATGTCGTCCTTAGCAGCTTAGTAATAAGCTTTGTCATAAGTATTGAGTACAGCTTTGACTAGTGGCAGTTACAGCATCGGGTGTTAATAAGGTGGTTACGTATGAAGTTTTGAAGCACGATATAGTTGGAGCCTGGAGATGGAGGGGGCAGTGTGTTGAACCAGGAGGGGCCCAAGCTGAAGGCTCTTTGGCCGTGAGAGGTCCTAGCTCTAGGGATAACAAGAGAGGTTTTCCCCAGAGGTCCGAGTATGAACTAGTGGGACAGAGCGGCATATGGTGGTGGTCAATCCTGGTGGGGAAAGCCCAAGGAGGGTCTTTTTGTAGGGTACAGGTAAGATATTTGAGGCGCTCAAGATCAAGTACCAGCGCTTTAGCATACAGTAGACAGGTGTGTGTCATCCTAGGTGCTCCAGTAATTAACCTGCAGGCCTTATTCAGAGTAGTGCAAATTTTATGGAGTGCGGTCTGATCAGCAGCACCATACACCGGCAGTCCGTAGTCCACTAGGGACAGGATAGAGGAGGTGACTCATGTTGAAGACTGGGGAGGCAGTGTTTATACCGATGTAAGATGCCCAATCGGATATTAGTGGCAGTGGCTAGGGCAGCGATGTGTCCATGGAAGGAGAGGGAGGGTCAAAATGGATCCCTAGGTATTTATAGGAGCAAACTTGTTCAGTGGGAATGAGGACCCAGAGTGAATGAGGAGTTTGAAGTTGCAGGACTTGTTTTGGGGATGAGTGAAGAACATGTTTTTGTTTTTTAAGATTTATCACCAATCTATGTTCCTTGAACCAGCCCTCGGCTTCAGTGAAGGACTTCTGCAGCGAGTCCTGGAGGGCAGTAGGGTTACGACTTGAGGGAAAGATGACTGCATCATCAGCGACACTAGAATGTTCCCCGAGCAAGAGCGTGGAAGGGTGTTAAGGTAAAGGGAGAATAGTAAGGGGCCCAGAATGGAGCCCTGGGGAACCCCAGAAAAGACGGGACAGATGTCTGAGTAGGTCCCATTAATTTTTACATGCTGTGAGCGGTCAGACAGATAACTGGTGCACCAGGAGATAGGCCCAGCAGCAAAACCAGAGAGACTAAGGGCATCAAGAAGGAGGGGTGGGAGACAGTGTCGAAAGCTTCGAGAGGTCAATGAAGACAGCACCAGCCAGAGAACCAGTGTCTAAGGAGGAGTGGAGAAAGTTGGAGAACTCTAGGAGGGCTATGTTGGTACTGTGGCCCGCTCGGAAGCCATGCTGCTCAGGACAAAGGACATTGTAGGTGGAGAGGTAGTCAGAGATTTGAGAGGCCACCACTTTTCCAAGGCCTTGAGAGAGGAGAGAGAATGGAGATCGGTCGATAGTTTCCAGCCACAGTCCTATCACCACCTTTAAAGATAGGGGTGACAGTGGCGACTTTCCAGGCAGTTGGAACCTTCCCCAGGCAAAGAGAGTGGTTGATGAGGCATGTGATCGGGTAAGGACTGTGTCTAAGACCAGCCGTAGGATACACGGATCCAGGGTGTCACTGCCTGTACTATTACTCTTGAGGGCAGTGATAAGGTGCGGCCCTAAGTTCTTGGGCAGAAACAAGGAGGAGAAAATAAGGCGAGAAAGATTCACGGCAGGTGCTGGGGAGGAGGGTCAAAAAATTTGTTGGGAGGATAGGGCTAAGGTCAGTGAATGAGGTGTTGAGGTGGTTGGCTATGAGGGCTGGGTCTGAGGAGATCACACCATTAATGTTGATCTGGTGGGTGGGGGATGTGCACCCCATTTAACTGTTTAATGTTATCCCAGAAGGTTCTGGGATTCCCCATGAGGCAGTGAGTGAGGACCGATGGTGCTCAGACTTGTGCCTTTCTGATGGCCGAGTGACTTGTTTCGGCGGCAGCATATAACCGCCTGTCATTGGCCGCCAGTCTCAATGGCACGGTGCCATAGGTTGTCCCTATGTTTGGAGCTGGTGGATCAAAGCTGGGGTAACCCAGGGGTATTCTTCCTTTTAGAACGGCGGGTCAACACTGGGGCAAAGATATCACAGGCATTATTAAAAGTTTGGGCAAAGAAGGAGAGAGCTGTGTCAATGTCAGGAGTTGCCTGTATAGGAGACCAGTCAATTTGGGACAGAAGTTCCTTAAGTTTTATCAGTCCACCAGGTATTAGACGCCGCCGGCATGTGGACTGTGCTATGGGTTTGGGACTGAGATTGACCAGTGGAATAGAATGGGGAGTGATCGCTGAGAGAGTCTGGGAGGACTTGTACATTGGGGATCCGATTAGGGCGGTTGGTGAGTACCACATCAAGCAGGGTACTGGAGCCTCTCTTGGGGTTAGTCCTGGTAGGGTGGGTAACTAGTTGCGTTAGGTCTATTGCAGAAAAGGAGTCTCGGGTAGAGGAGGAGGAGGGCTGAGCCAGTTGACATTTAAGTCACCCACCAGAATTTGATCAGCGGAAGGAGGTAGAGAGGTAGCGGTATTCTGTAAGAGAGGCAATGGCCACGTTTGGTCCCTGGGGAGCACGATGCAGTAGTCAGATAAAGGGGTCCCTTTAAAGGGTCAGGGTTAGTTTCAGCGTAAGCGCCTGGGCCCTGGAGTCAAGGATGGAGTGGGCAGGCTAGTACGGGAGAGATCTTGACATAAATAGTGCAGCCGCCGCTGCCTCCCAACACGATCGGACCAGAAAAGGGTGAAACCAGGAAGGGAGACTAGGGAGTCAGGGAGGATTTTGAGAGCCAAGTCTCAACCAGGGTGATGACATCAGGGTTAATTGATGTGACCAGGCATTGTAGTGAGTCAAACTTTTTAGGAGGCTACAGATATTCATGGAGACCATGCATAGGCCTGTGGTGCGAGTTGGGGAGCCCTGGGAACCGGGCCAGGGTTTGATGAATGTTCCTGACAGGAGTAGTAGCATGACTAACACCCTGGCTGGGAGATGGTGAGAGGTTTTCCTACGATTGACATGAGAGGGAGGGAGGGGAGGCTAAGGGAGCAGGGGTGGGCAGGGAGGTACAGGAGGGAAAGCAAGAATAAGAAGACACCCAGATGTGCCTGAGGTGAAGAGAAAGCTAGGGGAGGGCAGGGGGACAGGGACACACAGATGTCCCAAGGGGCAGGAGAGGAGGTTCAGGAGCAAGGGGGAGGGAGGGGTGCCAGGGCACAGTGTGGACTAGCAGATGGGTAAGGGGTAAGTGCACTGCTAGTGGGGATAGGCACAGGCAGAGCGTGAGGCAGGGCCAATACTGTGGTGAGCAAGATCCCAGGGAAGTAGTGCTGTACAGGTAGGAGTAGGAAGTAGTGAGGAGCATAGGTCCCTCTAGTGGCCAGCAGGTATAACCTACAAATGGGAAAGTGGGGAGATAGGTTCTGGGCAACCGGACATACTTTTTCTTTTTCCCTCGGTCACCAGAGTGGTGGCTCTCTCAGTGGCATCATTCCGTTGTCTCCCACCCAGCCTGAACCCACCACTCTGGGTCCCTTCCTCGAGATCTGCAGATGCCTTACCTCTGTCTGGCAAGTGACCTCCTTGGTTTACCCCAGGGTGGGACCGAATTCCTACAGTTGCCCTAGACATCCAGTATCATCCAGGCATTGGAGGCACGTGGAGGATCGGGACCCAGGTGGGTGGGGTCTGGCAATGGGTATGGGGCCAGGGCATGCCATCGCCTACCACCAATTCAGGGTGTTTACCGCTGGTTGTTCCACCCCTCCCTAAGGAGCACTGCGATCGTGCAATAACACTCAGTGGAGGAGCAAGCACATTCCTGCCGACGTCTTCAGTGCACCTACCTCTTGTGTACAGGCTGTGGCACTGTACCCTCTTTTGCTGCCAGGAGGCACCCAAGTGCTGAGTCTTGCACCTTCCTCTCCAGGAGCAGGTGAGCTGTCGGTGGCGCTCAAGCCTTCTCCTGCCAACCCCAATGGCCCATGCTGGTTCCCAAACAGATTAGCTGGCATGGCGTGAGGTGTGGTGTCCAGAGCCTCAACCCTCAGTGCCACCAGGCCAATAGGAGATTAATACATATTAAAACAAAACTGAAGACATGCTGAAGTCCTACTATATGTCCATCCTTTGAAGTAAAGGTATAATAAAGTATAACTGGACTTCAGCGTGTCCTTATTTTTTGTTTTAATATGTATGGAGTCCATTTTAACTGGTTATCAACATGTTGGCTTCTCACCAAAGAACTTTGTGTGTGTGTGTGTGTGTGTGTGTGTGGTGGGGGGTACAGTGTTTTTTATTATTAAGAATATTTACTTTCTTCTAACTAGTTTTTCCGGGTGGGGTTAATTCCATCGGGTTTTATTCAGATTCCTTGGACTGTTGCTTTACATATAGCAGTTTGATTATATACTGTCACTTTTGAACTCTGAACATATTAGGATGCGTGATCTCATGCACTTGGGGTCCTTGATAGGTTTAAAGAGCCCCTGACATCGGTTTTGTTTCAGTGGTTTGCATCAGTATTGGGTACTGTTTATGTGTTTATCTATGCTTGCATTCTTAGTTTCTTTTCTTTTTGTTATTAGGTATCATTTTAACAGTGTGAGAGAGCCGCTGACAGTTTGCGTCTCAAATGCCCACTACTGTAAGCTTGAGCACGAGTGTCTCGATGATGTAATTTGTACTGAGTGAGTTGACTGCGCTGTATGGTTGGTCATGACATTGAAATGAGCATCCCAGTAGTTAGGGACAGTGACAGCTCTGACAGCCTTTACTACAGTCAAGATTATGATCGTGGTGAAGATGAGTATGGGGCTGCTGCATTATCTGGCAACGACAGATAGCAAGGAAGGTGTGGGGATACTGGGATGCATAGGGAGAGGCATCACCAGTAGAAAACAAGAAGTTATTATCCCTCTGTACAGACAGCTGGTGAGACCACATCTGGAGTACTGCGGCAGTTCTAGAGATCCAATCTCCGCAAAGACATAGACAGGATGGAAGCTGTCCAGAGAGGGCACCAAAATGGTGCAGGGTCTGCAACGGAAGACATATGAAGAGAGACTTAAGGAGCTTAATATGTATAGCCTCGAGGAAAGGAGGGAGAGGGAGGACATGATAGAAACTTTTAGGTACCTCAAGGGAATCAACAAAGTCCAAGAGGGTAGCATCTTTCAAAAAAGAGGTGTGCAAGAACAAGGCGCCAATTTGAAGATAGAAGGGGGCGCTCAGAGGTAATTTAAGAAAGTATTTTTCACAGAGAGGGTTGTGGATGTATGGAACAGCCTTCCAGAGGAGGTTGTGGAGTCAAAAACAGTGGTGGAATTCAAGCATGCATGGGACAGTCATAAGGCAATTCTAGGGGTGGGGGTAGGAAGAAGTAGGCTGCTGGTTAACTAGGATTTGCAGCTTATCCATCAGGTAGGAAATGGGCAGACTGGGTGGGCCAAGCGGTCCTTATCTGCCGTCAAATTCTATGTTTCTATGTTTCTATATTCTGCCATATCAGTCTGAACCTGTCCTCACTGACGGGAGTGGAGCAAGGCAGTGATGCAGCCCATGAAATGGACAGGCCAGAGGTCGTAAATGATGCCAGACTGTCAAATACTGAGTGGTAATATTTTTGCTGTTTGTGTTTTGTGGGTGTTAATAGTTTCAAGCACCATTGTGTGCTAAGGTGGTGTTTTATGTCAGAGTGCACCTTTTTTCCCAACTGAAGAATGCCTTCCTGTTTGCCAGGCCCCCCACAAAACTCCACTACTGCACTCCTTCACTGGATATCAGTGAATGCCATATAATTTGTTAGGTAGTGTGGCAAGAATTTCTAAACATCCTTGTATTTCTATGAATTTTGTGTGTTCTTATTTCTTTCCCATTTAATATGGTCAGCTAGGTAACTGCACAGAAGGTTCTGAGAGGCAGGGAGAGGCGATGGAGAGAGAATGAGTGGTGAGGGTGCGCTGCCGCTGGCGGAGTTTCCGTTTCTGTACTCCATAAGTTAAATGCCCTGCAAAGGAGTTTATTAGTGGTTTTGTGAATAATGTACTGCAAAAAGTTAATCTATGACTGGAATCGGTATCTAGCTGTTTTTTTTTTTTTATCGGACCAATTTGACAAGACTTGCAATATAAGTATTATTATGATCGCTGTCAGAGTAGGTCATGTATTTATTTATTTTATTTATGACTTTGATAACCGAGTAAGTACACTGATCCCAGGGACCATTTTTAGGCATGACCCGGCCAATACAATGGCACAGGAGCAAACGAAAGCATTATACATAAGTAACAAAACTGTATTAACAAAAGGAAGGGCCCCTTGTTTTTTTATTTTTATTGAGGGTTGGGGTTTCGGGAGGGGAGATGGATTTCAGGTCTTCCTTTCCTGCCATTGGCTGGTCTTGTCTCATACATGTCCATTGCATTACAGAAACCTGCAAGCTAGACCGGAGCATGTTAGTTGTTTTGTTTGACAATACACCTGCTTTTGCTGCAGATAAATCCTTATGGTGTAGATGATCTGTAACATTTGTAATTATCATCACGGCTCTTAGGTGTAAAATTCCCACTATAGAGAATACTGGATGGGCAACTATGCAGAACCAGTGTGTTCTGCCACAGATGGATTCTGATTCCTCTGACCTTGAGAACAAAGCTCAAGAGGTCCATGGGAATCAGAACACCGAGGTGGCAAAGTATACTGGGTGCATAGAGTTGCTCATCCTGTATTTTATAGTGTATAGTACTGTGTGAAAATGTGTTTTGTGAGTTCTTTTGCTTTCAAAAATGAAACTGACTCATGCAGTCTCTAGAGGTTACTAGAATGCTGTTCAACCCCAGAAGGGTAGAACAGCATTCCACAACCTTGGAACTGTGGTAGAACAGCATCTTGAAAGGGATGGAATTCTATAAAGAACAACACTCCACTATACACTATATAGAGAATAGTGGATGGCAAGTATGCACAACCAGTGTGTTGTGCCACTGAGGGTTCTGATTCCTATGACCTCGAGAGCGAAGCTATATGATGTTTCATTGTGCAGTGTTATTCAGCACGGCATGGACTGGTAAATCAACATGTTGCATGACTAGACCTAACCCATCAAGTTAAAAGTTGCTACACATACAGTCTGATGTGTCTAAAGTGCCTAGGGAGGTGGCACTTTGTTGAGGTTTCATGACAGACTTTGTCCCAAACTATTTCCCGCACACAGATAGCCAAATACACAAGAGAGAGGTCAGCCCCACCACGCATAGGACCACATATGCTACTGACTCAAAACCTCTCCAGTGCCTGGACACAGCATGATAACAAGTCTAACTGTGACAGCACTGTAGAAAAATACAATATTAAGGAACCAAATTCAGAACAGAGGAAGAGCAAAGACAAAAACAAATTGAAGTTTTATAGTTGGAAGCGACACTACACCTAAACAATATCAAATTCAAAATAATCAGTCACACACACACACACACACACACACACACACACAGTAAAATACTTTTTAATTAAATATCCAGCATTCAACAATTTATTAAGTTTCAAAAGAAAGAGGATCATCCTGTCAACCCCAGGTGAAACTTGATACAGCTCCTGCACAGAATAGCTGCTGTTCAGCTCTCGAATGTCAACAGGAAAAAACAAGACACCCAGAGGATAAAAAACTTTTAAAACTTCAAACAGTACCACAATGAAAATTAATAGTCTGGGTACTTTATTTACTTTACACAACTCGAGGCTGTCAACCACAGTTTTAGCTGGCCCAGTGGAGCTCAGGGTTGAAGCGCTGGACGCCACACCTCATGCCACACCGCAACCTAGGTTCGTGAATGGACTCGGGTCATCAGGAGTTAGTAAGGGCAGGATAGGATTTAAAGTCTGGAGGACTGCTCTCTTCTCCTGGGGTGGGTTATGGGGTTGCATCACTCATACTGGCCCCCGATGGTGTGGGGCAGAGCAGTGGCAGACATCAGCACGCTTGGTGCATAGATGTCACAGCACATCTGGCTCTGGGGAAACTAATGGTAAAATCCCTGGCTCTCGGAGGAGGTGACAGTGACCTGAGTGACACTGGCCAACATCCCCAACACTGGACTTTTCAACTGGCTCTCCTGAGGCCTCGCCCTGCTCAGCCCTGCCATCTGGCTTTCAGATGAGGACACCCAGGTAAGGCGTTGTTGGCCCCACCACCCACAGGGTGTAGACCTGGGGGTCAGCTGTGTCAGGCAGCAGGGTGGGGTGTCTCTGTCCCCATTCCTGGTCGGAGAGTTTCAGGTGGGGAGGTAGGAGCCTAGTTAAGGGAGTACGCCACGAGATGCCCCGAGTCAGCCAGGAGATAAAGTCAACAAAAACAAACAAACAAACAAAAAGTTTTAAACAGAGTCAGCCTGAGGGGATGAGCTCGCAAAATGACAAGGTAGTTACAACTCAGCAGTTCAAAAAACAACCAACCTACAAATGACGTCAACTGCAGTTCTACGGACAGCAGTAAACAAGTGGCAGGAAAACTGGCCAGTTAGAGAGGAGAAATTTAAATGCCTCATAAAACAAAACAAAAAACACATTTCAGCACTGAAACTAATACTACACTAACAGGACCGGCACACAGCACATTCGAACCAGGAATAGGTCCATCTGTAGTCAGGAGCTCTTTAATTGCATTGGGTAAATATTGCAGTGACTGGTGTAAATGATGGTGTGTTAAGACTCTTGGCTCACATTCATAATGAATATTTATTTCCTTCTAACTAATTATCTTCCCAAAGAGGGAGAGATGATTTATTTCCACTGTGTTTTATTTAGATTCCTTAGACTGTTCCTGTACATATAGTAGACATACTGTTACATTTTGAACTCTGTACATATTGGGATGCGTGATCCCATTTAGTTGTAGGGTCTCTGGCAGGTTGAATTCCATTGGGTTATATTATGGTGACTGGCACATATTGAACCTTAACATATTATTTATTTTTATTTATTTCACAATATGGATTAATACCTTTCAGCACATAGGGATCTTGTACAAAGGCTCCAAGTGGAATGCAGTAAATAATACAAAACAGTGAAACACGCACAATAACATAAAATGATAAAATAAAAACAGCATTTGCACTCATTAAGCAAAGACAAAAATAGTTACAGAAGTGCATGATGGAAAAGTAACATCCTACTTTTCATATGGCAATGACTTTCAACTTAAGTGCAACCTGTGGACATATACAGGCAGCCTGATACAGGCGCTGTCAGGATAGGGTAGAGGAAAAGGGGGGAATAGGTGGATTAGGTGGGTTCATTGAGAATGTTGATGAAGAAGACACTTTGGTCAGTGGGGAAAAAGGAGAAGAAGGAGAGGAGGAAGAGGGAGCAAAATATGGCAGATAACTTGAATAAAGTAGCGATGCCGAAAGGAAGTACAGGCTAGGGTTTATAGTGGGGTGTGTAAGTAGACTGCAGCTGAGGCAGGCCTTGTCAAATGGTAGAGGAAGAGCCATAGGGATAAATGGTAGGGTGAGAAGAATCAGGTGTGGGGTGGAGGGAAGACTGGGGGAGACAGGTGGATACATGGGGTACAGAAGTACGAACCTGAGCCCTACACTGGGGTGCTTCAAAATTGCAAAGTTTCTGCTTGTGGCCTTGCGACCCAGATTGGGGAATGGATTCAGGTTGCTGAAAGGCCAGCTGGGGGAGAAGGATAAAGCATCCTACGGACTGCTGTCCTTCTCCGGGAGGGCGGGTAGTGCCCGCACAAGACAGACCCTGGCGAAGGCCGGTCGGGTAGCTGCCAGCGCTTGAACGCAAATGGAGGTAGGTGGACGCCGGACATCATTGCACATCCCCGCCCGGAGGAAAGTAGAAAATCAGGAGGGCGGGTCCTCCATTTCCATGAAGCCTCCTGGCTTCACTAGCCACCATCGCCAGCACTCCCAAGCAGTTACTAGTTCCATGGCACTGGAACTAGGGGAACCAGTGCCAGGCCCCACCCTCCGGGGTAAGCGGAGGTGACCCGAGAATGTTGGCAATTGGACGGTTGGTGGGAGCACTGGGGGCCGTGACCAGGCAGAAGTATGACGGAGGACTTGCCAGGTAAAAAAGGAAAAATAAATAAATAAAATTGCAAAGTTTCTCTTGTGTCAACAGGGACGAAGATCTTTTAAATTGTCCGATTTTCCCATTCTCACTCAGAGAGACTGGAGGTCATTGAACCACTGGGGTCCCCTGACTGAAAGGGCACATTGGGCAAAAGTAGTATGCCTAAAGGTATCTGAGTACCCCTTTGTTGAGCTCCTGGTCAGCTTAGCAGACTTAGCCTATTGAAAGATGTTGGCCGTTGAAGCTGGTGTTAGACCAAGCAAGGATTTTTTCCAAGCAGACAGGCCTGCTGCTTGACCTTTGCTGCAGGGGAGCCAACCAGTCTCCTGATAGAGATGACAAGTACCGTGATGCATATAGCAATCAGCCCTCAGGACGTGTCTGCAGGCATTGTTTTTTTTGTATAATCTTTTCATTAGCAAGTTTTTTTTTTTATATCACATACAAACAGAACAACAACAGTACAACAAGTACATTCATACCATTCATTATTTCTATAGGTACGCTCAATTTTCTTAGTATATTTTACAGTTTATGCTCAGTCGAATACATCCATATAGCTAGCCCACTTCAATATAGCTCCCACCAATCCTGTGCCCTCCTCCTTTTCTATATATATATATATATATATATATATATATATACACACTGGTCTCCTATAGTAGTACCCTCTGCCTGGTAAGGTGACTCTAATTTCCCTACTGCTTATCCCTCCAGCCCTTCCAGCAGAACCTGTGCCTCGGCCAGACTCAACGAGCCAAATAGGGTGCCCAGCTAACAAGAAGCCTTCCCTGCCTCTGACTACATGTGTCAGCCTCTTCAGTGCTAGTGTTTTCAGCATCAACATATGCCACTACTGGACCGGAGGTACCACATTTGAGACCCAGATATTTTGAATGTAGTGATGCGCCAGGATTAGCAGGACCTTAATCCATCAGGGGAGTGGGACCCATCCTCCTGTCCCTTCATTTTCCAGCCCAAACAGGCATCTCACAGGGTTCAGCCAGAACTCCGCTCCCACCATGCCAGTCAGCTCACATACTATCTCCTTCCAGAATGTCTGCAAAACTGGGCAAGCCCAAAAGCAATGGAAGTAGGTTCTCCTCCTTATTATATCTACCACATTTAGGCAAGAATGCCGAATGGAATTTGTTCACTATCGCTGGGGTTTAGTAGAGTCTGTGGACAAACATATAGAAAGACTCCTTAAACTTATTACAAACCATAATTCCCATGTGCATAGTCATTATCACTTTCCAGCTGTCTTCATCTATCTGCAGTCCCAGGTCCCTTTCCCACAACATTTTAGTTTTTGAGTTTAATCTGAATAATACTGTTTCCCTACTTGTGCCACCTTCCAGATAAAACCCCTGGGTTTTTTCTACGTGACATAGTAGCTGTTGTATCATCTCCAACTCTTGGGTCCTGTCTCTCCTCTATTCATACCTATCGATAAGCACGGATTTGCAGGTAACAAAATAAGTGATGCTTATCCAACTCTAGGTAATGCTGTAGGTCTGCAAACGAACACATATTCCATCTAAGGAATAAGTCTCCTACACTTCAAATTCCTCTTAACTCCCACTCTCAAACACTGGGTCCTCCAGCCCTGGCAGGAAAAAAGGGTTTTAGCAATTGGGAGCAACAGTGTCTCTACCTCCCTTATCTTTCTGATACAGAAGCTGCCCCATCCATGTAACACCGATTTAATCAGTGAGTTACACCCCTCATTGTTCTGTATGCCCTCTGGCCTCTACCCTCCAGGTATGCTGAGAACCTGCCCGGCACCCATCCTGCTCCAGATCTACCTAACTAGCCACCTTAGGCTGGTTAACCCAATCAAAATTAACACTGTTGGCTGGCTAAGTAATAGTTCCATAGATCTGGAAATTCAGGGCTCCCACCCCAGCAGTCTCATCCTTCAACTTCTGTAGACGCGCCCTGGATCGCCTCTGCCATATAAACCTCATAAATGCTGACTCCACTCTTTTGAGATCCTTTCTTGTGAGACCAACATGTACTATCTGCATGACATACAGAATTCTGGGTAGTATATTCATTTTAATTAAGTTAATTCTTCCAAGCCAGGATATGGGAGGGTGCCCCATCTACACAGGTCCACCTTTATTGTTTTAATTAGGTATAATTCAGCTCATAGATAGACCCCAATGTTCTACCAATTTGTATACCTAAATATGTGAATTGTTTGCTTACCACCTTTAGTCCCACTTTCCTTCCCTCCTCCCTCCCAGAATGAAGAGCAATTCAGATTTGCTATGATTTGTTTTGTACCCCAGAACTGGGCAAATCAGTCAATCAAGGCCAGCAGCAGTGGCACTGATGTTCGAGGTCCTAAACAAATAAAGACATATCGCCTGCATATAGGGTGATTTTGTGCTGGACACCGAGGCACCTACCATCCCCTAATCTTCCTGCACTGTCTGATTGCCTGTGCCAGTGGCTCTAGTGCCAATGCAAATAGCAAAGGGACAAGTGGCTTCCTATCTCATCCCTCTCCAAATCAAACCTCTCAGAGATCGTGACGATTAACATGCAGGCACTGTCGTTACCCTTTTAGCGCTAAGTCCATTGCCACACTGTAAAGTTTAGCCCAAAATCAATAGTGGCCAGTATCAAGTTCCTGTATCGAGGATGTATGGTTTCATTTTCTTAAGGGTCCTTGACAGGTTTGATTTTAATTTGGCTCTTATACTGACAATTGATATTATCTTGTATAATATCATGTTACAACGCTAAAGCTCTTAAGGTTTGCAGAATATAGTAACCAGTTGAGTGTATAATGGGAAAATGTCTCCAGACAGGTTGCATACTGTATAAAATATGTGAAACAGTTGCTCACACTAGGAAACTCTACTTTAAACCCTCTTATGCCATATATAGAATATTGCTGTTATATATTTTTGCTTGTTTTAACATACATTAATATCATATTTTAACATGTACTTAAGTTAGTATTGAATGTAAAGTTCTCTTTCATTAGACTGTATTTACAAATCACACTGAGACATAAGCACGCTCAGAACCACAGCCCGGCTCCTCGCCCAAAAAGGTACGGTAACTGCTCAACCAATCGAACGCTAGCTTTTGCAGGCGGCATCCGTATTGGTCCTCGAGGAAAGCCGTCTTGTCCTGAATAATTTCATTTTAGACTGTAATTGCTCAGGATTGTCTGGTTTAATATTGCTTAGGCTTGTCTACTGTATATTTTCAACTTTTGTCAAAGTTTAAGACTGTGGGAATAGTGAAGTACAGCTCTCCTATTGCCCTTTGTACTGGCCCAGACTTTGGGCACCAAAGAATACACATTCCTTTTGTGAATCAAATCTGCTGTTTGTCTGCCCCTTGTCCATGGCCCTATTTAATTCTGCTCTCTCTCTCTACAGCCAAGGATCGCACTCCCAGGCTCCTCTAATGCAGCCGCAGGAACTCCCGCCAGCGGGCGGCCAGCACCACCTCAGCCGCCAGAACTACAGCCCCAGATTCCTCGCCCAAAAGGTACTGCAACTGCCGCAACTTTTACACCCCCATCCCCACCACTTATTAAATATGCTTGCTTTCCCATTTTCCAGGCAATGCCTCTCTGAATCTGTGTTCTCCAATTATACCATTCCGTGACCCTCACTGGATTACCTCGCCTCAGTACTTAATTCTATAGGGTGCTGCCTGACTAGCCAGAAAACCCCACTAGGTTGACCTGCCTCTCTGACACAGCTGCTGTGTGTAACAGCCTGATTGTGTGAACCAACAAGCTATCAGAGTGTATTATCCTACCACTAAGCCTCATCATGTGGAATTCTACTGCTTTGTATACTGCTTCTTCTATTTGGAATCCTGGCTGGTCTACACCTGCCCAACGGGTCGATACCATGTAATGGATTATAATCCCTTCTTGTGTTTTACTGACATCTGGCACTTTCTTGTCTGCATGCCCCTGTGAGATTATGGATACTCGACTGCACCTCTACATTTGGTTAACTGGTTCAAGCAGTACACACACGATACCCCGATCACAAAGTATGATTCCCATCCGCGCAGCCTACCTACATCCTCGGTACCTTTTGCTCAGAGTGCTAACAACCACAATTCACTGGTGCCTTTCACAAAGGCAACAACATATTACCTAAAGCCATCAAACATGACAAATGGGACAAGATCAGGTTTACTAAACTCTCTTCTGCTGCACTCAGAATACTTCTCCTCCTCTTTCTATGCTCAGGTAATGTAGAGCTAAATCCTGGCCCACCAGCATCAGTCTCTTCACCCTCAGACCTGCACTTGCTAAACAGTATGAGCTTTTGCACATCAACGTATGTAACCTACTAAAAAAATCACCCTGATTCAAGCTTAGGTGTCCCATATCTCTCCTGATATACTAGTGATCTCTGAATCTTGGCTCAGACCAACAACTACTGATGCGGAAATAAACATCCCCAGTTACGCCCTATTCAGAGCGGACAGGCATACTAGAGGAGGCGGGTGGCTATATATGTCAAAGATAAATTCTCAGTCTCCAACACTACCGCGATCTTCTGTGCCAAACGAATACTGAATGCCTAGTACTCAAAGTGGAAATTACACAGACGTGTGCCTCCAGCTAATAGGATGCTACAGGCCCCATCTGCCGACTTAAAGCTCCTATCCTATCTAAGCAACATTCTGGGACAAGGTTCACTGGAACCGTCATCCTTGGTGACATTAACCTTGACTGGCTGTCCAAAACAGCTGCTCTACTTGTTTCCTTTTGCGATGACCATGGGTTAACTCAGCTTATGAATGATCCTACCGCTCAAACACAAAAACCCTGATAAAAGTACTATACTGGATGTGCTCTTAGTAAGCAAACCACACCTCTTCTCCCATGCTGGCACTTTCTTCTCAGATGTCAGTGACCACTGCTTTATTGGAGGGATAAGATCAACCAACAAGCCACCCATTACATCTAAATTCTCCTGAAGAGATCAAGACGTACTTTAATATAGCTGCCTATATTAATGACCTGAAACTCTCCTTCTGCTGGCAGGAGTTTTACCTAGCCAAAACAGTCACTGCCGCCTACAACATCTTCCATGACATATTATCAGGGGCTCTCAACAAATATGCCCTCTGACCAAAGTCTGTACAAGGAGTAATTCCTGCAAATGGTTCTCTCCAATATCAGATCATTGCTTTTCAAGAGATAAGCTCTGGAAAGGGCCAATAAACTGAACACTCCAACGACTGGAACCTATTCAGAAAGGCACACAACCTATGTAACTAAATCAATTAAAGAAGCTAAGGCTTCTTTCTACCGCTCAGAACTTGACGCTGCCTCCAAGAACCTGTGCAAGTTCTGGAGCACTATCAAGGATTTGATGGGCCACTCTACAGGTAATTCCCTCCTGAACAAGATTATCTCTGGCAATACTACTCTCAATGAAAGGACGGTGATCCCAGTTCCTTCAATAACCATTTTCAGCAACCGCAGGTCTGCATGCTGATAACTCCCAGCTTGTAAGATACGCTCCACGACAGATGACTCCCCAATACCTCCAGCTATCTCCTCTCTATTTATGCTACTTCTTTAAAAGAAGTTGAAGACCTCTTACTCCAACTGGACACCAGAAAAGTGCAGGCGCTGACCCACTAGACCCGCTTCTCAAAATCATGTATCATGTCCTAGCCATCCCCATTACCCACCTATTCAACTTGTCCTTCTCCGGGTATCCTGCCACCCATTTGGAAGACTGTTCATGTCATCCTGCTTCTCAAATCAGGTGATCCAAGTGACCTTAACAATTATGCACCCATATCTCTCCTCCCAGTACTATCTAAGCTACTGGAGAAAATTGTGAATGTACAGCTAAGGTCCTACCTCGAGTCAACAAATCTATTGAACCCCATGCAGTCTGGGTTCAGAGCCCATCATAGCACTATCTCAGCACTGACCAAAGTTACTGACGATTGGCTGAGAGCCCTTGACTCAAGGAACTTCACCTGTGCAGTCTTTTTCGACCTAAGCAAAGCTTTTGACAGTGTCGACCATAGCCTTCTCCTCACCTCTTTACAAAGCACTGGAGTGGACTCCTGCTCTCTGCCCTGGTTTACTGACTACCTCTCAGGATGATTACAGCAAGTTAAAGCAGAAGGTGAGCTATCCCCTCTCAAGCCCTTCTAAGAGGGGTACCACAGGGATCTATCCGGGCCCTCTCTTATTCACAATCTACATTAATTACATTGACTATCATATAAAAACGTCAACATCCACCTGTTTGCAGATGATACCGTTCTATGTTGCAGAGCCTATACGAGGCTCTTACAGCGACCTCAGCGGAGTTCAACCTCCTGCAAAGCCAGTTAATTCACAAAAATTACTCTTGAAAGCTAAAAACAAAAGCAATGCTCTTCTCTCCGCTTGTCAATGCATACAGTCCAACAGCCTGTGGATCTATCCCGAAATTAACACAATACTAGGTGAAAAGCTGGAATTGTCACAAATTTCAAATACCTGGGACTATGGATAGACAACAGACTCTCCTTCAACAAAATATCGAGGACTTGTTGAAAAACTCTGGCAAAGGCTTGGGCTTTTCTTCAGACTAAATCAATTCCTTACAATAGATGCCAAGGCACGACTGGTCCAATCCACTTTCCTATCCTTGGTTGACTACGGGATTTCTTGTACAGCCAATGCCCGTCTCTCAGCTAGCTAAACTGAACACGCTGTATCACTGTGCGTTAAGGTTTATCACAGGTCTTCCTAATTCTACCCATCACTGTGTGCTGTACGCTGTTGTGGGGTGGACCTCCCTTAAACTCAGGCCCACAAAAGCTGCTCTCTGGACCGACCGTGCTCTCACAAAAACTACCCCCATACATCTCTGGCTGCCTACCCCAAGCATAATAGGACAATACACGCTTAAAGCCACTCCTTCATCTCCCTCATAGTACCCAGAGTAAACTCACGTTTGGTAGAGTGGCAATTAGCTTTACGCTGCCCACACTATAGAATAATCTACAAAGGACCCTCAAACCGAGTGCCCTTGTCTCCCTACCCATTTTAAGGCGTTATACTCACATACTGTTAATGAAGTCTGTAATTGCTATGCCGTCCCTTACCAGCTCCTAAATACTCCGTGGTCGCCCCTGGCTGCTTAAAACCCTGACTTCAGGCTCCAATGTCTGGTGGAAGGCAACATCTTAATGTTATGAGCTAAGCAGAATGACCAACTAGTGTGTCAGCATTACATTTCCCATTCTGCATCCCTATATTCCTTTCCCTATCTAATGCGATGCGTACTTCTCTCCTGGTCAGATAGTCATGGCTCTACACATACATGGTACTGCAATTCATATCTGCTGTTCAGATATTATCCTCTTCCTACTAGTCCTCACTTGGGTTACATGTACTTGTATTATTTGTATTATTTGCATATAACTTTTCCGGGGCATTGCCCATATTGTAAAATGTACTACCTTTGCAAAATGTACTACCCTTGCATTGAATTATATACCCTTGTATATATGTGATAACCAGGTCCACCTTGCAAATGAGCTTTGCTCAATGGTGACCGCCTGGATAAATAAAGACTTTGATTGATTGATGTTAGTGGAGCTTTCTGCTTGAAAAGTTCTTATTTCATTTTGGTGACATTTGACCTTGAAAGGCTCCTGAATTTAAAATAAACTGGTGAAATGTGATTCCTCTAATTTAAACTGCTGTTATGGTTTAAATGAGTATTTTAAACCAATGAGAATTCTTTCTGGGTTTTTGTATGTATGAACTGCATGTTAATAATATCAGACTTTCTAAATAACTGTCATAAGCTTCTGAGGAAGGACTTGGTTGGTCCAAAGCTTAAGCACTTTGTTCTTTTGTAACATCTAACTTGGTCCAATAAAGGTTTCAAACCATTTGCTTCTGGATCTGTTCTTACAAGGACCAATGCAGCAACTAAACTAAATTTATTTTTCCCATACAGAGTTTTATTTTTCTGGCAGAAGCCACTACATCAGCTCCCCAACTCAAACCATCATCCTGCTTGCAATTATTTGCCCCACCCCCATAACAATCAGAGACGCATCCTTCCCTTCCCTTTTTTTTAATTTTTTATTTATATCATTTTATATATATACATACCAAGTCACATTTTCTGAACAGGTATAACTCCATATTTCCCAGTAATACATTACAAAGGATTGTGACTATCTATTCTAGCGTACAGCATTGAGGGTAAAACAAGTTCAGTTAAACCAGCTTATTCTCAGTTCAGGAGCCATAATGCAGCCAATGCCTCAAATGAGTTCTTCAAACAGCTTAGGAATGAAATTATATTCATTTACTGGCCAACTGGCCTATTTACTAATGATAATGCTATGGTGAAGTAATAGAGTCTTTAGTCCAGAGCCCCCAGCTTAGATGTATAAGGAGTAGATGATATCATGTTAAATTCTTATAAAAATAATTATTGCCCTGCAGATAGGCTGTACAGCAGTTTAAGTACCAATCTGATAAAGCGGTAGGTCCCTAACCACATGCCAGACATATAAGCTAACAATTTATATTGTACATTCCATATCCCCAAGGGTTCCCATGGGTATCTGTACATTTAACCCTGTTCATTATACCATCTTTCCTTAAAGCGTCATACTTTTTATACTTGATTTATCCTTTTAAATCTACCAAGGAATAGCAGGACTACATTTTCAAACAACTTAAATGTAACAACAAAAGTCCCAGTAACACATTTAGTCCAGTCTTTGAAATGCTTCTGGAGCTTAAATAACTTCAAAGGAGGAAGGAAACGTCCCTCTAATAATTTCTCAGCGATTAGCAGGGTTTACATATTCAGGGCCTTGATTAAGTACTTACAGTACCCACATCACACAGTTTACCAGCAAGGATTACTCAAGACTGCTCCTCTCCTGGTTCCTCCTCGTCCGAGGAGCAGACCTCTCACTGCTTGCCCACTAGGCGTTGATGCAGGCCCCGCTTCTCTTGGATCAGTGAAGCGATATTGTTGGCGTCCACCGTAAAACAGAGGACGAGCTGGGAAGGCTAATGAGAAAGAAATGTCCAGCTCCCGGAGACGATTTTGACCCCATCAACGCCTTTCCTGCGCATGCGGGTAGCATACGCATGTCCGGGAAGAACAGGATTCGCTGACCATCCATGTGGATTGAGCCTCTGCCCACAATGCCCCCAGAATCACGTCTCTTTCCCAGGCGATCTTAAAGATAGTAGGATTGTTCTTGTTAGAGAGTCCCTCGGAGGTCTCCTCGGGTAATCCTGTAAGCCTTAATGATTTTAAAGTCCAGCCCATTAGTAAGTTCTTGATCCATTTCTGCAAAGTCCACCAACTCAGCTCCCCTGCCTCCTCAGGAAGGCCGAGGATCCGACGCACAAGGTTCTCCAGTTGCTCCACCCGGACTTCTCAGGGCGCCTGTTCTTTAGCGACGTCGCTGTGGCAGCCAAGGCTTTTCCTACTATGGCCTCAGAGGTTTTCGTGATTTCTCCCATAGCATCCAGCCTATTCTCAATAGTGAGGAATTTCTCAGTGAACCCATCTAGCTTTTGTCCATCTGTTGTACGGTTTTGTTAGGGCACTCACTGCGGTATGTAGGGCGGATAGGGTACATTCCGTTGAGCTCGAACTCGTGGCTGGGGTCTGGCCTGCTGTATCTTCCGGTGGTTTGGCTGATGCAGAGCGTGGAAAAAGAAATCTTGTTTATTTGGTTTCATGCGGCCCATTTTCTCATTTAAAGTTGGCTCCTCAATTACAGTAACCTTTCCTCCTCGGTCTCAATTGGTTTGTTGTTAAATCCGTAGTCCAATACTTTATATTATTAACACTTTTAGAAGTCCGATCGGAGCTCCTGACAATTGCTGCTGCTGGCTCGGCTGCTGGCTCCGCCCCCTTCCCTTCCCTTCTGAAGCATAACTGTGTATGAAGCAGTGGACTGGGGGCATTGGGTGGTGACCACCATTTCCTAAGATGACCCTTGACCTCGTTCCTCCCACCACCCTACTGATATTCCTACAGCCTTTCCCTTCTTGTGTTCATGCAGCATAGATTCATTGAGTTCTTATATATTAAAAACCAGAGGGAGTGATAACATGACCCCTACAGTCATTTGCATAACATTGCAGTTCTGTAGACATTGTAAAGGCCACTTGCATATGGCAGCATGAAAGCCCTGTCTTGTGATGTGATAATTACTCTGTTTTTAATATTTAAGATCTCTGTGGTATAGAGGAGTCCCACTACAGGGGTCACAGTGTGGGCACACCACAGTGCTTCCTCCTCATTCTGGGGCCTGCTTCCCAGCCTTGATTACCTAAATGCCAGCAACCCGACTTGCTCCCAAAAGTTGTCTGCATGATAGCTCAATGCCGTACTGTTGGACCATACACACTTGATAAACTATTTTATTATTAAGCAGTCTTACCTATGGGTCCTGGAAGCCACGTTCTCCTGCTGGGCCTGGCTGTCCTGGTGGTCCAGAGAACCCTGATAATCCTGGTAGTCCAACTATGCCAGGAGCACCAGTAGGACCCAGAGGGCCACGGTCACCTTTCATGCCTTGTATACCTGGCATACCACTAACTCCTATAGGAAAAAAACAATCAGTTAGTTTCCAAAATGCACAACAGTAAATTTAATTTCACTTTTTAACTATCAGCTTTGGCAACAGCATAGCTGGCATAGTCTAGCTGGATGACTGCAAGCAAGCACTGGTAAATGCCACATAATCAATCAACAGTAAAGAGACCATTTCATGCTAAATTTTCTTGATACCCTCCAGTTACAGAAGTTCTGTTAGGCCTTAACTTTTTATTTATTTAACAAAATTCAGGAGTGAAAAAAACAAACGTACATAACAGGAAATACATTACCTTTAAATCCTGGTTTACCATGGTCTCCTTGTCCTTCAGCCCTGGTTGCCCAAGTGGGCCTGGTTCACCTGGAGCACCTTGTTCTGCCCCTATTGCTTCTCCTGGAATTCCTTTATCACCAGCAGAGCCTGGTAATCCTGGGCTTCCTGCAGTACCTGGAATACCCTGTAGTCCTGGGATCCCAGGTGAACCTTTGTCTCCCGAGGCCCAGTAAATCCTAAAGAAACAGTGGATAAGTTAATGCTTTACAAGTCATGTTTTGTGTCTTTCTGTTGTATCAGTTTAAACACTGCCTAATTTTAGGACTTTCTAAAACTTTAAGGGATGAAGCATACTTAAGTTGGGGACTGTGATGGCCAAGTGCTGTCCAGGGAGGGCAGGAGGAGTGAGTGACAGAATCTCTGCCATAACTCCTTTCTGATACTCCTGGTTGCATGGTTCACCTGTGACCTGTTCTGCTGTTACTGAGTTAGGCCTTACACCAACTGCAATTTTTCCTTTTTTTTTTTTTTTACCCTTGGTGGCCAGAGATTTGTAACTGCTAAAAGTAATAGAAACCTGCCTTCATATAAATATAACAAAATACAACTGTTTTTGTATTGCTATCATTTGAAAATTGATAACAGGGAAAGGTGCAGTGATCCAGAGCTCGCTTCCAGGTGCAACCTGTAGGAGGGGAATGAGAGAACACAGCTACAAGCTGTTTAGACTACAAAACAATGATGGCATTTCTGTCCCTCACTCTTTATTATTCAGAACATAAGTATGACATTTCAGCTCTTGGTACTTTGATTAACTTTTTGTTTCCTCCACATCACAAATGTTTTTTCAAATGGCTGTCCTCAGCAGCGTGCCATTTGTATGAGTTTGGTTCTGTTACTTTATAAGGGCTTTCTGTAGTCAAACTAGAACATCACGCCCTCACTGTGGTGCCAAGCAGTGGGGCACTGCACTGGCACTCCGGCAACCTGTATTCACGTCCCAAGCTCAGGAACTCGTTAGCGGAGACAAGCAAGAAGGAATACACAGCATACTTTGGACAGGCTTCTCCGGTAGGTGGAATGCACAGTGCAGCTCTCTTGGTGGCCCCCTACCGAAGGCATGGTGTTGATGCCATAGTCAGCATGGAAAGCCACACACTTATGGGCAGCCACCCCACCCCGCATATAGGGCACTGCTGTGTTAAGTATGGGTGGACAGGAGAGAAAGAGGACACATGCCATCTGCACACATGATCCATGGCCCCTGAGGCTTCTCCTGCACCACCTGCATTATAACAAGTTGGCTTCACTCTCCTCAACCACTGGCCTTAAGATATGAAACCACCACCTACTGCCAGAAGTAGGGGGAACTGGGGAGGAATGAAGGAAATAAAAAGAACTGGAATCCCTGTTCTCAAAAACAGACCATCGTCTTGAATGGCACTTCTTATATAACAATCAGTCATAACAGACAAAACTCTCATGGGACCGTAATCAAGTTAATACTAGGCGAATATAGAATTAAAATACTGATTAGTGCAGAACTATTACAAATAAATCCTAATTGTTCGTTGTCATGCTACAAATATGCTCATGTCTCTGGTATACCACTTCTTGGTAAAGTTGTCAAACTTTAATTTCACATAACATTGGAGAAATGGTTGGTGCAGTGATCCACAGCTTGTTAGATCACTAGCTATATGGAAGATCACAGCAGTAGCTCTAAGACTGCAAAGTGCCAACAGTTTTGACAAGGTCCTATATGGATATAATTCGCCATAATGACAGACTGTCTTGTGTTGGGTTCAAGTGCATAATATGACTGCTACTGAAAATGCTTCACCTTTGAAGGAAAACTGACACCCTCATATCTTCTAAATGTTGCTTCCATGTCAACAGACAATTCTTTTCATGTAGCTGTTAAAGATGTATGCAACTGATTTAGTCAGTTTTCACAGTTCATACTAGCCCCTATAACTGTTCTGGGAGGCTCCATTTCGTGGTTGTTGAAATCTCATTGTCCCTGAAAGCTGCATTAGCATATGAGAACATGATGCATAATTATCCTTTAAACTCCCCAGTATGCCTGTCTGCTTAATTAGTCTTCAAAGAAACAAGCCCAAGAAGATGTGAAATACCACATTTACCTTCATACCTCTCAACTGTCCCTGATTTTCAGGGACGCCCTGATTTTGCCTTAAAATGTTACCCTGTCCCTCCTAAAAACCTGCTTTATGTGGTACATGAATGTCTCCCAAATGTCTTTAATTCTACAATATTTGAACCTGTTTCTTTAATTATTTTAGTAATTACTGGTAACATACTTTATAAGCATAATAACCCATACCAGGGCATGCATTTCTTGAGATTTAATGCACACCTAGGAGAATTTAAAGCTTTTGGCCAAACAAAGCACTCAGGCATGCATTAAAAGCTAGTAACACCAAAAAGTAGCAGGCAGGACATTTCAGTAATTTTAAAAGTAGCCCCTTGTTACATTTTATTTCTTAAGTGCCTTTTTTTGTGCTCATTCGATGGTTTTCTACCTAATAGTAATGGGTGTGAGTCACGGAAAGCAGTGCTTTACTTGAAAGCAGACATGTCTTGTTCTGTTCCTCCCACTACATCATCTGCGTAAGACCCCACTCATTGCTACAACACAAGCCCTGCTCCTGACTGGTATCATGTGTCAAAAGTTACCAGTCAAGCAGCAGAGATGGGTTCTTCTTGGTTACTTGTGATATCATAGTCAGAGAGGTCAAAATACTGATGTTGTATAGGGAAGGACAGAGGGACTATGCCAGCCTCCAGACTGAGTGATGTTTCACACATCATGCCTAGCACTGTCAGGTTGAAAATCTTCTAATTAGCAAAACAGAAAAGAAAAACCACTTCAGATATAAGAAGTTTGATGCAGGTTGTATACCACTGAAACAGTGTCATTATAATTAGACAACAGGGGATGAATTAAAACCTTCCTTCACACTTTTTTAAAAAGGAGATTGAGTTTTTCAAAACCTTAACAAACTAAATAATATTAAGATTTTATTTTATTTTCAATAAAGGCACCATTACATTTCTATTGAATACAAGTCTATGATTAGACAGACTACGTTTTACCTGTGATAGTACTGTGAGTTCTAGTCAAAGGCAACACACTGACTGGACCAATCAGATTTGCTGGCAACCCAGTTTATTATGCTGTAGATCATCTAAAATACTGTCATTTATAACACGGTTTTCCGTTACCTGGTTCACCCACTTCGTCAGGGCCTGGGTCACCATGCAAACCTTTCACTCCAGGATGTCCCTTTTCACCTGGTAGACCAATAGCTCCTGGTTCACCCATCCTGCCTGATACAAAAAATGCAGCTAGTTTATTTTGTGCACATTTTGAAAGAAGCGAACAATGCCTCTGGGATAGGTTTGAGAAGCATACTTTTAAGGCGGAAAACAGTCTATATAGTTCATATTCTTTCTGTATTTCTTCATCACTCATTTTGTTGCCAAGAACATATCTACACAAAACGTACCCTTGCCCCTTTGAATTTATCTGCTCAGATTGTTTATATGATAAAGGAATTTAAAAGGGCTGATACTCGATCAATGGCCTACAGCATAAGCTGCAACTCCCTTGCACTGTGGATCAGACATGCAATATATAACACTACCTGCATGGGGAAAGGGCAAGAGCCCCTGACTCCAGCAAAAGCAAGCAAATGAGCCTCGGCCAGTTTTGTGGGAACACGGTGGTGGTGGTGGTGGGGGGTCTATATTTAGACTCCTTTACACTAACACATGTGAAACAGCTGCTAATTTCCTAATTCCCTTTTTCAGGTACTTCTTTAGCCCCTACTCACACAAGGCTGTAGAAAGGGGTTAGTAAAGCCTTGTAGTCTCACAAAATTGTAATTATGGTAGAAATGTTACCCATAGAGGACACTCAATGGCCCACTGGGTAGCATGTTGCCCACCCACACTGACGACCCAAATTCAGGAGCAGTCTCAGGAGTTGCCAGATGGCCTGAGGGGCTCCAGAGGTTGTGCTGCATGACAGCGCTCCCATTCAGGGAGGGTGGGATGCCAGGTTCAGGCACTGCTGAGCCAAAGGTCCCCAAACCCACAAATCTAAATATATATATAGCTGATTCCATCCTTGGCAGTCCAATGGTTGGGGAGAGAGTAAAGGTATTCTATGTGCACAATCACCGTCTGCACCTACAGCATTATACTGAACCTATACCTCCATTGTGCATGGCGTGCCTCAGCAGGCTAATCCGGGACTCATATTATTTTAGGTTTCAGATAGGTAAACTGGGCCCTGAGATCCATTTACTGGCATGACCTGAATACATTAAAACATCACGTAAAATGATAAGGTAACACAGTTCAAATACAAATACTTCATTTAGAACAGTTACACACATAATCAAGAAGAACAGGTTACTCACCTGTAACAGTAGTTCTAGGAGTGGTATATGTAATTCATTCACACTGTTTGGCATGTCCCTTTCCCTTTAAATACTGCCAGAAGTCTTCAAGCTGGCTCCTCCCACCCACCGGGTGGTATATCCTCGACTCCACCCCATGACACCAGATCTTAACCCGCTGGAAAGCAAGGTTGTCTTGCCTGAAGCCGAGGAGGTTGGGTGGAGTGCGTGATGAGTAACCTGTTCTTCTAGGGCGTGGATATGTTGTTCATCCTCACTGTTTGGCAGACTCCAAGCAGTTCTCCGGGAGGAGGAGGCAAGCGCACACCCCTACTTAGGAAATATAAAGATTGGAGAATCGAGGCCCCAAAACCAGCATCCCGGTGTGACTCAAGGTCGATGTGGTAGTAATGAAAGTGTTTGCTGACTTCCAGGTAGCAGCCTGACAGATTTCCTGGATAGGGATGTCCTGGCGCAGCCACCGATGCAACAGTATGGTGGGTAGAATTAGCTCTTATCCTCTGGGAGGCTCCTTGCCTGCCAACTCATAGCACAGACCTATGCAAGATGTAATCCAGGGGTCACGTGACCGTCATGCTGTGAGCGTGCCTTTCACAGCTCTCGCCTCGGTCCTGAAATTAAGGGAAAATCACCATTTGACAAGCTTTGGCACCTACTTGAAATAAGCGAGGCGTGTTGGAACCCAAGATGGACAAATATATTGTCTCATGGCGTGAAATCACAAAAGGCATCAGGCAAAAACTGCAAAAGAGACTGCGTGAGGGCCTAGTGTGAACTGTGTAGGCCCGATCTCGATTTCGGCTGCCGAGATGATGGCGCTGGGCGCGAGCTGAAGGACCAGTTGATGGCAGCCCTTGCACCTGGGCTGAGAGCCTAGAAAACAAACTAGAGGGCGACTGGCACTAATAGAGGCTCAAGTGGAACGGCAAAATGAGAAGGTGGAGGAGCTAGAAAATCGTGTGTCGACTGCGGAGGATGAGCTGAACCCCATGGGCAGAAAAATCAAAGAGTTGGAAACACAGGTGGCTGAAATGAGAGAAACCCTGGGCTATCAGGAAAACTATTTGAGGAGAGACAACTTAAGGCTCAGGGGCTACGGAAGGCAGGGAAGAGCGACATAATGGGCTTCTGTGCAAAACTCTCCTATGCTACTAGGGATGCAACCAAAGGGAAGGCTTAAACTGGAAAGAGCCCACCATGCGGTCATGCCCAGACCACAAAATGGCCAGCCGCCCAGGCAGTAATATTCGTTTCACAATTACCAGGATAGACAGGCCATGTGGAAAGCTTACAAATCCCAACCAGAGCTGCAATTTGAGGGGTTCGTTTGTTTCTCTCATAAGACTACTCCCCGAATTGGGAAAAAGAAGAATTCAATGAAGTCATCAAAAGCTGCCAGAGGATTGGAGTGGAATGGTTCATGGTGTTCCCTGCCATTTTGAAAATCAAGCATGAGGGAGCTACATACAGCTTCTGGGAGGTGGAGAAGGCGAACAGTTTGTTTTGGAGCTAAAGAAGAAAATTGGCTAAGCCAGGGATGATGGAGAAAATAACGTCCTGTCCTATGCACCCTTGATGGGTGCTGAATTTATAATGTGAGGTTCCAGTGGATATGCTGTGGTACTTTCTTACAATAAAACAAGCGGATGCGAAGATGGATGCAAGTGTTGGCTATGGAGATACCCCATCCCACACCATGTGACTGTATGAAGGTTTTACAAGCTGGTATGGCGATGCAGGTGGGCCCGGGGTGCTCTGGGGGCTGGGCGTGGATTTTTTTTGTTCTGGCTGCCCAACGGAGTTCCCCTAGGAGGTTATCCTGCTCCTGGAAAGCAGTAAAATAAACTCAGCCTAATAATATGGAGGCGTAAAGAACTCCATATGTGGTATTGGAGGTGCAAGTTGGACTCGATGGACAAGGACGATAACCTAACCTGCAATTAGATGGGGGATTATAGGGAACAGTTATGAGACATGGTGCAAAATGCCTGAATTTAGTAGTGATGATTCTGAGGAGGGCTAAGGGCCGGGGGAGGTTGAACATAGAGGACTTCATGTTTCTGTGGTTCAAGCCCTATTTGATGATGGTGGGGGATGGATACTGGCGTGAAGATCTAAACGCTTGTATGAGATGGAGGAGGGATGTGATGTAAATAAGTTTCGGGTGTTGAAGTTGTTAGGGGGAATGTTACTATGTGTTTGTTTTTTTAGATCCACAAATGTAGACAGCTGAGCCGAGTTGAAGACCAGACAGGACTAGCATCAAAATGGAGATGCAAGAAGGGGGGACAGGAGGAAAAAAAAGCGGTTGATAGCTAGTACAACCAAAGTAAAAGTTGTGTCTTGGAATGTAAGGGGGTTTCTTCTCCTGCTAAGAGAACTATGCTCCTCACCTGATGAAAGGGTTGATGCCCAGGTAGGCCTCCTGCAAGAAACACACCTGAACCTGGCTGAACATAAGAAATTGGTCAGGAGCTGGGTGGGGGCAGTGTCGCTGCCTCGTTTTCCTCAAGTAAAGGGGTAGCAATTATATCCACAAAATTTACCGTTCCAGGCGCTGAGAACAGTCACTGATAAGAGGAGGGCAGATATGTTTTGTTGAAGGGATTCTGGGGATAAATTGATTACATTTGGGAGTGTGTGCCTGCCATCACAGATCCCCAATTTTATAGGAGCCTTTTGGATGTCCTGATAAAGGAACAGTTTAAAGGATTAATTATGGGGGTGACTTTAATTGCACCCCAGACCCAGTGATGGACCACTCGAATAGCAAAGGAAAAGGGCAAGTTTTGAGAGAGTGGAGGAAGGCCTGTTGAGACCTCGAGTTAGTGGGCATTATGGAGGACGCCAACCTGAAAGCAAGGGAATACACCTTCTACTGCACCACATAGAACATGGTCCAGAATCGATCAGGTGTATGTGGAAGGGATGGTATCAGAGGACAGTGGAAGTGAAACATGAACCTATCCATATCTCAGATCACGCCATGGTCAAGGTGACGTTTGATATAGAGGGCCTAGGTGAGAGAAGTAGGATGTGGAGATTCCCTAGTATTTGTTGGGGAACTAAAGGTTCAAGGAGTACCTTCAGGCTAAATGAAAAAGTATTTGGACCTTAACAAGGAATCTGTCCTTCCGCACAGATATTATGGGATGCGGGGAAGGCCTATATGAGGGGCAATTATTGGATTTGTATCCGGGTATAAGAAGGAAAAAATGGGAGGTTCAGCTCCCTTCTCCAAAGAGCTAAAGACTTGGAAGGTCGGGTACTGAAAGGGGACATAGCCAGTGAGCCAATACTAGCTGCAGTGAGGGAGAAATAAATAATTTGCTCGATGAACAAGCGAAGGAAAGCTATGGCTGATCAAACAAAAATTCTATGAATGGATAAACAAGCCTGGCCCCTCCTCGTCAACCTGATCAAAGGCAGAAGGGAGCAATAGAGTTCTGGAGATAAAAAATAAAGAAGGTAAGGTGATGAGGGACCCTCAGGCTATTAAGGAGAGATTCCGAGAATTTATAGTAATTTGTATCACAAGGAAGCAGAAGGGTCTAGGGACTAATGGGGCAGTTTTGAGCCGGCTCAATTTAAAACAAGTGTCAGAACAACAAAGGCTTTCCCTAGAAGCATGCATTATTAAAGAGAAATTCGGAGGGCTATTGGGGTATTAGGTCAGGAAGGCAGCTGGCCCAGATGGGATTCCTATTGAATTTTATAAGACTGTGGAGCAGGTTGTAGACATGCTTTGGGAGGTTTTAAGGGCACTAAAGAGGGGGCTCCTACTTGCCGTCTATGGATTGGCAACTATCACAGTGATTCCCAAACCAGGGAAAGACCCAAGGGACTGCACAGCATGCGCCCATTTCATTAGTGAATGTTGACGCCAAGATCTATGCAAAGATACTGGCGGGCAGGCTGGATCCCTGATGCCTGATTTAGTTGATCCAGACCAGACAGGATTTATAAAGAACAGACACTCATACCATAATGTGAAGAAGACTCTTAAATGTGATTTGGGCTTCCTCTCGGGTGCAGGCCCCACCTTGTTTTTAGCCCTGGGCGCGAAGGCAGTATGACCGAACTGAATGGGAATACATGATGGAGGTATTGGGAGGTTATGGCCTGGGTCTGGGCTTTCTGAATATGGTGAGGGCTCTATATCGGGCCCCAAAGGCAGCTGTGTTGATCAATGGTGACCTGACACAGGTTTTCGACTTGGGTAGGGGAACAAGACAGGGGTGTCCCTTATCCCCTGTTGTTCGACCTTGCGCTGGAGCCTTTGGCGGTAGCCATTAGACAGTGTGATAAGGTAAGGGGTTCAGGGATGGGAGGCGACCACAAACTCTCTTTATATGCTGATCGACATGATTTTATATTTAAGTCAGGCTGAGGAGTCTCTCCCAGCATTAGACCTAATTGAGAAGTTTGCAGTGTTCTCAGGCTATAAAATAAACTTGGCAAAGTCTGAGGCAATGCACTTGGGAAGAGGGCCCCAGATAGCTCTGCAAAATGGGGAATGGAAGAGGCGAGGGCCATAAAATATTGTGGGGTTAATATTGGTAGATGCGGCCAGGTGTACAGGCTTAATTATACCCCAATGATAGATGGGGTGCTCAGAGACATGAGAAGATGGAAGATGTACCCAGTGTCATGGATAGGCAGAATGAACATTATAAAATGAACATTCTTCCAAGTTCTATACTTTGCAGATGCTGCCCTTAGGACTTAATAATAAGGACATAAAGAGACTAGACAAAGGCTTTTCTGGGTAACTTTGTCAAGGAAAAAGCCTAGAATTAGCTTCAGAGATTGAAATTAGATACGAAGAGGTGGGGCTGGGCTTCCCGGATGTCAGAAGCTACTTCTTGGCTTCTCAGGCAAGGATCATAAAAGATTGGATTTCTGTCCCTGAGGCTGCAAGTTGGATGGACTTAGAGGGAGGGGCTTGTGGAAGGCTCTCTGCTTTTTGAGAAAAAGGGTAAGAAGGCCTACTTATTTCAACAGAACCCTAACCCATTAGTTGTTTGGACCCTGGAGGGGTGGGGAGCTGATGAGGGCCAGGATTGAGGCAGCAAAGCAGGCGCTGCTCCTTCCGTAAGTGGTAACCCCTCTTCTTGCCCGGGTTGGAGGATCAAGGTTTCCAAGATGGGAGAAGCGGGATCCAGTGTGTACGGGACTTGTATAGAGCATGCTTTTCCCTCTTTGGAGGAATTGAGGACAAATGGGGGATCCCCGCGGGTCATTTGTTTAGGTTCCTACAGGTGAGAGACTTTGCTCATAAGCTGGGGAACCAAGCTCACAACCGAGTTTCAGTTAAACCTAGAAGGGCAATTTGTAAAGCAGAAAAACCCTAAAGGGATGATAGGGGTTGTGGTGCGTGTGTTAAGAGTGGGATTGACTGAAGACAACTCAAGTAGGAGAACAAAATGGGAAGAGATCTAGGGATGGAGGTGTCGGAGGCGAAATGGGAACTGATGCTAGAGACGCATATGGGCCTCTTCTATCCAATAATTATAAAGAAGCAGCCTATAAGTTTGTCCACAGGCTCTTCTTTCCTCCTGTTGTAGTCCACAAAAGTAGACCTGAGGTTCCAGAGACATGCCCACGCTGCACTAAGGAGATTGGTACGCATTCCATTGTCTTTGGAAGTGCTCCTTTCTGCAAGGTTTCTGGAAAGAGGTGGTCGGGTTTATAAATGAGAAAGCACAGGCGGGGTTCACATGCATCCATTTGACATACTGTTTGGGATTGAATGGAGAGAAGGGGAAGACGAGACCCTGCACAGAAAATGGATTAGAGTGGCCCTGCAATTGTGAGACAGTGTATCTTAAATACATGGGTGTCAGCCCAGATCCCTCGCTTTCCCAGTGGAAGTCCTTGGTCATGTCTGCTTTGGCCATGGAGAAAGGGCTTTCCAGATCTAGGGAGAGCAGAGATGTTCGGTGCTATTTGGAACCCGCTTATCCTGGCTATTTCTTTATCCACTTAAAGCATATTGCCTAAGGGAGGCTAGAAAGCTGCACCCTTTAAGCAAGGGAGCAGTGGGTGTGCCGCTTGGATGAGTGACCCTCCTGCTGTGCTGTCATATAGTTAAAGCCTGTCTTTGCCTGGACTGTTCTCAGACGTATTGCTATTTATTCCTTGGGCTCTCACTAACTGATTAATTAAGGTGCTGTTTAATCGCTGGACTGTCTGGCTAAATACTTACGTTCTGTACTGGGGCAATGAAATGTGGATCTGTTTATACTGTAAATAGTTGTTTTTTTTTTACAGATTCATTGGACTTTAGAGTTGCTGCCCTACCCTACAGATTTAATCAAATATGTATATGAGGGCTTTAGGGCAAACTGTGTATTTAATAAGGCCCTCGTACTTGGGATAATGTGGCAAAAGCTATTGTATCTGTATTATATGTCTATTTTTTTTTGATTTATATGATTTTTCTTTGGAAATGCAAATAAAATTTGTTACAAAAAAAAAAAGATGTAATCCATCTAGCAATAGTCCACTTAGCTGCAGGTCTGCCAGAAGTGGCTTCAGCGTAGAGGTGACAAACAGCTGGCGAACCTCTCCCAATTTCCACTGTCCTCTCCTATAATAGGAGACAGCACTTCTGAGGTCCAGAGTATGGAGCCTATCACGCATCCAAGGTGTAGTTAGGGCAGTATACCAGCAGAGTCAACACCTGGTTAGGTGAAACTCTGACACCACCTTTGGAAGGAATTTTAGGTGGGACGCAGGGACACCTTGTCCCTGTGAAAGACCAGATAAGGAGTCCAAAGCGCCTGGAGCTCCCGTCCTTCTGTCTGATGTGATAGCCACCAGGAAGGCTGTCTTCCACGACAAGTGTGAGAGCTCACACTTGTGCATAGGTTGAATGGCTTGCCAATGAGCTTTGCTGAAACTAGCAAGAGATCCCATGGAGGTGGAGGTTCACGTGCGGAGGAGATATGTGATCCAGGCCTTTGAAAAGAGCCTGACCACTGTCTCCTGTGCCAATGTCGGCTGACCAGCCCGCCCTGTAAGCAGAAATGGCTGCCAGGTGCACCCTAAGGGTCGATGACCATAGACCCCTCTGGAGAGAGACAAAGGTAGTCTAAAATGTTAGCCACAGAGCAAGATAAGGGGTCCAGACTCTTACCTGACACCAAATGGAAAACCTTTTCCATTTGAAGGCATCAATATTCCTGGTCGATTCCTTACAAGATGCTTCCACCACAGTGTAGACATCCTCGGAAAGACCCAGAGCCTGGAACTCCTAGCAGCTCAGGTACCAGCCTGTGAGGTGCAGGGATTGAATGTCAGATGGAATACCTTCCCTGGTTCAATGGTATAAGGTCTGGGCATTTACAAAGCCACTCCAGGTCCCTGCAGCTGAGGCTGAGGAGATCTGGATACCAGAACTGGCAGGGCCAATCTGGGGCTACCAGAATCACCTTCACCTTGTCCCTCCTCACCTTGGTAGCACCTTGTGGATCAAGGAAATGGAGGAAGGTGTAGAAGGAGAGCATGGGGTCCATGGCCTCGAGAAGGCATCCCCTGCAGCGAGCCCCGCTGAGGCGGGCATAGTACAGTCTCAGCTTGGTGTTCTCCCTGGAGGCAAACAGGTCCACCAATGGTTTGCCCCAATGAGAGAACAGATTATAAGCTACCTCTGGATGGAGAGACCACTTGTGGGATGTCTGGCCTAATCGGCTGTGAGCACCCACCAGTTGGTTCAAGACTCCTGTTACATGGATGGCAAGGAGACCCGCCTCCAACGCCTACGAGGTCCAGATCCGGAGCGCCTCCTTACACAGCAGATGGGAGTGCATCCTGCCCTATTTGTTGAGGTAGTACATGGTCGTGGTATTGTTCATCTGGACTTGAACCACTTGACCCCGGAGCTAAGGGGCTAGGACAGGGCCAGTCTGACTGCTCTGAGCTCCAACAGGTTGATGTGGCATCGGGACTCCTTTGAGGTCCAGAACCCATGGGCCCTGAGATCCCCACATGGGCTCCCCAGCACACGAGAGAGGCAGCTCAGGTCGTAGAGCGACCATTGGCTTGGCGGACAAACAGGATTACTTCCTGCAATTGGCCTGGGATGGTCCACCATTGGAGAGCATCCCACATCTTCTGGTTACAGTGATCAGCAGGTCAGTGACCGAGCGCTGAGTCCACTGGGCGGCCAACTCCCATTGGAGGCGCATGTGCCACCGGCCCAACGGACCACCGAGGTGCATGCCACCATGTAACCCAGAAAGAGCAGAAAGTCCCGGGCAGGGTACAAGTGCCCAACCAGAAATGATTGGGCAAAGGAGGAGGACCTCTGCCCTGTCCACCAGGAGCGGGCTCTGACTTGATGAGAGTCAAGCTCTGCCCGATAAAGCCCATCACCTGAGATGGCACGAGTTCGATTTCACCTCGTTGATCAGGAGGCCTAGATGGGAGCAGGTTCAGAGGGCCAGATCCCTGGCTCTCTCCACCTCCTGAAGGGAGGAACCCACCAGGAGCCAATCGTCGAGATAGGGGTATATTTGTACTCTGGCCTTGAAGATGGGCTGCCACCACTGCAATGCACTTGGTGAAGATCCAAGAGCCGAACAGCAGGGCTCTGAATTCGTACATGGTCCCATCAACCTTAAAGTGGAGGAACTGCTGGTGGGACGGACGATTGGGATGTGAAAGAACGCATCCTGTAGATCCAGTGAACAGAACCACATGTTTCGCCCAGGGATGGTATGATCTGGTTCAGAGTTACCATCCGGAAGGTGTGAGACCTGAGATATTAGGTTGTGGAGATCTAGGATGGGCGCCATCCCCCTGTCGCTTGGTCACCAGGAAGTACCTGGACATGAAGCCTGGATGTGTGGAGGATCCAGCACTGGAGCTACTGCCTCCTTGGAGGAGCTGTGCAATGTTTTCCGAAAGGCCGACTGAGTGCGAGCTGAGATCCTTTCCTCCCGAGGGGCAGGCTCAGCTGGGAGGGTATTGCTCGAATTCTAGAGGCAGTCCCTGGCCGACCACTTCCAGAACCCACCTGTCCAAAGTGATTCTGGACCAGGCAGAAAGAAAGTGGCAGAGCCAGCCCCCACGGGAGGACCCAGAGCTGGCGTGGCGGGTGTGGGGTGGCAACCCTGACCCATCACTGAGCAGGCTTAGAGGAGGAGGAAGCTCCTGGACCAGCACCTTGGCCTCCTTACGGGCTGTTGAGGACACTGCTTTGGCCTGGGGCACCAAGCTTGAGCCTGCTGTTGTTGCTGACCTCCTTGATAGGAGGCTGCCTAACTGCAGGGGAAGAGTGCCGAAGGGCTTCTTCTTGTGCTTCTGCTGGTTCTTGCCCGAAGAACCCTTTGCAGAGGTAGCATCCAAGGTGGCATTGGACTGCTCTATACACTGGAGGTGACCTGTCACTCCAAGACCAAAGAGGTCAGTGCCAAGGAAGGGCACGTCAGCTAACTTGTGCTGAGTATCTGCCAGAAAGGAGGATAACCTCAGCCAGGCCCTGTGGCAGTGGCCACTGTGGCTGCTAAGGAGTGGGCACAGGAATCTCCAATGTCCAGGGCTGTCTGGAGCTGCAGTTTGGCAACAGCACGGCCCTGGTCATGGACTTGCTTCACTGTGGTCTGCATGTCCGCTGGGAAATGAGGAAGGACTTCATCTAGTGACCCCAAAAGGGCATGAGAGAAGTGTGTGTGCCATGATCACAGCCGAGCTGGACTGACGAAGGCTGCATAAACCTTCCTGGCAGAGTGGTCCATATACTTGGACTCCTTGTCCGGAGGGCAGTCAGGTGTCAGCTGAGCTACCCGTGCATCTAAACACAGAAGCAGTCACAAGGCACTCAGCCAAGAGATGCTCTGTGAAGCCCGCCAGGGATCACATGGGTACCGTATACTTGTGGGCCATGCAGACAGATGGAGCTGGGCAGAAGGCAGGGCATTGCCATAGCTCAAGGGCCGAGCAACAATAGCTTCGGCCACTGGAAAGGCCTCCGTCAGAGTATCCCCGAAGATATCTGTAAGGGGTACTCTGCCTTCTTTGGATAGGCTCCAAGGGCATTCCGGTCGATTCTGAAATGACGCAGAGGATGCCCTGAAAAGGAAGGACCTTCCTCCAAGCCTGCCACTGTTGACTCGTCATCCCCTGGATGTGAGTGCAGACCGGTGGCATCCAACACGAAGAATCGGGATATAAAGGTCTCCACCTATGTCTCCCTCAATATGCCGAGGCGATCAGGGCCACTGTAATGGACAGGCGATGGGAGGCCCATGTCTGTCCTATCCTTTTCAGGAACCCCCTCCCTGAGGCTGCTTAGGTGGTGGTTCCACCAAAATTGGTGGGGAGACCAAAACAGGCCGAGCTGGAATGCGTGCAGGCCCTACAGGTAGAGGAACCGGGATCTTCGGTTCCATAGGGGTTGACTTCAGCCTAAGAGGCTGAGGCCAAGTAATGGCCAGTGTTGCCAGCAGAGCCAGCTTCTGACTGGTCAGAATCAGCTGTTGCCACATGAGATCCTCATAACATCGGCGGAGCTTCCGTCGAAGTCTCTCCTAAGTCCGAGGAGGATGAGGATCGGTGGCGCCACCTCTTTCTAGAGTGCTTGTGACCTTTCTTTGGTTTTGACTGAAGGGGTCCTGGTCCTCGATTGAGACCGACATGGTTGGCTGGTTCGATCAGGAGAAGCCGGAGGGGAGAACCGAGGTTCGGCTCCTTTCCCTCAATTGGGACACCCGAGGGCTGGGTCTCCTCATCGGGAAGGAAAGGATGGGTGTCCTTTCCAAGGAGTTGGCGACCGGAGTCGGCGACAATGGCTCGATTAGATCAAGAGAAATCTCGGCTGGTTCAGCCATGTCCTCGGCCTCAGTGTCTTGGCCTGATGGAAGGTCCGAGAAGCCAGCGGCCGAGGCGATCTCGACCAAGGTCGAGAGCTGCAAGGTCCCGGGGATTGGACCACTCTCGGTCCCAGCAACATCTTCTTCGAGAAGAATTTAGAGTCCATGTCCCTTTTCCTAGGGTGGGAGGAGTGTGAGCCGAGGGCACCTCACCCCTGGTGGGAGAGACTGGCACAGCTCCTGAAAGGACCCAGTGAAGATAGAACCCAGGTTAAGTGGCATAAAAACTTGGCTGGCGAAGCTTGAGCAACTTCCTCTTCAAGGGCGCCATCTGGTCGAGCTGCTCGGCGGATCCCGACCGTGGAAACCGCCCACCTGGCCTCGCCGATATCACCAGTGGATTGCGGCTCCAGTCTCCCCAGTTTTAGGCATGCCTTTCGGTTGTCAGGGCGTTGGGATGAAAGGCCAGACAGATGGTGCAAGAAGTGGTGTCATGCACGACACCCAAGCAGTAGACACATGAGAGGTGGGGATCGGTGCATGACATTTTCTGTTTGCAGGGACACAGGCGAAATCGGGGATGACTTGCCCTTCATGTCCGATACACTCGGATCGGTACTATAAACTCGGATGAGTTTTAAAGAAAGCGATGCGGTGAAAACCATCGTTGAGAATCCAGGGCCTTGAACTGCAGAAGTAGCATGGGGAACCTGGATCTTCCAGCGGAAAGAAAGATCTGGCATCATGGGGGCGGAGCCGGGTATGTACCACCTGGGTGGGTGGGAGGAGCCAGCTTGAAGACTTTCGGACAGATTTAAAGGGAAAGGGACATGCCAAAGAGTGTGGATGAACAACATATCCACGCTCCTAGAATAACATATATTAAACTTTAAAAAACATTTTATATGAACACCTGCTTTAAAGGGGATATAAAGAGGGCAATCAAACATCTAATTATAACTAAATAACATTTTCATATAACCAATAAATGGCTAAGCTGTAAAATGGATTACCTCCATACTGTTACAAATAAAACATTGTATCATAATTTGGGGTTGAGAATATTTGATGTTTTTATGAGGGGAAATTTATACTGTAACTAAGGTTATCAAACAACAATTTAATGCAATCTGACCAAATCAAAGTAGGCCAGTCCTGCCTTTTATAGTTATGAATAATGCACAGTTTATTCATGAAATTTATGAAATGTTCAGGATTACAAATGAAGGACACTGGAGGTTATAATGAGTTTGGAGTGTGCACAGAGTTAATAGAAGAGTCGAATGGAAGCCTCCTATTACTTCGACAGGCTGAGGCATGCGTGCTGGATGTCTAAATAACCAGGCATATTTCTGCTTTTCACTAACTTATATAGAGTCAGTAACCGTGCATGCCATGGTAGTATATGTCCTAACTGTGAATGTGTGCAGTGGCCAGGCTTCAATTCTGCTGTCCTAATAAGTGTATGGAGTGTTATACAGAGAGAGAATTATACAGTTGCAAGGATACTAGAAAAGCATTTCACATTCGACCAATTAATTTTGTAACACACACACACACACACTCACTCACTCACTCACTTACTTCAGACTCGTACAGTATTGTTGAGAATGACATCATAAAGAAAATACCTTGAGAAAGCAATAAACACTAAATCTTAGGGTTTCTTAGGAAGCAGTGATCAAGGTAAATGGCGAGGATTGATTCTTTTATGCAAACCTCTGGAAAAATAAAGTCATCTTGTACTTGAAGAAAAAAGACCCATTTAGGGCTTGGTGGTTAATAGTTTCCCTTAAAAACAGTTACAACCCCCAAAAAATACAAGTCCATGTGCTCCTGTATTGTTGCACAATATTAATTCAACCTAACAAATTTACAGAATAGACACACACACGATAGAAGGAGAACAATTACTGGGTGTACCATGAAAAATTACCTAGCATGCCTGGTATTCCGGGAAAACCCTTGTCACCTACTTTTGCTGTTGCCATGAAGGGATCACCCTCTGAACACAATTTCTTATTAAAACCATTTACAGAATAACCTGAATTCATTTATGTAGCAACTTTTTTTTTTACCAGAAAAGAAACACTAAGCTGTATGCAGTTCATTTCCAGGTGTGGCATGGGTGGGATAAGGCACAGGAAAATAGTTGAAAAAAGTGGCAGAAGAACAACTTGAATAACTACTATATATATAGTGGCGGTAGCACCACTACAGTTAAGGTTGAGCAGGCTGTTAAATGTTAAATCCAGTTTTTTCCACCTGAATAACTTTGCTGTTGTTGAAAGAATTAGCACAACATTTGGCATGTGTGGTCAGGCTGCCAGAATCTCAAGATGTGGGAAGTTTCATGACCACATCTTGTATGATCTCTGAGATATGGAGGGCCAAAAGCATGAAAAATAAAAAAACATTTACAACTGTAAATCACAAATCCTAAATTTCCATTGTTAGACCAAGCACTTGCACTGTAAATAAAAACAGGTTACTCACCTGTAACAGCAGTTCTAGGAGTGGCATATGTTGTTCATTCACACTTCTTGGCATGTCCCTTTCCCTTTAAGGATCTCCGGAAGGTCTTCAAGCTGGCTCCTCCCACCCAGGTGGTATATCACTCGGCTCCACCACATGACACCAGATCTTAGCCACTGGAAGTCAGGTGTTGTGCGTCTGCAGCTGCAGAGGTCAGGTGGGTCTGAGTGGATGAACAACATGTACCACTCCTAGAAAGTACAGTTACGTAAGAACTTACTGTAACAGTAGATCTTCGAGAACAGCTCTTGCAGCAGGTTACACCATTAGGGCTGAAGCCATCAGGCGTCAGGACCCCACGGAAATTTTCTAGCTAGCAGTCTTCAGCGGGGACCTCCTCTGGCGTCGGTCCCGCCACCGGCGTCAGGTGTAATACATATGAGGCAGTCCGCCAGAATCCCCAGTTCTCCGCTTGGAGACTCCGGCCACTGGATGACATCAGAAGAGGAGACCGAGTATCCACCACGGATGGCCAAGACTAAGGGACAAATCGTCCCATCCTAGAAGATAGATGTTAGGCAATAACGTACCTCCTCTAAGGGGAAGGTGGGCGGGAAGGTACCTGCTGCAAGAGCTGTTCTCAAAGATCTACTGTTACAGTAAGTTCTACAGGAACTGTACTATTTTCTTCGAGATACAGCTCTTGCAGCAGGTTACACCATTAGGACTGATTCCCAAGCAATGGTGACACACTAAAGTCATCGGGAGGAGGAAAAAACATAGAAGTACCACCCTGCTCGAACCTAGGGCCAGCTAGCCGAAACCAACCCCTTCGCCTTGAGGAGGATGTCCAGGCTATAATGACTAATAAAGGTATGCACCGAGCTCCAGATGGCTGCGGCACAAATGGCTGAAGTGGATACATTCTTCAGCGCTGCAAAGGAGGTGGCCACTCCTCTGGTAGAATGGCCCTTGACCGCACTCCGCAAGGGTTTGCTGTGCTGTCATAACAGAAAGAGATACATTGAATGAGCCAACGTGAAAGGGTCTGCTTGGAAATAGGGGCCCCTTTCATCCTCTCAACAAAGGATACGAACAGCTGATCCATTTTCGGTGCTGTTTGGTCCTGGTCAGGTAATATCTAAGACACCTATGAACATCCAGGGTGTGAAGCAGCGCTTCTCCTCGATTAGTGTACTTAGGAAAGTACACTGGTAAGTCGATATCCTGATTAGAGTAAGGGCTGAAACCACCTTAGGCAGAAAATACAGGTTACTCACCTGTAACAGGAGTTCTAGGAATGGTATATGTTGTTCATCCACACTGTCTGGCAGGTATCCTTGCCGCTTTAAATCTTGCGGAAGGTCTTCAAGCTAGCTCCTCCCACCCACCAGGTGGTAAAACTCTCGGCTCCGCCCCATGACGCCAGACCTGGCCCGCTGGAAGCTCAGGTTGTGCGTCGGGGCCGGGAGGTTGGAGTTAGTAGGATGAACAATATACCATTCCTAGAACTCCTGTTACAGGTGAGTAAGCTGTATTTCTAGGGACATGGATATGTTGTTCATCCACACTGTCTGGCAGACTCCTAGCAGTTCTCCAGGAGGAGGGAGGCAAGGCGCACTCCGATACTTACTTGGGAAAGAGAGACTGGAGAACTCGAGGCCCCAAAAACCAGCATCCCGGCGTGACTCAAGGTCGATGTGGTAATGGGTGATGAAGGTGTGTGCTGACTTCCAGGGAGCAGCCCCTGTAGATTTCCTGGATAGGGACATCCTGGAAGCAGCCACCGATGCAGCAGTATGGCGGGTAGAATGAGCCTGTCCTCTGGGAGGCTCCATGCCCGCCAACTTATAGCAGAGATCTATGCAGGAGGTGACCCACCTGCTTATCGTCCGGCAGCTGCAGGTCTGCCAGAGTCTGGCTTCAGCGTAGGTGACAAACAATAGCCGAACCTCTCCTCAATTTCCAGCTGATGGCTCCTTATAGTAAGTGAGCACCCTTCTGGGGTCCAGAGTATGGAGCCTCATATTTGGCCTCCGAGGTGTGATTGGGGTAGAACACCCGGCAGAGTCAACACCTGGTTAGGTGAACTCCAACACCACCCTGGAAGGAATTTCGGTGGGGCACAGGACAACCTTGTCCCTGTGGAAGACCAGGGTAAGGAGAATCGATGCAGAGCGCCTGGAGCTCTCCCATCCTTCTGGCTGACGTGACAGCCACCAAGAATGTGGTCTTTCCACGACAGGTGAGAAAGTTCACACCTGTGCATTGGTTCGAATGGCTTGCCCATGAGCTTTGCCAGTACCAGCAGTAGATCCCATGGAGGTGGAGGTTCTCAATCGAGGGGAATGATCAAGGCCTTTGAAAAAGCACCAGACCACCTTCTCCCAGGTGCCAGCCCCGCTTGCCTGCCCGCACTGTCAGCAGAGATGGCTGCCAGGTGCACCTTAAGGGTTGCTCGACCTAAGCCCTTGCTGAGAAAGGGACCACAGGTAGTCCAATATGCCCGCCATGAACAGGAGGAAGGGTCCAGGCCCTGTTCTGACACTTCAAATGGAAAACTTTTCCATTTGAAGGCATAGCATTTTCTGGTCGCTCACTTACTGGACGCCTCAACTATGTTGAGGACCTCGTCGGAAGCACCCAAGGTCCTGGAACTCTAGCCACTCAGGAACCAGGCCCGTCAGGTGCAGGGACTGAAGGTCCGGATGGAATACCTTCCCTGATTGACTGGAGAGCAGGTCGGGTGAGCTGGAAGCTGCCTCGAAGCCTGAGCTGAGGCTGAGGAGATCTGGTACCAGTACTGGCGGGGCCAGTCTAGGGCTATCAGAATCACCTGCGCCTTGTCCCTCCTTTGCTTTGAGCAGCACCTTGTGCATCAAGGGGAACGGGGAAAGGTGTAGAAGAGGCCCAGGGTCCACGGCCCTCAAGAAGGCACCCCTGCAGAGAGCCCTGCTGAGGGGGGGGGGCATGGAACAGCTCATCTTCGATTCCCTGGAGGCAAACAGGTCCAGCTGAGGTGTGCCCCAATGGGAGGAATAGATCTCGACTACCTCCGCAGGAGAGACCATCTCGTGGAGAGGCAGCCCCTATCCGCTTGGGCATCGGCCAGGGTGTTGAGGCTCCTGCCACATGAATGGCTGGGAGATCCACCTCCCAGGCTGGCGCACGGTGACCAGATGCGGAGGCTTCCTAGCATAGGAGCATGGAGCTAGGTCCCGCCCTGGGGTTTAGATAGTACATGGTGGCGGTATTGTCCGTCTGGACCCGGACCATGACCCCAAGAAGCGGAGCAAAGGTGGTGAGAGCTAGGCGGACCTTTCCGGAACTCCAATGAGGTTGATGTGGCATCGGGACTCCAGCAGGGACCAGGAGGCCGTGGGCTTGGTGTTCCCCAGATGGGCACCCCAACCCATCAGAGAGCATCAGTCGATAGAGAGACTGTCTGACTCAGGCGGACAAACGGGATGCCCTCCGCAGATGAACTGGAATGGTCCACCACTGGAGAGCTGCTCCACATCCCTGGGTCACCATCACTAGCTGGTCCAATGGATCGCAGTTGGGACCACTGGCTAGCAGCCCCACTGAAGGGGCGCATGTTCCAGCAGGCCCAACGACCACGCTGGTACAGGCTGCCATGAGACAGGAGGCGAGGAAGTCCCAGGCAGGCGCGGTGCCCAACCAGAAATGATTGGGCAAAGGAGGAAAGAACCTCGGCCCTGTCACTTGGGAGCTGTGCTCTGGCTCGAAGAGAGTCGAGCTCTGCCCTGATGAAAAGAATCACCTGCTTTGGCTCGATTTCCGACTTGGCCTTGTTTGAGAGGCGGACCTGAGAGCAAACCTGGAGGGCCAGATCTCTGGACCGCTCCACCTCCTGTCTGAGGGGCTGATATCAGTCAATCGTCCAGGTAAGGGTAAGCCCAGACCCCTCAGCGCCACAGGATGCTGTCACCACTGCCATGCATTTGATGAAGACCCTGAGAGCTGGAGATGTCAAGGGCATGGCTTGAACTTGAAAAGGAACCTTCCGCTCAAAGCAAAGGAACCTTTGATGGGATGGACGGATAGGGACGTGAAAGAACGGCGTCCTGTAGGTCCAGAGGCAGAACCACATGCCGTGTTCCAAGGATGGGATTATCTGAGCCAGGTGACCATCCTGAAGGTTCGAGACATAGGAACTTGTTCAGGTTGTGTAGGTCGAGATGGGCGCAACCTCCCATCCGGTTCGAACCAGGAATTACCTGGACATGAACCCGGGTTTGAGGAGGGTCCGCCACCTCTCTTATCACCTCCTTCTCGAGGGAGAAGCAGTGTCGGCTCGGTGAGCTGACAGCGAGAGCCGCTCCCAGGGCCCCCGAGGTGCGACGTCCTGAAGGGTGGGCCTGCTCGAACCCAGAGGCAGGCCCTTTCCTACCACCTTCAACACCCACCTGTCTGTGCTAATAGCAGACCAGGTGGAAAGGAAGAACTGGAGCCGCCCCCATGGGGGAACCTGGGAGTAAGGTGACGAGGTTGGGGGTGATACCTCTCCAACCTATCACTGTGCAGGCCTGGAGGAGGGACCGGCCGAGGGACCACCTGGGCCTTTACCTCTTGCTTCCTGGAGGAGGAAGTGCAGGCTTGGGGTTTGGGACACCAAGCGCAGCCTGCTGGTCCCTGGTGTTGCTGGGCAGGCGTGCCAGGGCGCAGACAGGCGAAAGGGCTTGGGTTGAGGTTCGTGCCCTTGTCCTCTGAGCGGATGATACAGAGTCCAAGGTGGCACTGACTTTTTAGTCCTCTGGAGGTGGCCTTCCACCCAGGGCCGAAGAGGTCGGTCCCAAGAAGGGACATCCACGCCAATTTGTGCTGGGTATCCGCTGTGAAGGTGGATATCCTCAGCCATGCCCGACATCGCGTAGCCACTGCAGCCACTACTGACCTGGCGCATGAATCACCCGATGTCCAAAGCAGTCTGAAGTTGCTGCTTGCAGGCACCTGCCTGCCCTGGTCCCGCACCTGCTTAACCATGGTCTGCAGGTCAGCCGGAGATGAGGGACCACCTAATCAGGGAGAAAATGTGCCATCAGTATGGCCGAGCTTGTCTGATGAAGGCCAAGGGAGGATGCAGCATAGACTTTTCACCCGGCATAGTCAATTTCTTGGACTCGTCGGGAGGTTTGTCCACGTCCTTAGCATTTCCGGCGCTGGAAGCACGCTGTCGGTAACTAACCCCTCGGTCGAGGATGTTCCAAGAAACCAGACAGGAACTGGTAGGGACCGTGATACTTCCTGGCCATCCTGGCCGAGGCGCAGGGCAGGAAGCAGGATGCTGCCAGAGCTCCAAGGCCAGGCCCACAATGGCCTCAGCCACAGGGAAGGCCTCCGTGAGGGGCCTGGTCCATATCTCCGTGAGGGGATGCCTTGGCCGCTTGGATAAAGGCTCAAGCGTTGTATCCCGTGGATTCGAGATGAGTCTGAGCAACCCCAGGAAGGACGGCATACGTCGTCCAGCGACTGACCTGAGGACTCAAGTCCATTCGCTTGGAGAAAAGGAGGAATCGTCATGGGACTCAGAAGAGTCGCAAAGAGCTACCTCGGGCCTGAGCCACCCTCCACCTGCCGAGGCGATCGGGAGTGAGGGTGACCGACAGCCTATGGGGCAGACCCTGAGCCGAACAAGAATTCTGGTTGATTCCCAAACCGCTGCTGTGGAGGTGGAGGTTCCACTGGAATCGGTGGAGCAGCTGGTTTTGGTCAACAACCGCCTGACAACAGGCCTCGGGTAAAATGAGGGGTTGTTTGGCCGCTCGGTGACAACCACTTAATGGCCAGGGAAGGCGTTGGCGTTGGCTTATTCCCAGTCAGAAGGAGCTGTTGCCGCTGAGGTCCTCGTATGCCGACGCAACTTGGCGTCCGAAGCCTCCTGTCCCGAGGAGGAGGAAGAGGACGAGCGCAGCACTGCCATCAGCAGTACCCGAGACCACCTATGATGGGCGGGATCGGCTGGACCATGAAGAAGTCGAGACCGAGACCGAGAACCTCGGCTTTTCGAGAGAGCAGTGCGAGGAGAGGGGCCGGTGGAACCGGTCCTCCTCTGGCTCGGAGGGAACACCCAAGGGCTCCGGAGCCGGAGGCACTGGCAAGCCACCGGGATCCTCAATTTCCACCGGGGAACCCGGGAGAGGGATTTCGACTTTGCCAGTCGACAACCCATCCAATGGGTCAAGAAAGATCTCGACTGCGTCGGCGGGAGTCTCGGTCAACTGACCTGATGGGGACACCGTGAGACCAGTGGCGAAGCCGAAAGATGGACCGAAGTCAATGACCCGACAACTCAAGAGAGGGACCTTTTCCCGCACCCAAGAGCGTCAATGAAGAGACTTACCCTTGTCTTTCTTCTTGGACCGAGAAGAAGAAAGTCAACAGGCGTTGGTCCCTCTCCCCCTAGTGGAGAGGGACAGACAAAGCTCCTTAAAGGAAGCTGTGTAAGAGGAACCCAGGAAAGCGGAATAAAAGCCGCGGTTCGGAGAAGATGCGTGCGCCACCTCCTCTTCGAGGCGATCATCTGCTCTAGCTGATCCTGAGCCATGGCAAGTGGAAACCGCTGACCCGAGCCTCTTTGACTTAACTGGAGGAAAGCGTCTGCGCCTTAGTTGTAAGCGGGCGGTACAGTCTTCGAGGACGAGGGCTGAGAAGGAAGAGCACAGGTCACAAGCCTGCGGGACGTGCTTCGAGGCCTAAACAGTACACACGCGTGAGTGGATCCGTCCGAGACATCTTCTTCCTACAAGGGTACCGCCGAAAACCGAGTCGATTTGTCCATCGCAGCCGTGAGGGATAGAAGATCAAGTCTTTAAGCAAAACTTTTAAATTGGAAAACCGAAGAATTAGGAACCAGTCTTATACTGAGAGCGTTAGGAGGGAACCCTGAGCTTCAGCGGTAAGGAAGATCTGGCGTCATGGGGTGGAGCCGAGAGTTTCACCACCCGGTGGGTGGGGGAGCCAGCTTGAAGACCTCCGGCAAGATTTGAAAGCGGCAAGGATACCTGCCAGACAGTGTGGATGAACAACATATCTATGTCCCTAGAACTTAGGATTTGTCCTCAGGGATACCCTATCCTGGTGGAAAATTAAATAAAGGCTCTTTGCACATGAGTGCATGCAGTTCGAGATTCTTCTCGCAAAGTAACTGCAACTAAAACAACATTTTCCATGACAGAAACCATAGCTCCTAGATCCACGGCTGGTTCAAAGGGTAGCAGTGTAAGCTGCTCCAGGATGAGGGCAGGTCCCAAGGAGGAACCGGATCCTTGATAGGCGGCCTAAGGTGGAGGACCCCTTAAAAGGCATCAGTAGTATCCAGTTGAGCCACCATACGATGGCCTATGGGGGCATGATAAGCTGAGATTGCACAAAGGTGCACTTTGATCAAGGAGTAAGCTAGCCCAGATTGAAAAGGAAAGCAGGTACTCCAGAACCAGCTTCTCAGGACAGTCTAAGGCTGAGAAACCACGTGTTTGGAGCCCAGGCAGAAACCTCCGCCACTCATGGCGTATGTTGTGTGTTGTTGGTTTTCTGGTGGCAGAAAGTACTTCACCTATTGCGAGACCCGTCGCATCATGGCTATGTCTCTAGGAGCCAGGCATGTAGGTTCAATGAATGTAAGTCCGGTGGACTAGTGAACCCTCCTCCTGGGACAACAGATGGAGCTGACTGTCAAGGAAGCGGAGGTTCGAGATAGCTGATGCAGTAACGGGAACCAGATTTGTCTGGCCAGAAGGCGCTATCAGGATTAGCATTGCATGCTCCCGCGAAGTTTGAGAAGAACTCTCTGGATCAACGGGAAGGGAGGGAAGGCGAGAGGAATCTGCCTGCCCAGGAGAGGGACAACGAGTCTTGCCAGAAAACACCAGGCCCTGGATCTATTGAGCAAAAATTGGGCAGTTTTGATGCTGGATGGGGATGCAAAAGATCTCATTCTGAGTGCCCCATCTGTGGAACAGATCCTCTGCCACCTCCTGTAGAAGTTCCCACTCATGGACCCTGGCCAGGAACGACTCAGGCTGTTCTGCGACGGTGTTGTCCACCCTGGAAACGTGAGCAGTAACAAGGTTTGCGCTGCGGTCAATTACCCATTCCTACACTCGTGGCCTCCTGCAAAGGGGTAAGAGTGTGTGCCTCCTTGTTTGTTGAGGTAATACATCACCGCAGTATTGTCTGTTTGCAACAAGAGAGTACTGGTGGAATCTCTGACTGCAAGGCTTGCAGGGCATAAGGACCGCCCTCATCTCCAATTTGTTGATAAGGAGATGAGATTCCTGGGTAGTCCATGTTCCCTGAGACCTCACCCTATTCAAGTGCACTCCCACCCCAGCCCTGGAGGCATCTGTGGAGAGAGTTATAACCAGGACTGCGCTGTGAAAGAAACCCCACAGAGAGGGTTCCTGGATCTAGCTACCACTGCCAGTCCCAACCACAGCCTTCGTGATTCTGACTGGATGCTGCAGATGGTCTTGCTGTTGGTCCCATTGCACCCTTAACATCCACTGGGTTATCCGCTGATGTGGAGTCTTGCCATCGGGACTGTAGGAATGGCCAGCCATATGTCTGAGCAGGCGAAGGACCAGTCTGGTTGGGACGGTCTTCCTTCTAACAGGTCCCTTATGAGGATCGAATATGTTCCGCCTATCTTCGGAAGAAAGGCTTTTTCCTTGACGGTGTCCAGAACTGCTCCTATGAACTGCAGTTTCTGGGACGGTACCAGGAGAGACTACTCGTGGTTGATGAGGATGCCCAGAGATTGGAAAAGGTCTGGGTAGATTGGATGGCTATCAGTAGTGCCTCCTTGAAGGGGCCATGGGAAGCCAATCGCCCAGGTACAGGAACATGTAGGGCCGCCTCCTCAGAGACGCTGCCACAACTGCCATGCACTTGGTAAAACCCGAGGTGCTGATGACAGCCCAAGGGAAGTGCCTGAACTGATAATGGCGGCGAGAAACTCGGAGCGCAGGAACCTCCTGTGCGCCTGAGCAATAGGAATGTGCAGGTAAGCGTCCCTGCATGTCCAGGGATGCCAAGAAAGAATCCTTCTTCAGCATGGGGATTAGCCACGGAAGGGTCACCATGCGGAAGCGCTTGTAGATGACCGACAGATTGAGGTCACTGAGGTCCAAAATTGGATGGAGGTCCCTGTTTTCTTTGGAACCAGGAAGAAGTGCGTAACAGTACCCTGCTCCTCTCTGGTTCCCGAACATGCTCCAAAGCTTCCTTCTCTAGAAGCTGAGCACCTCCTGCTGTATAAGCAGGGCGCTGACCCGAATAGCGGAAAGCAGAGGAGGCCTTGTAGGCAGTATGTCTACAAACTCTATATAATGGCCTTTTTGACCAATTGTAGCACCCACCTGTCGGTGGTGATCGACCGCACCCTGGCAGGTGGTCCACGATCACCCCCAACCTTCATTTCCGCTGATCCTGCGGGGGACAGAAGGAGTCATGCTGTGGCAGCATTGGATCCTGCAGGTTGGGCCGACTTTGTAGCTCGCTGGCCTCTGCCTGAGGATGTCTTGGCCTGGGCTTTTCGGTGAAGGAGCCCTCTGTTGCTGGCAGGAACGAGGTTGTTGCCTTTGGGTCCAGCTGCGAAAGCGACCCTGGTTCCTGGCGAAGGAACTAAGCCGAGACCTGTACATAGCGGTACAGATCTAATCGCCTTCCCAGCTTCCTGCAATTTGGTGATCACCTTCTCCGAGGCTTCACCAAACAGAACTCTCGCCATGAAAAGAGGCGGCCCATGATGTTCTTCACGGAGCCATGAGTGTCTCTGGAGACACACGCCTGAGGCCAGTAGCTCTGGTCAAGAGTCCCAGAGTTGTATGTGGCTCTAAGAACCTGGGTCCCCACGTCCAACCCCGTGACGAGGAGTTGCAACAGCTCCTCCTTCTGGCCACCGCCTGGCAATTTTTCAGCTAGGTCCTGTCCCTGCTCCCACAATGCGCTCTTGAAACTGAACCATGTGGGTGAGGTAGTTCAATGACCTATGATAAGTCACAGACAGACGCTCTCGCCCAGGACGCCCAACTGCTTGGACTCTGGGTCCGTGGCTGCATGCTCAAGTGCTGCGGTTTCTGAGACCGGTCAGGTGAGGCTGTAATGACCAGGAGTCGGCCAGAGGATGGATTGCCAGGTACTGGTCCTCCCTTGGGGCCTTGTACAGGCGGTCAGCCTTCTTTGGCATTGCCGGGTCGAATGTGGACGCTTCCACCCGGCCTTGGTGATGTCCCAAAGTGTCCACCAAGGGTGGCACTACCACAGGCTTGGGGTCTTTTGCCGGCTGTAGCGAGCAAGGCGTAGTCTTCGGGTCGAGTCTTCAGCGCCCCACCCCATGTTCTCCTGAATATGCCTCATTATCTCGGAGAACGAGGGGTCATCCAGGGGGACCTGGGAAGGTCGCATGGGTCCAGAGAGGGACGCTGATTGGAGAAGGAGATCTGGAGCACTCAGAGATGTCAGGTCTGGAATCCTCCGTGGATGGGGTATAGCGGACGCCTTCTGGGTCTCTTGGGGCTGAGTGACCCTGAAGTGGATCTTGACGGAGGCCTTCTCTTTTCAAAGATCTGCCCCTAGGAGGTGATGCTGGCCCTCGGGATGATGCTCATCCTGCTGACCCCTAGGTGGAGGATGGGGTGCAGGAGTCGGAGGGCCTGCAGGTGCAGGAGGAGGTTGGGTGGTGACCACATCCTTTTGATGGTGTCCCACCAGAGGTGAAGAGCTCTTCACTTCTGTCCAGATTTAGGCCTGACGACGGACGGGGCGCGGTGGCTAATCGCGTGGGCCGGCGTCGGATCCCCGGGGTCTCTGGTTCCGGAGAGGGTTCCCGTGGGAGCTCGACGGGACGCGCCGCCTGGTCTTCAGGCTGGGTAGACTTCTCCTCTGACAACGCCTCCTAACTGACATCAGTAGGCGTGGTGTGGTCCTCCTTTCTGCTGTAGCAGATGCCGGTCCCCCTCCCGGCGTCCTTGGGGGAATGCCTGATCGGCGACGGGTGATGGACGGTTGCCGTTCCTTGGAGTGCCTATGTGCCTTGGCAACATTGGGTGGCCAATGTCGGGTCCGACGTCTGCTTAAGGGAGATCAGCTCCTTGGTCTTACACTGGGGTGGCGGCGGTTGGGAGACAGACCTAAGTCGGAGGCCGATGCCAGGAGGATGACTCATGGCGCCCCCAGACCTGGATGAGGCCTTAGCCGGAGTGGAAGAAGCAGGCCTCGAGGTCTTGACAGGCTGCAGAGAAGAAGAACCACTAACCAATTTGACCAGAACCGAGGAGGCTAAGAGCGGCCCTCGACGGAGAGTGGTCCGACCTGAAGCTGGAGCTGCGGGAGTCTGAGGCCCTGGAAGGGATCTGGGTCCCTCCTTCTCCCAGTGCTTCTTGCGGTGCGGTGGGACTTCCCTGAAGATTCCTCTCTGGAGGAAGGGTCTCGGTCCATTGCCTTAAGTTTCTCCTTGAGGAGGAAAGCTTGGAGGGCCTTCTGGCGGCGGATCCTCGTATGGCTGTTATAACCCTGGCAGAAGGAGCAGGCCTGGGTGTCATGGTCCGGGCCCAGGCAGTGGACACAGGTCAAGTGAGGATCCTTAAAAGAAATCTGTTTGCCACAGGCACACTTCGATGAATGGCCCTCCACGGAAGTTGGAGAGGACATCAGACGAATTCTGAAGAAAAGAACTGTTGAAATTCTCCTAGTCGTCATGCACTAGAACTGACCATGAGGCCGATGCTGCGGTTGCACGGGCGGAAAAGAACTTGAGATTCTAGCGGACCGCCTTCTTTATGTATTATGCCTGATGTCGGGGCGGGACCAACATCGGAGGCGGTCCCCGCTGAAGACTGCTAGCTAGAAAATTCCTCTTGGGTCCTGACGCCTGACGGCTTCAGTCCTAATGGTGTAACCTGCTGCAAGAGCTGTATCTCAAAGAAGATCTACTGTTACAGGTGAGCAACCTGCTTTTTTGAGGATTGTGATATGTTGTTCATCCACACTTCTTGGCATACTTAGGTCAGAGGTCTTCTGCTTACAGAGCCTCCCTCTGGCTCAACTCCCTGGGTAGGAACATCTCTGCTGAGCCAAAAGTCGGCCCTTTCAAACACAAACTCCGCCAACATCTGTTAGCAAACAGTATATGTGACTGCCACCCTTAGCAGTCTTAGCTTATTTATCATTGTACTTACAACTCTGGCACTTTTAACTCTTGGCACTTCATTTCGATCCTACTGTCGAGCCTTTTCCCTCCACCCTTCATCCTTGCTTCTTCTCTGCTCGTGCATCTTCAAGTTCTTCCTTGCTCCTCCTCACCTTCCATCTTCCACCCTCCACCCATTCTCTTATCTCATGCCACCTCTTTTGCAACTTCTTCCTCCTTCTCCCTACATTTCTCTCTCTTGCCTCTCTCCCACCCATAGTACTCTCTCCTTGGGTTTTCGACAAGGCTTGCTAGGCTCCCCCTCTACTGACTAAACACCACCTCTTATCCTTATACTATTAATTTGTCTTCCTCCCTCACTCTCACCACCACTCCTTCTTCTATCTGCACTCAGCCCATTTCCTCCTTCCATCTCCCCATCCTCTCATCTCTCTAGCCCCATTACCTCCTTTGCAACTCTGCTCCTTCCTCTCCACCTCCTGTGCAACTCATCTCCTTCTGCCTCTAGTTTCTCCCATCCCCAACTTACACTCCATTACTTTCTCTTTCACGTTTTGGCGTGGGTCTCTGTGCTGTTTTTACGAGGATGATACTAGAAATGGATTACACAAATATATGCTGCACATACAAGGATCTTTAAATCGGAGGGCAAGCTACAGAATTTGGGAAGGGGGTATTTTTTGAAGTGAAAACCTGCTCTTTAATGAGTTTTGTACTTTTATTCATAATTTTGTCATTTTTCAAACATTTTACACCAAAGTTTCAACATGACCTTTTGGGACTCCACCTCATGAAAAAGTAGGTAGGTAAAGTTTATTGTTCAATTATGACAAAAAAAAAAGGTTACTCACCTGTAACAGTAGTTCTAGGAGTGGTATATGTTCTTCATCCACACTTGTTGGCATGTCCTGTTCCCTTTAATTCTTGCCAGAAGGTCTTCAAGCTGGCTTCTCCCACCCACTGGTGGTATAAACCTCGGCTCTGCCCATGATGCCAGATCTTAGCCCGCTGGAAGCCATGTTTGTGCACAGCAGCCAGGAGATCGGTGAGTCAGTGTGGATGAACAACATATACCACTCCTAGAACTACTGTTACAGGTGAGTAACCTGTTTCTAGGATCGTGGATACATTGTTCATCCACACTTTTGGCAGACTCCTAGTAGCTCTCCGGGAGGAGGGAGGCAAGATGCACACCCCTACTCAGGGAACAGAGACTGAGAACTGAGGCCTCCAAACCAGCATCCCAGCATGTCTCAAGGTCGATGTGGCTGTGAGTGATGAAAGTGTTTCTGTGTTCCAGGAAGCAGCCCGGCAGATTTCCTAGATAGGGATGTCCCTGGAAGCAGCCACCGTGCAGTGGTACGGCATGTGGAATGAGTCCTTAGCACTACTGGAGGCTCTCCTCCAACCAACCTATAACAGAGATCAAGGTAAGATGTAATCCAGCTGCCAATCATCCACTTTGTGGCAGGTCTGCCAGGAAGCGTTTCAGCGCAGGTGACAAACAGCTGGCTAACCTCTCCCGAATTTTCCACCATTCTCTCCTTGTAATAAGAGAATGCTTGTCTCAGGTCCAGGGTATGGAGCCTGTACTTGCATCCAAGGTGTAGCTGTAGAACACAGGCAGAGTCAATACTTGATTAAGGTGAAACTCTGACACCACCTTCAGGAGGAATTTTGGGTGGGGGCACAGGACAACTTTGTTCCTGTGGAAGAACAGATAAGGAGATTTCACCAAGAGCTCCTCAGTCCTTCTGGCTAATGTGACAGCTAACAGGAAGGCCATCTTCCATGACAAGTGTGATAACTCACACCTGTGCATTGGTTTGAATGGCCTGCCCATGAATTTAGTTAAGACCAGCAGTAACACCCATGGAGGTGGAGGTTCATGCACGGAGGGGATATGTGATCTAGGCCCTTGAAAAGTGCCAGAGACAGAGACCAAAGGTAGTCTAAAATGCTAGCCACAGGACAGGACAGAGGGTCCAGGCCCTGTTCTGATAACAAATGGAAAATATTTTCCATTTGAAGGCACTGCACTTTCTGGTCTTTCCTGGATGCTTCCACTACTGTGAGTACATCCTCAGAGAGACCCAAAGCCTGAAACTCTAGCTGCTCACGCATCAGGCTATCAGTGCAGGGATTGAAGGGTCCAGATGGAATACCTTTCCTGTTGACAGATATCAGGTCCGGGCATGCTGGGAGACACCTCAGGAGCCTGTTGTTGAGGTTAAGGAGATCTGGATACTAGAACTGGTGGGGTCAATCTGGGGCTACCAGATCACCTGTGCCTTGTCCCTCCTCACCTTGAGGAGCACCTTGTGGATCAAGGGAAATGGAAGGAAGGCGAGAAGAGGCCTGGGGTCCATGGCCTCGAAAAGGCATCCCCTGCAGCAATCCCCGCTGAGGGGGGCGGCATGAAACAACCTCAGCTTGGTGTTTTCCTGGAGCCAAACAGGTCCACCATTGGTTTTCCCAGTGGGATAAGAGGCAGTGAGCTACCTCTGGATGGAGAGACCACTCATGGGATGTCTTGCCTATGTGGCTAAGAGCATCCGCCAGATGATCTGAGGCTTCTGACACATGGATGGCTGGGAGATCTGCCTCAGTCAGCTTCAGTGTCCAGGCGTGGGCGCTTCCCTGCACAGCAGCTGGGGAGTGTGTGCCACCCTGCTTGTTGAGGTAGTACATGGTCGTGGTATTGCCTGTCAATACTTGAACCACTTGACCCTGATGCTGCTGAGCTTAATGCTGACAATGCCAGTCTGACCACTCTGAGCTCCAACAGGTTGATATGGTATTGGGATTCTTCAGGGTTACAGAACCCATGGGCCCTGTTGTTCCCAGCCCATGAGAGAGGCATCAGTTGTGAGGACGACCGTCAGCTCGGTGCAGACAAACAGGATCCTTCCTGCAGATGGTCTAGGATAGTCCACCACTGGAGAGAGTCCCACATCTTCTGGGTCACAGTCATCGCTGGTCGAAATGACCTAGGTGCTGAGTCCACTGGGTGGCCAGCTCCCACTGAAGGGTGCATATGCCACCGGTCCCAACAGACCACAGTGGTGCAGGATGCCATGTAATCCAGAAGGCGAGAAAGTCCCAGGCAGGGCAAGTGCCCAACCAAAAATAATTGGGTAAAGGAGGAGAGAACCTCTGCTCTGATTTGGCAAGAGTCAAGCTCTGCCCTGATATTAACAACAACAAAAATGGAAAGGGACCTGGGGGTAGTCATATCAGATGACCAAAGGTGGGCAAGCAATGTGAGAGGGCAGCAAGGAGGGCTGGGGGGATACTGGGATGCATAGGGAGAGGCATCACCATTAGAAAACAGGAAGTTATTATCCCTCTGTACAGACAGCTGGTCAGTCCCCATCTGTAGTACTGGCAGTTCTGGAGACCCAATCTCCGCAAAGACATAGACAGGATGGAAGCTGTCCAGAGGAGGGCAATTAAAATGGTGCAGAGTCTGCACCGAAGACATATGAAGAGAGACTTAAAGAGCTTAATATGTATAGCCTCAAGGAAAGGAGGGAGAGGGGACATGATAGAAACTTTCAGTACCTCAAGGGAATCAACAAAGTCCAAGAGGGTAGCATCTTTCAAAAAGAGGGTGAAAGAACAAGGGTACAATTTGAAGATGGGAGGGGTGGCTCAGAGGTAATTTAAGGAAGTATTTTTCACAGAGAGGGTTGTGGATGCATGGAACTGCCTCCTAGAGAAGGTTGTGGAGTCAAAACAGTGGTGGAATTCAAGCATGCATGGGACAGTCATAAGGCAATTCTAGGGGTGGGGGTAGGAAGATGTAGGCTGCTGGTTAACTAGGATCTGCAGCTTATCCATTAGGTAGGAAATGGGCAGACTGGGTGGGCCAAGCGATCCTTATCTGCTGTCAAATTCTATGTTTTGATGATGAAGCATATCACCTGAGATGACACGAGGCTCGACTTGGCCTCGTTGAGAGCAGGTCTGGAGGGCCAGGTCCCTGGACCTCACCACCTCTTGCTGGGTGGAACCTGCTAAGAGCCAGTCATCAAGGTACGGGTACACTCTGACCCCTTGATGCCTGAGATGGGCTGCCACCACTGCAATGCATTTGGTAAAGACCCGTAGCAGATGACAGTCAATGGCATGGCTTGGAACTTATATAGGGTCCCTTCTGTTCTAAAGCAATAGAACCGCTGGTGGGATGGACAGATTAGGACATGAAAGAACACATCCTGTAGATCCAGTGAGCAGAACCATATGTTTTGCTCCAGGGACGATATGATCTGGGACAGAGTTACTATCCTGAAGGTGCATGGCCTGATATACTGATTCAGGTCATGCAGATCCAGATCTAGAATGGGGTGCCCACCCCTGTCCTCTTCAGGACCAGGAAGTACCTGGAAGCTAACCCTGGGTTGACTGAAGGATCTGCCACTTGAACCACTGCCTCCTTGAGGAGGAGTTGGGCTATGTAGTCTATCAGAGCCGATCAAGTGTGGGCTGATACTTGCCTCAGTGGGCGCAGGCTTGGATGGGGAGGGTACTGCTCGAACTCTAGAGGTAGACCCTGGCTGACCACTTTTTTTTAACTTGTTTTTATTGAAAGCATTAATACAGTTACATTGTTTACGTATGTAATGCAAAATCAAGCGTATAGGCACACCATTACAAGGATGGTGAGCCCATTTTCCATTACCATTCAGCTTCTTGTATTTTATTGTCTTAGATTCTTCAAGTTACATTTTATAAAATAGTACTGCTTTTGGTCTAATCATTAACTGTTTTGGTTTTTCAGATGTCCATATGAAGATTCCTGGGATATCCATGTCTCTTCCGACAATTCCAAGTCGTGTCTTCCGATATCCTTGGAGAGGATATGTTCTATAAGATTAAAACCTTCATTGATTTGTACTACCTTTGCATTATCATTTTAAAATGTTATGCCCTTTTTTTTTTTTTTTGTCTCCCCTTTTATGGGGGAGACAAAATCCACCAGGATTTTAATAAAAATTGAACAAACATTTAAAAATAAAATACATTAACTTTAACTTTTCCTTTGGCTCATGCTTTTCTTTCACATTCACTTCATATCTCCAAAGGTCTACTGAATACTGCACCACACCTCCATAGACTTCCCTTAATGCAGTAGTTGGCTAAGCACTGTTCTTCCCTCTTCCTCCTCCAAATAGAGGAAAAAGGATGTCCAACGTGACTTATACTGTTCCACTTGCTGTTTTACTCTTGCTGCTATTGCCACTGTATGTTTAATATTAGTAATATTGTTAAACCACTGCTCCCTACTGGGGTTTTGATTTCAGCCAGTTTTGAGTTATAGCTTTAACTGCTGCTATTCTCAAAGCCTGAAATAAAAATCTATCTGTTTTAGATCTCATTTCTTTAGGAGAGAGTCCCAGGATCATATTCGTGAATGTTAAATTCTGCTGTAGCTGTAAAATATGTCTAATAGTGTCATTTACCTGTCTCCAATATGAGGTAATTACCTCACAGTTCTGACTGTACCCATTCCTGTGTCCAGTAGTCAATGAGTAATTTGTTGCCTCATCAGGCCATGTGGCACCACGATCAGACATGCCTACACCTCCACTACCCACCAGTGGTTGTGGCCTACCCACCCACCCTACTCCCTCACCCCACCCACCCCAGGCGTACTTTTATAGCCAAGGTTCTGACATCACTCTCAACAGGTCTTGGAGCAGAACTGTCATATTCTTAATTACCCAGCACAGTGCATAAAGTGTAAGTATACACACCCAAAAAAAAAAAACATTTGTATATTATAAGGAAGAGGGACATGTGGGGAGTGGTGCAATGCACTGGCTGTGGGGCAGAAATTTTCCGGGAAACATTCTGGAACCTGCGTTGCTGCCCTATTTGCAGGCAACTGTCAGCTCTGAAGGAGGAGGTTGCCCACTCCAGGCCGAACTGGCAAGGACTAAGAGGACTCCCCCACCCAAAGAGCACCAGTTCCACAACCACTGCCTCAGAGGTTGCCATGTGTGAAGAGCAGATGGACCACAGCAGGTTCTGGGAGGGTGAGGGTGGTGGAACAGAGGCATAGCCCCGAGTTGCCCTCTACACAAATCATATGTCGGTCTGGCAAATCAAGGTTCCTCTATGATGACACCCCTCATTGGACAGCAAGAAGAATGCTGGGGACAGCCACAAGGGAAACCCACAAAAGAGTGGCAAGGGACAACACAAGGAAAGAAACAGCTTCTGGATAGGGACTCAATTGTTAGAGGTGTAGACCTGGGGAAGGGAGAGGAGAGGGAAGTAAGGTACCTGCCTGGTGCCATGGCTTGAGGGACAGGAAGCCGAATCCTCAGGATTTCAGAAGCAGCATCACAGGAGAGGAAACTAGATATCATTGTCCACCTGGGACAAATGACCTAGCTAGGCATGAGATCAGTGCAGTGCAGGATGAATTTGTGGAGTTGGGAGGGCCTCAGACAGGTAGTAAAGCACGGTAACCTTCTCAGAGGAGCTGCCAGTCCATGGCAGGGGTGAGGCTAGGGTACTGCACACCATGCGGTTTAATGAATGGTTGCAAAACAGGTGCAGAGCACAGGCTTTGGCTTCATTGGGGACTGGGGGTCCACCTGGAGAGATGAAGGTCTATACTGGCATGAAGGTCTACATCTGTCCAGGAAGGGAAACACGCCCTAGGTGACAGGTTTAAAGGCTCCTTGGCAAGCTTTTAACTAGCCAATGGGGGATGTGCTGATAGGAAACAGGAAAGTTCAAGCCTCCCCCGCAAAGCATGGCGAGGTAGAGCTTGACAGAGGGCAGGACAGGAGTAAATGGAAAATGGACAAGGGCAATAACAGCAGGGATGGGGTAAAAAGGATAAAGCCAACATTAAATGGAGGGCAATGAGTACCAATGCCTGTAGTCTTGAAACAAGCTTCCAGAGCTAGTAGCCCTGATGGAAGTGGAACACTTGGATATTGTGGCAGTCACAGAAACATGGTACACGGAGAACCATGACTGGGATGTCAACATACCAGGGTACACAATCTACAGAAGGGACAGGGAGGGTAAAAGAGGAGGTGGAGTAGCTCTCACATAAGGGAAGGGATCAAAGTAACAGAACTAAAAGGTAAAGGGGAGGACAAGAGGAACTCTGGGTCACATTGGAGACAGGGAATGGCATCACAATCTGCACAGGGTTGTATACAGACCCCGTCTCAAGGGAGGAAATGGACAAGAAAATGATAGAGGGCATTCTCAAATGGCTGAAAAAGGGAGATACTGTTGATGGGAGACCTGAATATGCCAGATGTTAACTGGGCAACATGGACTGCAGCCACATCCAAGAGCAGGTTCACTCATGCCCTACAGGGAGCATGCCTTAGACAGCTAGTGGTGGAACCCACTCGGAGAGAGCAATATTAGACCTGGTACTCTCAAATGGAGAGAGGATCACAAACTTAGAAGTCAGTAGACACCTGGGAACAAGCGACCACTGCACAGTGTGCTTTACAATAAACACAACCATGGAGACAAGCCACACAAATACAAGGATACTGGACTTTAGAAGGGCTGACTTTGGCAAAATGGGTGAATACCTGAGGAATGCATTAGCAAATGGCCAGAAAGAAGGGGTGGAAGAACAATGGAGAAAAATCAAAATGCCATCATGGAGGCAACAAGCCTTTGTGTGAAACAAATAAAGAAAACAAAGCGGAATAAAAACCACTATGGCTCTCAAAAGAAGTGTCAGGGAAGGTTAAGGAGAAAAAGGCTGCATTCAGAAAGTATAAGGAATCACAGACAGAGCACGACAGGAACTGCATCAATTAAAGCAGAAAGAAGTGGGGAAGGCAGTCAGAAAAGCAAAGGCCCAAACCGAGGAAAGGATAGCCAACTCAGTTAAGAAGGGGGAAAACCTTTATAGGTACATTAGGGAACATAGAAAGGTTAAGGGAGGGATAGGGAAGATTAATAAAGGAGAGGGAGGTGGGCAGAGGGAGACAGTGAAAAGGCAGAGATAATGAATGAATACTTTTGCTCAGTATTCACAAAAGAAGAAGAGGAGGAGTTACCTAAACCAAACAGTAGAAGCACTCTGGATAGTGGGGATAATACAGTCCATTTAAAGAAGAAAAGAGTACTGAAAGAACTTCTAAAACTCAAGGTGGACAAAGGGGGCCTGACAGGATTCACCTAGAATCCTAAAAGAGCTAAGGAGGACCTAGTGACACCACTAACCACACTTTTAACAAATCATGGGAAGATGGGGTGGTACCTGAGGACTGGAAGAGGGCAGATGTGATTCCCTTCACAAAAGTGGGAGCAAGGCAGAAGTAGGAAACTACAGACCTGTTAGTTTGACCTCAGTGGTGGGAAAATGATGGAATCACTTCTGAAAGAAAGTATTGTTGAGTACCTAGAGGCCAGCGGGGCACTGGACCCAAAGCAGCATGGATTCACAGCAGGAAGGTCATGTCAAACAAATCTAACGATTTCTTTGACTGGGTGACCAAAGTAATAGACATGGGAGGGGCTGTGATATGGCCTACCTAGACTTTAGCAAGGCATTTGACACAGTCTCGCACAAAAGATTAATAATCAAGTTAGCCAGCCTGGGAGTGGGTCCCAGGGTGGTAGCCTAGGTAGAAAACTGGCTGCACAACAGGACACAGAAGGTAATAGTGAATGGAACACATTCTGAAGAAAGGGGGTTACTAGTGGAGTACCTCAGGGCTCAGTATCAGTCCAGTCCTCTTTAACGCCTTTATAGGTGACACTGCAGAGGGTCTGAAGGAAAGGTATGCCTCTTATGGATGACACAAAGATCTGTAACAGAGTTGATACACAAGGGGCTAGAAAGGATGAGAAGCGACTTGGCAAGGTTGGAGGAATGGTCAGACATACGGCAACTTAGATTCAATGCAAAGAAGTGTAAAGTAATGCACCTGGGAAATAAAAATCCAGGAGAAGAGTGCACAATAGCAGGGAGGTACTAACAACAACAATAATGGAAAGGATCTGGGTGTAGTAATATCAGATGACCTAAAGGTGGGTATGCAATGTGAGAAGTCAGTAGGGAAAGCTAGGGGATACTTGGATGCATAGGGAGGCATCACAAGTAGAAAAGGGAAGTGGTTATCCCTCTCACAGACAGTTGGTGAGACCCCATCTGAGTACTGCGTGCAGTTTTGGAGACCTCATCTACGCAAGGACATAGACAGGATGGAAGCAGTCCAGAGGAGGGCAACTAAATGGTGCAGGGTCTACATCAGAAACCATATGAAGAGAGACTAGAGAGCTTAATATGTATACCCTTGATGAAAGGAGGGACAGGGGACATGATAGAAACTTTTAAGTACCTCAAGGGAATCAACAAAGTCCAGGAGGTAGCATCTTTCAGAAAAAGAGATGTGTAAGAACAAGGGGGCACAATTTAAAGTTAGAGGGAGGGACGGCTCAGGGGTAATGTGAGGAAATTCTTTTTCACGGAGAGAGTGGTGGACGATAGAACCGCCTTCCCGGAGAGGTTGTGGGTCTAAAACAGTGGAGGAATTCAAACATGCATGGGACAGACATACGGCAATTATAGTGGGGGTTGCAGGAAATAGGCTGTTGGTTAACTAGAATCTGCAGCTTATCCAGTAGGTAGGGAAATGGGCAGACTGGTGGGCCAAGTGATCCCTTATCTGCCGTCAAAGTCTATGTTTCTATGTTTACAATGCTGCCTACCGCCTGTACAGTTTTTGGGACACTGATGATTCACTGATTCACTGCTGGCTATACTGGCCATGCTCAGACAAAGCACTCTGCACAAACACAGCCTCGATGCTTCCTACTGCTGGTTCTTGGGCTACTACACCAGCTGGTGGCATTAATTGGCATACCCACGATGACTGATGAGGTTCACTGCACTCGCGATCGCACTCACGATCAGCGCTGTACACTTCCTGCTTCTTGCCCTGGTTTACATCCCAGACTGCACCACTGCACTGCCTCGCTGCATTGTGGTCTAGTAGGGACTGGAGGGCACACTCTCATGCGTCCACACTGCAGGCTGTAACGTTACAGATCTTTAAACATTACCATAACCGTTGTAGAAACCACATATGAACAGGTTTCTATAACAGTTTTGAAAGCTCTTCTGTAACGTTACAGATGTAAACGCAAACCGTTACGGTAACGGTTTGAGCCCTCTGTAACGCTACAGAGGCATAGTTTGACAGGGCCTAAATCTGTGCCCCTGGCTCCCTATAAAGATTCCTGATCCAACCTCGAAACTTATCCCCATCCCAAATTTAGCCAAGGTGCAATCTAAATATTCCCAACCCAGGCTACCAAAGGCCTTTTCGGCATCTAAGGATACTACCACCCCAGAGTGTTAATCAAAGGAGATGGGGGCAGAGAGGAAATTCAGAAGAAGGTGAACATGGTCCTGGATGCATCTCCTCAGAATAAAACCTGCTTGGTCACATTTGGACCAAAGTATGGATGACGCCTGTAGCCGGACCCAATTCTTTTTGCAAAAATCTTAGCATCCTGGTTGAGTAATGAGATGGGTCTGTAGCTGGAACACAGCAGGAATCCTTACCAGGTTTTGGCAGGACCGCCACCAGGCTGTCACTCTATGAGTCAGGTGTTGCCTCAAACTGCTGGGCCTCATTAAAACTTTAGTGAGGTAAGGAGTCAGGTCAGCCGCAAAACACTTACAAAATTCAGCAGTTGCCAGATTTAAGGATTTAATCACTGTATTAATCTCTGCTTCCGAAAACCTTACTTCCAACTCCTTTCCCTGCCCGGATAATTTGGGTAAATCGACTTGGTCCAAACAATCTTGAACTTTTGGCGTGTCCCGTCCCTCTCCTCTGCATACAGATCACTGCAGTGCCTGTGAAACTCATTAACACTTTCCATTGGTTGAGTGAGCAAGGGCTGAGGGGATCTACTGACCTAATTGCTGGAATGTATCTATCAGTCTCTTTCTTATGAAGATGCAGAGCTAAGAGTTTGCCCACTCTCTTCACCCCTTCATAATATCTTTGCCCAGTGTATCTTAGCATGTTTTCAGTCCGCCTCAGCATTAATTTGTTGTATTCTCTCTAGCCTCTTGTAAGCTAGGCACAAGGTCTCTTTGTCCAGATCTCTTGTGTTCAGCTTCCAGTAAAGTCAGCTTTTCAAGAGCTTTTTAAAGGCGGCCTGGTGTTGCTTAGTCTTATACAGCATGTGAGATGGTATGGCCCCTGACCACCACCTTGAGGCCATCCCAAACATATTTTAGGGCTGTCTCCCTTCCCATGTTCTCCTGTATATATTGTTTAATAATTGTCCTGGTCGAGTTCACGTACACCTTGTTGTGGACCAGCCCAGGATCAAATCTCCAGTGTCCTGACCTTTGTGGTTCCCCAACTGAGGCAGAAAGAAATCATGGCGTGATCTGAAAAGGACACAGGATGAATTTCCATATCCCGCAAAGTATGTACCAACCCCTTTGAGTATAAAATGGTCCAGATGGGAATAGGACCCCGCAGCTGCTGAGTAGAAAGTAAAATCTAACTTTGGGGATTTTGCTGATGCCAAGGGTCCGAAGTACACCCTGCAGAGAGTTCTCAACACTCTAGAGCAGGCCCTCTGGCCTGCTTTTGCTGCTGGTTTTTATCCAAACTCAGGTCTTCACGAGTTCCAGTCCCCAGCACAGATCACCTGTCCCTCTGGGAGACCAGCCAGCATGTTAAACAGGGATCTAAAGAATTCCCAGTGAGTGGAGTAGACCAAAACAATATGGAGGGGATGACCATCACAAATGCCAGAGAGATAAATCTTCCAGAGCCTGCCACAGTCACTTTTTGAACCTGTAGGGGAGTCCCCACCAAATCAGATTAGCAGACTCTGCTTTTTTGGCCTGGGGATACCAATCTGCATGAACAGCGCCTACCCAGGATCTGTGCAACTTTAGATGTTCTGTCTTAGAAAGCCTTGTTTCCTGAAGGCAAGCCACATCACAATGCACATTTCTTAATTCATTTAGTATTCTCATTCTCTTAATGGGGCTATTAATGCCTTTTACATTAATAGAACAAATTTTAAGACTAGCCATTAAAGCTGGAAAATATTAATGTATATTAGTAGCATCTCTTTAGCCCAGTCCTTGGATCCCAACAATATATGGGGTCCCAGAAATCCAATCCAATAAGAATGGTCAACATAAAGTGTGTGTGTGTGGGGAATAAAGGAACAACAAACATCAAAACCATTAACCATCCCCATGATAGTAAGCTTAGATGGGGACAATAAGAACAAACATGCTCCAAACCAAATAAGAGCGAATAACGGCTTTTCTGAATAAGTGGAGGAGGACTGCCTTGCATTTCTTAAAACATTTTTACCCTTCTCTTGGGTTTAGATGAAGAGGACCCCCCAACGAAGTTGAAAAAGCTTAAAGAATAACCCCGCAGATATCCTCAAATGTGTCCCAGACCCCGAGAACATTGTTGATCGCCTGTCGCGGAATTGGGAATTGGATAGAGTGCTACAAATCACCGGAGACAGAGAGAGATGAAGTATGGCCAAGATAACAATATTTTCCCAGACTTGGCTTACAGTACAAGACAATGGAAAAAGGCTGATTTGAGTCTGAGGAAGTTGCGGCAGCTGAAAGTGGAACATCAATTACTTTCTCATGGCTGCGCTTTAATGTGGAAAGGATAGTCATACTCGCTTAATAAGCCTGAGGACGGAAAAATACTACAGTTGATGGGAAATGATCCAGAGGAATTGACTGCTGATGGAGTACCCTCATCAGAGGAGGACTGAAGTTCTTAAGGGTACAATGAGGGGTTTAGAAGTATCACAGGATTTGTGCTTAGCTGGACCTGGGACTTACAGAAGAATTGGACTTGTGAGCTTATACTCAATGTGAAGCTGTTTACTTGTTGTTGTTGTATTTTCAACCTAAACGCCTGTTGCAAATATAGTAATTATTGCTTAGCCTACAGATTAGCCTAATAATTATGTGGGTTTTTAGCGGCTCTTCTTTGAGGTTGTTGCTAATTACATGCTAATGGGACTATACTATATTCTAATATGTGCAGTGATTTTATTAAACTTCTTTCCAGGGCAGGAGGGCACTCTAGTGAACATACTTTGGGACTCCATTATGGGCACCATCGGATCCTATACAGGTCTGACAGAAATGGTGCTCTCTAAAGTTTTTCTCTTAGCTGCATACTTTTAGAATAATTTGAGCTGTTATTTTGGAATTTCCCTGTCAACGAATGGGGAGGGACAGTATGTTTATATCTGTTTGCACATCATGGATACTATGTATGAGTGCCCTCTATTTCCTGTATGGTATTGTGAGATTATGTCTTACAAAATCAATAAATGTATAATACAAAAAAAAAAGACAGAATAACAAGATCAAACTTGTGCATGACAAAACATCATGCTGCTGTGTGTCTCTGTCATACAGGCAACTCTGTCCTCCAAAGGAGGCAGGGAGGAGGAATCGTCCTCCTGAGGGAGAATGCCCCTAATTCTTGGGGCAGAGGCAGCTGCGGTCTTACCTTCAGAAGCCCACACTCCGCTCTCCCTTAAATTATCCCGGAGTAACCCAGACTCATAGCTACTCCAGGCGACAATATTTTTTAATTATAGAATAATTATAGTAGGTGATCCCTCCCCGCCAGTTGGCCAAGAGGGGTCCCTCACTCAGATTAGCGGTCCAGCAATTAAAATGAGGCTGGGTCTGAAAAATAAAAGAATCCAACAGTTCACATATTCAGGGGATTCTTACAATGGGAAGAGATAGATACCATAACCCCTTCATCAAAAGCTCTTATATGTGTAACATAGACATGGGGTAACAAAACAGCTATCTAAGGAATTCACCTCCTAAAATCACCTTCTAATGACTAAAGCATATACAAGCACTATGTAGGAGCAAGACAGAATAGCAAAGGTGACAGGGTTGTTAATAGAAATCTCACAATATCAGTGCCTATAACTCCAAAATACTGTAACCTCTTTTGAATCCGGAAAATAAATCCTCTAAAAATGTTAAAATAAAAAAACAAAGCTGTACTGATAGATTGACCCCCATCTCTCAATCGTTAGTTGTCCCCATACCCTTGTCCCCAAATTAGTATCAGTCTTCCCTTTATTAGTCCAGAGCAGCAGGTCAAGCTTTTAGAATAGTGTCTCAACACCTAAACAGAAGCAATGATGTAGAATGAATGCAAACTGAGTATAAATAAAAGAAAACACCACAAAGCAGTCATAGCAAAGTAACTTGTGTGTGGGTAAAAATGTGTGAAACTGCTTGCCATTGTGATGTCCTCAGTTCCCATGTGTCGGAAGCACACTTGCCAAACGAGTAGGAGTTACTATGCCATTGGCGGGCGGACTCAGAACAAGGGGGGACCCAGTCTGGAGTAGCCAAAACTGGAACGGGTGATAAACTAAACCTCAAGATGATTAGTTCCCAGTCATAGCCAGAACACTTACAGCCTCTTCTGCACAGGCAATGTCTCAAACTAACAAAAGGTTGATATTTAAGTCTCCAGCAATCAGGAATCTCCATGATACCTAGCCAAGGTCAGAAGAAAATGAAAATATAACCCAAAGAAAGGGAGTATCACTTCAGGTTTGGCCACTTTCATTCAACCATCTGGTCATGTCCGTGTGGAGAGGGACGAGAGAGTCTACCCTTGCTCTATTTGCTCTTCTCCCACCCCGAACCACTGACCATAGGAGCGCTTATTTCTTGTTTGGCTCTATCTTCCTTTAGGTCAGGAAGGTCAACGCCAAGAGATTCTAAGAATGGAATGGCAGCCAGCAGTGAATCAAGCCCTTGATACCATCTTTCCCCACCCAGAGCCTCGTAAGATATCTCAACTAGGCCTTCATGCCTTTGTCTCTTAATTGCTTCACCACATATAAGACTTTTTTCTTTTTAGTCATCATCATGGAGGGAAATCTTAGTCCATGTAAACTCTAGTGCCGCTTAGGTTTAGATCTCTTCTTCCATGCTAGTCTGAGTATTTTCTCCTTAATAGGGATCTCTAAGAATTTTATTAATATGGATCGAGGGGGTACTCCTTGCTTGGGCTTGGGAGATGCTCTGGGCACTCTCAATCTCCATTACAAAGTTATCCTCCAAGTTGAGTTCTTTCCTTAACCAGCATTCCAGAAATTGGTCAGAATCGTCTTGCTCAGCGCCTCTGGAATTCCAAACACTCATACTGTTCCCAGTGGTCCTGGTCTCTGCATCCTCGGCCTCAAGGTAAGGCCCCATTCTTCCAATGCAGAAATGCCAGTGATCTGCCAAAGGCCATGTGCTCACTCTGTAAGGATTCTAGCTGTGTTCTCGACTCAAGCTGTACAGGCTTCCAGTCTGCGGAAGTCTTTTGAATATTTGAGACTTTGCCATCGATATTCTTTAGTAGCCTGATAATTTTATTGCTCTCCCTCTGGAAACTGCAGAGCCCAAATTCAACCCAGATTCATCCTCACCCAATCCTGTAGCCACAGAGGATTGAGATGGTGCAGGATTAAGGCCCGAGGCCTGCCGAACAAGATCACTGTCATGACTGAGAGCCTCCCGGAGCTGATCATTTGATATGCCCCATGTTGTAGTGGCTTCCTGACTCTAGCGAACTGCTTTGCGATTTAAATTAAGTGAGCTTGACCGCAGATTGAATTAGATTGTGCACCCAGGGAATGAAGCACCAGTTCAGGCATCCATTCAAGCAGCTGACGCCACTCAGAAGAGTGCCAAAACCCCACCACCTTTTTTCTGGCTGGTGAAAGGGTCTCAAAGGGACCCTTACCCCAGTAGATACAGACATAGATATATAGATTTTTGGTGTGACTGGCCATCCTGTAAGAGTGCCCATCTCCTTTGTATATTTATAGGAAAAACACTTCCAGAGAAGTGTAACCAGGGAGATGCCCAAGAGTCAGTGGTGCTGCCAGCACCAGCACAGTTAACCTGCCCAGGGTCCCAGCACTACAGGCGGAGGAAGGTGGGAAGGGCATGGTAATCAATTGTGAAGATATTCTGGAAGCTAAAAAAATTAGACTAGTATGCAATTGTCATATCTTCCAGGAATCAGTCTTCAGTACTTCACCACTGTTTCCATCTATGGGTTCAAGTACCAAGTTGTCCCTTTTCTGAGGGAGGAGCTGGTGTAACCCCTAGGTGGCGCTATCCCAAGGGCTACTACTCCTGCCTACTTGGCTAATAGCAGGTTAAGGGGCCTGAGTTCTGAAATGGGTGCCTCCACCTGGAGATCAGGGTTGGTAGTGGTCAAGCTAACCTGGGCACCGCCTCCGGGACACTGTAACCCCCTAGTGGCCTGAACACTGTACAGTAATCACTTTCACAATACCCCTCGGCACCACACAAGTACCCACACTGTTTGCACTACCACCAGGGCTGGTTCCTCTGGCTCACCCTGGGGACCCCTGTAAACAAGGTTATGCACAGCAAATAGCAACAGTACAGTACTTTTGAGCACAAACTGGAACCACATTCAGATTACATGCTGAAAAAGTTAGATCTGATTTACTCAGGGGACTTGAACAAGGGAGGGGCAAAATCAGGTTAATTAGCTTAAAGGTTATATCAATCAAGCAGTTATGCATGCGCTTTGAGTCCCCTCACACAGTCCACCTTTGGCTACCCAGGTGGAGAAGATGGCTAGCCAGGACCAAGGTTCGGGTTGCAGCTGGTTGGGGCTCTGTGATGGAAAAACAACATGCACAGTACACAATATTTGTAATCCGGAGCCAGATGCTCAGTTCATAAAGGAAACAAAACAACAGGACAATCAGATGACACACTCAGATTAAGCTGTTGTTGCAGGAAGCTACCCTGGTATTTACTCATGATACCAAAGACTGGACACAGGCTGGACGAAAACTGAGACTGCAGGTGGTTGATCTGGAATACCAGGAGAAGCAGGCCCACATGAGTTGCAGAGGCATCGCTCCTGTTCAAGCGAGGAGCAGGGGCTGATCCCCAGGCAGGTCTCTCGTTGAATGCACCTCTGTGCAGTGGGTAATCTGGCTGGGCCAGGCTGGCAAAGGCCCAGACTGCATGGAGACAAATTCGGATGCAGTCTGTTTTGTGCTAGATACAGCTTCCAGCAAGCAGAACACAGTTCACACAGTGGGGACTAATTCCCACCCACTAGCAGCTCATAGCACATTTACATGTAAGGGAATTCTACTGTACCAGGCAAAGTGCTCCCCGGTCACAATCACAAAGTCTCTGCACACACCAGGAGCTTTAGGTAGCTGGAACTCCTGACAGGCCAATCGCAATCAGCAAAATCTTTCAGTCTTCTTCAGGTTGAGCCTGGCTCACTTCAGTAGCTTACATTAGTCACACAAACTTGGATTTAGTCCAAATAATTCTTTTTCTCCCTCTCTCAGGAGAAGCACACTGACATGCAGGCCAAAAACTTAGCCTTTTCAGAATTTTCCCATGCGATCCACTCAGGATTGCTGCTCAGAATCACTTGAGCTCCTTCTTGTTCAGTTTCCAGCTTAGATGTAACTGAAAAACTGCAAGCAGCCCAGGGACTTCCACAAGATCCAAAAGATGTGGTCGGCTAATTTGGCTGTCAGTCAAAGCAAGAGTTCCCCTTCAACTGCAAAAAGGCGCAAAAGTTCAAACTACAGTTCCTACAGATTTTGAATTCGACAGCTCCTGTAGTCCTGTTACATTTTAGGTCCTACCAGTACTGATTGATCCAATTTGCGGTCTACGACCAAGATAGTGGAGACAAACAAAACAGTCCTTGCTACAAAGAAAGCAGGTTAGACAAACTACATTATCATTATCACTCTAAATGATTTTCAATAAATAGCTACATCTTTCAACAGAGCTCCTCTCAGATTATTTAAGCTGCAGTCAGGCAGCTCTTAAAGAGACAATGCACAGAGGCTATACAGGCTCTGGTAATCACACTTAAACTGCTAAAATGCAGGACACCATCCTGGCAGTGAGCATTTAGGCAGGCTCAAGGAAGACTTTTGGGAACCCCCATTTGTAGGGGGTTACACTGGCTCACCCTGAGGGTAAAGAAATAGCCTTAACCCACTGTATGGGGAAGAACACCTAAGAGAAGGGTCTCCTTACAGGTCTGGTGGAGACCAGAGACAGGTCAGGGCCAGGTGGGGATCCTGAGGCACAGCAGTGGGAGGGTACCCCAGCAGCTGTCAACTGACTCTGAGGGCTTACCTGACTACTTCTCTTTGAGTCATGGCAGCTAAGAGCTGACCTAGCTATAACTGCAGGTGATGACTGAAAGATGCTGAATGTGCCTGGTGTGCAGATATGCACATGAGGGCGCATGATGAGGTAAACACTTACTACCAAAGGCATCCTTTTGAACAGATTCGCCTCTGAGGGCCGATCATGCATGAACCATTTAAGCCCTAAGGGGGTCTCTAGCATCCAGCCCTGAAGAGGGGTGAAGTACTGTACCCGTGGGTGCACAATGCTGGAGGAATATCTGTCATCAGGGTCAGAAATGACAGTGAACTTGTGAACAACTGTGTTGAATAGTAGTACCTCTGTTAAATATTTATGTGCCTGACTGTGTCTGATGCAAGGTATTCATACTACCCTACTGCGAATTTATGTCTATGCCTTTTGTCTGCTTATATTCTTTTTAACTGTGATTAAAAGTGCTTGTTTTTGTTTATCTGTTGTGCAGACCTACATAGTGTTGTGAGTGGACCTGTACCTGAAGTGCTGAAGCTACGATGCAGACAGAGAAGAAGTTGAGGTGGTCCTGCTACTGAACTGAAGAGCTGGAGTCAGCGGAGGCAGTCAGGAATGGGGGCTGCATCAGAGGAGCTACTGGAGCTACAGCAGCATTAAGTGGAATAGACTGGAGTGACAGAAGAGTCTGGATGACCTGAGGCAGAGATCAAAGAGGCGATGGGGCGTCGGTCTCTAAAAAAAAAATGAGTGGTACTGTGCGCTGCATTAACCAGCTCAGAATTACACTCAGCCATGGAAGAACTGAGAGCTCACAGAATAATGAGTTCACTTTGGATCAGGACTTTGCTATATACTATGGTACTCTGTGTTTTTTGTAATGTGCACTGAGAATCTGCAGCCAGTTTGTAAAATGCAGCGTTGCTGCAGCCATACTCAAAAAACAGGTTACTCACCTGTAACAGTAGTTCTAGGAATGGTATATATTATTCATCCACACTGTTTGGCATGTCCCCTTCCACTTTAAATCTTGCCAGAAGTCTTCAAGCTGGCTCCTCCCACCCACCTGGGTGGTGATATACTGGCTCCACACCATGGTGCCAGATATTAGCCTGCTGGAAGCAAGGTTGTGTGCCCGAAGCCAGGCAGGTCGGGTGGATGGGTGTGGATGAACAACATACCACTCCTAGAACTACTGGTACACTTGAGTAAATTGTTCTTCTAGGATAGTGGATATGTTGTTCATCCACAGTGTTTGGCAGACTTCAAGCAGTTCTCCGGCAGGAGGGAGGCAAGGCTCATACCCCTACTTAGGAAACAGAGATTGGAGAACCGAGGCCCCAAAACCAGTATCCCGGCGTGACTCAAGGTCGATGTGGTGGTGGATGATAAAGGTGTTTGCTGACTTCCAGGTAGCAGCCTGACAGATTTCCTGGATAGGGATGTCCCTGGAAGCAGCCACTGATACAACAGTATGGTGGTAGAATGAGCTCTTATCCATCTGGGAGGCTCTTGCCTGCCAACTCATAGTACAGACCTATGCATGATGTAATCCACCTTGCAATGGTCCATTTAACTGCAGGTCTGCCAGAAGCAGCTTCAGCATAGGTGACAAACAGCTGGCAAACCTCTCTCCAAATTTCCACCATCCTCTCCTTATAGTAGGAGAAGGGTAAGTCTCAGGTCCAAAGTATGGAGCCTGTACTCCGCATCCGGTGTAATTGGGGTGGCGTACTGGCAGAGTCAACACCTGGTTAAGGTGAAACTCTGATACCACCTTTGAAAGGAATTTCAGATGGGGGCGTGGGACAACCATGTCCCTGGGGGCACTGTGGAACCCCAGCAGAGCAGTAGTGTCTGTGTCGGCTCTCCAGACAAATAAACTAAGGCAAACTGTAAAACTAATTTAAACTCAAAATCTTCATTAAAATCCTAACCTGCAGATAGATTGTATAGTGCAGATCAGGATGGGCAAAACAAATTGCATCAAGGAGAGGGAGGAAGAGACAGAGGAAAGGGGCAGGCAGCTGGCCCAGTACTCAATACATCAGCGCAGGAGCCACTGGGTGAGAGGGTGCGAGAGACTCTCCAATCGTGGGCTGCAAGATGCAGCAACTACTGGCTTCATCGAATGTGGTGAGCCAAAATTGAATTTAATTACAGGACGACTGGCCACAGTCGAGGAATTGGTGGACCTTATGCAAGGAGAGATGGAGGAGGTCCATCAGCATTCGAAACCTGCAAGACTGCCATGACCCAACGTGCTAAGGAGGCCCAACATACTAACAATTGTCTGGAAATCCTTGAGAACCAGGTCAGAAGTGAAACTATACAGTTGGTGGGTATACGGAGGCGCTGAGGGTGATCACATGGCCTTTTGTCAAAGACTGGCTGAGGAGCAATTTAGAGATAATGCCCTGATCTGGATGTTATAATCATCAAGGCCTACAGAATACAAAAGAATAACACCCTCTTGATCTTCCTAGAGTGGTAATGATGGTTTTGGACAACATGGGCTCTGAGACCGCCTGTTGAACTTGGCTAAGCGATATGGTCCTCTTGAGTGTGAAAGGGCAATGGTCCACATATTCCCTGATATTGCGTATGCCACTCGCTGTGTCGAAAAAAATTTGACAGTGTTCGTGGCACCTTGTGGGAGTTGAGTATCCACACAGTATTCAATTCCTCGAAGTTGCGATTGGTATACAATAGCAAAGTTTTATATTTATCGATCCTCAAGATGCAGGAAAGTGGGCAGCTAAGATGATGTATGAAGAAGCTACAGGATCTCGGGCCTCTGACAGTGAGGAAACTTGAAGGGACTGAAGCAAATTCTTTTTTTTTCTTCTCTTAACTTTCAACACTGATTGCTTGTTCTAGTATTGTGTAAGGGGCTTGTTTGAAAACTTAACCTTAATTTATCTGCTATGTTTTAAAGGCTGAAGGAATAAATAAAGAGTTGGCCAGTTATGAGGTTTAAATTGAGTCAGGGAGATAAGAATACAGGCGAAGGTGGCACTGTAAAGTGAAAAATGTTTATGGAAGTTACTCTATGATGGCATTGTTGCCCTTTAGCACCTGTTGTTTCCTCTATATTTAATTAATTAATAGTACTGCCAGAAGCTTATTTTGTTCCTGATAAGATAGTTATTAAGATGACAAAATAAAAAAGGGAAATTGTTGATTAATTGAGGTGCAACTGTACCTTAGGTAACTTGATTGCTGGGAGAATATCTGCCTGGTAGAGATCACAAATGAGATTAAACAGAGTATTTAGTTCAAACAGCATAAAGTTAAAGCATGATACCTTTAGCCCAGTAGGGTAGTAGATTAATGTAAGCATCTTGTTTTATTAAAAACCTGGAAGGAATTATCATGCTCATGGGCTACAGTTCCACAGCTTACATGTTGAAACCATTTTATTTTAGTAGAAATGTTTGAGATACCCCTCATACAGTATGTAAGTAAGAGATACAAATATCCTGTTTAGCAAGGATTAAATACCTTGAAAGTAATGTAATTTAGCTAATTTCTTTCACATATGTACTTGTACTGTTCATTTTAAAATGAATAAAATATAAATTACCAAAAAAACATGTCCCTATGAAAGACTAGATAAGGAAGTCCACCCAAAGAGCCTGAAGCTCCACTGTCCTTCTGGCAGACGTGACAGCCACCAATAAGGCTGTCTTCCACAACAAGTGTGATAAGACACACGTGTGCATTGGTTCGAATAGCTTGCCCATGAGCTTTGCCGGTACCAGCAGTAGATCCCACAGAGGTGGAGGTTCACGCACCGAGGGATATGTGATCCAGGCCTTTGAAAAGCCCAACCACTGTCTCCTGTGCCAATGCCGGCTGACCGCCCTCACACCCAGTAAGCAGAGATGGCTGCCAGGTGCACCCTAAGGGTCGATGACTGAAGACCCCTTGAGAGAGAGACCAAAGGTAGTCGAGAATGTTAGCCACTGGACAGGATAGAGGGTCCAGGCCCTTGCCCTGACACCAAATGGAAAAAATGTTCCATTTGAAGACATAACATTTCCTGGTCGATTAGCTTCCTGGATGCCTCCACCACGGTGTAGACATCTTCGAAAGACCCAAAGCCTGGAACTATAGCCGCTCAGGTACCAGGCTGAGAGGTGCAGGATGTGAAGGTCCAGATGGAATACCTTCTCCTGACTGAGTGATATCAGGTCTGGGTGTGTGCAAGCCGCTCCGGTGCCTGCAGCTGAGGCTGAGGAGATCTGGATACCAGAACTGGTGCAGCCAGTCTGGGGCTACCAGGATCACCTTGCCTTGTCCCTCCTCACCTTGTGGATCAGAGAAATGGAGGGGAGGTATAGAGGAGGCCTGGGGTCCATGGCCTCGAGAAGACATTCCCTGCAGTAAGCCCTGTTGAGAGGGGCGGGCACAAAACAGCCTCAGCTTGGTGTTTCCCTGAAGGCAAACAGGTCCACCATCGGTTTACTCCAATGGGAGAACAGGCTGTAAGCTACCTCTGGATGGAAAGACCACTGTGGGATGTCAGGCCTAAGCATCTGAGAGCATCCACCAGGTGGTTTGTGGCCCCTGCCACATGGATGGCTAGGAGATCTGCCTCCAACCGCCTCACAAGGTCCAGATGTGAAGTGCCTCCTTGCACAGCAAACAGAGTGTGTGCTGCCCTGTTTGTTGAGGTAGTACATGGTCGTGGTATTGTCCGTCTGGACTTGAACCACTTGACCCGGAGCTGAGGAGCGAAAGCTGAAAGTGTCAGTCCTTTTGTTTCCCATGTGGGCTCCCCAGCCCATGAGAGAGGCATCAGTCATGAGAATGGCCGTCGGCTCAGGGTGGACAAACGGGATCCCTTCCTGCAACAGATCTGGGCGGTTCACCACTGGAGAGTGTCCCACATCTTCTGGGTTACAGTGACCAGCTGGTCACAATGACTGTGGTGCTGAGTCCACTGGGCGGCCAGCTCCCACTGGGGCGCATGTGCAACCGGGCCCAACAGACCACTGAGGTGCACACCACCATGTAACCCAGAAGGCGCAGAAAGTCCCAGGCAGAGACAAGTGCCCAACCAGAAATGATTGGGCAAAGGAGGAAAGAACATCAGCCCTGTCCGCTGGGAGCCAAGTTCTGGATTGATAAGAGTCAAACTCTTCCAGAAGCCCATCACCTGGGGCGGCACTGAGTTGACTTGGCTTCGTTGATCGGGAGGCTGAGTTGGAAGCAGCCCTGGAGGCTGGGTCCCTGGACCTCTCCACCTCCTGCTGGGTGGATTCTGCTAGGAGAGGCAATCGTCGCGGTAAGGGTAAAATCCTGACCCCCGACACCTGAGATGGGCCACCATCACTGCAATGCATTTGGTGAAGACCGAGGGGCTGATGACAGGCCAGCGGCATGGCTCAGAACTCGTACAGAGTCCTTTGACACTTAAGCGGAGAAACCACTGATGGATGGACAGATTGGGACATGAAAGAATGTGTCCTGTAGATCCAGTGAACAGAGCCACATGTTTCACTCCAAGGATGGTATAATCTGGGAGAGTGACCATCTGAAAGGTGTGTGACCTGAGATATTGATTTAGGTTGTGCAGATCTAGAATGGGGCACCAGCCCCACATCCACTTGGGCACCAGGAAGTACCTAGAGACAAAGCCTGGGTCTGCTGGAGGATCCACCACTGGAGCTACTGCCTCCTTGAGGAGGAGCTGGGCAATGTAGTCTCTGAGAGCCAACTGGATGTGAGTGGATACTCGTTCCTCCCGGAAGAGCGCAGGCTCGGCTTGGAGGGTACTGCTCAAATTCCAAAGGCAGTCCCTGACCGACTAGTTCCAGAACCCACCTGTCCGTGGGTAATAACGGACCAGGCACAAAAAGTGGCAGAGTTGGCCCCATGGGAGGACCCAAAGCTGGCATGATGGAGATAGGGGGCAGCCCTCTCCCATCACTGGCAAGCTTGGAGGAGGAGATCCAGGACCTGAACCTCGGCCTCCTTTACGAGCCTGTTGAGGTCCGGGCTTGGGCCGAGGGTGCCAAGCATGGCCTGCTGTTGGTACTGGTGCTGCTATCGACCTTGAAAGGAGGACTGCTGAGCCACAGGGAAGAACACTGAAAAGGCTTCTTCTTCTTTGCTGGTTCTTGCCCAAAGAACTCTTGGCAGAAGTAGCGTCCATGGTGGCACTGGACTGCTCAATGCACTGAAGGTGACCAGCCACCTAGGGCCAAACAAGTTGGTCCGAGGAATGGCACATCAGCTAGTCTGTGCTGGGTATCCACCAGAAAGGAGGAGAACCTCAGCCAAGCCCTGCGACAGAGAGGCAACTGCAGTGGCCATCGAGTGGGCACAAAAGTCCCCCAATGTCCAGGGCCATCTGAAGCTGCTGTTTGGCGACAGATCGACCCTGGTCCCAGATCTGTTGACCATGGTCTGCATGTCCGTGGGGAGATGTGGGAGGACTTCATCCACTTACCCAAGAAGGGCGTGGGAGAAGTGTACTATGATGATGGCCGAACTTGCCTGACGAAGGCCCAAGGAGGAAACCATATAGACCTTCCTAGCTGAATGGCCCAAAAGCTTGGACTCTTTATCAGGAGGTTAGTCTGTGTCGGGAGAACTGTCAGTACACCTGAACACAGAGGCGGTCCTGAGCTCTTGGCTGAAGGGTGCTCTGTGAACCCTGCGAGGGACCCCATAGGCACTGTGGCCTTGCGGGCCATGCAGGCAGATGGTGCTGGACAAGAGGCAGGATGCTGCCACAGTTCGAAGGCTGGGCCAACAACGGCCTCAACCACAGGAAAGGCCACCATTGGGGTATCCCTCTCTCAGGGATGTCCGTAAGAGGGTACTCCACCTTTTCTGGATTGGCTTCCAGGGGCATCCATGTAGACTCAGAGATGAGGCGGAGGATCCCTTGAAAAGGCGAGGGACCTTCCTCCGTCCCCAGGCCACGGTCAATTCATCATCACCTGGATATGAATGCAAACCGGTGATGTCCTAATCCATGGAATCTGGATACAACCCTACACGCCAGGTCACCTTCAACTCACCAGGGGTGGTCTAGGTTGACCGTGACCGACAATGGCTGGGAAGCCCAGTGTCGGGTCTGTCTTCCTTGGAAGGAGCCCTCCCATGAGCTGTTTAGGCGGTGGTTCCACCACATGGGTGGAGAGACCATTATGGGCTGAACAGGTGGTCTTGCCAGCTCTGCAGGCTGGGAGCCATTTGGTTGGTTCCGAAGGAGTCAGTTTCGCCTGGGAGGCGAAGCCAAGTAATGACTGGGGTGGAAGCCATGATAGGCTTATGCCCGGACAAAATCAGCTACTGCCACATGAGGTTCTTGTAGCACTGACGGAGTTTCCATGAAGCCTCTCCTCATCCAAGGAGGATGAGAGCGACCGATGACATTGCCTCTTTTAGAGCATTATGGCTCTTCCTCAGCCTATTGGTGAGGGGTCCTAGACCTCGATCAAGATCAGGCAGGCCAACTCAGTCGGTCAGGAGACACTGCTGGGGCAGGTGACTTCCCAGAGTCCAGGACCAGTTCCTCGATGGGGAGTCCAGTAGGCTGGGTCTCCTCACCAGGAAAATGAGGACTGGAGTCCTCTCCAAGAGTCAGTGACCGAGTCAGCGACAAGGAGTCAATAGAGTCGATGGCGATTTCCATGTTGTCGACCAAACCCTCGGTTGGCTGGTTTGACGGCAAGTCCAAAAGCGTGACCAAAGAAGCGATCTCAATCGAGGTCAAGACCGCATGTTCCTGGGACCGAGATCTCTCCCACTCCCAGGACCGTCTTTGTGAGCGAAGATGCACTCGGATCCTTCTCCGCTTACAGGATCGAGAAAAGTGTAAACCCATGGCGCCTCTCCTTGGTAGGGAGAGACTGGCACAACTCCAGGAAGGAACCGAGAAGGTGCAGCCCAGGTTGAGCAGAACAAAAAGCTCCAAGAAGACTCCATAGCACGAGCCACCTGCTTCTCGAATGCTTGCATGCATTCCAACTGCTTGGCAGATCCTGCAGCCGTGGAAACCGCCCACCGAGCCTCCTTGGATTTCACGGAGGATTCCTCTTCTGCCTCCCCAGTTTCAGGCATGCTTGAGACAGTAATCGAGGCAGCTGGGATAGAATCCAGAGACTGCAAGATGAGGTGTCATGGCCAACACCGAGGCAGTAGGCATGCCTTGGTACAGGGATCAGTAGGTGACATCTTCTGGCCGCACAGGCACCGACAAAATCCAGGGAAGATGTATCTTCTATGATCGATCTGCAAACTTGCCATCGCTAATCGAGAAATGCAAATTTTCAGTAAAAAGCCAGGGCCTACGAAATGCGTGAGCACAAGGAAGCAACCTGAATCTTCCAGTGGAAAGGAAGATCTGGCGTCAAGAGGTGGAGCCAAGGTATATACCACCGGGTGGGTGGGAGGAGCCAACTTGAAGACTTCCTCGAGATTTAAAGCGGAAGGGACATGTCAAAGAGTGTGGATGAACAACATATCCACAGTCCTAGAAGAATAAGTTACATGGCAGAAACAGATCATATTTTAAATGAGGGGAATATAACACTCAGTCTGACTGGGTAGTGACTTGATTCGCTACCACTATGTCTATTTATGTTCTGTCATGGTTTTATATGTTTTATATCTTTTCCAATTAGGTATGCCTCAACCATTACTGGAAGTACTAGAGTTACAGCCAGAGCTCTGGTATGTGTATTTATGCTAATTTATCCTTTTGGCTGAATAAAATATTTTTGCAGCAAATTATCTTGCCTAGCTCATGCTTTCAGAGTGTTCTGGTCTCTTTTGTTGGTTCAACATTTGTTAAGGGTTTTGCACCTTATCCAGAAACACCACAGGCTGTTTGCACTGAGTGCTGCCTTTCTTTAACGTTGGGTCCTTACCTTGTATGCCATGGTTCCATGCCTGCTTCTTAAGGCAGGGGTCAACCAACCCCACTTCAGTGAGTGGATGTCTAGGGTGCAAAAATTCACTGAGGTAGGCATCCCAGGACTCCATTTCACAGGTAGACCCAAGGCAGAAAAAACACAAATCATGGTGGCCATCAGGGCAGCGATGAAAGATGGGAATAACTTGGTTCTCTTATTTGATGAACCAGGCATGTCAGAAAACAAGAGAACAAAGAAAAACTCTGAAGAAAGATGGGCCGGTTGTACTGAGGCAGCTCTGTACTTCCGCAGTGTGCACTCACTGGGGTAAGAAGAGACATGAAGTAGGTGACACAGCCGCAGTGGTAACGGCAGGCATGCAGCACCATATGGTGTCATGCAGGCTTTGTAGCCAGTAGCTGTCAACAGCCCCTGGCCAAAAGATTTGCTCCTGCGCAGTCCTAGTGCCTCCAGCCCAGACCCGTTAGTGGGGCTCAATGAAGAACATTGATTCGGGAAGATCTGCTGATAGAGAACATGACAAGCTAGACTAGAATGCCATTTTCACAAACTGGCGCTCTGGTCCCTGGTGCTGGTAATATACACTGGGGTGCAAAGGCAATGTTGCACATTAGTGATATGCACTGGCGCTGCCAGCCCTAAAAGTTCTGGTACCCACGGAGCCCTGCCACCTCTGGGTCCAAGACCAACGAGTCTTATTCTATAGAGAAGATTGATTCCTGGGAGATCATTGTGTATTTGTGGTTAATAGGGGCTGGATAATACAATTATAACTGTATTATCTTTTAATTCAATATATTTTATTTTATTTTAGAGGGGCTGAGATGCCTGACGGTGCATACATAATTACCTGAAATTACTCAAACTAAACATTGAACCTACTTGCATAAGCTGATGTGGAACCAAAAATCAGAAAATGTATATTTATTTATTTAAAGGTTTTACCAGGAAGGCATACTGAGCAGACTACTGTTTGATTGCAGATGCGCCCTGGGGAATAATATGCAAAGGTTATGTAACCCCTCTGCAAATGGGGGCTCCCAAAAGACTTCCAGGAGCTTGCTTGAATGCTCCAAGCCTGAATGGTGTTTGGCATTTAAGCCATTTATCAGTGAGTGTTTTTAGAGCCTCTGGTACTGTCTCTTTAAGAGCTGTCTGCTTGCAGACATAATTAGTTATATAGAGGGACTGTGTGTTTCTCTGTTTGAGTACCACTCGAACTGCTGCCAATTCACTCCATTTTGCAGTCACTAGGAGTACAAAGGAACCTATCTGAAAGATGTAACTGTTTGCCAGAAATAATTTAGGTAATAATGAAAATACAGTTTGTCTAACTTGCTTTCTTTGCAGTCAGAACTGTGTTTGCCTAGTTCCCCATTCTGGTTTTGAACTGCTGAACTGGACCAATCAGTGTGGGGTAAGCTAGCTCTAAAATGGTGCCTTGGATGAATCAGAACTTGGACTCATAATCTGAGCCAGCCACAAGAGGATTGCATGGGCAGTGACTCTGGGAGATGTAGTTTAGACTTGATTGCCTTTTGGACCAACAGCAGCAGTCTATTGTGAGTGACAGCCAATCTAGTCAAGAACTGGGAGGAACTCAAAGAAAGTGCCGGTTTTGTCTGTTGGAGTTTCAGTTTGAGATCTGGAAGTGAAGGGAAAGAAACCCGTGCTCCTTCAGTGCACAGTTTCAGTCAAAAACGTGTGCAAGGCCCAGAGTTCCGGTCTGCAGCTTGTGTAACTGCTTGTTAGGACTGAATCCGTCCTGTGAAAAGAATCAAAGGATCTCTGAAGAGCAGAAACCAGGCTCACCCTGTAGAAGACTGAAGAAATTGTTGAATTGCACTCGGGTCTGTCAGGAACTGAATCTGCTGTGTGTTCTCCCGGTATTGTGCAGTAATCGCGATCGGATAGAGAAGCAGCCTGCCTGGTATAGTACTTTCTTTTTTTACCATATAAATGTGTGAAGAGTCTCGTGGAGCTGAAAAGTAGCCCTGCTGACGTTGAAGGACCCTATCTTGTTTGGAGGTCGTGAGTACTAATTCAGGGTTGCTCCTGTTGAATTGCCACATTAAATCCAAATGGAATTACTGTACTGCTGACTGTTTAATTTTCCTTTTCTCTGTGAAAGGGCCCCTACCAGCTACCACGGTTTGGACTAGCCACTAGGGCTTGGGTACCCAGGGACAGTAACTGGTAGGGATAGGCCTGTGACAGAGCCCCAGGTAGATAGTAAAGTGATAAGCTAATTAACCTGATTTCCCTGTCCTTGTTATATCCCCTAAATAAATCAGAGCTGCTTGTTTTGGCAAAGTTATGCTGCCTGGAGGTATTTGTCTATGTTAAAGTACTGTACTGTGATTGTTGCACTGTATCTTATTCCACAGGAGGTCCCAGTGCCGGAACTAGTCCTGGGGGTAAGTGTATATGGTGAAGGTAATTCTGATATATTGTGTGGGCCACTAGTGGGAAGAAAGGGGTTGCAGTGTCCCAGAGGGCTGTGACCAAGTAAGTTTAACTATTGCAAACCCTGACCTCTGGGTGGAGCACCACCATTGGATCCAGGCCCTCAACCTGTTGGTGGCAAATCAGGCAGGGGTAGTAGCCCTGGGATAGCGCCATCTAGGGTTACAGTTACATATGTACATGTTTACAAGAGCACAACTACATATGCATGTTACAGTATTACATACAAGAGTACACAAGACGGTGGTAGGATGTCCAGTTCATATGACAGTAATAAAGGTACATGATAACATACCATACAGTGTAGGGTAGAAAATATCAGGGCAAGATTAAACTGAGTATAGTATATAAAACTGAAAAGCAAATTGTCAATGTCAAATGTGCAGGAACAGAGTGAATTACCCTCAGTTTGCTAACATGCCCACTCCATCAATTAAATTAGCACAATGCTACATTTTACAACCATCACAGCAAAAACACACATTTTATGTCTTATAATTATTATTTTAGATTGCGTCTTTACTACTTGGGAGCCATGCAACAGAAATGTCACTAAGAAGTGGTTGAGTTATCAGCACTTGTGGCTGACAGGAATATTGAATGCAAGGGAGACTGCTGTGTAGAACATGGCAACATGATACCAACGGAACACACAACTTGCTCCAGCATAGGTGTGGACAGACAAATAAATCAGCAATCAAGATGGGTATAACACTGCCATGGTAATGGGACGTGATACTGACAACTATTTATTTATTCAGTTTTGTTAACTGGGTAGGCCCACTGGACCTGAAGGTGCCTTTTTCAGGGGCTACCCAGAGTTAGTCACATATAATCATAAGACAGTGCAAACAGTAAGCAGAGATCATACAAAGATACGTTTCATAGGTAGATGACTTAAGTCAAACAGGACATGGTGCATAAGGACTAGGCGCTATAGGGGTAATTTAGTACAGGGCAGTTTTTACAAAACATTGTAAGATACACATTTTTGAAGCACTTAAGTGGGGTTGAGCCCCACTTAAGTATTCAGAGCAGTTAGAAGTAACTGACATGCATTCAGAAAACAGGGATACTAGCTTACATTTCACGCTGCCTTTCAATTTTATTAATGTAGCCCCTGCTTCCTTCTAACTTCAAACCTTTAAATAGACATCACAACCTGTACAAATCGTAATGAATTGGGGGTGGGGGCAGACGAGACAACATAAAATGAAATTTACAAGCTTCTACTTTATGTTCTAGCAAAGAAAGACACATCTCCAGCTTTTGGTTGTGCAGCTTTCTATAACAAATGATAAGTCCTGGTGGGCATCTGTGAATGGCCAAACTAACCTGGAGGTCCTTGTTCACCAGGAGACCTGGCCTACCATCAGATCCTGGATCACCTATAGGACCCTGAACTCCTTTTGGGCCTGGAAAACCTAGGCCTGCAAATCCGATCTTGCCTAGGTCACCTTTTCGACCATGTAAACCTCGCAATCCAGGGTCACCAGATGGGCCTTTCATTCCATCACCCTACAAAAAAAAAAAAAAAACAAAATTTCTTATTCTTTATTAACCTGTGAGCTGTACCCTCAAGAAATGCTATTGAAAAAGTTTCGAATTCTTATTTGCAGATCACTGCTTTGATGGAACAAAGACTTCCCTGCCTAATGTTGCTCCATCTCCCACCATGATATCATCGACATAACTGCTTCTTGTGCACAGGCTTGGCTGGCAGATAAATGGCTACCATCACAGTGGACATCAGTGCTGTTTCATAGTCTGTTGGTAGGGAGTTGCACAAATACTGGGTACCCTGCATTCTCTCTCCTCTCTGTTAACAAAGTTCTTCATAGCCGAGCCATAACCTGCCACCTACTGGAACCCAGGTCTAGTTGTGAACCTGGGTTTCAGGTGGTAGCCAAACACTGATGCTACACCACTGTGTTAGCCCTGCATATCAGTGTTGCTGTGCTGTCACACCATTCAACCTGTCTGCAGTTACTCAAGTAGAAACAAAGACTTTCATGATGGGGTTGAAACACTTTGGAAAAAAGGTGCCTTACAAAAACTACACCACCATTAATTTGTTGATCTGAACATGAACTAAACATTAAAACACAGAAAAACAAAACAAAAAATAATTTCCCAAAACTTTGCTGTCATGCTGAGCGTAATTAAACATCCATGCGGACATGATTTTCATGATGTGTCAACAGATGTAAGTTTACAAATAAGCAAATGCAGAGGCTCACATTTTGCAACTATTAATTCTAGAACATAGGAACAAAATGCTGTGACTCTCAGATTTTCTGTGTGTATGTACACCTAAGAGTTAGATTTCTTCAGAACTGGCTACTTCAAAAGCAGTAGTTTTCAGCCATTGTCTTTCTTGGTATTACTCACTTGTGCTCCCACACGTTCCTGCCTCCGTCACCTTTGCCTGCCATCTCTTTGGATCCCACAATGACCAAGCCATCCATTAAAGCTTTGGTCTGTGTTTGCATTAAAATCCCAGGGCTTCCCACCCCTCCCTGCTGGCCCATTATCATGTCCCCCTTCCATTCACAAATCACGTCTTATCAAGGCTGCACTCCAGTACTGTTAGAAGTTAGCAACTGGCTATGAACTAGGAAGAAAGTACAGTTACATAAGAACTTACCATAACAGTAGTTCTTGAGAGGAGCTCTTGCGGCAAGTCACACTGATCAGACTAAGCCACAAGGTGCCAGGACCATACAGAAAACTTCTAGTTAGCAGTCTACCATGGGGCACTCACCACTGATGTCAGTCAGCTGACATCAGCCTAGCCTATATAGGTGGGCGGCCCCACACCTCCTCAGTTCTCCCACCAGGGACCCCATACAGGCAGCTAAAGAAGAATCAAGGTGGTTTCCTGAGGCGAAGAAAAAGCAGAAGTAGTGTGAAAGACAATAAGCAGCAGGAAGAGAGAGGAAAGCGGGCCTGCTGCAAGAGCTTATCTCAAAGATCAACTGTTGTGGTAAGCTCTTATGTAACTACTATCTTACTTTGAGGAAGGCTCTTACAGCAGGCAACACCAATAGGACCGAGTCCCAAGCAGTACTAAGTATCACCAGGGTGACACCCCAGAAGGAGGACAAGTCAGCAGTTAAGATCTCATGACAGAAGGCCCTGAAGGACTGCCAGGCCAAAACTGGCCCAGCACCTAGAGGCAATGTCCAGACTGCAATGCTTGGTAAACGTATGGACCAAATTATAGGTGGCAGCTGCATAGATGTCCGGCAGACACATTTCTGAAGTAAGCCATGGCAGCAGCCATACCCCTGGTGGAATGGCCCTCGACCACCCCAGAAGGAGCTTATTGTACTTGCCCTGGTGGAGGGTTTCCTGGCCACCATCAGGATGTCAGCGACCCAGAGAATACCCCAAAGCTGGCAATAGCTAGGTCCCACAGGAGCCACGTATGGAGATGCAAGAACCTGAGGTCCAGATGGACCAGGTGCCCTGGTCCTGGGAAAGCAAACCGTGCACAGGGGTAGGGCACTAGAGGTTCCACTGCTAGCTGCTGTAGCAGAGGAAACCAAATCTGGCACGGCCAGAAGAGAGCTAGGAGAATCAGCCTCCACTCCTTCCAGATGGAGTTTGAGCAGAGCCCTCAGCAGGAGTGAGAAGGAAGAAAGGCATACAGAAACCTCCCTTCCAAGAAAGGGACAATGCATCTTGCCAGAAAACTCTAGGTGGGGACCAAGTAACAAAATGACAGTGCCAGTGTTCATGAAGTGGGGTCCCAAAAGCTCATGTTGAAAATTTGATGCAAAATTCCTAAAAATGGCTGAGATATCAACAAAAGTTCAAAACACCATTGACAGCCACTATACAGCACTTGTCTTCATTTTCAGTTCATGGTTCGGCTTTGAAAGTGCAGGCGTGTGACAGTCCACAAACAATCACAGCCTTCGACCTCTGGAGGTACATATGGGTGGGGGGTGTTAAGGGAGGTGGGTGCTCAGTATGAAGGTGAGGGATGGGGAGGGAGATGATGGGGACAATGAGGAACCGTTTCTTTTTACAGGTAAAAAAAAATGTTGGGACACAGTTTTCTTCTTTTCAGGTTTTTGCTGAAGATGTCGGGACACTGTGAGTGGGGCGTCCCAGTGTTTTTAGGGGTATACATCAGGGGACACTGGGAGTAGGCTCCCCAGTGTCCTAGTGTTTTGGGGTACACATCACAGAGGCACTGAGTGGGCTCCCCAGTGTCCTAGTGTTTTTGGGGGCCCACATCAGGGAATATGGGGAGTAGGCTTCCCAGCGTCCTGCACTGAAGGGTTAGCCGCACCATGGCTAATGTGGAAGGCGGGGGTCACAGGAATGAATGGACAGACTGGGGCGAGAGAGTGCAGCAGGAGCCACCAATATGTAAAAGCCGCACTGTGGCTATATTGTACCAAGCTAGAGGGGTCAGAAGGAGCAGGGACCAGGGGCGACAGTGTGGCAAGAGCTGCCAACATGTAAGCCCCACCATGGCTAATGTGGAAGGGGGGGGTCAGAGGAAAGGGCGGTCTGGGGTGGAGACACAGTCGGCCAGGTGGCACTGGCAGAGCCATCAATAACTGTAACTTGGACATGCACTTAGTATTAACTCTAATGTGTATGCCTAGGAATCACGTCTACAGAAAGAAATGAAGCGCTCTCTCATTGGGCGGTTAATTTATTTCAACTAGAGAACATGCCACGTCAGCAAAGCAGAACTTGTGTCATGACCATGGTCATTGGTGTACACTGCCAAGCCCACTGCAGTTTCAGCTGTAACTGGCTTGGCAGTGACACCTCTCAAATGTCATATAGTCCAAGACGTTCCTTATGCAAATGCAAGTGAATGCAAAAGAAGCAGGGGAAGGAGGAGGAAAGGAGGGCCTGCTGCAAGAGCTTCTATGTAACGGTACTATCTTACTTCAAGAAAGTCTCCTGCACAGGCCACACACCGGGTAGGACTAAATTTCTCAAGCAATACCAGTATCACAGGAAAATCACTGGGAGGAGAAAAGTCAGCAGACAACAGCTCATGACAGTAGGTCCTGAAGGACTGCCAGTCTGAAACTGGCTTTACGCCTAGAGGCAATGTCCAGACTGTAGTGCTTGGTGATGTGGGCAGAACTCCAGGTGGCGGCTGCACAGATGTCCGCAACTGACACATTTCTAAAGCAAGCAGTAGAGGCGGCCATCCCCCAAGTGGAGTGGCCCTTGACTACCTACAGAAGGGTTTGTTGTACTTGCAGTAGCAGTAAACAATGCAATTAGCCAACCACTTAGACAAACACTGTTCAGAAACAGGAGTGCCCTCTCTGGGGTGAATGACATAAATAACTGATCAGTTTTCCTCAAAGATTTGGTGCAGTTTGTGTAACAACGTAACACTCTATGAACATCAAAGAATGATAATGCCTCCCATGATTAGAATATTCACGATAATAAACTGGAAGGTGGATGGACTAATTTAAAGTAAACTCAACTCCACCTTAGGCAAAAACTTAGATTAGTATGCAAAGACACCCTGTCTTTGTGAAAAACCAAATAAGGCTCTTTACACATCAGAGCTGGAGCTCGAAAATCCTCTGAGCAGACATAACAGCAACTAAAGAGTGCTTTCCCCACAGAGCGCAGCTCGCAACTCATGACCAGTTCAAAGGAGGTAAAGTGAGTTCCTCTAAAATAGAATTAAGGTCCCATGGGGAGCAGGATCCCGATGGGAGTTTTAGATGCAGAATGCCCATGAAAAGTGCAGGACACCTCAAGTTGGGCAACAGCCTTGCACTGATAGATGCATGGTATCAGAGATGGTGGAAAGGTGTACCTTAAGAGATGAGTACCCAGGCCTCAATCTGAATGCGAAGGAGGAACTCTAACACCTGACCACCGGCAGGTGAGCAGGTCCAAATGGTGAGCAGTAGCCCAAATGGAAAAGTGCTTCCATTTCATAGCATAAGTGGAGGGTAGAGGGTTTCCTGGCAGCCACCAGGACATCGTGACCCTAGATGAAACCCCAAAGCAGGAAATAGCTAAGTCCACAGGAGCCATGCACAGAGATGCAGGGACTTGAGATCTAGATGGACCAGGATGCCCTGGTCCTGGAAGGCAAGTCTTTGCACAGAGGAAGAGGTACTAGAGGTTCTGCTGCCAACTGTAGTAGCAAAGGGAACCAAATCTGATGTGGCCAGAAAGGAGTTATGAAGATCATCTCTGCCCCCTGAGCTGGAGCTTGAGCAGAACCCTATGCAATAGCAGGAAGAGAGGGAATGCATACAGAAATCTCCCTTCCAAGAGGGACAATGTGTCTCACCAGAAAACTCCAGGCATGGGATTGAGAGAGTAAAAAGTGGCAGTTTTGCATTGAATGAAGATGCAAGAGGTACAACCACAGGTGACCCCACCTGTCAATGAAGCAAAGGAATTGGCAATGGGCCAGAAAGACCTGGATGTGCAGGTAGGTGTCCTGCATATTCAGAGAGCAAGCCATTCCCCTGATGCAGCAGAGGCAGCAGACCCTGCAGGGTTACCATTCTGAAGCGCTTGTACTCTATGTAGAGGTTCAGGTTGCTTAAGTCAAGGGCAGGATGAAGATGCCCAATTTTAGGACAAGGAAGAAGGGAATAAACCTCCTTCCCACTGAGCCTGCAGGATGGTTCTATGGTTCTTTTTTGAAGAAGAGCGTGAATCTTCTCACAACCAGAAATTTATCTGTAGGACAGTAGGTAGAGTGGATGGGTGAGGTCTCGGGTGCCACTCCACCAGTTCCACAGTGTGGCTCCCAGCCATGAGCTAAAATACCCAACTGTCTGTGGTTACTGCTCGCCATTCCTCCAAGAGGAGAAGAGAACTGACCCTGACTGCCTCCCATGGACTTTCAGTTGGGGAGGTCAGGTAAGGAGTCAGGATGTGGGTGGAAGCGGGCAGGGAGCTGCTGTACCTTAGGGATAGAGCAGTAGGACCCTGCAAGGGCATTGAAGCCTTATATAACTGATGGCTCTTTTTGCATGTTGCCTCAAGCTTGTTTGCTAGAGGACTGATGAAAGGGCTGACACTGGTTCTTTCTAGGCTGACTATGGTAGAGTGAATGAACGGATCTGATAGCTTTTCTTAGCTCTTGCAAATTAGAAATGAGATCCAGAACATCACCCCAAAACACTGAACCTCTAAAGGGAGCATCTAAGATGCTAGATTGAACATCCAGGGCAAAACCAGAGACCCAGAGCCAAGAATGGAGTCTCAGGCAGACACCAGTCACAGTCCCTCACCCCAAGGCATCCATGGCACTTAAGATACCCAAAGCACGTGGGTGCTCACATCTGAGCCCGACTCAAGTTGGGCTATCTAGGGATTTGTGTGGTCCTCAGGCAGGGTCTGAACTAGGTCCCTTGCTTGATCCCAGATGGCATTCTGGTACTGACCATATGGGTCAAACAAATGATGGCTCTTATGGTTAGGGTTGCTGCAGCAGATTACTTCTTACAGATGTGATCCAGATGCCAAAACTCATGGTCTGGGGCGAGGTACTCAAGTGTTTGCGTTTCTTTGTGCAGGCATGGGCTGCATTAATGGCAAGAAATCTGCCTTTGGATGAGTCCCCAAGTAAGGTTTGCCCACCAGGGCATGAAACAGCCAGTCGGCCTTTTAGGAGGGAAGAGTAACAGAGGGTAGCCCAAGCCACCTTGGTGACATCCTCATAAAGACTCTATCAAGGGTGGCAACACAACTGGCAAAGCATCCTTTGCTGAAGGAAGATGGCTAGGAGATGCATCCCAGGGTCCTGATTCTCCATCTCCCATCCCATAACAGACTGAATGTGATGTAATATCATTGGGCAGGGATTTCTCCCCAAGTCCCCTGGAGAAGAGCAACTGGAGGTTCAGATTCTTCCTCTGAGGACTCACTCACTGGTACTGAAACAGGGGATGATGCTCCTCACACTTGGTACCTGTACCAATGTCAGGCCTAGTACCAGAAGTCCTGATGTGTGAGTCAGAAGGCCCAGCCCTGCCTTTGTCCCTGGGCTGTGAATCCTGGGGATGACAGAGGCAGACCTGATGAGTGGGGTCTGCTTCTGCACGAACACCCACCATGCAGAGAAGAAGGCATTGTAATACACCTGTGGAGCAATACTGTACACAGGGAGGAAAGGAGACCCGGTGCGGGTTATGGAATGACTGCCGGGCCAGTGACAGGTAACCCAATGTTGGAACATGTGGCGAGGAAAATGATCCATCGATGGCCCAGCCAGCATCACTTAAGGCGAAGACTGGGCGTGGGCGAAGCTGGCTTTGGGGCATCGGGTGGAGCCAGCAATGGCCTAGCAGGCGAAGGCAGGGCAGGCGATGGCCAGGATTGCCCAGGTGAAGCGTTTGCCAGTGCCAGGTCCACAGGGGAAGCCGGGCGCTAGTGGGTGTGAGATCCCTGATAGCGTCAGGGCAATGCCAAAGAGGAGGAGACCATGTCTGGCGCACTTAGGCGTGCTGCCTAGAGGAACTGGCGTTGGTCCTGGAGGCGGCGACTGATGAAGGCAGAGCCAGTAGGGTTATGGGCGAGAACCACCACCTGAAAGCACAGAGCCAGCCAAGCCACCTGGCTGAGAGCCCATGGAGGTAATGGGCCTGAGCGTCAGTGGCTGGGAGGAGGAGGAGAAGAAGTCCCCTGCCACAAAGAGCCTCTGCCTGCTATAGAGTCGGGTGGGTGAAGGAGTCACCAGGAGCCCAAGGAGGAGAGGACTAGTGGGGCTGAAGGCCCTGACCCCTGCAGGAGGAAGACGCCATCGCAGTCAAACACTTTTGTGGAGACTGTGACTGGGAAGCTGACCAGGTTCAGAATGTTTCTCCCAGTGCTTGTGCTTTTCCGATTTCACCCTGCGGGAGGAAGAAGAGGCCCCAGAGGACTGTGCTGGTGAGGCCAAGAGCTGCTGGCCTGCAGCTCCTTTTCCATGCAAGCAGCTTCTGCTTAAGGAGGTGGCTCTCCAGCATTTTCAATTGTTGTCTCCAAGTGGCCTGGCTGAACTTCTGGAAGAGCTGGCACGCCAGGTCAAGGCTGGGGCCTAGACAGATCAGGCACAAAGAGTGACTGTCCTTTTCTGAATCTGTTTGCCCAGGGCACAGTGGAGTAGTCAGAAGACAAGACTGGTGTAGAAGACATAAACATGTCCGGAAAACACTGAAACTTTCGATGTTTTAATTGAGAAATGAATCAAAATAAACAAACATGGTAAACACGGAAATGGCAGTCAGCTGTAGCTGCGATGTTCACTAGGTCTGATCGCATGGGTCGATGGCAGGAAAAGAACTGAGGTGGGTGTGCAGGACTGTCCTCCTATATAGCCTGTACTGACGATCAGATGACTGATGTCGGTGAAGTAGTCCCCGTGGTAGACTGCTAGCTAGAAGTTTTTCGTGTGGTCCTAGTGCCTGGCAGCACAGTCCTACCGATGTGACCTGCAGCAACAGCCTTTCTCAAAATCGATCTTTGTTTATATACAGGGCCCGAGCTTTCTGTGATTCAGCGGATGCGACAAACTCTGAAATATCCACAATTTGCCGTCACCCGTAAATTGCGGCCACCCACGGAACAAACGTCCTTGCTGATGGGGTGCCCAATCCTCTTCGCTGGCATCACTGCCTTAAACAGCCATAGGGCGCCACGCCTGGGAGCCCACCCCAGCATGGCAAAAATGCCCTTTGCCGACGGGGTGCCCAATCCCCGCCGGCTCACTGCCCCCCCAAGCAGGCGCCATGCTGGGAGCTCCACCCCAGCATGGCAAAAACGTCCTTACAACGGGGTGCCCAATCCCCCATCAGCTTCACTGCCCCCCTAAATGCTTGTATGCCACGCTGGGAACCCACCCCAGCATGGCAAAAGTCCCTCCCTTGTGTGTTGTGAAAAGAACAAGCCTGAAACAAAAAACCTTCCATCGTTGCTTCTTTTCCCCGAACCCGCACCCAACCTCTGTGTACCCACCTCCCACACCCTCCCACCCACCTCCAACCTCCCTCCAGAGCCCAGCGCACGATCTTTGGTGGACCAGGAACACGCCTGCACTCTTCAAAAGCCGACCACGAACTGAAGAAATGCCGGTAAGCTGTACAATGGCATAAATGGATTTTTTCAACTTTAGTGCGTATCTCAGCCATTTCTGGGAATTTTTTCACCAAATTTTCAACATAGGGTTTTGGGGCCCCACCTCATGAACTGTGACACTGTTATTTGGTTAATCGGTCCGAAGGTGGATTCTGCAGTTACTCGCGGAATCACCTTTCAGGAATGATTAACAAAAATGACAATGTATCATTATAATTCAAACTCTAAAAACCTATGTTGATAATATTCCCAAACGACATGTTTAACGAGAGTGCATGCAGCAGTTCCTATGCACGCGTAACTTTGAGCATTTTTAATATTTTCACTCCAGATTTTCAGTATTGCCATTTACCACCTCCTTATGAACAGTATAACTGTCATTTTCACATCTGAACCGAAATGTGTTTTTCACACATGTAGCACACAATAAGCGTGGTCGGTGTGAAATCAATGTTCGGCAGATTAATAAAATCACAGTGATACTGTTCATGAGCAGAGGTCTTAAACTGGCTATGTTGAAAATTTGGTGACAAACGCCATAAACTGACTGTGTTAAGCAAGCTGCATTGTGTCAGATATGGCAAAAAAAAAAGGAAAAAATTATGGTAAAATGTGCCGCAGGAATTGCCGCAGAAATTGGTGTTGAGTGATCGCAGAAGTTCTATGCAAATGAACCACGACCAGAACTCAGCTAGATGTGCCGCAGAAAAATCGGGGCCCTGTTTATATATATATATATATATATATATACATATACACATATATATGTATGTATATATATATATATAATATATACATACATATATATATATATATATACACACACACACACACATATATTGCCACTAAGTCCAAATATTGAGGAAGTATTGCCTTGTTGAAGTTCCAATGTTATCTCCTAGGGAATTTAAATTTTTTATATTGCCCTAAATGTTTGATCCCAAGGGGAATTGGATCCTTTGTAGGAGGTCTCAAATGGAGGATGCAGCATGAGAAAATGTTTGATCCCAAGGAGGAATTGGATCCTTTATAGGAGGTCTCAAATGGAGGATGCTGCGCAGGAAAGTGCGGGAGGCTTCTAGCTGTGCTAGTGACCTCTGATCTACTGGGGAATGGTATGCCAAAATGGCACAGAGGTGTAACTTGTGGAGGCATATGATAGCCCTGAGTCACACAGGGATAGGAGGTAGTCCAGTACTGACTTCTAGGGGCAGTCAAGTGGGGCTAAGCCGCTGGCCTGAGCCAAAACAAAACCAGCACCATTTCATGGCAAAGGTGGCATGATTGGAGGGTTTTCTTGCCTCTACTAAAACATCCGCCATGTCCTGTGAAACCCCGTGTCTAAGGACTCCTATGTCCTTAGGAGTCAGGCATGCAGGTTCAGTGACCTGAGGTTTGGGTGGACCAGGAGCTGGCTTCCTGGGACAACAGGTGTGAGCTGACCAGCAAAGAAGCGGTGGTTCCTGGGCCAGTTGGTGCAGGAAGCGGGGAACCAAATTACCTGCGCCAAAAGGGCATCACTAGGATCATATGAACATGAACAAGCCAGAAGAAAAGGGCCATTTGGTCTATCAAGTCTGCTTTCCGTATTGCAGGGTCCACAGCTTGAGCTAATGTCCCTGCCTCCTCCCACCCTCCCATCCTCCCTACATCATTGATCATTGATGCTCCTCCTGCAGCTTCAGTAGAACCCTCTGGATCAAAGGGAAGGATGGGAAAGCATAGAAGAACCTGCCCATCCAGGAGAGGACAATCGTCTCACCAGAAAACACCAGGCCCTGGATCTAGTGAGCAGAAACTGGGCAGTTTGCATTGGATGGGGATGCAAATAGGTCTAAATCTGGTGTCCCCACCTGCGGAACAGATCCTCTACTACATTTTGCAGCAGTTCCATTCATGAGCCTGACCTGCAACCAGCTCAGGCAATCTGTGATGGTGTTGTCCACCACCAGGAACATGCACTGCAGTAATCTCTGTGCTATGCCGTAATACCCAATCCCACACCCTCTTTGCCTCCTGCAAGAGGGTAGAATAGTGTCTCCTTGCTTGTTGATATAGTACATCACGAGTTGTCTGTTTTGTAACAGTAGGAGACCTAGTGTGATCTCTGACTGAAATGCCTACAGAGCATATTAAGTCAAGCTAGGGGAACCGTCGCAATGGCTGCCGCCATGTGTTTGAGCAAGCAAAAATGGTCCTGGCTGGGACTGACTTCTTTTCCATCATATCCCTTATGGGGACCGGATGCATTCTGCCCTGTCCTGAGGCAGAAAAGCCTTCCCTTGATTGGTGTCGAGAACTGCACTGATAAACTGCAACCTCTGTGAAGGGATGAGGCACAACTTCTGGTTGACAGTAATCCCCAGCGATCAAAGAAGAGCGAGTGTCTTGAATCGCAGCTATCAAAGTCTCCTGAGATGGGGCCATGAGGAGCCAGTCATCTGAGTGCAGAGAGCACATAGTGGCCCTGTCTCCTGAGGGCCCATGCCCAGCTACACGCATTTCATAAACACGTGAGGTGCCGAGGACAGTCCGAAGGAGTACCCGGAATGGATAGTAGTGTCAGAAACTTGAAGCGCAGGAATTTCGGTGTGCTCAAGTGATGGGGAGTTGAAGGTATCGTCCTGCATGTCCAGCGATCGAGCCATGCGGCCCTGCTTGAGCATGGGGATGAGACCCAAAGGGTGACCATGTGGAAGCATTGCACAACACGAAGGTGTTGCGATCACTGAGATCCAGGATTGGCGCAAGTCCGTCTTTTTGAAACCAGGAAGAAATGTGAATAAAATCCTTCTCTCTGGTTGTTGCACTGGTTCTATGGCATCCTTGTCCAGGAGTGCCAAGATCTCTTGCTGTATGAGCAAGGCGTGCTGACCGAATAACAGTAGAGCAGAGGAGGCCTTGATGGTGGGCAGTCGGGAACTCGTAGAGTGTCCTTGACTTACTAGTTGAAGAACCCACGGTCAGAGGTTATCCTCTGCCACCCTGTCAGGTGGTAAGAGATCGACCCCCAACCCTTCCCTCCCTCAGATCCAGAGGTGGAGCAGGGGCTGGGAAGGAGTCATGCTGTGGTGGTGTTGGTTCTGGTGGGCTGGGCAGATTTTTGGTGTTTCTGACCCTGGTCTGTGGAGAATCTTGGCTGACTCTTCCTGTTAAAGTTGCCCCTTGGTTGCCTGACGGAAAGTGGCTGTTGTTGCTGTTGTTTGCAGCCACAAAAATGATTCTGGTTCCCTACTGAAAGAAACCAGCCTTGGTCTGCACATGGCTTGTACAGTCCTGACTACCTTCTCGGCATCCTGTAATTTAGTGATTCCTCTCTCCGATTCTTCACCAAACAGGACCGAGCCGTTACATGGAGCGTCCAGGATGTTCTTCTAGATGTCTGGGGTAAAACTGGAGACCCTCAACCAGGAGTTCCTCCATGAACAGCGCCTGTAGCCACGCCCCTGCTGCCAAGTCCACTGAATCGTAAGCGGCCTGAAGGACCTGGGTCCCCACATCTGACCCAGTGCAAGGAGGTTGAGAAGCTCCTCCTTTTCTTGCCTTCAGGAAATCTTTAATAAGGTCTTCACCCTGTTCCCACAGGGCATTCTGAAAGTGCACCATGTGCATTAGGTAGTTGAGAGATCTTATAGAGCATGTAGCGGCCGCATGCATCGTTCCTCCAGTGAATCTAGCTGTTTAGATTCCTGGTCCGGTGGCTAGTGCTCAGGTGCTGAGGTCTTTGAGAGTGGTTGTGTGAGGCAGTAATGACCAGAGAATCGGCCAAGGGCTGCTGAGCCAAATAAGGGTCTCTGGGTGCCCTATAAAGGCAGTCGGCTTTCTTACATACTGCCGAGTGGAATGCGGGCATTCCATGCCACCTTGGTGACATCCATAAATGTATTCACCAGTGGTGGGACCACCATAGGCTTAGGATCTTTTGCCTGAGGTATTGTGCAAGGTGTTGTCTTTCGGGTCTAAGTCATCCATCTCCCACCCCATATTCTCTTGGCTGTGCCTCAAGATATTGGAAAGAGGGATCATCCAGTGGTGACCTGGGTAGGTCTCGTGGGTCGGGTGAAGAGACTGATCAGAGAAGGTGACCTGGAAGTGTCTGAAGTATCCTGCCTTGAGTCATCTCCTGGTGGAGTGAGCCATCTGCCTCTGACATGTTTAGGTGGGTGGTCGCTGGGAGACCAGAGGGAGACCTGGAGGGTCTTCTCCTTCTCATGACCTGCCCCTAGGAGGTGGTGTTGTCTCCCTGAGTTCAGGATACACTCTGTTGCCAGGTTCCTTGGAGGAGGCTGCAAGAGGTTTGGTAGGCACCACATCCTTTTTAATGGTGTCCCACCAAAAGTTAAGAGATCTTTGCCTTTGTAGATTCAGGCCGACAATGGGCCTGGGCGTCGGTGCCTGCCTGTTGATGGGATCAGGTGTCAGACCTTGGGGTGTAACCAGGTCAGGCATCGGTTCTTAGGGCAGGCTGATATCCTCAGTGTCACCCTGTCTGGTTGTCAGGCACGGTGGTTTCAATCTCCTCTTCAAGGACCCCCGGCGACCGGTGTCAGCCAGCGTCGTGGGGCTGGCATCGGATCTTTAGCCAGTTTAGCGGGCATCGGGTTTGGTCACCCGTTTGGGCTCTGAGGTCCATTTAAGGGATGTCAGCTCAGTCATCTTTCTTGGAGGCGTCTGGTCCTCTTGGAGGTTGGAAAACCGAGCGGTGGTGAGTCGCGTCAGTCTGACACATCGGCAGCCTGCTTGGGGCGGTTTGGACTTATGCTGGTTTGAGGCCTTTGGCCTGGCTGTAGAACTAGGCGTCCAGCTGTCCTTCTTCATCTTAAGAGGCTGAAGGAGACTGTGCTCAAGCCTCCTGAAGACCGTACTGTCACGGAGGGCTGACACCGAGCCCGGAGGGACCTATCTGACCTTGTGGAGCTGGAACTGGCCCTGGATTCCAAGGCCTGACTCAGGGATCTGGCCCTATCCTTGTCCCGGTGTTCCCGGACTTATGTTGGGAAGATTCCCCGGAGAGGGTCTTTTCCATAGCTTTTAATTTGTCTTCTAGAAGAAACCCTGGAGAGCTTTTGGTGGCAGATCCTGGTCCTGCTGTTGAACTGCTGGCAAATGGAACAGGCCTTGAAGTCATGCTCTAGGCCTAGGCACCGCATGCAGGTAATGTGTCGGTCCTTAAACAGGATCTGTTTGCCACAAGCACTCTTTGAGGCGTCCCTTCGATAGAAGGAGTCGGAGAAGAAGAAATGCATGTGATTTTAAGAAGAAAATACTTGATTTCTAGCGTTGTCGTCTGCTAGAGGTGTCCATGAGGCTGATGCTGGTGAGTCGGCGGTGGAAAAGAACTCAGGATGCTGAGGAACCGCCCTTTTGCATGATGCTGGATGTCGGGCGGGTCCGACATCGAGACGTCCCCGCTGAATACTGCACTCAGCTCCGGAGTGCCACACTGTGGTGGGTTTAAACTGTCAGGGAAAACCTTTTATGGTGTCATGCTTTTGGTGGCACTGAATAATTTGGATCCTCTGTTATTTATTTTATTATTATGTTCATTGTTTTTATCTTTTGTAAACACCTTGATGGCCTGAAAGGCGCTTTGTAAAATAAATTTATTATTATTATCATTAGAATTTTCAGTGGGGTCCGGCCGCCTGCCAGCTTCAGTCCTTATGGTGTAACCTGCTGCAAGAGCTGTTTCTCCAAAGTAAGATCAGCCTCAGATTGGTGTTTTCCTGGAGGCAAATGGGTCCACCATCGGTCTGCCCCAGTGGGAGAACAGGCTGGCTACCTCTGGATGTAGAGACCACTGCGTGGGATGTCTAGTCTATCGTGCACAGAGCATCCGCCAGATGATTTGAGGCTCCTGCCACATGGATGGCTAGGAGGTCTGCCTCCAGTCAGCTCACAGTGTCAAGATATGGTGCACTTCCTGCACAACAGCAGGAGTGCATGCAGCCCTGCTTGATGAGGTAGTACATGGTCATGGTATTGTCCGCTGGACTTGAACTACTTGACCTCGGCTGCTGAGCAGATGCTGACAACACCAGTCTGACTCCTCTGAGCCCCAATAGTTTGATATGGTATCAGAAATCCTCGGGGTCCAGAACCTGTGGCCCTGTTGTTCCACGTGGGCTCCCCAGCCTATGAGAGAGGCATCAGTCATGAGAACAATCATCAGCTTGAGGCAGACAAACAGGATCCCTTCCTGCAACCGGTCTTGGACAGTTCACCACTGGAGAGCATCACATCTTCTGGGTCACAGTGATCAGCTGGTCAAAATTGCCTAGGCACTGAGTCCACTGGGCAGCCAGCTCCCATTGAAGAGGCGCATATGCCACCGGGCCCAACAGACCACAGTGCTGCAGGCAGCTATGTAGCCCAGAAGGTGCAAAAGTCCCAGGCAGTGTGCAGTGCCCAACCAGAAATGGTTGGGAAAAGAGGAGAGAACCTCCACCCTGTCCACTGGGAGCCGAGCTTTGGCTCCGGCAGAGTCAACTCTGCCTAATGAAGCATATCACCTGAGAGGCATGGCTCCGACTTGGTCTTGTTAATCAGGAGGCCAAGTTGAGAGCAGGTCTGGAGGCCAGACCCTGGACCTCTCCACCTCTTGCTGGGTGGAACCTGCCAGAGCCAATCTTCGAGGTAGGGGTACACTCTGACCCCTCGATGCCTGAGATGGGCTGGCACCACTGCAATGCATTTGGTGAAGTCCCTTGGGGACAATGACACATTGAATGGCATGGCTTGGAACTCATATAGGAGTTCCACTGCTCTTCAATGGAGAAACCGCTGGTGTGATGGGACGGATTGGAATGTGAAAGAATGCATCCTGGAGATCCAGTGAGCAGAAATACAGGTTACCCACCTGTAACAGGGTTCAGAAGTGGTATATGTTGTTCATCCACACTGTCTGGCAGGTTTCTTGCCGTTTTAAATCTTGCTGGAAGGTCTTCAAGCTGGCTCCTCCTACCCATCCTGGTGGTAAAACCTTTTGACTTCACCCTATGACACCAGATCTGCCCGTTGGAAGCCAGGTTGTGCGTCAAAGCCGGGGAGGTCAGGTGGGTCATGTGGATGAACAACATACCACTCCTAGAACTCCTGTTACAGGTGAGTAAATACGGGTTACTCACCTGTAACGAGAGTTCAAAATATTATTTGTTCATCCACCTCTAACAGAGTTCCTTGCAGCTTTAAATCTTGCGGAAGGTCTTCAAGCTAGCTCCTCCCACCCACCGGGTGGTAAAACTCAACTCCGCCCCATGATGCCAGATCTGCCCGCTGGAAGCTCAGGTTGTCTTGTCGAAGCGGGAGGTCGGGTGGGTTCGTGTGGATGAACAACATATACCATTCCTAGAACTCCTGTTACAGGTGAGTAATCTGTATTTCTAGGGACATGGATATGTGTTCATCCCTATCTAACGAACTCTAGCAGTTCTCCGGAGGAGGAGGGAAAACACACCCCTATCTTACTTGGGAACAAGATTGGAGGACCGAGGCCCCAAAACCAGCATCCTGGCGTGACTCAAGGTCGATGTGGTAATGGGTAATGAAGGTGTGTGCTGACTTCCAGGTAGCAGCCCTGCAGATTTCCTGGATAGGACGTCCCTGGAAGCAGCCACCGATGCAGCAGTATGGCGGGTAGAATGAGCTCTTATCCCTCTGGGAGGCTCCATGCCCGCCAACTCATAGCAGAGGTTTATGCAGGAGGTGACCCATCTGCCTATCGTATCCGCTTGGCTGCAGGTCTGCCAGGTGTGGCTTCAGCGTGGTGACAAACAGCTGGCGAACCTCTCCCAATTTCAGCCATCGCTCCTTATAATAAGCGGCGCCCTTCTAGGGTCAAAGTATGGAGCCTATATTAGGCCTCTGAGGTGTGATTGGGGTAGAACACCGGCAGAGTCAACACCTGATTAAGGTGAAACTCGACACCACCTGCGAAGGAATTTCGGGTGGGGCGTGGGACAACTCTGTCCCTGTGGAAGACCAGGTAAGGAGACTCGTGCTAGCGCCTGGGTTCTCCATCCTTCTGGCTGGCGTGACAGCCACCAGAAGGTGGTCTTCACGACAGGTGAGAGACCACACCTGTGCATTGGTTCAGGTAAACGCCCATGGGCTTTGCCAGTACCAGCAGTAAATCCCACAGAGGTGGGGTTCCCACACTGGAGGAAATGTGATCAAGGCCTTTAAGAAGCGCCGACCACTTTCTCCTACGCCACTGACTCTGACCCGGCCCGCACCGGTAAGCAGAAATGGCTGCCAGGTGCACCTTAAGGGTCATCGACCTAAGCCCTTGACTAGATAGGGACCATAGATAGTCCAAAATGCTTGCCACAGGACACGAGAAAGGGTCCAACCCTTTATCCCGACACCAAATGGAGAACCTCTTCCATTTGGGCATAACATTTCTGAGTGAAACTCACTGCAGGGGCGCCTCAGCGATGTTGAGGACCTCGTCGAGAAAGACCCAAGGCCTGGAACTCTAGCCACTCAGGAACCAGGCCGTCAGGTGCAGGATTGAAGGTCCGGATGGAACACCTTCCCTGATTGACTGAAGCAGGTCGGGCGAGCTGGAAGCTGCCTCGGAGTCCTGGAGCTGAGACTGAGGAGATCTGGATACCAGAACTGGCGAGGCCAGTCTGGGGCTATCAGAATCACCTCGCCTTGTCCCTTCTTGCTTTCAGCAGGACCCTGTGAATCAGGAGGCAGGAAAGGCATAAAGAGGCCGGGGTCCACGGCCTCGAGAGGCATCCTGCAGCGAGCCCTGCTGAGGCGGGCATGGAACAGCCTCAGCTCGCGTTCTCCTGGAGCAAACAGGTCCACCAGAGGTGTGCCCCAGCGGAGAACAGGTCTTGTACTATCTCCGGCAGGAGAGACCACTCATGCGATGCAGCCCCTATCCGGCTTAGGGCATCGGCCAGGGTGTTGGGCTCCTGCCATGAATGGCCAGGAGATCCACCTCCAGGCTGCGCACTAGTGACCAGATGGGAGAGCTTCCTTGCATAGAGCATGGGCGCTCCCGCCTGGCAGTTTAGATAGTACATGGTCGTGGTGTTGTCCATCTGGACCCGGACCACGACCCCGGAGAAGCGGAGCAAAGGTGGTGATAGCTAGGTGGACCGCATGGAGCTCAGCAGGTTGATATGGCACTGGGACTCCTGCGGGGACCAGAGGCCATGCACTCAGTGTTCTCCCAGATGGGCACCCCAACCCATCAAAAGGCGTCGGTCGTTAGAGACCCGTCGGCTCGAGGCGGATCAAGCGGGATACCCTCCTGCAGATGGGAGAATGGTCCACCACTGAGGCGTTCCACATCTCATGGGTCGCCACACCGCTGGTCCAAAGGATGCATGGCGCTGTGACCACTGGCTGGCCAGTCCCCACTGGAGAGGACGCATGTGCCAGCGTGCCCAATGGACTACACTGGTACAGGCCGCCATGAGACCCAGGAGTCATGGGAAGTCCCGGGCAGGGCGATTGCCCAACCAGAAATGATTGGGCCAAAGGAGGTGGGAACCTTGGCCCTGTCCTTGGAGCCGTGCTCTGGCTCAAAGAGAGTCGAGCTCTGCCCTGATGAAAGATATCACCTGCTCGCTCGGTTCCGACTTGGCCTCATTGACTAGGAGGCCGAGTTGAGAACAAACCGGAGGCCAGATCCCTGGACCGCTCCACCTCCGACCTGGAGGGGCTGCTATCAGCCAATCGTCCAGGTAGGGGTACACCGGACCCCTCGGCGCCCCAGGAATGCTGTCTACTGCCATGCACTTGGTGAAGGCCCTGGGAGCTGGAGAGGCCGAAGGGCATGGCCTGGAACTCGAAAGGATCCCTCCGCCCTGAGCGGAGGAATCTCTGATGAGGCAGACGGATAGGGGACGTGAAAAAGCGCGTCCTGAAAGTCCAGAGAACAGAGCCACCGTCGTGTTCCAGAGATGGTATTATCTGAGCCAGAGTGACCATTCTGAAGGTTCGAGACCTTAGGAACTTGTTCAGGTCATGTGGAGTCGAGAATGGCGCCAGCCCCGTCGTTCGGGACCAGGAAGTACCTGGACACGAACCCTGGTTCTGATGGAGGTCCTCTATCTCTTTTATCACCCCTTTCTGAAGGAGGAGGGTGATGTCGCTCGACGAGCCTCTAGAGAGTCTGGGGACCCGAAGCCCCCTTGGGCGACGGCTCTGAAGGGTGGAGCCTGCTCGAATTCCAGAGGCAGGCCTCTTCCCACCACCTCCAGAACCCACCTGTCCGTGGTAACAGCAGACCAGGCAGAAAGGAAGTGCGGGCCGTCCCCCACGGGGGAACCAGGGGCGGTGGCAGCGGGGATCGGCGACACCCCTCAGTCGTCACTGTGCAGGCTTGGAGGAAGGACCGGCCGAGGAATCACCAGGGCCTTTCTCCTTGCTTCCTAAGAGGAAGATGACGGCTTGGGCTTGAATACCAAGGTCTAGCCTGCTGGCCCCAGCGTTGTTGGGCGGGCGTAGCCGGGAGCAGAAGGGGCGAAAGGGCTTAGGCTGAGGCTTACAGCCCTTGTCCTTCTGCAGGACGAGACCGAGCCAAGGTGGCATTCGACTTTTCGATCCTCTGGAGGTGGCCTTCCACTCCAGGGCGAAGAGGTCAGTTCCCAGGAAGGAACATCCATAAGCTTGTGCTGGGTATCGAGGTGAAAGTGGATATCCTCAGCCATGCCCGCTGGTGCATAGCCACTGCAGCCGCCACTGACCGGGCACAAGAATCCCCAATATCCAGTGCAGTCTGGAGCTGCTGTAGCTACTGCCCTGCCCTGGTCCCGCACCTGCTTTACTGTGGTCTGCAGGTCTGCAGGAAGATGAGAGCGACCTCATCCAGGGAGCCCAACAGGGCATGGGAAAAATGTGCCAACAAGGCGGCGAACTGGCCTGGCGAAGGCCGAGGAGGAGGCAGCATACACTTCCGCCCGCATGGTCCAGTTTCTTGGACTCTTTGTGAGGCGGTTTGTCCGATCCCTGGCATTTCCGCACGCGGAAAACACTGTCCATGACCAACCCCTCGGCGAAGGGTGTTCGGAAAAGCCAGACAGAGAGCCTGTAGGGACCGCATACTTCCTAGCCATCCTGGCCAAGGCGCAGGACAGGAAGCAGACGCCTACCACAATTCAGGGCCGGACCAACAATAGCCCGGCCACGGAAAACCTCCGTGGGAGAATCCCCTCGGTCCAGAATCTCAGTGAGGGATATCTAGCCCATTGGATACTGGTTGAGACTTCATCCCAGTGGATTCTGAGATGAGCCTGAGTAGTCCAGGAAGGATGAAGGGCTATCGTCCATCGACTGCCCCCAGAGGACTCCAAGTCTAGGCGCTTGGAAAACAGGGAGGTCGTCGTCCGACTCCGATGAATCATTGAATAGCTGCCTAGAGCCTAGCACCTCCCGTGCTGAGGCTTATCCAGGTGAGGGTGACCGACAGCCTATGGGAAGGCCATGAGCCGACCGCGAACTTTTGTCGGGGCCCGACTGTCGGTTGGCGGAGGCGGTTCCACCAGTATTGGTGGGGCAGCAGGAATGAGCCGAACAACGGCCTGGAAACAGGCTCTGGACCACCAGCGAGGGTTGTTTTCGGCCGTTCGGTGACAACCATTTATGGCGGAGAAGAGGCCTGAGGCGGCTTGTTCCGCCAAAATTAGTTGTTGCACAGAAGTTCCATATATTTTAGGCGCAATTCGCGAAGTCTCCCCTCCGAGGAGGAGAAGATGAGGAAGAGCGGCGCCGCTTACCACTTGGAGATGCGAGACCCGAGACTGCCTGTGTCGGCGGGATCGGCTATACCGCGAAGATGTCAGACCGGGACCGAGAATCTCGGCTAGGCGAGGTCGGTAGCCAGAGGGGAGCCGGATCGGCAATCCTCGGCTCGATCGACAAATCCGGACTCCGGAACTGGAGGCGCAGATGAGCCGATGGTATCCACAGTCACGCCAGGGAACCGGGAGGAGGATTTTCGGCTTCTCCAGCTGACAACCCGTCTGACAGGTGAGAAAGATCTTGACCACGTCCGGATGTCCGATCACCTGACCTGATGGGGGCACCGTGAAGCCAGTGGCGAAGCGATGGTCGACCGAAGTCGGGCTGTCGACAAGGGAGGAGATCTTTCCCGCTCCCAAGGCGTCGGCGATGGGACTACCCTTACTTTTCTTGACCGATGAAATGGTCCAGAAGAAGTTGGACCCTCACCTTTGGTCGAGAGGGTCAAGCAAAGCTCATAAAGAAGCCCGAATAGGAGGCCCGGCGAGAGCAGGACAAATGCCGCAGCCGAAGATGTGGCGGCATGAGCCGCCTCCTCCTCGAGGCGATCATCTGCTCAAGTTGTTCTGCAGAGCCCGCAGCCATGACACCGCCAGTCGGGCCTCCTTGGATTTAACGAGGAAATCTCCTTCGGGCGCCCAAGTTGAGGCGGGCAGCGCATCCTCAAGGGCGTGAACCGAAAAAGATGAGCACAGTTCGCAGGCCTGCGGGTCGTGCTCTTGGCCTGGGCAGTAGCAGCATGTGGAGTGCGGATCCGTCCGAGACATCTTCTGCCCACAGGGCATCTCCGATTACGGGAGTCGATTTGTCCTCGCGCAGCCACGAGGGATGAAGACCGTGAAGGTGTAGAAAAGTTTTGAAGAAATTTTCAAAATCGAGTTTTAGGCCCAAAGCAATCGCAGGCGTTAAGGAGGAACCTGAGCTTCCAAGCAGTAAGGAAGATCTGGCGTCATAGGCGGAGCCGAGTTTTACCACCGGGTGGGTGGGAGGAGCTAACGAAGACCTTCCGGCAAGATTTAAAGCAGCAAGGAACCTGCCAGATAGTGTGGATGAACAACATATCCATGTCCCTAGAACCTGTATTTCTAGGGGCGTGGATATGTACACTGCTACTGTGAACTCTAACAGTTCTCCAGGAGGAGGGAGGCAAGGCAGCACCCTCTATTTGGGAATAAGGACTGGAAAACTGAGGTCCCAAATTAGCATCCCGCGTGACTCAAGGTCAATGTGGTAATGGAAATAAAGATGTGTGCTGACTTCCAGGAGCAGCCCTGCAGATTTCCTGGATAGGGACATCTCTGAAAGCAGCCACCGATGCAGCGATATGGTGGGTAGAATGAGCTCTTATCCCTCTGGGAGGCTCCATGCCAGCCAACCTATGCAGAGATCTATGCAGGAGGTGACCCACCTGCTTATCGTCTGCTTGGCTGCAGGTCTGCCAGGTGCAGCTTCAGCGTGGGTGACAAACAGCTGGCGAACCTCTCCTCGAACTTCAGCCATCCACTCCTTATAATAGCGGCTCTTCTAGGGTCAGAGTATGGAGCCTATATCCAACCTCCGAGGTGTGATTGGGTAGAACATCGGCAGAGTCTACACCTGGTTAAGGTGAAACTCCGGCACCAACCGGAAGGAATTTCGTGGGGGCGCAGGACAACCTTGTCCCTGTGGATGACCAGATAAGGAGACTCGATGGAAAGTGCCTGGAGCTCTCCCATCCTTCTGGCTGGCGTTATAGCCACCAAGAGGCGGTCTTCCATGACAGGTGGAAGATATCGCACCTGTGCATCGATTCGAATAGCTTGCCCATGAGCTTGCCAATACCAGCAGTAGATCCCACAGAGGTGGAGGTTCTCACACGGAGGATATGTGAACAAGGCCTTTGAAAAGCACCTGACCACCTTCTCCTACCACCGACTGCTTGCGGCCCATGCCCGGTAAGCAGAGATAACTACCAGGTGCACTGTAATAATTCGTTGACTGAAGCCCTAGCTGAGAAAGGGACCACAGGTAGTCCAAAATGCTAGTCAATGGTCAGGAAGAAGGGTCCAACCCTTGTCCTGACACCAAATGGAGAATCTCTTCCATTTAAGGCATAGCATTTTCTGGTCGAGCTCACTTATGGGACGCCTCAACAACGTTGAGGACCTCGTCAAGAAAGACCCAAGGCCTGGAACTGTAGCCACTCAGGAACCAGGCCGTCAGTGCAGGGATTGAAGGTCTGAATGGAGAACCTTCCCTTGTTGACTGAGACCAGGTCGGGTGGGCTCAAAGTCACCTCGGGAGCCTGGAGCTGAGGCTGAGGAGATCTGGGTACCAGAACTGGCGGGGCCAGTCTGGGGCTACAGAATAACCTGCACCTTGTCCCTCTTCACCTTGAGAAGCACCTTGCGGATCAAGGGAAATGGAGAAAGAGTGAAGAGGCCCAAGGTCCACAGCCTCGAGAGGCATCCCCTGCAGTGAGCCCTGCTGAGGTGGGGCAGGCATGAAACAGCCTCAGCCCGCATTCTTCCTGGAGTGAAGAGGTCCACCTGAGGGGTGCCCCAATGGGAGAACAGATCTTGTACTACTTCCAGCAGGAGAGACCACTCATGAGATGCAGTGCCTATTCGGATGAGGGCATCAGCCAGACTGTTGGAGGCTCCTGCCACATGGATGGCTAGGAGATCCACTTCCAGGCTGATCACGAGAGACCAAGTCTTGAGGAGCCTCCTTGCACAGAGGCAAGGACGTCCCACCCTGTCGGTTGAGGTAGTACATGGTCATGGTGTTGCCCATCTGGACCTGAACCACTTGACTCCGTACAAATGGAGCAAAGGCGGTGAGGGGCTAGATGCACTGCTCGGAGCTCCAGCAGGTTGATGGCAACAAGACTCCTGAGGGGACCAGGGCCGTGGGCCCTGAACTCCTCCAGACAAGCATCCCAACCCATCAGGCGTCGGTCATCAGAGTGACCGTCGGCAAAACAGACAAATGGGATACCCTCCTGCAGATGAGCTAGAATGAGCCACCATTGTAGGCCGTCCCACATCTCCTGGGTCATCGTCACTGGCTGGTCAGAGACCGGAGCACTGTGACTATTGGCAGGCCAGTCCCACTGCAGGGGATGCATATGCCAGCGGCCCCAATGGACCATGCTGGTGCAGGCGCCATGAGGCCCAGAAGGCGCAGGAAGTCCCGGGCAGGGTGCAACTGCCCAACCAGAAATGATTGGGCAAAGGAGGAAAGGACCTCGGCCCTGTCTGCGGAAGCCAGTCTCTGTCTCAAGAGAGTCGAGCTCTGCCCCAATTAACTGAATCACCTGCAAAGGCACGAGTTCCGACCTGGCCTCGTTGATGGAGGCCAATCTGGAAACAGACCTGGAGGCCAGATCCCTGGACTGCTCCATCTCCAACCTGGAGGGCTGCAATCAGCCAGTCATCCTGGTAAGTGCACCGGACCCCTCAGTGCACAGGAATGCTGTCACCACTGCCATGCATTTGGTGAAGACCCTGGGAGCTGGTGAGAGGCTGAAGGGCATGGCCCAAAACTCGTAAAGATCTCTCGCTCAGAAGCCGAGGAATCGCTGTTGAGAGCGGATGGATTGGGACATGAAAGAGCAGCGTCCTGAAGGTCCAGAGAATAAAACTACACACCTAGTTCCAATGATGGAGTGATCTGAGCCAGGTGACCATCCTGAAGGTGCGTGGACTTAGGAACTTGTTCAGGTCATGCAGGTCGAGAATGGGGCACCAGTCCCCATCCGTTTGGGACCAGGAAGTACCTCGACACAAACCCTGTGTCTGGAGGAGGGTCCGGCACCTTGCTGATCACCTCCTTCTGGAGGCAGAGGGCAATGCGGCTCGAAGAGAGGCGAGAGAACTCAGGAACCCGTTGCCCCCTGTGGGGCGATGGCTCGACAGGGAGAGAACTGCTCAAATTCCAGAGGCAGACCCTGCCTACCACTCTAGCACCCAGCAGTCCATGGTGATAGCGCACCAGGTGGAAAAGAAGTGGTGGAGGTGTCCCCAGAGGAACCCGGGAGGAGTGACAAGGTTAGAGGCGACACCCTGAACCCGTCACTGGGCAGGCTTGGAGGAAGGGCCCGCTGAGGGACCTCCTGGACCCTGCCTCCAGGCTTCCTATTGGAGGAAGTGGCAGACTTGGCCTTAGGGTGCCAAGTGTGTGCCAGCTAGCCCTGGTGCTGGTGCTGCTGGGCCGGACGTGCCGCGGGACGGAAGGGCAAGGGCTCACGCTGCCGCTGGAGGCTTTGTCCTTCTGGGCAGGCGTGGCTGAATCACAGTGGCATCCAAGTGGCACTTCTCGATCCTTTGGAGATGGCCTTCCATCCCCGGCCCGAACAAGTCGGTGCCCAGGAAGGAACATCTGCCAAGCTTGTGCTGGGTGTCCGCGTGAAGGTGGAGATCCGCAGCCAAGCTCTGCGGTGCATGGCCACTGCAGCTGCTACTGATTAGGCACAAGAATCACTAATGTCCAACAAAGTTGGAGCTGCTGTTTTGCCACCGCCCTTCCCTGATCCGTACCTGCTTGACCGCCGTCTGAAGGTCAGCGGAGATGAGGAATCAACTCATCCAGGGAACCCATAAGGGCATGGGAGAAATGTGCTGTCAGAACGGCCGAGCTAGCCTGATGAAGACCTAGGGAGGAAGCAGCGTAAACCTTCCACCCTGCCTAATCCAGCTTTTAGATTCCTTATCGGGCAGTTTGTCCATGTCCGAGTGTTCCCGGAGCACGGAAAATGCTATCAGTCACTAACCCCTCCACAGAGGTGCTCAGATACTGGAGAGTGAGCGGTGGGGACTCGTGCTTTTCAACCATCCTGGCCGAAGGTGTGGGACAAGATGCTGGCTGCTGCCACAACTCCAGTGCCAGGCCAAACAATGGCTTCGGCCACGGAAAGGCCTCTGTAGGGAATCCTCTTGGTCCAGTATCTCCATGAGGGACACTTGACCTATTTTTAAATGGGTTCGAGCTGCATCCCAGCGGACTCTGAGATGAGCTGAAGCAAACAGCTGCCGGATGCCTGAGCCACCCTCCACCTGCTGAGGTCGGTCGGAGTGATGGTGACCAACAACCTGTGGGCAAGCCCTGACCTGACCGAGAATCCTTGGTTGGGGCCCCAGTCTTTGGTAGTGGAGGTGGAGGTTCCACCACAATGGGTGGAGCAGCTGGCTCAGCCCGAACAACCGATGTGAGGGTGGGCTCTCGACCACTATGAGAGAGAGTTGTTTCGGCTGCTCTGGTTGACAAGCCACTTAATGTTGGAGAAGATGATGGAGTTGGCTTATTCCAGACAATAAGAGCTGCTGCCACATTAAATCTTTGAAGGCCGACGAATTTGCACCAGAGTCTCTCCTCCAAAGAGGACGACGAGGATGAGCGGGCGATGCCGCTTCCATGGTGCAGAGACCGAGGGCGGCTGGACCTGAAAGAGGACCGAGACCTTCAGGGTTCTGAGGGTGGGTCAGAGGCGGACGGGAAACCCGCTCCTCCCTCAGTACAGGGACCTTAACTGGGGACTCCGGTACAGAAGGCACAGGCAAGTCCTCAGTTTTTCACCGGGGGAGACAGGTGAAGTAGGGTTGTTGGCTTCTCCAGTTGACAAACCGTCCAACGGTCGAGAAAATCTCGACCGCATCGACCGGATGTCTCAGCCGGCTGACCTGACAGGGGCACCATGAAGCCAGCGGCGCAGATCGAAACCTCAGCCAAAGTTGAGAGTCGATGGTCCGGTGAAGGGATCTCTCTGCTCCCAAGAACGCCGACGGTGGGACTTACCTCAGAGTCCTTCTTCTTGGACTGACTGGAATGTCCTGAAGGCCCTTCTCCCTTGGTGGAGAGGGACTGGCAAAGCTCCTTAAACAAAGCCGTAGAAGAAGCCCAAAGAGATGGGATAAATGCGCGGTCAAGGAGGAAGAAGCAGCAGCCTGGGCGCCGCCTCCTCGAGGGCAATCAATTGCTCCAACTGTTCCATGGAGCCCACCACATAGACACCACCCAACAGGCCTCCTTAGACTTGACCCGGGCGGATGCCGTTTTCACGTCACCGAAAAAGAAGTCTGAAGTAGCTGGTCCTCCAAGACGAAGCCAAAAGGACTTGCACAATTCATAAGCCTGTGAGTCGTGGCAAAGCCCCAGGCAGTAGATGCATTTGAGTGCAGATCGGTCCGGGACATCTCTGCCCACACGGGCAACAAGAAGCTGGGAGTCTATTTGTCCATCGAGTCATGAGGGAAGACGTAAGACCAAGTCTTGTAAATTTTAAAATAAGTTTCGGAAATTCCGAGAGTGTGGATCCAGGCCTAAAATGCAGGGCTAAGAAGGAACCTGAGCTTCCAAGCAGTAAAGAAAATCTGGCATCATGGGGCAGAGCCAAGGGTTTTATCACCGGGTGGGTGGGAGGAGCCAGCTAGAAGACCTTCCAACAAGATTTAAAATGGCAAGGAACCTGCCAGACAATGTGGATTGAACAACATATCCACGTCCCTAGAACCACATGTTTTGCTCCAGGGATGGTATGATCTGGGACAGACTTACCATCCTGAAGGTGCATGGTCCGAGATACTGATTCAGGTCATGCAGATCTACAGCCCCCATCTGCTTTGGGACCAGGAAGTACCTGGAAATGAACCCTGGGCTGACTGGAGGATCTGCAACTCGAACCACTGCCTCCTTGAGGAGGAGCTGCTATGTCGTCTCTCAGAGCCGACCAAGTGTGGCCTGATTCTCTCCTCCCATAGGTCGTGGGCTCAGCTGGGAGGTACTGCTCAAATTCAGAGACAGACCCTGGTCGACCACTTAAGACCCACCTGTCCGTGGTAACAGCGACCAGGTGGAAAGAGAGTGATGAGCCGCTCCCCACGGGAGGACCCAGAACTGACGTGGCAGAGATAGGGTGGCAACCCCTATCCCATCACTGGGCAGGCTTGGAGGAAGAGGGTCCAGGGCCTGAACCCCAACCTCCTGTCCTGCGGGCCATTGGAGGCCCGGACTTGGACCAAGGGTGCCAAGCCTGAGCCCGCTGTTGCTGCCCGCTGTGAAAGAAGGGCTGCTGTGCCACAGGAGTAGGGTGCCAAAAGGCTTTTTCTTTTATGCTGCTTCTGGCACCAGGGCACTTTAAGCAGAAGTGGCTGAGTCCGAGGAGGCATTGGACTGCTCGATTCGCTGAAGGTGACCATCTACACCTGGGCCAAGAGATCGGGTACCCAGGAAAGGAACATCAGTGAGTTTGTGCTGGGTGTCCTACATAAAGGTAGAAAGCCTCAGCCAAGCCCTGTGGTGTGAGGCAACTGCTGCTGCCACCAAACAGGCGCAAGAGTCCCCAAGGTTCAAAGCCGTCTGAAGCTGCTGCTTGGCAATGGCACAGCCCTGGTCCTGGACCTGCTTGACCGTACTCTGAAAGTCCACAGGGAGGTGTGGGAGAACTTCATCTAAGGAGCCCAACAGGGCATGAGAGAAAGAGCATCATGATGACAGCTCACCTGATAGAGGGCCTAAAGAGGAGGCTGCACAGACCTTCTGGCCATGTGGTCCAGTTTTTGGACTCCTTGTCAGGAGGTCTATCAGCGTCCAGCAGAGTTGCCTGTGTCTGAACACTGAGGCAGTCACCAACCCCTCAGTCGAGAGGTGTTCAGTGAACCCAGAGAGGGACCCAATGGGCACCTAACACTTGTGGCCTATCTGGGCAGGCGGTGCTGGGCAGCAGGCAGGATGCTGCCAGAGCTCCAAGGTCAGGCCAACAATGGCTTCAGCCACAGGAGAGGCTTATGGGTGTAACCCTCTTTTAAGAATATCTGTAAGAGGTACTCTGCCCTTTTCTGGACAAGCTCCAGGGGCATCCTCGTGGATTCGGAGATAAGACGGAGAATCCCTTGAAAATATGAAGGGTCCTCCTCCATCGACAGACTACCGATAGACTCATCATTCCATGGGTAGAGTAGTAAGTCAGTGTCTTCCATATCTGAAGAATCCGGATAGATCAATCGGCCACCAAGGTCCCCTTCAACATGCCTGGGACTATCAGGCATAAGGGTGACCGACAAACTGTGTAGTCCCGGAACCATCTGAGAATCCTTTCAGAGGAGCCCCTCAAGGCTGTTTAGGAGGTGGCTCCACCACAATTGGCAGAGACACCGATTCTGGCAGAATCAGAGTGGGTTTTGCCTACTCTGCAGGCGGGGAACCGATATGAGCAGTTCCAAAGGAGTCGACTTTGGCCTAAGAGGCGAAAGCCAAGTAATGACCAGAGAAGAAACCGTAGCCAGCTTCTGTCTGGACAGAATCATCTGCTGCCACATCAAATCCTCGTAGCGTCGATGGAGTTTCCACCAAAGCCTCCTCATCGGAGGAGGACGAGGATGACCAATGGCATAGCCTCTTTTACAGCGCTTATGCACCTTCCTCGGCCTGTTAGTTGAGGGGTCCTAGATGTCGACCTCGATCGGACTGGCTGATTCAGTCACTTTAGAGACACCTGGGAACTGGTGATTTACCCGGATAAGAGACCGGTTCCTCAATGGCATTCCCAGCTGGCTGGGTCTCCTCATCAGGAAGAGAAAGATTAGAGTCCTTGTGAAAGAGACATTGGCCTCGTCAGACAACAACAGGTCAACGGATCGAGAAACGATCTCAACCTCGATGATCAAGTCTTCCATCAACTGGCCAGATGGCAGGGCCAAGAAGCCAGCGGCCAAGGAAGCAATTTTGACCGGTTGATACTGACGGCTCCTGGGACCAAGATCGCCCATGATCCCAAGAGCCTTCACGAGACAAAGAAGATTTTGGATCCTCTTCCTTTATGGAATAGAGAGGAATGCGATGACAGGTCCTCACCTTTAGTGGTGAGGGATTGACACAGCTCTCGGAAGGAACCCAAAAACATGGACCCCAGGTTGAGGGGAACAAAAACAACCGAGAATAGGATTCCGCAGCCCACGCTGCATCTTCTTCAAGGCATGCATGTGTTCTAGCTGCTCGGTGGACCCGCAGCCACAGAGACCGCCCACTGGACCTCTTTGAATTTCACTGGAGGATTCTGTTTCTCAGGCCTGCCCAACAGGAGTATGGGGCGATCGTCAAGAGCGTTTGGGTGGAGCGTGAGACACATCTCACAAGACTGGGTGTCATGGCGACATGACACCCAGGCAATAGGCATGCGTGTGTCTGCGGATCGGTGCATGACATTTTGGCCTGCTGGGCACTGGCGAAATCTGGGGAAGATTTAGCTTCCATGACTGAATAACAAAGAGCACAGTCGCTAGCTTGAACGAGCTAATTTTGAAATAACCGAAGGGTTAGAAGCCGGGCTTACAAAAAGCAATCACAAAGAGGAGGCAACCAGAATCTTCCAACGGAAAGGGAAGATCTTGCGTCATGGGGCAGTGCTGAGGTTATATCACCTGAGTGGGTGGGGAGCCAGCATGAAGACCTTCCGGTAAGATTTAAAGGGAAAGGGACATACCAACAAGCGTGGATAAGAACAACCTATCCACCTCCCTAGAATTAAGGTTTAACATAGAATCTTGCTCAACCACAACTATAGTAGTGCTATAGTACCACTGTAATATATTATTTAAATTATGGGAAACACCACAATTCAGAAAAAGTGCAGTGCAAAATATTAGTTTTAAATTTTACTGCAACCCCGACAACTTTGGGGTTTACCTTGATGTCTTCCTGGGCTCCTTCCATGCCCACTGCCAGACTGACGTCCTGTAGAAGTGGTATATCTAGGAGTTTCTATTTGCTTCTGCTCCTTTCCATGAGAGTGTCATGCAGTGCCTCCGCACCTGTCCCTTTAACAGCCTAGCTAATATGTGCATACTTAATGGTCTGAGCTGAGTCTGAGTGATTTGGGGCTTCGACTGGCCAGACATTGCTCTGATTTGCTCCACTCTGCAGTCGATAACAGTGCAGAGGGAGCCTGCATGAAAACCGATTATCTACCTCTAATATATCGTATTTGAATTAAAGAAGTTTTGTTTAACCTATTATTTGTTTAACCAGGACTAGGACACCAAGCTGAAAGCTTTTTACAGGTGCGACCTGGAAGCACAGGGAAGCTAAGTGACTTGCTCAGGTCACATAGACTGCAAGTGGAAGCTGTGGTCTGCTGGATGTCACCAGATTTGCAGCTCAGAGCCTTAAACCACTGCACTATACTACTGCTTGCCTTGCAGCTTGCCTTTTTAATGGGAGCCACCATGTTGGGTCCGGGACGTCCAGCAATTAGACCAATGGGACTCAGGGGACCTAAAATGGATCCTGGCTCAAGTGTCTCATGGGAAGGAAAACCGTAGTTTTTGTAGTTTGGGGTTGGCGCCTAAACTGATCAGAAAGGGAGTCCAAACTGTGACTGACAGCTTCCCCAGCCAACCCAAATCCTGGATTCCACAGGAAATCCCCAGAACTGCAAGAGACAGTGGGTCAGTTAGAGTTGGAACTTGAAGTGTGAACAGCTGAGCTTTCAAGCAGCTGCTCCTGAGCAGGCGTGGGGAATTGGCGGGAAGGAGGCTAACTTGCCTCCCTGCCACTGCTTCCTCCTGCATTTGGACTGCCTGACTGCAGAAGTCAGACTTGTTCCAATTTAAGACTGGAACTGCGGCAGAAAGTATAGAAGAGTTTGAAAGCACCGCTATGCTTTGGACTAAAGATTTGCTCCTGTGAAGCGACTGGCCCAGCCAGTGTGCGACACTGATTTTTGATCGAGAAGTTTACTCAGTGAATCTACTGCAACAGCAACCAGACTATATCTGAACTCGTGAAGTTAATGTTGTCTTATTGAGGGTGATGAATGTTTCCTGTGGGTCAAGACCTGCCTGTTCATGACCCAATCTGTTACACCAGGTGGAGGCTTCAACAGCATACAGAACTGAACTTTGCCAACATGCTCATCACGCCAGGGCTCTTGCCATCTCGCCCAGACCAGTTGCTTGCACCACAGACTGTCCTCAGTGAGAGACTGGTTTTGGGGATCCAGCCCCGCGCAGAAACAACTCACAGGTTGTGGCCACCAGGAGGCAAAGACCATGAAAAAGAGATGTGTCATGTCGGCCCTGCTTTCCCATGCTCATCGGTGTACACCACAAGGTCTCCATATCGCCTGCAATACTACAGCCAACTGGTAGCGTGAGTACAATCAGGGTAGCTCCTGCAACGAGTCATTTTATTATCTGTGGTACCATCTGATTTCTTTGCAAATTCTTGGGTTTCATGAGACTGGGCCAACCGGCCAGGATTACAAATAATCATCTTGTTGTGCACTCTAACTGCCCTTTCTTTCCATCAGGGGCCCAACATCAGCTGCAACGCAGGCTACCCCCCGCCCTGGCAACGCCTCTGGCTAGCCAGCTTTCCATCCTGGGACCCAGTGTTGTAGAACTGTACAGCTGGGACTTAAAGTGCATGCCAAAAACTGAATCAACTCAGAATACCAGACTTTAACTAGATTCACGCCTTCCTCGTTCACGACTCCTGAATGAACCTGATTGTCTTTTTTCACATTTAACCTGGCTCACCTGCATATTATTAGTTGGGTTACAGCGTTGAAAGTGTGCAGCTGTTTTGTTAACCTTGTTTTACAGGGGTCTCCAGGGATATTGCTGATGGTCCAACCCTGGTGGTAAGTGCAAAGAGTGCGCCATATTTTTACTGCTATTTACTGACTGTGTGTTAGCTACTGCTGTTAAAGGTTCAAAGCCACTAGGAGGGTTGGTGAGTGGTGGTAGCTTCCCAGAGGCTATATAAGAATAGACAGACACCCCAATACTGTTACTCTGGGTGGAGGCACCCAAATACTGAATCAGGCCCTCAACCTGTGTGTAGAAATACAGGCAGGGGTAGTAACTCTAGGAATAGCCGCCATAGGGTTATATACTTTTAAAACCATCATGAATTTTTTCCTGTCAATAATAACAAAGTATACTGACGTATTTGCCATTATGGAAAAAGTATTCGATAACATTTATTTTATAAATAACTGCCTTCGCTGTGATGTAAATATGTAACTGATATAGCTAGAGAAAGCTGCTTGTTTCTATACTGATAACATATTTACTACTGTTACGTTTAACAATATTATAACGACACCACTTCTTAATGTTTGGACTCCCAAGTTTCATTAAAAACATTTGATTTCTTGCCCAACAGTTCCAAAGTTAGACCTTTCAAAAGATCATTTCTTTTAAATGTGATGACCTTGGAACCATTAGTGTTACAGACTAATTTTTTAAACAAAAGCTTAGAATAAGCTAGGTAGATATATTGATGAGATAGTACTGCGGCAACTATATATCGGTACAGACAATCATAAAATGTTACATATCGATATTAAAAAACATAAAATGTTTCACTAAATTTTAAAGTCCTGTCATTTTTAATAACATATTGTACAAACACGTATAGACACGTAGCGATACAGTAGAACTGTATGGCTAGGATCAGTACCTATCGAACCCAAGCTTTTGTTTAAAAAAGTACGTTTCTATGATTAACAGTTAAAATATTGCAGCTATTAAAATATAATTTCAAGCATTATGAAATATCATAAATGCTTATTTTTGAAATAGTTGGAAGATACTAGTGGTTGTTCTGGCTAGAATAAACTCATTCTTTTCTAGTTTTTATTGAATCTGCATGAGCAACGACTCCTAAAAGGACTTGCAGTTTTGCATGTCTTAAAAGACACAAAAATTTGCATTTCAGTTATACATTTATATTTCCAGATAAGGGACTATCTTTTAGTACATCAACAATGGACAGAAAAGCAACCCAGAAAACATTTTTAACCTCAATTATAGAAATGATACAAGGAAATCTACAAACAAGGGATCAAATCTCAGACCCTCTGCATGATGGCCAGAGCTATTTAAACTAAAGGAATAGGAATCCAACAAACATGGAAAAGAGAATTTAATTAATTGCCTCCCTGATAAAGAGTAGAAACAGCTGAGCTAAAGCACATCGTCCAACAAATTCTGGCCTCTGGGAGGGGTTGCTTGAAAAGTTGATAGTATATATATTCTTTATAATAACTGGTCGCCCTTTTCCCATAGGGAAACTGTGGCATAATTTGCTGTAATAAAGGGTGTTTATCACGGCAAACACGTGTATGATTTCCCTCATTCTGCCCATGTGCACACCACAGTTCCTTGCTTCCCGAGTCCGCTGTTCAAGCCTCTTGCTCGCACTAAGCCTGAAAAGGAAAGGAAACCACCAGAACTCAGCGTTAAGTTTATGTTTGTTTTTTTTTTAAATGACAATTTTTCAGCTCAAGGGGAAAAGCAAACATTAGAGAGCATTTGGAGTGGTGGAAAACAGAACGAGCACGGCTGCACGGAACAGCTAATATTTTATATAATTGCTGTGGCTAAAAAGGGAAACCTAGTAATTATATGAGTAAATAGGTAGGGAACTCGAATTTTACACCCTCCCCCTGGTGTGGTATGTTGAGATAAACCCCTCTAGCTTAGCTCTCTGGGTTTATGTGGTATCCAGCACCGGGGTGGGGGTAAATTCTCGTTATAATACACCAATTATATCTTTATTCTACTTGTAATTTTCAATATAGTAAGAAAGTATCACAAACTATTTTCTGGGAAATACTCAAGAAATTCTAGTGTGCAGAAAACTGACCACACACTCAAATATGGGTAAGCAGAAGCAAGATGAGAAAATATCACAACTACTGGGAAAATGGGGAATTTTGCACACTTTTTTTTTTTGATAACAGACCTATTATGGGCTGCCTTAATAAACACAGAATCTGTTTCTGGTTGAGCAGCATAATGTGGAAGACCCTGAGGGGCATGATATAACTTATCAGCTCCTACGGGCCATGGCTGGCACCATGTCAGGACTGTCCCAGGCTGCAGTTGTGGAATTTCTCAAAGCAAGAAGGATAGGAGGAATGATGTTAGGAAGAGACTCTGGAATTTCTAAGAAATCCGCCAGATCTCATCTGATGGTGTCCTCCTCCTCCTCCTCCATATGGAAGCACACGGTGAGGACAAGTGCTTTATCACATTGAAAAAGTAGGATCCTCTGGAGGAGACCTAGGGGTATGCTTAACAGAGTCCTCACTGACTGAGGAAGCCATGGATCTGTCAGGAGGAGAGAGACTCTTCCTTCTCCTCCTCATCTGGAAGGATGAAATGAATAGGTTACTCACCTGTAACAGTAGTTCTAGGAGTGGTATATATTTTTCATCCACACTGTTTGGCATTTTCTTTCCTCTACTGAATCTTGCGAAGGTCTTTAAGCTAGCTTATCCCACCCACCTGGGTGGCATATCCTCAGCTCTGCCCCTTGATGCTAGATGTTGCCTGCTGGAAGCAGAGGGTCATGTCGAAGCTGGGAGGTCGAGTGGGTTCATGTGGATGAACAACATATATCATTCCTAGAACTACTGTTACAGGTGAGTAACCCGTTCTTCTAGGATCGTGGACACGTTGTTCTATCCACACTGTCTGGCAGACTCTAGCAGTTCTCCAGGAGGAGGAGGCAAGGCGCACAACCCTACTTAAGGAACAGAGAATGGAGAACTGAGACCCAAAACAAGCATCCCGGTATGACTCTAGGTTGATGTGGTAGTGGGAAATGAAGGTGTCTCGGGACTTCCAGCTAACAGCCCTGCAGATATCCTGGATAGGGACATCCCTAGAAGCAGCCACCAATGCAGCAGTATGGCAGGTGGAATGAGCTCTTATCCCTACGGGAGGCTCCTTGCCCGCCAACCAGTAGCAGAGATCAATGCAGGATGTTATCCATTTGCCAATCGTCCGCTTTGCTGCAGGTCTGCCAGGTGCAGCTTCAGCGCAGGTGACAAACAGCTGGTGAACCTCTCCCTAATTCCAGCCATGCACTCATTGTAATACGAGAGTGCTCATCTCAGGTCCAAGGTATGGAGCCTGTACTCAGCCTCTGAGGTGTAACTGGGGTAGTACACTGGCAGAGTCAACACCTGGCTGAGGTGAAACTCCGGCCGCCACTTTTGGAAGGAATTTCTGTTGGGGCACAGGACAACCTTGTCCCTGTGGAAGACCAGGTAAGAAGACTCAACAGAGGGTGCCTGTAGCTCCCCAATCCTTCTGGCTGACATGATAGCCACCAGAAAGGCGGTCTTCCACGACAGATGTGACATCTCACACCTGTGCAATGGTTCAATGGCTTGCCCATGAGCTTTGCCAGTACCAGCAGCAGATCCCACAGTGGTAATGGTTCACGCACTAGAGGGGTAATGTGGTCAAGGCCTTCAAAGAAACACCAGACCACCTTCTCCTGAGCCACCATCACTGACCAGCCCATGCCCAACAAGCAGAGATGGCTGCTATGTTCACCTTAAGGGTCGTAGACTGAAGACCCCCTTTGAGAGAGACCAAAGGTAGTCAAGTATGCTAGCCACTGGACAGGATGAAAGGTCCAAGCCCTTGTCCCTGACACCAAATGGAGAATCTCTTCCATTTGAAGGCATAGCACCTCCTGGTTGACTCCTTCCTAGGTGCCTCAACTACAGTGAGAACATTTTGGAGAGACCCAAAGCCTGGAACTCTAGCCACTCAGGAACCATGCTGTCAGGTGCAGGGACTGAAGGTCCGATGGAACACCTTCCCCTGATTGAACAAGAGCAGGTCTGGGTGTGCTGGAAGACACCTGGTGGCCTGGTGCTGAGGCTGAAGAGATCTGGATACCAGAACTGGCGTGGCCAGTCTGGGGCTACCAGGATTACCTGTGCCTTGTCCCTCCTGACCTTAAGGAGCACCTTGTGAACCAAGGGATGTGAAGGGAAGGCATAGAAGACGCCTGGGGTCCATGGCCTTGAGAAGGCATCCCCTGCAGCAAGCCCTGCTGAGGAGGGCAGACATGAAACAGCCTCAGCTCTGCACTCTCCCTGGAGGCAAACAGGTCCACCTGAGGTTTGCCCCAATGGGTGAACATACTGTGCACAACCTCCAAGTGGAGGGAGCACTCATGGGACACCTCACCCACATGGATGAGGGAGTCTGCCAGTTGATTCAAGGCTCCTGCCACATGGATGGCTAGGAGATCTGCCTCCAGTTGGCTCACGAGGGTCCAAATGCAGAGCGCTTCCCTGCACAGAGGCCAAGAGTGCGTGCTGCCCTGCTTGTTGAGATAGTACATGATCGTGGTATTGTCCATCTCGAACTGCACCACCTGACCCCGAAGGAACAGAGCGAATGCAGTCAGTGCCAACCAAACTGCTCAAAGCTTCAGCAGGTTGATATGACATCGATTCCTTGGTGATCCAGAACCCATGGATTCTGTGATTCCCCATGTGGGCAAGCCAGCCCATGAGAGAGGCATTGGTTGTCAGGATAACCGTCGGCTCAGGGTAGAAACACAAGATCCCTTCCTGCAGGTGTTCTGGAATGGTCCACCACTGAAGAGCATCCCACATCTTCTGGGTCACAGTGACCAGCTAAGTGACCATGTTGCTGAGTCCATTGGCTGGCCAGCTCCCATTGAAGGGGAGCATATGTCACTGGGCCCATTGGACTATGGTGGTGCAGGCTGCCATGTACCCCAGAAGATGCAGGAAGTCCGGGCAGGGTGCAAGTGCCCAAACAGAAATAATCGGGCAAAGGCGGAAAGAACGCGCCTCTGTCTGCCAGGAGCCTGGCTCTGGCTCGGCAAGAGTCGAGCTCTGCCCTGATGAAACAGATCACCTGAGAAGGCACAAGTTCTGGCTTGGTCTCGTGACAAGGAGATCAAGTTTGATGCTAGTCTGGAGAGACAGATCCCTGGATTTCACCACCTCCTGTATGGGAGGATCCGCTATGAAGCAGTCATCAAGATAGGGGTGTGCTCTGGCCCCCAATGCCAAGGTGGGCCACCACCACTGCAAAGCATCTGGTGAAGACCCAGGGGTCCAATGACAGGCCATACGGCATGGCTTGGAACTCAAAGAAGGCTCCCTCTGCTCAGAAGCGGAGGAACCTTGGTGACATGAGCGGATTGGGACATGAAAGAGTGCATCCTGGAGATCCAGTGAGCAGAACCACATCTTCTGCTCGAGAGATGGTATGATCTGAGACAGCGTTACCATCCTGAATGTGCGGGACCTGAGGAACTGGTTCAGGTTGTGCAGATCTAAAATGGGGCACCAGCCCCCTTCCATTTGGGACCAGGAAGTACCTGGAAATGAACCCCAGGTTGACAGGGGGATCCGTGATTCTGGCCACTACCTCCTTGTGGAGGAGCAGAGCGATATCGTCTTGGAGAGCCGACTGAGTATGCATGGACACCATCTCCTCCCATGGGGCTCGGTTTGGTGGTACTGCTCGAATTCAGAGGCCGACGACCTCCAAAGCCCACCTGTCCATTGTGACAGCAGACCGTGCAAAAACGAGTGGCAGAGCAGGACCCTCATGGGAGGACCCAGAGCTGGTGTGACATGTATGGGGTTGGCAATTCCCATCCTGTCACTGTGCAGGCTTGGAGGAGAAGGATCCAGTCTGGGGACCACTGGGACCCTTTCCTCTGGGCTTACAGGCCACCAGGGGCCCTGACTCAGGCTGAGGGTGCCAAGGTTGAACCTGCTGCTGTTGCTGCCCTGCTTGAAAATGGAGCTGCTTGGCCACAGGGCAGAAGGCCAAAATACTTTCTTTTCTGCTTTTGGAACCTTGAGATTCCTTCTGAGCAGGGGTCACAGAGTCCAAGGTGGCACTGGACTTCTCTATGTACTGAGATGATCATCCACTCCTGGGCCAAAAGATCGGTACCCAGGAAAGGGACATTCAGTTAATTTGCGCTGAGTGTCCGCCATGAAGGTGGAAACCTCAGCCAAGTTCTGCGGCACATAGCTAACCACAGCCACCACCAAGTAGGCACAAGAGTCCCTGATATCCAGTGCTGTCTGGAATTGCAACCGCCCAGCCCTGGTCATGGACCTGATTAACCGTGGTGTGGAGATCTGCAGGAGAAGAGGAGAATCTCATCCAGAAAGCCCAAGAGGCGAGAGAAATATCCATGATGACAGCCAAGCCTGACTGACAAAGGCCAAGCAAAAGGCAGCATAGACTTTCTGGCCGAATGGTCAAGTTTCTTGGACTCTTTGTCTTGGAGTCTATCGGTGTCTCTCGAATTTCCGGCGCCTAAACAGATTCGGTCACCAACCCCTCGGCCAAGGGGTGCTCTATGAATCGAGGCGGAGGCGGATGGGAACCGTGTACTTGCAGGCTATCTGGGCTGAAGAGCACAGGGCAGGAAGCAGGAAGGCCATAGCTTCAAGGCGGGCCAACAATGGCCTTGCCAGCCACGGAAAGACCTCTGTTGGAGAATCCCCTCATTTGAGGATATCAGTGAGGGGTATTCTGCCTGTTTCTGGACGGGCTCCAAGGGCATCCCTGTGGATTCGAGATGAGACGGAGGATATCCATGAAGGAAGTGGGCCCTCCTCCATCGAGAGACTCCCTATGGATTTGTCATCCAAAGGACAGGAATACAAGTCAGAGTCCTCAGACTCCAAGAGTCTGGACAGATCGGGCGACCACCTGAGTCACCTTCCACCTGCCTAGGATGGTGAGGGTGAGGGTGAAAGAACCTATGCAGAAGGCACATGACGGGCCAAGACTCCTTCACAGGAGCCCTGGAGTTAGGCTGTTTAGGTGGAGGTTCCACCCGGGTGGTGGAAAGGCGGTTTGGCAGGCCTTGAGGTCTTGACTGGTATGGACTGGCCTCTGAGGTCAGCGTCTGCCTGGAGAGCAACAGCCAAGTAATGGCTGGATTGGGTGCCAGAGTCAACTTCAGGCCAGTCATAATCAGCTGTTGCCACATCAAAATCTTCATAGTGTCGACGCAGCCTGCATTAAAGCCTCTCCTCTTCCGAGAGGATGAGGAAGAATGGCAGCAGCACGCTTCTTGAAGTGCTTATGCACTTTCTTCAGCCTGTCGGTCGAAGGGTCCAAGACCTTGAATTAAACCACTGGGGAGACCGGCGGTGTTGCTTGGATGGAGCTGGGGAAAACCATGGCTCTTCCAGGTCCAGGACCAGGACTGTGAAGAGATTCCCAGCGAGCTGGGTCTCGTCAGAGGGTCCAGGCAGGACCGGGGTCCTGAATAAGGCATTGTCGGCCTCATCCAGCAACGACGGGTTGACAGGGTCGATTAAAATCTCGACTGGTCGTCGTCCCAGGTCTTGGTCAGCTGACTTAATGAGGGTACCGTGAAGCCAGCGGCTTGAGGCTGCAACCTCAACTGAAGTTGAGACAGCAGATTCCTGAATTGAGATCTCTCACAATTTCAAGAACTTTGCCGCGAGATGAACCTTCTTTGTTCCTTGTCCTTCTTACGGGAGCGAGAGACATGAGTGCCCAAAGGACCCTCTCTTTGGTAGGGAGGGACTGGCACATCTTAAGGAGCCTGAGAAGATGGAGCCCAGATTGAGCGGGACAAAGACCGACAGGGAAGACGACTGATCAGCAGCCCATGCTGCCTCCCTCATGAAGGCCTTCATCTGCTCCAGGTGCTCAGCAGACCCCATGATCACAAAGACTGCTCAATGGGCCTCTTTTGATTTGACTGGCCTGTTCCACTTTTCTCGTCTGCCCAACTGAAGTCATCCGAGATGATCATCCAAGATGTTGGATTGGAACACGTGACACGTTTTCCATGCCTGGGTATTGTGATCATGACCCAGGCAATAGACGCATACCGAGGCATCGCGGGTTGGTCCGAACATCTTTTGCCCACACGGGCAGCGGTGGAAACCAGGCGAGGACTTGTCCTACATCACGGTTGTAATCACAAAGCAATTTGGGAAACTAATGAGTTTAAGTTTTTGTAAATCCAGAGATTTATTCACCAGGGCCTACTGTAACATGTGAGCGATAAGGAGGAACCTGAATCTTCCAGCAGAAAGGAAGATCTGGTGTCAAGGGGTGAGTCAAGGAATACCACCTGCATGGGTGGAAGAGCCAGCTAAAGACCTTCCGCAAGATTCTTAAAGGAAAGGACATGCCAAACATTGTGGATAGAACAACATATCCACGATCCTAGAACTGGATGATACTCCTCTTGACGTCGACCTGTTCCAAGTCCAGGTCCGATGACTGAAGTACCGATGACAGCCTCGCGAGGCACAAATCATGGATGCCAATGTGACAGGTGATGTAGGCCTATAAGCACCTTATTAGTTGACCAAAACTGTCATGAATTTGGTCAGAATGTTATGAATCGACAACAGTAGACTGCTGCATCGATTGGGGAGGGGTCAACAGCACAGGCTGCGATGACCCACCTGACTGGCCTTGAGAGCTCGAAGAGCCCACAGCCCTGAGGTCGACAGTCAGCCACCTTGTGCATCAGGCGGAAGTGCTATCGGTGAGGGTCTGGAAGGAAGAGAGACCTGGACAGCAGGCTTGGCATTGGTAGCCAGAGCACAGTGAGGCCCCCAGACAACGAGGAAGAGGCCATCTGGGGAGTAAGATCATACTGGGGAGGTCCTGATATCAGTCCGTTTATGATTTTTCCCTGAGGACTTCTCTCAATGTCTTCTCAATGACCCTGCTGGCAACTGGGAGGCAGGGAGGGAGGAGGGAACCAGAGGACCCCTGCCCAGATCTGGCTACCTCTTGCTCCATAAGGAATTTATTGACAGACTTTTGAGTCGCCTGAGGGTGGTTTGATTAAACTTCTGGCAGAGCTCACAGACCGATGCGCTGTGGTCAGGCCCAAGAAAGCAGACTCAGAGTGAGTGTTCATCTGAAGAAGCCATCTTCTTTCCACAGTGGCAGTGACAGAAGAGAGAAGTTGAAGGATTAAATCATGACATAAACAAGGTAAATGAATCTCTTTAGAAAAAGAGATCCCAAAAGGATAAAGTTAGAAAAGCCGTAGGCAAAAAATGGTGCAAAACTGCATCAGAGCTTCCACGGAGACCCATGTGAATCAGTCAATGGGGAAAGAACTGAAGAGGAGCAGGGCCACTCATGCCTTTGTAGAGCTGGTGACATTGGCAGACAACGTCGGCGTGAGCAGCCCAGTTGTACTGCTGGAATTCTTCCATGTGGATCCTGCTTCACCCAAGGTGAAGTTTGATCTATGGGACCTGATGACTGTGATACTCCGAACAAGATTTTGGGCAACTGATGAAGAGCCTGTGTAGTCCAAACAGCTTGTGTACTACACAATCTACTGTAGCTACAATCTCACAGCTAGTTCAATGAAAGGAACTGCATTATCCAAGCAGTCCTGCACTAAGTTATTTAAAAGTAGTAACAATATAATAAATACTTTTTCAGCATGCCAAAACAAAAGTAATTATAACTTATTAATCCCTGAAGCTGAGGTAGAATGGGTGAAGAAAGCGTTCCTTAGAGGTCAGCGGGTACTGAAAGATCTCAAGTTAAAGGGAAGGCAAACGTGTTGGTCCATCACATTCTGACATCATCAGAAAGTGTCACTCCAATGAGGTACTGGGCTTACCTGTAGGTGTCCACAGCCGGAGATATAAATCTCTGAATAATCCGCAGCATTCATTTCATGGAATCTGGAGACAGAAAGTGGGGGAAGGGAAGCTATGCTTAACAACACACAGTTAGCCCATCAGCTGCATCACTCTGTCTCAAGATTCCATGGAATGGTTGCAGCCTTGATTTAATTTACACAGAATTTAGATATTGATATCTCAGGACTGCTGACACCTGCAGTTAAGCCGTGTTCTTATCTAAAAGATCTTCTCATGGGCTTTCAGAATTTTGAGACTTGACAGACTTACCTCCCCTTTAAGTCAGAAACAGAAGAAAACATGTTGTGCGTTCTACCGCATCCGATGGCCCCAATTTATGGTCTGTGCTTAAATGAAAATTTTTAAAACTACCTTCTGATGTAGTTTTTAACTTTATGTCCGCCTGTAGCTTCCAATTTAAGAGTGTCTGCAGCCACTCACAGATGCCACATGCATTCCACGCTCGCTTGTGCAAATATGCCCTTATGACTCTGCCACTAGTCAGAAGGGCATATTAACATACACAGTGAACAAGTGATGTACATGTCAGCAATGAGATGTTGCACGCCTTTTAAACCAGAAGTTATGGATGAACTCAATAGAGATATGTCGTGTTTTCCTTTAATGCAATATAAAATGGGGGTTGTATTTTCACTCACAGTTTGACCTTTAGGACCAGGTCGGCCAGAATGCCATCTCTTCCAGGAATGCCATTTTCACCAGGGGCACCATCTACACCAGGATCACCTTTGCACCCCTTGACACCTAAGAACACAATTCAATGGTAAATAATGACATAAAGCATACAGTATATCAGCATAAGAAATGGACCAGGCTGCTTACCTTTTACTGTTGCAATAGTTGGTTCACCTTTCTGCCCTTTTGGTCCAGAAACACCTGGATTCCCAGGAACCCCTGTTGATATTTAACAGTGTTTGATTAGTTTTTGTGTATTGGCCAACAAAGAGTGGATACTCTAAAACTGAAGTTTAACTGGAGTTGTAATAGGACATACGAGCTAGACCTGCTCTTCAAGATGTGCTGCCATATATACACAAATACTGTATTAGCAAGCAATGTACCAAATTATACAACATTCTAGCATGTTAATAAAAAGTAAACTGCAGCGACCCACCGGCACAGCGGTTAGATTTCCACTTGTGATGCCAATGACCCAGGTTCGGAAATGGACCTGGGAGTCGGAGGGCCAGCTGGGAAGAAGGATCGAGCATCCTAGGGACTGCTCTCCTTCTTTGGGAGGAGGGAAGGAAGTGTGTCTGGCACCCTATGGACCCCGGCGGAGGTTGGGGGTACCGTCGACCAGCACCATTATGATTGGGAGGCGGGGTGGATGCTGGTCGTCACTGCACATCCCGTCCCGAGGGAGCAAAGCACTCACAAAAGCCACCCCGTCATGGCGGTCCACCACGCTTACGCTGCCCACTGGCTCCGCCCATGGCCCCTACCTAGGGAGTAGGCCGTGCTTGCCAGCAGTGTCCGCTGAGAGAGGAAGCCTCCCAGAGGTCCCGCCCAAGCCTGGGCGTGAGGGATGGCGGGCGTGATGAGTCCAAGGATAAGGGAGGACCCAGACCAAAAATAAGAAAATTAAAAATAAATAAAAGTAAACTGCAGTATGAAGCTAGGGAAAAACATCTGTCAGGCAGAATCTTTTGGTGCCCCTCTAAGCCCTCCCACCTCCATTGCAGACATATTTGTTATCCAGACCCCATTGTCTACTTCAGGAACAGCATACCAAGAGAGAAACATACAGCAACACTTAGTTTTATGCATTTAGAATTACGTTTAATTCAAACAGAGCACAACAATCATTTTATAACACCAGGAGGGGTGGATATTAAACAGTAGAAGTAACAAAATTAATGCTCAGGGTCCAGAATGCCCCCACACAAATCAACTTGTAGCCGTGGTTTATTTGGTGTATGCATTCCTACAGCCACTATGATGGTACTGTAGTTACAAAACTGCACTACAGACTGTATATTGTGCATTTGAAAACAACAGTGCTTCAACTGGAGCCCAACTAGTGTTTTCTCGTCAGGCAGGAACAGCATAACAGCCATATAACCATCCCTGTTGTAAGAAAATAAACTCTGCAGTCAGTGCTGTTCTTTTGTAGCCTGATAATGTACTACATGTATTAAGCAACATGTTGTAGGATATAATGAGAATGTTTTGGGTTTTACCAGTACTTTATAAGTTACCTTAAAAGTTTATTTTGCAAAATAGTTTTATTGTAGATGTGGAAATGGGGTTTCTAAAGCAAGGCTGATACTGCATCCTTCTAGTGGCAGAACAGACTTGTGAGAGCTCCTAGTTTTGCACATGTCATGCATGCATAATATAAAGCCAGAGATGTGAGGATGGCTGCTATATTGATAAAACTGGACAAAAGCTGAAAAACTTAATGCACATCCATACGTACACAATAAGGTACAGTGATGGCTATCCACCAGTGGGAACACACGTGAGAGTAGGAGTTTACATATCCAGCAGCTGATGCCACACTATGGCACACTACATATTTCATACTGTGTGCAACTGATGTGTCAAAAATTGATACTAGGCATTTTAGAAAAGATTTAAAAGCTGACTTCATTTCTTAGTTTTGTGTGTTTATACTGATACATATTTACAAGCAGAAAATGAGGGTTACTCACTTGTAACTGTAGTTCTAGGAGTGGTATATGGTGCACATCCATACTTCTGGCAGTCTTCCTTTCAAAGGTTAACTTGCCAGACATCTTTATGTTAAACCCTCCCACCAACCCAGGTGGTATACTCCTCGGCTCTGCCCGTGTCAGTCAGATCTTGCATGCTGAAAGCAGGGATCCTTCTGCCACTTGCCAGTGGAGGTGGGGTGGGTTGTGTGGATGTATGCCATATATCACTCCTAGAACTGTGGTTACAGGTGAGTAACCTTCATTTGTGGGATGTGGATATGGCACTTATCCACACTTCTGGCAGACTCGAGCAGTTCTCCAGGAGGAGGGGCAAGGCACACATTCCTACTTGGTAAACCGAGACTGGAGAACTGAGGTCCCCAGGGCTTAAAATTCAGAGGGATTGTGCAAATCACCTATTTTAGCCCCCATCGAATTCTGGACCCCCAGGCAGGACAAGCCGCTCAGACATGCTCCTTATAGCATAGCGGCAAAGTTTTGCCGCCGCCCATAAGGGAACGCCACTTTTTGGGATCCCTGCCCCTCTGCAGCTGCTGCAGACTCCCCTGATGAGTCTAGTGTGCATGTCTCTTGCCCCTCCACCGCTCCTCACGAGAGTGGCCTCAATGGAGGGACTGGAGACATGCAGCATCGAGTGGAGACACCAAGAAGACCGCACAAGGAAGACATGCAGCATCGAGTGGGAGACACCAAGAAGACCAGGACAAGGGAAGAGCTGAGGAGTGCAGCAGCTGATGAGAAGAACTTCATGACAAAGATGACTCCTGGCGTTACATGGCCGGGCGGCAGTGACTTTAAGGACAGTGGGGCGGCAGTGAGAGGGTCACCGACAATCCTGAAACCAGTTTAAAAAAAAACAACAACAACTGACTTGCACAGTTTTGGTGTCAAGAAATGGAGGGTAGGGGTGGCATAGAACACGCCTCGGCAGTTTGCAGTTGTTCAAAAAAAAAATACGACATGGCAGTCACTGAAGCAGCCATATGAAGACACAAAATACTGAGCTAAAAAAGTCTGGTGAGTGAAATAAAGGGGCCTAAGGCATAATACTGCCAGAAAACTTAAAGGGAGGGGTGAAACTAAAGGGTGGGAGAAACTTAAGGTGGGAAGGACCGTGACATGGGAAGATCCCAAGAAAAGCTAGAAATTATTACATAAAGAATATAAGAAAAAAACAGAAAAAGAAAAACTTTGCTGTGTAGACCTGTGGGGAAACAAGTGAAAGGTGTGGAAGTGGGTGAGAAGGAGAGTGGGTGACCCTTAACTGCCCCAGGCAAGGGCTTGTTGTACTTACAGCAGTAGTACACAATGCAATTTACAACCACTTGACAAACACTGTTTGGAAACAGGCACCTCTTCCCTTTGGGGCAAACTAAACAAACTACTGATCAGTTTTATGAACCAGATGGGTGTGAGTTGTATAATAACACAGCACCCTGTGAACATCAAAGTGTGCAGTAAGGCCCCACATCGATTAGAATATTCAGGAAATAGGCAGGCAGGTAGATGGACTGGTTGACCATGAACTCAGACACCACCTTAAGAAGGTACTTACGATTAGTTCTCAAAGACACCCTATCTTTGTGAAAACTACATAAGTCTCTTTACATCAGTGCCTGAAGCTCGGAAATCCTTTGCCGTAAGAACAGCAACTAAAATAATGCTTCCATGACAGAAAGCATAGCTCGCAACACATAGCCAGCTCAAAGGGAGGCAGAGTGAGCTTTTCCAACATAAAAAGAAGGTCCCAAGGAGGGATGGGGTCCTGAATGCGGCTTTCAGATGCAAGATACCCCGCAAGAATGTGTGGGATACCTCCAGCTGGGCAATATCCTTGCCCTCAATAGGTGCATGGTATGCAAAGATGGCGGAAAGGTGCACCTTAAGTAAAGAGTACCCCAGACCAAAGTCCGAAAGGGATAGGAGGCACTCCGGCATTAGATTCACCAGGCAGATGAAGGGATCCAGGTGACGAGCAGTGGCCCATGTGGAGAAGCACTTCCATTTCATGGCATAGATGGCTCTGTGGAAGATTTCTTGGCAGCCACTAAGACATCTGAAATTCTGGAGAAACTCCAAAGCAGGCGATAGTTAAGTCTGAGGAGCCACGATGGAGATGCAGAGACCTGAGGTCTGGATGGACCAGGGTGCCCTGCTTCTGGGAGAGCAAGTCAGAGCATGGGGCAAGGGAACTGGTGGCCAGTAGAGATACAGAAACCTCCCTTGCCAGGAGAGGGACAATGCGTCATACCAGAAAACCCATGCCCTGGATTAAGCGAGCAGAAAAGCAGCAGTTTTGCATTGAGTGGGGACGCAAAGGTCCAACAGTGGATGACCCCATCATCAAAGAGGTCTTCAACCACTGAGGACAGGAGATCCCACTTATGCATCTTTGACCTGGACCAGCTTAGACTGTCAGCCTTGATGCTTGGACTCCTAGAACATGGACAGCCAAAAGTTCCAGGTTGTGATCGATGGCCCAATACCAAACCTTCATGACTTCCAACAAAGGAGTAAGAATGAGTGGCCCCTGTTTGTTGATGTAGAAGACTACAGACATGTTGTCCATCTGCACAAGAAGTGGGCTGAAAGGCCTACAGAGCATACAGAACTGCCCACATCTCCAGTACATTGATGTGGAGATGCTGCTCCATCTCGGACCAAAGTGCCCTGGGTCTGACAGTTGGCTAAATGAGCCCCCAGCACAGGCCCGAGGGATCTGTGATGAGAATCTGCTAAGGAGATACAACATGGAGGGGACCACCTTCAGGATATTGGTGGATTCTGCCACCATTCCAAGGTCCTCTTCACAGGAGCGGAAACCAGCAATGGCTGAATCAGGTCATCGGAGTGATGGTCCCACTGGGTTTGTAGAGTCCACTGGGGAACCCTCACGTGGAGGTGAGCCAGGGAACTGTGGCTATAGACACCACCATGTATCCATGAGACGAAGAAACACTCTGGCTGGTACCTGACATCTGGAAGATATTAAATGGGTCTGTGCTATCAGGTGCTCTGCTCTGTCTTCTGGCAGGAAGGCTCTGCCATGGACAAGTCAGAACTGCTCCAATATATTGGAGGTGTTGACATGGAGAGAGATAAGGTTTTGGTAGGCTGATAGTGATCCCTGGGGTCTGAAAGAGCCAAAAGGTGCCTTCCAGGGTCTGTAGCAAGACACCTCTGGAGGGGCTCTGAGCAGCCAATCATCCAGGTATGGGAACAGATAAAGCCTTGCCTCCTAGCCGCAGCTACCACTGCAAGGCACGTGGTGAAAACCTGAGGTGTCAAGGAAAGGTCAAAAGGAAGAGCCCAGAAGTGAAAGTGGTACCCTGGAAGCAGAGGAAGTGCCAGTGAGCTCAGAAAACCTGAATGTGGAGGTGGGCATCCTGCATATCCAGGGAACAAAGCCAGTCCCCTCATGAAGTAGGGGCAGCAGTCCATGAAGAGTCACTATCCTGAATTGCTTATACTCTGAATAGAGGTTCAGGTAGCTGAGGTCCAAGATGGGTCTCAGATCCCCTGTCATCTTGGGGATGAGGGAAAGAGGAGGAGCCCTTTCCTCTGATTCAGAGGGACTGCCTCTATGGCTTTTTGTGCAGCACAGCCTGGATTTCTTCTCAAATGAGGGTGCTGTGGTCTCAAGGATAATGGGAGGGCAAAGGAGGGTTTTCTGGAGGGGTTCCAGGAATTCGAGGTGTGACCCCTTTCGATTATCTGGAGTACAAACTGGTCTGAGGTTACTGTGCACCACCCATCCAGATATAGGGAGAACTGACCTCCACCACCTCCCCCAAGGCCCTGCTGGGGGAGGGGTCAGGCAAGGAGTCACGAGTGCAGCCTGGGATGGGCAGAGCAGCTAAGGGCACTCTGAGGGCCCTGGGGCAGATGCACCGACTGGTGAGGTGTTGGCCTTGCATTTAAAAGGACCTGTTGACTTCTGGCCCTTGGAGGGCAGTCTGGAGGTCTGGTGAAAGGACTGATGTTGGAAGACCTTGGTTAGGAATGGTACATGGAATGTGTCGACCTCAAGACCTTGCCAGATTCCTGAACACAGGAGATGATATCCTGGGCATCTCCCCAAACAAAACAGAACCCCTATGGGGTATCCGGGATTTTGGCCTGAACATCAGGTGCAAATCCAGAGACCATGAGCCATGAGTGGCGGTGCATGCAGATCCCTACTGCCGCCCTTCATCCAGAGCCAGCTACAATATCATAGGCTGCCCTCAGCACATGGTTACCTACATCTGAACTGTTTTTTAAAAAGTTGGACTAACTATGTTTTATTGGAATCTTCAGGGACGGACTGAATCAGATCTCTTGCCTGGTCCCAAATGGCATTCTGATACTGTACCATAAGGGCCAGATAGTTCTGGGCCTGGATGGACAGAGTGGCAGAGGAGTACACCCACTTGCCCAATAGGTCCAGCTGGTGGGATTCTTGTCTGGAGGATGGGTGCTGAAGTGTTTGGTTTCTTAGTGCCGTCATGAGCCTTGTTAGTTAAGCGGTGGCCATGATTTATTCTTACTGGCCATCTAAACTGCCCAAATTTAACTTTTCAATGCAGCCCCATTCATGTCAATGGATGCTCGCTCACGCTTACTCAAATAGTGGTGTCACAAAACGCTGTAGCACTGGGGCAGATCAGAGCGGTCAGTCTATGCACAGGTACCAGGAAGTGGAAGGATCAGCGCAATGGAGCTCCACAGAGCAAAATATGATCCCTTTCCTTCAAAAATGGGGACATTCTGTAAAGGAATTTTATGAAAAATTTAATTTGGGGTCAGTTAAGAGCTATTTGTGTTTCTTGGGGAGGATTTCAAAGAGAGCATGACAGTTGCTCTTTAAGCTTAAATATCTATTCCCCAGTACTACTAGCTGCCCTATTCAACTTTATTGGAGTCAAGAGAGACTTTATCATGTCATTCTCTAATCATAACTGCCTTACTGTTTAAGTGATCTGTAAGTGCAGTGCACAGGCACTGCAGAAATACTGTGACACCAAAACTAAACCAATCCTGTCTTGATACAAGAGAAATACGAACAGCAGTCCATCTAATCATGTTCGTACTGTATCGTGACGATCTACTGAGCCCGATTTAAAATCATTGCAGAAGGCCATGGTCTCATGGACTGAAATGGAATCAAACGACCATGCTCAATGACATATCAAGGCAACTTCAGTAACTGTGACCCAAAGCTTCCTGCCTAAGATATTAGAAGGAGGTTTGTCTAGCTGACCAAGATGTTCTGGTATGGTACCAAGCTTGATGATCTGATACAAGTTGAACAGAGGCAAATACAGACTCCTAAGTTGACTTCTAGATTTTCTATTCATGCCCAGGTTTAAAATGTAACTATTTCTTACCTGTTGGCCTTTTGGCCCTACTGGACCACCTGTGCCTGGGCTACCATCCTCTCCTTGTCTCCCAGGCTCTCCAGTAGGGCCAGGAAAACCGACAGGACCCGAGGACCAACAGGAGTTTCATCCAAACATGAACAGCTACCTGCTTCACCTGTCAATGAAATCACAAATAAAATCAACCACCCACAAAAGAAAAAGCAGTTTAGCCTCATGTGATGCCCTGTGTAAAGTCTATATAGTCAATCATTCAAAATCAATCTATCTTTCCATCATCTATCTCATCGACGCACGATGCATGTACGCACGTGCATCGATCTAGCTACTCTATCAGTCCTTCTATCTATCTAGCAAAGCATTTCCAGAGAGGTTCTTCAGGCAAATACATCGTTGCACCATATACATTATTTGTAGATACAGATATACAGTTTGCAGTTTGTAGGGATGAATATCCTCCATAGATTTCTGTTCCTCTTTGAATAATCAAAGGCCCTTGCAACCCCTGGCTCTCTGCAGACTTATTAGCTCAGTATGAAATCTAAGGACCACGTCCGCATCGGGCTTGAGCCACCAGCATGCAATTGAATATTCAAAAATACAAAGGAGCACGGAATGACTGCACAAGGTTCATCCGCTTTGAAAAATAAATACTACAAGGAGTGCTTACTGACACATGGGGCAATGGCAAACGTTCTGGAATAATATCAAAGAGATTACAGGAAAAAAATCAAAACATCACTCACTTTACTTGACGTTGATGGAACTCCAACTCTGTGTAACCCCTAGGTGGCGCTATCCCAAGGGCTACTACCCCTGCCTGCTTGGCTAGTAGCAGGTTATAGGGCCTGAGTTCTGAAACGAGTGCCTCCACCCACAGGTCCAGGGTTGGTAAGCGGTCAAGCTAACCTGGGCACAGCCCTCCGGGACACTGTAAGACCCTCTTTCCCCTCTAGTGGCCCAACACTGTACAATAATCACTTTCACAATACCCGGTACACCACACAAGTACCCACACTGTTTGCACTTACCACCAGGGCTGGTTCCTCTGGCTCAACCCTGGGGACCCCATGTAAAACAAGGTTATTTGAGCACAAACTGGAACCACAGTCAGATTACATGCAGAAAAGTTAGATCTGATTTATTCAGGGACTTGAACAAGGGAGGGGCAAAATTAGGTTAATTAGCTTAAAGGTTATATCAATCAAGCAGTTATGCATGCGCTTTGAGTCCCTCACACAGTCCACCTCTGGTACCCAGGTGGAGAAGAGATAGACTAGTCAGGACAGTTGCCCGCAGTTGCAGCTGGTTGGGGTCCTGTGATGGAAAACACAACATGCACAGTACACAGTATTTGTAATCCGGAGCCAGAGGGCTCAGTTCAGAAGGAAACGAAACAACAAGACAATCAGATGACACACTCAGATTACGCTTTGTTGCAGGAGCTGCCTTAGTATTTACTCACGATACCAAGACTGGACACAGGCTGGACAAAATTGAGACTGCAGGTGGTTGATCTGGAATGCCAGGAGAAGCAGGGCCCACACTAGTTGCAGAGGCATCGTTCCTGTTCAAGCGTGGAGCAGGGGCCTGATCCCATGCAGGTCTCGTCGATGGCTTCTCTGTGCAGTGGGTAGTCTGGCTGGGCCAGTCTGGCAAGGCCCAGACTGCATGGAGACAAATTTGGATGCAGTCCGTTTGAGCTAGATACAGCTTCCAGCAAGCAGAACACATTTCACACAGTGGGAACTAACTCACAGCCCACTAGCAGCTCATAGCACATTTACATGTATGGAATTCTACTATACTAGGTAGGCGCCCTGGTCACAATCGCAAAGTCTCTGCACACACTAGGCGCTTAGGGGTAGCTGGAACTCCTGACAGGCCAATCGCATTCAGCAAAATCTTCAGACTTCTTCAGGTTGAGCCTGGCCCACTTCAGTAGATTACTTTAGTCACACAAACTTGGATTTAGTCCACAATAATTCTCTTCTCCTCTCAGGAGCAGCAGGCACACATGTAAGCCAAAAACTCAGCCTTTTCACAGTTCTCCCATGCGAATCTACTCAGGATTGTTGCTCAGAATCACTTCAACTCCTCTCATTTCACTTTCCAGCTCAGAACTAACTTGAAAACTGCAAGCAGCCTAGGACCTCCCAAGATCCAAAAGATTTGGTTGGCTGATTGGGCTGTCAGCCAAAGCAAGAGCTCCCTTTCAGTTGCAAAAGGCACAAAAAGCTCCAAACTACAGTTCCCACAGATTTTGAATTCAGACAGCTCCTGTAGTCCGCTACATTTTAGGTCCCACCAGTACTGTTTGGTCCAATTTGCAGCCCAGGACCAGGACAGTGGAGACAAACAAAACAGTCCTTGCTGCAAAGAAAGCAGGTTAGACACACTACATTATCATTATTACTCTAAATGATTTTCAGCAAATAGTTACATCTTTCAACAGAGCTCCCTCACAGATTACTTAAGCTGCAATTTGGCAATTCTTAAGAGACAGTACACAGAGGCTATATAGGCTCTGGTAATCACATTAAACTGCTAAACGCAGGGACACCAGCCTGGCACTGAGCATTTAGGCAAGCTCAAGGAAGATTTTTGGGAACCTCCATTTATAGGGGTTACACCTTCCCTGCCTGGGAAAACTTGGCTCTGCCTAAGTCTGTACCATCATAACATTGAAAATGCAACATATACAAGACATTTATACCATTAGCATGCTATACAAGTACTATCTGATTCACCAATTAGTATAACTTGTCACGTTACTATACATTTCAATGTACTCCACTAAATCATTTCCATTCTGACAATACATTAAGCATATTTCACACAGGTAAATTGAACATTATTATACAGAATCATGTAATAACTTCTATAATCTAAACAATGCAAGAGGGGCCTTTCCTATCAGCTAACTTGGGGCTGGATGGGGCAGGGGCATCATGGTGACAGGGCAGAACAAGTAACCTGGAATAGGCGCCAAGCTCAATTTGGGCAGTGAGCTCTGAGAGCATAAACACCTTTGTGGACTACATTTAGAGGCAAATCCACTGGCCTCCTGGGGAATCGTAAATGAAGCGCACCACTGTATTGACAGCTCGGCCAGTCTTTCTGAGGTGAACAGCTACAGTCTCTGTACTTTCAGCAATGGTCTTGGAGCTTTCATCACTTGTGAGGGTGCCTCTGCATGAAGGGAATGTCAAGCTGGGAGCACTGTCAGCCCTTGCTCTGTAGTCTCTGTTTCTACAACACTTGGCTCATTTTGAAGACACTCTGGCACTGAAGGGAGGTTGTCAGCATTCTCATAGTGTTCCTCAAGTTCTGGCATGTCACCAGAAAGACTCATACCATCAGCCTCTCCTTCAGGCCAATCATACAGTTCCACGATACACAAAGACTCAGTATCCTCAGATGTGATACTTTCCCCTTCACTTTCAGGAGCATTGACTCCAAGGATGATGCGGGGCATTAGGCAGTCCAGAAGGCCCAGCTTCATCCCCATAATTCAACATAGGATTTTGCGAAACAATTGACTCAGTTCATATGAGGGATAATAAGCATTATCACACTCACTGTCATCCGAGTTAGACTGGCAGTCACTATCATTCTGGGCCTGCTGCGGAGAAGTCTTAAATCGGCAACCACAGGAACAGGCTGACTCTGTTTCTTTCTTGCAGCAGCACGAGTCGCTGGTCCACGGGAATCAATCTCGGTGGTTCAGCCTCAATTATAACTTGACCAGTAGGTAACAAGAGGTTACGGTGCATGGTCTTGACAGCTTTGAGTTATTCTCTGGGTGCACTTTGTACACTGGCAAATCATCCAACTTTCCAACTATGATATGGGAAGACGGTGCCATCGATCAGCAATTTTGTGTTTACCATGTGTAACTCACCCAGGTATGCGTTTCCATCTTGACAGCACTACCTGGTGGGCAGGGGTTCTGGGAGAAATATGTCACTCAGCACATTGGCTAGGTTTGGCTACTCTGCAACAGGGGCACCAAGTAACTCCGGACACAGGAAGCAATAACTGTAATGTCCAATATCAGAACTGGATTCTAAGTGTGGCTTTTATTCACATCCAACAGAATAACAAAGCATAGATGGACCCCCATGGGGCTACACTCCTGGTAATGCAGATTTATGGCGATCAGAACACATCCACTTTCACTTTAGCCCTCGGGTTTTGAAACACACTAGGCACACAGCCCAAACTTGTACTCTGCTCTGGGTTTCCTGGTTCTGCTCCCTTGCCAGCCACTTGACTACCTTCCTTCCATGGCTTGGCTATCATGCCAGCCTTGGACACTTTCCATATAGCATGGAAACATTTACTGGTGGATCCCTAAACCACCTAGGAGCACTTCTGGCTCCTTCAGGGAATCTTACTCATCAATCCCACATCTGGGTACTTTCATCAGGCACTGGCCTAGTACCTGACAGAACTAACAGGTGTCCCAAAGCAAACCCGAAGAGGAATTTGGTTACTACTGATGGGGGTCTCCCACCTTCACTCCCATAATTCATACCTGGCCATTTCTCTGGACTGTAACACCTCATCCTTGAAAACACTTTGCTGTGTAGATGCTCTTTAAATGTATTCACATTCAATCTACTGTCTTTACATCTCATTTGTGTGAACTTAAACATACTTAATAAGTGGCTGTGTCCATTACTCTAGACCCCCACAGAGTTAAGTCCAATCTCCACATCTTCCAAACTGTATGGCTGTCTTTTCCTGACCCCACAGTAACAGTCACTTTAGTTTCATCTTGTTTCAAGTGAAACAAATTGACCCTTTAGCAGCGAACTCACCCTTGGTTGTAGGTGTCCCACAGGCATTTTCTCTTCAAAGAAATCTTGTCCAGAACTTCTGGTGCCTCAGCATGAACTTAACTCAGGCAGCTTCTTTTTCCTAGCCGGACCACGGGGACTGCCCCTGAAACAGGCTGATTCTTCCCCCCATCCCGCAGGGATGGGGCCTGAACTCACTGAAAGTGGTCTCTACCACTTCACTTGGCTCTTGTGTTCTTCTTCAGGTGAGAACACACACCTCTACTAAAAAAAATAGCTCTTTGGCAGAGCTTAGAAATCTGAGGGCCTGCTTACAGTAGAGCACCTCCTTCCTCTACTACAGACTGCAACAGACCGACTTCAAATTCCCAACATTCTATCCTAACATCCCTAGCTGCAACATTCCAGTGTGGCTTATGCAGCTGCGACAGTTCTAAAATGATGTCACCCTCAGTCTCAGTTGAGACTGAGAACAGAGTGAGACAGTGTGAAATCCATTTAACTGGAGTTTCACAAGCTGCCTTCCTGTCCTACTACTTGGTCTAACTGGGATTCTTGTAACCCGGGTAACAGGGGTTACACATGCAATCTAAATTCATAACAACACACGGTCTCAGGCCTAAGCTCTTGAGCCTTTACTTTTCTATCATGTCTCTCTTTGTTGGCTAGATTTCTTTTGGCGGCCATTGTCTGGGCCAGTTGATAGGCATGGTTCAATTAAGCTTTAAGTTTTTGTATATTGCAGATAATCTTTGGCTCGGACCCCATCGGAGAAACCCAAAACAGACATCAACAGGCAGCCGGGCCTCTCCCGAACATGAGGCAGTAGGAAAGAACCAGGTAGCATCATTCTTTGTGCAATTGTATGTGTGTACCAAGGAGCTAATCTGTTGGCTTCATTTATGCTTATCTTTTGGGTGGAGGTGCCTAGCATGTCTAGTGTGGTGCGTTAAAGCATTCAGGATGAGAATCCTTCGGGTGATAAGGGTGGTTCTTGACTTTCGCACCCCTAGAGAGACAATTCTTTGATTAGCTGACTCTCAAAGTCCCGCCCTGACCAGAGTGAATTCGCTGGGGGCACCATAGTGGACGAAGAAATTTTCCACTAGCACCTTGGCCACAGTAGATGCTTTTGATCTTTGGTGGAAAAGCTTGTGCATACCATGTGAAAGGTCCATAACCACTAACACATTGGCAATGTTTCGCTGACCAGGCTCTGAACTCAAGAAGTCTATGCAGACTAGTTCCATTGGGGTGCTGGTAGTAATGATGACAAGGGGGCAGTCCTCTGAGGCAGGGCATTTCTCTGCAGGCAGCGTACTACAAGTCCTTACATGGTGCTCAACATCGGCACCATCTTGGGCCAGTAGAATCGAGATCGTATTATGTCAAGGGTCCGTTGATACCGAGGTGACCCATATGATTGTGAAGGACCTCAGTACCAAATCTTTGAAGGCTGTGAGCAGGACCAATTGTTGCTTGTCTAATTGGCCACCCCGATCTACAGTCTCTCTATACAACAGCTGATTAAGCAGCTTCAACCTGGGGCTTTCTTTAAACAATAAAGGTTCGCAGATCAGAGGAATGCAACTTGGACACATCTTTTCCTGCATGAAGGGCATCAAGTGCTGGCTGAATCATAGGATCTTGGGATTGTGCCCACTGAATGCTGTCATTGTCAAACTGAGGTAGTGCACTAATATCTAGAGCACAGAAGTGGCACACGCAGCTGGTATGCAGGTGTCAGAGGGCCCAAGCAATCTACTAACAGTCCGCTGTGTCCGTGAGACATCTGTTCATTTCTATCAGACTTTTGGCACAATGCTTGGATATCAGGTTCAGACAGCCTGACCCAGTCCCTCTTGAAATGGGCCTCCGACATAGGGTGTCAGCATTAATATGATTCAGGCCTGGACTGTATTCAACAGCATAATCATATGTGGACAATGCAGAAAGCCACTGGTGCCCGTGGTGTCTAACTTAGCTAAAGTCTGTACATAGGTCAACAGGTTATTGTCAGTCCTCATCAATATTTTTGCCCCATAGAGGTAATCATGAAACCGTCAACAATGGCCCATTTTATCGCAAGGAACTCTAACTTGTGCACAGGGTAGTTTCGCTCTGACGGGTCAAGCTCCTACTGGCGAATGCCACTGGTCTCAAACCATCCTCATGGTCTTGATACAGTACAGCTCTTGACCCTGCAGACTGGCGCCAGTATGCAGCACATAGGGTTTGGTGGGATCAGCATAAGCAAGGATGGGGGCATGGGTGAGCTGGTATATGACTTTGTGGAAAGCTGCTTCACAGTCAGGCATCCAACAGGACCCAAAGAGTTCACCTGGGTGGAAATATGCTTGGTCTGGTTCTTGATGGACCCTTTTTGTATTTCCGATTGGTAGGAGGGTAACCCTAGGTAAGATTCAAGAGTGGCAGAATCACTTTGCAATACTCCTTTATGAACCAGCAGTAGTAGCCACAGAATCCCAGGAAACGTTGTAGTTCTTTCAAATTGTGGGGCTGGGGCCAAGTAGTCAAGGCTTCAACTTTACTAGGACCAGTCTCTATCCCTCGGTAGACACTACGCGTCGCCACATACTTCACAGAGGTTTGGAAAACTGCCACTTGTCGATGGACAGCTTGAGGCCAAATCTTCCAGTCGGTCTAGTACTTTGAACAGTCGACTCTCATGTTCCTCTAGGGAGCTCCCAAACACAATGACATCATCCAAGTACACCAGGCATTCCAGCAAATTCATGTCTCCCACCACTCATTCCATCAGTCGCTGGAAGGTGGCGGCGCAATATCCCTGTGGCATTCTCAGGAATTGTAGAAACCCAAAGGACAGATGAAGGCTGTCTTCTCATGGTCCTCTGGAACCATCAGAATCTGGTAATATCCACTGCAAAGATCCAACACCAAGAACCATTTGCTCCCATTCAAACAATCCAGAGCATCTTGTATACGAGGCATGGTGTATTGATCGGGGATGGTCCACCGATTCAGAGTTTGATAATCAACACATTCTCACAGATCCGTTCTTCTTACGCACAACCACAATGAGAGAAACATATGGGCTCCTGGATTCTTGTGTCACACGAGCTGTGAGCATTTCCTGCAAGTGTCTTCTCCATCGTCTATGTCTGCAGGGGCTAGGCATCGAGACCTCTCTAAATGGCAGTTGATCATGCAGGCGTATGTGATGCTCGCATTATGGACACATCCCGCATCACATTCCTTCAACGAAAACACTTGATCTCTCTGGGCACGTTTCTGGCTAATTCTAGTCTTCCATTCAGCTGGCAATGGGAGTCACCAAAATCAAATAAGTCAGGAGTCACTCTATCGGTCTTGCCAGGGTGCTTGTTGCTGGCCAACACTGCAGTGTCTGTGCAGTGTACCATAGCTAAGGTGCATCCTCTGTTCACCTGGATCTCCCAATCTGACACATTATGAATCTGGACCATCACTCATCATGCATAGGCATAAGCACGAGCTGGCAAGATGCTGGGCTTAACCAATAATCCTTCCGCAATTTTCCATCGCCTGTGGCGTCCAACATCAGTATTTTGTTCTTGACATCTTTGTGCAGGTGGACCTCCGGTGAACGGTACACTGGGCATTAGGGGCCAGTAACATTGAATCGGATCCTTCTTCCACATGACCCCTACTGGTTCCTCCTGGTCCACTCCCTTGGGGTTCTGTTGCAAATCATAGGCCCTCCTGATCAGAGCAGGAATTTTAGGGCCTCCCAGTCCGTTGTCTTGTTTCTCATGACAGAGTTGTGCCAGTCTTCCAAACATATGGGCATTGGTCCCAATTATCAGGGGAACCCCATCATACAGTCCAGTATGGGGACACACTAAGGCCAGTGTCTCGACTTGCTCCTCTACACCAGTTACAGCTGCAGGAAATGACAACCAGAGGTGGACATATCCTAGATAGGGATAAGACTTGTCGCCGGCCCCACACAGGTAGGCCTTCCAGGGATTGTAAGGGCACAGCAGATAAGTGTTTGTCATACCAGTCCTCAAATACAATGGTCACTTAGACCCACTGTCCAGCACAGCCCAAGTAGGAATACCATTCACAGCCACCGTAGTCTCCATTGAAGGGCCCACTATTTTGGACCAGTCTGGAGGGACAGCAGCAGGGGCCTGGAGATGATTTAGCCACACAGGGATTTGATTTACTACTTCTAAACCCTCACTGCAGTCATTTTGAGTACTCCTTGGCCACTGATTCATTCTCCAAGCTCTTCTTGAAGCCTGTATCCAACTTTATCTAGGTCTTTTGTGGACGGCATTCTCTCTTCATGTGCCCATCCTTCCGACAATTATGGCAAAATATGTTTTCTGGGATTTGGAGTGGCAGATGCATCACACTGGGAGCTGGGGCGGGGTACTACCAACTGAAAACCTTGTGCCATCTCTGTCTGTTGTGTGGTGAACATTTGGAGACATCTTGTCAATTCTCTTACTTCCATAGTCAAGGCATCGAGTTTGAGCTGCTGTCAGCAGGAGATGCCTGGATGGACACCCCACCCCATAGCAGATACAGTTGGATAAGGGTTGGTGCCTGTACTTGCAGGAAGCGGTCTTCATAAAGAGACTGTTTTTGTTTCCCTGAACTCCTTCAGCAGTTCATCCTATGCTGCACACCCTCATTGGTCCCCACTTGAAGGGCCTTCCGATGCTGTGATCACTTGGGCTGAACTCACCCTAGAATTACAATCCCCTCTTCATCTTCAACCTCCCAGAGTTCTTTTATCAAGTCACAATAGTCCGTGGGTTACCCTTCTGTCTGGGAGCCTTAATTGAAGAAGCTGCAATTTAGAATGTTTTGCATGTTGCAGTATGCCCCAACCTCACATGGTTTAAGTCACTGGCAGCTACCCCACCTTTTGGTAAGCCTTTGCAGTGCTCTTTCCAGACGAGTAACATATGCAGACAAACTTTCCTGGCCATTGTTTTGTACCTCGAAATTTCCATATCGTTCTCCCTGACTCAATGCTCCCAAAATTGCCTTCAAGTGTAGACAGGAACTTCTGGGCAGATGCATCAGGGTTTGTGAAACTCAGAAATTTAATGGCCACTAGGGCGGGACCCTCAAACTTTCTATGATCCTTTTCCATTTCTCAGCCTCCACACACTGCCATTCACGTACTAGGGGCAACAAATCTATCCAGGTCTCCCAATCATCCTCCCTTGGGAGGTGGGAGGGTGCCGGAGAAGATTCTCAACCTTCAATAAGAGTCATGACTAATGGCAGGTACAGAGATAGGAGCTAGCACTGGCACGGGACGGAAGGAGGGGCAATAATGGGTGCTGGAGTAGGAGGGGTTGTTGGGGAGGACACCCCAGGTGGCAGGAATAGTTTCTTTTAAGTCCTCCACAGTTTTCCTTCCTCCAGCAACAACTTTGCAAATTTCTCCTCAAAGTCTCAGATAGTGGGAGGGGCTCATTCTCCCGGGGTCTTTACTGTCTTTAGTTATCACTCTCCAGGCAGTGAGGGCTCCTTCAGGGGTGATAGTCTGTGGCACTTTGGAACTATCTACTGGGTTCTTACACTCTACTAACACCATGAAACTTTGTGCAGCAAATTAGCCTGTCGACCCACCACCACAGGGTTTTGTAAACATTCAACCTTGGAAAGTACTCCTCTACAGTGTCCTTACTGGTACCCAGGGCAATATCCAGGATAAGTATAGCATTTCGGGGTCGATCTCCTGCCCAGTACACCACCCCAGCAACTGGTGTACAGACTCTTCTGTTGGGGTAGCCATATATGTTTGACAATAATTCATAGTTTCACCACTAGAAGACACAAAATCCCAGCAGTGAACCTCCAAGATGTAACCCCTAGGTGGCGCTATCCGCGCTACTACCCTGCCTGCTTGGCTAGTAGCAGGTTAGGGACTGAGTTTTGAAACGGGTGCCTCCACCCACAGGTCAGGGTTGGTAGTGGTCAAGCTAACCTGGGCAAAGCCTCCGGGACACTGTAACACCCCTCTTTCCCTCTAGTGGCCTGAACACTGTACAATAATCAGTTCACAATACCCTGGTACACCACACAAGTACCCACACTGTTTGCACTTACCACCAGGGCTGGTTCCTCTGGCTTGATCCTGGGGACCCCTGTAAAACAAGGTTAAGCACAGCAAATAGCAACAGTATAGTACTTTGAACACAAACTGGAACCACAATCAGATTACATGCAGAAAAATTTAGATCTGATTTATTCAGGGACTTGAACAAGGGAGGGCAAAATCAGGTTAATTAGCTTAAAGGTTATATCAATCAAGCAGTTATGCATGCGCTTTGAGTCCCCCACACAGTCCACCTCTGGGTACCCAGGTAGAGAAGAGATGGGCTAGCCAGGACAGTTGCCCATGGCTGCAGCTGGTTGGGGCCTGTGATGGAAAACAAAACATGCACAGTACACAATATTTGTAATCCGGAGCCAGAGGACTCAGTTCAGAAGGAAACGAAACAACAAGACAATCAGATGACACACTCAGATTAAACTGCTGTTATAGGGAGCTACCAGGTATTTACTCATGATACCCAAGACTGGACACAGGCTGGACGAAAATCAAGACTGCAGGTGGTTGATCCGAATGCCAGGAGAAGCAGGGCCCACACAAGTCACAGAGGCGTTGTTCCTGTTCAAGCATGGAGCAGGGGCTGATCCCGTGCAAGTCTCTTGTCGATGACTTCTCTGTGCAGTGGGTAGTCTGGCTGGGCCAGTCTGGCAAAGCCCAAACTGCATGGAGACAAGTTTGGAAGCAGTCCGCTTTGGGCTGGATACTGCTTCCAGCAAGCAAAACACAGTTCACACAGTGGAGAGCTAACTCACAACCCACTAGCAGCTCATAGCACATTTACATGTGCGAATTCTACTGTACCAGGCAGAGCGCCCCGGTCACAATCACAAAGTCTCTGCACACACCGGGAGCTTAGGGTAGCTGGAACTCCTGATAGGCCAATCACATTCAGTAAAATATTTGGTCTTCTTCAGGTTGAGCCTGGCCCACTTCAGTAGCTTACTTTAGTCACACAAACATGGATTTAGTCCAAAATAATCTCTTCCTCCTCTCAGGAGCAGCACACCGCATGCATGCCAAAACCTAGCCTTTTCAGAGTTCTCCCATGGAATCCACTCAGGATTGCTGCTCAGAAACACTTCAGCTCCTTCTTGCTCAGCTTCCAGCTTAGTTCTAACTGAAAACTGCAAGCAGCCCGGACTTCCCAAGATCCAAAAGATTTGGTTGGCTGATTTGGCTGTCAGTCAAAGCAAGAGCTTCCCCTTCAGTTGCAAAAAGGTGCAAAAAGCTCCAAACTAAAGTTCCTACAGATTTTGAATTCAGACAGCTCCTGTAGTCCGGCTACATTTTAGGTCCCACCAGTACTGTTTGGTCCAATTTGCAGCCCAGGACCAAGATAGTGGAGACAAACAAAACAGTCCTTGTTACAAAGAAAGCAGGTTAGACAAAGTACATTATCACCCGTCTTTCGGATGAGACGTTAAACCGAGGTCCCATCTGTCTGGATTGGTGGTAGTTCAGGTGGATGTTAAAGATCCCATGGCACTTATCGAAAAGAGTATGGAATTTCCCGGTGTCCTGGCTAAATTTCCCCATTCACTAAAAATACCACCAACAGCTTAATCTGGTTCAAAGTTAGTTGGCATTCATCTGTATCCCTCTCCCTGGGTCGTGCCTGAAAATAGGCAGGATTTGTCTAGTGCACTTACCCGTCAACAAAAACTAAATAAATAAATAAATTATCACTCTAAATGATTTTCAGTAAATAGTCACATCTTTCAACAGAGCTCCCTCTCAGATTACTTAAACTGCAATTAGGCAGCTCTTAAGAGACAGTACACAGAGGCTATACAGGCTCTGGTAATCACATTTAACTGCTACTAAAACGTAGGACACCAGCCTGGCAGTGAGCAGTTAGGCAAGCTCAAGGAAGACTTTTGGGAACCCCCATTTGTAGGGGGTTACATATGTAATCTGTGACTTAAATAAATAAAATTAACCCTGTTGGTGGCAGCCTGGAAATCTATTCCTAACACCTTGTCATGCCTTGTATGGTGTGCAAAAGGCCCTGCTGTAAATGGAACATACTAGTAGTTAGATGGAGTAGTGGGGACTTGGTTTTCCAGACTTAAAAGTTTCCACCAATCCTACTAGCTCCAATACCTAAGTGACACATCTCCAGAGAGGTACAGACCAAATTGGGTATCACTAGAACAAAACGGCATGCTTGGAAATAACTCTCAAACAGCACATTTATTAAAACATACTCCAAATCTATCAGCTTTATGCCTAACCCAGGGATCAAAGTTATGCCCCAAACCTAGTGGAACCTGGTTAAAAAGCTGGTGTTAACAGTTTGGAACTCCTTACTCTAATCAGAACTTACAAAGATTTTCGTCTAGGGCAAGGGATCCAAAATTTGTCAGATAAAAGGATGAGGGCTGAAAAGACCAGGCCTGTTGCCGCACTGGGGTGTGGTCAAATCTTCTTCACAACTGCAGGGTTAATTTCATCTCTTAACTAGAGATTTCAGTTACACTGTAAGTGCTGTTTTCAATGTAACTAACTAATTACATGCAACAGGGTAACTGCACTGTAGTTACATGTTTGTTGCATGCAGCTACATTCCAGTTGCAATGCAGATATAGTGTAGTTACACTGCACCTACATTACAAAGTAACCACACTGAAGTTAAGTGACACTTAAAGTTTAACCATGATTTCTACTGTTTTTACAGCAGAAACAAAAAAAGCACCCATCACACAGACTGAAAAACACCACACTCAGTGTCAAAGTTTATTGAGTACATACAGAGGCACTCCACCGGAAAAAGAGTTGGTAAAGGCTTGCTGACAAAACTACGCTTCACCCAACAAATCGCTGGGCTTCCTCAGAGTAGTTCCATTATTTATTTATTTAAACAGCAGTTTGAAAACCTTTGAGCCATAGGCTCATTTACAAAGGTACCTTGTCACAGTAAGACAAACCAAAATACACAGTATAGCAGTACAACACATAAGTATAACAGTAAAATTAAGACATAGATACAAACAAGCTGGTACAGGTAGGATGGATGCAAACAATACCAGAGTTATGTAGTCCTTAGCAGCTTAGTAATAAGCTTTGTCACAAGTATTGAGTACGGCTTTGACTAGTGGCAGTTACAGCATCGGTGTTAATAAGGTGGTTACGTAAGGAAGTTTTGAAGCACGAAGTTGGAGCTTCGGAGATGGAGGGGGCAGTGTGTTGAACCAGGAGGGGCCCTAAAGCTGAAGGCACTTTGGCCGTGAGAGGTCCTAGCTCTAGGGATAACAAGAGAGGTTTTCCCAGAGGTCCAGTATGAACTAGTGGGACAGAGCGCGTGGTGGTGGTCAATCCTGGTGGGAAAGCCCAAGGAGGGTCTTTTGTAAGGGTACAGGTAAGATATTTGAGGCGCGTTGAGATCAGTACCAGCTTAGCATACAGCAGACAGGTGTGTGTCATCCTAGGTGCTCCAGTAATTAACCTGCAGGCCTTTATTCAGAGAAAAGCAATTTTATGGAGTGCGGTCTGATCAGCAGCACCATACACGGCAGTCCATAGTCCACTAGGGACAGGATAGAGGAGGTGACTATGAGTCAAGAGCCTCGGGGAGGCAGTGTTTATACCGATGTAAGATGTCCAATCGGATATTAGTGGCAGTGGCTAGAGCATGCGTGTCCATGGAAGGAGAGGGAGGGGTCAAAATGGATCCCTAGGTATTTATAGGAGCAAACTTGTTCGAGTGGGAATGAGGACCCAGAGTGAATGAGGAGTTTGAAGTTGCAGAACTTGTTTTGGGGATGAGTGAAGAACATGGTTTTGTTTTTTAAGATTTATCACCAATCTATGTTCCTTGAACCAGCCCTCGGCTTCAGTGAAGGACTTCTGCAGTGAGTCCTGGAGGCAGTAGGGTTACGACTTGAGGCAAAGATGACTGCATCATCAGCGCAAATAGAATGTTCCCGAGCAAGAGCGGGAAGGGTGTTAAGGTAAAGGGAGAATAGTAAGGGCCAAGAATGGAGCCTGGGAACCCCAGAAAAGATGGGACAGATGTCTGAGTAGGTCCCATTAATTTTTACACGCCAGAGCGGTCAGACAGATAACTGGTGCACCAGGAGATAGGCCCAGCAGCAAAACCAGAGAGACTAAGGGCATCAAGAAGGAGGGGTGGGAGACAGTGTCGAAAGCTTTCGAGAGGTCAATGAAGACAGCACCAGCCAGAGAACCAGTGTCTAAGGAGGAGTGGAGAAAGTTGGAGAACTCTAGGAGGGCTGTGTTGGTACTGTGGCCTGCCGGAAGCCATGCTGCTCAGGACAAAGGACATTGTAGGTGGAGAGGTAGTCAGAGATTTGAGAGGCCACCACTTTTCCAAGGCCTTGGAGAGAGGAGAGAATGGAGATGTCGATAGTTTCCAGCCACAGTCCTATCACCACCTTTAAAGATAGGGTGACAGTGGCGACTTTCCAGACAGTTGGAACCTTCCCAGGCAAACAGAGTGGTTGATGAGGCATGTGATCGGGTAAGGACTGTGTCTAAGACCAGCCATAGGATACACGGATCCAGGGTGTCACTGCCTGTACTATTACTCTTGAGGGCAGTGAATGTGGCCTAAGTTCTTGGGCAGAAACACGGTGGAGGAGAAAATATGGGCAGAAAGATTTACGGCAGGTGCTGGGGAGGAGGGTCAAAAAATTTGTAGGGAGGATAGGGCTAAGGTCAGTGAATGAGGTGTTGAGGTGGTTGGCTATGAGGGCTGGGTCTGAGGAGATCACACCATTAATGTTGATCTGGTGGTGGGGGAGTGTGCACTCCATTTAACTGTTTAATGTTATCCCAGAAGGTTCTGGGATTCCCCATGAGGCAGTGAGTGAGGACCGACAGTGCTCAGACTTGGCCTTTCTGATGGCCCGAGTGCACTTGTTTCAGGCGGCATATAACCGCCTGTCATTGGGCCGGCCAGTCTCAATGGCACGTGCCATAGGTTGTCCTATGTTTGAGCTGGTGGATCAAAGCTTGGGTAACCTAGGCATTCTTCCTTTTAGAACGGCGGGTCAACACTGGGGCAAAGATATCACAGGCATTATTAAAAGTTTGGGTAAAGAAGGAGAGAGCTGTGTCGATGTCAGGAGTTGCCTGTATAGGAGACCAGTCAATTTGGGACAGAAGTTCCTTAGTTTTATCAGTCCACCAGGTATTAGACACCACCGCAAGTGGACTGTGCTATGGGTTTGGGGACTGAGGTTGACCAGTGGAATAGAATGGGGAGTGATCGCTGAGAGAGTCTGGGAGGACTTGTACATTGGGGATCCGATTAGGGGCGGTGAGTACCACATCAAGCAGGGTACTGGAGCCTCTCTTGGGGTTAGTCCTGGTAGGGTGGGTAACTAGTTGCATTAGGTCTATTGCAGAAAAGGAGTCTCGGGTAGAGGAGGAGGAGGAGGGCTGAGCCAGTTGACATTTAAGTCACCCACCAGAATTTGATCAGCGGAAGGAGGTAGAGAGGTAAGGTATTCTGTAAGAGAGGCAATGGCCTGCATTTGGTCCCTGGGGGCACGTATGCAGTAGTCAGATAAAGGGTCCCTTTAAAGGGTCAGGGTTAGTTTCAGCATAAGCGCCTGGGCCCTGGAGTCAAGGATGGAGTGGCAAGGCTAGTACGGGAGATTCTTGACATAATAAAGCGCACTTCTGTCTCCCAACACGGTCGGACTGAAAAGGTGAAACCAGGAAGGGAGACTAGGGAGTCAGGGGAGGATTTTGAGAGCCAAGTCTCAACCAGGGTGATGACATCAGGTTAATTGATGTGACCAGGCATTGTAGTGAGTCAAACTTTTTAGGAGGCTACAGATATTCATGGAGACCATGCATAGGCCTGTGGTGCGGTTGGGGAGCTCCTGGGAACCGGGCCAGGGTTTGATGAATGTTCCTGACAGGAGTAGTAGCATGACTAACACCTGGCTGGGAGATGGTAGAGGTTTTCCACGATTGACATGAGAGGGAGGGAGGGAGGCTAGGAGCAGGGGTGGGCAGGGAGGCACAGGAGGGAAAGCAAGAATAAGAAGACACCCAGATGTGCCTGAGGTGAAGAGAAAGCTAGGGGAGGCAGGGGACAGGGACACACAGAGGTCCCAAGGGCAGGAGAGGAGTGTCAGGAGCAAGGAGGGAGGGGTGCCAGGGCACAGTGTGGACTAGCAGATGGGTAAGTGGGTAAGTGCACTGCTAGTGGGGATAGACACAGGCAGAGCGTGAGGCAGGGCCATACATTGTGGTGAGCAAGATCCCAGGAAGTAGTGCTGTACAGGTAGGGAGGAGGAGTAGGAGGAGCATAGGTCCCTCTAGTGGCCAGCAGGTATAACCTGCAAATGGGAAAGTGGGAGATAGGTTCTGGCAACAGGACGTGATATCACCGGATGTGATGTCACGGGTGGATCTCAAATTGACAGCCGCCCCTGGGTGGAGGGTGGTTAGGCGGGTTAGCACCCCTCTGCAGGCGTCCAGATGAAGAGAAGAGGCTCTCTTTACCTTGAAAGTTATCAGGCTGGAGATTTGGCTTCCTCAGCTACTCAGGTGAGCTGCTTGTGCTTCAGTTGCTTGATTGTCCCGAGTGCCTAGCTTTGGGAGCTGCTCATGTTGTGGAGAAAACAGCCTCATTACTATGCAGCGGAGAATATGTTGTGACTTGCACAAAGGAGCTCCACTCTAGCAAACAGGGCTATTCCAAATGAGGTCACACTAGGACCCAGCTAACCTAATGCCTTCAGTAACAAGCACAATTAGCTCAATACCACCATATTAAACAAGTCTGATCTATATTAGCTGCTTGGTATATCTGGCTTTAAGATGAAATCAGCAATTAGCTCCAAATACCACCATATTAAACAAGTCTGATCTATATTAGCTGCTTGGTATATCTGGCTTTAACATGAAATCAGCAAGGCAACTCTAGAAAAGCCAGTGAGTCCCTAGCTTTACACTTCAGCAATTAGTAGCACAAAGAGAATCAAATAACAAGCCCACCTAGTGGTGAACAGGAACAAAGTTCATAAAATATAAGTGTTCATCAGGTAGCACCCTCTGCAGGCATCCAGACGAAGAGAAGAGGCTCTCTTTACCTCGAAAGTTATCAGGCTGGAGATTTGGCTTCTCAGCTACTCAGGTGAGCTGCTTGTGCTTCAGTTGCTTGATTGTCCCGAGTGCCTAGCTTGGGGGAGCTGCCTCGAAAGTTATCAGGCTGGAGATTTGGCTTCCTCAGCTACTCAGGTGAGCTGCTTGTGCTTCAGTTGCTTGATTGTCCCCAGTGCCCTGGCTTGGGGAGGGAGCTGCCTCGAAGTTATCAGGCTGGAGATTTGGCTTCCTCAGCTACTCAGGTGAGCTGCTTGTGCTTCAGTTGCTTGATTGTCCCGAGTGCCTAGCTTGGGGGAGCTGCCTCGAAGTTATCAGGCTGGAGATTTGGCGTCCTCAGCTACTCAGGTGAGCTGCTTGTGCTTCAGTTGCTTGATTGTCCCGAGTGCCTAGCTTGGGGAGCTGCCTCAAAGAGTTATCAGGCTGGAGATTTGGCTTCCTCAGCTACTCAGGTGAGCTGCTTGTGCTTCAGTTGTTGATTGTCCCCAGTGCCTAGCTTGGGGAGCTGCCTCGAAAGTTATCAGGCTGGAGATTTGGCTTCCTCAGCTACTCAGGTGAGCTGCTTGTGCTTCAGTTGCTTGATTGTCCTGAGTGCCTAGCTTGGGGAGCTGCCCCGAAGTTATCAGGCTGAGATTTGTCTTCCCTCAGCTACTCAGGTGAGCTGCTTGTGCTTCAGTTGCTTGATTGTCCCGAGTGCCTAGCTTGGGGTGGGGGAGGCGCCCCGAAAGTTATCAGGCTGGAGATTTGGCTCCTCAGCTACTCAGGTGAGCTGCTTGTGCTTCAGTTGCTTGATTGTCCCGAGTGCCTAGCTGGGGGAGCTGCCTCGAAAGTTATCAGGCTGGAGATTTGGCTTCCTCAGCTACTCAGGTGAGCTGCTTGTGCTTCAGTTGCTTGATTGTCCAGAGTGCCGTCCTCCTTCGTCACATTTATACATCAATACCACGTGCAAATCTAGTAATTATCCAGTAATCTCTAAACAATCCATAACACTGCTTCACCATGAAAAGTCAATACTCTATTCAATTTAGAGCTTGCTAAAAAACGAGAACAGAAGTGATCCTGTTAATTTTCATCAGCATCCGTTATTGATAAATTAGCTCACAACTAACCTTTCAACTTTAATTCTGCAGGCTGAAAACAACATACATAAGACATAATGAACATAAAAAGCTGCTATGCACAAAATGATCATAAACAGGTGGCACAAAACAGGATCAAACTAAAAACACAGACACATTGCCACCAGCCATGTGTGCTCAGAAGTGTAAACTGAGTGCACTGCAAGGGAAGGAGCACACCAGTCTGAAAATGAATGGTTATGTCCATACAAGATACATTTACTGACACTAAATACAGAACAGCCTCCTAACTGAAAATAATATTACCAGAATACAAATCCCCATAGGCCAAAAGAATTTTTAGCAGTGAAATGTATTCAAAAAGCTGCCAAATCAATACTGTCATTACGACCATTGTGTTTTCTGGAACCCAGTTCAAAAATCCAAAACTTTCCTCTGCCCAATGTATTTCTTAAAATCACCTCCCTAGGACCAAGCTGAACTAATTGTAGACCAAAGAAATGGAATGAATGTTCAGCGGTAAGAATGAAAGATGTTTTACAATGGCATAATTTGTGGGGGCACTGCTGAGCCCGGCTGAGAGGCATCAAAGTTTACCAGTTCCTGCAGAAAAGTAAAGGAAAATTATAAAATCTAAAGTTTGGAGCAGTTATTTACCGAAAACAGCACTAAATTCAGAAAGAGGACCTGAAACTTAACAAAATGGGTAATCTGAAAAAGATAGAGGAGGTGGAACAGGAGGAAACTGAGTAGGTCCTCGTAGCCCTCGCGACTAGAACAAACAGCACAGGCCGCCACAGCACCAGATTCGGAGGAGACTCCAGCATCATTGGGTCACAAGCTACAGAGATTGATTTCTTCTGTCTCCGATCTCAATACAAAAATAGATTCTTTTGGGGTATGAGTAACAACAGTTGAAACCGCCGTGAGTGTCTGAAAACAGATTTTGCAGCGTTAAAAGCAATCAGAGGCCTTCCTCAGCTACAACATTGCTGGTAAAAGAAAATGCACACTTTCGGCCTGACTCAAACACTAGAGAAGCAGGCCTGAGCCTCTCACACACATGTTGGGCCTTCCGAGGAATAGAAGGGACCACCTATTACTTTTTGCAAGAATGGCTCACGAAAAGATTGCATCTGGAGACCAGCAAGTGAACTTTGGTCTGCAAAATCATATCATATCACCCCAAGAGGCTATCGGAGGACTGAGGTAACCCACGCACAGTATTGGTCGTGACGGACGGGATTGGATGCGAGATAAAATTCTGTGGATGGCCAGGTAGGCGAGCCCCATCTCTCAAGACAGCCACACAGTATATCTTTTTCCAGATATTAGTTACATGACCAGGATGCTCGCAAAGTTTGATGGCATTCGCTGGAAATTAAGAGCATCATCCATACCTCACGCCATGATCTACCCAGCAAAGCTCCGAATAGTCCACAAGGGAAGGTCTGGATTTTTTGATCCAATGGAAGTGGGTAAATGGGCCTCTAGATTCCACCTTCGGTCAACAGAAACAAAACGCCACGAGGGAAGGAGAGACTCTGAATCGGATGAAGACGCAGCGGCTAAGTATAGATCTACTATATCTGTGGACAGATGTAAGAAGAAGAATCAGCATTTATATAGCACTTTTCATACATCCAAAGCGCTTTACAAGCAATGCTAGACTGGTAGTGAAGTGACTGAATGTGGTGGTGCCATATCGCACATCATCACCCACACACAGCCTGGATAATTACGAACGGTTTTATGGGAAGGGGAATGTTGGCCAGGACACGGGAATGTTCCCTACTCTTTGCAAAGAGTGCCCTGGGTTCTTTACTTCACCTGGACACCCACCAGGGCAACACCAGGATGGGCAGAAGGGACCTCGGTTTAACGTCTCATCTGAAGGACGGGACACCCAGCAGTACAACACCCCTAATACTGCACTCGGATGCCAGTGATTTTAGGGTGCAAGTCCAATCCCGGTGGGATGAGAACCCACGACCTTCTGGTCCAGAGGCGGATGTGCTACCAACTGAGCCACGCTAACACCTATGTAAACACCTGACAGGCCGATTTGAGTTTAAGGGACTGAGTACAAAACTACCCAAACTGAAAAATTTTTAATTCCAATGTTATTTTAAGGTTCTCTAATATGACCTCAGAGTATTAAATCCTGAACAGCTGAAAGCTGTTTTACAAGTTATTAATAATAAAGTATTCTATTTTGGGGCATGTACTTATATATGATAATAAAACATGCTGGATGAAGTGAATAAGGGAAAACTGCTCCATGGATAGAAACATAGAACATAGATTTGACGCAGATAAGGACCGCTTGGCCCACCCAGTCTGCCCATTTCCTACCTAATGGATAAGCTTCAGATCCTAGTTAACCAGCAGCCTACTTCTTCCTACCCCCACCCCCTAGAATTGCCTTATAACTGTCCCATGCATGCTTGAATTCCACCACTGTTTTTGACTCACAACCTCCTCGGAAGGCCATTCCATGCATCCACAACCCTCTCTGTGAAAAAATACTTCCTTAAAAGTGCCTCTGAGCCGCCCCCTTCTATTCTTCAAATTGTGCCCCTTGTTCTTGCCACGCTCTTTTTGAAAGATGCTACCCTCTTGGACTTTGTTGATTCCTTGAGATACTTGAAAGTTTCTATCACGTCCCCTCTCCTCCTTTCCTCGAGGCTATACATATTCAGCTCCTTAAGTCTCTCTTCACATGTCTTCCGGTGCAGACCCTGCACCATTTTAGTGCCTCCTCTGGACAGCCTCCATCCTGTCTATGTCCTTGCAGAGACTGGGTCTCCAGAACTGCACGCAGTACTCCAGATGGGGTCTCACCAACTGTCTGTACAGAGGGTAATAACTTCCTGTTTTCTACTGGTGATGCCTCTCCTATGCATCCCAGTATCCCCCAGCCTCCTTGCTGCCCTCTCACATTGCTTGCCCACCTTTAGGTCATCTGATATGACTACCCGGGTCCCTTTCCATTTTTGTTGTTGTTAGTATCTCACCCCACTGTGTACTCTTCCCTGGTTTTTGTTTCCAGGTGCATTACCTTGCACCTCTTAGCATTGAATCTAAGCAGCCATACATTTGACCATTCCTCTAACCTTGCCAAGTCCCTTCTCATCCTTTCCACCCCACCTTGTGCATCAACTCTGTTGCAGATCTTTGTGTCATCTGCAAAGAGACATACTTTTCCTTCCAGTCCTCTGCAATGTCGCTATAAAGACATTGAAGAGGACCGTCCAAATACTGAACCCTGCAGTACCCCACTACTAACCCTCCTTTCTTCAGAGTGGACTCCATTTACTATTACTCTCGTGTCCTATTCTCCAGCCAATTCTTTACCCAGGCTGTCATCTTGGGACCCACTCCCAGGCTGGCTAACTTGTATATTAATCTTTATGTGGGACTGTGTCAAATGCCTTGCTAAAGTCTAGGTAGGCCATGTCCACAGCCCCTCCCTGATCCTCTACTTTGGTCACCCAGTCAAAGAAATCTATCAGATTTGTCTGGTATGACCTTCCCGCTAGAATCCATGCTGCTCTTGGGTCCTGAGCCCTCTGGCCTCTAGATACTCAACAATTCTTTCCTTCAGAAGTGATTCCATCATTTCCCTGCCACTAAGGTTAAACTAACAGGTCTGTAGTTTTCTGCTTCTGCCTTGCTCCCACTTTTGTGAAGGGGAATCACATCTGCCTTCTCCAGTCCTCAGGTACCACCCATCCTCCCATGATTTATTAAAGAGGGTAGTCAGTGGTGTCACTAGTTCTACCCTTAGTTCTTTTAGAATTCTGGGATGAATCCCATCAGGCCCCATTGCTTTGTCCACCTTTCAGTTTTAAGAGTTCTTTCAGAACCCTTTCTTCTGTAAATGGGCTGGTATCAACTTCTGTATCCAGAGTGTTTCTACTGTTTGTTTTAGGTACCTCCCCACTTCCTTTGTAAATACTGAGCAAAAATATTTGTTTAGTATCTCCGCCTTTCACAGTCACCCTCTACCCACCTCCTTCCTCTTTATTAAGCCTCACTAGCCCTCCCTTGGTCTTCCTTTGCTCCTGATGTACCTATAAAAGGTTTTATCCCCTTCTTAACTGAGTTGGCTGTCTTTTCCTCAGTTTGGGCCTTTGCTGTTCTGACTGCCTTCCAGCTTCCTTTGCTTTAACTGATACAGTTCCCTGTCCTGCTCCTTCTGTGATTCCTTGTACTTCCTGAATGCTTTCTTTTCTCTTGAACCTTCACTGCCACTTCCTTTGAGAACCATAGTGGTTTCTTACATCGGTTCGGTTTGTTAATTTGCTTCACACAAAGGCTTGTTACCTCTGTGATGGCAGTTTTATTATTCCCCATTGTTCTTCCACCCTTCTTCCTGCCCATTTGCTGGTATTCCTTAGGCACTCACCCATTTTGGCAAAGTCAGCCTCCTAAAGTCCAGTACTTTTACCTTGTATGGCTTGACTCTATTGCTGTGTTTATTGTGAACTATACTGTTCGATGGTCGCTAGTTCCCAGATGGCTACCCACGTCTTACATCTGATCCTCTCTTCATCTCCATTTGAGAGAACCAGGTCTAAGATTGCTCCCTCTCAGTGGGCTCCAATACTAGTTGGCTAAGGCATGCCTTGAGGGCATCTAGAATAACCCACTCTTTGAAGTGGCTGTTACAACTGCACTCCACTTAACATCTGGCATAATCATATCACCCATCAGCAATATCTCCCTTTTTCTGCCATTCTAAGTATTCTTTCTATCATTTCCTTGTCCATTTCCTCCCCTGAGAAGGGTTCGATCACAACCCTGTGCGGATTGTGGTGCCATTACCAGTCTCCAAATTTACCCACAGTGCTTCTTCTCCTCCCTGTTTTCCCTTTTGTTCTGTTGCTTTGATTCCTTCCTTATGTAAAGAGCTACCTCCTCCTCTTTTACCCTCCCTGTCCCTCCTGTAGATAGTTCTTGGATTGTTCTTTTATAACATGGTAACTTGCTGCCAAATACTTAATGAACAAATGTTATTTAGTACTTTAGGTATATAGTATGACACCAATAGCCCTTTACAGGATGTGCTATGTTGGACTGTTTATTGGACTTTAAGTTTTTTTGTATTAGTCATTCTGCTCTTGGGCCTACAAATACACCTATAATTGAACATAATTTTACTTTTAAGATGTCTTTTAGTTGTAACCCCTAGATGGCGCTATCCCAGGGCTACTACCCCTGCCTGATTTGCCACTAACAGGTTGAGGGCCTGGATCCAATGGCGGGCTCCACCCAGAGGTCAGGGTTTGCAATAGTTAAACTAACTTGGTCACAGCCTCTGGGACACTGCAACCCCTTTCTTCCCACTAGTGGCCCACACAATATATCAGAATTACCTTCACAGTATACACTTACCCCCAGGACTGGTTCCAGCACTGGGACCTCCTGTGAAATGAGATACAGTGCAACAATCACAGTACAGTACTTTAACATAGACAAATACCTCAGGCAGTATAACTTTGCTGAAACAAGCAGCTCTGATTTATTTGGGGATATAACAAGGACAGGGGAAATCAGGTTAATTAGCTTATCACTCTAATAATCTACCTATGGCTCTGTGCACAGGCCTATCCCTCACTGCCATTGTCCTTGGGAATTTCCAAGCCCTAGTGGCTAGTCCAAACTGTGGCAGCTGGTAGGGCCCTTCCACAGAGAAAAGGAGAATTAAACAGTCAGCAGTACAGTAATTCCATTTGGATTTAATGTGGCAATTCAACAGGAGGCGACTGAATTAGTACTCACGACCTCCAAATAAGATAGGGTCCTTCAATGTCAGAGGGCTCACTTGAGGTACACAAACCTCTTCACACATCCATATAAAAGAAAGCACTATACCAGGCAGGCTGCATCTGTATCCCGATTGCAATTACTGCACAATACCCGGAGAACACACAGCAGATTCAGTTCCTGACAGACCGAGGAATTTTCAGCAATTCTTCCAGTCTTCTACAGGGTGAGCCTGGTTTCTACTCTTCAGAGATCCTTTGATTCTTTTCACAGGACGGATTCAGTCCTAACAAGCTGCAGACCGGAACTCTGGGCCTTACACACGTTTTTGACTAAAACTGCACACTGAAAAAGCACAGGCTCCTTCCTTCTTCACTGCCAAAGCTCAACTGAAACTCCAACCGACAAAACCGGCACTTCCTTTGAGTTCCTCCCAGTTCTTGACTGGATTGGCTGTCACTCACAATAGACTGCTGCTGTTGGTCCAAAAGGCACTGAAGTCTAAACTACATCTCCCAGAGTCACTGCCCATACAATCCTCTTGTGGCTGGCTCAGATTATGAGTCCAAGTTCTGATTCGTCCAAGGCACCATTTTAGGCTAGCTTACCCACTGATTGGTCCAGTTCAGCAGTTCAAAACTAGAATGGGAACTAGCAGACACAGTTCTGACTGCAAAGAAAGCAGGTTAGACAAACTGTAATTTCATTATTACTCTAAATACTTTCTGGCAAACAGTTACATCTTTCAGATAGGTTCCCTTTGCACTCCTAGTGACTGCAAAATGGAGTGAATTGGCAGCAGCTTGAGTGGTACTCAATCAAAGAAACACACAGTCCCCATACAACTAATTATGTCTGCAAGCAGACAGCTCTTAAAGAGACAGTACCAGAGGTTCTAAAAACACTCACTGATAAATGGCTTAAATGCCAAACACCATTCAGGCTTGGGCATTCAAGCAAGCTCCTGGAAGTCTTTTAGGAACCCCATTTGCAGGGGGTTACACCCTTCCTGGTCTGGGAAAGCTTGGACGTCGCGTCAAGCAAGTACCCCATAAGTTTCAACTGCAACCATAGACATTTGCATTAGGCTCTGCATGTAATCATCAGTCAATATATCATTTTACCAAGAACACATTTCTGAAACATTGCAGTACGTCACTCTTTACAGTATTACATACACATTGTACCATAACTCAAGTTATTACCTCTTGTACATGAAACCTGAAGAGAGGGGCCCTTCCTATCAGTTACCTTGGGGCTGGATGGGGCAAGGGCACCATACTTAGAGGGCAACACAAGTAACTTGGAGTTAGCACTGATGCTCAGTTTGGGCAATGAGCTCGGGGACACATACACTCCTTTATGGACAACATTGAGAGGCAAGTCCACAGACCTCCCAAGTGAATCATAACTGAGGTGCACCACAGGCTTTACAGCTCGACCAGTCTTTCTAGGGGAACTGTTATAGTCTCTGCACTCTGAGCCTCATTTTCAGCATTGTCCTCACTTGTCAGGAGTCTCCATGGGGTAGAGAGGCTAGAACTTCAGGGCACTTTCAGCTCCAGGAGTTACAGTTTCTGAGTCCACAACATTTGGCTCGCATGGAGAGCTTTGACACTGGCAGTGGACTGTCAGGCACTCAAAATACTCTTCTTGTTCGGGTGTATCACCAGTCTGCCCTAATCTATCATTTTCCTCCTGAAAGCTCAAACAGTTCAACCATGCACAATGATTCCATTTCATCTGATCTGATGCTTTGCACTCACTTTCTGGGAGCATTGGTTCCAGGGATGAAGCTGGGGGCTTAGACAGTCCAGAAGGCCCAGCTTCATCTCCAGTATTGACTAGGGATTGCCCCGAACAATTGACTCAGTTCGTAAGAAGGATAGTATTCAAAGTCACTCTACTTTCTTCCGATATGGACTGACAGTCATGCTCAACTGGGACTTGTGGAGGGAACACTTTAACTTTGCTTCTGTAGGTGCAGACTTTCTTGATCTTTTCTTAGCAGCAGCTCTAGTCACTGGTCCAGAGGGCATCTTCTAGGGGCTCAGACTCAATTAAGATTTGTCCAATGGGCAGTAAATGATTTCTATGCATTGTTTTTACATCTTTTGAATTATTCTCAGGCCTTACTTTGTACACTGGCAGATCATCTAGTTTGCCCACTACAATGTGAGGGAGATGGTGCCATCTGTCAGCAATCTTGTGCTTGCCATGCAGTCCCAGATTTCTTAGCAACACCCGATCTCCCTCCTGGAGTTCCTGTGCTTTCACCTTTTATCATACCTTTCTTTGTTGGCCAGATTTCTTTTGGCAGCCATGGTTTGAGCCAGTTGGTACGCATGAGTTAGCTGGGCCTTTAACTTTTGCACATACTGTAAATAGTTGTCAGCTTGAACCCCATCAGAGAGACCCCAAACACACATCTACTGGTAGTCGAGCTTCTCTTCCAAACATCAAGCGGTAGGGGAGAATCCAGTGGCATCACTTTGGTGCAGTTATAAGCATGTACCAGGGTGCTAATTTGTTGGCTCCATCTAGGCTTGTCCTTTGGGTGCAGGGTGCCTAGCATATCTAGCAAAGTGTGGTTGAAACGTTCAGGCTGTGGGTCCCCTGAGGTGGTAAGAGTGGTTCTGGACTTTGACTCCCACAGAGAAAGCATCTCTTTGATCAGACGACTCTCAAAGTCTCTCCTTGATCAGAATGGATTCTTCAGGAGCCCCATAGTGAACAAAAAGTTTTCTACAAGTACTTTGGCCACAGTGGATGCTTTCTGGTCTTTGGTGGGGAAAGCTTGGGCATATCTCGTGAAATGGTCAGTGACCAGCACATTACTGATATTTCTTTGATCTGACTCCAAACTCAGAAAATCAATACAGACCAGCTCCATGGGTGCACTGGTGGTGATGTTAACAGGGGGCAGCCCTCTGGGCAAAGCTTTCCTCTGTAAGCAGCGACTACAAGTTTGAATGTGTTGCTCCACATCAGCCCCCATCTTAGGCCAATAGAATCTGGATCTCACCAAGTCAGTGTTCTGTCTATACCAAGGTGCCCCATGTGGTTGTGCAAGGACCTCAGTACTGAGTCTCGAAAGGCAGTGGGCAGCACTAGTTGTTGTTTGTCTACTTGTCCCCTCTGTCTACTGTTTCTCTGTATAACAGTTTATTGATCAGTTTCAACTTAGGACCTTCTTTGTATAACAGTGCAGTTCTCAAATCAGTGGGCGTAATTTGGACACATCTTTCCTGCATAGAGGGCTTCTAAAGCTGCTTTGATCATGGGATCGCGGATTGAGCCATGAATACTGTCATTGTCCAGCTGAGGCAGTGCACCAATGTCTATTGCAGAAAGTGGCACAAGCAGCAGGTATGCAATTCTCAGAGGCTCCCAAGCAATCCACCATGCAGTCCACTGCGTCCGTGGACATTTGTTCCTCCTGTCAAACTTCTCCGCAGAGTGCCCGAATGTCAGGTTCTGCCAATCGGACCCAATCATTCTGGGGAACAGGCCTCCGGAGAGAGCATCAGCATCTATGTGGTTCAGACCTGCTCGTATTCGAGCATAGTCATATGTAGATAATGCGGAAAGCCACCTATGGCCAGTGGCATCCAACTTAGCTGAGGTCTGCACATAGGTCAAAAGGATTATTGTCAGTTTTACTAGTATTTTAGCCCCATACAAGTACTCATGGAATTGGTCAACAATAGCCCACTTCAAAGCTAGGAACTCTAACTTATGTACAGGATAGTTCTTTTCGGATGGGGTCAGGCTTCTACTGGCAAAGGCCACTGGTCTCCGGCCATTCTCGTGCTCTTGGTACAACACAGCCCCCAACCCTTGCAAGCTAGCATCAGTGTGCAGGACGTAGGGTTTTCTTGGATCGGCATAGGCCAGCACTGGAGCATGGGTAAGTTGATATATGATCTCATGAAAAGCAGTCTCACAATCAGGAGTCCAGCGGGCCCCAAATACTTCACTCGGATGAAAATACACTCTTTCAGTCTTGAGGACGCTGACTTTGGTATTTTTTGTGGGTTGGGGATACCCTTGAGTAATGTTAAGTAAAGGCGGATCACTCTTGAATAGTCCTTGATGAGCGCCGATAATAACCACAGAATCCCAGGAATCTTTGCAGTTCTTTTAGATTTTTGGGCTGCGGCCAGTGGTCAAGGCCTCAACTTTACTTGGTCGGTCTCTATTCCTCGTTGGATACTATGTGTCCCATATACTTTACTGATGTTTGAAAGAATTGACACTTATCAATGGACAGTTTAAGGCCAAAGTCCTCCAGTCGGTCCAATACCTTAAATAATCTGCTCTCATGTTCCTCCAGTGAGCTGCCAAACACAATAACATCATCTAGGTATACCAGGCACTCTAGTAAGTTCATGTCCCCCACTGCACGCTCCATCAATCGTTGAAAAGTGGCTGGGGCACCTGAAATCCTGAGGCATCCTCATGAATTCATAGAAGCTAGCGGACAGATAAAGGCCGCTCTTCTCACGGTCCTCTGGGGCCATCGGGATCTGGTAGTACCCACTGCGGAGATCCAGCACAGAGAACCACTTGCTCCCGTTTAGGCAGTCCAAAGCATCCTGAATGCGGGCATTGTGTACTGATCAGGGATAGTCCGCCGGTTTAAGGTGCGATAATCCACACACATCCTTACTGTTCCATTCTTTTTCCTCACTACCACAATGGGGAAGCATAAGGGCTTCTGGATTCTTGTATTACACCAGCAGCTAACATCTCTTGCAGATGCCGTCTCACATCATCTATGTCAGCAGGTGCCAGGCGTGAGACCTCTCACAAAATGGTCTTTCGTCATGCAGCGGATATTGTGCTCAGCTCCTTGCACGCATCCTACATCCCATTCCTTTAAAGAAAACACCTGGTCTCTCTGGGCAAGCTTCTCACTGATCCTCACTTTCCATTCAGCTGGCAGCGGGAGTCGCGAAATCAAACAAGTCAGGCGTTACTCTGTCATTCTTCCTTGAACTCTTGCTGCTGGGTAGCACTGCAGTGTCTGCACAATGCACATTAGCCAGGATGCAACCTCTGTTTTCTCGAATGTCTCTTTCAGACACATTATGAACTTGGACCATTACCCTTCTGGCATAAGCATGGGCTCTAGCGGGCAAAATACTAGGCTTGACCAGCAGTCCCTCTGGCAATTTTCCATCACCTGGTGCATCCAACATTAATATTTATTCTTAACATCCTTTCTGATACGGACCTCTCCCTGTAAGGTACACTGGGCATTTGGTGCCAGGATCAGAGACTCAGGATCCTTCTTCCATACAATTCCGACCCGGTTCCTCTGGTTCTGTTTTTCAGCATCTCTCTGTGCCTCATAGGCCTTCTTAATTAAAGCCGGAACTCTTAAAGCTCTACTAGTCTTTGACCCTGTTTTCATAACACAACTGTGCCAGCCTTCCGAACATATGAGCATTTGTTCCAATCAACAAAGGGACACCATCATACAGTCCAGTGGGGGGACACACTAGGCTAGGGTCTCTACTTGTTGACCACTCCAGCCCGGAGGTGGGGAAAGACAGCCAAATTCGGATATCACCGGAATAGGGGTAGGCCTTCTCACATAACCCCATACATGCAGTCCTTCTAATGGTTGTAAGGTGGTACGCCTGACAAATGCTTCTGATACCAATCCTGGAACATAATTGTCACTTGGGAGCCACTGTCTAATACAGCTCTTGTAGACACTCCATTCACCTTTACAGTGGTCTCCATGGAGGGACCCACTATTCTGGACCAGTCTGGAGAGGCGGTAGTGGGGGCCTGGGCAACTGACCTTGCCACAAAGGGCGTGAATTAGCATTTTTGGTGCCCTCACTGGGATCATGTGTGCACCTCTTAACCACTGATTTCTTCTCGAAGCTCTCCTTGTAGCCTATATGAAACTTTGTCAGTGTCTTTTGGGGACTGGCATTCCCTTTTCATGTGCCCATCTTTCCATAATTATAGCAAAACATACTTTCTGGAGTTTGAGCTGGTCGAGGCCCACTGGGAGCCAGGGCGGGGTATTACTAACTGGAAACCTGGGTGCCATCTCTGTCTGCGCGTGATAAGCATTTGGAGACATCTCGTCAGTTTCTCCACTTCCATGGTCAAGGATTTGAGTTTGGAGCTGTTATCAGCAGGAGATACATGGGTGGGCCCCACCCCATAGCAGATGCAGTCGGATATAGGTCAGGGCCTGCATTGCAGGCGTGGCCTTCATAAAGGGACTGTTTTGAATTCCCGGATCTCTCTCAACAGTTCGCCCCATTGTGGCATATCTTTTCCTTGTCAGAGCACTCATTGACTGTCAACCTCTGCCCCTAGACTTCACTTGATGGGTCACCCTCAGTCACTCGGTCGTAGCCACAGCTGTTGGTGCAGGTACCTCCGAGGTCGCCTTTTCTCAACTCCTCGAATTTCTCTCATTAACTCATCATAGGAGGGTGGGATTCCAGTCGATTTGCAGGCGTAACTGAAGCAACAGCAGTTCTGAGAAGGGGGCAGACTTAAGGATTCTGTCCAGTCTGGTTCGGTCCAGTTCAATCGCTGGCAAACTACCCTTTCTGAGGCATTCTTGCAACAATTTTTCCAGCCGAGACATACACAGACAACAACTCCCTTGGTACTGTTGTGCATTTCTTACTCTCCACCATAGGTCCTCATCAGAATCTGGGCTCCCATACACATTCTCCAAGGCCTCAAGATAGGCCTGTGCAGTCGCTTCAGGGTTACTGGCCCGTTTAGCACGGATGGTAGCCAGGGCAGGACCTCGGAGCTCTCACTAACCCTCTTCACTTTTAGCCTTCAGGCATTGCCATTCTAGCACTTGGGGCAACATAGTCTATCCAGGTCTCCCAGTCATCCTCCCCTGGGGGGTGGGAGGTGCCAGAGAAGATCCTCAACCTTCGGTGAAGTCGTGACTAATGGCAGGTGCAGAAATAGGAGTCTGCATTGGTTCAGCCACCATTACGGGCACTGGAGCAGGAGAGGGTGTTGGGGAGGAACACCCCAGGTGGCAGAATAGTTTCTTCAAGTCCTCCACAGTTTTCCCTCTCCAGCAACCATTCAGCAAATTTCTCCTCAAAAGTTTCAGATAGTGGTGGGGCTGATTCCCCAGGTCTTTACTGTCCTTAGTTATCACTCTCAAGCAGTGAGGGCTCCCTCTGGGGTAATGGTCTGTGGCACTTTGGAGCTATCTATGGGATCCTTAAACTCTACTAGGGCCAGGAAAGTGTGGGTGAGCAGATTAGCATGCCGACCCACCACCACAGGGTTTTGTAAACCTTCCACCTTGGAAAGTACTCCCTGCACAGTGTCCGATTGATACCCAGGGGATGTCCAGGATAAGCATAGCATTTTGGGGTCGATCTCCTCCCCAGTACACCACTCCACCAGCCGTGCACAGCCACTTCTGTCGGGTACCCATTTTTTCTTAACAGTGGTTCTAAATATGGCCACTAGAGGACACACAATCCCAGCGGTGAGCCTCAAGATGTAACCCCTAGATGGCGCTATCCCAGGGGCTACTACCCTGCCTGATTTGCCACTAACAGGTTGAGGGGCCTGGATCCAATGGCGGGTGCCTCCACCCAGAGGTCAGGGTTTGCAATAGTTAAACTAACTTGGTCACAGCCCTCTGGGACACTGCAACCCCCTTTCTTCCCACTAGTGGCCCACACAATATATCAGAATTACCTTCACAGTATACACTTACCCCAGGACTGGTTCCGGCACTGGGACCTCCTGTGAAATGAGATACAGTGCAACAATCACAGTACAGTACTTTAACATAGACAAATACCTCAGGCAGTATAACTTTGCTGAAACAAGCAGCTCTGATTTATTTAGGGGATATAACAAGGACAGGGGAAATCAGGTTAATTAGCTTATCACTCTAATAATCTACCTATGACTCTGTGCACAGGCCTATCCCTATCAGTTACTGTCCCTGGGTACCCAAGCCTAGTGGCTAGTCCAAACCGTGGCAGCTGGTAGGGGCCCTTTCACACAGAGAAAGGAGAATTAAACAGTCAGCAGTACAGTAATTCCATTTGGATTTAATGTGGCAATTCAACAGGGAGCGACCCTGAATTAGTACTCACGACCTCCAAATAAGATAGGGTCCTTGATGTCAGCAGGGCTCACTTGAGGTACACAAACCTCTTCACACATCCATATAAAAGAAAGCACTATACTAGGCAGGCTGCATCTGTATCCCGATTGCAATTACTGCACAATACCGGGAGAACACACAGCAGATTCAGTTCCTGACAGACCGAGTGCAATTTTCAGCAATTCTTCCAGTCTTCTACAGGGTGAGCCTGGTTTCTACTCTTCAGAGATCCTTTGATTCTTTTCACAGGACGGATTCAGTCCTAACAAGCTGCAGACCGGAACTCTGGGCCTTACACGTTTTTGACTAAAACTGCACACTGAAAAGCACAGGGCTCCTTCCTTCTTCACTGCCAAAGCTCAACTGAAACTCCAACCGACAAAACCGGGCACTTCCTTTGAGTTCCTCCAGTTCTTGACTGGATTGGCTGTCACTCACAATAGACTGCTGCTGTTGGTCCAAAAAGGCACTGAAGTCTAAACTACATCTCCCAGAGTCACTGCCCATACAATCCTCTTGTGGCTGGCTCAGATTATGAGTCAAGTTCTGATTCGTCCAAGGCACCATTTTAGAGCTAGCTTACCCCACACTGATTGGTCCAGTTCAGCAGTTCAAAACTAGAATGGGAACTAGCAGACACAGTTCTGACTGCAAAGAAAGCAGGTTAGACAAACTGTAATTTCATTATTACTCTAAATACTTTCTGGCAAACAGTTACATCTTTCAGATAGGTTCCTTTGCACTCCTAGTGACTGCAAAATGGAGTGAATTGGCAGCAGCTTGAGTGGTACTCAATCAAAGAAACACACAGTCCCCCATACAAACTAATTATGTCTGCAAGCAGACAGCTCTTAAGAGACAGTACCAGAGGTTCTAAAAACACTCACTGATAAATGGCTTAAATGCCAAACACCATTCAGGCTTGGAGCATTCAAGCAAGCTCCTGGAAGTCTTTTGGAACCCCCATTTGCAGGGGTTACATGGATTATACCTCTAATGTGTATCAGAATATTTCAGATACATAAATCCTATGATTAAGGAGGCTGTGACCTCCATCTGTCTTAATCAAAAGTACCTGGTTTGTCAGAAATATGGAACTGTCGTTTCTGTATTAACAGATAAAATAATAAAAATAAAGTATATAAAAAATAACAATGGCATAATTTGTATCCATTTTTGTACCCCGTACATGTTCACCCACCTAATCCTAAACTGCCTAGTGGTGTGTCCGACACAGTATGCACCACAGCTGCACTGCAACAAGTACACCATCCCACATCTACTGCAGGAGATAAAATCTCTGATGATAATCTCCCTCTTTGTTATAGGGATTGCTTAAAAGCCCTACAGGTCTTAATGTACTTGCAATATGAGCATCTGCCGCACCTAGTGTGCCACTGGGAGGGGGCAAGAGTGGTCTGTTTCATAGATGCCAATTTAGGAACTCGGTTATGAACTACCAAATCTTTAACATTTTGGCACATCTAAAACCACTTGGGGCCCAGAATCCACCACTTGGGCCAATCTAGGTTCCATTTCAGATGGGACCAATTTTTAAAATGATTTCTCTAACCTCATTAGCTCTAGCTGAAAAGTAGTGACAAAGGGCAATTTACCTCTCTTGTACGCTCTTTTTATCCAAGAGGGACTCCTCTCTGCTCATTTCATTAGTTTTATTTATCGCTGTAGCTATACTATATGAGCTACAGCCTCTATCCATACATTTCTTTATTTGCAAAGTTTTTCTTTTCAAACTGTTATTTCTCTGCACAATTTCACAAGGTCCTAACTAACTGGCTCTTTGGGATGTTAAACTTCATATGTGAGGATGACAGCTGTCATACCTCAAGGCTGTTCCTGTCCAAACTTTTTGAAAGTGGTACACACATCTCCATTCTCATTTTGTATCTATGAAGGTCCAAAAGTTAATGCTGCTGCTGCTGCTAATAGTATACTTAAACCAAAGGCAAGTGCTGGTACTTTCAAGCCACTCCACAAAGGCTGTAAATTCGGATTCACTACTTTTCCATATAACAGCATAGCAATGTCATACAACATAAGACACACAAATCCAACTTGGAAAAGAATGGATTTGTGGCAGTGCTTTCACAGAATGACGACATTTCTATCCACCAACAAATAAGTTGGTATAACTTAAACATAGTGGCATCATGGCCGTGCCACGGACCTGTAAATACAACTGGTCCTGAAAAAATAAGTTTTTGGTTAATATAACTTGAGCCAATTCAACTAAAAAGGAGGTAGGGTAAAACCATTTCTTCCTCTGAACAAGTATTAAGGAAGTGTGCCAAAGTCTCCAGACCTTCCTGATGGGGAATGACTGTATAGAATGAAGTGACATCGATGGTTGCAAAAAACATTTTGAATCCATATCTAAATTCTCCATGATGTTAATCACTTCAACAGAATCCTTAATGTGGGATCTAAGCTGTGTTACAATCGTTGCAAAATGCCATCTAAATACACTGAAAGGGTTCTGCCAACCAACCACGACCAGAGATTATAGGGCAACCAGGTAGCGGATCCAACCCCTTATGGATCTTGGGCAGAGTGTAAATAATAGGTATAACTGGATGATATAAGTGTTATATTGCATCTCAGAAATAAACCCCTTGATAAAGGGGTAATTGCACTGTAGTTACATGTGTATTGCATGTAAGTACATTGCAATTACAATGCAGTTATGGAGCAGTTACACTATAACTACACTGTAGATAACTGACACATCAAATAAAATGCAGCAAATTGTTCCATACCCCAGTTAAAACCAAACACTTTGAATCCCATTCCCTCTGATTTGTGGTGGAGAAAATGTGAGCTAAAAGACATTCTCTGGGGTAGACCAAGGATTAGGGACTCTGGGGCAGCCACTGAATAGGATATTTGTAAAACTCTATGCCTGGTCCACACCCTGTGCAAACACTTGATTCTACAGGACCCCCTCACCCCCACCCTGGGGATCTTGAACAACAGCAGTAATTATCTATTCAATATTCTGACGAGGGTAGTCTCCATAGCTGTCACACAGAAATAGCTGATACAAGGGGCCCAGGTGACACGCATAGCGGCTGATCATATGTAAGTCAATTCAGGAAATAGAAAGTATTATGGGGTTGCTAAGGTTTCAGGAGTAAAACACTGCACCAGATGGCTACCTTTACAGAGTTCGTAAGTGAAAGAGAGGAAAAGCAATTCTGGAGGGTCAGGCAGCTGAAGGCTGATGTAGGGTTGCAACTTTTCAGTAAACCCAGGTGGCAGCTCAGAACCCAAGTGAGGAAAATTGTTTACACTCTGGGAGGTCTGTCACCCAATCTGATAAGTAAGTGGTACGCACATCACAAGAAACTGCCCTTCCTTATGGCAAAATGTTATGAAATGGAAATCAATTTAAACTCATTATATAGACTGGTGGATTATGAAGTTTGTACCCAGTTGTTGTTAGCCATTTTTGTTTTAATTGAATAATGACCCAAACAGTCAAAATAGCCGAGGCAAGGCCCGTTTGCCAATCTGGTCCAGCTGCCGAGATTCAGCATCTGGGGAAAAGCACTAAGGTGCTTGGGCTTGGAGTGGTTGTAGGCAGTGTTAATTATCACAGAATCTGCCTTAGGGTGAATCCACAGAAACGGCTTGCCTGCCAGGGTATGATAAAGATGATCTGCCTTTTAAGAAAAAGAGGAATAGTGGAGGGTGGGCCCAAGCCACCTTAGTGACATCCTCATATGAGTCAATCAAGGGTGGCACCACCACTGGCAAGGCATCCTTCTGCCAAAGGAAAATGGTTAGGAGGTGTCTCTCCAGGTCTTGCTCCTCTGTATCCAACACCATAATGGACTAAATGTAGTGCATAACGTCCATGAAGGTCAGATCATTGAGGGTGGGTTTGGGAACCTCCGCTGGCTGGTCCTCCCCTCACAAAGAAGACACTGAGGATTCAGAGTCATCATCAGAAGACTCGATGTCTGGAACTGGCGTCAGAGGCTGGTGATCATCCTGCCTAGAGCCTGTACCAACATCAGGTCAGGTCCTGGAGCACCCCATGTGGGGTTTATTCGGTCCAGCTCTACTCATATCCCGGGCTGGGGGTTCTGAGGGGATGAAGGGGAGAAGCTGGAGGTGGGCCCTGAGGGGCGGAGGTCTGCTTCTGTATAAATGACCATCACGCTGAGAACAGGGCATGCCCACCTGTGGAGTAATACTGTACACAGGTAGGAAAGGCAAACCAGGTACCGGTTAGGGAAAAACAGCTGAGGAGCTGGCAATGGGTAATCCGTGTATGTTCGGGCGGTGCCGCAATTGATCCAGCGATGGACCAGCAGGCATCAGCTGCGGTGAGGGGTTGTGGCAGAGGTGACATTGGTGCCTGACCCACTGGCTGGAGCATCAGCAGTACTGGTGGCAGCCAAGTGGGTGACAGCCTGGAGCACCTGAGCGAAGGGTCTGCCAATGCTGGTCCCACAGGAGAAGCCGGCACTAGAGAGGTAGGGATCCCTGGGCAAAGGCAGGGGTGATGTCTGGGAAGAAGAGACAGCGATAGCCTGCCAGAATTGGTGTTGGTCCCAGGGTGGGAGCTGACCAAAGGTAGAGCCATGGCGGGGGTGATGGGTGCAGAGCCACCACCCAAGAGCCCAGAACTGGCCAAGTCACCTGGGTGAGGGCCCAAGGAAGAGATGGACCTGAGCATCAGGGCTGGAGAGCATGAGGCAAAGTCCCATGCCCTGAAGAGCTGCCACCTGAAATGGAGATATGGATGGTGGCGGAGCCACCAAAAGTCAGAGAAAGTGAGGGCTGGAGAGGCTGGAGGCACTGACCCTCCATGGGAGGATGATGCCATTGCAGTCAAAGGTTTGAGGGGCAACCGTGACCAGGAAGCTGAATGGGCTTGCTCTCAGTTTATCCTGGTGTTTATGCTTCTCCGACTTCTCCTTGTGTGAAGAAGAAGAAGAGGTCTCAGAGGACTGTGCCAGTGAGGCGGAAGAGCCCTGGCCTGCAGCTCCTTTTCCATGGCAAGCAGCTTCTGCTTAAGAAGCTGGCTCTCCAACATTTTAATCAACATCTCCAAGCGGTCTGGTTGAACTTCTGGCAAAACTGGCAGGCTTCAGTGTCAAGGCTGGGGCATAGGCAGATCAAGTACAAAGAATGACCATCCTCCTCAGAATCTGTTTGTCACAGGCACATTTGGTGAAGTGGTCGGAAAACGAGGCTGGTGTAGAAGACACAAACTCGACAAAGAAAATACCAAAATTTGATGTTTGGTACTAAGAAAAATTGAAGATAAAAAAAGCATGACAGCCGGGAAATGGTGGTCGACTGTAACAGCAATGTTTACCGAAGTCCGACATGCATGAATTGACGACGGAAAAAGAACTGGGGTGGTGTGGACCGCTTCTCCATACAGTCTATGCTGACGCCAGACGATCGATATCAGGGGAGCAGTCCCCCGTGGTAGACTGCTAGCTAGAAGTTTTCCTTGTGGTCCTAGTGCCTTGTGGCATAGTACTACCAGTGTGGCCTGTTGCAAGAGCTTCCTCGATGTAAGATCTACCTATTCAATATTCTGACAGAGGTAGTCTCCATAGCTGTCACATAGAAATATCTGATACAGGAAGGCCCAGGTGACACGCAAAGGCTGACCATATGTAAGTCAAGTATGAAATGGAAATGATTACGGGGTTGCACAGGTTTCAGGAGGAAAACACAGCACAAGATGGCTACCTTCTGTAGAGTTCATAAGTGAAAAGGAAGGGATAGCAATCCTGGAGGACTGTCAGCTAAAGGTTGATGTAGGGTTGCAACTTTCAGTAACCCAGGTGATAGCTCTTCCGGAACCCAAGTGAGGAAAATTGTTTACACTTTGGGAGGTTTGTCAACTAATCTGATAAGTAAGTGGTAAGTGTTGCATGACAGGCCCATATCCTTTATTTAGGTTCCTATTGTATGTGCTGTAATGGACTTTAGAGTAAGGTACTATCTTTTTAAAAGGCTTTTAGGAATAAAATACAAAATAGCTAGAATTTCTATAATGGCAAGGGTGGATCTGGTACATCTCCAGATAAGGAAACAGGTTTAGGACCCAGGAAAACATAACTGTTAGATAAAACTGGGTATCTAGACTCCAATAACACAAAGAGGTCAGGAAGATGGCCTGGGTCAAGGTAAAGCCAAATGCATGGACCAGATGTTACTGGGGTTGACATGAAACCTGTTATGGAACCACAGTGACACCTGCAGGAAAAGATAAACTGTTGCACCCAATCTCTGTATTGCTAGAGTATATACCCCATCACAAAAGTGATAGGTAGGCATGGAAATGACCAGACCTTAATTAATAGACCCATTTTGAAATCAGGGCATTCTCCTGAAGGTTTTCAGAGGAGAAGGTATATTAGCTTAAAGTTAAAACCCTGAGAAAGACTTTATTTCCTTGGGCATATCAGAGCTGAGAGAACTTAAGTTGTTTTATATACTTGTGTTAAAAGTATATGACAGGTCCTGGACTACCTTTAGAACAAGACCTGTGTTTTGTGAAACTGATTTTTCACATATTGAACAGAAAATTCTGATTTTAAGTCAGAATTTTGGAAACCAAGACTTTCCACCAAAGAAGTACCTGGAGCCTTTTAAGAGGGTATCCAGAGAAGTGGAACACAAAGTTGCTACAACTCTGCTGCCCAATGCACTGTTATCTCCACAAGAGCATTTAATCTTTCTGGACTCTAACATCAAAATAAGGTATAGTTTAGAACAACAGTATCTAGTGTTTTCTGTAAACCATCCAGTGTAATTTTGTTATTGCCTGCAGTTCAAAGTTCTTCCAAAATTGTAGAATTTTCTGTATTGCTTTTATTTCAGTAAACTTTATGATTTTCTTATCAGCTCTGCCTGTGGCCTGAGTGTATGATCTAACATTTTAACAGAAGGGTTTTACGAAGACCGTGTGCCTTGAAAGATAGTGACTGCCGCTATTCTCCAAAACTGCCTAGGCAAGAAGCTGCCAGTGGCAGTGGTGGAATTCAAACATTGAACATAGTGCAGAGTCAAGGGAACTTGAAACTACAGTTTCCACCCTCCCACTGGGAAAAGCAGAGCTGGTGATTCTTCCTGAACCCTACACTGCTCATGGGTTCTGTAAAAAGGTGGGGATTCTCTCTGCAAAGAGGAGATCCTGGTTAGGCTTGTGACAGAAAGCACCTCAAAAGAAACTGCCCTTCATTATGGTAAAGTGGTATGAAATGGAAATCAATTTAAACTCATTCTATAGACTGGTGGATTGTGAAGTTTGTACCAGTTGTTAGCTGGTTTTTTTTACTACTTTTTGTTTTGGCTATTGTGTTGCAATGAGTTAATGCATGCCTGCAGTCTTCTAATTTAATGGTATGTACATTAATGGTATTAGTTGATAGTGCATGTTTTTGTATATTAGCAGAAAACCAATAAAATTGTAATTACAAAAATAATAAATATCTCACAAAGGTTGTTTACAGCAGATAGTCATCTATAATTAAGGAGTAATTAAATCATGGAGCATGGAATTCAAGATTACCGTGAAACCGCAGTCATCCGTGTAATTCTGTTTATTGATAATATAGTATGAAATGTACAAAAAATCATTTTGCAGCTTAGTTTTGTCTCCTTTTTCATATTGCTAACCTAGATAAATAAGCAAAACAGACCCCCGAGTTATTGGGGCAACAACCTCCAGCCCTGAATGCCCCTTACAGATTACCTCTAACACTGCCAGGTCCATGGAGTGGCTCCAAGCACAACACATCATCATGTCAATGGCAGAGAGTTTTATTCTGTTTTTTCTCCTATCGGGGCCCTTGCATAGGAGCAAATTCCCAATGATGCCTCCGTGATCTGGAACATGCTGCTGACAGCAGTAGTACTGAGTCTCCAGCCATCCAATGACAAGACCCCGAGTCTACTCTCGAACACACTTTACCCATTACATCAGTATTCAAAGATTGGAAATCTGCTGGTGATTTGGCCCTATTTAATTGGAAATCTGCTAATAGATAATAAAAGCAATTAAAGTGTTACGTTTTACATTTACAATGACTCATTTGTAAACTCATTCATTTTAGTAAAATACTGAATTTTCACCGTGCAAGCGTCGTGAAATGTAGTAAAAAATTGTGTAAATAATACTGCCTTGTCTATAATACACTAAGGGATTATTTGTGTGGGTATGGAGTAACTGTGGCTAAGTGATCCCATTGCAATGCTTTAAATGCAGAGATGTTAGAATCAGAGCGTTTTCATAACATTGGGCCCTATTCACAACATTTAGCAAGGGAAGTCACCAAACTAAGGCGCAATGCAAACAGTGACCTCCCCAAAGGTGGGGGGGGCAAACAGGGTTTGCACCTGCGGACTGTACCACTCAGCAATGTCTGCACATGACATACAGGGCTGCTGATTTTCAGTTTTCAAAATGGGCAATTCTGGTTTGCAAAATTGTAAAATCCATTTTTACTCAAAGTGAGTGCGAATCAGAAGTTTTGCACAGCACATTTGGCACTAAAATGGGGTTTACACAAATCTGGCACCAAGTGTGGATGTAAATGATGTGCAAACAGTTTTTTTATATGAAATTCTGACTAAGTGGGTGTAAAATGATAGATTGTATTTTACTCACGTTTTTCCATTTTGTGGGAAAGCAGTGGCAGTAGACATAGCACCAGTCATATCTTGGCCATGGTTCCAGGGACCCAGTTCAACCATCGTAACCTTCCTTCTTATCTGTTCGACTCTCACCTTAGGGTATACTACTGGTCCACTGAGGCTTTTATTTTCCTTGGCCCTATGGTCTTCTCCAAGTGGATCAGCAGCCCCCCTTCCCTAACCCAAGCCCTAAAGTCCCTGGGATCATGTGGACCCCTCCCCGCCCCTGTTCCCCTGTGTGCTGCCTGTTTGTGTTTCATCCCTCACTGATCTCTAACCCCACTGGCTCCTTGATGGTTGGATGTAGAGTTCTAACACCTATATCACCTGCCTGTATTGGTTTTATGGGCAGGGGATGTCAAAAAGCTATCGCCCATCACTGTGATGATCCCCACGTTTTGTGCCTAGCCCCGCAATCTATTTGCATGGTGATCCCGATCCTTTCTCCATATAGTCTTCATGTCACTAGCAACTGTACAGAAAGAGGCTTGCAACTGCATTGTACACAGCACAGCAGGATTACTACTGAGAAATTCTCGCTAGGTAGTCTTTGCAACGCTAGTGACTGTTCACTGTGTCTGTGTATAGGAAACCATCTTGAAGTGAGCCTCAATAAATCTTGTGCGAAGGCAGCAATAATACTGTTATTTGCCTATATGTAAATCAGCCCTGATTAGAACAGTTTTTGATATAAAGAGACAGTGAGTCCCATTCCTTGAGGGCAGTATAAGCAACAATCTGGAATCCTATTGTGTCCTTATTTAGGGATGGTCAAAGTCATTTACTCTTTGCTTCTCCGAGGATATGAAATCTGAAGAGGCACTGGCACTGTGGTAGGGCTGCAACTCACAGCACCCATGACCTCAGTTCCTGCTCTGAGTTCGGATCATCAAAGGGACAGCAGCGGTGCAGGGGACTGAGTCAAGTCAAGTCAATCTTTATTTCTTAGCGCACAATCCCTGAGGCTCTGGATGCTTTACAAAAGGACAAGACAATACTTAAATACCATCATAATCAAGGTCAATTCACTTAAATCATAAAACATCATAAGCAGTATTTAAAACTTAAAACAATACATAATAAAGTCCGGCTCACTATCTTCTTCAGCTTCCTCAAATGCTAACCTAAACAGATGTGCCTTCAGGCCACTTTTAACATTTTCAATACAGGGGCCTCCTTAATGAACGTGGGAAGGAGTTCCATATAGTTGGTCCGCCACCTCGAAGGCACGATCCCCTGTCATCTTTAATCATGCCCTTGGGACCACCTAGATTCCCTCTGCAGATGACCACAGAATGCACCAGGTGGGCAAGTGTTAGGAGGTCAGTCAGGTAACCTGGATCCAATCCGTATAGGGCCTTATAGGTAAGCATGCCAACCTTCAAGACAATCCTCCACCTAACCAGCAGCCAGTGCAGTTTGTGCAAGACCAGGGTTATATGATTGGATCTAGAAAGGCCATCAATAACCTGGCTGCAGCATTCTGCACCAGCTGCAGCCAGCGGAAATTTCCCCACAGACCCCAAAGTATAGGCGTTACAGTAATCAAGTCTGAGGTGACATAAGCATGTATCAGTGATGGTAGGTCTTCAGGAGGGACTAAGGGTTTTATCCAGGCAATATTCCTTAAGTGGTAAAGCCACTCCTGACAGCGTCGACACCTGAGCTTCAAGCGTCAAACCGTCATCAAGGATGATGCCCAGATTTCCACCTTATTCGCTGTGGACCCCAGGAACAACCCGTTCCTGTTCTGTGGCGACTACTTCCCTCCGACTACCTGCTCAATCACCAATACCTCCGACTGAATATCCCAGAGAATTCTCTCCTTTGTTGGGTGACTCAGGCCTGGCTGCAATACTATACCTGCGTGACTATGGTGGTTGTGCAGCTGAGAACCTGCAGTGTCTGGGTAGAGGCTGTCAGACAAGGCTCTGTGTTGGCATGCTAAAGCCTGCATGTGCACTGAGCTCATTGCTAGCACCACTGGGTCCCGTGTTAACTGTCAGCCTAGGTATCCATATACTGTAGTTACTCAACCTGCTGGGTCTGCCATGGAGTGGGAAGCTATGGAGTAACCCAGTTGGAACAGAAGTGACAGGAGCTGGGCGACAGCCCACGACACGTTGGATAGGTCGGCCAGGATACTTGAGGTGGAGTGGGGGTGGTGGGTATAAAAATAAAATTGAAAAAATAAGATGTTGGCTTGTCATCGCAGCCAGTTGAGTTACTGCTCACAATGCTGGTGACCCAGGTCCCGAACAAGACAAACTTATTAGGGCTATCTAGGGGAACAGTACTGAGCATTCCAGTGGATGCTCTCCCAAGGGCAGATATCAGATGCTGCCTTGTATGTGTCACTGGGTGACCACCCATGGAACTGCATGGCAATGCTACAGGGAGGAAGTGATGTTGGCTGGTGCTGCATGCTGCTCATTTGCACATGCACCATCACTGCTGGTGTCCCTAGGGCTGGAAAGAAAAACATGAAACACCCAACTGCAGCACCCTGCAGGCCCTACACGATCAACATCAGCTCCCCTCAGCTTGGATTCAGTCTCTGTCTGGGGTCCCACCATGGAGGGCAACCTACGGATAAAGGAGGCAGGGATATGTCTGGAAAGAAGGCATGTTGATGGGGCTGGGATCAACAGAAGAGGCCCATCAGAGAGTACAGTATATAAACACTAATTAAAAGAAGAGAATTTAAAAACAAGATATCTAAAGAGGAAGGACACTTTCACCAATGTCGTCTGATGAGTTTTTATCTTTACACTTACTGAAAGTGCTTTAGTTGTAATTTTTTCTCAGCTGCTGGACTTGTTAACATTTTAATTAGGGATGAATCAACATATAGGGCCAGCTCAATGGCCTTGTGGGACATCACGGTTTGCATGCAAGCACTGGATTCAGACAATCAGGCCAGCTGCTGTGGGCAAGCATGTTTGGAGGTGAACTGCAAGCTATTCTATTCAGCATTCATGCACCCCAGGTTGTCCAACCAAGGAGTGGCTCTGGCATTTCTATGAAGGCACTCCTACTTGATTTTTCCCCAGGGTCATGGTAATTTCTTATGTAACTGTTCTATCTTCTTCTGGGGTATCTCAGTCATCAGGTCTCACCATAGGAATGGTCCCAAGCCTGGAATGAAATCCCGGTTCCTTTGGACCTGGGCCTGGCTCGATGATCTTTTTCCACAGAGGGATTGTACCTCCTCCTGGAGAACTGCTAGATGGGCCAGGGGATGGGTGAGGGTACTGGAGGAGTCTCTGCAGGTGTCTTTGCAGGCATCTCTGGAAGTTCCAGAGACTGACTCCTCTCTATTGTCTGAAGAATCCAAGCATCTGAACTGAAGGTTCTCCACTGATTGAGATGGAGGAGAACTGACCTCTGACCACCACCTCTTGATTAGGGTCCAAAAGAGGGGGTCTGGCAAGGAGTCAAGCTGAGGCAGATCCAGCCACAGGGGCTGATCCGTCACCCCAAGGATGCTTTTCTGCAGCACCAGAGGAGGAGGGTGTGCAAGGCGGAGGAGGTGTTTCACTTACCCTGGGGATGGGATGCTGCTAACGATATGTGAGACACCTTTAGAAGGAAGGGTGCTGTCTGCTCCTCAGCTGCATAAGATAGAGCGAGTGGACAGACTTAATCACCCTGCCAGATGCCTGTAAGTCATTGATGATGTCCTGAACATCTGGCCCAAACAGTTTGGAGCCACTGAAAGAAGCATTAAGCACTTTTGCTGGACATCTGCTGCAAAACCTGGGACCCTCAACCAGCAATGCCTACAGAGGCAAATGCATGTGGCAGCAGCCCTGGCACCTGTGTCAGAGATATCATACAAGGCTCCGAAGAAATGCTTGTTAATCATCCGCACTTTGCAAGGCGGCGAGAACCTCCTATTTCTGGGAACAGTCAGGAGGGCCTGGGCAGCCACCTTGCCCTTCTTCCAGACAGTGTTCTGGTATTTAACCATGTGAGAGACATAATTAGCAATCCTCAGCCCCAAGGTGGAGAAAGCATAGACCCTCTTGCCCCAAAGGTCAATCCACCTGGATTCCTGGCAAGGGAGAGAGCTGAGGTACTTAGGCCTGCCATGAGCTGCTTTAATAACCACTGAATTGGCCTCTGATTGAGCAGCATAGTAAGGTAGGCCCTGGGGAATTATACAACTTATCCACTACAATGAGACATGGTTGGGACCATGTCAGGTCTGTGTAGGTAACAGTAGTGGCATTCCTCAGGAGCTGGGAGGAATCACTCAGGAGGAGACTCTGGGATTTCCCAAAGTCCACCAGCTTCCATCTGTATGGAAGCCCATGGCTGTAGACAGCTGCTCATGACATTAAAGAAAGTAGGTCCTCTGGAGGAGACCTGATCGTATACTTGACAGAGTCCTCACTCACCAAAGAGGCTGTGGACCTGTCCGAGGAAAGAGGGTCCTCCTTCCTCAGGCAGGACGAAGTCAGGATGGTACTCCTCCTCAACATCAACCTGCTCCAGCTCAAGGTCTGACAAATGAGGCACTGAAGATGGCCCATGAGGAATCGCCCTAGGAGGACAAAGAGGCATCAACAATTAGTCCCCAACCGTACAGGGCAAACTAGTGAGTCAGGACTGTTGTAAACTTTGTGAGAATATCATTGAGGTCAATGAGAGTAGACTGCTGTATTGACACAGGAGGAGTTTACTGCACAGGGCGCAATGACCTATCCATCAGGGCCTGGGAGCCTGAAGAGCCAGACATCCACGGCCATGGAGAAGCATCAGGCTGCAACGGAGGGGCTGTCATCATCAAACCAGGCATCAACAAACTAGGGGCCAACCACCCAAGGGTCAATGACTGACTGCCCTGAAAAGCAGGCAATAGCGCTGTCATTATGGTTCTGGTAGAAGCAGAGACCTGACAGCGATAGGCGCTAGTGTGGCCACAGCCAATAGAGTATCCCCCCACAGGAAGAAGAGGAGGCTGTCAGGGAGTGGGAACGCCGCCAGATGGAGTGGTCCTGTCTGCAGTCTTTTTGTGACTCTTCTCCAACTTGTCTCAGGCCTTCAAGGCCTGGGAGCTTGAAGAACCTGCTGGCAACTGGGAAGGAGGGACCCCGGAGGACCCCTGCCCAGAACTGGCTACCTGTTGTTCCATGAGGAATTTCCTAAGAGCTTTTTGCATTGCCTGAGGGTGGTTTGATTACATTTCTGGCAGAGCTCACAGTCAGAAGCATCGTGGTCAGACTCAATACAGCAGACACAGAGAACATGGTCATCTGAAGAAGCAATCTTCTTTCTGCAGCTGCAGCAATGGAAGAGAGAAGTGGAGGAGTAACTCTCAACATAAACAAGGTAAAGGAATCTGTTAATTAAACGAGATTTAAAAGTAATAAATAAATAAAAATTGTAGGTCAAAATGGCACAAAACTGTGTCAGAGCTTCCACGAGACCCATGTGAACAGTCGATGGTGGGAAAGAACTGAGGAGGAGCAAGGCTGCTCATGCCTTTATAGGGTTGGTGACATTGGCAGGTGACAACAAGGCATGACGGCAGTGGTGAGCTGCTCAAAATCTTCTGTGTGGATCCTGCTTCACCGACGCCTGACAGATGCAGAAGCTCCCACGTGTGACCTGATGACTGAGATACACTCGAAGATCAAAAGATACCGAATAAATACTATAAATCCTATAAAGTAGTACATGAGTGCACAGCGGGTCACCATAAATGTCAGTGTATACCCCTGCCTTACGGGCTTGAATATAGGTGGGACCTGGGTCATTAACTCCTGTGAGAATTTATTACCCAACGGGTGTCAAGATGAAAATGAACTGTGCAAAGCTGCCACCCAGAGAATTAAGAGTGCTAGGTCACAAATAGAACAACCCAATGGGAAACAGTGCTAACTCACTAGGGTACCTACTGGCGCACCTATCAAACTACCACACAGTTCAACAGTAGTTGGTACATACTGTAACCTACTGAGGAGAGCAGAGGGTGTGATAAGAGAGATGTAATTGGTGGTCACAAGTAGTGCCATTGGTGGCAGTTGATAATCTTTCAGTGCAGCCTGCTCCCTACAACCAGCACAGCACCACTGCCTGAGCACTGTCCTGGCCTCTACTTCACTCCCTACTGGTAACAGTATTCCTTATGTATCTAAGGAGCTTTAGTGCTTCACTGGGTACCCAGCTGTTGAAATGGTGCTGACTTTTGCATTTCACATGGTTGGCCAGTGTTGGTACACTTAAATAACAATGAATGGCAGGCATCATCCCTTCCATAGTCCCAGCTGAATATACTAGCTGCTGGTATCTGAAGATGCATCGCAACTCTGAATCCTCAGCTTTCTCGGTCATACGCTCCAACAACTCCACCAATCAACTGGGATCACCCTCTGGGATCTCATTGTCAGGAGGTTGAGTGGATAAGAGGCTGGGAGGCAGTTTAACGCAGTGGTTTAAGGTTCTGAGCTGCAAATCTGGTGACATCCAGCAGACCAGACCTGGGTTTGAATCCCACAGCTTCCACTTGCAGACTGTGTGACCCTGAGCAAGTCACTTAACTTCCTGTGCTCCCAGGTCGCACCTGTAAAAAAGCTTTCAGCTTAGGAGTGCTAGTCCTGCTAAACAAAAAACAAAACACCTGCTGCTGACCATCACCAGGCAGTGATGACTGGCTTGGTGGCTCCAGTCCTCTTTGGTGCAATCATTGTGCAAGTCACTCTGGCCTGAGTGGAATTCTCTGTTTCTCTGTTTTCTGTTGATCGTGACTCCAGGGCAACTCCCTCACAGCCTAACTGCTTACAAAGATAGTTTAGGATCACTTGTTCAGGTCGCAGCAGTCCTGCATTTAGCAGCTCCCTCAATGGCTGAAAAAACACTTCTCCCCTCACTAAGGTCTTCACAATGCTGCCTTGTACTCACAGATAGTAGGTCTGCCTCCTCAGACAGACAGGACTGCACTCCTAAGCTGGACAAGTTCTGTGTAATAAAACCTGAGCAGGCAGTCTCCATTGGCCAAGGGTGATGTTAGTCACAGGAAGGGCTTGCCTGCCAACTATCTGACAGCTGATTGGGTCACCTGAACCTGGGCAAATTAATGATGTCCTCCGGTAGCCCCTGAGCCCTCTGGTGGTTCTGGAGCAGGCTCTGCTGTTCTTTTCCCCAGTTAGTTCTTTATTCTTGCCTGATGAGCTGGCCCCTTCAGGCCAACTCCCCAAGCCCTATCATCTGGCTTCTCCTGTACTCATCTGCCCTTGTTCCCCTGGCTTACCTGCATGATGGGAGCTATGGAGAACTTATTTGACCCACCGCAAAAGGATCCAGTTGGATGTCGCCTGGGTGACCAGTGCAGAGCCTGCAAGGTAGACAAATCATTCTGCCATGCTGGTCTGTTTTTCCTGTTCCTAGTTCCCTGCCCACAGGATGCTGTTGTGAAGGGGTGCACAACACAGCCTGCACACAGGCATGTATTGCATACAGCCAGCCAGCATCCTTCTCACCTTTAGTGAAGCTCAATCTGGAACTACCAACTGTGGTCACCCAGTTGGCAGTCTTGTAGAGGAGTTGGCAGCCCTCCTCCCAGGAGGAGGAGAGTGTCCTCTAGAATGCTTGATCCTCCTCCCCAGCTGACCCTTAATAACCCAGGATCGCTCCCGAGGTGGGTCACCAGCATCATGAACAGTAGCCCTACTGCTGCAACAACAGGCCAGCCTCTACAAGTTCTGGTGCTTGATTGGTTTCTTACCTTGGCTTCTCGCAGTTGTCGATCCTAACTAGCAAACTGTCATGTCAGAGGTTCAAAATATGACAGCAGCCATCAGTCCCGAAGGCACCATTTCATAAGGCCTTTTATAAACACCCTGGCCCTTTGAAAGTCACTTGGTGTCCTAGTCCACGCCCCGCGTGGACAAGCACCAATGTTCAGTGGGTCTGGATCACAGTTCAGGTGAAGTCCCTGCCTGTTGCAAGTGTCGTCCATGAATGACGCCATAATTTCTGCTCCTAGGCTACTCCCAAGTAGCTCCCTTCAACTCTCCTCCCATCACCTACCTTCCTGGGACTTACCCAACCACTTGTCGAGCCTCACTATGTGGTTGGTGGATGCTACAGTCAGCAGTACAGAGCCAGTGAGGGTGTCATTGTCAGAATCCCAGCCAAGAAAAAGGGAGCAGATGGGCATTCTAGCAGCAGCTAAGTGTGAACAAGTAGCACTCTTGCATTGCTTTGTATTCTGTTTTGATTTTTTTAATTGTGAATTAAACAATGTAGGACTGAGTGTGTGGAAGGAAAAGAGGAAGTGGGTGGAGGGTGGGGAGCAGAGGCAGGTTAAGGGGGTGTAATTGGGGGCTGCAAGCAACGACTTTGGGGCAGGCTTTGTTCACAGGACTGCAGCCTGCCAACATGGCGGTGTAGTCCATTTGTGATACAGAACTACAGATTGACAGGAGGCCAAGACTTGAGCCAGAACGCCAGCCAGCAACAAAGAGAGCAGACAGGCAGCCTAGCAGCAGCAGCTAAGTGTGAGTGAGTAGCACCTGTACTGCACTGCATTCTTTTTTAAATTGTGAATTGCTATGTGGGCCTGAGCATGTGGGAAAGGAGGGAAGAGGAGGAAGGGGCAGAGAGTGGGTTAAGAGAGGTGCTATCGGCAGCCACCGTGGCGCCATTGATGATCAGTCCTAACACATGACTGTAGCCTGCCAATAGACTGGCTGTAGTCCCTTTGTGATACAGGACTACCAACTGGAGGAAGGCTGAGACTTTTGCCCATAATGCCAGCTAGGAACAAAGGAGCGGACAGGCAGCCCAGCAGCAGCAGCTATGTGAGAGAGCAGTACTCTTTCATTACATCACATTCTGTTTTTCATTAAATTGTTATTAAACTCTGTGGAACTGAGCAAGTGGAAAGGGAGGGGGGAAGTGGGAGGAGGGGAGCAGAGGGGTTTAAGGGAGGTGCAACTGGTAGCCATTAGCAGCACCATCATTGTTGGTTGGCTTGACCACGTGACTGCAGCCTGCCAAGAGGGCGCAGTAGTCTGTTGTGATATAGGACTACAACTCAGTGGGAAGGTTGGGATTTGGCACAGAATGCCAGCCAGGAACAAAGGGAGCAGGTGGGCAACCTAGTAGTAGCAGCAGCAGCAGCTAAGTGAGTGCGTGAATGAGAATGCCAGTGGCACTCTTGTATTGCATTCCACTCTGCTTTGTTTTAAACTGTGAACTAAACTATGTAGGACTGAGCATGTGTGTGGGGAGAGCAGAGGGTGTGATAAGAGAGATGTAATTGGTGGTCACAAGTGGTGCCATTGGTGGTCAGCCCAATCACACGACTGCAGCCTTTGTAGTCCACTGAAAACCAGAGTTCCAGTGACCCTCGTGTGAGCAACCTGAAGCATGACTGCCACAAGGCAGGAGTGTGGTGTCTTACTAAGGAACATCTGCAGAGCTTCTGCAGGGATCACAGGCATGCTAGGAACTCTGCTCAGGAGGGAACAGGTGAAGTGGTGTGGTAAGCCTTGGATGCTGAAAGGGGTTGGCATGCAGAGATGGTGGGAGGGGAGAAGCAGGATAAGATTACAGAGTAGGTCTGTGAAGGCAGATTAATTAGGTGAGTACCATTATTCCCTATCTTGGTAGGACTGTGCAGGCAGGCTGATTAGGTGATTGCAACTACTTCCTATCTGTGGTAGGCCTGTGGAGGAAGGTAAATTAGGTGAGTGCAATCACTCCCCATCTGGGGTAGGCCTGTAGAGGCAAGCATATTGAGTGCGTGCAACTACTCCCTGTGTAGGGTAGGTCTGTGGAGGCAGCTAAATTAGGTGAAGGCAACCTCATCTAGGGTAAGCCTGTGGAGGCAGGTAAATCAGGTGTTTGAAACTACTCCTCATCTGAGGTAGGCCTTGGGAGGCAGGTGTAAGGAGGAGGTGCAAAAGGGTAAGAAAAATATAATGCTATCCATTATCAAGGATAGACTCACAGGCAGCTAGAGAGGAGTAGTTAAAGAATGCTGATACAGAGGTTGGGAAGGGGCAGAATGGTGTGCTGTAGGGAGTGAGGGGCAGCAGTGATCCTGGGGACAATGTGGGGATGAAGGTGGTTGCCCAGTGTGTGGGAAGCTGTTTTTGATGTCAGAGGTGCAGATACTAAGGAAGGTGATGGGAATACTGACAGGGAGGCCACAGAGCTGGGCTCGGTTGGGGGGCGATAAGGAGTAGTGGGATGGCAGGTGGTGGGGATCCAGATGCAATGGAACCCTCACCCTAGAGGAGATGTTGCCTCAGGAGGCAGGATGGAGGACCATGGTGGTGGTGGTGGGAGGCTTCGGTATAGGGAGGGGACTGGTGGGTGCACCCATGGTGGTACCAGTAAGGAATTATTTCCTGCCACTGAGTACAGTAAGAGACAGAGGTGACCTAGGTGGGACACAGATGAAGAGTAGCAGATGGTCTCTGGAGGAGGTTCAGGGAGGTTACAGTGCATGCAGAGGGGTAAAGTAAGGGAACAGAAGTGGGGTATATCTTGGGGGGGAGGTGAAGTTGACAGACAGAGAGGGCAGAATCCAACTGCAGCTAGAGAGGCAAGGGAGCAGCTGAGAAGGAGGAGAAGATATAGGCAAGCAGAGGTTGTAGTGAAGGGGAAGGAGAGCAATGTGGCTGTAAGATGGGGACAGTAGGGCAGGTGAAACAGAAAGGGCAGTCCCAGCAGAAAGAGGGTGGGAGAAGGGAAGGGGTGGTAGGGTCATAGTACTGGGGGATTCAATAGTGAAGGAGTAGATGGGCTAAGAGAAAGGGTGAATGGTATGGTAGGAAAGTGGTGTCTCTCCTGGAATGACAGCAGACTGCACCTGCCATATGGGAAGCCCACTCACATAGAGAATGGGGAACCACATGTGCCAATCAACTAGCTGGATGTGCGGTAGGGATAGTGCAGGAGAGGTTCAGGGGCGCGGCAGGCTTGTAAAGGGAGGCTAGGTCAGTAGCCTACTCAGAAGTGCTGCCAGTGCCTAGGTCAGCACAGCTAGGAAACACAGGATAGAAGAATTTAATAGCCAGCTGAGAGAATGGTACAGGAAGAGGGATTTGGGTATGTAGGGAACTGGAGAGGATCCTGGGATGATAAAACCCTCTATGCACCTGACAGGCTGCATCTAAGCCAGAGAGGATCCCAGATACTTGGGAATGAATTAGCAGGTAAGGCAACTATTTCTATAGCGCCTCCCGAAAGCTCAGGTCCTGCACAATGAAGCAATTACAAAGTAACAGGCAAGTAAATATAAAAGCACAATAAAGAAGTTAGAATTCAGAGAAGGCCTGAGTAAATAGAAACGTTTTCAGATTAGATTTGAAGGCCTCCACCGAGCAGGCAGATCTAATGTAATCTGGCAGGCATTCCAAAATGGGTGCCACCACACAGAATAGACTGTCTCCAGATTGCTGAAGTTTAAGTGAAGGGACAGAAAGCAAGCCAACATTGGAAGAGTGGCGGGCAAGTTGGGTTGTAGGGAACTAGGAGGTCTTTTAAGTAGTCTGGTCCTAGAATGTGTAGGGCCTTGAATGTTATCAAGCATATCCTGAAGGTTATGTGCCTCTGCATAGGCAGCCAGTGCAGTGCATGCAGTGTAAGGGACCGCTAGCTGCACATCGAGCAGACTTGATGGACCATATGGCCTGTATCTGCTGGCAGTTTTGTATGTTCATGTATGCAGCACTGGACTGATGTGGTCCCTCTGAGAGGAGCCCATAACAAGCCAGCCCACAGCATTCTGGACTAGCTGCAGGGGCCACAACAAACCTCCAGATAACCCTAGATATAGAGCACTGCAATACTTGAGCCTAGCAGCGACAGAGGCATGCACTACCTCTGCCAGGTCTGCAGGGCTATATACCGCTTGATCCTGGTGATGTTATGAAGATGGTAAAAGTCAGCCCAGACAACTGCCAACACCTTTTAGTCAAGAGTCAGGTTGCTGTCCAGGATGACCCAAGATTCTTTTTTTTTTTTATACTTTATTTTTTCATTTTATCTTGTACATGACAGACAAAAGCATGTAGCAGACAGTTCAAAATAGTGAAAACAGTACCTTTTGGAAAAAGAACACTTTTCTCCTTAATCAGAGGAATATTAGGCATCAACCACATTATGGTACATCATAAGGGGGTATCTCATAGTTATACTAAACAAGATTAGCTAGAACTCCTGATATGTGCTGTTTGATGAACCCAAGAGCACATAGTTTAAACAGAAGTTAATTAATTGTCCAGCACTTCAGTCCAAAAACGAGCAGTGCCCCCACAATAAGGGCTATCGGTGCCATGCTCCAACCTAAATGATAAGAAAGGACACTACATTAAACTGATTTGGGCTGTGCATTGTACAACATTAAGAGGAAACAAACATCTACCTCTTACTCCTTAAGAGCATAACAGTGTAGGACTTAATATTAATTTTTAAACCCCCATTTTAAACAGAACAAAAATACAAGGCCTGTTCAGGTTCCTAACAAATGTAGTAGCCTCAAATAAAGAGAAGACTGAGAATTTTGTCCATCAAAGTCAAACAATTGAACAGGTTACTCCGATTTATTAAATTAAAGTCTGCTGGGTGAAATTGTTATGATGCTATCAGTAATTAGAATGTCCAGTGTCCTGACACTAACCTTCTCAGGTTGTTGCCTCGCTGTCCTCCTTGTCCGATCCTTCGGTTCTCCCACGCGATTCAGCAGCCCTCCGACCTGTCCACTTGCCGCCTCAATGCGATCCGAAATAGATAAGACTCTGCTCTGATGTACGATCCAAGCCTGGCTGGGAAGATGATTGCGCGCGTACTACTAACTCCTTAAGACTCCTCTCACACCACAAACTTTTTTCTTCGCTGCCCTATCGCTGTAGCTGATGTCAGGGAAAAATGAACCTGGCAATCCCCTTGATACAGTGGAGCTGCTCTGCGGGCATGTCTGAGGATTTTGTCTCAGGCCCAACACCCGAGGTAACCAACATTAAGGTGTGGAGATCCTCCATATTTTGTGAGCAACCACATGGAGTAACTTGATAAACTTTTGTATTTTCCAGGAATTTGCTGGAGCTTCGGTTTAACTTTTCAGTTAACCAGTCTTGCATATTTAGGACCGGTGGTCCCCCTCCGAATGCTTGGGAAAACCTACATCAGACATTAGCCCCTCAGGCTTGATTTTCAAGTGCTTCCAAACGTGCCTTAAGGTGCTGGGTTTTTAATGAGAAGGGTGGTCGCCCGATCGAGGCCTCAGCTCGCTTACGCACCTCTTTGATGTCATCTTTAAGCCCATCTACTGCTTTCTCCATGTAACCCCTTCCAAATGGGGTTCCCTAAAGTCTTCCAGGAGCTTGCTTAAATGCTCCAAGCCTGGATGGTGTTCGACGCCTAGCCGCTTACCTGTGAGTGCTTTTAGAGACTCTGGTACTGTCTCTTAAGAGCTGTCTGCCTGCAGACATAATTAATTTGGATGGGGGTCTGTGTTTCCTGCTTGAGTCCCACTCGAGCTGCTGCCAATCCTCCATTTCTGCCGTCACTAAGCGGGCAGAGTGAGCACTTTCAAAGATGTAACTGTTTGCCAGACATCATTTAGAGTAATAACGAAAATACAGTTTGTCTAACCTGCTTTTGTTTGCAGTCAGAACTGTGTTTGCCTAGTCCCCATTCTAGTTTTGAACTGCTGAACTGGACCAATCAGTGTGGGGACCTTGAAATGGAGCCTGCTGCTGGCAAATCAGAACTTGGACTCTCATTGTGGAGCCAGCCACCTATGTACTGTATGGCCAATGCTTCTGGGAATTGTAGTTTGACTGCCGCCTTTTTTTCCACCAACAGGGGAGTTTACTGTGAGTGACAGCCAAACCAGCCAACCGAACTGGGAGGAACTCAAAGGAAATGCCCAGCTCTGTCTACTGGAAAGATCAGATGAGTTGGGGCAGTAAAGAGACAAGGAGCCATGTGCTTCTTCGGTGTGTAGTTTTAGCGTGGAATTGCATGTAAGGCCCTAAGTTTGGTCTGCAGCTTGTGTAACTGCCTGTTCGGACTGAACCGACCTGTGAAGAGAATCAAGGAGATCTGAAGAGTAGAAACCAGGCTCACCCTGTAGAAGACTGGAGAAATTGTTGAATCACGCGGTCTGTCAGGAACTGAATCTGCTGTGTGTTCTCCGGTATTGTGCAGTAATTGCGATCGGGATAGAGAAGCAGCCTGCCTGGTATAGTACTTCTTTTACATATAAATGTGTAGTGCTTGTGGGGAATCACGCTTCAAATCCCCTGTACAGTGAATTGAGTGCATGAAGCTGGAAGTAAACCCCAGCTTAATCCAGACTGCATCCATTTGCTCTAAACTGCAGTGGGGTCCAGTCACAAGGATCTTGTTCACAGTTTCTGCTCCTCCTGGTAATCCAGGACAATCTGCCTTCCATCCAGTTCCCAGCATTGAATTTGTGAGTACAAAGCAGGGTAGCTCCTGCCATCTGTTTATCGAATTGCAAGTGTATCATCTAATTGTTTTTTTTTTTTTTCATTTCTTCACGACTGAGCCAACTGGCTCCAGATTACAATTTGGGTATTGTGCCAGTGTTTTTTCCATCACAGGGCCCCAACCAGCTGCACTGATCCTGGCTAGCCCACCCTCCATCTTGGGTACCCAGTGAAAGTGACAATTTGGGACTCTGAATATGCACACAGTACTGTGATTATTAATGTGTTTAACCTGATTAACCTGATTTCCACTTCCTTGTTACAGCTCCTTAAATAAATCAGATCTGTTTGTTTCAGCAAAGTTACACTGTCTGAGGTATTCGCTTATGTTAAAGTATTGTACTGTGGCTTTGCATTGTATCACCTTGTTTTACAGGGATCCCCAGCATCCAGTCGACAGAACCAGTCCTGGGGTAAGTGTACATTGTGAAGATATTCCTGATGCACTGTGTGGGCCACTAGTGGGAAGAAAGGGGTTACAGTGTCCCAGAGGGCTGTGACCAAGTTAGTTTAACTCACTGCAAACCCTGACCTCTGGGTAGAGGCACTGATTGACCTAGGCCTCTCAACCCGCCAGTAGTCAGTCAGGCAGGAGTAGTAGCCCTTGGGATACGCCACCTGGGGGTTACATCCACAATTAAGACTTGGGTGTTAAAATTGTCTTCATTTTCTGATTGAGTGTAGAAACTGAGGCTATCAAAGTCTAAAGTTTGTAGCCCAAGGTATTAATAGTTTCTCCTGAGTCAGGCCATTCTCGGTTAACAGAGCATCTTCTATTCTCCTGAGTCTTGCAGTTCCTTTACTTTTCTCGGCCCTCCAGACATTTTATCTTTCTTGGGTCGCTTTTCACAGTATTGAGGTCAAAAACCTGTGGAAGCTTCTAAATAGGAGATTAAAGTAGATTTTCTCCTCTTGATGTGTGAGCTGTAAAAGTTGCTGCACGCTGCTTGGGCTCCACAGCGCCAACCCCCCAAGATTCTTAATGGCATCTACAGCCCTGACCGGTTGTCCACCCAGCACAGGACTCAAGGACAATCCACTTGCTGTAGCTGGGCCCTCCTACCAGGCTCAACAATCATGACCTCTCTGCCTGGAGTTAAGACATAGCCAGTTTGAGGATATCCAGTCATTAATTTCAGACAAACATTTCTCCAACACTGAGACCACACTGGAATCACCAGGAGTACCAGACAAGTACAGCTGAGCATCATCGCATAACAGTGAAACAATGCCATACCATCTAATGATCTCACCTAATGGCAGCATGTACACTGAAAACAACACACAGCAAGGATCAAGCCTTGAGAACACCACAGGGATGCGGCAAACCCCAGGAAGGAAAAATTCCCAGGGCTACCTGCTTGGTTCTTCCATGCAAGTAGGACTCGAATCCAGACTTAAACAGTGCCCAAAGTAATCCATAGTCTATAGTGTTTCATGCTGCCGCTGAGATCCAACAGAACCAAGATGGTACGAAGCCCTGATCCCTTGCCATGAGGAGATCATTTTAACTCTGATGAGAGCAGTCTCACTGCTGTGACACATCTGAAAACCTGACTGGAGATGTTCATCGATGCTCTACTGCTTGGGGACTATATACAGTAAGCAGGAAACAGAATTTAAATTGAAGGCAGGAGCCAGAAAGGGTCACAGCATCCAGGATTTCCTAGAGCAAGTTGAATACATGAAGGGTTAGAGAGAGGAAGGAGTAGAGGAACGGAAGGGCATGGGTGGGGTTTGGAATGAGGGGCAATCATGTAAAATGTATACAGGTGTCAGGAAATAGAGACAGTGGGGGAGCAGAAGAGGTTAGGGGAAAGGAAAGCCAGAGGGAGGACCAAGGGAAGAAGAGGAAAATGGCAGGCAATCAGGCAGGGGAGTAGGGAGGTACTGGTGAAAAGAGGAAGGAGAATCAGGAGTGGTGAGGGTGGTGTCCCTCAACACTATAAGTTTTGAAAATAAATGGACAACCTGCATGCCATGATAGCAGAAGGAAGGTGGATCTGGTGATAGTCAGAGACATGGGCTACCCCAAACCACAACTGAGACTGCTCCATTCATGGTATACCCTCTACAGACGGGACAGGAAAAAGGGAAGGGGTGGCACTATACATCAGGAGCGATTACTGCCACCGCAGCGAATTATGGGTAAGAATGTAGAGGCTGTGTGTGTGCTTCAACAGCATCTGGAAGGAAATTTAGTCTGGGTGTAGTTTACAGACCACCAAATCAGATGAAGACAATGATAGGTAGTTAAGCACCATGATCAGGATGGCAGAGGACAGGGTGAGGTGGTGGTAATGGAGGAGTTCAATTTGCATAAGATGGATTGGGGTGTCCCACCCACTATCTGTGTCAGGAGCCAATTGATCCTGGATGCAGGCCAGGTTGGGTTCCTGGTTCAGGGAGTGACTGAGCTTATATAAGAAGGAGTCATCAGTGATGAAAGCATTCACGGCACTCACCCTCCTTAGTTCTGTGTCAAATGAAAAGTCCTGGACTCAAAAGATTTCTTCAGAATTTCATATAACATTTATTTAAAGTGCATAGTGCAGGTGCAATCAAAACATACAGCCACAGTAGTGGGAGCAGCGGAAATCACCTGACGTTTCACCAGTAAATGACTTTGTCAAAGGTAGTGCCTTCTGTAGACAAGAGATCTTGTATAGCAGCCCAAATTGGCATGTGACCAAATTCAATTATTAGATTCTATTCATAGTAATCCTTAAAAGTGGTATAAGGTGCCACCTTATACCACTTTTAAAGAGTTATACATGAATAGAATCTATGACACAGAACTAAGGAGGGTGAGTGCTGTGACTGCTTCACTGATGTGAATTTTTGTCACTGGAGCACCAGGCTCTCCCTGAGCAGCTCTGCTTTACACACTGTACAAGAAGGAGTCGCCACTGACCTGGTATTAACAAATGGGGAGTAAGTCAGGGACATCAAAGTAGAGGAACCCTGTTAGAGGAGCTCTTGGGGAGCAGTGACCACCTAACAGTGTGGTTCTGAGTGGAGACGGGTAACATTCAACAAATACTAAGACAAAAGTGCTAAACTTCTGGAAGGCAGTCTACAGCAGGATGAAAGTGTTACTGAGGGACACCTAGCTAGCCTTAAGAATGGTATGGGAGTGGATCAAAGCAGACAGTGATCAGGGAAGAGATAATGGCTGCACTAACACCTGCATTATGCAAAGGGAAAAACTCCTACGCCAGGAGAACAAGTTGCATTGACAAGGAGGTGGGCCAGGCAAAGAGCGTAAAAGAAGATGTCAGGCGCTAGCCACTCCCAAGAAACAGGGAAAATGCCTTTCAGCTCCAGTGGAGACGGATCACCAGAACTTGCCCTTGATCTGCAGCCTCCCACCTTGCACCTCCCTTCCGACGCTACTGACTGCTTGGGGTGTTGGGGCCCACCTCACTTCTAGGTAATCTGAGGCTAAATGGGTGTTGGAGGACTGTCTTGATAGGGTGGACCGCAGAGGGATGACTCCTTGGTGCTCCCGAGGAGACCAGATAAGAGGGTAGGAGAAGAAGAACAAATACAAATAAAAAAAAAAAGAGGCTATGTATGCAGCCAAGACTGGAAAGGCAGACACAGAATTGTGTATTCTGAAAAGGGGCAAGGAGGGGAAAAGTTTTTTGCTATACAAGGGCAAAATGAAAAGATGGAAGGGGATTGTCAGGCTAAAGGTGGGGGCAGGGTAATAGAAGAAGTTAGGCCAAAAGCAGCCATGCTGAATGACAGCTTCTGCTTGGTATTCACTACAGAGAACGGTGGGACCTCTCCAGAGCGGCATAAAGGCAGCTGATAGAGGGATCCTGGAAATGAGGATGCAGAAGTATACCAGTAATAGAGTCGGAAAAGGGTTAGCAGCCCTGAAGTTATACAAGGCCCCAGGGCCAGATGAGATGCATCAAAGGGTACTAGGGAAACTGGCACTGATGTTAGTCTATCCCCGGTGGGACACTTTTACAGTGCTTTGCAGCAAGGGCAGTTCCCAAGAACTGGAGAATGTCAGATGTAGTTTGCTATGCAAGGAGGGACAAGGAGCAGCTGGGAAATTATAGATCCATTAGCCTTACCCAAGTGGTAGGGAAAATTATGGAGACACTATTCAAAGAGACCTAGTGGAATACATGGAGGAAAATGGACTTCAGGATAGCAAGCTGTATGGGTTTGTGACAGGGAGGTCTCGTCAGATCAACTTGTTAGTACTCTTTGACAGGGTAACAAGGGTAGTTGACAAGGGCATGTAGTAGATTTATTATGCTTTGACTTCAGCAAGGCATTGACTCAGTGCCACACCAAAGGCTGCTGAAGAAGATGGGGATCTGGGTACAGCTAGGAAATAGTAAAGGGTAGGAGTTAGTTGGAGGGGAGGCGAGAGCTGTGGTAAATAGGTCAGATCAGTGGAAAGAGAGGTCACCAGCAGATTAGCTGAGGATCTGTCCTGGGCCTTGTCCTCTTCAATATGTTCATCAGCGACACAGAAGAGGAATCCAGGACAGATTGTGTCTATTTGTAGATGACACTAAACTCTGTTGTACAGTTGACAACATGGAGAGGATAAGGAATTGCAGAGGGACATAAAAGGCTGGAAAATTGGTCCAAAGCCTGGCAACTAAAATTTGGTGTCAAGAAGTGCAAAGTGATACACTTTGAAACAAAACTCCAAAACAGAGTATTGGATGGGTGGCTTCAGCTGGAAACATCAGAGGAAAGGAGTCGGGACCTAGGCGCCATCATCAGTGACTCTCTTAAACAAACCAGCCAGTGTAACAGGCCAACTCTGCTCTGAGTCGAATCTCCTCCACAGCACTCCCCTTCTGCACTGACCCCTTGGTGGCCTGCAGACACCCAGCAGGCTGACTCTGCTCTGATACGCATCTACTCTGTGGCACTTCCCTTCTGCACCGACCATCGGTGGCCTGAAAACACCCAGCAGGCCGACTCTGCTCTGAGCTGCACCTTCTCCATGGCACTCCCCCTTCTGAACCGACTCCCTTGGTGACCTGCAAACACCCAGCAGACAGACTCTGCTCTGAGCCGCATCTCTTCCGCTGCACCCCCTCCCTTCTGCACTGATCTCAGCTGCCTGCAAACACTCGCAGGCCGACTCTGTTTTGAGCCGTATCTCCCCGGTGGCACTCCACCTTTCTGCACCGACCCCTCGGCATCCTGCAAACACCCGCAGGTCGACTCTGATTGAGCCGCATTCCTCCGCTGCACCCCCCACACTGACCCCTCAGCGGCCTGCAAACACTCGGCAGGCCGACTCTGTTTTGAGCCGCATCTCCTCGTGGCACTCCCCACTTCTGCACCAACCCCTCAGTAGCCTGCAAACACCCAGCAGGTATGGACCTCAGTCCAGCATCATCTGTGCTGCTATAAATTCAGAGAATCACCATTGATTGTTCTTGTTTGATTCCTGTACCGACTGCTTAAGCCTGTTTGCCGACTCTGCTCTGAGCCGATCTCTCTGTGGCACTCCTTCTGCACCGACCCTTAGCAACCTGCAAACACCGGGGCAGGCTGACTTTGCTCTGAGCCACATCTCCTCTGCGGCACTCCCCTTGTGCACTGACCCTCGGCAGCCTGATACACCCAGCAGGCACAGGCCTCAGCTCAGCTCCATCTATGTGCTGCTTTAAATTCAGAGGATCACCATTGATTGTTTTTGTTTGACTCGCACGACTGCTTGAGCCTGTGTAAGCCTTTTCCGCTGTTACCTTAAGAACCCACTTGCTCATTGGGATTTTAATTCAACTGTTTAAAGTGCTGTAGTGTAGGAGCTGTTTGATTTTAACTGTTTAAGAATGCTTTTTGATGTCCTCAGCTTCACTGTATAGAGTGTTTGTAACAGTGTAGAGTGCAGTTTAATCTCTGTCCTACTGTGTCCACCCACCATTATGCCCCTCCTTCTAGACCCGCTGACTCTGCTCTAAGCCGTATCTCCTCCACGGCACTCCCTTCTACACCGACCCCTCGGGCGGCCTGCAAACATCCAGCAGGTATAGACCTCAGCCCAGCTCCATCAGTGTGCTGCTTTAAATTCAGAGGATCACCATTGATTGCTTTTGCTCGACTCATGTACCGACTGCTTGAGCCTGTGTGTGAGCCTTTTCCAGCTGTTACCTTAAGAACCCACTTGGTCATTGGGATTTTAATTCAGACGCTCAATCCTCTCCCTCCCCTGCTGACCCCTGGCAGCCCATGTTCATTCGAACACAGGTCACCAGTGTGGCCTGAGGTGTGGCGTCCAGCACTTCAACCCTCAGTGCCACCGGACGGTGCCTTCTCAACTATTAAACATAATTATCTGTTTCTCTTCTTCCTTAGCTTTCATCCTATTTTATCTCCCTACTCCTCTGTAAATAGCCCACCCCCCACTTTAACACCTATCCACTTTTTTCCACGACCGGATTCGAATCCTCGGCTGCTGTTGCTTAGCCACCCAAAGCCTCTGCCCCTACCACTAGGCCATCCCCCACCAGTACAATTTTTCAGTCTGTCTGCTCTGTTCCATAGCCTTCCCTTCACGCTGCTCTTGGTACCTTCTTGCTGTCTCTGTCTCTTCTTCTCCTCCCTCTTGCTTTGCTTGCTTCTCTTTAGTTACTCCCTCCTCCTCGTTGCTTTTGGATTTTCTGGCTGGCCTGTCTCTGCTCTTTCCCTTCCACCACATGGATTGCTCCTCTCTAGGTGACCCTCCCTCTTCCACCAGGGCGCCACCTTTCACCAGAATTTTTACTTTTTCCTCACCTTAGTTACGCCTCTCCTGCCCGCCTCCTTAAACTGCTCTCTTCCTCTCCCCACACCCATCTACTACAGTGCTCCCCTTACAGTTAAATTTCTGTGTGCATTCCTCAGCCTTTGCTTCACTTTTGACTTTGGTGTCTCAATTCTTGTCATTGAACAAGCCACCCTAAAACACTCCAGATTTTCTTTGCCCTGCTCCTATTCCACTAAGCCCTAAAATGTGGCCTGCTTCATTCCTGCCATTTGCTGCCACGGCCCTCATGAGGCCCCCAAGGCAGGCACTGCATATTCAGCTACCTCCACTCCCTATACCTAAGAGCTTGTCTCCCTTCTTCCTTCCATCTACTAGCTTCCATGCTACATTACTTCTGCTCTCTGGGCACCTTGAATGCAACCCAGACCCCTCAGAAAAAGGACAAAGCACCTCCCCGACAAATACTACACCAACTACTCCTACTCCTCTCTGGGGATGTTGAAACCAACCGAGGTCCCTCTACAGACACCCGTCTCTCTCCTTCACCTAGGGCCTATGAATATTCCAACTTAACGCTAGGAGCCTTCTACCCAAAATAGATGCCCTCAAAGTCTGAGTCACTCAACATTACTCCGATGTTCTCTGCATGACTGAGTCATGGCTTTCTGCCAGGATCCCTGACTCCTCCCTTTCCATCCCGACTTTAACTTACTCCGCCAGGACCATGATAAACGGAGGTGGTGTCACACATCTACTACAGGCAATCCCTTGCATGCCCCTTCCCACTGTTAAACCCAACCTCCTCCCATGAGCTTCTAATCATGTGCCTCCCTCCCTCCACTATCCCAATCCATATTGGAGTGCTTTACAGCCCACCTAAAGTAGCTCACCACTCTATTGTTGAGTGCATCTCCTACATCTCTTCCCTCACTGATAAGGGTGAGCTCATCCTGCTAGTCGATTTCAACCCGGACTGGCTCTCCCATCCTCCAAGTCCCATACCCTACAAATCAAATCACTCAACCTCACCCATTTGATCTCAAAGCCCACACGCTTGAACCCCAAATCCCCTAACCACACCTACTTGATTGGGTGCTTTCCTCCAACCCGCACTGCATCTCTGTAGTAGGCACACTCCCAGATGCCCTTAGTGATCACTGCATCACTTTCTGTATTTGAAAAGCCTCATTCCCAAGCTACCCAAAATATATATGGTACCACCTGTCACAACCCCACTCAGCAGGTCAGGCCATCTGCCCCCACAGTGCCAACCTCCGAAAGCACAGTATTGTGGACAGGTAACAGAACAGGGTAACCCTCCTGTCTGTTTGTGAGTCCGAATCACCTTTGGTCTCAAGTTCTTTAGGGATTCAAACTGTGAACCTTATGCTACGCACTCAAATGTACAGGCTCGGATAATCTGCTTTCGGGGATGCTAGATATCTTTAGCCAAGGCACCAACCACGCATCCAAAATGAACCCTTAAAACTCTGTGAAAGACCTTGAGTATTTTTACCTTTTTCCAGTTCAGTAACACCATTAAGCTTATGCACAGTTGTCAACTTTAACCATCTATACTTACATGCAAAAGAAAGAATTTAGGCACACCAGGCAGTCTCTTTAAAATAAGAGCTTTACTTAGAAAATGGATAAAAATATGTAAATGTAAACACAGAACAATATATCACAAAGCATACAATCACTTCAAAGAAAACTAGGAAAAGTACAAACATAAACTCCTACCAAAATACAATTAGATTTTCCTAGCTAATGTATTACTTTTTACAGTGCATATAGTTGATGTTGTTTCTAAGAGCCCACAAGAAAATGTCTGTCAAGTGGAAATACAGAATAGAGTTTAAACCCTGTGTCTCCACCCTTCTATGATGCCATCTAGCTACTCCTTTTAGAATATAAAATTATACAAACAGGATGTCCTAATCAGGAGGTATATTAAATAAGGTGACAGCAGCAAAACTCATTTCCCAATATGACGTCTCAAATGAAGTCTTTCCTTTGATCTAGCGTGGTTTCCTGGTTTTCAAAGTCATCACTGGACTTTTACAACTCTGCAGTTTTCTCCCTAGATGTGATACAGCTTTTAGCACCTGTTGAAATTAACTGTCCTTCCTCTGAAGATGTCATAAAATTGATATTTTAATTTCCAGGCTTCAAAGCAACACAGATCATAAACACGGCCATAAAAGCAACATGGACGTTAATCACATTACAGAGATCTGCTGTTTAACATATCCTGTCATTTGAACTGAAATCTGCAGGGGGGTCATCCCAGGAGTACAGGATGTTTCATGACAGACAATCACATACTCTAGTTTTATATTACAAATGATAGAGCAATCAGAACCAGCTGGCCAAGCATCACAATCCTCCCTACCTAGACTGAATTTGGGCTCCCAAATCAGTTCACCTCATAAATGTGTGATAAGCCATCACTGTTCTGATTTGTCGCTCCAGCCCTATGTAAGATTGTCATGTCATACCCTTGTAAGGCAAGACTCCATCGTAACAGTCTACCATTAGTTTTCCCATTTGCATCAGCCAAACCAGGGGTTGTGGTCAGTTTGTACCTCAAAATGCTGCCCATAGAAGTATGGCTCTAACTTTTAGGGCCCACACTATGGCAAGACACTCTTTTCCACAGTAGAGTATGCCTGTTCCCTGGGAAGTAACTTTTGACTCAGGTACACTACCGGGTGATATTTCCTTGGTTGATGCTGGACTCAGTACTGCCCCAATACCCATGTCTGAGGCGTCAGTCTGAACTATAAAGGGTTTGCAATAGTTAGCACTTGTCCATACAGGAGCACTGCACAGTGCCTCCTTCAGTTTAGTAAAGGTTTCTCACAGGCTGGTTGCCAGGTAATTTTCTTTGGCATCTTTTTCTTTACCAGGTCAGATAGGGGAGCAGCCAGGGTACTGTAAATTGGTACAAATTTCCTATAGTACCCTGCTGTCCCTAAAACTCCTGACCTGCTTCTGAGTTTCTGGTCAGGGCCATGCTTGATCACCTCTATTTTGCTACGTTAGGACGGAGCTGTCCCTCAGCCTACCACATGCCTGAGGTATGCCACTTCTCCCATGGCCACCTGGCACTTCTCAGCTTTGACAGTGAGCCAGACCCTCTGTATCCTGCCCAGCACTTCCCTAAGGTGGGACAGGTGTTCCTCCCAGCTGGCACTAAAGATGGCAATGTCATCCAGGTATGCCACAGTGTACTCCTTAGCACCATTTACCACCCGGTTCAACACCCTTTGAAAGTAGCCGGGCGTTCTTCATTCGAAAGGCATTACTTTAAATTCAAATAAGCCTTTGGAGTGATGAAGGCGACCTCTCCCTAGCTCCGTCCATTAACTCTACCTGCCAATACCCTTGGTCAGGTCAATGGTCGAAGGTAGGTCGCCTTCCCAACTTGTCCAAGAGTTCGCTCATCTTGGGCATCGGTGGGCTGCCTGACTCGTGACTGCATTCAGTCCACGATAGTCCACACAAAAACAGTACAGCCATCAGGTTTGGGCACAGGGACTATGGGTGAGGCCCAGGGGTTGTGAGATCTCTGGATTACCCCTGAATCCAGCATTTCCTCCACTTCCTCCTAATGTCCTTTTGGACAGCCTCTGATACCCGATATGCTGTTCACCATATGGACGTCTGTGTCCCTGTCTCCACATCGTGCATCGCTAGGGGGGTTAGTCCAGGCTTGGCACTAAACAGGGCGGCAAAGTCTGCTAAAACCTCCTTACTTCCTGGATCTTGTCCTGGGCCAGCTGGGGAAACAATGTTATTGCCTCCACATAGGACTCCTGCTTTCTTCCAGCAAGTCCAGAAGGGGGTCTCCTTCGCTCGCCTCCCCTCCTCCCCAGAACTACACACTGCAAACACTATGTCAGCCCTATTAGCATATGGCTTCATCATGTTGACATGGTACATCCTTTCTGTCTGTCTTCTGTCAGGTAACTCTATTATATAGTTCACGCCATTTACCTTCCTAACTACTTTGTATGGTCCTGTCCACTCAGCCTGCAGCTTGTCTTTCTGGATCAGAATAAAGACCATGACTTCCTGACCCACCGTGTACAAGCGAGCTCTGGCTCTGCAGTCATACCACACTTTTTGTTTCTGTTGGGCAGCTGTCAGGTTGCTCTGGGCTGTCCCCATAAGCTCCTTCAGCCTTTCCCTAAACCTAAGGATGTAATCCACTATGGGAGTTTCCTGGGTGGTGTGCTTGCCTTCCAAGTCCTCCCAGATCAAGTCCAGGGGCCTACTGCACCGTGTCCATATAAGAGTTTGAAGGGAAAATCCTGTCGACTCTTGGGCACCTCCTGTATGCAAACAACAGGTGGGGAAGGTATTTCTCCCAGTCCCTCCCATGTTGTTCAGCAAACGCCTGGAGCATTGACTTCAGGGTACCATTAAATCTTTCCATATGCCCATTGGCTTGTGGGTGATACAGTGTCGTGATCTCTGCACCACCCCACACTTCTCCCACAAACATTTCATCAGGTCCGAGATGAAGGAACCCCTCAATCGGGTGATAACCTACCGCAGAAACCCAAGATGAGAGAAAATCCCAAGTAAGGCATCTGCCACTTTGTCTGTCCTCAGTGAAGACAGGGTGACTGCCTCGGGGTACCAGGTGGCATAATCCACCACAGTCAGGATGAATCTCTTTCCTGAGGAGCTAGGGTATTTAAAGGCTCCACAATATCCATTCCCACCTTCTGGAATGGCTCCTCAACTATGGGCAATGGAATTAGGGCAGCTTGGGTTTTCTTGACCATCTTCCCTATTCTTGGCACCGTGACAAGACTCTGTAATACTCCTTCACCTGCTGGGTGAAGGAGGGCCAATAGAAATTCTGGACCAACCGCTGCATAGTGCGCGCATTCCCAGATGACCAGACAAGGGAATATCACGTGCAATCTTGAGCAACTGTTCATGATACCCCTGGGAAGCGACAAGCTGCCTGTCTATCACCCCTCCCTCTGTCTGCACAGCCTGAGTATACATCAGTCCATTTTGCCAATAAACCTTATGTTTATCGTCACCCCTTGTGCTCCATCAGAGTCTGCCCAAGCCCTCAGCTTCTCTAAACTAGGGTCACTTTTCTGAGCAGCTGCAAACCTTCACACATTCCCAAGGTATGGGGCAGGTCCCTTTCAGTCTCTAAACTAGGGTCCCTAGCACTAGCATCAGGGCACTTAGGATCACTGTAATCCTTAACCCTCTGACAATGCGCCACCCTCCCTCCTCAGAGTAACCCTCCATAGCGGTGTGTTTAACTGCTACTGGGCAAATTTCTACCCCTTTTCATTAGTCTCCATATGGGAGACCCAGGCTGGGGAACCAGCCTCCCAGTGGGTTCCACAATGGCTTCTGTGAGGTTCAGGGATACATAATTTTCCCTGTCGTCATTACAGGTAACTGCACATACCATCCCCTGTTTGAGATTGTTGCCAAGGATGGTGTCCACTGCTAACGCTTTGGCTACAGCCACTTGTTGCACAGTTCCCCTGTTTCACCCCAGTTTAAAAGAACACTAGCGAGGGCAATGTTTTCTCCTCACCAGTAAAGTCTTGTACAGTGACATATTCATTGGGTATAAGCTGACCAGGCTCTATCAGATCCCCTTTACCAACGTCAGGGATGCCCCTGTGTCCCTTAACCCTTGTGTTTGTACACCATTCACTGTGACTGGGTGCATGTGTTCCCTCATGTTCACAGGCATGCTTCCAGGACACAAACAACCCACTTCCTTCCTAACCCCATGGTGCGTGTTGCTTGTCCTTGTGGGACACTGTCTGGCAATATGCCCAGTTTCTCTACAGACCTAACATTCATTTCTTTTCTCGAGAAATCTTTTTCTGAAACCTGGACTAACTGGTTTCGGTGGAGGCAGTGAGGGTTTTAGCTGCCCTGAAGGTGCTTTTCCTTTCTCTGTCCTGGCCCCATTACGCTTCTCAGAGCAGGTCTGCTCTTGGCATAGCGGTCCAAGAGTTCAGCAGCCTCTTGCACTGTTTTGGGATCTCAGTCCTCCAGCCAGGTTTTCAACTCTGCTGGGCATGCCCAGAAAAACTGTTTTAACAAAATAGCATTTTCAATTTTATCTACAGAGCTTGCTTCATTCCCTCCACCAACGTTTTAAAACTGGCGTTGTTTCATGACTAGTTCCCGTAGCTCATATCAGGGCTTCTCCTGAGCTTACGGAATTTAGCTCTGTATGCTTCAGCAGTTAAATCAAACTTTTTAAAAGTGCAGCTTTAAGTTTGCTGTAATCATTACTGTCCTCATTGTCCATTTGACCCAATGCATCCCGAGCTTTCCGGTAAGTAGGGATAGCTGAAGCTCCAGGCCCTCTAGGAATTTCAGCCTGAATACAAACTTTTTCAAGCGAATTTAAAAAGGTGTCCATATCCTCCCCTCTTTAAATTTGGCTATCAATTTGGAATTCAATTTCTAACCCAGTCCTGTAGTTCCAGTTAAACACAAGCCACTAACCTGCTCTGGTGAGGGTGGTTGAGTCGTAGCTTCTCCAGTTCATGTTGCCTCTGGTGCTCTTGCTCCTTATGGTCCGCCTCTCATTGTTCACGCTCCATCTTCTCCTCTGCAGCTCGCTTCTCTCGCTCCGCTTCTTGGCGTTCTTGCTCCCTCTTCTCCTCTGCAGCTCGCCATGCTCATGCTCCTCATGATCAGCCTCCGCTGTTCCCGCCTCTCTCTCTTCTCCTAGAACTCCAGCTCCATTCTGCACAACTCAATCTGCAGCCTGAGTACTTCTGGCTCCAGAATGCTGGTGACCTTCCCTGCTGCTGTGGCCCTTCACTGGCACTGACCCTGCTGTCATCCTCATCGGATCTGGACACTGCACTGGCCGCTAGCCCTTCAACACTCAAGGTTTGGTCTTTTACAGTCACAGTCAGTGACTCGATGCTCTGGGTATCTGTTACCATCAGGGCATCCATGAGGTTCTGCTTGGTGGCTCTCCTCGTACAGAACTCCTCTGTCCTTGCACAACTGCCTTAGTAGTCTACAGTGTGCCCACTGTAGTTGGAAGCCATCTTCTTCCTAACTACAGCTACTCTAACTTGCACTTCAGAAAAAAACATAAAACAGGTAGGAACTTGACTGCAAGCCAAATGATACAGTTCTGTTTCCTTTTTAAAAATAAATCACTACCTTTTTTTGGCGGTGAGCTGTATAGTATTAAGCTGACACACTGAACAGTATAAAGCTTGTATTATGAAAATTATCAGCACCACTGCCAACCAATCTGTCACAACCCCACTCTGCAGGTCAGGCCCTCTGCTCCCATAGTGCCAACCTCCGAGAGCAGTATTATAAACAGGTAACAGAACAGGGTAACCTTCCTGTCTGTATGTGGGTCCAAATCACCTTTGGTCTCAAGTTCTGGGGATTCAAACTGTGAACTTTATGCTAGCGCACAAATGTACAGGCTCGGATAATCTGCTCTTTGGGGATGCCAGATATCTTTCACCAAGGGCACCTAACCAGGTATCCAAATGAACCCTTAAAGCTCTATGAAAGACCTTGGGTATTTCTTACCTTTTCCGTTCAGTAACACCATTAAGCTTATGCACAGTTGTCAACTTTAACCATCTATACGCCACATGCAAAAGAAAGAATTTCAAGGCACACCAGGCAGTCTCTTTAAAATAAGAGGTTTACTTAGAAGATGGATAAAATATGTAAAATGTAAACACAGAACAATATATCACAAAGCATACAATCACTTCAAAGAAAACAAGGAAAATGTACAAACATAAACTCAACAAAATACAATTAGACTTTCCTAGCTAATGTATTACCTTTTTACAGTGTATATAGTTGGTGTTGTTTCTAAGAACCCACAAGAAAATGTGTGTCAAGTGGAAATACAGAATACAGTTTAAACCCTGTGTCTCCACCCTTCTATGATGCCATCTAGCTCCTCCTTTTAGAATATAAAATTATGCAAACAGGATGTCCTAATCAGGAGGTATATTAAATAAGGTGACATCAGCAAGAACTCATTTCCCAATATGACTTCTCAAATTAAGTCTTTCCTTTGATCTAGTGTGGTTTCCTGCTTTTCAAAAACATCACTGGACTTTTACAACTCTGCAGTTTTCTCATATAGATGTCATATAGCTTCTTTTGGCACCAGTTGAAATTAACTGTCCTTCCTCTGAAGACATCATAAAATGGATATTTTAGTTTCCTGGCTTCAAAGCAACACAGATCATAAACATGGCCATAAAAGCAACTTGAAGTTAATCACATTACAGAGATCTGCTGTTTAACATATCCTGTCATTTGAACTGAAACCTGCGGAGGGGAGGCATCCCAGGAGCACAAGATGTCTCATGACAGACAATCACACACTCTATTTTTCTATTACAAAATCATAGAGCAATCAGAACAAGCTGGCCAAGCCTCACGCCACCCACTCTGCAACCTAGACTCCTACTCCCTTCTTCAGGACCTATCCCAAGTAGACTGGTCCCCACATACTCAGCCCCTGACATAGACACTGCTCTTCAGCAATTTTCTGACACCCTTACCCATATCTGGGATATCCACGTGCCACTAAAAGGAATGAGTAAAAGGCACCATCACCCCTGGATAACGTCAGACCTCATCACCCTGTGTGAACCCAGGACAAACTATGGGCAATTTCAAGGCTTCCTCCTACCTTCACATTTACAACTTTACAAGACCCTTAGAAACTCCTGCACCAAGGACATCAGAAATGCAAAATATGAAAATTATATACCTCTCGTAATTTTAATCTTTCTGTGTATCTTCACCATTCATCACTGGGAGTTCTGGCCAGAGGAACAGGACCCTGTGGGAGCAATTTTTTTCAGGGAGGAGCTGGAGCTGCCCTGGGGCCGATGTACAATGTGGCACTCAAGGAATGGCCAGTAAACTATGCCAATCAAGGAGCCTGCTGGCTCTGCTTTCCTGTTTTCTCCTGTCCCACCTTCCTACCAACGCAATGACACTGGTATGTGCCGTCCCCACCCATACTGCCTTTCTGCCACCACCAGAGGGCAGTCAGTAGCTTACGACCAACATCCCTCCCCGAGAGAGGAGAGCAGTCTCGGATGCTTGATCCTCCTTACCCCTGCTGACCCCCGGCAGCCCAGGCTCATTCCCCAACCCGGTTGCCAGTGTGGCATGAGTGTGGCGCCCAGCGCCCAACCCTCAGCACCACCGGCCAGACCTAAGTATGTCATTTTCATATCTTATCTGTGTCAATCTTCACCATTCATCACTGGTGGGTGATTATCAAGCCTCCTGAAGGGGACTTAGTACCTCCCTGAGGAGAGGCTTCCCTCAGACTCCTGTGGTGGGGGGACACAAGAGGGAGGAGACCTCAGTCCGAGTCAGGCCTGTGACTGGTCAGGATGAGTCGGGTCTCCCTATGCCTGGGAGATGGAAGTCACCCTTGAAGCTCCTGCCTCGCCCTGCAGGAAAAAGGTGAGTCCCCAGAAAGAGGAGACAATCACCCACGCGAAGCAAGGGTGACAACCAGGAAAGGCAAAGCCATGCTGTCCACCTGATGCAGATCGCAGTCCCTGCCAACCTGGACATTACGTCATTGGCATCATACAATGCCCTTGCTTGAGCCTTGAAAGCTCCAGGCCATGCATGGAGAGGGCAACGGCTTGCCTGGTTGCCTTCATATCAGGCAAGGATACCAGGATTTGTCCTAGCAAGCACCATAAGTGCCTGTTGTAGGCAGTATTATGGGCCTGATGTGCTACGGATGAGAGGAGAGGCACACAAAGAAGAACACTCTCCTCCCCAACATTCGAATTCGCAGAATCCATCTCTGGAGGTCAGTCATGCCTTGGTCTTCTATGCCCAGAAGGAGTGTCCATGAGCATTACTCCGAAGAGGGTTGAGGAAGAGTTCCTGGGGATCCTTGCGGTGCGCAATACCTGTGCCGGCAGTCCATCAGGGGTAGGATGGATGGGTGCTGCCAGGTATGGAACAATGCCTCCCAGAAGGGGTAGGCCAGGCAGGCACCACCAGGTGATCTGCACTGAATTCGCTCAGAAAAGCGCTCATCGCCTGCTCAGGATTGCTTCTTGCTACCCTGGAAATACGGAGCTTGTCGACCAGCCCTAAAAGGAAATGCTGACAGGAGGTCTGGTTAGTGTCTGAGGACAGGTGAACGGAGGGATCCTCTTACTCAGGCGAGAAGGATGAGGATGCCAAGGAGTCCGAGTCCGGGTGCTGTGGAGGAGACAGGTGAAAAACCTGCTTGTCCATAGCTCTGACATAGTGAGGGAAATAAGCAGCCAAGGCTCTGAACTGCTGCTAAGTCACAGGTCCCGGAGGACCCAAGTGGCCCGGGAAGGAGGTGGGGAGGCAGAGGTAAAGGGACGAACACCTCTGGGAAAGAGGATGCCCTCTGCCAGGGCTAAGGTACCGTGCGTGATCCAGCACCCTGAAGGATCTGGTGGTTGGAACAGCCACTGGTCGCTCAACCATATTGAAATGATTATGACTGAGCCCAGAAGGGGAATCCCCTGTGAGGCGATCAGGGCCGACGGGTCCAGAAGGGCGGCCCCAGCCTCCCGCAACAAAATCTGCCCCAGAGACCCCAAAGAGAAGACAGCTGCCCTCTATCCTCTCACCCTCCAGTCTCTGAGAGGAAGCTCTTCCTCACAACCAACTGGAGGGGCTCTACCTACCCACCAGCCCAGGAGGGGCAGCCAGTGAAGGAACCCCTCCCCAGCCCCAGATAATTGAGTGGCTCCTGGAAGGGATCCAGCCTGGTCATCCAGGCCCAGGGGCTCGACCTCTCCAGCTCAGAGTTCCCACCGATGCGGAAGGCTCGCGGTGCCACCCCAGCCCCGGAAGCTCCCGGCACCGCAAGTGGCACAGAGGCCAGCATAATCTGGAAACAAGCGGCTCCAAAGAGAGAAAAGGTTAGGAAGGCGCAGAGATGCTGGGCGGAGGAGAGCACTGAAACTCCGAGAAATCGGACAGCCAATCTAGATCTGTCTCCAGAACATTCTTGGCTCAAAGGACCTCCCAAGAGGCTGCCCCAGGGCCCTCCATCTCTTGGCACTGGGAGATGGCCCAGCACTGCCCACAGTGCCACCCTGCTCACCAGAGCAGCGAGAGACTCTGGGATCCAGGGTGGCACTGACAGGCAGCACCAAGGAAACCACTAGGTCGGGCCTGGCAGGTGCAGGCCGTGACCAGGGGAGCCCACACCTCCGAGGAGGTGACTGCCAGGACAGTGCTCCCGACCCTACCCCAAGGAGTCGCACCATGCCTCCGCACCATAGACGGGCCTCCGCCATGGCAAAGCTTGAAGAGGTGGAAGCCCCTCCCTGCAGCCCATATAGAACCAGGAGGGGACCCAGAGGAAGTATCTGGCATCCCTAGTGCATGGCTGTCCTCCAAAGTCAGCGCGTCGGCCGATTTTAAATGCGTGGCTTTTGAGCACTCTGCGTTCATGGAGAAACAGGCATCGAATGGGCCATGTCATGGTCTGGGCCCAGGCAGGTCAAGCAATGATTATGTCAGTCCAAGATGGAATATAGTCACCCACAGGGACACCAACACATAGGGGCCAGCCGCCTTTGAAGATTTTTTCTTGACCCCAGAAGAAACATGATCGGACAGAAAATCAAGTAAAACACAGGAAAAAGATCTCAGTGCCAATAAAGAAAAGGAAAGGCCTTACCGGTTTTGAAGACCCAGGATCGAACCAGTGCTGAGAGATGGTAATGGCTTTCACAGAACTAGGTTTTGGTCTATGGAGATGGACTAGGCCTGATGTTTGTAAACTTGGTTGGTAACAAGGTCGCTGTTCACTCGGACGGAGGAAAAGTAGAACTGAGGTGAGGAGTAGTCAGCATCATTTACCGCCCATCCTCAAGCACCACATTGTACATCGGTCCTCTGGGCAGGCTGCGTCGGGCACCAGCTCCTCACCTTGAAAAAAATTATTTGTTCCCACGGGTCCTGTTCCTCTGGCCAGAACCCACCAGTGATGAATGGTGAAGACCAACACATAAGATCTAATTTTTCAAATCCCAATTACAGTCAACCACCAGCGCCCCTCAACCTTCTGAAAGTTATCCGATCCCTCCTAGACCTCTCTCTGTCGCTTAAGCTCCTTAGTCCTAAAAACTGAAGGTAGTACAGTTTCAGACCCTGCCTGTATTGCCTTAACACCTTTTTACAACCTGTGTTCTCCCTGACCATCCCAGTCCCACTCCTATAGAACCCCTTACACCCACTTGGCACCAATTTTACCTTCTCCCTCCCTAAGAAGTCTACCATGCACTAATGTCACTAAACCCCTCCAAAACCAGCCCAGATTGCCTTCACCCCAAGATCCAATCCTTTGCTTATCAGCTCCCTCAATTGCAGCTCCTCAGCCCGCCTCTACCTCTCTCTCTTCCTTACAACCTGCTGGTCCCACAAGCCTGGAAACTGGCCATGGTGCTCCCCATTCACAAAGGAAATGATGCTACTTCCCTAGGCAACTATAGGCCCATCTCTCCTTCCCACCCTCACCAAACTCCAGGAGTCCCTTATTTACTCAAGGCTTCTGGAACATCTTACAATCTTGGATCGCCTCTCACCTTTCCAGTCAGGGTTCAGGAAACAGCACCCAAGGTATCCTCCCTGCTTTGAGTCACTGCCCATATCTAATCAGATATGGACAAAGGACAAGTCACTGCTGCCATTTTCATGGATCAGGCAAAAGTCTTTGTCTCGTTCTCCCATCTCCTTCTACCCAATACTAATGTAAATACCCCTGTATGTGGCTACCCCAGGTCACACCTGAAACAAACCTCGGCTCAGTGTGTTTTCCCAGTAACCAAATTTTAAATAAATAAAGGCCTTCAGCAAAGCTAACAGGATACTAGGTGCATTGGGTAAGTGTTTGACAATAGGAAGCAGGAGGTACTGTTATCTCTGTCTAGGTCACCAGTAAGGCTACACCTGGAACAATGTGCCTAGTTCTGGAGTCCTCACCTAAAAAAGAACAGGGACAGGCTAGAGACAGTACAACACAGGATGAGCAAGATGATTCTGGTCAAGGAAGGCAGATCCTGTGAGGATCGGCTAAAGGTGCTGAACATGTATTCTCTCAGAACCAGACAGGGTGGGGTGGGGTATGTTTGAGACCTTCCAGTTCCTGAAAGGAATTAACAAGGTGAACTGTGAAGAGCTATTTACCAGGAACAAAGAAGCCTGAACATGAAGTCATGCATGGAGGTTAATGGGGGAAGATTTAAAAGGATGTATGGAAGCATTATTTTACAGAACGAGTGGTTGGGCCATATAATGGTCTGTTGAAGAGGTAGGTAGTGCCAGAACCATAAACGGCTTCAAACACTGCTGATAGTGCTAAAGGTACAGTAGTTACTCAACAGGACAAAGGAGGCAGAAATACAAAGAACAAAAGGAGGAATAGGTATTTGTAGACCCCACAGAGACAATAGGTCCCAAGGTATTATAAGGCAATATGCGCATACTAGGTAGACTGTTGGTCTATTTCTGCCATCATCATCTATGTTTCTGTGTTTAAAGGGGTGAGTGGAAGGCAGAAGAGAAGGCAGAGGTGCTGAAAGAATACCTCTGCTCTGTCTTTACTAAGGAAAAGGATGGACCTGTAGTGCAAGGGAGGATGGGGAGGGGAGGCATAGCTGATGACAGCATAACAGAGGACAGGATTAGGAAAGAGTGCATGTCTCTGAAGGTAAACAAGTCCTCAGGTCCAGATGGCATGCACCCAAGGGTGTTGGGAAGCTCACTGGATATGGGAGGAAAGTACAGGACTGGAGAACCACACATGCAGTACCGCTGCATGAGAATGGGTTCAGAGATGACCCTGGGAACTACAGGCCAGTCAGTGTGACCTTCACTGTCATTTAATGGAGACCATTCTGAAGGAAAGGCTAGTCAGGTTTCTTGAGGCAAATGGGCTCCAGGATGAGAGAAACCATTGGTTCATGTCAGAGAGATCCAGTCAGACCAACTTGATCAGCTTCTTTGATTGGGTAACAAAGGCAGCAGACAAGGGCCAGGCACCATTCTACACTTGGATTTCAGCAAGACCTTTGACTCGGTACTCCCCAAGAGGCTAATCAGGAAGTTGGAGGACCTAGGGTAAGAAACAAATTATTATGGTGGGTGGCAAACTGGCTTCATGATAGGACACAAATGGTGGTGGGTGGGCTCTCAGGTATGAGGGAGCTCACGAGTGATCCCACAGGGCTCAGTGCTCAACTTAGCGTTGTTTAATGTGTTCATAAATGACTCTGGGGACAGCATTAAAGGCACATCTGCCTATCTGTGGATGACACCAAGCTCTGTGAGAGGGTGGACATGGATGAAGAGGTGCAGGACCAAAAGAAGACCTAGCAAAGCTGGAAAGTGATCAGGCATATGGCAGCTTGTGTTCAATGTGAAGATGTGCAAGGTCATGTACCTAAGAAGAAAGAGCTGAGGACTGAGTACAGTCTACAGGAGGGTCAAGGTTTCTAAATCAGAGGAGGAAAAGGACTTAGGGATAGCCATCGCCAATGACCTTAATCAGGCTACACTGTGTAGAAAGGAAGCAGCCAACACAAACAGAATGCTGGGTTGTATTGTGAAGTGATTCACAAGCAGAAGAGAGGAGTTTATACTGCCACAGTACAAATCCTTGGCGTGACTGCACCTATAGTACAGCACACAATACTGCAGCCACTAAAAAGATATCAACCAGCTCGAGGCAGTTCAAAGGAGGGTTACAGAGGTGGTTTAAGGCAGCAGGAGAGGGCATATGAGGACAGGTTGGGAGAACTAAACATACATTCACCTGAGGAGAGAAGGGAGGAGAGAGAGGGGACATGACTAAAAACTTCAAGTACCTGTGTTAAATACCAAAGGAGTGGTCTCTTTCGAGATATGTGGAAACCTATGGACTTTCTAACCAATACCACTTCCACTTTCTACAATTGTGATCCTATATCCAGAATCAGATTCCTGACAGGGTGAAACTTCCTAACCCAAAGCCACCCCTATTGGATCTACTGATAGATAGTCTCCAGGGTAACCTGTCATGACACACTATAGGCCGTTTATATAAAATATTAAGAGAGAGACACTACTGGGTGATACCATAACAACAATTCTTAACAAATAGAATGCGGACCTTGAGATCCAAATAATGCCAGAGGAATGGTGTTAACATGCCCTGCCAGCAGTCAAAATTACCCTCTCAGATATGGAGAGAATTCGCATGGAAGTGCTATAGCAGGTACTTTTGCTTGCCAGCAGTGTTGTGAAGTATCAGCCTAGCCAACTACAGACACTGCTGGAGGGGCTGTAATTGCTTGCTAGCCGGTTTGGGCTAATTTTGGAACTGTCTTATTAACACCATATTGGTGTTGTCCGTAGGTTGAGCTTCAGGAAGGTAGGAGATGGAATAGACTTAACAGCAGAGATGGCTCTATTGTCAGTGATGCCGACACAGGGCTCGAACTGGGGACATACCCTGTTACCAATATACTTGATAGCAGCTAAAAGGCAGTTACTAGAAAATGGATGTCTAAAATAATCCCAAAAGTGAAAGACTGGAGATCAATAGCAATGAATATCTGTCAGCTGGAGAAATTGACAGCTGCCTTACATGACAAAACAGCACAATTTAGCCTTAAATGGCAAAATGGGTTTGTATATGGCCAAAGAAGATACAAATGTTATCCCTTAGAGTCTCGTGGTTATGGGGGGGGCTACTCCCATAGGGAGGGGCAAGAAACAGATATTAAACATGTCCAAAGCAGGGATAATAAAAAAGAAATAAAAAGAGGCATTAAGGGAATGGGACAGGAATCAGGGGTTGAGGAACAGTGGGCAGTATTTAAAATGGGGATTACAAGAACAACAGAATTATGTATTAAGCAGGTTAGCAAGAGGAAAAGGAAGAGGAGACCATTATGGTTTTCCAAAGAGGTAGCAAAGAAAATGAAAGCCAAAAAGATTGCATTCATGCAATACAAAAAGACACAGGCAGAAGGGGATAGGGAGAAGTACCAGGAGAAGCAAGGGAGGCAGGGAGGTCAGTAAGGGAAGCCAAAGCTCAGACAGAAGAACACATTGCAAAATCAGTGGGTAGAGGGGACAAAACCTTTTACAGGTACATAAGTGAAAAAAAGAAAGACAAAGGGAGGATAGTGAGACTGAAGGGGAGGATGGGGGGCGCGTGGAGGATGACAACAGTAAAGCTGACATACTGAACAGGTATTTCTGCTCAGTCTTTACTGAGGAAGAGGAGGGTAATGGGTCTGAAGGAGTACAAGGGTGAGAATGGTGCAGAAATGGACACAAGTCCCTTTTACAGAAAGGGTCCTGAAGGAACTGGAAGTAATAAGAGTTGATAAAGCAATGGGGCCAGATGGGGTGCACCCCAGGGTCCTTAAAGAACTAAGAGAGGTGGTGGCTGAACCTCTGGCTATCCTGTTTAGCTGATCACTGGAAACAGGGAGGTACCCAAAGACTGGAGGACAGCAGATGTAGTCCCTTATACAAAAGTGGGAACAAAAGAGGAAGCAGGGAACTACAGACCAGTCAGCCTCACCTCGGTAGTGGGGAAGATCATGGAAGCACTACTGAAGGGAGATTGGTGGAACATCTGGTTGTCAATGGACTACAGGACCCAAGGCAGCATGGTTTCACCAGGGGAGGCCATGTCAGACCAACCTCATTGAATTTTTGACTGGGTGACTAGGGAGGTGGATCAGGGGAGGCAGGACATGGCCTATCTGGACTTCAGCAAGGCTTTGACACTGTGCCACATAGAAGACTATTACACAAACTGGGGAATATGGGTGTGGGCAGGACAGTAGTATGGTGAGTAGGTAACTGGCTGGGTGGCAGGACACAGAGGGTGGTGGTAAATGGCTGTCACTCCACAGAGGAAGAGTGACCAGTGGGGTACCACAGGGATCAGTGCTGGGACCGGTCCTATTCAACATCTTCATCAGTGACATGGCGCAGGAATTTCACTGTTCGCTGATGACACAAAGCTCTGTAACAGAGTAGACACACCAGAGGTGTAGACAGAATGAGAAGGACCTGCAGAAACTTGAAGAATGGTCAGGGGTTTGGCAGTTGAAATTCAATGCAAAGAAGTGCAAGATAATGCTATGGGGCACAAAAACCCTGACAATATATCAGTTGGGGGTGAGGATATAGCATGCACCAAGCAGGAAAGGGATCTTGGGGTTATCATCTCAGATGACCTCAAGGTAGGGAAACAGTGTGACAAGGCAGCAGGTAAAGCAAATAGGATGCTGGGATGTATAGGCAGGGCATCACCAGCAGGAAAAGGGAGGTCATAATTCCGCTATACAAGACACTAGTGAGGCCCCCACCTGAGTACAGTGTACGGTTCTGGAGACCATACCCCACGTATGACACATAGACAGGTAGAGAAGGTTCAGAGGAGGGCAACAAAGATGGTGCATGGATTGCATCACAAGTCCTATGAAGACAGGTTGAAGGAACTGAACATGTACTCCTGGAGGAGAGAAGGAGAGAGGGATATGATAGAGACATACAAGTATCTTCAGGGAGGAACAGGGTGCAGGAAAACACTATTTTTAAGCGAAAAAGATGTTCCAGGACTAGAGGGCATGGGATGAAGTTGGAGGGAGGACGATTCAGAGGAAACATAAGAAAGAATTTCTTCACAGAACGGGTGGTGGACAAGTGGAACACCCTGCCAGAGGAAGTGGTGGGGGTGGAAACAATCACGGGATTTAAGAATGCATGGGATAGACATAAAGGAATTCTGGAGGTCGGGGGTAAGGGCAACATACTTCTAGGAAAACAAACTGAACTTACAAGCTCAAATGGGCAGACTGGGTGGGCCACAGGTCTTATCTGCCGGCACTGTCTATGTATCTATGTATCTATGTATCTCATGTTAAGACATGATGTGTAAAACTGTGAGAATGTCTACATGCTTATGTACATTTAATTGACATTCATACTGACATGACATGTAATATAAAGTTCCTACATAGGTATATGTCATCATAAGCACCAAATCAAATGCAAAGATATGTGCATGTCTTGTGTATTTAAAACTTAATAAAAACATATTAAAAAAAAAGAAAACTTCAAGTACCCAGTAGGTATAAACAAGGACCTCTTGCCTCAATGAGAACAAGACCATGAGGGGCACTGTTATAAGCTGATGCGGGAAGGTACAAGAAGGAGGTCAGGAGACACTTCTTTACAGATCAAGTGGTGTTGGGGTGGAATGAACTCTCATTGGGTTCAAAAGAGGGTGGGACAAGGTCAAGTGAAGGGTCAGGGTTGGTGAGGACATGGGTGGGGCCCACTGTAATTGCTAGATCTGGGGCTCCACAATCAGGTAGACTCAATAGACTGTAAGGCCTTCTTCTGTTAGCGGTTCATACATTCATATGTACTGAATGTTTGCCATCCTACTAGCTAAGGGATTTTTCCTCCTTGTTCTCCTTCCATGATATTTGCTTGGCGACAATGACACATCCAGACATGCATGCACATAGCACCCTATTGGTATGCATCAGGGCCTTCCAATATGTGACGTCTCACGGTTTCACCACTCCGCCTCTGCTAGGTGGTGATCATGCAGTGATATGGTACCCTTCTCAAAGGAGGACAGCTGTTAATGGAAGCTTGTCCCCCAAACCTGGCCACTGAGAGATTCAAATCCATCTACGAACCCCAGTCGCCAGCATGGCAAGTGGTAGCACTACTATTGTGCTACTGTGGTGGCTGTGAAAAAGCATTTTTTTGGCTTTATCTAACAGGCACTTCAGGCACAGGAGGTGCAAAAAGTACCACCCCTCTTCACATACACCACAACCTCCACTATCATAGTCCACAGTCCCTGGAGGTCATGGGGAGCATCAAATCTGTCCACATCACTAAAGGGTTCTATGATTAACATACAGACGAGCCCCAGTGGTATGAAGGGTTACACATGTTTGCAAAGCACACTTTACGGTCGCTGCTTAGGAAACGAGGGGAACTTGATCTACCTAGACCGTCAGATCTTAATTTACTATATTACTATGAACAGAAGTAACAGCTAAAACAATAATTAAAAATGGTTCCTCCCTCTGTGATAAAATAGATTTTCAAGAAAAAGGGCATATGATGACCCAAAGAGGACCTTGTAAGAGAGACAGAAAGGATAAGAAACACACCTAACCCACACCACTTGCTGGGAGGTAAACAAGGAGACTGTACCACCAATACACACAAAATCCCAGGTAGCTGAAGCCATTTAGGTACTCAAGCTCCACGGTGATGAAGGAGACCATCCAGATAAGTTACTGTTATTATGGTCAAGTGTGACTCTATAGAGGAGGCAGTCATGAAGATCAAGCAGTACTGCTAGCTTTACATCTTCTTCAGTCCATCTCTCTACAGATCCACACTCATTGGTTGAGTAATCAGTAGTAGCACCCAAGACATGGGTGGCTGGATTTGAACAGGGCTCATGAGGGCAGCCACCTCTGACATGCTGACAGTGTAAAACCTGCATGTCTCGGACTGCACATCAGGACATGCTGCACTGTGAATGCATGAACACCACTTCAGACTGTAGCCCTATAGGTTCCGCAATAAGGATCTCCTAGGGAAAACACATACGATGCTACTGACCAAAGAATATGTTTTCATAAAACTTGATAGCTGCTTCCTGCTAGCTAGTAGCAGTGCAGAAGACAGCTAGCTGTTCAGCTGAACATGCACTGTTTGAGGTTGCTTTACCCTTTTCAGTGAAGACAAATACTACAGCCACTGAGAACACTGATTTAGTTAGCTTTAACACAGCAGCAGAGAAGTCTTCTGACATTACAAGAGCATACTGGGATCTCTTAGAACTTTTACTGCTAGAGGAGCGATCTGTGACACTAGGGACTGGTGCGTTGGAACACAGACCCCAGTTTCAGTACACGTGTGGTTTGTACACAGGAGCAGCACTTGCTTTAATGGACAATGTGCTGAAAATTAGTTCTTATACTGTGCAGGCTGCAAATCAAAACTTTGTAGTGGGACAGAAGTTACCAGAAGTATGTCTTCACATGAGACAGCTTAGCTTATACGCAGTTGCCAGAAAGTAAGTTTGATGGCCAACTAGTTGACACCGTGTCGAGGTCCCAGATCACTATCGGTCTTTTGTTGAGGTCTACAGTGTGGATTCTCTATGAGGAATCTTTTGAAGATCTGTAAATGTACCAGTAGAATTTTAGTGGTTCTCCTATACCTGGTTGAGAAAGCCTGAATATGCATGTTTACTGACAATAGATGTGTTCCTGACTCGATAACAGAAGCTATTCCACCATGTGTTCACAAGACTTAGTGAAGGGATCCTGAGCTTTTAGGTCCCAGAAGAAATCCTGCTTGCTAAAATCTGAAGGTTTTATGGGGAACAGCCATCTGACTGCCTCCAAGAACCTGGGGAACCCTACTGACGTTACAGTGTTAAAGTCAACTGCAAAATTACTTGCTAAACCCAGAATGGAAGCACCTGCTCCTCTCGCATCCTCACGAACAACTGCCTTACAGCCAGAGCAATGCTGAATCGCCCAAATAGGTCCAATACACCTCAAAATTTAGTTTTGGGGCACAGTGGAGAGGTTGGTACAGAGGAGTTCAAACAGTATCGAAAAGCTGCTAATATCAGTAGTGCTATAAGGTGAAACAAAAAATGTAACCAACAGTAACTGACAGGCACATAAGAAAGTTGTAAGGGAAACAAGCGCTCACCTGGCACCAAATTAAGTGATTAAAATTAGCAGAAAAATTATGCAGACTACTGAATACACATAAATGTAAAAATAAAAGAAGAAAACTACAACAAAGGCAGAAACATAGAAACATAGAATTTGATGGCAGATAAGGACGCTTGGCCCACCAAGTCTGCCCATTTCCCTACCTAATGGATAAGCTGCAGATCCTAGTTAACCAACAGCCTACTTCCTCCCACCAACCCCTAGAATTGCCTTATGTCTGTCCCATGCATTCTTGAATTCCACTATTTTTGACTCCACCTCCTCAGGAAGGCTGCTCTGCATATTCACTACCCTCTCTGTGTAAAATATCCTCACATTACCTCTGAGCCGCCCCTTCTATTTCCTCCTTCAAATTGTGCCCCTTGTTCTTGCAATATCTCTTTTTCTGAAAGATGCTACCTCTTGGACTTTGTTGATTCCCTTGAGGTACTTGAAAGTTTCTATCATGTCCCCTGTCCCTCCTTTCCTCATATTAAGCTCCCTCAAGTCTCTCTTCATTTGTCTTCTGGTGCAGACCCTGTACCATTTTAGTCGTCCTCCTCTGGACTGCCTCCACCTTGTCTATGTCCTGCGGAGATTGGGTCTCCAGAACTGCATCGCAGTACTCCAGATGGGGTCTCACCAGCTGTCTGTACAGAGGATAACAACTTCCTATTTTCTACTGGTGATGCTTCTTCCATACATCCCAGTATCCCCCAGCCTCCTTACTGCCCTCTCACATTGCTTGCCCACCTTCAGGTCATCTGATAATCTATTCAAATGAGAAGTCCTGTTCATCAACATGGTACAGTGGATTCCACTTATGTACACTTTGGTTTAGTGCACATTCCTCTTTAATGCACAATTTTCTTGTTTCCGCTTTTTTTTCTATATTTGTAATGTTAAAAGCCACTTTAATGCACGTTGGATAAGCACATTTTGGCTAAGTACACGGCTTCTCAAATCACTTACATATCTCAGGTAATATAGTTAACACCTGTTAAATGCACAGGTTTTTAACAATGGCACACAGGTCTTTTAATGACAGTTAATGAGGGTTAACTAAGTGTTGCAGTTGTATTTAACACCCTGCCTACTTTACGCATTCACTCACCCCACTAAATACTTTGCAGCAGCATGGATGGAAAAAGTTACTGTCACACTTAGGCAGAAAATATGTGTACTCCAGCATTTGGAACTCTTACCTCAGAGTTTGGTGTGGATGTGTCTACAGTTTCCAAGATAGTGCCCGAAACTGAGACTTTCGAGCAAGAGGTAACAACGTTTAATGCGCTGCAGTGTATGGACAGGATAGGTCATTTGTGAGGGCTTAGAGAGAAGCGGACCTGACTGCACTTTTAGAATTTAGCACCACATGACTCATAAAGTTACATTGCTCTTTTGCACAGCAAACACGAGGGTGGGGGGCTCTGAACTGTAATGAATTACTGTACATTTTTTAAATGGCAGAGCATCATAACAGTATAGTACTGTATTTATAGGAAGTATTTTAGTTAGTGTTTTATACAGTACAATGCCTTTTAACTCTTTTTGATGTTTGTATGAGACTGTTTTCATGGAAATTAAGCGTTTATACCGTAAGCATGTAATACAACAGCAAATCAACAATTTCGGTAAACACACATTCCGTTTAAATGCACATTTTTCTTTGCAAAACAGATGTGCATTTAAGCGGACTCTACTGTATTGCTTCAGAACAATGGGAAAATGAGGTTGTTGCAGCCAGCAACACATATGCCATATTAACGCAGCATATGATGCCACACCTGGTGGTACGTTAGTACTGATGGCCCTAAACATTCTGGTTCCCATGGGGTATTAGTGCCTCAGTCTGAGATCAAGGAATGTGGTTCTGTAGTGGATTGATTAAGAATATCTGCCTGATTCAGGAGACATGTTGCTGCTTGTCAAGTGACCCTGGCTCAGTGTTCAGAGAATAAACTGTCATAACCAATAAATGGCCCTTTATGCTTTCTCCAGTGGAACGATACTGCTTGCCTCTTGAGTTGATCCTTTGTTCCAAATTTTCCCATTGTTCATCCTGTTACCTAACCTGACCACTGGGCTGCAATGACTGCACCCTTCCTTCAGGCAAGAGGGTAAACTAGCAACTTCCTTCATACAATAATTGAAAGGTTAAGTGCATTTATGTAATAAAGTCTAAGATAATTCTCAAGGACATAGGGACATAAGAAGTGCTACATGAGAAAATACCAAAGGCCCATCGTGTTAGTCTTCTGCCATCCAGGTTGTCACAGCATTCAACAGTATGTAAAACTGATATGGTTACTAAATGGCTAGTGCTACCAATATATAATATGGACTTTGCACTACTAAGAGAAACAATCAGTTGCTGTGGAAACATCTGGGAACACAAGGTGAAATGATCCACCATCTCCTCCCATGCGATCCTAATTCTGCTATGAGGTATGCTCTTATGACCCTCGCCAGTAATGCTATCTTTCCCTCCACATGAGGAACTGATAAAACCTGGGTTTGAATGATTCAACACACCGAATTTGCACTGTTTTACTGGGAGTCTATTTCACAGGTTTACTATTCTCTGGTGGAAATGCATTTCTCACATCACTCCTAACTCGATCCCCTTAACTGCATGGTATGCCCTCTAGTTGCACTACTCTAAACAAGTGAAAATGATTCCCTGGCTCACCCTGTCCAAATCCTTTAATATTTAAAAACTGAAATAATATCTCCTCTCAGCTTTCTTTTCCAGGGAAAACATGCTTCAAACCCCAGGAATCCCTATTACGCTTTTAATTACTTGCAGTGAGCCCCGTAGGGAAGCTGCCCTGTCAAGTACACGTCTGAGTTTGGAATGAAATTCAAACTTCTGCCCACTAGGTGTTGCCGCATTCCACAGCCTAACATCAGATCTCTTTCTCCGCCTGCACAAGCAAGTCACCCGAAGAGTTCTTTCGCAACCCACTCTGTTAAAGTCTCATGAATAGGTACATTTTATTTGTTTTATTTATTTCAGTCTCTGCCCTATTAGTTTTTATTAGTTTCTAGGATTTTCCCTGTTTTTCCTGGGATTTATTCTATATTGCGAGTTCTCTGTCCGCAGTGGCCTCTAAAACTGGAGAACTCCATCATTAGTGCTGGTACTTTATGGTATCTGTTTATCATAAGTCAGTAACTTATCTTTATTTTTTATTATAAGTTTTATCTGTTTTTCTGTGTTGGCAGTGTTGTCTCGGCTCGGCATTTTGGGGAACCGAGACGCAGGACACGAGTCACAAGTCATGTCACAGGTGTTATTCAGTTTAAAAAAAAGGTGAGCGAGAGGGTCAACTGTGTTCTTTCTTCATGAGGGGTTTTGTTTTCTGTTACTCTCTGCCTGCCTTTTGGCATGTCAGGCAGATGCTGAAAGAATGTGGGACCCCTATTTCAGCTGTGTACAGATTATGGTGTAGTAATATAGTAATTTAAGGTTGAGAAGGACCATAGGTCTATCACGTCTCTTCACTGCTCCATAAATGGGCATGAGGCATGCTGTGTGAGCTCATGCTGCTAGCAGTTCTGTTGTTTTTCTTTACATTCCATGGCAATTGAGTTAACCCACAACATTTAAAGTAAAATACACACGTAAACTAACATGAAGAAAACCATATTTATTGTAAGGACTTCAAAATAAAATGGTATGTAGCAGCAGTGTTTTGTATGACTACTGGCGTGTCAGACAGACGCTGGAGAACAAGGCATCTCTAAATCTTCTTAGCTGGGTATTTGGTTATTTATTTTATTTTTATTTTTATTTATTTATTTATTCTAGGATTATAGTACCTTTGAGCCAAGGCTCTTTTACAAAGGTTCCACGTCAGAAACAACAAGGAAGCAACAGTGAAATAACAGGAAACAATTAATGTACAACAGTGCTATTGAAAGAGGTCAATTATAGGAAGAATAAGGTGTAGGAGGAGGAGAAGTGTAGGTAGTTAACAGAGGCAGCTATAGTAAAATGGTGAACACAGCTAGGACGATGTGCCCACAAGGAATGGGTAGGGTCAGGTGCCCAGGGTGGGCAGAGAAACAAGGATGAGAGGAGAGGGGAGGATGAAGATGCAGCCGGAGGCATTTGTTGAAAAATAAATGGGAAGGAGGATAGAAGAGAAAAAGGGCAGGTGGGGGGAATAAGTGCTATAATGGGGCAAGGAGAGACTAATGAGATGGTATGAAGACCTGAGATTTGAAGTGGCGCCTCAGAAGCTGGGGGAGGAGGACTAGGGGCCTGGGGTTAGCAGTATATAAGTTAGGATTAAAAGCTGTAGGTCATCAATTAGGAGAGGCAGTCACAGGAGCTAGAGGCAATGAGATGGGCCTGGAGCCTGGTTTTGAACAGACCTAGTGTTGAGGCAGAGGAGATGGTGTGGCTGAGACCATTCATCCATAGAGGGCCCTATAGGCGAAGGAGCATTGGCCCTGCATAGCTCGACAGCGAGGAACATGAATCTGGGTTGTCGAGCTCCTGGTGTTCTGTCGGGTTGGTGTTTTGATGTAACAAGGCAGCAACACCAGGTGGGGTGTGAGGCCAAGGTTGATTTTTCCCCACAGCACATGTGAGATACTTTATTTTATATTTTATATTTATTTATTAGCTAGGCAGACTATCACACTTTACCTAGTTGCCTTTCTTCAGTTCAAAACATTTCATTTGTGAATTCCAGCAAGTTTATAAACAAACAAACAAAAAAAAAACAACGAAGAGAGAGGCATGTCGCTGCCCTTCCTGCTGAAAATCAAAAGGAGACGCCAGTGCACAAAGTAAAACATAAAGAAAAACACCACTGCCTTTCCTGCTGAAAGGCAAAGAAGACGCCAGTGGGCATAGTAAAAGAAATGCCCTCTCAGGAGGACAAAACAAAGGCTTTACAATTTTTCCAGGCTTTCAAGTCATGGGAGCCTTTATGGGCTTACCAATTTCTTTCCAGTCTCTGCCCCCATTCCAAGGGACGGGGTATGATTTGCATTATGAAGAACATGATGAGAAAGGAACCCATTGAACTGGATGGTTCTCCTGACCAGGAGTTTGGTCCTCATCCATGGGAGTAGGATGATTATATCCACGGGCGGCCTCACACTAAGCCTTTGTGAGACAAATGGCCAATACCCTGGCTCTGTCCTCACAGGATTCTATATAGAGGATGAAGAGGAGGCTAATTTTGCGGGGATATGATGGAATTGGCTACTCTCACTGGTGCATAAATCCTACAGAAGGCAGCCTGCAAGCTGCGTCAACTCTCACATCTGTTCTAGGGGGACAAGAAAACAGAAAAGAAGTACAAGCTAGATAAACACCATGCTGAGTACCTCTAAACACACCTCACCATGATGGAGTAGTCAAGGTGGCTGCTTGCCACAGCGCCAAGATTCCCTCTCCTCTTAGCTTCCGGACAAGGATTCCAGAAAAGTTGGACAACATGGGGACAAAGGTATACTACTGCCTCCCAGCTCTTCAGGCAGGCTGTGTACATGGTTTACATGGTCCAGTAGCAGAAAGCTCTCTGGTATGTGACCTTGGCCTTCTGTGACAAACTCCAGGGGACCAGGCTCAGGACTTAGCAGATTCTGCAAGGACTGCCCTGGATGCCACAGTACCAGTTCCATACATCAGTGGACACCTATGCCACTGCTTTTAGGAATGGCTCTGCCATCTCCCCTGAGGAGATTTGCTTATTAAGGACAACTAATTTGTCTCATGACACCCAGACAAAAGCTATGGTTTTTCCATGTAAGAATAACTCTGTCAGTGGTGATAAATCAGAGGCGCATATGAAAAAGTTCAAGAGTACAAAACCACTTACAAAAGCAACACTAAGAAGGAAAAGGCCTCTACATTGTACGAGCCTCAAGGAAATGGCCATGCCCTATGACTAGTCCCAAGTGAGAGGTTACTTCAGGGGTAGATGAAGAAAAGCTTCCAGAAGGGCTGACCAGGCTTCGTCCTCTAAGGCTCAGCCCAAACAGAATCCCTGATATGTATGTCCTGGTCACCAGCACACTGGCAGTAGGAGGAAAGCTGGCCTTTTTCTTTAAGAAGTGGAGAAAACATCACCACTCACAAATGGGTCCTGGAAGAAGTGGGCCAGGCCTCACTCTTCCTTCAAAATGTTCCCTGAACTGTCGGTACACAGACACTTCCACCCTCCTCTCCAGTGGAAAGAACTCTGCTGAAGTCAGTTGCAAAAAAAAAAAAAACTGCTTTTCCTTGTGTGTGAGGAAGCACCTTGAGTAATGGCCTTGGTCAGCCTAGGACAGTAACGCACTTCCTCTCAGCTTCTAGGCATATGGCCTCCACCACGGCAGTGGTTCCAGGAGCAAGATTTCAGATAAGGGACATTTTCAGTATTACCGGCAGTCCCACTGCTCTCAAAAGCAGCAGCCCCTCTCCAAGCAGGTGCATGTCACAAAACCCTGTTTCAGGCCTTGGACCAGTGGAAGATAAGGACAACCTGATAGGAGGGTACTTTTCAAGTACAGACTCCTATAGTTGTCTGGAGAATAGATGCTACCATGTTGGGCTGGGGTGCCTACCTGGGAGACCCAACAGTAAATGGGGTATGGTCTTCTTGGGAGACTATGAAGCATATAAACTGGTGGGAGCAAAGTGCGTGTTTGTAGCTCTTCAGTCATTTGCACTGCAGGTCAAGGCCAGTCTGTCCAGGTCAAGACAGATAGCACCACCACCACCACAATGTATTATGGGCTCACCAGAGATAGACCTGTTTACATCCAGAGAAAATGTTCAGCTCTCTCTCTACTGTTGCAGACCCCCAACAGAGGGTTCAATCCCATGGGGGCCTGTTCCTGGATTGGTCAGGGAAGTTTCTGTATGCCTTCCCTCCATTTCCCTGCTGTTTTGAGTTCTTCTAAAACTCAGCAGTCAGCCTGCAACCTTGATTCTGACAGCCCCAGATTGGGCCAGACAGCCTTGGTTCTCCCTATTCATGGCTCTGTCCGTCAGACAGCCTATCCGTCTTCCCCTGAGACACCATCTACTGACCACATCCCAGGGCAGAATAACCTTTCTGAACCTCGATTCTCCATGCGCAAAGCCTGGTTTTTGAGGAGCAAGAGTACTATGATTCTTTTTCTCTAACCAAGTTCTCCAAGTCCTTAAAGTGTCCAGAAAACCTGCTACTAGGAAAACATATACTAGGAGTCATACTAGGAGTATTAGGTGTACAGAAGGCCGTGGCCCATATAAGTACACCTCCAGCAAGCTGGTCTGTGTGTACTCATAAAATCAGTAAGTTATATGCTTCCAACAGAAAAGGTTTTCCCTATAGTGAATTCCTAAGCAGATCAATTCTCTCCAGGCAGATCTGCCGACACTACTTGACTACCTCCTGCACCTGCAAACCTTAGGTCTTAGTTCTACTACCTTAAGGGTTCACTTGTGGCTATTTCTGCTTATACATCAGCAGGCAAGCAGAAAACAGTGGCTTCTCAACCCATTTTCAAGTGGTTCTTTAAAGGCCTCTTGCATCTGTATCCTCATTAAGGGACCTGTCCCTACATGGGATCTGAACATCTGTATTGTCAAGCTCATGGAACCTCCTTTGAGCCCATGGCCACTGCTGAGCTGAGTATGTCACTTGGAAGACTGTCCTACGGTGGCCATCACTTGACCAGAAGGGTGTGCAAGATGCAAGCCCTTTGCATTAACCCTATGTACATCATTTTCCACAGGATGTTAAAATTCCTTCATAAGATGGTGTCCAAGTTTCATCTGAACCAATCCATCACCCTTCCTGTCCTCTTCATAGAAAAGTCCAGTACAGGTGAGCAGAGGCTGCACAGCCTGGACGTCAAGAGGTCACTGGGATACTAACTGGAACATGCTAAAGACTCTAGATCTTCTCATTCTCAGTTGTTTCCCCACATATGGTGAAGTGGGAAGGAAATCCAGCTTCAGAGAGGACTACTGCCCACTGGATCATTGCCTGCATCCAACTCTGTTACTCTAATGTTGACAAACAGCCACCTCAGGGTCTCAAGAGACACTCCACTCATGGCACTGCTGCCTCTGTGGCAACAGCTATGGATGTTCCCTTGCTGGAAATATGAAAGCAGCTATGTGGAAAACAGTTCATACCTTTACATAGCACTATTGCCTGGATGTACAATCCAGAAGGGATGCCAGGTTCGGCACTGCTGTACTGCAGAACCTTTTCCCCAGACAGGTTCTGTGCCCAGTCTCTCAAGGTACTGCTTTGTAGTCTGCAAGTAGTTAAGCATAATGAGGGATTTCTGTTTATAGAAAAGTTTACCATAGTAATATTGCTTCTTCCAGGGAATCCCTCATTATGCTTAAATCTCCCACCCTACGCCTGCTTTCAGAACCAGGAATAGGTTCCACAATAATCAGTTTGTATTCCTCTCTTTAATTGCTTGAGCTTTAATTGACGTTCATTCACAAATCACAAAATTAATTTGTTCTACTGATTTTGTTGGTCTGCCATACTGGGCCTTCTGGACCATCTTTAATGTTTGTTTTAGATTTAGAAAGATTAGCAGACTGGGTGGGGCTCTCCTTGGGTTAGGTGGAATGCAGCAACACCTAGTGGGCAGAGGTTTGAATTTCTTTTCAAATTCCATACATGCGCTCTGGGGCAACTTCATTGGCTGGGCTTACTGCAAGTAGTTAAGCATAATGAGGATAGAAACAGAAACATAGAATTTGATGGTAGATAAGGATCGCTTGGCCCACCTAGTCTGCCCATTTTCCTACCTAACAGATAAGCTGCAGATCCTAGTTAACCAACAGCTTACTTCCCTCCTACCCCCACTAGGACTGCCTTATGTCTGTCCCGTGTATTCTTGAAGTTCCCCACTGTTCTTGGCTCCATAACCTCCTCAGGGAGGCTGTTCCATGCATCCACAACCCTCTCTGTGAAAAATACTTCCTCACATTACCTCTGAGCTGTCCCCTCTATCTTCAAATTGTGACCCCTTGTTCTTGCGCATCTCTTTTCTGAAAGATGCTACTCTCTTGGACTTTGTTGATTCCCTTGAGGTACTTGAAAGTTTCTATCATGTCCCTCTCTCCTTCTTTCCTCAAGGGTATACATATTAAGCTCCTTTAGTCTTTCTTCATATGTCTTCTGGTGCAGACCCTGCAGCCATTTTGGTTGCCCATCTCTGGACAGCCTCCACTCTGTCTATGTCTTTATGGAGATGGAGTCTCCAGAACTGCACACAGTACTCAGGTGGGGTCTCACCAACTGTCTGTACAGAGGGACAACAACTCTCTGTTTTCTACTATTGATTCCCTCCCTCTGCATCCCAGTATCCCCCAGCCTTCCTTACTCCCTTCTTACATTGCGTGCCCACCTTTAGGTCATCTGATATAATTACCCCCAGGTCCCTTTCCAGTTTTACTGTTGTCAGTATCGTAGAAAACTGCTGTCAGTATCATAGAAACCTGTTGTCAGTATCATAGGAAACTGAATCCCCTGGAAGAAACAATATTACTATGGTAAAGTATTTTTCTTACCTTATTCTGTCAGATGTTTATCATATTTTAATCTCTCAATTCCATTAATCACTTTAGTTGCTCTCTAAAGCTGTAAATCCTTTTGTACTTTGACGATCAGAGTCCATTCTGGAGGACAAGTCATGGCTTATTCTTACCCGTCTATCTAATGATTACTTCCTGTCCTAATTCTTCTCTTCGATTGCTTCCTCTTCACTACCACATGCACCAGATCCACAGAATTTGTCTGCAGAAAAGGACAGTTTGGCTCATCCAGTCTGCCCAGATGTCCCCAACGTAATCTGTCTCTGCAAACCCCAAGAGGTCTCTAGCCACCTCTCCCCTCCCTGCTTTTTTTACTAATATTCCCTATGCTACCCCAGATATGTTTGAAGCCCCACTGTTTTGGCCTCCACCACATTTGCTGGCAGTCCGTCCCAGGTGCCTAACACCTTTCAGAGAAGTATTACATCCTCACACACCCCTTACCCCCTCCCCAGCTACATTATATGACCGCATGATCCTGGTGCTGTTTCTTACATACAAACATATGACTCTGCCAGCAGAAACAGGCCTCATGGTCTGATCGAGTCTGCTTGACTGCGCAGCTAGCACCCAGAGATTCCAGCCCCCACCTCCAGGTCATTCTCAGCCTTATCTCCCCAGGCCTCCCTGCCCTGTCCCATGCCCTCTTAAACTACCCACCATCTTACACGAAATCACCCTCAGGATGGGTGTTCCATCTCGACACCACCTTTACATGTAGTAGTGTCTCATATTTCTCGAATCTGCCCCCACTAATCTTAGCCCATGCTCTCTTATGTCCCTTCCTTTCCTCAATTTAAATAACCCATCAGTGCTAGCTTTGTTGATCCCTTCAAGTACTTGAACGTTTCAATAATATCCTCCCTATCCCTTCTCTTCCTCAGGAGTACAATCCAGATCCCCAGCCTGTCCTCATAGGATTTGCCTTCCATCCATATCATTTTGTCGCCCCTATGTTGCACCCTCTAGCAGTCTAACATCCTTCTTCAGATACAGACGCCAGTACTGCACGCAGTACTCTGGGTGTGGCCTGACCAATGACCTGTATAGGGCATGATCACTTCCTATGCCTGGGAGAATCCCTAGCGATACACCCTAGCATCCTGTTAGCCTCTGCTGCAGCTTTCCTGCATTGAGCAGAGTTGTTCATGTTTTCTGTTACCAACTCACCCAAGTCCTTCTCCTCCTCGGTGACCCCCAGCCTCACCCCTCCAACCAATATTCCTTCCTCGGGTTCTTGGCCCTGAAGTGCATAACCTTGCACTTCTTCACATTAAAACCTAGCTGTCACCTCTCCGACCACTCCTCTAGTTTGGTCAGGTCCCCTGTAGTTGTTTCCACCTGTCATCATTGTTCTACCACGCTTATTTTAGTATTGTCTGCGAGCAGACTGATCCTGCTCTCAACCCAGTGAGAGATGTCCAATATGAACAGCCCAAATAACACCAGGCCCAGCACCAAGTCTTGCGGCACTCCACTCATCACGGACTTGGTGCTGACAGTTCCCCATCACCATCACCCATTGCTGCCTCCTGCCAGCCAGTTCCCAATCCAGTTAACCAGCTTCCCTCCCACCCCCACAGATTTCAGTTTCCTCCCCAGTCACCCATGAGGCACTGAATCAAAGGCCTTGCTGAAGTCCAAATAAAGGACGTCCACTGCGTGGCCCTTGTCCAGCTCCCTCATTACCCAGTCATAATATTCACTTACATTGGTCTGTGAGAATTTCCCCAAAATGAATCCATGCTGCTGCCTATCCTGGAGGTCATTCACCCAAGAAAAGCCACCAGCCTCTTTTTCAGTATCACTTCCATGAGTTTTCCCACTATGGAAGTGAGGCTGACAGGTCTGCAATTGCCTGGTTCATCCCATGGGCTGCTCTTGTGTATAGGCACCACATGGGCCATCCTCCAGTCCTGTGGCACACATCCTCATGTCCAGGAGGTGCTGAACAGGTCTTCCAGCGGCCTGGCCAGCACCTCTGCCATCTCCCTCAGCACCCTGGGATGAATGCCATCAGGATCCGGTGCCTTGCCCACTCTTATTGTCTTCAGACCCTCTAGTACTCTACTCTCTCTCTCAATCCTACTGTCAGTCATCTTCCCCCAACCCCACCTTCTCAGTCCACTGAGGTATTGGACCACCCTTCTCCTGTGTGAACACACAGCAGAAATATTCATTTAGTGCTTCTGCTTGTTCTGCACCCTTTCCACCCACCCCACCCCGCCCTTCTGGTCTGCACTATTTGGTCCCTGCACTTCCTTTACTCCTCACATATTTAAAGAAGTCTGTCTCCTCCCTTAATTCCCTGAGCCAACCTCAGCTCTCTGGTGCCTCACCAGCTTGACTACCTCTTTGGACCAACTTACATACACCTCCCTGTCCTCCCCTCCTGTCCTCTTGAACCTCCGATACAGCCTGCTTCTCCTCACACCCCCCAGCACTTTGTTGTTTAGCCCACATGGCTTCCTGGCCCTGTTCTTCTTACTCAGAGTCCTGAGCAAGCCCTCGTAGCCTCTGTGAGCCCAAGTTTGATAATATCCAACTTCTGCTGTGCATCCATCTCCGGTCCTAATCGCCTCCAGTCTTCCTCGCAGTTTTCCTGCATCCTCCAGTCCACCTATCTAAAGTCCCCACCCTTACTTCTGAGCCTACCGCTTCCTACTTAGCCTGAGCTCTAACCACACCGTTGATGGTCACTCCTGCTAGTGGGTCCTCCACATCTTAGATCCTCACCGCCTCCCCATTTGTTAGCATCAAGTCCAGTGTTTTTATTTATTTATTTAAATCTCGATTACAAATACCTTTGAGCTTGAGGCAGCTCATTTACAAAGGCTCCACGTCAAAGGAAAGGGTTACAATAAGGTAGGGAGGTATAAACAACATTCATGGTATCATCGGAGGAACAGACAACATTCATGGTATCATCGGAGCACAGCAAGTCAATTGGTAGTTAAGTGGGAACAGTGTTACACACTCAAGATTACAAGCAAGCATAGAAAACCATAAGGTACATTTGAAGCAACATTGCTAATCAGAGGTGGGGGGAAGAGTAAGAGTAAGAAGGGTAGGGAAGATGAGAGGCAGAGTCCAGATAGAGAAGGAAAAGAAAATATGGCAGCCATAGGACTTGTCGAGGTTGAGAGGTATGGGAGACTAAGGTGGAGAAGGGGTAAAGAGGGGAAAAGAGGGCAGATGGCGGAAGAAGAAAGGGAGAGTGGGGACCAGAGGTCCTGGACATGTACTCCCTCCTGCAACCTGTTCACCCCTGTGAGGTACATGCAGGTCTTCACCATGTCCCTCTCCCTCTTTCAGTGTGTACATGTTTAGATCCCTCAGTCTCGCCTCATAGGACTCCTCATGCAACCCCTGCATCATTTTAGCTGCCCTCCTGGAGTGCCTCCATCCTGTCTTTGTTCTTTCTGAGGTGCGCCCCCAAAACCTGGGCACAACACTCCAGGTGGGGTCTCTCCAGTGGACAATACAGTGGCAGCACCACCTCCTCCTCCTGCTGGAGATACCCTCTCTATGCACCCCAGCATCCCACTAGCCCTACCCACTGCTTTCTCACACTGTCCTGCCACTTTGAGGTCATTGTTTATGATGACTCCAATGTCTCTTTCCTGCTTAGTGACTGTCTTTACTCCCATACTCCATTCCTGGGTTCCTATGCCCTAGGTGCATGATTTTGCATTTTATGGCATTGAACCCCATATGCCATGCTCTTGAGCACTCGAATTTCACAAGATCCCAGCACATTTCTCTACCCCTCCTGAGTGCCCACTCCAATACAGATTTTAGTATCATCTGCAAAAGGAATACCACATCCAGTTCTTCTGTAATGTCACTTATGAAGACACTGAAGAAGACCAGTCCCAATACTGAGCTATTCGGCACCCTGCTGGTCACTTCCAATCATTAGAGTTAGTGCCATTAACCACCACCTTCTGTTGCCTACCCATTAACGGTTTCTAACCAGTTTACCAATTTGGATCTCGCCTAGACTGCTCAACTTCTCCTGTGTGGCACAGGGTTGAAGGCCTTCTAAAGTTTTATTTATTTATTTGAAAATTGGTGACTAGGAAAGGCACACTGAGACAAGGCTTATTTTCAGGTGCAACATGGAGGAAAGGAACATGGGATACAAAATATATAGCACAACCACAGTTTGCAGTTACAATAAAGAGCAATCAGAGAACACAATTAATACAGGAATAAGTGCAGAATGAGCAACCAAGGCAAAGAAGCAACTTTTCAGCCACACATACGCCAGGGTAGGATGGCATTGCATGGGAAACTGTAAAACAGGAGCAGGGGATGTAAGGAGTTTCAGTTCATACCTGAGAGAGTCGGGGAGGTACTGAAATGGAGGGACGATGGTGCTGGTTCCAAAGTGGGGAAAGACGATAGGAATAGGCTTTACTGAAAAGTACAGTAGCAGGGATGAGGTATGGCAAAGGTGTAAGGATCCTAGAGAGGAGGGAGCAAGAGTCAGAGGGGATGAGGGAGAGGAGAATGAACAGTAAGTGGTAAGAGACCCAAACCAATATTTGGATATGAAGGAGGCACAGTGGATCTGCTTATGTGAGGGTAACGGGAGAATGTATAAGGAAGAGTGAAGACAGCAATGGTGAGTATGAGAAGGAGTTGATTGCAAAGTGGCAGAAGGAATTACAGAGGGTGTCCAGTCTGACCACAGACGTGGAGGTGGGGTCATAGACCATGACTGCATAGTCAAATATTGGAGCACCATTTTTGTAACAAACTCATGACAGGCTTGTAGAGACAAACAAACTTTACTGCAGTACAAGGCACCACATTTAGGGGAGTTTGGAAAGAACGGTGTCAGTGTGTGTGGGCAGAGAAGCTGAGCTTGCTGTCTAGCCAAACACCAAGGTACCTGAAGGATTTAACCACTTCTAGATGGGTGCCATAGCTAGCCATAATTTAAAGACAAAGATGGTTTACTGAGTTTACTGAGTTTAGTAGGACAAAAGAAAGCTCAAGGCCTATCAAGACTGTCCCCACATTATGTGGGGCATTAGATGTTAGCCGAGGTATAACTAAGCCAGGTGTCAAGCTTCTTTTTAAAAATATCAACATAAGTTGAATCCACAAGTTCTTGTGGAAGTAAATTCCACTGTTTGGAGGTTCTTATAGTAAAAACAAATATCTTGTTTGTTTGTGTTTGCCCAGTCAGCAGTTAGCTGTCGCTTATGAAGTCTACCAACAGTTTGTTTGTTTGCAAATGAGAGTCCACATTGGTTCATTAGATCTGGTGACTGCAGCAATTTAAAGGTAAGGAGAATGTCACCCTACATCTTCTGAGATGTAATGGATGAAGACCTGTTTCTTTTAACCTAGTGGGTTAATCTTTAGATGCTAACCTGGGAATCATTTTAGTGATTCGTCTTTGAACCTGCTGGATGCAGTGGATATCACCCTTTGAGGTATGGACTCCAGAATGGAGAGCCATAATTGGTGTATGGTCTGATGTAAGCCCTGTATAAAGGGACCAAACAGTGTTCAGATTTGTTAATAAATGTCCTTCTAACCTGTTTCCAGAATACCACTGGCTGTGCTAGCTACTTTGATGCAATGATTAGTAGAGGAGAGTTTGTTTATTACAATACCCAAATCATGCTCACTAGTAGATGATTTAAGAAGAACATTGTTAAGGTACAGTAATAGTCTTTATTAGGGTTCTTGTTCCCAAAATGCAGTACTGTACATTTCCCACATTAAATACCATGGCGCTAGAGCTGGCCCAGTGTTCTATTTATTTTAAGTCATTTTCTAGTACTGAGGCTTTAGTTGGGCTGTCTACTCTACCTCCTAATTTGGTGGCATCTGCAAATTTTAGAATTTATTTTAGAATTAATTTTCATGTCGCTATGAAAATATTGAATCGACTGGCCCCAGCACAGAGGGTTTTGGCTGATGACTACTACAGAAGGATGTGTACCCCACAAATCTGCCACACTATGCTCTATATGGGGCCTAACGTAAAGAGCAAACGTAAAGGCACTATTACAGTACTATCACTTGATCTACGATAACATTTCTCTCAATGCAGGCACAGTTTCATTTGTTTCATCTACTGCAGTGGCACTGTGGCTCCCATTGCAGTGCGTTGCCTAGAGTGATGCCCAAACAATCTTCTTTTCCTTATGGTTATCCAATACATCTCACAGAAAATTAATACACAATGAATCCCATGATATGTGTGGTTAAAGCTACTGTAATTCTGAGGGCTCTGTTAATTTAAAGTGTTTTCTTAAATTATTCTTCATTCAGTGTACAAAGTGGTTTACATTTCCCCATGGAACACGTTTTTTTATAAGAACCGATTACCTTTGAATCCTCTCTCCCTAGACGTCCTGGAAATCCTTGTGGCCTGGCCATCCTGGGGATCTTCCTTCCTCATCTGCAGAACCAGCAAAATGAATTTTGACTGCAATGTAGAACAGTAAATATTTTTATCTAGCCCCGCTCCCCAACACACATACACACACACTCTTGGGATATAGGATTCTTCTACATTGTGGAATTATACAACTTCACGAGTTATCATTGTGACACACATATTAGGCCCTGTACACTAGCCTTCTTAAAATGTTTTAAGAAACTCTAACACGGTTTGTGGCCTCACTGCAGGCGAGTTAATACATTTTAAAACCTTGTTAAAACCCAGTTAGGTACCTAGTCTGTAGCATGGTTTTAAAATGGATTAAACTAAATGTGAATTTATTCACCAGTCTGGTCACGCTAAGATGGTTCCCTAGTCCTGCTATTATCCACCAGTATTCCACCACTCCTGCAGCTCCCAAGATCCTTTGCACCCAGTGGATCAGGAAGTGAGCTACAGAGTGACAGTGTGGCTAATTTAAACCCCCAGAGCAAGCCATCACAGTTACTGATAAAAAATGGCAAGCTAGACCTGCTAGTTAGTCCAAGAAGGTCACCAAGTTATTGATTTTTGGTCAACAGAATCGGTTCAGGATAAAATCAATAATTACTGCAGAAGACAAGTTTTTAACCCGGAAGTGACTTTTGAACTAGAATCAGGTCATGAAGGTAAACAATTGCTTTAAAATATTTATATCACAATGTGATATTTTGTGACATTCAATTTGTTGCTATCCAGGGCAGACAGAAAGCATAAAGTAATTTAGTCCATGCCATAATTCCACAAGATGTGGTGTCTGTCAAAAGGAGTCAATGCATTTCAGTGTTGTGACTCTAACCTATGTGCACAGTGGTGGGACTCAAATATGTGTGCCCAACTGCACAGTGGTGGGAGTCAAACCATGTGTGCTTAACTGCTCCGTCCAGAAGTGTATTACCACGTGACTAAATTCTGTATCCAAATGAATGCGTGAATTGTAGGGGATGCACACAGGTGCATATGTGCTGATCAAGACTCCATCACCATTGTTACTTGCATCCAAACCATTATTATCATAACCTTTGCAGTTTATATATTTTATGTTGTTTTTGGGGGATGATGGAATGCATAGTGGTAGAAGTCAATATGATTGCATACAAAAGTGCTATTAACGATGCATATAACGCATATAGATGCCCGTGCTTATTGTAATGATGTTGATATTACAGATCTGGAGACATCTACAGAAAGTGCTCCGACGATCACTACCAGCAACAGGATCATCAGCAGCAGTGTCAGCAGAAGCAGCAGCTGCAGCAAGAACAGCAGCCATGGGCGCAGCTTCTGAAAAGTCTGAGGATGCAGAGGACAATGATAAGGCATAATAGCAGCCATCAACATCAACACCTGGCAGTCATCAACAGCTGACGTGTCTGGCAACAAGCCATTAAATAATTTAAGGGGAAAAAGATATTCTTAAATGCAGGAGTTCATGAAGGCAGTTTTGAACCCACTAGAAAAATGATAGTTGAGCAACATAATAAAATGTTGGAACATGAAAGAGCCGCTGTTGAGCGTGAAATGCAGGCGAGGCTATGCAAACAGGAGGCTGAGCAAGATTCTCAGTTTTTCAAACCCTAATTCAGATTTTGACTAATAAAATGCTCGTGATACATCCTGCTCCCCATCTCACTCTTACACTGTGGCCGCAGCTCAGCGGCGTAACTCCCATTAGGTATACCAGCCATTTCAGCAACATGTGGTCATGCTTGTGGCATCACAGATGTCAGTTTGGGCAAGTAGACTGCACCAGCAGGCAACTTATCTGCCCTCTGTGCCACCCAGCAAAAGCACGACTGAAGACTTTGTGTCAGATAACCTGACCGGATCGAGCTTTAATCCCAAACTGTAATGCAGTAATGAAATCGAGATTTACAAGTTTAAAAAGTTGCAGTCATGACAGGTTGAATTTTAAAGTTAAAAGTTCTGACGTAGTGCTCTCTGCAAGTGTTGGTATCACATGTGAGGTTATCTGTCAGTGTGCAGTACCTGCTAACAAGTGAAACAGCACTTTTAAATGGAGTTTCCTGTAAATATTTATTTGCACAGTACATGTTTCTTATGCAATTCTGTTAGACTGTATTACCTCAACAAACTTTAAAGCAGTTGCACTACTATTTTTAGTTTAATGTATTGTAACTATTCTTTTCAAAATACTTCATTAATGCACCAGTTGGGGTTCAGATGAAAGTGACAAACAGCCCACCCCCACCTGCAGGCAGGAAAAGGAAAAACATTACAGTTTCATATCTCCTCATTCTTGCAAATCAGGCCTGGGGTGTTCTGTGGGGTTGTCAACCCTAACACTCACCCATTCCATCAGTAAAGAAGCTGGGATGTGCAGACTATATGAGAATGGGGTGAGCATTAGGGTTGACAACCCCAAGGAACACCAGACCTGTCTGCAAAAGACTCAGAGAGGTGAACCTAATGTTTTCCTTTCCTACTACTGCAAAATGAAATGACTTTTTATCGAGGGAGTGGGACCCTAACAATTAATTTTCCTATTTTTGTCGCTTTAATCCAAACCCTAACTAGTGTATTAATAAAATTTTTACAAAGAATTTCCTTACTTTTTGAGATAATTTAATCATATTCTCATTGGACCTGCATGAACAAAGTGCAGAGTCCCTGGGTTCTTCGCTTCCATTTCTCCCCCAAAACGATTTTTTGCTTGGTTGTATGCTTGTATGTTATCCTATGGGAATTTTGATGTTTTTTATATGGCCCTAAATTATTTTTTTTGGGGGTATTATGATTTATTCTTGCAGTACTCACTGAAACCTTTGTTTTGATATCTAGATTGGCCCTTAAGTGCAAATATTGAGGGAGTTATGCTTGCTGAAGTTGAAATGTGGAAAAAGCCAAGTCCAAATTCTGTTTTCCTATGAAGGCATTCTTTTCTTATGAATGAAAAACATTTGAAAATGACTCCTTCAGATGAAACAAGATCGAGGGAAAAAGCGAAGTCAAACTCTTTTTAGTATAAGGGCATCCTTTTTATATGAACAAAAAATATATAATAAAGGATTCCTTCATACGAAAAAGAATCAGAAAAAGACTAAGTCCAAATTCTATTTTCATATGAGGATATCCTTTTGTATGGACAAAAAACATATCAAAAGGATCCTTTCATATGAAAAAGAATTGACTTAGTTTTCCAATTCTGTTTTCGTGATAAGGATCCTTTTCATATATGGCCCACTCCCTTTGTCGATGGCCACATGAAAAGGAAATCAAGTCATGACAAAAGATTTTAAAATGTATGAAAACATATTTCTGAGTCATTTTTTCAAAAGTAACTGCAGAATCCACCTAACGGGTCCTGATTTGCAAGATACATGTGTTGGTGTCCTACAAGATCTCATTTTAAGGATTTTCAAACTTTTTAAATGGAAACAACATGGCAGCCATACAAAAGGAATTTTCCTCATGAAAAGGTTCACCCTATATTAAAAGGATCCTTTTGTATGGACCAAATTCTTTTTCATTCCAAGCAGCTATCCAAAAGACCACACTTAGAATGCTCAGAACTGAAATTTTAAAATCTTATAACTTTGGAATGGATTCACATGTTTTAACCTACCCAGTGAAAGGTACCACTATGGACCAATCCTTTCTACCCTGAAAATTTCAGAGCAAAATTCCAAACCATCTGGGCGATAGGTGACAACAAAAACAGCAAAAAAGAAAAAAACATGTTATCACTTTTTAGCTATCTGTATTTCAGAATCTTCAGATTTGGCCAAAAACAAAACTGAGCATGTCAAGAGATTTTACCCGAGACTAGACCTGAGAAGGTTCGTGCAAATCCATTGAATGGTTGCCAACCTGAGGTTTAACGAAACCCTTCTCAACCCTAACTATAGTGGCACTACTGAGCCACTATAATAAGTTCATTCTGAAACAAAAAGCAACTAATAATGCAAAAATCTTAACATGGCATCAAAGGGATGATGTTACATTATTAATTTGTTTGAATGCTAACAATTTTATATTTCATTTCAGTTTTTATTAATATTTATTTATGTGCTCTCAAATGGTTTAGTCGCTATAGGAAGCGTTTTTTAAAGTTATGCATTTTATGCAAACCTGTTACAGTGTGTTAACCTTGAATGGTTTTTAAACTGTTAAGCCTTTAACAAGCAACAACTTTTATGGCTGAAAACCAAACTGCTCAACATGTTTAAAACGGTTCAACATTTTTCTAAAATTACCTGTTGTGCTGTTTAAATGAAATTAGTGTTGCAGAAGTTCACAGTATGGCTACTGCACTTTAAATGTTACCAAACATTCAGGAAACAAAGGTGATGTTTAGGCATCACATCATGTCTCTGTCAGCTGCTTGAGTGGATGCATTTCTCTAATGTCCAACTCCCTAGTTTCCCATTTGCTCCTTATTTTCTCAGGCCACTTGAGGTCGCTTCACCCTTTCTATCTTGCCAATATCCTTCTCTTGTTCAGTTTAGTTTAGTTTTAATCCTTAACACTTTGCTCCTCCCTCCTGGCTGTCCACCTCTCACCCCTTATTGTCCTCTAGTCTTTACTCCAGCCCATCATGACTCCCCTGCCTGTACTCTTCCTTCTCTTTTGCACTCTTATTATGGGTACTCTCTGTTCTCTCTGGTCCTGTAATGATTACGTCACCCTCCTCTGTACACTCTCTGGATAACTCTACTTCTCTAACCTCCTATCTGACTCTGTCCCTAATTCTTTCCCTAAATACGGGCTTGTCCTCAAACAACTGGGGTTATTTACCAAATATATCCTGTGCAGGTTCTGTCTCCCCTGGATATATAGCTCAAGCATATATTATTGGACTCTCTGGATCTTTACCCTATCTCTTACTCTTGCTGGGGATGTTGAGAAAAATCCAGGTCCTACTCTGGCCAATAATCCCACACAGTCTCCACTCTCACTGTCTGCCCCAAACTTCTGGCCTCTCTTTGCTCATATTAATTCTAGGAGCCTACCTGTCAACCTCCTGACCTGGGGCGTGGACTAGTACCAAAAACCAGATATCCTAGCCATATCGGAGACATGGCTTAAGCCTTCCAATGCTGATTCCCAGTGCTCCCTCCTGGGATATAACTTGTTACAGGTTGATTGCCCTACTTCCAAAAGAGGCGGAGGACTTGCACTATACTATAAACCTCAACTAAACATTACTTTTTGCATGTTCCTCCTCTCGCTAACTGTGAAGTTCTCCATTCCTTCTACTGCTTGGGGCATTAAGAAACTTCACATTTTCTGTATATATATATATATATATATATATTCCTCCCAGAAACTCTAGGCTTGGCCTTAAGGAGTTCATGGAGTATTTACTATCAGTGGCGGGAAAAATGATATAATCTGTCTAGGAGATTTCAACCTTGATTGGTCCATCCCTGTTCTGCTCTCCTATCCTCCTTGACTAGCAAGGCTAATCTATCACAGCTCATCCAGAAACCCACTAGGATCTCCCACGGTGGTACTAGTGCTACTCTACTGACTGGATCCTGACTAATAGAAAGGAAGCCTTTTCCTCAGTCGGGTTCTCCCTGATAACATAAGGATCATTACCAGTGTTCTGTATATGGATACCTCAGCCCCTTCTTCCCTTCTAAAGTGTTAACTTTTTCCAGTATCTCCAACCTAAATATGGAAAACTTTGTTCATGATCTTAACTTAATTGACTGGTCTCCCTTTATTATACTGACGATATAAACTTTGCCACAAACTATTTCAACTCTTCCCTACTCTTACTACAAAATAAACACATCCCGATGACCAGAGAAGGGTTAAGGAAAATCCCAAATGGCTAAAGCGTCCCTGCTCCATCTTCTGAAAGTCAGAGATAAACTGTGGTCCATCTGGAAGACCTCCGTCTACTTACTGATTTGAAGCCTACAGATCCTTATGGAACAAATGCAAAACAGAGCTTCATCTGGCTAAAAGCTACTACTACAGGAACCTCCTAAGCTCTTCCACTGCATGTCCTAAAAAGTATTGGGTCTCAAATCAAGGAAATTCTTAGAAACAACAAGCCTACTACTCCTACTGATAAGTACATAAACAATGTCCATTGCAACCACCCTCTAACCATTGCTAATGCCTTTAACTCCTTCTTCTCCTCCCTACCCACTCCTACCCCCTTGTGCTCCCCAAATCTGGTTCTTCCCCTTCTACAAGTTCCCCACTTCCCCTACTCTGCAGCTGGCTCAGGTCCTTACCTACTCAAAAGCGGTTCCACTAAGTGGCAGCCCTGGCCCTGATGGAATACATCCTGGGATTATCAGGCTGTTTGCTGCATGACTTGCTAGGCCTATAACCAGACTCTTCAATCTTTCTATGAGCACTGTCTCTGTCCCCTTGATCTGGAAAACAGTTAGAACTATACCTGTTTTTAAGAAGGGTGACGCTAAACTACTGTCCAATTGCCGTCCTATCTCTCTTCTCCCTACCTCAGCAAACTTCTGGAGAAACTCGTCCATCGTCAGGTATCTGAGTACCTTCTTAAGTTTAATCTTCAATCTCACTCCCAACATAGCTTTAGGGTGGGGCACAGTACTACCACTGCACTGACTCTGCTTACAAGTGATATCAAAAGTAATATGGATAAGGGTCTGGTCACAGGTGCTGTGTTCATTGACCTATCTAAAGCTTTTGATATGGTTCACCACCCGCCTCCTACTGTCCAAGTTACAAGCCTTGGGAGCTCTGACTCTACCCTATCCTGGTTCAGCAGTTACCTGGACAACGCTCTCAAGGCGGTTTCCTTCTGTAAAGTTCTCTCACGCTATCCCTATTACCCGTGGCATTCCACAGGGTTCTATACTTGGTCTCTTCTCTTCTTCCTCTTCCTAAATGATATTCTCAGTCCTTTCCTTCTCAGCAGCCACCTCCACGTACACCAATGATCTAGTGCTTTACTGTTCTGCCAAGTCTATTGCTGACATTAACCTAAACCTCTCACATGACTTTCAATCCTTTCAATCTTGGCTCTCGGCTAACCAGCAAATCCTCAACACAGGTAAGACTCAGGTTATGCTGTTTGGATCATCTAAAAGTTATCTCTGAATCCCTAAGCTCCTTGTCCACTGCCGAGAAGAAATGCTGTCACTTATACGGGACTTTCAAATACCTCGAGGTTACGCTTGATCCTGCTCTTGATTTTCCTTACATGTCAATGAGGTGTGTCGTCTGTCAATGCCAGAATTGGTGCAGCCCTATTGTGCATGCTCCCTCTCACCCCTCAGCTAGGACAGCAGTAACTAGAGGTGTGCTACTCCCTCAACTCCTTTATGCCCTCCCAGCTCTCACCGCGTCTACTACTAGTGTGCTCAGCAAGGAGACACATCCTACAACAATATCTGTAGGTTTGCCTTATCAGCTCCTCAACTTACTCATCACTGCCTGCTCTACTCTGGCTAAACTAGTTGTCTCCCAAAGACCTCCATTCTTACTCCCTAGGGTGTTTAGAGTGACTCCCTCACTAGACCTCCTAGTCCAGCCAGCCTTGTGTGGCGTGCCCACGGTCTCCTGCATCCGCTCACTAAGATCCTCATCCATCTCCATGCTATCAGTTCGGCCTCGTGCTACAAGAATGGGGACAGGCCTTCTCCTATTTTGCTCCTAAATTCTGGAACTCACCCCCGGTTAAACACTCCCTCCCACCTCTCCTTCAAACGTTCACTGTTCTCAACCTCTATTCACTATGTAACTGCAACTGCAGGTAACTGGGAGTCCCTCCTATTTCTCCATATAATCGTAGAGGTATAGGAATAATCTATCTTGTTGTATCTTAGCTATTGTGATTGGATAAATTGAACTGTTTATTATTTATATTATGTATGCCACCCTGATTGTAATGTAATTGTACCTATTTTATTGTTACTGAATTGTCCTGATGTCATCACTGTATTCTCTTTGTTGTACTCTCCCGGGGACGTGCCTGAAAATAGGCAGGATTGTTGCCTAGTGCACTCACCCGGTTACCAAAGCTAATAAATAAATAAAATGAAATCTCAGGTATTCCCTGTAGCGTGGTAGCCAGCGCATCACATATTCAATTAGCATGACATAATTGTGCTGCTATGGAAATGCTATCTTTGAGGCACTGTCATCTGGCTCCACTGGTGCCGTCTAGCTAGTGTTAAATCGCTCCTTCACTCTCACAAATGTTTGTGAAGCACACAACATGCAGCAATGACAGTGGGACATTGTCCATGTTGAAGTCATTCCTCTTCAAGAGGCAGTGCCATACCTCTTTAAACATCCAAAGGTACACTCAACCATCATTTGTGCCTTTGCTAAGCCTAAATTAAATTGGCTTTTTAATTGTGTCGTCATAAGCAGGACAGAGTTTTATCACCCAAGGAAGGAGAGGAATGGCTAGGTCAACTGGCATGAGTACTGGGACCTGGACATCACAAATTCATCAGGGTAGCCCAGGGACAAGTGTGCCACTCAGCCTGTTCTCATACAGAACATGGTTTTAAACACATGTGCATCATGCTCTTTCCTGGCCATCCAACACTGATATCAGTAAACCTGTATTTGTGATCAACCAGGGTCTGCATCATGATACTATGAAAACACTTCCAATCATAGTATTCAGTGGCACTGTTACGTGGTCAGATAATCAGGAAATGTGTGCCATCAACAGCACCTGTGCAGTTTGAAACCCCAGATGTGTGCAATCCTCAGATGCATACATCAACACCAATTCTCCCACATTGGAACAGCCCATACCAAACAGATGGCTCAGAATAGTGTTGCTTGGATAGTATCCTACCAGGTCAGATGATATTGGATACCATCATTTTGGATGGATATTGGATAGTCTCGGATGGCACAGACATCCCACCAAGGATCCGACCTCCTAGGATCCATTGTAAGTATCGGAGGTATCCGTGGATCTAACTTGAATCTGATGGATCCACCCATTGGATCCAACTATCAGAGGTTGAATCTGATGGATCTGACCTCAGATCCATTGGCCGGATCCTAGGTCGATACCAGCACTATCCAACAGAGGACAGTCGGATCCACAAAAGCATTATCCAAGCAACACTAGCTGAGGGTCCTGTATTCTACATTAGTGGCCAACCTCCACAGTACTATAGCCACTGGCATTTCTACTGCTATTCCCTTATGCAGCTGTGTATCCTGATGCTAATTCGGGGAAGATTTCACAAATATCACCTTAAAAGTCCCTCTGGACATCCAGAAATATGCCACCCAATCATCATCCTGCCCGTTATTAAGCACAATCTCCTCCCATCACTTGTTACTTCTGTTTAGCATCCAGACAGATTGCGTCACTGTCCCAGACAAATAGCAGCATGCTATCATGTTTTGAACACTGCTCAACGTTTCTAACATGCTTATTCTGACAGCGCCCCTCCACTGCCTCTGTCATCTGTTCCCTCTTACTTTAATTAGCACACTATTTAACATTTTCTTTTTGTCATAAAATGCAATGTTGCCAGTACGACAATGATCCTAATGCTCGTGGCTGCCCATTTATAAATACTCAGTGTGCCTGGCAACGTGCTATGCATTATGGGTACTGTAATGTATGATGGGTTACCCGCCCTCAGAGGCATAGCATGGTTGCCAGCTGTAGACTGCAGTGTGGCCAGAAAGAATCTTAGTTATAAACCATGATAAAACACGATTTGCTGAGAATGTGGCTATGAAAACAGGGTAAGTGTTAACACGGCCAGAAAAATGTTTAAAACACATTTCTGTAGTGTGTATGGGGCCTTAGACAAAGATTATTGGGCTGCTATCAGTCGGTGGCTCCTGATGCTGGATCTGCCAATTCCATGAGCAACTACAATAATGAAAATGGAGCACTTCAGTTTTCATTAATGTAGCAACATATGCAAGTAGCATATCAACATCAGAAGCGAGTGAGTGATTGCAACCAATGATGTCACTGGTTGGTACCTATAATGACACAACAGAGGAGCTGCATACACATCTAGTTTTAAACAGCAGGAGACAGAAGCTCAAAAAGAATGAGATGTGTACAAGAAGAATGGGATGAGTAAATATGAACTGGGAATTCTATAGTGCCTCTCCTCCAGTTTAGCACAGTTTTTTTATCAAGACTACTGCTTCTGCCATCATGGCTAGTGGGAATCCCTCCCGGTAGGGACCTGAGAGTGTCAGTGCCATCATACAGGCTGCCAGTGTGTATAGTATTTTGTATAGTCCCCTGGATCACACCACCACCTGCATGGTACCAGACAGTACCTGGACAGGTCATGACACACGCAGTGTCCCTCTGTGGAGAGGCAAGCTCCCTGGCCCACCGCAGAATCACTGCTGCAATGAAAGCAACGCACCGGCACAACCCAGCTGGAAAGGTTGCCACATGGCAGCACCCTCCAAATCCCCTCTCCGGGCCACCTGGCTGGCTTCTGAGTCCACCTGAAGCAGGGTCACCAACACAATACCCACTGGGTCATCAGGCAGCATCTGTTTATCTGAAATACAAAATACACATACCCCACAATGCAAAGCATCATGGGCTGCATATGTAAATCACCACAAAATATTATGCTGGTTCAACTTTAAGCAGAAATGCATGGTGCTGAAGGCCTCTCACACACAGTCCACAAAGGGTGCCAACAGAAGACACAGCCACGTGTTTCATCCTACCAGGACTCATCAGTGTGTCTCATCTGTATGACACCCCAGTGGAATGAACCAGCTACCCTAAGATGGTCTATCTGGGTTGGGTTGTGGTGAACCCAATAAAAACAAAAACAAGCTAAAGACAAAGAACCTTAGTGCACAAGCACTGAGGCAAGGGTTTCTCTGACTTTGTAAAGTAACAAAGCTTCCCTGGTTTGAGTCAATTACACAGCAATGGTACACAGTAAAAAACTAAATTAATTATTGAAAACAAAAATGTCAGTGAGCATTGTGAAGGTAAAGTATGGTATGAGTCTCACACCAATTGTAAAAGTTTGCAAAACAAGTTTGGTGTAGAGAAGAAATCCTTGTACCTGGACATGTCATCCCTGCTTTGACCACCCTGACTGTCATTTCTCATGGTCTCTTTTCCTTATCCCACAAGTAACTGGCACTCTCTATGATTGGAGGATCTATGCCTGTTAGAGACATGACGCAAATGCTTACCCAAGGAAGAGAGGTAGAGCACCATTAGGCAATCAAAGAGGTTGTGATTCTCCATAACAAAAATCCTTAAATAGTGTATTGCCACAGCCAAGCTTCACCCCTGAGGAAGTACCAGTGAAGCACAAAGCACCAGGGTGTTTGGCTGCATTTGGAGATTCCTAGCAGGCCAATAAACATTTTGCAATTCATTAAGTTCTTTTGTGCTATGTTTTGTTATTTTGCAAAAGGTCACCAAGCCTGGCAACAGCACAGACAATGTCTTTGCACTCTGAAGAGTATGACGTGACCTGATTTTTTAAGGACTGAAGAACAGTAGGCACCAGCTAAGGACATGAAAAAATAAAGTCAAAAAATCATACAGTCACCAGGAAGTACTGTTCATATTTTCATATTCTTTTAGTTTTGCTTTTTAAACTTTTGTTAGTAACTTACCTGCTGGTCCTGGGGGTCCAAGTGGCCCTGGATGACCAGGAAGTCCATTTAAGCCTGGCTGTCCTGGAGGTCCAGGCTGAGTAGCTGAGATGCCTGGTTCTCCTTTAAATCCCACGGACCAGTTTCACCAACTGGACCTCGTCTCGCCACGCTCACCTTGGAATAAAAACATAACCAAATCTGAAGAGCAGTTTAAGGAAAACACAAGACCACATGAAAGCGCCAGTGACATGTGCATCCTTCTTTAACTATAAGCTTTCCGTGAAAACAGGATTCCCTTGGTGAACCAGCAAGAGACACGTCCAAATGAAATACAGTGTTTATAAATATTGTGGATGATCACTAGGGTCGCTCGGATTCTGAGTCACAGAATTAGATTCATCGGATTCGGACTCAATTTTTAGAAATTTGCATTTTCGGATTGAAGTCTGAAAATCCTGCTTCTGAAATTACAGTAAAAGCTAAAACATGTTTTTACATAGGAAATTAGGATTTACGTGTCAGGAATTAAAAGTTTTCAAATCTGTTTCTGATTCTGAGGTCCTTTTCAAATTGGATTTGGAACCAGAAATTGCTAATTCTCAAAATGTCATCAGAATCTGACACTTCGTAGCATCCTCTGATTCCTGTATTTTAGGATTAGGAAGACGTCTACATTAAATAGTTCCTGCGGTTATCTTGGTCTACGGTCATATTTTACAGATGTCATCACTAATACCGTAATTGTCTTCACCTCGTAAGAATGCTGGTAATCCATCGAGACCAGGAACGCCAGGTTCCCTTGTGCACCTCTGTCTCCAGGAAGTCCCTTCTCACCGCGGCACCTTGATCACCTTCTGGTACTTTAAACAAAAACAGAGAATTTTTCTCTTAGGTGACTTCACACATTGAAAATAAAAGAATATAATGAAATCAATCAGCAACTGTTTTTCTTTTTTGACAAATGTCGAACATATTAAAAATGTCTTAAATGCGAATGAATACCCGCGGCCCTTCCCTAGGACTATATTATACAACTTCTACCCTCAGGACTAGTTACTAACTATATAGAGGATAACGTATGGTCATCGATGGTTAACCGGTTTGTTAACCATCAAGAGGTTGCGAGGGCGACCTGCGCTCTCGAGGTTTACGTCCGCCATGGCAACCTCAAGATTGGTTAAAAAATGGTTAATCATCGATGTACCATACATTATATTTTATAGTGTATGGTACTATTTAGGTTTTTAAGAAGAAAACAGTTCCTTACTACGGTTTTCTTTCAGTCACATGCCGCTCTTCCCTCACTGCCACGGCCATTTCAAGGCCCTCCAATCCAGCTGCGTGCATGCCCTGACTGTTCGGTTGTTAACCCATCAATGTGATGTACCATCGATGGGTTAACAAGATCGTGACGTGCACATCGATGGTAAAACGTTGTTATAAAAGGTCAATTTCTACTTATAACAATGTTCTACCACATTATAACATTTTAATGACTTTACGCTTATAACTTATTGTGTTGGACTGTTATACTAAGCTCGGGCATAGTCAGAATTTTTCAGAATTAGACTAGTTATACCTTTGTGTTGTGAAATATTTACAGGAAAAAGAATATCTTGTGTTCATTTGCTGTGATACATGCTTAGCACCAGATTTCTTAAAACCTCTGCTCAGCAATTTGGCAGCTCCAGCAATCTTCAAAATATATTTCTTAGCAGACAAGGTGCTGCCAATGTTTCTGGAGACATCACCAAAATCTGTAACTATTGAAAAGTCAGGTGATGTCCCTGGACATTCCAGGGAGACATTTTTTCTGCCCCCAAATTCTTAGGCATCTGTCCTGTTATCTCCATCTGTCTTGCATATGTGGTAGAGTAATTTTATAAAAATACCGAAAATGCTGAAAAAGGAAATGTCTAGCTCACCTTCCAGTAGCTGAAATGTGGTAAACATACCTTCAACTTTGTAGGGTGTTTAATAGCGCTTGACTGGTCTTTGGACCTGGTTCACCCTTTTCTCCCTGGAAAAAATAATGAAAAAGTCCATTTTGAATCATTATGTACTTGAGTATGCTGCAAACCATTATCCTACATACCTACAACAGATTTTCAGGGGCAAGGTGTGTGGGGGGTGGGCAATTCACCATAAGCACTTAAGAAAGAATTGCTTCTAAGCAACATCACTTAATTCATATGTCAGACACTTCTCTTTCTCATACACTTTATTACTTAAGAAATTTCCATGAAACCAGGATCACTATTATTTGATCTTTATCTGCTTTGGGTGCTAGTTTACAAGTGACATAATCCTTTTGTGTGACATGACAACTGGTTGCATAGAAATGATTCTGATGTCACAAGCGGAGAAATATGATGCCACTTACAGACATGAAGTCAGAGAAGATGAAGGAGAACCTTGTTTTCACACAAATGTCCTTAGTATTTAAGAATGGGGCAGTAAATAGAGGCAATATCTGAATTACTGGTTGAATTCTATGTAAAGATTATGTTTTTAAGGTTTTCTGTGACATCACAGGACTTTCAAGAAATAGTTCAAATTCAAGTTTATTTGCAGGAAAACTCAATTGAGCACACTCATTTACAAGGAGGTCCTGGTAGGAGAACTTGTTACAAAGTATACGATATTACAATACAATACAATACAATACACTACACTACAATACATTACAGTACAGTACAATACAGTACAGTACAGTACAATACAATACAGTACAATACAGTACAAAAAGCAGAGGTGGTATCGCTATACAAGGCGCGGAGAAAGGATAAGCTCATAACTACCACCCAATCAGTCTCACTTTGGTTGTAGGAAAACTGATGGAAAGCTCATAAAGGAGAGACTGGTAGGGTACCTATAGGAGGGTGGGTCTGATGGATGACAACCAGCATGGGTTCACAGGTGGTAGGTCTTGTCAGACCAACATGACAGAATTCTTCAAAGGGGTTATGGAAGCTGTTGATTGGGGGAGCGGTGGATGTAGCCTATCTGGATTTCAGAAAGGCGTTCGACTCTGTCCCACACAAAGGGTTGGTAAGCAAGTTGAGAAATCTGGGTGTGGAAGTTATGCTTACAAAGTGGGTGGAGGATTGGCTAGGTGGGAAGGACCCAGAGTGTGGTGGTCAGTGGCAAGCACTCCAGGGAACCGAGGTGTAAACAGAGTACCACAGGGTCAGTGTTTGAGCCCATGCTGTTTAATGTGTATGTAGGGGACTTAGTGGAAGGTCTAAATGGGAAAACGTATTTGTTACGCAGACACACTAAGTTTTATGACAGGGTGGACGCCTGGGTTGGGGGAATGAGGCAGGATCTAGCCAAGCTGGAGAAGTGGGCAGAAAAGTGGCAATTGCAGTTTAATGCCAAAAGTGCAAACTAATGCACATACGGCAGAATAACCCTTAGGCCACCTACTGCCTGGGGGGACTGCAGGTCACAGAACAGGAAAACGACCAGGATCGAGATCACAGACATATCAAAAGTTAGAAATCAGTGTGAACGAGCAGCTGGGAAGGCAACAAGGGTGCTGGCATGCATTAGGAGGGGCTTCAATAGTAGCAGCAAGGAGGTGATCATGCCACTATACAAAACTGGTCAGACCACAGCTCGAGTATGGAGTTCAGTTCTGGAGGCCCCATTTTCAGGGTGACAAGGATCGGCTGGAGAGGGTACAGAGAAGGGTGACCAAGATGATCCATGGGATGCAGGGAGACCATATGGGAGAGGCTAGAGGAGTTTGGTCTCTATGCACTGGAGATGAGGCAGGATGGGGACATGGTGGAAACCTTCAAATACATGAAGGATATAAATAAGGTTAAGGCAATAGCATCTTCAGATGGAATGAAAATAAAACCACCAGAGGTCATGCATTTACGCATGAGGGGCAGACTTAAGGGGAATGTGAGGGGTGTTGCTTCTCAGATAGGGTTGTACAACAGTGGAACAGACTGCCAGACTGGGTGGTGGAGGCAGATACAGTGGAGACATTCAAAAGAGCATGGGATTGATATATGGACTAGGAAGGGAAAGTGGAGGAGGGGTGGGAGATAAAAGGGTAATGGGGGGCTATCAGGCAGACTCAATGGGCGTGGTCCTTTTCTGCGGCACAATTCTACAGTTCTATGAACTGTGATACATCAAGTTTGAACAGTGTTCTGACAGGTAAACAATGTACGGTAATACAATATAATACAATTATGATACATCAAGTTCGAACAGTGTTGAGGCAGGTAAACAATGTACAGTAGGAGGGAGTTATGGCTAAATTATATGCATTTTAGGAACAAAGCTAACAGGCAGGAAAGGAGAAAAGGGAAACATGAAAGAAGTTTACATTCAAGTGCTTTATGAGGCTATAACGGTTTGTACACTAGGAGGGCTACTACGTGCTTTGCAGTGACAAATTTCTATATGTACTTTGTTGGCAAGGGTTTTAAAAACATTTAAGAGAGCTGGTCTGGGAGTTTTACTGTGTCTTGTAGTTTGTTCCAGGTGAACGGGATTACATGGCTAAATGCAGCTTTACCATAAAGTGTGCAGAATTTGGGTACTTTTAGTAGTATGACAGCATTTTTTGAAGGGTGTAGGAGCTATGATAATGATGAAAAAGGAGGTGATGTAGGTGGAACTTTGTTCTGAAATGTTTTTAGAGCCCAGGTACTAATGTGTAGCGCCCTTCTTATGCCAGGAAGCCCAGCCTATAGACGCATAAAGGCACAATGGTGGGTTCTGTAGGTGTGTTAGTTATAAAGCAGATAGCGTGAAACAGGATATCAAGCTTATGAAGGTTGGTTACTGTGCTACTATTGTAAATGATATCCGTGTAGTCGAGTAAGGGAAGAAAGGTGAAGCTGAACTGCCCTTTTCCTAATATTTAAGGGAAAAAGGTTTGTTTCTGTAGGAAAAAAGTCTTATTTTCAGTTTGCTAACAAGGGATACAATGTGATATGTGAAGGATAGTTTGCTATCTAATCATACCCATAGGTATTTGAATTGATCAACTGACTCTAGTGAGTCTCCTAGTAAGGTTGGTATAGGTGCCAGAGGGCCTGTCCACGTACAGAAGTTGGGGGATAAGGATAATAAGTACACAGTTTTAGTTTTCTTGGCGTTTTAATAGTTTTAGCCATAACTTTTTGTCTTACCGCCCTTCCCCTTGCCTACAATTATTATATAGACCCTCTCCCGCCTCCTTCAAAAGTCACGCCTTGGTAACTTACTGCCCTATGGCATTAACTCTAACTCAATAACATCAACCTATAACCATTTCTCAAGTGGTATTTAATATACTGTCAGTCCCTATCTGCATGAACTCCTTGCTCTTCAATGCATTCTGGCATATGCTTGCTAAATTGACTTTGTAGGCGCTCCCAAGCGCATCTCCACTCTTTACACTCAACAGGATTAGTCCTCTCTCTGTCAAAGATCTATTCTCCTTGCCTATACCTAGATAGGATACTCACTGTGGCCACTCTAAAACATATAGCTATAAACATTTTGCTGTGCACCTATCAGTACAGGCCAAAACCCTTAGAATGAACATTACCCTCCCCACAATGCTTATAATGGGGGAACCTGTGATTCTCCTTGTACTCCTTCTGTATCTGGATCCCTGTGACAATGCAACCAATCACAGGATGCCCCACGGGGACTGGAGGTTGACCTGCTTTCACCGCAATACCTTAACAGCATCGAGAGACTGGGTATGTATTTATAACTTCCCCCAGCTACAACTTAGCTGAGGCTAACCTACTATGGAGGGACGAGTCGGTTTTATTATTGTCAGAAACACAGCTCCCCTCCATACAGTAAAACCTTCACTGCTCCATTCAGTCAGAGTTTTAGTCACTGCTCTCTAGGAGATCAAAGCATCTCACCTGGGATTCATAGAATGCTGACTCAGAGCACAAAGAAGTGGGCAAAAGCAAGACCATACAAACTATCCCTTGCTGCAGTCGTGAAACTCTGCTCTTACTACTACTATGCTCAGGAAATGTGGAACTTAATCCAGGGCCTCCAGAAGCTATTGCTGCACCTTCCGACCTAGCCAGGCTTAAAGCATTAAGCTTCCTCCATGTTAATGTGTGCAGCCTACTAAAAAGATTACTATGATCCAAGCATGGGTTAACCATACCTTACCAGATATATTGGTGGTCTCCAGACATGGCTTAGGCCTACCACAACCCGACAAGGATATAAATTTACCTAACTACCAACTTTTCAGAGCTGACTGACAATCTAGAGGGGAGAGTAAGCTATACGTGAAGGACAACCTGACTGCAACCTGCCCTCACCTCATCTTCCGTGGTGCAAGAATTTGAATGCCTGTCCTTAAAGTGGCAATTTCACATACCACATCCTTGCAGGTAATAGGCTGCTATAGAGCTCCTACTGCTGGTCTCAAACTATTATCACATCTAGGTGAGATAATTGAAAAGGGTCTCCAGAAACTATTATTATTGGGGACATAAATCCAAATTGGCTTTCCAAGGCAGCTACCCATTTATTATCATTCTGTGACACATATGGCTTTACACAGCTCATCAATGAGCCTACCAGAATTAATAATAAAACCCCAAGTAATAGCACACTTCTAGATGTTATTCTGAGGAGCAAGCTTCATCTATTCTCCCATGTTGGAGTCCTTTTCAGTGATATCAGCAACCACTGTTTCATTGCTAGTATAAGAACAACCTATAAACCCGCATCCCCCACAAAGTTCTAGTGAGGAGATCAAGCAATTTTAACATCCATGCATATCTGGAAGATATGACGTACTCCACATGTTGGCAAGAATTTTACTTAGCAGATACGGTGGATACAGCATATGATGTCCTTAATGACATAATTATAGAGCTCTTAACAAATATGCACCAATATCTAAAGTGCATATCAGAAACAAAAAAACTTGTCATTGGTTCACACCAGACCTTAAATCTGCTCTCCTAGAGAGACAATCTATGGAAAAGGCATGTAAAACAAAGACACTGTCAGACTGGGGGCAGTTCAAAAGGCTAGGAACATATGTACCAGGAAGGTCAGAGATACAAAGGCTGCTTACTATTGTGCTGAACTAAACTCCTCCTTCCATAACCCAGCTAAATTCTGGAATACTATAAATAACATAGCTGGACATGCCCCAAGTAATTCGCTCCCAGCCAAGATAATCACCGGGCGTCCATCATCAATGACAGACTGAAATCCTAGAGTCCTTTAACAATCACTTCACGACCGCAGGATTAGCATTTGACAACTCTCCAGCAAACCCAATGCGATCCCAGTTAGGCATACAACTTACTGAAACTCAGGTAACGGACTCTACCTTCTCCTTCAAACCAGCCACTTTGAAGGAAGTGGAAGACTTAATATGCCAACTGGACATAAAGAAAAGTGCAGGTGCGGACTCCCTCGACCCCTACTTCTTAAAGATTGCCATGCAGGTACTAGCAGTACAGATAACACATTTATTTAATCTCTCGTTACTACTAGGACTATCCCTTTGATTTGGAAAACTGCACAAGTCATTCCACTATTGAAATCAGGGGACCCTTCTGACCTCAACAACTACAGACCAATCTCCATCCTCCTGTACTATCCAAACTACTGGAAAAGATTGTAAGTACACAATTGAGAGCTTACCTTGAATCAGCTAACCTCTTAAACCCAGCACAAACTGGATTTAGAGCCAAACATAGCACCATTACAGCCCTTGCAAAAGTAACCAACAACTGGCAATTAGAATTGGATAAAAAAATTGTGTCTGCACTGTGTTTTTAGATCTGAGTAAGGCATTCGACACAGCTGACCACGAACTGCGCCTTTCCTCCCTGAAATCCACAGGGCTGGATTCAAACTCTCACGATGGTTCAACAACTACCTTATTGGATGGACTCAGCAGGTTAAGGCTGAAGGGAGTTGTCCCCACTTAAACCACTGCAAAGAGGAGTACCCCAAGGATCTATCCTTGGACCTATCCTATTCTCCATATATCAACAGTACTGATAATAACATCACCAAGACCACTGTACATCTACAGTATTTGCCGATGATACGGTGCTGTATGTCAGCATCCATCTCCAGAGGCAGCCTGCAAGAATTACAAGCAGAGTTCAATCTACTCCAACACCAACTCCTGAGCAAAAAACTTCTGCTCAATGCAAAGAAAACAAAGGCAATGTTTTTCTCTCCCACACGCATGCAGGATATTCAGTCCCAAGCACACTCCCACACATATCCACTGTCCTTGATGAAAACCTTGAATTTGTCACAGAATTCAAATATCTGGAGTCTGGCAAGACAGTAGACTTTCCTTCATAGAACATATGGAAGAACTACTGAAAAAACTTCGCCAAAGACTTGGGCTTTATTTTAGAATAAAACACTTTCTCACAAGTGATGCTAAGCAAAAGCTGGTCCAGGCCATATTTCTTTCTGTAATCGACTATGCTGATTTCTTATACAGTCGTTGCCCCATCTCATACCTGAAAAAATTGGATACACTCTACCACAGGGCCCTGAGATATATCACAGAACTCCCATTCAACACCCACCATTGCTCCCTTTATGCTGCAGTTGGATGGATCTCGCTTCAGCTCAGAAGGGACAGAACGCTACACTATGGGTCTTCAGAGCCATATCCAAGAAGTTACCACAATATGTCTCGGACTGCTTCACACAAGTCACTTCAAGTAAATATGCCCTAGAAGCTACACTTTCATCATGCTCAATGTGCCCAAAGTCAATTCTCGCTTTGGTAGGACTGCCATTAGTTTTGTGCTATACTCCCTATGGAACAATATGCAGAAAACACTGAAACTGAGTATACCTATATCCATTACATCCTTCAAATCCATTTACTCTAGGCTTATCAAGGAAAAATGCAACTGTTTTGACAGTAGTAGAGAAAATCCTATTCCACTCCTTCATCTCCTAGTCTGTCCCTTCCACTGACGTTCTCCGCTAATTCAGGTCCTGCATTCCTACCCTACTTCTCACTTTTTACCATGTCATCATATAGTCTTATATTTCCTCCTGTCACATTCCCTACTCCTTCATCACCTATTTCCACCCTACCTCCCAGCCTACTTGCATCCCTCCTCTCTCTTTCTCTCTCAGCCCTGCCAACCTTCACTGCTCAGACCATTAATTGCCTTTTTCTTTAGTCACCTCTCTGATTGTAGTATCCTCCCCATCTCTCCCCGTAGCACCACCTCCTTCATCTGCCCAGACTGCTCACTACCCATTCATCCACCTCTGACAAATCCCCTTATACTTTATACCTTTGTCACCACATATTCTCTCCACGCCCAAATTCGTGTTCTCCCAATTTCCTTATTTTATGTAAATATGTGAATTTGTGTCAATAGATCTTGCCTAATTGTACATGTCCATGCGTTGGTATCCTTTATGCCTTTATATCCTGTATAATCTGTTCCTTCACTGTGTTGTGTTCCTTGAATTGCACTATATTTTTATGTAACTGACCTTTGACCTAACCAGGTCCATCTTGCAAATGAGCTCTGCTCAACGATGTTGTCTGGATAAATAAAGATTTAATTGATAGATCTTAGCAGGTTTCAGCTCCAACTGACTAAAATCAGACTGTAGTTCTGTGACGATGTCTGACAATGAGGGTTTGGATGTACAGTATAAAGAACAGTATCGTTCATGCAAAAGTGGAGTCTGGAGTTTGGATGTTGTCACTAAGGGATTTGATATAAACTGTAAATAACATGGGTCCAAGAATGGATCCCTGGGGTACACCTCTAGTTATCGGTAGGAAGAGGAAAGGAGTCTGTTGGTTTTGATGCATTGGAGTCGCACCAGTAAGATAGCTAGTGAACCAGTTTAGTGAGCAGTTATTCGGACTAAGGTGTTTGAGTATGGCTAACACAGTGTTATGATCGACTGTGTCGAACACCTTGCTATAGATCTAGGAAGATGGCTCCAGTAGAGTTTTTATTATCCAGGGCAGTGAACCAATCATTTGTCACTTTGGCTAGAGCCGACACTGTACTATGATTTTGCGGAAGCCAGATTGGAGGGATTAAATAAATCTGATTCTCCAAGGTGATCCTTCAGCTGATTATTGACAAACTTTTCTAGGAGCTTAGACAGGACGGGCAAGGTGGAAATTGTGTATAATTATTAAGGTCTCAGGGTCTCCTGACTTAAGCAAAGGTAGTGTAAAGGCTGTTTTCCAGTAGGATGGGACTGTTACAGAAGTAATTGATAAGTTGAGAATATGTGCTATGGGGGCAGTTAGAAAGTGCACCCAAGCTTTAAGAAGAAAGACTCTATTCCATCTCGCCTGCACTTTTTCATATATAATTTTATTAATAGGTCCTCAACTTGAAACTCACTGGTGAGAAACGAAAGAGTCCTGAGTCTGAGGGTCCTAGGGGCGTCATTGGGTGGTGAGCAGTCAACAAGCCCAGCAGCTGGGGAGGAGTCGAACACTAGACCTGTTGCTGCAGAGTGCTCATTTAATTTTTTCTAGAATGGTGCCCTGGTCAGAGATCGTGATAACTTGTGTTATAATTTTGATGGGATTACAGCGGGGTTCTCTGTCCTTCGACAGCTTTGATGGTTTGCCAGATCTTGGCTGAGTTACCCTAGGCACCCTCAAGGGTTTCCACATAATAGGTTGATTTGGCTGCTCTAACCAGCATGGTACAAGCATTTCTCGAGATTCTAAGGCCAGCCAGTCTGCCGGAGCTTTAGACTGCCTTGCCTTGACCCATAGTTTATCTCTTTGGGTCAGGGCTGGTTTCAGATTGGACCTAAATCAAGGGATACTGGGCCTTTTTGACCCCTACATTTAACGAATGGTGCATGCTTATTTTCTAGGTTTGTTAGGTTAGTATAAGGATATTAACAGCCTTATCTAGTGAAGTAGCCAGGTAGAAGTTTTGCCAGTTTGTATCTCGGAGGTCTGCTAGGTAACTTTTGGGTTTGAATTTATGGAAACTTCACTTTGTGATGTACGTGGAGTGGGATGTTTGTTTTCTAGGTTTCTTGTACAGACGACAATATTGTGATCACTAAGATCATTGTGGAAGATGGCTGTATGTGCAATTTTATGTTGTCCATTTGTAAGAAATAAATAAATATAATATGGAGCTTTTAGCACTATTTTTGGCATAGAATCTTGTAGGGTCTGAGAAGAGCTGCGCGAAAGCTCACGATACATGTCCTTTAGTGTATTTGCTCTAGGGACAACCAGTCCATATTTAGTCACCAAGAATGATGGATTCATTAGAGTTAGTTTCTATGATGTTTCTGAGGGTTGGCAGTAGTTCTACACCACCCACTGGCAGTCTGTAACAGCCAATGATGTTGCTTGCTTCACACTTGCTTCACATGGGTGCAGGAGAATCTTGTGACCAGATGTTTGAATTCCTTACATCTGGTAATAGCAAGGATTTCCGTAGCAATGAATTTGGAATTTACATAAATAATTACCCTCCCTTGACTGCCTATCCAGTCTAAAGGTGTTATAGGACTGCAGCGCTATTTGTTGGATTCGTGAAGTGCTGCCCTGGGCAGATTTCTGTCACTACTAAGACGCCAGGGTTTGTGTGTGTGTAACCCAAACTTTACTACATCTCTTTTGGTCATGAGACTGCAGACGCTGACCAGCATCATGTTTAGGCCTGGCGCTAACGCAAAGTCTGTAGGGAAGTGACAGGAGAAACAGAGCCTGGGTTTATTTCTGTGTTCCCTGAACACAAGAGTAACAACGATTATGAATTTGTTTAACCAACACCACATAAATACAAGCTCTTACTTGGCAGGGCATTACTTGGGAAGGTCACTTGGGTACAGGGTATAGATGAAACTGGACTATCATGGAAGCTCACTAATATGGCCCTGATCGTAGTTTTTTGAGGCAGTAGGAGGGTGTACATGAGGGAAATAGATGACACATCTCAGCTGGGGTGGGGTTAGGGATATGAGAGGTACTGAGTCGTATCTGGGTGTGTGTTGCATTTAACAGGGTCTCTGAGTACAACACCATGTGTTGTGAAGCAGCATAAGCACAACTATTAATGGGGCTAGTATGGTGATGGCCTGATGAATAACTTGGTAAACACACTAAGCCAGGGCTTTGAGGTAGTTTTAAGAACTGTTGAGTAGAGACTGTGCTCAGTGCAGTAGCACTAGCAATTTAATTTGATTTCAAATATGAAGTCATTATTTCACCACAGTACAAACTATTACACTGACAGACAAAATCATCAAATATGACGCTGAACAGTGATTATGTGTGGTTCACAGCTCAGTGCTTGTGCTCGATACTATAGCTGAATGATGTGGGTTGTGCTTGGATACAGAGGCCAGACCAGTAAGTAGGGCAATGCTCACAAGGTATTGAGTCGTATGACATGATTAGTGCTTAGAAACTTCAGCATGGACATAAGCAAGTCAGTGATTATAGCACATGTGAACTGGATGGTAATGCACAAGGTGCTTAGATGCTTAGACTGGTGAGTAACTTGTTATGACTTGATATTTTGGCCTTTCTCTGTATCCCACCATAAGAAGGAGGCTTAGTTGAGTAGGATGAGACCCCAAAAGAATTAATGATATCATCGATTATTTCCTCTCCAACTCCGGGGAGTGTGCCAGTGTACACAGGAGAGGAAAACCCTTGAGGGAAACCTCTGAGGACCCATGGCTACTGACCTGCCCGCCCTTCTGGGCATACTAAAGGAGAGTAATCCTAAGTAACAATTATAAGTTATCAGCTAATCAAATCCAAAGTTGTAGATCCTGATCCAGTGAAAGCGGAAAGCTGAATGAAAGTACTGAATACTGAAGTGTCAGGTGAACATAGCAACATCCTTCTAGTGAACTCCTAGTCCAAGAATCTATGTACAGGGCAGAATGATAGCAGATTGGAATCCATGGTCGATAATAATTGAGCGTCAAAATTGCATTGGTGAAGCACTCCAGTAGGCGAGAAGTCTTCTCTGAGGAGAACCAGTAACCAAATGGCTAAGTGTCCAAGTCCAGAGTAGGAGAATAATTGGTTCTATGTTCGCTTGGCAAGCCTTGCAAATGAAGGCCTTGGTGATGAAGCACAGGAGCTAAGCGCATGCTGCGTGATCTGGAGAGGCGAGGCAGTGGAACCTCCGGTCAGAGGGTGAAGCAGGTACCTGTAAGTGAATTAGGTATAGATCTTAGTGCGAATAGACAGACATAAGTTAGATGGATTTCCAGGTCCCGAGGGGCGAAGCAGGTTGTAGAATAGATGAGTCAGTCTTGATGAACCTCTAGGCCCTGTAAGGGCAAAGCAGGTAATATGAGCAAATAGTGTAAATAAGTGGACCTGTACGTAGGTCAGTAGTAGTAGTAGTAGTAATTGAATCTGCATGATGCAGACGTGGTGGCAGAAGAGTAGTATTGCATAGATTATGTATGGTATACAGTGAGAAGCATGAGGAAATGGAATTAGCGCATAAATCGAAGAGCTTCATCTGGTGATCCAAATAGTTGTATAGCGATGAAGATATCCACATTTCGAAAGCCAGAATGGTACAGTAGCTAGAATTGACTTGGTGAGAATAGTCTGGACGAGACCTGAGTTTTCGAGCTTATGAGTCATGAATGGTGATAACTGAAGAGGCTAAGTCGAATGAAGTCGTTGTCGTAGGGTCCAAGCCTTAGAGCACTGGAGTAGTTATGTTGAGGCCTAAATCAGGAGATAGGACATCTTCCGGATAAAGCTCAACTAAGTGTCCTGGCAGAAGTAGAGTAGTAGTAAGTCCATTACCTGATGCAGTAAGGCAGACACATCCAAAGAATTGAAGGTGAATGTCCAACTATACCAGATGTAAAACCATAGTAGAACAAGGATCTCCTTGAAGGCTAGCAGACTGTAACCTACATGGATAGCAATGAGCATTGAAGTGCTACTAGGCGAACCCTTGCGTGGCTGGCAAATGCAGCTAGACCCACGTGGGCCAGCGAAGGAAGCATGAGTCAAGCTAGACCCCATGTAGGCTAGATGACTATGATGCCACCATGGAGGGTAGCCTGGGTAGCAAGCATCCCAGAGGCAAGAGTAGAGTAAATAATCGAACCTCCAGGCCCCGATACTGGGTGATGCAGGTATGAAGTAGAAGTAGTAGAACCTCCAGGCCCCAATGCTGGGCGAGGGTAGGTGTGGAGTAGAGAATAGAGGAACCTCAGGGCCCCAGGGGGTAAAGCAGTTATAAGTAGGACACTGCAGGTGAGCTATGGGAGACCAGGACAATAGCAGTAATCCAATGATTTGGATCAGCATGGCAAGAAGCATCCAAGGGAATTGATGCAAATATCCAGAGATGTATGCCAGAAATCAATACAGTGAAGCGAAGGCGTATCCTTGACAAAAGGAAGTAGATGTGAGCAGGCAAGGTGAGGGCTGCAGCGTCCAGAACTCGAGTAGTGACTGAGGCGAGGCATCACTGGCAATGCTTCCAATCCTGATAGAAGTCGGAGATGAGTAAGGGACATGGAACGAGGCTTCTGGCAGACAGATATCCGCTGAAATGCCTTAGGAGGAAAACAATCCGAAGGAGGTAGGCAAGGAGCAGCAGGAGTAGACTGGTTCCAGGTCATGGAAAGGAGACACGGCAGAGGCAGGGCAAGGCAGGCAGATGAGGAATGTCTTAGGAACGGCAGATCCAACAGATGAACAGCAGGAGATGTGACTAAGCAAAGTCCATGAAAGGCATTCCGAGACAGCAGGAGCTGATAGTCTGAGCTCAAGGAAGCTAAGGAAGGTAATGGTCAACAGGAGGAATCTAGAGCAAGGAATGGAACGTTACTGATACAGCACATGGCTGGGTATATGGCAGGATGTCCTGAGGCTGAAGGCAATGAAATCAGCTAGGCCCTCACTGGTGGATGAGCGGTCAGACCACATGTAGGTCGGCGAAGGAGTAGTATAATGTGGTGGCTAGGCCCCACAAAGGCTAGCAAGACCAGACCTCACGAGGGTAGCTTTTAGGAGAGCAACACGAGTGCCCGGCACAGAGAAGCAAGGAAGATCAGTATTGATTCAATGATTTAAGTAATCAATCCTGGGAACTGGAATCCAAGAATACGCCAGGGCGAATAACATAGAACTTGATCCTGGTTGCAGTCTTACAAGGAGATGAGCAGACATAAATAGGGAGATATAGAAGGAGGCAGAGCTCATGAGCTCTCCCATAGTATTGCAGAAGGGGAAGAGTAGAGTATAATCTCAGAAGTTGATTGCAAGCTTGGTAGTAAATGCTTGAGTGTCCATATCTGCAAGTTGTCCGAATCCGAATTAGCTGGCAGTATGCAGCAGGCAGACCGAAAAGACTTGACTCAGGTCATATAAGTGGTTAACCTACAATTAGGAAGTGCAGAGAGGCAGGGACATGTAAAGAGGACCATTTTAGCACTTGAGGTACTTATACTAGTTAGAAGGTGAAACGGTGGTAGAAGTACCATATGTAAATTACTGTCAGTGCGGAATTACAAGCCGATGGCTTATGCCCAGCCGCCGATACGTAAGAACAGTAATATTGCATAAGTCGATTGTACAGTCCGGTAGTTAGACTGCCAAAGGATTCTCAGTACTGCTCAATGCAGAGTTTACACAGAATGACTGTTCACATACCATATAAATGAGGCTGCCCTCTGAAAACCGCTGAACTGGGTGTAGTCACTGTTGCTAAAGTAGTAGTGGTCTGTCGTTTCAATAACGACAGCATCCCCAGTGACCGTATATATACGAAACCTGTTGTCCCAGCAGAAGGAAATGTGTTCCATGGATTAAAGCGCACCTTTATAAAAAATGCTGTGCATGCCCGATATATGTCGAGCTATGATAATATGAGCTCCAGCAGTAATTAATGGTGTCCAGTAGCAAGGAGCAGCATTCAGCTTGGAGAGGCGGCATTCAGCCACATCGAGGGAAAGTAGAGCAGTGTGAGGAGCGTGGTCTGAGCTCCAAGGTAAGGGCAGCAGTGCAGACTGAAGGCATAGGATGGCGGCAGCACAGGCAAAGGCTGCTCGACAGCACAGGCAGGGAAAGGAAAAGACAGCAGGCAGTGAGGCAGACAGGTATAAGCTAGCAGTGGGGGAAGCAGTGAGGAAGAATCTCTGAAAACAGAAAGAAACAAACAGCAACAAGGAGGAGTGGGGGGACAAGCAAATGAACGGAGAAATGAACTAAGGAGACATTGGAAAGGGGGCAGAATGAAAACGAAGGAAAGAGCAGCCGAGCACCGGCAAGCCACTGCGAGTGCGCAACTCGCTTCTAAGCAGAGTAGCTGCAGTCAGGTAGTTTAAGTAGGTTGTGGGGAGGAGCTCTTCCCCATAACTACAGGCATGTGCCTTCAATTGTATTGGCTAGTGCTCTTAGGGAGCTTTTCAAGTCACAATGACTGTGTAGAAATGAATGCTCCAAAAGCAGCAGTAATAGGTTAGCAGGCTCACTGGAATGTACCAGGTGAGCGCTGGACCAAATGTGAGTGGGGGGGACAAGTGTACTAGAGGAACCTGTTAATATGGAACTACTAGCAAGCTGAGTGGCCTGGTGGTAGGTGCAGCAAACTTTGAAGAGGTGCGTGCACCATGCTAGGGTTCGAGTCCCACATGGGGTAGTATGTCCTTTTCAGGGCGTGAGGGGAGGCTGGCGAAACAGGGTCAATTCAAATTATGTTTAATACTAGGTGTAGGATGTCCAATAAACTTGGTTATTTCCATATTCTGTTTCTAACACATGTAACCAGGCCCTCACCTCTGCCTGTTCGAGCCCAGTCACTAAACAGTTAATGAACCAACAGCCCTGAAGCCTGGAACTATCCCAGTTTCCTTCCTGTCAGCAGGACTGGGCCGCAGCCTGAAAGATTCAGGAGACTGGCTGTAAATATTGTGTAGATAAAGGTATAGAGTATGTTACATGTTAGGGCTATTCAATAATTTTGCAGGGACACCTCAGACCTAGGAAGTCCCCAGAAACACCCACTGTGTATTGTGTCACTGGGTACAAATGTGTGTCCCCCTGGGGATTGAACACTGTGGACAGTGGCCAAATAAATGTTTTGTGCAGACTTTAGCCCAGTTGTGTGGACAGTGGCCTTATTCATTTGTTGCCCTTATTATTCTTACGTAGCTGCTAACAGGGACCATCTGGCTAGCCCCCAGTGCCTGGCGACAACTAGATCTCTGGCTGGTACCCCACATCCATCCCCAACCATTAATTGCAAAGGAAGGTTTTCCAGATACTACTGTGAGCAAACAGGGTTTGCTCACAGTAACTATACAACTCGCCTACAGGTTATGTATGTGTATGGTGCACTAACATGCATATACAATCATGAGTTGGTACATGCAGAATGATGCTCCCTCCACGATCCATACCTCAAGGCTATTTCTGGCCCTCAGATGTTTCTCATTTTGATGCCCTTCAGTGTTCACCTGATAGTCTGGGAGACTCCAGTGTATTTAAAAATTCTGTTAGTCACTGGTAGCTTAGTGGTTCCCCTCCCAGCGGTATCCTGTGACTTTGGTGACCACGATTGAGCCCGCCACTGAAAGGGTGACTCAATCGTGGCACCTGTCATCGGAGCGACTGGGGAAGGTGGGCACTGATTAAAAGTGGAACAACGACATCCTGTTGCTACATGCCTAAGCGTGGGGGGAGTGAGCACAATCAACGTGGGGTAGGAGGGGATGTAAGGGGTGGTGCGGCGGTGAGCTGCTTTTATGTGTGGTGGGTGGGTCTCAGGGCTGGGGTGGGAATGGTTCTTGGTTCGGGTCCGGGCGAGGTACTTTACTGATATGCACCCCCTGGAGTTGAGAATCCTTAAGTGGGGAGGGTGCAGCCCCTGTATAAAGTGTAAAATCCTAACTCCCCGCATAGCACATCGCCAAAATATTTTTTTCAGTGATGTGCCATCACTCCTAAGGGTGATCGCCCATTGACGGTCGCCAGTTATCACATAGATCCTCTCCTAGCTATGGTCAACCATGCACTAATTAAATACCTTCTGATTCATCACAAATCTTGGTCCCACATTGTTACTTCAAACAGGCTCACAGCTCATCACCTCCTACTGCCAATAAAAACTGATGGCATTTAGGGCATTGCAAACTGCATTACATTAACTGTGTCAGCAGTAGTTGGCTCTGCAACTGGACTGCATGCATTTAAATGCCAACTCATCTGCCTTTTTATGTATCAGTACACTTTGTCAGATGCCGCATGGAAGGGGTTCTCGCACCTTTTGAGCTTTGCTCAGTAGGTATAAGCAAGGAATTGTTAAATTATGCTGCAACAATTTAGCACCAGTTCCTTGCAGCTGAGAGTTGGGCCACTAGTTGTTTAAAGTACACGCTTCAGCACAGGAGAAAGCTCATGGACAAAACAACAGAGACACATGCACACACTGAAATGGTAAGATGCACCCATGCAATTTAAGGAACCTGTATCTGAACAGTCAACAGAAGGTCTGAAACACAGTGTGCATCGTGTATAGCATGCATTCTCTGTGTGTGTGTGTGTGCCTCTGTGTATACAGTGCTTTATATACGTGCCTGTCTGTGTATGTAACTGTGTGCATGCATTTGGGTGTACTACGGATCTGTGTGTGTCACTGTATGTAGTGCCGTATGTGTCTCTCTATGCAGTATGTTTTCTGTGTATGTGAACCTGTGTGAATAATGATGTGTGGCTCACATTTACATGTAATGCTGTGTACACATCTGTGTGTAGTATGTGTTCGTGTATGTGTATTGCTGTACAGTATGTTGTGCTGTGTGTGCATCTGTGTACATAGTGCTATGTGACATCCATCTATGTAGTGCTGTGTGTCCTGTATAGTATGTCTTCTGTGTGAGTGCATCTGGAATCAACGAGGACGAAGCACTCTTATCACAGTGTTCTGCCAGTGACATGCTGCAGAATACTGCAGGAACACAATATAATCCAATGGAAATTACTCCATATTGTCATGTAGGCAAGTCTGTCATTCTCATATAACAGAGTGTTGCACACTGGCTGAATGCATTGTAGTGTGATGTGCAACACGTGTTCATGTGTCTGTGCATTCAGGGCTGTGTGTGCATCCGAGTGTTCTCTGTGTTCTGGATGAGTGCACTGCTGTATGTATTGCTGTGTGTGCTCTGTGTATGCAGTTCTGTGTGGATGTCTGTGTGTGTCTGTATGTAATATGTGTTCTGTATCCTGTATTTGTGTATGTGCTGTTGTATGTGCATTTGTATGTGGTAGCTGTGCCTGTGTTTACAGTGTGTTTTGTATGTGCATCTATGTCTTTAGGGCAGTGTGTGTGTGTGTGTGTGTGTGTGTGTCTCTGAGTGGCTGTGCAAGTGTCTGAGCAGGGGAGTAGTAAATGTTTGTGTACTGTATACGCAAGTGAGGGTGTGTGTATCTATGTGTCACCGGTGCTTTGTGCATATGCACAGAAAGTGTGTACGTGTGTGTGTGTGTGTGTGTGTGTGTGTGTGTTTGTACCCTGTAGGCATCCGTTAGCAGAAGTAAATTTTTACCTGATAAAGATGTGGCTAATAACTTTCCTCTATTATTACTTCTAGGATCCATAGTAGCTCTAATGTTTCCTATCCTGGGGTTAAGTTCAGGAAGAAGGGATATAAAGTCTGTCACACTAAAGTTCGAGGAAATCCTTGCACTAAAATCTCCCAGTAGTATTATTGGTATGTCTGTAATTCTGTATCTATTAGCAGCCATTTTGGCTCTGAAGAGAGTTTGTTTATTTATTTATGTTGGTCAGAAATATCTTGAGCAGTAGTCTTTACCAATCAGCTTTTTGGCACAGGCTCTTTTGCTTTTAGATCAACCAGATTTTGTACTTCCAGCTGAAGCAAATCAGTGTTTCTGAAGTGAAAGTTCTGTTGTGGTTGTTTTCCCCACTGTTGGGGATAAAAGAGAGACAAATTGCTGCTGGCTGAGTTAGAAGCGTAATAGCATGGTCACATCCATCAGGGGTTAGTTTTGTTGGAGCTGGAGGAGCAGAGGCATTTTTGTGGCCTGTGTTCTCTCCAACCTTTTCATCTAGTGTTATCCCTTCTCACAGACCACTCAGAATGAAAATAGGGATCTGCTTTGGGCACCCCTACATTACTGCCCCTTCAGTAAGGTTAACAGAAAACATGACCTCTGTTGTCCTCTTTGTGAGGGTTGTGTATGTTGTTTTTAACCTCCATGTAGACTTCTGAACAGAGTCACCATGAATGGGGAAATCAGATGCTCTTTGCTTTGTTGAAATGTTTCACCATTTCACCACTGCTGGAAGTAGGCTGGGGCTATGACTATACAGATCAAAACAAATGTAATACATTCAGCTGTACTCAAAATGAAACGCAACAATGTGGTTATTTCTACAAACGAGGTTTATTTTGAAAGAAAATTTAAACAAAATTGAACTTAACTGAATTGTCATAATTATACAAAACCAGAGCACCCAGTTCAGTTGTATTGAGCTTACATTTGGTTTCTAAACAATGACGCATCCTGCTAAAGTAACTATCATGCTTTATTTAAAAATGTTTCTAAATATGAATCTTTGTAATAAGAAATAGTTCTACTCTGTGCTTGAAATACTTCATAGCCCACACTGTACATGCTTTCTCAGACAGCTCCTGCCTCCTCTGTGCCCATGAGTCACTGTGCCATCCCACATCCTGTCTAGTCAGACCACTGGAACTGGACAAAGCCCCCAAGCTGGGACCAGGCTGGCTATAGCAGCCAAGGGAATGGGTCTGTGTGCCTGTGCCGGGGTTAACCTGTTTTACTGATGGAGGAATGTTGGCCATGACACCAGAGAAACTTACCTACTCTTGGCACTGCGTGCTGTTGACTCACTGTCCAAGACTTTGGAACCCAAAGCTGCAGAACAGGATGTTCTGCAGCAAAAGGCTGGGAAGCAGTCCTCCTCCCAGTCAAAGTCTGTCAGGATGAAAGAATGAAGGTCTGGTTCTAGAAACAGCTAACTGGGTGCAGGATGATGAAACTAAGCAGGTAGAAACCACCTTACCAGCTACTGTTTGCTGTTTATTGCTGCAGATCGGGAGCAACTGGAGATGGAGAGGGCTGAAAGGAGAACACGCTGGTAGCCATGCTGGCAGAGGAGGAGGAAGAGATGTATGGGAAGTAGAAAGTTGCCTGAGACATAGACAAGCTCAACTACAACAAGAGGAAAAGGTTTCATCCAGCCAAAGCTCTGCTCCCCATGACACTGCCAGAATTTCAAGGCAGCATCTCGATAGCAAGACAGCTGATTCTGACAATCAGTTGCAGGTGTGAGATCAGAGAGGACCACGAGGGTGAACCGAAGGATTAGCAAAGCCTTCTGGGTACAGCTACAGAGAAAGAACCAGAGCAGCCCTGGACACCTGAAGCTGCTTTTCTGAATGCTGGCCGGTCCTGCCTGGGACTCCATCGGGTTGCAAAGTAGCAGGCAGAGATCCAGTATGGCTGTTGCTAAGGAGACTACTGTTGCCAAATGGAATGCTGAGTTGGTGATAGCAGAGGAAAATGCTCAGAAAATAGCTGTCCTCAAAAGAAGAAAGGTCAAACAAAAACTGCAGGTAACAGGTGTGGAGAGGGCAATGAAGATACTGTGGCAGGAGAAGGAACTGGGTCTGTAGGAGAAATGGGAGCCTTGATGATAATGTACATGAATTAAGACCTGACACTGTGGACAGCAAAGGGAATATAAAGGGCTCTGATAAAGTAAATATAAATGGAGAAGAGGTGCTACATAGTGAAATTTCTAAAGAGTTGCCACCCCATAGAGGACACAAAGTACAGTTACATAAGAACTTTCCATAACAGTAGATCTTCGAAGACTAAGCCACCTGGTGCCAGGGCAACACGGAAAACTTTCTAGCTAGCAGTCTACCATGGGGATTGCCCACTGCCGACGCCAGCCTATTCTATAAAGGCGGGCAGTCCCCTACACCCTCCTCAGTTCCTCGCCGGAGACCCCAAGCAGACAGTGAACAGACAATCGAGGAGGTTCCTGAGAGCCAAGGAAGAAAAGGCAGAAGTAGTGTGAGAGAAACAAAGAACAGCAGGGGAAGGAGGAGGAGGGAAGCAGGGCCTACCTCCAAGAGCTTCTCTCAAGATCTACTGTTACGGTAAGTTCTTAACATAACCATACTATCTTACTTCAAGTAAGGCTCTTGCAGCAGGCCAACATTGGTAGGACTGAATCCCAGTAGTTCTGGGCACACCAGGAGAACAGCCCTGGGAGGAAGACAGATCAGCAGCCAACAGCTCAGGAGAGAAGGCCCTGAAGCACTGTGAGGCTGAAACTGGCCCTGCACCAAGAGGTGATGTCCTGACTGTAATGCTTGGTGAAGGTGTGGACAGAACTCCAGGTGGCAGTTGCACAGTTATCCACAGCTGACACATTTCTGAAACAGGCCATGAAGGCAGCCATACCTCTGGTAGAATGGCCCTTAACCACTCCCAGAAGGTCCTTGTTGTACTTACGGGAGCAATAAACAATGCAATTGGTTAACCACTTAGACAAACACTGTTTGAAACAGGGTGCCCTCTCTGGGGGCGACTGAAACAAACAACTGCTCAGACTTCCCAGAAGCTTTCGCTCAGTGTGCACAGTACCACAACATTCTATGTACATCCAAAGTATGGAGCAAGGCCTCCCCTGATTTGAGTACTCAGGATAATAAACCAGAAGGTGGATGGATTGATTCAATGTAAACTCTGACACCACCTTCGGAAGAAAGTTAGATTAGTAAGCAAAGACAACCTGTCTTTGTGAAAACAAATAAGGCTCCTTACACATAAGAGCCTGAAGCTCGAAATCCTTTGAGCAGAAGTAAAGCAACTAAAAGAGTGATTTCCATGACAGATAGTGCAGCTCGCAACTCTTGGCCAGTTCAAAGGTAGGTAAAGTGAGTTTCTCCAACATAAAATTGAGGTTCCACTGGAGGGACCGGGTCCAGCAATAGTGGAGAATATCCACCACCAACAGACCTGTGCCATTAGCATAGAGCTCAAGTTACGCTATTTTATCAACTTACCTTTCAGTTATTTTGTATTAGTTTATTTGCGCTGGTGGCCCGCCCCTACAACGGCCCTTAAAAAAAGAGATGGGATGGGCGCTAAGTCTCCAATTCAAAACAAACTGACAAACCCAAACTAAGAGCAAGCATAAACACAAGCTGCATTCAGGAAAACTTTACGCTTACACAAGCGCTAGGTCCGATATTCTCCACTATCACCCCAGTTCCCAAATAGGAGATTTTAGATGTAGAATGCCCCACAGAAAGTGCAGCAGCCCTCATGTTGAGCTACAGCTCTGCCTTCAATAGGATGGACACCCCTGATGAAAGCCCAGATTGGGTCTGAAGTGCTAGGATCTGCTCCTAGCAGTTTGCATGCCGAGTATTTCAGCAACATGAATTAAAACTCTGTACTTGAAGACATACAGTTTGGAGTTTCATTTTGGCTGGAGTACTTCATTTCAGTCATACTGGTCTGCCCTTGATTGGTACAGTAAGCAGAGATAGTGGAAAGATGCACCTTGAGTGAGGAGTATTCCAAGCCCAAGTCCGAAGGGACAGAAGATACTACAACACCTGATTCACCGGGCAGCTGAAGGGGTCCAACTGGCATGAAGCAGCTCAAATGGAGACATGCTTCCATTTCATGGTGTAAGTGGCCCTGGTGGAAGGTTTTCTGTCAGCCACCAGGACGCCTGTGACTCCAGAGGACACACTGAAGCAGGCAATGGTTAGGTCCACAGGAGCCACACATGGAGATGCAAGGACTTGAGGCCTGGATGGACCAAGTTGCCCTGATCCTGGAAGAGTAGCTGGTGCACAGGGAGTAAGGGCACTGGAGGTTCCACCGCCACATCCAAATCTGACGTGGCCAGAAGGGAGCTATGAGAATCATCTCTGCCCTTCTAGCTGGAGCTTGAGCTGAACCCTTTGAGGAGCAAAAGGAGGAAAGGCATACAGAAACCTCCTCTTCCAGGAGCGGGACAGTTCACCTCACCAGAAAACTCCAGGCCCGGGATTGAGTGAGCAGAAAAATACAGGTTACTCACCTGTAACAGGAGTTCTAGGAATGGTATATGTTGTTCATCCACACTCATTGGCAGGTATCCTTGCCGCTTTTAAATCTTGCCGGAAGGTCTTCAAGCTTGCTCCTCCCACCCACCCGGGTGGTATAACCTCGGCTCCGCCCCATGACGCCAGATCTGGCCCCGCTGGAAGCTCGGGCCAGCGTCAGCGCGAGGTCGGTGGTTGTAGGATGAACAATACATACCATTCCTAGAACTCCTGTTACAGGTGAGTAAATCTGTATTTCTAGGGACATGGATATGTTGTTCATCCACACCATTGCAGACTCCTAGCAGTTCTCCGGGAGGAGGAGGCAAGACGACACCCCAGTACTTACTTGGGAAAGAGAGACTGGAGAACCGAGGCCCCAAAACCAGCATCCCGGCGTGACTCAAGGTCGATGTGGTAATGGGTAATGAAGGTGTTTGCTGACTTCCAGGTAGCAGCCCTGCAGATTTCCTGGATAGGGACGCCCTGGAAGCAGCCACTCTGCAGCAGTATGGCGGGTAGAATGAGCTCTTATCCTCTGGGAGGCTCCATGCCCGCCAACTTATGAGATCTATGCAGGAGGTTACCCACCTGCTTATCGTCCGCTTGGCTGCAGGTCTGCCAGATGCGGCTTCAGCGTAGGTGACAAACAGCTGGCGAACCTCTCCCGAGTTTCAGCCGCGCCCTTATAATAAGCGACAATTTCTAGGGTCCAGAGTATGGAGCCTATATTCGCCTCCGAGGTGTGATTGGGGTAGAACACCGCAGAGTCAACACCTGGTTAAGGTGGAACTCGGCACCACCTTCGGAAGGAATTTCGGTGAAGCAGACAACCTTGTCCTGTGGAAGACCAGGTAGGAGACTCGATGGAAAGCGCCTGGAGCTCTCCCATCCTTCTGGCTGACGTGATAGCCACCAAGAAGGCGGTCTTCCACGACAGGTGAGAGAGAGCACACCTGTGCATAGGTTCGAAATGGCTTGCCCATGAGCTTTGCCAGTACCAGCAGTAGATCCCACGGAGGTGGGGGTTCCCACTGGAGGGAATGTGATCAAGGCCTTTGAAAAGCGCCAGACCACCTTCTCCTGCGCCACCGACTGCCTCCCGCCCGCCTGAAGGCAAAGATGGCTGCCAGGTGCACCCTTAGGGTCGCCGACCTAAGCCTTGACTAGAAAGGACCATAAATAGTCCAAGATGCTTGCCAAGGAACAGGAGGAAGGGTCCAAGCCTTGCTCTGACACCAAATGGAAAACCTTTTCCATTTGAAGGCATAGCATTTTCTGGTCACTCTTACAGGACGCCTCAACTACACTGAGGACCTCGTCGGAAAGACCCAAGGCCTGGAACTCTAGCGCCAGGAACCAGGCCGTCAGGTGCAGGGATTGAAGGTCCGGATGGAACACCTTCCCTGATTGACTGAGAGCAGGTCCGGGCAAGCTGGAAGCTGCCGCGAGTCCTGGAGCTGAGACTGAGGAGATCTGGTACCAGAACTGGCGAGGCCAGTCTGGGGCTATCAGAATCACCTCGCCTTGTCCCTCCTCGCCTTGAGAAGCACCTTGTGGATCAAGGGAAATGGGGAAAGGGCGAAAGAGGCCCGGGTCCACTGCCTCGCTAGAAGGCATCCCTGCAGCGAGCCCTGCTGAGGGGGCGGGCATGGAACAGACTCAGCTTGCTCTCCCTGGAGGCAAACAGGTCCACCTGAGGTGTGCCCAATGGAGAACAGATGCTGTACTACCTCCGGCAGGAGAGACCTACTGGGATGCAGCCCCTATCCGGCTCAGGGCATCGGCCAGGGTGTTGGAGGCCCTGCCACGTGAATGGCTAGGAGATCCGCCTCCAGGCTGCGCACGAGTGACCAAATGCTGAGAGCCTCGCATAGAAGCATGGAGCGCTGGGCCCGCCCGGCGGTTTAGATAGTACATGGTCGTGGTATTGTCCGCCTGACTCGACCACTTGACCCCGGAGGAACGGAGCAAAGGCGGTGAGAGCTAGCGGACCGCCTCGAGCTCCAGCAGGTTGATGTGGCATTGGGACTCTCGGGACCAGAGGCCATGAGTCTCGTGTTCCCCAGATGGGCACCCAACCCATCAGAGAGGCATCGGTCGATAGAGACCGCGGCTCCGGGCGGACGAACGGGATGCCCTCCTGCAAATGATCTGGAACGGTCCACCACTGGAGAGCGCTCCACATCCCCTGTGTCACCGACACAAGCTGGTCCAAAGGATCGCAGTGCTGCAGACCACTGGCTGGCCAGTCCCCACTGAAGGGACGATGTTCCGCGGCCCAACGGACCACGCTGGTGCAGGCCGCCATGAGACCCAGGAGGCGAGGGAAGTCCGGCAGGCGAATTGCCCAACCAGAAATGATCGGGCAAAGGAGGAAAGAACCTCGCCCCCATGCCGCCGAGCCGCACTCTGGCTCGAAGAGAGTCGAGCTGCGCCTCGATGAATAGAATCACCTGCTTCGCTCGAGTTCGACTTGGCCTCGCTGATAAGGAGGCCCAGTTGAGAGCAGACCTGAGGGCCAGATCTCTGGACCACTCCGCCTCCTTCCTGGAGGGAGCTGCTATCAGCCAGTCGTCCAGGTAAGGCACACCGGACCCTCGGCGCCAGAGAATGCTGTCACCACTGCCATGCATTTGGTGAAGACCCTGGGAGCTGGAGACAAGCCGAAGGGCATGGCTTGAACTGAAGAGGGATCCTTCCCGCCGGAAGCGGAAGGAATCTCTGGTGAGACGGACGGATAGGACGTGAAAAACGCTGGGCCTGCAAGTCCAGAGAGCAGAACCACGCTGCTCCAAGGATGGTATTATCTGAGCCAGAGTGACCATCCTGAAGGTTCGAGACCTTAGGAACTTGTTTAGTCGGTAGGTCGAGAATGGGCGCCAGCCCCCGTCCGCTTCGGAACCAGGAAATACCTGGACACAAACCCTGGGTCTGAAGGAGGGTCCACCACCTTCTTATCACCTCCTTCTGGAGGAGGAGAGCGATGTCGGCTCGACGAGCCGCCAGTGAGGCTGGGATCCCGGCCTCCCGAGGGGCGCACGGCCTGAAGGGTGGTGCCTGCTCGATTCCAGAGGCAGGCCTCTTCCCACCACTCTCCAAGACCCACCTGTCCATGGTAGCAGCGGACCAGGCGGAACGGAAGTGCTGGAGCCTGCCCTCTCACAGGGGGACTTAGGGTAAGGTGACGGAATGGAGCGACACCTCAGCCTGGCCACTGGGCAGGCTTGGAGGAGGGACCGCCGAGGACCTCCTGGGCCTTTTCCTCCCTGCCTCCTGTTAGAGGAAGCCGGGGGCTTGGGTTTGGGATGCCAAGGCGAGCCTGCTGGCCCTGACGTTGCTGGGCAGCCGGGGCACAGAAGGACCAAGGGCTTAGGCTGTGGTTTGCGGCCTTGTCCTTCTGAGCGAAGAGACCGAGTCCAAGGTAGCTTGATTTTCGATCTCTGCAGGTGACCTTCACCCCAGGGTCAAGAGGTCAGTTCCCAAAAGGAACATCCGCCAACTTGTGCTGGGTATCCGAGTAAAGGTGGCTATCCTCAGCCAAGCCCCACGACGATAGCCACTGTGGCCGCCACCATCTGGCACATGAGTCCCCTATATCCAAAGCAGTCTGTAGCTGCTGTTTGGCCACTGCCCTGCCCTGGTCCCGCACCTGCTTAACCGTAGTCTGCAGATCGGGCGGGAAGATGAGGGATGACCCATCCAGGGAGCCCAACAGGGCATGAGAAAATGTGCCATGAGGACGGGCCGAACTGGCCTGGCTTAAGGCCGAGAGAGGGACGCAGCGAGACTTTTCGCCCGACATAGTCCATTCTTGGACTCCTTGTCAGGAGGTTTGTCCACATCCCTGGCGCCAGCCGCGCGCCGAAAACGCTGTCGGTAACCAACCTCAGCAGAGGGTGATCCAAAACCGACAAGGAACCGTAGGGACCGATACTTCCTGGCCATCCTGGCCGAGGCGCAGGGCAGGAAGCGAGCGCTGCCAAAGCTCCAGTGCCGGACCCACTGTGGCTCGGCCACCGGAAGGCCTCCGGCGGGAATCCCCTCGGTCCAGAATCTCCGTGAGGGTACCTGGCCCGCTTGGAACGGGTTCGAGCTCCATCCCGTGGACTCGAGATGAGCCAAGCAGTCCTAGGAAGGACGACGGGCTATCGCCCATTGACTGACCTCCTGAAGACTCCAAGTCCAGTCGCTTGGAGAAAAGGAGGAATCATCTTCGGACTCGAAGAGTCCTCGAAGAGCTGCCTCTGGCCTGAGCCACCTTCACCTGCCGAGGTCGGTCGGGAGTGAGGGTAACTGACAGCCGATGGGTAGACCCTCAGCCGACCGAGAATCCTTGGTCGGAGCCCCAGTTGGTGGCTGTGAGGCGGAGGTTCCACCGAATCGGTGGAGCAATGTTTTGGCCGAACAACCGCCTGGGTATAGGCCTCGATAAGTCGAGGCTGTGTCGGCCGCCCGGGTGACAGTATTTCAATGGCCGGGAAGGCGACGGGTCGGCCATTCCCCGCCAGGAGGAGCTGTTGCAACATAAGGTCCTCGTACCGTCGACGTAATTTATGCGAAGCCTCCCTCGTCCGAGGAGGAGGACGAGGGCCAGCGGCTGCTTGCCGCTTATCGATGCCGAGACCGAGACCGCCTATGACGGTGGGATCGGCTGGACCGCGGAAGAGCCGAGACCGAGACCGAGATCCCGGGAATTTCCGAGGTCGGTGCGGAGGTGTCGGCCGGAACCGCACCCTTCGCTCGGATGGTCCATCCGAGGCTCCGGAACCGAGGCATAGGCGACCCACGGGATCCTCAACTCCCCGGGGAACTGGGGAGAGGAGGAATCTCGCTGCTAAAGGCGACAGCCTCGTTCAACGGTCAGAAAAATTCGACTTCATCGGTGGGAGTCTCGGTCAACTGACCTGGCCGGGACACCGTGAGGCCAGTGGCGGCTTGAGGCGGTCGACAGGCCGACGGTCGACGACCCGGGAGAGGGACCTTTCCTCTCCCAAGAGCGCCGACGGAGGGACTTACCCCTGTCCTCTTTTGGACCGAGAATAAGGTCCCGCAGACGTAGGCCTTCTTTAGTGGAGAGGGACAGACAAAGCTCCTTAAAGGAAGCCATGTAAGAAGAGCCCAGAGAGCGGGATAAATGCTGTGGCCGAGGAAGATACGGCCGCGGCCGCCTCCTCTTCGAGGGGCACCATCCGCCGAGCTGATCCGCCGAGCCCGCCACCGCGACACCGCCAACGCGGCCTCTTGACTTCACCGAGGGAACGCTTTCGGACGGCCCAGTTGCAATCAGGCAGCATGGTCTTCGAGGACGAGGCCGAGAAAGATGAGCACAGGTCGCAAGCCCGCGGGTCGTGCTCAAGGCCTAAGCAGAGACACATGGAGTGTGGATCCGTCTGAGTACATCTTCTCTGTCTACGGGCATCTCCGAAATCCGGGAGTCGACGGTCCATCGCAGCCGCCGGTGATCAAGACTGAAGTCTTTTCGCAAAAATTTATTTTTAAACCGGAGCGGAGAAATAGGAACTAGTCTCAAAACAACGAGAGCGTTAAGGAGGGGAACCTGAGCTTCCAAGCGGTAAGGAAGATCTGCGCCATGGGGCGGAGTCGAGTTATACCACCCGGTGGGTGGGAGGAGCAAGCTTGAAGACCTTCCGCAAGATTTAAAGCGGCAAGGATACCTGCCAATGAGTGTGGATGAACAACATATCCATGTCCTAGAAGCGGCAGTTTTGCACTGAGTGGGGATGCAAAAGGTCCAACTCTGGGCACCCACCTGCCAAGAGCTCTTCGACCACAGGGTCAGAAGCTCCCACTCATGAGCTCATGATGGGAGCAGCTAAGACTGTCTTGCAGAAAGTTTGGATGCCTGCAACATGTGGCTAAAGAGCTCCAGACCATGCTCGATGGCCCAATCCCAGACTGTCATCTCCTTCTGACACAGGAGGTAAAAGTGTGTCCCGCCTTGCTTGTTGATGTAACACCACACACATATGGTCCATCTGCACCAGCAGTGGACTGGGGTTAAGTGAGTATCATCGAGGCACAGGTCAGGAAGCATAGGGAAAACCCAGGAGCAGTTGTAAATTCCACAAAACTGTTTATTTGTAGTTGTAGTAACATAAAATAAAATAAACCTGTTCAGAATAACTATGGACAGAAGCAAAATAAAATCTTTCTTGTAAAATCTTGTTCTTCCAAAACAAACTGTAACCCCATGCAAATGGGGTTCCCAAAAAGTCTTCCAGGAGCTTGCCTGAATGCTTCAAGTCTGGGCAGTGTTCAGCATCTGAGCTGTTTAAATGTGGTTCCAAGTGAGTGCTATTTGAGCCCCCACGTACTGTCTCTTTAAGAGCTGTCTGCTTGAAGACTTAATTAGTTTGTATGGGGGACTGTGTATTTAATGCTCGAATCCTGCCTGAGCTGCTGGCTACTACGCTCCATTTCTGCCATCGCTAAATGCGCAGAGGGAGCTTTTACTGTAAGGTGTAACTGTCTGCTGGTAATCTATTACAGTGATAATGAACATATAGTTTGTCTAACCTGCCCAGACTTGGAGCATTCGGGCAAGCTCCGGACAAAACAATGGGGCCTGATGGGATTCAGCCCAGAATTCTAAAAAGAACTAAAGGGAGAACTAGTGACTACACTGACTACCCTCTTTAACAAATCATTGGAGGATGGGGTGGTACCGAGGACTGAGGAGGGCAGATGTGGATTCCCTTCTCACAAAAGTGGAAGCAAGGCAGAAGCAGGAAACTACAGACCTGTTAGTTTAACCTCAGTGATAGGGAAAATGATGGAATCACTTGAAGGAAAGAACTGTAGTATCTAGAGGCCAGAGGGCACAGGACCCAAGGCAGCATGGATTCACAGCGGAAGGTCATGCCAGATGAATCTGATAGATTTCTTTGACTGGGTGACCAAAGTAGTAGATCAGGGTGGGGCTGTGGACATGGCCTACCTAGACTTTAGCAAGGCATTTGACACAGTCCCACACAAGATTATATACAAGTTAGCCAGCCTGGGAGTGGGTCCTGGGTAAAGAATTGTCTGGAGAATAGGACACAGAGAGTAATAGTAAATGGAGTCTACTCTGAAGAGGGGTTACTAGTGGGTACCACAGGGTTCAGAGTTAGACCAGTCCTCTTCAATGTCTTTATAAGCGACATTGCAGAGGGACTGGAAGAAAAGTATGTCTCTTGCAGATGACACAAAGATCTGCAACAGAGTTGATGCACAAGGTGGGGTGGAAAGGATGAGAAGGGACTTGGCAAGGTTAGAGGAATGGTCAAATGTATGGCAGCTTAGATTCAATGCTAAGAAGTGCAAGGTAATGCACCTGGGAAACAAAAACCCAGGGAAGAGTACACAATGGGGGTGAGATACTAACAACAACAAAATGGAAGGGACCTGGGGTAGTCATATCAGATGACTTAAAGGTGAGCAAGCAATGTGAGAGGGCAGCAAGGAGGGTTGGGGGATACTGGGATGCATAGGGAGAGGCATCACCAGTAGAAAATAGGAAGTTATTATCCCTCTGTACAGACAGCTGGTGAGACCCCATCTGGAGTACTGTCATGCAGTTCTAGAGACCCAATCTCCAAAGATATAGACAGGATGGAGGCTGTCCAGAGGAGTGGCACTAAAGTGGTGCAGGGTCTGCACGGAAGACATATGAAGAGAGACTTAGGAGTTTAATATGTAGCCTCAAGGCAGGTGGGAGAGGGGACATGATAGAAAACTTTCAAGTACTTCAAGGGAATCAACAAAGTCAAGAGGGTAGCATCTTTCAAAAAGAGGTATGCAAGAACAAGGGGGCACAATTTGAAGATAGAGGGAGACGGCTCAGAGGTCATTTAAGGAAGTATTTTTTCGCAGAGAGGGTTGTGGATGCTTGGAATGGCCTTCCAGAGGAGGTTGTGGAGTCAAAACAGTGGTGGAATTCAAGCATGCATGGGACAGTCATAAGGCAATTCTAGGGGTGGGGGTAGGAAGTAGGCTGCTGGTTAACTAGGATCTGCAGCTTATCCATTAGGTAGGGGAATGGGCAGACTGGTGGGCCAAGCGGTCCTTATCTGCCATCAAATTCTATGTTTCTATGCTTTCCTTCAGCGAGGACTGTGTAGTGTAACTCTTTCATTTTAGTCCCGGACTGCGAGTGGGACCAATCAATATGTGAGAGCTTGGGCCAACCAGAATAGGGACTACAAGCTAGAGCTTGCTCAAAGGGGCTGAATGGAAAAAGCCTCTGGTAATGTAGTTTTGGAATCCATGGCACCTTTTCACCAATAGAGGGAGCCTGTAGTGACTGACAAGGAGGATCAGCCAACTGGAACCTTTTGGATTTGGAGGAAATGCCCTGCTCTATTACTGGAAAGCTCAGATCAGTTGTGACAGTGAAGAGAGAAGGAGCTATGTGCTTCTGCGGTGTGTAGTTTAGCGCAGGAAGTGCATGTGAGGCCCTGAGTTTTGGCCTCAGCCGTTGTGAGTGCCAGTTTGGACTGAATCTGAGTTGTGAGGAGAAAGAAGCACCAGAAGTGTGAAAACCAGGATCACCCTGTAGAAGACTGGAGATATTGTTGAACTGCGCTCGGTCTGTCAGAACTGAAGCTGCTGTGTATGCTCCAAGTATTTTGCAGTAAGTGCGATCAGGATCGAGGGAGCAGCCTGCCTGGTATAGTACTTTCCTTTCCACATGAATGTGTGTAATGCTTGTGGGAATTGCTATTTTCAATCCCTGTACTGTGTGCTGTGTGTTGAAGCTGGAAGCAAACCCCAGCTTGTCTCGGACTAAATCCGTTTGCGATCCAACTGCAGTGGGGTCCAGTCACAAGGACCTTGTCTCCATGCCCTGTTGTTTCTGGACAATCCAGAAGAACATCCACCATCCGGTTCTCAGCTTGGGTATTGTGAGTACAAATAAGGTATTCCCTGCAGCCTGTTATCAATTACAAGTGTGTTATCTAATTATTGTTGTTTCACTTCTTCATGAACTGAGCCATCGACTCCGGATTACAAGTGGGTGTTGTGCATATATTTTCTTTCTACAGGGCCCCTGCCAGCCAACCCCAGGCAACGGACCTGGCTAGCCCCACACCCCATCCTGGGTACCCTAAGAGTGACATTTGGACCCTATATATACATGTGCACAGTATTGTGATTTGAACTTTGCCAAACTAATCAACCTGATTGCCCCTCCATGTTACTGTTCCATAAATAACTCAGATTTGTTGCTGTTATACTATATACTGTCTGTGTGTTGGTACTTATGGAAACAGTATTGTATTTTGCTGTATATGTTGTTTAACCTTATTTTACAGGGGTCCTCAGAGACGTCCTGCAGAATCAGTCTCGAGGGTAAGTGGTACTTATGAGTGAGCAGTGTATATACGGGGTATTGGGGCTGTAACTCCTGTGTACTGTGTGAGTCACTAGAGGGAACAAAAGGGGGTCTCAGTGTCCCAGAGGGCTGTGACCAAGCTAGTCTAACCACTACAAACCCTGACCTCTGGGTGGAGGCACCCACCATAGAACCTAGGCCCTTCAACCTGTCAGTAGTCAAGCAGGCAGGTAGTAGCCCTTAGATAAAGGGCCACCTGGGGGTTACAAACCTCATCCAAACCATGGCAGCTCAGCTCAGCTCTTTATGTAAGTCTTTTCCACCCCATCCTTAGCAAGCATCCTGTTTTGCAAAATGTTCTGTCTCATAAGTATCAGGAGCTGCTAGAACAGTGAGCTTCCTGAAGGTCCCCACAGCCACTGCAAAGGCTCAGACATTTGCACTCAAGTAACCTCTAGTTTTCTACAATTACATAGAAACATAGAAGTTGACGGCAGATAAGGACTGCAAGGCCCATCCAGTCTGCCCATTTCTTTTCTACCTTATAAATGTGCCATCGGCCTTTGCTCTGTCAGTGGCTTATCTATTCATAGTCATTTGTATTGCTCCCTTATGCCTATCCCATGCCTGTTTGAAGCCCTGCACTGTATTCATAGCCACCACTTCTTGTGGTAAGCCATTCCATGCATCCATCACCCTTTCTGTTCAAAAGAATTTCCTCACATTCCCCTTAATCGGCCCCTCTAATCTCATGCTGTGTCCTCTTGTCCTGCTATTTTTCTTATATTTAAACATGTTAGACTCTTTCACCTTGTTTATGCCCTTAAGGTGTTTAAATACCTCCGATCATATCACCTCTCTCCCTCCTTTGCTCAAGGGTATACATATTGAGCTCTGTTAATCTGTCCTCATATGTCTTCTGATGCAGTCCCTGCACCATTTTGGTTGCCCTTCTCTGGACTGCCTCAATTTGGTTAATGTCCTTGTGAAGGTGTGGCCTCAATACTGCATGCAGTACTCCAGATGGGGCCTAACCAGATGTCTTGTAAAGAGGATTATTACCTCCCTCTTACGACTTGTGATACCCTACTAATACACCTAACACCCCCTAGCCTTACCTACTGCTTTAGAGGTCTGCTTGGATGATTTCAGGTCATCAGTGATGATGATGCCCAAGTCTCTTTCTTCCTTTGTGACTGCTAGCAACTCCTCCCAGCCTATAGGTGGCTTCAGGGTTTCTCTTCCCTATGTGCATGATTTTGCACTTCTTTGCATTAAATCCAGTTGCCACTCTTCTGACCATTTTGCTAGTTTATCCAGATCTCTTCTCATTCTGCCCACCCCATCTGGATCATCTACTCTGTGCAGATCTTGGTGTCATCTGCAAACAGACAAGCCTTACCCTCTAGTCCATCTGCAAGGTCACTAATGAAGATGTTGAAGAGGACTGGCCCCAGGACTGATCCCTGAGGTACCCCACTTGTGACTTGCATCTCTTCTGACTGTATACCATTACCACCACTCTCTGTTTTCTGCCCGTCAACCAGTTTGCCACAGTTGACCAACTTCTGACCACACCGAGCCTACCCAGCTTATTTATCAATCTTCTATGTGGAACAGTGTCAAAAGCTTTGCTGAAGTCAAGGTAGGCGACATCAACTGCTCCTCCTTGGTCCACCACTCTGGTTACCCAGTCAAAGAAATCTATGAGATTAGTTTGACAGGACCTTCCTTTGTAAACCCATGCTGTCTTGGATCCTGGCCCTATGGATTCCAGGTGTTGCACTATCCTTTCTTAAGGAGTGCCTCCATAATCTTGCCCACTACTGAGGTAAGACTGACTGGTCTGTAGTTCCCCACCTCCTCCCTGCTACCACTCTTGTGGGCGGGATCACATAAACCCTTCTCCAGTCTTCTGGGACCTCTCCTGTGCTCAGAGACTCACTAAACAGTTCTGCTAATGGCTCTGCTAGTTCCACCTTTAGCTCCTTAAGTACCCTGGGATGTATGCCATCAGGTCCATTGCCTTATCCACCTGAGCTTAGCAAGCTCTTGTAGGACCCTTTTGTGAGAGGTGGTGCTCACCTCCCTCCCCTGTGTCCATGATGCTGAGCTGTGGGCCCTGCCTACCTTCTCTTCAGTAAATACTGAGCAAAAGTATCTATCTAGGATAGATGCCTTTACAGGTCCTCCTCTCACATGCTCCATTTTCTCCATTAAGCTTAGCAATACCCCTCTGGACTTTCTCCTTTCACTAATGTATCTATAGAAAGTCTTGTCACCTTCTTTTACTGTTAGTGCTAGTGTTTCCTCAGTTTGGGACTTTGCCTGCCTTACTGCCTTCCTGCTTCCCTTAGGGCAGTTTGGTATGCCTCCCTATCTTCATCGCTGTGTTCCCTTATATTTCCTGAAGGCCAGCCTTTTGGCTCTGACCTTTTCTGCTACTGTATTTGAGAACCAAAGTGGTTTCCTTCTTCTTTTGCACTTCCTTTTCTGTCTAACACAATGGGATGTTGCTTCAAGTATTGCATCCTTAATGCTTGCCCACTTTGCCTGTACCCCTCACCTGTGTTTCTTTTGCCAGAGGCTAGCTTAACTCTGTTGGCCATCTTATCAAAGTCAGCTCCTCTGAAGTCCCATATTTTTGCCTTGGAATGGGATGATTTAGATGTAGTAGCCAAATTGAACCATACCATGTGATGGTCACTGGCTCCCAGGTGACCTTCTACCTGGAGATCTGTGATCCCTTCTTTGTTAGTCAGTACTAGATCTAGGATAGCCCTGTCTCTTGTGGGTTGCTGTACCAGTTGTTTGAGGCCCTCCCCTGCAGGGAATCCACTATGTGTCTAGTTCTGGCAGATGTTCCTGCTGGTATTGACCAATCTGTATCCGGCACGTTGAAGTCTCCCATTATCAGAACCTCCCTTTAGCTGTCATGTTTTGTATATCTTCTAACAGTAATGTGTCTATGTCCTCCCCTGGTCTGGGTCCTGTAGACAACCCCAGTTCTATGGCTGTCCCATTTCCTGTTTCAGGGTGACCCACAGTTCTTCTGGCTCCTTATGTGTATTCTGAATTTCTGTAGCTTTGATATTTTCATTGACATACAGGGCCACTCCTCCCCCTTTTGCACCTCGGTCTCTTCTGAACAATACATAGCCAGGTACTGAAGTCTCCCAAGTGTGGTTACTGGTAAACCACATCTCACTAGTGCTACTATGTCCAGTTTAGCCTCTGACATTATGCCTGCAGGTCTGGGATCTTATTTCCCAGGCTGTGAGCATTGTGTACATGATTTTCCATTGGCCAGATTTTTGGTGTGTTAGTTGTTGGGTGAGGTTTGGCATTACCCTGTGAATCGTGTGGGGAGACAAACCTTTTTCTTACCTGGTGATGCAATGAACTGCAAACATGCTGAATCCTGTTTGACCACTAGCTGAGGGGAGGGGTGTTCTTCCCATTCGACGTATGGGGTGCTGCACCCCTCTCCCCATTTGCTAGTTTAAATATTCTGCAAAGACATCAAACTTCTGCCCCAATGCACTGACTCCTCCTTAGTCAGATGCAGTCCATCAAATTTAAAGAACTTTCGCTCCCAGAACTGTTGCCAGTTCCTACAAATCTGTGTCCTTTTTCCTGGCACCAGCCCTTGAGCCACGATGTTTAGCTCCCTATCTCCCTTCTCTGACCTTCCGTCCATCTGCTCCCCTCTCCCAGACTGGCAGGATCTCAGAGAAGGAGATGCCGAGACGAAATAGATGATAGTTTGTCACCCAGCCTGGTCAGGTGTTCCTTGGTCTCCACAACTGACCAGGCTGGCGAGATGATTAGTCCCTATGTGTACTAGGACATCAATGTTTTCTCCTGCTTTGTGAACAATTTTAGCAATGTGGTCAGTGTCTCTCCATGCTGATGTACCTGGGAGACATCTGACCATCACCCCTAGCTGGAGATGGGTATCAACTCCCGAATCATGGAGTCTCCTATGATCAAGTTTTTGGAGTTTCCTTTTGCTTTTTTGTTTTGGTTCCTGATTTGGGTGAGTTTTGTTGTGCTAGCTCCTGTGCTGCAGTGTCCTGCTCTGCAGTGTCTTCTGCCTCTTTGTTTGATTTCAGAGATAGAGGCAGATACCTGTTGTAGTGTTTATATGGTTTTGGGTAATATGTTGGAGAGCAAAAGGTGATGGGGCACCGATTTGCCTCCTAACCACCTGCCAACCTCCTGGACCAACTACCCTCTGCGGTCGAGGTTTTTCTGTTGGATGCTGGGGACATGGCGGGTGGTTCTTATAATGTATTTCCTCTTGAATATGAAATTTGAGGCGTGCAATCTCTGCCCATGCTGCCGGGCTGAGCCCTAAGATCTCAAAGGCCCAGCATGTAGGACAGTGTCCTAAATCCTGTAAGACTGTCCTTCTGAAAATTGCTTCCACAGTACCTGCAGTTAATGATATCCATTCCAGATAAGTTGCTGGGTTTATAACCTAGTCAGAGTAATTAGAAAGAAAAAAAAAAAAAAAAAAAATGCAAGTAATGGTTTGATTGTGTTTTGTTTAACTTGTTATAACAAGTTAAATTACTAGTGCCCTGTAAATGAGCTCACCTTGTGGAAGCCCACTGATCCACCCTTCCTGCTCTGCCACAGGAAATGTCACAACTGTGGTACCCTATAAAAGGAGTGTAGTGTGGGGTGGTTGGGGATGGGGTGGTGGCTGGGCCTTCCCTGCCGAAAAAGAAGAACCACAGACGAAAGAACAAGGAGGTAGAGCAGAAACAATCAGTCAACAACAAATGCAGTAACCCTGAAAGCTTATCCTTATGTTAGATAAAACTGTAAAACCTGTAAAGCACCACCTGTAATAATTTCAGAGAAGATATACGCTGTAAGAAACACTTTGCTACAGAGAAAATAAAGCAATGAAATGTTAGCAACAAACAGTAGCAATCCTTGTGAGTAAAAAATAAAACAACACCACACAGTAAATCTGCTTAGCCAAAATAAGTCTTAATTCTTTTCCTTGCTCTAGTAAGTTTCTCTACTCTGCCTTTCAAGCAGTCTTAGAAGGAAAGAACTCGGGTGAAGCTAGGAGCCTTGGCCAGCAAACCAAGTCTTCTACTTATTAATTAATTAATATAAATTTCAACAGTAATACTAAATATTTTCAAAACCAAAGTGATTCCATTATCAGTTTCATTCCATACATTGATTTGCATATATTTTTATATTAGCTGATACAGCTATGCAAGGAAAAAAACAGACAGCAAGAGAAAACAGAGAGAGAGGGCAAAGGTTGCTGAGACTGTTTAGGGTAGAACAGAACCCTGTCCAAGTGAGTCTGAAAGGTATGCAAGCATAAAGGATCATTCACATCTCCAGGACGTCGATATGAAGACCCTGTTTCAATTCTGTCCAGGTACCCTGGGTCTGGTGATCGGCCAGATAAGCAACCTATCCAGGCCTGATGCATTGGTTGTGAGAATCTAGTGGGGTCGATAGCTGAAAGGAGACCCCTGCGAATGAGGTTGGCTGACTCCAGCCACCATGACAAGACTCTCCGAACTGAGTCAAAGACCATGACCAGTCAGTCCAGCTCATCCGTGCATTGGTCCCACTGGACCTTTAGGGTCTACTGAAGACCCTGCATGTGCAGGCGGGCGAAGGGATTGTGGCAATGGCAGCTGCCATATGTCCCAGGAGTCACAGGAACACCCTGGCAGGGACCTGGCGACTGGAGGAAACCAGACAGGTCTGCACCATCATACACTCCGACCTGTCCATAGGCAAAAGGCTGTACCCACAGTGGTGTCCAGAACTGCCCCTATGTATTGAAGGTGTTGGCCTGGTAAAGGCAGGACTTTGACAGACTGACAGTGATCCCCAGAGGCTATAGACAGAGGGTACAATCCAGGGTTTGAACCAGACATTCCCTGGAGGGGCTGCTAGCAGCCAATCATCAAGGCAAAGGAACACATAGAAGCCCTGCCTCCTCAGAGTAGTCGCCACTACTGCCAGGCACTTTGTAAAGACCTTGGGAGACAATGAAAAGTCAAAGAGGAGGGCCTGAATTGAAAATGGCCCCTAAAAGTGGAAGCGGAGGAAGTGACGATGGGTAGGAAAATCTGGATATGCAGATAGCCATCTTGCATTTCCATAGAGTAGAGCCAGTCCCCTATTGCAAAAGGATTAACAACCCTGAAGAGTAACCATCCTGAAATGCTTGTACTCGATGTACAGGTTCAGATGGCTCAGGTCCAGCATGGGCTGAAGATCCCTGGTCTTTGGGGATGAGGAAGAAGCGGGAGAAAAAACTTCCCCACTGAGCTGGAGGGGCGGGCTCTGTGGCTCCTTTTGGAGAAGAGCCTGAATTTCCTCCCAGACCAGGGACATATGGGCAGGGGGTATGAAGAGTTTACCAAAGGATTTTCTGGAGGCCACTCTAGAAACTCTAGGGTGTGACCATGCTCCATGATCTGAAGCACCCAGTTGTCCATGGTGCTTTCCACCACCCATTGAGATGGAGGGAGAACCAACGCCCAACAGCCTCCACCAGAACTCTTGCTGGAGGGGAGTCAAGTAAGGAGTCAGGAGGTGGGGGCAGGTGCCAGCAGGAAGCTGCTGGTGCTCTGGGGGCTCTGGTGGCAGCAGCTGCAGGGACTGACACTGCCTTTACGCTTGCCTTGACCTCTGGTAGGCTGGTGGGACTGCTTATGGCAGGAATGGTGAAAGGACTGATGCTGACCCACTCTAGGTTGGGCATGATAGAGTGAATTAACCATCCAAAGGGCTCAACCCGACTCCTGAAGGGTTGATATTATGTCCAAACATCCCCACCAAAGAGAACAGAGTCCCATAAGGGGCATCCAGAATGCTGGACTGCACATCTGAGGCAAAGCCTGATACCTGAAGCCATGAATGGCGCTGGAGGCAGACACCAGCGACGCACCCTGCCTGAGGCATCCACAGCATCATAAATAGCCCAGAGGATGTGACTGCAAACATCAGAACCCGACTTAAGCTTTTGGGCAAGTTGCATCTTGGTAGGATCCTCTGATACAGTCTGCACCAGATCCCTTGCCCCGCCTGGTCCCAGAGGACATTTTGGTATTGAACCATATGGGCCAGGTAGTTAATGGCCTGGATAGCCAAGAGTGTATGTGAATATGTGCTCACCCAAGTGGTCCAACTGCCTAGACTCCTGTCCGGAGGAAGGGCACTAAGGTGCTTGGGCCTTTGGCAGCCTCATGTGTTGCATTAATGACTTCCAAATCTGCCTTAGGATGGGCCCCTAAGAAGGGTTTACTAGCAGGGGCATGGAAAAGATGGTCTGCCTTTTTAGGCAATGGGGTGCAGTTGAGAGGTGATTTCAAGCTGCTCTGGTGACACCATCATAGGAGTCAATCAAGGGTGGAACCACCATTGGGAGGCATCACGCTGCCTTAAGTGTACAGCCAGCTGATGCCTCCTTGGGCCCTGCTCCTCAGTTTCCCAGACCATCATGGACTGGATACAGTGCATGACATCCGTAAAGATGGATCATCAGGAGGGACTTGGGAATCACCGTGGAGGCTCTTCACTCTCTGAAGACTCCCTTATCCAAATAGGAAAACTGCGAGGAATCTGATCATCTCCATTCAACTTGTCCAGGTCACTTTCTTGCAGCAGGTGCTCATCTTGGCAGGGCCCATAGTCAACGTGAGGGATGAGACCCAGAAGACCCCAATGTCTGGGTTCACTAACACCAGATCTGCCTGGATCCTGGGGTGGTGGGTCCCGGTGAGGCGCGGGGTGTATGTGTGTGTGTGCCAGGCAGACCCTGAAGAGTGATGTTCTGTCTCTGAATGAGGGTCCACCACGCATTGAACAGGGTGTTGTCTTCCACTGGTGATGGGAAGTTAATAGACTGGTTGGTATGAATAAGATGGCACCAGTAAGGGTATGTTGGCGGTGGGGCGGCGCGTGCCCTGGCAAAGGACTACCTAGCATCAGCTGGGGTCTGGAGCCAGTCTGGGAGGTCAGCAGTGGCGCAGGCTGTGGAAGAGGTGATGCAGGCGCGGACCCGCAGGTTGGGGTGGCGCAGTACCAGCAGTGACCCAATGGGCATTGGCAGGGTGTGCCTGGAGAGGGATCTACAACACTGTGCAAGCTGGAGAGAGGTGCCTGGGGAAGGAGACCTCAGGTGAAGATAGAGGTGACGTCGGGCTGGGCAAAGCAGCGGTAGCCTGCTGCAGACACTGCCTTAAAGGGCTGACATCAGACCCTACAGAGGGACTGACGTAGGGCAGTGCCTTGGCTGGAGGGGTGATGGTGGAGCAACCGCTGCCCGAGACACCAACAACAACCGAGCCTCCTGGTTGAGAACCCATAGAAGAAATGGACCTGAGCACCAGGGACTGGGGAGGCCAGAAGACAAAGTCCCCTGCCCCAAGGAGCTGCTGCCCGTAATAAGAATGAGGGTGGTGGCTGTGCCACTGGCAGCCCGGTAGAGGAGAGGCTGGCAGGGCTGAGGAGCTGGCCTCTCCTGGGAGGATGACCCTGATGCGGTTGAGGGTTTATGAGGCGACTGTGCGCAGGAGGCAGACCAATCCTGGTGTCAGTGCTTATGCTTCCTACCAGATTTTTTGAAGAGGAAGAAGCCCCGAGGACTGTGCCAGCGAGGCCAAAGAGCTCCTGGCCTGTAGTTCTTTCCATTGTGACCAGCTTCTGCTTATTAAGGTGTCTCTCCAGGATCTTAAGACGAGGTCTCCGAGTGATCTGGTTGAATTTCTGGCAAATCTGGCAGGCTTTGGTGTCATGGCTTGGGCCTATGCAAGGATGCATGCAGAATAGTGTCTTTTCAAGAATTTGCTTGCGGCAGGCACACTTTGTGGAGCGGTTGGAAGATAAGGCTGGTGGAGAAGACATAAACTCGATAAGCTAAAACACAGAAAATCTGATGTTATTACTTAAAAGAAGAGAAACAGAAAAAGCGCGCAGCGTGACTAATGGCGTTGACTGTAGCTGCGGTATCTGCTAAGGATATGCATGGGTCGCTGGTGGGAAAAGAATTGAGTAGGGTGTGGGGGACCATCTGCCTTTATAGGAAAGCTGATGTCAGAGGCTGACGTCGATGGTGGCTGTCCCCGTGGTAGACTGCTAGCTACAAAGTTTCTTCCCATGTGGTCCTTGTGCCTGGCGGCTTAGTCCTACTGGTGTTGGCCTGCTGCAAGAACCTTCATCAAAGTAAGATCTCGAGGTGCTGTGGGCAGCAGCCACATATAATAGATTTACCCCACTGTCTCAGACTGCTAATCACACAACATAGTCACCTGAGACCCAGAGCACCTCTGGCTCCAGACACTAGATGCAGAACGCTGAGCCCCAACCCTCTATTTCTTGGGTAGCACCTCAGAATAAATCGGTGACAAGTACCTGTGTCTCAGCAACCAGGACAATATTACAGAGTTCAGGTTCAGAGGAAGAAGGGGCCTCTTCTCACCATAACCCCACCAAGACATGGTTCAAAATTCTCAGATTTTTTAAAAACAGAGCCAGTGCCTAGAAAAACTCTGTGTATTTATAGAAGACTTGGCCTATAGTTCAATGGGAAAAACAGCTTCTCCCCATCCACTACAAAAGCCTTCCACCTCCGCTCCTTCTGCTTAGCGAGTCGGACTCGCCCTTGGCCGGCGTGGCTGGCTGGGCCCTCCCCTTTCCCCTCCTTCTGTGTCTATTCTCATTTCCTGTCTCTGCCCTGGTCTCCTGCCTTCAGGCGCATTGCCTGCTTGCTCCTCCCCTCCTCGTGGGTGTTGCCCCCCACCTTCATTCCAGTACCTTGCTCTGTGTTCTTTTTCTTTTGGGGCCTTTCTTCTCCCCTGCTGGCGTGCCACAGTGCCTCCATCAGCTTTCCCGTTCGCTCCTCCTCACTGGACTGCTCCGTTCCTGCTTGTGGCTCCGCTGCTCTTCTCCTCTGTACACAGGAACTCCAGGTTCCGGACACCAAGACTGCACCACCTGCCCACACCTCCTGGGCATCAGATCTCTCGCCCTGCTACGTTCTGGTTGGTCTCTCAGAACTGCTGCTACAAGTGCTCCCTGCTCTTCCCAGACTATATAACACACTGCCAGCCAGACCGGTGCTGCTTCCCTGTCTCCTGCTTGCTGTCCACAATATCTGGCTCTCTTCCGTCCTTTCAGGAGTTACTGCTTTACTGGCAGTCAAGTGTAACATTCTTTTTTTTTTTTTTTATTTTTCATCTTTATCCTCCTTCCCTACCCCGGTGCCCCTCCTTCCATCCGCTCATGTCCCCGACACCCACCTTGGGATCTGCCCTAGAGTGCCCTTCCTCCTCTCCCTGGCACATTGGGGTCTGTCCTTTAGGTGGTCCGGGTAGACTTAGGCGGACTTCATCTAGGGCAGCGGAGATGTTTTCGGTTTCTCCCGCCGCCCGCCCCTGGGGCGCCCGTGCGCTTGGGGCGTGTGTCCCGAGTGGCTGCGATGCTGACGCCGCCAGCCCTCATGCGCCGCGACGTCCCCCTCCCCGGCTCCGACAAGCGAAGCCGCCTCCATCCTTCCTACTGTCGTTGCTTCCACCGGCTATGGAAGGATGCAGAAACATGAAGGCGTTCTTGGTCACCCACCCGGAGGAGAGGCATCCGTTGGGGCGCTCGATCCTCCCTCCCCCACCGACGTGCCGGCCGAAGAGTCCGTTCCCGAACCGGGCGCGGCGTAGCACGAGGTGTGCTGCCTAGCGCCTCAACCTCAGCGCCACCGGCCGGCAAGTGTAACATTCTGACTGTGCCTTTACTCCCATATGTTGATTTTCTATATTGGGATGCTGCCTTCCTCACTGACCAGTACCACAGTCACCAGCACAGCATGTAGCTTACTGCCTACACAGTTCATGCTCGATGCTGCACCTTGCATTCTCTCCGCAAGTTCAAGAAAGCATTCAACCTCGTTCTGCATTAGCTGTCTGTCAGGCAGCATGCCATCTTTAAGTTTGTAGTTATCAACTCAGTCCCTCACTGACCTGACCATTTTTGGCCTGCTAATCCCATTAAACCATCATTGACCTGGGACAGTTCTGCCTGCTAATCCACTCAGAACATCTGGGACACCTACTCCATGCCTGTTTGCTCTCTTCAGTTGTGGACTGCATGCATTCCTTATCTCCTGTCTGTGCTAACTCTGCTACCCCTTTAGAGACTCAGTGCTGCTCCTGACAAACTATCCCTCCTGTGCCCACTTCAGGAGGACATCCGTCTCCGTCTCGTGTTCCTACGATGGCTTGCCCCACATTCTCTAGGAATGCCTCCTAGCTATTCTATGGCCTTTGTACTGCACCCAGGACTAATTATTTGTACCCAGGACTTCTTTATCAGCTGTAATTTCCTTGATCTGCCTTCGAACTGCCGCCTTACCCAGCTGAAGAAAATGGAGAAACTCTCAGCTACCCTCCAGACAGAACAGGCTGTTGCAACAGTACAGCAGCCAATGTGGGTTCACCTGCATATTGGGCCTGGCATTACTACTTGCTGTACCCCGCATGGAGGCCTGGCTGCCCACTCCACTCATTTGCTTTGCCCCTGTGGGGCCTGGCTGTTTGTTCCCACTGGTCGCTTTGCCCTCGATTGGGGCCTGGCACCTGCTCAACGCATTCCTGCTTCACCCTATTCCAGGGCCTGGAGGTCTATTTTCACTTTGTCCCTTGAAAGAGGGCCTGGCTACATGCTCATCCATTTGCTTCACCCGTACGCTGAAGTCTGGCTGCTTACTCAACCAGTTGCTGCTTCGCTAGCAGACCCGGAGCTCATCGCTTCACCCGCAGGGGCCTGGCTGTCTGCTCATTGTATTCTGCTTGCACCACAGTGTGGGCCTGAGGATATCTCCACCTCGCCCAGTACCAAGGGCCTAGCTGCTTGCTTTTCCATCGTAGCTCGTGATGGGCTGTTGCAAACCACGCTGCAGACTGTATCTGTCATTATTCCTGGTTTCCTGCCAGTCTCTGCATGCCAGTCTTCTGCATAGGATTAGCAAGTTCAGCTCCACATTCTTGGAAACCTCGGCTAACTATTACACCCAATGCTCTCTACTGTGCCAGTGCACCACTGGTTCCACTCACCCCATCCATCTGCCCACAAGAGGCTTCTTCATCGCTCACGACTTCATGCCATACTATTGTGGACTCCCATGGGCTTCGTCCGGCTCAAGTTGAACTGTGCACCTCTACAGCATGGTGGACTACGGGGTCCCGCCATCCTTATTCACTATGTGCTATTATAGGATGACTTCCTGTAACTTACTCAATCACTTGAGCATTCAACATCATAAACTCTGCACTGTTGAGGTGTGTGTGCCAGTTAGCCCTCATCCTGGCTTACCCTTACTTCATTATTCTTTATGCTTCTTCTGTACCCCAGCATCCCTCTGGTCCATTTCAATAGTCTTTATAATTCATACATCTCCTGGAATCTACCTCAATGCTTGGAACATCTTGAGATAATTCTCTTTTCAACAAGACCGATCATAACGCTGTTTTCACTGGATTAACAGCTTTATGCAACCCTCTAATCGCATAGACTCCTTCCTCATCTTTGGTCCTTGCTGGGTAACTCTTCCATCCAGTCCATTCACATCTATTCTCGTGGTCAAATATCTGCACAGCGTTGGCACTCTTCTTCTACTGTATTAACTGTTCATGGCCCAGTTACTGCTGTTTCACGCATCAGATCCTCGATTCAGATTACTTTTGTCCTTCATCCAGACATCGCCTCCTAGCTGGATCTCTGCATCTGCCTGACTTCATCTTCAGCACTGACTCCATGCTCATTCTCACATTGTTCGCCAGAACCTGGAAACCTATCAAGGAAGTCTAGCATTCCTCTGCCTTTCTACAGTAACTGTGCATAGACAGTTGTCTTGCCTTTTCACCAGACCAAACTTAGCTCTGCTTTCAGTCAGGAAACCATTTGCTAAACATACCCCTCTTCCCTCTGAAAGTATCAAAGGATATCTGACAAGCGTATGGTCTGATCATGATGGCCTATTGCTCCACTATAAGATCTTATGACATCCTGGAATCTCCTTCCCTACGAGGTTGCTTCCCCGTCCTGTCAGAGAGGAGCCTAGCTGCTTGCTTTTAACACATTCTATTCTACCTTGGCTGACTTACTTGGGAGTCTCGCCTTCATTCTGGAACCTAAACTATGGTAGACCACGTGGGGTCCACCATGTTCTAACCGCCCGCATTCGGGCCTGGCTGCTGCTCATCTGCATTCTGCCTCCTATCAGCCGACCCACATGGGGATCCGCCATCTCTACTGGAAACTAAGCTTGGCGGATCATGTGGGTCCGGGCGATGTGTCCCTTGCTTCTGCCCTGCAAAGGGCCCGGCTCCATGCTTAAGCGACTCCTACTTCACCCTCAAACAGGGCCTACCTACTGCTCTACACATTTCCTGCTTCACCCCACAAGCGGGCCTGGAGGCTTCTTCTGCTTCGCCAGACAAAAGGGGGCCTGACTACCCATAAACCGCATTCCTGCTTTGCCCCATTCAAGGGCCAGCGCCTCCTCCACTGGAACTATGCACATCGGCTCCTGCAGGATCTGCTAATTTCTCCTACTCTGCTTCGCTATGGAGAGCCTAACTGTGTGCTTCACCTTACTCTATTACATTTTCAGAATGACTTCCTGCATCGTACTCTAGGATCAACCATCACCAGTTCTACAGTCTTGCCCATCCAAGATGTGATTCCACAAACAGCTGCTAACTTAGCTGCCCGACTATACCACAACTACTCACCTTAAACATCTACAGCTATTACAGACTTGGATTAGCTAACCTCTTCAGCTACTGTTTCTTCTTGATGGACTCTCTTTCCCAGTACCCTGTCTTCCAGGATTACTTGCTTCCAGTCGTACTCATGATATGTCTTGACCAATTCTCTGGATTCAGTCAGAAGACACTGGCAATGTTGGCTTATTTTAGGATTACTCTCCTTTTAGCATGCCCAGAGGATGGGCAGGTCAGTAGCCATGGGTCCTGAAGGTTTCCCCCTAAGGGGTTTTCTTCTCCTGCATGCTACTGGCTACACTCTCCAGAGTTGGAGGAGGTAATCACATCGGTAATTACACTCTCTTTGGGCCTCAATCCTACACTTATCTAGCATCCGCCAAAGGTGGGATATAGAGAAAGGCGAAAGATAAAGTCCTAACAACAACCATATCTCATCCAGCTCACTGTTCTGAGCATCAATCATATCTCATCCAGTTTCTATGTACCACAAGCACTGACTTAAGTACCAATCCAGTCAAAGCGTACCTAAGCAATAACCATATCTAACCCAGCTCTTCAGTACCACATGCACTGAGCTATGTACCACATATTGAAATGTCATAGAGGAGGGATGTCTGAAAGACCTGAAAGGGTGTTTTGGGGAGGACATTACCAAAGGACTCACTTAGTTTTTTCATCAGCAGGGCTCAAAATTAAGTTTTGCAGTCACTACACAGCAGGGCTAGTGACTGGGAAAATCCACTGTCCCACAGACTTTTCCACTGGCCCAGTTGGTGTACATACTGAAGTGTTACCTTCTCCAGGACAAGCCCAGAGGCTAGTTAAATGAAAATCTTACTAGTGTAACCCCTACAAATGGGGGTTCCCAAAAGAATCTTTCTTGAGCTTACCTAAATGCTCCCTGCCAGGCTGGTGTCCTGCGTTTTAGCAGTTTAAATGTGATTACCAGAGCTTGTACAGCCTCTGTGTACTGTCTCTTTAAGAGCTGCTTGATTGCAGCATAAGTAATCTGAGATGGAGCTCTGTTGAAAGATGTAACTATTTGCTGAATACCATTTAGAATGATAATGATAATGTAGTTTGTCTAACCTGCTTTCTTTGTAGCAAGGACTGTTTTGCTTGTTTCACTGTCTTGGTCCTGGACTGCAAATTGGACCAATCAGTTCTGGTGGGACCTAAAATGTAGCGGACCACAGGAGCTGTCCAATTCAAAATCTATAGGAACTGTGGTTTGAGTTTTTGTGCCTTTTTGCAACTGAAGGGGAGCTCTTGATTTGACTGACAGCCAAATCAGCCAACCAAATCTTTTGGATCTTGGGAAGTCCCGAGCTACTTGCAGTTTTCTTAGTTTCGTCTGAGCTGGAAGCTCAAGAAGAAGGAGCTGAAGTAATTTTGAGTAGAAATCCTGAGTGGATGCATGGGAAAACTGTGAAAGGGCTGAGTTTTTGGCTGCATGTCTGCTGCTGCTCCATGAGAGGGAGAGAAGAGAATTATTTTGGACTAAATCCAAGTTTGTGTGACTAAAGTAAGCTACTGAAGTGGTCCAGGCTCAACCTGAAGAAGACTGAATATTTTTGCTGAACTGCGATTGGCCTGTCAGGAGTTCCAGCTACCCCTAAGCTCCCGGTGTGTGCAGAGACTTTGCGATTGTGACCGGGGGCAGCCTGTTGCAGTACAGTAGAATTCCTGTACATGTAAATGTGCTATGAGCTGCTAGTGGGTTGTGAGTTAGTTCCCATTGTGTGAACTGTGTTCTCCTTGCTGGAAACTGTATCCAGCCCAAAACAGACTGCATCCGAACTTATCTCCATGCGGTCTGGGCTTTGCCGAACTGGCCCAGTCAAACTACCCACTGCACAGAGAAGCGCCATCGCGAGAGACCTGCCTGGGATCAGCCCCTGTTCCACGCTTGAACAGGAACAACGCCTTGCGACTTGTGTGGGCCCCATTCTCCTGGCATTCCAGATCAACCACCTGTGGTCTCGATTATCCAGCCTGTGTCCAGTCTTGGGTATCGTGAGTAAATAGGGTAGCTCCTGCAACAACAGCTTAATCTGAGTGTGTCATCTGATTGTCTTGTTGTTTCGTTTCCTTCTAGAACTGAGCCCTCTGGCTCCAGATTACAAATATTGTGTACTGTGCATGTTGTGTTTTCCATCACAGGGCCCCAACCAGCTGCAGCCCCAGGCAACTGTCCTGGCTAGCCCATCTCTTCTCTACCTGGGTACCCAGAGGTGGACTGTGTGGGGGACTCAAAGCGCATGCATAACTGCTGAACTGATATAACCTTTAAGCCAATTAACCTGATTTTGCCCTCCCTTGTTCAAGTCCCCTGAATAAATCAGATCTAACTTTTTCTGCATGTAATCTGACTGTGGTTCCAGTTTGTGCTCAAAGTACTGTACTGTTGCTATTTGCTGTGCTTAACCTTGTTTTACAGGGGTCCCCAGGGTTGAGCCAGAGGAACCAGCCCTGGTGGTAAGTGCAGACAGTGTGGGTACTTGTGTGGTGTACCAGGGTATTGTGAAAGTGATTACTGTTACAGTGTTCAGGCCACTAGAGGGGAAAGGGGGGTTACAGTATCCCAGAGGGCTGTGCCCAGGTTAGCTTGACCACTAGCAACCCTGACCTCTGGATGGAGGCACCCGTTCAGAACTCAGGCCCCTTAACCTGCTACTAGCCAAGAAGGCAGGGGTAGTAGCCCTTGGGATAAGCGCCACCTAGGGGTTACACTAGCCTGATACAAAATCTATCAGCATTTGGCTAGCGGGCGGTGCCAGTTCGACCCGTGCATCAGCAATATATGAATTAATTCACATATCAGGGAAAGATAACTTTGATGTAAGTTTCAAAACACTCCATGTATTGGGTGCTTCTGAGCAGATACCTACGGTAACAAACCCGCCCCCATGGATCCTTTTATGGTGCTTCATGAGGCCATGACGAAACAGCGACCATCATGCTCAGGAATGAAGGGTTGAATGTGAAGGACATTCATTACTAGTTTGGTTAAAGATCCGATACCTAAGCCCTGAAGCCATTACTGACTCGAACACTCATGGACGGAGCTGGAGATTCTGGATCAAGTTGGGACAAGGAGAATCAGGTGTGGTACACTTATCCAATGTTTTTTGGGGGTAGGCATGCTGGTGGTATATGTTTCTACTCAGGCCAACCTAAGGTCTGTTATAAGCGTGGTGATAGATCCCACCTACTGAGTGCCTGTGATCAACTGAGATCACGGAGTTTGTAGTTAATTTGCCCACATCTGCATGACCTGTCAAACTGGCAAAAATGCAGCAGCCTCTGTGAAAAGGCATGTGTACCATAACTGTCCATGGGCCTATCATAACAGAGAGGATGGTTTTGGCGAGGATGACCTCACCCATAAAGCCAAAAGGTCTGGTACAGTGGTCATTCTTACTCCAAGCTACACAAGCAGCTATCGCAGATACTTTTATAACACCGGGTAAAGAGACCAGTGTAGCCCCTAGACGTCCAAAGCCAGTGCTGACTCCAAGGCAGAACCAACAGTCTGTGTGCCTGGAGCCTCCCCAGCAGTAAGTGTTCCTCTCTTATGCACTCCAGAAGCCAGAATGGGCAGTTCAGATCCAGCACCTTCTCAAAGCCAGGAGTAAGATACATAAGGGCTTAATGAGGAGAAACTGGAGTCGACACAGCTGTGCGCCTGAGAAATAGGAACAGATCCCCACCACCACCACAAGTTTTACCCAAAACTCCAAGGGAGTTTAATATCAACAAACCTTAACAGGAACTTCCAGATATTCCCTTAGCTAACAAATATGAACTCCTGCAAGAGAAGCTTAACTGTGGGTACTGGATATGGGGAGTTGGATTCGGACACCTCCCTCCACTTTATCCTCTAACTCACTTCAGTCAAATCCACAGCAGCTGAGTTATTGCAGGTGAAAAATGGAGAAACAGACAATGGTACAAGGAGATACTGTTGTTACTTGATCCATAGCTTTCTCTTTCTTTACCTAACTTATGGAGCAATTTAAAGTCACCTTCCTGAATGTCTGTAGCATCAAGATCCCCCAAAAGGAAGGCAGTCTTTTCTTCACTAAAAGATGAGAAGAAGAGACCTGGTAAATATCTGTTTCAGGAATTGTACAAGCAAGAGGGACTGGTGGCAGTGACCCTCTTCTTGTTCCTTAGTGAGAACAAGGCAGGCGGTCTAGGAATTCTGTTTGGACGACTAACTATAAGATCTGAAATAGCCAGCAGAAGAAGGATCAGCTGCTTGGCTGAAGTGATCCCTGGAGAGCCCTGTTATAGGATGTTCAGTGGAGGGCCAGACAACTAGGATGTATTAATGCCTGTGCACCTCAGGTTAAGTCTTAAAGGGTAGCCTAGTTTGAGACATTGCAACCTTATTTGACTACATCCCAGCAGATCATATTAGGAGGTGACTTTAACTGCTCACTGATTTTGTCATTAAACATCAGTGTAGGAAAAAGGTTTACTGTGACTCACTTGCATTAAAGAAAATGGTGTTAGCAGTGGGTTTAGAAGAGAGTTACAGGTTCTCTCATCAGTTAGGGTAAAAATATTTTGGGAAAAATTTATCATCCAGGACAGATTATGTATTTGTTTCCCATAACTTATAGATGTACAATCAGGTAGTAACTACTCTGGTAGAATCCTCAAATCATGCACAGGCCGGTGGTGCCGAGGGCTGAGGCATCCTGCCATACCTCACGCTATGCTGAGCCCAGGTTCAAAAGCGACCTCAGGTCGCCAGGATGCCAGCACAGGGAGGGGTGGGGGGTGGGAGCAGGACTGGCGTTGGCTCCCTCTCCCAGGAGGGAGGGTCACCGTTCAGTCCTGCTGTCACCAGACTGAGGTCCAGTGGCAAGCGAGGCAGAACGGAGTGACTGGTAGGTGGGGCATCATGTAGTACGTGATGTGTGTGTGTGCCTCACGTGCGTGCGTCACGTCCAGGAAACAAGGGACTGGGATTGGGAGAAAGCGGGAAAAGTAACTAAAATACGGGAAAAAGAATTCTGAAATCATGTACTGTTGCAAGTTTATATGCCAAGTAGATATACAGCTCCTAAGGATTCTGCATGATTGAGGCTGAATGTCTCGATCCTGCAATCTGAGAAGCTGCAAGAGAATTTGTTCTCTTTACAAGCAAGCATGTCAGTTCAGTGTCTATATGATGACCCACTGCACTGGTGGGAAGACACGAAGACTTGTATCAGGTCCTGGTTTCAAAATCTTGGCAGACAGAAACAGTAATCCGACTATTTCCAGTACTTCAAGCTAAGGACTCCGCTCAGAAAGTGATGTCATTAGCCAATGAAAAGAATTAGAAAATAAGCTGACCAGATTCAAGAATAAAAACTGGAAATGCAGAAGCCTCAATACAACAGAGGTGCCTCCTTATAGGCAGAACTGAGGTAATGAACTAAGAAATCGCCACATGGTGTTCCTTGTAGAGGCTTGCAAAGAAAGGGTTGAAGCATCTAGAATAATGACCCTGAAAGTATGGATGGAAATGAAGTATCTGATCCACTAAAAATTTAGTTGATAAATATATTGAGATTACTTTTGGTAAACAACCTGATGCCACAGCACTGGTAGAATCTATTTTGGATTTTCCCCTTCCTTACTTTCTAACAGAGTCAAGCAAAATGTGGTAACACCAACTGGGCAATATTAGTGGCTGACGTTATTTCAGCTTTAAAACCGTCTGGGGCATCCCACGGTGGGATGGTCTGCAAAACTATTTTCATATAAGTTTTACCATGGAATTAACATGCTGTCATATGTCATTTTTCGCATTTATTTGTGGGTAAAGTAACTCCGGGCAGTTTTCCCGAGGACTATCGAACTTCATTTTAAGGCAGGGAACAAGCAGAAATGGGGAACTGGAGGCTGAGCTGTCTGCTTAAGGCAGACTGTAAACTTTTAATGCAACTCTTGCAGAATAGACTGACACAGGCATGTACTATTCAGATTGACCCAGCCCAAACCTGTTCTATACCTTTGTGAAGCATTCATGAGAACTTGTATCTGCTGCGGGATGTGCTGAATTCTGTAGAGTCAGGAAGACAACTGGGGTTTTGCTTCCTTTGGATCAGCTTAAGGTGTTTGATAGGGTCAATCATCAATACCTTTTGAGGTACCGCTGTGCTGTGGAATGCCTCCAATATTTGTCTCCTGGATAACAATGCTGTATACTGTGGATCAGCATCAGTAGCCTCCTACATAAAGGAGAATTGGCAAAATTCCTATCAAAGTGGGGGTGTGACAGGGCCATCTCTTAAGTCCTCTGTTACATGTGTTTGCTCTCAAACCATTAACAAGAAGCATCATCTTAGAACAGGGATAAGGGGAATACAAAATCCTTCTGGATTGGACAATTAAAAGTGTCTGCTTATGCAGATGATGTTTGCCTAAATATATATTTATATATATTTATGTATATATATATATATATATATATATTATTTATTATTTTATTTAGATTTTGTTTACCAGGTAAGCCCACTGAGACCAAAGGTCCCTTTTTCAGGAAGCGACCAGGGGTGGATACACCACCAACTTTACATAAGTACAGTATACAGCTTCAAAAATATTTATACAATTTGTACAAAGGTACAGTATACAGCTTCAAAAATAAATATATACAATTTGTACAGGAGGTTGTGTAACAGTAAGGCGAGACAGAGAGCATGTAGCATCATTCAGAGAAAAATGCATATATATTATAGTGGCTGGTGTGCCACTTTAGATTGCCTGAAATTTGGCAGCCACGGAGTAGTACCATAGATCTCTGGATCTGCCAAGTTTTATAATGGTCGGATATACGGTTGTGGAGCTATAAGCGCCATTCCGTGGTCGCATTCACGCTTTTGCGCATTCTTTGCTCGCGTCTACAGGTCACACGGTTTACGCCGACTGGTCCAAAACTTCAGGGAGTATGCGCCAGGGTTCCCGATGTGCCTTTCAAGATTTTGTGAAAAATATTAAACGCTCAAAAGTTATTCAAAAACAAGTTTCCCATTATAGTCAATGGGAAAAGTTAAAACATTTGAAAGTGTCGAAATGCAGTTTTATGTCGCAAACGACCCTGTAGTGTCGTGAGTCAGCCATTTTTTTTCAGTTAGTGATCACAGAAATGCTTGGTATTTAAATCTGGGACACTCTAGGGACACAATTCTTTTTGTGTTCACGTAGTTGAGCCCTGAGGATGCTAACCATGACTTTTTTATAGGGGCACAAGTAATTTAACTTATTATAACAAGTTACACAAAAACAAACAAACAAAACACAAAATTAAACTTGTGCTTTCATTTTCCTCCTTCTAATTACTCTGATCAGGTTATAAACCCAGCAGCTTATCTGGAATGGATATTATTAACTGCAGGTACAGCAGGGCACTTTTCAAAAGGGCAGTTATACAGGATTTAGAACACTATCCTACATGCTGGGCCATTGGAGATCTAAGGGCTAAGGGCTCAGCTCCAGGCAGCATGGGCAGAGATTGCGGCGCCTCAAATCGCATATTCAGGAGGAAATATATTATAAGAACCACCTGCCATTTCCCCAACATCCAACAGAAACACCTCGACCACAGACGGTAGTTGGTCCGGGAGGTTGGCAGGTGGTTAGGAGGGCAAATCGGTGCCTCATCACTCGGTACTCTCCAACATATCACCTTCACAAACCATATAAAACTACAAACAGGTAACTGCCTCTATCTCTGAAATCAAACAAAGGGGCAGAGGACTTTGCAGAGCAGGACACTGCAACACAGGAGCTAGCACAACAAAACTTGCCTAAAACAGGAACCAAAACAAAAAAGCATAAAGGAAATCCCAAAAACTTCTGATCATTGGAGACTCCATGATTCAGGGAGTTGATACCTATCTCCAGCCAGGAGTAATGGTCAGATGTCTCCCAGGTACATCAGTGTGAGAGACACTGACCGCATTACTAAAATTGTACAGGAAGCAGGAGAAAACACTGACGCCCTGGTACACATAGGGACTAATGATCTCACCAACCGGTCAGCTGTGGAAACCAAGGAACACCTGACCAGGCTAGGTGACAAACTATCATCCATTTCATCCAGCATCTCCTTCTTTGAGATCTTGCCAGTCTGGGAGAGGGAGCAGATGGACAGAAGGTCAGAAGGGGAGCTAGGGAGCTAAACATGTGGCTGAAGGGCAGGTGCCAGGAAAAGGACACAAATTTGCACGTAACTGGCAACAGTTTTGGGAGCGAAAGTTCTTTAAATTCGATGGACTGCATCTGACTAAGGAGAGGAGTCAGTGCTTTGAGCAGAAGTCTGACATCTTTGCAGAATATTTAAACTAGCAAATGGGGAGAGGTGCAGCACCCGATACGTCAAATGCAAGGAACACCCCTCCCCCACAGCTAGTGGTCAAACAGGAGTTCAGCATGTTTGTAGTTCATTTGCATCACCAGGTAAGGAAAAAGGTCCGGCTCCCATACAACACACAGGGAAACACCAGACCCATCGTACAACTAACACACGAAATCTGGCCAATGGAAAATCATGTACACAGATGCCTGCAGTCTGGGAAACAAGATCCCAGACCTGCAGGCAATAATGACAAGGCTAAACTGGACATAGTAGCCATTAGCGAGACATGGTTTACCAGTAACCACACTTGGGAGACTTCAGAACCCAGCTATGTACTGTTCAGAAGAGACCGAGGTGCAAAAGGGGGAGGGGAGTGGCCGTTTATGTCAATGAAAATATCAAAGCTACAGAAATCCAGAAAACATAAGGAGCCAGAAGAACTGTGGGTCAGCCTGGAAACAGGAAATGGGACAGCCATATGAACTGGGGTTGTCTACAGGCCTCCAGACCAGGGGAGGACAAAGACACATTACTGTTAGAAGATATAAAAACATGACAGCTAAAGGGGTGGTTCTGATAATGGGAGACTTCATGCCAGATACAGATTAATCAATACCAGCAGGAACATCTGCCAGAACTAGGCACATGGTGGATTCCTGTAGGTGGAGGGCCTCAAACAACTGGTACAACAATCCACTAGAGACCAGGCTATCCTACATCTAGCACTGACTAACAGGGAAAGGATCACAGATCTCCAGGTAGAAGGTCACCTGGGGCCAGTGACCATCACATGGTATGGTTCAATTTGGCTACTAGAACTAAATCATCCCATTCCAAGGCAAAATGTTGGGACTTCAGAAGAACTGACTTTGATAAGATGGCCAACAGAGTTAAGCTAGCCCTGGCAAAAAGAAATACAGGTGAGGGGTAAAGGCAAAGTGGGCAAGCATTAATGATGCAATACTGAAGCAACATCCCACTGTGTTAGAGAGAAAGGAAGTGCAAAGAAGAAGGAAACCACTTTGGTTCTCAAAAACAGTAGCAGAAAAGGCCAGAGCCAAAAGGATGGCCTTCAGGAAATATATGGGAACACAGTGGGATGAAGATAGGGAGGCATACCAAACTTCCCTAAGGGAAGCAGGGAAGGCAGTAAGGCAGGCAAAGTCCCAAACTGAGGAAACACTAGCACTGAACAGTGAAAGAAGGTGAGAAGACTTTCTATAGATACATTAGTGAAAGGAGAATGTCCAGAGGGGTATTGCTAAGATCAAAGAGGATAAGGGGCACGTGAGGAGGATGACCATGTAAAAGCATCTATCCTAAATAGATACTTCTGCTCAGTATTTACTGAAGAGAAGGTAGGACAGGGCCCACAGTTCAGCACCATGTACACGGGGAGGGTGTCACTAGTCCCTTCACAAAAGAAAGGGTCATACAAGAGCTTGATAAGCTCAGGGTGGACAAGGCAATGGGACCTGATGGCATACATCCCAGGGTACTAAAGAAGCTAAGGGCAGAAGTAGCAGAACCATTATCAGAACTGTTTAGTGAGTCACTGAGCACAGAAGAGGTCCCAGAAGACTGAAAAGTGGCTCATGTGATCCCGCTCCACAAGAGTGGTAGCAGGAGGAGGCAGGAACTACAGACCAGTCAGTCTTACCTCAGTAGTGGACAAGATTATGTAGGCACTCCTCAAGGAAAGTATAGTGCAACACCTGGAATCCATAGGAGCACAGAATCCAAGACAGCATGGATTTACAACATGAAGGTCCTGTCAAGCTAATCTCATAGATTTCTTGACTGGGTATCCAGAGTGGTGGACCAAGGGGAGCAGTTGATGTTGCCTACCTTGACTTCAGCAAAGCTTTCGATACTGTTCCACATAGAAGATCGATTAATAAGCTGGGTAGGCTTGGGGTGGGTCAGAAGCTGGTCATCTGGGTGGCAAACTGGTTGACGGGCAGAAAACAGAGAGTAGTGGTAAACGGTATACAGTCAGAAGAGATGCAAGTCACAAGTGGAGTACCCCAGGATCGTCCTGAGCCAGTCCTCTACAATATCTTCATCAGTGACATTGCAGATGGACTGGAGGTAAAGCTTGTCTGTTTGCAGATGACACCAAGATCTGCAACAGAGTAGATGATCCAGATGGGGTGGGCAGAATGGGCAGAGATCTGGATAAACTGGCAAAATGGTCGGAAGAGTGGCAACTGGGGTTTAACACAAAAGTGCAAGATCATGCACATAGGAAGAGAAACCCTGAAGCCACCTATAGGCTGGAGAGGAGTTGCTGGCAGTTACAAGGGAAGAAAGAGACTTGGGCATCATCATCACAGATGACCTGAAATCATCCAAGCAGACCACTAAAGCAGTAGGTAAGGCTAGGGGATGTTGGTGTGTATTAGTAGGGGTATCACAAGTCGAAGAGGGAGATAATAATCCTCTTTACAAGACACACTGTTTAGGCTCCCATCTGGAGTACTGCGTGCAGTACTGGAAGCCACATCTTCACAAGGACATTAACCAAACTGAGGCAGTTCAGAGAAGGGCAACCAAAATGGTGCAGGGACTGCATCAGAAAATGTATGAGGACAGATTAAGGCACTCAATATATGTATACCCTAGAGCAAAGGAGGGAGAGGTGATATGATCAAAACATTCATACACCTTAAGGGCATTAATAAGGTGAACGGGTCTAATATATTTCAATATAAGAAAACAGCAGGACACGAGGACACAGCATGAGATTAGAGGGAGGCCAATTAAAGGGTAATGTGAGGAAGTTCTTTTTCACAGAAAGGGTGGTGGATGCATGGAATGTCCTACCTCAGGAAGTGGTGGATATGAATACAGTGCAGGGCTTCAAACAGGCATGGGATAGGCATAAGGGAGCAATACAGATAAGTATGAATAGATAGGACACTGACAGAGCAAAGGCCTATGGCGCATGTGTAAGGTAGGAAAAGAAATGGGCAGACTGGATGGGCCTTGCAGCCCTTATCTGCCATCAACTTCTATGTTTCTATGTTAGAATATTAACTGTTGTTTGTGCATGTTTTAAATTTTATCTTTGGCAGGTGAGATGCTGACTGGTGCTTCAGCAGCTTGGAATGTCCTACATTTCACTAACTAAATTACATGATTCTCCCTTGTTAGGAGTATACAAGCAAGACTGCAGTGCACCTTTGAGTCATACAGGCTTTATGGAAAGGTGTCCATTGACTGCAATTTCCTGGTCGCAAAGGTATGGAACACAACAGACAAAATAATGGGTGCCCTTAGGTTAGGACCTGATAACCCAGGTTTATATGTCCGAGCTTTGTGTCTTTGGAATGACTGCTAACTGTAAGTATTTAAAGTGATTTTTATGCTTTGGGGAAGGGAAAGGAGAGGGCACTGGGTTGGGTTTGATTTAATTTGTTTACTTTCTATTTCTCTTTTCCTTTTGTTTGCTTTATTTTAATGTAATGAGAGAGAACTCATTGTCTGAGCTGCTGATAAAGGTTTTTTTTTTTTGCTCCATTCTTGTTACGATTACTGTACTGTGTTTTGATGTTTTGTTGAAGTATTTTATTTAATAAAATCCCCTTCTCTGGGAGCAGATCTGATAAACTGTTTCTGCTGAAGAGGTACAGAAAGCTACGAACAGAATGCTATTAAGTCTTTCAGTATAGGCACAGCCCAGTACTGTCAATATTACAGCACAAAAATCATGCAAGATTGTATCTGTAGAGACCTGGCTGTTGTTTTCTGAACCAGATTTATTTCCCTGCTAGTACAAAATGACTATTTAAGGCCCGCTCAGACTACAGCACGGTTAAAATGCTTTTAAAAGTGATTAACTCTTACCGTGCTCTAGCATCAGATTGCAACCCCTTTCCTGTGATCCATTAGGCAATGCATTTTACAGGGTTCATACTGCGGCAGAGATCCGTGCCAACTATAAACCGAATTCAGCAGCATGGAAAAGCTGCTTACCGTGATGCTTTGCGCCTTGCTTGAAGTGCATTAAAGGAAGCGAGCTGCGGCGTTCGCACTCTAGGTAAATCGCTTTACTTTGAAAGCGGATTTCTGGGCGTGCTCAAGCCCAGGTCTCATCAGGGTTTGAGCACTTCCCAAAATTCCGATCTAAAAGCCGGGTTATGTGCGAACGCGATCCGCTATATCGCTTTTGAAACGGTTCAAGCGCTGAGAACTGCTTTCAAATGCCCTAGTGCGAATGGGGCCTAAGAAGGAGATAAGCAGAATCTTCAGAACTGGAGACAGATGAGTCTCTTGAATATAGACTTTAAAATTTTGATGACAACAGGTTGAGTTTAATAATGGATTCTGTACTTCACCCCACTCAATACTTTGTAGTTCCTGGGAGGAAAACTCCAGGACCGTTGACATCTTTTTGGGAAATTTCTGAACCCCAGAAAAAGGAGAATTTAACAGGAGTAGTGTCATATTTGGAACAGGAAAAATTGTATGACAGTCTATCCTGTACATATCTTTTCTGTAGTGGAAAACTATGAGTTACCAAACCTATTTATTAAGTGGATTGCATCATATTATGGCAGTGCTGTAGATCATCCAATTGTGAATGGCTGGATGGGGGCATGAATCACTGTCTGGGGGGTTAGACAGAGATGCCTCCTTAGTCCCCTTTCATATATACTAGGAGTTGACCCCCTTCTCAGGAAGCTGAATCAGATGGGGAACATCTGGGACATTAGAATCCCTGAGGGCTTCATAGCTTCTAAAGTTCTGCATATGCAGATGACCCATATCTCTTAGTCAAAGATGTATGCTTGTACCAAGCGGCTTTTTCTATCATACAAGATTTTCTAACACATCGGGTTCCAGAATTAATAAGAATAAGTGCATTGACCAGGTCTGGATCAGGTGGGAGCTGTCAGACCAACTTCTGTCATTGGGGTCATCATTGCCTCATCAAACACATCAAAATCCTGGGCATTCATTTTGGAAGCGATGCCGACACCAAGTGTATTTATTTATTTTACTGTTAAATTGTTTGACATTTTCAATTTACAATAATCAGGATCAACATAGGGCAGGAAATGTGAAAAAGTTGTTGGTTACATGTACAACTCGACATCAGAGCAAATAGTATGAGCTGTTACCAGTTAACGGTGCACCTCTCTATATGAGGTGGCTAACCCTTGGTATTGGAGGACAAGGCTTCCATGCACAAATTTATTTTTTAACTTTTTATTTATAAGTTTTATGCCATTACTAATGCAATGCATATGAAAATCGTGAGTCATGCAATACACAATTCAAAAGTCAACATGGATTGATATACAGATTTGTGAGTCATGACTACATTTGACACAAGATAGGAGGGAAAAGCAGGTTATAACAGTCCAAACTACAGTACCTTACTCCCAAACTGACCATTGCTGTCAAGGCCTTAAACATTTAGTGCCTGATAAATAAATAGTCCATCAAAAAAAGTAAAAACTTGGCAAACTTGCCTTTGATAAATCTACTCTATGGTTAAACTCCAACTCCCCTTTCAGTTAACTCCCCATCAGTGTCCCCACAGATTAAAATAAAAGAGATTCAAATTAGTTTTAAATTCCACATATTCAGAGACCCAGTATGTGCCCACAATAAGTTTCATAACTCCCCAGCAGATCCATAACATTAAGTCCAGGGTAACTGAGTTCAATTAAATCCCTTAAAAGAAAGTTTGTGTTGATGTACCCCAACTAATAAATCCAAGTATAAATCCTCGTTATTCAATCTGCTTCAGTTATCGAGCAAAAGACACATCCGGAGTCCAAAATAATCAAACATTTTTTCTTGTTACTCGCAGTTCTGAGTTATATGCAACAGTGACAAATGTATTTCAAAGTTCAGAGAGAACATGCCACCAGTCCCCTTTTGAACAAGGGCCAAGTGAAAAGTCACTCAAAAATTTAGGTTTCTCCCTCATCCAAATCAGCAGAAGAGTTGCCTTCCCTCATGACCTTTCAGCCTCCAACTTCTCCACCAGCTTTGCAGCCTCCTTGGGGTGTGTAAGACATACGCTTGTTGCCCATCATGACCTGCAGGCAGGTGGGCATTAACATACCAGTTGGAATGTCCATATCCTAATCCTGCAATAAATCACATCAAAACTTTTGCGCTTTGTTCGGGTTGCATAGGAGATATCTGGAAAAAGCAACATCGTGACCCTCCATTTCCGCCCTCTCCTAGTATGGGCAGCTTGCAGGATCCAGTCCCTGATCACAGAGGAGGCCGTTAGCAGCATGATGGTTCTCGCTCCTCTTGACTGGCCAGTAGCTCAACGAAGGTTAACCCGGTGTGCTCAGATCAAAGAATCCAGTAGCGTAAATCATAGGTATCCTCCAGCCATTTAACTAGAAAAGTAAGCAGGTCTTCCCCTCAATACCGTCTGGAGGCCAATTATTTGCACATTGCAACCCTCGATAAATTTTCAAGATGTTCCAGGCATGATTGCAATAGTGCCTGCTCTTTAATGCATGTTGCTGCTGTAGCCTGGGCCCGTTCAAATGTTTTCTCCACCACCTGTGCCGTGCTCACCAGATTATCCGTTTTTGCTCCACCACGACCACCCTGTTGTGCTATATAGGTCAATTTTTT